>JAFJHL010000300.1:10451988-12951988 GCA_019425775.1 Rafetus swinhoei
CTTTTTTGCGGAAGAGGATATGCAAATCGCACTCGCATTTGCATATCTTCTTCTGATTCTTTTTGAGGAAGAGGTTTTGCCGATAAAAGCCCCGTGTAGACGGGGCCATTTGTCGGAAAAAAACCCTCTTTTTCAAGAGCTCTTATTTCTCAAAAATCGAGGTTTACAGGATCTTGCGAAAGAGGTTTTTTTCCCGACAAATGGCCCCGTCTCCACAGGGCTTTTTATCCGCAAAACCCCTTCTGCAAAAAGAATCAGAAGAGGATATGCAAATACGAGTGCGATTTGCATATCCTCGTCCACAAAAAAGCAGCAGTGTAGCTGTAGACTCATGAGAGTAAGCCCCATGCTCAGAGTAGTGTGGTTGTGATGGAAGTTGTGTTAGGCATGTAGGCATGATGCCAAGAGAGAGCATCCGCTGTGAGAAAGCTAGGCTCCTTAAACCCCTTCAACCTGCCCACACATGCCACCGCCAGCCTCAGGACCCTGGGGCATCTGCTGGGAGAATCAGAGAAGATACCTTCAGAGCCCCACGTGGTTCTGGCAAGCTTGGGGTAGAACCTGCCAATGGCACCATAGCAACTGTTTAGGAGGCTCCTTGCTGGTGCAGAATTCTATAGGGGTGCATCTACACAGCACAGTTATTTCGAAATAACGGCCATTATTCCGAAATAACAATGCGAGTGTCTACACAGCCATTCTGTTATTTCTAAATAATTTTGAAATAAGGGATGGCTCATTCTGAAATCTGTAAACCTCATTCCACGAGGAATAATGCCTATTCCGAAATGGCTATTTCGGGATAGCAGGAGTGTGAACATGCTGCTTCTGCTATTTTGAAATAGCTCCTCCCCAGGGCCTTTCAAAGTAATTACTCCCCAGTGCCTCCTGGGGCTCTACATTGAGGTAGCATGTCCACCCTAGGGAAGCCTGCTTTGGATTCATTTTGAGGCTTCCCTGCAGTGTAGAGGTTCTATTTCAAAATAAGCTATTTCGGAAAAAAAATTCCAAAACAGCTGATTTCGAAATAAGTGTGCTGTGTAGACATACCCATATAACTTCAGAAATTAACCCCTCACAAGTCCTCGATTCTGAGTACAGCAACTCACATCTCTCTGGGCAGCAAAGCATGAATTCTGGGCTTGCAAAATGCTCCCTTCTGGGCTTATGGGTATGTCGACACTGGGAAACTATTTTGAAATAACTAAAATCGATTTAATAACTCCCAAAATAACAAAATCAAACTAGCATGTCCTCACTATGGGGAAGCCTCGAAATTAGTCCAAGGCAGGCTCTGTTAATGTGGATGCACTACCTTGACCTAGAGCCCCAGGAAGCACTGGGGAGTAATTAGTTTGAAGGATTCTGGGGAGTAGTTATTTTGAAATAGCGGCACCAGAGCATCCACACTACCGCTATTTTGAAATAACTATTTTGAAATTAGTGTTATCCCTCAAGGAAAGCAGGAGTACAGATTTCAAAATAAGTGTCCCGTTATTTCAAAATAACTGGCTTGGTAGTGTGGATGCCCTGCTTATTAATTCAAACTAAGGGGGAGGTTGAAATAAAGCTCTAGTGTAGATCAGGGCTATGAAATCTCTGAATGTTGTAGCCAGATTTTGTTTTCATTCAGTCAGTGGAGAGATGGGGTAGGGGTTGCAGGTGTTTTCTCTGAGTGTCTTTATTTTATGGCATGGCTGCTGGTGCTCCGAATCACTGAGCCCAGCCTGATAGTGTGCAGGGGGCAGAGCATGCATATGATTCAGGCCGTTGTTTGTGTTGCTCTCAGAGTTGCCCAACTATAATCCCATGACACACTGGCAAGGGATCCAGGCTTGGACTGCAGGGAGTTGCCATGACACCTCTCCAGCTTCATGCTGGCTTCTTTGGAAACCACAAAAAAAGTTCCTCCCTTCACAGTTCAGTGGTGCCCAGACAGAAATGCCGTGAAATCGGCAGGAAGCGTTACTTTATAGCGATATAAGAATTCATGGAACCAGATGTGGTGACTGAGCTAGCGCCCTTCCTGTGAGCAATGCTGTCCACATTCAATGGAATCATCCACAAGATTATTTCCAACCTCCTCTCGCTGAGCCCTTTAAACGCTCGCCAGAGCTAAGGAAACCGCTCGGCACAGTGGGGATTAAAAAGCTATAAGAGCCCTAGCTGGATGGTTACCAAGGGAACAAACATATTCCCAGATTGTCAATGGCTGACACTCCCTTCTGGGTCTGTGCTTAGTTCTCCCCTCATGCCAAGCCCCTCAGAAGCAAGGGGAGAGAAGGTGTAGCCATGTTCATAGTGCATGTTCCCCTCCTGAAGTTCAGAGCACAGCATACGAGCTCAGCACTGGCCTGTGCTTGAGTGGCATAGGGGGTCCAGCATCTGGGCGTTGTGGGTTTGAGTCCTGCCTCCACCCACCCTGCGAGTAACTAGATAGTCAACACAGGCTGCCCCAGGTCTGGAGCTGGCTCCTGCATTAAGAAGGCAAGATAAGAGACACCTTGAAGGAAGCAAACTAGGTTGGGTTCTGGAGTGGCCTTGGGGTAGGGCATTTGCCTGGGGAATATAGGGTGGTGGGTTCTATCCTGTGCACCCCTGGTTGAGAGGCCTCCTGTGCAAAGCAGCAAAGAGTGAGCCAGCTGCACTGTCAGTGCTGGAGGGAGTTTCCTTCTGATTCCAGCCCCTGCCTGTGACCAGCTGAGCCCTTGGGAGGGCATGCCCCACTTGTCCAGGGGAGGGAATGTGTAGTGGTGCATGCTCAGAATGACCCCCTGGGTGTTGCCATGGCTCTGAGGGGGATATCCTTTGAAACCAATGGAGGGATGTCAGCAGAGCCATCAATTCTTAATCTCAAGTTTATGCCACTGTCTTCTAGATGTTGGAGCTGGAAGATGCTTCTGGCTCAGCATTGGTAGCTCCTGGGGGGGCCAGGGACAGTTATTAACAAAAAGGCAGAAATAAAGGAGAATGAAAACCACTGGTTGAAGCCCCTTCCAGAGTATTTGGACTTTTTCCTCCGGGTGGGAGGTAGGAGTACTGCCTCCCCCAGGAGCCCCTGTAAAAGTGAATCTGACACAAGACTGAGGGGTACTGTGGATTACCTTCCTGCCTCCCACATTGGCATGGGGAGGAAGATGTAGGTACTATTTGCAAAACATCTGGGGGTAAAACTCTCTCCTGTGCAGTGGTCCAGCACATGGCCTGGGCACTTCTTAAACATTTGGGGGTAAAACTCTCTCCTGTGCAGTGGTCCAGCACATGGCCTGGGCACTTCTTAATTAATAAGTACTAGAAGATGTACCCAATACTGCTCGGGTCCTTAACTGAAATAATTTTTGTTTTTCTTCATTTAGATTATTGCTCTGGGGTGGGGCTGAGGATGGGGGGTTCAGTCTGCAGGCTGCCTCGGGGAGAGAGGACAACCCCAACCCTCTCCCACCACAGCATCTTGGGACCAGGTCAGAAGTGCCTCTCCGTGGCCACTGCAGCTACTGTGAGCAGAGCTGGGGGAGAGGTGCATGTCCCCCAGTTGGGGAACAGACAGACACACAAACAGACCAATTCTCTCAAATATATAGTAGATAGCTGTCCCTTTCTTCACCCCTCCCCTCTGCTGCCTCAGTGGGATTATAGCCATCCCAATCCCCATGTCTGGCCCTTGCTGCCCCCCCTGTGGTCATTCTGCAGTATAATTGTCCCTGGTACCAGAGCCCTCCCTTTCCATTTTATGAGAACCAATCCCATTCCAGGCACATCCCATTGTCCTGGCACAACCAAACCCTGACCTTGCTTTAAGTTAAGGTAAGAAGAAGCTGCCTGCCAAATGTGGTAGTCCTAGCTCTTACTGTTTAGAAGGAGTGCTTGAAGAAACAGACACACAGACAGACAGACAAATTCTCTCAAATATATTATATATTATTATCGTTGTTGTTGTTTTGTCTTGTTGTTGACTCTCAGTTAGTTCTTTTACACTCTCAGTTACTCATTTGCTTACAATTTGTGAACCCTGGGTTTAAATGGAAGGAACAAAATGATTTGTGGCTCCCCAGGCAAGCTTATTTGCAAATCTGACAGCGTCAGAAGGCCTGCCCAGGCCTACAATTTATTGTAAGTGCTAAAAATCAGTTTTCATGCAAGCTCCACTCTGTAGTGCTCTACATAAACACGCAAGGAGCTCTGTCGTGGCCATCTGGTTCTAAGCTCAGCATCGCTGATTGCGCTGTCCAAAAGCATGTTGTAAAGATGTGCCGTAAGCTTTACTTTGCAATGGGAAATGCTGCCTGCATATTTGGACCTTGAGCACATTGAATAAGGCACTAAAACCTCCGCTGAGTATATAAGAATCAGGGAATAAATGAGCTTCCTTCATATCTGAAATAGATTTGATTTTGGATGTAGCGGTTTGTTTATTTTCTTGGATGGAAACAAGTCGCAGACTGTCAGCTGTTCTGGATTTTTCTCAGCAGAGTAATTTTTCCAGCAAACCTCATTCCTTCCCTAATCCTTTGTAACAACTCACCAGCCCATGCTGCCCTCACTTTAAAAATACATTTTCATAGTTCATTAGCAATTTCACAGGTTTTTTTTTTTAATACACCAAGAATTAAAGTGGAAACATAAGGCCTAGCAAATTATTTTCATTCAATCTGCAGTTTCCCCTCGTAAACAAGTATTGCAAAAGCCTCCATGTTCTCAGCAAAGCATGGAAGGGTGAAGAATAGAACATAGTCATGTGTTTGTAGTCAGTGAGTTATTTATATAATCTAAAGTATGGGGCCGATTTGTTAGGATCCAGGGGCTGTCTTCTTGGGAGCCTCTTCAGACTTTGCATCTCGGCGTTTCTTTTATTTTGGAAAAAAAATAAACAATAAAACCATTAAAAGCTCAGTCAATTCCAATTGGATGAACTTTCCCCTGGTGCAAAGGGCCAGAACAAGGTCTTGCACTATCCCCATTTGGAGGGCTGGGCTTTGTGAATGGGCCTTGAGTTGCGCCCGTTTTCAATCACAGCAGTTGACAGAGATGTCACATAAAAAGCCACATGTAGGCCTGCAGAGGTTAAATTTGTATTCCTCTAGGCCAGCCTGCTGGCGAAAATACTAGGTGTTCTTTATCAGACGGCCTTCATCAGCCACAACTCCCTATGCTTGTTAGCTGAGAGCTGAGTGTGGGATAAATAACATGGCCTCGATTCTCAGCCCTGTGGGAACGCTGAGAGTGGCATTGGGCCAACTTGCGCACACTCAGTAAACAGCTGAAGTATAGGACCACTGGGAGTCCCGCCCCCTCTGTGAGTCTCACCAAGGACCTAGACCTCGAAGGGTGCCCTGGATCCCCCTAGCTGGAGCCACATCCACTGCGGCCGGGTGCGTAGGTGACTGGAACGAGACTCCCTGCAGACTGAAAGGTCATAATCATTTCCAAGTGCCCGTTACTCTTTTTTGCATTGCTCTGCCTATGCTTACTGGCGTATTACTTTGCAGTAGCTGTGTAACCATCTGGCAGTATTAAGCCTGTAATAGTAGTGACGTAGTGAGATTAATAAAAGCAACTATCCCTAATCGACTCTGTCTTGAAGCGAATCCACAACCCTGTTGGGCCCTGCCCCTGTGAGTTGACAAGAGGTGGGATGGAATAGCCTGTGGACTCCAGGTACTTTCACCCCTGACTGGAAGCCAGTGATAGTTTTGACGAAGCAAAGAAAGTAGGATCAGTCCCCAGGTGTTTTCTCACCCAACAGTCCTGTTAGATGATTACTGGTTTCTCAGGGATGTTTGTATTTTATTCCAGTCACCAATTTACTTAGCAAGGACAAAATATTCAGAATTTGGTCAGTCCTATTATTTCAACTTATACCGGCAGAGGCCAGCGTGTCGGGGTGCGGTCACAGAAGACCCCTTTGGGGCAGCTTCCCAGTGTGCTGATAAAGACACCGACACTCACCTCCTTGCTCTCTGGGGCTTCTCACCACCCTGTCCTGCTGGGCCATATCTCCTGGTCTCCCCCAGCCAAGGCAGAACTGAGATTATCCCGCGAAGAGCAATTCAGACTTGATTTTGGCACAGCGTCAGGCACAGCATCCAGGAAACTAACCCCCCGCAAATAAGATCAGAACCCCAAATAAACCATTCAAGTGAGCCCCCTTTAACATTAAAAGGAAGGTGTACACACTGATGGCTCCCCCAGGTAACAATTATTTACACTGGGCTTGGTAGTAAATACAAATTATTTTATTAAGTACAAACAGTAGGATTTAAGTGGTTGCAAGTGAAAATGGACAGAGCATAGTAGATTACAAATTTAAAATAAATGAAAATGCATAGCTAGTTCTAACACACTAAAGCTTGTTGCGATCTTACCCTAAAACTCTTCTTATTTCGGGCAAAAACCTCCAAGCCAGGAAAGATCTTTTTCTCCCCGGGGGTCGCTGGCTATTTCCTTGGATGTGTCCAGCTAACCAAAGACAAAGAGACTGATAGCTTTCCAGTTTAAATAGACTTTTCCTTTTGGGTGGGAATCCTTTGTTTCTACCTGCCTCCCTTCCGATTAAAATTACCTGGTGAAACAAGTATACCAGCACGAGTTGGTTTAGTCACATGTCCCTCTAGGATCAACCTCTGCCCAACTTAAGAGACAAAACCAGGCAGTTATCAAGGCGTTAAGTTGACTACCCAATTGTTAAGGTTCCCTGAGCATTGGAGACACCCTGGATGGCTTGCATTTGCACATTTAAAACCATAAGCCATTCCATACGCCATATTTCTAACTCTACATACAAGAGTGATACATGCACCAAAATAAGATACACAGCTCCAGTGGACTGAGACATTAAAACAGATAGGTTACATGAGGTATTTTGTCCAAAGCATTTTCAGGTGATACATATTTGTATACATAAGGCAATTTCATACAGCATGGGGGAGAGGGGGTGTCTGTCATAGCCACTATTTTCAAGCTTGGAGACCTGGAAAAGAGAAGACTGAGAGTGGACATGATAACAGCTTTCAGTATTACAAGGAGAAGGGCGAAAAATTCTTCTCCTTAACCTCTGATGATAGGCCAAGAAGCTATGGGCATAAATTGCAGCAAGGGAGGTTTAGGTTGGACATTAGGGTCCTATCAGGGTGGTTAAACACTGGAACAAATTGCCTAGTGAGGTTGTGGAATCTTCATCACTGGAGATATTTAAGAGTGGGTTTCACAAACACCTGTTAGGGATAGTCTAGATGGAGCTTGGTCCTCTCAAGGTCCCTTGATGACCTCTCAAGGTCCCTTCCAGTTCTATGATTCTACATGTAGACTGCTAAATCCAAATGTGGGTACCAAAATAAAAACTGCCTGATTTTCACAGGTGCTAAGCGGCAGAGTCGCCCACTGCTGACATGGGCTAAGCTATAAATGCTTCCACAATTATATTGTAACCGTTGACTCCAGACAAAGGCCCAGAAAGAAACAATGGAAGTAAAACACCCAGCCAGGCAGTCATGTTTAAAATGAAGTCCACCTGAATATTTTCTCCATTTCCCCTGTTGCTGTAGGGAGGTGAATTCAAGCTGGGATGCATGGAAGAGCAGGACAAAATGGAGCTTGCAGAAGCAAGGATCTGGCCTAGAAGGAAGTGAAATCATTGCAGCATGGGAAGGTCAGAGTGAGCTGAAAGAAGGTAAGTGGACATGAGTAGGAGGTGCTCCATCCCACATCCCACAGCTCTCTTTTTCAGTTATCTTACAGGGGCAGCAACACTGCAGACAGCACTTATCTCATGTATCCCTGCCAGCTAGGACAGGTAGCTTGGCCTTTCCTTCTCAAACTTTAAAACCTTATGGGTATGTCTACACTTGCACCCTCTTTCGAGAGAGGGATGCAAATATAGACATTCGAAATTGCAAATGAAGCTGGGATTTAAATATCCCACGCTTCATTTGCATAGTCACGTTATGGCGCTATTTCAAAATACCCTATTTCAAAAAAAGAAATGCTGTCTAGACGCAGTTATTTTGAAAGAAAACCCTTCTTCTGAAATAACCCTTATTCCTTATACAACAAGGTTTACCAGTTATTTTGGAAGAAAGGTTTTCTTTCGAAATAACCGCGTGTCTAGACAGTGTTTCTTTTTTCCAAATAGGGTATTTCAAAATAGTGCCCAGATGTGATTATGCAAATGAAGCGAGAGAAATTCAAATCCATGCTTCCTTTGCAATTTTGCTCTGCTGCATTTGCATTCCTCTCTTGAAAGAGGAATGCAGTGTAGACATACCCTATTATGACAAATAGACATTAATTAACCATCAGAGTGGAAGCTGGTGGTTGTGCAGGGACCAACGATTTGATTACATTCAATATCACGAAACAGCAGGAAGTCTGAACCATCAGTATATATACTTGGTGTATCAAGTGGTATAATTTCCCAAAGCTGAGGACAAATATGGCTCAAATGAACTAAGAGGAAAAATTTTGAAAGATAAATGTGCATGAAAATTGAGAGTTCTTTAAGAAATGTTTTTCAATGGCCAAAGAGCCACAATCCCTCAATCAAGAAACTGGACAACTTTGGTTTTCCTGGTCAAGTGGTGAAGAGAAGGTAGCAGTTATAAAAAAAAGACAATATATAACACATGGAATAAAGGCAAAACAATATCAATCAATATCAATCAATATCAATGAAATATTTTGATGTGTAGAAAACTGATAAAGGAAGCTAAAGACAACAGGGAAAACTTCATGGCTAAGGACAAAAAGAAGGAATTTATAAAGTATAATAGGAACAAAAGAAATCCAAATACACTTGATGGAATTCACATTTTAAAAAAATAATACAAATTAAATGAAGAAATTTTAACAATCCCTTTTAAAAGAAAAATGAAATAAAAATTAACTTCATAAAAATAACAATGTAATTTTGAAAAATACAATCATTTAAATAAAGCATGTACATTTTCCTTTTATTAAAAAAAAACATAATTGAGTTAAAGACCCAAGCAACACCTGTTAAATGTGCTAGTGAATCTATAATGCAGAAATTGGAAAAATTCAAACAGGACTTAGGAGACAATGTTTGGAACTGCTTAGTAAAGCTATTGCCACTTGGAGTCTTATAATGAGGACTGGGTGTCTTTCTGCAAGTCCTGACCTAGTTTAGTTCTGAGTCACTGGATTCAATAGTGTCATGTATACTATCATGCCATTAACACAGTTGGTTGCCAGAATCTATGCTCCGATTGTGGAAGCGCTGTGTTTCCCTTCAGCTGAACAGTTGGCTCAAACATTGTTAACATTCTTCTACGTGGAAGTTTCCTCTGCTTCTAGTTCTTTCCTCACACAGGTCCGATTTACAGAAGAGGCTATAGATTAGGCTGGTTCCAGGACAGGGAAGTTCCCACACAGAGACTTTCTTGCTCTCACTTGGTAATGACTGTGTGGCCGGATTTGACAAGTGCCTTTAAGTGTCAAATCCTGCAGGAATGGGCACCAATGGGCTTTGAGCCTGGCATTTTTGCAGGCACATCAGGCAGATAGGTGGCCAGAATTTGGACCCTCGTTGCTTTAGGCTGCTTTGAAAATCCCAGCCGACAGCAAGGGCTCTGGCCATGAGAGGCCTGGCATATGGTCGCGTGTCAAAGCCTCTGGCTCTGGGCTCACTACTGCTCCCCAGCTGCCCTTTCTCAAGAACAATGTTGCACCAACATCCAGTTTCACTGCCTAAAGTCCATGGAGTTGAAGCCCAAAAGCAATGGCTCCGCGCCCAGCACTGCTGAGAGAGGGCAAATCAAGCCACATTCCTCCGAGGCTGGCTCAGAAGTGTTTTTCGAGTCTCAGATGCCTTTCTTTTATAAGCCAGTAGTTTTCACTTGAAACGAGCAACAGTAATTGCCTAATCCGAAGGGAGAAAGTTGCTGCTCTTTATGTGCCAAAGGAATGAAAAATTGTCGCAACAGAAACGCCACAGGTTTGCCCTACACGCAAGCTGCTTCTGTGGGCGTTTGCTAAGGGCCACGTTTACAAGGTGCTGACTTCCCATGGGAAGAGTCCCGTTACATTCTTTGGTCCCCACTGGCACAGCGAAGGTGCCAAGAGACCAATGTCTGGCAGCAGACCCAGACCTACAGTTTGGGGGAGGAGCGGTGGCGTGTGTAACGTATTTACAGGCAATGCTGAAGCGTAGACAGGATGTCGCGTTGCATGCAACTGTCGCTGCAAATGCAGGCTGTGATAACCAGAAAATTCATTGCATCCCTTTCACATTGTCAGTCACCCCACTATAGCTCATAACCCGTTTCATGTCAACCCCTCTTGTCTGCGGCTGACAAGGACCGGTGAATTATCTTACGGGTTTGAAGTGGAAGTGGGGCTTTGTGGAGTCACCTCATTCTGTTCCTTCTTAAAATCCTTCTTCAGAACTCACTTCTTTCTCTTAACCTTCCATCTCCTGCCTCTGTGCCAGTTCTGTCTCCTCCAATTCCTGTGCCTGTATGTTAGCTCTATCTAATATGGACCATAGGGAACTTGTCTCCTGGCTCACAGCCATTAACAAAATAGGCAATGCTACTTGAACAGGACCAACTCTTGCACCCATAAAGGGGGAGAGTGAGCTGGAACAGCACAAATAAAACAGATGGACTCACATATTAATTAATCTGTGTGGCCCAAAGGGACCATTTCATAGAACAGCACTGAGATAACAGGTAGACTGCCCAACACAAGAGATTAGACAGGAAATCTAAATTCAGTTCTACCAGCCATGGAGCAGGCCAAATATAAAAAAGGCAGAGGAGGCTGGCAAAGGGATTCAAGTTGATTCTACATAAATTCTTACACTGCCCTCATGTAGTATCTGGATTAAGAATGTTAAGTATTGAGTCATTGACTAATTGAATAGTCGATGCATTTTGCATCAACTATTCAATTAGTTGATAGAGCGCCTCTGCCTTTGAAATGAAGCAACAGCCCTATGGTCAAAGGCGAAAGCGCCGCGTGGATCCCGGGATCAGCTTTAAAACACCAGCCCCCACTTTGAAACACCGCAGAAGCAGCAGTGCCACATGAAGCCTGGGGTGAGCGGGGGAGTCCCCAGCTAATCCCAGGCTACAGGGGGTGCTGCTGCTTTGAAATGCCACGAGGAGCCTGATGCCGGGCTGCCCATGGCATTTCAAAGTGGCAGCTCTGCATGGATCTCGAGGTCAGCAGGAAAGTCCCCAGCTGATCCCGGGCTCCATGCGATGCTGCCGCTTTGAAACACCACATGCAGCCTGGGGACACCCCAGCTGGCCCTGGGCTGCAAGTGGCTTTTCAAGCGGCAGCGCCACGTGGAGCCCGGGGTCTGGCCCCAGGCTTCAAGCAACGCGGCCGCTTTGAAGTGCCCCCTCTTCTTCCCCCCACCTTGCTGCCTCTATCTAGCAGCAAGGGGGGCTGGGGAGTGACTAGTCGACTATCTGTCAACTATCTGATAAGCATTTGCTTATTGGATAGTTGATTAGTCGACTAGTCCTTCACATCCCTAATCTGCATGCTTCGAGCTGTGCAGTAAGTACATGACTAACAGCTGCAAGGTGTGCTCCACTCTCACTCATTCTCTCCCCCAGAGGAGAATTGTCTGTAAAGTTTTGTTCTGGGATGTTTGGGGAGAGCATTTTTTTAGCGGGGTATGGAGGAGGAGAGGAGCAGGAGGATTAGTACGTAAGGGCTCTGTGCTGCATGGAGCAGGCTTACATTTGTCTTTCTCCGGGTTACAGCTTATTTTAAAAAAAAGGACCCAGCTATTCATCTGGGCATCGGTATATTATTTTTTTTTAGCATCACTTTATATGCTCTTAACACGGTGGGCCGCCAGTCTATGCCTCAGACTGTGGTAGTGCTGGGTTTCCCTTCAGACTGAACGGTTTGCTCAAACATTATTAACATTTTTCTGCATAGACGTTTCCTAGGCTTTCGGTTCTTTCCTAGGTACGGCGTGGGAACGCCTGAAAGCCCCTTTCTGTAACTCAGCAGTGCCGGTTGTGTGACCAGGACCAGTCACTCCCAAAGCCATCTGAACACCATCTCGTCAGCCTGGACTGACCCAGGAAGACTTGTGAATGAAATCAAGAGGGCGAGGCTGGAGCAAGGCTCCTGGCTTGTAAACATACTTAAGCCCCATAATCAAATTACAAACATGTTAGCTGCTGTTCAGACTAAATTAGCCACCCAGCATGACTTCAGCCTGGGAAGGCCTTTGATGGGAGAAGTCAGTATGTCACGTCTGAGAGATGGGGAGCTGGAGCTCCCATCCCTGCTGTGTCTTCTCTCTGGCCAAGCTGATCCCGCCTGCTCCTGCGGGTGGGACAGGCTGGGGTGTGGACAAGGGTTTCATTTGTCTGACAGAAGCCCACCGCGTGCCGGAGAGAGGTGATTCAGCGGCTCGGGCTGGCCTCATGGGCGGGATATGGTGAGCTCTGTACAGCTGCAGTTCCAATAAGAGGCTAATTTACAGCTCCTCTATGTGATTCAAGCCATGCCAGCAGCGGTTGTTTTGTTAACCTAGAGAGTGACTCCTTTGAGGCCCAGTGAGGTTATTCTCAGGGCACAAGCAGTGTCCTGGGCACTCTGCTCCCGGCCTCCCTGACAGGCCACACTCCTGCCCCCATTTCTCCCGGGTGTTTTGTAAATTCCACCCTTGTCACATACTGGGTGCTGGGTGATTTGCGTCATGCCTGACCAGGGTGCAGCCAGCCCAGGCCCCACTGTCTGGAGCAAGGAGCCATGTTTCCGACTCTTGCTGGAATCCTCAGCCTGGCTCTGAATTTCCACCCATCTGCCCACATTTATTTGTCTTGTTTTCTGTTTACAAATGGGGTAAGAATTGAGTTTCCTGAGGCCATTGCAATCCATTACCAGTGAATTTCCTCCATACACGCACCCTCCCTCTGCGATCCAAGGGTTGCAATTGGATTGAACCTCACCCCACCCTCCTGCCCCATCATGGAAACAGCCTTTGGTTCATTTCTGTATCTTGTTCATCAGTTCTCCCTCACCCCCCGTTTAAGCCTGTCTGCTCAGAACGCCAGAATATTGCTTTAACTCCTGCAGCATATTTTAGGGGACAAATCCGGAATGCCTCTGAACAGCAGGGTCCTGTCCTGTGCAGCTCATGTCTTCCTGGAGGAGCTGAGCTGTGCAGCCCTGCATGTCTGTCTGAGTAGAAGGAAAGGGCAGCAGGGGGCATGAACTTTCCTAAGGCCAAGGCCTCCACTTACCCTGAGATCCATGCTCCAGGGATCAATGTCTCAGGGTTCGATTTAGTGGGTCAAGTAAAGACCTGCTAAATCAACTACTGATGGCACTCTCATCAACTCTGGTGCTCCACTGAATCATGTGGAATAAAGGAAGTTGAGGGGAGAGTTTCTCCCATTGATCTCCCACAGTGAGATTTTTTTTTCAGAGAAAAAAATCCACTTAAAGTACGTAGACTCCAGCTAGGCTAGTTTTGTAGCTAGAGTTGGGTATCTTAGGATAACTTTCTTGAGCAGCATAGACCTGGCCTAAGGGAGACACGGCAGGAGAAACCTCGTCTGACTGAACCTCTCATCCGATGGTAACAAATCACACATGAGCATTCAAGGCCAAGGGTGTAGTCAGATGTGGGCTGAGCACATACCCCTTCCCCTCAAGTCAATGGGCACTAGAGGAACTGGATAGTGCTAGAGGTCAGTTTGCCCAGCCGCTGGAGGCGTGCCACATGGATGAGCCAGTACGGGCAGGTTACTTCACACTACGCGCTAGCGTTTGCCGTCGAGTTTCAAACAACCCAGGCACAGCAGTGTCAGGAACTAGCCAGACAGAGGACAGCCCGCCTAGTGGCCTGCACATCAAGGCAAGGATGGATCTCCATCCTCCTCCTCTAGCTACACCGGGCACACGGCTCTATAGAGACTGCTAAGCTCTGATGAGTTCATCTCACCCCTGAACTTCACAAACCACCCGGAGAGCTCCATTTCTTCTGGATCCTGCAGAGATCCCCTTGATTGTGTATTCATGGCCTCCCTTGAGCGCTGAGGGACAGCGCCGTAATGAGCCCTTTTTACTTACATATAACAGCCCCTGCCAACGGTTCCCAATGGTTCCTGGCTCCTGGGTCCAAGAACATGCCCTGCACTGCAAGTACAAACAAGGGGTTTGGTTGGTTTCAGAGATGGTCTGTGCCAAAGGGATGTGGGAGAAAAATCCCCTTTGTGCCAAACGCAGAGGATTTTAATCTGATGGTTCCTGGCTCCTGGGTCCAAGAACATGCCCTGCACTGCAAGTACAAACAAGGGGTTTGGTTGGTTTCAGAGATGGTCTGTGCCAAAGGGATGTGGGAGAAAAATCCCCTTTGTGCCAAACGCAGAGGATAGAAAACAGGGAAGAGGCCCGGAGCCAGCTTGGAAAGAGCCAGTTGGCAGCAAGCTGCTCCATGTTGGTGACACCATCACCTAGCAGCAGGGACCAGTAGAAGGGAGAGGGAGGAGATGAGACTGGGTGGAGGGTGTCCCAAATATATAGGGACAGGCCTGATATTTGGGGATTTGTTCTCTGCCCCCATCCCAGTAGTTCACATCTGCTCTCTGCTCTCCCTAAGTGGGTGTGAAGGAAGAGGTTTCATCAGCAGACCTCAGGGCTCTCGGCAGGAGTGGCCCTAGACAAGCTGCCGGCAACTGGCGCCCTAGGCAAAACACGCAATCGGTGCCCCCGCCTCCAAAGCCCTCAACGGCCATTTATCTTGGCACCCTAGGCGACCGCCTAGGCCACTTGTATTGATGGGCTGCCACTGGCTTTCGGACAGGAACTCTAAGAGCTAGCACCAAGAAATGGCTGGGCTAGCCCTTGTCCCGCTGTTAATAACACATCCCATTAATTCCGCAGGCTTCCTCCCCCAGGATCCAGACCACTGGAGATCTACACCCATGTGCACGCCCCCAGGCACATGCACACACACCCTTTCATGTACAATCCCACAGAAAGCCTGTGGTAGAGCAGGGACTTGAACCCTGAGCCCCAGGCTTGTGGCTGTGCTTCCGCTCGAAGGCTGACTAAACTCTAAGGCGTGACCTTGTGCCGCCAGGATCACTGACTTGCTGGCTTCCTCACTCCTCTCATTCTCCAATTCAGTGAAAGCCCCGGGGCCATGCCCTGGGTGGGCAGCTTTTGCACATTGACTCCTGGCCTGTCACCAATCCTGGGCAAAGGCTTTTCCCTGCCGCCCGAGGTGCCTGCCAGCAGCACTGCAGGGGCCTGTGGTGAGATCTGAATCCTTCTTCAGAGCCATGGTGGAGAAGGAACACGCCTGCAGTGTGGAGTCCTCAAATATTTCCTTTCCTCACAGCGGCTCCTGCTTCGTGGGGGGAGGGGATCCCGTGTGCACCCTGCCCACAATCGATCAACAAGCAGCCGGGGAGAAAAGGTGCCAATGCTCCCTGTGCTCTGAAGCCCATTGGCAGGTGCCAGCCCCAGGGCTCTGTGAGCAGGGCCTGCCCACCCCCACGCACAAATCTGGGTGCTTGGCGACGCATGGGTGTCCTTCTCAAGTCTCAGGCCCCAGTCTGCCCACAGCCTTTCCCACCCCCAGAACTCAACACAGGGTTTGAAGTGGGTCTGCCAGCCTGAGTGATGACAAGCAAGAGTAGACTAAGGGGATTATTATAGAGGTCTATAAAATCATGACTGGTGTGGAAAATGAATAAGGAAAAGTTATGTACTTATTCCCACAATATAAAAACTAGGGGTCACCAAATGAAATTAATAGGCAGCAGGTTTAAACAAACAAAAAGAAGTTTTTCTTCACTCAGCACACAGTCAACCTGTGGAACTCCTTGCCAGAGGATGTGGTGAAGACTAGGAATTTAACAGGGTTCAAAAAAGAGCTAGATAGATTCATGGAGGTTAGGTCCATCAATGGCTATTAGCCAGGATGGGTAGTAATGGTGTCCTTAGCCTGGAAATGGATGACAGGAGAGGGATCACGTGAGGATTACTTGTTGTGTTCCCTCCCTCTGGGGCATCTGCTATTGGCCACTCTTGGCAGACAGGATACTGGGCTAGATGGGCCTTTGGTCTGACCCAGTATGGCTGTTCTTATGTAAGCAAGCTGAAGGGTTGACTCCACCAACCTGCCAGTAGGTGACCCTATTCCACACACGGGCCTAGCGGCACCGTGGCTCCTAACCCTGCCTGAAAGTGACACCCCGCGCCGTTC
Organism: Rafetus swinhoei; assembly: GCA_019425775.1. Classification (NCBI taxonomy): domain Eukaryota; kingdom Metazoa; phylum Chordata; order Testudines; family Trionychidae; genus Rafetus; species Rafetus swinhoei. Next base: position 10,468,196 of record JAFJHL010000300.1, read on the forward strand.
GTGCGTGTCCCTCCAGACAACTGCTCCTGGCACCGTGTGTATCACAGTCACAGTGGAGAGGGAGGTTCAGACTCTCTGGTCCACGCTGTAGCTTAGATTTCGACTGGCTCCTCTGCGTCTTGCCCACTAACCGGGTGGGAAAAACAGCCCCACCCCTTTCTCCCCCTCATCAGGAGCCCTGTCTAACAGGGAGGGATAGTTCAATGGTTTGAGCATTGGCCAGCTAAACCAAGGGCTCTAAGCTCAGTCCTTCAGGGGGCTATTTAGGGATCTGGGGTGAATCCATCAGGGATGGTACTTGGTCCTGCCATGAGGGCAGGGGACTGGACTTGATGACCTCTCAAGGTCCCTTCCAGCTCTATGAGATAGGTATATCTCCATATATTTATTCCTCCCACCCCAGGCCTGGAGCTCAGTTACCACGGCCACAGGTACTCGCAGGCAGGTTGTTCCTGTAGAGTCATGGTCCCACGGCTGGTCCTTCCCCACATCTCCCTGCAAGGTGTTTTTCAGTCTGCAACTTCCCTGGCAATTCATGGTCCAACCTCAGCGTCCCTGTCTTTAGGGGGACAAATGACCCCCCTCACCTCTCTCTGGCAGCTGAGGCAGAGGGGGATTGGCCCTTGTTGCAGCGGGCACTGGGAAAGCACAGTGGCGTGGAGCTATCAGAGCAGTGGGCCCCAGGCGGCTGACAGACCATAGGACAGGAAGAGACGTTCCTGATTCCAAGGGGCAGGTTATTGCTGAGGCAGCTGATCGTGTGTCCCTCGAACTGCCACAGACAGGTCCCTACCTCCCCTTCTTTAAATCTCTTTCAGAAGGACGTAGACTCTCCTCCAGGGTCCCTGCGAAGCTTGCACAAGAGGGAAGCGGCGACGGGGCCGGAGGGAACGGGAGGAGAAAACACAACCACAGGAGGAAATTAATAAAGCATTATGAGAAGCGGGGGCAGCGGGGCTGGGAAAGTGTGCGGTGCACCCGGCTCCCGGCGTACATCAAAGCCTGCCTCCGAAATTAGCCAAACTGCTGGGAATGAAAAGCAGGGGATTCTCCCACTGGGCTGGGGATTGCGAGTCCCCCAGCTCTGAGGCGCTGAAGCGCCGCTGTGGAGCTTTTCAAAGGGCACGGCTGGGACACAGCAGGCCGCCTCTCCAGAGCACAGCACTTTTAATTACCGCGCCACGGCAGCACATGGGCCCAACCCCCACACTCATTCCTGTTGCAATTACAGCGATCTAATTGAGTTTATTCACTTCCCACGGCTTTGGGGTCTTTCTTCCTCTCACTCCCTGCCGGTGAGAGCCAGGGCCCGCATTGATCGGCAAGGTAGTAATATGGGCAGTGAGTTTATTGTGTCCGTTGAGGTGTCTTTGCTGCTGGGAATTACAGAACTCAGCAGAGTCATAGCATTGGCTTGGGGGACTCACAGCTCAGTCACAGACTCATACTAACGGGACATTTGGGTTCCCTTTAATTTTTTGTTGTCCACTGAGAAGTGCCTATAAGTGAGAGATAGTTTACCCTTTGGAAGCTGCAGAGACTGTCTATCCTTCCATGCTCCCTGTGGCTGTCTGTCTGGGAATGCCATCTCTCTGGGAATAGTAATAGAAATGTAGCCGTGTTAGTCTGGTCTTGCGGAAACAAAAGACAGACTATGCAGCACTTTAAAGACTAACAAGATGGTTTATTAGGTGATGAGCTTTCTGAGGAAGTGGGTCTGGCCCACGAAAGCTCATCACCTAATAAACCATCTTGTTAGTCTTTAAAGTGCTGCATAGTCCTGTCTTTTGTCTCTGGGAATAGATGATACATGGGCTTCCCAGGGGAAGTGGGACAAAGGGTAGAGATGCTACAAATGCCATTTCCGGTGGCCTCACAAATCACAAAGCCCAGGTATCATAGAATCATAGAATACTAGGACTGGAAGGGACCTCGAGAGGTCATTGAGTCCAGTCCCCTGCCCTCATGGCAGGACCAAATACTGTCTAGACCATCCCTGATAGACATTTATCTAACCTACTCTTAAATATCTCCAGAGATGGGGATTCCACAACCTCCTGGGCAATTTATTCCAGTGTTTGACTACCCTGACAGTTAGGAACTTTTTCCTAATGTCCAACCTAAACCTCCCTTGCTGCAGTTTAAGCCCATTGCTTCTTGTTCTATCCTCAGAGGCCAAGATGAACAAGTTTTCTCCTCCTCCTTATGACACCCTTTTAGATACCTAAAACGGCTATCATGTCCCCCTCAGTCTTCTCTTTTCTAAACTAAACAAACCCAATTCTTTCAGCCTTCCTTCATAGGTCATGTTCTCTAGACCTTTAATCATTCTTGTTGCTCTTCTCTGGACCTTCTCAATTTCTCCACATCTTTCTTGAAATATGCCCAGAACTGGACACAATATTCCAACTGAGGCCTAAACAGTGCAGAGTAGAGCGGAAGAATGACTTCTCATGTCTTGCTCACAACACACCTGTTAATGCATCCCAGAATCATGTTTGCTTTTTTTGCAACATCATCACACTGCTGACTCATATTCAGCTTGTGGTCCACTATAACCCCTAGGTCCCTTTCTGCCATACTCCTTCCTAGACAGTCGCTTCCCATTCTGTATGTGTGAAACAATTGTTCCTTCCTAAGTGGAGCACTTTACATTTGTCTTTATTAAACTTCATCCTGTTTACCTCAGACTACTTCTCCAATTTGTCCAGATCATTTTGAATTATGACCCTATCCTCCAGAGCAGGCGCAACCCCTCCCAGCTTGGTATCATCTGCAAACTTAATAAGCGTTTTTCTATGCCAATATCTAAATCGTTGATGAAGATATTGAACAGAGCTGGTCCCAGAACAGACTGGTGAACCCCACTTGTTATACCTTTCCAGCAGGATTGTGAACCATTAATAACTACTCCTCTGAGTACGGTTATCCAGCCAGTTATGCACCCACCTTATAGTAACCCCATCTAAGTTGTATTTGCCTAGTTTATTGATAAGAATATCATGCAAGACCGTATCAAATGCCTTACTAAAGTCTAGGTATACCACATCCACTGCTTCTCCCTTATCCACAAGACTCGTTATCCTATCAAAGAAAGCTATCAGATTGGTTTGACATGATTTATTCTTTACAAATCCATGCTGGCTGTTCCCTATCACCTTGCCACCTTCCAAGTGTTTACAGATGATTTCCTTAATTACTTGCTCCATTATCTTCCCTGGGTCCCTGTGGGGGCCAGTCCAGAAGCTGGAAGCCCTGAGGTTCTGCTGCTAGGGCCCACAGGTGCCTTCTTGCTGATTTTTCCATTGCATTTCACAAACAACAAAAATAAAATGTATGAAACCCACCAGCGTTTCTCCCCCCCCCCGTGTTCATTAACCACAGAAAGGCTGAGCTCCGTTTGGGGGGATTGTAACTGCAGCTCAGGACAACCTTCCAACCGGCTGGAGAATTTTCTTTGAAAGAACTCGCTCTTTGTTCCTCTGGGTCTAGGCGGTGGGGGCCAAGATAAAAGCCCTGAAGTCAGAGGAGCTCTTGTTGCCTGCTGCAGGGCCCAACCTCATGCTGGCTCTCTCATTGCTCAGCTCTTTAATAAAGATGCTTAATCCAGAAACATGTGGCGAGTGTGAGAAGGGTTCCCAGTCAGCCCTGCACAGGGCAGCAGGTTCGGGGAGAACAAAAAGGGCTCTCCTGCTCTGAAGGACGGAAAGGAAGATAATGGAGAAACACCCGAGAGGGCTGTGGAGCAGAATGTGGAGACACCCAGAGGCGGGCCTGCGAACATCACAGTGTTGCAGGAGTAAGAGAGCAGTAGTAGAAGCAATATGACAGACAACTGACAGCTGCCACTCATCCGTCTCCCCGTAAGGCAGGAGTGGGGAACCTTTTTAGGATCGTGGGCTGCTGACCCACAGAAAAATCAGCAAGAAGCAAGGGGAAAAAAACCCTCACTGATGTGGCTCCTGACTGAGAAGACACTCCCCACTTTCTCCTCACACACCAGAGCCTCAGGGGGGCAGGCTAGTCGATTTTGTGCCCCCCCCAAATTGAGGGGTTCAGTGTGTGGCGGGGGGGCTGCTGGGAAGCAGGCTTGAGGTGTGGGGTCTGGGCGAGAGGGAGGGTGCAGGAGTGGGTTGGGATTGGTGGGTCTGGGAGAATGGTAGAGTGCAGGAAGGGGATGGGGTGGGAGGTAGGATGCAGGAGCGAAGAGGGAGTGTGGGAAGAGGGTAGGTGGTGCAGGAGTGGGGTAGGGATTCAGGGTCTGGGCTATGGGGAGGGTGTTTATCTGGTGCAGCAATTTGGGAACGCAGGGCTGAAGTGCCAGTGCTGGCTCCCCAGTGCTGGAGGGGGGATCCCCAAGCCTTGGGGGCTGGATCTAGGCAAACCAGGGTCCAGATCCAGCCCCCGAGCCGTAGGTTCCCCACCCTTGCCGTAATCACAGCCCTTATCACAGAGCTGATGGCAACGAGGGGGAGGGAGAGCTCAGTGGCTTGAGCATTAACCTGTTAAACCCAGGGCTGTAAGCTCAATACCTGAGAAGGCAATTTGGGGCAAATCTGTCAGGAATGGTACCTGGTCCTGCCATGAGGGCAGGGGACTGGACTCAATGACCTCTCAAGGTCCCTTCCAGTTCTATGAAATAGGTATATTTCCATATACTATTATTCTGCTGCCAGGCATCATTTTTAGTTTGCAGATACGTGCACCCTGGAACCACTGGGCAGCAAGCTCAGACTTATCAACCAGTAGCTGCTCTGCCCACCGAGGACACCTGGACATTCCAACCAACCAGGGGCTTTTGGTCCTAAAAACAGAGCGCCTGGGACCTGCGCTTTCATTGTGATGATGAGTTTCTAATGAGGTGGCCTCTAGAGGCCCCTGGCAGGGCTGAGGGCCAGTGGCGCTTGGTGCTGTACTCACATGTGATACAGACACAGTGCCCCAAAGAGCTTATGACCAAGAGGGAAATCTCCATGCACAGCACTAATATTCAGGCCTCGCTACCCCAGCTGCCATTAGAGGGAGACATGGGCACCCATGCATCAGCAGTGCTGACACTGCGCCCAGAGGAGAAGCTATTTCTGGACAGCCCTGTGAAAACATCTGCCCTTTGGCTCCTAATGGCGCTCGTGAAGTGTGAGCTTTGCAGACACATGGCAATTGGCAGAAGGCCCAAAGTCGGAGAGGGGACTAGGAATTAACACGCATTTGAGCCCAATTTTATTGTAAATAAACTATAATCACTTCAAACCTTTTGCTTAATAAGAAAAGGATGCGATGCATTAAGCAAACGCTCGGCAGGCTTGTGTTACTGCTGGATTAGAAATGCTAAACTCGAGCGACACTTGGCTTTTTAGAATCTGTCCTGCAGCTATATTATTAAAACAAACACATTTGCAGACCTGCAAAAACCCAAACCAAAATAAAAGAAGAGTTTGAAATTCTCCCAAGAGCATTATCTGATTTTAGGAACTATGATTGGTCTCCATCTTCTGAGCCAAATAATACAAGGAAATGACATGCACAAAAATTAACATCTGGAATTAGTGTCACGTTCTTTACTACAAACAGATTATAATGTGTGGGTCAGAGTCTGGACCCTTACTCTTGCTGAAAATGCCTTACTCCCCAAAAAACTCTATTGACTCCAGTGGACTTACTTGCAGGTAAGGTCCTACTGTAAGTAAGGGTGTTGGAAACAAACAAAAGGAAGTACTTTTTTATGTAATGCACAGTCAACCTGTGGAACTCCTTGCCAGAGGATGTTCTAAAGACCAGGACTTTAACAGAGTTTTAAAAAGAGCTAGATGAATTCATGGAGGATGGGTCCATCAATGGCTATTAGCCAGGATGGGCAGGAATGGTGTTCCTAGCCTCTGTTTGTCAGAAACTGAGAATAAGTGACAGGATCACTTGATGATTGCCTATTCTTTTCATTCCCTCTGGAACACCTGGCATTGGCCACTGTCAGAAGATAGGATGCTGGGCTAGATGGACCTTTGTTCTGACCCAGTCTGGCTGTTCTTATGTTCTTATGAATGTGGCCCTTTGCTACTAAGAAAAAGGTATGATTTCATGCCGTCTTTTAAAAATGGAGATATAAGAGCCTTCATTATTAGCATTGCAAACACTTTTTTTCAAGTAGCAGTTCCTGGAGTCGGGTGAAAAATCTCAACTTTCATTTAAAAAACAAGTACTTTCCTAGCCTTCCTCATTGTAAAAAGCCTGAAAATATGGCCCTAGAAGGGTCAAAAAATCCAGACCAATGGCAACATTTATTATTCTTTAAAATCTCATTAAATTTGAGCACTTGCACTTGGCAACGCTGCTTATGTGGGACTCAGAGACATTCTCCAGGGAAGAGCCAAGTAATTGCAGCCCCGCTAGAAGAAAAATGATGTAGGTAGTGTTTATGGGTGTGTCTACACAGCACCCTAAACTCAGTATAAAATAGGCAATGTGCACTATGCAAATTGCATATCTTATTTCGAATCTATTTCAAAATAGCTTGTTTTGAAATTTGGCACATCTACACAGTGCCAAATGTCAAAATAATGCACTATTTCGAGTAATTCCTTACCTCTCGTGGAATGAAGTTTACTGGGATGGTGAAGTAGCACGCCCGTTATTTCGAAAAATATTTCAAAATAACGGGCAGCTTGTGTAAACACAGGATAGCTATTTCGGGATACCGGAGGTAACCCGAAATAGCATTGCAGTGTAGACGTACCCTGTGAGGGCAGGGTATGCTAGTTTCCCAACACTGCTGATTGTAAAATGTAATGAATGAGAAACAGGGAGACTCCTAGGGATAGGGACAGAACAGGGGAGTGACTGTGCTGCTAGAACCCTACTCTATTATCTAGGGAAGAGCTTGGTGCTTTCTGAAGTCCTCTCCCAGCTCTCGGTTGTGTTGCGGAAGCAGCAAGATGCTCCCAATGTGGAGAAAGCCCACACTGGTGATGCAGTATGAGTGGCAGATGCCTGACTTCAGACCAGACATCTGGGATGTGTCAGATGGTAGGCACACCCGCCCGCAGGCGAAGGAGCAAATAAAAACCGTGCCTCCTGCTTGGTCCTCCTCAGGCAGAGGGGTGACAGGTCTGAGGCCCTGGTCCCTACGGAAGCCACGCTATTATACTGACTAGCTCTCATTTTCAAGGGACAACAACAAAACACAACTTTAAAGACTTCAAAAGAAACCGTTGTCTCCTCTGGGGCCTCAGTGAGGCCAAAGACCCTTTGGAAGGGTCAACACCAAACAGGCTGAGGAAGATGTAGACACCCTGCAGCACCTTCTGTGTCACATTCTACTGGAGGCCAGCTCCCAGGAGAACTTATCCGCCAGCATCTCCTACCCGTGCACAGGGCCTGGGACACTTTCCGACTCTGCTCGGATCTTTGTCACTTGGTGATGAAAAAAGACAATGGAGAATGAGAACTCTCCACCTTTCCAGGGGCTTACAGACTCGGACCTGATCCAGTAAAGGCATCCCAGCGTGTTTAGGTTTCAGTGGTTTGATGCACATGGATGGACGTAGGCACATGCCTCAAGTTCAAAATGGGCGTAAGCCCTTTGCTGGATCAGGAGCTGGGTGAGCAAATACATAGGTGAGTTTACACATCTATTTCTGAATGCGCTGGGCAGTTCTGTGATTTTATAACTAAAAAGAAATGGCTTAATATTAAAGTTGGTTTTGTTTCTGATCCCTACACAATATTCTCTATTCGGGTTTTCATGCTGCACACATGTCCATGGGGTACATGACTGCCTTCAGACAAGGCACTCAGCAACACGACTAGCATCTGTCACATGTGGCCGAGTCCCGTTATTTAGTACCATGCAACCTTGCTTTGAACGGCATCTTTCCGATACGCTGCATCCCCCAAACCACTTCACAGAGCAGGATAATTAAAATCACGACTCCAAATAATAGTGGGGTGGGGAAAGAGAAAGAAACTCCCTTTAAAAATTCAAAAATTCAAAGGATCCTGGTATGTAAACAGGCTTCTCTGCAGGGAAGGTGATGGGCTCCATCATGATTATAGGCACATCATGTTCAATTGTGAATGGCTCCGGAATCTAAGCCAATCTCATTCACTTTGCTGTTCCCCTCTAAGCCTGTCCAACAGAGTCCTCTTGCCCTTCCTCATGGCTCTCGACTCTAAGAACGACTATTCTGGGTCAGACCAAAGATCCAGTAGCCCAGTCTTCCAGCAGTGGCCAGTGCCCGGAGGAATAAACATAACAGGTAACCATGAAATGGTTCATCCCCCCTCACCCACTCCCAGCCTTTGGCAAACAGAGGCTAGGGACACAGGACCCTGACTATCCTGGCTAATAGCCATTGATGGACCTATCATTCATGAATTGATTCCTTTTGAGCCCTGTTACTTTTGAGCCCTGTTACAACTTCCTCTTGCAGGATGGACTGAGCGTTGCATGAAGAAATGCTTCCTTTTGTTTGTTTTAAACCTGCTGCCTATTAGTTTCATTAGGTGACGCCTAGTTCTTTGTGTTATGTGAAGGAGTAAATAACACTTTCTTATTCATTTTCTCCAGACCAGTCATGATTTTATAGACCTCTATCCTATCCCGCTGAAAAGTCTCAGTCTTATTATCTCTCTTCATATGGAAGCCGTTCCAACGTATCTTTGTTGAGATGGGGCAACCAGATTGCCGTGCAGTATTCAAGATGTGAGTGAACCATAGAATCATATGGAGGCAATGTGGTATTTTCTGTCTTATTATCTATTCCTTGCTTAACTTTTCCAAACATTCTGTTGGCTTTTTTGACTGGAGCTGCACATTGAGTGGCGGTTTTCAGAGAACCATCCACATGACTCCAAGTTCTCTCTCTTAGGTGGTAACAGCCAATTTAATCACCATCATATCATACATATAGTTGGGATTATGTTTTCCAGTGTGCATTACCTTACATTCATCAACACTGAATTTTATCTGCCATTTTGTTGCCCACTCACACAGTTTTGTGAGATCTCTTTGTAGCACTTTGCAGTCTGCTTGGGACTTAACTATTTTTAGTAGGTTTGTATCATCTGGTCACCTCAATATTTATCCCTTTTCCCAGATCACTTATAATTATGTTGAATAGGACTGGTCCCAGTACAGATCCGTGGGGTTACCTCTGTTTACCTCTCTCCAGTCTGACAATTGGCCATTTATTCCTGCTCTTTGTTTCTTATCTTTTAACCAGTTACTGATCCATGAAGGGACCTTCCCTCTTATCCCATGACAGCTTACTTTAAAAGCCTCTGGTGAGGGACCTTGTCAAAGACTTTCTACATTATAGCCCCTGGTTCACCCTTCTCCACATGCTTGTTGACCCCCTCAGAGAATTCTACTCTCCTTGATGAGACATAGAATCATAGAACTGGAAGGGACCTCAAGAGGTCATCGAGTCCAGTCCCCTGCCCTCACGGCAGGACCAAGTACTATCTAGATCATCCCTGACAGGTGTCTGTCTAACTTGCTCTCAAATATCTCCAGTGATAGAGATTCCACAACCCCCCTAGGCAATTTATTCCAGTGTTTAACCACCCTGACAGTTAGGAATTTTTTCCTAATGTCCAACCTAAACCTCCCTTGCTGCAGTTTAGGTCCATTGCTTCTTGTTCTATCCTGAGAGGCCAAGGAGAACCATTTTTCTCCTTCCTCCTTGTAATACTCTTTTAGATACTTGAAAACCGCCATCATGTGCCCTCTCAGTCTTCTATTTTCTAAACTAAACAAGCCCAATTGTTTCAATCTTCCCTCATAGGTCATGTTTTCTAGACCTTTAGTAATTTTTGTTGCTCTTCTCTAGACCTTCAATTTTTCCTCATCTTTCTTGAAATGTGGTGCTCAGAACTGGACACAATACTCCAGCTGAGGCCTAATCAGCACCGAGTAGAGTAGAAGAATGACTTCTTGTGTCTTGTTCACAACACTCCTATTAACATGATTTCCCATGAAAGCCATGTTGACTCTTCCCCAACAAATCATGTTAATCTATGTGTCTGATAATTCTGTTCTTTTACTAGTTTCAACTAGTTTCAGCAAGCTGGTACTGAAGTCAGGTTTACTGGTTTGTAATTGCCAGGATCACCTCTGGAGCCTTTTTAAAACATTGGTGTCAGATTAGATCTCTTCCAGTCTCTGGTACAGAAGCTGATTTAAATGATAGGTTACCTGCCACAGTTAGTAATTCAGCAGTTTCTCATTTGCGTTCCTTCAGAACTCTTGGGTGAATACCATTTTAGCACTTGAATCCAGGAGAGATTCAGGTGCCTCCCAGCTGATTAGCAGAGCGCCCAGAGCGCCTGTGTTTTATTGGTGGTACACATCTGCACTTGCCCTGGAGCACATAACAAAATTTATTCCACACATGGTTGGAAAAAATATTAGAGGAAACACTGTGGGTGTGTTATTATTGTTTAATGTATCACTGTGTTCCAAAACATCCTCTAATGACACCTCAAACTGGGACAGTTCCTCCAATTTGTCACCTAAAAAGAATTGCTCAGATTTGGGAATCTCCCTTACATCTTCAGCTGCAAAGACAGATGAAAATAATTTGTTTAATTTCTTCACAATGGCCTTATCATCTTTGAGTACTTCCTTAGCATATTGATTGTCCAGGGGGCCCACTGGTTGTTTATCGGGCTTCCTAGTAAATTCACAATAGGGGGAAAGGTACAGAGACAATGATATTCAGTTCCGGATAGTCATTTCAAAGTTACCTCTAAGTTATGAAACTGTTTTACTTTCTGTTCTTATATGATTTCTGGTTATTGTCTAAGATGAACCAAGTGCAGTTTCATGGCTGGATGGTTTGGACTTTAAACTATCTGAGGGTACGTCTACACTAGCCCCCTAGTTCGAACTAGGGAGGCTAATGAGAGCGACCGAAATTGCTAATGAAGCGCGGGATTTAAATATCCGCGCACTTGATTAACATAGTCCCGACGCCATTTTGGAAACTGACTAGCCGAGTAACTGCCGCATCTACATGCGGCAGAGAAGCGAGATTCGAGATAAACCCCTTGGTTCGAATTAACTGTTAAACCTCATTCCACGAGGAGTAACAGTTAATTCAAACTAAGGGTTTATCTTGAATCCGCTTCTCTGCCGCGATGTAAACGCAGGCAGTTACTTCGGGCTAGTCAGTTTCCAAAATGGCGACCGGCCGGGAATATGCTAATCAAGAGCGGGATATTTAAATCCCGCGCTTCATTAGCAATTTCAGTCGCCCTCATTAGCCTTCCTAGTTCGAACTAGGGGGCTAGTGTAGATGTACCCTGAGAGATTCAAAGGAGCGTGACATGATATTTATTTGGTGGATATATACAGATCCCAGGAATATAGTGATATGATTTGATTGGACTGGGAGTGTTGTCCAAAGCCAGTAACGAATTAAAAAGGGACGCTATGAAAGCCCAACTCTGTGAGATGTGGACGAGGTTTGCCAAGTCTCCTGCCCCTGTTCCTGGATAAGTGGAAAGTCTCCGTAAAATGAGCCCCCGGCTACACACGTGTTAGTGATTTGGGCAGGAGACTCTGGGAGAAGGACTCTGACATCATGACAAGAGGTACTTGCCGCTCAGGAGGAAGGTCTAGAAAAGGGTTCAGCCCTTTTGGTTTGTTTTATGCCGGGCTGTTATAAAGTGTTATTTATGAAGTGGTGAGCTCATGAGCCGCGCTGCCAAATTTAAAGCAATTTTCAGCTCACAGAATGAAAATTGTTTTGCCGTCAGTATCTAAAGCAGCAACCCAGGGATTCCAGACAGCTTTATGATGACAGGCTATAAATCCTGAGCTCACAAATGTATTTTCTTCACTGCACACTCATGTCACCAATAGGTTTGTTTCTCTTTTTCTCCTCCAGTTTGTTTTTAACAAATGCCAGCTAGACCTCAAGCTATTTCCAGAGAGGGATGTTAGCAACTATTATTGCATCTAATCAGCTACAATTGACAGCTTGTTCCACTGAGACACTTAGAATATGTTTTAATGCACTCCCTATGCTACAGTACTGCTGAAGGTTTGTCTCACAAACCACAGGGAAGCATTTCTAAGGACAAGCCTGCCAACGGAGGGTGGGGAGGAGGGCAAAGGGGTCAACTGGCCTGGGGCCCAGCGATTCAAAAGGGCCTGGGGCTCCTGGCCACCGCCACTACTGAGGCAGCAGTGGCAGCCGAAGCCCTGGGCCCTTTAAATTGCCGCCGAAGTGCTGGGTGGTGTGCTCCCGGTACACGGGAGCTGTGTCTACACGATAGCGTCTTGCGCAAAAACATATGCAAATGAGGCAAAGCGTGGACTATCGCTGCGCCTCATTTGCATAATTAATGAGGCTCCGTTTTTACACAAAAAAACCCTCTTGCGCAAGAGCCATTCTTCCTGAAAAAAAAAAGCGGAAGAACGGCTCTTGCGCAAGAGGGGAGTTTTGCGCAAAAACGGAGCCTCATTAATTATGCAAATGAGGCGCGGCGATATTCCACGCCTCATTTGCATATGTTTTTGCGCAAGAGGCTATCGTGTAGACATAGCCTCTGGGAGGTGCTGTGGGCTGGTGGCCCGAGCCCAGCCTCTTCTTCCCTAGGCCCCACCCCTTCAGGGAACACAGAGCCAGGGTCCCCTCACACAGCATACCCGGCAGGTCTGTCAGTCCCGTAAGGGTCTCACTCAATAGCGGTCTGCTCCAAAGGCCATTTGGCATCTTTCCATTGACATCCATAGTTAGGATGTCTCACTCAACAGGGTCTCTCTCAATAGCGGTCTGCTCCTGAAGTCATTTGGCATCTTTCCATTGACATCCATAGTTAGGAAAAACTATTTCACTAGGAGGGTGGTGAAGCACTGCAATGGATTCCATAGGGAAGTGGTGGAATCTCCATATCTAGAGGTTTTTAAGTCTCGGCTTGACAAAGCCCTGGCTGGGTTGATTTAGTTGGGGTTGGTCCTGCTTTGGGCAGGGGGCTGGACTTGATGACCTTCTGAGGTCTCTTCCAGCCCTATGATTCTATGACTCATAGACTTTCAATGATGCCCCAATAGAACAAGCGTCTTCCTGGCATGCCTCTCTAACGTCTGCCACAGTCATCAAGTCTGCAGCACGTGGGATTCAGTCTCCAGCCCACGAGCTGCTGAGACAGAGGCCTTCATGCTGCACCGAGCATCCTCATCCTCTAGCTCCACAGGCTGCATTTTATACCAGTCACTTGACTTATTATCGGTACTATGGTGCAGGTGGCAGAAGCTTCATGATCATTTTCTCTGGTGCCCTCAGACGGGATGGGGGACTGGCTTCAAACGCACTCTGTCCAAATTCACAAAACCAACCCCAGTCCAGCCATGCCCATGGCTCCTAGGCTAGGCTTGTCTTGTCTCCCTTCCCACAAACTTTTGGACATATGGCCTGCCCCTCTGGGTATCAGGCAGCTGCTGCTAACATGGCTGCAAGATCTCAGAACCCAGCGGGCAGGCACCTGCTTCTCCCACTCCTGACCTTGAGCGCAGACAACAGGGACAGCAAGCTGTTGTCCAGGGAATTTTTACACCCTCTCAGCCAGAACCTTTGCCCCAACACATGACCCCAGCCCCTGCACACAGAAACGCCATAGGAAAAGTACTGGCAAGTCGGGGGAGTAACCCCAAGTTTGACAAACTGGTGAAAAGTTCAATGCTTTTCTCTCCCTTTCCCCAACTGTCTTGTGTTTTAGCCCCACAATGGACACTGAGCCGTTGTGCAATATTCCAGGGCTAGTGAGACGCGGTCACTTGGGGAACGCTGTGGAGACAGACAGAATAACTTGCATTGGGGGTAGGGCGGGAATTTCAGTGAGGGCTGGTAGAAGAACAAGCTGAAAGGCCCAGACAAGAACGCCCAGGCACACCCTTGAAAGGCAATGAGGGATGCTGTTAGCTTCAAGCATCCCACAAAGAAGCAAGCCCTGGTTGGCATTGCTGGGAGCCGGGAGTTCAAAAAGCCCCCTCAAGAGAGGAGGCGGTGTCGGCAGTTGCCCAGTGTCATGTGCCAGAGTGCTGGCAGCTGCTAGAACCAGAGCGCTGTGGGAGCTGGTCACCTAGAGCATCCAGAGTCCTGAGGGTGAGTGGAGTAGGAGGGGGTTTGGCAAACTGAGCTGGTTGGGAAGATTGAAAGGGATTGTGTGCACCTGCAGCGAACCTGATTTGCTAAGGAGGCAGTTAGCTTGCCGGCTGAGAGAAGGCAACGTGCAGCATGGAAGGCAGAGCCAGGGAGCGCTTCCTAGTTGCTCTCATAAGGGGATGCCGACAGCCTCCGTGGGCCTCTAAGCAAGGTGGGGGAGGGCGGTGGCTCTGCACTCCCAGAAGGGGTGGGGTCTTGGCCGAAGGAGCGGGGTTGGGGCAGCCAGCCCTCTGCGCCTCCTGGAGTATGCTGATGCCCTCCCCGCAGCCCTCAGAACTTCCCGGAGCGCGTGGAGTGGCACTCCAGCAGTGATTTAAAGGGGCCAGGATTCTGGTCGCTGTTGCTGCCATAGCAGCAGCGGTGGCCGGGACCCCTGGGCCCCTTTGAATCACTGGGCCCATGAGCAATTGCCCCTTTTGTCCCCCCTTCCCTATCAGTGGACCTACTCCCATATTTGTATGGTACCTGGAGTATAAGGGACTGAGAAACAGCCATAAGAGCACTCGTGGAAGGCCCTCAGATGGACTGTATAAACTGTTAATTCATCCCCCCCACTGCCACCAGGGCTCACCAGCTCGGGGTCCCAGAAGCTGGAGGACAACCTGTTTATAAGTTGACACTGGGAGGGGCTCTTTGGAGGAGTCTACAGGCCCTATCAGAGGTGGGGCCAGGAAGGCCATTTGGCGCAGGCCTCAGGAGACAAAGGGGCCTCAAATGTTGACATTTTTCTACCAAGTCATTTCCATTGATTAGACACCTTGCCCTTACAATAGAGATAACAAAAGAAGCTATATAGACCTGCAAAAAATTGATCAAAATCATTGTGGGACCTTAGGCCTTCACCAATTTTTCGGTCCCATACGAGTTTTCATCTGTGTGACTGGAGACTGGAGTAGCTTCTGTGATTCGTGATTCTACCTTATGAAACTCCATTGACAGTCTTTGCATAGTTTAGAGGTTTCGAAAGTCATAATTAATTCTGTGACTGTAAAGTGATCTTACTTGGTCTGAGGGTTAGTTTAACCTTTAAATTAGATGTTTATCTCTGCATAGGAGATTTCCGTATTTCTGTTTTTTCTTGTGTGTCTTTCTATACAATAACCACATTAGGCTCAGCTGTAAGCTACCTCTTCGTCCAGTTTTAGATGAACCTTTAAAGGCTTATTTGGGACCAACTTTTAATTCTAGTTGTTTAATAAACTTTATATCTAATCTGGCAATTGCCCCATGTTCATATTCATAATAACGCACCAGTTATTAGAGGAATTTGATAACAGGAACATGTTAGCAGATGAAATTTCAAGACTTTGAAAAAAGGCTATAAAGGCTGTAGTAAATAACACCTCCCCAAACTGTTATTATATAATATTCATTGTGATGTATATACAATTAAAATTTTGTATAACCAATAGCCTTTAGCAAATTAATTTATTGTGTATTACTATGTTTTGAAAGAACCCTTTTATAAAAATGAAGTGAAGATTTGAAAGTGATGCAAGTAAGAGGCGGCAAAAGCAACAGAGTGAAGCAGCAGTTAAGAGTTTAAAGCCAATAACATCATTTCTCATAGAAAAGTTGCCTCAGCCATTAGATGGTGACCATATTGACAGTGACACTTATGGTTCTCATGATGAAAACTTTGTACCCTCAAATGACATTTCAATGCCACTGCCTCAAAATGAGGAGGTCATTAATCAAGACACAGAAATGCCAACAGTAGCAATAAATGCAGAATCTACGCTCGATGTAGAGACTGTGCAGGCAGAAAATGAGGACCTCAGAGATGCTGTGCAACAAGAGCGAGAACTTATAACTAGCACAGGACACAATGTAATAACAGTGTTATCAGAACCTGACATTGCACTTCTTGATAAGAACAATGTTGTTCAAATGCAGTCGTTTCTCAAAGTTAGTGTTCAGATTCCAAGTAATATACCGAAAGATGCTGAAAATCATGCTTTCCCCACTCATCTACTGACAAAAACTTTTCCAAATGAAGAGATCTACACAAGAGACTGGCTCTGCTGGAGCATGGAAAAGCAGGCTCTGTACTGTGTCCCCTGTTTCATTTTTAATAGTAATACTTCAAATGCATCAATATTGTCTGATGATCCATCCAGTTGGAGCATCAGTAGAGATTGGAGGAAGTTGAAAGGCCAAATACCTGCACATGAAACTTCAGTTTCACATAAAGATAACTATGTTACATGGAAATCAGCTAGCAGAGCAGCACTAGCTGACAGTTCAATTGAAAACTTACTCCTGAGTGAAATAAACACAGAAACTAATAACTGGAAAAAACTCCTTGAGCGCATATTGAATGTCATTCTTTTTCCTTCTGAACAGGGTTTGGCTTTGTTTGGTTCCAGTCAACGTATCAGTGACCCCACAAATGGAAACTTTCTTGGTATACTTGAGCTTCTTAGCAAGTATGACCCATTTTTATCGGGCCATGTTAAGTGTGTTCGTGAATTACAAGAGAGCGGAAAACGCATGCAAGTCCATTATCTGTCTACCAGAATACAAAACAAGTTTATTGAGCTGTGTGGGACATTTGTGCAAACAACAATTCTTGAAGAGATATGACATGTGAAGTGCTTTTCAGTTATTATTGATGCAACTCCAGACTGTTCTCATAAAGAACAGACAACCTTGGTTGTTCAATATATTAAAATTGCAGGAAGTTCAAAGGTTTCAATTAAAGAATGATTCATTTTGTTTGATAATTTCACACACAAAAAACTGGAAAAGAAATCGCCGCTCATATAATAGAAATTCTGGAAGACTTCAAATTAAATTTTCAAGTCTGCATTGGCCAGGCCTATGACAATGGATCCAATATGGCTGGGAAGAACAACGGAGTACAAGCAGCCCTCCTTGAGCAAAATCCAAACTGTATTTTCTCCATTTGTGGCAACCACACACTAAATCTTGTCAGTGTGGATTGCGCTGAATCATGCAAGGAAGCAATCACATATTTTGGAACAATCCAGCAATTGTACAACCTCTTCAGTAGCAGTCCTTGAAAGTGGGAAATTCTGAAGCAGCATCTGCCTGTTTCCCATCAAGGAATGTTGACAATCAGATGGTCAGCATGAACTGATGGTATTAAACCAGTCACCCAGCATTTGGACTCTGTGAGAAAGGCTTTAAGTGAGCTTTATCTCTTACTCTCACAGCACAGGCTCGCACTGAGCTTAAGACAATTCAGAAGTATACATCCAAATTAGAATGCATTTTAATGTCAGCCATGTGGATGAAGTTGCTAAAAATGATCCACAAAACTAATCTTGTAATTGAAGCACGCAATGCTACATTAGATGTTGAGAGGGATAATATTGAACAACTTCTTAAAGATATTCAAAAGATTCGTGATCAATGGGACACAATCCTTTCTGAGTCCAAATCAGTAGCATGGGCTATTGACATTTCATCTGAGTTATCCACCAATCACAGCCTAAGGGTATGTCTAAAGTACATGCCTCTGCCAACAGATGCATGTAAATTAGACATACCGACATAGTCAATGAAGCGGGGATTTAAATATCCCCTGCTTCATTAAAATAAATATGGCCACCACATTATGCTGGCTCAGCTGATCGTCGGCACAGCGCGGCAGTCAAGATGCGGATCGGTCGACAGGGAACGCCTTTGTCGACCGCTCCTGTAAACTTTGTTTCATGAGGCATAAGGGAGCGGTCGACATACCCTAACATCTCAATCTGATGCAGAAAGGCACTATCAAGTCAATTTTTTTTTTTTTTTTTTGTTATTATTGACTCCATCAAATCTGGTCTCACGTCGATTTGAGTCACTGCGATAAATTTGTACCCTTTTTGAATTTCCTTGGGAGTTCAGAGAACTAAGATCTATATTCAGCAGCTGAACAGTTTCTGCAAAGGTACAGCAACGAAATTTTCAAGAGATCTCTGTGATGAGATTGTCTTCCTGAAATGTATACATTCCACCAACTTTAAATAGGACTGCAAGCTAAATGAAGCTGATAGAGAAGGTTCTTAGTACCCTTAAGTATCTAGTGTTTGGCCTTTTATGTCATTAGGATGTGGAATATACTCTGCCATGTATACTGGCCAAACTGGATGGTCTCTATGACTAAGGATTAAAGGACACAAATCAAGATATTCAAAAAGGTAACACACAGAAACCTAAAAAACAACAAATAGTCTGGTAGCACTTTATAGACTAACAAAACATGTAGATGGTATCATGAGCTTTCGTGGGCACAGCCCACTTCTTCAGATGACCGGAGTTTTGAATTTAGGATGTCCAGACCCAAAATAAATAGGGGAGAAGGGAGAGGGGGGAAGGAAAAAAAATGGAAGGGGACGGGAAACAAGAAGCAGAGGGTATGTAAATATCAAAGAGAAAACCAAACAGGGGAACATTTTAACTTGCCCGGTGCTCACTAATGAATCTCAAAGTTTCAATATTAATACAAGCCATTTTCAAAAATCAGCTTGAAAGGGAAGCTGCAGAGCTTAATTTCATTTACAAGTTTTATACCTACAATAGAGGTTTAAACATACCTGCTACATTCCACATCTTAATGACATAAAAGGCCAAACACCAGGTACTTAAGGGTACTTAGAACCCTCTCTGTCAGCTTCATTTAGCATGAAAACTCGAATTGACTTTTCTTTTCCCCTTTTTTTCTCTTTTCCTCCCCATCCCCTCTCTTTCTCTGCTATTTATTTGGAACTTGGACCCCTTAAACTCCATTCATCTGAAGAAGTTGGTTGTGCCCATGAAAGCTCATGAGATCATCTACCTTTTTTGTTAGTCTCTGAGGGTATGTCTACACTACAGCACTAATTCGAACTAACTTAGTTCGAATTAACTAATTAATTAATTCGAGAGAGGGTGGGAGAGGGGAGGTGGAAACCTGGGTGGAGGGAGCTGGAAGGGAGAAGCCAGGGGAAGAAGGAGGAGGGGAAGTATCGAACTATGGTATGCCATATCTTCAGTACTGTGTACAGATGTGGTCTCCTCACCTCAAAAAAGATATTTTGGCCTTGGAAAGGGTTCAAAAAAGGGCAACTACAATGATTAGGGGTTTGGAACAGGTCCCATATGAAGAGAGGCTAAAGAGACTGGGACTTTTCAATTCGAACTAACTAATTCGAATTAGTGCATCTAGACCTAAAAACTAATTCGAATTAGCGTTTTGCTAATTCGAACTAGCATGTCCACATTGAGTGGACCCTGAACCGAAGTTAAGGCTGGCCAGAACCAGTGCCGGCAGGGCATCAGGTTAGGACTTAGAGTGTGGAGCTGCTGCCTCAGGCTAGCCGAGGGCTGTGCTTAAAGGGACCCGACCCCACCCGGACAGACAGTTCTCAGGGTTCCCCGCTTGCTTGTCTAACTTGATGAGGGACAGCAAAGCAGTCCTGTCTTGGAGTGCCCTGAGTGCCCTCACTCGGCACATCACAGCACTCGGCCATCAGCCAGGCTGCACTTGCCGCAGGCTGCCATCCGGGGTCAATCGGGGGCTGTCAGGATCCAGGAGGCCCTGCAGGAGAGCTTCCACCCGAGGAGCCAGAGCCACCCCAGTCCTCCCCCATCGGGGCTCGTGCCCCATTCCTCCCTCACCTCCTTCCACTTACCCTCCTAGCCCCCTTCCTGATGTAAAAATAAAGGACACGTGTGTTCAAAAATAGAAACTCTCTTTATTTAACAAAACTGGGGGGTTAACCTCTGGGGAGACTGGGAAAAGGAGGTGGGAGAGAGAGAGAGAAGGTGGGGAGAGGGAGGTGGAAACCTGGGAGGAGGGAGCTGGAAGGGGAAGCCAGGGAAGAAGGAGGAGGAAGTATCAAACTATGGTATGCCATATCTTCAGTACTGTGTACAGATGTGGTCTCCTCACCTCAAAAAAGATATTTTGGCCTTGGAAAGGGTTCAAAAAAGGGCAACTACAAAGATTAGGGGTTTGGAACAGGTCCCATATGAAGAGAGGCTAAAGAGACTGGGACTTTTCAGCTTAGAAAAGAGGAGACTGAAGGGGGATATGATAGAGGTCTATAAAAGCATGAGTGGTGTGGAGAGGGTGAATAAAGAAAAGTTCTTCATTAGTTCCCATAATAGAAGGACTAGAGGACACCAAATGAAATGAATGGACAGCAGGTTTAAAACTAATAAGCGAAAGTTCTTCTTCACACAGCACATAGTCAACCTGTGGAACTCCTTGCCACAGGAGGCTGTGAAGGCTAGAACTATAACAGAGTTTAAAGAAGTTAGATAAATTCATGGAGGTTGGGTCCATGGAATGCTATTAGCCAGGGGTAGGAATGGTGTCCCTGGCCTCTGTTTGTGGAAGGCTGGAGATGGATGGCTGAGACAAATGGCTTGGTCATTGTCTTTGGTCCATCCCCTCTGAGTACCTGGTGCTGGCTGCTGTCGGCAGACAGGCTACTGGGCTAGATGGACCTTTGGTCTGACCCAGTATGGCCATTCTTATGTTCTTATGTTCTAAGCTCAGGGCTCAGGGTCGGGGGTCTCACTGGACCAACTCGATTTTCATGCAAACCTGCTCCTGGGTTCGCATGCATATGGCCTTTGGTGGCCAGGCTGGCAGCTATCCTGCCCTAGACGGCCACATTCCTGTGCCTAGTGCAGAGGTCGTGGACGTTGGAGGCCTCCTCCCAAACCTCGATGCGGTCCATGATCTCCGCACTAGACCAGGTGGGCACCCGCCTCTTGAGGCCCCGGGCAGGCTCCTGCGAGCTGCCAGCCTGGTCCTGGGAAGAGGCGGAGGGTTGGGTGGCAGCAGGTGGCTGGCTCGTGCCGTGCCAGGTGCAGGGT
Source organism: Rafetus swinhoei (assembly GCA_019425775.1). Taxonomy (NCBI): domain Eukaryota; kingdom Metazoa; phylum Chordata; order Testudines; family Trionychidae; genus Rafetus; species Rafetus swinhoei. Next base: position 10,489,183 of record JAFJHL010000300.1, read on the forward strand.
CTGCTGGCTGGGTGCTGGCAGGCTTACAACTGGCACAAGCACTGTAGCCAGACTGTGCCCCTTTAAGGGCTCCGGGGCCGGGAGCGGGGCAGAAAAGTTTCCCTGGCTTGGCCCAGAGTGGCCACCAGGGAAAGCTGGGAAGGGCTAGCCTCCCACTAGTTCGAATTAAGTGGCTACACAGCCCTTAATTCGAACTATAGTCGAACTAGGCGTTAGTCCTCGTAGAATGAGGTTTACCTAGTTCGAATTAAGTGCTCCGCTAGTTCGAATTAAGTTCGAACTAGCGGTTTGTATGTGTAGCGCCTATGAAAGTTAATTCGAACTAACGGCTGTTAGTTTGAATTAACTTTGTAGTGTAGACATACCCTAAGGTGCTGCAGGACTGTTCATTGGTTTTTTTAATTTTTTTACCATCCAAAGAGATTTATCTTGAAGCCATGTGTACATTGCCTTTTGGCTTTAGGAGAGGGAGACGGCTTGATGGGGCCTGAGAGGAGAGTAAAGCTTGAAGAACATTTGCAAGAGTCCATTAGCCCTCTCATGGCTGAGATGGTTGGAAGAAGAGACCTGCAGGCGTCTCCCATTAAAGTTTCAGCCTGCAGGTCAGTTGTTTGTCTTTCCTGAGCAGATTTAGTTGGTTTCATGTCTATGGCTTCAGCCCTGCAGGGGAAGGAGCAGCAAAGCAAGCAGGTGATGTTGCAGCCTGCCGACCACAGGCAAAACAGGATGGTTTAAAACCCCGCCTTGGGCATGGCAGCAGAGAAAGGTAGGAGGCTTGGAGTTGAACAGGAGAGGTGGTCTAGCTGCTGCTGCTCCTATCTGGGCCACAGCTACACCACTGGTATGAGAACTGCCTGCGGCCCAGCTAGGCCCTGAAGTTCCTGGGGTCCCTCCCTTGGGAAGCTTGCTGTCTTACTCTGTCGGCCACCAAGCTGTCCTTTTGCGGGTATGCCCATGGGGAGGTAAGCCCTGCCTGCAGGCTTCCCCTCCCAGCGCTTCTCCCCAGCTCTGCTGGGTCCTGGCCCCCTAACCTGGACCATGGCCATCTCCCAGAGGTCAGGGTCTGGGCTCTGTACCAGGTTCAACTCCCTGTCATCTTGCCCAAGCTCCCTACTAGCCTTCCAGGGCTTCTCCAGTCACCAGCTGCCCAGGGGCCTGCCAGAAAGAAGGAAGCTGGGCTGTGAAAAAGGAAATCAGCTGAAGGCAGCCACATGGCGGAGGATGGTTCATGTCCCTCCCCCACTTGGCTGGTCCTAGACCTTCCCCACCCACTCCCTCCTGGCATGCCGAGTCCTGGGCCCACAGTGGGATCTTGGAGGGGTTTAGAATGGAAGGGGAGGGTGCTACACAAGCATGACACCCCCTTAGGTCTGTGCTTCAGCCCCTTGGTGCACGGATCCAGGAGACCCAGCTCCACAGGTAGGGTCCTCTCCCTTGGCACAGACCAGTCCTTATGCTCTCAGGCAGGCGGGCTCACAGGATGCAGGGCGCCACTCATTCCTGTTCCTGCGTGACTTTCCCCACCGGCAAAGCTTCGGCCATGTCAGCAGTGATTCTCGGAGAGTGGCTCTGCCGTGGGGATGCGATGACCGAGCAGGGACATGGCCTGCCTCCAGCAAACACCCGCTGCCCCAGACTCAAGCCCATGGGAATCAGCCCAGATAGGGTACTGATCCTTCAGACCTGCAAACAGACGTGATCTGCCCAGAGAACACCCCCTTCCGCCACAGAACTTTCTAGCACCTGGCTGTCAGGCATTGTCACCTCTTCCTGCTTGGGCTGGTCTTTGGTCCCCCTCCCTCCCCTTGAGTTCTGAACAGAATTCAGAAGTTTCTCTGACGGTTTGTTCTATGTTACAGGGAGACAGGGAGAGAGATTGGACATTGAATCGAAACACAGGCAGCTGGAGTGCACAAAAGCACTGTTCGGTTAGCTGGAGCCAGGAAGCCTTTCTCCAGAGAGATAACATAGGGACCAGAGAAAACAGGTGGGAAAATGATCAGCAAAAGCCACTAGGAAGGGATGTGCTGCTTGTGTCAACAATGCAATTAGACCAGACATCTAGACAGTGATCTAGACAGTGCTTGGTCCTGTCATGAGGGCAGGGGGCTGGACTCGGTGACCTCTCAAGGTCCCTTCCAGCTCTATGATTCTATGATCTGCTTTTTTACCAGCCCCTCCAGGAGATGCAGAAGAGACAAATAACATGACTCTGACATTGCTCGTGACCTTGTGCAGCCAGGAAAGTTTGGATTAGAGTCGAGGCTTTGGGGGAAAGGAAACATTTTAAACCACTTCATAGTAACAGAAATGTTCTAGCGATTTGATTTTCATTCATTGAAAGAAAAAGCTTTGATTTGGATTTCCTCCTTTCCTGGCGGTGCCTGCTTCCCCAGTCATGCAAGGGCCTGAGGACTAGAGGGGAAGAGAGCGGGAGTCAGTGTGAAAGGGACTGGGCTGGACCGAGTGTCCAAGGTGGAAGCAAAGCAGTCAGCCAACTGGGCTAACGGTCAGCCAGATGATGATTAATTGGTATTAACTTAAGGGGGAGCAACTGCTCAGAGCCAACCGAGATGAAAAACCAGCCCGCCTGCTGGCTGTGAGGAGCTGAGTGAATGTTCACACTCTCCGCTGTGCATAGTGACCAGGGGAAGGGCAGTGTGGTGTGCTGGAAAAGTACCAGCCTGGCCAGCCAGAGAGCTGGGCGGCAACCTCATTTCTGCCAGGCGCCTGCTGGATGACCGTGGCTCCCGTCTCTCTTTCCCCTGCGGCCCGTCGTCTGTTTGCTGTTCGAGGCAGAGTCTGGCGTGCACTGTGTAGATGACCCACCTGCCCCCCTCTCCCCCCGCCTCAGCAGATGGAATATCCCTCCGCTCCTCCCTGGCCACCCCTGCGACATAGCTTGCTTGGCCAGTGCCTGGGACGGCCGTTGATGTCCCTATGGGCCATGTGCAGTCCCTAAGGATAGGATGGATTGTCCCCCACTGCATGCAACAGCTAAGGCATTTGGAGGACTCCTATGCCAGGGGCGGCAGGTGATGTAGGCCAGGGATGGAATTGCCTTCCCAAAACTGCCTACACACCCTGGCTGCCCATAGCGTGGTAGCCCCGGCCATCCAGGTGGCCAGGAAGGATCAGGCTTCAGGGCTGGGGTTGGGCAGGGCTTGGCACCGCAGAGGGAGGTTGCTGGAGCAGCCGTGTCCTCATCCCCTGGCTTCCCCTTCTCTGCAGGTAAACACAGACCCTTCTGTCTCCTCTCCTCTCCCTGAAGGGGACAGCGGCTTGTGGCCTCTGACATTGTCCCTTTAAAGAGATGATGAGGAAAGGGTTTGCCTGGAGCCTCCTTTGAAGGAAATGGAAATGACACGAAGCCCCAGTCTGCGCATTCCTCTCGGTCCCTTGTCAAATGGCCCAGACAGCAAAGGCCAGAATCACTCCACGCCACCACAGAACCCCACAGCAGTATCAATAGTCCAGGGGCATTTCTGCCATCTGGGAAACCAGCCAGTGCTGTGAAATGTAAGGAGAGAGCCGGCCAAGCCCAGTGCCTACAATCTGCCCATCCGTGTGGCTCGGTACTTATCCAGAAGTGAGCACAGGAGGTTAAAGAAGGTGTCAGAGCAATTTTAAGTGACACTGGAATTTACAAGAAGAAATTACTTATGGTACAATCCATCCCCTATCTCCCCTGTCCTCCGCTGTGCTCCTGTACACATTGCAGTGCTCTGTGACAGGTAAATAGCACCTGGAAAGCATAGACTCCAACAGCCCTCTATAGCCTGGTCTATACTACAGTGGAAGGTCAATTGCATAGCTGTAGTTGACATATCTTAAATTGAGTTTCCGCGCTGTCCACACAGCGTGAGAAGCAAGAGTACCGGTGTTGATGGGGGTACCTTCTGAGTTCGATTTAGTGGGTCTTCACTAGGCCTGCTAAATCAAACCCCAGAAAATTGACCACAACAGCATCGCTCTTCCGTGTAACATAAACATGGCCTACATGCTGATGTTGGCATATTATATTTTGCATTTTTGGACTCTAACAAGCCAACTACTTCCCTTCCTCTGGGCAGAAGTTCTCTGGGGGCTCCCATGGGTTAATCTCCATTATACCCCCGAGAAACATCAGGGGTGTATGCGTGTGGAAATGCTATTTTTCAATAGCAAGGCAATATTTTTTTAATGAAAACAGGTCTGTTTATTTTGAGTTCACTGTTGCAAGTCATTGCAAAGAGGACCCAATCTTGCAAAATAGATGCAGCACGGATGGGAACCACATGAGACGAGGGTTGGAGCCAGTGCAGAAACATTTTGCATTTGATATTTTTTTTCCCAATATGATTTTGCATTGAAACAATGTGGTTTGCGTTAAGGGTTTGATGTTTAGTTTGAAAAACCACACATCTAATTTTAAAGGTTTAAGGCTTATAAATAATACAGTAATTTGGGGGCATCCGAAGAAGATCTCATGCGAGAAAGAGATAAATCAGTACCTCATTTACATGTTTAATCTGCTCCACATTTCATTCACAAGCCTCTTTGGAAAGGACTCAAAGGGCTTTCTGCAAAGACTCTAGACCCACATCCCTGCTCCATCCTGAGATAGAAAATAAACTCCACTTTGGAAAGAGCTGCACTTTTACCACACATGTCACCAATTAAATCGTCTTATGAAAATAAACATTTGCTTACCTTATTTTTCCCTTCCTCACTTTTTACGCTAGGAGATAGCTCTTCCCATAATTGCATTCCTTCATTGCAATTTATTCCTGGGCACCACTTAAAGCCACGGAGATGTCATTTGTCATCTGGGATGGTGCAATTTCTCAGCAATAATTGTAGCACAGGGACACGAATCTCCTGCCCTCTAGGTGGGGTCGCTTCATAGCCACTGCACATCCCTCATCTTTGGATTCCAGCTGGAAGGACAGAAAAACGAGAATTCGTGTGCCAAAGGAGTGAAATTCATGTGTCTGTGGAGACTTGCCCATGACTTAAAGCCTTTCTACAAGGATGAAGTAATTCTTGGGTGGTGGACAGACTCTTGCAGGAGGTGGATTTCACCCTCCATAAGAATCTAGAGTATAATGAAAGCAACTTGAAGACCAACGCAACATTCATTGGACAATGTGTGCTTTCTGCATACTAAAAATTACTATGCAACATTTCCTATGGTCGTTTTAAGTATTAATGAACAAGGCTGGAATGTTTTAATGTGTCTTTGCAGCTCTGTTCTTCTCAGCCTCCTCTCTGTCTTTTCTGAGTGCTCCTAGGATGTGTTGACACGGGTGGAGTCTAATTAATGCTGTGTGCTGTTCATGAAATTAACTGCTCATTTTCACCTGCCCTCAAGCCATCTGACAACCATCAGAAACCAAACTGAGTTCTCCTTCAAGCCACCACATGAGCAGGAATGAAATATTCCCTTTCCCCATACAGAAGGGTTAATCTCAGTCAATTAATTCAACAGCTCCAGCCGTGAATGTGAAACATGCCCCGATTCCTGTCTCATCTCCTATGGTGAAAGAGTAAAATCACATTAACACTCGAGTACAATCGATAATGCCTGGATGGGGGTGTCAGACATATTAATGAGAAACATTTTTCATTATCCTTTTGCAGATCAAGCTGTTAACTTTCCAGCAAAGGAGAACAGAATCCCTATTTAGCTGCGTGCCTGGGCTTAAGTGCAATAGATCTTAGAAGTGACAAGAAATACGGGCAGCAAATGGACTGGGTGTGAGGATGAGTCTGCTCCCTTTTTAACGGCAGAGGCCAGTTACATGTCAGCTGGTGTAAATCGACAGAGCCCTGCGGATCTCAGTGGAGCGACGCTGCTTTACATCAGCCCCAGACTTGGTTTTTATTAGGGGAGCCCTGAAGGGATCAGCACAGTGCTTTTTTTGTGACGGTACTGCCCGGTACACAGTACTGGCACCTCCAGACGCAGTACTGGCACCTCCAGTCAGAGTTTACCTGGAAAGAATGGAGCATACCGGCACCTCTGTATGCAAATGTCCCACAGTCGGCTGAGCCATGTGTCTTAAAGGGGCCATGTCTCTTAAAAGGGCAATGCTGGCCCCACACCAGTTTTTTTTCTCAACAACTTTTCCCCTGGAGTACTGGCACCTTTTTTTTTTTTTTTTTAAAAAAAGCACTGGATCAGCATGTGGCTGAGGCATGACACTCAGCTGTGGAAATTTCAAGGAAGAGTTTTATAGAGAGAGTGGACTGTGAAATGAACTAGACAGAGGTGTGGGCACAGACTTTGAGCCAATATGGGTCCAATTTTCATGATGTCTGCACTAAAATATTAGCTTCCTAAAAGCTGTGCTCTAGTCCAGGGGTGGGGAACCTCAGGCCCAGGGGCTGGATGCAGCCCCTGGCTTGCCTGGATCCAGCCCCCAAGGCTTGGGGCCCTCCCAGCATTGGAGAACCCGCCCTGGTGCTCCAGCCCCCCGCTGCCCTACCAGGGGGCTAGAGCACACAAGCTCTACTAGGCTGGGCCCCCAGGCTCTGGAGGGGAATGTGGGGCGTCTTTCTCCTTCTCAGTTGGGGGCACATCAGTGAGGAGCCTTTATTTGTTTGTTTTGCTTCTCACTTGTGTGAGGCCCTCGCCTGATTTTTCTGTGGGTCAGTGGCCCCTGACCCAAAAAAAGTTCCCCGCCCCTGGTCCATTGTGTCATTGGACTGTACATGGTGTCATTTCCCCAGCAAGGAGAAATCAGTCCTTCCAACTCAAAGACATGTCTCACCCAATTAAAGTTAGACTCACAGGAACGTAGGATGGGTGTGCAGGGAGAACAGCTGAGCACTCTCCTCGCTAGAACAACCTTTTCCAGAGATGAAGACTTGCTCTCCTGTCCCCTCCCTCCCGCAGCCTCCTCCTCTCTAGACCGGCTGGGCCCAGCTTCCACACCTGCTTGCTGAATGGGGGCAGCTGGTGTGGTCTCAAGCTGTGGTGAGGTCTCGAGAGAAACTGCACCCGCACCGGCCCTCTTCCTCACACCCTCTTCTCTGGAGCGTGGTCATCAGCACACACCCCGGCATCTTGGGAGGGTGAATGCGTGGGCGGAAGGTAATGAAGGCAAGGGAAGGCATTGCCTTCTCAAAAAGTCAGGGGTGGCTCTGCCCATGCTCCCTCCCAGACCCATGGCTGCTGTTAGCCCAGAGCTGAGGCTGGTGGTTGGAAGGAGAGAGGGAGAGGTGGCCAGAGGTTGGGCCTGTACTTCACAGTCCTCCAGTGCTCTTGGGACAGGAAGGCTGGGGCTGTGCGGTTTCCTGGCCCCCTGGTGCTCTAGGACTGGGAAGGCTGGGACTGACCAATGCTGTGGCTGGTTGGGGAGACTGGGGCCGTGCCGTCTGCTGGGAGAATGAGTCTGGGGTGGGGGGTGGGAGCACTCACCTGGGATAGGGGCTGGCTGCTGTGGTGGGGGGTGGGCTTGGCTCCACTGGGGAGGTTGTAGAAGGGGTGGGGCCTCAGGCAGAAGGTGGGGGGGGCTAGGGGCTTGCCTTCCCTAGCTGGGGTTCACCCAACTCCCTTGGTTGAAGGACTGCATTCTGCAGCAATATAGAATCCCCCAAGGAGGACACAGCACTGTTGGCTCTTTTACCATCCCCGGCTCAACACAGCTCTTAGTTCCCTCTGTCTTGGCCTGACACATGGGGCAGGGAGTTTTTATCATAACTCCTGGCCTGGCAGGCAATCTCCTCCAGCCTCTGGTTTCTGGGGCCTACCAAGTCACCTTCAATGCGATGGGTGGGTAACAAACTCCTCCCTCATTAGCCCAGGAACTGGGCCTTCAGTCGGTCTGAGATCCTCATTGTTGTGCAGTCTGTGAGAGCCCTGGGGCAAGCAGCACAAAGCCCAGCAGCTAGAGAGAAACAGGTTCTTCTTCAGAGTGCTTGGAGCAACCTCCCTGGTCTCCATGGAGGTCACGGAGCAGGCGCGGAGACTCCTGCAGCTGCTGCCACATGGCAGGAGAAATTGGGAGAGGGACCCTGTTTATACAGGCTCCAAACATCTCCTCAGAGCAAGAGGTAACATACCTCCATTGTCAGTAGACAAAGATGGCAACCGTTATGGACTAGGCGACATCCCCCACAGCTCTCTGAAGGACTATCCTGGGGCCAGCCCATGGGAAAGGCTGAGCATTACCCCATGCGCTCATGAGCGAGGCAGGGAGGCTGCGGTGCCTGTAAAGGTCACAGCTTTCTTCTACCACAGCCCGGCACCGGGGTTTTTATTTACTTCCAGACAGAGCTGAAGAGCAGAAGCATGAATGTGACCGAGGCACTGGGACACCGCACTGCTGGCGCCGCAGAAGAACAGAAATAGGCTCGCAGGGGCGTCTTTTCCAAGGACAAAATACATCTCACTTGACAAAGTCTTTCCGATATTTACAGCTTTTCAATGGATTGGCTCACTTAGGCGGCATTTCCCAACTATGTACGTATTTGAGAGATTTGTGTGTCTGTCCGTCTGGGAGTCTGTGTGTCTGTCTGCAAGTCTGTTTGTTCAAGAACTCCTCCTAAGAGCTAGGGCCACCAAATTCGGCAGGCAGCTTCCTCTTCGCCTCACTTAAAAGCAGGGCCAAGGTTTGATTGTGCCAAGAAAATGGGAAGTGCTGGCAATGGGACTGTTCTCCATAACATGGAAAGGGAGGGGCACAGAAAGGAGGGATGTGATAGAGTGACCACTGGCGGCAGCCACACCACCAAGAGAATGGCCAGCAGGGCTGGGGCTCTGCCATCTTGCCTGCCACCAGACCGGGTAAGTAGCCCCTTGGCCCCAAGCCCTCCCCCCTGGCCCTGGGCCACAGTGCTGGAGGGTGGGGGAGGACCCTGGTGGCCAGGAGAGACAGAAGGTCCCTGGTGGCTGGAGGGGCTGGGGGCAGATAGAAGACCCCTGGAAGCCAGGGGGTCTGGGAGAGAGAGAAGGTCCCTGGCAGCTAGGTGCATTGGTGGGAGACAGAAAGTCCCTACCGGTCAGGGAGGCTGGGTGGAGAGAGAAGGGCCCTGGTGACTGGGGAGATGGGACCTGGGTGAAGAGAGAAGGCCCCTGCCAGTTGCGGAGCTGGGGGTGAAGAAAAGGCCTTGCCAGCCAGGGGGAGGAACAAAAAACGCTACCAGATGGGACCCCCCTGCCATGATCCCCTCCTCACCCCCAAACTTTCACTCTCTCACCCCCCTGCACATCCCCAGCTTCCTGCCCCCCTGCACATCCCCAAGGCCCTGCCCTGGCTCCTGCACCCCCCACATCGCCAGCCCCCTGCCTTGAAGGACCCGGGCCACGTCAGGTAAGTCTTCTAGTGTCCGCTCAAGCTAACACTCCAGATCTGGGTGCTCCAGCAGTTGTCCCCAAAGGATCCTCGAGGTGAAAGAAGCTGGCCCAGGAGAGTCACTGATCCTTTCCTGTGCAGAGTCAGCATGGAGGCCTGCCCTCACTCCTCCCCCAGACACCCTGACCACACTGGTGCTTCTGCACCCTTGGAACCCCAGCTAAGCAGTGCTAACTTGTCCCTGGGCACGTCAAAGGCGTCCGTAAAACCTGTCCAGAGCACCAGGGCCAGCCCCTCGCTTCCCCTGGGCTCTCTTCCACCTCGTGGAAGGAAGCATCTCCAGTCAGGTACACGCTACGGAACCCCGTGCTGGGTTGTGTCTGAGGTGGCAGCTTTTTAAGAGAAGGGAAGGTCAGTGCAAGCAACTCCAGATTGGTTCCATCTGTGCATGCGAGTGAGCTCACTTCCTGGCCGTGGCACTGTGGGGTGTGAGAACTGGCGCTGGCTTGTTTTGCATAACTGTGTGTTTTAAATGGGCATCCTGGGCCCTCAGGGATGGGTGCTGGGTTTGAGAGTCAGCGGCAAGCAAAATGACAGACACATCCCCTGAGCCGTGTGGAAGGGAAACCTGAAGGCTGGGCTCCCCTGGATGAGACCGGGGAAATATTTTGGTGTCTCCTGGGGCTTTGACGGAAGCAGGGGAGGCTCAGCAGGATGAGTGGGGGCACCGGTTTTCCTCTGCAGGAGCAGTTTCTCTGGGTGTGGGTGCACACACCCGTTGGTGTAAAGGTGAGTGTGTGTCTCCCTGCTGGGAGAGAGCTCCCGAGTTTCATCCCCAGTAGGCCCCGGGCAGGAATGCTGGGCAACATTTGCACTGCATTAGAACAGCAGCTGTGAGGATGGAATGAGCCCCACAGGGCGAGGAGGAGGCTGGCCACACAGCTGGCCTCGGTTCAGAGCAGAGGAGGAATCCCTCTTTCCACAGGAATTTTCGGTCTGTTACATTTCCACAGAGCGAGGTGAATGACCCAGCCAGAGTTCAGCTGCTGCTGCCATCTCCATCCCTGCAGCAAGGTCACCCCCGCGTCTCTCCCTCCACAGATGTACCCGTGCAGCTCTTTCAAGGCCCCTGCCTGGCGGCCCAGTCCTCAGCAGGTAACTCCCCACCGGGGAGCCTCCTCGCCCCTCTTTGGGACCCCTCGCCAGTGGTTACTGACCCAGAGGGAGGAGTGGCAGGGGGCTCCCTGGCACAGTTTCCCTGGATCTGCAGTTGGCCAACTAGAGTGAGAACATGCAGACCGGGGAGGGGGGAGACTTTGCTTCTGGCTGGAGTCACATTTACAATTGGCCAAAGTTGCTCAGCCTGGGACCTGTGAAAATCAGGCTCCCCATAACGTAGTACAACAATCGCACCTTGTAGCTGGCGAGCATGGGGCAGAGGCTCCCTGGTTAGGGGTAGAAAGCAGGTGCCTTGCCCCGGTGGGGCGGCTGATTAGTACAGTGCATTTCCTTCTGCAGCACCTTCTTACACGCCACGGGCACGGAGGGCAGTGACCGTCAATGGGCACTGAGCACTCAGCTTCCTCTGTGCCTTTGGAGAGCTGCCCCTCCCTTCCTGGAGAAAACCTCTCCCCACACCCACTGCACCGCAGGGAGTTTCACCAGCTCCGGGCATTCCCTGGAGGCTCCCAGAGGCGAATGAGGTTGGGGCCAGACCCTTAGCTGGTGTAAATTAGCGTCGCCCTATTCACCTCTGGACAGCCGCTGAAGGGCACTGTGCCGGCACAGCAGTGGGTTGGTTAGTGGGGGCATCCTGGCAGCCCCGCCCTGTTCACAGGCAGGCTGAGAGCCTTAGCATGTGCGTACTCGGTAGGAGATGGCAGACGGGGGTCTCTGGGCTAGACCCGGGGAGGAAGGCAGGGAAAAGTGCCCGGCCTCTGCCCGTGCCCAGAAGCAAACAAGCAACAGCTCAGCCAAGGCATGAAGAAACCCACAGTGATTCGTGTGGAGCCCTGCCCACATGCTGCGCCATCCTGAGCCTGACTGGAGAATGCCCCCCCGCTGCCAGCCATCTGCTCTGCCAATGCTCCAGACAGCTGCAGGTACCACTCCTCCCTCAGCTCCTGGTGCCGCACAGCCAGTACCTCCAGAGAGAGAGAGCAGGCTGCCGCAGCACCGCTACCGCTGCGTGTTGGCTCAGGAGAGTCACTGGACCAGGATCTCCTGAGACAGCAGAAGGGGGGCAACTGCCTTTTTCCGGAGCTGTGTGAGCGATTTAATCGGGGGGATTCTTCGAGGATGGAGTGGGGGAGTCGGCTCCTGGGTCAGGGCCTGTAACAGCAGCTCTCTGGTACCAGGATTGCTTCGAAGGGCTCAGGTGTTCGCACCCTGGGTTTCTCCTCCGGACGCATGTTACTATAAAGTTAGCCCAACATGGTTCTCTAGAAAAGGTTCAAAGCATCTGTGCTCTGCCCCCCGACAGATCTGGATTAGAAGTAAATGGGAAAAAGGGGAGAAGAGAATCCAACTCTTTGCCTTTTATTAACATTCAGGAGGAAGTCAGGCCGATATAAACTTTTTTTTTTTAATTCAATCACAATATAGTTAAAATGCTGCTGCTTCCTCCCACCCTGCCCCCTTCTCACTTTTCATCACAGCTGTGCTTACGGTAGCCCAAACGCAGCGTCCCCACCGGCCACTTCTCCAGCTTTGGCTTTGGAATGTCGAGGCTTGTTCGCTCCCTTTGCTGTGCTGCGGCAGATGGTTCCAATTCGAGTCGTTAACGATCTGCTCAGTCTTTACGGCAGGATCGTGATCCAGGCTAAAGAGGAGCACTGGAGGTCCCAGAAAAGGTGGGCAGGAATTCACCAGCTTGTGCCAGGCTGCGGTGAATTCTCTACCGGACACCCGAGACTGGAGCCAGCCTAAGTAACCAACAGAGCCTTAGCAACACACTCGGGTGGTAATTAAAAAGCAAGGATAATCTCAAGGTTAGGACACTGGCCAAGGCCTCTGGTTTTGTGACAGCATTCCTGCATGATCCTAAGCAAGTTATGTAACCCCTCTGTGACTCAGGTCCCCATCTGTGAAATGGGCATAATCGCACCCTCTGCTCCAGCTGTGAGCCCATCAAGGCAGGAACTGTCTTTTATTACCGTGTGTGTGCAGCTCCTCACCCTGGAGCCCCATATGGACTGGCAGTAACCCTGAGGGAAGCAGCAACCTCTTGACATTGCTCCATGCCTGTCCTCCCCAAAACAGGAAATAATTCTTTCTACCCACCTGTGCCGGGGTCATCCGGGGCTGCGTCACACTGTTCATGCTGGCATGGAAAAGGGCACTGCTGGGATGAACATGGATGTGGGGGGCTGGGAGCGGGATGTGGGCTGCTATGCCGCTGTGCCAGAATTCCAGGGGCACGGAAGCCCAGCAATGGGAGATCAGTGTTCGGTCTCCATCAGAAGGGAACACCAGTGGGCACGGGAGAGGCAGGGCCACGGGGGAGGCGGGGTGGTAACTCCAGAGACCTCGCTGGTCACAGAGAGGAAGCTGAGCAGCTGAGCTCAGCCAGTTTAAAAGCACAAAGCCCCCTTCCTCCAGTCCAGTGGAACAGGCCAGGCCAGGCGACAACAAGGGTTTTGTGCCTGAAATCCAGCAGTCCTCACAAATTCATAATGTTTACCCAGGGCTCCTTAACCTTTTGACAGCAGCCCAGAGTGCCGGATGCAGGCTGATATGAGGAAGCTGGGGGGACGCCCTTAGGAGCCTTTTTAACAGGATTCGCTGGGCTTCACCAAAAAGATAGTGTTTGTTTACTTTGGCAGGGAAATTCACTTTCCTTTCACCATGTTTATTGACATATGAATCAGCGCTGGCGCGGAAAGCCGGGACGCAGCCGTTGTGCACAAGCGAAAGGGTATCTGTCAGGCAGCAAGTTGAAGACTGGAGTAATGAGACGATTAATCATGTCTCCTTCAATCAGCCAAAATCCACAGTCCTTCAGTCTGGGGGACACTTATTCCCCACGAGACATGTGAATTTCTTTGTCATACAGGCTGTAACATTCATGGGCTGCGCTTGCTCGTGCCACATCACTAAATCATTTCAAGACACACAGATCTGTCCTTCAACAGATTGTGCTCTCCCTGGGCTCAGCTATTCCAAAGTGCTGCCCCTCTTCCCCCACTACCGTGCTGGGAACTCAGGGTATCGGCGGCCTATTTTCAGTCCAATGAACAGACCCGGGCCATATCCTCAGCTGGTGTAACACCTCATAGCCCACCTTCACTTAAGAGATGCTTCAGCAACACACCAGCTGAAAATATGGCCCAGGTTTTGGAGGTTGAAGGGACTCAGTACTAAAGCAGGAAAGACCGTGTCAGAGGCCATTTGCTGAATAGCTTCTTTGAAAGACGCTGCGGAGCTGGTTGAATTATTAGAAGTGATTATTATGATGGCCAAGCTCCTCTCTAAAATAAACAGGCTCCGTCCTCTCAATCTTTTCTCCTAGGGAGTCTCTTCAGGCCTCCCCCCATTCTCATCGGCCATCTCCGGAGAAAGCAAGAGACAGAGTTTCTTGAAGGAGCATGTCTTGCTGGAAAGGCAGATTTAGATTTCTGTGCAAGGAAGCTGCCTGCTATTGTTCTGTTCCTGCAGAATTCAGGGAAACAGGATTCTGTGTCCGTTCTTTGTAAACAAACAGGATTGCCCCCCAAGCTCCTGACTCACCGTGACCTTAAGCTCCCCTGTATCCATACCCAACACCCTATTGCAATAATCTGCAAAAGGTGCCTAGTGAGTTAGCATGTGAAAGCTAGTAACTCACTGGTCAGTTGCATGTTGTCTATACAGGGTGTGTACAAAAAGTTATGAATACAGGCTGGAATTCTGACTAGTGTATGTTTAACTCAGGCCTCTTGGGGGAGTTGATACTCAGATGTGCCTTAGACAACAGAACAGGTATTTGATTCTCTGGGCAGCCTGTTCTTAAGCAAAGACAACAAAGGTTCATTTTTACATAGTAAGTACTCAAAGCAATTATCCTGACAGGTGGGGAAAGAAAGAGACAGAGCTTTCTTCAGCACCAGGCTTTACACTTTGAAGGGTAACCCCTCTAAAGAATCCATTTCAAGACAGAGGATCAAACATCACTGTACAATCCATTGTTTCAACTGCTTATCATTTATCACAGTATTATAAAAGTGTAGAGAGTGAGGTCTTTTCGGAAGCTAATGACACACTGGTGATCAATGATCCTTTTAATCTTTTCCATCCATGTGTGGATTTTTTTTCCATGCATGTGAAGAATAATATTTTTGTGTGCACTGAGACGTGTGGATGTGCACCACCAGTGGAAACACACAGCCTAGCTGTGGGCGCTCTGCCAATCAGCTGGCATTGGACTGGTAAGCTTACAGGGGAACACTGCTGGTGATTAACATCACTGTGAGACGTCTGTAATAATGCTTGTGAAGGATAGGAGGACTGCTGGCCAGCACCTGGTGACTAAGGGGTTAAACTGAGGTAGCGAGCCAGGGTGTTGGCAGGGCGCCAGAAGAACCAATGGGGATACAGTGCTGAAATCTGAATTGTATTTAGATACCTTGCCGGCTCTCTTTGAAAAGGAATTCTAAGCTAAGGGCTGCAAGGAACAGACGCAGTAATCAAATTTACCAAGCCTATAAAAAATATTGGATATGGGAGTGAACTGTGCCTTGAAATACAGATCAGCATGGATCATCAGTAAAGGGAAAAAGTGTACTTAGTTGCAATCAGATTATTTTTCTTTGTTTTGGTTGTTTGGTTAAACTTCTCTGTGTGAATCTATGCCTCCCCCATTCACTATCTAAGGGTATAATACCACTGCCACCCCTAGTTCGAACTAGTGGCTAATGTAGGCATTCGAACGCAAATGAAGCAGGATCTTGCAGAGTAGGAATAAATTAGATTAATTAGGAGCGAACTACTCAGAACCACCGTTATGCACGTACATGCAGGTAGTTTCGAATCCACGGGCATTTAAAAAAATGAAGCAAACTATTAGAATGAAGCCCGGTTATTTTAAACCCGGCCTATAGTGTAGACACCCAAATGCCTACCCAGAGATGTTCTAATTTGTTTTAATTTGTTTTACTCAGTTGCTCTGTAACACCTAGCAACCAAGTATGCTTATTCAAGTATATATTTTTGTTTTGTTAATAAAATCACCTTTTTTTAAGGCAATGATTCTTGTGTCCTGGAAAGAAACAGAGGGGGTGTGTGTGCATGTGTGTGTGTGTGGTCAGCTATGTGTGTGTGTGGGGGGGGGGGGTCAGCTACCAGAGACTGCAATTTGCTTTCTCTTTGTTTTTCAAGCTCTCTTGTGGTAACGGTGTTTGGGTACCCCCGGTGAAGGAATTCAAGCGTTCCTCCCTAGTTGTATTTTATTTTATTTTTTTAGGGTTTAAATCACTTGATGGTGGCAGCTTTTGTTTTTCTCAGAGCCAGTGAATCTGTGACTCTAGGGAGTTTTTGTAAGCAGAGCCTATATAGAAGCAAGGTATTTAAGGTCTCTTGCGGGCCCTCGTCTTCCACATGCAGAATGCCAGAGTGGGGAACAGCCCTGACAATGCTATAGGAGAAAATGCAGATACTTAAATCCTATTATGCTTGAAAGTTCCTAGCCAACAGGGGCAAAAATGGTACTGTCCCAGACAGGAGAGAAAGCCGCTATGTATCTGTCTGCAAGTAGAGTCAAAACAATGGATGAGTGTACACAGTAATCATATAGGGGACAGGATGCCCTCAAGCAGGGGGAAAGAGCATGAGGTCATCCTGCTTCTTGAAACAAAGTTACTGAACTTTAGAAGATATGAGCAAAGACAAGAGCTATCACTGGACAGCCACAAGAGACCAGAGCCCTTGCAGGCTGAGAATCATGCAGCCTTCCTCCATCTGGGGTGAGGGGGAAGGGTAGATGGTGAGGGGGAAGGGTAAATGGTGGGGATGAAATCTCTGGAACTGAATATAGTTGAGAAACTGTCTTGAGTAAAGCCCATAGCTTGCTAGATGAGGTTTGAGACTTTTAGATGTGTGTTTTCACTTTTATTTGCGTATCTCCCTTTCTGATTGTATTCCTTCCACTTGGCATCACTTAATTTATGTCCTATTGTAAATAAACTAGTTTTATTTCTACTATTAAGCAGCCCAGGGCTGTGTTTCAAGGGCAGGGTGTATTCACCCCAGTTAAGTCAATAAACTGGGATGTGCTTTATTATTTTTAGAGGGGCAAGCAAACTTCATTTCTCTGCACTGTCCAGGGGAAGACTGGACATTGCAGAACACATGGGCTGGGAACGATTCAGGACTGGGGATGTAGTGGGGTTACTTCGCTGGTTATAATGACTGTAGACAAGCTACCGAGGTGAGAGGTGCTGAACCAGGGCTGCCTACCACACGAAAATTCAGGATGTGCCCTGCAGGCAGATTATGAGCATCCCAGGCTGGGAGCTACAGCAGTAAAGCATTGTAAGGCACCCAGCATTGCAGGGTAACTGGGGACAAACTCCCTGACTGGTCTGGATTGTTCCCTGAACCCAGGCACACTCGCATAATTTGTTTCTCCTCCACAGGGAAACAACCTGGCAAGGCCCCAAATACCAGCTAATCAATAAGGCTCCAAAAGAGCAACAGTATATAACCTTCTGACTTTTGGGGTTTGGAGGAGAGTTCCCAAGGAGCAGGTTATCACAGACTGCCTACTGCCAGTGTGGAGAAAGTGAATAAGGAAAAGTTATTTATTTGTTCCCACAACACAAGAACTAGAGGTTACCAAATAAAACTAATAGATAGCAAGTTTAAAACAACCCAGAGGAAGTATTTCTTCACACAACACACAGTCAACCTGTGGAACTCCTTGCCAGAGGATGTTCTGAAGGCCAGGACTTTAACAGGGTTCAGAAAAGAGCTAGATACATTCATGGAGGATAGGTCCATCCGTGGCTGTTAGTCAGGATGGGCAAGAATGGTGTCCCTTGCCTCTGTTTGTCAAAAGCTGGGAATGGGTGACAATCATCATTTGATGATTCCCTGTTCTGTTCATTCCCACTGAGGCACCTGGCATTGGTCACTGTTGGGAAACAGGATATTGGGCTAGATGGACCTTTGATCTGACCCAGTATCGCCATTCTTATTTTCTTTATGTACTGCAGAGTTCCTGCAGCTGGTGCTGTTGACCATCAGAGAACCTCCTGGACTAGATAGCTCCTGATCTCATGGCATGGCTCTCTCTCCTCCAGGGGTTTCTTTACTCTTGGAGGGGTCCCCGCACACCAAAGAGCAGCTGCTGGGGAGCGATCTCCCCTTGCATTGGATATTTCACCGAATGAGCTAGGCAGGGAGGATGAGAATGCAGCACACACTTCCATGTGGCATTTCTACACAGCGGGAGGACACGGAGCCCCAGCTTTTGTTGTGCCCGTGGTGGAAGCCCTGCAAGAGCTGATGGAAAGAGTGATTCACATTTATGGCAGGGTGACCAGAGAGGATTCCACTCCGCCTGGCTTTCCTCCGGCTCTCCATCAGTCTTCCCCGCTCTGTTCCGTTTGTGGGGAACCACATCCTATGAGCCAGCGCTGTCTAATACCATGCGGTTTCTCTGTATTCAACCCCCATGCCCGGCTGGCTGGCTGCACTGTTTTCATCTCCCTTACACGCTCCTTCATGGTCCCTCGCCAGGGATGGAGAGGTGGCAGGGAGCTGTCTTGCGTCCTGATTCCTGGAGGGGCAATGCCGCTCCCCAAAGGACTGAGTGGAAAAGGATCGCAGGGAAGGGCCAGCAGGAGGGCTGAGCTCTCTGTATAGGGGCAGAGGGGCAGAGCCTGCACCCAGAACACCTGGCGATTCCCCCAGCATCAACAGAACCATGCCCCTGTCTCAGAGAGGGCACAAGACATTAAACAAACCAACCCCCTCCAGTCCTGTTTTAAAGATCTTCCGCCCTCTCTCTCACACACACACACACCCCGACACCTGCCGTCCAACTGTGATTAGGATACTTGAGCTATCGCTGCCTGCAGAGTCAACGTGGAGCGTCCGAAAACTGGTACGCGTGGGACAGAAAGCATTGCGCTTCCGAAAGGCTGCGCTCTTTTCTGGCTGGTCGCTGCGGGCAGGGCTGGCCTTGGGATGCACAGGACCCGACGCAGTATTATGGTGCCCCTATGCCCAGCTTGCTCTTAGCAACACAAATTTAAGATTACAGCCTGGGAGTGAGGGACAAGGCAACAAAGGACAGCAAGCTGCCCAGCTCACCGCTCGGCGGCAGAGAGTCCCGGATCCCGGCAGAGACCCCAGCACCCTCTCGCTCATGCAGCATGCGCGTGATTTGCACCAGCTGAGGATTTGGCCAAGGGTATGTCTGGCTGGGACTGCCGCCCAGGGAACGAGGCAAATGAAATAAAGGCTGCAGTACAGCCTGAATTTTCCAATCTGCTTTCCCTTTGGCCACCTGAAGCAGGCCATCCATCAGCCTCCCTCGTTCCTGGCGGCCCAGTCACTGACGGCATTTCGGAAGAAGAAACGTCAAGTCGTCAGCCAGACATCTGCTGGCAGAAAACCATTTCCCTCTGGCATCCTGGACCCGGTGAAATAAATGGGCCCGTCTTGCACACTTATTTCCAGGGAGACTTTATGCTGCTGGCCTGTGGACCCTTATCTTGCCGGCATGAGACATATGTCCATGCCACGTGCCTTTTGCCTCTGGTTATTCTGGAGAAGCAGAAAGCGCCCACAGAGTCCCTCAGTGAAGTGAAGTGCTTCACTGTAATGAAACAAAGACATAAATAGTAAGCAGCCAGATGTAGCCTGCTAGAAACCAAACCAGCAAGGTCACCAGCTCAGAACCGGGCCAGCCACTAGCAGCAGAAGAGTCTATGAAACAATCCTGTTAAATGTGGATCATATGCTAACCCAGGGCTGGGCAAGATCTGGTCCGTGTAACTATTTGAACCAGCCCACAGGTTACATATGGTCCTGATTTCTGGTACCACACCTGTCCCCAGCCAATCTGGGGAGTTTTACAGCAACATCTTCCTTTCGTTGTTTCGTTCCTTCTCTTTCCCCCCTCTCACTGTGTGAACGACTCAAAGGAACAATATGGGCAGGGAAAGCAGTAAATATTGACTCTGTGAAGCGTGAAACTGGAGAGCAATTCCCCTGATGTTAATCCAGGTGAGCACAGGTTAAGTGTTTGCAGGATCAGAGCCAAAAATGCAGCGAACAGCACAAAGTCAACAAATGGGGCAGAGCAGAGAGAAATATTCTTTCGAATCTCAGTAAAGACATTGTAGGCAATACTTTTCATACCAGTATGTACAAAAACTTCCAAAAGAAGTGTGGCCTTTTGAGTGGACGGCATCCCTTTAAATAAACTGAAGCATTGGTACTTGGCTATTGATGGTGGCAAATTATCTGCCCTTTTAAATCCGTGCTGCGTGTCTGTAGCGCTCTTTTATGTATGTGGCCACTTCCTGACCTTCCACACAATCAACTCAGCCTGAAAATAAATAGGATTACACTCGCCTTCTTCAACTGAAATTGCTGACTAGACCACAAAATTAAACAGCAATCTCCCATCTGAGCGCCCTCCCTGGGAGAGGGCGAAGGAACTGATGGTATCTCTGAATAGTTGCATGTGCAGTTGATTTTAGCAGCTGCCACCGCATTTGGTCAGACATCATGAGGCGATGCTGAATTTTTTTTAAAAAATTAAAGATATGTAACTGCGCTTGGGCTTTCAGCAGCCTGGCTCTTGGGCAGTCGCCAGCCACCTCCTAGTCATTAGCTTGTGGTCTTGACATTTAAAAGGTTACATTTTTCAACCAGCGCCCGAGAGGTAGTCACAGGGGAAGGGCACTGCTTTCACAAGAACAGCACGCCTCGCTCCCATGGAGTCTGCACCTAACAAGAGCGGCGTCACTGTGAGGTCTCCTGTGAGCCATTTGATTATGTCAGCACAGATTCATCTTCGCCCTACAGCGTTGCGCCACGAAGCATCCTGGCACCCAGCTTTTAGGTGCCCAGAAAATCACAGGAACAGCCCTGCAATCTGCAAAGGCTACGTTCAGCACCAAAGTTCCCCATATAACAAACGGATCTGATCTACAAAATCCAATACACTAAGCCATGGGGGACACTGATGAGAAGGGCGTTTGCTAAGAGATAGGTGCCTCCGTCCAGGATAGCTATCCGGAGTCAGGAACTTGCCACCTGCAGCCGGGAGGTTTTGGTGCCTACACTGGTTCTTGGGGGAATGCATTAGGTACCTATATTACTCCATACAAAACAGCAGGAGGACAAGGTGTTCCGTTTGTATCCAGTGGTTCACGCACTCGGCTGAGATGTGGGAGACCTAGATTCAATTCCCCCATTTGCTTGATGGGGCAAAAGGTTTGGAACAGCTCGCTTTTCCAAAGTACCGAGGTGCCCAGAGATGCACCTAAGAACCTCCTGAAATCTTCAAATGTGCCTAAACTCAGGGAAATGCCCCTGTGCCCTTCTGTATCTTTTAGAAACCAACGTACCTTTGGAAATCTAGCGTTAGGAGCCGAAGTCCTGGCTCCTAAGTCACTGGGGCATTTTTGGAAAATGCCCCCCACAACAGCCTCTCAAAGGTACCTGAACTAAAAGCAACTGTCTCCTTTCCCCCACAAAGTCACCTTCCATTTGGGTGACAGCTGCAACCCCCAGACACATCCATGGCTCAAATGCCGGAGAAAATAAAAACCGTTGTTTCCTTTTCAGCGGAGAACCCATGTAATCACCATGTAACCAAATCAGAGATGGGTGATTTTTGCCTAGTTTCAGTTTCACATCATCCAAACAAGACCCGACTGGCCAGGGAACTGCAGTCTGTTACCTCTTCAAAGGCTTTGTAATGCTCAGAGGAAAGATATGTTTCATGCTATTTGGCTGGCCCCTGCGATGCTGAAACTGGGGTTTTAGCTTGATGAGTTTTATATTTAAACTTCCTGAGACCCTCCAAACTCAGGCTGAAAGATTTAACTCATTTCTGGGCTTGTATTTTGCCGATTCCTAACTGCGGGAGGAGGCTCCCAGGATAAAGTTGGTTCCAATGGACCATCTCACTCCAGGAACTTTCATGAGCCTTTTCACTAACAACATTCCAGAATGTTGCCTTTTTTATTAGAGCTGATAGTGAGGTGTCCAGTGCTGATTTGACAACACGAAAATGCTCCACAGGGATGCATTTAGTGTTTGCTTCATGTTTCAGAGGCACTGAACATAAGAACATAAGAACAGACACACTGGGTCAGACCAATGGTCCATCCAGCCCATTATCCTGTCTGCCAACAGTGGCCAATACCAGATGCCCCAGAGGGAGGGGACACAACAGGTAATCCCCACGTAATTGCTCCCCTGTCACTCACCTCTGGAGAAACAGAGGCTAGGGACACCATTCCTACCCATCCTGGCTCATAGCCATTGATGGACCTAACCTCCATGAATCTATCTAGCTCTTTTTTGAACCCTGTTAAAGTCCTAGCCTTCACCACATCCTCTGGCAAGGAGTTCCACAGGTTGACTGTGCACTGAGTGACTAAAAACTTCTTTCTGGTTGTTTTAAACCTACTGCCTATTAATTTCATTTGGTGACCCCTTGTTCTTATATTGTGGGAATATGTAAATAACTTTTCCTTATTCACTTTTTCCACACCAGTCATGATTTTATAGATCTCTATCATATCCCCCCTTAGTCTCCTCTTTTCTAAGCTGAAAAGTCCAAGTCTTTTTAATCTTTCTTCATATGGGACCCGTTCCAAACCCCTAATCATTTTTGTTGCCCTTTTCTGAACCTTTTCCAATGCCATTATATCTTTTTTGAGATGACCAGTAGGGAGAGTGAAGTCTGCTCTACAGCCTTAGCTAGGAGTGAGTTGATTTTTAGCTCATGCAGTAGGCTCTCATGGCTTTAGCTCCTAAGGTCCCAGGTTCAAGTCCACCTGCCGATGACCAGAGTCCATTGGCTTTATAGATATATCTACTGGTAAAGTCAGAATCAAGCTCTTTGGTTGTATCTAACCCAACCATTTCAACTAGGTTATTCTGATATTTCCTACAAACATTTTTTTGGGGGGCGGGTTCATACTGTGGAAAATTGGGACTTTTCATTCCAATTCAGGATGAAAGGACATTTCAAATTGTTAAAAAGCTAGTTTCTGCTTTTTATCAGCTCGCTTGACACAGCGGCTCCAGATCTACTGCCCACTGCCAGCCTGCCCCAGTCCTGACACTCAGGCCAAGAGGAGAGTCCAGTCTCCTGGGTCCGTTCCACCCAGGGATCCTCAGTTCATTTCACCTCGAACCCGCTGTGCTCTGGAGGACACTGAGGAACAGTTTCATTCAGCTCCCCAGCACCATCACACGGCAGGGGTGCCTGTCAAATTGTGAGCCTGGTCCTGGCCAGCCCAACACTTGTTCTGGAGACCTTTGTGGAGATGGAATAGGAGTGTGTGATTTCTAGCAGTGTCCCCAGCCGGTCGTCAGCACCTTCCCTGGTGCACAGCAGCATTGTTCCAGTGAGGTCTGTAGAGCTGTGCTGAATTCTTTCATCTGAGAGTCCTGGCCCGTGTGTCCCTCTTCTTCCAAAGCAGAGCAGGTAGGATGTGGACACATTGGAGAGAGTCCAGCGGAGGGCAACAAAAACGATTAGGGGGCTGCAGCACATGACCTATGAAGAGAGGCTGAGGGATTTGGGCTTATTTAGTCTGCAGAAGAGAAGAGTGAGGGGGGATTTGACAGCAGCCTTCAACTACCTGAAGGGAGGTTCCAAAGAGGATGGAGAGAGGCTGTTCTCAGTGGTGACAAATGATGGAACGAAGCACAATGATTTCAAGTTGCAGTGGGGGAGATCTAGGTTAGCTATTAGGAAAAGCTGTTTCCCTAGAAGGGTGGTGAAGGACTAGAATGGATTCCCTAGAGAGGGGGTGGAGTCTCCATTCCTAGAGGTGGTTAAGGCCAGGGTTGACAAAGGCCTGGCTGGGATGATTTAGTTGGGGTTGGTCCTGCTTTGAGCAGGGTGGTTGGACTCAGTTACCTCCTGAGGTCTCTTCCTACGCCACTCGTCTGTGATTTTATGATGCATGTGCACTCTGCTGCAGGATTTGCACGTACATCACAGGGTTCCGCTGAAGTCCAGTTTGCCCTCGATGAGAAACGGTCCCAATTATGGGAGAACAATTTGCTCACCACATGGCTCTCAGAATGGCCAAAGAGAGCATCAGTGGTGGGAAAGGCAGAGCCTTACCCATATTTGGGACCTTCCCTCGGCCGCAGTGAAGAATTCGTTGAGCATTCACAAAGCCTGAATGAAAACAAATGTACAAATTAGAGGTACATTTGTAATTTATTACCACGCGAGCTTTTATGAAACCCTAAACTCGCTGGCAAGAGGACGGAGCCAGTGGCTTCCAAAATATTTTCTTTTAGATGAAAAAGCTACGTTAGATCTAGTCATTTTGCATGCAGCTGCTTTTGGACGGGGCCTTGCTCCTTCCCTGGAACTGAAATGGTCTAATGAAAACAAACGCCGCGCTCCACATTGATCTAATTACCCTTCCAGCAGAGGCCTGCTCCCTTCTGCCGGAGTCCCGGTAAAACCAGTTTACATTTTTGAAAATGTCAGGCCACTTTGTGGTGTTGGGGAATTGGCAGCCCGGGATGGAGGCACATCAAATCACTAAGGTTGGATTTGGTTTTTAAAAGGAATCTCTCCCTTTTGGCCCAGCAGCCGGCAGTCACGCCAGAGCAAGGACTTTGTAGAATTAAATTCCCCAGGCTTACAGGCCAATTGCAGGGTCAAGAACGAGAAAGAATTCAGCATCACGAGGCTTGGGGTGTGCTAGGCGGAAATTAGCCATGCAAGGTCTGCTTTCAGCACTGTGGGCAGAGAATTCGACACGCACCGGATGTCTAGTTACCCCATGCAGAATTCCAAGAAAATCTCTTTGTGCTGCGCTAGCACTGCCTTGTCTGGGGCTGAAGGCGACAAATAGCAGTTCTGCACAAAAGGACCTGCGGATTACAGTGAATGAGAAGCTGGATATGAGTCAACAGTGTGCCCTTGTAGCCAAGAAGGCTAATGACATATTAGGTTGCATTAGGAGGAGCATTGCCAGCAGATCTAGAGAAGTGATTATTCCTCTTTATTCGGGTCTGGTGAGGCCACATCTGGAGTGTTGTGTCCAGTTCTGGGTCTCCCACTATAGAAAGGATGTGGATGCACTGGAGAGGGTCCAGCAGAGGGCGACCAAAATGATGAGGGGGCTGGAGCACATGACCTATGAGGAGAGGCTGAGGGATTTGGGTTTGTTTAGTCTGCAGAAGAGAAGAGTGAGGGGGGATTTGATAGCAGCCTTCAACTTCCTGAAGGGAGGTTCCGAAGAGGACGGAGAAAGGCTGTTCTCAGTAGTGACGGATGGCAGAACAAGGAGCAATGGTCTCAAGTTGCAGTGGGGGAGGTCTAGGTTGGAAATTAGGAAAAACTATTTCCCTAGGAGGGTGGTGAAGCACTGCAATGGGTTCCCTAGGGAGGGGGTGGAATCTCCATCCCTAGAGGTTTTTAAGTCTCGGCTTGACAAAGCCCTGGCTGGGTTGATTTAGTTGGGATTGGTCCTGCCTAGGGCAGGGGGCAGGACTTGATGACCTCCTGAGGTCTCTTCCAGCTCTATGATTCTATGATTCTAAGCAGACAGGAGAAGGGGAGTATGAATGATGGTAGAATAATGGACCTTCCTTTTGGACTATATGAATCTATGATCAATTGGAGGTCTATGATAACTAGAGCTAACTAGCTGGATTATTTACCATCTCTAATAGAATCATGCAGAAGGGCCCAAGATTGGGGCCCTATTATACTAAGGGCTGTACATACACAATAAGCCCTGTCACTAAAGGCCTCATCCAGAACTCACTGCTGTCAGTGGAAAGACTCCCTCTGGAGTCCCTCAGTGCCTCAAGACTTTGCACTCTTATAGGAGGTGTTAATGTCCTGGCATTAATGGCTGCATGCATGGGAGGAGACTATACAGACAGAGGTAGGGGCGTGGCGTTAGTGAGGCCCTCTTGGTTTCAAATTCAGGGGCTCGAACTGAGCTTGCTCTGCACCGTCCACATAGCTGGGTGGATGGCATCCTTGGACAGAAGATATCTGTTCTCCGCTGTGAGTGTAAATCCTGCAGTCGAGCTGGGACTCAGCATGTCTGATTTTTGAGTGGGGGGAGGGCGGTGGTTTTTTACCTGGGGTTCCTGCAAAGCAGAGCTATCTGTATAGAAAGTGTCCTTGCTGCTGTTTAGGAAACAAGGCCTGGGGTACAAATTGTAAATTAACAAACTACACTGAGAAACTGACTCCATGGCCTAGGTTTCTGCTCCAAACAGAAATCTGCCCTACAAGCTGTGTTGCCTGTAAGCTGTGCACTTGGGCAGCCACTCAGGAGAGATTAAAATGCTGCCCAGCTGATTAACAGAGCACCCACAGGAAAGTTTTTTTGTTTCTACTGGTGGTGCACATTCACACATGCCTCAGTGCAATGTAGAAAAAATTATTCTGCACATGAATGGAAATAATCTGTACAAGGATGGAAATAATCTGCACAAGGATGGAAAAGATTAGAGGGAACACTGCCCTCAAGGCCCTGAAATTCAGCTACATATCTCCCGAGGAGACAATATTTGTGTGTGTGCTGTGTCACTGACACACATAAGGTCTTCCTTTCTAAAGAACTAGAGCAGTGGTCCCCAACGCGGTGCCTGCGGGCGCCATGGTGCCCGCCAGTGCATTTATGTGCACCCGCCAAATGATCTGGGCCAGCCCTGCCCTGGGAGTGCGGCGCATGCACGGTGCCGGCCCCGGGCGTGTGGCACATGAGCGATGCTGGGCGCATGGCGCATGGGCGGCCCCTGCCCTGGGCGCGTGGCACATGCGCGATGCTGGGCGCATGGCGCATTGCATGAGCGGCCCTGCCCCCGGACGTGCAGCGTGTGAGCAGCCCTGCCCCCGGATGCCCGGCAGCCCCAAAAGGTTGGGGACCACTGAACTAGAGCTGAACTAGAGGATGTGGACATTGTTCAGCACACCGGGGCCAGGGGAGAAGAAAAATGGAAATAATGTTCCACTCATTTTTAATTTGTTTTCATTTCTGGTTTTCATCCCCCTGTGCCATGGAGCACACAGCACAAAACACCTCCCTCCGGTCACCCTCAACATGCTGCAGCCACAGTTGTAGAGACGAGGCAGCTGGTTTTCACCAGCCCCACAGAGCCATGCTTTGGGGTGGGAGTGAAGTCTGAGTGGCCCAATTGAACTGGGAATGCAGGCAGGAAGAAGGCGATTCATGGAATCAATACAGCAGGGCTACTTAACGTGCGGCCCGCAGGCCGCATGCAGCTCATGGCCTGTTTGTTTGCAGCCCACAGTGCGGTTTGGGTTTGCGTGGGTTTGGGTTTGCAGCCCACAGTGCTACTCAACATGCAGCCCGCAGATGGGAGCCAAAACAAAAAAGGAGTCAATATAATGGTCTTCTGTTGAAATGCGTTTTACTAGTTAAATTCCTGGACTGTCATTGCTCATTAAAAGTGCTGTCATATGGGTGGAAATCGGGTAACTATTGCATTTTATTAATATCAGCAGAACTCACTTAAATGGGGCCTGTGTGTTGTGCAGTCTTGCCTTAATCTTTCTATTCATGCCCGTCAGTGTAAAAGAAGCTATTTGCATATATTTGCCTATATATTTGCATATTCATGCAACCACACTTATGTTGCGACCCTCGGCATTGTTGCCCCCGAGGCTTCCAAAGTTGAGTAGCCCTGCGCTATAGGGTCATTGAGCAGAAGGCCTAAGCACTCCAGGTGCTGGCAGCGGTGTGGGGACATTTTTAAGAGTGGGGGGTGATGAAATCCAGCCCCCTTCCTCCTGTCCAACCCACAGAAAGCAAAGCCCCAGCATATGAGGCCGGTAGCTGCATGCCGCTGAGCCCCCGATGCACCCATAGTTCCCTTGCCTATGGGTGCTGGCTCATTTGCATATGGCATCTTGGCAGCATCCTGGAACAAAGAGAATGGGAAGCGACTGTCTAGGAAGGAGTACTGCTGAAAGGGATCTAGGGGTCGTAGTGGACCACAAGCTAAACATGAGTCAACAGCGTGACACTGTTGCAAAAAAACCCAACACGATTCTGGGAGGCATTAACAGGAGTGTTGTGAGCACGACACAAGAAGTCATTCTTCCGCTCTACTCTGCTCTGGTTAGGCCTCAGTTGGAGTATTGTGTTCAGTTCTGGGCACATTTCAAGAAAGATGTGGAGAAATTGGAGAAGGTCCAGAGAAGAGCAACGAGAATGATGGAAGGTCTAGGGCAGTGTTTCTTAAACTGTGTTCCGGGGCACACCGGTGTGCTGTGGAGAACAACAGAGTTAAAATGGCCGCCCTTAAAGGGGCAGGCGACTTTTTTTTGTTGTTTCAATAACTTTTCCCCTCCCCCCCCTTTTTTTTTTTTTTTTTTTTTTGCTCAACATAAAATCGTTTGTGTTCCTCATTAAAAAAAATTACTGTTTGGTGTTCCTCGGTCTTAAAAAGTTTAAGAAATACTGGTCTAGAGAACATGAGCTATGAGGGAAGGCTGAAGGAATTGGGCTTGTTTAGTTTGGAAAAGAGAAGACTGAGAAGGGACATGATAGCGGTTTTCAAGTATCTAAAAGGGTGTTATTAAGAGGAGGGAGAAAAAATGTTCTCCTTGGCCTCTGCTGATAGGACAAGAAGAAATGGGCTTAAGTTGCAGCAAGGGAGGTTTAGGTTGGACATTAGGAAAAACTTCTTGCCTGTCAGGGTGGTTAAACACTGGAATAAATTGCCTAGGGGGGTTGTAGAATCCCCATCCCTGGAGATATTTAAGAGCAGGTTAGACAGAAACCTACTAGAGATGGTGTAGATGGTGCTTGGTCCTGCTGTGAGGGCAGGGGACTGGATTTAATGACCTCTTGAGGTCCCTTCCAGTTCTAGTGTTCTAAGTTCATCGCTGAGGTCACTTGCCCCTCCCCTGCATCCTGGGTTAGCCTTATTAATTCCCCGTCATATGCTAGCCAGGCCCAGTCGCCCTTTGCGTGCGATACTGGATAAGAATGCAGCCTTCAGGTAGCAGGCCCTCAGGTGTGCCATAGAGTTTCAGGGTCCTTTCAAAGGTGCCAGAGGCCACACTTTGGGGGGAATCATTTGAACCAGTGCCCCACCCCTTCTGTGCTTCCCCTGTCAATGGGACATGGGGGTGCCAGCTGGTGACCAGGGCAGGATGAATACTACAGAGAACTTTTCATGAGTATCCATTCTAATTTAGAAAAGGTCTTGCTAGGTCTGCCCAGTGCATTTTTTTTTAACTCTAGAAAAGTTATTTATTTTCACGAGTCCTTGGTCTACCCTAGGGAGTTATTTTGAAATAACTCCCCTTAGGTCGAATGTATAAGGGAAGCGTCCACACTAACAAACCTGTTATTTTGAAATAATGGGCTGGTTCTTTTGAAATCTGTACTCCTGCTTTCCTCGGGGAATAACGCTAATTCCGAAATAGTTATTTGGAAATAGCGGTCGTGCGGATGCTCCGGTGCTGCTATTTCGAAATGACTTCTCCCCAGAGTCATTTAAACTAAGTACTCCCCAGTGCTTCCTGGGGCTCGAAATCAAGGCAGGGTGTCCATGTTAACAGAGCCTGCCTCGGACGCTATTTTGATTTTGGGAGTTATTAAATCGATTTTAGTTATTTCAAAATAGTTTCCTAATGTAGCTGTAACCCACACCCCTAGTGTGGTTCCCTGTCCCATGTAGTGGCACTTAGACCACTTATAGCGAGAGGTAAGAACAAGGGAGCTCTACAGCCTGAGCTGAGAGCCAGCTTGCTTTATAGCTCAAGCCATAGAGGCTCCTACACTAAGCTGGCGGTTACATAGACGTACCCTACGTTCTGTCCCACTTTTCCATCAGGATCCTGGGCTTCGCTCTTCCTTATGTAAAGGCACATTTACCTTAATGCCACTTTACATCGCTTTATGGTTCCCGATAGGGAGTTAGTGTGAAGCAGAATCAAGCCAAATGAGTGCCCGGAGCCTGGCTTCATAAAGTGGAGTGAGTGTCAGAACTCATGTTGCTTGCTTCCATGTTGCTATTAGCAGAACCCTCGGCTTGGATGCCCGGCTGGTTGTTCCCGTAACTTGGCCTGGGTTTTGTCCGTCGTGTGCTGCATTGCCCATGCCTGCCAAGGCAGCAAACCAGCACACCGCCTGATGCTTTGGGGTTTCTCTTCTCTTGTCCTGTTTTTCCCTCCAGCAGGTGTGTGGGGAGGTGTACTTTCCCACCCCCCTTAACCAATGCTGAAGCCCCATCCACAGCAGCCCGGAAGGCCAGTCTGAAGGAATACAGACCGGGAAATCGCAAAGCACACAAACCACATGAAAGATCAGAGCCGCTACCCCTCCTAGGGAGGCTTTCACCAGATTAGTGACTCACAGGAAGGATTAGATACTACAGGCAAACTGCTCCCACAGCAATAGTCCACTGCGGAGTACAGAATCCACTGAGCTTCTGGTCTCCAATGCCTAACGCTGCCGGGTTTCATCCAGAAAGGGCAGCCATTCCCCAAACCTGCTGCCGCTGGGGGTTGGATCGGGGCGCCTTTTCCAAGGACCCTGTCCTGCACTGGGATGCAGGAGAGCGCCTTTGTCCCTAGAGAGGGCACAGAAGTGGAATTCAGTCCCTAGCGTGCCAGGGGGACAGGATCCAGATGCTCCTGGTTGAACTAGCAGGGGATGCGGAGTCCTCTGTGCTCTGGGAAGCGATAGCTCAGCTGCCCTGTCTGCCCAGCACATTCGGATGCCTCAGGGTATGCGGTGGGCCTGTTTCACACCAGCAGCCACCAAAAGGGCCATGTTCTCTCCAGTCTAGAGCATCCACTCGAGACGCTCCCAGCAGATGCAGAGTGGAGAACAGAGCCTATGGCACTTCAGCGAAATAGCTGAATGGGGCTGGGTGCACGGGGGAGGAACTGCAACAGCTTCCTTTTCAGAAGTTCACCATCCTTTTTGGGGTGTGCAAAAGCATCACTATCCAGGGAAGGTGACTGTGAGACAGCAGACAGCCGCCCATGGCTCCCTGAGGCCCGTGACCTGCGCTGAGGTGTCTGACCCCCTTGGATCATTTACTGATTGCGAAGTTTGCCGGAGGAAATGAGTGCTCACAGAGCGGCAGGACACACGCAGGCAGGTGGCTGTGACCCCAGGCCAGTGCCATGGATGCACACTGCACAGTTATGGCATGGCACAGCTTCAGCCTGGGAGCCGGGCCCATCCTTACCCATGCGCAGAATACGCAATTGCGAGGGGCACCTGAAGATTTGGGGCACCTCTGGGTCTTAGTGTCCACCCACCTGCCTCTTTCTAGCCCTGTTCTGTGGCTTTGCTTCCTCCAGAGAAGGTCTAGTTAACTCAGACCACATCTATACTTACACACCGGCGACTGATCTTCTGGCGTTTGATGTAGCGGCTAATTATACCATTAGGAACCAAGGCTGCTGGCTCTCCCGTTGTACTCGCTGGCCACCGGCAGCAGAATGTTTGCACCATGGGCCTGCAACTCCTAACGGCACAAGCCCAGTGGGATTGGCTGGAGGGTGGGGAGAGTGGGAAGCAATTAGTCCACAAGGGTATTTGCATTCTGCACAAGGCAAAATGCAGATCCCAGGCACCCGCCTGGATGGTTGTTTCTGATTTCTCCCAAGCTCTGCCACACAGCATTCATTGCTGAGAGAGTAGCAACAGTTCTGGACGGTGGCAGTCTTTCACTGTTTAGTTCCTACCCTGGTGGCTACAGCCAGGAGGAAATGCTACATCGATAAGTCCAGGGGGTTTTAAACTTGGGGTCACGGCTTGTAAAGGGAAACCGCTCGCTGGCCGCGAGATGATTGTATGATTGTGTGGGGTCACTGGAAGGCAGTGGTCCCCAACGCGGTACCTGCAGGTGCCATGGCGCCCGCCGGGGCATTTATGTGCACTTGCCTAGCGCCGCCCCCGGGAGTGCGGTGCATGCACGGCCCCGCGCGGCACCCACCACCCAAAAAGGCTGGGGACCACTGCTGTAAGGGCTAAAAATCAAAGAATCCTAGAGTTGGAAGAGACCTCAGGGGGTCATCCAGTCCAATCCCTGCTCAAAGCAGAGCCAATCCCAACTAAATCATCCCAGGCAGGGCTTCACACGAGGTCCCAGTGAATGCCGAGTCCAACAGAGCTCGCATGGGAGGGTTTTAAGGGCACCAAGGTTGTCCATAAATTCTGCTCAGGCGTGAATGTCACCCTTAGTGGACACCGTCTGCACATCAGCACTAGCTTCGCCGACTGAGCATGTCCTTGTCCCTGGTTCCTGTGGACAAGCGCTGCTCTCTGACAGTGCTTACAGATGCACAGCTGCATTCCTGCTTGACAAGGGGTATGTCTACACTGCAGAGTTTTTTTGGAAAAACAGCCGTCTTTTCTGAAAAAACTTCACTTACGTCCACACTGCAATTGTGTTTTCGAAAAAAAATCGAAAGAACAGAGGGGTTTTTCTGACATTAGTAAACCTCTTTCTATGAGGAAGAAGCCTTTTTCCAAAAGAGCTCTTTCGGAAAAAGGCATGTGTGGATGGGGAAGAGGGAGTTCTTTCGGAAGAAGAGGAAAGAGGAAAAAGCACAGGTGCCCTGGTGACCACTCTGTCCATAGTAATCACAGCTTACATGTGAGATAGCATCCATTCAGTGTGGACACTCTCTTTCGAAAAAGCAGATCTCTTTTTCGATGCGCTTTTGCTGTGTGGACACGCTCTTTCGGAAGAAGTTTTTTCAGAAGATCTCTTCCAGAAAAGCTTCTTCCTAAAGAAACCTGCAGTTTAGACATAGCCAATGTGACCCTCAAACCCTGTACTCCCCATATGAGGGGAAAAGTGGGGTTTTAGTTTCCAGATGCAAAATAAAGCTGAGTTAAAAGAACCAAGCAAACCATGACTTTGCTCCGTGGATTAAACCAAGTAGGGACGTAGAAGAAACAACTCCCTCTGGCGATTCCTGCTGAAGAAGTCTTGGCTCCCCAGGATGTGGGATCAACAGCAAGAATCGTAGCCATTTTAATTTTGCCAGAAGCCCCCCCCCCCACCTTCCCCACCTTGGTTCAGAGATGTTTCTCACGCTAACCCCCTGGGATGCTTGGCTGATTGTTTCTCTGCTTCCATCCAGAAGTGAATGCTGCCCAAGCCAGACACAGAGCATCCACCACCAGCAAAGAAGGTACTGCCCTGCATGGGTTTCTGCTGGGTCACAGGGGGGCCCAGGCCTGGGAAGAGCCGAGTACCTCCCAGAAGGGAATGCACAACCTCTATTAATAGGCAGCAGGTTTAAAACAAACAGAAGAAAGTTTTTCTTCACTCAGCGCACAGTCAACCTGTGGAACTCCTTGCCAGAGGATATGGTGAAGACTAGGACTTTAACAGGGTTCAAAAAAGAGCTAGGTAGATTTATGGAGGATGAGTCCATCAATGGCTATTAGCCAGGATGGGTAGGAATGGTGTCCCTAGCCTCTATTTGTCTGGAAATGGATGACAGGAAAGGGATCACGTGAGGATTACCTGTTGTGCTCCCTTCCTCTGGGGGAACCTGGCATTGGCCACTGTCAGAAGATAGGATACTGGGCTAGATGGACCTTTGGTCTGACCCAGTCTGGCCACTCTTAAGTTCTTATCGGTTGGAAGGGTGAGACATCAGCATCGGACCCTGTTCTTGGGACTGAAAGGTCGGCAAGCAGATTCCTCAAACTCAGCCCCCCCAGGAGCCCTGCTTGTAAAGCTGTGAAAGCCAGACAAGAGGCACATGATGCATACAAGTGTCATTCTTTAGCGCATGGCTGGCCCCAGCAGCACAAGTCTGTACAGCGGGGGGAGGGGGTATCAGAGTCCCGCACAGGCATGGTGGGGAGAGACTGTGCCTTATCCAGCCCTGGCAGCCTGGTGGTTCTTCCTTTGCCCAGGGAAGGCATCGCTCATAGAACAACACAGGGCTTGACTTGAACACTGCTCTCGCATGAGACTGACACCTCCCGAGTCCGGTGCAGCGCCGGGCACAGTGAGAGGGGAATCCAGTGGCCCTGGGTTCTTAGGGCCCTTGGAGACTGTAAGGGACTCCAAGAAGATCTCACCAAACTGAGTGATTGGGCAACAAAATGGCAAATGAAATTTAATGTGGATAAGTGTAAAGTAATGCACATTGGGAAAAATAACCCCAACTATACATACAGTATGATGGGGCTAATTTGGCTCGACAAATCAGGAAAGAGATCTTGGAGTTATCGTGGACAGTTCTCTGAAAACTTCCACACAGTGTGCAGCGGTCAAAAGGCAAATAGGATGCTAGGTATTATTAAGAAAGGGATAGAAAATAAGACCCGGAATATCTTACTGCCCCTGTATAAAACTATGGTACGCCCACATCTTGAATACTGTGTACAGATGTGGTCTCCTCACCTCAAAAAGATATTTTGGCCTTGGAAAGGTTCAGAAAAGGGCAACTAAAATGATTAGGGGTTTGGAAGGTCCCATATGAGGAGAGGTTAGCGACTGGGACTTTTCAGTTTAGAAAAGAGGAGACTGAGGGGATATGATAGAGGTGTATAAAATCATGAGTGGTGTTTGGAGAGGGCAGATGTTTCAAAGTTAAAAGTTATTTATTAGTTCCTTAAATGTTCTTAGAATTGCCTCTTCCAACACATGTCCCCCCAGGGAGCTGACAGGATCGCTGGGACCCTAGGAAATGGGCAAGAGGGGGCCTGGCTCTGTGCATCCTGGAAGAGGCGGGAGTCAGAGGCGTGCTAGTTTAAAACTGGACCGAAATGGGTTGAAACAGCCCTCCCCGCGGCCACCTCACCCCTGCGTACCCCACAAGCCCCGCCCCTGCATCAGTGTCCGGCCTGCGCAAGCGGCAGTGGGCTCTGTGTGCGCCTTGCGCCATGTGGACTCAGAGCCGCTCGGGTGAGGGCTGTAGCTAGGACGGACCTGCGGTAACAGAAGTTTACCAAGAAGCGATGGCCCACGATAATTTCGGTATCAGCCCGGCCAGTCCACCCCTGGTGGTCCATCAAGAGGCGGGGCTATTAGCCCTCAGAGCCATAAATGATGTGGCTTGGCCTCTGGTGTTGATGCCTCAAGGTCAGGGCTTAGCCGCTGATGTAACAGCAAGATAACCTGGGCCCTTTTGAATCATTGGGACCCGCAGTCAATTCACCCCCTTGTCGCTTTACACCTGTGGTCTCTGTGTCCTCTGAAGAATCGAGCTTTGCTATTCCCTCCTCAGAGAGTAGACACTAACCACTGTCGGCAGACAGGATACTGGGCTAGATGGACCTTTGGTCTGACTTGATAAGGCGTTCTTATGTTCTTATGTTCTTATGTTTCTTAGTGCCTCTTCAGCACCTTGTCCCCCAGGAGCTGACAGGTGCAGGACCTAGGAAATGGGAAGGGGCCTGGCTCTGTGCTCCTGGAGGGGCGGGGTCAGAGGCGTACTGGCAATCAAAATAGAGACCGGGAAATGGAGTTGAAGCGACCCCTCCCGCAGCCTGGAAAACAGAGCTTCAGGTCAATCTAAATCAAACTATCTGGTTTCAACAATTTTTTTAAAAAGTTTGTATTATATTATAAAAGATAACAAAACATCAAAATCAAAGAGTCAAAACAGCTGCTTCGAAAAATGTCAAAACATCAGCACTCTCTCCTCCACCCAGCCTTCTTCCAAACTGAAATCCTAGTGAAATTGACCTGATTTTGCAATGTGTTGTGATTTGGAGGGGATGGCACATGATCCTGTCCAATGTCCCCTCTAATTTTTTCCATTCGTGTGTGGAATACATTTTGTTATGTGCACTGATGTGCACCACCAGTAGAAACACATGTTGCCAGCTGTGGGCACTGTGTGCACTCTGCTAACCAGCTGGGCAGCATGTGAATCTCTCCTGGGTGGCTGCCTAAGCACTCAGCTTACAGGAAACACTGGACTCCTGCCCAAGTATCTCCAGCCAGCTCTGTTACCTCCCTTCCAGTTCTCTTCTGGTCAGCGTCAATGATTATCATTGCAGGGTATTATTACAGAATATGTCATTTTACACCCCAAAGACTGAGCCACAAAGCTGGGTTTGTGGGAATACGTGGTAAAAAAAATGAAGTTCATATTAATTCCTTTGTGCTTCCCTTCTGGCTTATTGGATCTCTTGTCCAGACCATCTCGCTACCCTTCATTCCTGTAGCTCTGTGGCATGGGCACCCTAAGCTGGTGGCATGAGGGGGACAGTAACTGATCTGAGCACCTGGCATGACTGGGGGTGCGTCTACACCTCACTGTTATTTTGGAATAACTAGCTTTATTCCGAATAACAATTCGAGCGTCTACACAGCAGTTCCGTTATTTCGAAATAATGGACGGCTTATTCCAACTTCTGTAACCCTCATTCCACGAGGAATAACTCCTCTTCTGAAACAGCTATTTCGAAATAGCTGCTGTGTGGATGCTCCACAGCTGCTATTTCAAAATAGCTCCTCACCTGGGCCATTCAGAGTAATTTCTCCCCAGTGCTTCCTGGGGCTCTAAATCGAGATAGCGCGTCCACATTAGGGGAGCCTGCCTCGGACTCATTTTGAAGCTTCCCTGTAGCGTGGATGAGCTATATCTTCCGGAATAGCTTATTCCGAAATAAGTGTGCAGTGTAGACATACCCTGGAGACTTTGTTTGTTGCTTGGCTCTCACGTAATGTCAGAAGAGTCCCGACTCGGAAGCCCAAGGCAAGAGCAAAAGCAGAGTTTTTATGAAAGGCCCCGCATGGCCGGGCCAGGACGATCTTGGGGAGCGCATTCCGGCTCTCCAGGGCGGAACACAGCAAAGCATAGCTTTCCGAGAGGAATGGACTTCAGAGCAGAGGATAGGGCGGTGGGAGAGGAGGAGGAAACCTCCCAAGAAAAATAAAGACGAGAAAATAATATTTCCGATTCCCAACAAGTTCCTGGCTTGTCCGCATCTTGGCTTCAGATCTTGGGCTACGGTGGCATTCTGGAAAAAATCTGTCAAGATCATTCTTTTGTAAAAGCCAGTGGATCCCGCGGTAGGTGCCAGGGGCTTCTGGGCTGTGATCCCTGCCCAGCCAGCAGAGGAAGCAGTTTTTCAGCAACGCCACCTCAAAGACAATCTGAAGCAAGGGGAGCATCCTGTCTCCTGCCTGTTCCTCCCAAGAGATGCAGAACGGGCTGGGGTTGTCTGGGGAAGGGCTGGGAATCACAGCGGCTTCAAAACACTGGGCTGCTGCCTGGGAGAGAGGAGCTGCTGGAATGTAATGATTTATTACCTCCTCCGGGAACCCCGCCACCTGCCTGTGGTGTGAACCGCTCAGCATAACCTGAGCCTGGCCCCAGGGAGAGTGGGAAAAGTTAATTGCGCTCCAGTCTTCAAAGTACCGAGAAACTCTCCTGCCTTCCTAACACAAAAACCCGCTCAGAGTTTCCTGGAGTCTAATCCCCAGAGCGAGAGAGATTGTCTAGCGACTGGATGAATGACAGCAAAATCCCGGCTGTGGGGAACCAGCGCGCTGGTGCAATAAGAGAGATTCTTGAGTGAAAGCAAAGGTTTCCATGACAGGCGGCGGAAAGCTTGCGACAGATGCGACAACGGACACCACACAACCTCACCAGCATCTGAAACGCCATCCTGGGACTGCTGAGGAGGCATCCAGCTTTTATTGCCCAGGTTCCCTGAGTCCAAATCGGCCTCGTGGATGCTGATCATGGTTCTTGTGAGATGAAGCCTCCAGTCCTTATTCATTCCACCTCCAGGGATCCTCTGGCCATCATGGGAGAGGGATGGAGGCTATTTAAAAAAAATAACCCGAACCGTGGCTGCCCCAACCACGATCCAGGGAAGAGGCCCAATGAGAGAACCTCCACCTCTCCTCTTCACACCTGTGGGGCTGTCCGGACCATGCATATTCCCCAGGCTGCTCCCACGGCTGCCAGCCCTCCTGGCAAACAGGACCCATGAAATCCTGCTCTCCTGTCAGATGCGGCTCGTCATCTTGGCCCCTCTGCAGGGTGTGGGATCATGGATTTTATGGATGTTCCCATCCTAGGAGGCAGCTGGAAGGAGGCCAATGCCCCTAGGATGGTCCGAGAGAACAATTCCATCCTCAGCTCCTTACCACTAACCAGGCCCGTGGCCGTGGGTTTGCGCACAAAAGGAGCCTGGATCTGGTCTTCAGGCTGCAGGAAGTGAGTATCTGAGGCCAGAACAACCCAGCCAGCAAGTGGAAAGGCTGATGGAGGGCCAGGCTTATGGAATGGCTCCTGGGGCTGCTGTCACTTGGGCACGTTCACACCTGTGCAGAGGGCCAACTCAATCCTGTGTGCCCCATAAGTCCTGCTTCAGCCTTGTGGGGTCCCTGTGTCCTTATCCGCCTCGTGAAGGCTAATCGGGGGCTTTGAGAGACCCGTGAGCTGCACAGAGCTTGTAAGCGGCACAGGAGAGAGGCGACGGCTCTGGTGAGGTGCAATGGCATAAGGGACTCGTGACACGCTGGGGCTACCAAGGCCTCTGGTAGCCCTCTGCACGGGGGAAGGTTTCACCCCATCAGCAATCCCAGGGTGGGGGCACAGGGGAGCGCAGCGCTCTCGGCAGAGGCATCAATGGCCAGGGGGTTGGAGGAGCCTGTTTGTGCCCCTTCTGGCGAGCTGGAAGCAGGCCGTGGCAGCCAGTGGCCGAGACCCTGCTGGGTGTGAGCGCTGCCTTCTGGGCAAAGGAAATTCTCCCAAATTCGCCCAAAGTGCTCTGCCAGTCTTGATACTGCTCCGGGTGCCGATGATTCAGCTTCACACCCAGCAAAGTGATCGCCTCACCGTCCTGCCGCAAACTGCCGCCTCTTCGGAAAAAGGGATGACGGCCCCAAGAGCTCACCGGCTGGTATCACCTGATTTCAGGCACCCCCGGGCTTCCTGGCATCCACCAGACAGTGCAGCCAGGTGGGCCTCGCGCCTCTGGAAACAGCAGCGTGCGGCCACGAGACCTTTCGTGCCTCCTTGGCACTGGGATGGTAGGCAGCTTTCAGCTCAGCAGGGGAACAAGGGGCTACGAGGCGGGAGAGGCAGATCCATGAGCCATTGGGGGCACCAACAGCATAGCCTTGCCGAGGAGACCGCGGGACTGAATAGGCAACATTGCAGAGCTCCCGGAAGGGGCGGGGCCTCAACAGAAGGGGCGGGGCTGATGGCTGTCAATCCTTAGTGCTGCCCAGAGCAAAGCACTGCCCCTTCCCCCTCCCGCCCCGGACAGCCCTCAAAGCCACGCGGAGCTCCCGCAGCAATTCAAAGAAGAGCCGTGGGAATGAAGCAGGGATGAGACAACCTGCCTTCGAGTGATCAACTCAGCGAGCTCCATTTCTGTATTATTTATCAATAATGACAGTGACTTAAAAGAGCCCCCGCTTTCATAACTGAGCCTGTTAAGCATTGCACCTCTTTCAAGGAGAGGAACACTGGACAAGCCTCACCGGATCAACCTCGTATCCAGTGTCCCATTTCGGGCAGCGACCAGAACCATCTGCTTCAGAGACAGGTGCAAGCGCCCTGCAGTTGGCAGATGGGGGCAGGGCCGGCCCACAACATTTTGGCCCTGAGGCGGGGAGCTCAAATGACGTCCCCATGCTCCCTCGCTTGGGCCAAAACTTTGAAAGGTCTCAATTCTCTGGGTCCTACTGGTGCCCCTCCCCACCCCCGTCTGGCACCTGAGGCGGCCGCCTCAGTTTGCCTCATGGTAAGGCCAGCCCTGTATGGGGGGGTAACCAACCCTCAAGGAAAGTTACTTCCTGACACACACCCCCCAATAACGAGAGGTTGCTTTGTGCCCTGAAGCAGGTGATTTTCAATCCTTCCCCAAGCTCTCCACTCTTCTGGGAAGTACCACTGAATTCGGCAGGCGGACCTCAGGCCTTGGTCCTGTGGCGTGTTTTAGAGCAGGGTGCTCCAGGATGGTCCAGTTCAATGCAGAATGGTCTGCACTCGGCTGAAGGAAGCCTCAGGCCCCCTGGTGTGTATGCCATTGGCGTGCACCTACCTTGTGCAGGACCACGCCCTTCCATACACTCTGTGGGCCTCATTCCTTGTAAGCCTGCCGGGGCAAAGCAGGGGTACAGTGCCACAGAGTCGGCACCCAAGTGGCTCCGTGTGGCGAACCCACCGAGATCAGAAAGCTACTCAGATCCCGGTGGTGGTTTGCAAGCCCAACACCTCAGAACCTGGCAGAGATCCCAGGTGAGGGCGTGAAAGGCAGGTGAGAGATCCCAGGTGAGGGCATGAAAGGCCACATATCTGACGTCTCTGCAGTTCAACACGTAGGGAGCAGCACCCGGGAGGAGCTATGTCCCCATGGACTGGAGAAGCCAGTGCAGAGGAAGGTGAAAACGGAAAATCCTCTAATGATCTCCCAGATCAGACAAGGCCTGGGGCTGAGGTCCGCTGGCGCTGTTGCACTCGCAGAGAATGACAACGGAAGCTGAGTGTTGGCCCCGGCCAGAGGCATCTGGCAATTTCACCCTGCCCGTTTTGGAAACGAAGGGTCCAGTCCAGTTTGCTGCCCTGCATTCCAGTGGTACATGCAATCAGCCCCTCCTCCTTTTCCCCATTCGTTAATGCTCGTATTCCCCTGCAGCCAATTGGCTGCGCCAGCACATGGCCAGGAGATCAGAATGCGCTGACTTCCAAGCAGAATTGACAGAGGGGGTGGGACCGCACGCGTGGCGCCCATCCCCGTAGCCCAGTGGAGGAAAGACAGAGAGTCTGGGGGAGACCTGCTCTCTAGCCTCCTCCCCTACCTACAGGGCCAACTCCCCCGCTCACTGGCGTACGCAGAATCTTCACACCGCGGGAGCGACCAAACCCGTCAGGCTGCGCTGAACCGCCTTTAAAGAGCCATTTGACACTTGCTGCTGCTGTGCTTCCAATTAGCGCCCATCTGGCCTCCCCCCCTGCACCCCCGCGCCCCCAACCCGAGTGCCTGCAATTCATTTCATGCAGCACTAATTGAAATCACGAAACCTGCAACGAATCTAAACCCAGAAGAACGATTCAAATTAGCCTTAACCCTTGGCAGGCTGGAGCCTGCCCACAACGAGTGTGCCGATTAGACCATCTGCCTGACACCAGGGGATGGCCTTGGACACAACTTGAACCGGCTGAGTTCAGCTCTACTACACAATGGGTTATTTAGGCTTACGGATCTGCCCCAGATGTACAGGGCAGTGCCCCACAATTTGAATCAGATCCAGCTTCTCCCATCTCTGCACGGTTCGCCTGACCTCTGCTGTGCTGGGAAACAAAGATATTTGCTAGCCCAGCATGGGAGGTTTGTCCTCTCATCCCACAGGTTGCATGTAGGGAATCTTCTTCTCTGAATGCTTGGGGCGAGGGGCAGACACAGGCAGGTGAGCCATGCCCTAGATCAGTGGTTTTCAAACTTTTTTTTTCTTGTGACCCAGTTGGGAAAAAGCGTTTATGCCTGTGACTCAATAATTATATCTGTTTAGAGTCCTCCCCCCCGCCCATAGAGTTCCCCCCTTGCAGAGCTGGCAGGGAGCTTAGGCTGCCAACCCAGTGCCCCATGTCCTGTGACCCAGGGCTGGGTCGCAACCCTACGTGTGAGAATCACTGCCCTAGATCCTTTACATGGAGCTGCTTCCATAGGTCGGCTCCTCTGTCCCAGCCAGCCAGCCACAATGCACCAAGTGTCCCGCTCCGCCCCCAAAGTGCACAGTGCCAGCGGTGCTTGGAGTTGTCCTGTGTCATGAGATTGTCACCAGAACCAGGGCTGCAATTGGCACCGTGGAGTGTCCCAGAAGCAGCTCCAACTCATGAGCTTCTCCAGGTAATTCCACTCTACCCGGACCTTCTTGGATCAAAGGACCACCAGGTCCAGCCACACTGCTTCTCTTCCTCCAACTTGGGTAGCTCATGCCATCCCCTGCCTCTCTGGGCCATCTGGGTAGGAGCTAGCTACCTCCAGGAACCCTCGGGCTGGCAGACAGCCTCAGTGCGTCTGGCATTGGGAGAAGCTGTGCGGCCACCCACCAGGCCCTGCTCGATCCCATTCACATTTATGGGCAATGTGCCCTCTAGCTGCTCCCGAGGGCCCCCAGGAGTGTCACGGATGCAGAACGCCCACTCCTGGAGCATGGGCCATGCCACGCGGCTCCTGCCTGCAGACCTCACTAGACAGAGCAAGCTCCATCCGCTCATGGCACCTACGTCTCAACCAGACTGCACATGTGCCATCCCCAGAGCAACTGAGCATGCTCCTTTCCAGGACTGAGCAGGACTTTCCTTGGAACTGTGGCCTCCGGCTGCCAGGGGCACAGAGCCAAGTGCGGGGAGCCCAGCTCACCCCCTGTTGGGACTAAGTTGAGAGAGGGGCAGCCTGCAATGGGGGTGTGACGGGGTGCCGGACTCCGGCTGAGCGGAGTCCACGGCTCCCCGCACGCCCCAGCTGCCCGGGGACGCGCTGGGTGGCGAGCGGGCCGCCGAGAGCCCGACAGAGAAGGCTGGAGGCGCCGGGAACCTTGGACCCCCGGGCGCCTACGCGGCCCCTCGGCGGTCCTGTCCTGCCTGCTCGGGGGTGGCCCGGGGCCGAACAGAGGCCGAGAGGGGAGAGACGTCAACTGACATCATCGGCTCGCGCCTGGAGGAACGGGGAGGGGCCGCGTCCGGCGGGCTGTTTAAATGACGCCCAGCCCTGGAGAAAAGGGGAGAGGAAGCCGGGACGGAGCCTGGCTTATCGGGGGGAAGCCGAGCTGAAACGCGAGGCGCAGAGGCAGAGCCCGGAGAGCAAGTGGGCACCGGGCCTGCACCCAGAGTGTTGCGGAGACCCAACGCCAACTAGACGCTGAGCCGACGGGCACGAGAAGGAGGAAGTGGCCCAGGATGGGGACAGGAGGAGGAGTCACTCCAAAACCCGGGGGTTGGTGAGTTACGGGGAACCCCCATCAACCAGGCAGCGTAGTCGCACCACTGCCTTTAGGGTCCTGGGTCAGGACCCGGAGAGAGGGCAGGCCCCAGTCCCCCTCCTTCCTCGCAGCACGTCAGGCCCGACAGGCCCTGTCAGCCAAGAACCGGGCTTCTCGGGGGCCCGCGAACAGTAAGACTGCTAAGCTGGGAAAGGGGAGTGCACGGGTGTGGGGCGCGCCAGGGTGAGCAACCCCGATGATGACAGGGCTGTAAGCCTGAGGGGGGGGGCAGCCTTGCAACAGAGGACAAGACTGGGAGAGAGAACCTTCTGTGGGGGGTGCTCTGGGAGAAGGAGATGGAGTGGAGTGAGGCGCTGGGATGGAGTGAAGTGGGGCACAAGGTAAAAACTGAGACTGGGATAAAAAAGGGGGATGGGGAAACATTTCCCCCCCTTTGAATGTTCGACTTTGCAGCCCAAATGTTCTTTTCACTTGTTTGGCTATATAATTTCTATCCTTGAGCAGGCGGGGGGAGGACACAGGAAGAGAAGAGGCTGTAATCTCTCCCCTCAGCTGGTCCCTGTGTGCCAAACTGTGTGGGATAAAGAGATACGTAACAGGAGACCCTGGGAGCCAGGGTATGGAGTGGCATCTCCTGGTATAGGGAGAGAGGGGGCATGTGAAGGGCAAAGCCCAGCAGTGGGAGTCCATGGCTCTCGCTTGAGTCGCAGTGCTAGGGCCTGTGGGCGGGAAGGCTACAGACAACCCCTGAGATTTTATCACCTTCCCTCGGAATTTCTCAGAGGCGCCAAACCCCAAAACCAACCAGCCAGCCAGAGTCTTTCAACACGGTCCAATTGTGACATGTTTTTGTGGGCTGTCGTAAAGGGCCCCAAAGCAGGAGGCGAACGCTGGTACTTGTGGTTAGCAGTCACCACAAGCCAGAGGCTTCTCCCACTGCAAAACAAGCCACATGTGTGGGAATTAAGGAATACAGCATGTGGCGGCGGCAGGATTTCCTTCATGCTCCCTCGCATGCCGTGTGGCTGGGAACGCTCTTCAGAGCCAGCAGCCGCCAGAGGTCAGGTTTCCTTGACACGTCCAGTCCGGAGCCTGGCACGGTCTCTCCGCCGCTGGCAGGCGATTGGAGGCCTGTTCATTCCAACCAAGCAGACCAGCTGGCCCCTGCTGCCACCTGCAACATGCCGAGCCAGTGCAAACAGGGTTTGGCATGAAGAAGGCCCAGGGCGGAGCTGGTACACAGAGGTCTTTAGGTGGTCTCTGTCGGTCTCTGCTCCATCCATGGTCAAACCAAACCCTCACCCGCCCCATGATCCACAGGCCTACAAGAGCTGAAGGAAGGAAAGTTCTTAGTGTAACTAAGGGACATGT
This sequence comes from Rafetus swinhoei, assembly GCA_019425775.1. Classification (NCBI taxonomy): domain Eukaryota; kingdom Metazoa; phylum Chordata; order Testudines; family Trionychidae; genus Rafetus; species Rafetus swinhoei. Next base: position 10,532,937 of record JAFJHL010000300.1, read on the forward strand.
TTCCTGATGGCAAAAACAAATAATAATAAAATTTAAAAAACCACATTTCAAAGGCCAAATTCCGTTGGGTCAGCAGAGACACAGTAACCAGGCCCTCATTCTGAACATGGCTGTGCCCAGCCTGCTTTCTAGATTGGATTGGGTCAGATACTTGGTACAAATCAGACATAAATCAATGGAATTCGACTGGGGCAAAACTGGCCTGATAGGAGAAATGGGATCCATTTCTTCCAAGATGCTTGTGTAATCCACACCCCTCCCGGCTGTGGTGCGCTTTTGCAGAGCCTCATTCTGTTCTAGTGCCGTGCCCACATGAAAATAAGTGACTCTCAACACTGAAATCCCAGGATGATGTTTGACCAACTCTGCAGCCTTTTCATTAGCTCTACTGCAGAGAAATGCCATTTTCATGGCTGCTGTCAGGTCTCATGGAAACGGGCTACTTTTGCAAGGGGGCACGCACGAATCTGACTTTGTAGTTGCAGTAAATATGTTCTTCACTTTTCTACCATGCTTAAAAATAGCATTAAGTTTTTGTTGATCCGCATGATTTTTTTTTTTAAAGCTAATTGAATGATGCAGGGAGTGAAAACATGTGGCTTCGTAAAAACAAACTAAGATCACATGTGTTTTCAGTAAACCTCAAGGCTCATCTGTTCGATATTGGTAATGAGGAGAATATTAAATCGAAACAGCATAAAGTGCAGTGTTTAGGAATTCAAAGAGAAACAACATATCTGCATTGGATGCACCTGAATGGAAAACACTCCACAAATGTTCCACAAACATTTCTTAGCTGAGGAAAAACAGCAACAACCTTCCCTATAGTGACCAGTCTCAGAGGGGTCATCACGTTAGTCTGTATCCACACCAACAATGGGGAGTCCTGTGGTGCCTTAGAGACGAACAGATTATTTGGGCCGAAGCTTTCGTGTGTCAAGCTCAGGCCCAAATATATCTGTTGGTCTTTATGGTGCCCAGGACTCCTTGTTGCTTCCCCATAGTGCTTGAGCTGGGACCACATTTGCTCTTTGACTCTCCAATCCAGGAGTGGATACCTGGGGCCACCTTGCAAAGGTATTGTTTGTCCATGTGATGGATGGAAGGAGTGCTGCCCTTTTCTAAACATACCAGTATTCAGTAACGGAAGAGTTAAACACAGGTAGCTAGGAAGTGTTGGCAGGGAGCCAGGAGAACCAATGGGAAGAAAGTGTTGAGATTTGAACTGAAAGGGACTCGGCTTGCTGCTTTTCTTTGTGGGAGTTTTAAACCAGGAGCCGGGGGCCAAAGAGGAATTGAACCACAGGGATACACATACCCAGAAAAAGACTACCCGGGCATAGAAATGGACTGGACCTTAAAGATATGGATATGTAAGTGATAAGGAATGTTTTTAGTTAAACACAAGCAGGTTATTTTCTTTGTTTTGTTGTTTGGTTAAATTCCTCTGTGCTGAGTCCATGTGCCCACCCCCATACATTGTAATTAAGATGAATCCCAGAAAAGAGCAACAAAAAATGATTAAAGGTCTAGAAAACATGAGCTATGAGGGAAGCCTGAAAGAACTGGGCTTGTTTAGTTAGAAAAGAGAAGACTGAGAGGGGACATGATAGCAGTTTTCTAGTACCTAAAAGGGTGTTACAAGGAGGAAGGAGAAAAATTGTTCTCCTTGGTCTCTGAGGATAGAACAAGAAGCAATGGGCTTAAATTACAGCAAGAGAGGTTTAGGTTGGACATTAGGAAAAACTTTCAAACTGTCAGGGTGGTTAAACACTGGAATAAATTCCCTAGGGATGTTGTGGACTCTCCATCATTGGAGATATTTAAGAACAGGTTGGACAGACATCAGTCAGGGATGATCTAGATGGTGCTTGGTCCTGCCATGCAGGCAGGGGACTAGACCTGATGACCTCTCAAAGTCCCTTTCCGTGCTAGTGTTCTATGATTTTATGATCTGTTTATAGTTCTGAATGTGCTAATGAAGGCCATTATTGGTGCCCCAAAAACTTAATGACTCACTGATCAACTCTATGGCCAGCAAACAGCCTTGTTTGCCCTGTAAGCCCAAATGGTGGCTGGTCTTAGAAAGACATGGGACCATGCCACCTGATACTGGAATCCATTTTGAACCTGGTAATTTTGCATGGCAATGAGAGATGCAAAACAAAGGTTTCCCACCCTGGGGAAAAGTTTATTTAACCAACAGGAAACAATCAGCCCTTTGTCTTCAGCTAGCTTTGGAAACTGCCTGGCCCACCCTAAGAAGAAGCCAAAGAACTTTGAAGAAGGCTGTAAACCCAAGCCAGAGCAAAACAACAGCTCTGATTTGAAGCTTATACCTGAAATAAGAACAGCTGTTTAGGATAAGAATTAGTATGTAACAAGTTTCTTAGTGGATTAGAACTAGTTATGCGTTTTCTATTCATTTTAATTTAGTTACTTACTTTGATCTGTGTTCACTTGCAACCGTGTAAACCCTACTTTTTTATACTTAATAAAAACTCTTTTGTTTATTATCAAGGCCAGGGTAAATAATTGTTACCTGGGGAGAGCAACTACTGTGCATATCTCTCTTTCATTAATACAGAGTGCTAACCTATGAGCTTTCCCTATGTAAACCTTTTACATATGGTAAGACGGATTTCCTTGGAGGTTTTTGGTCCCATTTGGGGGTTGGTTTTCCAGATGCTGAGCCCTAAAACTGTGCCCTCCCAGAGCTAAAGTGGTTCACTGTCTGCAGAGCTCCGCAGGGCAGAGGTGGTAACCCGACTCTGTGCCTTGTCTGAGGGAGGCCAGAGGAGGGGGCGTTGGTGGGATGATCAGCACACCAGGGAACAATCCTAAGGGGACTTCTGTGATTCCACCCTGTCATGTACACAAAGGCCACTTTGCACATTTCTGGCAACATTCACTTCTCTGCCACTTACTCTAAGGCCTGTTTACACAGCCAGGGCAATGCAAGCAGGTTTTCTGAAAATGAGAGGCAGGCCCCTGGTTCCTCTAGGCTATTTTTGCTGGGAAAGCCATTTCCCTTCCAATCTTGCTTCCCTTTTCTTAGAAAGCTAAAACCAGTGTGATTTCCAAGCAGCCCTCCCATGGTCTCCAAAAAGTGACTTCCCCTCACAACACAAAGCAACCGGTGAGCCACTGGCATTCCCAGCACTGAACTGGGCCATTATGGCTGGGGCGGCTTCCCTCAGGGCCCCAAACGGTATCAACCAGGACTCGTTTACAATAGCTGCGTTAACATACAAACAGGGCTAGCCCCCTGGTCATCACCGTCTTCCCTTGTGTCTCTTTTCATCAGAAACATCAACATTTACAGTCTAGAAACATGAAGCTGGTTTTGGAGCCTCCACAGTGTTTGCTGTGCCGCTTGTCGGGCCTCTTGCATCCGTCGCTGGCAAATAACAGAAGAGAGGAAGCCACTAAATGGCTAATTTGCATAAGTGACAAAATTTCTAAACTGCTCAAAATATTTGCAGCCAGCCAGCAGTCGCTGGTGGTTTGTTTTCCATATGCTGGGGCTGAGAGAGCAGCTGGAGGAGCAGTCACCATGGATACAACAGGGAAATAAGCTGGTATTTTTGATGCATTCCCTGGGCCCCAAAGGAATATTCCTTTCAACAAGCCCGTGAACCAACCAGTGCATCTCCCGGGCCTGGCCTTTGAAGCTCAGATTGTTTTCATGCAGATGTTACTGTTAAAAAAATAGGCACTTGCATTTTTCCTAGCAAAATATTTTGCTAAAATGTTTCACTCTCTCCCTGAGCTTGAAACAGAAAATGCTCAGGATCAAACCCCTTCCGTGGAGGGAGCAACACAGGGAGAACAAGGTGGGTCGATTTAGTTGGGATTGGTCCTGCCTTGGGCAGGAGGCTGGACTTGATGACCTCCTGAGGTCTCTTCCAGATCTATGGTTCTATGATTCTAGGTCTACACTACCAAGTTTTGCTGATAAAAATGTATATCGACATCTAAAAGTCGACAAACAAAAATCTGCAGAGTGTTCGCACTTGCTCCCTCTGTCCACAGATCATGTCCATATTGGAGGCACCATCATCAACAGTGTGAGCAATGCACTGTGGGTGGGTATCCTTGTGGGAAGGCAGAGCTGATCCCTGAGCATCTTGGGATTTCCTCGTCAGCTGCTGGGAATGGCATCATGAGTAGTTCTGACAGCTCTCTGTGCTGAGGAATATCAAAGCAGCACAGCAACCTGTCCCCCCCATCCCCTGCAGCAGCAGCCTGCCTGCCACTGTGTTCCTAGTGCAGGGCAGAACAGGAGCATTCCAATGATGTGTTCTTTGTTTGTTTCCCAAACGGAACAGCTGTTGGACTCTTCCCAGAGCTTTTAAAGAGGAGAGGGGGGCACATGCCTGCAGGGCAGCAGAGATCACAAAACACTGAGTACAGCCATCAGGGCAGACATTGTGGAATACTGGTGGAAGCTAGTTCTGTCGACAAAACAAACTGCAGACTCCACACTGGCTCTTCGTCGACATGAAAGGCAGGGGAAAAGACAAAAGTCTCTCATGGGGTGAAAGTTTTTTGTCACTGAAACTGGGTGTTTTTCCAGACAAAAGTCGCACTGCAGTGTGAACGCTCTCACTGTTTCGTGGCCAAAAGGCAGGTTTTGGCAACAAAACTTGGTAGCATCCACAAAACCGTTGAGCAGAAAATTGGTCCGCCCCGCTGCACAGAAAGCTCCGAGAGGTGGGAACTCCCTTCCCTGCTCTGTGACATGGCTCATCATAGGTGGGAGCTGTGGGCGGGGTGCCTGTGGAGCAAACAGTCAATAAGAAGGAAGCGGGGAGTACAGATCACCGTGTGCTGAGGCTCAGTGTGCCAATGTCAGTGTCATGAGGAGAGGCAGCTGGAATTACTCCCCCTTTCCCTGCGCCAGGTCACGGTCCCAATCCCCAGTCCAGATTGTATGGGAGGCTCACAGGGAGCCTGATTTTCAAGGGCACAGCACACAGCTGTTAAAGAGAGCCCAGCTCCCACTGAGCACCTAGAGACGGGGTTTTCCAAAGTGCTCAGCACCTCCCCATGCTCCTAGAAAATGGGCCCCCTTGCTCTGGTGCCAGAGTGGGTGACTCACTTGGGGATCTGGCCTGGCGTAGCTCATCTGCAATGGGTAGGAGAAGGAGGGAGGTCAGCCCAGCTCCTGGTGAACAAGTGACACAGCTGCCTCCCCACTGCTTCCTTTTTTGCTAAGCTCATCAGGGACGCCACAGTGCCCGACCTGCCATCCCCAGCACAAGCGTGAGGCAGGCTTGTCGTGCCTCTGCCTGTGTCGTGCTTGTTCTGTGGACCAGCAGAGGATGCATCTCCAGGGCTCTGTAACGAGGTTTGCTCCCCGGCTAAATGAGAATCCTGTTGGCACTCAGCCCTGCCCTCTCTAGCTCGGCTCTGCTCCCAGGACCAGAGGACTGGGACTGATTTCCTTTGCTCACAGCCCTACCGCTGGGATGCTGAGCCCCAGACCAACTTCAGCTCTTTCCATGACGGGAAAAGGAGCAGAGCTGCTGGTGGCACGGAGAGAGGTAAGAGCAGAGATGGGGACAGGGAGTCCTTTTCTGGTTAGGCTCCTCGTCACCTAAGAGAAACCAAAGCAGGATTTAATCCAAGTGGTGGAGTTTCTGCAATACATATCGCTGACTCTAGGTCAGGCCCAGCTGAGCAGCGAGCCTTCAGTGGGCACCTGGAGAAGGAGCCGGTATTACAGTGTGTTTGGCCCAGTGTTATACAGATTGACTTTGGGTTGGAGCAGCTGGGAGGATGACAACATACTACGGAAGACAATTAACAGCTCCATACAGCTCTGCAATAAACGTTAGGAGGAGACCAAACCCACCATCGATGATCGTGAACGTGCTCTCACCCCTGTCCCCACCCAGCAGGAGGGCTGCGGTTCCCTTACCAGCCATCTGGCCCTGTGGGAGTGGTACGGAGGGGACAGCTGTGCACATGGGATACCGCCCCACATGCAGGGTGCAATCCCCTCAAGGGGAAGCAGGGGAAGGAAAAGTCAGGCCCACCGGTTTTTCCTTCCCCTTGGCAATACTTGTAGAGCTTGTCCTGCCCACAAAGCCTCCCTTCTAGCTGAAGGAAGCACATGGCAGAGCCCTGGAGAACAGAATCATGGAATCATAGAACACTAGAACCGGAAGGGACCTGGAGAGGTCATCGAGTCCAGTCCCCTGCCCTCACGGCAGGGCCATGCACCGAAGTATTGGCTTTGGGCGTCGAGCTGGTGAAAAGGAGGGAACAGCTTCCCACTGGAGCTAAATGAGCAATTTTCTCCCTGTCTGTAGCTCCTTCACCTAGGCCAGGGAATGCGTCCAGCAGCTGAGAGCTGGCTGGACACCAGGCCTCACTGTGTATCCAACAGCTGAACGAGACTTTCTCCTGCACTGCCAACCTGCCAGAAATCGAGCTGCCAAACGCCGTGTGAGGTTCCCTTTTACCGCCACTCTGTCACCAGCATCTTCCTGCCCACCTGATGCTCAGTCTAGCTCCTCTCTAGTGTGGGACAGTGACAGCCCTTTGAAAACCAGGAAGGTTGCTGGATTAAAAGGCAAATGCACATGAGAGCTTGCCTTGAGCAGCACGTTCCCAAGGGAGAGTGTATTGGCCCGACTAATCGCTGTGCTCAGAAGGCCTGCGGGAGAGCGATAGGGATAGCAGAGGAGACCCCAGGCCCTAGATGGCTATTGTGGCTATGCAGAACAAGGGAGCTCTGCCCAGATCCGGTGCTGTGCTGGGGGGCTGTGAGCCAGACAAAGTCGTAAGTGTCTGTTTGTTCACATTCTCTGCACATCTGGGACAGCCACGTCTGCAGCCCAGCTACAGTGTGGGTTAATGGGAGGCAGACAGGTGGCAGATCAAGCAGGTCTTTATAAGACAGGTAGCTCAGTCTGGTAGATGAAGGAAATACAATGGTTTGTGTATAGTCTGTTAATATTAGATTATTGTTTCCCTGTGCTCCCCCATCTGTCTGTCTGTCCACACCTGTTCTCTCTGGACTCACTTAAACAGTAGCAGTTAGCAGACAGCAGTTTTCAAGTACCTAAAAGGGTGTTATAAGGAGGAGGGAGAAAAATTGTTCTCCTTGGCCTCTGAGGACAGGACAAGAAGCAATGGGCTTAAATTGCAGCAAGGGAGGTTTAGTTTGGACATTAGGAAAAATTTCCTAACTGTCAGGGTGGTTAAACACTGGAATAAATTGCCTAGGGAGGTTGTGGAGTCTTCATCACCGGAGATATTTAAGAACATGTTGGACAGACCCCTGTCAGGGATGATCTAGATGGTGCTTGGTCCTGCCATGAGGGCAGGGGACTGGACTTGACCTCTCAAGGTCCCTTCCAGTTCTAGGGTTTTATGATTCTATAAACTGGAAGCTCCTTGGGTAGAACCCAGTTTTGTTCTGGTTTTGTACAGCGCCTAGCACAAAATAAGTAATCAGTGGTCTGTGACCGGGGCTCGTCGGCACTACCACAGTACAAACAATCAGGGTCGGTGCAAACCCACATCAAAGCAGGAATATTCCCCCCCACACACATACCTCAAACTGCTTGGGGCCTTAAGCAATGGCTTGGCCTGCTTACTCCTAGCACTGCCCTTGCAAATCAACAAAACAATAATTGTGGCTTCGGCAGCAGAGGTTCCCAAGTTGTGAGCGCGGCGTGCTGCCTCCTCTTCCTTTCCAGTTGCTAAACTGCATGAAAGGACAGTTGCATTGGCTAGTTTCCTTGTAACACTTATTGCTGGAGCTGCCATGGGCATGTTATGGGATTGCACGGGGGTTGGGAGGTTGGGTGATTGCAAAGAAGTTCACTCTATTAAAAGGTGGACCATGCCATGAATATCTTGGGGAAGCCCTAGCCCTAGGCTCCCAGCTACCAGGGTCCCTGGAATTTAACAGCAGCTATAAACGCAGTGGATATTTAGATTTGTGGTCAGACGCTCACAGTTTTTGGCAGAGGAGATGGACTAAGAGAAAGCCTTGACTGCGTGCTCCCTGATCATTAACTCCTGGTAGGTCTAGTCCCACCTGGTGGCTGAGTTTCCAGCCACACTTTCCTATTCTGGGCCCTGGAAAAGTCCCAGGAATCTCGCCCCCATGGGAAGCCGCAGGGCGCAGGCAGCAATGTGAAAGAATGCTGAGCCTGGGAACTGGAGGCGCAGACAGGCTCAGGCAAGGCTCAGCTAAGGGCCCCAAGAGCCGAGGCAAATGGAGGAGGAAGTCGGGGCTGTCCTGTGCCCAAGGTCACGTCAGCTGTTAAGTAGCACCTAGGACAACTGAGTTTCCCAACTGGGGACCAGGGACGGAATGCAACGCTTCTTTGTCCCTGTTCACCTCTCCGATGGGAGGGATTGTAAGGGATCCGTGGAGGGAGGCTATGGCAGGTACAAGAGGAGGCTTCCCAAACCTACCTTGGGGAGTGGGAGAGGCACATCCCAGCCCCATGCCAGTGTCCTGCTGTTTAGGACGAGTCAGGTGGGGAACCTGTGGCCTGTGGGCTGGATTTGGCTCCTGGCTTACTTTGATCTTCTTTGCCCTTAGCTCCTATGGGAGCATAGGCCATCAACAATTTCTTTCCAAGCCTCTCTTTACTTTGATCTGGCCCATGGCAAGTCTCTGGGCCATGGGCTGGAAGCCCCAAGCCTCAGTGCTTCCCTCCGCCCCCCCCCGCAGAGGGGCTGCAGCATCAACGCCGGCTTCGCACGTCTCCCGGCCCAGTGGCATCATCAGCCGACTGCCCTGGACCCTCATCACAAACCCACTGGCGCCATAACGGTGCTGCCGAACGTCTCCCCATGCAGCTTCTCGCCGGCAGGATGGGCCAAGGTGCTGGCTGCGGCACTGGGACGAGCGCTCACTGGGAGGGGCTCAGCTGGCGCTGCTATGCTCCCAGGTGCCTGTTGGTGCTGGCGAGGGGAGGCAGGCTCCAGTGCCAAGCAGAGGGCAGCAGGGTGGGAATGTGTGTACTCCTAAGCCAGGGCGGGGGAGCCTTTTTTCAGCTGGGGAACCCCTGACCCACAGAAAAATCAGATGGAGGCCACACACAAGAAAGAAAGAAAGAAAGAAAGAAAGAAAAAGAAATTCACTCATACTCAACTCAGGCCACCGGGGCTCTGCTCCCGCTCCAGCCCCAAGGGGGGGGCGGTGCTGAGGCTGGGACTTCCCCCATCAGTGGGGCCAGCTGGCACTCACACGCCGCGCTTGGCACTGACGGCCCACGGTGCAGAGACTTGTCATGGGCCGGATCAAAGTAAGCCAAGGGCTGGATCCAGCCAACCATAGGTTCCCCATCCCTCTCCTAAACACAGCTGCTTGGGGCTGGGATGTGCCTCTCTCCCACTCCCCCAGGGAAGGTTTGGGAGGTTTCCTCTTGTACCTGCCACAGCTTCACTCTACCGATCCCTTACAATCCCTTCCCACTGCCCTGCCCTGGCCTCTTGCTGCTTGTGGACACACTAGACCAAAGCCGAATGCTTTGAACGTCAGGAGCTACAGGAGGCTGTGTTGCCCGGCATTTGGCAACAGAGCCCAAAGGCCCCCAGCAGGACCAAGGCCCCTTGTGCGGGGGGCTGTTTGAACGACGGGAAGGTACAGTCCCTGCCCCGCAGTTCCAACCACGGTGCTTTCAGATTAGCAACGGGTGAGCGTCGGCCGCCCGGGGCGCTGGCTGGGTTTGTCGGATCATCCCAAAGTTCCGATGCTTAAAGTGAAGCTTCAGCAAAGCAGCCGGGTCTTACGAAAACAGGCTTTGTGGGTTCCTAAAATGAATCATGGCTGGGGGGGTCATAGCAGGAAAAATGACAGGCCAGCTCTGCTACTGGCCGAACAAACCCCTCTGGGAAGTGGGAGCAACTCCTAGCTGCCCCAGACTGAAGCCAGGAAAGGTTAAGGCAACCAAGAGGAGGAGCAGGGAATTGTGGGGGGAAGTGGTTAATGGCCAGATGGACCTTTGAAATCTTCCCCTCCCCCTAACACCTAGATGGCTTATACCCAGTCGAAGGCTCAGCTATGAGCCAAGTTTTACAGAAAGGTTTGGGTTGGTTTGTACTTGAGCTGAATCGGTTCCATGAGCCCTGTGTTTGTTAGAGCTCCCTTAGCGAGGACTCCGAAGTTGGTTGTGGTTGTGGCAAGAGAAGTGCTAACCTGCTCCTGCCACTGTCCCCTCACCCACAGGCCAGCTCAGCAGAGAACCGGAAGGCGGCTGTCCCACTTGTCGGAAACACAGCTTCAGAGGGAGAAGGTGAAGCCAGAGTGCCGGAGACCAGCATTGCTCTTCCTTTGCTTAGAAGCAGAAGGGAGCAGGCTGACGCTGCAGAATCTAGCGCTTCCCAGCCGCAGAACTTGGCACAGCCTGCCCGGGGGACGGGTTCACTCTCTGGGCTTCGGGCAAAGCACCTGAACTTAATTACCCCCGCCATTCTGTTCTTTATAACGTCTGTCAGGGGAGGTGGGGGGATCGCACGCACGGCACGGCGAGGACTCGAGCAGCCCGGCTGGCGCAGGGTTACTCCCAGGCTGCTCATGGTGCCTAGAGCTTGGTAGCATGAACAGAACCTTTACCAGGCTCCCTCTGCTTCTGACGTCTAGCCATTCCCTCTGCCAGACGGGCTGTGCTCCCCAAGGGCCCTGACCCCTGCTGTGGACCACCCCTGAAACCCCGTGGTGCCAGCGTGGGGAGGGAGTGACACACCCACGAGTAGGTCCATAGGTCTGGTGGGACTTCAGTGTCCAGGGGCTGTGAGTGGCACTCTCCCAGCACAGTAGCACTGGGAACACCACAGAGCCAGGCTTTGGAAACCATCAGTCCATACGCAGGCCCTATGGGCGGAGCATTTACCACCCCCTACCCCTCTCTGTTGTCAATCAGGTGGGGCCAACTTCTTCAGACCCTCTCCACAGAGCACCTCTCTCAGCCTGCCTGTCCTCCTGGACAGTCCCTGACAACTGACCCTTCCCCAAGCCTTTTTAACCATTTAGTGATCTCAGGCTTGCTGGGGCTAGGAGAAATAAGCTCTTCCTTACAGCAGCCATTGTTCCCTCCCCTCTTATCTCTAGCCATTGTTTCCTGTCTGGGTGGTTTTTCCGAGGACCCCCTTTTCATTTAACTCCATCTAGTCGGGACAAGTCCCTGCTAGCCATTGGACAATCCTATATAACCGTTCTCAGTGTAAAAAGGGCATGCCCATCTCCTCTGCAGCTGGTTGGATTCATGCTCTGCTTTGCGCTTCCCCGGGCGGCCTAGTCGCAACCGGATACCAATGGCTCAGAGGAGAGGAAGCCCTTCTCAGAGCCACGGGCCCATCCGCAGCACTGCCGGGGCATCTGAGGAGAACAACAATAGGGCGTCAGCCCATTTTCTCCACCTTGTGAGCCCACCAGACCCTTCCGCCTTGACTGGAACCAGCCTTCCCATCCCCCCAGGGCCGCTGACTCAAATGGCACGGTGACAGAGGAGAGGAGTCACAGCTGGAACTAATGCCGGGCCTCCTCTCTCAGCCAGGGCTGCAGCATCGCAGCCCCAGTGCAGTCAACGGGCACTTTGCCACTGACGTCAGCGTGAACGGTCAGGAACGGTCCATATTGGGGACGTACTGGGTCCTGCCGTGAGGGCAGGGGACTGGACTCGATGACCTCTCGAGGTCCCTTCCAGTCCTAGTATTCTATGATTCTATGACAGGTGGAGAGGGCGCACTCCAGGCATAGAATCATAGAACATTAGAACTGGAAGGGACCTCGAGAGGTCAGAGTCCAGCCCCCTGCCCTCGCGGCAGGACTCAGTACCATCTAGATCATCCCTGACAAGTGTCTGTCTAACCTGCTCTTAACTATCTCCAGTGATGGAGATTCCACAATCTCCCCAGGCAATTTATTCCAGTGTTTAACCACTCTGACAGTTAGGAAATTTTTCCTAATGTCCAACCTAAACCTCCCTTGCTGCAATTTAAGCCCATTGCTTCTTGCCCTAAAGGGAAAAAAAAAAATTCTCCCTCCTCCTTGTAACACCCTTTTAGATACCTAAAAACAGCTATCCTGTCCCCTCTCAGACTTCTCTTTTCTAAACTAAACAAGCCCAATTCTTTCAGTTTTCCCTCATAGCTCTTGTTTTCTAGACCTTTAATCATCTGGAGGACGATCCAAGCTCACATTCCCCCCTCCCTTAGGGAGAATTTACCACGCAAAATCCTGAAGCTAAACTGAAATTAAAGCTGGCACCCTGCCCATGCACCTTTCGTAGGAACGCCCTTTGGTGCCAAAGGCATCACAGTTACTTTTTATTTCCAGCATTAACATCTCTGGCTTTCCTATCGCAGCTGCTTGGGGAATTTTCACAGGGCCTTGAGTGCAGATGGGAAAACCACAGAAAGCCCTGACTCCCTGTTTGCAGGTTAAGCACTAGGCAGGCAAAGAAGGGAGCTAACTTGGAAGCTGGGAGCCAGGGGCAGGGCAGTGCCCATCAGATGCTGAGTCCCACAGCACTGGAAAGTAGGGGCAGGTGGCTGGTGTATAGAATGTCCTCTGACCTCTCGTTGGCAGGAGACCTTATCATCATTTCGAAGGGAGAGAGTTGCTCTTTGGAAAAGGAAACAAGAGTTGTTTGCTTCCAGAACGTTTACCCAGGGCTCTGTGATGCCAGGGTGGCCGGATGGCACTTGTAGCATCCAAGACGCCAGCCAAGCCAATAGCTGGGTTTTTGGCTGGGTACAGAACTGAAAGCTCTGGGGGAAAATATTCTACTAGTTTCAAACTAAAACCAATTTTTTTTCCTTGTCGAAATGAAAACCTGAAAAACTTTTGCTCTGCTCAAACTACAGCACAGTTTGGAATGAAATGCTGAAACCGTTCTTTCAGAAAGTATCACAACGAGCCCTTTCCTCTTAAAACAAAAAGTCCTCATTTTCTATTCAGGTGAAAGTATTTGCAGGATTCGGCCCCACTTTGCGAAAAGCTTTGGTCACCTCAAAACTGCATTTTTGGTGAATTGTCTCTTTGCCGAGCTCTGTCTGGGTCCTGGCAGTCAGTTGACTTTTCTTCAGATCGTTAATCAAGATAAATGCAATTTCTGGTAAACACGGAAGACAGCCAGCGGCTTGCAGTGTGCAGGGAACAGCTCCAGGGCTGCATCAGGCCGGGCAGGAACCCAGTGGCTGCCCAGGAGGTGTTGGGTCAAAGTCTCACCACATTAGCCCATATGGTCCCTTTTACCATTTACGAAGGAAAGGGGAGCATCTCCTTAGCCCAGAGCCCTGGAGCAGATCCATGGTGACATAACACAGGGTCAAGGTCTCACGGACTATAGCTACACAACAAAGAAAAACTGGCAACTGGCTCAAGCCAGATACCTAGGGCTGTTTTGTTGCTGTAGTTTCATAGAATCATAAAACACTAGAACTGGAAGGGACCTTGAGAAGTCATGAAGTGCAGTCCCCCGCCCTCACGGCAGGTCCAAGCACCATCTAGATTATCCTTGATAGATGGATAGATGTCTAACCTGCTCTTAAATATCTCCAGTGATGGAGATTCCACAATGTCCCTAGGCAATTTATTCCAGTGTTTAACCACCCTGACAGTTAGGAAGTTTTTCCTAATGGCCAACCTAAACCTCCCTTTCTGCAGTTTAAGCCCATTGCTTCTTGTCCTATCCTCAGAGGCGAAGGAGAACAATTCCCTCCCCCCCCCCATACACCCTGTGACACCCTTTTAGATACCTGAAAACTGCTATCGTGCCCCCTCTCAGTCTTCTCTTTTCCAAACTAAATAAGCCCAATTCCTTCAGCCTTCCCTCATAGCTCATGTTTTCTAGACCTTTAATCATTTTTGTTGCTCTTCTCTGGACCTTCTCCAATTTCTCCACATCTTTCTTAAAATGTGGTGCCCAGAACTGGACACAATACTCCAAGGGTATGTCTACACTACAAAGTTAATTCGAACTACTTTAATAGGGGCTACACATACAAACTGCTAGTTCGAATTTAAATCGAACTAGCGGAGTGCTTAATTCGAACTAGGTAAACCTCATTCTACGAGGACTAATGCCTAGTTCGAATTAAGTAGTTGGAATTAAGGGCTGTGTAGCCACTTAATTTGAACTAGTGGGAGGCTAGCCCTTCCCAGGTTGCCCTGGTGGCCACTCTGGGCCAAACCAGGGAAACTCTTCTGCCCCCCTCCAGGCCCGGAGCCTTAAAGGGGCACAGTCTGGCTACACTGCTTGTGCCAGTTGCAAGCCTGCCAGCACCCAGTCAGCAGACCCTGCACCTGGCACAGCATGAGCCAGCCACCCGCTGCCAGCCCTCCGCCTCTTCCCAGGACCAGGCTGGCGGCTCACAGGAGCCTGCCTGGGGCCGCAAGAGGTGGGCGCCCACCTGGTCTACTGCGGAGATCGTGGACCTCATTGAGGTTTGGGGGGAGGCCTCCAACGTCTACAATCTCTGTACTAGGCACAGGAAAGCAGCCGTCTAGGGCAGGATAGCTGCCAGCCTGGCCACCAAAGGCCATATGCGAACCCAGGAGCAGGTTTGCATGAAAATCAAGTTGGTCCAGTGAGACCCCCGACCCTGAGCCCTGAGCTTAGAACATAAGAACATAAGAACGGCCGTACTGGGTCAGACCAAAGGTCCATCTAGCCCAGTAGCCTGTCTGCCGACAGCGGCCAGCACCAGGTACCCCAGAGGGGATGGACCGAAGACAATGACCAAGCCATTTGTCTCGTGCCATCCATTTCCAGCCTTCCACAAACAGAGGCCAGGGACACCATTCCTACCCCCTGGCTAATAGCACTCCATGGACCCAACCTCCATGAATTTATCTAACTTCTCTTTAAACTCTGTTATAGTTCTAGCCTTCACAGCCTCCTGTGGCAAGGAGTTCCACAGGTTGACTATGCGCTGTGTGAGGAAGAACTTTCTTTTATTAGTTTTAAGCCTGCTACCCATTAATTTCATTTGGTGTCCTCTAGTCCTTATATTATGGGAACTAATGAAGAACTTTTCTTTATTCACCCTCTCCACACCACTCATGATTTTATAGACCTTTATCATATCCCCCTTCAGTCTCCTCTTTTCTAAGCTGAAAAGTCCCAGTCTCTTTAGCCTCTCTTCATATGGGACCTGTTCCAAACCCCTAATCATTTTAGTTGCCCTTTTCTGAACCCTTTCCAAGGCCAAAATATCTTTTTTGAGGTGAGAGACCACATCTGTACACAGTACTGAAGATATGGCGTACCATAGTTTTATACTTCCCCTCCTCCTTCTTCCCCTGGCTTCCCTTTCCAGCTCCTTCCTCCCAGGTTTCCCCCTCCCCCTCCCACCCTCTCTCTTCCCTTCTCCCACCTCCTTTTCCCAGTCTCCCCAGAGGTTAATCCCCAGTTTTGTTAAATAAAGAGAGTTTCTATTTTTGAACACACGTGTCCTTTATTTTTACATCAGGAAGGAGGGCTAGGGAGGTAAGTGGAAGGAGGTGAGGGAGGAATGGGGTACGAGCCCCGATGGGGAAGACTGGGGTGGCTCTGGGCTCCTCGGGTGGAAGCTCTCCTGCAGGGCCTCCTGGATCCTGACAGCCCCGATTGACCCCGGATGGCAGCCTGCGGCAAGTGCAGACGGGCTGATGGCCGAGTGCTGTGATGTGCCGAGTGTGGGCACTCAGGGCACTCCAAGACAGGACTGCTTTGCTGTCCCTCATTGAGTTAGACAAGCAATCGGGGAACCCTGAGAACTGTCTGTCCGGGGTGGGGGTCGGGTCCCTTTAAGCACAGCCCTCGGCTAGCCTGAGGCAGCAGCTCCACACTCTAAGTCCTAACCTGATGCCCTGCCGGCACTGGTTCCGGCCAGCCTTAACCGGTTCAGGGTCCACTCAATGTGGACATGCTATTTCAAATTAGCAAAACGCTAATTCCAATCAGTTTTTAGGTCTAGATGCACTAATTCGAATTAGCTTATTTCGAATTAACTAATTCAAATTAAGTTAGTTCGAATTAGTGTAGACATACCCCAAGTGAGGCCTAATCAGTGCAGAGTTTGACAGCCCTGAAACCAAGCCCAAGCTGTTGACCCAGGAAGGGGCCAGAGTGTGCGGATAAACAACTAGTTAAAACTGCATCCCGCAGACCTTGCTCAAAGCCCATTTTCTCCATCTCCAGAACCCCGGCGAGTATTTCTGACCTTCTCCAGGGGTGAGTCTGCAGCAGCTGCGAGCAGCTGTTCTGAAGCAGGCCTTGAGTTGCTTGTGCAGGAAAGTGTGTCAGATGCAAATGTGCTGCGGTGAATTTTGTGAAGTCAAGTCACGCTAGGTATCATTAATAAAACCGGAGCAGGAGCCTACGGAGTTGTTGACATGCACGCCGGGCATGCCCTCTCCTCCCTCCGACCCCCAGCTGTTTGCTACAGGGCATGGCACTGCCCTTCTAATGCACCGCCGCATGCAGCACAATCTGCGCCTGGTTCCGGAACAGATGCCTAACTCTGGAACTTTGTTAAACAGAACTCCATGGCATGTTGCTATTAAGTGCCGACGATCATTTCTGGAGCAAGGTCAGCATTCCTAAATACACATACATCCCAGGTGAGCTTAGTCAAGGGATTCCAAATGACACTGTTGCCCAACGGATATCACAACGTAACGTTACGGAAATTCTTTTGCTGAAACCAGGTAGCCATTAAAAATAGTCCATGGATGGATGTAAATTCTAGCCGATGTGCCCCATTATCTGACCTCTTTTCCAGGGAGCTGTGTGGTCTTAGCACCAGATCAAATCCAGTTCTGTCCTGACCGAGTTTCGCATCCAGATCTCTTAAAATTGCAGTGTGAAGTTGGGGGCATACTAGGCATGACTAGGCCCTAGAAAAGGGCTCCCAGGGCAAAGGAGCACATTCTCACTCCAGCTCTGGTGGGAGAGGGACCTAGCTGTTGGCCAGAACAGGATACCTTGGAACAGAGAAGTGCTGGGGAAGGCAGGGTGAGCCAGGGGCACTCAGGCCTGAATAAATCCCAGGCTGAGGTCCAGCAACGGTTGCCAGGGAGATACTAGGGCTACAGAAGAGCAGCCAGGGCAGGAGAAGGCAGCAGGTCCACACCCTTGCCAATGATGAGTGGCCATTTCAGGCCGCAGTCTGCCTCTGAGGCAGGGGGTAAATGACGACTGGCAGTAGGGTCACTGAGGCAGGGTGGATATAAGGGGCTGGGGATTCCCTGAGGGTAAGGACCCCAGAGTGTGGGGGCACTGTGGCAGGGCAGTACCCTGAGGGAAGGGCGCCATGTCTGTCTTACCTGCTTTTAAATATCACCAGTGATGGAGATTCCACAACCTCCCTAGGCAACTTATTCCAGTGTTTAACCATCCTGACAGTTAGGAAGTTTTTCCTAATGTCCAACCTAAACTTCCCTTGCTGCAGTTTAAGCCCATTGCTTCTTATCCTATCCTCAGAGGCCAAGGAGAACAATTTTTCTCCCTCCTCCTTGTGACACCCTTTCAGATAACTTTTAGATATTTGAGACTTTGGACGTTCTAACTGGACACCCGTTCTCAGTTAAGGACAAAAATGAAGAATGCTGCCAGGAGACCGGTGCACAATTTAATGTTGGCTTGAGCATTTTTGTGGATTAAAGAACAGGTCCCCGCCCAGAGGTAAAGTGCAGCCTAATCCAATAATAAACCCAGAAGATGACAGGTGGGTGACATTAGAGGAAGTAATGTTTGTGGCCAAAGAGTTACGAAATGAGAAAGCACCTGATCTTGAAAATATTGCATGAAAACAGCTCATAGGCAGAGGTCTGGATTTGCTTCACTGACTTCATAGAATTACCTGGGTTAAAGTTTGGGAAGTAGTATAAGGGCCCTACCATCAATCAGACATTGGCCTTGCCTCTGACCCCACAGGCCCCACCCATCTGTCACAGAAAGCCCCATCCCTGGGTATTACTGCCAGGGTCAAGATGGACACATGACTGGAACAAAGGGCTTCATGCAACCCTCTCTCTAAGAACTCCTCTCACTGCCCTCTACTACTGGGAATGGGTTTGGGTCAGAGGCGTAGTGAGGATGTTATGCGCCCGTGGTCAAAGGAAAAATTTGTGCCCCCCCACCCCCCTCCAAACCTGGCCCATGGATGAACCCAAGCCTGGGAGCAGGGGAGCTTGTACTGTGTCTTCCCCCATCCCCTCCAGTCCCTCCAGTTTGGGGCCAGGTCCCTGCATGCAGTAACCCGCCGGCAGAGATGGAGGCGGTTCGGGCTGGGGGCGGAGAGGTAGGGAGGAGGCTACTCCAACCAGCAGCAGCGGCAGTGGGCGGAGGACGAGCAGGCGAGCCGAGGGATGACAGGGGGAATGGAGGGCGACCAAACTGGCGCCCTCCCCTAGCGTGGCGCCCGGGAGCAACTGCCCCTCCCTGGCCGTCCCTCGCTATGCCACTGGTTTGGGTTGCAGAGGACCACCCCAAGAGCGGATTTGACCAAACAGGACGGGTTCTGGGATGGAGTGACCTGCCCAGAAGAGGGTTGTATGACTCCTCTAAGAGCTCCTCCTCCTTCTGCCACTACCAATCAGAGCATAGCACCTCCCCAGAAGTCCTAGTGCTGCACAGAAGAGGCCATCTCATTCCAAAAACATGTGTTTTAGAAATCGTGGACACGCTGAAAGGAAACATGGACGCCTTCCCCACCCCCGTCAGAACTTCAGACTTTGTTTTAGTGCTGAGGGCCTTGGACCTCCCGGAGAGAAAACGCTACATCAGTGACCGTTCCAACGAGGAGAGAGAAGCCGATGGGAGCCCTTTGGCCCAGACGCTGATGGGTACGCCAGAACCCGATCCCCAAACCCAAGAACTTTTGAGACAGTCCGATGGACACGATGTCTCTTTTGCCCTGGAGGAGGAAGATGACTGCAGCTGCAGCTCCCGGGAGTCAGACAAGGTGAGTGGAAAAGACGTTGCACAGGTAAATGAACGGTTAAGCAGGGGAAGTCGGGGATGGGGTGTCATGGTGTCGGGAACCGACCTGAGCTTGGGGAGGGACTTACACTGTTTCTTTCTGACAATCTCTCAACAGCTTGATGATGCCTTTCTAGATAACCTGAAGGCCCAGCACGGGCATTTCAGCAGACAGTGAAGACGCACCGGGCCCACCTTGGTTTTGCTCAACACTGATACAAATGGTTGAAGAGGACGGCAAGGATGATGGCTATAAGGAGTTTAGAAGAAGGCTTGGCATGGAACTAGCTGAGCCAGTACCACATCATGAGCGTAAGAGAGTCATGGGTGTGTTGCTGTTTATGCTGTCCTTAATCACTGTCGTAGGGGAAAGCTTTTCGAAGACTGCGAGGGCTGTGTCAGACACACCAGCCCCATGGCACCATGACAGCGTGATTGGTCTTCCACGGATCCAAACCACAAGCCGTGTGCTGAATTATGCTTAGAAAGCCCTCCTCCTGGGAGCAGGCCTGAGGGCTGCCCTGCCCAGAGAAGCACCTGGAGATAACATAGTCTCTTATTTTTCCAGCCTCTTTCTCTGAGCGCCCTGTGGTCACCAGCACCTGCGCCATCCCTAGGAGAGCTTGGGAGCTAGAGACGGAGCGTTGCTCATTAAAGAAGAATTATGGCCTCTGCTTAAGTGGATCTTAGACCTAAAATAAATACCCAAATGTGTCCAGACAGCCTAAAATGTCAGCTCACTTCCCTGGGAAGAGCAGAGCCAGCTGGAGTCGACAGTTATCGCAGCTAATGGAATGGGGGGCAGTCGCCGTCCAGCACCGAAAGGCACAGGATGCTCACAGCACATGTGAAAATGCCTCCACCACATGTGAGTAATGCGGGGAAAAACACTGGCCAGGCTGAGTGTAGGGCATGGGCTGGGAAGTCTGTCACAGACTGTCTGACCTCTCGACAAAGGCGACTCTTAACCCTGTCCTACACAGAGATCTCATCTCTCTGCCTCTGCCACTGGGGACCAGTCACCTTTTATTGCCATAGGTTGTGCTATGCACTGTCTGTGCTTAGGCCAAGAACATTTAGCGCAAGGGGTGACCTAGGTAAATGCAGTGCAATATGGTGGAGACCCTGACAGCATTTTAAAGAAATTGACCAAATCAGAAGACACCTGCTTAGAACATTATACTGACCATCCGGTGCGCACACAAAGTTACAGAATCCCGCTTAGGTAAAAGACTATTTGTAAGAAATCTAAAGGGATTAAGTCAGAGAATGGTGAGCGACAAATATGCTATATAAACGTAGGCAGCTGTACATATAAATATCTATTGAAAAGGGCTTTTGTGACTGTTTCTGTTAGAAGGTTTGTGTGGCCCTTAAATGAGTAAATGTTTTAGTGAAACATCCTGGTTTGTTTTCAAGGTCTGTATGGGTGCGTCTACACAGCAGGGCTTAACTCGAAATAAGTGATGCAAATTGAGCTACGTCAATGGCGCAGCTTATTCAAAATAGCTTATTTCGAAATTGGGAGCATCTATACAGCACTTATTTTGAAATAGAGCACTCTTCCTCCGACTTCCCTTACTCCTCATATAATGAGGGTTACAGGAGTTGGAGTAAGAAGTCCTCCAGCTTGACAGTATTTCGACATTATTTCAAAATAACTGCCTGCTGTGTAGATGCAGAGTAAGTTATTTCAAAATAATATGGCTGTGTACACGTACCCATATATGTCTTTTTTTAAAATAAATAATTACAAAATAAAGTTTGTGAGAACCCAAGCTAGCTCTTGTGTCTTTGTGCAAAGGGTCCCATGTACAGAAAAAACTCTGAAAGGTTGTAATAGAATCTTGGGGTTGTAGGATGAGCCCACTCACCGGAAAGTGTGTTTAACACAAAAGATGTGTGCTTAGTACAATAGAACTGACTCATCTTTGTTGCACTGAATGTTTTAACCACATCCCCACAGAATAGCAAGGGTGATTCTAGTCAGTGAGTAAGTCTAGATGTTATTCCCCGACCCTTCCTTGAAGTTAGGGCCAATTGTATTAGTGATCAGTAATTACCTTTGATGGGCGCACATCCACAGTAAGGGTGGGCGGGGATGGTGAGCTCTGATTACTATGAAATAAAATAAATTCTCCAGAGTTTGTAGGACACTACTGGGCAGTTTCAATAAAACGTCAGGAGTTGGCTGAATGCCATGGGTCACTCTAGCAACTCAGAGTCATTAAAAGTTTAAAATAATATAGTTACCAAAACCCCCACAAAGGTCTAACCCAAAAGTGAAATGTTTCAAGGGCTCACAAATCTCTATCATATTTTAGAACAAGCAATGGCAGTTTAAAATGGTCAGACATTTAAAAGGTATGGGTACTTGTAGGGTGCTTACTATACTTGTGATACATCCATCTTATTTCAAAACTTTAACGTGAAAGAAAAATGTTTTTAAAAAGATAGGCATTGATATCTGCAAGGGGTTCCCACTCAAAGGGTACAGTTATATTAAGGATGTATGATTGTTTACGGTTTATTATTGTAGGAAGGCCTTACAAGGCTCTGTTTTTTCATTGAAACAGAACAACAAAATGTATTTTAAACTAAAAGAAAAAAATAGCCAAAAGCAGCCCAGTTGTGCAGACAACTTAACCCCCACGGGGCTCCACCCCACCCCCTATCAGAAAAGGAGGATGTGTAGGAAGGGTGCTCCCATTCCTTAAGGATCCATTAATTCAGAGTTGTGAATTAATTAGCCCAGGAGGTGTAGGGGAGGCTTGGCATGGCGGGAATGCACTGTCCTGCTTGGGGCAAGGTTACTGTCTCGCGCACCGTCAGAAACAGGAGTCATGTCGCTGTGTGTGGCGACAAGGGGCCGATTCCCCTTGCTAGCTTCAGGGAAATGCCTCTGAGTTCCCACCAGTCAGACGAGCCAGGCCCAACTGGGTCATTCAGCCATTACCTCATGGAAAGGGGCCTTCTTCCAGCTCTGAATTCCCTGGGGCAGTGCCGAGGCGACTGGCTCTTGGAACAGCATCAATTCCAGCTTCTTGGACTCCGTCATCCTGCGTGGTGCGGCGCTGTCCCTCAGACCCTCCTGTTCCAAGCACAAGCTCGGGATGCCACGGCAACGAGGCTGAAGGATCTTGGGCCTGTTCTCTCGTTGATCTCTAATAGCGGCGGGGACGCCCCCAGCCGCCCACGGGGCCGCAGGGGAAAGCCGGCAGTTTGCACCAGAGGCCTGGGCGTGCTCCGGCCTGCCAGTGCTGCACCGTGGTGATAAAATTTTTACTACACAAGAAGCCGCGTGGCGGGTGATGAATGGCATCGTGCACAGCGCCCTGCGGCACCCAATTAGGTTGTATTTGTTTTAAAAAAAAATAAGAATAGAAGGCATGACAGGTGGCAAATGACAGGCGGTGGATGGTGTCTCGCAAACGCTGCCCTGAGCCAGCTGAGGGAAGATCGACTCCTGGCAGCTCCTGCTTCTCAGAGCCCAGCAGTTGGGGAGCCCTGGGGAACCCTACCCTCTGCAACGTGTAAACCTCACTCTCCCCCGAGCAAGGCCACTCAAGCCTTCTCCTGCTGGGGCCTGCAGCAGCCAGCTGCAAGGACGGAGCAGGGTGCTGCATGTGCCCCCATCTTTAGCAGGGCAGCGTGGCCCATGGTGAAGGCTCTGCAGGCAACGCTCCGCTTTGGTCTGGGCACCCTGGTGTTGCATGCTGGGACACCTGTGTGAAAGGGAGGGGCAGCTGCAGGAGGCGTGGGAGCATTTGGCCTGGGAGCTGCTTCCTGGACGTTGGCCAGGGCTCACTTGCCCAGCCCCCTGCCCAAGGGCCCTGTGCCCCTGGCAAGAGGGTAGCCCAGGGTTTGTTTTTGAACGAATGGAGGGAGAGCGCGCACGCACACACACACCCGCACACGCACACGCGCACGCACACACACACCCGCACACGCACACGTGCACGCACACACACACCCGCATACGCACACACACCCCGTCTGTGCATGGGTTTTTCAGGACACGCTGGAAATGTGGGCCCGCAGGACTCCAGAGGGGGCATGACGCGGGAGAGAAAGGGGGCGGGACACAGCGGCTGTCTGCGCAGCCCTGCTACCAGCCGGCAGGGAGGCAGACATTTCAGGGGAGTGTGCGCTGGCCCTGGAATAGGAAGCAGCCCCTCAGGCTTGGGCTGAGCTGGGGGGCTGCAGCCACCGTCCTGCCCAAGAGTGTAAAAAGCACCTGATGACTGTGGGTGCCCAGCCTGGGACGACCGCAGAGGGTGGGTGCTCGGGGCTCTCTCACACTCACGCCCCCTTTCAGGTGCACCTGAATCACTAGCCCCTTGGGACAGCCCTGGGCCCTCTCCACGGTACGGCCTGTGTAACAAGCAGCTCTAGGGATGCGAGGGGGAGATGCTGCAGCACCTCCAGGCTCCCAGCTGCTGTCCTGCACACCAGGAGTTCTGCCGCTGGCCCCGTAAGCCTCTGCACCTGGGCTCCCGTCTGCCACCCCGGGTGCCAGGGCTTTGTTCCTGGCTTCAGCTGGGGCGGGCAGTGGACGGGGGAAGAGGACTGGATTTCGGCACCCCCTCCCCCCCCCGCTTTCCAAAATGTCCCCGCCGCTGCCAGAGACAACCACCGCTGGAAGCGCAAAGAGGCTCGTTAGCATTGGCCTCCCCCCAGCTTTCTGAGTCCGCTTCAGGTCAGCTCTGCTGAGGCTGCCGGAAAGGCCCAGGGAAAGTGCCTCCTGCCGGGCCAGACTCCGAGGGGATCGTGGCCTCCCCGGGGCCGGGGAGAGGTTCTTTCCCAGGGCTTTGGACAGGAAATACTGACGGGTTAATTCGTCTTTGCATTTCTAGGCAGAGACATATTCATGAACCCGGTAAGAAGCTGGGACCCTGACGCTTCTTTATTCTTCCTGCCACCGAGCTGAAAGGAACCATAAAGGGAGAGGCTGAGCCATGAGAGTTCGGGCCGGTGACAGGGAAGCCAATGAGACCTCGCCTGTGGTGTGCTGCGGCTGGGGTGCCTCTTCCCTTTGGCTCCTTGGTGGGCTAGGAGTGCGTGCACGTGGCCTGGCCACCGGGCTGGAGGAGAGCTCCCACGCCGCAAAGGAGCCCAGGTGTGACAAGGGTGGGGTCACGGCGGCGGGTTGTCGGCTCCCCTCACTATTCGCGCTAAGTGGCTCCCAGGATGGTGGGCTCAGCACAGCAGCCCCTGGCTCTGAAAGGGCGGTGGACAATGGGCTCGCCTCTCAGCCCCTGGGGGCGGGGCAGGCCCAGAGCTGTCAGGGCAGCCGGTTTGGGACGCCTTGGACAAAGCCAGTGGCTGGCTGTTCTTTGGGAATCGGGTTCCTTTCCCCAGAGAGCTGTGCCGCAGCACAGAGCTCTGTGGGGAAGAGCCTGCAACTTCCCTGCCACGTAGACTCTTACCCACTCCTCTGCCTGTGCAGCTGCTACCCACACACACACACACACACACGCACACACACACACACACACACACACACACACACACACACACGCACTCAACCAGCTTGCAGTACTGGGGCAATGTCCCACACTACAGGGAGATTTACGATGGGGAGCCCTGTCACCTTGGCCAGGTGAATCTGTTTGGTTTGATTTTTCTGTCAGGGGTTAAGTCCTACCCTAGTGTCCTCCACAGCAGCAGTTCTGATTTCCACCCGCTGAGGGCTATACAGTTGGCATAATTACCCTGTTGAGCAAAACCCTCCTCTGCCCCAGCACCACTGCACAGCTGGGCTCTCTCACGAGCAGCTTGGAAAACATGTTGCATGGACAAACAGCTGCCTTCCTGGGACGCGTCCATCTCCCGCAATGCGAATAGCTTGGAACTCAATTCCATTTTGCTTCAGCCCCCTCCCGTCAAGCGAGGAGCTAGCGGCCTGCACGTTCCGCAGCGCGCTGCAATTAGCCGGGCAATCGATTCACCTCAAACGGTGCTTCTCCAGCTTCAGCGAGGCCGATCGCAGCCGAGCAATGTGGCCACCACATGTTGGCAGCCATAGAGATCTGGGCACATTTTTTCTCTGCGCAGCCTTTAAGCGGTGGGAACCATTTCAAAGGAAACCGTTCACCCCAGAACATGCTTGTGATCTGAAGATGTCCATTTAGATGGCAGCCCGGCATTAATTTAGCAATTCACGACAGAGTTTGGCGTGATGTTTAAAGCGCTAAAATAAATTGTGGTGAAGTCGCTTCCCTCAAACCAGATTGTGTGGTTTACATTATTTGTCAACCCTAAGTACAACTGGCATGTTTGTATCGCTCATGCAAATCCCCAGAGCGCCTCTCTCAGGGGGAGAGGATCCGCCAAGAATCTCAGCTTGAATTCTTGCCCTGGCAGGCACATGCACCCCTGGAATTTGCACCTCCAGGGCACTCAGCCCAAATAGCTGGGATATTGCTGGTGCTTCTGTAACCACAAGCCCACCACCCCTGCTTGTAGCTACCACTAGGCAGATTCAAACCTGGGGCCTCTGAGCTTAGTGGGGATATTGCTGGTGCTTCTGTAACCACAAGCCCACCACCCCTGCTTGTAGCTACCACTAGGCAGATTCAAACCTGGGGCCTCTGGAGCTTAGTGTAGGAACTGCTACAGCTTGAGCTATAAAACCAGCTGGCTCCTAGCTTAGGCTGTAGAGCTCCCTTGTTCTTATCTCTCACTGTAAGTGGTCTAAGTGCCACTACATAGGACAGTGATCCACACCCACTAGGCATGTGGGTTACACTTCCCCAACTGCGGCGGGGGTTGAGCAGTGTGCCCTGTGTTGCTAAAAGCCGTGTTAGCAGAATGCAGGTTGCACTTTCTGCCTGCGGTCCCTAAAATCCACGGGCTGTGAGGAACTCAGTCACGCATGTGCATGTGCACAGACACGCACGTGCGCACGAGCACACACAAGGATTGTGGGCACCCACCAATGCATGGACACACTGTACAGACACAGTCACCGAAACTAGGTGTGCACACATGGACTGTGGGAACACCCTCCGCATTCTGCATGGGAATACACACACACACACTGCGGGCACTCCCACGCATACGGACTGGGCACACACCATACACCCATTGCATGGCACATTACATATGTATGGGTGGTAATACATGACCCAGCGCTTGGCTGGACCACAACCGCAACCAAACACCTTCTGTCCAAGAAAGCCTTTTTGGAAGCTAGTCAATGCCATTCCCTTCTGGAGGTGGAGGGGTGGGGCAGGACCCTAGGAATGGAATGGGATATTATTTCCTTTCTACTGCCTCCTTTTTGGCCCGAGGACTCAGTAAACTCAATATCTACTGGGTCCTCCCTGAAGCGGTTTTCCAGCAGGACCCTGCCATGCTCAGGAAGGGGTCATTTGAATAGGGATGTGCAGTTGGGAGGTAAAAGTCAGGACAAGATGAGTTGAGCCCTGCATATCTGTGGATACCCGCTTCCTATCTGCGGGTATCTGCATGCACAGCTACAGATGTGGATGCTCACAGCTCATTTTGGCAGATATGGATGCAGGTACCAATCCTGTACCTGTGCAGGGCTCTAAACAGAAGTAGGCTACGAGACTCAGGGTATGACTAGACTACAGAATTTTTCCACGGGAGTGTTCTTTCAGAAGCCCTGTATTCCTCATTTTATGAGGAATAAAGGATCTTCCGGAAGAGGAGGTTTTCCCCACATTTGGCTCTATGTAGATGGGCCAAATGTCTGAAAAACCTCTTCCGGAAAAAAAAGCAGAAAAAGGTACACAAATTGTGAGCTGTGGCAAAAGCCAGCAAGGAGCTATTTAAAGAGCTGGCTGGGACCCAGATTGCCATAAGACAGTGCCTGTAAGAAATTTTATGTTATTTTCACCGCTGATCCAAGTCATGTTTCCCAGGAATGAGCTTTTCCATCAATTTAATGAGGTCGGGAGCGGAATGGCAGAAAGGACTTTTTTTTTTCTTTCAGTTTATGGGTCGTTATGAAAAATTTGAGAGAGAGAGTTTGGAGTTGCCCAAAACGATGTGGTTAGATTTCAAACACCTTTTCACGTTTAAACATTTTTTTAAATTAAAACGAAAGAAAATAAATAAGCAAAAAGTCTCTTCAGTGCAAATCATTTGGAGTTTCATTTGGAGAAATCTCAGAAGGAAACAGTCTGATTTGTTCCGGGTTTTTTTCCCAACCAAAACAACCTGGGGAAAGTGACAAGAATTCACAAGGCTTTGCAACGTTGCCAAATCCACAGTGTTCAGAAGAAAAAAAAAGTGGTCAAAAGTGCTGCCCAGCTCTAATCAGGACCCTAGTTAAAGCTCTAATTATGGTGAGCTTTCCCAGACCTGGGCGCTGTTGTTAGCCCCCTGTGTCCAGTCCTGGGTTCTTAAGCATCCAGTTGTCTCAAACCCAGCAGTTCTGGGCTGGGTTGGCAGTCTCTGATGGTTTGCCATCTGCTCACCTTCCATGTGAGGCATGTTCAGGGGAACTGTCTCGAAGACTAGAGCTCTGTGGGCCTGCTCTGCCTGGGCTGCAGGCCCTACTGAGCCACCTTAGCTGCAGAATGTGTGGGAGGGAAAGGTGTAAGATGCAGGGCAGAGTCTGGAAGTCAACCCAGAAGCTGCACACGGGCTTTCCCATGTTCTACTGCGCTGCACTCTCAGCGTCCGGACCCCAAGGGAAGGGAAGGCACCTTGCCACGCAGGGCCTTGTCTGAGGTGAGATGGCTCAGGGAGGAACTCAGCTGAGCTCCTGGCCATGACATGTCATAGAATCACAGGGCTGGAAGAGACCTCAGGAGGTCATCAAGTCCAGCCCCCTGCCCAAAGCAGGACCAACCCCAACTAAATCATCCCAGCCAGGGCTTTGTCAAGCCGGGACTTCAAAACCTCTAGGGATGGAGATTCCACCCCCTCCCTAGGGAACCCATCCCAGTGCTTCCCCACCCTCCGAGGGAAATAGCTTTCCCTAATATCCAACCTAGACCTTCCCCACTGCAACTTGAGACCATTGCTCCTCGTTTGGTCATTTGTCACCACTGAGAACAGCCTCTCTCCATCCTCTCTGGAACCTCCCTTCAGGTAGTTGAAGGCTGCTATCAAATCCCCCCTCACTCTTCTGTAGACTAAACAAGCCCAAATCCCTCAGCCGCTCCTCGTAGGTCATGTGCTCCAGCCCCCTTATCATTTTTGTTGCCCTCCACTGGACTCTCTCCAATGCGTCCACATCCTTTCTGTAACGGGGGGCCCAGAATTGGATGCTATACTCCAGATGTGGCCTCCCCGGTGCCGATGAAAAGGAGTTAATCACTTCCCTAGATCTGCCGGCAATGCTCCTCCTAATGCACCCCATTCTGCCCAGGACCGCACTCCTCACACTTGTAGTCAGCCATGGATCATTCCTAGACTTCTCCATCGTCTCCTCCCTTATGTCTCCCAGAGTCCCAGGTGCTGCAAAGTGCTCTCCCCTGAATCCTTGTAGCCAGAGATGCCCTGGGAGGGACAGAGCTAGACCCTCTGCTCCTCCAGCACAGAACAGGTGGGCGGCCCCCAGCGTTGGTTTGGATTTTTCCACCTCCAGCTCACAAACCTGGAGGCAGGCAGCACTGCTGCATGTGACGTGGGGAAGGCTTCTGCATGGGCAGGGTTGGTCAGTTGGCACCAACAGCAAGAGGGTCTCCTGGAAAGCACCCCCAGAGAATCAGCACAGCGTGTGTGCATGGGCGGGGGGGAAGGGAGACACATGAGGGATCCCAGCACTCAGAGGGCAGCCAGCATGCTATGGCTTCATTCTCACATTGGCTGCCATCCTACCTCTTTTGGTCTACCACATGGGACAGGTGGAACCTCTGTAAACCGGGACTCTCTGGTCTGACCACACCCATGATCTGGCAGGTGCCCTGTGGAGGCCAGGGGCCCTGCCAGGCTGGCTGAAGATGGGCCAGCAGCCAGGAGCCCTGCTATGGGAGTCTGGTGGTGGCAGGATGGTTGGAGCATCAGCAGGTTCTGGGGGCTGTTGGTGGGGCCGGCGAGGCCAGGAGCCCGGCATGGCAGTGGGCTGCCAGCAGAGCAGGGAGCCCAGCAGGGCTAGCAGGGCAGCGGAGCCGGCGGTAGGTAGGGAGCTGCCATGGAGGCTGGAGGCAGGGAGCCAGCAGCCCAGCTGTGGCTGTGAGCCCAGTTGGACTGGTGTCGGAGGCGGGGAGCCAGCCAGGAGAATGGCAGCTGGGCCAGGACCGAGCCAGGGTGGGGGCTGATGGCAGCGGGGCCAGAAATGACCTCCCCTGGTTGAGCAAACTCCCTTGCTCAGGCCCGGTCAGTTCCAAGGTTGCCGGCCCAGGGAAGGTCCAACCTGCGCCCCATTTCCTGGTTCACTAACCAGGGCAGGCAACAGCTGAGAAGCCGACACATCTTGGGTGCTTCAGCCTCTCTGCACGCAGTCATCCTTCCACTGCCTCCTGGCAGCACTTGTTATCTCACCACACAGCCCTTGTGCAAGGGGCACCACGTAGTATCCTGCCGCACGCTCCGCTGGGTGTTCTCCTGCTCTGCACCTCGCAATACAGTGGCCCACCATGCTCCCTGCTGCAGGCCAACCTGCACACCAGACGTCGGTCCCTCTGGGCTGCACCACAGCCCAGACAGACTAGGGATGTTAAATCTCGGTTAATTGAATAGTCGAGTAACCTCATGAATTCTTATTGGTTAGTCGACGATTCTATAGCCCCGGGGGCGGGGCCAGCAGCAGCACAGGGTGCCAGGTGGGAGCTCGTCCATGAGGGGAGCCAGTTTAAAAACCAGCTCCCCTTGTGGACCGTCTGCCTTTTGCGCAGTGCTGCTGCCTCTGATAAAGAGGCACCAACGTGGGGTGGCAGCAGCCCCTGTCTAGGGCGGGGTCTGAGCTCCTGGACCCAACATGAGCTGGAACTGAGCCAGACTGCCTGCCTGCCTGGCTCCTAATATACTTTAAATGCAGAGCCGCAGCAGAAGCAGGTTCTGGATCCAGTGTGAGCCTGAACTGAGCTGGGCTGCTGGCCAGCCTGCTACAAAATTTACTGGCAAAGGGGAAGGGGGGAGGAATGCGTGTAGTCTATAGCATTAACCTGTACGCTTTTGCTTATCAGTTAATCGGTTAATTGACTACACTATTACATCCCTAAGACAGACCAGAGAGGCTAGTCAGCTGTTCTTTTGCGGAAGTGATTCAGGATCCTAGCGGATTCAGCCACTAGAAAGGACATTTAGCCAAGGATGAACATCCTATATGCAGAAGAGCCATTGCAAAGGTATACTCCTGCCTTGGGCGTGCTACTGTTTTCACTGAATGACGGCAGAGACCTCTGCTAATACCTTTATCCTCGTCCGACTCAAGTGGGACAGAGCAAGCACAGGGGCTCAAGAATGCAAACAACCAGTAGCACAACATCGTGCCTCATTGGCATTGTTAACCCGGTTCCAAAGCCCGTTGTGCAGAGTTAACCAGATGAGCAGCACCCAGGTAACCGACACAGTGTTTAGCCTGGGTCATACTTCCCATGAACCATTACTTAGCACAAATCCATCGGTCACGAAAGCGCCCAACTGGGACATGAAATAATTGTCAGTTTTCTTCTGTGAAGATTAGTGGTTTTGCTAAGGTTGCAGAGCCCTCCCTGAGCTACCAACGCCACCCGAAACACCACACAATCGCCCAGGGATTAGCCTGTCTGCGCAGCTGCCTGTTTGCCCTATTATACGACTCCCATGACGTGCAGAATCCTGCGGAATCAGCTGGTAAGTCTCCCGCGACCAGGAAGCTGGCGTCCCACGGTCAGAAGTGCTGGAATGGGGCTGCGGGAGAAAGTAAAGTCAGGCAACTCTGGCTGCTTCAGGGAGCCATTCCTGGAGCTGGATGCAGAGGATGCCGGCCTTGTCCACACCTAAACCGGAGGGGGGAGCACAGGAGGACAAGCCACATGTTTCTGTGCTAATACTCAGCAGCGGGGCCAACAGCCACCATGGGCCCCGGGGCAAGGTGTGGGGGGAGTGGCTCTGTGCCCCCAGAATGGGCGGAGTTTGGATGGAAGGGGCAGGACTGAAGGCAGTCATCCCTTAGCGCCACCTGGAGCACAGCATTGGGCCCTCCCAGTCCTCAGAGCCACGCGGAGCAGCAGAGAGGCAATCTCGCGGCATTTCACAGGGGTCCAGAGCTCCTGGCAGTGGCAGAGTTCCCCTTCCTGCAGCAGTGGCAGCGGCTGGGTGCTCTGGGCCCCTTTCAAATGCTGGGCCCCTATGCAATTGCTCCCTTTGCTCCCCTGTCGGCAGGCCTGATACTCAGATCCAAAAACCAATTATGCCAGCAGGCTCTCACCATGAGGACCGTTATCTCCCAGACGGGGAAACTGAGTCACGGAACAATTCCAGTTCCACATGGTGAGATGAGACAGAGCTGGAGGTAGACTCCAAGACTCCTGGCTCCCAGTCTCACTCTCCCTGTCAGGCAGTTCTGTCTCTGCTTTGTTTTCCATCCCATGTTGCCTCACCCACCCGTTGAATTCACTTCCAAAGGCCCCTTCGCTTGGCTATCACCACAGCTGCACTTGGCCCGTGGGACAGGGTAGACACCAAGTTGTAGCTGAGTCCTCGGTGTTATTTCTCCAAATTGACCGGGAATCTTAGGCAGCCTGAGCACTGTGAAAATGCAAAGCGCCGGAGAGGACTTCTGGCCTGGTGAGTAACCCCTCAGCAGGAACTAGCTGCAGGGGGAAGGCCCTGCACCTGGCGTGAATGTTACCATGCTCCTCTGGCTGCCCTCTGGCAGGGGGTCAGCCCTCGGGAGTACTCCAGCTCTGGGCACAGGTGGGTGGGAGACTACCAGCAAATGGACCGCTTAGTTCAGGGGTGGGCAAATACTGGCCCCTCAGGCTGGATGTGGTTCCCCAGGGTTAGCCTCAGGCAGGCTGTTGCTGCTATATTTACCTTCACCTCCACAGGTATGAGCGATTGCAACTCCCATTGGCTGTGGATCGCCATTCCCAGCCAATGGGAGCTGTGGGAAGTGGTATCTGCGTTGCTTCTCGCAGCTCCCATTGGCCAGGAACGGTGATCCATAGCCAATGGGAGCTGCAGAGATGCAGGCAAATAGAGCAGGGACAACCCTCAAGGGGCTAATCTTTGCAAACTGCCCCATTTTATTGCCCACCCCAGGGTTAGTCCATTTTCCCACCACCTTCCCTTCCTCTTCGCACACACTAGAACTGCTGCAGGGAAACAGAGTATTCTTCTAGGCTTGCAGGTGCATTTAACAGCACTATCTTCTGCTTCCCCATCTGTGGCTAATTCAAGGTGATGAAATTCATGCCGCAGGAGTCCTGATTTGCCTTTCTGCAGCTCTTTTCGCCTGGGGAGCTGAAAGCAATTCACAAGCACTCGCTACGCCTCACAAACTCCCAGTCCAGTATTGCTAGCCCTGGTTTACGGGTGGGCAAACTGAGGCACAGAGCAGTGACTTTCTCCAGGTTGCACTCAGAGATTTTGGAAGAGTTTGGGGACTAGCACTGTAGAGCCTGGGCACACGCCCCCTGCTCTAAGCCCATACAGCCGACTCTCCTCCCCGAGTAAAGAATACAAGAAGAGATTTGTGAAAATATTTCTAGGCGTGCGGGAGCTTGGAAGGAAGATGGCAGAGATGCCCTCCTGCCCTGCAGGCGGGACCCTGGTTTTTCCCAGCTAGATAGGCTCTGCCTGTACAAAATAAACCTCCCTTCGATCAGCTATCAGAAAGATGGTGACATCATATGAATGAGGCGGTCAGGTTCCGGCCTGTGCAGCGGTTCTAGAGAAGGAGCTGAGAAGGGGCAGACAGAAGGACTTCTGGAGGAGAGAGCACAGAGCCCCAACTTTGAAGAGACAAAGCAATGGCCAGGATCGGAGCAGCTGCTCCAGCGGACTCTGCTGGGAAGGAAGGGAGGAAAGTTTTGAAAACCAGGAGGGCAAACGGGAACGGATTTTGGAAATGGCTGAACCCCCTGCACTGGGACACAGTGAATGTCCAGCTACAATGGGCAGAAGGAGGAAAGTTCTGAATCTTTGAATATGTCGTGAGGGGCTATTTGCAGAATGCTGGAAACCCAGGCCGGGGATGAAATGATTTGGTGGGGGCAACTGATCTCTAGAGCAGGATCCCACTACTCTGCAGACCCCAGGACCTGGGCTTCTGGGACAGAGTGGGTCCCCAATCTACTTGGCTGAAGCAGGGATAAGCTTTCGGTACAGCTTTTAAGCACAGGGCTGTGTCTGTCTCTATTCAGCAAAGCTTCCAGGCACAAACTCAGACTTTGCTGACCTGGGTTGGCTTGCTGAGCCGGGACCTTTATCTTACAAATATGCAGCATGAGAGGGCAGAGCCAAATCCCCAGGCCAACATGATCCTCATGGGATTGCTAGGTAGCTGCTGGCCTGCAGGGCATTTGCCATATTGGAAAGAAAATAGCTTAGTTTTGCCCCATGGATTGAGATTTCATAATATTTTTTTTCAGCAACTCAGCACAATCTCCTGAACAGAGCGACAGACACAAAAAGACTTCAGCTTCCTTGAGAGTAACCAAGCACCCAGGGCAGCGTTCCTTGTAAGCTGAGCGTTTGGGTGGCCACTCAGGAGAGATTTCAATGCCACCCAACTGATTAGCAGAGTGCTCACTTCTAGGTTATTTGTGTTTCTACTGGTGGTGCACATTCATACATGCCTTGGTGCACATATAAACATTTATTCCGCACGTGGATGGGAGAAAAACTGCACACGGATAGACATGATTAGAGAGAACAGGGGTGCTGATAGCATGATGCTGCTCACTGTAAGTCACGGGCAATGGGTCATTTGCTGTAAATCACTGACTGCTCTCCTTCTGCAGAGCAAAATGTGCCATTTTCTTCACCTGGGGCTATCATTGGGATACAAAATGAAGAGGTTTGGTGCAGGTGACTATGTGGCAGGTGGCCAGGAAGACTCTGTTCATGTTAGTCTCTAAGGTGCCCCAGGACTGCTCAATGTTTTAAAAGATACAGACTAACAAATGTATTAGGTATGAGTTTCTATGGGTAAAACACACCTCATCAGATGAGTTGGAGCGGAAATTACAGAATCCAAAGTATTTGCTGTTATATATACCCTGGATTCTGTAATTTGCAGTCCAGCTCCTCTGATGAAGTGGGTTTCACCCAAGAAAGCTCATGACTGCTCGTTTCCAAAAAAGTGTTTCCTGCGTCCAGAAGGACAAGCATGAAGCCAGCAGGAACACACACTGTCAGTTTATCAAGACACAGAAGGCACATCTCACTGCAACAAGAGACCCAGGTATTCAGAGTGAAACCACCTGATGGAATTAATGAGATGGGACAATGCACCTCAAAAGCCCAAGCGCCATGAGGCCCAAAGAAATGCAAACTTTGTCTGGTGCCCAAAGGCATCAAATGTTTAATTACATCTGTTCTCTGGCAATTTTAAACACCTCTGTTTTTAGGAGCCCACCTTGAGACACCCAAGCAGGATTTGATCTGCAGGGAGGGCTCAGCACATCCTGGAATTTTGGCATTTAAAGTGTCCCAAAATTGTCAGTGGCTTTTGGAAATGTAGGCCATGGTAGTCACATTCCCTTCCAGCTGGTCAGCCATCACCAGCTTCCCCAGGGCTGGAGCTAGCACCAGCTGAATGGAGGGGGGTGGGTGGGTCCCCATGGCCTAATGGATAAGGCATCAGCCTTTTCCAGGAGGGAACACCAGGTTCCTTTGCTAAGTGCCGCAAGGAGCAGCAGCTTAGCAAGGAAAAATCTGAGGCCAGAAATGCGCTTTCTGCAGGCTCAATACGACTTTAACAGGGATTGTGTATGTCAGCGGTTCTCAAACTTTTTTTCTCATGACCCACTTGAAGAAAAATGTTGATGCCGGAGACCCAACATAATGTGACTAGAGTTTGGGCTCTGGGGTGGGACTGAGGAGGGAAGCTTTGGGGTGTAGGAAGGAGCTCCAACTTTGGGGGTGGGTCAGGACGGGGGCAGGAGGGACTTATCTTGAGCAGCTCCTGCTCAGTGATGCATCAGGGGGGCTAAGGCAGCTTCCTGCCTCTCCTGGCACTGCAAACCAGGCTGCGCCCCAGAAGCAGCCAGCAGCAGGTTCCCAAGCCAATGGGAGTGCAGAGCTAGTGCTCAGGGCAGGGGCAGTGCACGGAGCCCTGTGCGCTCCCCCTCACACGCAGGGCCGACTTATCCATTAGGCACAGTAGGCACAGTGCTTAGGGCCCACGATACTTTTAGGGGCCCACGAAAATGTTTTAATTTCTTTTAAAATCAGAAGAAAAAAAATGAACGTTTAGGGTCAAAGAAAATGTTTTAATTTTTTTCTCACATCAGAAAAAAATGAAACTTTTAGGGCCCACGAAAATCTATTAAATTTTGCCTAAAACAGAAAAAAAAAATGTTGAAGTATTTAAAGTTATATCAAAAATAATTTTTAATATTGATATTATTATGGTGGGAGGGGCCCACGAAGGCAAAAGTGCCTAGGGCCCACGAAAGTCATAATGCGGCCCTGCTCAGCCACACACTCCTAGGAGCTGGGCCTGCTGCCGGCCGCTTCTAGAGCACAGCGCAGTCTGGGGTGACAGGAGAGGTAGGGAGCTGCTTTAGCACCCCTGCTGCTCACCTGATCCCCCTGCAACAATGAGTCCCAGTGTCCGACATTCCACCGCCCACCTGGGTCGCACCCCGTCGTTTGAAACCCCCTGGTGTAGAAGGTAGGCTGTAGGATGCCCAGCGGCATGTGACAAAATGGTCCAGTGTGTTTCTTTTACTTCCTCTGGCTCTGTGGCTGTTGCAGCAATCCAGCCAAATCAGTAGAGACTGCCTCCCGTGGCTGAGTGAATTGACTGAGTGTCATGTACGTTGCAGTCCATCAGGATGTATTTGAAACCAAGTCAGCAGGAGCGGAGGAGAGCTGGAAATCACCCTCTGCATGAGGCACATTGGGTAGGGGTTGTGTTTCTGTCCAAGCAAAAGATCTCAAATCCTTGGGAACTATCTGGTGTCTGCTAACAATAACCGGCCCGGGTTAATTCAACAGCTACTTCTGCCAATCAGAAAATGCCAATAACACGAACTGTGCCATTCCCTGACTCATTTTCCCCCTTGTAAAAACAACTGGACACTTTGATTTGTTTCACAAATTGCAAGACCTCGCTTGTTTCCAAGTACACGTCACACGAGCCTTGCAAAAGCCTGGCTCTGGTACAGGCATGTCTGCGGTGACATTCAGAGCAGCCAGAAGAGGAGCAGCGAAAGGGATTTCAAGAGGTGAGGA
The DNA here is from genome assembly GCA_019425775.1 of Rafetus swinhoei. Classification (NCBI taxonomy): domain Eukaryota; kingdom Metazoa; phylum Chordata; order Testudines; family Trionychidae; genus Rafetus; species Rafetus swinhoei. Next base: position 10,569,197 of record JAFJHL010000300.1, read on the forward strand.
CAGGCCCCCGGAAAAACTGGGACACGGGGACAGGGGGTCACCGCTCTTGCAGAAGTACGGGGCAGGGAGGGGAATGGGCACCAGGCACCACGCCCAGAGAAGCTGGGTGTCTCAGGATGGAGCAGCAGCTTGGATCGGGTTCTCAATATGAGCCCAGCCAGCAGGAACTATGTCCTAGGAGCAAAGAGAGGGGTGGGGAGGTGGGCTTTTAAGGTAAGAATGAGAAGCACGGACCCCACCTTTCAGCAGTCTGGAATGCAGCTGTCTCCCCTCCCCCATCACGCCCTAGGTGACTGGGCTCTGGATGGGGGAAATGGAGACCACCCATTTTCCCCTCTCACTTTGTATCCTAAGCCGCCCTTCTTGCCAGGTAACCCCAGGGACCTGCCTTATCCATCTCGGCCTTATCTCCCCTGGCAGACAGCAAATATTTTGGGGCTTTCTGCAAGGTTCTGACCTACAAAAATGTGCTTTCATTTCGACTTTCATAAACAAGATAACAAGCTGGCGCGCAGGCCAGCCAGCTGGGGAGAGATACCTGAGCTGCGCGGGGCCGAAAACTGGCAGCATCTCAGAGCAAGCTCCCAGAGCCGCCAGGCCCCTCGGTCGGAGGCGGGATCCAAGGGCTGTCGCGCCCCAAAGGCGGCAGGCTGCAGAAAAGGCTTTTTTATGAGGGTACAGAGCAGTTTGCAGATTCTACACCGGGGCTATTTTTCATCCGCAAGAGCGCGAAGGTTTCTTTGTGCTGCTGCGTTATTAAGAGAGGAATGGAATAAACGCAGTGGAAGACTCGTGCTACCAGCCCCCCGGCTGCATGCCCCTATATGCTGCAGTGCTTGTGAGCAACGGCTTCTGCCAAACGGAAGCGCAATGTTACTGCCTCGGACGCAGAGGTGAGAGCACCTCAGACCCACGCAAAAGGGGAAAGAGCGGGAAAGCCCAGAAGGAGATGGTACGGCTTGAGGGCCTTTGGGTGACAGGTCCAGACGTGATTCCGCTCTGTTGTGACTTGTACCTGCCATCTGAGCCGTCACCCGTGAGAAATAAGTGAGTGGTTTCGACTGATTTCCTAGAGGACATGTGATTGTACTCTGTACCACATTTACAGTGACGCTGGGCCCACACACAGAAGGGACGCTGGCACCTGGACTGTGGCCCTGCCCTACCCACCATTCGCTCCTCTGTGCTCGCTTCCTGCCATGTGAGCCACAGGCAGGGCCTCAACAGGAAGAGGCCAAGTCCAGGCAGGAGTTCGGGGCCGGGGGCAGGGCCACAGTCCAGGCGCCAGGCCCACCAAAGATTAATCCAGCATTATCCACCTTCCAAGAGCCTCCAGACATTCCCCAGGAATTGTCACCATTGGCAATGTCAGCAGAAGCCAGGCACCTGTGTTACACACATACTGGTCTCTGAGGGCTATTCGTGCCACGTGGGCCCAAGACCATTGTGTGTGGGGTGGCTTCTCTGACACTGCTCATGGGGGTCCTGTATTTTGAGGTAAGGGAAGGTTTCATCTACAGCAATGTTCCCTCTAATCTTTTCCCTCCACATGCAGATTTTTTCCATTGATGTGCAGAATAATTTTTCTATGTCACACCAAGGCATGTGTAAATGTGCACCACCAGTGTAAACAAAAAACTAGCTGTGGGCATGCTGCTAATCAGCTGGGCAGCATTTGAATTTCTCCTTAGTGGCCACACACATGCACACACATGGGGATATGATAGAGGTATATAAAATCATGAGTGGTGTGGAGAGGGCCGATAAAGAAAAGTTATTTATTAGTTCCCTAAATAGAAGAACTAGAGGACACCAAATGAAATTAATGGGTAGCAGGTTTAAAACTAATAAAAGAAAGTTCTTCACACAGCGTGTAGTCAGCCTGTGGAACTGCTTGCCAGAGGAGGCTGTGAAGGCTGGGACTATAACAGAGTTTAAAGAGAAGCTAGATAATTTCATGGAGGTTAGGTCCATAAAGGCTATTAGCCAGGGGATAAAATGGTGTCCTTGGCCTCTGTTTGTCAGAGGCTGGAGAGGATGGCAGGAGACAAATCGCTTGATCATTGTCTTCGGTCCACCTCTGGGGCACCTGGTGCTGGCCACTGTCGGCAGACAGGATACTGGGCTAGATGGACCTTTGGTCTGACCCGGTACGGCCGTTCTTATGTTCTTATGTTCTTATGCTGTATATGGTGCATTGTTCCTAAAGGGATGGCCAGGGAGGTGCTGGGTACTGGTGTTCCCTCTAATCTGAGCGCTAGGGCAGCCACTCAAGAGAGATTCAAATGCTGCCCCGCTGATTAGCAAATCATCCACTGCATGGCTATGTCTACACTCGCGTCTTCTTGCGTGAGTAATATGCAAATGAGGCTAAGCGTTGACTATCACCGAGCCTCATTTGCATAACTAATGAGCCGCCATTTTTTTCAGAAGAGACTCTTGCAAAGAAGGAGCGTTTACACTGCCCCTTCTTGCGCAAGAAAACCTCTGCGCAATGCCGTTCTTCCTCTCAAGTAATAGGTGTAACGGCGTTGCGCAAGAGGGTTTTTCTTGCGCAAGAAGGGGCAGTGTAGACAGCTCGTCTTGCGCAAGAACCTCTTCCGCAAAAATGGCGGCTCATTAGTTATGCAAATGAGGCTGGGCGATATTCAACGCTTAGCCTCATTTGCATATTACTCACGCAAGAAGACGCGAGTGTAGGCATAGCCCATGTGTTTTTATGGGTGGTACACATCCACACATGCCTTGAAGCATATAATAAAATTTATTCCACACATGGATGGAAAAAAATAGAGGGAACATTGCTGAGCATCTTCTTTGGCTTCAGAGAGGGAACAGGAGCTCTGCACCCCACAGGCCTGGAATTCCTCCCTTTTTCTAGGATGTCCTAACATCCGACATCCGCTTGTGCTGGGGATGAATTGGGGCCCAGGTTTATAAAGGAAGGGGATGGGAAAGCTGAGGTTTCAGCCCAGTGGGCCATCCCTTGAAGCAATGAATAATGTCCCTGAAATCACTGAATAAAGCCGGTAGGATGTGAGTGAGAGAAAGCTGATAGGCTATTGGAAAATTCTGTGCTATTAAATAATTGCTGACAGGCATGCAGGGCAAAGAAGTCTCTGCAAATCCAAACTGATTTCTATATGTTTTCCCACAGTCCTGCTGTCTCAGCTGAACCTCGTGGAGGTCGGTTTGTCCCCGTTCACACCTGGATTCCAGATAATGAAGCTAAAGCCTGGATTTAGGGTTAACCATGTGTAAAGCCGATGGACCCAGGCCATTGGGATTGAACCTGTGATCTTAGGGGCTAAAGCCACGTGCCTTTAGTGCATGAGCTAAAAGCCAACAGCTGTTCAGCTAAGGCTATAAAGCCGATGTTACTCTCCCTTCTCAGTGGTTACATGTGATTTATGCAACTTCAAGATTACCCAAGCCAGGGCATTGCTGGGATCATTTTCAGACCACCAGTTGCCTTCTCTTGCTTGCTGTCTGTTGAGGATCGACTGCTTGGTTCAGGCTGGAAATGCTTGGCACTCGGTGATAGACACCTAGTCATAGAATCCTAAGGCTGGAAGGGATCTCAGGAGGTCATCGAGTCCAGCCCACTGCCCAAAGCAGGACCAATCCCAACTCAACCATCCCAGCCAGGGCTTTGTCAAGCCAGGACTTCAAAACCTCTAGGGATGGAGATTCCACCACCTCTCTATGTAACCCATTCCAGTGCTTCACCACCCTCCTAACGAAATAGTTTTTCCCAATATCCAACCTAGACCTCCCCCACTGCAACTTGAGACCATTGCTTCTCGTTCTGCCATCCGTCACTACTGAGAACAGCCTCTGTCCATCCTCTTCGGAACCCCCCTTCAGGTAGTTTGAAGGCTGCTGTCAAATTCCTCCTCACTCTTCTCTTCTGTAGACTAAACAAGCCCAAATCCCTCAGCCTCTCCTCTTAAGCCATGTGCTCCAGCCCCCTACCTGTGGATCTAGGGTACATATTTGGGTTCCCTGACCATAGACTCTAGCCATCCTTTCATCTTTTCATGAATTTATCCTCATGACAGCCCTAGTGAGGCAGAGTAGTGCTACTGTCCCCAGTGAGGAGCAAGGTTTCCTTTAATTTTTTCCACTTCTCTGCAGAATAAATTTTATTATGTGCACCAATACATGTGCAGATGTGCACCACCAATAGAAACACATGAGGCCAGCTGTGGGAGGCTGTGGGCACCTCACCCACTTGGCTTTCACTATGACAGTGCTGTGGTGAAAAGGGACTGCTCTTCCAGTGGGGACAGAAGGGAAGAGTCTGCTGAGGAGAGCTGGGAAGCATTTTCCGTCTTTGCATGGTGGCTATGCAAAGGATGAGCCAAACCAAAAGGCCGATTTTTAATCTGCTTCATCGGCAGCTGTGTTGTCCAGATAGCTACATATATACAGCTGGCCAGTCTCCCAGGAAGTCTAACAGCAAGAGAAGACAGATGCTCCAGTTGTTAGGGTAACTGTCTTGGACAGTGGGAGACCTGCAGTCAGTCCTCCTCTGCCACAAACATCTTGTGAGACTCTGGGCAAGTTCCTTAGCCTCTCTGGGCCTCAGCTCCTCACCAGTGTACCCTGTGAGCTGAGCACTTGGGCAGCTGCGCAGGAGAGATTCAAATGCCACCCAGCTGATTAGCAGAGTGCCCACAGTTAGGTTTTTGTTTCTCCTGGTGGTGCACATTTGTACATGCTTTGGTGCACATAACAAAATTTATTCTGCACATGGATGGGAAAAATCTGCACACGAATATAAGATTAGAGGGAACATTGTATAGCACCCAGAAGCCCTAACAGTAAGTGGGAGCAGAATGTGGTCCAGGGTCAGGCTTTCAATTTGCTTCCCACCCAGTCAATCAGCACCATTCTCCTTGTAGGACAAGCAGTGATACTGTGGCACCAAACAGGGAAGGAACTTGCCCAAGGCCACCCAGTAGGGCAGTGGCAGAGCCAGCTCTTTTCATGCCCACCTCCAAAGGAGCTGAGTTTGGTCCAGCTACAAGAGAGGAAAAGCTGTTGCCTTCTCTGGCTGTGGGGACGTTTAGTGCCTGCAGAGTTGGTGGAAAGTGTCACATCCTCACCTATAAACAATTCCAGCTTAATACATTCATAGAGGTCTGAAGAGACCCTTATAATCTAGTCTGTTCCCTGCATTACATAGGCCAGAGAGCTGCACCCATAAGCCTTGCTAGTGCTGGGCTAAAGCCACCATCCCCAGTAGAGGGCTATGCCGCGCATCAGTAAAATGGAGCCCATTGTGGGGGAAGGACATGGAGGACCAGAGCAATCTTTGTACCATCTGATTGTATTTGGCACTGGAAAAAGTTCAGAAAAGGGCAACAAAAAAGATCAGGGGATAGTTGCCATGAGGAAAGATTTAAAAGACTGGGACTTTTCATCTTAGAAAAGGGATGACTAAAGGGGGGGAATATGACAGAGGTCTATAAATTCATGACTGGTGTGTCGAAAGTGAATAAGAAAAAGTTGTTTACTTGTTCCCACAACACAAGAACTAGGGGTCACCAAATAAAATTAATAGGTAGAAGATTTAAAACAAACCAAAGGAAGTATTTCTTCATGCAATGCACAGTCAACCTATGGAACTCCTTGCCGGAGGATGTTGTGAAAGGCAAGACTATAACAGGGTTCAAAAAAGAGCTAGATACATTCATGGATGTTAGGTCCATCAATGGCTGTTAGCCAGGATGGGTAGGAATGGTGTCCTTAGCCTCAGTTTGTCAGAGCTGGGAATGGGTGACAGGGGAGGGATCACTTGATGATTCTCTGTTCTGTCCATTCCCTCTGGAGCACCTGGCATTAACCACTGCTGGAAGACAGAATACTGGGCTAGATGGACCTTTGGTCTGATCCAACCTGGCTGTTCTTATGAAGCTGAGGACTGGGGCTAGCTACCCCACAGCATCTGTGGGAAGATGCTAACCCTCCTGCACAGGTGACAGGTGGGATCACTTGATGACCTATTTGGTTCATTCCCTCTGAAGCACCTGGCATTGGCTAGTGTTGGAAGACAGGTTACTGGGCTGGATGGACTTTGATCTGTCCTAGTATGCGTCCAGAGATCCGGCAGCTTTTTTAAACCTCATTTGGAAGCTGCCTGGGGTCGGTCCTGGAGAATACACCACAGTTTCCAACAGCCACTTGTCTCTGGTTTAACCTTGGGAAAGTGATAGGGCTTATGCTGTTTACCTTTTGAGGCAAAACACCAACCTCCTGGAAACAGATTTAAAAAAAACAACACCCCAGGACGGAACTAGAGCATCATGTGTTTTCTCCCTTGATTCGTTTCACAATATGCCAGACAGGATGGCTTGAGTTAGGGCTTTGGCAGCCGCTTTTACCATGATGGATATAGTGCAGGTTGGGAAAGAAATCTGGTTATCAAAGGATGCCAGGATTCAGCTTCCCAACACATACACTTAATAATGGAAAAATTTCTCCTCGAGAGCGCGCCCTGATCATCACAGACTACATGAGATATGCTAGATTACCTTTTAATAGTGGAGCCCTCAGTCCCCGCCCTAGCGCAGCAGCGAAAAGCGTGTTTTCTGTTAGACAAAAGCGGCTCCATCTCCCAACAAATTCCTTGCTGCAATGCAAGAAAAGGTCAATAAAAACTAAACAATTCCGCAGCTCCGAGGACAGAGGCACTGAGAAATACTTTCATGCTTGCAGTAGATTTCTAGCAGCTAGTTGCGTGCTTGGGATATTAGATACTAAAGGAGCCAGGAAACACCAAGAATAAACTCTCTCTCTAACTTTATTATACACAGAAAAGCAGTATTGTCTTCAAGTCGTCATTGTCAAGTCCAAGTTGAGTCTCAAGTCACTACAGTTCAAGTCTCAAGTCGAGTCTCGAGTCCCTAAAGTCACTTTCGAGTCAAGTCCCAAGTTGAGTCTCAAGTCTTAACTTTAAAAATGTCAAGTCACTTTTGTACAAGCCATCAATATCGGCATTTTTGGACAATTTTTTCACCAAGTCGATTTAACAAAATTAGCAAGTCTCAAGTCGAGTCTCAAGTCACAAACAATGAACCCGAGTCGAGTCTCAAGTCGAGTCACCTAGGCGACTTAAGTCGGACTCAAGTTCAAGTCGTGGGACTCGAGTAAACAACTCTGCAGAAAAGAAAAGGAAAGCAATGCAGAGTTACATAAATCCATTCCAACAAATGGGATAGGTAGCACAGGCGATATGATAACACCTACACCTAGGACAGTACACAAGATATTTAACTTTAAGGAGATAAGCAGACATGTACTTATTTCTCTAAATCACACACACAGTTCCGCCGTTAGCTGCTTGTCGGATGGAAGGTTGTGGCCTCTTTCTTTCCCCACGTGTGGAGATGTCCACAATGCATTTGCCGGTAGGAACAGGCACCAACTTCTTAATTGCACTGAGTAAGGTAGTGGGGACCCCCCTTACCGAATCCCATCCACTGATTATATATCCTACACCTATATTTATACTCGACTTGGTCATTCCAATCATATCTACCAATCAATTACATATTGTGTAAGGCACCTATTATGCTCATTTTGGGGGTACATCCTGCTACTCAGGATGTCGCAAAAACTATATGCTTGGTTAACAGTTTTATGGCTGTATTCTGTATTTTTTGCTTATCAGAAACAGAAGAACCCGTACAAGGTTTTTGACGTGGTCTCGCTGTCCCATGCTTAATCTGCATTGTTATGCAAAACATTCCTGCCTCTCAAATCTCCCCCAACCTTGCCTGCATGCTTATGTGCACCAGACTTGAGACAGGCCTGGGTTTTGCTTGTTAGAGATCCGTACTGTGGTCAAGGCAGACATTACTGTCAAGGCAGGACCCCTACACTAGTATAGTCACTGGAATATTCTCCTCCACACTCAGAAACCCAAAAGCAACCCCAAGGAACAAAATATCTGTGTACTCCCTGGGAACAAAATTTGGACATAGCTTGCAATGCCATAAATGAAGTTTGTTCAGTGAAATCCGGCTCCTCCATAGGGGGAAATGATACAAAGCAACAATCTGCTACACTGAGAAGCAAGCCCCTGTGAGCACACATCTCAGAACTCCAATGGCACACACATGAAAACGACACACAACACGCTTTAAATCACAGGTGGTGGGGTTGGGTTCAGTGGCACAAAGGGGAGTGAGATGCACAGCTCCCATTCACTTTGATTGGGAGTCAATTCCTAGCTGTGTTGTGTATCTTCAAATTCCACTCCCCTCCTCTGGGGTATTATCCCTGTGGGTCACACAGGTTGTGTAGCAACATGCCAGATAGACAGCGCTTGGCACGCAGTGCTCACACTCAAGCTCTGCCTTCTGGTTTGTACGTTTTTGTCAATTTATCCGTTACGGCCCAAATCCTTCGCTGACGTAATCTGGGATTGCTCTACGGGAAGGCAACCAATTACAGCAATCGAGGAACAGGGCCCAGATGGGTCAGCCATTTCTCTCGCAGTGATAAAAGCCTTCAGACTGGCTGAACTATTATACAATGCCGTAAGAGCAAGGTGCGTGGACACCCTTTTAAGTCTGAGCATTGTGCATTGTGTATTGCATACAGTAGCTATTATGTGCCCCTCACCATCCTGCCAGTCCTAACACGGGGCATTTCAAGTGGGATTTTCCAGAGCATCTAACGGCTTCGGATTCTTCCGTCCCAAGGGCAGGACTCTACACTTGTCCTTGTGGAACCGCATCAGATTTCTTTTGGCCCAATCCTCCAAGTTGTCTAGGTCACCCTGGATCCTATCTCCAGCGTATCTACCTCTCCCCCTTGCTCAGTGAACATTGCCTAGGAGTGGAATTAGCTGCCAGAGGGGGCTACACAGGTGAGCAAAGGCAGCCTGCAAGGCAGTCCCCAAGGCTGGTCTCTGCTTTGTGCTGACCCCCACGAGGCGGAGATGCGGGACAAGAGGGGAAGTACTTTCATTTGCAGGAGAAGAGCTGGGAAAGTGGACATGGAGGGGCAGTGGCAGCTTTACCGCTCGCTGTGGGGGGAAGCAGACGGACTTCAAGTGTGTGCCTATTTCTCAGCAACGGAGCAGGCAGGGGTCCATGAAACTTTCCTCCGGGCTGGAAGATCCTGTAGGCTGCCTCGAAACTCATGGCACTAGCCCTGCTGCTGCTCCTGCTTCCCCTGGGCCCGGAGCTGGTGCCTGGTGCCTCGCTGGCAAAGGCTTTGTCACAACATTGCCCTGCTCACAAGGCCTGCCCACACCCCAATTCCTGCGCCTGCTCACTTGGCCCTTAGCCGGGAGGAGAACATGGCCTCAGCCCAGCCTTATGAGCCAGTAGCCCCCATGAACCCGCTGCAAATGGAGCCGTGATGACAAGACTTAACTCTCCGATAACATCTCCCATGGACACTAGATAAACTCCCCGCTGCCCACCCCTCTGCGGGTGGGGGAGTCCATGACCCCACACTTTACAGATGGCAACGCCATGGGAGGTGTCTCGCCTAGGGTCACCCCATGTCAGTGTCCTGGGTGTCTGTGACAGAACGAGGCACTGCACAGTAATTAACAATGACGACGCAGTACCTGAGAGGATATTGGGTTTCCTTGGCCTAGGAATAGCCTTCAGATCCCCAGCCCCCCAGAGCTGGTGCATCAGAGGAAGGAAGAATGATCAGGGAGCGACACTGTCAGCTGTATTGTTCCTCCTCTCTGGTGTCAGGACAGAGAAAGCTTGGTGGTCCCACAGGCTGTCCCCCTCTGGGAGACCATGTTTCCTGGGGAGTGGAGGGGGGGAGGGTCCCCACGGGGGGAAGTCCCCAGAGAGCTGCTCTCAGGGCCCAGAGCCAAGCATTTCTTTGATTCAAGGAATCTGCCAAGATCCATCCCACCACAATGGGCAATTTTACTGAGATTAAATAAGCTTCCCTGAGCTCAGTGTTCAATACCACAGTGAATCCAGCAGCCTAAAGAGAATAGAAGCCTCTCCACATTGGGAAAGGGAAACAAAGGGGCTATTTGCAATCAAATCAAACAGTATTCCTCAAGCACTGGGGAGACAGGCCTTCCCAGAAAATCAGAGTTTCCACATGCAACCTCCGCCCTTCATAAGAACATAAGAACGGCCATACTGCATCAGACCAAAGGTCCACCTAGCCCAGTATCCTGTCCTCCTGACAGTGGCCAATGCCAGGTGCCCCAGAGTGAATGAACAGAACAGGGAATAATCAAGTGATCTGTCTCCTGTTACCCATTCCCAATTTTTGACAAACAGAGGCTAGGGACACCATTTCTACCCATCCTGGCTAATAGCCATTGATGGACCCTCCATTAATCCATCTAGTTCTTTTCTGAACCCTGTTAAAGTCCTGGTCATCACAACATCCTTTGCCAAGGAGTTCCACAGGTTGACTGTGTGTTGCGTGAAGAAAAACTTCCTTTTGTTTGTTTTAAACCTGCTACCTATTCATTTCATTTGGTGATCCCAAGTTCTCATGATATGGGGACAAGTAAATAACTTTTCTTTCTTTATTTTCTCCACACGAGTCATGATTGTATAGACCTCTATCATATCCTTCCTTAGTCTCCTCTTTTCTAAGCTGAAAAGTCCCAGTCTTTTGAATCTCTCCTCATACAGCAGCTGTTCCAACCCCCTCACCATTTTAGCTGCCCTTTTCTGGGCTACAAAGAGTCGGCAAGGCCCAGGGACACCCAGAGCACTGAGCCAATGCAGCCAAATGCCTCAGGGTGGAATGCATCCCTCTGAAGGTGCCCCTGCAAAAGACACTGCATGTCCTCCCCACTGCGTTGCATCTGAGATGTAGAGAGGAAACTGCAGTTTTTCCAGTGCCCACAGTCATGAGCTGCTCCCCTGAGCACTGATTTGCAGCTCTACATCAATACACAGGTATAGAGACTTTCTCAGAAGAAATAAGCCACAACGTTCTACACAGCACCCCAAATCCAGATCTGTGTGTCCCCAGGCAGCAGGGCTATGCACAGACACCGTCGGCTTTGTGAAGAGTAGGAGCATTACAAACGGAGGACACCAGCTAAGGATTGGACCTTTTGTTCTACAAGAAAGACTTTTGTCTGGAGGCAATTTTTACTAGTCCAGCACCCCACTGCTACTAACAGCTTAGCCCAGTCCTGTCTCGGCAAAGAAAAACAGCCTATTCCCCTCCTCACTGACCTGTTAGTGCAACGCTCCAAGGCAAAAGCCACTTTGAAATTGCAGGCAAGATACATTTCACAGCAAAACCCAGAAAGCATATTTGTAATAACCTGTTTCAGATGCTTAAGGAGCTGGAAAGGGAGGAAACTGCCTCTGTGGCTGTGTGGCAGAGATATGAATCTCCGGCCTTCTTTTTCACAGATATTCATGTCTAAGATATCAGCCTGTTTGCCCCCCATGCATGACCCTCTACCGGAGCTCATGCAAGTTGTGTTAAGAATGTGATAGTTATTTTTGCAACTGGAGCTGTTGTTTGCGTAGTAAGTCAGGCATTCCGGATAACTGTATTGCTGGGGACCGGAGACCGCAGGTGTTCAGCTCTATTAAAAACAAATGCCCCGCCTGTCAATCATTCGCCGTGAGATAATCATTTTGAAAAGGCATGCAAGAAATGCCAGATGCAAGAGTGTCAGTTTCCAACCGGGTCAGCTATTTTCAAGCGCATCCTTTTAGAGCCATATTCTTCCTTCCCACCTGGTTTCCCTTTGGAGGGCTATTTGGCTTATAGTTTGACAGATACTATCAAAGAGGGACATGGAGCTGGGGATGGGTAATACATCTTTTCTGCCAATGATGGAGTGCTAGCCAAAGACCTGTAAGTACTAGTGCATGCCTGGACACGATGGGTTGAAATTATACTATGATATGCCTTGTTGGGTGGAGGGTGCAGGGGCTGGTGGTAAGCTGATAGACCCTTCCATAGCTCTAGGACTGTAGTACAATCAGAAGTTCATTGGGTTCAAAGCAGGAAGCAGTGGGTGGAATTCTACTGCCCACACTATGCAGGAGGTCAGACTAGACCAAGAGTGGGCAAATCCCAGCCTGCAAGCTGGATCCAGTCCACCAGGGTTAGCTCTTGGCTGGCCGCCACCGCTATATTTACCTGCATGGCTGTAGATACCGGTGATTGCAGCTCCCATTGGCTGCAGATCGCTGTTCCCAGCCAATGGGAGCTGCGAGAAGTGGTGTCCTGGTTCATGCTGCTTCCCGCTGCTCCCATTGGCCGGGTACAGCGGTCTGCAGCCAATAGGAGCTGCAATCACCGGTACCTTCAGCCGCGCAGGTAATATAGCAGCAAACCACCGCCGCGTCATTGTCCCACCCTGGACTCGACCGTTGGAGCAGTCCATTCTGGCCCTGGATTACAATGAAAGACTTATGAAGAGAAGGTGAGGAGGTGACTTGATCACAGCCTACAAGCACCTGCATGGGAGAAGATTTCTGATAACACCAGGATCTTCAGAACGAGAACCAGTAGCTGGGAACTGAAGCTAGATAAATGCAAGCTGGAAACAAGGTGCAAATTTTGAACAGGAAAGGGAATTAATCACTGGGACAGCATACTTGGTGACATGGTGTATTCTCTGTTTGGGGCCTTTAAATCACAAGCAGGTGCCTCTTTCTAAACAACATGCTCCAAGTCAACCAAAAGTTACATGTTTGATGCAGAAATCAGGAGGTGAGAGTCTCTGGCCTCATTAAAAGCCAGGCCCAGTTTCTTATAGAGGTGACGCTTGGCTGTGGCAGTCCAGGGTAAGTTTCTTTTCGATGTGACTGGAGCGTATCACAGGGAGGAACTCTGCTGAAGTCAACAGAATTGCTGCAGGGCAGAGTTGATATAAGGGTGATCCTGATGGGCCCTGGACCCTTCAGATCAGTAGGGTCCAGGGCCCACCGGGGCAAGCTGATGGGAAAGTCAGAAAAAATGTCCAGACTTTAGGCTGCTTTCCATAGTAAAATGTCGAGATTCAGAGAATTGGGAGCAGCTCCATCCCATGGTCAAACCCCAAACACCTTTTATTGAGAATTTAACCCACAGGGGCAGCTGTTTGTTGGGGGGCAGGGGTTGCTGGGAGGGGCGAGTGACTGTTTATCTGGGGGGGGATTTGCTGGTAGGGCAGGTGGCTGTTTGTCTGGGGTGGATTTACTGGCAGGGCAGGCAGCTGTTTGTCTTGGGGGGGGGGGTTTGCTGGCAGAAGTTGCCATTAGTCTGGGGGTTGATTTTTTTTGTTTGTCTTCTCAAAATTAAAAACTGTGCCACACTCTCGAATTTTGGAACCTGGTACCGAGCTCTAAAACGCCCTCTACCTCTCTGCATCTCCAGAAGAAGATGATGGGGCTGAATTCATCCAGGGCTGCTGAGCACTTGGGAACTGCCCGAGACCAAGACCCTGAGATCAAAGCTGGGATGAGAGAGCCCAGACATCATAATTCCCCTCCCATCTCTTCTTCTCCTAGCCCCCTGGACAGTGCTCCATGCAGCTGCCTCTCTCCCTGGCTGTGTACCCAACTCCCATTGGCACCTGCCTCATGACAGGCTCCCTACCACATCTGTGCCCGGCACTTGTAGGAATAACAGCATCTGCTTTTACATAACCCCACCCCCAATAGGTGTCGGGTCCAACCTGGAGGGACCGTCACTGTCCCAGGGTGGCTGTGACAGAACAGGGATCCTTCCCCAAGGCCCAGCCCAGCCTTGGCCCCATAAGACACAGATGGCTCCCTCCAGTCTGTGGAGCCACCCTGCTAGAAGAGAGGGAGGCTGCTCCCCCACTCCCCCAGGCTACACAGAGGGACACAAGCTGGTACTGAGCTCTGCCTGGATTGTGCCTGCTGTGCCAGGCGGGCCTCTCCGCTGCCTGAGTGCAGAATATCCCTTGTGGCGAGTGCTCCTCTTACCCTTGGCTCCTCTGCCCCTCTCCTCAGGCAAAGCACCTCCTGTCTGTCGTGTCGGGGTGGTCGGCCTTCCCCTCAGAAGTGGGTTAGCCTGGTGGTGTGTCTCTGGCAAAGCCCCTCCTCCCTCTCCCCCGTCTGTCCTTAGAACTCCCGACTCAGAGGCATAGTGAGGGTGCTATGCACCCAGGGGCAAAGGCAAAATTTGTGCCTCCCCATCTGCCGCCACGTGGTGGGGCCCCAAACTTGGCGCACGGCTGAGCCCGAGCCTGGGAGGAGGTGGAGGGGAGCTTGTACCGCGTCTTCCCCCACCTCCTCCAGTTGTGGGGCTGGGCCCCCGCATGCCTGCTGGCGGAGATGGAGGAGGGTCGGGCTGGGGGCGGAGAGGCGGGGAGGAGGCTCCAGCTGGAGACGGCAGGTGGAGGAGAAGCACGTGAGCCGAGGGATGACAGGGGGAGCGGAGGGGGACTAAATTGGCGCCTCCCTAGCATGGTGCCCGGGGGCAACTGCCCTCCCCATCCCCCTTCGCTACGCCACTGTCCCTACTCCCCTCCTATTTCTCGCTCTGTAACCATGAGTCTCTCTCTCTCTCTGACAAGGAGCTATCTCAGGCAGGTTGGGGATCAGCTGAGACAGGGCTACCTTCAATCATTTGCCCCACTGCCCAGCCCTCATGCAGGTCTTTTGTCATGATGGGAGCGTTGCCAGAAGTACATCTGCACCATTGTTTGCTCCTGCCCTTCAGCCTGGCTTGGCACTTTGGTGCTCAGTGCTGAATTTGTGCCAGAGATGGCTAAGGCTGAGCCCCGGCGCCTCCGGGCCTGGCAGCTCAGAGTCCCAGCCCCTCTGGGCCTGTCAGCTCGGAGCCCCAGCCCCTCTGGGCCTGGCAGCTTGGAGCCCCAGCCCTCTTTCATTACAAATTAGGCACTGGCTGTGCTACCTTCCCCAACAGCGTGGCCTACTGCTCTCAGTCACCCTGGGACTGGGCAGCAGCGGGTGAGCCCTGGCTCAGAGGCATCTCATGCAGGGCCCTCTCCAAGCATGGTGGGAGGGGCGGGGAAGGAAATGCCTGCCCAAATTGTAATAGAGATGTAGCCGTGTTAGTCTGGTCTTGCTGAAACAAAAGACAGGACTATGCAGCACTTTAAAGACTAACAAGATTGTTTATTAGGCGATGAGCTTTCGTGGGCCAGACCCACTTCCTCAGATCAAATTGTGGAAGAAAATTGACATGACCATATATACCAAAGGGATACAATCAAAAAAAAGTGAACACATATAAAACTGACAAATCAGATTTTAGAACGGGGGGAGGGGGTGAGGGAGGGAGGTTGGTGTCTATGAGATAATGATATTAGGGGTGATAATTGGGGGAAGCTATCTTTGTAATGGGTAAGATAATTAGCATCTTTGTTAAGGCCCATTCGTAAAGTGTCAAATTTAAGCATGAATGACAGTTCTGAGGCTTTCCTTTGTAATCTGGTATTAAAGTCCCTTTGAAGCAGGATGCATGTAATAAGGTTGTTGAGACAATGCCCAGTCTGGAAACTCATGGGAGAACAATTCCTGCCACTCCAGGAGAGGGGGATGCCTCATGGCCAGAGGCACCCGACAAGGTACAGTGGCTGTGGCCTCATCAGCTCCATGAGGACCTCTGTTGGTTGCAATCCAACAATGCAGGCCAGCAGCTCTGCCTTCCCACAACAGCCCCTTGGATGTTTTTACCCAGCTATCTGCAAAATCATGTGTTTCCTTCCTGGACAAAACAGCTTGTTTAGGGTTGATTTAGGATCAGGCTCAACAGCCATTCATTGTAGGGAAGCAAAGCTGTAAAGTAGTCTCCTATCAGAGAGAGGAGAAACGTGGAACTTGATTCTAAATGTGTAGCAGCTAGAGCTTAGACAGCAACGTCAGTGCAACATACTGCTGTTTGCAAGGGTGCGTCCCAAAGCAAGGGGACCAGGGAGCTTGTCTCTGCCTTTGACAGGATCTATTACACTGCTCATAATTCCTGGGGCATCCAATAGCCCGGTCCCTAGGGCTGGATTGTCAGAGTTCCCACTTCAAAGCTCTGTCTTCAGGGGTTTATTGCTCAGATGTAAACATTTGCTCCAGGCTGAAACTTGATCTAGAGTGGTTGGCTGGGAACTGCAGCATTTTCAAGAGAAGAGAAGAGAAGAGAAGAGAAGAGAAGAGAGAAAAAAGTTTGATTGTTCTATGCAAGTGTAAAAAAATGTCATACAACAAAATGTTGACTAGGTGAAGAAGCAGAACAGCCGTTTAACACAGAAAACCATAACAATGAGCATGTAGCATTTTGGCAGTTGTCTTTATATTAACAAACCTGCCTGTGGGGTAGCTCTTATTACCCGCTTTTACTAATAGGAAAAGTCCCGCCTAGAGAGGGTAGGTGATACCCTCAAACTCAGGAGGAATTTCACCCCTCTGCAGAGGGCCAGCAAGAGGACTTGGGTGGGTGCCTTTGCACAGAGTGATTTTCATTTCCAGTCTGTCTCATGCTCAGCCAGTCCATTGGATATGGCTGCCTCTCGAAAAGCGGTCTTGATGGATATCCAAGGGACTATAAGGCAAAGGAAAAGCCACACAAATTCCTCTTGATCAGTCCCCTTGTCTTCCTGTCTGAAGCACGGTGGAGAGAGATGTTTCAAGACTTCTGTGGGTTTGGATTGACACTTGGATCTGCAGTGTCTGCAAAGGGCCTTTGGAGGTTTCTTCTCCAGCCCTTCCAAGAAACAGGATTGGGGAAAAAAATAAGATTTTTAGACAGTAGAAAACAACTTTGGAATTAATAAGAACCCCATTGTGGTTATTTCTAGTGGCTTGGCTTCAGCCTACCAATGCACACACTTTAGCAACAAGGGGAAGAGCCCAACTGGCAGAACTCCTCTAACGAACCCAAAGGCTCCGCACTTGGCTCCTCGGGTCAGCTTTGCCACAGTTCACACATTGTTGGCAAACCAGGCTGTTGTTTTGTTGGATGGGCTTTGGGGGACCTTGGCACCAAGTCCCTCAGCATGAAGGGCAGTGTTTGAGGGGAGCCTGCGGCCAGTTCAGGATGTCCATTGTGTGGAAAAGTTGGCCACATTGAGTGGAGCCGTTTGCCCTGGGTTGGGGTGTGAGGTGATTCATGGGAATCCACACAGTTCTAGGTTATTGAGCTTCATGAAGGCCTGGCTAGAAGTGTAGGCCTACCCAGTCCTGTGCAGCCTCATTCTTACAGACCCCTGTCCTAACAGGGGAGCAGAGCAATGAGGAGAACAACAAAGGGACCTCGCACCCCAGCTCAGAATTTCCCAGCTTGTCTGAGTCTTCTCAGGGTGGCCATGTTGGAAAGACATTCCCATTTCACTCCCAGTCATCTCGCCCCTCAGTTCTCCTCTGCACCACCTCAGGCAGCCATGTCTCACCTCTCTCCCACCTCCAGCAGATGATGCCCCACAGGCGCTCATCCTGACAGCTCTGAGCAGGCCTGAGGGCTGCCCTGCCCAGAGAAGCACACAGAGACAATGTTGTGTCTTCTTTTCCAGCCTCTTTCTCCGAGCGCTCGGTGGTGAGTCACCCCACTTGGCTCTGCTAATAGGTCACCAGCGCCTGCGCCATCCCTAGGAGATCTGGAGCTGGAGACAGAGCGTTGCTCATTAAAGAAGAATTATGGCCTCTGCTTAAGTGGATCTTAGACCTAAAATAAATACCCAAATGTGTCCAGACAGCCTAAAATGTCAGCTCACTTCCCTGGGAAGAGCAGAGCCAGCTGGAGTCGACAGTTATCACAGCTAATGGAATGGGGGGTAATCACCCTCCGGCACCGAAAGGCACGGCATGCTGACAGCGCGCGTGAAAACGCCTCCGCCCCACATGAGTAGCACAGGGGAAAACACTGGCCAGGCTGAGTGTAGGGGATGGTCAAAGCCTGGAGACAGGCTGCTACTCTGCTCCTTCACCATCTACAGGGTAGCGAAGAGGACTGCCCGGGGCAGAGAATCCCTTTGCCAGCTGATGAGGGGGCTGCCCCTTCAATGACAAATGTGATGAAGAATTCAAACTGTGGGGAGAGACGAGGAGGATTCTGGCTTTTTTGGAACAGGCCAGACAAAGGAGGGGAATGAGGCAGTTCAGAGGAGGAGCGCCAGAGCCAAGCTACTGCCTGGATGCAGTACTCAGGTGCAGGGATGGGTGTCCAACAGCATGGGTCAGGTGCCTATGTGCTGATCTGAGCCCCCTCACAAGGAGGCCGTTCACTCAGGATTAGGGGGGCAAATGATCCAGGTAAGCACCACAAAAGAATCATAGAATCATAGAACGAGAAGGGACCTTGAGAGGTCATCAAGTCCAGTCCTCTGCACTCATGGCAGGACCAAGCACCATCTAGACCAGTGTTTCTTAAACTTTTTAAGACTGAGGAACACAAAATATTTTTTATGAGGAATACCAAGGATTTTTTGTTGAGGAAAAAAAAAGGTCAGGGGCAGGGGAAAGAGTCAGGGGGAAAGTTACTGAAGGAAAAAAAGGGTCAGGGGAAAGTTATTGAGCAAAAAAAAAAATCACCTGCCCTTTATGGGCAGCCATTTTGAATTCTGTTGTTCCACGGAACACAGTTTAAGAAACACTGATCTAAATCATCCCTGACAGGTGTCTATCTAACCTGCTCTTAAATATCTCTAGGGATGGAGATTCCACAACCTCCCCAGGCAATTTATCCCAGTATTTAACCACCCTGACAGTTAGGAAGTTTCTCCTAATGTCTTAATGTGATCAGGTGCCTTCCCTGCCTTTCATGAGCGGGGCCCTGTGCTGGAAATCAGAGACTCCAGAAAGGATTGGGAAGTCAGAGTGGCCAACATGCCACATGAGCTTCCAGGGCAACGCTGGGGCAGGAAGGGGGCTGTGCGATGGGTGGATGTATGAACAAGGGAGCAGAAGCAGAGAGGTGGTTTCACCTTTCTCTGCGGCATAGCAGAGATCAGGCTGGGATACTGCATCCGGTTCTAGGGGCTGCATTTTTAAAAGGAAGTTGAACAATTGGAGAGGGGCGGGAAAATGACTGGCGGGCTGGAGAGAATGAGAGCGACGTAAAGAGCTCAGTGCAGTGAGCGCATCAGAGAGAAGACCAACGGGGGACAGTCCAGAGCCTCGCCAGGGAGAAAATCCCAGGTACATTTAATCTAGCAGAGAAGGGCGGGGGAATTCAGGAAGCGGAAGTCAGACAAATTCACAACAGTGATTAGGCACAAATGTTTAGCAGTGACGGGGAGTCCTGGTCCAGTTGGACAAGCTCCCAAGGGACGTGACGGATCCCTCAGCTGTTGGTGTCCTCAGGCCCAGGCTGGCTGCTGCCTTGGACAATGCGCTAGTCAGACACAAGTTCTTGGGCTCAGTCCCAGGCTTCTGGGCGAAATGCTCTGGCCTGTGCTGTACAGGACTCAGACTGGAGGAACTAAGGGTCACCCCGCCCCCTGGCTTTAAACTCTGTGACTCTGATACTGCTAAGGGCCGAAGTTCCCTTCTAGGGAGGAAGTTCTATCACAGATGGAAGTTCTAGGGAGGAAGTTCTATCACAGATGGTCTAGACGGTGCTTGGTCCTGCCGTGAGGGCCGGGGACTGGCCCTGACGACCTCTCGAGGTCCCTTCCAGTTCTAGTGTTCTGTGATTAAGTCAGCCACATGGACAAAGGCATTTGGGAGGAGGGTTATCCCCACATTCAAGGCCTCCTTGCAGTGCCATTGCTAACTCCCCAGAGTGCAGCCTGCCCTATGTCACACCACAGCCATGAGCCCTGCAGCATCCAGGGCTGCTGTCGCTGCCATTCATCCTCCCCGGGTCCATAGATGGTCCACTCCACACGCTGGGCCCTTTCAGCTGCCCCAGCATTCTGAGGCTGTCCCTTCCCTCCCACATTTCAGCTGGTGGCTTTTCTGAGCAGGTACCAGGTGCTGGGCAGTCCTGTGCGTCTCTGGGTGAACTCCATTCTGCTCTTTCCAAGATAAGAAAAGTCACCGCCAGGAGCAGCCTCGGGACCTGTTGTTTTAGCATAGAAGGGAACCCAACCAGGGAGCAGAAGATAAAAGGAGGATGGGGCAAACACAGCATAAAGTGCCACTCATGTTTACAACAGTTTCTGCACCCTGCAAGCACCTGTCCTGGAACAAAGAGCATGCAGGGAAACTTCCGCCTGGAAACTAGGGATGTAAATGACTAGTTGACTAATCAACTATCTGATAAGCAAAATCTGATAGTTGACATGCTAGTTGACTAGTCGTTTCCCCTTCCCCCTTGCTGTCTCTATCAGAAAGAGGCAGCGGGGGGGGAAGGGGAGGAAGAGAAGGGGTGCTTCAAAGAGGCAGCGCTCAGGCTGCATGCGGCGTTTCAAAGTGGCAGCGCAGCATGGAGCCTGGAGTCTGCCGCTTTGAAATGTCGTGTGCAGCCCGGGGCCAGCTGGGGACTGGACTCCCAGCTGGCCCTGGGCTACACAAGGCGTTTCAAAGCAGCAGCGCCAGGTGGAGCTCAGAGTCAGCTCAGAGTCAGCTTTGAAGCGCCATACCTTTCAAGTGTAGCAACAGCCCTGGGACTTCAAAGGCAGAGGCTTATTAACTAATCGAATAGTCGATGCAAATTGCATCGACTATTCGATTAGCCAGTTCATCTAAATTTAACATCCCTACTGGAAACTCAGTTCAGCACCAGGGCCTGGTTCTTAGACAGCAAGCCCAGCTCAGGAATTGGCTCCCATTAGTGATCAAGACAGAACAAACTCTCCAGCTCCTTGTACTGCACCAGCCTGAGAACTCACCCCCTCTACATGGAACCTTGCCTAGCAAAAATGAACAGCCACACAATGTGTCTTCCCAAGTCTGACCATTTGCTCCCGTGCAAAGGGAAAGAACTGGGGGAGCGTGACCCTGCCCTTGTACTAGTATCTCTGTCTCAAGGGCCTCCTATCGCCAGAGTATGGGCCTCCTATCGCCTATTGCCATCCTCGCAGGCCATGGTAGCTATCATTTCTGGCTATGTGTATTGTGGTCAGGGATCAGGGCCCTGCTGTGCTTGGCACTGCACAGATACATTGAGCAGAGGATTGTGGGCAATTTAATGTAAAGGGAGAAATCACTGGCAGATACAAGCAACCGAAGGGGCACAAGGTAACAGGTAGTGTTCCCTGTAAGCTGAGCACTTGGGTAGCTGCCCAGGGGCAATTCAAATGCCACCCAGCTGATTAGCAAAGTGCCCACTGCTGGCAGCATGTGCATCTACTGGTGGTGCACATAAACACATGCCTTGGTGCACACAACAAAATTTAATCCACACACACCAATGGAAAAAATTAGAGGGAACATTGGTAGCAGGTGGACAATTTTGCTCCATGCAGTGAGCAGCAGCTGCTGGACAGGCTCTGAGGCTGAAGTGGAACCGAAGTGGTGCCCAGGCCTTAGGCCTTCTGTAGACGGACAGTTCCCTGACAAGAGCTTTGCTGTGCTGTCAGTCCCGGGAGCGTCCTACACTGGGCGCAGGGCACACGCAGGCGCCTAAGCCAATTCGCTGGCCGCTGCCCTCTGCTGGAGCAGGTCCTGGAGCCTTGCCCCCATTTCACGCTATTGGCTCCAAGGGGGCAACGTGGGCACAGTGCCCTGCGAGGGTGACTGACCTACCGAGGGCTCCCCAGCAGCCCACAAGCAGGCCAGGATGTTCATGGCTGCTCTAGGTGGTTGAAACGTGGGGGACTCCGTTCTCCGAGAGCAGCGCTCCTGCCAGCTCCTGGAGGTATTGGACTCCCCACAGGAGGCGTCATGCTCCCCGCTCCACGTGGCTGATGTTCTCTGTGCATGCGGGGCAGGAAATGGACCCATAAGGGGAGTCCCATCTCCACTGGCCATACTGCCTCTCTGGTGCCAGGGAAACACTTTGTGTAGAGCCTTGTGCAGTTTAGAAATAGCAGCACTGGGGCAGGCGACTTTTAACCCACCAGGGCCAGAGGATTGGGCAGCTGCTGCCAGGGCTGCTCCCCCAGCATGAAACAAAGAACCTGTCCAGCTTGTCAGCTCATGCTAATATGCTGGCTGGAAGGGGAGGAGAGACAGGTGCTTTACGGCTGCTGGGTTTCATTTAGACTGGATGGGTCATTTAAGTTATATAGTACCACACACACACACACACACACACTCACACACACATACACACACTCACACACCCGCATAGGACTCAGTGCTGGGAGGTGACACCGACACATTGAGGAGAGCGTCACGTGGGGCCAGCAGCAATGTTCCCCTTAATCTTTTCCAGCGATGTGCAGATTTTTTCCCACTCATGTGCGGAATAATTTTATGTGCACTGGGGCATGAGCAAATGTACACCACCAATGGAAACAAAACACCTAGCTGGGGGGGACTCCGCTAATCAGCTGGGGGGCGCTGGAATCTCTCTGGATTGGCCGCCCAAGGTCCCAGCTTACAGGGAACACTGGCCTGCAGTGCTGGCAGTAAGAATCTCCCTGTTCTCAAACTTTCCCGTTTTCTAGCTAGCTGGATTGCACCCCCCCTCAGTCCCCTGACTGTGGAAACGAAGGCCCTTGTTGGGTGGAACCCTTGGCAGCGCAGCACCGCAGGGTTGGAGAGGGAGCGGAGGAGAACTCTGCACAGAAGGAAAAGGGCACGGAGGCGTTAGGTATGCAGAATGCAGTTGCCCAATGTGAAAGCTGGCCGGGGCCCAGGGGATAACCTCCCACGTGACAATTTTAATGAGCACAAATTACTCAGGCTTCCAGGTTGTGTGTTCTTGGAGAGCTCCCAGTCCAGGGCCAGGCAGGCCCAGCCTTGCAGGATCCGATGGGTTCACGCAGCCTAGCGCAGGGTGGCTGCCGGTCATGCCGTGACACATCCTTGCACCATAGCCCAGCCTTAGGCACGACCCTGCTGCCATCAAAGCCAGGGGGGCATTTGCCATGGGCGACATTGGGCGCAGATCCCTGGGCAATGCAGCAACTGAGGCAGGGAAAACTGATTGGACACTTGTGCTCCCTGGTTTCCTAGCATGATGGAATTCATCCGTGATGCTAAATAGAGGTTAGCCATTGCTCTCGGTCCATGTAAATGAGAGGCAAGGAAGGGGATACTGCGTGGAGGAGGAATGAGGAGGAACGGAGGAAAGGCAGCAATGGGTGCAGATTCGATTTCGTGGCCCACGGGTATGGGGGCCCAGCTCCCAGCAATAGCAGGGTTGTTTTCCTAAGAAAATATTTGTTAACTTCCTACGCACGACTCCTTCCTCCTGTTGCACAGTTGCAGACTGAAAAATAACTAGGCTTTTACGCTCGTCGGCTTAGTTTCTCACACACATACACACACACACACACCCGGAGAGGATAACAAGCTGCTTTTAATATTTGTCATGTTTATTAACCGATGCAACAGCGGCGGCCGAAGACTTCCCCTGCCAGTTACCACTGAAATGTAAGTAAGGCGTCATAAATAAACCAGACTACAAAGAGCTCTCTCTGCAGCGATTTACTGAGACACTCTTGGCTCTGGATGTTACATCGGATGGTCCTTTGGCGCGCTCCAGTCCGGGTTTTGTAACAGTCACAATATTTTGGCTGGATATTGTCTTAGGAGGTGGTACTAGTAGGGTGGAATTCCCTCATGCTGGAGTTTGCACAAGATGCTTTCACAAAGCTGGATCCTCTGGTAATAATAATAATTAAAAAGCCCCGCCACCATATACTCCTTGAATGAGGACAGCGTCTCCGGCCTTGTGGGCAGGCGTTATGGAAGTCCCACTTGCTCTGATCTGATCACATACACAGGGAGCAGTGGGGGCTGATGGAGTGTAAACCAGCCTGGGCAATCTTTACGAGCTGAAATCCTGCACATCCCAGATTGTTTCTCTCCGCAGAGTTTGTGGGCTATTCGAAATCTGCTTCAAAACCAACCAGCCACACAACCCGCAGAAGCCCCGCTGCACCAGACTTCCCAGTGAACTCGCAGGGAATTTTTTTTTTTTTTTTTTTTTTTTTTTGACAGAAACTCGCCTGTCAATTTCCCTGGAGGAACAGAGGGGTTTTGGAGATTGGTCTTGTGCAAGTATTTTGAGACGCTCGAAGAGTCTCTTCAGCAGTCATGAGTGGCTGACAACTGGGAGGTAAGGGTTTCACCGTGCATGTTTGTTTGATTAAGCTTTCGCAAGGCGGGCTCTTAGCTAGGACTGTGAGCCTCGTCCGCTTCTGACTTGCAGGCTTGCCTCATGCAATATGGCTAATGAATTCGGACAATGGAAAGCTGTAAGGAATTACGGCAAACGCTGGTGGGATTTCCTCAGTCCCCCAACCACTGACCTGGGAGAAGCGTTACGGAGAAGGGGGGTGATTGCTTTCTGTTCTCTGCTTGTGCTTTGCATACCAGATCTTAGGGTAGGACACCAAGAGAGTTTATTCAGCATATAGATAATAGGCTCTTAAAGTCAGCCGCTGCTACTGCTGCTGCTGGTTCAGCCGCAACACCCAACCAGCTCCAGCGCAGGAGTCTAGCACTTTGCAACTGGCCCGTACTGCCACTGCCAGTTCCACCCTGACGTTGAAAGACGGTAGCAAGCGTCATGGGCAGCTGAACAATCAGGAGGATAGTTAACGGAGTCGGAAACTATTTGCATAGTTAAATTGCCATGGCTAATTCAGAATGTGGAGAAAAGAGCCCACCGTGCAGGGCACAACAGGCTCTCAGTGCCAGCTGCCTACAGCTAGACGAGGCCAGAACTCTGGGAGTTTGGGGACGTTCTGCCCTGCAGAGTCCTGTTGTCTCCTGCAAATCTAGGGCTACAGGATTCCCTTGTGATGGAGAGCCAGGCCCTTGGGAGAACCTGCTTGGGGCAGGTGGGCATGTGAAATACGGTGCCGCTGGCAGACTCGGAGGGCACTGAGCGTTCTCTCCCTGCCCGGCGCCGGTAGGCTCATTGCTGTTTGCATGGACAACCACTGGAAACCCTTGTCTCCTGCCTGCGGGTCCATGTGCTCCACGGGAGAACTCCCAGGAGTCAGGACTGCTCAAAGGCATAGCTGGGCTGTGACTGTTGCCAGCTGAGAGCCCTGAGAGATGGCCGGCTTGCACTGGGGTATCAAAGGTTCCTATTATTTCGGTCAGTCTATTATTCCTATCATTATTAATAATTAATTATTATTATTATTATCGAAGATTCCTATTATTACGGTATTTATCTATGCCCTGAGCGGGTCAGGATATTTACTGAGTCTGCCCTCAGCACTCCTAGGGTGTGTCTAGACGACAGGGATTTTTGGAAAAAAAGTGGCCTTTTTTCGAAAAATCTTTACCTGCATCTAGACTGCAGCCGCGTTCTTTCGAAAGTAAAGCGAAAGAACGCGGCAGTTTTTTCGACCGCAGAAAACCTCGTTTTACGAGGAATAACGCCTTTTTTCGAAAGTGCTCTTCCGAAAAAAGGCGCTATGTCATGCAAACAGTGCTTTTTCGAAAGAGAGCATCCAGACTGCCTGAATGCTCTCTTTCAAAAAAGCGGCTTGCTTTTTTCGAAAGTTCTGGTTGTAGTCTAGACGCTCTTTTCGAAAGATACTTTCGAAAAAGCCTCTTTCAAAAAAGGCTTGCAGTCTAGACGTATCCCTAGTGAGGCAGGGCTCTCCCTACCCTTGTCACGTGGGGAAACTGAGCCACGGACAGACTGAGGGATTTGCCCAAACTCACATCGGACGTCTGCAGCAAAGCAGGGAACTGAATCTACCTCTTCTGCAGCCTAGGCAAACACCTGACCATGGGACCATCTGGATCAAACACCAGGGCATGTAAAAGGCTGCACAGGTTTGCACTCAGATAGACCTCTGCGCGCCCCACCCCACCCCAAAAAAAAACATGCCGGGGGCATAAATGGAACATCCGACAGGGAGACAGGAGGGATGGGGCAAAGAGAGAGAAAGTTTAAACAACAGGGAGTAAAATATGCTCTCGAGAAGGGCCAGGTTTTCTGTTCCCAGCTCAGGCTCTGGCAAA
The DNA here is from genome assembly GCA_019425775.1 of Rafetus swinhoei. NCBI lineage: Eukaryota > Metazoa > Chordata > Testudines > Trionychidae > Rafetus > Rafetus swinhoei. Next base: position 10,595,131 of record JAFJHL010000300.1, read on the forward strand.
TCACCTCCCGATTTTAACTTCCCCGAGTCGCTTTTATATGCTGCAGAGAACCTCTCATTACAGCCCCACTGGGGCATGTTGTGTGAGCAGCGAAGCAGCACCAGGTTTTGGGGGCAGCCCGGTAGCATGCCCCAGGGTTGTGCGGCTGGAGTCCTTCCTGCATCTCTCCTGTCCCTGTCCCAGCCCTGTCCAGCCTCCGGATCCCTCTGTCCAGTGACTGTGGAAGAGAGATTGCAAATTAGTCCACAGCTCAGCTTGCTGGAACTCCTGGATCAGATAAAGCACAAGTCCCCCATCCCCTGTCCTGCCCCTAAACAAAGCTGGAGAAACTTGTTTTTCCATCGGCTTTGGAGGGGCAGCCCAGGACTTCCGGGCTCTGCGGGGTTCAGATGTGCAAGCCAGGAGCCCAATTAGACAAAAGTGGAGGGAACCTTTTCGGGAGCTTGTGTTTATAGACGCGTCCTTGGCACGGGGCTTCGTCCTCTGCCCAGACGGTGCGGCACACTGACCTGGGACTCCTAGCCCTCTGTTTCATCTCTGCTTTGCTCAGTGAGCAGCTAGCACATCAGCTTTTGACTCACGCTGGCTTCTCTCAGGGCAGGTCTATACTGCAAACTTTTGCCAGCAGGCTCTGTTGGTCAGGGGCGTGAGGAGAAGTGAATTTTACCCAGCATTGTGCTGCTTCCTGAAGGCCCTAGTACAGACGCAACTAGAGCAGAAACGACTGCGCTTGTGTTTTGCTCGGGGGGCTGGAATAAGTGATACCAGCAAAGAGGCAGCTTTGGGGTATAAGCCGTGTCCACACTCAGAGCGCCTTGCCGATGGAGCAGGGTTTCCCAACCTATGGGTCGGGACCCAAATATGGGTCGCCATTACATTTCAAAAGGGTCACCAAGTGTCTCCCCAGGTGGCTCTGCCCCCTCTCCTCCCCCCGTGTTTGAATTGCCTTGGGTCACCAAGTCTTCCTGAATTGTCAAAATGGGTCCCTATCTGGAAAAGGTTTTGCCAAACACAGATGGAGCATACCGATGTTCCTCTTCTAGCGAATTGCTCCTCACGGAGGCCTGGACTAAGCCATGGCGGGTTGGTGTGGATATATTTAAACTGATGCAAAGCGATATGTGGTTGCTCTTACCCCAAAAGAACAGGAGCTTGCAGCGACTTAACAAAAGGGGTGAGTGTTTGCGTGTAGACCGGCCTGCAGCCTTGGGCAGTTTGCTCAGAATTGTTTCAAGCTTTACACTTGATCCACCCTTCCTAGTTCTCTTCCGGTCCCGGGGGAGAGGGGATGGATTTTGTCCCCATGAGCATGGGCAGGTGCCTCTTGTCTTTCTGTTTTTAACTCTGCTAAGTATTTCTGAAGCTTCAGAGGGGTAGCCAAAAATTAGTCTGTAACTGGAAAAAACTTAAAAAACAACGACTAGTCTAGCAGCACCTTAAAGACTAACAAAACATGTAGCTGGTATCATGAGCTTTCATGGGCAAAACCCACTTCTTCAGATGACTGGAATATTAAAAGTCCAGATCCAAGAATAAATAAGGGGGGGGTGAGGAAGGAGGAGGGGAAAAAAAGGAGAAAAAAGACAGTGAATAGATTCTTCCAGGGGTAGCTGAGTTAGTCTGTACAGGATAAACTTAAAAAACAACAAATAGTCTGGTAGCACTTTATAGAGTGACTAACAAAACATGTAGATGGTATCATGAGTGTTCCTGGGCACAGCACATTTCAAGAGGCTGATGAGAACAATTAGCACCTCTGAGGGAGGCAAGACTGGCTTTCAGGGACTGAGGTTAGCAGAAATATTCAGCAGGTGCTTAAGGGAACAGCCACATGTTTAGCCCCTTGGAAATCTCAGCTGAAAACACCTCTTCTGAGTCCTCTGCCTTTCCCCTGGGCATCTGCTTTTCATCTGTAGTTTGTGTTTTGTAAGTGCGCTATGTAACCCAGGGCCAGTGTGTGTAGATGATGCTGAAACAATGCCATGTAACGTGCTATTGTGCAAAAAACAGGGTGTGTGTGTGTGTGTGTGTGTGTAATAAGTAACACTTGAGTTGGTCCTGTGCCAAACAAAATCCCCATGCATTCTCCTAAGCTGCCCAGTTCCATGTAATGTAGCCGTGTGTGCAGGGATGCCAGGCGACAAGCTAAGGTGCAGAAGGAGGAATGCAGGTGCTGTGCGTCTTCCTCCCTCGCGCACGCACCCGACTGCGGCACCACTCACGGAATCAGGGCTCCCTATTGGATTCCGAGGAGGGGGAACGCCTGGCATACTTGCTGTCTTTGTTCTTGCTGCCGTCATAAAAGCAATCAGAGAAGATGATGGGAGTCTTCTGTGGGTAGGCAGCTTCCCACCTTAGGTGGCGGTTTATATTGTGTGGCATCACAGGCGACCCTGGAGCACTGGTACATGTAGTAATGATTCTAATGACTATTTTTGCAGTACCTAGAGGCATGTTGCTTGCTAGAGGCTGCACAGATGCCTAGTGAGGGGCAGTCTCTGCTCTCAAGGGCTTACAGTCTAAATCAGCAGTTTAAAAAAAATGTCTCCTGACCCCGTTGCTGCCCGTGACCCCACATAATGTGACTGGAGTGTGGACTCTGGGGTGGGGAGGAGGAGGAGAGCTTTGGGCTGCAGGAAGGGGCTCTGGCTTTGGGGAGGGGGTCAGGGCTGGGGCAGCGGGAGCTTCCCTTGAGCGGCTCCCAGTTAGCAGTGCAGCAGGGGGGCTAAGGCAGCTTCCTGCCTGGCCTGACCATGCTGCACCCCAGAAGCAGCCAGCAGCAGGTTCCCAGCCCATGGGAGCATGGAGCTAGTGCTCAGGGCGGAGCCCTGTGCGATGTTCCCCTCCCCACCCCATGTAGGAGCTGGGCCTGTTGCCAGCCGCTTCTAGGGCACAGCGCAGTCTGTGATGCCAGAACAGGCAGGAAGCTGCCTTAGCTCCCCCACTGGTCACCTGATCCCCTTGCAGGAATGGGACCCAGTGCCTGACATTCCACCACCCAGTGCTGGATCGCTGGTCTAGTTTGAAAACCACTGGTCTAAATAGGCCAGGCAGAAGAAGGGTGGAAGAAATGGAGCATTGTCACCCTCTTTTCACAGATACGTGACTTGCCCAAGGTCCCAGGTGAGTCTGTGGCAGAAGCAAGGACGGAATGGAGGCCCAGTCTAGCACCCTCACCACGCGGGCCTCCTTCCTCATCAGTCTCATCAGTGCGGTGGCATCCCAGTCCAGAGCTGCTACGTAGTGACAGAGTGAGCAGGTGCTTGGAGGGAGAATCTGGGCTCAGCCCAAGGGGGTGGGTGGATGTGAAAGTGAGGTGGTAACGTAAGGTAGATGCACAGAGGTGGGACCACTGGCAGGCAGGAGTCTGTTCTAGACCCAGTGCCTGTTGCTGTATTTAGCACAGACTGTGCAGAGCCGATGTGAGGGCTTTGCAGGAGCTGGTGGAAGGACTCAGCACCCAATAATGCTGAGGAGAATTTTGCTGCCAGGTTTCTTTCTTTTCTTTTCTTTTTTTTTTTTTTTTCATTGCTTAGCTTGATGGTTTATGGTTTTGGCAGAACTTTGGCTTTGAAATATAATATCAAGTAAAGGCCTTCTGGTTAGTACATTTGACTTAATGCCGCCGATTTTTATTGCCTGAGGGATTAAGCAGAACAAAGTGGCTTTGCGTGTGGATGTGGACGGATGTTTGCTGGCCAGAGACATGCCAGGCACCCTCTGGTAGTTAAATGATCCAGCTATACATATACGTGGCACTCTTCACAGGAATAGCTTAAAAGCACGTCTCTTGTGCTGGTGTTGGCACTCGCCCAGTTCTCCAGATGGGGAAACTGAGGCTCGGAAAGGAGAAACCAGCAATTCAGGGGCAGCGTCAGAGCTAGAAGCCAGAACACCTGCTTCATTTCACCTTTCAAAGCAAATCTAACACAGCAGTGGGCAACTTGTGGCATGCAGCCCATAGGGCAGGGGTGGGCAATAATTTTGGAAGGGGGGCCACTTCACAAATTTCGGAAGTGGACGCAGGCCAACCCGGAAGGGGCAGGGCCTTGGGCAGAAGGGGCGGGGTTGAGAGCTACCTTACTGGGAGTTTTGCTTGGCCTGAGGTCCCTGTTCCCTGACTTCGGTCCAATGGAAGGGACCTGGAGCAGATGTCAGGGTGCTGGGGGCTAGCATCCTTCCAGAGCTGTCTGGGGTGGAGGCTTAGAATTCACAGAACATGGCTGGCAGCTCCTGGCCCCACTGCTAACCTGTTGTCTGGCAGCCGCCCGGCAGGCACAAGTCCTTTGAATAGAAGCAGTTCAAAGGGCTCACACGTCTCCGGCTCCCAGGCAACGCACTAGGGGATGAGGCCTGGAACTGCCTTGCGGGTCGAATCAAAGCCCTAGGCAGGCTGGATCCGGCCCTCTGCGAGGCTTTTGCCCACCCCTGCCATAGGGGCTCCACCTGCTGCCTTGTGGCCCCCCTGTCTACTCCCCCCATGCACCTCTTGCGCCCTGGGGCACCAGATCCCCGCGCTTACCTGCTCTTCTCCCCTCTCTCCCAGCACTTTCGGAGGAGTCTGATTCGCACTCCGTCCCTGCTCCTCCCCCTCTCTCCCAGAGCCGAATGCGGTGAATCAGCTGTTTGCGGTGCTCCAGCTCTGGGAGGGAGGGGGAGGAGCGGGACAGAGTGCGAATCAGGTGATTTGTGTGCTCCAAAAGTGCTGGGAGGGAGAGGAGAGGAGCAGGTAAGGGCAGGGCTCCGGTGCCTCCGTGCGCAAGAGGTGTGGGGGGAGGGGGTAGCCAGTGGGCTGCAGGTGGAGCAAAACCGGAGCTGGTGTAATATAAACACAGGCTGAATCACTGCGTGAAAGGCTGTCGTTTTGCTTTGTTTAACTTGCGAAGATTTATTTTAATCTGTATTTAGGTTTATTTAACAATGCTGAGGACTAGGCGCCGTTGGCAGAAAAAGATTTTCCTGTCCACACCAAATTTCTCCGATGATTAGTTGAGCTTCCCGACAAGATTTGTAAGTTTATAATATCTGGGCTTTGCTGCTCTTGGCAAGTGACTCCAAGCACTGCACAAGCAGCTCCAAGTATGGGAGGGAAGATGGAGCAGGAGCAGAAAATGTAGGAAGCCTAATTTCTAGCCCCACCCCACTTGCTAGGTGGTCATTGGTAGGTGTCTGTGTCTGTGTCTCCATCCATAAAATGGGGGTAAGGAAAGCTACCCAGCTTTGTAAAGAGCATCAGGGCCTAGGGATGCTACATTTGCATGAGGCACAGAGTTTAAGGCAGTGATGGGCATCCAAGACAAGTGAGTGGCTAACATGAATGGCCTTCCTTTGTCTCAGTGGGCCACAGGTGTGCCCCCGTCTGCCCCCTCCTGCACGCACCTCTTGTGCACTGGGGCACTGGAGCCCCACACTTCCATGGGCCACAGGTGAAACCCCAGTGAGCCACATACATGTTGCCCACCACTGGTTTAAGGTCATATGGGACCAAATCAGCAAGTCCAGCCTCCTGTATGTGTCAGGCCAGCACCTGCACACTAAACCCAACGACTGAAATGAACCCAAAGTATCACAGCGCTCCAGAGACCGGACTGTTCTATGCCCCAAGGAGAGAAGAGGAGGACCAAGGTGCACCAGGGGCCAAGGCCCCTATAATGGCAAGGAGATGATTACATGAAATACACACACATATTGTCTTGGCATGCAAGCTGCACCCCACGCTGCAAAGGAAAGCAACCCCACTCCCAATGGGGAGGCACTGCCAATGTGACTTAGGGGAAAATTCCCCCCCAGCACCACACGTGGCAATCAGTGAGACCCTGAGCATGGGAGCAAGAACCAGCAGGCCAAGCAGGGCCATCCTTAGGATGTATGGGGCCCCACGCAATACCATTAAACCGATGCCTTTCTGCCTGATGGCAGCTGAGGGAGGGACGATTTTTCAGAGCTGTGATTTTATCATCTTCAGCAACACACCAATGCAATATTTTTAAAGCAAATTTTAAACCCAGGTCCTGTCGATTGACAGTCAATTCAGAAATGGACAGGATGGACTTGGGGTTGGCAAATGCCTGTTAAATGGCTTCATCACGACTGGAAGGCTCTTTCACAAGGTTCAGCGTTCTGCTGGCAGGTCCGGCAGGCGTTGTCACTTAGGGCACATCTAGACTGCGGCGCTATTTTGGGACAGCTATTCCGCGTCTTTTGAACCAGCCCGTTATAGACTTCGAAATAACAGACTCGCTATTCCGACGTCCCTGTAGCCCTCGTTCCATGAGGGTACAGGGACGTTTTGGAATAGCAGTTTATTTTGAAATTAGAGCGAAATAAGATATGCAATTTGCATAGCTCAAATTGCGTACAGTAATTCCTCATTTAACACTATAGATATGCTTCAGACAATGAATGTGTTAAGTAAAAACGTGTTATGCGGGGTCAATTTTCCCATTGAAAATAATGGAAAAGGTGGGGGTTGCGTTTCAAGCGGTCGTGTCTGTTGGGACGGGACATAAGGTTGGGGGGGACAGGGGACTGGGTTACAGCAGGGAGGGGAGGTGTTTGGCTCTGGGGAAGGGAAGGGGAGGAGAGGGGAAGGGGATTGGGTTGGGAGTATGCCCCTATGACGGGTCTGCTGGGACCCGCACTGCGTCCAGCGAGGGGGGGTCGCCGGGGAATGGCACAGCGAGCGGTGAACCCTCCGCCGCTTTGCAGGGAGGTGGGGAAGCCCCGCGCTGCCGCTGACAACGGGCCAGCTGGGGAAATCGTGTTATTCTGGGGACGGTCGTGTAATTCAAAAAACGTTCCCTAAAAAAAAATCGTGCTATCGTGAAAACGTGTTAAGCGGGCACGTGTTAAATGAGGAATTACTGTATCTTATTTCGACCTACGGGTGCAGTGTAGATGCACCCTTAGTTAACTTGGATCCTCTCCGGAGGAAGCAGAGCCACAGAACAGGGATAGGAAGAGGCAGGTGGGTGGACAGTAAGACCCAGTGGTGCCCCAAATTTTCAGGTGCCCTACGCCACTGCATATTCTGCATATGGGCAAGGACGGCCCTGCAGCCAAGCACCAGAGAGAGAGAATGCTCAATGCCACCTCAGAGCCTGGCTCACCCCATCCCATCCAGTGGCCCATCGCATCAGAGGAAGGAGATAAAACAAAAACCCAGAATACTTTGGGGAAGGGGCAGGAAATCCCTTCCTGACCCCTGAAGCTGGCTGCCTGAGACCCTGAAGCATGATCTTTGAAGATTACAAGACAAACTGGGAGCCCAAGGGCTGTTGTGCTCTAACCCCACCATCATTAGAACCCACCATACAATCACACATATACATTTATCCAGCCCTCTCTTAAAACTAATTAAGTTGTTTCCCCCCATATTTCTGACTGGGAGGCTGTTCCAGAACCTCTCCCTTTGGGTGGTGAGAAACCTTCTAATTTTTCCAGCCTGGATTTGCTCTTGGCCAGTTTATCCCCATTTGTTCTTGTGCCAGCTTTTGTGTAGCTTCAATAGTTCTTCGCCCTCCCTGGTATTTACCCCCCACTGTATTTATAGCAGTCAGATCCCCTCTCAGCCGGCTTTATGTTAGACTAAACAAGCCGAGCTCTTCCCGTCTCCTCTCAAAGACAGGTCCTTCATTCCACTGCTCTGTCTAGGAGCCCTTCTCCCCCTGCACCCAGTCCAGTTTGAATTCATCTGTCTTGAACCTGAGTGACCAGACTGCACACAGGACTCTACCTCAGGTCTCACATGGCCCTTGTCCAGTGGCACTAATTCTCTCTCTCTACTAAAAATGCCTCATCTGATACGCCCTAGGTCAGTGTTTCTTAAACTTTTTAAGACTGAGGGACACCAAACAATACTTTTTTTTTTGAGGAACACCAAGGATTTTTTGTTGAGTGCAAAAAAAAAAAAAAGGGTTGGGGGGGAAAGTTATTGAGCAAAAAAAAAAAAAAAAAAGGTTGCCTGCCCCTTTAAGGGCAGCCATTTTGAACTCTGTTGTTCTCCGTGGCACACCTCTGACTGCCCTAGGCCTTTGCCTTTTCCACAGCCACATCACAATCTGTGACTGATTCTCCCCCCAAGGGCTCTCTCCTCCTCTGTTGCTTCCCACTGAGGAGCTCCCAGCTGGTCTCTCTTACGAGGAGACCCTAAGTGCATGGCCCCGGACGGTGCATTTCCTGCCATTATTGAAACATCCCAACTAGCGCCAGTCACATCATAGCTCAGACCCTTTCCTCACAGATGCATAGGAGCTCGGGTCTCCTCACAGTGGGTCTTCTCAGCTGAGCTGCTGCAGGCAGATACAGGGTGTACAGTTGGTGGCATTCTCCCTGTACGACATCCATACACATGAACGTGTGAATTGCACCTGGTTCTTTTCCTCCTCTCCTGGTTGGAGCAGCTCTGTTGGATACGCTGAGAAATGCATGTATGACAGAGTTGGAGCAGCTTGTCCTCATTTGTGGATCCCAGGTACTACCTGGGTTATTGTTGTCATGCCCCCCATGCTTTATGAAAATTGGCTTATGAATAGCAATATGCATAACTTGAAGATGTTTTATGTAAAATCAGCCATGGAACACATCATTTTTTAAGTTTACTATCTGCTGGAGCGGTATATTCAATTTTTGTGCATGTATCATTCTTGTATGTGAAGTTAGAAATATGAAGTGTGGAGCCAGTTTTTTTTCTAAATATGCTAATAAGGGCCTTTATTGATACTTTAGGAACTTAATGGCTCAGTACTCAAACCAATGGCCTGTGAATAGTTTTTTTCCTGTAAGCCCAAACTGTGGTCAGTCCTAGAAAGACATGTGACCATGCCATCTGGTACTGGAATCCGTCTTGAATCTGGTACTTTTCCACAGGGATGGAGAGACTTAACAAAGGGTTCCTGCTCTGGGGGAAAGTCTATGTAAAGAACGGAAACTAATCAGGTCTTTGTCTTCAGCTGGCTTTTGAAATCACCATCCCACACTGCCCACATGAAGAAACCTATAAACAAAAAACTCTAAAGAAATCTGAAAAGCTGCAGACCCAGGCCAGAGTAAAAATCAATTCTGACTTGTTCTTATTTCAAGTAAAATGCTTCAATTGTTTTTTAGAGTAAGAATTTGCACATAACAAGTTTCTTAGTATATTAGAATTAGCTGGCATCTTTTTTTTTTTTATTTTAACATAGTAACTTACTTTGAGCTGACTGTTTTCACTTACAGCCACCGAAATCCTTCCTTTTATACTTGATAAAAACACTTTATCAAACCCAGTATTATTATATTTGTTACCGGGGGTGGAGAAGCAACCACTGTGCATCTCTCTCTTTCATTGATAAAGGGGACAAACATTTTTATGAGTTTTCTCTGTGCAAAACTTTCACACAGGGTAAGACGGATTTATTTTGGGGGGAGTTGGTCCCTTTTGGGGGGTGGTTTCATGGGTTCTATCAGTGGTCTTATAGCTGAGTCCTCCCAGAGCTGAGCTGGTTCAGCATTTGTGCTGCTCTGCAGGGGAGGTGGTAACCCCAACTCTGTGCCTTGACTGAGGGAGACCAGAGCTCCTGGCCCAGCTGGACAAAATGGTGGGGAATCTCAGAAGGCAGGCATCAATGGCTTGATCAGCACACTGGGGACTTCTGTAATCCTGCCTGTCACAATTGTGTTGTGGGCTGTCTGCATCAATGGTGTTACTTCACTCTCGGGGTCTGTCAGGGAAAACACCCAGGAGAGAGGAGTGGCTCCTGAGTCTCACAGCCGTTGGCAAACGCTGGGGACGTTTGCTTTTCTGCGCTGCCTCAGCTCCCTGCTGGAGTTGCCAGAGCGCTGTCCCCAGGAAGGCTCACTCCTGTGATGGGATGAGGATCAAAAACTCACTGAGGTGTAAAGACAAACACTCCCTGGAGCAAGGGGTCAGGCGCTTTTGGGGGAGAACCTGCCTGCCAGAGGCTGGGGGTCTTTGGGGAGGTCTGTGGCAAGAGATATGTGCTGGGCTGGAGGTTCCCTTGCTGTGCTCCCACTGTTCAGATTAAATACTATTTGGTGTGTAAGAAGGCTGTTTTGGGTCTCTCTGTTCACCACCCCAGAAGGAAGTGCTGCAGGTGCCAGACCCACTGAGGGCACCCACAGTGCTGTAGCCCTGCTGGTGAACCATGGCAGTCCCCCTAGTGAGGTAAAGGCTCAAGGCCTCAGACCTGCAGGGGCACAGCCAGCAAGACCAGATGACAGGTGGAGGCACAGCCAGCCCTGCAACTGGGACACAAGCTTCCAAGCACTTGTGAATGGCCCTATCTCATAGAGCTGGAAGGAACCTTGGGAGGTCATCAAGTCCAGTCCACTGCCTTCATGGCAGGACCAAGTACCATCCCTGACAGATTACCCCAGATCCCTAAATGGCTCCCTCAAGTACTGAACTCACAACCCTGGGTTTAGCAGGGTAATGCGCAAAACACTGAGCTATCCCTCCCCCCAGCAGCTCTCCCAATAACAGTGTTCAGGTTCCTGCAATGGCATCTGGCTTCCCCCAGTTCCCCCTGCAGCTTCCATAGGCAGCGCAATGCTCCCCTGCCCGTCCTGAGCCATGGTGGAGTCTGTCTGTGCGTTATTTAAAAGCCTTCCATACAAGAGGCGGCTGCATTTTAAAGTTGGGGGAAATAATTTCTCTCTATTGGGCCTGATTCTGTCCCCCTGGCTCAGGAAAAGCACATTGAGCTGGGAGATCCAGGCAGACAGGCAGCAGCGAAGCAGCCAGAGACGAGGACATTGATACAGTCGTCTCTAGGTTTCGGAGCCTCGTGGGGCAGGACTCACTCATCTGAGCTACTGAACCAGGATCTGTGCAGTGTCGGGTGGCCCTGGATCAGTCGGCCACTGGGCTCAGCTACTGGAACCTGACAAATACCAGGAGAAGGGGACAATCTCTTAGCAAGCTGCCTGTGGAAGGAGGCACTTTTGCAGGCAGGCCAGTATACACCAGTGGAGAACTTGGCCCAATGTTTCAGGCAGCCTCCTTTTACATGGGGTCCATGTTTGGAAAGTGTCCTTCATCACCAGGTGCACAGTACTGTAGAAAGGGGGCACCTGGGATGGCACAACCTGTCCAAAGCGCGCTGTTTCCTCAGGGAATCCCACGCGGCTGCTTGCTTTTTGTGCGGGGGTTTGCAGGGTGGGTCTGGCTCCTGGTCCCATCACACCAGTGTCTGTCTCCTGGGAAAGAGTGTTGTTCTTTGCACTGCGGTGTAAGGGACTGTCCTTCTGTAGCCGCAGCATAGGAACCCCCCACCCCCACCACCACCCCAGTCATTATTATTATTCCTCACTGTCTATTGGACAGTAGCACATCCAGGCCCTCCTCACAGGCCAGGGCCCCATTGCAATAGCGGCTGTAAAAAGAAACATAAAAGCCAGTCCTTGCCCCAGAGATCTCACAGTCTGTAGCATGGCGTGTTAATAGCCCAGTCCGAGGCATCCAATCTGAATATTTCACAGGGGGAGACATGGACATTTGTGCTATAGAGAAGGGAGGCAAATGTAGGATGAAAATGACAGGTCTGGTTGTCCCCCATCTAGGACCTCTGGAGCTTAGTGCAGGAGCCTCTATCGCGTGAGCTAAAAGCCAGCTGGCTCTCAGCTAAGGCTGTAGAGCAAATTCATTATTCTCTCTACTAGCCAATTAGCCCGTCATAAGACGGGATTTTCAGGTCTTCTCTCCTGAGCTCTCTCGCTCCGTCTCTCTCTCTCTCGCTCTCCTCCTACTGCCTCCCCCCTCTCTCTCAGCTCTCCTCCGCCTCCTGCCTCTCTCTCCGTCTCTTTCTTTCTCTTCTCCTCCTCCTCCTGCCTCTCTCTCCCCTCTGTCTCTCCCTGCCCCCCTTCCCCTTCCCTCCCGCCGTGGCGCTCGGCTGAGTGCTGCCTGCTCAGCCGGGCTGCCGCGAGGGAGGGGGGCCGGGCAGTGACGTACATGGCCAGGGGGCAGGACCGTGTACGTCACCGCCCTGCCCCCGCTTCCCCTCCCGCCACGGGGGAGCCCAAATGGCCCCTTGCGCTGCTGGCTCCCCCGGCGGCCTGGCAGAGAGGCGCAGCACTCAGTTGAGCGCCACAGCGGGAGGGGAAGGGGGGGCGGTGACGTACACGGCCCCGCCCCGGCCGTGTACGTCACCGCCCCACCCGCCCCTCCTCCCCCACGGTGGCCCGGCTGAGCGTGCAACACTCAGCCCAGCCACCACGGAGGGAGGGGAAGGGGGGCGGGGCACTGACGTACACAGCCAGGGGGCGTGGCCATGTACGTCAGCGTTACAGACGCACAGACACTGGGCTACTATATATATGATAAGTGGTCGAAGTGGCACTGTCCCAGACAGTGCACCCCACCCAGTAGGTGTGTGGGTTACACAGAGTGCGCAAGGTGCCCCGCGGCCAAGCCAGGATGACAGCACGTTCAGATCCTGCCTGTGCCCAACGCTAGCAGGACAGGCCCCAGGGGGGTTGCCTTCCGGGACACTTGTGAACTGGGGAGTCCCACCCAGTACCAGGCAGAAAGTTCCATCATTGTCTGTCTTCAACCTCCCTGTCTGTCTGCCCATTGGAACTCATTCTCCTCCGCAGCCCTGGGTATGTCAGGCAACGGGGGCTAGTCTGGCCATGCTGAAGAGGGTTTGGTTGACTCCCATTGGTTGCCCAGCTGTCAGTACCAGGGGGCTAATGGTGCAAAACTGGACTGAGACCACAAAGTGGAGAGTCCTGTCAAACACAGGGCAAAACAAACCCCTCCCTAGGCAGCAGCCTGCTACAGCCCAGCCTGGCCCCGAACAGCAAAGGTCTGAGCTGGCTATTTTGGTGCAAGCTGACGTACAGAGGAACGCTGGATTCCCCGTGCAGGCCTCTCCAGCCTGGCGCCTGCCTCTAGCCTTCACCAAGGCAGTTCCTCATGCTCCAGAAAAGCAGAAAACACCGTCACGGACTTAGCAAACTGTGCCGTGCTAGGAGCGGGGGGAGGGGGGGAGAAGCTGGGGTGGCCAAAGCTCCAGTTTTAAAAACAAAAATCAAATAAATACATGGAGCGAGGCTAAGACTGGAGACCAGGGAGTGTGCAAAGGGGGGACTCGGTAGACTGGTGCTCTAGTTCAGTGGTTGTCGAACTACAGGGCGTGACCCAGGACTGGGTGGTGGAATGTCGGGCACTGGGTCTCTTGCTGCAGGGGGATCAGGTGACCAGTGGGGGCGCTAAGGCTGCTCCCTGCCTGTCCTAGCACCACCGACTGCACGGCAGCCCTGGCTCCTAGGTGGGGGGAGGAAGAGAGCGCACAAGGCTCTGTGCACTGCCTCTGCCCTGAGCACTAGCTCCGCACTCCCGCTGCTGCTGGCTGCTTCTGGGGTGCAGCATGGTCTGTGGTGCCAGGAGAGGCAGGAAGTTGCCTTAGCCCCCTCGCTGCACTGCTGACCGGGAGCTGCTCAAGATCATCCCTCCTGCCCCAGCCCTGACAGCCCCAAAGCTGGAGCCCACTCCTACACTCCAACGCTTTCCTCCTCAGCCCCAACCCGGAACCCTGGCGCCAGTCAAATTATGTTGAGTTGCGGGCAGCAACAATTTTCTTCAACTGGGTCATGAGAAAAAAAAGTTTGAAAAGCACTTCTCTAGGGGATGTTGGGTCTGTCCTGTGTCCGACACGCATGATGCCGGCGCCTCTCTGCATGGGATGAATTTCACCCGTCTGTTCCAGCCATCAGCCATTTTCCTGGACTGTGTTCCCTTCATTCCTACAAATATCCCAGCCAGTGGCTGAGCTGTACAGGCAAGAATTCTCACTGGAACAGTGAATTTTAAATCAAAGTCGCAAAATATTAGTGGAAGGCAAATTCTGAATGTGTAAGAGCGAGTATTTGCGTGGCAAACCTGACCCTAAGCGTTACAGTCATACAGTCGGGAAAGGGCCGTACTGTGTCACCCAAATGGTCAATCAAAACAGCTCAGCGGCAGTGAAACTATTTGGGAAATAACATGGAAAAAATGAATAAATTTCAGAAATCTGCCCTTTACGCCAAGAGCCAACACGGGAAAATTCATCAGATAAATCATCCGTTACAAATTACAAATTATTCAGCCAGCTCCAAGCCCTGATGCCATCTTCCCCTCCCTCAAACATTCCTATTGTGTATCCAGCAGGGTTTGTGTTTGCGAACCAGTGGGCCTGTGGACGGATCTCCCCAGGGGTCGTATGCTGGTGCCATTGGAATATTATCTCCTTTGTCCTGTCTCCAGTCCTCACACAGTCCTCTGGCCCTTCTCTCTCAGACTCAGAGACCCTTCAGGAGAGCCCATTCACATTATGGGTTGCTTGATATGTTCAGCCATGGGCAATAGACCAGCAACTTGGGTATTATGGATTATTGCTTCAGTCTTCCCGGCAGATCATGTGGGCGTATTTCATTTCATGTGGAGAGGGCTAGTGGTGAATTCTGGAGGTGGCTTACATTGGTTGGTTTGAAGGGGGTTCCCAGGTACCAATTTATCCTGACACAATTGCAAACAAGATGCTGTCATCCTGGATGGCAGGACAAGTCTCTCCACAAAATGACCACACAGCAATTCAGGTTACGCTAAAGTCTCCCCATTGATGGGAGAACGACATACATCTCTTACCGCCCTGCCAATATTTAGAATGGGAATCGTTTGCAACAACCAGGGTTTGATGGAGGTCTTCAGTAGCCCGAAGGATGGCCCAAGATTGGGAGGAAGCATTGGAGACAGGTCCTCCTACCCCATCCGTTCACATTCCTCCTTCACTGTGTGACAGATGAAAGCACCTCAAGAACCTACACCGGTGCCTTCGGGAAACACTGGAATCTGTTATTGACTTCTCCCGGGTATTTTAGACGTACATTACACAGGAGATCAGGCTCAAATGGTCCCTTTGGTTTCAAATCTCTGGAGTATCTGTAGCAAAGCAATATTTTAGCTAACTATCTCAGCGTGCCCCATCTCCAGTCAGGACACAAACTTGCTTGCTCAGCTAGGCCGGCAGCCAACCCTGGCATCTGAGGTTTTGTATGGGGTAGAACATGGAAAATGCTGCAAAAAATTTTTTTGCATTGTGAAAGGAATGCGCTTTGAGTGTGCTGGCACCCTCTGAGGTTGCTTTCTGGTGAAATGCCAAGGCCTGTGCACGGAAGAAGGTGCAGTTGGAGCGTTTGAGTGGGGGATGTAAGCAGTGCATAGATAGACATGCTGCTAGCTCTCTGCGTGCGGGGAGGTTTCCCTGTGAAAGTTCTAGCAGCTGTGTTTACAGCTAGGAAGGCTTGCCTCGCCAGCTAACTCTGCAGGACTGGAGACAGCTCTCAGAAGCCAATTTTGAACCCAGAACCCTGAGTATTTGAACCAGGAACCTGCTAGAATCAGTGAGGGGAAAGCGACCCAGGGACCTGTGTGTCCACTGGAAAGGAACAGTGCTGGAATTTCCAATACTGAACACTTGCAATGAAGCAGGGCTTCATTTGGAATGGAATAGGACCAGGGCTCAAGCAATTTTTTTACTGACATGGAAAGCCCAGAGGTGCAGGGGCTATGGACTGCCAAGCCCCAGGATGACATGAAGCACTGCAATGAACCTTGTGAGAGGTTAACAGCATGCAGAAAGGGTTCGGTGACTGATTTTGCACTGGGAACTCTTTTGGGAGAATTGGACCCTGTCTGCAGGCAAAGAGGGAGGCAGGACGTGCCAGCTGCTCCACCTCGCTCTGTGTTTCACCTTTCTTCTGAATCTCAGAGTCTGCTGGAGCAGCAAGGGAAATGCAGCCCAGAAACCAGCCCTCTTCTCTCCCTGCATATTCCCTGTCTCTGGCCTGCAGATGTTACCAGGATCTTCTCAGCAGTGGGGCACACGTGGGGAGATGGGTGGGTTTCACAGTCAGGTCCCAAGCCATACAAGGCTTTCTGGATCAAAGGCAACACACAAAACTGCAGCAGAAAGCCAGTGCAGATGTCGAGGAATTGGAGCAAAAATGCTCCCTGCAGCAAATGACCATCTAGCTTGTGTCACACACAAGGGGCGGCTGTGACTGTCAGGCAGTATTGTGCTGCCGTATGCACAAGTCAGTATCGCCCAGTCCAGTGGTTTTCAAACGACAGGTCATCACCCAGTGCTGGGCGGTGGAATGCCAGACACTGGGTCTTGTTGCTGCAGGGGGATCAGGTGACCAGTGCGGGTGCTACAGCAGCTCCCTGCCTGTCCTGGCACTGCCCACTGCGCTGTGCCTCAGAAGTGGCCAATGACAGGCCCAGCTCCTAGGTGGGGTGTGGGGAGAGCGCACAGGGCCCCATGCACTGCCGCAGCCTTGAGCACTAGCTCTGCACTCCCATTGGCTGGGAACCTGCTGCTGGCTGCTTCTGGGGTGCGGCATGGTCGGCGGTGGCAGGAGAGGCAGGAAGCTGCCTTAACACCCCCGCTGCACCGCTGACCAGGAGCTGCTCAAGGTAAGCCCCTCCTGCCCCAGCCCTTAACCCTCTTCCAAAGCCGGAGCCCCCTCCTACACTCCAAAGCTCTCCCCCTCAGCCCCACCCCGGAGCCCGCACTCTAGTCCAGTTATGTTGGGTCTTGGCCATCGACAATTTTCTTCAACTGGGTCACGAGGAAAGAAGTTTGAAAACCACTGGCCCCGTCTGTGATAAGAGCCCGGCTGCATGTTGCTCCAATGTGAACCCCGCCGTGAGTGGGGAGACAACCGCCCCTTCCCTGTAGCTATGTTCTGTGTCGGGGGTGGAGGGACCCAGAAGCCACCTGCAGCAGGTGGGATCCTGCCTGGAACCCCAAATGCTTGTTTGGAGCAGAATGCTTGTTGCTGCCTTCGCTAGCCCTGCCTCCCTCCCAGGGTGCTTCAGTGGAGGGCAGAGCCTGAGGAGGTGGGTACCAGGTGTGCCCAACCCCAGGCCAAAGGCTGTCTCTCTGGCAAGCTCTGTGAATCCCAGTGAAGTACAATGATAACTGGGCATGGGAAGCCATTGTTAGGAGCTGCTGGCTGCTGATGCTGGAAAGGGCATTGCAGACTAGGATGGGTGCACAGGGCGTTGCCTTTGCTGCAGAAGGGCCCAAATTCAGCCACAATCCCCCTCTGCAACAAGTCTCTGCTCCAGATCAGTTTGCGCCCCGTGTCCCTGCGCACCTTCCCTTCACGGGTGTGTCCGGCAGGCTGGGGGGAGAAGGGGCTAGTTTAGCACAAGGATCACCCCTCCTTCCCCCGTCTGAGTAAACACTCCTATGGGGGAGATGGAGCACTTTGATAGTGTTTACAAAGCAGCAGGCAGCAAACAGGCTTCAAAGCCCAGCACAGCCGGTCTTTACAGAAGCAACTCAAGCCCATGGGGAGCTCTGCGCTCCTGCCAGGGCAGGGTTTTTTGGGGTGGGAGGGGGCATAACAGGGCTGTGGTAAAGTTCCAAGTCATGAGGAGAGGGGGGTGGCATGGAATGTGAGTAATGGTCCACTGCCCTCAGCATTGTTCTGCAACCAAAACAGCCCCTGGTCTTCCATTTTAGCATGACCACCACAACCTATGGATGATATAGGAGTTGTGCCCCCCTCTAGTGGCTGATCCAATAAAGGATGATGGTCTACTACTGCCATTATCTAAAGGACTTCCTCCTCCAGCTCAAGTAGTAGAGGTCTGTACTTTAGTGCTGGGTTCAAATCCTGCTGCCAGCCAGTGCTGGGGGGTTGTTACAAGCATGCAAGATCTCCTGCATGCTCCATGCTGGCACTCTTCTGCACCCCTGGGAACTTGTGCCCATGGAACTTGAAGTCACGGCCACGTGTGCTGCTCCGGTGTAATGCCTGCTCTGAGGTGCGCTCACAACGCTGGCCACGTGGGAAATGAAATTCAAACTCTCTCAGGGCTTTCAGGGTGTGTCTAGACTACAGGGTTTTTTCACAAAAAGTAACCTTTTTTCGGAAAAAACTTCATCTGCGTCTAGACTGCAGCCGCGTTTTCGAAAGTAAATCGAAAGAACGTGGCAGTTTTTTCGATCACGGTAAACCTCATTTTACAAGGAATAACGCCTTTTTTCGAAAGTACTTTTTCCAAAAAAGGTGCTATTGAATGCAAACTGTGCTTTTTCAAAAGAGAGCATCTAGACTCTCTTTCGAAAAAGTGGCTCACTTTTTCGAAAAATCTGCTTGTAGTCTAGACGCTCTCTTTCGAAAGAGGCTTGTAGTCTAGACGTAGCCTTGCTGTTCACCTGGAGAACAGTAGAGGCGCAAGTCCTGGTCAGGGCAGGGTACTGGGGGATGCCTCCTGGAAGCCAAGAACCTCGACTTTCTCTACGCTGGGTCTACACTACTGTGAATTCGACCACGCCAGATCGCATGTTGCATTACTCCTCGTGAAAAGGAGGAGTACTGAAACTGACTTCAGCGCCCTTCGAGGCAACGGAACGGGCTTGGTAGTGTGGACTCTCTGTTTAGAAAACCAACCTTAAGTGGCTGAACTCTGAACTAGTGCAGACCAGGCCTCAGAGCAGGGACTTTCCCAAATCCAGCTCCTTTGCACAGATTTCCTCGGGCCTGTTCGGTGCTGGCCCTGTGCCAAAAGGAGATCACCCCCCTTCCTGGGCATTGCTAGAGACCATTTTCCTTCCTTTCATGCTGAGCTGCCCAGAGTAGGTCGCCCCGAATTCCTCTTGGCCTTAGAGCCGGTCTTCAGCAATGGAGTTGGCTTTTGCCCAGCATTGACTGACATTCCCAGCCTCAGCTGCTGCGTCAGAGTGTATCTGCTCCTTCCAGCTGGAAGCAGGCCAAGCCACAATGAGCGAGGAAGGAAAGGCCTTCAGTGGGCCCAGAATCCTTCTCGTAGGGCCTGAGAGGTTTCTGCCAGCTGTACTGGGCTTTGGTTTGGGTCTCAGGATCATGAATGAGAACCTTGCTGTCTGGGCAGCAGGTGGGACAAAGGACTAGGGCATGTACTGGGGCTGGGGACCTGTTGTTTTCTCTGCACACCAAAGCCAGCCTGGGAACTGCCAGCTGGGTAACAGGAGTGGGACTGCCCAAGACGTGATATTTTAAAGTGGGTTTAGTGCACGGAGGAGCGTAGTGAACTGGAGTGGGGAACCATTTTTGGGCTGACCCACCGAAAAATCAGTCGGAGGCGACACACAAGTGAGAAGCACACAAAAAAAAACCCCCGTCATAGACGTGGTCCCCGCCTGAGAAGGAGAAAGACACTCCCCACATACCAGAGCCTAGAGGGACCCAGGCTAGTAGACTCTGTATGCTCCAGCCCCATGGGGGGATGGCGTGGGGGCTGGAGCACCAG
This sequence comes from Rafetus swinhoei, assembly GCA_019425775.1. Classification (NCBI taxonomy): domain Eukaryota; kingdom Metazoa; phylum Chordata; order Testudines; family Trionychidae; genus Rafetus; species Rafetus swinhoei. Next base: position 10,614,419 of record JAFJHL010000300.1, read on the forward strand.
CGTGTGCTCCTTAATGCTGAGGAGGGGGGTGCCCAGAGCCTTGGGGACCAGAGCCAGGCAAGCCAGGGGCTGCATATGGCCTCCGGGCCTTAGGTTCCCCACCCTTAACTGTTGACAGTGCAACAGAGACCTCTGAGAGAGGCCAGAGGGCAGCCACAGGAATGTCCATCAGAAGGCTCCTCAGCCATTGGTGTCTCCAAGCCAGGAGAGGTGCCCAGGAGAAGTCCCTGGGGTGGGGAACCAGCGGGGTGACCCCCCTTCCTTAGGTAATGCCTGCATGAGTTTGAAAGCTCCGCCTGGCCCTCTTCTCCTGGCCGGCTGTGGCTGGTTGGTACCTACCTGCTAGTGTGCTTGGAGGCTGCATTTGCAAGCGCTGGTAGGAAGCCAAAGCTTGAGCACAGCCCCCTGGCTGCTCCCGGCTGAGGGAGGGAGAGGCTACTTCGCTGAACTGTAGGCAGCCCCTGAGATTAGCAGCATGGCGCTTGGCTTGGATTGATTGCAGATTCACTGTGGAGGCCTCGGGCCAGCTCCGCAGCTGATGCAAATGGCCAATGGAGCAGCACTGATTTACGCCAGCCAAGCACCTGGGGTCCTAGTCTAGAAACTCTGCCAAAAGCCCGTTGCCTGCAGCATGAGAGAGATCCTGTCACCACAGGACCCTCACCATCCCAAGCTCCTAGCGGTTTAGAGTCAGCATAAACCCATTTCCTGTTGTGCCACAGAACTGCTGTCCCCACCAAATGCCTGCCCTGTCTAGACGGGCCCTGGCAGCATCGGTGAAGTGGAGTTATTTTAAAGGGATTAACATCATTTTCTGTTTCATTTGACCTCACAGATTGAATGTCATCCCCTTTAGACCCACACAATAGCAGCCATGGGAAGGGCGTTGCATTGCCAGCTGCCTTCAGAAGAGCTGTGTCAGAGCTTTCTATTTAGCCGGGATGTCTCACTTCCTCCCAGACACACAATACCCAGGGGAAAAAAAACACCTCCTCAATCATTTCCAATTGTTCCCTGGGCAGCACTGTCTGGGCAGCGTGCATGTGTCTGGAGTCTAAGCCAAGCCTGCTAGTTCTGCCGTTACTATCAAATGTCGTAGCTGTTGATTACATTTCCTATCCTTAAGCGTACCCCCCTTTTATCTGTCTTTGCTCAGTCTAGGAAGTGGCGTGCTAGAGCCGGAAGGAAGATGCTTTTATAATGAAAACCTGTTGCTTTTCTCAATATCTTTTGTTCAAGGATCATCAAGATCTTCTCTGTGTGACCATGGAACTCACTGCCACATGATGCCACTGAGACTAGAAACTTAACAAGATCTGAAGCGCAATTAGGCATTTACCTGAAGGGCAGGAATAATCAGAGACATTACAGTTAATGCTGAAAAAAGGATATTGGAAGGGAGGTAAAACTCCATGCTTCTGGGCTTAAAGCATTCAGGAGTTAGGATGAGACCATCATAAGGACAAATTATCTCACTTCTTACCCTGTCCTCTGCAGCAGCTGGTGTTGGTCCCTGTCTGATCTAGCCTGGCAATTCCCATGATCCTGAAAGAATTCCAAATATGAATGAATTAATCTGCTCTGGGGCAGGTCAGTATCACCGGAGTGGAAAAGTTTCTTGTGGTTAAGACACTGGTCCTGGACCAAGGTGATCAGGCATTGTTTCTTAGGTCTGTCACAGGCTCTGCATGGCCTCAGGCAAGTCATTTAATCACTCAATGCTTCGATTCCCCAGCTGCAAAACAGGGATCATAATTCTGCCTTGTCTATTTAGGTTTTAACGTCTTTGGGATAGGGGCTCTCTTACAACATGCCCAGGCACATCAATGCTGGGGGTCCAGGGCTCCCAGCCACCCCTACAGTGGCAATGGCAGCTTCCAAAGCCCTTAGTCCCTTTAAATTGACACCAGAACCAGGGAATGATAATGTTTTAATTCTAGGAAAATGTTGGACCTCGTTCTGGGCAGAGCTGACTGACATGTGCTGTAAAAGTCATTTTGCTGCACGTAAGAGGGAGTTAAATTTTGTTGTGCAGGAAATGTTGGCTTGTAATCCTGACCTGGGATTAAGAGACATTTCAAAATGTGATTTCCGGGGGAAGAGAACCGCTGAGTTTTGACCTGCCTGAGGGACAATTGTCCCTTTTCCTTGTGAGGGAGGACAAGAAGCATTATCCCTCCATGCAGCCGTGAAGCCTCAGTGAGCTAGGATCAGATGAATGGCCACTTGCGCACATTAAGTCACTATTCAGCAAGGCCCACTTGACAATGCTGCATGTGGCAGCCTACAAGAGCTTCTCTACAAGCTGATGAGACGGGCTCAGGCTCCGAAGCGTCGTCAGGAAATTCTAGCCAGAAACAGGGCATCCCTTATTACACTTAGTCGTGTTAACTTTCTCAAAGGGAATAGGCTGCTATTGGTTCTTAAGCAAATGGGAACTTGAAGATATGTCTGTGAAGTAATTTTACCTGTCAGTCTCCTCCTTGGGCTCTTCTTTCTGCCCTTCCAAGGCTCTGTGATGCTGTTATTCCTCCCTGCCCCTTATTTCAGTCGGTGCTTGTGTGTCAATTCTTGCAGCGTCCAGCCAAGCCATTCTTGCACAAGACATAAAATAACATTTATTATTACCGCCAGCTTAATCTGTTCCTTTTCCCTTCCAGTTTGGGTGTGTCTATTCGGACGCTACAAGCAGCTAACGCTCACGGAGTGCCGGCCCCCAGATGGGACTAGTTCCAAGCTCCTCTGCTCCTTATGGGGTTGAAGGTAGACTCATGTTACCTGCTACCTAAGTTTTCTGTGGCTGTTACTATGGTGTGCGGAGATGGTCCTGTACCAGGCACCGTGTACAGACTTTCTGTTCTGAGCCGGCCCAAGTCGCACTAGCAGGAGCAAAGCTAGACACCACGCTGTGCAACGGACTCTTCCAACCACCCTGCATTCTAGGCACTGGGAAGTTACTATGCAGCTTGGACTATTTCTGGTGGTGGTTTTTCTAAGCTTGATGGATCTAGCAGGCAGCAGCAAGGTGGTGAAGGGCAAGAGGCAAAGACGAAGTATGTATGAAATGCTTTTCTCCTCCGACTGCCTCTCGCGGTGCTGAATGTAAACTTCTGTACGTAACATGCCCCCGTGGTTCGCAGGCACCCAACGGGCAGAGCAGGGGAGGAGCAGTTGTCTCAGGGGAAGTAGCGCAGAAGAGGGCGGCAGCATGGGATCGTTACCACTCCCAAAGCATAACAAATCCCACAAGGAGCCTGGCCTTCAGGATCAGTCCCTTTCCCTTGCTCACAGGAAGGGAATATTTCTAAGGATCTCCAGTTTGCTTCTGAGGCACACAACAGTTCCCTAGTCAGGGGTGCCATTTCAGAGTTTGGTGGGGCGGGGGGACAACCTGTGCATGCCGTGATGGAAGGGAAGAGAGTGAGAACATGGGGGGGGGGATGGACTAAGGACAGGGATTTCAGCAGGGTTACTGAGCCAAGCAACAAATGGGGGTGAGGAGCAATCCCATCCACCCACCTCTCCCCCAACACCCATCACCAGGGGCTTCTACGGCACTGGAAAACTCTACTTTTTTGGCAGACGACTTAGGAGTTAGCTGGTAGGAGCACTGTATCTAATTCCTATACAAACGAAAGAAAAATAAATAAAAGTTAGACCCACTCAGCTCTATTCTGACATCTTGTGGTAAGTCACTTAAGGGACACTAGCTAGCCTTAACATGTTTAGGTATATTCTTACTTTGTTACTAATTCTGGAGACAGACAAACCCTGTCAGGATTCCTGGGCTCTCTCACAGCTCTGGAAGGGGTGGGGGTGGTCTAGTGGGTTACAGCAGTGGGCAGATACATTTCAGCTCTATATAAGAACATCAGAATGGCCATACGGTGTCAGACCAATGCTCTTTCTAGCCCAGTATCCTGTCTGCCAACAGTGGCCAATGCCAGGTGCTTCAGAAGGAATAAACAGAAGAGGTGATCATCATGATCCATCCCCTGTCACACATTCCCAGCTTCCGTCAAACAGAAGCTAGGAACACCATCCCTGCCCATCCTGGCTAGAAGTCTCTGATAGACCTAGCCTCCCTGAACTTATTTTGTTCTTATTGTTATAGTTTGGACCTTTCCACCATCTCCTGACAAAGAGTTCCACAAGTTGACTGTGCAAAAGTTATGTTGTCTGTTTTAAATCTGCTGCCTATGAATTGAATTGGATCAGCTTCTTGTGTTATGTTAGTGAAGGAATGAATAACATTTCCTTATTCTATTTTTCCACACCATTCCTTATTTTCTAGACCTCTAACATATCCCCCCCCCCCTTTAGTCATTTCTTTTCCAAGCTGAAAAGTCCCAGTCTTGTTAATCTCTCTTCATGTGGAAGCTGTTCCTTACCCCTAATCATTTCTGTTGCCCTTTCTGTATCTTTTCCAAATACATCTTTTTTTAGATGAGGTGACCAGATCTGCATACAGAATTCAAGATGCGGGCATACAATGACTTAAGATAGAAAATACCATACTGCCTCTATATAATCTGTTCCTTTCCTAATGACTCCCAACATGGTTAGCATTTTTAGTTTTTAAGACAGCCACTGCACATTGTACAGACTTTTTCAGGGAACTATCCACAATGATTCCAAGATCTTTTTCCTGATGGCAACAGCTATTTTAGACCAACCATTTGTGTATCTACCATTAGGATTATATTTTTCCATGTGCATTACTTTGCACTTATCAACTCTGAATTCCATCTGCCTTGGTGTTGCCACACGCCTGGTTTTGTGAGATCCCTTTGTAGCTAGCTTTGGACTAGTTACTGTTTACTCCTTTTTCAAGAACATTTATAAGTTTAACAGCTGTGGTCCAAATGCAGATCCCAGCAACACAACACTCATGCCAACTCTTTTTTCCCCCTCCTATCTTTTAAGTCAGGAGTGGGGAACCTCAGGACCGGGAGAGAAGTCACAACAGAAGCTGCAGGTATACCAGGAAAACTCACTGTACTCACGACTGGTGAGCTCACCAGAGAAACTGAAAAAGGGAGGTGCCCCTCTACTTTTTGTGCTAGGAATTATGAGCAGCTCAAGCCCTTTTCTAACAAAGCGCACACACACTCTGAGCTAGTGACTAAGCTTTGCAGATGTACTGGTAACTCAAAGCACCAACCACCTGCATTTCAGCTTAAAGTGCTTGCGTCAGACTGGCAGACCCCAGGGATGCCAACCACTACTAACCCCCTTCCCCAGGTCCTTCCTATAAATCCATTCCCCTCCTCCTCTCAAGACCAACAAGCTACACCCGGCCCTCTTTATAGCCCAGTGAAAATCAATTGAGCCCACCTGCCAGCATGACTCAGCAGTAATTACCCTGCCTTTCAAGGGGGGTGTTAACAGCTGGGCCTCCCTTTGCTGGGTGGGGGTGGCTGTCTCTCCCATGGGCTCGGAGGCCTGCTCTGGGTACAGCCTTCATGGAAATAACAAAGAGGTTCACTTCAAGCCCAGGTAGTTATTTTGGAGCAAGTCAGCGCGGAGCATGCAAAGGGGCTGCTGTTTGATGTAGCTGGTGTTGGTTCTTGCTTTGCAGCCTGCTCTCTGCCCAAAGTGGCTCCAGTTTAATGAACTGGGCATTTTAAACTGAGGTTTTGACGTGGGTGCCCCTTTCCGTGTGAACGCTCTTAGATGACTTCAGCAGCACCAGGGAATGGGCAGGTGCAAGTTAACTCTGTCTCCCGTTTCGAATGGAAAGAAGAGCCTCCACGCAGGGGTATGCACAGAGTTAACCATGCTGGCTTTTCAATTGATTTAAGTTAAACTGGCACAATGAGTGTGTGTCTGTGAACCCTGGGTTGCCTGCAGCATTGCTTGCTATGGGGGTGAAGTGCTTGCATGGTTAATGTTACAAATTACAAATGGGTCTCAATTATAATCTTAGCTGGGGTCATCCAAATCATAGGTAGGCAATATCTGCCAGTGCCAAGCTAGGGCACGTCCTGTGCCCTGGCACAGAGTAAGCCCATTGTCCCTGATGTTGCAGTGAGAGCCCTTCATATGCAGATAGGATAAGCCATGCAGGGTCTGCCAGTGGTGCTGGAGCTAGAGGTGCAGCCGCACCCCCTTTCCCATAATAACAAACACCAAATACATGGTTTGCATCAGCAACACCGCTATAAAAATGCTTCCAGCATCCTGGTGTCACGAGAAATGCAGGAAGTGTGGGGAGGGGCAATGTGGGTGCGGTAATGGGGGAAGCCTTCTGGCCCGGAGGACATTACCCCAGAAGATATTAATCCCTGGTGCTACTTCTGGGGATGAATAGAGCTACAGCAAGAAGGAATTTGGGTGAATACGATGTGGCCCTGGTGACGTACTACTGGATCACTTGAGGATTACCTGTTCTGTTCATTCCCTCTGAAGCAGTGTTTCTCAATGTGGCCCGCAGACCCACTCTGAGAAAGCTGCTAACTGGCTGCTTCGTTTTCTTTACTTACCAGGTCTGCAGCCATGGAGCCTCGCAGCTCCCATTGACTGCGGTTTGCCATTTGCTGCCACAGAGAGCTGTGGGAAGCAGCGTGACCTGGACCAATGCTTCCCCCGGCTCCCCTTGGCTGCAAACAGCAAACGGCAGCCAATGGGAGCCGCAAGGCTCCATGGCAGCCGGGACCGAGTCATTCCGGCACTCCGGCCAGACCGTTTAATTGCGCCCCAGGTTGGGGGAGGGCGCATGCGCGGCCCCACCCCCGCCCAGCACGTGGGGGAGGGCACACGGGCTGCCTGGGGCGGGCCGAGCCTGGCTGTGCAGGGCCCCGTGGCCACGGGGGGAGGGCACTGCTGGCCGGCGCTGCGGGGGTTAACGCGGCCCCTGCCCCAGGCGGCCGCTGCAGGGTGGCCGCTGGGAGCTGCTGCAGCCCGGGAGCTGGGCGTGCAGCGCCTGATGGCAGCTATAAGGAGCGCTGTGCGCCCCGGGCAGCTGCTCGGCTAGCCCATGCCTTAATCTGGCCCTGGTGGCAGCAGAGCTGGTAAGTAAACAAACCGCAGTGGCCCCGTAGCAGCTGTCTCAGAATGGGTCCGTGGACCATGTTAAGAAACACTGCTCTGAAGTATTGGCCGCTATTGGAAGGCGAGATATTGGTTGGACTAGATCAGTGGTTCCCAACCTGTGGTCCGTGGACCCCTGGTGGTCCACGACCATACTGCAGGAGGTCAGTGGAAAGTTTAAACATAAGGATCGGGCCCACTGTGATGGGCCCGATCCTTACTTTTCTTTTCCTTTTGTTTTTTTTTCCTCTCCCAGGGAGGGAGGCCTGTGAAATGTTAATAGATTGAAAAGGCATCTGTATGCTCGAAAAGGTTGGGAACCACTGGACTAGATGGATCTTTGGTCTGACCCAGTATGGCCTTTTTTATGTTCTTATGTAATTTATTAATGGGTTCCAAAGCCTCCTCTATTGACACTTCAGCTGGGGTCACTTCTTCACATGCGTTGCCTCAAAAGAATGGATCAGGTCTGGAATTCTCCCACTCATCCTCTCCAGGGAAGATCTATGCTAAGGATTCATTTAGCTTCTCTGCAACAGCCTTGTTTTCCTTGAGAGCTCCTGGAGCACCTTGATCATCCAGTGGTCCTTCTGACTGTATGGCAGATTTCCCAGTTCTGATATACTTCAAATATTTTGCTGTTAGTTTTTGTGTCTTTTGCTAGTAGCTCTTCAAATTCTACTTCTACACTTGACTTGCCAGAGATTACATTCCTTTCGGTTTTCCTTGGTAGGTTTAGACTTCCATTTTTTAAAAGATACCTTTTTGTCTCTAACCACCCCTTTTACTCTGTAGTTTAGCCACGGGGGCCCTCTTACTCTTTTTTTTTTTTTTTTTTTTTTAATTTAGGATTTTAAAGCTTGAGCCTCTGTTACAGCATTTTTAATAGTTTCCATGCAGATTTCAGGCATTTTACCATGGTCAATGGGTATGAGAGGCAGGGGAAGGCAAACTGCCAGACATGGTCCCATCCACACTCCACTCCCTACTTCAGCATGGCTCATAAGCAGGGCTCGACAAATTAGGCAATCTACTCGCCCGTTGCAAGTCGATTTTATCCCGGCGGGATCGCGCAGCATGGTCAGCGCATGCACAGCGTGCGCTTCTGCGCGGCTGGCGAGTAGTGCTCGCTGCCGCTTGGCGAGCCCTGCTCATAAGAACGGCCATACTGGGTCAGACCAACAATCCATCCAGCCCAGTATCCAGTCTGCCAACAGTGGCCAATACCAGATGCCCCAGGCTCCTGAGCTGTCCCTGGGCTTCAGCCATGCTGAGGCTGACAACATATTACCCCCATCCCTAATGCTCCAGGCCCAGGGAGTCTGAGACCACATGCACCCCACCCTCCTCATGCTCCCGTGTTGGGGAGGCTGAGACCATGTGCCCTCCATTCATCCCCTGCTCTGGGGCCAGGGAGGCTGGGACTATGCGCCCCACACCCTCCCTGTGCTCTCGAGCTAGGGAGGCTCATGTGGGAGAAGGGGGGGAAGGAGGCTGGAGACCTGCCTGCAGGGCCTCAGGTGGAAGAAGTGGGGCTGAGGGGTTGCCTCCCTCAGCCCTTGTGATTGTTCCTTTCCATTTCCATTTCACTAGCTTCCTCAGTTTTGTCTAGTTCCCCCTTTTTTTTAAGGTAAATGGTATGTGGTAGGTACCTGTGTTATTTCCCTCCCACAAGAGTGTTACATTGAATTACATTATAGTCACTATTACTGAGCATTTCAACTATATTAAACTCTTGGACCAGATCCTGTGCACCACTTAGGACTAAATCAAGAATTTCCTCTTCCCTTGTGGATTCCAGGACTAGCTGCTCCAAGGAGCAGATGTTGAAGATGTCCAGAAATTTTATCTGCATTCCATCCTGAGGTAACGTGTATCCAGATGATATGGGGTAGTTGAAATCCCCTCCCATTATTAATGGGTTTTATGGTTTGGGAGTCTCTTTAAACTCCCTGAGTATTTCACAGTCTCTGTCACCATCCTGGTCAGGTGGTCGGTAGTACTTTCCGACTGCTAGACTCTTCTCATTCAAGCATGGAATTTCTATCCATAGAGATTCTATGGTACTCTTTTATTCTTTTTTTAAAACTATATTTGATTCTATATTTTCCTTCACATATAATACCAGTCTCCTTCCAGCACCTGTATCCTTTGTACTCAGGAATTACCATATCCCATTGATTAACATTGTTCCACCAAGTTCTGTGATGCCTATGATATCAATATCCTCATTTAATACGAAACACTCAAATACACCCATCCTAGTACTTAGACTTCCTGCATTTATGTCCAAGCACTTATAAAAAGTGTCAAAATTTAGTTGTCTGCCTTCATGGGACATAACTGAATATGTTTCTGTTTCTTTGACTGTTTCTCTTCAGCTCCTACCTGTAATTTATCAACTTCCATATTCTCTTTACTACAATATAGAGAGCATCCCTATTAATAAACCCTTCCCTAGAGTAGTAGTTCTCAAACTTTTTGGCCTGTGGCCCACTCCGCTAAATACAGACCTTTCTGCGGTCCACCAGCCTACCACCCATGATGACAAAATGGGTGCAGGAGAGGGTGGGAGATGGGAGTATGGCTGGGAGGTTGGGTGCAGGAGTGGGCGAGGGGTGGGTCTGGCCAGGAGATAGGGTGCAGGAGAGGTCTGGGAATGGGGGGAGGGTCTTGCCAGGAGGGAGGATGCAGGAGCGGGATGGGGGTGTGAAGTCTGGGCAGGAGGGAGGGTGCAGGAGCAGAGTGGGGTTGCAGGATCTCGGCGGGAGGGGCATGCTTGAAAGGGATGGGGATGCAGGGTCTGGGCATGAGGTGATGAGGAGCGCTTTCCCGGCTCTATGCCTCCTGCCGCTGCCAGGCACTGCCCATCACTGCTCCCATTGGCCATGATTCCAGCCAATGGGAGCTGCGGGGAAAGCAGCCAGGCAAGCAGTTTCCTGCACTGCTGTTTCCCAAGCCAGGGGGAGAGGGCGTGGCAGCACGCAGAGCCAGATCCAGCCTGAGAGGCTCCTCCCCCACAGCAAGAACCGGTGCTGGCACTCCAACCGTGGACCACCCTTTGAGAACCACTGCCCTAGAGGATGTGTTGGAACCCTGTGCTCCTCTGCACCACTCCTGTTCTGACATAAGCAGCCTTTGCTCTCCAGGTAGAATAACTATCTCCCTGTTTCAGACAGCCTGGGACTCAATGGCTTATGGGAGCAACGCCAGCCCAGGGCACTGCCTCTGGAGCTCGGTGCCTCTCTTGCATGAGCGAGGGCTGGCTGAATGAAAGCTGTAATCTCTCAGGAAGGGCTCAGCAGGGTCGCCGCACTGCCAGCGGAGCTGGGAATTAGTTCCCCTTTTCAGCTGTTAATCCGGGCATATCAGCTGAGAAACAGACAGGATGAGCTTCCTGAAACACCCACTCATGGGCAGTGCAGAGGGTGTTGTGGCCAGAGAATGGATGCTTGCGTTCAGCCTCTGGGTGCCTGTTTCGGAGACAGCCTCCCGTGCCAGCATGCAGGGATTTCACCTGCTTCCTCAGTCTTGTCGCATGCTCTCACCTGCCTCCTTGGAGCCTCCTGGGAGGAACCTGGTGCAGCACCAGCATTGCTCAACAGGGCATGAAGGACAAGCCCAGGACTGCAGCAAACAAGAGATTTTGCTCTCAGTGGAGTGTCCCAATCCCGAGCCTAACCCAGCCTAGACTGAGGGGATGTGTTATCCCAACTCTCCACCTCCTCCTTCCAGAATCTCACCTGTGTCTTTAAGGAACAGCTCTTAAGGCAGGAATATAACTGGTTACCTGACAGCCTCAGACTTGGTTACATGCAGGGTCCTACAACCTGACACAGAGACCTTGGATGTATTGCATGGAATAAGCCAGGTACTGAAAGTGACTGGCCAAGAGTTAGGAGAAGTCACAGGTACAAACCATCCCTCTCCCGCACCCCACTTGAATCCAGGCTGGGTTGGGCACTAAACTCAAAGCCTCGTCAGGGTGACAATATACACCAGAGATGTGAAGTCGATTTTGTCCTGGTGATCCACTGGCGTTCAACTGATAGTGCTTGGTTATTCACTCATGCAGGATGCACAACCCCTTGTGCAGCAGCCATGCTAGAGCCTGGGATGGGGCCGTTTCCACCCTGACATCATACCATTTTCGCAGTGAAATTCTGCAATTGAGACCTGGGTGGGACCCTGCAAAATTTGAGCCTCGGATGGGAGAGTCGGGGAAGGTAGCTCCAGGGGTGGGGATGTGACCAGGTCACCCATTCCAGTCCAGACCTAGGTCAGCAGTCGCCACCATCTGCAATGAGCTGAGCTCAGTCCTCACGGGCACAGATACCATGCTGACAAGGCACAGTGCCAGGCTCAGCGCAGACCCAAAGGGCCGGATGGACCTGCTGGGGAGTAGGAGGCAAGTCACTGCTTCTTCCCCACCGCTGCCTGTCTAGTCTCTAGGCAGGTCTCTGACCATCTGGGAGCAGGTCCCTGAACTTGCTGGAGTTTCTAGGTGCTATAATAATAAGTAGCAATAATGGACAAAGATATGGTGATCCCTGGGGGTGAGGGCGGAGAGTGGAAGTGGACTGGTGAGGGCTGTGGGAGAAGCATGGAGTGGTGCTGCCTGTGAAGATACAGAAGAGATATCGAATTCTAGCACAACACACCCCAAGCCCTGATTCAAACAGCTCCATTAGCCACGTGGAACGGTGAGATGTCCCGGGCCGTAGCTCCGCCGCACTGAAGCTCCCCGTCTGCGCAGCATAGGGCTGGTTGACATAACCCATCGCGTGGTTTCCATTCAGGGAGCGGAGCAGGGTGTGTCTGCTCTGTGCTCATTGTGTTTGGTTTGAAACTAGCGGGAGATTCACAGTGCTGGGCGCCAGGCTAATCGGCGACAAGTATTAACAGGGAGCAGGGCTCTGAGCAAACAAGACTGGGGGGATTAAAACCTTGGCCTCCAGCTGCTTCCCAGCGGGCTGTGAAACGAGCCCTGCGTTCGGGGCCTGTGGCGAGAGGAGCGGGTGTGTGCCTGAGGCTGGGGCTGCAGGCTCTGTGGCCCCTCTCCAGGGGACCAAGGCAGAGGGTGGGTTCATTGCTAAGAGAGTCAAAATGAAGGTGGTTTTCTCCCCGAGAGGGTAGTGCAGCTCCACTGCTCTGCGGAGTGGCAGGGAAACAAGATTCAAAGGCAGGTATCACCCAGCTTTAAGGGGAGCCCCTATCCATCCCCACAGCCAGCCCCATACAGATGAGCAGGCCTGCTCGAAACACAGGGAAACAGTTTCACAAAACAGTTCAAAATGTTTCTTTGTCCTGTCTGAGCAGGCACAAAGACAGAGTGAAATCAGTGCATCCCCCTCCCCCCCACCGAAGGCTAGATCAGGACTGGGCAAAATATGGCCCACGGGCTGGATCCAGTCCACCAAGCTACCAGATCCGGCCTGCGGCGGGAGCTTCAGCTCACAACCCAAACTCCCTCCCAGATCCTGCACCCCAATCCTGTACCCCAAGCTTCCTTCTGTAGCCAACCTCCATCTCAGACCTGGCACCACCTCCATTAATATCATGGACATTCTTGGAGTGGCCCTCCATCAAAAATTATTGCCCACTCCTGGGCTAGATTCTGCCTCCATGCCCTCCCCAATGGCTCCCTCCCATGCTGCTCAGGGGAGCCTTTGGATGAATCCAAGGAGGAACTTGGCCCTAATGGGGAGGAGGGTCAAGTCCCAGAGTTAGCAAGAATTCAGTCCTGACCGGTCATTAGAATTTGTTCTATTGAATCAGGACTCTGCTCCGATTGTTGTTTCATTTTCTGTGCTCCGAACTGCCTGCGTAGCCCAACCAGAGCAGATGCCAGCAGCAGCTGTGTGGTTCTAACAAGGCAGAGCACAAGGGCTACTGAAGGGATCTGGGGGGTTTGCAGATTGCTCTGGGAGCAAGCGTGAGGTTTTTCTTTTCCTTTGTGAATCCAAGTCCTTGCTCCTCAGTTACTAGCCTGGAATTTAAAGAGTCTGTTGTTCCAGTGCTTGCTTTTGAGGCATAATAAATGCAGTATTTAAAATAAAAAAAGATGTAGATTTTCTCTAAACACAGGCAATCTTACATAATTAACTAATAAAAATAACCTGCATTCTAGCCTGCAAAAAATATTATTTTCAAGACAAAGCAGAGTTTGTACGATAATTAGAAGCAGAAGATGGGCAGACATGAAAGTGGACAAGTTTCTTGGCCTGAGGTCAGGGCCTGAGAACTGGTCTCAGTTTGGGAGGCAGTAGAATCTCCCTGATGTAACTGACATAAAAAGGAGGTTTGGGACCTGAACCTGCGCCAAGCAGAGTGGAGACGTATTTGGCAGATTTCCCTTTTTCTGGGCTCATCTGGGTTTTCCATTTCGGAGCCTGCAGACATGTGAGCCCGGCTTATTTGGACCCTGCTCACTAAGGGGGCTGGTCCTCGGCGGCTGACCTGGCTACCTGCCCGAGAGATATATGAATGCAGGTGGATGAAGGCTTGTGACTGGGCTGAGCAAGTAGCCCCAGAAGACAAGCCAGGCATGTGACTCTCCCCACTTCAGCCCTTTTCAGGAGCATGTCTGGGGACCTACAGAGGAGTGGTAGCCAGAGTCAGCCCAAGTGTTATTTCCAGCGGGAGATGGAGTTGCTGGGTGGGGCTGATGGACGTGCTTTGGTGAGGGAGCTGAGGTGGGTGTTATTCAGGGTTTATTACAGGTTTTGGACTCTGGCCCAAATGACTGTTGTTTAATGATATTGATCTCCATGCTCAGAGCAATCACACTAACCAGCCCAGGTGTGCGACACCCCCTCTCCCTCCCCACCCAGCTCGATCTGGGTGCGTGATTCCATCCAACTGTGCATCAGTGCGGTCCAAGAGGGAGTGCAAGATACCATCTCTTCCACATGGGGAGTGATGGCACCAGTCCCAGATATTGCTGCTGTTGCATGAAATGAGGTTGAGAAGAGTGGCAGGGCCATGCAGGTTCACGTTCAAATCACTTTCTCCCAGCGCATCGCTTCTTGCCTGCTCAGCCTGGGGGCAGGGAAGCAGAGAGGGCCAAACGTAGTTTTCTCACTGAAGCTCATCAGAAGGCTGGAGCTGACCATGGCAGAGGGGATCCTGAGATCACGAAGCTGGCTAAATCTGCCTGCCCTGGACATATGCTCGTGTCCCATTGAGGAAGATGCAGGCCAGATTTGGAAGGGGCCTCGGCAACAGATGTGCATTGGCCGCAAAGAATAACAGCGCTTGTAATGGTCACAGGAACAATTAATTATTTATCCGGGTTTGACTCATGCTCTCTGGGCAGCGTTTAAGTTGTGCCATGAGCTCACTCATCGCATCAAATGTTAATGGCAGGTCTCCGGAGAGAGGGCTGTGTTTCCATGATGCTGCTGATTGGCCAGCAAGGGTCAGTTCTAATCTACGAGCCAGGGCAAGGGAGCATTTCCCCATGGCCATAAACCATCTCGAAGCAGCAGGAACATTTGTGCCTCTCCCCTGGGAGGATGTGTGAGTGGTTAGGACCAAAGGCATAGGGCTGCTTGCTGGCAAGAAACATTCAGCTCTCTTCGCGGGGGCTTTTGGAAGCGGAGATTTCATATGCTCTTCAGGAGCCAGATTGAACTGGGTCACATTGTTGGCAGGAAGGATGTCTCGTGATGCTGAGAACGTTCTAACACAAAACCCAGGCAGAGTCATTCCCAGTTAAAATGGGGCGAATTTCAAAGGAGACACTACAACAGGGAGAGCAGAGTTTCCGCTAACATTTTCCATCCACATACAGAATTAATTTTGTCATGTGCACCAAAGCATGTGTAGAAGTGCACCACCCGTGGAAAGACAAGCTGCTGGCTGTGGGCACTCTTCTAATCAGCTGGAAGGCCTCTAAATCATTCCTGGGTGGCCGCCCAAGTGCTCAGCTTACAGGGAATGCTGCCAAGAGGGAACATCAGGTTAGATGGGACAATAAGACTCAGCCTGATTCCCTCATCTCATGGGGCTTCTTTTGTTTCCCATCCTCTTTATTCAATGGAAGTTTATCACTGAATCCTGACCAAATTTATGATGGGCTTGCATTTTTCAGGCTGCATTCTCAGTGTTTTGAGGTTACATTTGGCCAAAGGGCAGCAGCTCTGGTAAAGTTTGGCTGGGGGAGCGAAGGTGGGGGGGGACTCTGATTTGTTTGACAGGCTGCTACAAGGCAGGATTTCACCAAAGAGAAGATACTTTGGGTTAGCTCAGCAACATGGAAGCTAAGGGATTTCCCATTATCTCTCCTTTCTGATAACTCTTGTGTAGGGCAAATCTGTGCCTGTTGACACCCACTGGAACAGCCTCCCCTCATCTTACTTCATCATAATTCTGCCACATTTCCCCTGTTGTCCACATGCTGGTTTGGCCAAGGCTCCGTCCGTACTGCAGTGTCACTCCCAGTAACTCTGCCAGGTGCTTCACCACACAGACTAGGCAGATCTAAAGCTGGAGCCAGGGAACACTCCTGCCTGAAATGCTCCTGGCCTGCTGTCCCACGAAGAAGTGAGAGGGAAATAGGAGACTGGGATAAAGGGGGCAGCCTGGAAATGGGGGCTGGGAGGTCAGGGTTTATCTCAGGCGGGAGCCATTTGGTCTTTAATGCCTGGTAATTTTTCTCGCAAAGAATTCCACAGTGCTTGTCCACTGATTTTGACACTTTTATCATCGGACCCTGGGCCAGACCCACCCTTCAGGAATCCCACACCTGCTGGGCTGCCCTGAAAGGCAACGTCTCCTACTTCTCTTTAGAAGGGGCAGCTTCCTGCATGCACTACCCCTTGCCAACCTGGAGAGAAGAGCGGGCTGATCTGGGTGGGGGGTTCAGTCTTCTTGCTGATCCAGCCCAGGGAGAAACGGTGCGTTGCAGACTCATGGCCACAAGGGCTGAGCCCACTAACCACATAAACAGGCTTTGTGACCCTGAATAGCAGTTGGAAGCCAGCGCGGGAGTGAGCTGTGTAACCAGCGACTCTTGTTACCACCAGTCCCCCTGGACAGTCGTGCTCTGCGACATGCATGTTAATCAGCGGGTGTCTCTCTTTCCTTTCCAGTCAGTTCCGAGGTGAGTCAGGGCTGTGCGAAGGGCTGTGACCTGTGCTCGGAGTTCAACGGGTGCCTGAAATGTTCCCCCAAACTCTTCATCCTGCTGGAGAGGAATGACATCAGACAGATCGGGATCTGCCTGCCCTCCTGTCCGCTGGGCTACTTCGGCGTTCGCAATCCAGACATGAACAAGTGCATCAGTAAGTGCCAGGGCCTGGGGGAGAGAAAGCTACAAAATCACATTCTGCTCTATAGGTCCTCTCATCCAAAGCCTGCAGTGAGTTAACCCTTGCCTGCCCCTGGGAGGTGGTGATGTGGTAATATCCCCATTATATGGACCAGGAGACTAAGGCACAGAGAGGGAAAGTGACTTGCCCAGAGAATACCCACATAAAGGGATCCCTCTCTGATTGGCTGCTTGCAGCCCTGGATAAGGCATGAGAACAGAAGAGAGATTTAGCTCGTGTTGGACCTGAGATGGGAATGTAATTCTCTCCCCTGCAGAGGTGGCTGCGTTTCCACCCACAAATGCAATGTCCCATAGGGGATCATTTCAAACAGATTAGAAAGCAGCAGCATGCCTGGGGAGCCTTATGGTCTCCTAGTGCCACCGGATGGCTCTTGACAAGCCAGGGTCAGTAGAAGCAGTGAAATGAGTTTACCTAGAGCTGGAAACAGCACACACAGACTATTAGGCCTCTGTTAGTTTGGACATCTGCCTCTCCTCTCAGCTTTTGACTTGCAGTTTGGCTTCTTTGACTCTGGTCAGGGTCTTATTATGAACAGCCAGGTGCAGCAATTAGGTGGGAGGTACAGAAATGTGGCGTGGAGCTACTGCAAGAGGGTATAAATTGGTACAACTCTGCAAAAGTCAGTGGCACTACATCCAGTTACACCAACAGAACATCTGGTCCCACGTGTGTTAGGAACAAAATGCGCTTAAACCCACTGAGCGCCTCAGCCGGCAATAGACAAAATATCCTCAGGGACCCATCAGCCAGGCTCGGTTTGCTAGCATGGAATGTTATAAGATGGTCATGGAGCAGGCGGGGGTGGGGGGAGAGAGTGTGAACTGTCAAACAAAGAATTAGAGACCGTCTCTAATTTGGGCCCTTCTTGTTTTGCTGTGTGAATGGTCTGGATTTCTCACCGGGTCCAAGTGATGGTTACGTACTGATGTCATAGCTGTCCTCGCAAGGTAATCCAGGGGTAGCTGCAGGTGTGGGTACCCACCTGGAATCTGGCTCTTACTCCCAGGGTCTTGTGTGGTACCTGGGGAGCTGGTGCCTCTTCCTTCGTCTGCCCATCCATAATCAGTTAGGTCTTTGGCCTGGGTCTGTCTGTCTTCCATGGCGAGAGCCTGGGCCAGGTGGAACACCAGCGAGTAAGCTGGACTTGTGAACAATCCTGGGGTCATTTCATTAGCAGCTTCACAAACCCTGGTGCCCACAGCCAGCTTTTGTGGCCCTCACTGCAGCTTCATCAGGTGTGACTGAAACCAGACTCAGCTCCTTGCGTTCTTCCATTTTGGCTGATTGTCCATGAGGCTGAGCCCCTGGGCCCAAGCCTCTTGCATTCATACTGCGAAGATACAAGCTGGCATAGGCTGCTGATGCTGCTGGTTACAGGATTACCTCCCAGAATGGCTCTGTCTTGCAAGAAGGGGCAAGGACAGAAGGAAACCAGTTTCCTTCTTGGTAGCACACCCAGGTCTGATGAGTACTCAGAGGCATACACTGGCTGTTTGCAGATTTTGTGGGGCCAGGGGGCCTCTCTAGTGGAGTGTCTAGGCCTCCCTTCTCCAGTGGATGATGCCCAGTCTCTGCCGTGAAAAGTCACATGACTGTAATTCGTGCTGTCCAATTTCTGTGTATAAAGGCCACAGAAGCCTGCCGGGGATTGCTTTTTTTATCATATCCATGGACCTGCTGATCTGACCTAGGGGCCAAATTCAAATGATGTGTCTGCGTAATGCCGGTAGACCCTTGTCGTCTGCGGGTGAAATCGAACCTGAGACCTCGGGAGGTTAGTTCATGAGCCTCTACAGCTTGAGCTAAAAGCCAGCTGTCCCTCAGCTAAGGCTGTAGAGCAAACTCATAATGCTCTGTGTAAGTGGCCTCAGTGCAACTCAATGGGACAGTGCACCACCCGCAGCAGGTGTGTGGGTAACCTTCGGTTTTTCCTTTTTCCTCCCCAGAATGCAAAATTGAGAACTGTGAGGCCTGTTTCAGCCGAAACTTTTGCACAAAATGCAAGGAAGGGTTGTACTTGCACAAAGGGAGATGTTATTCCACCTGCCCAGAAGGCTACTCTGCTGCCAACGGCACTATGGAGTGCAGCAATCCTGGTAAGTGGCGGTAGAGCTGTTCTAGCTGTTGCTTTGTCTGCCGGCTCGGCGTTGTGCTCCCTGTCTGTGCGATGGCGTATTCATACTTGCCTGCTTTCCCTGTTGCTCCTCCAATGCAGCGATATCCCATTAACAGCAGAGATAGGCTGAGTGCCAGGGCAGGCTCCGCAGAAAATACATTCTAGCAGCCCAGACGGTACATTCTCGCCCCTTCATCTATACAGCAGCTTCAGAAGACCTGGATGTACTCAAAGGGTTCGGCAACAGCCAAGAAATTACGGCTGACATTGTGGAAAAGCTTTCTCTTGCCTCGGAGAACATCACAGTAAATCTAGGGGGAGCTACAGTGTTTCCTCCCAGGAAAGAGAGTGTGTCTCGGTAACCTTTGGTGCCTGGAGACAGGTTTTCCCTTGGCTCCCCCTGTCACCATACCTGCTGTGCTGAGCAACCCCAGGCAAACAAGACTCTGCCAATTCGCCAGTTCGTTGGTTTGTCTGCAGTTGCATATTTGCCTCTGCAAAAAAACAACAACCCCAAACAACAACAACAATCCAGGGCTTAACTCTGCAGAAAACTCTCCGCCTTTGGCCATTGGATTGTTGGTTGCAAAAGGGGCGATCACTGATCGGCTTTCCATGGTGGTTGCTTTAAAGCGTAGTTGTGGTTTGGAAGATGCCAATAGACCCTGCGGGTGGAAAAGGCTAGCTGCAGGAGCATTCCGACGAGGGAAAGTACAGCCAGACACTCAACCCTCTGGAGGAGTGCAAAGCCTTCTGGCATAATCCAGGACACTGTCCCGGTTTATTGTTTGTTAGTTGATTCTCAGAAAACACCTGCTTCTGAGACTCATGACCTAAATGATGGACTCCAGGATAAAACAGGCCACAGGAAGGGGCAAGGGAAACTTCTGGATAAAGGCCCAGAGGTGGGGTGCAGTGAGTGACAAAGATCCCAAATGAGCACACACAAAAATTATCCAGGCAGGAAACTTAAAACAGCAACTGGCTCCCCTCCCTTCATGCAAATGGTTCTTCCTATGACCTCGCTCCCACCAGTGGAGTAAATAATGTTGGGCAGTGACAATGAGGGAGCACCACGGCTGAGTGGGGGTGATGTGAAGGGAGCTGAAGTCTGAGAGTACAGCCACTGCTGCCCGGCTGCTGGATCCCCAGGTCTGGCTGCAGCGGCCGCCAGAGCACCAGGGCTGGAGCATCCAGAGCCCCGCACCCAGGTGGCCAGTCTCCAGTACACTGCCCTGGGATGCACTGGCTTACTTTCATCTTCGGAAAAACTGAAAAAACAACGAATAGTCTAGCAGCACCTTAAAGACTAACAAAACATGTCGATGGTATCATGAGCTTTCGTGGGTACAACCCACTTCTTCAGATGACTGGAGTATTAGAAGTCCAGATCCAAGAATAAATAAGGGAAGGCGGGGGGGAAGGAAAAAAAGAGAAAAAATAGTGAATTGGATTGTTCACATTACAAGTGGCTGATAAGAACAATTTGCACCTCTATTCGTGCCCATTTTTTGGTTGGTTGGTTAAGTCATTAGGATGTGGAAGGCAGTGTGCGAGCCAGTGGATATCTTTATTCATTCCTCTCTGATAAGAATCAAACTTGTAAATTAAGTTAAGTTCCAACCCTTCCCTGTGTATTTGGCTTGTGGAATTGGCCTGAAAAACACTGTGACTTTGAGATCCATTAATGAGTGCCTGGGCAGGTTACAGTGTTCTCCAACAGGTTTCTGCATGTTGCCTTTTCCGATATCTGATTTGTGTTCATTAATTCTTTCCCGTAGAGACTGTCCAGTTTGTCCAATATACATGGCAATGGGGGGGCATTGCTGGCATTTGATGGCATAGATCACATTAGTGGATGTGAAGTTAAATGAGCCTCTGATATGG
The DNA here is from genome assembly GCA_019425775.1 of Rafetus swinhoei. NCBI lineage: Eukaryota > Metazoa > Chordata > Testudines > Trionychidae > Rafetus > Rafetus swinhoei. The sequence continues at coordinate 10,634,792 of JAFJHL010000300.1, forward strand.
TGGCTGATGTAGTTGGGTCCAGTGATGAAATCACTTGTGTGGACAGAGTTGGCACCGGGGCTGATTGCAGGGGTGGGTTCTTGGATGATTATGATGTACATGTGTTGCTTGGTTACTGGAAAGAATTTGTTTGAGGTTAGGGGGTTGTCTGTAGGCAAGGATTGCCCTTTTCCCTAAGGCCTGTGAGAGTGGAGGGTCATTTTCCAGTATAGAATTTCACAGGGATTTCAACAACTTCCACTCCACTATCAATCTCAGCCTGGATCGGTCCACGTGAGAGGTCTGCTTCCTTGACACTACAATACAATTACATAACGGACACATTTCCACCACCTTATAACAGAAACCTACCGACCGCTACACTTACCTTCATGCCTCTAGCTTCCATCCCAGACACATTTCTCAATCTATTGTTTACAGCCAAGTCCTAAGATACAACTGGATTTGCTCCAATTCCACAGACACAGACAAACACCTACAGGAACTACATAAAACATTCTTAAAACTAAACTACCCACCCGGAGAAGTGAAAAAACAGATCGAGAGAGCCAGAAGAGTACCCAGACATGAACTACTTCAAGACAGGCCAAGAAGAGAAAACAACAGAATTCCACTTGTCATCACCTATAGCCCACAACTTAAACCCCTCCAGCACATTATCAACAATCTACAACCTATCCTGGAAAATGACCCCTCACTCTCACAGGCCTTGAGGGAAAGTCCAATCCTCATCTACAGACAACCCCCTAATCTCAAACAAATTCTTTCCAGTAACCAAGCAACACACCTACATCATAATCATCTAAGAACTCACCCCTGCAATCAGCCTCGGTGCCAACTCTGTCCACATATCTAGATAAGCGATTTCACCACTGAACCCAAACACATCAGCCACTACATTAAGGGCTCATTTAACTGCACATCCACTAATGTGATCTATGCCATCAAATGCCAGCAATGCCCCACTGCCATGTATACTGGACAAACTGGACAGTCTCTACGGGAAAGAATTAATGGACACAAATCAGATATCAGAACAGGCAACACACAGAAATGTGTTGGAGAACTTTTTAACCTACCCAGGCACTCATTAATGGATCTCAAAGTCACAGTGTTGTTTCAAGCCAATTCCACAAGCCAAATACACAGGGAAGGGTTGGAACTTAACTTCATTTACAAGTTTGATTCTTATCAGAGAGGAATGAATAAAGATACCCTTCCACATCCTAATGACTTAACCAACCAACCAACCAATGGGCACATATAGAGGTGCAAATTGTTCTTATCAGCCACTTGTAACTAGAACAATCCAATTCACTATTTTTTCTCTTTTTTTCTTTCGTGCCCCTCCTCCCTCACCCCCCCCCCCTTATTTATTCTTGGATCTAGACTTCTAATACTCCAGTCATCTGAAGAAGTGAGTTTTGCCCATGAAAGCTCATGATACCATCTACGTTTTGTTAGTCTTTAAGGTGCTGCTAGACTATTCGTTGTTTTTTAAGTTTTTCCAGTTACAGACTAACTCTGCTACCCCTCTGAAGCTTTTTCACCTTTGGGTTAGGCAGATATCAAAAAGTCTAGCCCCCCCCCCTTCTTGGTCCCCACCTTCACGAGGGTGAGGAAGCAGGTCGCAGTGACCCATGTCTGGGGTTGTGGAAAGGAAAAGCCCACATGAGCATGTATCCAAACCAAGAAGGGTCTTGCGCTCAGGGAGGCAGATGTGACGCACTCTGAACAGACTGAGTACAGGCTCAGCATGTTCCATGGGAGGCTTCCCTTCCCTGGCTGGGCCTCCGGGACCCTGGTGGAGCAGAGACCTGGCATGGGGGATCGCTGTCCCCTAGGGAGTGATGCATTGAGCCTTTGGGCTGATGCCAGGTGCAGTCACAGCCTTCTCCCTAGGCTTGTTAAAGTTCCTGCCCTTGAACAGCACAGTCCTTTGTGGTGCAGCCCAGAGCTGACGTTTGGACCTCAAGCCGTTTGGAACAGGCCCAGAAAATTCCCTTCACATGAGATTTTTCTGGTGTCATAGACTCTGCCCTAGAGCTCTGGCTGGGGTGGACGGTGTAGAGACTATTGCATCTCATCCCCACACATACGTGTGGTCTCTCAAAGGGAGACAGATGTCTGTCTGGGATGCTGGGATGGCAGGCAGGCGGTGGCACGAGGGAAGGAAGGACTCCAAGGATGTGTCAGGAGCCCTGGGGAAAGTGGAGTTCCCTCTTGACTCTCTTGTTGTCTGGCAGCACAATGTGAAATGAGCGAGTGGGGTCCCTGGGGCCCGTGCTCCAAGAAAAGGAAGCTGTGTGGTTTCAAGAAGGGCAACGAAGAGCGATCGCGGAAGGTACTGCTGGCTCCCTCTGGAGATGTGTCTGTGTGTCCTGCCACCACCGAGGTCCGGAGATGCACAGTGCAGAAGAACCAGTGCCCTGAAGGTGAGCTGATGCCAGGGCATTCACCCTCTCTTGTTGGGGACCCATTCTGTTTGCTTGGGATGAAAATTTAGTTTAACTCTAGGATGTAACAAAAAAGGCTCTGTCAGGACCAGACAGGGGCAGTCAAGACCAAGGGTCAGAGCAGGGCAAACCTGGGGCTAGGAGTAGCAGAGAAGTTCGCAGTCAGGTTCCAGGCCAGGGTTGATACTGAGGGTCAGAACCTGGTTTCAGGCTTCAAGTGAAGATGAAAAGTCCAAATCAAGCCAAAGGCAAAGCCAGGCATACAGGAGCAAGGGGCAAGGATTGTCATGGCAGCTACCAGAGATCAGTGTTCCCTCTATTGTTTTTCCATCCGTGTGCAGAATACATTTTGTTGTGTGCACAGAGGCAGATGTGCACCACCAGCAGAAATACATGCTGCCAGCTGTGGGTGACTGTGGGTGCTCTGCTTGGCATTTGAATCTCTCCTGGGTGGCTGCCCAAGCCCACAGTTTACAGCTGTGTGGGCAACCTATGGCCCAATGGCCACATGCAGCCCATTGGGTTTCTATGTGTGGCCCACAGGATACTTTGTTTACCATTGCCCATGCACAGGGTTGCCAGATTCTGCGGGTTTTCATCCACATAGTTTTTCTCCTATCAGTATTACAAAAGCGACAAGCACTTAAATCAAGGTCACAAGAAGTGAGGGGTGCGTGGATTGCATTCACCACTGTGAGAGCCGTACACTCCCTCTGCAGCCAATCAAAGCACTGCTACAGGTCAATCAGCACTCCTTGCAAATTCTACGTACGCAAGAGCAGTGAGCAAAACTACCCTATCGAGGGAGCCCATGACAATCTTGCGGCCCGCTGAGATGATGGAAAGCCACTCATGCGGCTCACTCACTAGACTAGATTGCCCTTCACTGGCTTACAGGAAACACTGCCGGATCTATGGTGTAACCTGGACTTCCTGGAATGCTCATTGGGTTTGTATAGAGCAGGGAGTCAATCAGGAACCATGAGGCTGCCACCTGTCAGAATCCATAAGGTGGGACTTCCCATGGTCTCTGTCCTCTGTGGATCATGAGTAATGGGGTGCAGGCTGGTGCTGGTTGGAGATGCCTCACGGCCTGGCAGCTCTCAGTCTAGGGCTGAGACCCCCTGGGCCTTACAGCCCCCAAATAAGTCCTGCTCTGTGCTGCACCTCTGCAGGACAGACACATCTGCACTGCCTGATTCTCTTTGCCACAACACAAACCGGCATGTGAGCAGCTGTCCTGTGTTTCATGCCTTGCTCTTTACAGTGCGTTTCCAGTGTGACTTTCATGGGAATGCAGCCCTGCCAAAAGCATGTGGTGTGCACCATGACAGCTAGAAAGACCACCTGACTGTAAAACCAGAACGAGCCACTGAGTGGTTAGTTTCTAATAGGATCAAGCTTTAAAAGTTGTCCCTGGACACCGCTTGCTGTCTGTGCTATATGTTGGTATTCGTTGTTCATTAGCTTTGTCAGGGAAAAACAAGATTGTGCCAAGGCAGATCAGCAGGGGGTGGAGGGCGGAGCCAACATCTGATATTGGGGTATTCGTTCTCTCTAGCTCACCTCTGCAGACAGCTTGCTTGCAGTTCCCAGTGGATTCCCGTTCTCTGAACAGGAGGATGTTTCCTTCCCGTCACTGCAAACTACCGTTCACCTTCACTCTACTGAAAATGTGGTGGAGGCTGGTGGCTTGCTCATTCCCCTTGTGGTTGCATTAGGATGCAGGTGTGGTGGCTGCTTTTGGGGTGCCCAGTTCTCAATTACATCTAATAGTGCAGGCACAAGACAATAAGGAGCAGCGGGGAAAAGGCAGATGTTGAGTGTAATGGCTCTCAAATACACAGACTATATTTCCAGCCATGCTAAGGAGCCAGGCCAGAAGCCCCAGGAAAGGCAGGTTCTGAGTGCCCTGCCAGTGATGGAAAATTACAATCTCAAATTCACATTTCAGTCATCTCACCCCTTCTGTGAACACCAGTAATACCAAGCTCCTAGAAGCGCGCTTCAGCCACCCTGACTCCTGAGAGAGAGGAGAAACACAGGCCTGCAGTGGGCCGGGATAGTCAGCCATGGGGGCTGCTTTAGAGCAGGTGTGAGAGGCCTAGAGCTGTACAGAGAAGAGTTTGCCAGCACGTCCTCTGCTTTATACCAGGAGGCTCCAGCATCCACAACTCTGTGATCAGCTGTGACACTATGTCATGGGGAGAAAGATGCTCTCAGCTGGGTCAGGCCCAGGCCATTCCATTGACAAGTATTAAACATCTTCCTACTGTACTTCGAGTCACGTTAGTGAGCCAGCGTGCCAGCAATTCCTGAGCAATGGCAGGGCTCACTAACCAGCCGTGCCAGCAGTCCCTGACCAATCATAGACTCAGAGGGCTGGAAGAGACCTCAGGAGGTCACTGAGTCCAATCCCCTGGTAAAAGCAGGACCAACCCCAACTAAATCATCCCAGCCAGGGCTTTGTCAAGCCAGGATTTAAAACCGGATTCCACCACCTCCCTAGGGAACCCATCCCAGTGCTTCACCGCCCTCCTAGGGAAATAGTTTTTCCTAATATCCAATCTAAACTTCCCCCACTCACTGGCAGTGCTCACTAGACAGCTAGGCCAGCGTGCCGGCAGGCCCTGTGAAATGGCACTGCTCACTAGCCAGCAGGCCAGCAGGCCAGTGGCCAGGAGACAATGGCAGCGCTCAGCTCTGTGATGAGTCAGCCTTCCATTCGATAGTCTCATTGTTGCTCCTTTGCTTGGTTTCAGGGAAAAGGAAGCGAAAGGAAGAGCAAGAAAAGCGAGATAACATGAATGGAAACAGAAACCAGAAAGACACCAAAGAGGCCAAATCTGGCACCAAGAAAAGGAAAAGCCAGCAGAGAGGGACTGTGGTCCCCATGACTCTTGCTAGCCCTGCCCAATAGCTGCCCCTTTGTAGTCACATGATGGCAAGAGTACATTGCTGCTATGTATATGAAAGCTTTATGGAACCAGAGCACTGCTACACAACAGACACATTCAGACAGCCAGACAGAACCGACCCACTGCCACACACAAAGACGGAGACCACACACATACGCAACATAGGACCGTAAAGTGCAAACCTCTACGAAAAGGAATAAGAAAATATAAGAGATGAAGCTTAAATGCCAAGGAGTTTACTGTGGAAACTGGGGAGAAAGTATGAACCAGACTGGAAGGCAGTGGTGCCAATATTCTTGATATAATGACTCAAATAGAAGTCAGCCATGTAAATCCCAGCATAACACAGCTTCAGCCAGAGACTAGAACTGATTTGCTACTGTTCCAAATCACAGGATCTGGAATCGCGCAAAGACAGTGGCCTGTTTCTATTCCCCCTTCCTTTGTGTTCTAAGCGGTATGAGAATATATGTTAAACCTTTGTGAGAAGAGGTCAGAGATGTCTGCCTTGAAATGGCTTCAAAAATGTATTTCAAAATTAAAAAAAAAAGTCCAACATAATGACCTCCAAATTTCCAATTGTGTGGTTCATGGCTCAGCCCCCAAAGAGGCTGGTGTCCCAATGGGGGAGGGACTCGCTTGCAGAAGGAAAACTCATAAGAGCTTTCAGAAAATGTAGCCAGCTGCATCCTAGCCACAAATCGGTCATCATTCACTTTTACAATCCCTGTCCGTGTCCAGTAAGCCCCCGTGGGGAGTTTCCCATCATGCAGCAAGTTGAGAAATAGAGGTTACAGCAAACCGCAAGTTGGTTTGATGTTGTGATTCTGTCGATAGTCACAGTGCAAAGGATTGTGTGCTGAACTGAGGAAGGAAAAAGCTATGTAGTTAAGTCTCTGGAGCGGGAAAAATATGCAGAGCTTTTAAATCCATTCAAAAACCATTAATCTGCATGTCGCTAGTTGGGCTGTCTTAGAATTAACACCAGCACTCTCTGGATCTCCCCACTTAGCAAAGATTTAATCCCCCCTGGTGAGATTACTCCTGTGCAGCACAAGGCCTGTGGCCTGCAGGCCTTCCAAGAGACTGAAGCAGCACATGCATTTTGGGCAGCCTTCAAAGTGTGCATCTCTTGCTGCACATATTTGCAGAGGTCACATATAGCCACTTGATCTGACTGGCTGCATTTCCTCACATGCCCGTTGTGTCGGCTGGCTGGGAAGCATGCTTGTTGTATTTCAGCAAACAAAAGTCCATGCTGTTGCAATACTAGGAAAAGCTCCTGGGATTCTCTTTGGGGCCTGCCTGCTCTGGGGCAGAGTTGGCTCAGAATGTGGGAGCCGCACAGCTGGTCCAGTGCCAGAGCTGCGCCAAGCTCTCCGGGTCTGCCGTGCTGACAGCAAGGCCTTTGGGCCCGTCATTCACTTTGTGCTTAAGTAAACAAGCAGCCGTTATATCTTTTAGAGGGGATTCCATTTCAGCACATTGATAAATGAGCAGCATACCAGGCAGAGAGCAAGAGGGAGGTTCTGAAAACTCATCTTTTCAACTGTTTATAGATCCTGTTTAGATAAATTCTGGAGGAGACCTCCCCAGTTGAAAGATGGGGTCTCACTTTATTTTCTATTGTCAGCAAGCTGTGAGCTAAGTCATCTGTTTGTATTGAGGCTTTGTACCTAACATGGACCTTTTTCCCTCCAGTTGTTCAGCTGCAATATCCAGTAACCTTTTCAGGAGTCTCACTTGGCTACTTTCTAGAACCGTGCAAATCCATGGATATTCGCTTTATATCCGAGGCTATCCGCATCCCTGGATGTAGATGTGGATATCTGCAGCTCATTTTGTGGATGCAGATACAAATTTTGTATCTATAATCCTGCAATTTATCCGCTTTATATGTGCGGGTCTCTGCATCCACAGACGTAAATGCCGATATTGGCGGCTCATTTTTGAAGAAATGGATGCGGATGCAGAGACAAATTTTGTATCTAGAACCCTGCAAATTTGCAGATAGCTGTTTTATATCTGGGGGGTATCTATATCTGTGGATGTGGATAGGGATATCCGTGGCTCATTTTTACGGATATGGATACAGATATAAATTTCATATCTGTGCAGGGCGCTATTAATTTCCATCACCATTCCTGGGGCCTGAAAAGAAGAGAGAGAGAGGGCATTAGTGGGGTTTTATATTCCTGACTGGTACCATAAAGGATTCCCTACATAATATCCAATATTAGCATCCATATTTAAAAACTAAACAGCCCATCAAGATAAATCAGCCAAGCACATGTGGAGCTGCAGCATTTTTTTATTTGTTGTTGTCATGTTTGTCGGTTACTTGTTATTTCAGAGAACTGTGCAGGGACTTAGGCAACACTTCAGTTCCACCTCAGCCCCATTTGGATGTCTTAAATGGGACTTAGGTGAATAGTCCTTGTGCTAATCCTCTGCCAGGGAGGATTTTCACTTCAAATTTGTTAACTTGCAGTTAACAAAAGCCCTTGGTGTCAAAAGCCCTTGGTCCCCCTGTCATTACCAAGGGCTTTTGACACAATTTTCCAATCCTCTCTGCTGGGTTGTTTTGGAAATTAAAGTACCAATACATTCAAAATAGATGTTTGACACTCAGAACTTTCTACACCAATGTCATCCAGCTCTTTCTGCTTCATAGCTAGTGCAGGGAGGGTTCGCATATCAGAGTCAGGTGTGTCTAAGCAGCTTCAACACTGAAGTTTTGTTTGGATCCACTTGAAGCTAGTCCAGACTTTTCAATAGCCTTTTTTTTATCCGAAAACTTTGCAAAAGTATTTCATTTTGTGAAATTGTCTGGGTTTTTGTTTCTTCTTTCTCCTTCTTTCCCTTTTTCAATAGCAAAATGAGAGAACCAATGGAAAAACACAAAACAAAACCGTTGGATTTTATAATTTTTCAATGAAAATGTGATTATTTTAAATCCATTCTTTTAGAAATTTTGACCGGATTTTTTTTTCTAAATTTTTTAAAAATGTTCATGATTTTTTTCTGGTTTTTGGGTGTTTATTGCCACCCCCAGCTGATTTGTGTTTGGAGATTTAAAAGCACGTTGCTTTTAGCCAACATGTTTCCAAGAAGAGGGGTAATGTTTGAGGGGTGAGACTGGTCCCAATTTTGGAATTTATTAGGAGGGCTTCATTCTTCTCAGTTCAGTTGCATGTTGCACGCTTTCTTTCCTTTTACAACAAAACGTCTACTGTGGTGTTCTCTATCTGCCATCCAACAAAAACATGTTTTTAGCAAGTTTGGGTGCTGAGAATTTTTGTTCACTGTACCGTTCACAAAAATCAGTGTGTGTCTTAAACTAGTGGTTCAAAAATATATACAGAACGAAGAACAATGGATTCTAAAGCTGAGTGAATTCATGTCCCACACTTCCACCCAATCTTTAATGGAATTGGAGGAGTGTTCTGTGCAATTCAGATAGATTAGATTAGATGAGATTAGATAGAATCATGGACATTCTTGGAGGCTCCCATGGACAGAGATGTGTTTGTTTATATTAGTGAAACAAAAACATTTTAAATCACATTTCAATTCAATGGACAAATTACTTTTCAAAATCTGTATACAGCTTCCAGATTATTCCATTTAGCATTTGGGTAATTTTTCCCAGTTCTGCTAGAACTGAAACAAAGGAAAAGGAACAGAATATCAACCCTCTACAACCCTCAGTTTTGAAATTGTTTAATTTTTATCTCATTTGCTGAGATTTAGGTGCCGAAACAGACTTATCTCACTGAACACATACTGGCTGTAAGTATTATGCTTTCACCCTTTGTGTTTAATGTAATTCTACATTTTCACCTGCCACAGCTAGGTTTAAAATGTGCATATACCAAATCTTCAAATAATAATTCACTAGCCTTTTACTCCCATAGAAATGGAGGGACTGTATACATGTTTTAGTGCATGTTTACATTAAAATGATGTTTCACTCAGAAGTCCTGGCTTTGATTAAAGGAAGGCTATTCGCATGGTGCACTGGTTGCTCTTTGATGCTGTTATCTGGGTTACATTTTCAAAGGAGATCTGAAGGAAGATTGGGTATGTATTGACAGATTTTATTAAATCAATGGACCCCCACAGAATGGGGCAGTAAACTGAACACTTTATTTCTTAAAAAATCTCCATTTAAATGACAAAAATCCCAACTTTATACAACCAGTCACCCCAAATAAATCATTCTGATGGTATTTATATACAGGATAATATAGTGTGCCCCGTTAAATACCACACTACAGCCTTGCCCAGGACCCCAGTCATATCTGAAGAGCAGCAGAGCCCTGTTGAGAACAAATAGTGGAGTGTGGGGATTGTAGGTAGATTATATAGAATTATTTACAACTAGTGAAAAGCAGGATGGCTAGATTCTTGGGTGTCATCCATCACACATGAAAAAATTGTATGCAAAATCATGGGATGTGGACTGCTAGAAGGTAAAATGCAGCATGTGATATGCATAGCTTTCTGGAGAATAAATCACATTTTATACCTAATAAATTTAGATCACAGAAGCTTGCTGTCTTACTTTATTTTTCAGAAGGAATATTTATGTGTAAACACTTTATATTCCAGATTCCTAACCAGAGCCAGCCCACAACATTTTGGCATCTGAGGCGGGGAGCTCAAATGATGCCCCCATACCCTCTCGCTTGGGCCAAAACTTTGAAAGGTCTCTTGTGCCCTCCTTCCTCCAGCACAGCACTCTACCAACTCTGTGCATCTAGAGCAGAGAGAATACATATGCACCAGCAGCAGACACAATTTTCTACACTCTGGGTCCTAGTGGTGGCCCCCCACAGTTTGGCATCTGAGGCGGCCGCTTCAGTTTGCCTCATGGTAGGTCTGGCCCTGTTCCTAATGAATACTTTATACATATGACAGACATGACGGGCCTGATTCACAATGCTGCCGTAACTCCATGGCCTTCAATGGAATGAAACAGAGGGAGTCAGGCCTTATAAATCTAAGTGAACTGCAGGGGGTTGAGTCTGACATGAGCCCTGCTTTCATAGGACTCAATCCTGCATGGTATTGAGCAGCCCCAGGTGCCATTAAAGTCAGTCACTGCTCATGCTCTTCATTCTCCCTATCTTCTTACCATCATCTCCTTTTTTCCCTCTTCTTCCTCCTGCTCTCTTTTCTTTGCTGTTTTCAGTTGCAGCTGAGGGAAGGGAAAATCAAAGGCAGTGAGATCTGGGGTCTTTCTTATTTCTCTCTTAAGAAGTCACCAAACCTCCCTGATGATCAGAACTAAGTTTAAAATAATTTCCCCTTGGTTTCTGAAACAAAAACTTGCTCCAATACATTCTAAGAACCTGTCGGAAATTCTGTTATTTGCCATATTACTTTTCCAACAGATGCCTGGGTAGTTAAAAGTCCCCCATAACTGCCAAGTCTTGTATTTTGGATATTTCTTTTATTTTTTCTAGCTCCTCTTCCTAATTTCGTGTTCTATAGTAGAACCCCCCTATCTAGATATCACCCATATTTGTTACCTCTATTAGCTTTATTCAGGGACTTTCAATTAGTCTGCCTCTCACATCCTTCTGGACCTCAGAACAAGTGTACATACTCTTGATGTATAATACCAACACTTCTTCCCTTTTTATCCTGCCTTTCCTTCCTGAACAAGCAATTCTCATCTGCACTTGTATTCCAATCATACGACTTATCCCAACATATCTGTGTGGTGCCAATTCAATCATAATTTAGGTTACGTGCTAATACTTCCAGTTCTTCCTGTTTATTCCCCCTACTCCTTACATATGTAATTATGGGAATGAATCATTCTGCTAGCATCATATGGCCGTATTCATTGTGTGTGTGTGTGGGGGGGAGTTATAGCAATCAAACCATAACACAAAGAACTGAGCAAAATTCAAAATGACTAAACATCAACAAAGGTCAGACCAATCTTGTCAATTAAATGAAAGGATTTTGGCAGCTCTACCAGCCTGGCATGAAGGCTTAGCCTGCCTCTCCTGTTCTGGGAACTATGGTGGGCAACACACTACTCTAATTATTTGAAAAACAAGAGAGTGGGTTAGAAAAACAAAGTCAGTATGTATCAGTATTGAAATGAATAAGCTTGTGGGCTGCAGGGCAACAAGCAGAAATGTCTGAATCACATATAATTAGATACATCAGCTCAGTAACCTTAGATGCTGGAATTCTTCCTGCCAGACTAAATTTGAGAATGAGTCTTTCCATAGCTGCAGAAATATGGCAGGCTACATACAGGTTGAACCTCTCTAGTCCGGCACCCTTGGTACCTGACTGGTGCCGAACCAGAGAATTTGCCAAACCACAGGAGGTAAATATCATCTAGCAGCATCACCAACACTTCCACTGCTTACTGGGCTCTTAGAAAACATCTAGGGGTAAATTAGAGCTCAATAACAGCACAGATCACTGAAAGCCAGAACTGGTGGCTGTAAACGAACTTTATGGGACCGTGGAAAAAACTTGGCCACACCCACAATAAGTAGACATCCGGCTCACTAAAATCATGCCAGATCATGGATGGTGCCAGTCCAGAGAGTGCCAGACTAGCGAGGTTCAATCTGTAGTCCCCTATGTGCAGGGCTTGACGATCGCAGCGAAAACCACTCGCCAGCCCCACACCGCGCATGCGTGAGACCCACACTGCGCATGCGCGGACCACGGTGAACAGGGCAACCGGCTGAAATCTACTCGCCACGGGTGAGTAGATAAGCGTATTTGTTGAGCCCTGCCTATGTGATATTTAGTCAATTTAGGTGAAATGCACGAGTACTCAGTTCAAACTGCTAAGGGTTCTGAAAAATCTTGGAATCCTTACAAATAACTTATGTCACTTTCTTTGAAAGAACAGAAAAAGGTAGTTTCAGAAATGTATTTAATGTCATGGAAAACTAGAATAGATAAGATTAGATTGAATTAGATTATATTAGGTACCAAAGTCAGTCTGACCTACTGCATAACACAGGCCAGAGAACTTCCCCAAACTAATTCTTAGACCAGTGTCGGATTTATGCACAAACTAAGTAAACTTCATTTTAGGGCCTCAGATTAAGAAGGGCCTTTAAATAAAAAAAAAAATTAGTTGAATCTTCACCTATGTACCAGTATACTATTATTATTTCTATTTTCATTGTTCTTTCTGTTCGAATAATACATCATTTTGGTAATGCTAGGGGGCCTTTAAACTTGCCCTATCTTAGTGCCTCAGCATGTCTCAATAAGGCACAGTCCTAGGCCATATTTTATAGGAAAACATCCAATCTTAATCTAAAAATGTTCAGTGATGGAGAATCCACCATAATCCCTGGTAAATTATTCCAATGTTTAATGACTCTCATCATCAAAAATTCACATCTAATTTCCAATCTGAATATATCTGACTTCAACTTCCAGCCATTGGCCCATGCTAGATTGAAGTACCCATTGTTAAATATTTGTTCCTCCTGTAAATACTTACTTAAGCCAGTAACTCCCTTAAATTTCTCTTTGTTCCGATAAATAGATTGAGCTACATGCGCATGTCTACACTTTCAAGAAGATCAATACTCCGGAGGTCGATCTTCTAGCATTAAATTTAGCAGTTCTAGTATAGACCCCTAAATCAAATGCTGAGGGCAGCCCCTGCCGGTGGCTGGTACTCCTCCTTCTGCAAGGAGTAAGGGAAGCTGATGGGACCGTTTTCTCCCATCGGCCTCCCGCTATGAGGACACCACCATGGCTCGGCTTAAAATAAGCTGACTCAGCTACACATTTTGCATAGATGGAGTTGCGTACCTTAAGCCGACCTGCCTGATCTAATATACCAAGCCCCTGAGTCTATCACTAATAAGGCAGGTTTTCTTATCCTTTAATCATTCTCATGGCTCTTCTCTGAACCCTCTCCAGTTTGTCAACTTTCTTCTTGAATTGTGTCTACCAGAACTAGACCCAGTGTTCTTGCGGTAGTTGCACCAATCCCAAATACAGAGATAAAATAACCTCTCTATTCATATCTGAGATTCCCTTGTTTATGCAGTCTAAGATCACATTAGTTCTTTTGGCTCGTGTTCATCTGGTTATCTACTGAGAGACTCCCAAATCTTTTTCAGTCATCCTGCAAGTATGGCCAACATTCTTTCTCCCAAAGGTATGCATTTATATTCAGCCTCATTAAAATGTGTGTTGTTTGCTTCCACCCAATTTACCAAGCAGTCCTGATCACTCTCAATCAGTGACCTGGCCTTTTCATTATTTACCACCTGCCCCCTCAAGTTTTTTGTCATCTGCAAATTTTATTAGTGATTACTTTATGATTTCTTCCAGGTCATTTGCTAAGAATATTAAATAGTGTCGGGCCAAGAACCGATCCCTGCAGGTGATCCCATTGCAAATAGATTGGTAATTCTCCCTTTACAGATACATTTTGAGAGCTATCAGCCAGTTTTTAATCCAGGTGTGTGATATGTTAATTTTACATCATTCTAGTTTTTTAATCAAAATGTAGTGCGGCACCATATTAAACAATTTATAGAAGTCTAAATTTATGACACCAACAATTTTGCCTTTTTCAACCAAACTTGTAATCTCATCAAATAAAGATATTACATTGGCTTGACGGGATCTGTTTTCCAAAACCCATGCTGATTTGCATTAATGATATTAACTTCTTTTAATTCTTTAGTAATCAAGTCCCATATCAACCACTCCATTATGTTGCCCAGTGGAGAGGCCTATAATTAGTAGAGGCCTATAATCAAGTGGAGAGGCCTAGAATTAACTGGTCATTCTGTTTACCCTTTTTAAAAATTGGCACAACACTAGCCTTCTTCCTCCCCAAAGCTCCATGATTTACCAAAAATCAATGTAACTGGTCCAATGCTCACTCCCTGGCCAGCTTTTTTAAAAATTTTGGATGCAAGTTAGCTGGATCTGCTGATTTAAAAATGTCTAAAGATGTTTAAAGATGTTGCATTTTGACAATGAAAGGAATGCACATTAATGTCAATAAACTCCCTGTATTCACCCTTTGCTGCCCAGTGGAAGGATAAATGTGTGCAGTCCACTCAGAGCACATCTACACTGCAGGGCAAAAGTCCAATTAAGATACGTAACTTCAGATACCTCAATTGCGTAGCTGACGTCGAAATAGCTTAATTTGGCTTTTGGTGCTGTCTACACAGCAAGAAGTCAATGGAAGAACACTCTTCCTTTGACCTCCCTTAGTCCTCATGAAATGAGGGTTACAGTAGTCAGAGTAAGAAGTGCACCATCTTGACATTATTTTGAAATAACGGCTTGCTGTGTAGTCATGCTCTTTAATATTTTGAAACAACATCAGTTATTCTGAAATAATTAGGGTTGCCAGGTGTCTGGTATTGGCCCGTTTGGGACATTCTTCCCCTGCCATGTTGGGTAGGGGCGGGGAGTGTGGGATTTAAAGGCGCTGTGATTTTTGTTTTGTTTTGTTTTGTTTTGTTTTGGTGCAGGTTTTTTTTTTTCTCAACAACTTTGGTCCCCGTCTTTTTTTTGCTCAACCAAATTTTTTTCCCTGCCATGTTTGGTATTTTTTATGAAACTATCTGGCAATGCTAGAAATAATACTGCTGTTTAGATGTACCCTCAGAAGGTTTCTAATTTGAAGGACAGGATTTGAAGGACAGGACTTCCAGTTCTGAAACCTAGGTAGATCAGCACTTTGGCCTCTGTGCCAACTTCTTTGAAAGGCAGACATTTCCCCAAAAACCAATCCAAATGCCTTCAGGATTCATTAGGCATTTTATAACAGTTCTCCATAACACAAGCTACATTTATGAAACTGACTTTTTCTGCTCCTTCAAAGAAAGGAGCATTAATTTTCTGGAAGCATTCCAAGATTTTTAGTTAAGAAAAAAAGTGTTTTCCTAAGGAAAAGGGAGGGAAATGGGGGGAGGGGGCAAGGAGGCAAGTATTACTCAACTATTTAGTCTAAGAGTTTGAAAATCAAAAGGATCATTTGACAGATCGATATCACCTCTAATAGAAAACACACCAGTCCTGGGAAAACTCTTCTGCATAAGCCTTAAGTCTGATAGCTTAAACAATTATCTACAATTTGGAATTAATTTTTATAATTCCCACATCAATGTGTGTTTTGTAAATGCTTAAGGCACAGATAATTCCACGAAGAGAAAAGCAGAAATTGTAGGCTTATCCAAAACAGACTGAAAAGTAGAGGCTGTTAACATCATCTTACAAATCACTTCTGAGCACTACAGAAATTAAAAAAATACCCCAGACCACAGGGACTATACAATATCAAAAGCAGGTGACTGTGGTGCCCTCTCTTTAGGCCAGGAAGGACGACCCTGTTTAGACTATCCAGTAAACTGTGTACTGTATTGCCTCCAGCCCTGATGTGGGGAGGTCAGTCCCTGAATGTATGGGCAGCAGGTAACATAAGCAAGGGAAGGCATTGCCTTCCCAGAGACACCCGCCCCCGTGTTCCAGCCGGCCAGGAAGGCTGGGCCACAGTGCAGCTGTCTAGCTGCTCCTGGGACCAAAACTGGGGCTGAGCTCAGAGCTGGGGGGAGGGGATGCACTAGCAGTGAGTGCTGGACCAGCTCCCATAATGGAGTGGACTGGGGGTGCAGGACAGGGCCAGTGACCTAGGATTGCCAGGTGTCCGGTACTGAACTGGACAGTTCAGTATTTTTCTCCTGTCCGGTACAAAATTCAAGAAATACCGGACACCTAAAATGGCTGGTATTTTCTGATTTTTTCCTGGCCAGGAGGCGAAAATCCCGGGTGCTTACTGGTTTCCGCAGGGGAGCTGTCCAGCCCGGCACAGGAAGACAAAAAACCTCAAAAGCAAAGCATTTCTTAAAGGGGCCACGCTGGGTTTTGGGGGGGGGAGGGGTTTGGGGGGTTTTTTTGCTTAACAACTCTCCGGGTCTCGGGGTCCTTTTTTCTTTATCTCAACAGAGTTTTTTCCCAGTGTTTTTTGGGTTTTTTTTTTTTGGGGGGGGGGGGGTTCGGTATTTTTTGTTAAACCATCTGGCAACCCTACAATGACCACAACAGGGGGCTGGGCTCTGGTGGGCACAAAAGGGATGGGGCTTGCCTCCCCAAACCAGGCCTTCACTTCCCCCTGACCATGCCTGAATGGTTCTCTGAGAGCAAATAGATTCCTCGGCTTTCCATCCCTTTTGCATGGAGAACTACAAACCTATGGATAGTTCCATCTTGAAGTCGCTATTAAGGCCACATCTCCATAACCTTCAAAGAGCTTTTTTCCCTGAACAAGGACTGAGGGTCCTGTCGAATGGTATTGGCCCCAAAATAGAGCAACCCTTTCCTGCAACAGAAATAATGTTTAGCCAAGTATTTTCACAAATAAATTCCATCATCTAGTGACACCATCTCCCCCTGAGGTGACTTCACATCTGGACTAGCACATGGCTCCTCCGAGGAAAAGAACGCAAAACCAGAGAAACAAATGAGGAGTCTATTCTCATTTTACATGACAAGAAAGAATGTGTTTCCATTTCAGTTGGCATGGAAGATTGTTTCGTTCCTTTGTTTTGTCTGTTTAGAATGCAGGTTATTCATAAAAATATTTGAAAGAAAATGCTGTGAGATTTATTTTGAGATCAGTAAATTAAAGATCAGCCATCTAGTAATCTAACTGGCTGTCTGATTCCATGAAGTATAATCAAAAGATTAATGGCTCTGATAGATATAAGCAAGAGTAAATGGCTCTGTTTATTGGAACTAAAAGTAGACAGAACAATAGTATGCTAAACCCAGCAAGCTCAGGAAAATTTGAAAGAAACAATACACCATATCATATGGAAAAATGAAAAGATTTGGCTGGACTTTACATCAGCTCCATTCATAATGAAATTAGCCTCTATTCTAAGAAGGGATGATGAACTCACCCATTGATTTCTGCAATTGTTTTTTTTATTGGCCTTTACCAGTCTCCAGAGTTGGATACTCTTTTAAGACACTCTGTGTCTTTTTGTAATTCAATATTAATAATGATGATAATAATAATAATAATTAATACTTATTATTAATAATAATAATTACCTTGAGCACCTAGGAGCCCTAGCCATAGACCAGAACTCAGCTGTGCCAGGTGCATTACAAACACAGAACAAAGTCAACTTCAATCTCCTCAGGGGCGTAGTGAGGGGCACGGTGGGGAAGGGAACAGTTGCCTCTGGGCGCCATGCTAGGGGGGCACCAATTTAGTCTCCTCTGCTCCCCCAGTCATCCCTGCTCCTCCTCCGCCTACCGCCGCCAGCTGGAGCCTCCTCCCCGCCTCTCCACCTCCAGCCCCACCCTCCTCGATCTCTGCCGGCGGGTTAGTGCGTGTGGGGCCCGGCCCCAAACTGGAGGGGGCAGGGAAAGACGCCATACAACCTCCCTCCCCTCCCCAGGGTCGGGTTCAGCTATGTGCCAGGTTCGGGGCCCCACTGTGCGGTGGGGGGAAGGGAGAGGGGCAAATTTTGCTTTTGCCCCCGGCCACATAACACCCTCGCTACACCTCTGGGTCTCCTGCCCCAACAATCTTACAATCTAGGTATAAGACAGATGGATATTGACAGGGGAGTATAAATAACATAAAAAAACAGAGAGGGATCAAAAAATGGCACTGTGGTTAAATAACAAGAAAAAACATGCAGTTAGAGATGTTGAGAGCAAAGGCATATTTAGGCTTGACAGAAGCCTGCTGTGGATTTTCAGAGTCTGACTGGATGACTGGGGAACAAAATGGCAGATGAAACTCGGCATTGATAAATGCAAAATAATGCTTATTGGAAAATGTAATCCCAACCATATATCCAAAATGATGGGTTCTAATTTAGCTGTTAGTACTCAAGAGATCTTAGAATCATCACGGATAGTTCACTGAAAACGCCCACTTAGTGTGCAGCAGCGGTCTAAAAACCTAACAGAATCTTAGACCCATTAGGAAAGGGCTAGATAATAAAACAGAAAATACCATGCTGCAACTATATAAATCCATTGTATGTCCACATCTTGAATATCGTGTGTAGTTCTGGCTGCCCCATCTCACTAAAGCTTTATTAGGATTGGAAAAAGTGCAGAGAAAGGCAATAAAAATAAGTAGGGATATGTAACAGTTTCCATATGAGAAGAGATTAAAGAGAAGAGGCCAGGTCTACACTACACGCTTATTCAGGGGCGTGAGAAATCCATGCTCTTAAGCAACGTATTTATACTGACCTTAATCCTTCATGTACACAGCACTAAGCTGATGTGAGAGTGTCTCCTGCCAACATGCCTACTGTCTCTTGTAGAGATGAAGTAACTAAGCTGATGGAAGAACTCTTCCTCATTTTAGAGCTTCTTCATCAAAGAATGACAGCAGCGCAACTTAAGGTTGCCAACGCTGACTGAAGCTATTCCGGGAATTTTTTTACCAACATGAGATAATGTCATTTTCTTAAACTAGCCTATTAAAATCGCTTTTTCAACAGTCGCCGGGAGATTGCTGCTGATTCCAGGTGACTCTCAGCCAATCCTGGTGGGTTGGCAACCCTAGTCCAGTTGCATTGGTGGAGCTGCACTGATGCAGCCTTTGTAATATAGACCTGCCCAGGGACTGTTCACCCTACAAAAGCCATGACTTAGGGAATAATAGGATCAAGGTTTGTACAGCCATGAATGGTGTGTGGAAAGTGAACAGGGAAGCGCTAGTTAGCACCTCCCATAGCACAAGAAATGAACAGGCGGCAGCTTTAAAACAAACATTAGCAGGCCATCCAACCAACCATAAGGTGATGTCATAGCATAATGATGTCATGACCCAGATTCAGCAGGCTTGTGATGACGTCGTGGCACAGTGATTCTGGCATATGGTGATGTAATGACCCCAGGTTCCTAGCCACACAGTGAGGTCATGGGATGGCACAACCTAACCAGAGCACGGGGTGATATCATGACCCCGTGTCACCACGGCTGGTGGTGACGTCACCATGGCACAGTGAGACCAGGGGAGTGGGTGATGTCACGAGCCCGTGTCACCACGGCCCGTGTCGACGTCACGCTGCTGTATCCCGCCCCCCGCACTGTTCGGGGGGGGTGCCAAGGTGACCGGGAGCCGAGGTTGGGCCTAAGAGCCGGCGGAAACACGTCCCGCTCGCCGCCGGAAGTGCTCGTGTGGCCGCTTCCGGGTTTGCCCGCGCGCGTGGGGCCGCCGGCGAGAGACGCGAGACCTCCCGGCCCGAGACACCGCGCTGCCCCCGCCGCTTTCGTGCCCCTCCCTCGCCCCGGCCAAACACCGGCCTCAGGATGGTGAAGCCCCGCTACAAGGGCCGGAGCAGCATCAACCCGTCCCGCGCCAGCACCAACCCTCCCCCCCCTCCCCGGCGTCACCTCCGTCCTCCCCCCGCCCGTCCTCTTCCCCCGGCGTCGCCCTCCGTCCCCTCCTCCTCCCCCGGCGTCACCTCTCCCCCGGCGTCGTCCTCCCCCGGCGTCCTCTCCCCCTGGCGTCCCCTCCTCCCCCTCGGCGTCGTCCTCCGCCCCGTCCGTCCTCCCCGGCGGCGTCGCCCCATCCCCTTCCCCTCCCCGGCGGCGTCTGCCCCCGTCCCGTCCGTCCCCTCCCCCCGGCGTCGCCCTCCGCCCCGCCCCGTCCTCTCGTCCCCCGCTCCCCCCGGCGTCGCCCTCCCCTGCCCCATCCCTCTTCCCCGCCCCTCCCCGGTGTCGGCCCCGCCCCGCCCCGTCCCCTCCCCCCATGTTGCCCTCCACCCCGTCCTGTCTCCTCCCTCCCCGCCATAACCCTCCCCACAGTGCCTTGGCCTTCCTTTCACGGCAGCACTGCCACCCTCCCCTTGCACCCCTCCCATAGTGCCACAATCCTCATCTCTCCTCCACCCTCCCATAGTGCTGCCACCTTCTCTCCTCCCCCAGACCGTCACCCTGGCCCATTGCCCCCAGTGAGACCTTCCACTCTCCACTGACTCTGCCCTGCTTCCCTAGATCGGGTGCTGGGCGCTGGGGGCCACAATGTGCGGGACCGGGCGACCATCCGGCGGCTGAACATGTACCGGCAGAAGGAGCGCAGGTGAGGCTTGCAGCTGTCCTGGCGGGCCAGCTGAGTATCTCCAGTGGGTGGCCACTGCAGTGGAGCCAGGACAATGGGAATTCCAGCGTCCCCATCCTGCCTGTGCATTTGAACCCAGAATAAAAACTTTCGAGGTGGCAGCCTTGAGTCAAGACCCTCAGGTACACAGATAGACCTGTGCCCTGAAGAACCACCGCTTTCCTGCACCAGTGGAGCAGGAGTGACTCTCCAGCAGGTCTCAGGTGGTTCCCAACTCACCAACCTAAGCTCATGGGGCTTGGCAGCACTTGTATAACTTGGCATGCCAATAAAGACTCATTGATAATTCTTATTCTTGTCTCCTGCCTGGGTAACCCAGACATCTCCTAATCTGATTATGAGCCATAGGCAGTTATTGTTTCCAGCTGTTCACTGGTATTGATAGACTTTATGTGGGAGGAAAGGTTCATTGCGGGAGCAAATGTTTGTGTGCGCTTGTTCCATTGACACTGGCACATGCTGCCAGACATAACGGCTCCCTCCAAATATGCCTTGTGCAGTAAAACTGGCTGCCCTAAAGACAGAGGTCATATGTTTTCTCCATAAACTGAACAGATTTGTGCCTGGTCAGTACATGGATGGCAAACTGATATCCTGGTCACACAGGGCCCTGTGGCATATTTGCAAGAATAACCCTGGCACCCTGGTGAAATTCCAGTGTGGGTGAGGACATGCTGGCTGACCTAAATTCTTCTGTTGTCTCAGTTATGAAGATTATTTTGCCATTCCAAGCAGTACTGTTGCTGGCAAAAGTGCCCTTTTGTATACAGCGTCTGTTTCCTTAGGGCCTTTCGTTCAGACAGATCATGAGGTGGATATTGTATTGGAAGGCGTGAACTTATGACCCTTGCTGTGTGGCTCTGCTGCTTATGTGTTTACACAAGCTCTCGTTTTTCATTCTTAGAAACAATCGTGGTAAAGTGATTAGGCCTCTTCAGTACCAGTCCACAGTGGCACCAGGCACAGTGGCAAGAGTGGAACCAAATATTAAATGGTTTGGTGAGTGTTTCTATCTCACAATTCAGCAAGGTTAAAATAATAGTAATTTAGGTATTCTAAGGATGATGTGGATAGTATGACCCTGTTCCTTGGGACACAAAATCCACTAGCCAAAAGATTCTAATGTGGTGGTTGATTTTTGGGGGCCCAACATGAGATGCCTTAAAGAGGACTCGTTTTAAGAGCATGGGTTCCCAACTCTGACTCCTAAAAGATGTTTAAAAACACTAGGTTTGCATGTGCTTTCTGCCCAATGTGGGAACGTGTGGAGGTGCAAAGTTTATTTTTCCATACCAGGAAATACTCGTGTGATCAAGCAGTCATCCCTGCAGAAATTCCAAGAGGAAATGGAGACTGTTATGAAGGATCCATACAAAGTCGTCATGAAGCAAAGCAAACTGCCGATGTCCCTTCTCCATGATCGAATTACACCTCATGTGAGTATTGCGCATCTCCTCACACAAAAGACCTCTTAAGATGGTTCTAGGCAGGAGCCTTAATTCCTAGGTTTGTTTTCTGGAGTAATATCTCTGAGTGGCCATGTTGCATTTGTTCAGTTGGTGCAGAGCTGTGTGGGGTCCTATGGTGGCAGACTTGTTTCCCCCAGTCTGTGTCAAGGTCTCTTCTCTGGTGGAGGAAAGATGGATGCAGCTCTTTGGGTGCCTGCCGGTTCCATTGTCAGCCTGAAGGAAACTCAGTGATCTGAGGTTTCCTAGCAGCTTACTATCTCGGGCTATCATCTTATAAGCTAAGCCAGGGGTGGGAAACCTAAAACCTGGGGGCTGGATGCGGGGGCTCCCTCCCTCAGCATTGGGGAGTCCATGCTGGTGCTCTAGCTTTCTCACCATCCCCCCCCATGGGGCTGGAGCACACAAAAACTACTAGCCTGGTCCCCCAGGGCTCTGGTATGCAAGGAGAATGTGGGAAGTGTCTTTCTCCTTCTCAGTCAAGGGCCATGTCAGTGAGGGTTTGGTTTTTTAATTTTTCTCACTTGTCTGTGGCTCCTGACTGATATTTTTTTTTGAGAGAGAGTCAGCAGCCCAAAAAAGGTTCCCCACCCCTAAGCTAAGCAGTGTATCTTGCTGTCAGTATTTGGGTGGGAAAGTACAGAGTGCTGCAGAAAGTGTTGCTGCTGGTTTCAGGTATGTCTGTACTTTGAGCTGAGTACTTGTGCGGCACCTCATTACCACCTGTTCTTAGCATGAGAGAGCCTTGTCTGTGCCTGCCAGGGTCAGATCCCTGACTTCGTCAGCCACAGCCAATAGCCTCTCAGTCTATGCACACTCTGCCATCTCTTTGCAGGTTTGCAATAGATGTGCTCACATTCTTGAGTCTTCTTGGTGTCCCTCTGGAGTTTCCAGCCCCTAATCTACTGAACACTCACAGAATTCCCAGATCCTCTGTTCCCAAAGGAACACTACTCTCTAGTTTCCCAGTTACACTATAGCTCACAGCTCTGCTTAATACACAGCACTTGGCTTTTTGAACAGAGGAACGCAAAATAAATTTATTTAACAGCACACAGATCTAGCTCGTTCGAGGGTCTAAATTTTACTAACAATATGCCCTCTTGTCTAATAAAGTATTGGTTACTCCAAGTCCTTATCACCACTTTTTTTCAGAACTGGCTGTGCCATGCCATTTCTGATATTTAACAGCGAAATTGGTGGGGCACTTTTCACATGCCTTGCAGAGTAGTTACTAGTAGTGTTCCTGTTAGCAGAAACCAGGCACACTAATCAAACAAGTTCAAATAACTTCCCTCCTAGCACAAAATAGACATTAAGGCACAGATATTGCCTCATATTCAGTCAGCAATACAGAGTAAATCAATACCCCATATTCTGGATTTCAGGTTAAATGCAGCTCTGGGCTCCTGCTTATGAGCAGGCAAAGGTGGTTGTATTGCTGGGCTGCTTGGTCTGGTGATTGGTAAGAGTTTGGTTCCCTGTTCGACACGAGAAGGCCTGGTGCTAGGTTCTTGTTAGGCTGCTCGTTTGCCCTTGACTATTCTTGGTGGGTTGCAGTACTGTGAACTCAGGCTGGTGCTAGCAGTACTTCGAGTGGGTTACTGCACTGGAATATTTCCTAGGGATTGGGAAGATTTGTACAATAAATATGAATGAAATGAAACAAGTGTATTAGCTGCTTGTAACCAATAAGAAGGTCTGTATTACCCATTGGGACTTATCTCTTTTGGCAGGAAATTTGCCTTAAAACAGTTTGTGTTAAAATGCCACAGGGTAGGATGGCTGTGGCACCATGTTCCCATACTGTCTCTGGTTCTAGTGCTTGTGATGGCATAAGAGAACCTGACGATGAGTTCTTGAGGGTGCTGGTCTTGCCCTTCTTCCTCCTGTTGCATGTTAGAGCCTAATTCATGTTAGTCTTTTTATTCTGAGTCAAAAATTTTTGTGCATATAACTTTCTCTCAGGCACATCAAGTTTTAGTTAGGATTAAGTTTCTCTTATCCATTATTTTGGATTCTTGCTAGAGTTTTTCATATAAAGACTTTACATGTGCATCTAATAAAAATTTTTACCTAAATTAAGGGAAATGTTATCTGAAACTAAAATGCACATTGAAAGTGAGTGATTCTTTTCAGCCATGAAGTAGATTCATTTCCAAGAAAATATTGGCATTTGTAGCTGGTCTAAAATAAAACTATGAATTTGAGCATGATTATTCTTGACAGAATCTGTGAATTTGGTGAGATTTGTGCACTTGTTAGAAAAACAAAGGACTGATCAAAGATAACAGTTTAATTTTCATCCTTGTAGTCGTAAACATATTTGACTAAGTTTATGATAAAAGAACTAAAACACAGTTCTTTGGCAAGTGTAACACAATTTGTTTGCTTTGCTTTTTATTGAATATTTATTCTCGTATTTCTCAAAGGGAGTTAAGAAAAACTCAAGACTCACACGGAAAATGCATACAACTCTTGTTGTGACAGGCTCTTTGGAACGTAACTCAGCTGTAGTATGTTGTATGTTTTGAGCCATGGCAATGTTAAGGCATGTTTTTATTCCTTTTTGCCAACCTATCTTCCCTCAGAATTCCAAAGTCCACATTCTTGATACAGAAGCTTTTGAAACGACCTTTGGCCCCAAATCGCAAAGGAAAAGACCAAATCTTTCTGTAAATGATGTGCAGTCTCTGCTGGAGAATGCTGAGGCCTCTGTAGGGACCTACGACCAGGGCAAGGACCGAGACCTGGTGATGGAAGATACTGGAGTAAGGTAAAAAGGACAGAGCAACTTAGCTTTACCCTTGAAAATGTCCACTGTGCTCCTAGTATTACACACTTTTTTGGAGGGGAGGGGCGGAAGCTACAGAATACAAGAGGCTGAGGAGACCTTAGACTATTTAAGGTGTCCATCATGGTCGATATTTGACTTGGATTTTTTCTCTTGCTGTCTCTTTGCATAGTTACCCTAGTGGTTGCTTCTGTGTGCATGTAACCATTCTACTTTCAAGTATAATTTATGATGTAGCATCTTTGAATATCCACCAAGGGTGTCGTGAGAGTAATAGGAGCTCAGTAAGTGCACAAATACAGGCACATAAAAAGGCATATCTGTCTGTAACCTCTTTATAGGTATTCTTTCTGCATATTCCTAGGCTGATCAGGACAGTCTAAAACCTAAGTATTTGTCATTTTGGCCTCATCTCCTACATGTATAGATGATGTCAGAGAATGTATCATCCAGGTATTGCAGCTGCTGACATATGTTTGATAATCCACTTCTTAGAGACGAAGCACGTGAGGAGATCTACAAGAAGGGACAGTCCAAAAGAATCTGGGGTGAGCTTTACAAAGTAAGTGTTGCCATGCAGAGGCTGAGAGAGATTTTAACTTTGCTATCACCCAGCCCAATGCAGCAGTACACATGCCTGCGCAGACTAGTAGCTCTACAGAACAGTGATTGGGATGGCTTTGTGAAGACCCTTTGTTGATGGAGCTGGATGGTAAAAACCAAGTATGGACTTCTTCATAGCATATGTACAATACGCCTCAGGTGGCATGTGGCCAGAATTAATCACCAAATTTGGTGTGCTGGGTGGATCATTAACTTCCCCAACCCAGGCACTGATGGGTAGGATGACATGAATGTTGATCTACACCCCTTCCCACGTAGGGATGTTGACATGTAGTCAAATATATGATTAACCGATAAGCCTAGGTGTATCAGAGGCAGCAATGTGGGGAACCAGGAGCCAGTGCTGCCTCCCATCCCCTGTACTGCTGCCTCTTTTAGAGGCAGCGGCAGGGGGAATGGGGAGCAGGGTAGGTGAGGCTGCCATGAAGCAGCCTCTGTCCATCAGGCCTGAGCTTGCCGTAGAACAGAGGTTGCTCCACCTCCCACGGAGAAGCCTCTGTCTGCGGTGAACCTGGGCCTGCCGCAGATAGAGGCTGGTCCCTGGCAGCAGCCCCTGTCCATGGTGAGTCTGAGTTCCCCACAGACAGAGGCTGTTCCGTGGGAGGCAGAGCAGCCTCAGACGCAGGGAGCTCGGACCCCCCTGGACAGGGGCTGCTGCCACCCCTCGCTTCTGCCTCTGTATCGGAGGCAGCAGTGCAGGACGGCGGCAGCCCCTGTCTGCACGGGGAGCTGTTTTTCAAACTAGCTCTCCTTGCAGACCAGCTCCCACCTGGCACCCCGCGCTGCTGCCTCTGATAGAATTCACGTGGTTACTTGCCTATTCAATTGCCCGATACCTAACATCCCTACTTCCCTGGCATTCCCATGGTTGAAACTCACTGGAACCATAACATAAATGATCGTTTCCCTTAGAAGGAAGGGTGGCAGATAAGTTGATTGTGTGCGTGCTCTCTCATCAGCCTGTTTCATTTGCAATATGACCCCTCTTAATCACGACATTTGTACCGCTGTGCAACAGCAGCTAGAACCTGGGAAAAGTGAGAGAGGATAGAGATCCCCACAGTCTTTATTTACTTGAATTCCTACCTTAAAGAGACAGATCTCATAAGCACATAACCAAGTGACTGTCTGTCAGAGTTAAGACAAACCTTTCTTGGGTATTCACCAAAGATAAACCATTCAGATGGTGTCAAGGTTGTTGAGGCTAAAACATCAAATTCCAGTATTCTGGCAGGGTTTCCTTTGGAAAGCTCTGACCTTCAGCTCCCTCTGAATCCCACTAATCACACTGTAAGAGGAATGGGAAAGAGCCACGGCTACATCTATATCAGGACCAGATGTTTATCCTCTTAAAGTTATGTGTGGGACACTTCCAGTCCATTTAATTAGCCTCATTAACACAGGTCCTAAAATTGACAGGTACTTCTGCTCTCTGTGTGTGTGTGTGTGTGTGTGTGTGTGTGTGTGTGTGTGTGTGTGTACATATATTAAAAAAAAAAATCTTGATTTCTGTTATTTCTACTCCAATTCATCTGATGAAGTTCGTAATTCTATATGTTTTGGTTAGTCTCCAAGGGTATGTCTATACTACAGGACAAAGTCAAATTAAGATACGCAACTTCAGCTACGTTAATTGCATAGCTGAAGTCGAAGTAACTTAACGCAGCGTTTGGCTCTGTCTACGCTGCAGGAAGTTGAAGGAAGAACACTCTTCGTTAGACTTCCCTCACTCCTCGTCAAATAAGGGTTACCATAAGTCGGAGTAAGAAGTCCTCCAGCTTGACATTATTTTGAAATAAAGGCTTGTAGTATAGATGCGCACTGTTATTTCGGAATACCATCCGTTGCTCCAAAACAATGCTGTTGTGTAGACGTACCCTTAGGTACCACAGGACTGCTCATTGTTTTTAAAGTTACAGACTAACACGGCTGCCCCTCTGAGATCTCCTAGTGACTGTTAAACTAATGTGATGTTGCTCATCTGCTTCTTGCTCTGAGGTTCTGAATGCAGCTTATAACTCGTACAGCCTCCTCTCCTCAGAGAGATCTTGTAAAGGTGCTGAGACTGAAAAGGCAACCTGAACAGATTTCAATTAAATGGGTGCCAAAAATGCAAAAATAGGTGAGAGACAAGTTCACTTGGCCTGAATCAAGCCATAAAATTTCTGCTCCCTGCTGCAGGTAATTAGCTGACTTGACTGCAGGTTTCCACTTGTTTCTTGTGTGTTAATATTGATGCAAGAAATTTTATCAGACGTGCTTCAAAGTGGCAGCGCTGTGAGGAGCTTGGGGCCAGACCCTGGGCTCCACACGGCATTGCTGCTTTGAAACACCACGTGCAGCCCAGAGCCAGCTGGGAGTTCCCCTGCTGACCCCAGACTCCATGCGGCACTGCTGCTTTGAAATGCTTCAGGGAGCATGGGGCCAGTGGGGGACTGCTTGATTTGCCCTGTACTCCTGCAACTCTTTCACCTCGGGCTGTTGCTACCCTTTGAAGGCAGAGGCACCCTTATCGACTGATCGAATAGTCGATGCAAATTGCATTGACTATTCGATTAGCCAATTAATCTAAATTTAACATCTCTAGTTTGTACTCCATTCAAGTTTTTACTAGTGCCTCTGCTGTTAAACAATTGCTCTTCAACTTGATTGATGAAAACAGGCCATATGATCATGTTCCTTTACTGGCACTATGTGCCACACTTGAGTGTGAATTTTACAAAATCTAAGTGACTTTTCTAGTTTTATGCAGCATCATTTTGATTCTAATAAGGTAATTAATTAGAGCCTTTCCTTGAAGTGTTTGCAGCCAAACTGTCACAGCATCATCCTTGTGCACAGGAAGCACATGGCAGTCTGTACATACAGAACAACTTCAATATCAACCAAGGGTTCAGTGGGAAAAAGTAAACACCTTGGATGTTAGTTTGACTAACCAAAGAGATCGTGTGAATTGCACATGGAGCAAGGGAAATTATAAGGTTTTTAGCTTGGCCATTTTCCCCCCAAGTGCTGCATTAGCTTTCAGCCTGAAGGTCCAAACTTCTCTCTCTCTCTCTCTCTCCATGGATTTTCAGGTGATTGATTCATCTGATGTTATTGTGCAAGTTCTTGATGCTAGAGATCCTGTAGGGACTCGTTCTCCACATGTCGAATCTTATCTCAAAAAGGAGAAACCATGGAAACACCTCATTTTTGTCCTGAACAAATGTGACCTTGTCCCTACTTGGGCCACCGTAAGTACTGTCCTTCCTGCAGTGCCTTGGATTTTCTTTGGGGTTTTTTGTAGCCTATGCTTTCGTTCACGTGCCGGTCCTTATGCTACTGTTGTCAAACCAGGTACGATGTAACTGGTCGGTGGGAGCTTCTCCTCTAGGATTTCCTGCCATGGAAGTAACAGTTACACTGCAAATACACCAAAGTTGTATTTAGCTGATCAAGTTACCAGCCGCAAACTCCACTACCTCTAACTGGTTGTAACAGTTCTGTTTTTCCCCTCTCATGCTAAATGTTAGCCCTCTTAAGAGCTAGTCTGTTTTATGTTAATCAGCTAATTGGGGTTAGCTAGCAATGAAACATTTTTGGAGAATTGTCATGCATGTATAAAATGGAAGTTAAAGCATTTGCGGTAGGGTTTGAGAAAACAATTCAAAGATCTTTGAATTCCTAGAAGACTGTTTAAAACCCAGTTGTGTGATCAAGCTAAATCGCTGCACTTTACCACAAATAAGCTTGTTGCTTCTCTGGGTCTGTAGCACAAGCCTCCTTGCTCATCAGTGTGCTTTCTCTCTAGAAACGCTGGGTTGCAGTCCTCTCCCAGGATTACCCGACACTTGCTTTCCATGCTAGTCTCACAAATCCCTTTGGCAAAGGAGCCTTCATACAACTGTTACGGCAGTTTGGAAAGGTACGTAACAGGGTTTTGTATTTTTTTTTCCCTCTTGGCTTCACGGTGGAAAACGTCTTTCAATAGCAGCCTAGACACTGAGCTATCCATATCGGTAGGTGTGAAGAGCCCTCATTTGAGGAGTGATTGGAATGTGCGTGCTCTCTGTTAGGAATATTGAGAATTGTACAGCACAACCCAGGCAGGCTCAAAACCTTGTCTGACCCAGATACCTACTAGCCAGAGGGTGTTATCTCTAGGGCATTCAATAAACTTCCATTAATACTACTTAGCCAACATGTTCATATATTCCTATGTCTACACTGCCCCCCGTTTTGCACAAAAAATATGCAGATGAGGCAAAGTGTGGAATATCGCCGCACCTCATTTGCATAATTACTGAGGCTCCGTTTTGGCGCAAAAACCCCTTCTTGTATAAGAGCCGTTCTTCCACATTCTTTTTTCAGGAAGAACGGCTCTTGCGCAAGAGGGGGGTTTTTGTGCAAAAATGGAGCCTCATTTGCATATTGTTTGCACAAAACGGGCAGTGTAGACATAGCTGTTGAGGGGGAAGAATATACCTGAGGTTCACTTATGCCCTGCAAATCAGTAACTTAAGACATCAATGAGTAACTTTTCAACAGCTGAAAATGCAAATGATTCATTTCTTACTCTTCAAGCGAGGGTTATGGACTGTTTCCTTGAAGTGAGTTCTTTGAAGGCCTGTTAGCTGTGATAAATTTCTCTTATTAGGGGGACCCTCTTCCTGGTCCTTGTGCTCAGGTCTGCTTTGGGACTGTATTTGCTTTCTATTTCTAAGAGCAATTGCTGAGAATCCATGTTTTGGAATTTTAATAGCAACCAAGTTTTTCTCCACAAGGCACTTGTAAATATGTGTACTTTCTTAACAGTTGCACATGGACAAGAAACAGATCAGTGTGGGCTTCATTGGCTACCCAAATGTTGGCAAGAGCTC
This sequence comes from Rafetus swinhoei, assembly GCA_019425775.1. NCBI lineage: Eukaryota > Metazoa > Chordata > Testudines > Trionychidae > Rafetus > Rafetus swinhoei. The sequence continues at coordinate 10,665,048 of JAFJHL010000300.1, forward strand.
AGTGATTAATACATTACGATCCAAGAAGGTCTGCAATGTGGCCCCCATTGCAGGTGAAACAAAGGTAGGAATCCCACATAGTGCGCAGCTTCCTGGGGATGAGCAATAGCAGGCCACGTGTCCTTAGCTGTGCGTGTCTCAGTCCCTCAGGTACATGAACTGCACATACACAGCAGCTATGCCTGTTTTAAGGGAAACTTCATACCTTTACAATGCAGAATTTGAGGCTGCTTGTGAAGGAGGGTAAAGCAGGAGAAGCTTTGATCTCTTTCAGGTCTGGCAGTACATCACTTTGATGCGGCGGATTTTCCTCATCGACTGCCCGGGTGTAGTTTACCCATCAGGAGACACAGAAACTGACATTGTGCTGAAGGGAGTGGTGAGTGTCTGCAGACAATGCTGGGAAGGCCTGTGTTATCCTGCTGCTGTTCCAGCTGAAAAGACGTGAATGCTGATTTCCCTCACCCCAGGGGTAGCTTGTGATTTGTATACATGGCAAACTTCAGAAAGGGGATGAGGCAGGAACCATGCTGTTTGGTCCGACCGTAGGGTGGTGTAGAGTTCTAGGAGCTGAAGCAGTGTGCACACGTGATATCTTAGTTTATGTGCAGAGTAAAGAGCAGTTTTGTGCATTTGAACCGGGGTGATACATCTGTGGCATGTGTTTGATCTTTCATTGGAATCTCTGCATTGCTTGGGACTTAGTAGAATTTCTGCAGTATTGGAGTGTAAAAAAAAAAAAAAAAAAAAAGTGCCACTTATCCTTTTAAAATCAAGCTCGAAGAGTTTCCACTGTAGATGGCAGGAGGAAGTTGGAGAAGAGCTACTGGGGCTGAAATCAGTTCACAATTGTGCTTGCCCAGAGCATCTGAGACTTTGAATTTGGTCTGACCTACAGGGATGCTCACAGGGGCTGGCCCTTTGTTTCTCCCTCGTTTTTAGGTTCAAGTTGAAAAAATAAGAAGCCCAGAAGACCATATTAGTGCAGTGCTTGAAAGAGCAAAGCCAGAGTACATCAGCAAGACATACAAAATTGATACCTGGAAAAATGCAGAGGATTTCCTTGAGAAACTAGCCTTCAGGACTGGAAAATTGTTAAAGGTGAGCCAGATTAAAACACTGCATCTTTACAGCTCTGTGTAACCATGTGTGAGTGGTGAGTGTTCATGTAAAGTCCCGTATTCTTCACTGGGAATTCAAATCGCCAAGTTCCTTCGAGGTGATGTGGAAGAGGGTACCTTTTCCCATAGCGAGAGCAGACACAAATCATTTCTGTGCTGTTCCAGGGTGGAGAACCTGACATGCAGACCGTGAGCAAAATGGTCCTTAATGACTGGCAGAGAGGCCGTATACCATTCTTCGTTAAACCACCGAATGCAGAACCAGGTCCTCAGGTGAGAACACTTCTGTTCCTGCAGACGAGGTAACCCATTTCCCTTTTGCATGCTGTTTCACACATACAGAACAGGAAGTGACTGTCTAGGAAGGAGTACTGATGAAAGGGATTTAGGGGTCATAGTGGACCAGAAGCTAAATATGAGTCAAGTGTGACACTGTTGCAAAAAAAGCAAGCATGATTCTGGGATGCATTAACAGGAGTGTTGTGAGCAAGACATGAGAAGTCATTCTTCCACTCTACTCTACACTGATTAGGCCTCACTTGGAATATTGTGTCCAGTTCTGGGCACCACATTTCAAGAAAGATGTGGAGAAACTGGAAAAGGTCCAGAGAAGAGCAACAAAAATGGTCTAGAAAACATGATCTGTGAGGGAAGACTGAAAGAATTGGGCTTGTTTAGTTTGGAAAAGAGAAGACTGAGAGGGGATATGATAGCAGTTTTCAAGTATCTAAAAGGGTATTACAAGGAGGAGGGAGAAAAATTGGCCTCTGAGGATAGGACAAGAAGCAATGGGCTTAAATTGCAGCAAGGAAGGTTTTGGTTGGACATTAGGAAAAACTTCCTAACTGTCAGAATGGTTAAACACGGAATAAATTGCCTAGGGGGTTTGTGGAATCTCCATCACTTGAGATATTTAAGAGCAAGGTAGATAGACACCTGTCAGGGATGATCTAGACAGTGCTTGGTTCTGCCGTAAGGGCAAGGGACTGGACTTGATGACCTTGAGGTCCCTTCCAGTTTTAGGATTCTATGATTCTGTTCTTAGTAGCTTCGCTAGCATAGCTAAGGATGGCTTTCCCTTAGTGTTTCAGGTCATGCTCCTTTGAATTCATAGACCTGAGAGAACGCATGTAGTAGGAATGTCGCAATGTCCTGACCCATTTTTTTAGATGGTTTATATTGGCTAACGTGCAGACATTTTGGTAACTTTCACAGCATTAACTGGTATTTAATATGGGTGGAAATAAATTCTCTTTTCCAAAGAGATGATTGGAAATTTGTTTCATTAAACTTGTGCATAGGATTAGAACTTTTGTAGTAATTAACCATTCAGGACAACGGCCCCTCTCTTCCTTGGATCTCTGTGGTCCACCAACGGCATCCAGTCTTTGGCTCTGGCTTCTTGGCCATCACCTCTCTGACCTGGGGATCTGCATCTCTCCTTCCCCAGTGGGGTATTTCCAGGCTGTATTGTTCCCTTGCCTACACTGTCAATTCCCGGCCAAGTCACACTGCCTAAGAAGGCCTGCTCTGCTTTTCTCTGCAGAGGCTATAAACAGCATAATTTATCACCGTTCAGTTACCACACAGTTCTTTCTAGATAAGCGCGCTATTTCTTAAGATAAAAGCACTACAAAGAAAACACAAAAATAATAAAATAATCTACACGCATGTGAAGAACCTTACCAGAGATCATGCAGGCTCTGGCAAGTAACTTGTCCTTCAACCCCCACCAAGGGGTTTGCTGTGGTCACAAGTTCTGAACAGGTATTAGCTCAGAACAGGCACCCCCGTGGGTCTGAGAGTCATTTCTTTATATGAGTTGGAACATTGATCTGGGAATAGGTAATTAATTGACAACTGGCTACTCAGGGTGAAGCTTCAAAAGGCTGAGTTCTTACCAATGAAAGGGGCTGTGTGCACAATCCACCTTGCCTTAGAGTTTTCCTGGGAAAACCGTGTAATTTTGAAAGTTCACTGTATTTCAAATGGCCCTTTAAAGCCCTTATCTGAGGAATAGCCTATGAATTACTTATTCAGTAGTTCTTGGATTGCAGTGACTCTTGGATTGTTTCCAGTTTTTGCCAATCAGTAGCGACTGTAGATATTTTTACCACTAGCTGTTCTTTAAGGGGTTGCATATATAGTCAGTCGCAGCATATAGACCTGTGACCCTTGATGGAGTTTCTGGAATTGTGCGCACTCTTTCAGGACTACTTGGTTTTTGAGGAATGTAGATTAATGTGAACTGCTATGATATGCAAAAGAGAGAGGGTACCGTCTATAGGACGTGGTAACTGAAGGCAAATTATCTGAATATACTAATTGTTTTTGAGTCAGTTTACTGCCCCAGCTTGTCCCTACCCAACAGTATGGCGGGAAGACAGGTCACATGAATGATCTGGTACAGAATGTTGGTGGTCAAAGTGCATTTGAATGTAATGAGGTCACAGCTGTTAAGATCTTGCCTGGAGGGTGAAATGCCTGGGGTGCAACTCATCTTCCTTTCTCTTGCTTATAGCCCTCATCTTTAGAAGTAACTCCAGCGCCAAGCCAACCTGACAGTGATGAGCAGAGCTCGGAGCCTGTAGCTTTGAACATGGAAGCAGTAGAAGAGGAGAACAAAGCAGAGACAGAAATGAAGCAACTCATGTCTCGTGTCCGGCAGAACTTTGGGAAGATTAATGTGGCAACTGAGTTCTTGGAAGAAGACCTGGTTCCTGTAGATACCTCAGATACTGACAAGATGGACAGTGATCCTTCTGGGGGAGAGGAGGAGGAGGAAGAGGAGGAAGAGCAACAAAACTTAGAAGAGGATGACTCCAACGCCCACGGAGAAGGTGCCAGGGTGGGCTCCAAGGCAGTTATTAAAGTTTTGGATGAAAAAATTGCAAAATACAAAAAATTCCTGGACAAAGCCAAAGCCAAGAGATTCTCAGCAATAAGGTATCACATTCTGTTCAGTTTTGAGAAGAATGGTACCAGAGAAAACACCAGGCTGAATTCAGTCCTGTTACTGGGTTCACTTAGTCATATTTTATTCAGCTGCTTCTGTGTGTTTGGATTTCTGTTGTAGGGCAATCTATTCACCTTAATTGAATAATCTTTTCTTAGAACCAAACATCTACTTAGTTGAATTTCACAGGCAAAGGCTACTTTGCAGCAGCCTCCCCTATCTCCCCCACCTGCTTCTAATAGAGGCAGCAGGGGCTCTCCCCAGCACCCGTCTCCTGTTCTCTCTCTCCCCCTTACCCCCCCCCCCGACCTGCACCCCCGCTGCCTCTTATACAGAGGCAGCAAGCAGGGGGAGTGAGTAGTTGAGTGGTCAGCTACTCTCTAACATCCCTAGTTAACGCTGAAATCTTGTTTGATCTTTGATGTAGTAAGGCCAATGGTTGTAGCTTAATGTATCCCCTGGACGTGCATGCATCCCTGAGACATGGCTGGTAGATAATGCTGGCCCAGTTTTGGCATAACTAGGTCTGCAGGGATAGCTGGAGGTCTCCCACACCAACATTGTGCAGGACAAAGGGGATGGGGGCAGGGTTGGCAATTGCCCAGAAAAACTGGTTTAGGACAGGGCTCTGGTTACAACCCAATTTAAACAGGGAAACTAAACTGGTAGGGGTAAAAAAAAAAAGGGGGGGGTTCAATATACTAATGAAATTACTAAAAAATATTTAGCAATTGGGTAGTTTTTTTTGGAATGCATATGATATTGAAAACTGAAACAAATCCTGACATTTTCCTTGAGGAAAATACTGAATCAAATAGCACAGACATTTCGATGTTTAGTATGATCTACTATATATCTGAGAGAGTTTGTGAGCAAGCAAGCGAGTCTATTTGTCCATATGTCTGTCTGTGTCTCTCTTCTAAAACTCCTAAATGGTAAGACCTAGGGCCACTGAATTTGGTATTCAGCTTCCTCTTACCATAACTTGAAGCAAGATAGGAATTTGTTTGGGGGGGGGGAGACTGCAGCTTCCTGCACTCCCATTCATACAGGAATATTGCTGGCTGCAGCGGTGAGAGAGGGCTGGGGTTGTCTTGGAGAAGCTTGCATACTGAACCTCTCGTCCTCAGTCCCCACCCAAGAGCAATGATTTAAATGAAGAAAAACAAAAATTGAGTTAGGGACCCGAGTAATGCCGGTAAATCTTCTAGTGTTACATATATCGTTATAACATCCATTGCAGTTTTACGCTTTATTTGTAAACCCTAAATAATCTCTGAATCTGCCTTATGTAACCACCATTTCAGTGTGTAACTAAAACTAACTAATGCAATATGCAGTTTAAAAAAACAGTTTTTAAACCTGAAAATTCCTTAAACTGGGATTAACTAGTTTTTCCTGGGGCAGTAGACACCACCTATAATTCCTCTCTGGTACCAGGGGTGATGTTTTCATTCTCCTTGCACTGCACAAGGTGACCAGCCCTGGAGACAAGATTATTTGAGCATCTGTTTCCTGAACATGGTCGAAGTTTATGGTTTTGCTGGTTTTTAGGCTGCTAGGATCTGTGGTGGAATTAACACAGTTCTCAGAGCTGCTAATGGAGTCCCTTCATAATATCCTAGTAATCTAGGACTGGAAGGCACCGCAATAGACCATCTAGTCCAGTCCCTTGCACTACTGAGGCAGGATGAAGTTTTATCTAGAGTTCTAGACCATCCTTGACAGGTGTCTTGTCTAACCTGCTCTTAAAAACCTGACAGGGATTCCACAACCCGCCTAGGTAACTTGTTCAAGTGTTTAATTACCTGAAAGAACATTTTTTCCTAAAGTCTAACCTAAATTTTTCTTGCTGCTATGTAAGTGCATTACTTGTTGTCCTGTACTCAGTTAAGAAGAACAATTTATCACCCTCTTTTAAAGCACCTAAAAGGTTGTTAAACTGTTGTCCCCCCTTAAGTTTCCTCTTCTCCAGCTTAAACACACCTGATATTTTCAATCTTTCCTCATAAACTACGTTTTCTAGAGCTTTAATCGTTTTTGTTGCTCTCTTGTGCTACTTTCTTTGCTGTTTTCATGCACGCAGATAAGTTTGGACAGGCTAGGCTGTCTGGCAATAATGGACTTTGTGGGTGTTACCCAGAGGGCTGAGAATGCCGTAGCAAAACCATGACTTTGTACACAGTTTGGGTATCATGCAGCCTTGTTTGAATTGTTAATGAGACTGTTAATTTCAAAGTGGCTTTCTGCTAAGCACTATGGGCACTGTTTGTTTATATGTGGGAGAGACCTATACCATGGTGCTGCATAGGACTAATACAATCCCATGAGAATGTCTCACTGCTTTATCTGTTGCAGAATCCCCAGAGGGCTCAGTGAAAAGGTATTCAGAATATCTGAGCAGAAGTCAGAGGAAACCAAAGAACCAGAGACCACAGGTAACAAGAAAAGGTCTAGTGATACTTCCGGTCTTAGTGCAGGAACTACTCCTAGTCCCTAGTTTCCCTAAAACTATTTAAAACTTGCTGAGGAGTTAATCTGAGGACTCCTTGCAGTGCTGTCAGCTCTCACTGGGTTTGTCCCGCTTGTAAATGTTCTGCCTCCTTTGGCCGTGTGAATGAGGGCTAAGGGCTGGTGGAAGTGTCTTGGTGTATTTCAGCCTTGGATGGGGGTGATGAATGGCTCGCATAGCACTCCCTATGCTTGGCAATAGTCCTGGCCCAGCAGTCTCCCTTCCCAGGGAAACATGGTGAGCCTTGAGCTGATGACTTTCAAGATCTTGTTTCCTTTGCAGTTGCCACTGAGAGAATTCTATTCCTGAGTCAGGGTTTCAAATCAGCAGATGGCGATTTGACCCTGACATGTTACGGATGTGCATGGGGTTGTCCCATTAAATTGAATCTTGCATAGCTGCTTCGAAAGTCTGTCCTTTTAATAGCAGCTTTTATCATATCAAATGTCAAATAGATTGCTGACAAAACAGACCATATGTATTAAAATGTGGCTGGTTCAACACTGGCATTGTTCCACATGCTGAAAGGCAGGATTGGCATGGAACCAGCTGCCTTGACCTATGCAAACAGAGATCATTGCTGGAAGGTGTTTCTGAATGTTTAAAATACTACTTTAAGGGTGCACAAAAAAGGGAAAGAAAAGGAAAATACAAGAGGAAGTTGAGGATGCCCTGGAGGGTAAAAAGCCTTGCAAGAAGCTTACATCCAAAGAGGTAAGTGTTACCACCTCTAATCCGAGCTATAGAGGGCAGGGAGTGGATGCTTTGGCTCCTTTCAGCTACCTCAGCTTCCTGCATGTTGAAGCTTTGGGGGATGGTCTTGGGAAGTGGTGCTCAATTGGGGTGGCCAATGCACAGTGCTTGGTAGTCTACATGGCTAGCAGACAGTAAGAGTAGTGTTGTGCTCACAGGTGACCAGGCATCCTGGAAACAGATGAGCAGCCTGCTTTACATCTGTGAGAAGGGGGTTGAAAGGGTGAATTCTCCTCTCTGGATGGTCTGTCTGACACATTTACTGATGTCAGTACAGGTGTCTGTGTGCTGAGAGAAGGGGACTTGAGTAGGCCTTCAGAAGACAATAGGCAATGGATGTTCTATTGTGTGGTCAGTCCTCACCGCCACACCTATAACTTCTAGAGCTGTTTTTTCCTGGGTGCTGCAGTAAAGCCTGAAAGAATCATCCAGATTTAACATAAATATCAACCCCATTCATACAATTCTAGGCCTCAAACATAGTTGTTTCAATGACTGATGTATCAAATCTCCCTTCAGGGCCTTGCTATGAGAAACAAGCTGCTGCAGTTGATAGGGAATAAAACTGGGAGCCAGGTGATCTGGTGTGGGCTCTGCCACAAGTTTACACAAGTCTGTTGGATCTTCAAGCCTCCATTTCTGCTGTTGTGTAATAGGGTAATTTTTTACCCATCTTTGCTGTGCACTTTGAGATCTGTGCAAGAAAAATCTATATGCAAAATCTTATTCAAGCTCATGGTGAAGAATTTATTTCTGATCATTTCACCTGAAAATGAAGAATGTGATGAAAGCCAAACCAAAGAACTCTGTGGAATGTGTTGGTTTTACTATGTGCCTGTCTCTTTGCAGAGGAGAAGAGCTGCGAGGCAGCAGCACACCAAGAAAGTTGGGGTCCGATACTATGAAACTCACAATGTGAAAAATAAGAACAGGAACAAGAAGAAAAGTGACTCAGAGGGACAGAGATCAAAGCACAAAAAATTTAAACATAAACAATAACTGGGGCTTTTATTAAATTTTACATAAACCAGTGCCTTTAGTTAGCAGTTTTTTCTTCATATACAACATGCAGTTCTAAACTTGAAGCCCAGCCATGGATCTTGGTTTGGTGGGAGAGGGCATCACACTTGCTTCATGTACTCATTTTAATGCTTTTTATGCGCAAACACACCTGGCTGACATTAGTCCATGCTGTGATCTAGCACTAAATTAAACCTAGAAACAAATTACAAAGTTGTTTTGGAGAAGGGGTGAATTAAGAGCTGCAGTTTGTGGTATAGTATCATAAAACTAGGAGAACCTCATGAGGTCACCAAGTGCAGTCTCCTGCACTCATGGAAGGACACTGCACTGTCTAGACCAGTGGTCCCCAACGCGGTGCCCGCGGGCGCCATGGTGCCTGCCGGGGCATTTATGTGCGCCCGCCAAATGATCTGGGGTGGCCCTGCGTGCGGTGCCGGGCGTGTGGTTCATGGGCGGCCCCACCCCCGGACGCCTGGCAGCCCCAAAAGGTTGGGGACCACTGGTCTAGACTGTCCCTTTCAGATGTTTGTCTAACCTGCTCTTGAAATCTTCAATGATGGAGACTCCTGTATATGCAGTAGTCAGTAAACAACATAGCATCAGACTAGTGGAAGTGATTGCTTGCATTCATGCCATAGGTTGAGCCTTCTTCCTCACTTAAGTTTAGCCATGTGTTCCAGATAAATAGCGTGTCACGCTTCATTAACTGCCCCTTACTCTGCAAGTCATATCTCTGTATCATGAAACAACCACACAATTAGGCAGTGTTCTGCACAACTGCTTGTTAAGAGACCTGGGGGATTGGGAAGGGATATGGCCGATGGGGAGGCATTGGAAACATGCCGGGGCAGGAGTACATTCACAGGGCTTCCAGCCTATTAACCAGATGAATTTTATTTATTAAGAGCCATGTTCATTGTGGGATGTAAGTTACATTGTGTTCTAGTGCTTTTGCCAGAATAAGATGCTGCTTTCCAGAGTAACAAATTATCATGCCCCTGGAAATGGCAGTAATGGATCTTTATTGAGCATCAAAGACATGGTGTAAAGCTGCAGTGAAACTGAAAATTCTCACTTCTGTATGTACAAGATTATCTTGGGAGTTCTAATCACTGCTAAAAGCAAACACTGGTCCACTTCTTGGGCCATTCAACCAGCCACAACTCTTGAGCATCATACATGACACATACGTTGGAAGTGTTCTTGTGTCTTTGAAGTTATAGAATCAGTGGGTCCTGCTCTTACTTAAATTGAATCCCTTGTCTTAATTCCTTGCTGGAATGAGTAACCACACTGCAGCTTGTTAGGACTGCTGAGTCCCCAAGAGTGATTCTGGCAAAGGAATGAGCCTGGGATAAATTAAGTTTCAGGCTGAAAATGAGCAAGGAAAAACTGAAGCAATAACAGGAAATACTATTTAATTAGGTCATTCACAAAATGGAAGTCTCTGTAGGAGACTAAGTCTTCAGTGTTGGATTTCTGCCACTATTCAATACACAGTTGGGTAGCGGGGACTATAATCAAATTGGTCTTTCATAGAATTTGGAGAGTGTCTGAGCAATGTTTAATGTCACGTGGGCAATTTCAGGCTAAGGTTTTTAAACATCCTTTTCAAAAACTTCTTGTACCATCATGGCAGCAATGGACACAGCAGGATGAAAAACAAGCATTCTTCCTTGAACAAAACTCTGCCCAATGGCTGTGGAAGTGTGTGGCTGCAGTGAAATGAGGAGTACTTTAACTGAGGCTCTTCTTGCAGAACTGTATTGAAAGCTGAAAGAGAATCAAATTGACTAAATGCAGCTTACAGAATCTCCTTGGCAAAGAAGAAAATACAAGTTGATGTAGAAACTATGTGAGGGCTTATTGTGAAAATGTTGAAAGAGTGAAAATTTTGTGTTCTGAAACAAGACCTATAGTCTGTGAGACCATACACACCAAGCCCACCATCCCAAGAACAGGGTAACTTGCTCTAACTGATTTGTTCCCAGCACCTTTTGCTTGAAGGATGGATTGTATGGATATTTTTTCTTAAAGATTTTGTAAGTGTTTTTTTGTTTTGTTTTTTTAATTCCTCACAATTTCCTCTTTTCTGGCTACTAGAGTCCAAGATAATGGAAAAAAGGATTTACCCCTTGAGATCATTCCCAGCTTTTATTTTCACAGCACAGGGAAAGTTAACTTAAATGATGCCTTTTTGCAGCTATATTAAGTCCAAATTCCATTTGTTGTGTTAGAATTCATGAGAGGTGCACTTGATGCACCAATTTCTACTTTTAGAGGATGTCGGTGTGGCTATACAGTAGCTTTCTCCTCTGAGCTCAAATTTCCTAATAAATTATTTCCTTTAGTTAACAAAACAAAAACCTATGCAACTGTCAGGGAAATGCCTAAGTTTTCTTTAGTGAAAACTTATCTGGTTATTACATAGCAAAGATTGTTAGTCTTCAGGAAGGACTTAAATCTACTATATTTGTTAGTTTGTTTGATCAAGAACTCCTTCTAAATGGTACGAGCAAGGACCACCAAATTTGGCAAGCAGCTTCTTTTCATCCTAACTTAAAGCAAAGTCAGGGTTGGGTTTTCAGGAAAATGGGATGGGACTGTTTCTTAAAATCAAACAGAAAAGAGACTATCACCAAATCAAGTACAGTCCTCAAAATTGACATAACTGAACAAATGCGGAAAGACTGAACCAAGATGAACCAGGAATAGGATTGCTTCTCAGTAAACCTAACAGAAGAGAGGTAAAACTGAGAAATTTTGAGTCCTGCTCAGTTTTGGCACAGCTACATCAATACTTTTGGTCTGAAAACTAGAAGACAGGAAACCAAATTGACTATAGTCTTTAAGACATAGCAAGTGTTTATAGGATTGAAGAAAAAATAAACTTGATGGATTTCCCTTTTTTAAAATACTAAAATTAATAAAATAGCACTATTTTGAAAAATACAATCATTTCAATTAAGCATGTACATTTTCATTTTATTTAAAAAAGTTGAGTAATGTCAAGTAATCTGCTAGTATTACATAAAGTGAATTGGCTCTCTTGGGTTTGAGAGCAGAGCTGCTCTAGTTACAAAAGTGGGTTTCATCAAACTGAAGTTAAAATAAAACTTGTTTTAACCATTACAGGCTGTAGGTAATGCAGATAAATACAACTGTTGCAACCTACAACATTTACAATTGGGTACTTCTGGCATGCAGTCTCTGGGGTTTGTACCTTATATTGTCCATCCTACAGCATCAAATTTCAAAGAGTGAACTAAGGCACTGAACTGTATACCAGAGAGCACATGTTAGAGATCTGTAGCCATTATTTGCATGATGGTAGTCTAGAGAAGGGGCGGTGGCAAACTTTTTGGCCCCAGGGCCAAATCTGGATAGAGCAATTGTATGGTGGGACATGAATGTAGGGCTGGAATAAGGGGTTCAGAGTGTAGGAGTGGGTTCAGGACTGGTGTGTGAGCTCCAGCTGGGCAATGCTTACCTTGGGTGGCTCCCAGTCTGCAGCCCAGGGCTAAGGCAGGCTCTCCCCTGCATTGGTCCCATGTCGCTCCACGAAGCAGTCTTCATGTCCAACAGCAGTTCCTAGGGGGAAGGGCAGGCAGCTTGGTGCACTGTACTCACCAACAGGCACTGCCCCACAGCTTCCCTTGGCTCCTCATTCCTGTCCAATGGGAGCACTCAGGATAGCATCTGCCCATTAAGGCAGTGCACAGAGACCTTTGCCCCCACCCCCTTCCTGGGGCTGCAATGATGTGCTGGCTGCTTCTAAGAGTTGCATGGGGCCTAGCCAGTGGGGGAACCTGCCTTACCACCATTGTGCTGCCAGACTAACACTAAAGATCAGATTAAAAGCCTTGACAGGCTGCAGTTTGACCACCCCTATTTTACAGGGTACTGCCCTGGCGGGCTGATAGTCTATGAATTGGGGTACTGATGCTGTGGAAGATCGGTATTTATAGAATTGCTGCTTACTGCACACAGCTCCTTGCTGGCTGTTTCTCCTCTTATATACAGGTTGAACGTACTGAAGGTGCTGCTAATAGTTTCTAAGGCAGACATGCCATTGCAGTAGGCACTGAGATGAGAACACCCCCTTGGCTAAAAGGCTGGGGATTACAGTATGAAAATAAGGTGTAGGTGTTCTACTAGCTGAAGGGAAGTGAGGACACCAAGTGACCCCACATTTGCTTGGATGGATAATGTGGTAACTGTGCATGGTAATGAATGGTAAACCATAAAGATAACTTATTGCTGGAACCAAGATGGGGTCTGGGCCATAACGCAAAAAATGCACCAAAGACTATTCACAATGAACAGCAAATCTTGTCATCCTTTAACTAAAACTGACACTTTAAATTGGCACAGTATTCCATAAACTGCCTGTTGAACACTGGAACCAAAGGTATTGGATTCCATTTTGTCCTGTTTTACAAATTCATACTCCAGGGTAGGTACAGTTGATTTATGCTAGGACTCAGCAGAAAGTGAAGTGTATCACAGAAGTGTACTGAAAATAGAGATGTGGGATTCATTACACAGTAGCAATGAAGGTGCTGGGCCAGACAAGCGAATGTGAGGAAAGGCAGGAACCCAAGAAGAAAGGATAATGATGTTAAAGCATGCTTGAAAGAGCTATTCCTTCCCCCACACAGCTCGGAAGAGCAGAAAGCAGGCTGGCCCCTTACTGTTCATATCCAGTATTATTGGCAGCTGTATAGCTTAACAAAGTTTAGGAATGTGGACCTGCTCCCAGCCCAGAAACAAAATATTCATTCTGCTAAAATGCATGTATTTGAACAGTACCCTCCATTTGATATTAGTCCCATGCTTTGTGTACAACGTTTAACAGATCAGTAAAAGCAGAGGTGCTAATGTAAAAAAGTTTATTAAAAATAGTATGACCTTAACAGTGATAAGGTTAGAGAATCACAGGCAAATCCCAGACATGTTCAGCATACAAAGAGCTGGATGCTGAAAAGTGACTGAAAATGAGGTCACAGTAATTAGCAAAGGATTTTGATCTATTAGAATAAGGAAGGAGAGAAGGAATGCAATTCAAATGTTTCTAGTTACTTTTAAATGTGGAAACCAGAATCACTTTATGAAGGAGACAGACCTGGGTCAGTAACTACAACTGCCTTGCTCGGAGAAAGATTTCATGAGTTCTTCCTGCAGGGCCCCACAAGGAAATCTACTTCTTTGGTGCAATGATGCCTTCAAGTTGAGCCTGAAAGACAAATAACTCATTAAGCCAGACTAAACTCAAACTAAACTCCACTCCCCATTGCTAAAAGGTGACAGTTATCCATTATTTTGAGAGCGAGGGTACTAGAAAGTTATTAGAATATTCCAAGGGAACCTGGCCAGATTCACCAGTGATTTTATTCTTTACCCCATGTTGCATAAATTAGTGTTTCATTCTAGGTACAGACATGTTGCATTATGAAAAGAAAACTCAAAGCTGACCTTGGTTCTACACAGTGAAAGACACATTTTATAATGTAAAGTATTGAAAAGGAAATTTGAAAAAGTGGTTTGTTCTCCGATTTCAGGCTGTAATATGTTTAATTTAGCAAGCATTTGGCTCTTGGGCTTTGGAATGCAAGCTCTGACTCAGAGACAAAAGTATCTGGAAACTGCAAATTTTTCAGTCACTGAGAAAACTTGACGCCCAAGTCCTGGATAAAGGAACTTTGCTACTAATGCACAGGGAGCTTGTACTGTATGAAACTTCCAGCACTTACATCAAAAAAATAAGTGGCAGCAATTGTAAGTGCATAGCTCTTCATAAATGATTCTGGCTTAGGAAAGGAACATGGATTCAGTAGCAACATATCTTTGGCCTAATGGCTACCTCTGGCCTAAGACACTGCCTGCTGGTCTGACCTTGTCAGATTATCTGATATGAAGTCTAGAGTGTTGATGTGATAAAGTCAGAGATAAGGAAAGTAACTCTAAATGTTAATAAAGAGATTGAGATCTGGCCAGGAAGGTTCTGGGTTGTTTTAATAGACATTTTTACCACAAGCATGAGGTAACTTTTCAACAGCAATTGAAATGTTATCCTGGGATCAGCTAACACAAACCCTGCTTTCATCAAATTAAATATTTTTGGCTTGGAGAACCATCTTAATTGCCAAAGCCAGGGTGCTTTGTTTTAGAATGAGAGTTCTTCCTTCTGTCTCAGAAAACTGCCATGATCCACACATATCAACCAGCCAAGGACAGCCATGGGAAGAGTTATTTTGACATATTCTGGCTCCAGGAGAGAGCACTAGCAGACAAATGGAGAAGTACTACTACTTACAATACAGTAGTTAATGCTTTAATCTGAACCAAGCAAATGCTTCCTGCCTCAAGAACCCAGTAAGTAATGCATCCCTGACGTTTACTATCTTTAATTCTGGTGTACAACATAGGGGAGAGACGAACTCGACTGCACTGAGGATTATGATCCCCATGCATTGAACGTGTTAGGAAAAGATTGAAGGTTCACAGACTCAGCCTATGTGACTCAAGTTTCTTCCAATTACTTGGGCGGCTAGTGAAAACACACTTTTTTTTACATTTGTAACAAAAAGCTCCTATTCAAAAGCTCTTCAACCAAATCTCAGAGTTGCTTCTGACGCAAAATCAAGGTTTGAAGGTCAGCAGAGGATTGTGGTGGTCTATGTCAGACAGCACAGCTAAAATATGCTACAGCAAAGTTTACCAGCTGTTTACATGAGGTCAGATAGGTGGTACTCCTGTGACATGCACCAGAGGCCAAGAAAAAAAGGAGGAGGAAACCACTTCTCTCTCCTCTCCTCCAGCCCCCACTACAAAGGTGAAACTAAACAAGAAGTCAGTAGGATCCATTTTGAAGATATAAGGCATAGACTAATATAAATGAATTTTTGTGCTTTTATACATTATCTCCCCAAAGCTAGGAAAGTTATGTCATTATAGAAGGGGTTGCTCCTGATAGTCATTATAGAAGGTGTGTGTCATTATAGAAGGGGTTGCTCCTGATAGTCTACATTGTTTATACACTGAAGAAAAAAGGTGAAATATGTTTTAATTTTTTTTATCTATCAAAGTCCCTTCTGAAGTAGTTTCTAACTTCAGGTACACTGCTTACCTCTCACTCCACTCCAGCAGTAAATGAGTATTTTACAACCTACCCCTTCATTGATGGATGAAATCCAATTACTATTACCTGTTACTCAAGTAAAACCCCAGACGTGGATAGGGATGTGAATGACTAGTTGACTCTCCGATAAGCAAATGCTTATCGGATAGTAAACACCCTAGTCGACTAGTCGCTTCCCTCTCCCCTTGCTGCCTCTATCAGAAAGAGACAGCAAGCGGGGGGGGGTGTGAGGGTGCTTCAAAGCGGCAATACCACGTGGAGCCTGGGGCTACACTTCAAAGGCGGAGGCACCAGCATCAACTTATCAAATAGTTGATGCAAATTGCACTGACTATTCAATTAGCCAATTAATCAAAATGTTACATCCCTAGACATGGATGGGAGAAATGCCCTCATTGCACTGAAGCCCAAAGGAGTTTTGTCCCTTACTGCAATAGTTCATTTTAAACTGCCCCTTGTCATAAAGGATAGGATTCTAGTATTTTCCGGCCAACAGCAAAGGAATAATTTTGTGTTCCTTGTCTGCCTTATTTGGAGCATCCCATTTTGTAATAATGAGGCTTTAAAGATAAAACACTTTCTCAGATTGTTCGTATCTTCTGCTGACAGCCAACTGTTCTAGAGTCGGGTCGACACAAAAAGTCAGTCCTTAAGCATCAGTCAGGTTTAAAACATTTTAAAAGTCCCCTAAATTCTGAAATCTAAAGTGCCTCAGTGCCTAGGAAACAACTGCAATTATGCATTCAATAACTGATCAGTGAACCAATATTAAAAGCTTTGGGGTCATTTGAACTACCTGTCCATTATGCATTCTACAGAGCTGCAGAGAGCTTTAAAAATTTGGAGAACATGAAACATTAATGCAAATTAGCAAGGAACACAAACACATATGGCCTTTTCATTAAGAGAATAGCAATTTAAAGGAAATTCATTTTCATGTTTCACTATTTAGAAAGCAAATATTTCAGTGTTTTCCTAGTAAGACACTGCAGTCAGAGTTCTTTACTAACCTTCAACTGCTGATTAGTGCGTTTCAAGAACTGCACCTCTTCACCATGCTTCTTCTCCTCTACCTGCCGCCTTTCACTTTCACGTTTTTCAACAGCTTCACATTTAGCTTTCTGCTCATTGACTTGTCTTTCCAACTCTCGCTTTTCATCTTCTAAATCTAGAATCTTATAAAGAACATAGGTATGCCTGGTAGTCATTGTTATGTTTTGAAATACAATTAAGATATAAGATATACATTTTACTGTCTTTGAAGAATAAAAATGATAATAGACAATCTGTCCATTAAAGCAGCCTCAGGGAATCAGCAAGATGTGTTTTGATCTTTACTGCCACCCAGTGGAACTAGAAAACTTTTTAAAAAATGTAAACAATATTTTGAAGCAGTTTATTGATGAAATCAGAAAATAGTGAAGGTTTTGTTTGTTGATTTTGTTTGCAAAAGAAATTGTCAGAATGCTCTAATAAATATGTGAGAAAATCCCAATGAGCCAGGATGAGGAAGATGAGAAGCACATTTTTGAGCCAGATCATAGATACACTATGAAGTTTACAGCTTCACTTACTCTCTTTTCCATGTCAGATTTGCCCTGTTCAGCCTGTAATGCCTTCCTCATACCAAAGGCAACACTACTTTCATACAGTGTCTGATAAGCAGCGATGGTCATTCGGATTTCATCTCTGACTCGAAGCAGCAATAGTCCCCGCTCTGCACAGTTAATCGTAACCTCACGGATAAGTTCATCTTTAAATTAAAAAAGTGCAACAGTAAAGAGAGAGGGAGAATGTTTACATGGGTTTCAAGACAAACATTTTGACACGGGTCAGTGTGCTTGGCAACGTAATTATGGCCATGACATTTGTGGTGTTCAAGACAAGGTAGTGTAGACCTGAAGTTTCCTATGGTTAATGAATAACGAATCAATTATATTAATATATCTCTCTGACCCAGTGGCTGGTTTCCTCCTTCAGTCTCCAGGGTTGGTCTGTGACAGCAAGAAGAGTAACAAGGTGTAACCAAGATATTTAATTTATTTAGCATGGCAATCTAATTATTAGAGCATGAACTAAGTGTGGTTGAATGAATTTTTCCCTCCCATGCAAATATGCAACCCCAGCTTACTATTCAATGCCCTGTTGCCACAGTAACACCTCCTCAGCGTCAGCTTGTATATAGACATTTTAAAAAATATACTGTTCTGTAGACAAGCTAACATTAAGAGGAAATACGCATGTGGCAACCATGCTTCATCTATATATGGTGGTGAGAGATGCAAGAGGGCTAATACAATATCTTTAGTAACAATGAAAGCTTTCCCACATGCACTTCCTTCTGCCAGTCTGTCTCAGCCCTGCACTGTAGGGGCCTCATTAAAACCAAGAGGAAAATGTGTGTCCATTCTGACTGAGGGTTCTTTGCTGAGACTTCATAAAGTAGCCTTCTTATGTTAATTCTGATGTGGATCTCTGCACCAGGAAATGAACTGAAATCAACAGGTCATCAGACAGACATGGGATGGTAATGACCATAGTTCCTGCTAAGGTGCGCGCCTGCGTGGCCATGCACACAAAATTCTTCCCTCATCCACCTCCTCTGGAGAGCTTCACAGCAGCACTCACGCAGCAGGTGGCTGCTCCTGTGGGTGGGGCCGGCTGAGATGACGTGGTGAGGGAGCCACTGGGGCAGAGGGATGAGACCTGGTAGCAGGGGCCAGGAACAGGACCTGCCGCATGGGGAGGGGGCTGTCTGCGCCAACAACTGGGAATACAATATGCTACATGGCGAGGGGAGGGGCGGGTTTCTGCTCCGAAGGCTGGGAACATGTGTGTGTTAATAACTTGGGTGCCATAGTGGCACACATCCAAACCAGCGCACATGACCTCAGTATTGGTGCACAAGCCAAAATTCACTCTGCTCATGGTTGGAAAATCTTCGTGGGAACACTAGTAATGACTCTTATTCCCTCCTGACCAAGGTGGACAAGAATCCATACACCTTAGACAGAAGTCTTCACTTCCCATTCCCCCATGTCCTGAGCTATTCAGAAACTTCTAGTATTATAGTATCCTTCAAACAAGCCTTTTGCTATAGTATCTTGGACCTGGACGTATTCACTGACCAAAGCACTGTGAGTAGAGTTCCCTGCGGACAGGACAAATCCCAGTTTCTCGAGCCTGCCTTTGCTGTAATTTGAGATCCAGCTCTTCCTGCAGATGAACTACATCCATTCGGGTACTGGGAGTGGTGGACACCTGCTGAATCCATAACTGATTGTCTTCCACCCATTCTCTGCATCACAAAAAACAGCACAGACTAAATCAGCATATGCTTGAGCACTTATTTCCACCACAAACTGAAGGAATCCCATATTTTGTACACAAAAGCATGCAATGCAAGCATTTTCTCCTGCTTCCATTGTCAGTAGAATCAAGAGATCATGTCAGCACAGATTCTGTTGATTGTCCTGATCCCTAAACAAATGTTACCTTTACATCCTTCATTATCCCTGCTGAACTGGTATTTCAACAACAGAGGAATTTGATAGCATTTTACATAGCAAGGCAAGAACTTTTAACTACAGGATACTTAGATGATAGTAAACATAGCTAGCTGTTTAGAATGGCAGTGTTCAGATATCCAGGCATGCTACATGAGCATCTAGCAAGACACAAGACTTAAAAAGGCTTAGGGACTGCTGTTTTGTGTCTGATACTGCATGTAGTAATCTGAAACAGCAGAAAACATTTCCAGATTATATTACTTTTGAAACGGATGTATAATTAATCAAGGCCACTCACTACCTCATTGTTACTGAGGAAATTAGAAAACATATTAAGTAACTACCACTAATCAGTCAGCACCAGCTATTAGATGAGCCACATTCACTGACGGGAACAAACATTTCATTTAGCTAGAAATCCATCCCCCAATCTCTCCCCAACGCTATTTTGTGACATTCACTGAGGGCAGGTCTACACTACAAGGGACAGGTCAATCTAAACTACTCAATTTGAGTTACATTAGCAACATAGCTCAAATTGACATTGTTTAGATCTACTTACCATAGGGTCCACAGTGTGGGGAGTCGACTCAAAAAAGTCTCCCATTGACTCCCCTTATTCATCTTGTTCTGCTGGAGTACCGGAGTCAACAGGAGAGTGATCAACAGTCAATTTAGTGAATCTTTACTAGTGATGGATCGATCACTACAGCGTGGCTCCACTCTATAGTGACATGCCCTGACTCCTAACATTCAGAGCCCCTCACTGCCTGCCCCCAACCTTAAAATTTCACATTGATGACTTCTCCTGGGACCATGGTGAAAGGGTGCAAGAGCAGTTTCTTGCCTTGGTGGCAGGATTGCATTTAAGATTTCTTCTGCCTGTTTTGTTGGATCTACAGCTGTAGGAGCAGTCTTGGGTTTTGGAGGAGGTGGCACAGGTCCAGTTGACACCGGCTGCTGAGGACTCACTTTCAAAGGACGTGCCTGCAAACAAGAAACATACCAGGGCTATAAAGGCACAGCACACGTTTCAGCCAGGGTGTGTGGGGAAACCACATAGGCTCCCCATGCCCTCATCTCATGCAATTCCCTCTCCAACAGAATAACCCCTAGATTTGCCAGTTTAGGTCTCTCACATGCGCCATCACTTAAATCTCTCCCTGCCCCCCATAATCCCTCTTTCCCCATGTACCCCCAGTTCAACCTGCCCCACCTCCAGCCCACCCTGCCCCCTCATCCTTCCCTGCCCTCCACATAACACCAGCTCCATCCTGTCCCCGTGTACCCCAACACATCCCTCCCTGCCCCCATGTACCCCCATCAACCAGCCGCCCGATACCCTCCCAGCTCGCTCGCCCCCCGGCAGCCCCTTTACCTTCGGGGAGCGCTTCTCCGGGTTGCGGCTCACCAGCACCGGGGTCTCGTAGCGGAGCAGCGAGTCCGCCGGGGGGATCATGGCGGCTCCGTGGCTCGCTCTCTCCCCGCAAGCCGTGTACCGTCACCATGGCAACAACGGGCCGCGCGCCGGAGTGTCATTTCGTCACGACGCCCCCGCCCGCAAGCGCTCGACCCAGGCGGCGAGAGCTGGACGCGCACGCGCCGTGCCGGCTGTGGCGAGGCGAGGGAGGCAAACGATGGCAGCTGCGCCTGCGCAGAGCGTAAAACGCGAACTCCGGGCTGGCGCGGCCACTCCCTCAGCGCGGCCAAGGCTGAGAAAGGCGCCAGATCGGCTGAGGAAGGCGCCGCGCGCCCAAGGCCGCCTCACACAGCGCGCTGGTTTCCACAACGCCCGGGTTATTCACGCGAGGCCTCCCCACGAGTCACCTGCTCCTTCCCCCCACACGCACACCCCCCCTCAGGACGCTTGCCGCTCGCTCCTGCCTGGCACGAGTGCTTCCGGGGCGCCGGGCACGGATGCCCCGGAAGCGGAAGTAGTAGGCTTCTCGCTTACCCTTTGTGAGCGGAGGGGCCTTGCGCAGCCGCCGCTTTTCCGCTTGCCAGGGTCGTGCGGCCGCAGCCCGGCTCCTGGGGTCCCGGCGGTAGCCATGGAGGAGGCCGAGCCCGAGCGACGGCGGCGGAAGCGGCGGCGACAGGAGCAGGAAGATGGGGGGGAGAAGCGGAGCCCCCGGCGCTCCCGCTCCGCCCGGGGTAGCCAGTCCCCGCCTGCCGAGCGGAAGCAGGGCCCGGCTCGGCCGCATCAAGCAGCCCAAGGCCGCAGCAGGTATCGGCCGCCTGCGCTCAACCCGCTGTGACGGGGGGAGGGGGAGCGCTTCAAGTGGGGAGCCTCGCTCGTTGTCCCGTGCGGTCCTTGTGGCTCCGCTGGACGCTGCGCTGAGGAGACTCAGGGCGCGCGGGGGAGAGCCCCCCCTGCCCCGGCCCCCATCGGAGATTCCCCACTCCCCGCCCAAAGGTTTCTCCCTGCGTTTCCTCCTCCTCCCCCACTTCTTCCTTTCAGGCCGGTTGGTGTCCACCACCCCCAAATACATAGAGCGGGGCAATGGCCCAATTTTTTTTGTCCTTCCGTGTGCAGAATAAAATTGTATGTGCGTCGGGGCATGTGCAGATGTGCACCACCACATTGTAGGTAGCTGTGGGCTCTCTGCGAATCAGCTGGGTGGTATTTGAATCACCTGTGCTGCAGCCCAAGCTCACAGCTTATAGGGAACACTGCAACTGGGAGACCCTTTCCCACCACCTCATCCTTCCATGACACAATACAGGACAGTAGTAGCTATAGATTAAGGTTAAATTGTCAGGTGTGTTTTGCACAAGCCTTTTCCTTTCCTTTTTTCCTTGGGGCAAGAGTGGGTTGTGGACCCAAAACATGATTTTTTTTTGAATATTTAAAGGTCACCAACAAAAAGAAAGAACAAGTCATCTGCTAAAAGAGGCAAGTCTCCAAGAAGTAAAAGAAGTAGAAGCCCTCATCATATTGTAGTCAAAGTAAAACAGGTAATTTGCTGGATATTAAGCACTAATGTCCTAGCCCTGAAAATTATGCTGTATGACTGAGGCATGACTTGAAGTCAGTGGACATCTGTTGAAACCAGTTGTCTGTCTGCTTAGAATAACGTGGGAACGCAGTCTAAATAGGATGGTATGACTAATTTATCACTTGATTATACTATTTTTTTATTTGATTATTTTTATCGTTTATTATTATTTGGACATTTAGGAACTTCCACCAACAGAGTGCTGTGCACACTACTACTTAGGCCAGCAAAAGTTCTGTCACTCAAGGGGATGGAGTTTTTTTCCACACAAGTTACAGTGTAGACTATGGATGTTAGTATGTAGCCATTTCCACAAATAACCAAGTTAATCCTGACAACTACACTTGTTCTCACACACCCTTTCTGCCTCTGTATCAGAGGCAGAGAGGGGGGAAGGTGGGAGCTGGTGCCTGGGGATCCACCTGCTCTTCTCACCCCTGCTGCTTCCCACAGTGGCAGGTGTGCGGGCAGGGGGAGAGACAGGTGTGTAAACATGTAACCACTAAGAAATCTAGTGGTTACATGTTTACACAAATAAACATTAGTTAACATCCCTAGTGTAGACATGACCTAAATCATTAACATAAAAATTGAGTTACTGTTGGGGATTATTTTCCCAACTTGAGTGTTGAAGAACACTATACAACAGTGTTACTCATGCACAGGGCTCGCCAAGCAGCAGTGAGCCCCGCTCGCCAGCCGTGCGGTTCTGCGAGCTGCGCATGCGCAGATCACATGGCGCCGGCTGTGCCCTGCTCATGCATGTAGTCCATGATACTTTTCTTGGTGAAATTGTGCAAACAAAGATGTTGGGAAGTGAGATGAAACCATGAGAGTAACCTTTTACAAAGTGGGTTACATAATGGAATGTCTAGAAAACAGTGGCTTTTGAGTTCAGCTACGTAGTAAGATTTTATGCATGTGTCAATAGTGTTGAAACATGCAGAAGACTGAATAACCAAAATAAACTATAATTTCTGTACTCGAGGTGTCCCTAATTCAGGAACACCCATAATATGATATGGACCCTGGCAGGCGGAGGCAGAAATGACTCTGTTGTACCCCCTCCTCCCCAGCTAGGGGGATCGGCAGTACAGGGATGCATTCTGCTGGAGGCTTTTTCCTGTTGCTCCCATGGGAGTGCCAGGTAACAACCCTGCTCCCATCTTCCGCATTCTCTCCTTGAGCTGACAAAATCTTTAATCCAGCAAAACCTGTTTCCTAGGGTTGCCATATTAAAGTGGTTTGAGTGTAGATTGAACCTCTAAAATTCTCAGCAACAATCTTGGTCCGACCAGACCACAGATATGGCTGGACCAAAGAGTCCCAGCGGCTGGAAGCAAGAGGCCAGCCAGGGTCAGGAGCTCAGTTCTGGCCAGGGCCAGCAGCAGTAGGGCCAACGTGGCTGGGAATGCAACTCCAGCTGGGACTGACAGCACTGGGGCCAGCATGGTGGGAAACACAGCCTAACAGACAGGGCTGGCACCCAGGAGAAGGGCCGAAGTGGAGCTGACAGTGCGGAGGGGAGCCTTGATCTCCCCTGGTCTGGCAAACTCTCTGGTTCGGGACCACTCAGATGCCTGAGGGTGTGGACCAAGGAGGTCAAACCTGTATTAGGAAAATTTATTCTAAACATTGGTAATATCATGCTGTAATATCATAACATGCTGTAATAACATGCTGTAATATCAGCAGTAGAGCAGTAGTTTAGAAACTTGGTTTAAGCTGGTATTTTTCCATGTGAGGAAATGACCAAATTGTTAAGAGCATAGCAAATATTTTAATTTAATTTTTAGATTTTAAACTTTCCTGGCCAACAGTTATTTTTGCTGTCTGTACAGAACCCAGCATAATCCTCAGTGGGGAGTTCAGGGTTCTACCCTAATATCAGTGGTAATAATATATAATTTAAAATAAGCCAAGCACTAGTAAATTATATGTAAGCCAAGAGCCTTTGCTTTTTAAAATAAAGTAACTGAAAACTGATGCTACTTATGTTTATTTTACAAAATGTGTTCATGGTCACACATTCCATGAACAGTCAGTCATCTCATCAACTCCTAATTCAGTGCAAGGATTGCAGATCTGTGTTCTGTTCTGGAGCGAATGTCTACTGTAATTCAGAGACCTAAACATGGGTCTTAGCAGGCGAATGAGGAAGTTGTTTTCATCCACTTTTTAAAAACTTGTATACTTCATGATTGAGTTTTTTCTATAGGCTTGTATTAAATTGAAATTTTAAAGACTTCAAAAAATTGTTTTTTCATCTTTAATTCTAAATAGATCACTAAGAATGTTTCTTTGTTACAGGAGCGAGATGACCATTCCCGGAGAGGACACGAGGAACAACAGCACAGAGATCAGTCAGAGCAAGAACATAGACGAGAGAGAAATGGTGACAGAGAAAGACACAGAGATCATTCCAAGAGAAGAAAAAATCTTAACGAAAGGCCAGGAGGTCGAGGCCATGAGAGAGAAAGGGATGCCCAAAATCTCCGCGAGCAGCAAGTGGAGAGGGAGTTTTATAATGAGAGAAGACGTGAACATCGCCAGAAGAATGAAACAAGCAGCGGTGATGAGACTCTGGACCTTGGTAAACCTGATGATGAAAATAAAGTTAAAGATCCAACAAATAAAGAGAAACCAAGTTTTGAGCTGTCTGGTGCTCTCCTAGAGGATTCAAACACCTTCCGAGGTGTTGTGATTAAATATAGTGAGCCCCCAGAAGCTCGAATTCCAAAGAAACGATGGCGTCTCTACCCTTTTAAGAATGATGAGGTTCTCCCAGTCATGTACATTCACAGACAAAGCGCTTACCTGCTAGGTAGGCACCGAAGAATTGCAGATATTCCTATTGACCACCCGTCTTGCTCCAAACAGCATGCTGTGTTTCAGTATCGGTAAGTATTATTCACTGTGCCTGCCTAGGAAATAGGGATGCAGCATGTATAACCACTAGGATTTTTAACAGTTACATTTTTAACCGATTTTTTTTTTTTTTTTTTTAATCATCCCTACTAGGAAACTGGATTGTAGAGGAGTGAAAGGCAGGTTGGGTGCTCAAGAGCCTCTGCAAATCATTAAATCTATAAACGTGTCTTCTATTTCAGAATTAGCCATATTTTATGTAACAGCTGCATATCATTTTAGCAGTAATCAAAATTACCTTTGATTCCTCACATCTAACTATAAGCAGCTTTTAATTAAGGCAAAGAATACAGCGCTAGCCAAAATAGAATTATATATATACGAACTGGAGTAACATTTGCGGTGATGTAATATAGATTAAAAAAGTGAAAAGGAGCACGGAGTGCCAGCTTTCCTTTGATGCAGCAGGGATTGCCAACTGCTGGAGGCAGAGTTGTTGATGGAAACAATTAACAATTTGTATATTACTACAGGCAACCCTTCCCACCACCCCCCACACTTACGACCTAATTGGTTCCTGGAGAACCGTCGTAAGTCAAGCCGTTGTAAGTCGAACCCTTATTTTCCATAGGCGCAATGTTATAAATGGCGGTTCTGTTCCTGGAAATCCATTTCATACCCAAAAAATACCAACATTGACAACAGAAATGCAGAAAAACTAAATTAAATAGTTCAAATAATGCACAAAAATAACTAAAAAGTGAAGACCAATGTGGTGGAGACGCGTGCAGTTCAAGCAGCAGCTGCAGACTGGCGAGTCTGACCTTGTGCGTTTCCTGTTTTGGGATGACGCGTGGAGTCTGCATCGTACACTGTTGTAAATACAAGCTGTGGATGTAAATTGTGGGGTTTTAGGAGCTATCTTGCATGAAAAAAAGGTCATAAATGCGGGGGGTCTCAAATCAGGCAGTCATAAGTAGGTTGCCTGTAATCTTCATCTTTTTAATGTATAAAACATGGCACAGGCTTTCATTTAACTTCCTCTCATTTATATGGAAGGAAATTTTTAGGCACGCTAAATACCTCCTATCTTTTCAGAGACTTACCTTTCTGTATTTAACAAGATTTTGCAAATTGAGAATTTACTCTGAAAGATCCATCATGGTTTTTATTAACAGCATAAAGTGGCTAGTTATACTTCTTTCATTCTGGTTTAGAAGTTGTTTTTGTTTTCACCAGGCTTGTAGAGTACACCCGTGCTGATGGTACAGTTGGCCGCAGAGTCAAGCCTTACATCATTGACCTTGGCTCTGGCAATGGTACTTTCCTAAATAACCAACGGATTGAACCTCAACGTTACTATGAATTGAAAGAAAAGGATGTGCTGAAGTTTGGGTTCAGCAGCAGGGAATATGTCCTTCTCCATGAATCTTCAGATACATCTGAGGTGGACAGGAAATCGGAGGAGGAGGAGGAAGAGGAAGTATCTGACAGTTAACAGATCAGAAAAAGACTTCCAAGATCATCTTTCCAGTAGAACTTGAATCTGGATGTGAACATTGGAGCATCATAGCACTGATGCCTCTTATTGCCTTAAAATCTTTCCTCTGTTGCTGATCAGTTCTCACTGCAGCTTATTTTGGGAAACTCCTGACATACTCATCTCTTTTGTAATTTTGAAACTCATGAGAAAATAGTTTTTGCTTTAAGAGGATTCTCCATAATAAGTAAGGGGTAAAAAAGCACCTGAAAGTGAGAGTTCCAATGCGAACTATTCATCAGACATAAAAATAAATATGTAAGGTTGTACATAAAGCACATAGAATAAAATAGACTTTTTTTAAAAGAAACTGTTTGTGCAAATTTTGTCAACAATCCTTTGAAATTGCTCCTTTATTGTTAATTAGAATCTTAGTTACAGTGAACGTGATGTTTTGTAGTGTCCAGTTATTTGATGTGATTTGCTGAATTGTACGCATACAGCAAATCACACTAAGCAGAGGAATTGACCAGGTTTGTGTCATTTAAAAAGGCAGATATACTGCAAAACATTTTTTATTCATATGATTTTGGTGGCCAATTTGCATTGAAATATTTTTAAGGAAAGAACATTTCACCAGAATACACTGCCTATTAAAAAAAAACAAGGTATTTTGAAATGAAAGGAAATGCTTCATGGAACTTAGGTTATGATAGCGTGGCTTGCTGTTGAAGGTTGTGTGCACACACTGTGTTGCAAATTTTTGCTCACATTTCCTCTGGATACTGGTTTTTGTCCATATTTGAAGATAAGTTTTTGTTTTTTTTTAATTCCTTTGACACCATCTTACTCATGATGCCATTGAAAAGAGCGATATCTAGTGTGTTAACCAGAATTTGCACTATTTTTTAATTTTACTGTATGAAAAATGAATACTGTCATGTCTAGCATACTTTCACCTGCATGTAACAGAAAACAGTCAATACTTTGTAATTATGTAAAGTTTGTTTCAGAGAAACATTTTCAAAACATGGAACTTTAGATTTGCATAAATTCAAACATCTTTCTCCTGAGTTTTATCTTGCGTTATAAGAAATGTAACTTATTTCACTTTGATCACAAATGTGAGGGAAAATTAGTAATCTATGGGCATGTCTTCATGTATTATGTGTATATACTTCTGTGTATATACATAAGTTGTATATTATACACACAAATACAAGTATATTGTGTAAATATGGGGTATAAATGCAGGTTTTCAAGCAGTAGGCATAAGAAGAATGTGCTGTGGATAGCAGACTTTCCTATAAATGTACTCGGGTTTTTAAATAAATAATTTGTAAATTTAGCCCTAGCTGCCTTTTAGGTGTAATGTTTTTCTAGTGTCCAATTTGGTTTTGCTTTATATTCTTGGAAATAAATACTATATAATAATATATATTTTTAGTAAAAACCCATACATATGGGGGAAATTATAATAGTGAAGACAAATTGTTGAGAATGCTGTAATACATTGAGCAATGAAAGGCTAAGATAGGTGAAACATAAATACTAATTCTAGAATTGTATTAGATAATTAATTGCATTTTTATACTATATTACTACTTTATTTTTTCCCACAAACAGTACCAGTCATAGGGTGAAATCCCTCATCTATAAAATGTGGTTTCATGGCCGAGTGGCACATCTGGCACATTTTGAAGGTTATGTTGTGTGTTTGCTATAAAAATCAGAGCGGTCACCATATAGCTCACACCAGCACTGAGTGTGTTTCTCACAGAGCTGAGCATTCTCTCACTTCTGGCTGTATCCAAATCATTCTTATTTCTGGTGTCTGTGTGCCACCTGTCCTGTTGCAAATTTATTTTGTAGTCTGCATGTATAGCCTTTAGGTACTGAAGTCACCAAAGACTCCCAGCTATGTGATTTTTATTTTCTACTCTGGCAAATTCATTGTACATTCTTAAAAATGTAGTGAGGTTGTTTTGAGAAGGGTGCATATGACTCAGTTCAAAGCTGTGTGCGCATTTGCAGTTTCTGGGCAATGCCTGAAACCCTTGCATGGCTGAACAGTATCTAACCAAGTTTAGTGTGGGCGATTTCCAGTTTTGCTAGGTGGGTATCTTCTGGAATGTGGACATGTATCCATTTAATGAGTACTGAGATTACCAAACATGTTACATATGACCTAGAATTTGACCAATATTATGAAGGATGGGCTAGTATGTCCTAAATATTTACTTTTTTCACACAAAAAATTGGATTATTTAAAAAACTAAACTAGGTGAAACTAGCTCAACAAGTTTAACCTAGTTAGGCAAAACAGAATATGTAAGGCCTAATAAAGTGCAATACTACTTTTTAATAAATATGGCAATGGCCCATTAGAATGGATCTTCCTTCCACAAAGAGAAAGATTCATAGCTGTGATTGTAAAGGGGAGATAAAAGACAAATAGAACACTCTCAGATTCATATACTTCCTGAATGTTGCTGATTCATGACCCTTTTGAACCAATCTGAGGATTTGCTTCAGGCTGAAGTCATGCTCATTCATGAGTCTGAAAATGATAAAATGTCTAGTAAAATTCCTAAATAGTGTACTGTGATAATTAATGAATTACCTGTTTCAGATTTGATTACACTGTGTACAAGTACACAATGTTTTTTGTTTGTTTTGTTTTGCTGTACTGCATCAGTGTTTTGTTTATACTAAACCAAACAGGTTTCTTGTGATGGAATCCAACAACTGAAGTACACCAACATGGACTGGTGGTGAAAACCAAAGAGAACCCCCTTTCTAAATGCAGCATCTAAATTATATGCAAGTGATTTCTTGCTGCTTTTTTTTTTTAAATTTCCAGTATAAACTGTAAGGACTCCTTGTATCAGGCCATAAGAACCTACAGATATACATGCGTAAATTTAGAATTATTAATATTATGCAACTGATGCACTTAAGTGTTTGCAGGATTGGGCCTAAACATTTTCCTGTTTGGACAATGTAAGATTTTCTTTTCATCCTCTATCCTGTGTTAGCTGGAAACTTATTTGCCCCAGCGTGGCATGTGCTATCTCATTAAAATATCACATTGTATTGGTGGTTATTGTTGGTGATGGAAGTATTAGTTCAAATTTTCCTTAAAATATTTTAAAGCCCGTATCTCTTAAAAAAAAAATCTTAAGACAGTTCACACTAGCTGCCATTTGCTCAGCATCAGGGAGGTTTACATTTTGTAAACTCTTTCTATTTGGAACTGAGTTTTACCTATGGAAAAACTGTTGTAGTACGTTATGTGGAAATGTCTCAGTTGTATCTCTTTTGAATGGTTGCCTACACGTTGTTATAAATGGCACAGTATTTACCATGCAGTATGTTCAAAAGTATGTTAAGTTTGCATTGTCAAATGTGTAAAATCCATTTTAAATTAAAATTCTAGAATTTCTTCAAGCCTGGTTTTAGATGTTATGGTGAATGTGTTTTTAACAGAGTGCCAATGTGAGAGTTGTACTATATTTATTGCTACTGCAAAACAAAAAAAGCAGTCATGTAGCACTTCAGAGACTAACAGGATAACTTATTAGGTGATGAGCTTTCTTGAAGAGCTTTCGTGGGACAGACACACTTCTTCAAGAAAGCTCATCACCTAATAAACTATCTTGTTAGTCTTCAAAGTGCTACATGACTGCTTTTTTTTATTTTGCCAAGATCAGACTAACACGGCTACCTCTCTGTGACTATTGCTACTGCAGTAACAGAGAGAGTTTACTTAAGGGCAGTTCTATAGTATGCAGGGAGATCAATCTAAGTTCTGCATTTTCAGCTACCTGAATAGCATAGCTGAAGTCGACATACTTAGATTTGCCACAGTAAGTAGATCTATGGGCGATGCTCTCCCGTTGATTCTGGTTGCACTTCTCATTCTGAGTCACTGGAGTGTGACTGTAGTTGATTTTATTGCATCTATGCTACATGTGATAAATCTACCACCACTGAATCAATTGCTGCAGTCCATAGTGAAGACGTACTCTTGGGATTGGTGCTTCATTGTGGTTGTTGCTGCACAAACATACAAATGTCTCTGCTGGGGAGTGGATCAATGCTGTGGCGATCCACCAGCGATGAATTTAGCAGGTCTAGTGAAGACCCACTAAGTCAGGGGGTGGGAGAGAACCAATTTTGAGTCAGGGACTGCTGACCCACAAAAATCAGTGAGGGGCGCTACACAAGTGAAAAGCAAAAAAAAAAAAATCCCAAATCCTCACTGATGTGGCCCCTAAGGCTACGTCTAGACTACGCTGAAGTTTCGAAAGAGGATTCTGCAGGAATTTGGATATCTTCCGCTCTCACTTTCAAAAGCGGAGATTTCAAAAGTGAAAGTCAGGATGTGTTTTTTTTTCGGCAATCCCCCCCTTTTTCGAAAAGCTGTTCTTCCTCAAAAAATGAGGTTTATGTGGCTTTTCGAAAAGGGGGGGGGAGGGTTGCTGAAAAAACCACGTCCTGACTACTTTCACTTTTGAAAGCTCTGCTTTTGAAAGTGAGATATGCAAATTCTGTGGAATCTTCCAATCTTCTTTCGAAACTTCAGCATAGTCTAGACGAGCCCTAACTGAGAAGGAGGAAGACACTCCCCATAGTCCCCTCCGGAGCCTGGGAGGCCTAGCCTTGTAGATTTTGTGTGATCCAGCCCCACAGGGAGTAGCAGAAGGCCTGGAGTGCCAATGCAGGCTCCCCAGTGCTGGGGTGGGAGTGTAGCCCCGGGAGCTGAATCTAGGCAAGCCGGGAGCCATGTCCAGCCCGTGGGCCTTGGGTTCCCCACTCCTGTGCTAAGCTGACTGCTGATCACTCTCTTATTGACTCCACTACCCCACCAGAATGAGATGAGTAAGGGGAGTTGACAGGAGAGTTTTCTGTCCACCCAGCGCAGCGTGGCCCTCGGAGTAAGTAGATCTAAGCTATGTCAATTTGAGTTATGTTACTAACTTAACGAATTGCATATCTTAGATCAACCTGCCCAACAGTCAAGCTTACAGCCTAAGAAAAGTAACACATCAAGAGTGGGGGAAGGGAATACACAGCAGGGGGTGGGAACCTTTTTTGGGCCGGGGATGCTGACCCACAGAAAAATCAGTCAAGAGGCCACACACAAGTGAGAAGCAAAACAACCAACCCTCGCTGATCGGGCTTGTGACTGAGAAGGAGAAAGACACTTCCCACATTTCCCTTGCACACCAGAGCCTAGGGGTCCCAGGTTAGTAGATTCTGTGTGCCCTGGCCCCATGGGGAGGTTGTGGGGGGGCTGGAGCACCAGTGCAGGCTCCCAATGCTGGGGGGGGGGGGGAGCCTTGAGGCTGGATCCAGGCAAACCAGGGGACTGCATCTGGCCCCCAAAGCCTTAGGTTCCCTACCACTGATATACAGGTTTTCCCTTGTAATAAATAAAGCCTTCATCTACCCTTCAAGCTAGCCATCATTAACTGGTTAGAAGAGTTGAATCTTGGGAGGGATGTGGAGCAGGACAGTAATCACCTAGAAACTGCAGAGATTACAAAGAGAACAGATGAGAAACTGATGCTGTAGATCAGTGTTTCTCAACCAGTAGTACAAGTACCCTTAGGGGTACTTGAGAGAAGTCTGGGGGGTACATCAACACAACTGAAATTTGGAGAAAACTGAATTTTTGTTTTAAGTTTTACAGCCCTTTATTGTTTTTGTACTTTATACACTGAAAAATTTCATCGCCTGCCTGGCTACGATTAAGTTGTTTAAACAAATGTGTTGGAATGGTAGAAAAAAAATTGTGTGTCTGAAAACTGTAGGTACTGGGAGTACTTTTTTTTTAAGGGGGTACTTAATTTTTTTTAAAGGGGTACTTTATAAAAAAAGGTTGAGAAACACTGCTGTAGATTAGTAGATCCAATGGTTATCTTCTGAGGAAGTGGGTCTGGCCCACGAAAGCTCATCACCTAATAAACCATCTTGTTAGTCTTTAAAGTGCTACATAGTTCTGTCTTTTGTTTCAGCTAGACCAGACTAACACGGCTGCATCTCTATCACTATTCTAATGACCCTGATCCATGTAACAGGACAAGCTATGAAAGAAGTCATTGACCTGTCTACTGACAGTTGTACTGATGTAACTATGTTGGAAAACTGATATACAGGTTTTCCCTTGTAATAAATAAAGCCTTCATCTACCCTTCAAGCTAGCCATCATTAACTGGTTAGAAGAGTTGAATCTTGGGAGGGATGTGGAGCGGGACAGTAATCACCTAGAAACTGCAGAGATTACAAAGAGAACAGATGAGAAACTGATGCTGTAGATGTGATTTATTTTTAAATGTTAACTGATATACTAGTGCAAACTGTGGATGCAGTTATTCCCCTTCCTGTAGAAATAGCTATATAGAGATTCAGAGGGGTAGCTGAGCTAGTCTTTAATAGGAAAAACTTAAAAAACAACAAATAGTCTAGTAGCACCTTAAAGACTAACAAAACATGTAGATGGTATCATGAGCTTTCATGGGCAAAATTCACTTCAGATCACCGGAGTATAACAAGTCCTCCGGTCATCTGAAGAAGTGGGTTTTGCCCATGAAAACTCATGATACCATCGACATGTTTTGATAGTCTTTAAGGTGCTACCAGACTATTTGTTGTTTTTTAAGTTTATATAGAGATTGTTCATCTTTACAATCACAATTGCATCCACACTAGAGGGGTGTACTGATTTAATCACTTCAGTACTAGGCAATTTACTTGGCGTTGCTCGGGTCCTTACGTCAATTAATTTTTGTTTTTTTGGAAAATAAAATTGAAATGTATGTGCTTCATTTAAATCATCGCTCTGGCATGGGGCTGGGGACGAGGGGTTCAGTACGCAGATGGCCCTGGGAGAGAGAGGATTATCCCAGCCCTCTCTCACTGCAGCTGCTTGGAGCTGGGTAAGAAGCTCCATGGCCACTGCAGCTCTAGTGGAAAGAGCTGGGAGAGGGGTGCAGGGCTTCCCGCTGGGGCAGGTCCAGGTTCATCTGCCCCCTGCACTCTCCAGCCAGAGTGAGGAATATAGCAAACTATGTGCACTTTCCTCTGGTTATCTGACAAATGGAAATGACCAGCAATGTCCCTGTATGAAAGAGGTAGGGGTGGATACTTCGCCCCTCCCCCCTACCTGAAGGGCACCTGGGAGATGGAAGGCTTGGGGCTGAGGCAGACCTGCTGGGCGGGGAGGTGGGAGGGTGCAAGCCCCTCCATCCAGCCCCTTTCACCTTCCTGGTGCTTGTCTCTTTTCTGTATGGTTTTATGAGAAGCAATCCCATTCCAGGCACATCCCATTTTCCTGGCACAACCAAACTCTGAGCTTGCTTTAAGTTATGAGAAGAGGAAGCTGTATACCAAATTTGGTGGTCCTAGCTCTTACCATTTAGGAGGACTTCTTGAACAAACAGACAAACTCTCTCAAATATATAGTAGATTAGAAGACTTAACCGGTGTTGCCCAAGTCCTTCAGGGCAGGAGGCCTGAGGTCTGCAGAATATAGGAAGGCCGCCAGGGACTCTCCCTCCCCTGTGGCGAGGTGGGCTGCCAGGTGCTCCCTCCTCCAGGGGCTTGCCCTTCCCCCTCTCCCTTCCTGGGGCAAAAAGGGGCTGGCGGGAACTGTCTTCTGTGCATGGGGGCCCCATTTACCCAGTTGGGTGGTAGGCAAGATGGTGACCCCTTATCTCACTGGCCACTCTCGAGGTGGTACAGCTGCCCAGTGGTTACTCTGTACTATTGATCCTCTGTGCTCCCTGCCCCCTGTGAGTATAGCATCTCTCCAAACAGCCCTTCCCTTTCTGGAAAAGTCCTATTCTCTGCAACTCCCATTTTCCTGGCACAACCAAACTCTGACCATGCTTTAAGTTAGGAGAAGAGGAAGCTGCCTACCAAATTTGATGGCCCTAGCTCTCACCATTTAGGAGGACTTCTTGAACAAACAGACTCACAGACAGATGCAATATATAGACAGCTAACACAGTGCAACTTTTCAGTGCAGACAGGGCCTTATTGGCACTCCTGTGTGTCACATAGTTTAATTCTTATGCTAATGGTCTAAACAGGGATCCCGGATGGCTCACAAACTATCTTCCACCTTTTAATAACTTAACCAACCAACCAATAGAGGTGCTAATGGTTCTTAACAGACTCCTGTAACTACTTGAACTATCTACTCACCATCTACATGTTTTGCTAATCTTTGAAGTGCTACTAGACTAATTGTTGTTTAAGTTTTATCTACTCACTGTCTCTCTTTTTTCTTCCTCCCCTCCCCTTTTTCTCTCCCCCCTCCTTCCCTTCCCTTATTTATCCTTGGATCTGGACTCATTATACTCCAGTCATCTGAAGAAGTGGGTTTTGCCCACGAAAGCTCATGATACCATCTACATGTTTTGTTTGTTTTTAAAGTGCTACTAGACTATTTGTTGTTTTTTTAAGTTTTTACATACTTTATTAGCTGGTGTCAGTAACTTGAATCTTCAGCAAAAATGGAGCAAATGAAAAATGGATGTAGCTTTAGTATTTCTAAATCTTCAGGAAAGCAAGTGGTATTGCATAGAAGTCAGAGAAGAAGGTCCATGTTACATATGTAGCAGAAGCAGAGCCATTACAAGCTACAGTATGTTTCAAGGGAACAATGAAGGACATTACACACTTCTAGATAAACTTATTCAAAAATCTCAAGAACATTCTGATCTCTCCAAGAATGTTCCTTAGGAGGTACGTTTTCTTTACAAGAAACTTACTGCCAGGAAGAAAAAGCTGATCATTTTGCCAAACAAAATCATGTGAGTTTGCATAGTTAGTAGCCAGGCCTAATTAAAAACAAGCTTATTTGGAGTACACCTGATAAGATTACTGGAAGGTCACTTAAGAGATGAACCTGACTCCAGAGAACAGTGAGTATTGACTTGGCTAATAACAATAGCTTCCTCTAGGAAAGTATTAAACAGTGAAAATACAGAAGGGTGTCCAATTCAAAATGAATACTAAGGGCTTGTTCAGAGGTGAATGGGATATTGGGGGGACTGAGGATGGGGTGGTGGGGTCTTAGTGCTTCTCTGGGAAAAGGTTGGATGAGGGCACCAGAGGCTGCCTGGGGGGAGGGCTCTGTGTGCAGTGTGGATAGGACGGGTGGCTCTGAGTGGGGGTGCTATGTATACATGGTAGATGAGGTGCAGAATGAATGGGTGTCCTGGGTGTGGAGGGGCTCTGGGTGGATGGACGTGGAGGTAGGGCTGATGTGGATGGCGTGTGTGGGGGATGCTGAATAGGAATGCCATAAGGGACTCTGCAGGGTGGATGGGGATCCCAGGGATGGATGCGGGTTACAGTGGGGCTTGGTGCAGGGTGGATGAGTGTCCTGGGGGAAGAACCCGGTGTAAAATGGATGGGAGTCCTGAGAGTGGATGGGGCTTGGGGGGGAAGGGGGGAGAGTGCTGTAGGGGTCTCAGTGCATGGTGAATGAGGGTTCCAGAGGGTTCTGTGCAAAATGGAGAGGGTTTGGGAGGATTCTGTGGAGTGGGGGATCAGGGGTCCTGGAGGAGGTGGGGCTCTGGATGAGGGACTTGGTATAAGATGAATGGGGGGCTCTGGTGGGAGATAGAGGGGACTCAGTGCAGGAAGGGTGGGGGCATCAGGGGTGGAAGCTTGGTGTAGGGTGGATGGGGTCCCATGGTGAGGAGTACAAGGGGGCTTGGTACAGAGTGAGCAGGAAGGCTCTGGAGGGAGGGGCTCAGTACAGATAGGGCGAGGGGGGATCCAGGGCAGCAGGCCCAGGTGAGGCAGGGTGGGTCAGGGATGTTCCATGGGGGCCGATGCAGAGGGATTGATGGGGATTCCAGGGGTGTGGGCAGCAGGGCCTGGGAGGTGGGGGCAGAGGGGTGCTGTGGGGACAGGCAGCGGGGTGCAGGCAGTGAGAGGGGATCCTGGGCGGGGGCTCATGGAGGTCTCACAGCAGCTGGCAGCGGGCCCGAGTGGCACAGGGAGTTGGGGAAGGAGGGTCGCTGGTGAGGGGCTTGGCGGTGAGAGGTCCCGGGCGGTGAGGGGGCTTGGCGGTGAGGGGTCCCAGGCGGTGAGGAGGATAGCGGGGTGAGCCCTTGGATGGTGAGGGGGCTTGGCGGTGAGGGTCCCGAGCGGTATGGGGCTCGGTGGTGACTGGGGTGCCCAGGCGTTGAGGGTGCCCAGGCAGCAGGCGGAGTGGTGGGGTTTGGCGGTGAGGGGGCTTGGCAGTGATTGGGGTCCCCAGGCGATGAGGGGGCACAGGCAGCAGGCCAGCGTGGTGGGGAGGCTCAGCGGTGAGGGTCCCCAGGCGGAGGGGGCACAGGCAGCAGGCGTGGGGTTGGAGGTGAGGGGGCTCGGCGGTGACTGGGGTCCCGGGCAGTGAGGGGGCACAGGCAGCAGGCTGGCGTGGGTGGGGCTCGGCGGTGAGGTCCCGGGCGCGGGGGCACAGGCAGCAGGCAGGCGTGGGGTCTCGGCGGTGACTGGGGTCCCGGGCAGGAGGGGGCACAGGCAGCAGGCCGGCGTGGGGGCTCGGCGGTGAGGTCCCGGGGCGGAGGGGGACACAGGCAGCAGGCCGGCGTGGGGGCTCGGCGGTGACTGGGGTCCCGGGCGGTGAGGGGCACAGGCAGCAGGCCGGCGTGGGGGCTCGGCGGTGACTGGGGTCCCGGGCGGAGGGGCACAGGCAGCAGGCTGGCGTGGGGGCTCGGCGGTGACTGGGGTCCCCGGGCGGAGGGGACACAGGCAGCAGGCCGGCGTGGGGGCTCGGCGGTGACTGGGGTCCCCGGGCGGAGGACACAGGCAGCAGGCCGGCGTGGGGGCTCGGCGGTGACTGGGGTCCCCGGGCGGAGGACACAGGCAGCAGGCAGGCGTGGGGGCTCGGCGGTGACTGGGGGTCCCCGGGCGGAGGGGACACAGGCAGCAGGCCGGCGTGGGGCTCGGCGGTGAGGGGTCCCCGGGCGGAGGGGGACACAGGCAGCAGGCTGGCGTGGGGGCTCGGCGGTGACTGGGGTCCCGGGCGGTGAGGGGGCACAGGCAGCAGGCCGGCGTGGGGGCTCGGCGGTGAGGGGGTGCAGAGGCCCGGGCGGTGCCGGGCGTGGGGGGTCCCGAGGCGGGCGGGTCTCAGCGCTGCCCCCGGCGGACCCGGCCGGCAGCGCACGCGGCTCCCGCCCCCTCCCGGCCGCTCCCGCCCGCCGCAGCCATCATGGCGGCGCTACACACCAAGGCCGGGGGCCCCCCCCAGATCCCCGACACCCGCCGCGAGCTGGCCGAGCTGGTGAAGCGCAAGCAGGAGCTGGCGGTGAGGGGCGGGGAGCGCGGCCCGAACCCCCCCCCCCCCGGCCCGTCCGCCCGGGCCACGACAGGCCGCGCCCGGGAGTCGGCTGAGCGCGACTCCCCCCTCCCCGGCAGCGGCCGGGTCCCACCCCTGGGGGCAGGCTCTGGGGGTAGAGGGTGGGGCTGGGGAGTGGGGACCCACGGGGGAGGCACCAGCTCTGGGAGGGAGAGCAGATGGGGGCTGGGGAATGGGAAGGACCGTCTCTGGGGGCTGGGAATGGGGCTACTAGCTCTGGGAGGGAGAGAGGATGGGGGCTGGAGAATGGGAGGCACCATCTCGGGGGTGGAGAAAGGCTGGGGGCACCAGCTCTGAGGAGCAGAGAGAGAGGCTGGGGGTCGGCGTCTGGGGGTAGAGAGGCTGAGGAATGGGGGCAACAGCTCTGGGGGCCGAGAGAGGATGGGGGCTGAGAAATGGGGGAACTGAGTCTGGGGGCAGAATTGATGGGTGGCTGGGAATGGGGGCACTGGCTCTAGGGGGCAGACAGAATGGGGACTAGGGAATGGGGGCACTGGCTGTGCGGGCAGAAAGGATGGGGTATCTGGGGGAATGGGATGCACTGGCTCTGGGGGGGGCAGAGGGATGGGGAATCTGGAGGAATGGGGTGCACCAGCTCTGTGGGGGCACTGAGGATTGAGGTGGGATCTGGGGGATTGGGGAGAAGGGACATAGAGGCACATTGGAGGGTAGCGATATCTGGGGCCATACAGCTCATGTGGCAAGAGGCACAAATCCACAGGCATCTCCTGCATCCTCTCTCCTCCTCTTTTACATCTGTTCCCTTCCCTCCCTGCTTGCTCCCCTGCAGCAGGCATAAACCGGGTCTAGAGTTCACACAGTGTCTGCAGACTTCTGGGCATTGGCTAGCCCGCATCAGTGACTGGCTCTGGTGATGTGCTGGCACTAGCTCTTGGCTGGGAATGGGGGCACTGGCTCTAGGGGCAGACAGAATGGGGACTAGGGAATGGGGGCACTGGCTGTGCGGGCAGAAAGGATGGGGTATCTGGGAATGGGATGCACTGGCTCTGGGGCAGAGGATGGGAATCTGGAGGAATGGGGTGCACCAGCTCTGTGGGGGCACTGAGGATTGAGGTGGGATCTGGGGGGATTGGGAAAGAGAAGGGACATAGAGGGCACATTGGAGGGTAGCGATATCTGGGGGCCATACAGCTCATGTGGCAAGAGGCACAAATCCACAGGCATCTCCTGCATCCTCTCTCCTCCCTCTTTTACATCTGTTCCCTTCCCTCCCTGCTTGCTCCCCTGCAGCAGGCATAAACCGGGTCTAGAGTTCACACAGTGTCTGCAGACTTCTGGGCATTGGCTAGCTATGGTTCCCCTGCATCAGTGACTGGCTCTGGTGATGTGCTGGCACTAGCTTCTTCTTTTGTTCTGTGCTCTTTATACCAGGAGACTCTAGCGAATTTGGAGAGGCAGATCTATGCTTTTGAGGGCAGCTACTTAGAGGACACCCAGATGTATGGCAACATCATCCGTGGCTGGGATCGCTACCTGACAAACCAGAAGTGAGTTTGTCAACCAGAGGTGACTTTTTTGGGTTCCCTGGTTCAATAGTAGTTTTACTTTGGCATGTAATATTTGGGCTTTTCTTTGTGTCATATGTTTGTGTCCCAGTCCTGAGGTTCTTGCCTTCTAAACGGCTTCAGTAAGTGGAACTTAAAAAAAACCAAAACAACTTGGGATAGTCCCTCAGGTTAGCTAATACACAGGACATTGTTTCTCCTAAAGTGCCTCTTTTGTGGACCAGTTGAAACTATATCAGCCAGTAAAACTTCTCTGTGCAGGTGTATCTTGTCATCCTCTTCCCAGCACTAAAAGGGGCCTTATGGGTATTGGGGACTGGTTGAACTCTGAGTCTTCATATGTTCTTAAGAAACATATTTCTCTTTAGATAACAATGAGGAGATGGGTACAGAGCATTCCCAGGGATTAGTGGCTGCTGGTCCATTAGGGAATTTTATGCAGTGCCCTGGGGCTGTAGTGTCTTCCTGCCTTGTTCTGAACCCACAGGTTATGCCTTGGTAGGTAGATAACGGAACAGGACACCAGCTGAGACAGTGACTGAGTATGTGCAATGAGAACATGCTGTGTATTTCAGAAACTCGAACAGCAAAAACGACCGAAGAAACCGGAAATTTAAAGAAGCTGAAAGACTCTTCAGCAAATCTTCTGTCACCTCCGCAGCAGTGAGTACAGAGTTTTTGACCTATCAGCATGCAATGCCAACTTAAGTTCTGACCTTTTGGGCAGAACTGCCTGGCCTTTCCCCATGAACATTGGGGTGATCAGATATGAGCTGAGGAGATCATACACTTTGCACTGTCCGCTCTGTCATTTCTCACTTTTCTCCTTTCTTCCAGGTTGTGCTGAATTGTTTTTCATGGAGTTCCCTTCAGTTCATTTAGTACCTAAGAAGGGGATAATAGCCTCTTTATTCTTCTTTCTTTGGCCTGATTGAGAGGAAACTCTGGGGCGGCGGATCTCTCCCTGTTCTTAGTACTAGTCCCCTTGGCATAGTTCGTGCCCTTTCAGTGGCTGTGTTGATCTGTCTCCTCTTACAAGCATCTCCATGCTTTCTTCTACACAGTCATGCTCCTGTCCTTCCATAAAATTCACATCTGTCACAATGCCCAATGCCTCTGAGAGGAAGAGGCAGGGTGACAGACCAAACAAGAAACTTCTGTGCCTCATGATACTATTCCTGCCCTTGTTGTGTTCTCTCTCTTCTTCCTTTTTGGCTGTAATGCCCCCTCTTGTCATGATATGCTGAGTGTAACTGTAAGTTCTTTGGGGCAGAAACCAAAGAACCATCTCTTGTTTTGTGGGGTGTCTTGCATGTTTTTTGAGAGTTTGAAAAGATAAAAATATACATGGTAGATGAGGTGCAGAATGAATATTTTTTTAATTAATGGGCCTTCTGATTTTCTAGGCAGTCAGTGCATTGGCCGGTGTACAGGACCAGCTCATTGAAAAGCGTAAGATACTTCTTTCCTCTCACCATCTGACTAACTTGGAATGAAGCAAACTGCTTCCTGTGGAATGAGGTCACTTGTATGTTCTTTTCACCCCTTATTTCTTGTGAGACTGAGAGTAATTCGGTCCTGTTAGTGTTCCCCTTCCAGCACTCTTTTATTGGTTCTTGTGATTCCCTGACTTGTAGATGTGTTGCCTTTCATACCCCAGCGATTGTTGCTCTAAATAAGGCCACAGTTGTACCCATTAGTGCAGTATATATTAAAACTAAAATGTAGAAATCTTTTTTACAATGGCATTCTCTTTTGTATCTGCTTTAACTGCTCTCTGCAAGTGAAGTGCATTTAAGTGGGTTTGGTGTTTTGAGGCTCTGAGGGTCAGAGCTCTGGCACCTTTTCTTTCCTACAATTAAATGATAAATAATTGTCATTGGATCGGAGTGCTGGCTGCATAGAACCTCTGGCATCTGTCACAAGAGTCACACGAGTTCCCATTTTCCCTCTTAAGTTAGCACAGCCTCTAACTTCTGCTTCAACTTAGACTTTGAGTTTTATATGCACTGACTTTTAATCCACGATGAAACGGATTGTTGGTTCAACTCTAGGTGCAGTGATAGTTTCCTGTCTGTGAGGCTGAGGGCTTTTGCTCTAATAGTTTGATTTTTCAGGTTCTTAAGGGCATTATATAGCATACACAATAGAAATTGGTGTGCAGGAAATAAATTTCTTTCAGGGTTATTCCTGAATCAGGTGTTGATTTAATTTGATTTTATTCTAGCATGCATCAGTTTATAAGGGGCAACTTGTTGGGATGTGAATGGTTAACCAGTAAGCATCACCCAGTAAGGCTTAGCCTGGCTAGGGGTGCTGCAGCCCAGCTAACTGGTAATGTTTAACCGGTTAAGTGATTAACCGTGATTATATATTCCTAGTACCTTGCCATACTGAGGAAATGCTGCTTAGTCACACTTACTTAATGTCCTTTTTGTGTGCTATATACTGGAGACTTTAAGGTGTGACTTCCATGTGCACTGTGCTAATGTGGTTTGCTGCTCTTACTCAGGTTTTGGCTCAAGCACTTTTTTGTTTTAGTACTAAGGGATTCACCAGGGTCTGTCTTGGAGTTGAACTGCTGGGAAGTAATCGCTGTGCTCCTCTGGATTTGTTGTGTTCTAGGGGAGCCAGGCAGTGGAACAGAGAGTGATACTTCTCCAGACTTTCACAATCAGGAGAATGAGCCCAACCAGGAGGATACTGAAGAGCTGGATGGGTCTGTGCAGGGGGTGAAACCCCAGAAAGCCGCTTCTTCCACCTCCTCGGGGAGTCACCACAGCAGCCACAAAAAACGGAAGAACAAAAATCGACACAGGTTAGTGGGGCCAGCTGCACTCATCATGTCTTCTGAACGGCTTTATTGCCTGAAAATAACCGAGTGTATTAGAACAGTGAGCCATTCAGACTGCTGGTTAGTTGGGATCATTAAGCTCAAATGACAGTCTGATTTCTCTCTTCATGTTAACCTGCAAATCACTGAATCAAAATTATTACATTCATTTGGTAACATCAGACAACCTATCTGGTCCCCTCCCATTATCTCTGGATGAGACAAGAATGTGTGGCATTTGGAAACAATTGAGCAGGGTACTGGAAGGCAAGAGCTCCTGATCTCTAATTCCAACCGTGGTATGATAACTCTGTGTCCTTGAAACAGGTCCCCTTCCTTTTCAATTTCTCAATCTGTAAAGTCAAATAACATTGGCCTCCTTCCCAGGAGGAGAAGTTTTAATCCAGGCCCCTTGGTGTCTGCATCTTGTTTTCTGGAATTGAATGAGGCAGGGATGTTGGCAGATCTGTTGGGGAAGAGGATCAGGAAATTAATAAAAATGCTTTGAGAATCCAGTGACTATAAAGGTCCTGAAAATCGCTGATACTTTGATCCCAAGTCCTTTTTGTTGTAATTTTGCCCCAGGCTGAGCCTTTGCTCCATGTGGTGTTCTGGAGCTGCCTTGCTTTTCACATTAATTTGAAAGTTGTAGCAAGGAAGCTGACCTGACATCCTTGTAAGAAGTAGTAGATCTCACAGCCTTCATTGGGCTGCTCTTGGCCAATTCTGAAACAGGAGGCTTTAGAGATGGCCTATTAAAGATAATACATGTAAGATCACACCATCTAGATAATGGCATTTTTCTATACAAAATGGTGTCCTCTTCATAGTGTGTCTGTGTGCGTATGGTGCATGCAAAGTTACTCTGTGTGGAGGGTGCCATTTTGTACAGCAGTGATGTGCTGCAGAGCAAAACAGTGTCTTCTGCACACTAGGGATCACTGCTGCCCCATCTGCTGATGGTGCATCCCTGTTTGGGAACACAGCCCACTGTTTGGGAACAGAATGGTTATGGGCTGGGGTTTTTTTTTTTTTTGCCTGAATATTACACTGAATGCTTTTAACTCACTTTTTTGAAGTTGACTGGATTTTGTGGCATCAGTACCTCTTTAATTCTTAGATCCAGGATTTCCTTCCTGCTATAATCTTACCATTTAAAAATGTTTGCTCAGTTTTATCTCCTTTTAGCTCCTCATGAGCAAGGAACCATGAAGTCGAAAAGTATTTAGAAAGACCTTTTTGGTTTTTCCTGTAGGTAGCTAGAAACTATTTGAGGAGTAACAGTAGTTTAAGCATATTAAAACGACCATACTGGGTCAGAGCAATGATCCATCTAGCCCTGTGTGCTGCTTCTGACAGTGACCTGATGCCAGATGCTTCAGAAGGAATGAACACAACAGGACAATTATTGAGTGATCCAGTCCCTGCTTCTGACAGTTGGGGATTTAGAGACACCCAGAGTTTGGGGTTGCATCCCTGATCATCTTAGCTAGTAGCCATTGCTGGACCTATCTTTCACGAAGGCATCTAAACTTTTGGCCTTTGCAGCTTTCCCTGGCAATGATTATCACAGGTTGATTGTACACCAAGTGAAGAATTACTTCCTTATGTTTGTTTTAAACCTACTGCTTTTTAACTTCATTGGGTGACCCCTGGTTCTTGTGCTATGTGAAGGGTTAAATAACAGTATAAGTTTCTCACGATATAAGAGGAAAGGGACATCCTGTAAAACTAATAGACTGCACATTTAAAACTGACTGAAGGAACTAGTTTCTAAACAAAGCATGCTTAACCTGTGGAACTCATTGCTATGAGATATCTTTGAAACCGAAGCTTGGTAGAGTTCAAAAAAACAGTAAGTGTTTATGTGGGCAGTGAGAAGGTTTGCAGTAATAGTAGATCTGATTAAAAACGTCATAAACCTTAATGCTTCAGAGCATAAGCCAACCACTAGTGACAGGTGTTAAGGAGAAAATGCTCCCTGGCCAGTTATTCTGCTATGGGGTTTCTTGTACCTTCCTCTGAAGCAGCTGATTCTTATTATTGTTGGAAGCAGAACCTTGAACAAGCTGGAACGCTGGTCTGATCTCATATGGCAGTTT
This sequence comes from Rafetus swinhoei, assembly GCA_019425775.1. Lineage (NCBI taxonomy): Eukaryota > Metazoa > Chordata > Testudines > Trionychidae > Rafetus > Rafetus swinhoei. The sequence goes on from JAFJHL010000300.1 coordinate 10,709,254, forward strand.
TTATGATCCTAGAACATAAAGCAGAGAAAGCTAAATAATGCAAAGTCACTTACAATTAATTGACTATTGTTCCAAAATGCCTTAGCATGGCCAATTCCTAAATCTAACAAGTGTAACTGTATTTGATATAGCTCTCTGAAGTTAAAACTGGCTGTTCTTACTAACTACTTCCTAAAATCCTTCCAGCAAAGGAAAATTTCCAGGCACCATCAGGAACATGAAGCTAGTTGCAAGTAATTGATGTAACTCTTCAGTGCTTTAAAATGAAATATACGGGGAAATGTGCTTCGAAAGCAGACATCTCCTTGTTTGCTCATTTCTCTTGGATACCCTGAGATGAAAGTATTCTAGAAGAAGTCTTGAAAGTCTCTCACTGGGACTGCCCTCTGACTGCAAATCTTAATTCAAGCCTCTCCCATGTTTGCATAAACTGAGTGCTACTTGCCTGTATCTGAAGCACTGGAGGCCACTGGAATGGACAGTCTTCAAGCACTATTGACACATCTTGCAGAATTGTCCGAACTTTCCTACTTTATCTCACCAGCACCACTAGCAGTGCTGACTGCTGGCGTGGCTGGAACCTAGCATGAATATCCAGCTCTCTTGTCTGGTATCTGAACACAGTGAACTACTGCGTTCATGGGGTTCCTCAGTTTCACTTGGCTGTGCAAGTGCCAGGATTACCGCTAGGGATGTGAATGGTTAATTGGTAATTCTCACTCTTAATGGGTGAGGCTTACCGGTTCTGGCTAACAGGTGGGGGCTGGAGCAGCTCCCTGCCCGCCGCGGGTGGGGGCTGCTCCAGTCCCACAGGGCCTGCCGCAGACAGGGGCATTCCAGCTGGCCGGAGCAGTCCCTGTCCACAGTGGGCCCGGCCCGGATGCGCCACAGGCAGGGGCACTCTGGTCAGACGGAGCAGCCCCTGTCCACAGTGGGGAGGTCACTCCAGCCCAGCTGTGGCGGGCAGGGGGGGTCCCTGTGCCCACTCCCCCTTTAATCAGTTAACCATTTAAACATTTAACCAGTTAACCAATTAAATGAGATTTTATATCTCTAATTACCATTTCCTGCCAAAGTGGCCCATATTCAGGGATTTCAGTCAGCTGAGCAATATCTCACGGTCAGCAGGAGTGCTGCTTTCTCTTAGATGTTCAGTTGCTACCAGACTACTGAGTTAGGAACTAATACCATTGAAGTGTCATGTTAACTTTCCTCTTTCTAACGAATCGAGTTGTAGGCTTCCAGGAGGAGCTCTCTGGAAACAGAGTGCCATGGTGGGTGTGTGTGTGGATGCTAGAGTCTGCTGATGGGAGTGTAACAGTTTGGTAACTAGACTCAAGCAATTCACAATGGGTTTTTTTTAGGTTTGTAAGTTAAAAAGTAAGCATGTGTGTGTGCACTCGTGTGCAGACAGCTACATTTGAATGCAAAACTGCCAGATATTTCTGAGACAGCCTCCATCTATCTGAACCAACTTCTTTGCCTCTGCCTAAAAATCTAGAACGAGCCTTTGCTTTCTGAGTGCCCCCTTGGTTGTCTTTGCGTGCATAGAAAGTTCTGTCTCTGTCTGGGAGCTAATGTGCAACTCCAAACAGCTGATGGTTTCCTTTTTCTGCATATAAAAGTAACTTTCCATAAACCACTCTTCTTCTGGTTAACACCTCATTTCCCAGCAGTCCACTTGGGGCGGGGGGGCCTCTGCGCTGCCGAGTCCAAAATGCTTTTGGGTGCCAAATTCTGGTAAATAAATAAATAATATATTCTAGAGTAAAGTAAGAACTTAATGGCATTGGCTTTATTTTTTTCAATAATCTCACTGGGTGGCTAATCAACCGATTTATTGAATTCATTAGTGTATTAATGGCTATTGCTTTCTTCCTTTCAAATGCTGCCCCTCAGCCCGCCTGGCATGTTTGATTATGACTTTGAGTAAGTTTGACTTGACTTAGTACTTGTGCTGTCTTGTTAGTGTGTAGACACCAATGTGCCTTTCTGAGACCTTTCTAACCCATAGTTTATCTGTTTAATTGTAGGTATGTATATTAGGTTAGGCTGGGAAGTTTTTTTTAAAAACAGAAAAACATGATGGAGGTAACATTTTATTTAATAACTTCAGCAAAATTAAATCAACTTTACTCTTCTGCTTCTTTATTTCATTTTTAAGTAGATAAACTTTATCTTAATAAATAGTTAAAAACTGATTTTCTGGCTTTGCTTCCTAAAGAGATTAGTGATGTAAATTTGGGTATTTCCCCTCTGGAGAAATGTAATAAAGCCAATTCCCTTGATTTTATAATAACTGTTGTCTCGAAATTCTCTCTCTCTCTATGTGTGTATATATATATATATATATATATATATATATATTTATTTCAAGTAAGTAACTATTACCACTATGTCTGAATAATTACCTGTGGCATAGGTACATCTGTCTCTAACAAATTAACATAGAGCATGCATTTTAATTCTATTTTTGCACGCTGCATAACTTCCCTGTGATTTTATTATGAACCTTTGATAACTGTGTCTGAGTGGGTGGAATATGCATTTCGGCAAGGTGTAAAGAGTCCGCTCTCATTGATGTTGTTGGTCCTTGCCCAGTAATGTTGGGACAATGATTCGGCTCCGCCGATTCGGAGAACATGGATTGAATTAACCAAATAGCCTTTGTTGTAGCTTGTGCCATAAGCTGTAGCTGGTTCTTGGAACTCCCACTGAAATTTACTGTTTTGAAATGGACATTTCTCTTCTCTTTCCCATCACAGGATTGATCTCAAGTTAAACAAAAAGCCGCGAGCTGTAAGTATCAGTCCTCCAATGTCATTGTTTTTATGACAGTCTGTACTCTGGGGTTGCAGGCTAATCCCCCTAGCATCTACGCGAGCCATGGTTTTATGCTCTCTCATTTTTATGGCGAGGGAATAGTTGGTGTGACATGAGCAACTGCCTTGTGGATTTGTCATAGCTGGGTTTGTTGCTTGTTACCAGATGTTAGTGATAATTGAGAGCCCCATATATTGTACTCAAGAAAAATTGCTTCACACCCTTTCTAGCTGTGATAGTTTTCAATTTTCTAGATTAACAATCAGTGACTGGTTAAAACATCTTTGAGTTGAAGATTTTGAACTGCAGATGAGGGTATTCGGTTACAATAAAATTCTCTCTTCTCTGCCTGGCTGCAGAGAATAATGTTGTGTGTTTCATGTGGCTGTGTATGAAAGCTGAGCTTCCCAGCTCTGAGAGGAGAGTTGTATTTTTGGGGATATTAATGTCCTGCCCTTTCCCCTCTCTGCAGGACTACTAGACTCATCGGTGCCGAAGCTTCCAGGATCTAGGCCCCCACATTGAGTCCACACTAAGAAAAACATCAATCAACTGAATGAGCACAATGGGCAGCTCTCCCACTGAGTGTCTGCACGTAGGAGTAGTTCACTCAAAAGTACTAACGTGTGTGTGGGGGGGAGGGGGGATAATAGTCTTCTTTGGCTACATTGGACCATATCCTTTGTGTCATTTTAAAATCACTTGAAAGGCAGGACGACTAAGCTGTGGTGTCATCAGTCCCTAGTTCCCAAGCGCAAACTTCTTCCCCACAGCTGGCAACACTCATCCTGCAATTGGCTGGTTTTGCTGCTGCCATCACCATTGTCTGTAATAACCATTGAGAGATGTTGTTGTTTCATTTTATACCGGAACGGGGGCGTGGCTCAGTGTGTCCCATGCAGGTTGTAAATTTGTTAGGTTATTTTTTTAATACTGTTATTTAGTTTGTGTTTTGTTTTGTTTTTTAACCAAACTGTACAGCTGACAAATTTGACTCTTGCTTTTTCCTTTTTAAATCTGATTAAGCTGTTCATTTTGCAGAACAATCCACTTGAATTCTTACCTTAGTAGAGAAGAAAGTGGATCCCCCCCCTTTCCGTTATCTTTTATTTTAAAACTCCCCCTCCGCTTTGTCCGGGGCACTGAAATACAGGGAGTTGGTGGAGCTCAAAGCCGTCTTGCTCTTGAAGGTTGGGAGGGTTCTCTTTTTAATACAAACATCTGTCATTTGTATATAAGACAATAAAAGTCACATGTGTCTCTCTTCTCATGTCTTGCTTTGCAGTTGGAGATGTTTCTATTTCTTGTTCTGTTTCTTCTAAGCTACCCAAGATGCGGCCTGGCGAGGGGGAGCAGCCTGGCGAGGGGGAGCGGCCTGGCGAGGGGCTGGGAAGCTGACCTGGCGGGGGGTGGCCTGCCGGGAGGGCCATGAGCCGTGTGGCACAGAGGCAGGTGGGCCCACGTGTAGGAGGTGGCGGGGGCGGCCTGCCTCATCACCGGCCTGCCAGTGGGGGAGGGGCGGGTGGGCCCCGGAGGTGCCAGTATAGAGGCAGGCGGGGCTGCCTGCAAAAGCTGGGTGGCCTGCTGGGGTGGGGGAAGGAGCCAGATCTTGTGGGGACATGCCTGCAGGAGCCAGAGCTGGCGGGGATGGCTGGCTCATGCGCAGGAGGGGAAAATCTAAAATATCATGACAGACAGACAAGATTGTCTAAAAAAAAAAATGGTCGTAAATGCGGGGGATCGTAAGTAGGGCGGTTGTAAGTCGGGGGTCACCTGTATCTAGTTCTTTTTTGAATCCTGTTAAAGTCCTGGTCTTCACAACATCCCCTGGCAAGGAGTTCCACAGGTTGACTGTGCACTGCATGATGAAAAACTTCCTTTGGTTTGTTTTAAACCTGCTGCTTATTAATTTCATTTGGTGACCCCTAGTTCTTATGTTATGGGAACAGGTAAATAACTTTTCCTTATTCACTTTCTCCATACCTGTCATGATTTTATAGACCTCTATCATATTCCAGTCTTGGGTTCTCCCATGGAGTCACGCTTGCTGTAGTAGCTGGGCTATGCCTGTGGGCAGCCTCTCTGGACAAGGGTGGCTCCTGTTTTGGCCGGTGGGGAGTGCAGTGTGGTGCCAAGAGGTATTCATTGAAGGGGAAGAGGCACACCTGTTCTGCTTTCGTCTGCTCTAGGCTCTTCTTGCACTATCAAGTGGCACTGACTGAAGATGAAAACTAGGTCTGGGTAAACATCCAAGAAATTGGGCAAGTCCTGAAAATCCCCACATTCCCCAGCTGCTTTGGAATAAGAGCAGCACTGGCTTTGAGTTTTTGACTACTCCACATAGGTGCCATGGGAAACCCACAACAGTTCCCTTTTATCCTGGCCCAAAGCAGGGACTGCAGAAAGGCATGAACATGGTAGAAAATCTTTGAGGAACCTGTTCTGGCCTCTGAGAAACTTCTGCCTCTCCCGGCCAGTCTGGGAAAAATGCAGAGGAGAAAGGTGCTGTAGCTCTGCATCTTGCATTGGCAGCAAGGTACAGGATGCTGGAGTGGAAGCAGTCCTGTGTTTTGGCTGGTGGGTACGTGCTGTCTTCTATCCTTTATAAGGCTGTAGAGTCTTACACAGAAGTACTGAAATTATCATAAAGAGGGGCAAGGCTAATGCAGAGCCCTCGGCAAAGGGCTGGGGGCTGACAGAGAAATTTGGCTGAACCAGAAGCCGTGTGATAGCAGGGCCAAGTGTGGGAGGATAACTTTGTCCTTTTGCAGACACAGAACTGCAGCTGAGCAACTTTGAGAAGCAGCCTCCCCCTCCCCACACGCACACCTGGCCACCATTGTATTTTTTGTTCGCTTTAACAAGAGTGTTCTGAACAGATTGCCCCTCCGGCCTGGGCCCCAGCCAGCCTCACTGCAGAGTTGTTTCGGTTTCAGAGCCAAAGGCCTGGTGCCCTTCCTGATACAAAATGTATGTACTGTAATTACCCCTGCTGGGGCTGCTCGCTCCTCCTGGGCTTCTGTGCAGTTTTGACTCACTTTTAGTCCTGGTGAGCATGGGGTGCTAACGGCGCATGGAGGGGAGGCAGAAATCCCCCCCCCCCGCAGGTTCTGTTCTGCAGCTGCCACTGTAAAGAAAAGGTAAAGCCCCTCTTAGACTCAACAAGTGATGGTTTTCCCAAGCCACTGACATTTCAAGAGTCATCTCAGTGACGAGTTTGTAAATTAAAGGGCAATCGCTTTGCTCAGAGTCAAAGCAAATCTGGTTATATTAATATCCAGCAGCTCCCTTTCAGGCTATATTGAATTATAGCAGCCCTTTCGCCAGTTAGATCCCAGAAAAATGAAAAGACCTCAGGGCCTCTCTCATTCCCCAGGGGTTGCTCTGGCAGAGGGAATTGCTTCCACATTTGATTGTCAAAATAAGAGCCAACTCTGTGTCCTCTTCCATAGCATCCTCCCAGCTGGGTATTCAGCCGGGAAAGCAGCAATACTGTTTAATGTCTATTCGCTAAACACCAGTTCATTTCTAGAGTTAGGAAAGGAGCATTCAGCAGCTACTGTGTCGTCCTGAACCTGAAACTTTAGCTCTTCCCTGTGTGCTTCCCCCGCCCCCCGAAAAAAAAAAAAAGAATAAATGTAAAGATTTCAAAGCTGTGCAAGACTAGAGCCCAGGCTCACCCCCGAGCCCTGTGCTTTTAACTGCATATGCCCATGCATATGTGTATATACGCAGACTATTATATGCATGCTAATGAACAAGGCACTGAAGAGAAGGCCTTATCCTTCCCCAGCAGCAGACATACTCCTTCCCACTGCACTGGGCATGGGCTGGTAGAGGAGAAACTCCTTATGGACATAGCAGGGGGAAATCCACTAATTCCCTTCACTGGCTGGGTCACCAAGAGGATTAGCCAGGAGTTTATCAGTCCCGAGCAGGTGGCCAGGGGCTTGTAAACAGCGGAGGGGAAGCAGCAGATTGTGTCAGTGCCTTCCCCAGCGCATTTAGCAGCCGGCAAAAAGTGAGACAGGCTTCGTGAAACGTTTTGCTCTGCGTGCCGTACTTCCCGACTCCTGCAGCTCTGGCGCCCTGAAGGCAGGTAGGGGATGGGATGGGGCCTGCCCTGGACTCTGTATAGGAGCAGGGTTGTCTGGGTTACTGGGAGAAGCAGCCCCTGCAGGGAGTAGCTCCTGTTTGGCTGTCGTTAAAAAATCCTAGAAATGTTGGGCTGGAAGGGACCTCGAGAGGTCAGCAGGTCCAGTCCCCTGTGCTGAGGCGGGATCCGGTAACTCTGGATTATCCCTTACAAGCTGTCCAACCTGCACATAAAAACCTTTCAATGACGAGGATTCCACAGCCTCTCTGGGAAGCCGGTTCCAGAGCTTAACTAGACTGAGAGTTAGAGTCATCCCGACCATAGGATGGTTCGGAGAGGCCACCCCAGGCCCTGTGCTTTGGGGGGCCCTGCAGTGGCAGCCTGTGGGTTACTGGAGGCCTGGCATGGAGCGGCAGCAGGGCTTGGCCCTTCTGCATTTTCTGTGGGAAGTGGAATGACCCAGCAGCTTGTGCTGCTCCACCGCCATCTCCCGGCCGGGTCTCACAGCTTCACCAAGTGACACGGGCTCAGGAGCAGGGTGCAGCGACCCGGCTGGGAGATGGTGGCAGAGTGGAGCAGGCTGCTGAGTCGCTCTGGCTCCTGCTGCCTCAAAGTGCAGGGGGGGCCAACTCCTACTTCTGCCCCACACCAGACTGCCCAGTAATCCCCCAGCTCGTCAGGCAAAGTGTGCAATGGGGGCAGGATGAGGGTGGAGCAGGGGTGGGGTTTGGGGAAGGGTGGGGCCTCGGGCCAGTGGGGGGTGTTGCCCAACACCCTTCTAGGGACGGCCCTGGAGTTAGATATTAGGAAAAGTTTCTAACAATAGCTCCCTTGCTGCAGATTAAGCCCATTACTACTTGTCCCACCTTCAGCGGAGCTGAGAAACAATTGATCCTCACACTCTTTAAAACAGCACTTTGGGAGTTTTCTCAAGCCTAAACATGCCCCAGCACTTTGCCTCCCAGGTCAGGTTTTCTAGACCTCTGAGCATTTTTGCTGCTTCCCTCTGGACTCTCTCCAATTCGTCCACGTGTTTCCTAAAGTGGGGCACCCAGGACTGGACACCGGACTCCAGTTGGGGGTCTCACCAGTGCAGAGCAATGACCTCCTGTGTCTTCCCATGACACGGCGGTTAACACACCCCAGAATGCCATCTGCCTGTTTTGCAGCTGTATCGCATAACTGAGGGGACAGTCAAGCAGATGATAACAGCTCAGGTGAGTGGGGTGCCACGGTGAGCGGCCACGTGGCGTACGCCATGGCAACGCAGGGGCCTGGCCCTGACTCTTCTCTGGTTTCTCCTGTTTAGGGACTTGATGAGGAGACTGAGCTCCCCCTCACCACCCCAGCGGCGGCTGCTTCACTCGCAAGTCTGGTGTAAGTGGCTCCGGTCTCTATTAAAGATGTCCCTGTCTGCAGTACGGCTGCTCTGGAGGCTGGTGAGGGTTAGTGTCATCTGAGGCAGTGAGGAGGGCAGCTGGGCCGCACCCTGACCACAGTGTGGGCTTCCAGCCCTCCCTAGAAATGCAGGTTTCACAGACACAAATGGAGGGTTGACTGCTGGGTCTGAGTTCCTGATCCCAGGGTGGGTCAGGCCAGGAGCACTGCAGGACGATTGGACTCCCCCGAGGCGAGGCAGGGTGTTGGGTTGGTTATTATTTAGGCAGGGGTTCACGCTGATGCTAATTTAAACATAAAGGCTTTTATTAAATCCAAAGGCCAAAGGGTTTTTATACAAGTACAATTTTTTTCCTCCCCCCTCCCTTCTTTTTCTATTATAAATTGGGAGGTTTTTCCCCTTTTTTCTCCATTCGCATCTGAGGAAGTGGGTTTTGCCTGCGAAAGCTCATGATGCTAAATATATTTTTGTTAGTCTGTGAGGTGCCACAGGACTACGCCTCGGTTTTTTTGTTAAGTTACAGATGAACACGGTGACCACTCTGAGACTTTTACACAATTACTGTAAATGTGCCTAAAAAATAAGTCATTTCCTACATCCTAACAGCACATAAGCTACGCCCATGGGTGCTGTCCCCCATGGGTGCTGGTCCACTTTAGGCAGGTCCCAGCAATGAACCCTTGCAAAGGTTACTTTTTTCATCCACTGTACCAATGGTGTGAGGTTGTTACCAATGATCCAGCCCTTAGCCCTGGCCAGATGAAGGAGTTCTGTAATTAGCCAGTGATTTACTGAATCTGGTCGCCAGTTAACCACATTTGACCTCTGTTACTTTACCCAAACTGTAACGAAGGCAAGCCTGGTATTTCGAAGGGCTGACTCTTCTTTCCCACATGCTCACGCTTTTTGGTTCCCGGCCTATTGCTCATGCTAAGGTCCCAAGTCAATGTAACTCTCCCTCGCCCAGCCCAAATGTAGGCCTGTCTTCCTACCATGGGGTGGGGTGTGTGCCCCCTGCAATGACCCCACCCACTGTCCCCGGAAGCAAGATAGGGGCAGTGGGAACAGACTCCGGCTGTGGAGGGTCATGCCTCCCTTCGGCTAGGCAGGGTCCCTGGCACTACTCAGAACCTGGGGGAGAAGGCAGGGATAGCTGGCAATGAGTGAATGTGGGTGCTCCGCTCTGAGGCCTGGAATGCTATGCCTCTGCCACCCCAGCTAAGTGCTGCTCATGCTGCATCTGTGCTGGCCAAAGGTGGCAGGGCAGCACTGCGGGTGGCATGGCAGGCATGGGTGGCGGGTAATGTAGGCAAGGGCAGGCATTGCCTTCCCAAAATTGCCTATGCTGCCCAGAGGCTGGGGGGGCTGGGACTGCAGCCCCAGCCCTCCGGGTGGCCAGGAAGGATTGGGCTTGAGGGCTGGGCTTGGGCAGGGCTTGGCTGGGGTGGGGAGAGCTTGTTGAAGGGGCCTGGTCTCAAGAGAAGTGGTGTGCCTTTGGGGAAGGGGAGTGGCTTTGGGCAGAAGGGGCAGGGCTTGGTCTTGCCTTCCCCACCGGGGCCTTCACCTATGACCCGTGATAGCAGGGCTGGGCTGGATGTTATTCTCCTCATGGCGGTGCAGCTGAGAAATCCTCCATGCGTTCTGCTTTTCCCCACAGAATTTATTCCGCGCCCCACTAATAGAGTTGATTCCTCACCCCACTAACAATGCCCAGCTGCATTGATCCCCATGGCCCCTGAAAGCCAGGTGCCCAGGCCAGCAGGACTCTGGCGGGATACAGCCTAGCGCAGACAGCGTGGCCGTAGGCACTCCGCGAAAGGCTCCGACAGACAGAGTGGCGCAGGGCTGCCTGCCCTCTGTCCTGGCCGGGGCACTCACATTCTCCTGCTGCAGCTTGTCTCACCCGTCTCTCGTCTTCCTCTCTAGCACGCGCTGTTCTGCCACACGGTTTTCTGGGAGCTCACGTTCCATCTCATGCGTGAGGTAAACGTCCCTTGCCAATACTGGCTCTGTCCCTTGCCTCCGGTGTCGGCCCCCTTGTCTGTATTGCTCTCCTCAGCCAGGGGCACTCAGCAAAGCATTGGAGTGCTGTTCAATGTCTCCACTCAGCTTGTGCTCCCTCCTCTCCCTTTGGCCCCAGAGCCAATAGAGCTGGAGATCCAGAGACATGGAGACAGTGCAGCGCGGGTGGAGGAAATTTTCCTATAAAACTCAGGCAGTTTGGCTAGCTTTCCCTCCTCCCCCGAAAGGAGTCTAGGAGAACCACAGAGAGTAAGGGTATTAATTAGACCCAGCCTATTTGCACACATTATACCAGAGCCCTGCCCTTACTGGGAAGTGAGGGACAGGTACCTGCCACCGGCTGAGACCTCTCTATGAGGCCCAGAATGTTCCACGTGTCCTGTATATCACACAGCCAGTGTCACAACTGCACCCAATGTGTGTGCGCCCAGTACAGCCTGATACCTGTTTGTGCGTGTGTGTGTGTGTGTGTGTGTGTGTGTGTGCCCAATACAGCCCTGTGCCCTTTGTGCGCGTGTGTGCCCAGTACAGCCTGGTGCCTGTTTGTGTGTGGGGGTGTGTGTGCCGAGTACAGCCCTGTGCCTTGTGCTCATATGTGTGTGTGTGCGCGCCCACCGCCCAGTACAGCCCTGTGCCTGTGTGTATGTCCAGTACAACCATGGTGTGTGTGCCCCCACCCAGTACAGCTCTGTGCTGGTAGGTCATAGCACCCAGTGTGTGTGTGTGTGTGTGGGGGGTTGTTGCTGAGCTGAATTTCTGGGTTAGTTTTCCCACTGGTGCCTGCTCCCGGCCTGCCTGCAGCTGCTCCATCCCCTCCTTCCTTCTGTGGCTTTGGCAGCAGGAGCATCTCAGCCAGCTCTGACCGGGGAGCAGTTCACTACCCCCTTGCTGTGCTTCTGGGAAGGGCTTTAGGCTTGTGGGTCTGACTCATGCTGGGAGGGTGAGAAGCCAAAGCAGTGAGCTAGCAGCCCATGGGACACCCCTGCCTGATGCAGAAGTGACCTGGGCTGGGTTCCTCTTGTGCTGCCCGGTGGCCAGGTCCTGGATGGGTTTCCCCTGGCTGAGGGGAGTGAGTTAGACTCACTGGGGCACCACACGCAGCCCCATAAACAGAGCTCAGCCCAACCCGGCTGGTCCCTTTGGCTTGCAGGTCAGCGCAGCCCTGGGATCCTGGCTGGAGAGCTGCAGCGAAGCTTGCGAGGAGGGTGGCGCTCACACGCCGGATCCTGAAATGCAGCAGGCAGGGGCAGGTCAGTATTTTGGGAGGCCGCAGAGCCCTGCCCTGCTCAGTGGTGTCCTGCAGCCTCTGGGCTTTCCTCACCAGGCAGCAACACTGGGGGTGCCGGGCTGTGATGCAGGGGCCGATCTGGGCTGTGCAGCCAGGCTGCAGGGAGTCAGGCTCGAGGAGCTGGTTCTCTGGTCACTGTGCTCTCCCGGGCAGTGCAGACTCAGTAGATGCAGAGCCTGGGGCCCAGGCTCACCCTGCCTGTAGCCACCGGGCAAGTGGTCTGCTTATCCCTGCAGCCACAGCGATCAGTGGGCCAGGCCACATGCAGGGCCTTACCAAATTCACAGCCATGCAAAAAGTACGTCACAGACCGTGAAATCTGCTATCCCCCCTGGCCCCGTGAAATCCAGCGTTCTGTGTGCTTTTACTCTCTTCTGTATAGATTTCATGGGGGAGGCCAGCGTGTCTCAAATCAGGGGTCCTGAACTGAAAGGGAGTTGCAGAGGGATCACGAGATTATTTTAGGAGGGTCACGGTATTGCTACCCTTAGTTCTCTGCTGCCTTCAGAGCTGGGCAACTGGAGAGCAGTGCTTGTAATGTGGGCCAGGTGCCCAGCTCTGAAGGCAGCACCCTGCCTCCAGCAGCGAGAAGTAAGGGTGGTAACACCATACCCACATCACCCTTACTTCTGTGCTGCTGCCTTCAGAGCTGGGTGGCCAGAGGGTGGCGGCTGCTGAACCAGGGCTCAGCTCTGCAGGCAGCAGCACAGAAGTAAGGGTGGCAACACGATACCTGCCATCCTTACTCCTGCGCTGCTGCTGGCAGTAGCTCTGCCTTTGGAGCTTGATTCCTGGCCAGCAGCTGCTGCTCTCTAGCTGCCCACCTCTGAAGGCAATGCCTCTGCCAGCAGCAACCAGAAGTAAGGGTAGCAGCACCGCCACCCCCATACAACTCCTTTTTGGGTCAGGACCCCTACCATTGCAACACTGTAAAATTTCAGATTTAAATTGCCAAAATCGTGAAATGCACCATTTAAAAAATCCTGGGACTGTGAAATTAACCAAAATGCACCGTGGATTTGGTAGGGCCCTTCCCATGTGGCAAGTAAGAGTTCAGCAGCACGAGGCTGGGTCCCCACTAATGGGAGGCTGCGGCAGTTGCACAAGGAGGGGTGTTTTGCTGTCTCCTAGGCCCTGGGGAGCTGCAGGATGCCAACCCTGTGGTCCTGGACAGACTTGTGGGGCTGGAGGCGGAGGTGAAGTACGTCAGCACTGAGCTGCGTGCAGAGAAGTTACTGTGGAGCAGCAGGTACCTGGAGCTGCTGAGGGAGCAGCAGGCACTCCGTGACTGGGTAGGCCTCAGACAAATGCCCTGGCCACACTACGGCCTCCCCAGCATGCCGGGCTGTGGGGGCTGGGGACTTCTCTCACCTGCTCTCCTCTTCCCAGTTCCAGGAGTGGGGCCGGAGCCGGGAGCCAGAGGCCAAAGACAGCCTGGAGATGCAGAGCAATGCCGAGGCTCCCAGCGGGGCTGGAAGTGATGGGTGGTGCATGGGAGACAGCAGCTGGGGCCACCAGAGCCCATCAGGTGGGGCAAGCTCTGGGGGGCTGGGGTGGCAGGAGGTGCAGGGAATGGTGTGCAGTGGGAGCAGGGGCCATGGGGGAAGGACCCCTAGCGATTGGGGGGCAGGGAAGAGCCCCCACAGCCTCAGCCGTGGTGCAGAATCACCAGGCTCTGAGTGCTGCCTGGCTGGCAGATGTAGGAGCAGTTGGGTTGGGCAACAGCAGGAGCTGGTCCAGCTGCCGAGTGGGGCTCCGGGCTGCTCCCAGTCTGTGCGGAGTGGGAGGTGACCAGTGGGAGGTGACCAGCGTGCGCGAGGCTGCGGGGGGATGGGCAGTGGGGTGCATTGCCGGGGGGTGACAGGCCCGCCCCATGGAGTCTAGTGCCTGAAGGCCCCCGGCAGCCACTCACCCTCCCATTTGCTGCCTCGCAGGTGAGCAGATGCACCCTGGCCAGCCACCCACACGCCCACGCTGCCCTCTTCAGAGCCCTCCCGCCTCCAGCTGCTCCGGCCGCGCCTCCGTATCGTCAGCCCCCGCCAGCTTCGACCCCAGGCCCAGCTCAGCACCTGGGGACGTCGGCTGCAGGTGCATCCCTGGCTCGTCTCTCTGGGTTCAAGCTGCTCTGGCCTGGGCCCGCCTGCTAGGGCTCCTGCCAGCAGCCTTGCTCCCCGGCTTCAGCTGCTGAGCTGGGCCCAGATCCCCCAGCATGGTCAGTCGCGGGTCCCAGCCCCCTGTGATCTGCTCCCCCTTTCATTTCAAAGGGGGCCAAGCAATGAAGTCCCTCCCCCTGTCTCTCTGCCGCACGTGCCCCCCAATCCCTGTTCCATGGGACAGTGCTCCTACCCCTCACATGGGCTCGCTGTGCCCCAGAGCACTCGCAAGCCAGGCAGCGTCCAGAGCCTGAGCACAAGGTGTAATGGAGAGCTGTGGGGGGGGGGAGGAGCTGCACCAGTCCCTGGGCCACGGGTGTGGGGGAGGCCCGTGGCCATGGGGCTGGTGTGAGGACGGGGGACAGGCCCTTGCTCCCAAAGGGGCTGCAGGTCCTTGCCCTGGGTGGGAGGAGGAGAGAGACCTTGGGTGGGTGGAGGAAGGACAGGCTGTGGCCCCAGGGTGCACGGGTATTGGGGGGGGGGGGGGGGACAGGGTCTCAGGCCCAGCGCCAGGCTGCAGCACTGGGAGAGGAGGAGGTTGCAGTAAGCTGAGGCAGGTGCTGAGGAGGTGCTGGGCGCTACGGGGAACTGCCAGCAGGTGGCAGGCACAGCATGCTGGCACCCCCCGGCCCTGCTCCCAGCAGCTGTGCAGGAACCCCCAGCTCCCTGCTGGGGGTGAGGCCACGAGCCCCCTGGGTGTGTGGGCCCCCCCGCCCCTCACCTCAAAGGCTACAGCTCCGACAGCCCCCAGGGAAGGACCCTGGTGCGATGGGGGAGTGCCTCCCCACTCCAGTGACTGGGACTGAGCCCCCTTCATGCCTGAGCCCAGTGGGGACACGCTGTAGCGGCTGCTGCCCCCCCCAACTAACTGTCCTTTGTGTTCTCGTGCAGCACCCGGCTGCGCCAGGCCCAGTGGCACCCTGGCACCCGGGCGTCTGTGCCACGTTCGCCACAGGACCTGCGACTCGGGCAAAGGGCCAAGGTCCTGCTGCAGGCAGGGGGGATCGGCGTGGGCACCATCCGGTACCTGGGGGTCTTCCCCGAGCAGACCGAGTTCTCCGTGGGAGTGGAGCTGGAGGCCCCGGGGCACGGGGCACCCGACAGCACCCTGGGTGGACACTGCTGCTTCCCCTGGTGGGTCCTTCTTCTCCTGGGCCGTGTGGGGTGCAGGCGCTGGGTCGCTTGTGGGGCTGGCAGCACCCAGAGGAGATGCTCACAGCGAAGGGGAGGGGAGCCACAGGCGGGAGGGGGGGAGGAGGCCTTCCTTGGGAACGACAGAAACAGCGTGCAGCCCCGTGCCCCAACCCTGCTGAGGGAACGCTGGTGTGAGCAGCAGCCAGGGAGGGGGAGGAGGGCGGCACTGGAGAGCAGCAGACGTCCCGCTGCAGACGTCCCAGGCGGGGAAGGAGAGCATCTCTGCTGCCCTCAGTGGCCTGGAGTCCCCCAGCTAGAGGCTGAGGCAGTCCTATGGGGGGGCCACGCACTAAGCATTATGGCTGGGAGCCGCGCTCCCCTCAGCCCCAGCAGCAGCTTCATGCGCCGCGTCTCTGTGGTTTTTATCACTGCAGCCAACCCGGCCGTGGAGTGTTCGTGCCCTTCCGCAAAGTGCTGATGGTCTGGGACTAGGCCCACGCCCTCAGCATGGTGCTGGGCGCGACACATGCGTGGGGAAAGAGGAAACGGCCTTTGCCCAGGCCTGGGGCCATAAGAGGGGCCGGAAGGAAGAGCCCAGCGTGACTGAGCAGCAGCGAGACCCCCGTCTGCAAGGGGCAGGAGCAGCGCAGGAAGCCAGACCCGCAGCCGGGCCTGTTCCACCAGCAGACGCTCATCCTGGGACCTCGGGGGCTGTCACTGCTAGGGGGCCACACCAGGCTGGGGCAGAGGAGCCTGGACAGGGGCCAGCGCCTTGTGCGGATCCCACTGCCCTCTCCTCCCAGCAGGCCTGGGCTAGAGCTGAGGGGAAGGATCAGTCTCCTGCCTTGACAGGTTCTCTCTCTGTCTCACGGGACCCTAGTTGCTAACCGGGGGCGGCAGTGGCAGCAAGGTGGAGTGACTGGCTGTGCCCAGCCCTGCCTCAGCTCAGCCGCGCCCGTTTTCTGCCTCCCTCCGGGTGCGCAGCCTTTGCTGCTTAGGGCTGGCGGGGAGCGGACAGGAGCATGCAGACAGCCCGGCTGCACAGCTCGTGGGCCCTGTTCGAGGCTGGGCCACCAGCACCACCGTATGCCTGACTCGCCATCCAGTCCTTCGCCCATCTCCTTCAGCCGACAGCTGCTCTCGCTTCTCCCGAGCGTGCTGTGGCGGGCCGGGCCAGCCATGCCCTGATGGAGCGACGCATGGGGGGGAGCCCACAGTCTCCACAGGCAGCAGGGCTGGTAAATAGGAGGCCGGCAGCTTTGTGTGGCTCCGGGGCCCTTTCCACACAGCTCCCAGATGAGCCACCTCGGCTGCATCGGGGACTGCTCTCTCAGGTGCAGCTTGTCTCAGTATAAGAGCTCTCGGCACCCTCCCCTGCCCTGCTCCCCTGCCCCTGGACAGGTGGCACTAACACCCTGTGGCCATGTCAAAGGTCCAGGACTGGCAGCTGGGGCCCCACACTGGTGGCCCTCAGGCTGTGTGTGCCGCATTCCCTGAAAGGCTGACAAAGCCGGCCCCGCCGGCTGGCAGAGCCTGCGGATGGTGCCCGCCTCCCCCCAGGTCACTTGGAAACAGGCTTGACTACACCCCGATTCCTTTCCTGCGAGGCTCCCGTCCCCCCCAAGTCCACTCTCACTGCAGGATCCTAGAGGCGCCTTTAGTTTGCCGGTGTTTGCCTGGGGGGAAGGGGGACGTGACACCCCTGGGGCTGGCTCTGTGCCCCGCCTGCCTGACTTTGGTGCCCCAGGCCTTGGTGAAAAGGCAAGACAAGCTATGGCTTGCTGGCTCTGGCAAGCTGGGCTGATTCACGGCAGGGCAGGATGTGTCCTGCCCACCAGCTGCCGGGAAGCCAAACCAGCCACAAAGAAGGGGAACCAGGAAGCAGTGTCTGGGAGCAACTGGGCCAGGGTGACTCGGGATCGCAGGTGGGAGGGAACCAGAGACGTGCCAGGCTGAGCCCTGGGCAGCCCTGCTCCGGAGGTCAGCACCGGCCCCAGCTCCGGACTGCCTGGCAGGAGGCAAGCAGACCCAGGCTCATCTGTCCTGCCAGGTACCCGGGGCTGGCCTGGCCTCCCTCCCAGAGAGCCAAGGGAGGAGATCGGCCTAGGCCAGTGCTAAGGGCAGGCTCAGTCCCGCATGC
This sequence comes from Rafetus swinhoei, assembly GCA_019425775.1. NCBI lineage: Eukaryota > Metazoa > Chordata > Testudines > Trionychidae > Rafetus > Rafetus swinhoei. The sequence continues at coordinate 10,726,309 of JAFJHL010000300.1, forward strand.
AGGCCCCTCAGCCAGGCTGCAGCAGGGAGTAGACACCTGCCCCTCGGGAGCCCTGCAGGGCGGCTGGTAGGATCCTGCTTTATTGGTTTTGAATGGCTCTGATGCCTGAAGTTGCTCCAGGAGCCCTGCCCACATAACTGCCCCCTCAGCCTTACCGGGCTGGCTCTATGAACCTGGAACCCCTGGAAGGCCCTGGGCTCCATTCAAATGAGGCCTGGCCGCAGGGCCCTGTCTGCCCTGCCCACGGGGCAGCTCCCAGGGAGGGGCAGCCGGGCCCAGGCATCTGGTGCTGTGGGGAAAAAGAGGTGAAAACCCAAGGAGCTGGGAGAGAAGCCCAAGGGGCAGAGCGGGCAGGAGCCTGACTCCTGTGAATGGCTAGTGCCCATGGCAAAACGCTGGCTCCTGGCTCCCCACAAGCACGGGGCAGATCCAAGGGACCCTGCTGGACCCCACATTCCCCCAAGCGGAGCAGCACAACAGCCTGGGGCCAGGCAGGCACCAGGCCTCGCTGGCCTCCCATCCCAGCGGTGACCCGGCCCAGCCCTGGCACAGCACAGTGACGAGATTCTGGCCCTGGCCTTGCAGTGCTCTGAGTCCATCCGTTTTATAACTGGGTGGTTTCTCCTCAGGCTGCTTCCTGCTACCCAGCCCTTTCCCGGTAGTTATCAGGGCACAACAAAAAGTCATAAATCAGGGCCCAGCCCAGGGCAGGGGTGGCACTGGCACGGCGGCTGCACCAGGAGTGACAGAACACCTGGCGCGTAGACAGAACCTACCTGCTTCATGCCCTGCAGCCCTGGGCAATGGCACCAGGTCTGCAGCCCGGCTGCTGCCTTCAACGCGGCGCCGAGAGAGCAGCACCTCCCAGCGGCGGGATACCTTCCCGCAAAGCGCAGGCTCCCAGCGTGCTCAGGGGTGAGGGCTGCAGCCAGACGCCGGCTCCTCCTGCTTCTGGGCTCGTGCAAGCCGCCCTCCTGCCCCTGTCCCCGAGAGCCAAGCCTGGGGGGAGGGTGTGCGGACACTGGCTGCTACCTCCAAAGACCCGCCAAACCCTCGTCCTGCTTGCCTGTCCCGGCCACACCCGGACACTGGCAGCCACCAAACAGGGTAGAAAACTTCTAGGAGACTAACTGTGCCCCAGCCGCATCATCAAGTACCCCTCACCCCTGCTCTGCGCCCCAGGCTGCCCCAAGCACTGGCCACAACATGCACTCCCTTTGCCGTTGCTTGCCAAAGGAGGCTGCCAGAACACCAGGGGCGGAACTCCGCTGGGCGGGGCGGACACAGACCCCGTACAATGGGCACGGAGAGCAACCTCCCTGCGCAGAGGGAGGGGCTAAGGTGACCAGATGTCCCGATTTTATAAGGACAGTCCCAGGGTTTGGGACTTTGTGGCACCGGCGACCCTCCCCCTCTCCCTTCCCCCTCTCCCCGTCCCTATTCTTCACACATTTCCCAAGCAGCTGACGCTTGGCCAATGTCCTCGAAATGAGGACTGAAAGACAATGTGACCAGGGCATAAAAGGGCTGCCTGCGCTCCGGGACATTGGGTGCTGCTGTAAAGGTCACAGCCGAACAGCTGTTCCTGCTCCGAGCATGGCAGGCTGCCAGCAGCCCAGCTTGCCAAACTCCCGCCCGGGCTGCACACAGAGACGCTGGTACAAAACGGGGGGCAAGAGCCAAAGGGAGGAGGCAGCCCCAGCTGTGCCCGGACTGAGACGGAGAACCAGGGGCCCTGCCCCTCCCTCTGAGGCAGCATCCTGGCTGCTGCTGGGCCGGACAAGCACCTGGGCCTAGGAGACATGGTATCCAGGTTTCAAACAGGCTGCAGCTGCCCCGTGGGAGCTGTGGGGTAAGCGCTAGTGCAGGGCCCTCAACATGCTTGAGCCTGGCAGTCTCCAGCGTCCACCACTGGACCCAGGCGAGGTGAATGACAGTGACCAAGGTCCTGAGGGCCCATTCTGCCCTGGTTTGAGGCCGCAGCGCTTGGAGACGGGTTTCTTGCGTAGAATAACTGCAGGTCTATAAAATCATGACAAGTGTGGAGAAAGTGAATAAGGAAAAGTTATTTACTTATTCCCATAACACAGGAACGAGGGGTCACCAAATGAAATTAATAAGCAGCAGGTTTAAAACAAACCAAAAGAAGTTTTCTTCACACAGCGCACAGTCAACCTGTGGAACTCCTTGCCAGAGGATGTTGTGAAGACCAGGACTTTTAAAGGGTTCAAAAAAGAGCTAGTTAGATTCAAGGAAGATCGGTCTCTTGATGCTTATTAGCCAGGATGGGTAGGAACGGTGTCCCTAGAGGTTTGTCAGGGGCTGGAAATGGGTGACACAGGAGGGATCACTCGGTGAGTTCCTGTTCTGTTCATTCTCCCTGGGCACCTGGCATTGGCCTCTGTCGGCAGACAGGATACTGGTCTAGATGGACCTTTGGTCTGACGCAGTCTGGCCGTGCTTATGTTCGGGCCAGCACGGGGAGGGTATTGGCTGTACCCTGGGGTTCTTGTCGCTGAGACACGCTTACATCCCAGCAGCGTAGAAGGCACGTCTCGGGCTGGCTCTCAGTTCTGGTTTTGCTGCAGGTTTTCTCTGGCTCCATCCTGTCAAGCTCGGCCCTCCCATCCCCCCTCCTCCAGCCCAGCCAGCAGAGCTGCAGCTGTTTCAAAGAAACAGGAAACAAAAGCCTGGCAGATCTGGGCTGCGAGGGAGAGGGCCGGGCATCCAGGCCTCCCGCCTGCCGCCTCTGCCAGCACGAGCGTGGCGAGGGCGTCACACCGAGCGCTTTGCCTTCCAGCAGCGGCGGGGGCCCAGGCCAGGCGAGGCTGAGAGAAGCCAGCGTTTCCTTTCCTGCTCTGTCACGCGGCAGGCAGGGCATGCGCTCGGCATTCAGCGAAAGCAGTGAGCACCAGCGTGGGGATTTCCCAGCCAGGCTGTGCGCTAGCTGAGGAGTCAGTGGCCTACAAGGGGCCCCGCAGCAGGGAGTCTGGGACGCACGGGGGGGGATTGTGGGTCAGGCCCCTCTTTCAGATCCAGGATCACTCCCAAGCCTGGAGAAGGATTCACCTCGCTGACCATGCAGCTCTCAAAGCTCAGCCTAGCCCCCTGGCTGAGGACGCTTCCTCCGCAGCTCCTGCCAGCTCCTTCCTCTGTTCTGGCTGCTGGGTTGGTTCACTTACCCCGGCAGGCCGTGCAGAGGTGGGCTCCGAGTCAGCCCGGGAGGCAAACAGGGAGCCAGCCACTGGAGGCTCCATACAAAGAGGCGCTTTCAGGCACAGGCTGCTAGGTTACCGCATGCCCGGAGATGGGACGTGCCATTGTCGGAGGCGCCTGAGCACGAGGTGGCACGGGGCTACCTGGGCAGCGATCAGGCTATTCTCAGGGACAAACGGATTTAGGAGGTGCCAGGGCTTGTGTTGGCCCTGCTGCGCCTGGCCACAAACTGTGACACTGCCAGCCGGTTCTTGTGTCAGCCCCGAGATTCGGGGCAGGCAGTGCTGCTCAGAGCTTGGCCGAGGTCACTGTCATTAGTACGAGCACAGCCCCTAAAGCCCTCGTAGACCAGCCTCCCTGTATTAGGTGTGGTACCAAGCACATGGTACTATGCCAATTAGTGTCTTACGGCCTTGGCTATTGGGGCAGCACACAGTGCGTCGTGTCTGGCTTCTCCCATGGGCCCTGCTTCGTCCGAGTCCCTGCTGGCCCCATGCCAGCATTGAAAGCTGCTTCCTCTGTGGGTCCCAGGGGGGCAGGGGCGGCCCTAGACTAGCTGCCAGCAACTGGAGCCCTGGGCGAACCATGCAATCGGCGCCCCCACCTCCAAACCTCTCAATGATATTGCACCACTATTTGGCACCCCATTTAACTTGGCGCCCTAGGCGACTGCCTAGTTCGCCTATATGGACGGGCCGCCCCTGCAGGGGGGGTGATGGTCGTTGGGCTCCATTTTACAGTCACAGGGAGGGAGTTGCACTAGGCTGCACAGCTCATCACGACTCCGAGACAAAGCCAGGAATATACCTCAGTCCCCTGCTCTAACCACTAGCCCCCAGGGCCTTGCACAGTATGACTGTGGACACCTGCTTGTCGTGGTTTCCCTCGGGGACGGCTGCCGGGCAGATCACAACCGATGGGTTCTCCTGCCATGTGGGGTGACTCTGGATCAGTCAGAGGAACTTGGAAAGCAAAAGAGGAACTGTGAGTGTCTCTGTCAGGGGCTAGCGAAGTGGGAGCAGTGTCCTGCAAGGGCCAGTGTGTGTGGGGGCCGGGAGGGAAAGCAGTTGTTAGAATGCAAAGCCAGGGGAGGCCCCGAATGAACCTGCTCTAACCAAGGCAAAGCAGTAAACCAGGCTGGTTAAAACCCCTTCTTTTGTTGCTGCTCCGTGGGGCACTCCAGGGCGTGTGTGCAAGTCTCAGCACACAGGGCTCCTGCTGGGCCTCTTGCCGACAGGGATTGTGTCACTGGGTTTATTTGCAGGCGTCCCACTGTGCAACCCTGAGTCACCCTACCCAGCGATGCTCCCTCTAAACTTTCCATTCATGTGTGGAATCAATTTTGTCATGCGCACTGAGGCACGCGTGGCTGTGCACTGCCAGTAGAAGCACATGCTGCTGGCTGTGGGTGCTCTGCTAATCAGCGGGGAGGCATTTGACTCTCTCCTGAGGGGCCACCCAAGGACTCAGCTGCTTATTCCCATGAGCCCTTTCGCTAATGCTGGTGGGATACGCTGTGTGGGTCAGACCGCACCGCCCGGTGCTGACGGTGCACAGCCTAGCTCTCCCCTCACCACTTTGTTTTTAAAAGCTTGGGGAGCGGAGCTGGCCTGCGAGCGGCTGCTGCCACCAGCCTGCATTTTGACCCAACCCTTTCTTTTTCCTTTTGGAACCTCCCAGGGTTTTTTGTTCTTTAAAATCTTTCTTTTTTTTTCCCGGGGGGAGGGAGATACGGCTTCAAAAGTACAAGGCAGGGCAGCAGGGTTCCGGCTGACAAGTAAAGGAGCAAGGAGCCCCATTCCAGCAAAGACTCAAGCACGTGCTTTACTGCAATGCCTTGAGCAGCTGCCCTGTTGAAGCCAATGGGACTGTTTACAGGGCACAGATTTCAGCACGTGTTTGCAGGATTGGAGCCTCCATGTCTGCCTTGTAGCTGCGACATTGCAGCAGAAAGTGTCTGTCTATGGCAAGGCCCCACCAATGTTCCCTCTAATTTTTTTTCCATCCACGTGCAGATTTTTTCCACCAGTGGGTGGAATAAATGTTGTTATGTGCGCAAAGGCTTGTGTGAATGTGCACCACCAATAGAAACACAAAACCCAGCTGTGGGCGCTCTGCTAATCAGCTGGGCGACTTTTGAATCTCTCCTGAGTGGCCACACAAGTGCACAGCTGACAGGGGTCACTGGGCCCCACCTATAAGTGATGCATCAGGCTGAGATCGGTCCCGTGGTGGCCAGATGAATTTGTGAGGGACAGGGCTGCCCTGGGACGTATACACTGCCTTGACCGCCACCTCCTGCATGAGGCCATGTCACCGTCTCTCTGAGCTGTTGGCATTTCTAACGCCTGGGTCACTGGCGCACCGGGGCACCTGACGTGGCTTTAGAAGGGACAGGGAGGTGACCCGGAGAGAGTCAGCCGTGCTGTGTGTGCAGCCACATGGGGCGGACAGAGGCACACACACAGGCCCCAAGGCAGATGGCACAAAGCTCTCAGACAGCATGCAGCCCGCTCCAACTCTGCCCGGCAGCTCTAAGAAGCTGTCAGTGAGAATGGATACCCCGGCACCGGGGTCATAAGGATTTCCACTCTGCAGGCTGCCACTGGTCGCTAGGAGCCCTCGCCCCAGCTGGAGAATAGGAACTAGAAGCCAGGCCCAAGAGATCCCCAAAACAGGCCTCTCCTGCCAGAGCTAAAAGCCGAGCTATCTGCTAGCTGTGCCGAGTGCTCCCAGTGAGTGTAGAGCTCCTCTCAGGCTAACCCACAGGTGTCAACGCTGCCTTGGGTGCAAAGCAAAGTGGGATCAGCTCCCTCTAGGGTTGCCAGATGGTTTAACTAAAAATAACGACCCCTCCCCCCCCAAAAAAAACAAAAAAACACTGGGGAAAAAATTCTGTTGAGCAAAAAAAAAAAAAAGGGGGGAGACCAAAGTTGTTGAGAGAAAAAAAAATGACCCTGAGAGTTATTAAGCAAAAAAAAAAAAACCCAGCATGGCCCCTTTAAGAAAAGCCTTTGAAGCTTTTTGCTGGTGGCCATCTTGTTTTCCTGATCCAGCCAGAAGGCAGCTTCCCTGCGGAACCAGGTAAGCAGGGGGGACGGAGGTCTGGGGGGGGCCGGGGGCTGTGCCCGGTTGCTGAGAGTGTGTAGGGTTGCCAGGTGTCTGGTATTTTCGCCTCCTGGAAGGGAAAAAAATCAGAAAATACCAGACATTTTAGGTGTCCGGTATTTTCTGAATTTTTTTTTAACAGACAGGAGGTGGAAATACCAGACTGTCTGGGTCAATACTGGACACCTGGCAACCCTAGCTCCTCTGGAGCACCACCCCTGCTCCCACTATAATCCAAGGCCTAGCAGATTGCCGAGAGCAGGATCGGGCCAAGAACTCCCCGACAAACCAGTGGGCGCAGGATCAGACCCCAAATTCCCCACAGCTAAAATAGTTCCTAACATTGAAGGAAGCTGGATTTCATCAAGCAAATGCAGGTCGCACATGAGCTCCCGAGGGGGCTGGGACACGGGGATTTTGAGGTACACAGGGCATGCTTCCTGCTCTCTAATGCTGGCTGGCCCAACAGGGCCAGCTCAGGCACTGTGCGCTCATGCCTCCAAGAGCAATTGCTGAGAGTCAGGCCAACGCAGGCTTCCAAGCCACGGTTACAGAAGGGGCTAAAACGAAGCTGTGACTGCAGCAAGCAAGCTGTGCCCAGGTGGCTGCTGCTCCGTGGTTGAAAGGCTTGGAAATAGGAGCAGATGCTCGTGCGCGCTCAGTGCCGGCACCAGCCTCCGTGCCTGGGCCCAGCACCACTTTCTAACCTCACCCTCCCCTCATCCCAGCCAGTTCCCTCCTGCTCCTGCACCCTCCATAGCTCAGTCCCATGCTCCCACCTCCTGTGCCCAGGCCCATCTCCTCTAGGCGTACGACTGAGTCAGGCCATGGCGGTTTCCTTGGAAGTTGAGCAATTTCTTGGAAGCTTCCAGGAATTCTTCTGGGAAGGGTAAGGCCAGAACAGTGCCCGGTGTCTGCCTGGCTGAGTCTCTTTCACAAGTCGGAGAAGCTGGCGCAATGGGAGGGTTGCAAAACACAGGCATTGCCCTGCTGCCTGGCTTGGTCAGATCAATCTCCCTTGTTAGCCTCTCCAACCCGTTTTTGCTGGTCCCTAAGCTGGTGCGCAGAGGCACAAGCCACCTGGAAGCACTAGTGCAGCTGGAGTGAGTCCTGTTCCAGCCCGTCCGCGTGCCATCCGCTGCACCAACGTGAGCTGGTTAATCCCCAGCGACTTCATGTCTCATTAATCACACGGAGCTATCTGCGTCTGGGATCCGGAGACAAAGAAGCATCTATCCCGCTGAAGCAGGAAACGGAGTCACCTAGGGCTCAGGCACGGAGTGCCAAGTGCCCTGTGGATGCACACGCGGCATGTGACGCATGTGACAGTGAGACACGGGGGTCTGTCTCTCCCACGCACTGCCTGGTATGAGACTCAGAGTCCTGGCTGTGAGTCACCCCTCTGCACAATGCCTGAGGAGCTACCTCCGTATCCTTGGCCGGCGGTGTGTCCGGTCGCAGGAACAGACTCCCACCGTCCTCGTCTGCAAAATGGACCTTTGCTTTCTCCCACTTCCTCTCTTGTTTATTTTCACCGTAAGCTCTTCTGGGCTGGGCCCGTCTCTCGCCATGTGGCAGCGCCTGGTGCAGGGGGCTGAATGGCAGCCACTGACTGCGGTTCTAACAATGATACTTCGATTGAAGCCAAAGGCAAAGGGGAATGACCGTCATTGTCTTGCCTACGGGAGAGAATGGCCTGGGTTCCAATCGGAAGTTCAGGTGGGACGGAACTTGCCCCTGGCCCTGCCCTGCTGGGCTGGGATCTGCATGAGCTTGTCCCCAGTGTAGGGGCCATTTGCAGGGGAGCTGTTTGGAACAGAGGCGACAGACTAACCCTCTGAGTGGGAAAGGAAACGGGGCGTTCCTGGCGCGGAGTGAATTCCAGGCTCCGGGAGAGCCAGGCAGCGCGAGGCAGCATGTCAATGCAGGGAGGAATATGGAGCAGGCAGGAGTTCTCTGAGAGTGCGCCAGTCTGGGGGTACGGGGGAGCTGATCATAGGTGGCCTTTCCCCAAGCCATGGGTCTGGGGACATGGGCCGGCTCCTTGTGCGGGGATGTTACACCAGTGCATGGTCCCAGGTGGGCTCCGGCCAGGTGGCATCAGCAAACGGGGGGTGGATTCCCCCTTTCTGTCAAGACACGAAAGCTCCTGCTCCTGGCCAGCTGCCCGGGCAGATCAGCATGGGCTGTCGTCGCGGAAATGTTCATGGCAGTGCTGCCCACAGGGCTGTATCGGTGTCTCTTTGAATGTGTGGCCACAGCACCTTCTGCCTTGGAGATAATCCCCACAGCCAGGAGTCTGGGGAACCAGCCTTGTGATGGGGCGCACTCAGAGAAGACCCCTTGGGGCTGCTTCCCAGGGTGCTGATAAAGCCACTGGCACTCGCCTCCCTGCTCTCTGGGGCTTCTCACCACCCCGTCCTGCTGGGCCAGATCTCCTGGTCTCCCCCAGCCAAGGCACAGAGCTGAGATCATCGCCCCCTCCCCCGAAGAGCAATGCAGCTCTGAGGGGAATCACTTCAGCTCTGAGGGGAATGCAGTTTCAGGCCCGGCTTCCAGGAAACCCACCCGCAACTGGGATCAGACCCCCAGATAAATCATTCAGGCGAGCCCCCTCTAACAATGAAAGGAGGGTTTGCACACTGATGGCTCCCCCAAGGAACAATTATTTACACCGGGCTTGAGAGTAAATACAAGTGATTTTATTGAGTACAACCAGTAGGATGTAAGTGGTTGCAAGTGAAAACAGGCAGAGTAAATTACAAATTGAAAATACACAGAAAACGCATCGCGAGTTCCAACGCATTAAAACTTATTGCAAACTTACCCTAAAACTGTTCTTATTTCAGCTAAACCTCCAAACCAGGGAAGATCTTTTTATCCTCTTGGGAGTGTCATGCCAACCAAAGACCGAGAGGCTGGAAACTTTGCATCCTAAATAGACTTCCTTTTGGGCAGGAATTCTGTTTCTGCATTTCCTCCGCTCCCATGGAAAATTACCTGGTCAGACCCTACCAGGTGGGGTGGTCACATGTCTTCCTAAGACCAACCACTGCTTAGACTTAAAGGACAAAGGAGGCTGTTTACAGGTGATCACCCTTGATGGCTTTCATTTGCACATTTAAAACCATAAACCATTCCCTACCCAGGGGCTACTCAATTTAGGAAGCGGGGGGGCGGCAGTTATACTCACAGCACATGCCGAGGGCTGCAACTTAAGTGTGGTTGCATATAGAATCATAGAATCATAGAACACTAGGACTGGAAGGGACCTCGAGAGGTCATCGAGTCCAGTCCCCTGCCCTCACGGCAGGACCCAGTACTGTCTAGACCATCCCTGATAGACATTTATCTAACCTACTCTTAAATATCTCCAGAGATGGAGATTCCACAACCTCCCTGGGCAATTTATTCCAGTGTTTGACTACCCTGACAGTTAGGAACTTTTTCCTAATGTCCAACCTAAACCTCCTTTGCTGCAGTTTAAGCCCATTGCTGCTGCTTCTATCCTCAGAGGCCAGGAAGAACAAGTTTTCTCTCTCCTCCTTGTGACACCCTTTTAGATACCTGAAAAAAATATATATACCTGCAAATAGCTTCTTTCACACTGCCGGGCATGAATACAAAGCACTTCCCACAATGTCCCACCACCTCCTCCCTGGGGGCTAGAAACGTGGACACCCTGTTCCAGCTCGCCCATCCGCTTGCATCTTTCAATGCTCACCCCGCCTGGGAGACGCCTCGCCATTGTGGAGCGTGGTCCCAGTGGAGGCCATGTTCAAAGGATCCCACCCACGGGCCGCGTGTTGAGCCCCGCGTAAACTCAAACGGCACCGCGGGCTGCAAAGAAACGGGCCATGTGTTGAGTAACCCTACCCCATTTCTCTAACTTTACATACAGGAGTGATACATACACCAAAATAAGAGGCACAGCTCCAGCAGATTGTAATAACCGATAGGTTCCATGGGATATTGTGTCCAAAGCGTCTTCGAGAGGCGCGTAGTTGTATCCATAAGACAATTTCATAAAGCATGGGGCGGGGGGGGAGGGCGAGGGAGACCGTCACCAGTCTCCCCTTGCCAAATGCAACTCAAACACCTCTCTGCAGCCTTGTCAGTGCTCAGAATCTGCATCGCTGGCCCGGCCTGCGCAGCCCTGCCCTGCGGGCTCTGCACAGCACAGTTCTACCACTCATCCACCAGCGCCGCCCTTGGCAATAACGGCCTCCCGGGCCGGGGGAGCCCGCTGGGAAGTCCCTAGATGTAGCAATTTCCTTTTTGGGCCAGATCCAGAATGAGTGTGGGAAACAGGTTGCTACAGAGCTTGACGTGCAGGGTGCACTGACCTCTCTGCAGCAACAGCACAAGCCAACCCATTGCTGCTCCCTGTAAGCTGGGCTCTTGTGCGGCCACTCCGGAGGGAGTCAGATGCCGCCCAGCTGATTAGCAGAGAGCCCACAGCTTGGTGTTTTGTTTCTACTGGCTGGCGGTGCACCTCCACACACGCCTGGGTGCACATACAAATTTATTCTGCACATGGATGGAAAAGTTTAGAGGAACATTGCCTCTGAGCAGGGCCGGCTCGAGCCATTCCTGCGCCCCGGGCAGCGGACGTGCGAGGCATGCGCGGCTCTGCCCCCAGGCGCACGGTGCATGCGTGGCCCCGCCTCCCGGCGTGCTGCGCACCTTTCAGCTGCAATCGGGCGCACCCCATAGGTTGGCTGCCCGGCTAGCCCCGGCCTGAATCCAGCCCTGCCTCTGAGCCACCAGCCTGGGCTTGTTTGGCCCCTGCCCTTGCTACAGAGAACACCCCTCAGGGCCACTGGAGACTGGTACCCTGGACAATTGCACCTTAGGCAGTAGTTGGACCCCCAAAGCAACTCCTCCCCTGACTGCAGCACAGGCTGCTGTTGCAGCTCAGTCGGGACTCCCAGCCCCTGGCCATTCCAGTGCTGTTCCTGTCCCTTAGCACAGCTGTCTCCACGTCTGGGCTCCCATGGACCCCTGCTTTGTGCTTCTCTTGTGCAGACGCAGCCAAGTGCACCGAGCTCTGCAGTGGGACGAAAGTCCAGCCCCAAACTCCCGCAGAGCTGGGACCTGTCCAAGACGTCTGCTGCCTGGGCCCTGAGCTTTCTGCCTGGATGTGTTGCCCTGGCCCGCGCAGACAAGCAGAGCCTGGGAGCCACTAGGCTGCAATTACTAGGCCTTAAGGCCCTGACAGAGTGTGGCTGAGCTCTTCATGAACAGCTCAGCACAGTAACCACCTTGCCTGACCCAGGCCCGGTTTTCTTTGCAGCCAGGATCCCAAAGCTCCCTTGGGGCTGGTGCATTTTACCTGGGCTTGGCTGATGTTTAAGGTCAGCTAGCGAGATGCGATGATTCTCGGCTCCATCCCCCTGGGGCTCGACGGGAATTCCTTTACGCTGGTTTCCACTCTCCAGGAGATGCAGGTTTGTCCTCCGCAGCGATTTGCCAAGGATCATGTGATGAAACTGACTGGAGGCAGCACAGTGTAGAACCGGCCATGCCAAAGCTGGGCCTGCCCCCCTCAGCATCCCCTTGCAAGAGTACAGTCCAAGCGCTAGTATGCTCCTGCCCCCCATCTTTGCACCTCCCTTCTGGGAGCCAGCTCACGAATCTGGACTCAGGGAACAGGCTAGGAGCAGGGGCAGGGGCTTTCTCTCCCAACAGGGCTGGGCAGGGCCTAGTGCAGGGGTGGCCAATCCGCAGCTCTTCACCCCTGAAAGTGCAGCTCGCGAAGCTGCCCCATGCACCCCTACAAACGGCCCCCAGCTCCCTGTGCTCACTGGGTACAGGGGAGCCGTTCGGCGCAACAAAATGGCATCAACAAGATGGAGTCTGATGTGGCCAAAAAGCCTAACCTGTGGTTTTTAAAGGGGCAGTGTCCTTTTTTCCTTTTTTTCCTTTTGATCAACAACTCTAGCTGGTGGGGAGCTTTTTTTTTTTTCCCCCCTCAATGCATTTTTTCTGCCTCTGTTTCGGCTCTCTTCATTTAATGGGAAGGCCACCCCTGGCCTAGTGCATTCTGGGCACTGCTGCACCACTGATAAAGTGATGACCCCGTTTGCAGGGACCTGTCTCATGCTAGGAGCTAGAGATGGGACAAAACCCTGCGTGTCTGAAGTACCAAAACTCAGCGTTCAATAGGGCAAGGCTTAGACAGGAGCCCTTGCTGATATTGGGTCACAGCAAAATCCCAATCCAGAAGGTCTTGGGAAACCCAAATCATGCCCACACTGGCATGAGTCTAGATGGTATCCAGGCATCCCTCCCCATCTGGGCCCTTGGTGAGTCAGCTGAGACAGCCCCCGGGGCATGTGTATGCAATACTGCAGGGGAACACAGCAGCTGTAGATGAGCATGTGGCAAACTCCTCAAACCTCATGCTCCCCAGACCCTCTCAGGTGCTCAAAGCCTTTTACAATCATTAATGAATCAATTCCCACAAGATCTCCATTTTCCCCAGTCACACAGGTGTTTATTTAACTGTGTTCCTTCCATGCACTTTGCCCTGAGGCCACTGGACCTTTTTAGGAGTATTTCTGTTTCTGAAAAAAGACGGGAGCAACAATTCAGAATATACCCCACAGTCAGCCCAGGCAGGAGCCAGCCCCCCATGCTCAGCAAGACTCAGTCAAGATCCCCCCATTTTACAGGTGGGCAAACTGAGGCATCAACAGGTGAAATGACTCATCCAAACTCCCAGGTTGAGTCCATGGTGGAGCCAGGAACAGAGCCAGAGGTCCTTACTCCTGCTCCTAGACACACACTAGCCTAGAGCTGGTGGAGTGCTTAAGTGTGCTGTGTTGGTGTCACTGAAGTACAGGGGATCATGGGGCCCTGCACCCCATCTACCCTCAGATGTGGCTCTCAGCCAGCAGGGGGAACAGGTTTATTACTCAGCAGGGACTCAGCATAGAACAGACTTGTCATTTGCAAATTCAACACCATCAATTTAGGGTTGAATAAGGATCTTAACTGGTTAATGCGTTACAAAAGCAATTTCCCCTCTCTTGATATCCCCATTTCCACATAGAATCCTAGGGGTGGAAGGGACCTCAGGAGGTCACTAAGTCCAGCCTCCTGCCCAAAGCAGGACCAACCCCAACTAAATCATCCCAGCCAGGGCTTTGTCAAGACGGGATTTAAACACCTCTAGGGATGGAGATTCCACCCCCTCCCTCGGGAACCCATCCCAGTGCTTCACCCCCCTCCTAGTGAATTAGGAAAAATCCTAATATCCATCCTAGACCTCCCCCACCATTGCTCCTTGTTCTGCCATCCATCGCTACTGAGAACAGCCTCTCTCCATTCTCTTTGGACCCCCCCTTCAGGAAGTTGAAGGCTGCTATCAAATCCCCCCTCACTCTTCTCTTCTGCAGACTAAATAAGCCCAAATCCCTCAGCCTCTTCTCATAGGTCATGCGCTCCAGCCCCCTCGTCATTTTGGTTGCCCTCCGCTGGACCCTCTCCAATGCGTCCGCATCCTTTCTGTAGTGGGGAGCCCACATCAACTGCGGTAAATGAGCCACTTCCATTCTGACTTGATTAGCCTAATTTACACAAGGACCCTCTTTCTTTTTTTGTCCTTATAGACAGGGCATCCCCGCTATACGTCCAAGATACAGTTCTCACAAGCGTCAATGACGCTAGGGTGGAACCAACATAGACCGGGGCGACTTATAGGGGGGATGCCTGTATACACACTCCTGCCTCTGTAAACTCCACTCCCACTCATCTGAGGAAGTGGATTTCACCCACAAAAGCTCATGCCCTAATAAATGTTAGGCTCTAAGGTGCCCCAGGATTCCTCGTTGTTTTTAGCAGCACAATAACCAGAAGCAGTCAGTACAATCCATCGTTGAGAGAGAGGGGGCCCAGAACTGCATGCAAACTGCCTCTCTGCCCCGCCGAAGTGCAGCAGGCTGGCCCAGAGGCTGCACACTCACCAGTTATCTCCATATTTTGTAATAGTGGCTTGGCTGAGCCTGTAAACCTCCCCCCAGGCCCAAGTGCCAGGGAAAAAACAACATGCAAATTCTCCCAACACGTTGCTCAAGAAGACGCTGCATCTCCCTTGATGTGTATGTGCAATGCAGGCCTTGGGATGGGGGGAGGGAGGGCTTTCCATACACCTGGGGAACCTACTGCTGGTTGTTCCTGGTCAGCTGATGGCTTTGCTGCTCATAGTGGATACTGACCTGGCCTCTTTCCCTTTGGTCCCTGTCCAGCCACCAAAGAAGACAGGGCTTCCAAAAGAGCATGTCTGCTCTTCCACAAACAATGTCGGAGGAGCAGACGCGTTCCTGGAAAAACTCCATAGTCTAGACGTAGCCGTAGACAGACACACAGACACACTCTAGGTCTGCAGATAATGGATCCCAATCTGAATATGAGCCAGCAGCGTGATGCAGCCATGAAACAGACTAGTATTATTCTGGGTGTATTAATATGCAGTACGTGGGAGGTCATTGTCCTGCAGTGTTGGGCTCCGGTGAGGCTGCAGCTGGAGTACTGGGTCCAGTCCTGAGTGTCATGCTTAGGAACGATGCAGACAAATTGGAGAGAGTCCAGAGGGAGCAACGAACATGATCAAAGAAAACCTGATGTGTCAGGGGAGGTTTAAAAAAACCACACAACAGGCAAGTTTAGTCTCGAGGAAAGACGACGGAGGGGTGATCTGATCAGTCGTCAGCTACACTGAGGGCTGGCATAAAGAAGATGGTGACCAACTGGTCTCCCTGGTCACTGCAGTAGAAGTAATGGGCTCTACCTGCAGTAAGGAAGTCATTCTTAGAAGAACGGTGTTGTGATATTTTTAACTATAAAGAAGCGGATAAGCTCTGGCACAGGTTTTGAAGGGAGGTTGCAGAATTGCTTTCAGTTGAGGTTTTTTTAAGAACAGGTTGAAAAACAGCTTCCGGCACGGTCTTGGTTTACTTGGTCTTGCCCCAGCGCAGAAGTTGATGTGTTTGAGGTCCCTTCCAGCCCTACAATTCTATAAAAACTATATCTGGGTGGAAGGCTGCTTTCCTACATAGATTGATCTTTGTTCTCCCTCTCCCACACACTCCCCACTTTGCCTGGTTTCCTCTCCTTTGGCTGGACCTTTGTCCTTGTCCTAGTGAGATATTTACTCTGCTATGTTAGCTTTTACACTTCCTTCCTTCTCTAGTCCCGGGATGCTTTCACGTGTCTATCAGATTACAAGGTGGGGGGAGGGAAAAGCTGGAACCCTGGCAGACTCTCCCAGACCTCTGTCAAGCCTTTGGGGTGGATGCAGAGAACTTCACACTCAGGCTCCTATAAAACGAGGGACACAACAGCACAAACAACATGGCTTGTGAGCTCCATCTTCGCTAGGCCCCAGGAGTCAGGTAGAACTCTCTGTCCAGCACCCTTGTGAATTGTTACTCATCTCTAGCAGGCGCAGCCTGAGTTGTCATCCACATCGGGGAAGCTAGTTCTAAGCCGGCCACTTCCTGGGTGTTGGGAAACCCCCTCCAGGAACATGCTGAATTCACAGGCACATTTAGCACCAGAAAGACATGGGGAACTTCAGCGGATACAGAACTAAAAGCAGGACAGTGTAATTAATCCCAGTCTACAGTAGTTTCTGGAAAACAGATCCTGACAAGCTAGTGTGCTTTTCTTTTAGATGAGATGACAAGGTAATGGCATTGACATAATGAACCTACTCCTTCTGGAAGGCGTTTAACTTGGTACTGCACAACTCTGATTAAAAAAAACTAGAAACATTGGAAGTTCACTTGGCTCACATTAAATGGACTGAAAGTTGACAGGACTGCCGTTGTAAGCGTAAATGGGAAACCACCATTGTGTTTCTAGTGGGTTTCTGCCAGATTAGGTTCTCGGCCTGGCCCTAACCTTTTTATCAATGGCCTTGCAGACAACATGAAAATCTTCACTGAGAAAAGCTGCAGATGTCACAAGAACATTGGGGGAGTGGTAAACAAGCAAGCCTAGGGAGGTAGTGGAATCTCCATCCCTAGAGGTTTTTAAGTCTCAGCTTGACAAAGCCTTGGCTGGGTTGATTTCGTTGGGATTGGTCCTGCTTTGGGCAGGAGGTTGAACTCACTGACCTGCTGAGGTCTCTTCCAGCCCTAGGATTCAAATGGGCAGGTCGCAGGTTCAGACAATGTTCACTGCTTGCTGATCAGGGCCCAAGCAAGCACTAGGTTTTAACATGGCTAGGTGTAAATGCACACATCAGAATGCACACACAATGTTAGAATTTACAAGCTGGAGGCGGGAGGGGTTTTTTCCCTGGGAAGCAGGGACTCTGGGAAAGGTTTGAGGATTGTGGTGAACAAACAGCTGAACATGAGCTCCCACTGTGGCCAGAAGAGCTCATGGGATCCTGTGATGTATAAACAGGGGAAACTCTTTGTTTTACCTCATCAGTAGCACTGTTGGCAGAATCCTGTGTCCAGTTCTGGAAACGAGGCATACCTGTTTAATGGCAGGAGTAATTCACCGTTGGAACAACTTACCGAGGGCCATGGTGGATTCTCCATCACTGGCAATTTTTCGAACAGCTCAGAATTACTGGAGGGGATGGTCTCCCGCTGGGCTACAGTAGGGGGGGTCACACTGGATGACCAGAATGGTCCTTCTGCCCTTAGCATCTCGGCAGAAGGAAAGCGACCAGGCTTGCAAGGAGCAGGTCAGTGCTGCAGGGAAGCAGGGACAGACCCAGTGCAGACAGCTGGCTGGGATTTCACCCATTCTGAGAAGCAGCCTGCCCCTACCTGGTGTTTTGCTGCAGCCCTGCTAAGCTGAAACAGGAGTGTTAATATATCCCCCTTCCCCTAGGGCTCATTGCAGCCTGAGGATCAGACTGACACGCTGGCCCCAGAACCTCTCTCGGCTTTGCCTTTCTAGTCTTTGCTTCCTGCCCAGGCCTTGCCTCCCCCTTCTGCATTGAGAATAACATTTAAAACAAAGCAAACATCTAGACACTTTGAACATCAAACTCCTCCTCCCTCCCCGCCAGCTGATGTTCAATGAAAACATATCAGCAAATGGGTCCGGGCTTGTGCCCAGTGAAAAGGGGAAACAACCTCTGCCCTCCAATCAGGAGACAGTGTGGTTGAGTGGGTGTTTCAGTCTCACCACACCCCAGAGTTTGGCCAGGACTCGTGATTTCATCAGCCATCTCTAGCCCCCTTCCATTGCTGCCATGCCTTTTGGGATGTGCAGACCTGAGCCTAACCAGCTCAGTGACTGGAGGGGGCTGGATGGCCGGGGAGACAAGCAGGAGCAAGAGAAACTGTAGCGACAAATGCTGCAGTAGGGTAGAGGAAAGAGCAGTTTAGAAGAGGGGCAGAACTTGAAGGTCAGATTGGACTCGTTCTGCAGGGCTCAGAGATGCTTCATCCAGAGATGCTTTCTCCGGCCCCTGCTTCCAGGTAGAAAGTTGCACTGGGAGATCACAGGAGCGTCCCTGCTCTTCCACTTCATCTTGCTCTGGAGGAGTCTACTGCCCCATGCAGACTTGCCCTGCAACCTTACAAGACTTCCCTCGCATTTCTGCCAGTCTGCTTCCCAGCAGCAAGGCAGAAACGCCTCACATTTTCCCCAGGCATGATGGTAACGGGTGGGACCCTCACTCAAACAGAAGCTTTAGGGGCTGAATATCTGCTCACTTACCCGAGTAGGGATGTGACAGTATGAACAGGTAATCGACGAGCCTGGGCTCATTTGTTAACCTTCATGGTTACACACAGGCCTCCCTCCCCCTCCCTGTGCTGCTGCCTCTGATACAGAGGCAGCAGCAGGGGGAAGGGCAGGCAGGAGCTGGCTTTTAAGCAGGCTTCCTGCCAGCACCGGCTCCCACAACCACCTCCCCCCCCTACACACGTAACCACCCACATTTTCAGCAGTTACACATTTACCAAAATAAACGCATTTTAACATTCTTACTGCCACGATATGCCCCAGACTAGGCCAGCCACAGCCCAGCTGAGGCACAACACGGATTTCACAAGCATGTGTGTGACCTCCCCCACCCCTCCCCAGCAGACCTGCACATTGTGAAAGAGGATATAACCTATTTAGAGGGAAGAAATAGGATGCAGATGCACAGCGCTCATAAAGTTCTCACTGGGTTCTATCTACGCTGGGGTACCCAAGAGGAAGTGGTGACCTATAAGCCGTTTTTCAAAAATTCCACAACAGCAGACTGTGCTACAGCCAGCTTACAGGGGTTTGGGAGGAAGAAACAGGGCAAGTTGCTTTGAGCTGATGGGCCTGAACCAGTACATGCAGCAACTCAGATGTTGCCATTTCCTTCTAAACAACTGGAGAAATGCCATCTGAATCCAACAGAAAACTAATGGGGTCACTTCACCAGCAGCCCCACGTTGAGTCGCAGCTACCTGGGTATGCCCTGGATGCCGGAGAACAGCAAAGCAACACCAGTGCTCAGAAGCGCAGATTGCTGCATGACTGGCAGGGGACAGGTTGGCAGTAGATTAGCAGGCTCTGCCCTGCTGTGGGACACTGGGCAGGTCACTGTCCCTGTGTCCCTTGCTGCATTTGGGCTCTTGAATACTGTTTAGGAGGGAGGGTTCTATAGTTCAGACCCAAAGTCTATGGCTACAAAGTCTGCTGTAGAAACAGAGTCAAGACCAGGGGTGGGCAACCTGCGGCCCAGCGGGGTCCTGCATGCAGCCCATGAGACATTTTGTTTCACATTGCCCATGAGCAGGGTTGCCAGATGTCGCTGGTCTCCTTCCATGTGGGGGGGGGAACCTACCCATATTAGCTACATGACAGGCACGTGAAGTGAGGTGCGTGTTGACTGCGCACAACACTGACTGAGAGCTGAGTGCTCCCCTGGCAGCTAATCAAAGTGCTGCGACCGTTCCATCAGCGCACAGATTCTAGGGACGCAAGCAGAGTTAGAACTACGCTATCCTGGGAGACCATCTTGGTTATAACAATCTTTGCAGCCCACAGAGATGGAAGAGAGCCACTCACACAGCCCATTCATTAGCCTCGGTTGTCCAGCGCTGGGCAAGACCAAGCTCTGTCAACATCACAGCTGAACACAACACCGACAGCTCCCTTCTCTGTCAAGTTATATTAACTAATCTGGGGACTTTGGCACAGATACCGTGGATGTGTCTGCCAACATGTCTAACACTACAGTTCTTGGCTTGATTCCAGTATATGAATGTGAATGACTTAGAAAGGGAGAGCTTTTATTTTGATAAAAAGAGGCATTTCCTTTCGAGACACATCCTTCCATTCCTACAAGCTTTTTAAAAGTTCTCTTATGAGGGCAATTACGATGGCTTAACTTTCAAGCACCAGCTGTACGTGAATTTCAGGATCACCACTAGAGAGTCTCTCTCTCTCACTCAGCCCATAACGTAACTAGGTAGAGGGGTATTTAATTCAGCCCCAAATCTCAACTGCGTTTGCTCCCTTTTTGGGCCACTCCACTTCGTCTTTAAGTCCTTTCACTCTGTAAGGCGGAGGAAAACCACAGATTGTTAGATTGCAGCACCTTGTCCTGGCCATCGGCGCTAGCGGCGCAGACTGCATGTGTGACTGGTGCAATTTTTCCAACCTGGCTGACGCGTTTGGTTTGAAATCAGAGTTTTACTTTGAGGTGCACTGCCTGCCACTGCTAAGTTCAGAGGCCAAGCAAGGAAAAACCCCAGACCTTCTGAGTCCCCCTCCTAATTCTTCTCTGCCACTGCTCTCAGACTCATTAGAACACAGATACATCTACCACCTTCAAGGGAGATACCACTTTTCCTTCTGTTTAGGGAAGGGGTTCCCCCCCTCCCATGTTAGCTGGAAAGAGCTGCCTTTCTGTACTAGATCAAGTGACCACTTCTTTGAATATCAGACCATGAAGTCATTCACATAAGTGAGATAAGAATATGCTGTTCTGCACTATAGAGGGTGGGGCTGCAAGGGGAAGGATTCCCCTGGAGAAATTTGAATGTTAAATTCTTAGTAGACTTCCTCCTAAGCTCATACACAAAGGCCCATGCCAAGAGCCTTACTTACAGAAAGGTGTTATGACACAGACATTTACACAAGAGCTTGTATAACACAATGCTAGACAGTGCTTAGTGTGTGCCAGGGCTTGTCACGGCTAACCTCCCCACTTCTGGAAGCTTGGCACCTCTGGACTTGCTGCTTCCTTGATGAAAGTTTAAAAAAAAAAAAAAGTTTGAAAGAGGGGCCGGGGCCCAAGCATTACAGACTAGGCATTGGTGTTCGACGATATCAGCTCTCTGATCGACTCTTCATGAAGATCACAAAGCTGCAGAGAGCCAACATAGGTCTCTTTCCTTTGAGTGTTCAGTTTTAATTAGCAAGCGGATCAGAAAACCGTTTGCTTTTCTGTTCTGTCCAACATTTGAGGGGGGAGGAGGAGCAGGTCTCAGTCCTACCAAAAGAACACACACACAGCACGTACCTCGTCACTTACACTACAGCAGACGCTTTGCCCACACAGCCTGGTTAAAACCCACATGCCAGCAGAGTGGCATGTCCCTGGACCAGCATCACACTTGTTACCATGGTGTCACTACACACTTCCATAGTCTCCAGCCTCACAACCATAAACGACCATGTCCAGCCCCAGAGACTCAGGCAGGGCAATCTCATGCCCATTTCACAGATATTTAGTGATTTTCCTCAAGCTCATCCAGCAAGTCAGAGTTGGGAATTGAATCCAGAAATCCCAAATCTCAGTTCTGTGCCTTAACAGCACATTGTGGTACACTCCTTAAAAATCCCAGCCAAGCTGTAAAATAGTCTTCCCCAAACCCTTCAAAAAGAGACCCCAACAGCCTAATCATTCAATCTAGCCATTTTTATTTGGATAAAGTTCTTAGTTTGCCAAGAGACACACACCATATGGCTAGCTGACTGCTTGAAATCCAAGTGAGACAGCAAGTTTCAATAAATGTCAACTTTAAGTATAAAAAGGTGTCTAAAGTCTTTAACCGCAATAGGACAAAGTATATATTGCTACTTACTCTTCCAGAAACCACCAGAACACATAATGGTTGAGTTAAGTACAGTACTAAGTAAAATAGTATCGTCAAGCAAGTTTCTGGACAATACCACTAAAAACATCTTTCCTGTAATTTACAAATATGCAAAGTTATCAGGTTACATAAGATTAAGAAGCATTTTGCTTACTAACATGAAACATTACAGTTTTGTAATGTATCATAATTAACCAGGTATACAGGGTTTCTGTGTCCTTGTGGTTTCCATGGCACATAGTGCCAATTTGGCTCGGCCATCCTTTGGAAAATCTGAGTGGTAAGAACCAGGAACAGAATAGCCACCAACACACCACAGAGGAGTGGGGTGCTCAGCCACATCTGTACTCGGCTCTTCCTCTCATGGTTTGCCGTTAAGAAGGACCTTAGTTTAACCACAAAACGGACATAATTAATAAAAACCACCACACACAGATACAATGTGTATCAACAAAGTCAACTGCTTCTGGCCTGCAAGTGCAAGAGCTTACTCTGCACCCTAATCCAATGCTGGAACCAGAATCAATTGCTACAGTATTTGTTTAAAATATTAGTTACAGTATGTACAAATCACAGAAGCGATCCTTAACCAAAACAGACTGAAGAGGGGCAACAGTTACCATCATAAACCGAACCACAGTTTCGGTTATTTTGGGAATCTCAAGGGGAGGGCTGGGGAGAGAACAAGAGAGGAGTGAAAGGGCAAAAGAGTGGCAAGTTTCAAAGAGAAAATACTTAACACTGCCAAGAATTTGGAGGAGCCTTAGAACTGTAGTGGCTACAGGGCAGGTACACAACTGGCAAGTCCAAATGGGACCGTAGTCATTTCATTTCAGTGATCCCCACAGCGATAGTGAGGTGATGTCAGAGGGGGAGATACATCACATGGATATGAGGTCTCTCCTCAGCACTACACCGATGAGTCTATAACAGGGCGGAAGGGGAGACCCGTGTTTTAGAAGAGCAGCACAAGTCGGCTTTTCTCTAAACTTTGGTACAGAATGGCCAGTTTGGGTCAAGTGCAGGAAGTGAAGCTCTGGAGTCTAGAATGCAGGAGGCGCATGTCAGCCTGGTGCAGTGCCAGGCCCTTCCAGGCAAATGAGAAGCCTCACTGATTAGTGGGAGCCCTGCAGCCAGCTACCCTATTTACGGCAGCAGCCCCACGTAAGGCCAGCTCATTGGGGCAGGCAGGCCCAGGCAATAAAAATGGCCTCTCAGCGCCTGGCTTTTCTCACACACAGCAATGGAACCTGAGGCTGACCGACAGGAATTCAAAGCAAACCGTTCAGTTAGGAGCTAAGGTGCCTGCCTCTCCAAGATGTAGTTACAGACACTTATTGCAAAAGGCACCACCCCGGAGTAACCGCACAGAACCCATTTGCTCAAGTGGAACCGTTAGACCTTTCGCTTCCAGCGCTATGCTGCCTTTGAATGCTGCAGGCTAATGGGAAGAACAAGGGCCCAAAGTACCCAATGGACAGTTGCCGGAGCTCAATCGGCAGGACATACCCACCTGGTCCTACAGGGGAATCCCTGCTCTGTGCTCCAGAGAAAGGCAAAATCCACCCTCCACCCCGATTCCTGGTAATATGCTCTAAGGGAGTATGGGACAGTCGCCTCAAGTCATTTTAGGAGGTGTATTAGGACTGGCCATACCAGAGTAGGCCACTGGCCCACTGAGTCTAGTATCCTCCCTTCATCTTAGACCTGGGGCTTCAGAGGAAGGTGAAAACCCTCATTGAGGCAGTTATACCAGCCGTGCAGTGCTGTCCACAGGAAACACCTTGTGCCACCAGGATGGGCTCATCCTCCCGGCACATCTGGCCACCAGGATGGGCTCATCCTCTGCCTCACAGACCTGGGTTCTGAGATTTGTAGGTCAGTATTTCAGCAGCTAGTCTTTGGGGATCCAATAGCTGAGGGAAACGGCTCATCACAGCATCTACTAAATGGGGGTGGAATATGCCACACAATTTCACGTGCACGTTAGCTCGCTCCTCTGCGAAGCGGTCTGGCAGGGGCCACGGGCAGTGGTCACTGTAGGCTGGTCCGGGGGCTCTGGGCATTGGGCGAGGGTCTCGAATATTGCTAGGCTGTGTTGGAGGGGGAGGCAGCTGATATGGCTCAGACCAGTATTCACGAAGATGGGGTGCTGGGGGGTTGTACTCGCTGGGAACACTATAATGGCCAGCACCTCCTGGATGCACAGACACTCCATAGCCTGCGAATGAGTGAGAGGACCTTGTGTGTGACATCTCAGGACTATACGGCAAGAAGCTACTGCCAGGGGAGACAGACTTGCGAGAGCCATGCTTATAGTGGCCAAGGGGATCCTGCTCTGCACTAGGAGCGTGTTGGTAAGCAGGTCTCTGTCTGCTGCAGCTGCAGCCACATGCTGCCCCCTGGTCGGGCTGGGAATGCTCACAGTGACTGGGAGATCTGGAAGGCCACATCTCAGACATTTGGTTCTCAAGGGATCCAATGCCTGAGTCAAGATGCTCCTGAGAGATGTAAGAGAGAGAGTCCATATGGGGAGAAGGGGGAGGGTGCTGGTACCAATCAGAAGATAGATAGCTGCCATTGACAGAGGGGATACTGCCCAAGACACCACCCTTGGGTAGGTGGGAAATGTCACCAGCTTTTGCTTTTTGGGCTGAACTTTTCCTCTCCATGGAGACCTTCTGAACAGAGCCTGTGTCACCATCTATGGATACAGAGCACACGGACTCTGCCTGGGAAGGTTTCCTGCTCTTTTTTTCCTCTTTGGTTGTGCTGGTGGGGCTTCTGGTTGGGGACAGCCTTGCATTGGCCCGTAGTTCATCAGCTACAGAGCGCTGCGGCTGGTTGATCCTTTCGGGGTGATAGAATTTACACTTAATCCCATAAGTGCATTTCTTCCCTGAAAGGAAAAAGCAGAACATAGGGTCACTTGCTGCAATTCACCAAGGACGTTCAGTTGACTTGGCACGGCCACTGCAGCCCTCAAGCGGACGAGGTTTGTCTTACCGTAAGGGCACTGCTGTTTCTTGTGTTCTGGCACCACAGGTTTCTTTCTCAGAAAGTTCTCCAGGCTGGGGCCATGCCGTCCTAGCGGGTCATCTGGAGGCATAAACCTAAAGCAAGGTAAGTCTCAGTCAGGACCAGCCACTTTCCTGGGCCAGAGCTTCACTCTCAATTCCATGAGGATTCAAAGTTACCCAAACCCACAAACCATGTGCCAGCCAAGAAACAAGCCCTGGAGCAGCCAAAGGAGTCAGTCACTGATTCCAACAATTCCCCAACCCGGGGTCCTTACTGGGAAGAGAAGTTTCCTTTTAAAGCCTCTTTCAATGACCCGTGGCAGGCTGACCCGTTCGTTAGTCATACAGAACAGGGCTGCGGCTCATCAGGACTACTCTCAAGTAAATCAGAGAAGGATTTGTGCAAGATTGTTGCAAGAGGCTTCTTGGCCCAGGAGCAGAGCAGGCGGCTTCCACCGCACTGCTGGTCATGCCAGTCCCGTGCTCTGCTATCAGCATGCTGGGCCAGCTGATCGTTTTCCCATTTGTAACAGAGGAAGCAAGTCTTTTGTACCAGTGCCAGGCCGGCTCAGGAATGTCAGCAGGGAGGCGCTCCCGGTTCCAAGCAAGCCAAATACAGGGAGAGCCACTCCTGGCTTTGTCTTTGTGCCCTCCCTGTGACTTGCTACTCCTTGGGAGGAACTATTTCACACACAGAGCATTGAGTCACTTCCTCTCGAATTCTCACCTTACATCATTCTTTTTACCCTTTGTTTGACACTCACCTTTTCAGTCTCTACATCAGGGGTGGGGAACCTTAGGCTCGGGAGCCGAATGCAGCCCCAGGCTTGCCTGTATCTGGCCCCCATAGCTCAGGGCTCCCCCACACTGGTACTCTAGTCCTCCCACCGCCACCCCAGCACAAGGCTGAAGTACACAAAATCTACTAGCCCCCCTCACGCACTGTTGTGTAAGGCGAATATGGGGAATGTCTTTCTCCTTCTCAGGTGGGGGCCAAGTCAGTGAGGGGTTTGGTTTTTTTTTGGCTTCTCACTTGTGAGTGACCCTTGACTGATTTTCCTGTGGGTCAGTGGCCCACGACCCAAAAAACTCTCCACCCCTGCTCTACATGCCATCTCATCCTGACTAACACGCAGATGCCACTGACCTTCTGCTGATCAAAGGCACAGAATACCACGGTCGCTTAAAACTGCTGCACTGTTGTATGTGACCAGGGAATGGGAACGTACTTGTCGTTAACGAAGGAATACATCAGCAAGCGCTCCTCGATGAACTTCTTCCATTCCGGACGCTCGTTCTGCAGGTCGCGGTAAGTGTCGTTGGAAACCACGATTCCATCAGATTCATATGCCAGTTTCACAATGAAGCGGTCATCGTAACAAACGACGCGTTTGCCTCCAACTCTCCTAGAAGGAGTGAAGACCAGAATTTTCTTCTTTTCGAGGTCCCGGAGAATGTGCTGATCTGGAACAAAACCACCATGAAAACGTGGCATAAACACAAACAAGCACATACAGTCTGGCATCATTTACAGGCAACAGATGCCAAGGAAGTAGAAGTGTAAGGTTTACAGGAAATAAGCAACTAGCTGTGAATATACAGAGCCTTAGGTCGTAGTTAGTAGGTTCCAAAGGGGCTTAGTGTCAGAATCAAGGCCTGCTTCCACGTTTCATTCACTCTGTGCCCTGCCCAGACAGCTACTGTTAAAATTTTGTCAAGTTTTAGAAGCCTTTCAATTTCCCCACTCAGTTCTCCTTGGATGGGTTAAAGGTGGCACTGACACAAACTAAATTTAACACACACCAAGAGCCACGAGAGACTGTCTTGTGGCCAAGACACTGGACTGGGATTCTGAAAACTGACTCAGTCTGTGGCAGAGCCGGGAATAACTGCTGTGATCCTGGGCAAGTAACGGAGTCTCAGTCTCTCTGGGCCCTATCTGTAAAATGGGGGACAATCTTTCCTTTTCTTGCACACTTTAGCTGTGCTATCTGTGTAAGCTCTCTGACACATGGATTGACCCCACCTAAGCGTTTCTACAGCACCTAGCTCAGCGAGGTCCTGATTTTAGCTGGGACTTGTAGATACTGCAATCGTACAATGAAACTCAAGTCCCCATGTTTTCCTCAACCTATGACAAGCAGTCCGATAAGACAAGGCCAAAGCATGCCTTTGATTGCAGTGGTCAGACTGACTTTATGGTGTTCTGGAGCATGCATGGATTTCTTTTCTAAGCTGAAATATTTATTTACTTACAAACTTCAAACCCCAGCTGCTTGGAAACTCAGAACAGTAATTATCACCAAATGAATCGATCTGAAAAGATCCCCAGCCTGCTGTATTTTACTTAGCTGCTTGACTGTTAACATTTCATACAGGCGTGCTGTATGGCCATTTACCAGAGGAGAAAATCAACTCTGGAGATAAGAAATGTGAGTTGCCTTTTCTTATCTCAGGACTAAGGAAGCATTTTGGAATAAAGTTAGTTATATTCTTCAAACTCTGTCACCTTATCTAAGCAATTTTTTGCTCAGAGGAGAGGTTAAGGATTTGAAAGCTCACAGGTAAGGAGCGTGGTTAAATTTCCAGTGCTCTTATTTTCCATTCACTCCTTAGGAGCTTACTGGTCAAAAGGACCTCAGCAGGCTTATTAAAGTACAACAACGGGAAGCTTTAGATACTTAGTTTTGGCTTTAGAGTCCCACACCTGTGATAGGCACATCCGGTCTTGGCTGTTCTTTTCTCCAGGATGGCACAAAGACTGTGATATCTGGGTGTCCTCGGTCGCAAAACCAGCGAACGGCCAGCAGGATCCCTCGGCAGGAAAACACTTCTTTATTTCCATGGCTGTATTACAGAGGATAGAAGAGGACCTTGTTTTCAGTATTCAGATACAACTGACTTCTGCATATTCAGACAATACACAATCCCAATACCAAGCAAGTCGAGCCAGTGTTTTAGACATTCTTTTCAAGGTAGTACTTTTGTAGACCCAGTATTCGGATACTCAACAGTTGCAATAAATGCTCAAAGTCACAATACAAAAAGGTTGAGGGCACCAGTAGGCCTGTCTTGAGCTATTCTAATGTTGAAAACCCCACAAATCCTCAGAGGGCATGGAACAACCATAGCATTCATCAACTTTTAGCACCACTGAAATGGGGGCCACTGGCTTAGTCAGGTACTCAAACCCTGCTTTAGACTCCCAAATTTAGAGATTTTTTCCTTTACTGCCAGCAAAACTTAAGTGTAAACAGGATAGTTAACTCAAGAGGGGTGAAGGGGAAATAGAAGGGAATTACACTCACAGTCAGCTCTAATGGCAAACCCTAAGGCTGTGCCTATACTGGCACGTTCTTGCAAGAAAACGGCCGCTCTTGTGCAAAAACATGCCGCCTGTCTACACTGGCCACGCGTTTGTGCGCAAGGAAACTGACGTTGTACTGTAGAAAATCAGGGCTTCTTGCGTGAGAACTCTGATGCTCCCTCTCAGGAAGAAGCCCTCTTGCGCAAGAGCTCTTCCAGAAGAGGCCAGTGTAGACAGGCAACATGAATTTCTTGCACAAAAAGCCCCTATGGTTAAAATGGCCATCAGAGCTTTCTTGCGCAAGAGAGCATCTACACTGGCATGGATGCTCTTGCGCAAAAGCACATACCAGTGTAGACGCTCTCTTGTGGAAGAGTTTTTGCACAAGAACTCTTCCGCAAAAGAGTTCTTGAGCAAGAAGCTGCCAGTGTAGACGTAGCCTTGGTGTAGTTATGCTGGCAAAAAAGTCCATTTGCAGTATAGCTTTATTTTGTTCAGAGAACTGGAGTAGAGCAAACTATACCAACAAAAGGACTCATCAGTACAACTGCATTCATGCTAGGAGGGTTCGCCAACACGGCTCTATCACCAAACAGCTGTAACATAGACCTGCCTTCGTTTGTCTTGGCTTTACGTCATACCAAAAAAGCGTTACCCATCTTTACACATGAATTTTTTGAAGGACAGATCCTCTCCTCATTATACAGAGTCCAGTATTATAGAGACTGCACTGTGTTTGTGAAATGACACCTTCAAACCTGAAAGCCCCTAATGAGTCTTTGATATGCAGCTGCTAGAGACATTCAACAGAAGGAAAAATTCTACCAGAAAAGGGCAGTCACAAGTATCAGAAGTTAGCTGCTAGTACAACCTAGTCCTTCCTACTGAATGGTCAATTAAGTCCGATCAGTAATTCTCTAGAGTGTCTATGTAACAAATGGCTGGTAATCATTTCTTTGAAAGTTCCAGTATTCACAATGTTACACAGTACTCAAGTTGCACATTAACTAGAAATATTATCAACTGTTTCCAGGTTACTAGTTTCACAGTAGTGACAGATCAGGGCTGTAGGTGGTATTTATTTTAGGGTGACCTTCATAGACCAAGCATATTACACTGAAGAACACGAATGGAGAGTCATTCACACTGCAAGATAATTAAATTATGGAACGTGCAAATGTGAATCCTTCAGATTTCAAGGAACCTGCTTTATGTTTAATCAACCCTCTCTTCAGCAGGTAAGTGCTACTCTGGAACGCTATGTTCAGAGTCAAGTATTTCTGAAACATACATACCAAGAACCACATTAAAGTACACTACCAAGGTAACAAAGAAATGTAGCAGCATATAAGGAGTACACAAAGTCTTGTCTCCTGGTGGTGGACAATTGATTGCCCTTGAACCTAGCTCATTGTGTTACAGACTCTGTAGTTTTAACTAGCTGGCTTTGATCAGGCCCTCTAGGGATCACTATCCTAAACACAATCCTAAACACTATCCTAAACACTATCAGTGATCTGGGACTCAGACACCCAAAGCTCACGTGGATAATTCTCTCTGAAGAGCACTGACGTCAGATCACTTTTCACAAGCACCAGGGCTGTAACTCTTGGATCCTTGCCAAATTCTAATTCAGGTAATTATATGGTGCCGATTTAAGTCCCTTGCAGTTTCAGAACAAGATTTGTTTCCTGTGTCATGTTAATATGTGCCAATAAAGAAAGGTCACATTCCATGCCAGAGGCAGTTGCATTTCACTGATGAAGCTATTCCTGTTTCAGAACTGCTTGGAGAGCCTTCGTAACAAAAAAAGCGACTACATGTAAGATTATTTGGGCATATCTGCAGAATGAATGACAAGTCAAAAGTTAGGACTCTGGGATTTGGCATAATGGATGGTCCAAATAGGAGAGGCAGACCCCACAGAGAATGGGTAGATGATATAGTAGACTGGTGCGGAGCTAGTCTACAGAAACTAAGCCACTCCGCACTGGACAGGGAAAGATGGAAGGAAATAGCGAGGGAGGCATCGGACACCAACGGAAGCTGAGCCCATGGTTGTTGATGATGATGAGGACGACAACAACATGTACGATGATACAAACAGGATCAGCATTACCTGCGAGTATTGGCTGTAAAGTTTGAAAGTTTTCTTATGTGAAAAAGCAAGAGCAATACCATCTTAGGTGATTATGCAATTTTAGAGACTGATCTGGCAAACCCTTGGCCAGCCAGAATCATGAGTATTGAGTAATCCCACTGTCTCCTCGCAATAGGCAGCACTACACAGTCAGTGTTTCCAGGGTTGAGGCATAAAGCAGATACAGTATAGTTAAATGTAGCCCAAGAGAACTGGAAAAAGCTGAAACATTGACATGCGAGGGGGCATCTTTCTGGTCCATGTGGGTGTAAAAACATCCCTCATAAAACATACCGAAATAAACGCTCTGTGGAATAAGCTCTGAATGCAACTGTTGTAGTAACCATTGCATGCTGTGTTCCTCTTGAGCTCTTTGGGTAACAATGTCAGAAGTGTCCCACACTCAAGGGCTATAAACCTGCAAAACGGTTAAATGCCAGAAGCCTTTGTATCAATGTGAGCAATGTGTGGAGAGAAAATACCAGAGGCACTAGGATTTTGGCCTCTGAATCCTTGTTAGTGTCTAGGAAATGAAAGCAGAAGGCTTATTATCCAAATTCTTTGCTTTTTTTTGTAAGTAAATTGAGAAAAGAACAAGATTTTCCCCAAGACCAGATTTTAAAAAAAATGGCAAGCAACTCCATAGTACTCTTGTTTCTGAACAACTTGCAGAGAGGAAAGGGAATTACAAGCCTAACCGTAGCATTATTTGTCTCTTGCCAGTTTAGTTGTTTGATGCACTTTGAGGCCAGGTCTATACAGAGGATATGTCTAGACTACATGCCTCTGCCGACCGAGGCATGTAAATTAGACATTCTGACATAGTCAATGAAGCGGGGATTTAAATATCCCCCGCTTCATTAGAATAAAAATGGCCGCCACGTTGTGCCGGCTCAGCTGTTTGTCGGCACGAAACTGCAGTCAAGACAGGGATCGGTCGGCAAGGAAAGCCTTTACCGACCGATTCCGTAAACCTCGTTGCACCCAACACATGCAGCAGCCACTTTCTCAATGAAAAAACTAAAACATGTTTTCTTCTCACCCACTGCCACTAACGAAATACTAACCCTAACCCTCTACTTTGCCTTCTAGAATACAGTAGAACTTCGAAACTACAAACTGATCCATTATCCACACACCTCATTTGGAGCTGGAAGCACACAAGCAGGCAGCCACAGTGACAAAAAGCAAATAGAACAGGGTGTTAAATGTAAACTTTTGAAAGAACAACCATAACATTTTGTTCAGAGTTATGAACAACCTCTGTTTGAGGGGCTTGTAATGGAGTTTTCTAGTAGAAAAGATTGTTTTTAAATGTCCAACACCATACAGAATGCACATCCTCACAAAGGCAAACGCCAGGCTAGAGATACATTTTTAAAGCTCCTGAAACAGAGAATTGTATTATAATGCAACTGATGACCTGCTCAGATACTACAATGATGGGAGTCAAATGAGTAACTGACTAGGCAGACCTTTCACTGCCAAGGGACCAAGAAGTACTATTTTGCTTCAGCTCCCAGGTACGTCACAGGTTGTGGGTTGATTTAGTTGGGATTGGTCCTGCCTAGAGCAGGGGGTTGGACTTGATGACCTTCTGAGGTCTCTTCTAGCTCTGTGGTTCTATGATTATGATTCTATGTAGAACCATCATTTGAATCTGGTCTACACTTTATGTAGAGTGCTCATCCATGGGTAAGTTTTATTTTTCTGTTTAAGTTTATTCAAGAGTACAGTGATTGTCTGGTTTCACCCACAAAGTTGTTATTGGGGGCTCATGGTACACTGCATGAGGTACATCGCGTGTTGTGACAGGCACATGAAAATAGGGATGTTAGATATTGGGTAACTGAATAGTCATGTAACCGCATTAAATCTTTGTGGTTACATGACTATTCGATAGTCCCCGGGGGCGGGGCTGGCAGCCAGTGCGCTCCTGGCACCACTCCTGGGGAGCCCCGTCACCCCGCACTGCTGTCTTTGTATCAGAGGCAGCAGCGCTGGGTGGCAGGGGGAACTGGTCCACGAAGGAGCTAGTTGAAAAAACCTCTCCCTGTGCAGACCACCTGCCTGCCCGCCCTGTGCTGCAGCCTCTGATAGAGACAGCAACGCAGGGTAGCAACAGCCCTTGTCGGGGGAAAGCTAGGACCCCCTGTGGACAGGGGCTTCTGCTGCGAAGCAGTCTCTCTCTATGAGGAGCTTACACCCCCGCAGACAGATGCTGCTCCATGGGATGTGGAGCAGCCTCTGTCCATGGAGTACTTGGGCCCACTGAGAACAGAGGCTGCTTCGCAGCAGTCTCCCCTGCCCCCGGCCCCGCTGCTTCCTCTGATAGAGGCAGAAGCGCTGGGGGGAGGGAGGTGGCACTGTGCAGCCAGTGATCGGGGGAAACCAGCTTTTAAGCGGGTTCCTCCCAGCACTGGCCCTGCTTCCCCGCCCCTTTGACGGCTCTGATTCAGAGGCAGTGGGGCCAAGGAGATGCATGTAGTCCAGAAGATTAATTGATGAGCCTAGTTTTATTGGTTAATCTGCAATAAATTGCAATTAAATACAAGAGGGAACAGATTATTTAGCATAAGGAGTTAACATTGTTAGAGCTCATTCAAGTGGGCAGTTAACACTTCTGCAGTCCTAGGACCCTCCCCCAAAATAGCTTTCAAGTAGGGATGTCTTGAACGCTCTAGGTAAGTCTACACTGCAAAGTAAACCCAGGCTTTAGCTGAATCCCCCTTCCACCTATATAAAATCATATTAATCCCAGGCACAAACCCAGAATCCTAAGGGGATGGAGGGTGTAGGCCTGAGTCAAGACAGAACCAAAGGTTCAAGTCCTATTGCAGATTAATCCCCACTGGACTCATGCTCTGGGAGTACGAGGGATACTTCTGGCAATCCCACAGGCCAACTTTGCCTTCTACAAAGTCAAGTTCTCACGCTGCACTACTAGCAAATGCTCAAGTGGCCACGTTTTGGGAGCGCACAGGAGATGATGGGTGGTTGGACTCAGACCCATGTAATGCAGCATAGCTGTTGGAGCCTCAAGCTAGAACCCAGGGTTCAATAATTCCTAACCTGAAGTTGCTCTATAGGAGCTCAAAAGTTTGTCTTGTTCAAAGCAGTGATGTAAAATTTCAGTTAAATCAGTTAACCTGTTAAACATTAAGTTGACCTAATGTTTAACTAGTTAACCAACTATAAGCAGGATACGGACTGGGGACCGCTCCAATCTGGCTGGAGTGGCCCCCAACTCCCAGTCTTTGCTGGAGCAGCCCCCTTCCCTTGGCAAGTGGGAAACTGCTCTAGCCCCCACCAATTACCGGTTAACTCGAACCGGCAAGCATTACCCGTTTAGGGTCATGTTTACCGGTTAACCCATGGTGTCCAACACACTGGCCACTAGCCAGTTGTGGCTATTTGGCCAATTGAATGTGGCTAGTTCGCTACAGCAGTAGCCACTATGGTGGCTACTGATTCAGAACTGGTTGGACACCATGGGTGCTGGTTGGACACCACGGGTTAATCTTTCACATCCCTTGTTCAAAGTTGATCCAATAAAATATATTAGAGACACAAAGTAGATGAGGTTATATCTTGGGATGAAAATGATTCAACTACACTGCAAAACAGGAAATAAAAAGTTAGTTTTACTACTTTCAGGTTTAAGCCACAGACCAATTTGAGCCGGTTGCGAGGGCTATCTAGATACTGAGATGAACGGGGGAATTGAATATCTAGGTTTGTTTTTCTCCAATTAATTCA
Source organism: Rafetus swinhoei (assembly GCA_019425775.1). Taxonomy (NCBI): domain Eukaryota; kingdom Metazoa; phylum Chordata; order Testudines; family Trionychidae; genus Rafetus; species Rafetus swinhoei. The sequence goes on from JAFJHL010000300.1 coordinate 10,759,921, forward strand.
AAACAAAAGCAGAAGTTGACTGTGCTTCCAGGTAGCACTGCTATCCCTGGGGTACTCTTTAAAACTTCATTGAAACGGTTTTAAAATATTCAGCTCCCAAAGTTCAATTAGCCAGAAGAAACATACCCAAAAAGGAGTTGTATAAAACTCTCAGAGTTGAAAGATATCCAGACATTTACCACATGAGAATCATGCATTCAGGTTCCTGGAGTCCCAGTACTAAGTCAAAGTCTGTAACGAAAGCGGTCAAATAGGCCGATCTGATTTGGCAACTACTGAGAAATTCCCTAAGAAGGAAGTAGAAGCTAATTTCCACTGAGATTTGCATATGGTATTGAGACTGTGCAGGGAGGCCTGTTGCACACTGTGAATCAGCAGGGATCATCATACACGATTAATACAGGAAGTTTCAGAATGGAATTCCCCTCCTGGTAAACTGCTTTAAAAGAAAAACCACACAAACACATACACACACACACACACACGTCAACTGATTGCTTTGCAAACATTAAACTTTGTTCTAGCTTCAGTATTACTACTGCAGCTTTATAGAAATCAGAGGAGAAACGTTCCTTTAAATGCCAGTGAAAGACCAAGCATTACAAGCACAGAAAAGAACCCCAGGACAGACATTTGCAGACGGGCAGATTCTCTCCTGGCAAGTTCTCTCAAATGTATCACAACAAATATTTAGAAGAGCAGAATCAAGCAGTATTTACCCTAAAGTTTAATCATAACAAGTGGCACATTTCTAATGGGACAAAAACACATTGGTTAACTTAACACAGCAAAAGCTTCAGAGGGGTAGCTGAGTTAGCCTGTAACAGGAAAAACTCAAACAACGAATAGTCTAGTAGCACTTTAAAGACTAAGAGCTTTTGTGGGCACAACCCACTTCTTCAGATGACCAGAGTGTTGGAAGCCCAGATCCAAGAATAAATAAGGGAAGGAGTGAGAGGGGGTGGGAAGGAGAAGGAAAAAAAATTGAAGGGGAGGGGAAAAAAAAAGGACAGTGAGTAGACAAGTTAATGGTTTGAATCGGGATATCGGATCACATTAACCAACCAAACAACGAAGGTGCTAACGGTTCTTGATGTCTGTGTAAAATCTGATGTTGGTCATGTTCTTTTCCAAGTGCAAACTAATGAGTTCTTATCAGCCTCTTGTAACTATTTAGTCCAGGGGTGGCCACCCCGCGGCTCTTCACCGCAGAAAGTGCAGCTCACGAAGCGTATCCCACGGCCCTTGAAGCTGCCCCTGCGCCCCTACAAAGGGCCCCCAGTTCCCTGGGCTCACCGGGTGCAAGGGAGCTGTCCGGCGCAGCGAAGCAAAATGGCGCCGGCAAGATGGCATCTGTCAACGGGAGCCCGATGTGGCCAAAGTCAAACTGGAGTTTTCATTTAAAGGGGCAGCATCCTTTTGGGAGGGGGGGGCAGCGGCAGCGCAGCGCTCGACAACTTTTTTCCCCCCTCGGCTCTTTGCGCTATGTCCACCACTATTTTGGCTCTCTGCCTGTAATGGGTTGGCCACCCCTGATTTAGTCTATAAGATGCTACTAAAGACTAATTGTTTTTTAAGTTTTTCCTGTTACAGACTCACTCCGCTATCCCTCTGAAGTTTATCTACTCAGTCTTTCTCTTCCTCCCCTTCAATTTTTTTTCCTTCTCCTCCCCTCCCTCATTTATTCTTGGATCTAAACTTCCAATACTCCGGTCATCTGAAGGAGTGCGTTGAGCCCATGAAAGCTCACGATACCATCTACATGTTGTGTTAGTATTTAAAGTGCTACTAGACTATTTGTTGTTTAAGTTTTAACACAGCAAGACAGGCATAAACCTAGATATGTAAATCAACTACTCCTCTGAAGAAGCAGCAACTACAGACATGATAGTGCGGAAAAAACCCCAAATCATTGGATGCCTCGCTCCTCTAGGGAACATGCTCCAACTCCTCCTTCCCCAATGTAGCACCCGAATGCAGAAGGCCAAACCCCGCTCAGGTGGTCTAGAAATCCCACTAACTCTGAAATGCTTAGGTGGGCCAATTCTTTTCTGCAGTCATTTCGTGGCATGAAAGTGCTGAACAAATATCTTCCTCCCCAGTCACAAATCAAGGTGACTAGTCACTTCACACCTGGTCTGCCTGTGACCAGGTCTGCCAATGTTCTTGCCTTTGCTTGAGGTGGCTTGATGGAATGGTATTCAGGGGTAAGAGGCCACTGCAGCCTAATATTTTGTCTGAATGAATAAATAAATTCAGAGTTAAAGGATTCTGCAACAAAATTAACACTACCCACTAGCACATCTCTTCAAATAAGTTCCCCCACCCCATAGAAACACACTCTGCTTGGAAATGCATCTTTGCTGGAGAAACAATTATTAATGGAAAGGGGTTAATCTCTTGCCTACACACTAGGGATGTTAAAACGCATGTCATTTGACAACCATGTAACCGCTGGGGTTACACGCAGGGCGGCAGCTCCTGGCACACACTGGCTCCTGTCTGGCATCCTGCTCCCGGGGATCTGGTTGCCGCCCCATGCTGCTGCCTCTAATAGAGGCAGTGGTGGCAGGTGGCTCCCGGGGAGCTGGGCTGGGAGCCATGTGTAGCAATGTAGGTAACCGATTCTTATCGGTTACCCATTTAAACGGCTGCACTCTTACATCGCTACTACACACACTTTCAGGTCAAGTGAACTGGCTATAAAGCCTGATAAGTCAGAGTCCACATCAGAATGCAAACACTGTACTGCATGTTCAGACTGGCTAAGTTGGGCCTTGCCACTGTCAGGAAAAGGGATGTGCCCCTTCTTTCCTCATACAGTCTTACTCAGCCATACTGCCAAACCCGACTTGGGGGAAAAACCACACCTATAAGGCAGTCTCCAGAAAGGACTTTCCTCAGCCCTAGGCAAATATAGAGTAGTTCTACGAGCACCAGCATTTAGTTATCTTCTCATTACAAGAGAGAAGAAGACTATCAGATATAAACTAAAGAAAACTGGATTTGAACTGAAGTGGTGGACTCAGATTTGAAGTTGGAGTATATTATCCTCTGGCCAACTGGCTCCACAGGACTTGATTTTTTTTTTTTTAAACCTAGAGATAAGAGTACTTTATGTGCAAAAAGAGAATTCACTGAAGGGGAGCCTTCCTCATATCCCCCTTCTGTCCAAATAATCCTCTCCACCATTCTTATGGGACAAAATGAGGCTGAAAACTTTTAAATCAGCCTGGGTCAGTGCTGAATTTGCCTAGTAGACCTGTTATGGAAAGAGTACAGGCTGCCTCAACAGAAAATATGAGAGATTTACAGATGAGTCATCCACCTGACCCCTATTCCCAGCTGACAATGATACTGAAGAACTGGTGTCATTCTAAACTGGAAATCTTGCCCCTCTTTTCTTCCATCCAATCTGCAGATTTGCCAAGAATTTTAGCAAAAATGTTGTAGAAACTAGACGTAAGATGCCTCTAATTAATTCCGTAAAAATTTGTAGATCAACTTCCTGCTTTTGGAATTTACATATAATAATTAGGTAACAGGACTACACATGGATTTCACTTCTGCTCACTAATTTAAACAAGAACTTTAGCATTTCATATGAAATAGATCTGAAGTTCCCACTGGGCACAAAAGTCCCCATCATTTGCAGACTTGTGAGAAGTCACGGCAGACGGACCAAGCACTGAGTGGGCCATTAAGGCAGATTTAACGTCACATTTGTAGATGTTGCCCATCAGGTGAGGGAATGAGACATGTTGGTGAAACCAGTCTGCCAAAGCTCAGCCCATCCTCACCTTTGTGAAGAATTTAGAAGCATCCAAGGGTTTTAATCTGGTACCTTTCACAAGTACTAAATTCCCAAAAAGTAAAAAAAGGCTTAAGAAATGTAAGGAAATCACTTTAATAATTTTTAATCTACTGTCACTCATATTAAAATACGAGATGACATCCACACTTAAGAGGGCAAACTTACCTCATTGCCACATTGCTTCCATCAATAACGATGGGTTTTAAGTTATTGCCTTCATTTTCCTCCAATGACGGCACAGGTGCAGGGGTTTTGTTGGCAACTAACCCGCGAGGTACCAATGGGGCTTCTGGGGCCTCCTGTGGGGGGTCGGTTGTCTCTCGGTCAGCAGCTGCAGCACCATGCTTCACAAGCTCCCCAAGGACTGTGTTGGTGTCAGCATTTAAACCCAGTTTTTGGAGGACAACATAGATCTCTTCTGATGAGTAGCCCAGTTTGCGGAAGAAATCCACTTTCATTTGCATCTCAGCACTGTTCATGAGGTCCTGCTCCAAGATCCTGAGCCTTTCCTGTGCTGCCTGTGGTTCCACATCCACTATGCTGAGCGGCTCATATTCTGCTGGACTCTGGCCCTTGGCAGGAAGCACACAGTTCAGGTTGAGGTGATAGTTCTCAGACATATCTCTGGTGCTCATGCTTTTGTCGACGTGAGCAACTTAATGTTTGCAGACTGGAAGCATCTCACTCCAGCTGGGAAAACCCAGAGCAGAGGGAATATTGTCAAAGTTCATAATTTTCCTTGGGCAAGTTCTGTTTTCCATTCACACCCAGTATCTGTGAAACAATACAGTGATTGTTATCTCCTAGAGATTTGTTCTAAAATAAAGGGAATGCAAGAACTGTTTTCACATGAACATTCTTTAAATTCTTCTCTGTGGCTCACTGACTACACTATTACTTAAGAACTCTGGAAATCCTTTAATTGAAAATGCTTCATGTTGGTTTCCAAATCACATCACAAGAACCGAGATAACTTTACAAAACCCATCCTCAACATCTTGTTAACATGCAGACTGTTGGCAAAGGTACTGAATTAAATTGAGTGCAAAAATAGGGCATCATTTCCCTACAGCACATCAGATGCATTTATTAAAATGACCACGTATGCCATTTTTTTTGCAATAAGGATCCTGGGATGTGCAAAACATCATGCTTAGCATATAAGTAACACTTTTCACCTTCAAAGTGCCCTACAAATATTAACTGATTGCACCCCCAAACACACCTGCAAGGTAGGGCCAGTTATTAATCCTATAAATATGTGCAAACTAAAAACTTAGGCTAAGAATCTTGCGCAAAGCCATGCAGTAAGGGTGAAGGACAGGTGGAATTTGGAACGTAACATTCCTGGTCCTCTGCTCAGACCATGCAACTTTCTTGTCTGTGTTCCATCCTACAAATGGGGTCACACTTATAGCCCCTTAACTGCTACAGGTTGAACCTCTCTAGTCCAGCACTCTTGGGACCTGACTGGTGCCAAATCAGAGATTTTGCAAACTACAGGAGGTCAATATTGCCTAGCAGCATTACCCACACTTCCACTGCTTAACGAGCTCTTAGAAAACATCGAGGGGTAAATTAGAGCTAAACAACAGCACAGAACACTGTCAGGCAGGACTGGTGGCTCTAAACAAACTTTATAGGACTCAGGAAACTTGCCTCACCCAGGATAAGTGGACATCTATTCTAACTAAAAACATGCCAGACCACGGATGTTGCCAGACCAGAGAGTGACACAGACTACAGAGGTTCGATCTGTACTGTGAGGAGAGTTAAAACCTAGCCTACGAGTAACCTGTGCTCAGAGCACTTCTGTGGCCTTAAACTTTGGTTTAAAAAAAAAAAGCGCACCCATTTTCACCTACTCCCAGATTCTTATTTCAGGCCTGTGTGTTCCTGCTTCAGGGACAGCAATGCAGGAAACAAACAGGGTACACATGGATGACCTGCCAGGGCTTCTAGAATCAACTGGATGACTCTGCCCTTTGCCATACCAGTACAGTCCTGCAAAGACGGTTCTGGAACAGGGACTAGGAAATCTGAGTTTTATTCCCCACTCTGCTAGGGAGCTGTGTTGGGATGTTAAGCAAGTCACTTCCCCTCCACGACTCCGCTTCTCGTAAGGCACCCTTGGTCTGTGACCCTAGTTTGGCAGCGAACTCACCAGGGGAAGGGACAGGAGCTGGTCTAGTGGCTCGCACAAGCGGGGGGGACCCTGATCACAGCTGGGCCTAGGATGACAGCGTAACAAGTAATAAAAGAGATGCCACACGGACCCCTGCCAGGAAGTCACAGCTACACCCCCCCCAATTTGCCCAGTAATAAAGGGCAGCCCCCCTTTGGCCACTCAGATCGTCCCCACCCCACCCTACTGTGTAGGGGAGGGGAACCGAGCCCCCGCTCTAGCCCCCCTCCCCAAACCCCACCATGAAGGAGGAGGGGCAGCCCGACCAGCAAAGGGACCCCCTTTAACCTCCCCAGATTGGCCCCCCACTCCGCCCTGCTGTGGGGGAGCCCCGCTCCAGCCCCACGCGAAGAGGAAGGGGCAGCCCCCCCAGCAGGGGGAACCTCTCCTCCGACCCCCCGTTTGCCCCGCCCGTGAAGGGGGGGGCCCAGCTCCGGCCCCGAAAGCCCCTCGCGGGTCCCCCGGCCCGGCCCCACTCACCGGGCGGCGCGGAGGCTCCAGAGGCGGCGGCGGGGGCGCGGGGGCTCGGCCGGGGCCGCCGCTTTATACCTGGGCCGGGCCCGGCAGGTGGCAACGCGGAAGCGGGGCGGGGAGGAGCCGCGGCCGCTTCCTCATCCGCCGCGTCCGCCCCGGCAGGGCCCGCCCCGGCTGCTGGGCCCGGCCACGTGGGGCCGGCCGGAGCTCCCTGCCCCCGCGCGTCGGGGGGAGTACAGAGCCCCCCGCCTCACGCTGGGGCAGGAGCCCCCTACCCCCCCCCACACACACGGGGGGAGGGGCACATGACACCCCTACCCCACACACGGGGAGGGGCACATGACACCCCTACCCCCACACAGAGGCACCCCTTCCTTCCCCACACACGGGGAGGGGCACATGACACCCCTTCCTTCCCCACACGGGGAGGGGCACCTTCCTTCCCCACACGGGGAGGGGCACCTTCCTTCCCCACACGGGGAGGGCACCTTCCTTCCCCACACGGGGAGGGGCACATGACACCCCCTACCCCCCCACACACGGGGGAAGGCACCCCTTCTTCCCCCCACACACACAGGGGGAAGGGGCACCCCTTCCTTCCCCCCCACACACGCGGAGGGGAGGGGCACATGACACCCCCCTTCCTTCCCCCCCACACACACGGAGGGGAGGGGCACATGACACTCCATTTCCCTCTCACACACACACACACGGGGAGGGGCAAATGAAACCCCTTCCCCCCACACTAAGGAAGGGGCACATGATGCCCCATTTCCCCCACCCCACACACACACTCACTGAGGGGAGGGGTACCTCACACCCCTTTTCCCTCCACCCATACACTGGAGAAGGGGTACCTCACTCCCCATTTCCCTCCTCCCCACACACACTGGAGGGAACATGACACCCTCTTTACACCCCCCCATGGGTCTTGGGGGCTGCTGCACACATTGGGGGAGAAGTAAACGGCCCGCCTTTCCCCCACACACATTGGTGTGTGGGTACAGAGATCTCCTTACCCCCACAACTCCACCCACCCACACACACTGAGGGCAGGATACAGAAGCCCCCCCTCTTCCCCACAGCCATTGCAGAGGGGTACAAGAGCACCCTGCCTGGCACCCCACACATTGGGGACATGGTACAGAAGCTCCTCTTCTCCCCAGGTGCAATTTTTTAGGGCTGAGCCGAGAGACTGGCCAGTGGAGGAACTGTTAGCCAGGGTCCGTGTGTCCTCAAAGCCAGCATTCCGTGGGCAGCAAGGGCCAGAGGTGCTGCAACTATAGGTTCTGGGGGCTGCTGCCCCCCCTGGCTTGAAGTGATTTTATCATACAGGGTTCAGTTTAATGGCTCAGCACACCCACTATGCAACATGCACCAGCACTTCTGGTGAGGGGGAAACCCTGCTGACCCCATGGCCTTAGCCCAGTGACTCACTAGCCTTCTCCCAAAGCAGGGCATGCCTCCTTGTGCTGATGGCTGGTTTATTTCTCCCCCATCTGAGGTGTGTCTTGAAACCTTTGCCTAGGGGTGAACAGCTGAGAGTCCTGTTTACCTGGGCAAGGGATGTTTTTAGCTCTCAGGATTGCAGAGGAGAGCATGGAAATGTGACCCAAGTGCACATCAATAGCTCTCACAGCAGCCAGCCCAGTAATACAACAATCCTGAGCATTAAACTTCTGAAACTCTCAAAAGTACTAAGTCTCTTAATTGGAATACTTGGACTTGGTAACACAGGAAATTTCGCTAAAGTGAGTGAGAGTTGTAGGGATCCAGGCCTTTGGAAGGCAGCTGACTAGATTAGGAATCTTAGTTTAGGCTGCCATGTTTGTGGGAGAGGGGCAGCAGCATTTTCAAATCAGAGACAGAGCTTTCTGCTGCTGTGTGATTGATCTTCACAGCACTTTTTCTAGCAAACTGTGCAGCTTGAAATCCTAAAGCAGGGGTGGGGAACCTTTTTTGGGTTGGAGGCCACTAACCCACAGAATAATCAGTCCGCACAAAAGGGAGAAGTGAAAAGACTGCAGGGGCCCAGGCTAGTAGATTGTGGGGCCCCCCTACATTCTGGGGTGTGGCCAAAAACGAGAAGGTCATTGTGTGGGAGAGGGCTGACTGGAAGCAAGCTTGAGGTGCAGAATCTGGGTGAGAGAGAGGGTGCAGGAGTGGGTCGGGGGAGTCTGGTAGAGTGAGGGAGCGGGCTGGGGGTGCAGGGTCTGGGCAGGAGGGAAGCCACAGGGTTGGAGCACTAGCTCCTGAATGCTGGGGGGGGAGGGGGAAGGAGCCCCGGGCCAGATCCAGGCAAGCCTAGGGCTGGCTGCAGCCCTTAGGTCATAGGTCCCCCCACCCCCATAGGTCCCCTGTCCTAAAGCTACATTGATCCATCTGTTGCTTTGGGCTGTCTCCTTCTGCCACTTCTACATTAGACTTTCTTTTCCTCCATCACCTGTTCCTTGTTCTTCATCTGCAGTTCTTTGTCAGAGATCACTACTTCAGAATATTTGAGTATTCCCTTCAGCCCACTTGGCTTTGTTGTTTCAATACCTGAGATAGCTCCAGTACTTTACATTTCTCTGCTGCCTCAGTCTACATTTCATGCAGTTGCTGTGCTCTTACTCTCAGACACTTGAGTGTCTTCAGAATTTTCACACTTGTGTAATATGGCACAAGTTCTGGAAACCAGTGACTACAATTCACCCTGCTGAGCGGATGGCGTTACTTCAGATATAGAGTACCATACAGACAGCTATTGAAAACTGCAGTTATTATGACAACAGCATTTTGGACATGTCTAAGATTCAACGGTTCAGTTCCACAAGAAGGTCATTTAACAATGAGAGCAAAAGTGAAAAAAGGAGGCAGCTTCATGTCCTCCATCCATCACTGATTGTTAATGAAGTTCCATTTTAGTGATAAAAAGAAAAAACAAGGCATTGCAAAAATAAGTGCACAATGTTCTTTAGATTTGTTTGTTGAATTTTAAAACCTACAGTAGGAATTAGTTTAGATTTTATGTGTCTGATGTGTAGCTATTCAAGTATGTGATTTTTGGAGGGTGGAAAGAAGGGAGTGCAGATATTGTTTAGGCAAGAGTGTCGGTATCACGTTTACTTGATATTTTCCTTTTTTATTAACTTAGTCTCTTACCAGTAGCTGACTAAGGTGCTTATTTGTAGAATAAGCATAATGGATGAAGAAATAGATCTTTTTCTGAGAGCACCTGGTGTTTATGCAAATCATTTTACAATAAGGAAGATTTGCCTCAACAAGTGTACTTAGATTACCCAGAGTAACTTTTCTTCCTGGTGTCCTTTAAGGACAGCCTTTGCTCTGGATTTTGCTGTCTGGAGGTCATTACTGTTTTTCCTAACTGCTTTTTTATTTGTTGCAGCTAGAAATAGCAAAAGCCGTTGTGGACAATTTAGAAGGGGAATTTGGTAGGACTATATAGCCAGGGATTTTAGTCCCCATGGAGGTGTAATGCCACAAGTCTCCCTTTAAGGGCTACTGTGGAGAAAGCCCTTTTTCCTCTGGTAATTCTCAGACACGTGGCCAGTTGATAAACTCAGAATGCCCAACATCTTAGAGAAGTACATTTTCAGAATGGCTGCTGCAGGCCTGTCATTTCTCCGACCAGATCCAGTTTGCACATTACACCACATTTTTACTGTTTGAGTACCCAACATTTCTTGGGCACCTCCCAAAATAGAAAGGACAGACTTTTTCAGACCACCTTTCTGTATAATAAAGATTAAAAAAATTAAAGTCCGTTTCCTTCCCTGTGTTTTAAGTAAATGAGTGCGTATTGCACAGAACTAGGGCATGCAGTAGCTGGTTCAGACCTTACTCTAAGGAAACTGACCAAACATCACCCCCTGCTGGCAAACAGAGGGGAAGAACAAGCAGAGAGTGGTGTATATTGTTTACTTGTGTTTGTTAATTTGTTTGCAAGTATTTGTATTTCAAATGCTTCCCAGAGTTAGATGGTAAATAAACGAAGGGAGAGAGAGAATAATACATTTCACAAAAGAAAAAGCTATTACAAGCAGGACTGTCCTTAGGATTGGTGGGGCCCTATGCAGTACTATTAAACTGATGCCCGTATGCCCAATGGCAGCTGGAGGGGATGGATGATATTTTAGAGATGTGATTTTATAATCTTCAGCAAGACACTAATAAAATGAGTTTAAAATTTGCTTTAAAAATAAGTCCTGTCAACATAGTAAATTAAGAAACTGATAGTATATAGCTGAGGTTGGCAAATGCCTATTAAATGGCTTCATTGCTGCTTGAATGGCTCTTTCACAGGTTCAATGTTCTGCTAATAGGTCTGGCAGGCTCACTCCCTTAACTAGCTCCTCTCCAGAGGAAGCAGAGCCCCAGAACAGGCATAGGAAGAGGCAGGTGGGTGGGCATTAACACCCAGTGATACCCCAAGTTTTTGGGTGCCCTACACAGCTGTGTATGGGTCAGGATGGCCCTGGGTACGAGAGAGAAAGGTAATGAGGCAGCAAGCCTGCTCCAGAGAATAGGAGCTGAAAGAGAGAAAGGTCTAGAACCCACAATGCTGAGACTGTGTGTGTGGCAGAAGCTAGGAGGTGGAGGAGGAGTCCATGATCTTCTTGGCTAGTGGGTCTTGGATGGTTTCAAGAATGAAGCCCATTCTAAAATGAATCAGAAGCCACTGAAAGAGATGCCAGTATTTCAGCAGGACCATCTAAAGTAGCACAACTTCACTCAGCTTTGCATCATCAGCAAGCTTGAGACATAACAGGGATGCATGAGTGAGCTTACCTGAGGCCAGTGAATGGTCTCAAAAGCATAGAGAGACAGGACAGCACAGCCAGCTCTACTGCAGCTCTCAATTCTGTATTGTATAACTGTGGCAAGGGGCTCTCTTACCCTGGCCATTTTCTTCTTCTTCCTTAAGGAGTGTGTGATTTAACCCACCCTAAGATAGTTCACCACAAAGCCTCATGGCAACATCCCACTTCTAGCACCACATGTGGCAAGGGCCCCTCTTACCCTGGCTGGACTCTGCTTTTCTCTTCTTGGTGAGAAGGCAAAACACTCTCTATCGGGCAGGGCAGGGCAGGGCAGTCAGCCTTCACCTCAGAAGCAGGTTAGCCTGCCGTGAGCCAAGCCTCCCCCTTCTGTTTCTTACTTTGTGACTGCATTATTATGTTGCTACCTCTCTCCTTTCACTTAACCAGGGAGGCTTTTTAAAAAGTCTCCAGCTGGCCTGAAGTGGAGTCAGCTGGCCCTCCCTGATCCAAGGTAGCCCTATCTCAGCTGATCCCTAATCTGCCTGAGACAGCTCTTTGTCCGCTGTTCTTAACTGGCCCACTCCTCCTTAACAAGGGAGTTGGCTTTTCCTTTCCCTCCTTGGGCTGCCTTTTTCCCCTGCTCCATTGCAGCTCTCTGACCTATCACAAATGTTCTTTTTCCCCAATGCAGAATTTACATTTTGTGTTTTTTGTTTCCATACTGAAACTTATCACACTAAGATATATGGTCTCTGGAAGTGAGCTTCCTAGAAAACAGCCAATGTAAGGGGCTACAGGTGGCAGAGCTGGACTTAGGCAGAACAGTGATGTGCACCTCTTTTCTTGCTTGTTCCTCAACCAACAGAGTACTCATTTTCCCCTCCATACCCTGGCCTGGTTGTAGTAGGGCCTGTATCCTGGCAAGGCAGAATGCACATTGCTGTGCTGCTGAGCAGAGACAAGCTAGCTTCTGTCATCATGTCAGTTGCATCTAGGGCAGTTGCAAGTTAATTAGGGCTGGTTTCTAGTTCCCTGTCTTTGCATATTTACATTCACAGGGAGGGATGTATGGAAATCCCCTCTGCAGAAATCACATGTATAGCCCTTTCCTGATAAACAGCTTCCTGTGAGTGACGGGTGGGGGGAAGGGAAGGGAAGAGGACTGAGCAGGCAAAGCTAGACACCAAACCACAGGGTAGATTATGATGATTCTATAGGGCAGCTGTACCTAGCAGCACATTTCACTCCTTTATTAACCTCTGCCAATAAAGGGATAGATTTTGCTCTCCACAAGCACTCTGAGTAACACCTTACACCCTGTAGCCTGAGGGCTCCTTACAGAAGAAGGCCTTGTATAGTACTTTCTCAAAGTGGAGTTAGTATTCCAGAATAGAGCACCCACATCGGGAGCTAGGCCACAACAGCGATAAAGGAAGAGCTTATTGTACTGTACTTATACCAATTAGTTTCACTGATTGAGTCTCCATGGCCTGGATCCGGCCCACCAAGTGAATTGATCCGGCCCGTAGAGGCCCTGCTGCTCTCCCTGCCCCCAGGCCAATCAGAGCCTGGGGGCAGGGGTAATAGGATTGCCAGGTGTCCAGTTTTTGCCAGGACAGTCTGGTATTTGTGGCCCCTGTCTGGTAAAAAAACCAGAAATGTAAAATGTCTGGTATTTTCTGTTTTTCTTGGATGGAAGGCCAGTGGGGACATTCTTCTCCTGCGCGTTTGGCAGGGGCAGGGAGACCATGGGGATTTAAAGGCGCAGTTACTTTTTTTTTTTTTTTTGCTCAACAACTTTTGGTCCCCAATTTTTTCCCCGCCATGTTCGGGATTTTTTGTGAAAATATCTGGCAACCCTAGGGGAGAAGTGCACAAAGTCTCTTTCCACCCCACGAGGAGCGTGTGGCGCTCGGACCCACGGCACACTCCTGGCAGGGTGGGAGGAGACTTTGTGTGCTTCCTCCTGCCCCCAATCCCTGATTAGTCTGGAGTGGGGGGAGTGCACAAAGTCTCCTCCTGCCCTGCGAGGGGTATGGCACATCTAAGCACCACAGGCTCCTTGCAAGACAGCAGCAGCGTGGGAGGAGACTTTGCATGCTCACCCCACCCCCCAGGCCAAGCAGGGCTTGGGAGTGATGAGGGGGAGGGGAGCACGTGACGTCTCCTTCTACCCTGCAAGGGGCTCAGCACTTAAAGTCAACCAGTTTGACTCTTAGTGCGGCCTCCCTTGCAGGGTGGGGGTAGGGAGCGAGAGACTTCACGTGCTCCCCCTCCCCAGCCCCTAACTTGAGGGCAGCAGGGGGGAGCATGTGAAGTCTTTGCGTGCTCCCCCACTCGCAGACCAATCTGGGTCTGTGGGTGGGGAAGTATAGAAGAGTACTGGCCCTGCCTCTCCCCCCTGAGGCTCTGCCCCTTCCAGCGGAGACTCCACTTCAAAAATTACTGAAGTGCCTCCTGGTAAAAAATTATTGCCCTGCCTTAGGTGTACTACACAGCATAGCAAACCCAGGGCCTGTGAATGACAAAAGTGCTGATTTGCTTCTGCAAATAGACAGTCCTTTCAGATACACCCTGGCTACGTCTAGACTGGCATGATTTTCCGCAAATGCTTTTAACGGAAAAGTTTTTCCGTTAAAAGCATTTGAGGAAAAGAGCGTCTAGATTGGCACGGACGCTTTTGCGCAAAAGCACTTTTTGCAGAAAAGCGTCGTGCCAATCTAGATTTGTTTTATGCAAGAAAGCCCCGATCGCCATTTTCGCCATCGGGGCTTTTTTGCGCAAAACAATCCTGAGCTGTCTACACTGGCCCTCTTGCGCAAATACATTTGCGCAAGAGGGCTTTTTCCCAAACGGGAGCAGCATAGTATTTGCGCAAGAACACTGACAATCATACATTAGATCATCAGTGTTCTTGCGCAAATTCAAGCGGCCAGTGTAGACAGCTGGCAAGTTTTTCCGCAAAAGTGGCTGCTTTTGCGGAAAAACTTGCCAGTCTAGACGCAGCCAGGCCTGTGTTATTTCAATTGTGTTTACTTTGCGGAGTTGAGCTACCACCTCACGGGTCTTTTTAATCCTTCATGCATGATGTTATTGGGGGTTTGCAGGACACAGAGGCTACATCTACACTGGCAGCTTCTTGCGCAAGAACTCTTTTGTGGAAGAGTTCTTGTGCAAAAACTCTTCCACAAGAGAGCATTTACACTGGCATGTGCTTTTGCGCAAGAGTATCCATGCCAGTGTAGACGCTCTCTTGCGCAAGAAAGCTCTGATGGCTATTTTAACCATAGGGCTTTCTTGCACAAGAAATTCATGTTGCCTGTCTACACTGGTCTCTTCTGGAAGAGCTCTTGTGCAAAAGGGCTTCTTCCTGAGCGGGAGCGTCTGAGTTCTGGTGCAAGAAGCCCTGATTTTATACATTAGAACATCAGTTTACTTGCGCAAGAACACACGGCCAGTGTAGACAGGCAGCAAGTTTTTGCGCAAGAGCGTCCGCATTTGCGCGAGATCGCGCCAGTGTAGACACAGCCAGTATGTAAACCCGTAGCATCAGTCAGGCCCTGTTGCATGTGTACTTTGGGGCAGCAGTTTGGCTTGGAATTCACATAATCTATTGGGGATGAGCTGGTTGAGATGCCACACCAGGGCTCTGAGGTTAATTACTCCAAGTCCGCAAGTGGTGTGGAGAAGGTGCTGAGTATTGTAACAATCCCTTTAATGTATTGAATCCCCCCAAGTGCAGCGCAGGGATCAGGATGCAACACAAGGGTCAAATAAATTAATAGCAAGCAACAATCAGAGCTAAATTAGGGGTATCAGTCCAATTGCAAATTCTCAACTCCACCATACAAATTGGCTGCATCTAGATTGCATCCCTTTTTCGGAAAAGGGATGCAAATTAGACGTATCGCAATTGCTAATGAAGCGGGGATTTAAATCTCCCCCGCTTCATTAGCATAAAAATGGCTGCCGCTTTTTTTCGGCACGGAGCTTTGCCGGAGAAAAGCGCCAGTCTAGACGCTGATCTTTCGGAAAATAAAGCCTTTTCCGAAAGATCCCTTATCCCTATTTCATTGAGGGATAAGGGCCACTTTTTTTGAAAAAACCCTGTAGTCTAGACACACCCTTAGTGTAATAGGAGGAGATCAGGGACCAGCACAAATCCTCAACTTTGTCTGTTAGAAAAAACAAACCCTTCTAGGAAATGGAAACTTTTTGTTCTGGGAAAATGGAAATGCAGCATCCCCTGAAATAACTGAACCAAGGGGATAAGAGTGGATGAGTTCTGCTGCCTCTCCATCAATGCAGGCCCTCAGAGTACTTGTGCCCAAAAATAACCCATAGGCCTGTAAAGAAAATTCAGCCACAGGAGAAAGATCTCAGGTTGTGGAAACTCTCAGGCAACTTGGTGGGGACAAGTTTGTTGATGTGTCTCTGATCTGACCATAGGGAAATAGGATTGTAAGCTAAACAAGGACAGCTAGACCTGTATTGCCTGCTCTGTCACTCACTGGTGAGTGGAAGCTTGCTCTGTTCTGAGTGTTGGGTGGTGAGCAAAGCATTCCGTAGAACTCCTGGGAAGGGGCTGATCCTGCCCCATGTACACCCTGGCTTGAATGGGGCTGTTTGCCAGAAAGGGAGGCTGAGAAAGGGATGCTGCATCAGGCTCCGGGTGTATGCATGGAGGACACAGAGATTGCTTTCTCTCTTCCCCTCCCCATCAGTGAGCCATTGTGTCTCACCAGAGTTACTCACCCACAGGAGTGTTTCTGGGGTGTCTAGAAACATGTGCCAAGAACCTAAAGTGTAGAATTTTGCCTAAGCAAACAAACACACAGCCCTACACTGTTTGCCTTGTGGTTTGTTATGTGACGTTTCCAGCCCTGAGCATGGGAACTCCCCAGTCCGTGAGTCACTGAAACATGCTTTCTCCTGGTAGCTTGTGACCCATTCCTTCCTCTCTGCCTGGGCCCAGTCACCTAGTCCTTGACTCATCCATTCCAGCACACAGAAGGGAGTAGTAGCTCTGGAACCAAGTTGGGAAATGCAAAAATCACCCACATCTGAGAACGTCCAGCGTGGGGCAGGTTGTTTCTGGCTAGACCCCAGTCCTCTCTTCCCGTCAGGGGCTGGATAGCATCGCTGAAGGGACAAATAACTCCCTTCACGGCAGGAATCACGGGATGGAATGTCTGGTCCGTGCTACGCTGCCACTCAGACTGGTCTTGTGTGGCCGTACAGGCTGTGGCTCACAGCTGAACACTGTTCAAAACGAATGTGGTGAAGACAACACCAGAGAGTCACCTGGGCAGAAGCGCACTAGTTGGACATTTAAACAGGGAATATCAGAGTATGTGAGAGGCACCGACACTTCCAAAGGACAGACGGGGTGGCAAAGGGAGAAGCCGAGGAGTAGCCAGGAGCTCAGTGGGATGGATTTACTAGAGACCAAACCAGTCAGGAGAGCCAAGTCCTGAGATGGCCTTTGCTGTCCCAGGTGGCATAAGCAAGTACCAGCAGAGACGCACTCCACATTCCCTTCAGAGGCAGAGGTGTTGCCAGCTCCTGGCCTAACCTGATGCGCACAGCCAGCCAGCCAGCCGGAGAAGCTGAATCGCACAGAACATCCTAGCAGAGCCCAAATCGCCTACTGAAATCCACAGAGAGAATGCCCGGCCTGCCAGCCCCAAACCCTTACCCGGTGTTGCACTGGGGGCTTGGGAATTCTCGGTCCCATCTCACGGCAGTGCTTGAAGGGGACCTGCGAGTCCAGCTCAGCGCCTGCTGTGATCGGGCTAAGCAGACATGAGTAATGTTGCTTCCCCGCTGCCCACCCCGGGGCCCTCCCTTGAAACAGATGAGTGCCTGTGGGGGCTGAAATGTAAATATGGTAAGCAGATCTCCCCCTCTCCATGACCTGATGTCGGAGGCAGCGAGAGGCCGAGCTCAGCGGGCAGGAGCCACTCTCTGACGTGACTCAGTCTGTGTCAGCACAACAGCGCACGGCGCTGGCATGCAGGGACTGCAGGCTGCTCGGCTTTCTCCTCACGTGGCAGGCAGAGCCGGCGCTAACCAGACCCAGTTCTTTGTGGCTTTGATCATTTCCAGCATTTGGCAGGCAGCAAGATCCTTATCGTCACCCAGGGCCGCAGCAGTGGAGCGCAGAGGCACAGAAAGGATGGTAATGCAGTTTCCCTTCCACCAAGCGGGTCTCTCACTCAGGCTGGCTTCATAAGGCTCTACCTCCGCTGGGCCAGACCCTCTCGTCCTTTTTCTGACTCTAGACAGATTTCCATAGGGGAGAGTCCCATGGGCGGGGGAGAGTCCCTCACTGGCACAGAGCTGCAGTAGCCAGTTCTTATGCAGCCCACTCGATGACCTCCTGAGGTCTCTCTCTCATATGATTCTATGATTCACTCAGTGCACAGGGTGAGGTTGGAATGCTACTGTGCTTCAGCTGTTCTTAGCTAATGCCTGACCGGGCGGGCCGTTAGTATCTGGCCCATTCAGCAGCCCTAGGCTAGAATCAGCCTTGTCATCAGGAAGCCGCAGCGGGTGCCACCTCTCCAACCCGGCTGCCCCCAGGAGCTACTGAGCAGAGCTCCTTGAGTGCTGTGAACTGACTCCTGGTTTTCAGCAATGTGAGAGGCCAACAGGCCCCAGCGAGTGTTCCCCAGTTGTACCATGACTAGGTGAAAGCCCGGCGGTTGTTGGGTGTCATTCGCCAAGTGTCAAAAAGCCCCAGATGCTCGAGAATTTATACTCCAGGTGGTAACAGAAATGAATCCCAGGGCTGATGGGACTTGGTGATGATCGAACCAAACGAGCTCTCAGCCATGCCTGTAGTGGTTTCCATTGTTTCTCACTGACTGGGACGCTCCGGGCTTCCGCATGACACACAGCATGTCAGTCCTGAAATCTCAGGCCCCAAGCCAGCAGTGTATTCTTTTCAAGACAGAACATGCGGGGCAGGGCAGGAAAGCGAAGCGAGGCAGCTACCAGCAGGTAGGAGAAGATAAATTAGGTCATGTCCAAAACACCTTGAACAGCTGCTACATGAGATGACTTCAGGATCAGACCTGGCAAACCTTCTACAGCTCCCTCCTGACACGAAGGACTCGGTACGTCTACACAGCAGCGTTATTTCAGAATAACGGACGTTATTCTGAAATAACAAAGAGCGTGTCTACACAGCAAGCCATTATTTCAAAATAATGTCGAGCTGGAGGACTTCTTACTCTGACCCCTGTAACCCTCATTGTACGAGGAGTAAGGAAAGTTGGAGGAAGAACACTCTTTCTTTGACTTCCTGCTGTGTAGACCACGTCAAAGGCTGAAATAAGCTATTTCGACTTCAGCTATGCAATTGATGTAGCTGAAGTTGCATCGCTTATTAATTTGACTTTTGCCCTGCTGTGTAGGCGTGCCCTCAGTTATTTGGCTCCGTAGCTAAGCAGTGTGTGCGGGGAACCTAGCTGCATTGCATTGGCCCTTTGAAAAGTTTGTTTGGCAACGTGACTGAAATTGACCGTAAAAGCACAAAGGAGGGTAAAAGTCCCTGCCTTGTGCTACCAGGTTTCCCGTGCTGATGTGTGTGCACAGCCTTCCACCTAGTGGACTAGAGCCGGCATTGCAACTTGCACAAAGCTTTCCGATCATTTGACACACGGTCATGACTTGTACATTGGGGTGGAAAATGGTATAAACCAGACAATCCATTGCTGCCAACCTGATGGCCAGTTAATGCCACCTCCCAGCAGCTGTTAAAGTAATATACGTCTTACTGCCTTTCTAGGCTTTCATATCACTGTAGCACAGATGTGCAGACAAGAAAACCTTCTCTTTAAATCATGCCACCTTTTCACTCCTCCAATAGCTTCCACTTATTAGACAGTGTTCTTATAGCCGATCCACATTCCTATTCAGGTACATACATTGTCTATCTAAATGCCCTCCTCAGAGTTCATCGTAGAGAGTCGTCGTCTTCATCTTTTTCCTAAACAATTGAGGGATGTTGCTGTGAGCGAGTAGCTATTTTCCACCCCACTGATGGCTGCATTTCAATGGTGGAATTATTCTATTAGTTTGTAAACGGGCTGCATTTGGCAGGGGCCCCAATGCTCTGCCCTGGAAGTGGGTGGAAATCCCATGTGTGGAACAGAATCGCTACGTAAGTGTGCTACAGTGCCTGGAGAGCCTTTAGCAAGAAAGGTGCTGCAGGGATGTAAATCAGTATGGCTGGGATTGCTTGTAACAGAGTTAATCCCACCCGCCATAGCCAGAGATCGCCCTGCGGAGCCCTGCCTCTGTTTCCCCCTTCTTCCGGACTCCTTTAATGCCCCCTCCCAGTCACTCATCCAATCACTGCCCATCTTAGGGCTGGCTCCTTTAGTCACAAAACTCCAGAAGCAAAGACAAAAACAAACGTGCCACTCAGCCTTAAACTGGGACCAGCCCCTCCTCTGAGAGGTTCTGACTCAGCCTCTGCTTTGCTCCACATGATCTCGTGAATGCTGTTTGCCGAGTGGCTTGCCTCAGCTCCCCTCTCAGCCACAACCCCCCTTTGCAACTTCCCGCTGCCTCTCATGCTGAAGTCCCAGGATTCCAACCAGGTGAGGCTCATCTGGGAGTCAAAGCTGGCTTAGCCCCAGCTCTGGAGCCATGTAGGGTTCCTTGCTACAATCCAGAGGCCCGATCTCAGTCCAGCACATCCCGACTTGGGATGTGCAACTGTCCCCTCTGTTCCTAGTTCCTCTTTATTCTGACTGTGGGCTGGCATTGACATGGTCATCCTTTGGGGGAAGCCTCCAGAGCGACTGACGCGGGAGCTCCAAACTTATGTGGTGGCACCTGATAGGATAAGGACTTTCTCTGTAGCCATATTGGAAGATCTAAAACCTTCATCTGCAGCCGGATTGAAAGACCAACAGCCATGAGCTGAAAAGCCGGAAGTCACATAAAGAAACAGATCTCAAGACAGTTAAAGAAAACTCAGCCTGACAGCATGTAGTCTGGCAAGAAACTACTTATCAATAGTTATGGTTGTGAAATCCTCATTCTTTTTATTCTGCTATCATGGTTCCCACTTCCCTACTGTTTGTCTGCATGATTTCTGTCTGGTTTTTAATTGTTTCTGTCTGCTGTATAATTACATTTGCTAGGGGTAAATCAATGAAGGTGATGGGGTGTGATTGGCTGGATAATTCTGTTACAGTCTGTTAGGATTGGTTAATAAAATTGTAGCAAAGTAAACAGAGGTGAAACTAACTTAAATTTCTGACAGGTATTGTTGTATCACAGCTCTTCCGTTGGTGGGGGGTCTAAGGGCAGGGGGCTGAGGGTGTTTGGGGGAAGTGCAGGATGCTCAGTGAAGGAAGTTGGGGTGTGGGTGGGGGAGTCAGGGCAGGGTGTTGAGGTGTGGGGGATGCAGGAGTCAGGGCATTGGGTTGGGAGGAGTCAGGGACTCAGAGCAGGGGATTGTGGGCTGGGGGGTACAGGGCAGGAGGTTGGGGTGTGTGTAGCGAGGGTGAGGGGGGGGGGCTCCTAGGGCAGTCACGGTCAGGTACCTGGTCCCTGCCCTGTGTTGCTCCTGTTCAAAGTGAAAGGGAGCTGTGTTTATGGGGGTGCTACATAGAATCATAGAACACTAGAACTGGAAGGGACCTCAAGACAGTGGCAGATATAGGGCAGGGTGAATGGGGCAGCTGCCCCGGGCCCCGCGCTTTAATAGGCCCCGCGCATGCGCTACTTCCTATCGGCTGTGGCCATGGCGCATGTGCGAAATTGTGCTGCCCCGGGCCCCGTGCTTCAATAGGCCCTGCGCCCTGGGCCCTGCAAAACTCTCATCCGCCCCTGCCTCAAGAGGTCATCGAGTCCAGTCCCCTGCCCTCACGGCAGGACCAAGCACTGTCTAGACCATCTCTGATAAATGTCTATCTAACCTGCTCTTAAATATCTCCAGTGATGGAGATTCCACAACCTCCCTGGGCAATTTATTCCAGTGTTTAACCACCCTGACAGTTAGGAAGTTTTTCCTAATGTCCAACCTAAACCTCCCTTGCTGCAGTTTAAGCCCGTTGCTTCTTGTCCTATCCTCAGAGGCCAAGGAAAACATATTTTCTCCCTCCTCCTTGTAACACCCTTTTAGATACATGATAACCACTATCATGTCCCCTCTCAGTCTTCTCCTTTCCAAACTAAACAAGTCCAATTATTTCTGTCTTCCCCTCATAGCTCATGTTCTCTAGAGCTTTAATCATTCTTCTCTGGACCATCTCCAAATTTTCCATATCTTTTTGTAATGTGGTGCCCAGAACTGGACACAATACTCCATTTGAGACCTAATCAGTGCAGAGTAGAGCAGAAGAATTTATCGTGTCTTGCTCACAACATTCCTGTTAATGCATCCCAGAATCATGTTTGCTTTTTTTGCAACAGTGTCATACTGTTGACTCATATTTAGCTTGTGGTCCACTATGACCCCTAGATCCCTTTCTGCAGTACTCCTTCCTAGACAATCATTTTCCTCTTCTGTATGTGTGAAAATGATTGTTCTTTTCTAAGTGCAGTACTTTGCATTTGTCCTTATTAAACTTCATCCTTTTTACCTCAGACCATTTCGCCAGTTTGTCCAGATCATTTTGAATTATTACCTTATCCTCCAAAGCACTTGCAACCCCTCCCACCTTGGTATCATCTGCAAACTTAATAAGCATGCTCTGTATGCCAATATCTAAATTGTTGATGAAGATATTGAGCAGAACTGGTCCCAAAACAGACCCCTGCGGAACCCCATTTGTTATGCCCTTTCAGCATGATTGTGAACCATTAATAACTACTCTCTGAGAACAGTTATCCAGCGAGCTATGCACCCACCTTATAGTAGCCCTATTTACATTGTATTTGCCTAGTTTATTGATATGAAGATCATGCGACACCGTATCAAATGCTTTACTAAAGTCTAGGTATATCACGTCCACCGCTTCTCCCTTATCCACAAGACTTGTTATCCGATCAAAGAAAGCTATCAGATTGGTTTGACATGATTTGCTCTTGATAAACCATGCTGGCTGTTATCTAGCACCTTATTATCTTACATGTGTTTGCAGATTAATTCCTTAATTACTTGCTCCATTATCTTTCCTGGCACAGAAGTTAAACTGACTGTTCTGTAGTTTCCTGGGTTGTTCTTATTTCCCTTTTTATAGGTGGGCACTATATTTGCCCTTTTCCAGTCTTCTGGAATCTCTCCTGTCTTCCATGATTTTTCAAAGATGATAGCTAAAGGCTCAGATACCTCCTCTGTCAGCTCTTTGAGTATTCTAGGATGCATTTCATCAGGCCCTGGTGACTTGCAAACATCTAACTTTTCTAAGTAATTTTTAACTTGTTCTTTTTTTATATTATCTTCTAAACCTACCCCCTTCCCACTAGCATTCCTTACTATGTTAGGCATTCCTTCATCATCAGAGTTCTTGGTGAAGACTGAAACAAAGAAGTCATTAAGCACCTCTGCCATTTCCAAGTTTCCTGTTAGTGTTTCTTCCTCTTCACTGAGCAATGGGCGTAACCCTGTCCTTGGTCTTCCTTTTGCTTCTAATATATTTATAAAATATCTTCTTGTTACCCTTGATGTCTCTAGCTAGTTTGAGCTCGTTTTGTGCCTTTTCCTTTCTAATCTTGCCCCTGCATACCTGTGTTGTTTGCTTATATTCATCCTTTGTAATTTGACCTAGTTTCCACTTTTTATATGAGTCCTTTTTGATTTTTAGATCATGCAAGATCTCCTGGCAGGCAACAGCAGCGCTATGCAAAGATCCCCTGCTACTGCCTTCCCCTTCTCCCCTAGGGGCCACATGTTTCAAGGCCCCCACCAGGAGCCCGGCTGGGAGGGTGCACCTCCACTTATAGCACCCCGCTGTCCCCTTTCATGGCACACACATGCCTGCTGCTTCCAGCCGGCATGGCACAGGGCCAACAGGACAGGCGGGGAGCCCCACCGGGAGCCCATGGGACCCCGGCTGGGACCATGCACCCCTTTCTCATGAGCGCAATTATCTGCTCTAGGGGGCATGCAAGATATGACTTTGGGCCCCCTTGGTCTCCCTGCTCAGCTCTTGAGCATAACTGCTCAGCCAATGTTAATTATTTTACCCCTTCTTCTCAGTGTATTAAGAGTGATTAAATATGTTTGCATGGTTTTAATTGAGCCTAGTAGTTCACAGGGATGAAAGTAACTGAAGTTTCTTACAGATACCGCTGTATTGCATCCCCTGTGGGGGCACTCATGGCAGGGGGTTGGCGGGTGTGATATAACAGTGTGGTGTGGTGTGTGGAGTGGTGTGGAGTGGAGGAGGGAAGGAGTGGGGCTCAGGGCAGGGAGGATGTGAGGAGTGCAGGAATCAGGGCAGGAGCAGGGGGTGTGGAGACAAGGCAGAAGGGCTTTGGGGCATGCAGGAATAAGGGCAGGAGAGTGGGGGTAGGACGTCAGGACAGAGGAGTTTGGGGGTTCAGGAATAAGGACAGGGGAGGGAGGATGGGAATTCAAGGCAGGGGATGTGTGTGGGGGTGTGTGTGTGTGCAGGAATCAGGGCTGGGGCTGAGGGACAGGGCTGGGGTGGGGAGAGGGTAGGGGTTCAGGAATAGGGGTAGGGGCTGGGTGGGTCAGGCAGAGGGGTTTGGGGTTCAGGAATAAGCGCAAGGGGCTGGGAATGGGGAGTCAGGGCAGTGGGATGAGGGTGTGAGGAGTGCAGGAATAAGGCAGGGAGGCTCAGGGGTTCAGGAATAGGGGCTGGGGCTCAGGGCAGGGATGATGTAGGGGTGCAGGAATGAGGGCAGGAGGCTGAGGGTGTGGGGGGGGTCTCAGGGCAGGGGGCTAGGGCTGGGGGGCAAGGCACCATTTCGGGAGGGCGGGAGGACTGCAGCTGCACATACTGGAGAGCTGCTGCTCTTCCTCTGACAATCAGGGAGCGAGGGGAAGTGCATAGCTTGTGTGAAGTCTCCTCTGCCACTCCACTGGGCAGCCTGGAGTGAGAGGAAGGCACACGCGCTGCACCCTCTCCCCTCACACCCTCATCGTCAAGGGAAGAAGAGCAGCAGCGTTTCAGGTACATGTGGCTTCACCCCCCCCCCAAAGGGCATGGTGGGATGTGTGGAGGGGCAGGTGCAGCCCCAGACTGGGGGGAACACACCCCCCAGCAAGCTTTTTTCACCTGCCTGGCTGCCTGCTTCTTAGCAAGGCAGTCTGCAGGAAAGCCCCAGGAGCCCAGCTGGGAGCAGCTGCAGCCGAGCGCCCTGGCCCGCTGGCTTCTCCGGACAGGGCCGCCTTATGGCGGTGGGCCCGCGTGTGCAGCATGTCCTGTGTTGTATGCTTAGCGTGGGTATTCTGAGTTGGTCACTGTTCATAAATAGAGGTTAAGTAGATATTGCGGCGTAAGGCTCTTTCATTGGTTAAAAGACCCTGCAAACCCACAGAGGGAGAAGATTACAGCCTGAGCCCACAGAAGGGTACGGGCAGGTGCCCCTCGAGTGTGTGAAGGACAGAATTTTGCGCTGGTAACACAAAGCTGGCCCCCAGCGTTTTGGCGAAGGATTTATTTATCCTGCAAAGCAGGGAGTCCTCTGAAGTAACAAAGGGAACAGGCTTGGAGGAGCAAAGGACTTCAAGGGGGAAATGTAAAACGACCCGCTGTATGCTGTGTCATTGTAGCCAGGTTGTTCGGGGCGGGGGGGGTGTTCAAATCACCTGGGGGCAGCAGGTGGAGCCAGGGAACACAGTGGGTAGGTGCACAGGGGCGAAAGGTGGGGCCAGGGGAGAGACCTGGCCCCCAACTTTCCTGCGGCTGGGCCCCTGGGCCAGGAGTCTTCTTGGAGCCCAGGCAGCACAGGCCCGTTGCAGCCATTTTGTGAGGCTCTTGCGCTTTGTTCAGGAAGCTGCTTTTTATGGTGATTTTAAAAAAGAGAAACACAAACAAATGGAACAGGCGTGGAAACCCTCTGACCTGTGACTCTCCATGGCTGGTTAGCATTTTGCCCCCGTGCAAAGTGGGGGTTCACTCACACCGGATCAGAATTCTCCCCTCACTCAGCCAGGTGCATGTGGGTTGGACTGGGAGCCCACATTTCACCTCCCACTGGTGCAGGCTGAAGTCCGTAGCATGGGAGGCAAGCCAGGCTGTGGGAACTTGTGATGCCCTAGCCTGGCACTGGGTGTCTCTGCTGCTCCACAGACCTGCAGGTGGCTCAGCCTGTCTGCCAGCGTAACCAGAGCAGGAGAGGGGTTGGGGAGGAAGCTGCCGAGCAAATGGGCTCACTCTGCATTTAAACAACTGGGATGGTCACATGCAATTTATATCCTGTTTGTTATGCAGCCCCTCTGCCAGCATGCTCCCTGCCCCTTTGCAGGGCTTAGCCCTCGATCCCTTTCCCCCAGGGGTTCTCTGATGCCTAAAACACACTCTCCTAAGGCACCCCAACCCACGTGGAGCCCTTGTGAAGTGTCCCAGGTGACTCATCACAATGCCACCCTCACTAACCTCAGACTGGTTAAGTACCATGTCCACATAAGGGATGTAAGAGGTTAACTGGTTACCCGCTAAGCAGTAGGCTTATCGGCCTGCTTATGTGGTAACCGGTTAACCAGTCTGGCTGGCTGGACCCTGCCTACAGCTAACAAGTTCAACAAAATGGTTAACTATTTCGGTGCGTTTTTACATCTCTAGTCCACGTTCCTGCCTGCCTATTTCTTAGCTCCCTCCCCTGCTGTTGGACTCGTGTAGTCACCATACTTCCACAGTGCACATCCCCTCCTTCTCCGTGCGCCAAAATTGGCCAGAAATCCTCAAGTATCATTTGTACCTGGACAGTGCTCTTGTGTCTGGCAGCACTGGGATCTCCCTGCAGCAGCAGACAGTCCAAGCGCTGCAATTGCCAGGCAGGGGTCTGTGTCAAGTTTATCATTGCCACACCTGTCCTAGGACGTTGTTTATAACATGTCTGTTGCCACCAGCTGCTCAGCTCCCATTCCTCAGCACCACAGCTCCCAGCACGGCAGCCTCGGGTGGGGAAGGGTGAGGCATATTAGCAAATATTTCTAAGGCGGACAAGGTCCCAGGAAATAAAAAGTCTGAGGCAGGGAGCTGCATTTGTTTCAGATGCTTTGTAGCCAGGGCAACCTACTCGTCTCACCTAGCACAGCCTCCTTGCTGACAGCAGAACCAGACTTCTCAGTATTCTGCGGTGTGCGGCTATGTGTCACGCTGTTCAGAGGCATAGTAAATTAGTCTAAAGCCCTTAACCCAAGGGCATTACTGAAAATTACTATCCATTTGAATAGCTGAGAAGGCTGAGTGGGTTTAATGGGAGGACCAGGCAAGGCAGGGAGTGAGGTGGAGGTGGGAATAACTCAAAGCTTGAGCAAGGAGGGAATCTTTAAGACCTAAAGCAGCTGCACCAAATTAATATTGAGGCAACGTTTAAGGGCAATTGCCTGCTTTAACAAAGTCCGAGTGCCCAGCCTTCCCTCTGGGAGACACTGGCACATCATCCCCTCCAGGGGGTTGCAAACATCCCGAGGGTTCCCCCTTTTTTTCTCCACTCAAGCACATCTGAAGAATATATATATAGTAATAGCGCAAATAGCGTATCTTATTTTCTTATTTCACGTTTCGGGTGCTGTGTAGACGCACCCTTAGAGACTAACAAATATATGTATTTGTTAGTCTCTAAGGATGCGTCTACACAGCACCCGAAAATTGCATAGCTTATTTCGAGGCTATTTCGAAATAGGCTATTTCAAAATTTGGTGCTGTCTTAGGATGAGGTTTACAGGGATGTCGAAATAGCGTGTCTGCTGTATTTCGAAATAGCGAACACATTCAAAAGATGCGGGGTAGCTATTTTGTGATACCGGAGGTATCCTGAACTAGCACTGCAGTGTAGACATACCCTAAGGTGCCACAGGACTACTCGTTGTTTTTAAAGTTACAGACTAACACAGCTAGTGCTCTGAGAATTTTTAACATCCCCTGTGTTGGAAATGAAGTGGCACACATTCAACTCCTGTTGGGTTATTTCTGGAGCTACTTGCTTTGTTTGAGAAGCACACTTTTAAACATTTGCCTCCGGCCTGGGAGCAAATAGGAGCTGGGGGGAGAGAAGGAGGGGAGAACCTATTGTAAGTTGAAGGGTAGACAGATCTGAGTTTTGGCTTCAGTCCCCTGATGAGCCTGGAGCAGAGATGTTCAAAACCTGCTTGCCATAGCAGCCCCAGCTCCCAAGTGGTTTAGGAAAAAAATCACTCCTCTACCTGGAAAGAACGGCAAAAGCCAGTCTGGAAATCAAAGACCGAACTCCCTGCCTCTCCAGGGAAAGCATCCCAGAGCTGTTAGAGTCATTCTGCTAGCTGGCACAGAAAAGGAATCATTGGAATCAGCTTAAATCGGTTGGGTGAGCCCCATGAAACAAAGGGCCCAATTCTCTGTTGCTGGGCACCTTGTGTTGTCATTTTCACTTGTTCACGGTGGGGTAAAACACAACCTGACCAGGATCTCTCTCCCACACCTGTCGGAGGGTTTTGTGCCTGCTTCATGGAGGTGGAAGGGATGATGCAGTGTCAGGCAATGGACGACCCTGCCCTTCACCTTCGGGGCCATCTTCTCCTGCGTCTGCATGTCACTTTGTTTCACAAACTGCTGTCCCTTGCCCCTGCTACCTCAGCGGGGGCATGCCACTGTTATCCTGCCTCTCACCAGGTGCACAGCTGCCAATATTCACTTTGTCGGCCGCTTGCATCAGATTGGGCAGGGCAAGGCTGTGAAGTAATGTGGGGACAGCTGCTGCAGCTGTGATCCCGGAGGCCCAGATGACAGTGTGACTTAGAAGTCTAATCAGGTATTCAGGGGGCTTGCCATCTTCCTGGTTAACCCAGTAAGCATTCAGGTAAAGCAAT
The DNA here is from genome assembly GCA_019425775.1 of Rafetus swinhoei. NCBI lineage: Eukaryota > Metazoa > Chordata > Testudines > Trionychidae > Rafetus > Rafetus swinhoei. The sequence continues at coordinate 10,788,105 of JAFJHL010000300.1, forward strand.
ATTTACCAGTTAACCAATTAAACCTTTACATCCCTACTGTAGATCAGCACACACCAGCTCCAGTCAGCACCAGACCCCAGCAGAATAACAGATGTAAAACCTGCAGAAACATCTGTACAGCTACAATGATTAATACCCGCCTCAACATGCCTTTTAAGATCTTTGGTTCCTATGCATGCCTACCACGACACACGGTGTACCTTATCCAGGTCACTATGTGCTCCAATAACAAGTATGGGAGTGAGACCAGACAGTCACTACAGCCTCCCATGAACTCACCTTGAATAATCTCTTAGGCCAAGTCTTTATTCCAGGGGAGATCGGCGCTTCCGTGATCAATCTTCCAGAGTTTGATTTAGCGGGTCTAGGAAAGCCCTGCTAAATTGAACTCAGCGGCCGGTACTCCTGCTCCTGTGAAGAGTAAGGGATGCCAATGGGAGTGTTTGCTCCTGTTGACCTCCCACTGTGGAGATGGCGGGGAAACTCGAATCAATGTACTTCAACTCCAGCTACATAATTAAAATAGCTGCGTATCTTGATTCAACCTTCTCCTTTAGTGTAGACCTGGCCTGTGAATGTGTATTAATACTTTGGCTTGACCAATCTGTTCCACCTAATATTAATCTGTGACGCTCTGAGGACCTTTCCCAGCTCAGTGTAGCTAGAAAGCTTGTCTCTGTCACCAACAGAAGTTAGTCCAATAAAAGATATTCCCTCACCCTCCTTGTCTCTCACTGACAAACAATGGCCTTTTCAAATAAGCACCGATACCACCATGAAGTTATATCAATGCGATGACATGAGCATCGCTAAAACCCCTTTGAGCCTAGCTTAATAGAAAGCAGAGAATATTAATCCAGTTAACTTGGCTATATATATAAAAAAAATCTCTGCCTAATAACTTGTTGCAGCTTAAGGCATTTAGACAATTTTCAATCTTTCTGTAATTCTTTGTAATAATAATTAAATGACCTTTTAAATGGCAGTGAGTGGAAAAATTCAGCAAAGCTAAATAGCAATTCAGTGGCTGAAGCAGAATATTGAAAATCAACAGAGAAAAGAGGCACTTTGATGTTAATAGGAAAAAAGGAAAAGAAAAGAGAAAGAAATGAAGCTCTCAAGTGTCAGGCTGGAAGTTTGTTTTACATTTTCACAGGATGCTGAGCCACTATGTTTTGGGGGCTCTATTTTACAGACTGTCTAACCACTTAGGTTGTCTAACCATGGAATATTTAATAACATAGGTCTCCTTTTTCAGATAGTGGCTAGAAACTACTGCTTCAGAGAAGGAAAATTACAGTTTTTATATGGAGATATACCTATCTCATAGAACTGGAAGGGACTTTGAAAGGTCATCAAGTCCAGTCCCCAGCCTTCACAGCAGGACCAAGTACCATCCCTGAGAGATTTGCCCCAGTTGGCAGCCGTACAGGAATTCCTTCCTGAGCACTGTTCATGAGAAGTGGGTCATACCTGGTAGCAGGAGGCTTTAGAACTGTTCTTGTTAAGGTGCATGTGGATGTTCACCTGAGATGTTTACAGATGGAAGAGTGGTGGTGCAGTTCCGGTATGTCCCTGCAGAAGGCGCTCTTGAGGAAGGGGTGTGGATCTGCAGGTTGTGCAGGAAGCAGATTCCTAGTTTTATGTGGAATATTTAAGCACACAAAAAAGCAACAAAACAGCACAGGAGGAAACAGGTCCACAATTCAATGTGCAGGGTCACTGTCAGGGCCTTCCCTAGGGGTGTGTGGGGTACAGATCTAGCCCCCTACTCTGCCCCTGCTCCACCCCCTCTGCGTTTCCTTCTGCCCCCTCTGTGCCCTTTCCCCCAAGTGATGCAAGCCGGTGGCTCTCTTCACTCGGGGGAGTGGAACGGGCGGGGAGATGGCAGCAGGGCAGAGCAGGTTGCTGGGCTACTCTGCTTCCTGCTGCCGGCCATGGTGAGTGCAGGGCGGGGGGCTGATCCCTGCTGTCGCTTCATGCCAGGCACTCTGGTAATCCCCCAGGCTGCCCTGGGCCCTGCCATTGCAGCTATAATGGGAGACCCATAGGATGGGTGAGGCGGCTGCTGTGCACCCCCCGCCCCAAAGTGCGGGGCCTGGCTGCCTCAAACCATCCTATGGATGGGGTGGCTCTGATTACTGCTCACTGCTGGCAGTTGCCTGGACCGTCACATGGGACGAGTCATTGTCATTTTTTGGTGTGCCCCACTGGGGAGGCAGGGCTCTGACTGGTCAGACAATGCTGAGCACCCATCCTCTGAAAACCAGGCCACTCTAAGGCCGTTCAGCTTGGGCTCCTAAAACTGAGGAACCTACAATCAGTTGTGACTTTGGAAAGGCTGGGCTTGTCTCTGCTTTTGTCCAAGGCCGTGAGCCTCCGAGACATGCCAGTGGGTGAAGGATCCTGCCAGCCGCTCTGGCTCATCCCTAAAGTGTCTGTTGCCTTTAGCCGCTCACACTCACTCTGTCATGTCTGGGACCATCCAGTCCCCAGCTAGTGAGGCCCACAGTTATTGCCAACAGTTGTGGTCTGTTTTTCTGGCCTTGGACAGGGCTGTCCGGGCTTGGTGGACGATTCCCAAGGGCAGCACTAGATGTGACCGGGCTCTTGACTGCCGTAGTGTGGCAGTACAGGAGCAGGGAAGGGAGAACCTCTTAACAGGGGAGCCCTCCTTTCTAAGCTAGCCTGGCCTGGTCAGAGGGATCAACCAGGCCACAGTCACTTCTAAAAATGTAACACCCTTGATGGCTGTCTTTGAGGCCTGTGCCTGAGGACCGTTCTGATGGTTCCTTGGGCTCCTCAGACCTTACTCCTTTGGCTTCACACTTCTTGTTCTGGACTCCCTGGGCCTCCTTTCCTGACCCCCAAGGCCCTGTGGACCCCTTGCTCCTCACTCCCTGGGCCCCTCAACCCTTTTGCTGGGCTCTGTAGGCTTTGGCCTGGGTTCTCTGAACCATGGATGTCCAGGAACTATGGCCCAGAGCTAGTCAGAACCATTATTTAATCTGGCTCTTCGTGTAAAAGCTGCCTCAGTCACGGAAGCCGTTGTTCAAAAAGCCTCTGTACTGGTGCCCGATTGGCAGCCCAGCTTTCCCTCCAATATCACCGCTCTCCAGAAGCCCAGCCTGGGTTTGATCCCCCACCGTTCCTGGGATTTATCACCGCTGCTTTCATGTGTCTTGAAAAGCCCACCACTTTTTATCTCATTTCGGCGGCTTTTTAACAGCACAAAGAGGTTTTTAATGAAATGAGCCTGCGTCTGTTTCCACAGGCCGGATCGGCACGGGTAATTTCAATATAAAACAAACAAGGCGGCTTTCAAAATTAAAATTTTATGTGTGGCGTTTTCTCATTTAATGGAATGCACAAAGACAGGCAAAACCAATTAACAGGAGGTTGAGGCTCAGTGTTTGGCAAAATTAAACAACAGGCCTCTGCAAGGGGAGTGATTTGTTCAAAGAGAGCCGGAGCGAGAGCGGCGCAGAGAGATTGAGGCGGGTATTCAGAAGTGCCAGTTCTGAAAACAAACAAACCAACCCCCACACCACCTTGCGGCTCTTAAAAGTGCCTTTGAATGAGGCAGATTAACTGTGGGAAGGGATGAGAGGAGGGTGGACAAGGAACATTTTGAAATGAGGTCGTTAGGGCCCGAGGAAGAGAGAGGAAGAAGCTTCCTGAAAAACAGAAGTGTTTTCTTCCCCGAAAACTGTGCTGCACCGGAGCAGCGGAAACGTCCACGGCAAAGGACTGAAATTAGCTAGAGGCAGGAGCCTTCCTCCAACAACGGATTAGCTGTTTAGCTCTTAAAATATCCCACCCTAGTTCTCCCCTGGAACAGCACCAGAGCCGTCCTTCGGCCTAGGCAGAATACACAGCTGCAGGGGCAGATGACCATTTTGCGGGGCCCAGGGCAGCACAATTTTGCGGGGCCCCCCTTTGCCACGGCGCATGTGCCGTGGCACCACACGCATGCGTGGTGGCGCCACGGCACATGCGCGGGGCTTTTTGAAGCACGGGGCCCGGGGCGGCCGCCCCGCTCGCCCTGCCCTATATCCGCCCCCTGCACAGCTGAGTAGGGCACCACCATAGAATCATAGAATCCTAGGGCTGGAAGAGACCTCAGGAAGTTATCAAGTCCAGCCCCCCTGCCCAAAGCAGGACCAATCCCAACTACTCCACCACTGTGCCCCAAATTTAGTAGTGCCCTAGGCTGCATATGCCTAGCACTGGCTGCAGGCAGCGGATTCCAGCAGCCCCAGCTCTCTGGCCCCTGCTCCGCCTCCTGGCCCTAGTGTCCAATCCCTCCATCCTGCTCAGTCAGCCCAATACCCTGGCCCCCCACCCTCTGTTCTGCCTCCTGGCCCCAGTCCCTGGCCCCCTGCTCTGTCTCCTGGGCCCAGCGACTCCAGTCCCATCGACGCTCATTTGGAAGCAATAAAGGGACAGAGATGGAGAGCAGAAAGTGTGTCTGGGTAGCAGCCTGGAGGTCTCAGGGTGCCCCCTTCGTGGCCCCAGAACCGTGGTGCCCAAGCCACCTGGGGAGCAGGCGAGGAGCTGTGATTGGACGGCGTGTTTAGCGTCCCTGTGGGGGATTCTGTCTGAGCCATCCGAAATTAGAGTGAGAGGTGGAATCAAGGCCAATCATTCTTGTTATCTGCCTGGAGGCTTTGCCTGCTGAGCTCCAGATTTATAGCCCCCGAGAGCAAGTCCGCGCTGGGCTCTGATTGCAGCAATCATTGTAAAATGGGGCGAGAATTTATTTGGTTGTTTTGCACATGTGGCGCAAACCACTAAATCTATTAAGGAGGCAAAACGAGTGACCCTGTCATTTCACTGTCCTCTCAGGCGATGTCTACATGGTGGGGGTTTTTTCTGCAGAAGATATGCAAATGACGTACTCATTAGCATATCTCACTCTCTCATTTGCATATCCTCTTCTGATTCTTTTTGCGGAAGAGGTTTTGCCATTAAAAAGCCCCATGCAGACGGGGCCATTTGTTGGAAAAAACCCTTTTGCTCAAGATCTTGTAAACCTCATTTTTTGAGGAATAAGGGATCTTGCGCAAAGGGTTATTTTTCCGACAAATGGCCCCGTCTACATGGGGCTTTTTAATGGCTAAACCTCGTCCGCAAAAAGGATCGGAAGAGGATATGCTAATGAGAGTGCAAGATATGCTAATGAGCATGTCATTTGCATATCTTCTGCTGAAACCCCCCGCAGTGTAGACGTAGCCTCAGACAGACACCTAAGGTACCTTAAAGACTCACTGATTTACTGGGTGGTTCAAAACCACTTCGTTAGATGCATGGAGTGGCATCAGAATGGAGGGAGGTAAATAGTGGGGTTTCCCCCAACCCCAGGATCTGGATGGGGATGTTCAACATATTCATAATGATTTGGAAAAAGGGATAAACAGTGAGGGGGAAAAATTTGCAGATGATACAATGTTATTCAAGCATGAGTTCGAGTCATGATTTAATATATATATTTATTAGTCTCGTTAAGGTGCCACAGGACTGCTTGTTGTTTTTAAAGTTACAGACTAACACGGCTACCCCTCTGAGACATTCTTCAAGTTTGCTACGCCCACAGCTGACTGTGAAAAGCTACAAAGGGATCTACAAATTGGGCCAAAAAAAAAATGGCAAATGAAATTCAGTGTTGGCAAATGCAAAGTAATCCACTTTGGAAAACATAATCCCAACTATGCATACAAAATGATCGGATCTAAATTAGCTGTTTCCACTCAAGAAAGAGAGCTTGGAATCACTGTGGATAGTTCTTAAAACTTCAACGTGCAGTGAAAATCAAAAAGCTAACAATATTATGAGCAGTTAGGGGTAGTTAAGACAGAAGAATGCTATAATGCCTCTATCTAAACCCATGGTATGTCCAGGCTTTGAATGCTGCATACAGTTCTGGTTAACCCGTTTTCATAAAGATATACTAGAATTGGAAAAAAGTACAATGAAGGGTAACACAAATGATTTTAGGGGCATGAAACAGCTTCCATACAAAGACAGATTAAAAGACAGGGACTGTTCATTTTAGAAAAGATGATTACAAAGGGTATGAGAGAGATCTATAAAATGATGCATGGCATGCAGAAAGGCAACAGGGAAGTGTTAATTACCTCGTTACATAATGCAAGAACCAGGAGTCACCCAATGAAATTAATAGGCATCAGTTTTAAAACAAACGTAAAGAAGTTCTTTTACACACAACACACAGTCAGTCTGTGGAACGTGTTGCCAGGAGATGTGATGAAGGCCAAAAGTGTAACCGAGTTAAAAGAACTAGATAAGTTCATGAGGTATAGATCCGTCAGTGGCGATTAGCCAAGATAGTCAGGGATGCATCCCCGCTCTGGCTGACTGTACATCTCTGACTGCCAGAAGCAGGGACTGGACAACAGCAGTTGGATCACTTGGTAAATTGGCCTGTTCCATTCATTCCCTCTGAAGCATCTGGCCAGTGGCCCAGAAGACCCGCTACTGGGCTAGATGGAGCCAGTATGACCACACGCATGTTGTTATGCCTAGAGGCGCTCAGGAGCAGAGTTACTGCTGCAGCACAGGCGTCAGGATGGATTTCCTTGTTTAAATGTGGGATTTAAAGGCCAGAGTCTGAGTCTGTCCTGTGACAATGGCTTGTTCTCCAGGGAGCCGGGGGCTCCTAGTTGCCTTCCCATGTGGCTGTGGTGAGGGATGAGGCCCCAGGGTCAGCGAGAGTCCCAAGCTGGACAAAGGTGATTGCAGAAGTTTGCTGCATGCAGCAGGTTTTTGCTTATCTGAAAACTTCCTTTTGCAAAATTATTATTCAGTTGGAGAGGGACCGAATTGCAAAGTTCAGACCCAGGTCCAAACAGGAGGCCTGGCATTGTTTTCGGCCTGTACCCATTTCCCTATCATATAACTCTGCCTCCTCAGAAATCTGGAACTTCCTATCCTGTCCCCAAAGAGGGTCAGATCCTCAGGTGCTGAGGTTCATGGTAAATCCATGGCTTCCAATTTACCTTCTGCTCAAATCGCCAGGAAATCAGCCATGACTGCACCATGCTTGGGGTGGTAGAAGGCACCGCTGAAGTGCGGATCGGCCTACCCACCCCCTTTGTCTAGTTCTGGGGTGGGGAATCGTTTTTGGGTCGGGGGCCACTGACCCACAGAAAAATCAGTCGGGGGCCGCACACAAGTGGGAAACAAAAACAACCCCCCTCATTGACATGGCCCCTGACTAACCCTGACGAAGGAGAAAGACGCTCCCCACATTCCCCTCACACACCAGAGACGGGGGGACCTAGGCTAGTAGATTTTGTGTGCTCCAACCCAGCTGTGAGGCAGAAGAGGGGCTGGAGCACCAGCGTGGGCTCCCCAATGCTGGGGGGCCCTGAGCCTCGGGGGCTGGATCCAGGCAAGCTGGGGGCCCATCCAGCCCCTGGGCCTGAGGTTCCCCACCCCTGGTCTTTCGGCTCCTGACTCGACACTTGTCCTAGCTCACAACCAGTCAGCTAGTGTTTGAAGGGGGATGGAGGCGCAGGGAGAGCTAAGGGGAGGTGACGGTGGGCTTATGAAAGGACATTGAAATTTGTGAGAAAAGGATGCAAGATTCCTGAGGGGCTCAGACATGTACGCGGATAAATACGGTAGCCAGTCAGAAGAGTGAATATTCCATAAAAATAAACAAGAGTTTTGGACAGGATCTACACACCTACCCGTTCTGGGCACAAGCAACACCCAAGCAAGGGAGAGGGGGGCTGGGTTACCCCATAACTGCTACTGCAGGGCTCTGTCAGGTCACTACCAGGGACTGGGGATTGTGCTCCATGGATCCTTGTTCTCACCCAGGCTGACAATTCCTTGGTGCCCTGTGCCCTGCCCTCGGGAAAGAGGTCTGCAGGCTGTGTGGGCTGCTCCGTGATGAATCTGCGGTGGAGACAGAAAACAGCTGTGGGCCTAAACTCCCATTTATCAGCCAGCTTCAAAGGGAAAGTCCCTGCTGTTGTGGCTGGCTGTGAGGGAATTTCCCCCCCGTGGGTGGATCTGCACCCTGCCCTTTGCGTTGACTCTAGGCAGCCAGAGCATTGTGGCTGCCCCTGCCATGCTGACAAATCCGCTTCGCTGTGCTAAGCAGGCCCGGTGGTGACACGGCAGAACCCTGACGCGGCATACTCGGCTATCCTGCTGGAGACGGATTGTCTCGCCCTCTCCTCCACTGTGAAGAAAGAAGCAAAGGCGCCGAACCTGGGAATCAATCCCAGGCATGCCTGCCGCAGGCTGATTCCTGGCTTCCAATTTACCTTCCGCTCAAATCTCTGGGAAATCAGCCATGACCGCACCACGCTTGGGGTGGTAGGAAGCACTGCCGAAGTACGGATTGGCCTACCCACCCCATTCATCTAGTTGGTCTCTCGGCTCCTGACTCGACACATGTCCTAGCTCACAACCTGTCAGCTAGCGTTTGAAGGGGGACCGACGGGGAAGGAGGCGAAGGGGAGGTGATGGTGGGGTTGTGAAAGGAGACAAGAATGGGGAATTTTTTTTTAATGCTCCATTTCCTCGCTTTCCTGGAGGCTGCTGAGTCAGTTCCTTCCACGGGGGAATCACCCGGAGAGAACTATCAATATAAGTTCCCATCGGTAATAAAAAAGTTCTCCAAAGATTTAATTATTTTTAACCCCTTCTGCGGCCTTTTCGTGCCCTTCAGCTCTGCCAAGACACAGCCGAGAGCAGCCCAGCAACAGCAGATGGCCAGTTAGAGATAAAAGGAAAATGCTTGGTACAGAGAAGGATTTGAGCAAAGGGGACAAGAGGGGATCGCCCTGCCTCTGGTGGGTTCATCACCATCCTCCAACCCCCTTCATCCTGGATGGTTGGAGCCGTCGTCCCACCTTGGCTTGTAAAGCTGCCTTTGAGATGTAAGGGCCACTCTGTGAGAAGGTACCCGCTTGCGGCAACCCGCACAGTGCTCCATGCATGGCGGCCTATGCACATATGGCAAATGCTGCTGAGTCAGAACGGTCAGGCCTTGTGCTCACAGGGAACCAAGCTGTCTCTGAGTAGGGGCGAAGCGTTCACTCCCTGCAATAAGTCAGTCCTGCTGGGGGAAAGGCCCTGGGATGGACCCTGGTCCCAGCTGTTCCCATCCCTCCCTGGGGACCTCTGCACCATTTTGAAGGAAGGTCTGCTTGGAGGAGACTGTCTGGGGGGCTTCTTCCCGGCTCTCCCTCATTTCTGTAGAAACCACGTTCTTAATCTACCTTGCAAGACATGGACTGTTTGGGAGCCAGTCGGACTGTGGGAAGTGAAAAGCCCAAGGCCTTGGGAAGCAGAGGAGGGAGAAAGGCAATGCCCAGGCAGCTGCCCACATCTCAGCAGGATTCTCTGTTGCAGTTGGTGGCAGGGGAAGGCCGTGGAGCATGGGACCATGCAATAGGAGAGCCCTGACTAGGAAGAAAGGAAGTGACTGACTGACTGACTGACCTAATGAATCCCAGAGGGAGGAGTAAAGCCCAGGAAGAACAAGGGACTTGTCTACATGAGACCATTGCCCTGGTTGAAGGGGAAGTGTGAAATTAAGCCAGTGGCGACGCTCATTTTGGGCTGTGTGTCTTGTTTTAGTTTCGCTTAAGGTCTTGTCTTCCACCCGAGAATGTTGCACTGCTATACATTTCGTGTACCCAGCAGAAACTGCCTGGTTTCCAGGCACACATTAGTCTTCTTCTGGTCTATCGCATTGTGTTCATTCAGTAGCATTGGAACCGAGGCAGCGCTATTTCAGCAGGAATTGTATCTGTCAAAGGTTTGTGTGGGCACATCCCCATGCCAAAATGGCTCTAGCAATTAGTCCTCCCACTGATATCCCACAATGCATGGGGATATTGGCCTGTCTGCGTGCTCCATTACACAGGGCTCGCCTGCACCAGAGGTGCCTTCTCTGTTAAAAGGCTGCTGCCCCATGCACTTCCGCATCCCCCTAAAGCCAAGGGAGCTGGTCATGCTTCAACGTAGGCATGCGCTGCCATACCTTGCTGACTCAGGACTGGGATTATGAGCTATCCCTTGGGGATACAAACATGTCTCCTGGGATCTCCTTCTCGGGGGAAGTGATCCTTAAAAGCAGGGGAATCACGCACCCCCTCACCCTTCTGAGGAAGCCACCCCTCTACTGACTGTATTCCTATGTTCATGCACGATAACCCTCATTGTGGGATTTGCAGGCTCTTACGGCAGATGGACGAGCACTAACAGGAGGACATCCCTAGTGATTCTAGTGCCCTGGGAAAGGCTGCCCCACAGTGGGCGGGGTGGTTGCACTTAGATCTGCAGAGGCATGGGGGAAGGAGCTGGGGAGGGGTCAGGCCCAGAGCTTGGGGGGAGCAGGAGCAGAACAGGGGGGCAACAGGTGTCTGGTCCACCCCCAAATCACAGATGGTGGCAGGGGGCAGTGTAGTTACCCAGCCCCAGCCCACACTGCCCCCCTTCCCCAGCTCCGAGCCACATCGCTTGGGGGATGGGGTGCAACGGAAGGGGTGGAACCACCTCCCTCCCTCACCTGTGGCAGGGAACAGAGTGGGCTGGGACCAGGTTGCTGTACTTATCCCCACCATTGGTGAGTGTTGGGGCAGGCTATGTTGCTTCAGGGAAGGGGTTTGAGGGAAAGGTTGGAGCAGGGGCGGGAAGAGGTGGGGTGGGGGCAGAGAAGTTTAGGGGCAGGGGAGTGGAGCAGAGAGGTTATCCTGGGCCCTGTACCTCACCACCCCAGCGACGGTCCTGCTGGGTGTAGCCTGGCAGGGGGGTCCAGCTGAAGGATGGGGCTGGCGGTCGGAGCCTGCAACGCTGCACACGCAGCATGCAGCTGCCTAGGGCGCCACGAAATTGGGGGCCGCAAATTTTGTGGTGTTCTTTGCAGCCGCGTATTCTGCTTGCTGGGAGGAGCGGCTGTGGGCGCCAGGGCAGACTGGTCCTTGCTGTGGGTGTGTTCCTGCTTCATCCGTTCTAGCGCAGAACGGCGCCGCGTGAAGGGCCTCAGACACAAGCTGCTTTTACTTTGTAGTTCTTGGGGGCTCCCGTCGCCGGGCCTGCAGTGGGCTTTTCTCCAGAGCAGCAGCACAGCAGGACCTGCAAACTTGGGAGCGTGCGTGTGTGCACACAGGTGTCCGTGCGTGTGCCGGTGCTGGGGTGAAGCCATTTCCTGCTCTTTCCATTTTATGATCCAGTCTTCGGCACCAGGTGGGAAATGCCCAGGACGCTGAAAAAAACCCTGGAGCAAAACCAAAAGGGCCCAGTCAAATAGGGGCTGTTTCCTTTTCCTTTTGGGGCTGAGAATGAACATCCGTGGGGATCTGAAAGGCTGGGCGACCTATCTGAGGCTGCCGGGGGTGATTCTTCCAGACTTTTGACATGCTGGACGTGAGGAGCCGGCAGCGCCGGGAGGTGTTATCAGGAAACAGCATGGCTTGGGGGAAGCCAATTGGTTTTGAGTGCGCTCGCGGCCCATAATTTCTGCATGGCGCACATGCGGTATGAGGATGCTCTGCTGTTATTAAACGGCCATAAATCCAGCTCTCTAAGCTTTCGGGGGGTGGGGGAAGGGGAAGCCACTAGCCCTCAGGCTTACTCATTACATGGTAGTTCATCAGAGCTAATTATTGGCCCCAAACCCAAAACCTGGGGCAGTTTAGTAGGAGATGGGAGCTGAGGGTTTTTTTTTTCATCCCTGCATTTAGCATCTTGTACTGGAGCCAGATGTGCCGAGGGGGATGGGGGAGGGATGGAGAAAGGGGGATGGGATGAATGGGGCAGCTGCCCTGGTGCAGGGTGATTTAAAAGGACCCAGGGCTCCCCAGATGATGCTACTGTAGCAGCAGCAGCTGGTGCCCCAGGCCCTTTCAATCACCGCCAAAGCCCTGCTTGGCATGGTCCAGGCAGAGGGTTGGGATGGGGGAGGCTAGCTCCAGCCCCGCCCCTTCTGCCCAAGGCTCCTCCCCTTCCAGGGTGGGCTGGGCTGAGCCATCCCCATTGCCAAGGGCCCGGCAAAGTCTGTCGTCAGCCCTGGCTGGAGCCAGGTATCACTCATAGCGCTGAGATGCATGATCCGTCGGGGTTCAGGAGCGAGCTGGGGGCTAGTGGGCCATCTCACAAAGTGACCATGCCACTGCCGACCCCACAGGCCACTATCCTGTATGGTGACACCGGGGAACGTCGCCGTGGTGACCACGCGGGCGCTGCTGCACCTTTCCACTGGGCGCGGTTCCCTCAAAGCTCATGCTGGGTCCTTAGCACCAGATTGCGGGTCGTTTCTTTACCGTGAAAACTGAACTCACTGGCAAGCCCTCCAGTAATCGATAGCAGCCTGCTGAAGTCCAGGCGATCCGGTTCCGTGTTTGGAGTATACCTTCGCCCTGAGGGAGATCAGCCACTACAAGTCCAAAGATAAGATGCAAGAGGAAGAAATTCGCTCAAGGAGAATAACAAGAGGGGCTGGCAGGGATTCCTTCCATGGAGCTGCCCGGCCTGGTGTGGGAATCACACCTCCTGCTGGGAGCTCCTGTGGGATCGAGGCTGACCTCATTGACTCCAGTGTAGCACTCTGGACACCCACGCACGCTGTGGCGGGAAGCAGGGATTAGTCACCAAAGCCACAAGTGTCTGAGGGCACGGAAATGTTAACAGGAAACTTTTGGCAACTGGTCTCCATTCCTTGTGAGTGGACAACCAGGCAGACATGCAGGTCTTGCATGGGCATAACTGCCGAGGTGAATGGGTGGGAAGCCCCTTTCCTTAGGGATGTGTCCTCCACCTCCTTCCCTTTCCCCTTGCAGCCTGGCATAGGTGACTTGTGGTCAGGCCCACTGATGGGGGGGACAAAGGAGAAAAGAGCCCTGGGACCTTTAAATCGCCACTGGAGCACTACATGGCACGTTCCGGGCAGCTTTGAGGACTGGGTGTGGGGGAGGGGCACACCATGGTCCAGGTGGCATTGAGGGCTGGCTGCCCCTGGCTCCACCCCTTCCACCTGAGGGACCACCCCTTCCAGGAGCACAGAGCCACCTCTCCCCCCACACCTTGCCCAGGGGCCTGGTGAGACTGGTGGCTCCCCTGCCAGTGGCAGCACTTGGGAGCTACACTGCCCCCTTGAGTCCCCTCAGGTCCCCCTGCTCCTCTGAGTGCCCCCCACCCTGCACTCATTCTCCTTTCAAGCACCAGTCGCCCTGCACCCTGGAATGCTCTTCTGCTCACGTCACAGGGCTAACTGGAAACCGACGGTTAATAGACATGGCTCTGCCTTGAGGGGGGATGTAGTGCAGCAGCTCCACCCCCTTGTGCGTGAGGCGCGGTGCCAGCAGACAGCAATAAAACATCTGTGTCCTTCCAGATGTTCAGTGCAGGGCTGCCCCTGGGATTACTGCATGGGCCTCAGGGGGGCCTGCCGCTTGCAGCTAATCACTCATTCCTCCCTGCCAGCACTGCGGCTGGCAATTAGAAGGCGGCTCCTGCTCTATTTGCCCCTTCACAAGGCGGGGAGTTTGCAGGGGGAGCACAAGGGGTGCCCGAGGTCCCTGTAACATGGCGGGAACGGCGCTGGGCCTTGTTTCTGAGCCTGCACCGTGCTCCTGGCAGAGTCCATGCAGCCCCATAAGGCGGGGGAACACCCTGCATCAGGCATGAGACACAGAAATGCTACAGGACCTGCCCAGATCATCGGCAGAGACAATAACTTGGAATCCTGGTTCCCAACCTCTTCCTGAGGCCAGGAGACACTTTCCCTCCCATCTGCCTTTCCTCTGGCACCCCGAGCTATCACAGGATGTGCTGAAATGTGATAAACAGACTCAGAGGGGAAGCCCTGTTCATCTGTAACTTTAAAAACAAGGGGTCGTTCTGTGGTGCCTTAGAGACTAACAAAAATCTATACAAGTACCACGCGCTTTTGTGGGCAAATCCCACTTCCTCAGATGAGCTGGAGAGGAAATAGGGAACTGAAACATGACATCATACTGAAATGTGATGTCCCACAAGGACAAGCTCGTGTTGTCGGTGAGTTAATTTGGGAGCAGGCTCAGCACCAGAGCAAACAGCAGCACCCAGTGAAAGGGGTTCCAGCTGCACAGCGTACTTCACAGCGCTTGCCGGAGGGAGCCAGCTCGGCTTGCAAGACGTGAGCTACTCCTTACTTCAGAAATGGTCCCAGCTTGATTTAACACGGGGCAGTCCCACAGAGTCTGCACGACACTCCGGCTGCTGCCTTGCAGTTTGCTAGGTTTACACATTCCCTAAGCAAAACTAGACTAGCCGGTTTAAAAAAAAAGAAAGAAATGCAAACGAGGAACTGGCTTCCAAAAAAGACCTTGAATGTTTTGACTGCAAATTGTTCAGCCTTCTCCATAGCCAGCCGTTCCCATGAAGGGGGTGCTGGTTCCCGGCTGCAGAGCGCTGAGGTGGCAGGACATTTCCTAATGTCCAGAGCCTGACCCACATTGGCTCTTTCTGCGAAGAGAACTCTGGGCTCAATCGGGATGTCGATGGATAGATTAGATGGGTGAGACTCTGTAGAGCAGGGTGGCCAACCTGAGCTGGAGAAGAAGCCAGAATTTACCAGTGTGCATTGCCAAAGAGACTCCGTAATGTTAGCAGCCCTCTATCAGCGCCTCCCCTCCTGCATTCCCCCCTACTACTGCAGGAGGTTGGGGAGAGGAGTGAGGGTATAACAGGGGTTGAACAGTGAGCAGCCCCCAGCCCATTGGAAAGTTGGTGCTGCTAGCTCTAGCCCTGGAGTCAGTGGCTATGTAAGGAGCTGCCTACTAACTTCTGAAGAGCCACATGCAGCTTTGGAGCCACAGGCTGGCCATCCATGCAGTAGCGGGTAGCTTCAGGAGGATAGCATTATATACACCCTGGGGCTTCATTCTGCTGTCACTCACTCCAGTTTGACTTACTTGTGGAGTTGCTCCTGAGTGACACTGGTGTGACCGAACTCCTTAGCCAGTAGACACACCTCGATGCAATGTACCCACATTGCTTCGTACTTCACATGCTTGACAGGCAGATTTCTCCAGGTGCAGAGAGGACTAGCGTCACCTATACCTGCCAGAGCCGGGGTTACCCCTTTCGCACACGTGTTTCGTGCTGGGGCTCCGTGGTTCACAGGTGTGACGGGGGCACGACGCCTCGTTGTTTGCCTTCGTTGTAGATCATGTGGCCATATCACATCATGTAAAAACATACAATAAAGATTCCAGGAATCACCCAAAGTGACGTGCGCTCCTCATACAAAGGCAACAGAGCCAGCTGTGAATCCCGTTGGGGTTCAGGAGTGTAGCATCAGGAGAGGCCGGGGCAGAGGCCTGCCCTGTGGCTGAGCGGCAGCAGTTCCCTGCCATGCAGTGTGATGTTTCACTTGACCGAGAGGTGGCTCTGGCAGACTGTCTCACCAGTCCCCTCTCTTCCCCCATCGGTGAGAGCACTTTCTCCCTCCCTTTGGAATTGGTTCTTTGTGGGTCTGATGGGGCTTTTCTCCGCCCAGTGTGAGGCCATATTGCCCAGCCCCTCGATGGCCAGGCCTTTCTGGAACAAACACAGCAGAGTGGAACTGAGGGGGCAGCCAAGGGCCCTGCTGTGGACACCCTGCCTGGTAGCTATGGAGAGCAAAGGTGGGGGAGAATCCTTCCCCTGATGGGATGGCTCTGAGCCACCGGGCCACCTCCCTGCTCTGCTTCACTCTGCTGCCCTGCCTGTCCCCTCCCTGAGGTAAGCTGAGGTGAGGATGATCTCGGGGTGTAATACATGCAAGGCCTGTCGGATTTCAGTGTGGTTCCCCCTGCTGTCGGGACCTGCCAGGCACGGAGCACAGAGAGCAAGGGCAGGCGTTTCAGGACATTGAGGCAGGGGAAGCCAGAGCAGGGGAAGGGTGGGAGTATCTGCATCTCACACCGAGAGTACACACACATCCTGCTGACTTGCCCACAGGATGCTGCTGGCTCCCATCCCTGAGGGCAAATGCCTGGCCTGGGGCGGGCTCGAGGCTGGGTTGCAGCTGCCTGTGTCGGGTCCCAGTTCGGCACAATTACTCCAGCCTGTGCGATTACCCCGACCTCCCTACATTCCCTCTCGGCTCTCAGCTGGCTACGGGATTCATCTTTGCAGAGGCATTGTGAGTCGTGGCATTGGTGTGGCGGTGCCCCCCTCGGCCCATCGGGGTGCAGCCCTGGCTCACTAAGTACTGCAGGGTGGGCAGGCTGTTCCTGGTGCCCAGTAATCTGAAAAGCCTCCCTGTTCTCAGGCCCAGCAGGACACTAGGAGGGGGACCCAGGCCCATCCACTCCACTGGGTTCCAGCTTAGGCGCCTCATAGATTAGATACAGGCAAGGGTTTGTGGACTCTGCCAGTGCTGCATGCCCAGGTCACATTTTGCTGACAGGAATTCCCTCCTCCAGCCTGCTCACTCCTCTGCCCATGCCCCATGCCTCTACTTCCCACCATCTTCCCATGGCCAGCAGTGCCTGTTTTAACCCTGTTGTTGTGTGGGTACATAAATGACATAACAGGCATCATGTTCCTGTGTGCTGTTAAATGACTGCCACACGAGGTGGCTGCATTAGTGCCTGGTGACCTGTCTTCTGGGCTCGGGTTTTTTCTCTGGTTGTAGAGCCGTGCAGGCTGTGGGGGATATAGAGGGCAACACCGTGGGAGCTGCTGTTGTTATTAGGACACAACTGGCATGCCTTTTCCCCTCTATCTTTTGCTTTCACGAGGATCGTTTGTCATGTGGCAACACAAACACTTCCCAGGGTTGCTGCTTTGTGCAAACTTTTATATCAAGTACAAATGTTGACTTTATGTCAAGGCTCAAAGGACATTGCTTCCAATCGAAACCAGCTTCTTGTTGGGAGGAAAAAAAACCCAAGACACTTCAGCTCCTTCAAATGATTACAGAAAAATCCTTCCTGGCTGTAGCAGTTGTGGGTGTTACCCCAGCGAGGAGGCTAACCCCTAGATTCTGATAAGCCCTTCACAATGGAATGGGATGTGGATGGATCTTGGTTTTGAAGCCCCAGTAGGATCACCACTTGCATTATGTTCTGTAAGACAGGTGGTTCCAGAGGATGTGTGTGTCTGTGTGACTGACTGGCCTGGAGTTATGTTATTTGAGACCATTTGGAGAATTCCACCTCTCTTTCAAACCCTAATCAACCTTCCTCCCCCGCCCCAGGATGTCCCAGAAGCTCTGACCAAGGCCTCTATCTCTGTGGAGTTCAGATCTCTCTGAGCTCTGGGAAGTACAACCGGCTCTCTGTGCAGGTGAAAAACTTGGTAAGTTTCAACAACTTGCAGGGATGCAGAGTTGCCTGGGGGACATGTGGAGTGAGTTCCTGCAGGATGAAATTAGTAAGTAGATCCCATCCGTTGAGAAGAGACCTGGCATGAAGGACTTGCCATAGGAAATGCTGCATTCCCCTGTAAAACTGGGCGAGCAATGGGTAAGGGGCTTTGGGCCCTCAGATTCTCCATCCCAAGCCCTGTCATTGTCTTTTGACTTAAAATTGGGGATGGCTGCATCATGCAGGTGTCAATGGAAGGTCAAGTCCTGCCACTTTCAACATTTCCTGACAGGCAAATGTATCTGGTGTGTGAAATAAAACAGGGTCGGGTGTTTGTTCTGGAAGTCAAAGGAAATG
Organism: Rafetus swinhoei; assembly: GCA_019425775.1. NCBI lineage: Eukaryota > Metazoa > Chordata > Testudines > Trionychidae > Rafetus > Rafetus swinhoei. The sequence goes on from JAFJHL010000300.1 coordinate 10,805,783, forward strand.
TGAAGCCAATGAAATGGCTTCAGTTGATATCGGTGACCTTTAAATTAGGCATAGGAGGCTGGGTTTTCAAAGGTAACCAGTCATTTTTGGGTATCTCCGTTTTTTGATGTCTCTGGAAGGCCTTTCTGAAAGGCCGGGTTCTTTCGAGTGTCTCAACCAAATCATTCATTACTTTCCAACAACTTTTCAGTTAAAGATCACAAAGTGCTTTACAGATGGGGAAGATGAGGTTAAAAGGCTTGCCAAATCTGTCTATCCGTCTGTCCATTCCATCCATCCATCCTTGTAACAGCTGAGCCTCAGGGAGTCAGGGGTAAAGATGGGAATACAGGGCATGAGCCAGTTCCCACTGAAATCAATGCACAATCTCCTATTGGCTCCATTGCTAAAGGCTTGAGTCCATAATTCAGGGGTGGGGAACCTAAGGCCCTGGGGCCACATCCAGTCCCTGGCTTGCCTGGCTCCAGCCCCTGAGGCTCAAGGCCCCCGCACCAGCTTTGGGGAGCCATGCTGGTGCTCCAGCCCCCCAGCTGCCTCACAGCTGGACTGGAGCACACCAGATCTACTAGCCTGGACCCCCTAGTCTCTGGTGTGTGAGGGGAATGTGGGGAGTGTCTTTCTCCTTTGTCAGGGTTAGTCAGGGGCCATATCAGTGAAGAGGGCTATTTTTGTTTCTCACTCAGTTTCCTGACTGATATTTCTGTGGGTCAGCGGCCCCTGACCCCCAAAATCTCCCCCACCCCTGCATAATCTATGTTGCCTGATCCCAGTCCCTGTGCTCTAACGGCAAGATAATACAACCTCACAGATCCAACAGAAATGCTGGGACCTTGGCAGATCAGCCGATCTCACTGGGAGCCTAGTCAGGGTAGATTCATGTTTGTGGCTCACAGTCATTACTTCCAGGCCTCAGGATGGGCCAATCAATATTCAGCACCCTGGACAAGGCACAAGTGGCGCCCGTGAGACATAAAGGCAGGAGCTGGATGTGATTGCAATGGTGATTCCTTGAAGCACTCAGGGATGGGAGGTGGAGTTGTCACACAGCAGGCCAGTATCTGAAGCCTGGCTCTCTTCTCTGAAACAAGAGCATCTGCTCTTCCGGTCAGTCCTCCCCAAAGCCACCCTTCAGGAGCATTGCAGACCTCAGGACCAGTGGACCATTCCCTGTCCTGATCTACTGTACAAGGGGGGTCAGTTAATGATCAGCAAAATACCCAGTAGCCCCCTGGTTTTGGGAGTGAGGTGTGCTAAGGGAAAGCCAGAGGGACTGCCTGCCCATGTCCACCACACCTACTGTAACGTGTCACTTGTAATAGCCACAGCAATAGCAGACATTCTCCTCCACGATGTTCCCTCCTCCTCATGCTCTGCTTCATCCCACCCTTGCCATCCCCAGCTTTGGGCTGTTGTGGGTGTCAGGGTCCTTTGGAGGGAGCCAGGTGACAAGGAAGAGGTTGTTCCAGATACGTTCCAGCATGGCACAACACACAAGAGTGAAAAAGAGTGTGCTCATTTGCTGTCTTCTCAGGCACACGGAAGTTCAGCAATGCTCTCAAGGGATCCCTCACCCCTGCAGTGTTACCTGGAGGTCCCATTGTCCTCTCAGATGTCTCTTGTTCATCAAGAGCCTGTTACCTAGGCCTGTTTTCATGACACACTCTCCCCCAGCCCAAGCCAATGCCTGCAGGGGTTGAACTTCTCTAATCCAGCATTCTCTAGTCTGACAACATTGATGGTCTAGCATGATGTTAATGAGCCGGATGTCCACTTATCATAGGTAAGGCTAAGTTTCCTGGGGCCCCATAAAGTTTGTTTACAACCACTAGTCCTGGCTCTCAGTGTTCTGTACTGTTATTTAGCTCTAATTTACCCTTCAATGTCTTCTAAGAGCCCAGTAAGCAGTGGAAGTGTTGGTAATGCTGCTGGACAATATTGACTAAATGTAGGTCAGCAAATTCTCTGGTTCAGCACTGGTCAGTTTCCTAGGGTGCCAGACTAGAGAGGTTCAACTTACAGTATCTAATGGGAGCTCTTCCTCTGATTTCTGTGAGTTTTGGACCATGCCTGTGGCCAGCTTCAACTTGTATTATTTGAAATAATAATAATGAAGTATAAACATTTGTCTCCACACCCAAGACACCCAAAGACACAGATGCAAAAGTGTCTCTCTTCCAATATGGAGATGAAGTGACATGGCTTACCCAGCAGTGGGCATGAAAGGCAAACACTCTCATGAGGATGGAACTAGGCTAGGCCAACGATTTTTAATTTTGAAATTTCAATGACTTTTTGGTCAACATTTCAAATGTTGGCACCCCTCACCCCAACAACCAACCAGCCCAACCAACAAACCAACCAACTAACCATCCATCCACCCATTCGCTCAACCAACCAAAAAAACCATAACCAACCAGCAAACTATTTTACTTTATGTTTTCACTCAGTTTTAATGCTGGTATTTGACCTGTTCTAGGGATCTTCAAAATTTGTCAAATTTCAAAATTTTGATGTGAATTTTCATTGGCATTTTGAATTTGGATGAGCAAGTATGAAAATGGTAAGTTTTAATAGGATTCCCCCCCTTGTTTTTCAACCATCTCTATAAAAAATGAAGACAGAGAGAGCACTGGACAGGCAGAGGGATGAGCTGCAGTCTCCCTAGCAAAAGAGCACATGTCTTACTTATGGAAGCAGGGTATCAAATGCATGGCTGGTGGTGAATGTTGGACTGGGGAGCCCCACCCCTTCTTCCTGAGGCCCCGCCCCCACAGGAGCCAAGCACACCCCTCATCACAAGGACAAGCCTCCAGCCCCACAGAACCTCCCCAGCCCCGGAGCATGGGGGGGGCGGTGCATTGCCCCATCCTCCCCAGCTCCCATGGCGAAGGCTCACTGTTCCAGCCACCCTAGCCCCATATGGGAGGGTGCACTTGCCCAACTTCTTCAGCCTCAGTGCAGCCGAAGCCCAGAAGCATTGCTGAAGCTGGGGGTGGAGTGTGAGCGGGGCCATGCCTTCCAATTTGGGAAGGCATTGCCTTCCCTCACCTCTCATTCCTGCCGCCCCTGATCAAATACCTAGCATCTCTGGCTCCGCAGCCTCCTAACTTCCATCCTGTCTAGGACCATACCTGCCGTGATCATGAACCCTGTGCGGATAGAATCTACCCATGGGATCAGCACTAGGCCATGGGGTCCAGCAGGAATGGCCTTGTGTCCATTTAAAGGAGGTTTCTGCTTGCAAAGCCCAATGCTCATTTATCCTTCACTTCTCTTTAGAAAAAACATTTCATGCAAACATGTCACCATCAGATTTTCATCCTGTTTCCATCTTGTCCCAGAGGAGCATGTATCAGTTCTCCTAACGAACATCCACGGGACGGACAACACCCAGCATTAAACAGGGCATGGCTTCAGCATGGGAGGAAATTACAGGCGTCTGCCTCGGCTGGCTTTGTAGTGAAATCCCTTCTGGAGAACTTTCATTAATGAATTCCCAGGCAGGCCATTGATCTGCATATCTGAAGGTCAGGAGGATATTTTGCGGAGGGGAGGGAGAAACGAAACCCTTTCCCTTTTATAATATAAATAGATTTAATCTGCACATCTAAAACCCACTTTATTTGTGCATTTCTTTTAAGTACCTTTTTCCCCCCTTTCCCTGACAAAGACTCCTTTTTCGAAGGCCCCTGTGCGCAGAATACAGAAGCTGCAGCCAGACGCCAGGGGAGGGAAAGGCACTTTAATACAAGGAGGACAGGATGGGACTAAAATGATAATTTTAAGCAATCAATAGTCCATTGGGGATATTTGATTGTTCTGTTCTGCTGGGTGGTGGGAAATCTCCCAGCCTCCACTCCCTTTAGAGGGAAGGAGCTACCAGAACCACTCCGCTCTGATGGGAAGGGACGAGGGCGTCTAATTGTCCGGGGTACTTTCTCACACCGGTGGAGAGAGCTTTAACCTTTGCAATCCTGGACTGTATCGAGCAGGAATAAAGCACCGTGTGTTTAGTCGGCAGTGCCACTTGGGAAAAGCAGCTCACACAAGGAACAGCCTCCTACCCACATGCCTCCTTTGAAATGCCTGCTTTCTGCCACCTGTGTGAGGTGCCGGCCTACCAGGTTTCATGCCAGGCCTACCTCTGTGGGGTCTGGAGGGAGACATCAGAGACTCGTGTGGCCTGGCCTAGCTCCAGCCGACAAGCGCAGGGGAGAAGGGGAGACTGCCACCCCTGGACTAGGGTGGCAGGGGGGATGTAGGCCCACCCACTCTACTGGGTCCTGGCCTAGGTGCTAGGAGCAGCAGAGCAATCTGCCCTGGGTCAGTGGGGATCCTGGCCAGAACACACTGACCCACTCGCTAGCAGTATCAGAGACAGGGATGGGCTGTCCGTGGGCCACTTGCTGTCTCCCCCTCGGGATGTCCCTGGCTCTGCCCTGGCTTCTGTCAGGGCTTCCAGCTCCTCTGTGCTTGGGCCAGCAAAGGGCCCTGGTGGTCCTGGCCAGTCCTCAGCTCCCTTGGGGTCTGCAGCCGCCTCCCAGCTCAGGAGCTTGCAGGAGGTGCCTGGTGACTCTGCTGCACTGTGGCTGCTTTGCCATCCCCGCCGCTGGTCCAGGGGACATGGCTAGAGCACCCCTAAGACTCCAGGGATCTCTCAGTGCTGGAACAGCCCCTTTGGGACATGGGAAGCCAGAATCAGGGGGATGTAAAGATGAGGTGCACCCAATCAAAGCCCACTGAACACAACTTTGTTATTCCCCTTTATTCGGCACTGGTGAGGCCACACCTGGAGTGTGGCGTCCAGTTCTGGCCCCCCACTATAGAAAGGATGCGGACGCATTGGAGAGGGTCCAGCAGAGGGCCACCAAAATGATGAAGGGGCTGGAGCACATGACCTACGAGGAGAGGCTGAGGGATTTGGGCTTGTTTAGTCTGCAGAGGAGAAGAGTGAGGGGGGATTTGATAGCAGCCTTTAACTTCCTGAAGGGGGATTCCAAAGAGGATGGAGAGAGGCTGTTCTCAGTAGTGATGGATGGCAGAACAAGGAGCAATGGTCTCAAGCTGCAGTGGGGAAGGTCTAGGTTGGATATTAGGAAAAACTATTTTAGTAGGAGGGTGGTGAAGCACTGGAATGGGTCACCTAGGGAGGTGGTGGAATCTCCATTCCTAGAGGTTTTGAAGTCCCGGCTTGACAAAGCCCTGGCTGGGATGATTTAGCTGGGATTGGTCCTGCTTTGAGCAGGGGATTGGATTTGATGACTCCTGAGGTCTCTTCCAGCCCTAGGATTATATGATTCTATGACTTGCCCAGAGAATCCAGGACACAGCAAGGGAGATGGTATCAGGATAGGACAATGCTCCAGGACAAGGAGCAATGGGCTGAAATGATAGCAAAGGAGGTTTAGGTTGGACATTAGGAAAAACTTGCTAACTGTCAGGGTGGTTCAGCACTGGAATAAATTGCGTAGCGGGGTTGTGGAATCTCCAACACTGGAGATATTTAAGAGCAGGTTGGGTAGACATCTATCAAGGATGATCTAGATGGTGCTTGGTCCTGCCATGAGGGCAGGGGACTGGATTTGATGACCTCTCACGGTCCCTTCCAGTTCTAGTGTTCTATGATTTTATGATTCTATGAAAAGGGCTTTGGGTCAGGCACTTTGGGTATGTCTACACTGTACCCTTATCGCTAAACAAACTATGCAAATTGTGCCGCTTATTTTGAGTTCATTTTGAAATAATCTGCTATTCTGAAATGTTCCTTAATCCTCATGGAACGAGTTTTACAGGGATGTCCGAATAGCGTGCTCGTTATTTTGAAAGATACTTTGAAATAACGGGCTTGCTCGAAATAACGGGGTTGGTCCTGCTGTGAGGGCAGGGGACTGGACTTGGTGATCTCTCGAGGTCCCTTCCAGTTCTTGTATTCTATGAAAAGATGCAGAATCGCTATTTCGGGATACTGGAAGTATCCTGAAATAGCGCCACAGTCTAGACGCACCCTTAGAGAGCAGCCCAGAGAATCTCTCTATCCCCTTTCATACTCTCTGTCCCTTGACAGAAATTCTTTGCTGTTGGCGCAAGAGCTTTTTGCTTCTGCTGCTGCCCCTCCTGCTCTTAGGAGCTGTCTTTCTGGCCTATACCAGAGAGAACAGGCCTTCTTTCCCTGGCCTATTCATCTTCCATAATAGGGAGATCCTTCTGGTTAACTGCAGTGTTGAGGACACAGCACATAGGAGCGAGACTCTGTATGACACATGGCAACACCGATTGGGTATTGACTGGATAATGCCTGTGGGTTGACAGGTAGCGGATGTATGACGTCCGTCTTTGCACATCTCTGCAAGCTGGGAAATTGACACAGGCAAGGGTAGTCTGCCAGGTTGAAGAGGCAGCTCTGCTGTTGCTGGCTGCAGCCAGAGCTCTGAGATTCAAAGGGAAGTGGACGGTGTAAATCCTGCCGCTCTGATTGTGGACAAAATCCCAACCATCGATTTCTCCTGTTTCACTGGCCGTGCATAGCGGGGCTGCAAAACCTCTCCTCTGCCCCAGGGGCAAACAAACAGCAACAGAACTATGTATCCCCTGGTTTCTTTTGTGAGGTGGTGTTAATTTAACCCCAGCCCTGTTCGCGGTTATTATTATGTGAGGCTGCCTGCCCTCCCCAAAGGAATCCCTATGTACAAGTGCAGCCGTGGGGTGTTCTGTGATCTCAGCTTGCAAAGCCGAGGCAGGGTTCCGCTTTGGAGCCTGCATTTTTGAGTGGTCAGTAAGATCTGCCCCCGTCGCTTGTTAAAAGCGATCACGGGTCTCATCTTGCACGGGGGCCGTGTCAGAAAAAAATGCAGCAGCAGAGAACGTTCAAGAGGCAGCTTCCGGGGCATCTTCTGTTGATCTCCTGCAGCTTGGGGAAAATCCCGAAGGGCTGGTGAGATCAGTGCCTTTCTCATAGGAGGGCAGCGCCTGCAATTTTATCTCTTGCAAGGACAGGAAACGGCACTTCCAGAAACATACCAGGGCATTGCACACCCTTGGCATGGCAGAGTTCAGTAGCAAGAGGACGATGGAATGAGCACTGCCTCTGCATTAGGGATGTGAATGGTTAACTGCTTATCTGGTTCTGGTTAACTGGTAGGGGCTGGAGCAGCTCCCCACCTGCCGTGGGCAGGGAGCTGCTCCAGCTCCGTGGGGCCCACCACGGCTGCTCCAACTCGCTTGATGGAGCAGCCCCTGTCCGTGGAGGGCCTAGCCTAACACCCATGCCACAGGCAGGGGCTGCTCTGACTGGCTGGAGCAGCCCTTCTCAGTGGCAGCAGGGCCGGGGGAACCACTCCATCCCAGTGGGCCTGGAGCGGCGCCCCCCGCCTGTTCCCAGGATGTTTAACCAGTTAATCAATTAAACAGGATTTTACCTCCCTGCCCTGCATAGCAGGGCTGACAAGGAGCAGGTATCTCTCTGTCTGCAGGGGATGCGCAGGATATTAAATCTCTCTCTCTGTCGCTCACATAGCCGCATTGACAGCTCACCCAGCAAAGGGCAGGAACGTCAGAGTTAAAGTCCGTCATTCCATGCTGAACTCACCCCGGCTTGCTGCTGCACACCCTGTATGGCCGCTAGCAGCAGGCACTCAGCAGGAATTGAGCCAGCTGCAGCGGGGATTCCCTTGCATTTGTGAGTGTCGGGAGCCTGCCTCTCCCGGGGAGAGGTTTCAAGAGTTTGCAGCTTATAAAATCTCCCCGGAAGAGAAGAGGACTCTGGGTAGCTTCTCTGTTCCAGCTATGCTGTGCTACCTGGCAGGGGTGGATATAGGGCAGGGCGAGCAGGGCGGCCGCCCCGGGCCCCGCGCTTCAAGAAGCCCCGCGCATGCACCGTGGCGCCACCGCGCATGCGCCGTGGCAAAGGGGGGGCCCCGCGAAATTGTGCTGCCCTGGACCCCGCGAAATGGTCATCTGCCCCTGCTACCTGGCGACTGGTGTGCGAACAGAATTCCCCCTCTTTGTGCCTCACCTCCACCTTGAAAATAGAGAACACATAGGCTACGACTAGACTGCAAGCCTCTTTCGATAAAGAGCGTCTAGACTACAACCAGTACTTTCGAAAACGCAAGCCACTTTTTTGAAAGAGAGCACCCAGGCAGTCTGGATGCTCTCTTTCCAAAAAGCACACTTTGCATTACATAGTGCTTTTTTCAAAGAGCACTTTTGAAAAAAGGCGCTCTTCCTCGTAAAACGAGGTTTTCCGCGGTTGAAAAAACTGCCGCGTTCTTTCGATTTACTTTTGAAAGAACGCAGCAGCAGTCTAGACACAGGGGAAGTTTTTTTTTTCGAAAAAAGGCCACTTTTTTTCGAAAAAACCCTGTAGTCTAGACACACCTGTTTTGGAAGCTGTTTTGGAAGCCGTCAACTAACCTCTGAGGATGCGTCTAGACTGCACCATTATTTCGAGAGAATGAGCGTTATTTCGAAATAACAATGCGTGCGTCTACACAGCCATTCTGTTATTTCGAAGTAATTTGGAAATAATGGATGGCTTATTCCGAAATCGATAGACCTCATTCTACAAGGAATAATGCCTATTCCGAAATAGCTATTTCAAATTAAGGCATGTGTAGATGCTCCACTGCTGCTATTTCGAAATAAGCGTGCAGTGTAGACGTAGCCTGAAAGAGCAGTACTGGGAAACTGGAGGTTCCCAGGGCTAAAATGTTTGTGAGGAAGTGACTGAAATCTGGAACACGTTGGCATTGGGAAATCTGCTCTTTGGGGAGTGGCTGGCATTTAGGGGAGCAGAGAGACTTGTGGACTAGAACACACAGCAGGGCCTGCGGTCTGCCACCTCCCTGCGGTCTGCCACCTCAAGGACAAGCTGGTTACCTGAGGAACGGTTCTCAGAATATGACCCCACATTTCAGCCCAAGAGCTGTGACCATTCCCGGCTCTGTGGGAGGAACTGGAGCTGCAGCACCGAAGAGAAGGCCGCGAGAAGAGGGCGAGGCATTTTCCTTCAACAAAGCGAGTGGAAATGACTTTTAAACAGACCATTGTCTCGGTTTTCTTCAGAATGCGTGCAGTGCTGGAGCTCTAGGGGGCCGGAGCTCTGAGCTGGGGGGCGCTGGGAGGAGAAGGCGAAAGCAGGACTGCTGACTTGTACATGCCTCACAGAGAAAATGGTAAAATAAAAGAGGAGTCTTGAAACACCTGCTGTCCTCTGGCGATGGAAGGCTGGCTTGGCTGGGTTCATCGGCTGTTCACCGCTTGCCTGGAGGTGGTGGCTGCATTGCTGAAATTCATCACTTCACCACGTAATCATTGCTGGGGGAAGGACTCCCCTGCCTTGGCAGAGATCCACTGGCTGCACATTTCTGAGGACTAGAGACTTTCTGTCCCTAAGCCGCAAAGTGCTGGACGAGGAAAGGGAACTCTGCAGGCAGGGGCACATAGAGGGGACAGGCCGTGCCCTGGGTCACACAGCAGAGCAGGGATTAGAGCCTGACTGTCATTTACCCTCACGGGATCATGCTGCTTCCTTTAGAGACCAGCAGAAAGTTGCTTTTCCAAGAAAAATTTTCATACCTGAGCTAAGTTGCAGATTTCCAAGATCAGCAGATTTCTGTCGATCAGCCGCCTGCATTCCCAACCAGTTCATAGCTTGGCCTTGGTTTGCTTCCCAAGACAGGGCTTTGCTCATCTCTGAGGTGTCTCTGTGGTGAAGGGCTTAATGATGTAGAGGCTAAAGAGGGCAGGGCTATTCTCAGAGCTCTGCAGACAGCCCCATTCCTAGCTCCGGTGCTAGAGAGACTTGTCCAAATGGGTTTTGCAGAGGCAGAGACTATGAGGTACACATTTAAGAGCAGAGTCTATGCACTGAAACTGCAGACAGGTCCGAGCAGTTACATAATCTCTGAGGCTGAGTGTAGCTTGTTAGCTGGGCTGAGGAGCGTGCATATCATTCAAAGGTTTGTCTGGACATCCTGGAAATGGTAACAAAGTGCAATGCATGTGCTAATGAGCCAAAGACATTTAACGCTCATTTCCTTTATGATGACAGTATTGTTTCTTTTCAGACCGAGTGACAATCTACTTGCTTCATACAATCAATAAACTAATCGCTGTTCAATGCAAAGGATTTTCATAAACTGGCAGAATCATCTGTAAGTCACGGTTTTTATGTCTTTCTCAATTAGCAATCTCAGCAATCAGACTAGTGAGCATGTCGCCTAAAACCCTTCCCTTGTAGTGCAGGACTGGACTTCGCCCCCCAATGGAAATGGGGAATTGGAAAGCAAAAGAGGAACTCTGGGATGGCAAACAGCTCGCTGAGGAAAAGGGACCCGCCAACCCAGATCTTGAAGTGAAGTGTCACCCAAGTGGATCTTAGGCACTGTTCCCTGTAAGCTGAGTGCTTGGGTGGCCACCTGAGAGAGATTCAGATGCCTCCCAGCTGATTAGCAGAGCGCTCACAGCCTCCCACAGCTGGCAGCATGTGTTTCTATGGGTGGTGCACATCTGCACATGCCTCTGTGCACAGAACAAAATTTATTCTGCACATGGATGGAAGAAATTAGAGGGAACATTGGACTTAGGCAGGGCTGGCCTTACCATGAGGCGAACTGAGGCAGCCGCCTCAGGTGCCAGTCTGTGGGTGGGCGCCACTAGGACCCAGAATGTAGAAAATTGTGTCTGCTGCTGGTGCATATGGGTGTGTCTAGACTACAGGGTTTTGTCAACAAAAGTGGACTTTTGTCAACAAAACTATACCTGCGTCTACACTACCGCCAAGTTCTGTCGACATGACGTCGACAGAACTCGGCAGTTTTGTCGACAGCGGTAAACCTCATTCTACGAGGAATAACGCCTTTTGTCGACAGAGTTCTGTTGACAGAAGGCGTTATTGCATCTACACTGTCCTTTGCGTCTACACTCTCATGTTGACAAAGCGGCTTGCTTTGTCGACAGAACTGGATGTGGTCTAGACGCTCATTGTCGACAGAAGCTTTGTCGATGCCTCTGTCAACAAAAGCCTGTAGTCTAGACGTACCCTATGTGTTCTCTCTGCTCTAGATGCACAGAGATGGTGGAGTGCTGTGCTGGAGGAAGAAGGGCACAAGAGACATAACAGGCAGGCAGGAGAAAAGGGGGTATGGGGGCATCATTTGAGCTCCCCGCCTCAGGTGCCAAAATGTTGTGGGTCGGCTCTGGACTTAGGGGTTTGAAAACATTTGGAAAATGTTTTTACTTCCATTTGTTGGCCTCTTTGCTAAGTCCAGAGCGGTGTGCTACATTCGGCATGTTAATATGAGCAGGGAAATGGTCCCACTATGGTGGGGAACGTTCTTGGCTCCTTCACTACCCCGGGGAAATGGGCCAACAAAAGGATCTGAGACCCTGCTCCCACTTCCTTTACCCAGAGACCTCCCTGACCTCAAGGGCTTCCCTTCTATCCTCCTGTGTGGCAGAGTCCTCAGAACTGGGGGCTTGACCCCTAATCTTGTTGTGGTCACCTAGGGCAGGACTCGGGTGTCCCCACCCTGGGGTTCTCTCTCACACCGAACGCTTCCCCAATCCACTGCTGGTTTCATACAATTTATTAACCAACAATTAATAATAATAAAAAAGCGAGAATAGGGAAAAAATGGAAAGCGTGACTGGAAAACACGTCAGTCCGCTCTGCGGCATGGAGGCCTCACACACAGCGTCTCTGGAGTGTCAGGACACCTCACAGTCAGTTACTTGTAGGTCCCAGGTCACCTCCTCAGGCCCTGGCTGTGCTGCTGGGATGCTGCAGATCAGACACTTGCTCTGGGTGGCAGGGCCCTTCTCCCAGCTCGGCCCCTCCCCTGACTGGCCTGCCAGGCCTCTTGGTTAGTGGAGTTGCCCAAGGTCCCCCCTGCTTTCCCCTGCTGCTCAACGCACCCAGCTCCAGCCCAGTTCCACTTTCTGCTGTGCTGCCTCCAGCTCCGGGGCTGCTTCTCTCGCCCCTCCGGCTCTGTGGCTGCAGCCTGGCTCCCAGCATGGTACTGCTGCTGGGCTGTGTCTCTGGCTTTCTCTAGCTGGCCCGGCTCTCCTCCCCAGCTGAGCTCAGGCACGTGTTGTCTCCTTAGCTCTGCCCCACTCAGTCCGACCCAGGCAAGTCCAGCTCACACAGAGTGTGGGACTCTCCCCAGACTCCTCACGCCTTCATTGGCCTGCCCGCCCTGGCAATCAGGCTGACCTGGAGTGCTGGCCTCTTCCCATTGTTCCTGGGAGCTCTCAGTCTCAGCATCCTGATTTCTCAAAGACTCTTCCCCTTCCTTTTGATACTGGGAGCTACCCAGCCAAAAACCCGCCCTGAGTTTTAGGAAGGGGCCAAGGGTCCCCTTACGCTAATCCCAGGAGGCAGCATCAGCTGGGAATCCTTGCATGGGCTCCAAATAGAATTATCCTAATGCTTTTCTTACTTTTAGTTTCTTAACAAACAAACAAACAAACAAACAAACAAACAAACAAACAAACAAACAAACAAACGGTATGTTTAGAAATGTAAGAACCCTCAGGACTGCCAGGCGGGATCACTCAGGCCATGTGTAGACTGCAGGCTTCTTTTTGAAGGAGCTTTTCCGGAAGAGATCTTCCGAAAAAACTTCTTCCGAAAGAGAGAGTCCACATTGCCAAAGCGCATTGAAAAAGCGATCTGCTTTTTCCAAAGAGAGCGTCCACACTGAGGGTTTGTCTAGACTACAGGGTTTTGTCGACAAAAGTGGACTTTTGTCAACAAAACTATACCTGCGTCTATACTACCACCGAGTTCTGTCGACATAACGTCGACAGAACTCAGCTGTTTTGTTGACGGCAGTAAACCTCATTCTACGAGGAATAACGCCTTTTGTCGACAGAGTTCTGTCGACAGAAGGTGCTATTGCATCTACATTGTCCTTTGCATCTACACTCTCATGTCGACAAAGCGGCTTGCTTTGTCGACAGAACTGGATGTAGTCTAGACGCTCTTTGTCGACAGAACCTTTGTCGACAATATCTGTCGACAAAACTTCTGTCGACAAAAGCCTGTAGTCTAGACGTACCCTGAATGGACGCTCTCTCTCATTTAAGCTCATTTAGGCTTCTTCCTCATAGAAAGAGGTTTACCGCTGTCAGAAAAACCCCTGCATTCTTTCGACTTTCTGTTGAAAGAACGCAATTGCAGTGTGGACGCAATTGTAGCTTTTCTGAAAAAACGGCCATTTTTCCAGAAAAACTCTGAAGTGTTGACATACCCTCAGGGGTCTAGGCAGCCCTGCCTCCAAGAATGGCCCACATCAAATGCTTCAGAGAAAGGTACAAGGAACCTCACAGAGGGCAGTTATGGGATGACTTGTTCCCAGGACAAGGGCCCTATATCCATTAAGTTGCTGGGTCGGTCCAGAAAGAGACATATTCTGAGCTGCAAGAAGCATTGCTGGTGAGTCAGGAAAGAGAACTCTTCATGGGGCGTCCTATTGACCCGACATCGCAGCCTACGGACAGGAGCACTGGGCTTTGGGAAGTAATTGTCATCAGGAGAAGATGCAAAACAGGCCTTGAGCAGGCGTGGCCGCAGAAAGTTCCTCCGCACTTTACTCAAGGCCGGAGGTGTTAGGCTGGCGTATCTGACGAAATTATTCTCTGCCTCTCTAAATTCCCTTGGCAGTCTCAGCTGCGCACAGCATTCTTCACTTGGTTACTGTGCTGTCAAACAGCTGCCACAGTCAGTTACAGAGGTGGCTGCACAAGGGTGAAGGTGAAATGAGCGAGACAGAGAGATATAGTTTGTCGAGTGCTCTGGGGTGCAAATAGCTACATCAACGCAGGCTACTATTATACAGCCGGGAGATCTATAAGTACAGGAAGAAATGAAAACCCAAGCGGCATTAGGAAGGGAAGAGGCACAGTACTGCCACTCCTGCAACACCAAAGAGAGACTATGTCAGGTCTGCAAGTGAGCCCTCGGGAAAAATAATAAGGACACACTTATTGAATTAGAGCATTACATGACAACTGTAAACATTACTGTCAGCATTAACATGATGCAGTGCTGAGTTTGTGACAGACATGTGGGTGGAAAGCACAAATAAACAATTTTTATATCTTGTTTGGGCTTTTTATTGCAAGGAAAGAGATTGTATCATTTCCCATCCTTCATCCCCTAACTGGACTAATGGCCTCTGGCTCTCTAGAGCAGGGGTGGGGCATCTTTTTGGAGTCAGGGGCTGCTGACCCACAGCAAAATCAGTCGGGGGCTGCACACAAGTGAGAAGCAAGTGGTCCCTGATTGAGAAGGACAAAGACATTCCCCATATTACAGACTATCAGGGATGGTCTACTCTAGACAGTGCTTGGTCCTGCCGTGAGGGCAGGGGACTGGACTCGATGACCTCTCAGGGTCCCTTCCAGTTCTAGTGTTCTATGATTCTATATTCCCCTAGCACACCAGAATCTAGGGGGGGCTAGGCTGGTGGATTTTGTATGCTCCATCCCTATGAAGGTGCGGGTGGGGCTGGAGCACCAGCACGGGCCCCCAGTGCTGGGGAGGGAGCCCTGAACCTTGAGGGCTGGATCCAGACAACCCGGGGGCCACATCCGGCCCCCGGGCCTTAGATTCCCCACCCCTGCTCTACAGCCACACACTTTCTAAGCTTTTTCTAAGGGGAACCCCAAAGTTTTCAGGCAGACATGGCCTTGTGCACTTCATCCCGGCTTTAATTTGTGATGCACACGGCACAGTGTGTGTTGTGTTTGTTTTCAACTGTTCAAAAGAGAGAAGAAACAAACTTTTCAGTCTATTGTCTTGGGTTGTTTGCATCTGTTGCCCCCATGGCTGGAATCCCAGTGCTAGAAGCACCATATGGCTTGCATTGTTATTAGGAAAAAGCACACGCACAAATAAAGAGCAGCAGGACTGCAAAATTTGGTCCATAATTAAATGCTCACGTTGCTGCAGACTGAATGACTAAACCCGTGGGAATGGAGATATCACTGCTTTAGTTAGGGCGGTATTTATTCCTCTGTCTGAGAGAGCACGGAAATGTTTCTAAGCTTGCATCCCTTTTAAAAATACGGGGCTCACTTCTGCTGCTAATGTATTATGCATAGTGAGTTCCATTATTGCTTATGGGAGATGCACATACAAAAATAGGCCCTATCCCAGTACTTACATATTTCATAATATTATAGCAGATAAGAGTGACCTGGTGGGAGCTGCTTCTGCTAAGCGCTGGCATGGTGGAAATAATTATACTCAGACTGTAAACTCCTTGGGGCAGAAGCAGTCTTTTTGTTCTAGGTTTGCACAGCACTTAACATCATAGGGTCCCGGGCCATGACCTCGGCTCGTAGATGCTATGGTAATATAAATGAATAATTATCTTAGAAAAGTAGGACTGGGAAGGGACTTTGATAGGTCATTTGGACCAGTCCCCAGCACTCAAGGCAGGACTAAGTTTTATCTAGCGTAGACCATCTCTGACCAGTGTTTGTCAAACTTGTTCCTAAAAACCTTGGACTTGATGACCTTCTGAGGTCTCTTCCAGCTCTATGGTTCTATGATTCTTCAGTGATGGAGATTCCACAACCTGCCTGCGTAATTTCTTGCAGTGCTTAACTGCCCTGACAGTGAGGAAGCTTCTCCTAATGTCCAACCTAAACCTCCCTTCTTGCAATTTAAGCCCATTGTTTTTTGGCCTATGCTCAGTGGTTAAGGAGAACAATTTATCACCCTCTTCTTTATTTTACATCCTGGAAAACTGTTACCCTCAGCTGGGCTGACAGCCTTGCCAGGCCACTGCTCAAGGGGGAACCCTAGCTCCATGCTTCCAGGAGGGGCGGGGCCTCAGGAGGTAGGGGTGGGGCTGGAGCATCCAGCTCTCATTGCCGCCCAGAGAGCGCTGTGCCGCCCCCCCAGCCTGGCAGCCCTCAGAGCTGCCTGGAGTGTGTTGTGCAATGCTCCAGCAGCAATTTAAACAGCCTGGGGGCTCTGGCTGCCCCAGGGCAATTGTCTCTTTTGCCTCTCCTGCCCCCCCACCCCGCATCAGCAGGCCTGGTTATCATGTTCCCCCTCCGTCTTTTCTTCTCTAAACCAATCAAGCCCCTTTTTGGGTCCATCTTTGCTTGTAGGTCATGTTTTCTAGCCATTTAATCATTTTTGTTATTCTGTCCTGGACTTTCTGCAATTTGTCCACCTCTTTCCCAAAGCGCGGTGCCCAGGACTGGACACCACCCTCCAGCTGCAGCCCTGTCAGTGCCGAGGACAAGTGGGGGATCACTTCTTTTGCTTGTTTGCCACACTCCTGCTAATACATCCCCGAGTAATGTTGGCAGCAGTGTTACATTATTAAGTCATATTTAGTTTGTGATGCACTATAACTCCCAGATTCTTTTCTGCTGTTCTCCTTCCTAGGCAATCATTTTCCATTTTGTATCTGTGCAAGTGATTTTTTTCCTTTATAGGTGGAGTCCTTTGCCTTTGTCCTCACTGGAATTCATCTCGTTTATTTCAGACCATTTCTCCAGTTTGTCATGATCATTTTGAATTTTAACCTTATCCTCCAACGCACTTGCAACCCCTCCCAACTTGGTATCATCCACAGACTTTATAAGGGTACTCTCTGTGCCATTTTCCAAACTATATTGAATGGAACTGTTAGAGAAAGAACAGGCAACCCATGAGCGGATGGGATAAATGGAACTGCTTTATTGCCCACGCACATTTACTTTGGACATTCAACACAACGTCCGAGTGGCCACAATTTGGCACCAATTACACCCATTTATCCATTTTAATATGTTAATTCACATTCTATCACTACTTTCCCTAAAACATATTAGTAATGTTAACTCCTACACAATGAATATTAATAAGCAGGTGATGGATACAATTATACCCGCCCTTAATGACTATTTACAACATTTCTAATTAAATCAACACTTTTCTACACTACAAACTTTCCAAATCAACAGGTTACAGAGATTACAAGAAATTTAACCCTGAAAATATTTCATACAGAGCCAGTGAGGATAAGCAAAAGACACAACAGAGAAAAGCAGCTACATCTATTTTTCTAGGCTACAAGAACAAAGGGAAAGAGCATGTTTATACATCAGGAAGGATAATACCAGTTTTGGCCGGACTCTTAATTTTTCTTTCCAGACTGTAGTAACAAAGGGAAAAAAACTTGTTCAAGGGTAATGCCTACTGTGGCTGAACTCCTTAACCACCAGTGGTTAGCCATCCCAGGCCCCTATTAATTTTTACATATCCCAACAGGAACCAGACCCAGGCCAGATCTCTGCAGCGCCAAGCTCAATATGCCTTTCCAGCTTCACTGGAAACATTGATAGCTCACTGAAGTGCCGTTTTCCAGCTAGTTAATAAGAATAATGATTCATAAAAATGTATGTCCAGCTTCTACCACCTGACATTTTTGTGTGCAGCAAAACTGAGGATTCCCTACATGGAGGTAGCTAGTTCTTCAGCTCTCCATCATGAGTTTATAGCTGTCTGTTTCCTTGCGGCCCTCAGATGCAGGGCACAGATCTCAGTGGAGACCTGTGCTGTGAGATTCCCCCAGAACATAAATACCCTGGCACTAGCAATGCAGGATGGAGACAAGTCACAGGGCTCCATGGGATGCAGCCTTCTGGCTCTTTGGTGGTGGGAGCCCTTGGGCAGCAGCCAACTTTGGCAGTGGAAATACCTGAATATAAAATCATTGCATCATAGAATCCTAGGGCTGAAAGAGACCTCAGGAGGTCACCGAGTCCAATCCCCTGCCGAAAGTAGGACCAACCCCAACTAAATCACCCCAGCCAGGGATTTGTCAAGCCAGGACTTAAAACCTTTAGGGATGGAGATTCCACCACTTCCTTACGTAACCCATTCCAGTGCTTCCCTACCCACCTAGGGAAACAGGAAATATTGGGAAATAAATATGATTCCATGAATCTAAAGCTCTTTGGTATCTCAGAGGTGGCCAAACCAAGGAATTTTGCCTCTTCTTGCTGTGAGATCTCGGGAACCAGGAGGTTTTGGTTTAAATGTAGGCATCCCACCCTCCAAATGCTCACCCATCACCTCACTGTAATGCCACGCACATGAAAGGGGCCAAGAGCTAAGTGACTGACATCCCCATCAATAGGAGCCAAGCCTATTATTTGGGCTTAGTGACCATACACGGTGCATCCTGCACCCCAATAGTCATGGGCGTTCATTGGGCACTGGTCAAGGGGACACAATGGGGAAGAGAGGAGGGAACAAAGGAAGAAAAGGTTTTTGCATGCAAACCACCCTGCTCATTCTCATTTAATTCATCGGCTACCAATCGCTGGGTTTTTATCTCAACTGCGGGAGCGCAGACAGCTGGCTGTTGACAAACAGAGCCCAGCATATGCTCATGCAAAAAGAATAAAACCCCAGCCTCTGCTCTACGAGGTAATTGCATCTCTCTGGCCCAGTCTGTCCAAGATGCTTTTGGCTTCCCTCACCTCCTTTGTGTGCAGAATATGTGTTTCTCTTTCCTCCTGGTTGAATGCTTGAGCAGAGCGGGGTTTGAAGACCAGAAGGCATCAGCTGGAGATGCTTCCTGCTAATGAGATCTCTAAGGGTTTCTACCTTCACCTTTCTCCCTTCTCTTCTCTTATTTATCATGGCAGTTTCCGTGGTATCTCCACAGCTAAGGTTCTATCAACATTCCCCACTACCGGGCGGCACGTTCAGCCACTTAAAAGGGGAAATAAGCCACAGACTCTGTTTTCAGAGCTGAAACATGGCGGAAAAGGCCCCACTTAGTTTGATTTTATTATTCAAGTTGGGCAATCAAACCAACTGTTTCTAAGCCACTGTCTGGGTATGCCTACACTTGCAGCCTAATTCGAAATAGGGCTGCAAATGTAGGCATTCAAAATTGCAAATCAAGCCCGGGATTTAAATATCCTGCGCTTGATTTGCATCTTCCCGGCCGGGCGCCATTTTTGAAATTGACAAGTCGGAATAACTGCTGGCGTCTACACGCGGCAGTGAAACAGGCGTTCGAAATAAAGCCCTAGTTCGAAATACCTGTTAAACCTCATTGCAGGAGGAATAACAGGTATTTCGAACTAGGGCTTTATTTCAAACGCCTGTTTCACTGCCACGTGTAGACGCGGGCAGTTATTCCGGGCTTGTTGATTTCAAAATGGCGCCTGAAGATGCAAATCAAGCGCGGATATTTAAATCCCGGGCTTGATTTGCAATTTTGAATGCCTACATTTGCAGCCCTATTTCAAATTAGGCTGCAAGTGTAGACATACCCTATGGGAGCTTACCTAGTGTCAGAGACAGGAAAGCCTCACTTGATGGCGTGACCTCAACTCCTGAACCCCTGCTCCTCTCCTGAAGATACACGTAGGGGCTGTCTCTGGTCTTCACTTCATTCGTCTTCCCTAGTAATGTTTTCCCCTCCCCTCAGCTCCCAGTTACCCATGCCCTCTTCCTCATTTCCGGAGCAGGATGCCCAAGGCAACGTCTCACTGTATCGATCCTGTCTTCCTAAATCTAAATTACCAGGATCACCTGGAAACCTGCCCCCCACAAACCTCTCTTGTGACTGCAGGAAGCAGGACACATCAAAGGAGCCGAGAGGGAACCAAACGAGAAAGGCAGAAGTGCTACACAAGAGCAGCGTTATGTGCTGTCATAACAACAATTTTCTTTGAGGCTAGAACAGTGCAGAGACATTTAAACAATCTCTCTCTCCCCCTCTCAGAATAAGAGGGAAGAATTATCCGATTGAAATTCTCCTGGGTAACTACATTTGCATGGTTGTTTGTGACACAAATCTTTTGGTGGTACAGCTGCCAATAATGAACACATACAGAAATGGAAACTATTTTATTCATGAACTGCGGTGGCACCTTTATTCATTCTTCCCTTCACTCAAGGAGAACACAGATCTCCTGCCTCCCTCATTCTTTTGATAGCAATTGAAAAGAAATTGCTTTCCACATACCCCAACCTGGCATATTTTCCCACTGGGGTGGGCCAGAGGGAGGGGCTTTGGCTAATGACCAGTTCCATGGCACTGAAGGCATCTTGAGGTGCGTCGGAAAGGGGCCCCGGTACTGCAGGGTCGGTGGGAGACACAGACACCTTCACGCTGCCGTGCCATGGGTGAGTTAGTCACATACCCCAATCCGGAGAGCAGCCACGATATTCGCAAGGAGGTGGGGATTTCACACTCAGGAACTGGGCTCTTGCTACAGCCTGAATTTTACCAGGCCCCTGCTGCCACTGTAGAGTTCGGTGAGAAGATCTCCATTACCTCCCAGTGGAGTGACTCCTGCAGTGCCTCAGAGGGGCCCTGTGTTCCATGGCCCATCCACTCCTTACCCTCTTTGCTCAGCCTGCCAGCAAGGGTCACCGTGCCTGCCAGCACGTCACGTTGCGCACAAACAAATGGCTTTTGGCTACTTCTGACACAGGACGTCATACCCCAGCATCAGCCCCTTGGGGCCCTCCTGCATCCCTCTCCACCAGAGTCAAACTTCTCTGAGGGACTTCTTCCAAACAAATGCAAAGGGAAGGGACTCGGGCAAGCTGTGCTCATCTTACTTGGGTTGCTGCCTCTGGTTTCTGACGCTCCACAGGAAGACGCCCGAGGGCCTCACCCCATCCAGCTTTAGGTCCTCTGGTCTCCCTCAGCACCAGCACAGAGATGGGGTCACAGCCCTCAGCACTATAATAGAGAGGTTGAGATTGGCTCTGCTCTGGGAAGGCTCAGTTAAAGGGACTGGCCTCAGCCCCAGTGGGACCTGAAGCCAGATAAATCCCCCCTACACTGTATAAAATTTTATACGGGGTCAGCTCATGTTGTTTTCCCCCCTTTCTTACGTAAAGAGAGAGATGCATAGCTGCTTGCCCTCTCCCAAGTAACAGTTATTTACATTGGATTTATTAATAAACAAAAGTGATTTTATTAAGTAAAAAAAGTAGGAATAATGTGGCTGTAAGTAATAGCACACAGAACAAAGTAAGTTACTAAGCAAAATAAAACAAAACACGCAGCTAAGCTTAATACACTAAGAAACTTGTTACATGTAATTTCTGACCCTAACAGTATTGCTAGTCATCTTTCATAGAGTGGAAAACCTCGTCTCAGCCCATCCTTCTTAGTGTCCAGTTTCAGTTGTTTCTAGCAGACATCTTATTCATGTCTATACACCATAGAAGATCATCGCTGCCATGATCAATCTTATGGAGTTTGATTTAGTGAGTCTAGTTAAGACTTGCTAAATCAAATTCAGAGGGTGCCCACATCAGTTGCTGATACTCCTACTTGTGTGAGGATAAGGGAAGCTAATGGGAGTATTTGCTTTCATTGGCCTCCCACTAGGGGGCCGGCGGGGAAACACGAAACAAGGTCGTCCAGCTACATAATTAATGTAGCTGGAATTTTGTTTCTTGCTTCGATGTCCCCTTTTAATGTAGACCTGGCCTTAGATGGAAAACAGGGGTATTCTCAGGACCGGTGGCCCCGCTTCTAGGGACTCCCCTCTTAAATAGGTCAACCCCTTCTACAGACAGGAAAAACAAATCCATTTATAGATCACTGTCGTTATTAATGAGCCATCCCGTTTCTGAAATACCCTTAAAGGCCCTCACTTAGCATGTCTCTGTTAGTAAAACAGGGCTATACTACCTATTTCTAACTTCAAATATGGGAATGATCCATGCATACAAATGGGAAAATCACATCAGCAGATTACAACTTTTCAAATGATACCTTACAAGATGTATTTTGCATAAAGCACTTCCCAGTGATGCATATTCATAAGCATATTTCCATAAAGCACACGAAGAGCCCCGTGACTCTCTCCCCTTTTGGGAGGCTGGTTGATTAACAAATTCAAAGCAACACAAATCTCTCCCCACCTCCAAAACCTCAACTGACTCCCTGCCCTGCGGCTGGGTCCTTGGTCCTTCCAGGCTTCAGCAGCAATCTCACCCTCTCTGCAGATCCAAAGCCTTTCCCAGGGCTTCTAATTCCTAAGAGAAACTCCCTCCAGGTGCATTGCCCTTTGCAACCTTCTACGTGGGGCCCTGTCCCCAGCAGGCTCCTGCCCCCTGCAAGACTCCTCCTCCTGCCTGGTCACTCTGAGAGTTGCCAGCAACCTGCCTCCTTCTCAGCAGGCTCCCTAGACTCAGATTGCCCTTCTGTTCCCCAGCAGACTTCGTTCCTGGTCACATGCTCTCATCATGTGACTCTCACACTGATTCCCTGCACCTGGGAAGGCAGCTGTACCTGGAACAGGTGAAGCTTAGCCCCACCCCTCTTAAAGGGCCAGCTCCCCCTGCAACATCACCCAACAGGTATCCTGCCAATTACGGGATGCTGTTATTTAGGTGATCAGAAATAAGCAAGTGCCAGACACAGCCCCAGACTTGGCTGTGGCCATGGGGATGAGAACATATGCTTTCAGATGAGACGCGCCACATGTCGATAATCAGGGTGGAACGCAAGTGGCTTCCTCCTCTCACATCCCCATAAATTCCCTCTCTCCAGGGTTAGCTAAGGCTAGGACTGCACTGGCAGGGTTTTTCCACTGACAGGTTCACTGGTGATAATGAGCCAGGAAGAGAAAGGTGCTGCTTTGCAGAGTCACTGACTTCCACAGGCATCAGAGAGGGCTTATATCTGCAGCACTTCCATTCCTGACGACTCAGAGCAGCGCCCTGTGGGCAGCTCTCTCGGGGCATGTCCACACTAGGAAATTATTTCGAAATAACGTATTTTGAAATAATTACTCCTGAAATAACTATTTCAAAATAAGCTTATTCCCCAAGGGAAACAGGAGTTATTATTTCGAAATAACCAGCCCCTTATTTTGAAATAATGGGATTGGTAGTGTGGACGCTCTGCTTGTTATTGCAAAATAAGGGAGGTTATTTCAAAATTAACTCTCTAGGGTAGACTAGGGCCCACAGTGCAGCTCTATGGGAAGGGTGCGGGAGGGGAATGATCACAGGGCATCCTGGGTCCCTGCACAGCCCCCTCTCCCAAAACACTGGTCAGCTCCAGTACCTCAGCGTTGCTGCAAACAGGGGATCCCTTGATCCATGGAGCAAACATTGTCACCTGGCCCAATGATAAGTGAGCGCTTGCCAAGAAAAGAGGAAGGGGAGTTTCAAAGTTCCTGGGGCCTTATATGGGGAGGGGCGGACTCCTGTTTACCTGGCATTAGAGCAGCAGAGGTACTGGCAAGAGTTATACCACCTAGGCACGGTGGCATATCCTCCAGAGGCCACAAGCTTTGTAAACAGTTGGAACGTTGGCTTCATTTGTACGTCACTGCAAAAGCATCACCAGTAAGAGCTGTATGCCTCTTGTGGAGGTGGTTTTCTTTTTGCAGTGTAGCTTCTGAGTTTCACTGCAAAAAGTCAGTGGAAAGTGTAGTCGCTCCCACGATTTTTGCACAAAAAAGGCACGTTTTTCACTTTCAAGGGCTAGTGTAGAGATGTCCTATGGGCCCGGCGGCCTGTCAGCCAGGCCTTTCCACAGGGGGCTGCTGTTCTTTGGTCCTGGGAGGATCTCAGTCCTCTGCTAGCCACAGTCTTGCTCTTCCCTCCTGCCCTACCTGAGCAGCAGCAGGATTAGTCACGGCACAGTCACACTGCTCCGTCTAGTGAGTGCGACTCTCTTCTTTCATCAACCTTCCCATTTTGTATCATCCCTGAACAGTATATTGTCCCAGCAATTATTTAAGAGTGCAAAGAAGAGACTCTGCCTGGGATCTATAGTGAAGAGCTCTTTATATTCTCTTCAGCAGCTTTACTGAAAGGTACCAGATGCCAAAACTCTGATGTGTGTTCAGACTTGACTTCTTCTTTTCTCTTCTCTTCTCTTCCATGGAGCAACTTTCCCAAGACTCCAAGCTATCTTTGATCTTAGCAAAATGGTGTAAATATTGCAAGACCATGGCTTCAGCATCTGGCCCATGAGAGATTCAGTTGATTGGATCTTAACCAGAAGTTCAGAGAGTTCAGAAAAACAAACTGATTTTAAAATAAAGTGGCTCAAATCTGGCATAATGCGTTATCTTTTGCAGTATCTGTCAAGCAATGAATCACCCTCCACATTTAGGGCTCACGCCTCTCCCACTGAAGGCAATGCATGCTTTGCCATTGTCTTCAACGGTCATACCCCGGAGCAGTAGGTGGTTTTTTACTTCTTAGAGAATTGTAGCTTGTAACTAATACATTAATTTTCTATAACAGCTGGATATAAAACACTAATACCTGATAGGTAATAGGTAAAAGACAACTTAAGGTTTAAAGCTGAAATGCTAGAAATCTACAGGCTTAGGTGTGTAAAATATTTAGTTTAGCTGAATTAGGCCAGAGGGCAAATTAGCAGCATGACCAAGGTAAATTAGCATAAGTATGTTACTGATAAACTGGCTAAGCTTGTGTCTATATTTGTGATATACCGATGTGGAAATAACTGCTGAGTTTGGATAATAACGTCTAGGAGAGATGAGCAGACACAAGAGGGAGTCAGGGTGAAATGTTACAGACTTTCTTGAGGTGACTGCCTGTTGCTATGGTGATAAGGTGATGTAAATATTAATGAGTAAAGGGGAATAATGAGTTAGCCTACTGAAAAGGGGGCACCCAAAAGTAGGGGGGAGTCAAATAAGGGAAAGGGTTTAACACCTTCATACATATGCACAAACCCCAGGGGGTGTCAGCATAACGCTTTGTGAATGCTGCCTCCAGGCCTGGAGGAGGCCAGCCGCCACAGATAGTGGAGACTGTGAGGGGGACAACTCACCACTGTGCGGGGAGCGCAAGGGAAGAGGCAGCCATTCCGCATTGGTCCCAGGCCAGATGGCAGCATGTGGGATGTCGGTCGGTTGGTTAATAAAATAATTGCGCATTGCAGAAAGTGCACTATGCTGCCCTGCTCTGAGGCGTGCCCCAGCTATTCACCGCCCCTCTACTGTAGCTCATGATGGGGGAAGCCTTGGGGCCATTTGTGTAGACAGGGCCATTTGTTGAAAAAAACCTCGTTTTGTGCAAGATCCTGTAAACCTTATTTTTTGTGGAATAAGGGCTCTTGTGCAAATGGTTTTTTTTCCGACAAATGGCCCCATCTACACAGGGCTTTTTATCGCAAAAACCTCTTCCGCAAAAAGGATCGGAAGAAGATATGCAAATGAGAGCGCGAGATGTGCAAATGAGCATTTCATTTGCATTTCCTCTTCCGCAAAACACCCGCAGTGTAGATGTAGACGTAGTGAAGTAACCCACAGTCTTGGGTAGCCGCCGCTGGCAGTGTGATACTTTTGGGCTGCAGACGGGCCCCAAACCCAGCATGACTGGGGCAAGTGATGCAAAGGAGCTGGGATATGTTGGCAAATGTGACTCGTTATCATTTGTATGTCTTATGGGCGTCTCCTAGAGCAGTGGTTTTCAAGACTGGGGGGTGGAATGTCAGGTGCTGGGTGTCATTGCTGCAGGGGGATCGGGCGATCAGCGGGGGCTAAGGCAGTGACCTGCCTGTCCTGGCACTACAGACTGCGCTGTGCCCCAAAGCAGCCAGAAGCAGGCCTGGCTCCTAGATGGGAGGGGAGCAGAGAAACACACAGGGCTCTGCTTGCTGCCCCTGCCCCAAGCCCTAGCTCCGCAGTCCCATTGGCTGGGAACCTGCTGCTGGCTGCTTCTGGGGTGCAGCATGGTCTGTGGTGCGAGGGGAGGCAGGAAGCTACCTTAGCCCCCCTGCTGCACTGCTGACCAGGAGACAGTCAAGGTAAGCCCCTGCTGCCCCAGCCCTGACACCCCCAAAGCTGGAGCCCCCTCCTCTACCCCAAAGCTCTCCTGCTCCCCACTCCAGAGCCCACACTCCGGTCAAATTATGTCAGGTCGCAGCATCAACAATTTTCTTCAACTGAGTCATGAGAAAAAAGATTTGAAAAACCACCGACCTAAATAGGCAAGAGCTCCAAAAGGCGGGGGTCTATGTTACAGATTCTCATGCAGGGGGTGAGAAGTGCTTGCTGCAACTTACCTATAAGCCTGGGATAATAATCACTAAATGGAGGGCACCCCTCTTTCCGTTGGTGTTAGTACACTCCCATCAGACTCTCTAAGTAACAGCCTCGAAATAATCAACCATCTCCCCATTGCATACACCGAAAGCTTTAGTTATACGCCAGTGGCTGATGGGAATAGCTCAGAGCCGGTTGTACAGCATCAGCAACTCCAGGCCGAAATGCTGCCTGGTTCTAATTCCATGGAGATTAACCGTCCTGCAAAAGATAAATTCACGGGAGTTTCTCCGACTTCAGGAAACATGGGGGTTCTTTGGGAAGGTGGGGCTTGTTCAGTCTACCTGTTAGTGACGGGAGGAGGGGGAGCAGGGTGCGTGCCCCCACTCTGACAAGGCGAGAGAACCCTGCTTTCTAGCCCCGTCAGCCAAATTATCTCCTGCTATAAATCCCTGATGTATGTGTACTCAAGTACTGCTACATGCAAACCCAGCCACCCCATTGCATCCTCTCAAGGCTGGGAAGCCCACTCTGTTTCTCTAGCTGGAAGAGGTAATTAGTCACTTTAGCGTTGAGCGACGATGGCATTCTTATCAAAATGCCACTTGTGGCTTGCAGAGTAATATGTTTAATTCTCCGCAGAAGAGGATCCATGGGACGCGCCAGTCACATTCCCATGGGAGTAGTCAGCTGGCAGCGGTGACGGTTTCTTTTTAATAGAGCCGAACCAGGAAAAAACCCACATGTGCTCCTCAGAATCAGACAAGCACTGACACGACTGATCTGAAAAGGCAGGAGAGAGCGTCAAAGGCTAAAGGCAGAATGAGCCCATGACTGTGTGGCGTTCCGAGTGTGGAATGCACAGGACAGGTGGACACCTCTCTAGTCCGGCACAGGACAGGTGGAACCTCTCTAGTCCTGGCATCCCGGGGACCTGACTGCTGCCCAACCAGAGAATTTCCTGAACCATGGGAGGTCAGTATCGTCTAGCAGCATTACCAACACTTCCACTGCTTACTGGGCAGGGGACTGGACATGAGGGCAGGGGACTGGATTTGATGACCTCTTGAGGTCCCTTCCAGTTCTCCGATATATAAGCAGAAGAAGTACCTGTCAATTATAGGACCCATGTTAATGAGGCTAATTAAGTGGGCTGGATGTGTCCCATACATAGTTTTTGAGGTGGAAATGCAGATGTTAATGGCAGGAGACTTTGTAATTGAATGTCTTTGTTTAGGTCCAGGGTAATGGTGTAGATAACTTGTATAGATAACTTCCAGTTCTAGCCAGGCACGCTGAAAAGCTGGCCTGCCACAGGAACCAGCAATAACCATGCTCTTTTTGGGATTGGCTGGCAGCATGTGCGGTTCCAAATGAATTCCTCCTCTTTCTTTTGTTAGTGATGGTTTCACAGTGGGGGGCCTCTCCCTGCGGGCCCGGGAAGTAGGGCTGTCCTGTGTCACATTCCCAGTCACACCGGAACAGCGCGGTGGCAGCGGAGAGTTTCAACATGTGCAGAATCGTTAGTTTAACGAGGAACGAGTTACAAAGCCCTAGCCACCGGCAGAGCGGAAATGGTGCTGCATGGGGCACAGCGGGGTCCTGAGCCCTTCGTCCGGGATCTGTGGCACCTGACTGAGCAGTAACTGGCCAGGGTAGACTTGGCTGTAGAGACCCACATCTGCAAAGCAAATTCCTGACCGACCCCACGCAGAATTGGCAGTATGTACAAAACTCCCTCAGCAGGAATTATAATACATTTCTGCAAGGAGGCTACCTCTCACGGTCTCCTTCCCCCAGGCCCAGTCACAAGGTCAGGTGGGAGAGCAGCTGGGACAACTGCAAGATGTTAAAGTCAAGATGTTGAGTGGGAGCTGCTTTTCAGGGGTTGGTTTTTTTACAGAAACGAGCAACTGTTCTTTCCCAGCCTCGGCTTTGTGTGACTCAGGGCACCTGGTGGCTAATTGCCAATTGATAATTATCCCACAACGGTCACTACTTACACGTTCCTTGGGCTTCAGGCTTGCCGGCACCGTGGTCTGGGTCTGATGCCCCATACGAAGTGTGGGGAAAAGTCCTGCCCTTTCCAGCATTAACCCTTTGCTTGCCACCCGTGCAAGTTGCGCCCTCTCTGGTGTTTGACTGCCACTGAAAATGGGATATTCCCTTGGCAACACAGGCAGCGTGAGGGTCAAATGTGGCATTCTCTTAAAGTCAGAAGAAAGTTACCAGGGCAGGTTACGCATGCATCTTTGAAAGGCTGGGTTTTCGTTCCTCTTCCTTCCTATTCCTGAGCTCTCATGTTCTCCTCAGCAGTGTCTGCAGAAAGGTTGGGAAAGAACCAGCACAAACCCCTCACGCTGAAAACCTCCCCGTGGGTCTCCAAACTGAAAAACGCTCAGCGAATGCCAACTTTCCAAAAAAGCCTTCCAAATATCAGCCCTCGTGCTGGCCTGAGCAAGGGGCGCGCATCTGCACAATTAGCCCTTTTGTGCTAGCCCGCAATTCTGCAGGGTCAGGAATGGGCTTTGCAGATGTGGGACTGTAAGGCCAAGTCTACACGGGCAGGTTACTGCGCAGGAAATCAGCCCCCAGTCCTGTAACTCCTGAGGGGATCCACACCTGCAAGGTACTTAGTGCGCACTGGGCTCTGCAGTTGCTGCACTCCAGGTAAACCACCTCGACAAGAAGCGTAGAGCTTGCTGCGCAGTGGCTAGTGCTGGGGACCAGTGTTTGCTGCTTTGTGACTGGGCTCTGGAAATGGCCCATAATCCCTCCAGTGGCCACTCTGCTCATTGTTTAGAACCCTGCTGGCCGTCCTGCAGGCATGCACCCACTGGGCTGTGCCCATGAAAGCTCATGATACCATCTACATGTTTTGTTAGTCTATAAAGTGCTACCAGACTATTTGTTGTTTTTTAAGTTTATCCTGTACAGGCTAACTCGGCTACCCCCTGAAGCCCCTTTGAAAGGTTCGTTTGGGACAGCCTGCATGCTGTGCCAATCTGCTCTGGGACCCAGCGCATGCATGTGTGTGTGTGTGTGTGTGTGTGTCAGAGAGAGAGAGAGAGAGGGGAGAGAGAGAGATTGGTGTGCAAAGTTGGGGAAAGTGGCATGGGAGGGTTATGACAGGGTTTCTCCTGCCTCAGGACAGGTTGTTTCCTGCTGCTATCCGAACTTACAAGACAGCATGCTGACATCTCCCAAAACACACTGTCTCCTCTCTGTATCCGCACCCACACCCACACACTCCCTGTCACACGCACCCCCCCATTTCCCCAACTTCTGTCGAAAAGCAGCGGTCGATGTAACAAGATGACCATGGAGCACTGGGATGGGGACACCTGCATCGTGTGACACTGACTGCCCCATATGGCACGGCAAACCCCTCCCAAAATACCCTGCGGCCAGGTGCACAGAGGGATAAGCTCCCACAATGCACTGCTCTCTGTGGCATCACAAGAGCAGCTCAGGTGGATGGGCTTATGTAGATAGTGTGGACACATAACAGCAGTTTCTTTGCAGGGCTCTGGGAGCAGCACTGTACATCTACCAGTGTAGATATCACCTAAATTCCCAGCTGGACTCTGCACTTGAAGTGAATAGGAGTTTTTCTACGGACTTTATGGGATTCAAGATCAGGTCCCAAATGCCAGCAGGTACGTGAGGTCCTCACATGCACTGAAACCAGTCTAGAATGGTCGTCCAGGTTCCCCGTTGGATTACTGTCACCCCATTAAAGTCCAGGGCATGTGAGATTGTATGTTCAGATGCCTGGGAGTTCAGTTCCACCTGGCCATTCATGCAAAGTTCTGTAGCAAGACAGGCAGCATCAGCCCTGGGCAGCCCTGGGATACTCCGCAGTCTGGCAAGCTCCTGCCACCTTGGATGTTCAGCCGTGATGCGGTTACTGGAATCTGGCTAACTCCCAAATGTTCAGGAACCATCAAAGTTCTTAGAATAATTGTACCCAGAGAGGGAAGGTCTCATTTCAGCTAGAAAAATGAACGGAATGTTCATTTCAGCTGCCGGAAATGCACTGAACCAAACACCTCACTTTGTTTTATGAGGCTCCAGGGCCCCTTCAGAGTCATTTACACCCCATTCTGCAGATGCAGCAGAGCTTTTTAAACAAGTCTCTCCCCCCATCATGCCTGGGGGAAAGTGGTTTAGGCCATTTATTTCAGAACAACTTTGATATTCCTGGCAGCACAAAAAATGCAGGAACGAGATGGTCCAGGACCAGAAACAAGCTGTTGGGACATTCAAGGCTCTTCTGCAGAATGAACAAAGCGTGAATATAAATAATAGGGCTGGAAGCACCTAAGTGGGACTGAAGCCGCATCGAGGCCTTGTGTGTCTCTGTACGGGGCAATTATCCCGACCACATGCAGCAGGGCGAGATCCCTTCATTGCCAGTGTGTAGAGGCCAGATAGTGGCTTTCAGCACAGCCCCGTGTAACGGACATGGCATGAGAGGCACTGACACCTCTGTGACCATGTCTTCACTACAGGGAAGGTCGATGCTGCCGTGATCGATCTTCTGGAGTTCAATTTAGTGGGTCTAGTAAAGACCTGCTACATCAAACTCAGAGGACGTCCCCATCAGCGCCAGTACTCCTGATCCTCACGAGGAGCAAGGGAAGACGACGGGAGCCTTTGCTCCCATGGGTCTTCTGAAGTGAGGATGGCAGGGAAACTCAAATTAAGGTAATTAACCTAGCTGGAGTTGCGCATATTAATTCGACCTTTCCCCTTTAGTGTAGACCTGGCCTCTGAGTTTCATTTGCCCCGGCTCCCCCTCCTTCCTGGGGACTAGTGATCGATTCCAATGCTGGCCTGCAAATTTCTACTCCCCGTCAGCCATTCTGGCCAAATATGTGGCACAAGCCAAGTATCCGCCATTCCCCAGGGCCCTGCTTTTGGCAGGGAGTACGTAAGAGGGACCAGCTCTGTCAGACCCTGGGCATGAGATCTGAGGTGCAAGGGAAGATCCTACCCCTGCGCGCCCCCCGTACTGCTGTGGGTGTGATCCGGGGAGCAGGACACAATCACAGCACCTGTGAAACCCGTGACTCATTCTCCCCCAGCTGCATCTTCTTTCGCAAGCGCGCGCTGATGCTAATAGCAGGAAACGTCATTCTAACAAAGGCCTTTTGTGGCTTGTTAAAATGATCCAATATTTTGTGCAACCCAGCCCCCCCTCCCCGCAAGCCCTATTACACAATACAACCCATGCTTATGTTTTATGTCGGCGGCACACCACGCATCTCATGGAGCCCTGTGGCTCAGAACAATAACCTACAGGAGCAGAGTGGCTGCGAAAGCCACGTGGTTAACACAGGGAGGCACGTGGGTAAAGTACAACATTTTAGTCCAGGATTTAACTGGGGCTGAGGAGAAATAATGCCGATACCCCCAGACTCTGTATAACATTGGAGCTGTCACAGCTCACAGGTCGCGCCCACCCTTGTCCCCTTGGTCCCCAGACAGGAACCCCCTCTTCAGTGCAGCAACCCCCTCTTGGGGCACTCACTCTCACCTGGGGGGTCCACCCTTCCACCTCTGGGACAGTGCCTGTCAGGGCCTTCAGCACACCTGCCTCTGACATAAGCCCCTCCACCTGGGGGGGTCCACTCCCTTTGGACCCCCGGGGCCTCCACTCCCAGAGGGAGTAATGCCACTCTGTTCTCCAGACCAGAGCGACTCTCAGCCAGCACAAAACAGGAGGGTTTATTGAGCTTTGAACGCAGAAAAGGATCTCTCAGGCCTGTAGGCCTGGCCTCCCCAGCCCAGCATGTCAGTCTCCCCTGCATCTAGGTGAGCCCTGCCTGCTCTGCTCTCTGTCCAGACCAGAAGAAGGTCTTCCAGCAGAGCCTCCAATATCCCCCAGCAACAGACCCTCCACTGTTCATTGTCTCTCTCCAGGTAATCAGGGTCACCTGGGCCCCTTTCTTCTCCCCCTTCCTCTCCTATGTCCAATGTTCTCCCCTCTCTGGAACCAGCTGGGTTGGTCACCAGGTCTCCCCTCCGCAGCCCATTGTCTTTTGTCGGGCTGGAACCATCTGTGTCCTCTGAGCAGAGTCAGCCGGTCACAAGGGCACCAGACGCTGGGGTTCCAGTTCTGTGCTGTTCTCTGAAACAACAAGCTCCCGCTCCGCTTAACCAGTAACATCCCAGGGCAGTGAGTGTTGCCTCTGCATGCAGCCTCCCTTGAAACCCCCCAAACTCTCCACTTCTTCACAGGAGCCAGTCAGGGAACCACAACGCCAGTGTGCAAAAAGCGGGGCGCAGTCGCAACGGATTGCGAGGGAGGTTGCAAAGACAGCCTGCCTCTCTGGGCAGAGCTTGTGGTGTGCAGAAACACAAGTAAGCAATCCAGCTTTCTACTCCTCGGGCTCAGGGAGGCAGCCAAATGCACGCCATCCAGCAGGAGAACTGCTGGGCCGTGCAGATCCTCTGAATGCAGGTGAGGACCTGGCCTGGGAAATTCAGGAGGAGACGCCATCTGGCACGGCCCGGGGTTTGAGAGTCCAGCCAAGAAGCAATGAGGTGGAGAAACTTGGAGCAGAAGAATCCAGGCTGGAGTGAGAAACGCCCAGGAGAGCAAACGGATTCCGAGGTCACTTGCAAATGACCTTTCAGCTAGCACGACAATCTGGAGTCTCGCCTGGGCAGTTTGATAGGCAGCAGCAGCAGCTTTGTTACAGGGCAGCGTGGAGGAAAACAAGCCGCTTAACCCAACCCTCAGGCATAGCTGCCTTTCTACCTAGAGCATTGAAAACGGAATATATGAGAGTGGCTCGCGGTCTGCACGACAAGGCCCAACCGCAGCGGCATCCTGTTGTGAGGCCACCTCCCCATCGCAGGACATGCAACATCATTAAAGCACCAAGGAGACAAATCTGAAATGAGAACGTAGGAGCTGCCAGACTGGATCATCCCACTATTCCAGGGGTGGGCAATAAACGCCCACCAGCCAGACGCGGTTTTCCAGGGTTAGCCCCGGGCGGGCTGCCAGATGCTTTATTTACCTGCGTGTCTGCAGGCTCGCCCGCGTGCAGCTCCTAATGGCCGTGGATCGCCGTTCCCAGTCAAGGGGAGCTGTGGGAAGAGTGGTCCAGCCCACGCTGCTACCTGCAAACTCCCATTGGCCGGGAACAGCAAACCGCAGCCCCTGGGAACTGTGCTCAGCCGTACCTGTGGAAAAGCAGGTAAATAAAGCATCTGGCTAACCCTGGAGAACCACGTCCGACCCATGGGCCGCTTATTGCCCACCCCTGTATTATCCTCTTCCTGACAGAGATCACTGCTAGCTGCTTCAGAGGAAAGTGCAAGACATTCAGTAAGGGCTAGTTATAAGAACATACGAATGGTCAGGCTGGGTCAGACCAAAGGTCCATCTAGCTCAGTATCCTGTCTGTCTACAGTGGCCAATGCCAGATGCCCCAGAGGGAGTGAACAGAACAGGGAATCAGCAAGTGATCCCTCCTCTGTCACCCATTCTCAGCCTCTGACAAACAGAGGCTAGGGACACCATTCCTGCCCATCCTGACAAATAAGATACTGATGGACCTAACCTCCATGAATGTATCTAGTTCTTTTTTGAATCCTGCTAAAGTCCTGGTCTTCACACCATCCTTCACACCTGGCAAGGAGTTCCACAGGTTGACTGTGCGCTGTGTGAAGAAAAACTTCCTTTTGTTTGTTTTAAACCTGCTGCCTATTAATTTCATTTGGTGACCCCTTGTTCTTATGTTATTGACTCACTACCCCAGAGGGGAAGAGTCTTCCTAATGGCTTGGCAAAGCCATGTCCACCAGGCTGATTGAGAAAGAAGGTGTTTGGGTTGTTTGGCAGAGAGATCATTGGCCTGGTTCTCAGAAGGGCTTAGCTCCCATTCAAGCACCCAACATTTCCAAAATGGTCAACTGCCAGCCGCTTCCATGGGAGAATTCCCCACCTTCCCCTCCCATCTGGGCCATTTCCCCTCCCTACTCTCCCATCATCTCATCAAGAGCTTTCGGAGGGCGAGTTCTCTGGAAATTCTCGTCCCATGCCAATGCGTCCGCCATGCCAGGCCTCATGTCGAGGCACCACAGCATTTGCAAACCGTTGGGTCCCTTCGACCCCACTAGTGACCTCTCTCCACTCTGAAAACTTACCATTTATTCCTACCCTTTGTTTCCTTATCCATTGATCTCAAAGCACTTTGCAAAGGAGGCAAACATCACAATCCCCATTTCACAGATGGCAAAACTGAGGCACTGGGTGGTGACTTGGCTTGTCAAAAGTCATCCAGCAGGCGAGTGGGAGAGCTGGGAACAGAGGCCAGACCAGGGCTTTGTCCACAAGACTTCCTTTGCTTGACAGGAAACGAACCCAGGCGTGAATGACCCAGTCTCCGAAAGGCAACAGCCCTTTGGTTTTCAACATTTGCCAGTCCCCAGTGTGACTCAAAACAGGGGACAGACTTTCTGTCTGTGACCCCCAGTCAGAGAGGTCCCCCCACCGGCGGTTGCCCTGCCAGCGAATCCACAGAACAGAGTAAGTTTGAACCCAAATGTTCCTGGAGTTCCTCGTGCTGTTGTTTAGATAAGTTTAAATTAGCTGTGATTAAGCTAATTTCAAGGTAATTAACTCGGAAAGATATCCTCCACTTTTTAAAATTCTAAGTGGCTGTTCATTAAGGGGAAGCAAACGAGCAAGCTGTGTGCCATTTTAGAAAGCCGCGTAATTAAAGTACGAGGAGCTAAATGCGGAACGAACGGCTGAGTCATTAATGAAATATGAATATTCTTTATCTAATTAAATGCCATAATTAATGGGACATGCTCGTAGCATTGCTGTGGGGGTTGGGGGGGGACCAAACAGGGGAGTGGAAGCAAAGTGCTGGGAGGGCTGCTGGTTGACATGCTGCTCTTGCTGTGGGGATGGGATGGTGCAAACACTTCTGTGCTGCAGTCACGGCCCAGGTCTCTGTTTCTCCAAAGAGCAGGCCCAGCACCAGGGGCTGGTCTGGAGCTCCTTCCTCCCTACGCCAGCCCCAGGGAAGGAACACGGTATAGAAGAGAGAAGATGTTGCTATCAGAGCGCAAGTCCATCAGGAGGGGTTCTGAACCAGCTGCTCCAAAGACTAGTGAGGGTTAAAATAAATAAAAGGAAGTTTTTCCTCATTCAGCGCACTGTCAACCTGTGGAACTCCTTGCCAGAGCTTATTGTGAAGACCAGGACTTTAACAGGGTTCAAAAAAGAACTAGATACATTCATGGAGGTTCATTCATCCATCAATACTTATTAGTCATGATGGGCAGGAATGGTGTCCCTAGCCTCTGTTAGAGGCTGGGAATGGATGACAGGAGAGGGGTCACTTGATGGTTTCCTGCTCTGTTCACACCCTCTGGGGCACCTAGCACTGGCTACTGTCGGAAAACAGGATACTGGGCTGATGGACTCTTTACCAGAATCAGGCCGCCTGAGCACCCTGCAGCCCCGGCAGCGGGCGGCGACGCGATGACGGTTTCCGCCCCGGCGCGCTGCACCTTACAGCTGCCATCAGGCGCCACACTCCGCTGTGGGGCTGCAAGAGCGCTTCTTAGAGCGCCACGCCAGGCGCCGGGTTCTGGTTTCGGCGGCGACAGGAAGCCTTTGGTCGACCACTTCCTCATGCTCGCGGAAACGAGGTTTGAGAGGAGCGGCCGGCGCGTTTCTGCTTACCGATCCGCGCTTTGAGCGCATGCCGCGCCGACGATCAGCTGAGCCGCACAGTGCGATGGCTATTTTTATTTTAATGAAGCCGATATTTAAATCTCGGGCTCACTGACTATGTCGTGAAGTCATTTTACATGCCTCTGTCGGGCAGAGGCATAATCTAGACATACCGCTAGCTATGGAGCTGTGTTCAATTTCTTTGAATCATAGGACAAGAAGGGACCTCTCGAGAGGTCATCATGTCTAGTCCCCTGCCCTCATGCCAGGACCAAACACCATCCCTGACAGGTGCATGTCTAACCTGCTCTTAAAAAATCTCCAATGATGGAGATTCCTCAACCTCCCAAGGCAATTTATTCCAGTGCAAAACCACCCCGACAGGAAGTTTTTCTAATGTCCAACCAAAACCTCCCTTGCTGCCATTTAGCCCATTGCTTCTTGTCCTATTGTCAGAGGTTAAAGAGAATAATTTTTCTTCCTCCTCCTTGTAACAGTCTTTTAGGTACTCAAAAGCAGTTATGTCTCCTCTCAGTCTTCTCTTTTCCAGACTAAACAAACCCAGTTCTTTCAGTCCTCTCTTATTGGTCGTGTTCTAGACCTTTAATCATTTTTGTTGCTCTTCTCTGGACTCTCTCCAGTTTCTCCACATCTTTCCTGAAATGTGGTGCCCAGAACTGGACACAGTACTCCAGTTGAGGCCTAATCAGCATAGAGTAGAGCAGAAGAATGACTTCTCGTGTCTTGCTCACAACACTCCTTTTAATGCATCCCAGAATGCTGTTTGCTTTTTTTTTGCAACAGCGTGACACCGTTGACTCATATTTAGCTTGTGGTCCACGTTGACCCCTCGATCCCTTTCTGCAGGACTCCTTCCTAGACAGTCCCTTCCCATTCTGTATGTGTGAAACGGA
The DNA here is from genome assembly GCA_019425775.1 of Rafetus swinhoei. Taxonomy (NCBI): domain Eukaryota; kingdom Metazoa; phylum Chordata; order Testudines; family Trionychidae; genus Rafetus; species Rafetus swinhoei. The sequence continues at coordinate 10,842,439 of JAFJHL010000300.1, forward strand.
TTGTTCTTCCCTAAGTGGAGCACTTTGCATTTGTCCTTATTGAATTTCATCCTATTTACCTCAGACCTTTTCTCTAGTTTGTCCAGATCTTTTTGAAGGATCAGCCTCTCCTCCAAGGCACACAGTGGCAGATGTTGGCAAAGCCCCAAGGAAAGTGACTGGTTAGACAGCCAGATCCCTGCCCGCGCATGTTGAATCTCACCTATCAGCACCATTAATTCTGGCCTATACACTCGCAAGTTGGGAGATATAAGTGAATGACCAAGCAGGGCCAGATCCGGGAAAGACAGTGCAGATGGGAAAGGCCAGAGGTGTGCGTGAAAGCTCACCTCGGCCACAGGTGTCCTATACAATCATAGCAGCATCAGAGGTGATTTGACTCTTATTTGTTTGCTGGCATTAACCCTGCATTTCACCCATGTTTCCTATTTCTGATGGACTTTTCAAACATTTACAATTGTGAACAACATGGCATCACATTTAGTAAGGGACTCAGAGCCCCGTGACATCACTGGTAACCTTTACATCAACTCCACGGGGCTTTGGATTAGGTCCAAATAACGTCTAGGAAGAGGGTATTGTGCCCCTAAAATTGATAGACTCATTTTGCGTCAGCAGTTTTCCATGAGCTAGTTAGAAGGGTCCATTCTCACAGGCAGCCAGGCGTTCGAGAGCTCGTATTCATTGCCGAAAACAGCGTGCTCTAACCTCGATGGCTAACTCAAGATAGCACTCTTGGGGTGTGTCTAGACTACATGGCTCTGTCGACAGAGCCATGTAAAGTAGTTTACCCGACATAGTCAATGAAGCGGGATTTAAATAATCCCCGCTTCATTAAAATAAAAATGGCGCCGCACTGTGCCGACAATCAGCTGATCCGGCACAGCGTGGCATCTGAAGCAGCGGATCAGTTGACAAGGTAAAACTTTGTCGACAGCTCCTGTAAACCTCGTTTCACAAGGCATAAGGAGCGGTCGGCAAAGGCTTCCTTGTTGACCGATCCGCGTCTAGACTGCCGCTGTGCCGGATCAGCTGATTGTTGGCACAGCGCGGCAGCCATTTTTATTTTAATGTCAGGTAAACTACTTTACATGGCTCCGTCAACGGAGCCATGTAGTCTAGACACACCCCCTTGAGGTAAAACCCTAGTGGAGACAAGACGCTCCCTTACCTGGACAGAGTTATCCTCTCCCAGGGGTTGACCTTCATGAACCACAGTGCAGCATGACCATGCCTTATTTCCACTTGAGTATTACACGGAGATAAGTATCACGAAGAAAGCTGTCTTGGTGTAATAACCTACCCTTTCGGCAGTGTAGCGCCAAGCTGCATGGATGTTGTCTCACTCAGGAAAAAAGAAAGACACTTCAGTTAATGCCGAGCTATCTGAGTAACGTTTGCTTTGAGTGCAATCTGGAGACAGTTGCTTTCTTTAATATCATGTTCCTTCAAGCGTGAAACCCGAAACAACCTGAGAGGGCCACGACGTATATTTACAGTGGCGTTACAAATGTTAGTGGAAGAAAGGATCCCTGGAGCAGAGTCATTTCCCTTTTTTGTGCAAATATAAATACACTGAGATGCTGGTGCTGAGCAGTGAGCCGGATTCTAACATAGAAAAGTGGATGAAGGAATTCCCTGTGTTGTACCCCGGACCTGTTAGGACCACGTGCTCCAGCTACCTAACGACTCTCCCCACTGCAGAATGGCAGGCGTGCTCTTGGAACGGCCTCAGAGGTCGGGGGATTGCACAAATTGCCCCACAGAACAGTTTTTGCAACATAACTGCCCAGGGGTGGCCCGTCCATAGATGCACACTAGGCGGTCACCTAGGGCACCAAGGTTAAATGCGCGTTGAGGGGTTGGAGGCGGGGGCGCCGATTGCGTGGTTCGCCTAGGGCGTGCCTAGGGTGCCAGTTGCCGGCAGCTACTCTAGGGCCACTCCTGTAACTGCCCCCGAGATGCCCAACAGGGGGCACATTACAATATTTTTGATAATTAAAAAACAGATTTTTCAGATGCAAAACATTTTCACCAAAATATTGCACTTCTTTTTTGGGGGGTGGAGCATAAAAACAAATGTGTCCTCCGTTTGGGAATTTTTTTTACATTGAAAAAATTGACATTGTGATTGTTTTGGGGGGTGTATGCCTTTTCCCTTCCTTTCTCTCCCTTTCGTCCTTTCCTTCCTTCTTTCCAAGTGGAAAAGTGCTGCCAGGACTGGATCTGTGTGAGTGAAATTGTTTCTTCCCCTGTTCTTTTTTGTCCAGCTGTGTCAAGCTTCCCCAATGGTGAAGTGAGGATCATTTTTATTTATTATTGCTTTATCACAGGCCAGGCCCCCACTGTGCCAGATGCCGTATAAGCAGGGAAAACCATTTATTCCCACAATGAATATTTTTTCTCAAAGCAGCCTGAAGAGCTGAGGAGGATGAACGATGAATATTTTGGTTTGTGGGGAACAAAATTCATTTCAAATCCTACAGAAAAAACAAACAAACACATTTCTCAAATCTTTTGATGATTGAAATATTAAAAGAATAATTTCGGGACGAATGAAACATTTTCTTTCAATCTGAAGCATTTTTTTTTTACATTTTAAAATGATTTTAAAACAAAAGCAAATGAAAAGTCTCTCTGAATGCAAAAAAATGTGAAACATTTTATTTCAAACATGTCAAAACAAAACATTTTAGTTTTTTCAGTTTTCCATAAGAACGGACAGACTGGGTCAGACCAAAGGTCCATCTGGCCAGTGTCCTGTCTGCCGACAGTGGCCAATGCCAGGTGCCCCAGAGGGAGGGAACAGAACAGAGAATCATCAAGTGATCCATCTCCTGTGGTCCATTCCCAGCTTCTGGCAAACAGAGGTCTCGGGACCCCATCCTCCACCAATTTATGTGTTCTGAATCCTGTTAAAGTCTTGGCTTTCCCAACATCCTCTGCAAAGCGTTCCAAACGCTGACAGTGAGCTGGATAACAAAACAATTCCTTTTATTTGTTTGAAACCTGCTGCAAAAGAAACTCAATTAAAATGTGGTGAAAATCAGCACGAATTCGTGAAATGCGTCAGCATCCCTAAATCCGCATTTTTTTGCCTAAAAAATGTTTTAGCCTGAAAATTTCACCCAGCTCTGTTAATGAGCGGAGCTGAACTAGTTCAATGTTCAGGCAAGGCCCCAGTGCAGGGTTTCTCCCTGGCAGGCAGGCTGCCTGGATCCACCACTAACCCCCCAACCTGCCCAGGGAGGGCACTTGGCAGCATGCAGGGGGCTCTCGGTGCCAGCTGCTCCCTGGGCTGGCCGACACGTGGCAGAACCTCATCTCTGGCAGCCGTCTGCACCCATGATACACATGGGCGGTGGGTGAATGCCCAGCAGGAGAAGACAAGCCCCAGCCCTGCCCCTTCCACAACAAGCCCCCACCCCAGGCTACTGCTCCCAGCCACTGAACATCCCCAGTTCCCTCGTGGCCCCACCTCTCCTGGCCAGCCAGAGCAACTGGCAGCCAGTGACTTGGGCAGCCACGCTCTAGCCCGATCCTTCCTGGGTGGCCAGAGGGCCGGGCAGAAGTGCCCCAGCCCTCCCGGGCAGCAGAAGCGTGGACAGTTTTGGGAAGGCAATGCCTTCCCTTGCCTTTGTTACCCACCCCAGATGATGATACACAAGGGTCCTTCATCCGAGTGTATCCTTCAAGATGGTTTGGCCAGGATTTCTGAACACACCCGACTTTGGTGGCAGGATGGTCCAGACAATACGGAATCAGACTGGCACTGGGCTTTCTGTCCAGACTCTGCCCTGAGACTGATTTAGGCTGGACTGGAACCACAAACTCTGGGAATTGAAGGGGGGTGGAAGGAAGGGGTGCCCCAGGGGAGGATCACCCTTGTGTCATTGGCTGGCTTTGAGCAGGGTTAGGTAATGCAACGTTAAGGATCATGGGAGCCTTTGTCTGTCTCCAGGCCAAGATTTTCAAAAGCTCAGGGTGTTTGGAGCAGGGGTGTAGCTGCAAGTGGGCCATGGCCCATCCACTGTATACCCAGCCCCCTTCCAACCTGCCTAGTGCTCCAACCTGGGGCTTACCCAGTTCTGCCCTGAAAGCTCCCCATTTTTTGCCCACCTACCGCAAGTCGAGGTCCACCAAAGTGGGGCCTTCTGGCTATGCCACTGGTATGTAGGCTATCGTGCCCCTCAGCTATTTGGATACTGAGTGTTGATTCAGTGCCACGTACGCGTACGTTCCACCCTTGTAAGTTCTTGTGGCTTCCATTTTTAGCTGGCTTTTTCCCCCTGCACTCCTCCACAGGTCCCTGTCCAACCCCTGCTGCATTAAATATGGCAGGGCAGCTCTGTGTCTCACAGCGGCCTCATTCCTTCTAACACCCTTCAGTGATATAATTGAAATTTCACAGTCATCAGCTTCAGAAATTGATTCTGACATTTCCAGTGTACTCGGTGGCCAGAATAACGTACTCATGCACCTTTCCCCGCCCCGGAGCACGGGGTGAGCCAGCCACCGCCCTCGTCAACCATTTCTTCCTTGGAGGTTTTAAGTTTGCAACGGATTTTTGTTTGTGTGTTCAGAAGCCCTCCCCTGCCAAGGGCCTACCCAATCCTCACCCCCATTCCAGCCATAACACAAGCCCAGAGCAGCAAACATGAACCTCCAGCACCTGCTCAGCGAAGCAAGAATTCTCCAGGAGCTGTGAATTCTTGGTGAGATCGGTGAAATTTAACCCAGGCATCTTCAGAGGTTTGAAAAGCAGGGCTCCCGCCGCCCTCATTCCCTGGCTTGTGGCCCGGGGCGGCTTGCTGGACTGACAGGACTCAGGATTCTGAGGCGGATGCGCCGGCATGTTATAGTGAGTCTGGAGCGAGCGAGCGGCTCGTTCGCTGCCATGCAGCCGCCTCAGGAAACTCTAGAGACGTCGTTGCATGAATAGCCTTGCAGCACCTTAGAGACAAACAAAATCTGTAGACGGTCTCATGAGCTTTCGTGGGCACAACCCACTTCTTCAGGTGAATAGAGTTAAGGAGCCCAAGTTCCAAATAAATAGCAGAGAAAGAGAGGGGGTAGGGGCAGTGGTGTAGCGAGGAGAGTGTGTGTGTGTGTGTGTGTGTGTGTGTGTGTGTGTGTGTGTGTGTAACACACACACAGTCTGGGGGTAGTTCACTGTCCCAATTAGGGGCACTGAGACCACTTACAGAGAGAAAGAACGAGTTAGCTCTACAGCCTTAGCTGAGCAGCTGCTGGCTTTTTGCTCAAGCTGTCGAGGCTCCCACACTAAGCTCCAGAGGTCCCAGGTTCGGTTCTGCTGTTTGGTGTTACACAGGTTTGGTTTTCAATTGGAGAGCCGTGATGCTGCCTATACAAAGCCACACTTTGTTCATCAGCCCTTCTCCATCAGGTCTGGTTGTGGCATGGAGGAGATTTTCAAAGGCAAAAGAAGAAGGTGGCACCTCACCAGCCTTGGATCGGTTCCTCAAGAATTCTTGCTTAGCTGAGCAGATGCTAGAAGTTCATGTTTGCTGCTCCGGGCTCCTCCACACCAGACATATGGGCTTGTGTTATGGCTGGAGACTTGTTTAACCTGTCAATTACACAGGAGGGAGCCCCTGTTGTGCTCACAATGTCACAGAAACAGGAGCCGGACAGCACAGGGATTGGCGGGTCGCTTGATAAGCAGTGAGAAGCCACTCTGCTCGGCAGTGCTCAGGCGTTGGTGAGCACGGGCCAAATTCGGCACTGCAGGGCGCCTTACCTCGTCAGTTACATCTGTACACCACGGGCGTCACCTCGCACGGCTGTACCTGAGTGTGATTGCACGAGGGTGAGGAGAACTCAGCAATCTGAGAGGGGGACATTAGAATCCACCCTGTGTTGGGACTGCAGAGCGTAGACTGTCTGCTCATCAGGACTGAGTCACTGCAGAGATTTTTCCACTTTACTTAACACTAGGGGACTGCGCCTCCTGCTCGCTACGCTCACCAACCCCCATCTCTGGGGGTAGGCAGCCCCGGCTCTCCCCGGCCTCCAGCCACCAGGGAGGGCCAGGCCAAGGTGTGGCAGTCCTGGCCTGCCTCAGCTCTCTCCCCCCAGCTGCCAGGCCCCCTGGCTCTCCCCTGCCTCCAGCCGCCGGGGCGTTGGACCAGGCTGCGGCTGGCCTGACTCTCTCCCCTGGCTCCTGGGGGGTTAGCGGGGCTGAAGCTGGCCTGGCTTTCTCTCCCTGGCCCCTGGGGGGTTGGGCTGAGGCTCTGCCCCCCCAAGGAGCGTCCAAGGCCGCCTCAGCTGTGGCTCTTCCCCCCTCTGCCCTTGGCCCCAAGGCCACCTTGGCTCTTACTCCCCCCATCCCTGCTTTTGCCCCCCTTGGTCCATTCCATCTCCACCTACCAGCCCTGGCTCTTTCCTGCCCCTGGCAGCCAGGAAGCGCAGCCAGGGAGGGGAGCTGGGGCAAGGCATGGCTCCCACCCCCCCAGATCACCGGAGAGGGGGAGGACCCCTGGAGCACCGGGGGGGGGGGGGGAGCGGAAAAGCCGCACAGCTCTCGGCTTTGGCCCCTTGTCCTGGAGTACTGGGGTGTGGGGGAGGGGAAAAGCCGCGCAGCTCCTAGGTCGTGGGGCTTGTGGCTTCAGCTCCCTCCAGGGAGGAGGGCCACGCCGAGGCCTCCCCAGGCCCTACGCAGCAGCCAAGCACTGGGGAAAGGGGAGGCAGGGAGGAGGCAGGCGGGACACGGAGTGATGCGATGACGTCACTCTGTCGACCCGCAGGAAAAACTTTTATAATATGTCGAGAGAGAAGGGTCGCTGTTAGCAGCAGAGAAGAACCTGATGTAACCCTCCCCTTCCCAGATGAGGCCCCGTTGGAGATGCGGGATCTGAACGACAGTCACACCTGAATAAGTGCCCCCTCCGATCATGGGTTTTCCATGCAGGCACGCTCAGTTTACAAACCCACCTAGTTGGATGCTAGTTTAAGGTAATGAGTTGACTTTAAACTGGTAATCACCCGGCCCACAATTCCCTTGTCTGTGACTTATTAAAGGGTCAGCGGAACCGAATGCTTCACCGCCCGCCGAGATGACAGCAAGCACAACACGGTTATTTAATTACGCTCCGAAACGCAAAAGGACTTTTCTCCTCGCTGCATCTTTGCCTCCTAGTGGACAAAAGCCCCAGCACAACCAAGAGCCAGGAGGGGAAATGAGGCAGGGGAAGCACCTGCCATCCTGGGACCAGACAGCATGTCCCTGTGGTCCTGTCACAGCATCACCCATCAAGGCAATTATGGACCAAGTAGCTTCTGCTGCAGTAGCACCTTCCACCCCAGGCTGACTCCCTGCGCTTCAGGGTCTTATCCCCCTCTTACACCCAGGGAAAGCGAGGCACAGTGGGGACTTGCCTAGCCTCAGCTCGTGCAGCAAAGCGGTGCTGTAATTGGGACAAGCCCCCAAATGTCCTCACTTGCAGTCTGTTGCATGCCTGCCCCTCCAGGCTGGTGTAAGTGCCTAAGAGGTGACCAGCTCTTCCGGGAAACACACAGCTCTGATCTTAGTCGGAGAGTCACAGGCCTTGATTCCTGCCTGGCTGTTGGCCGGTGGAATTTGCTTTCTTCCAAAGCATCCTTCAGGACCCAGAGATCCTGCCTTCCCGGGGCCTGCAGAGACAGGGGCCAAACAAGCCCGTTTGCCCCCAAAGCTCATCACCGCAGAGCCAGCCTCCCCTGTGCGATCAGAGAGAGGCCACCCAGAACCTGCCCTCTGCTCCAGGAGGGCAGGGGTGTCAGAGCAAGGATGATCTGGAGGCTGCAAAGCTCCGAATTCCGTCTCCAGCCCTGCGGAAGACTCCCCGCGTGACCTGCGGCAAGTCCCATCGTCGTTGCTTGCTTCCCTTTCCCCTCCATAAAACGGGAATGGGGAGCCTTCCTTCCTCCCCCTTTATCTAGCTGGTCTTTTTGCCTGTGTGCTTTTCGTGGCGTCTCTCACGCTGTGTCTGGGCAGCCCCTGGCATAGCCAAGCTCTTTGCTGGGGTCCTGAGGTCCTGCAGGCTTGTGAATAAAACCACCCAGGCTGCCTAGTACACAGTTGCTCTAAGAACCCCAAGAAGCTGCTCTCTGCATTTCCATCCCTCTCCCCGGCCCCTCAAGATGGTGGCTTACAGCTGCGAGCCGGAGATTGTCGCTGGTGGGCAGGGTTTATTTTCCTCTGTGGCAGGGGTGCCCCGGGAATCCTCCAGCTCTCGTTAACTTCCTCACAAACTTCATCTTGCCTCCCCCTACCCCGCGTATTTTTGTTACACAGAATAAAGCGGCTGTCAATATCAGCCCCCTTCCCTCCCCCACCCATATTTCCAGTTAGACAGTTTGGGACAGAGAAACAAATGACAGGGAAGGTCCTGGCCCGGTTGGCCTGGCCCAGCCCGGGTTTCAAAGTGGCTGCGTCTCCAGGAATCCATCAGCATGATCTTACTTTCGCTGCCTTAGAACAGTGTTTCTCAACCAGTGGTACGAGCCCCCTTAGGGGTACTCAAGAGAAGTCTGGGGGGTACGTCAACACAACTGAAATTTGGAGAAAACTGAATTTTTGTTTTAAGTTTTACAGCCCTTTATTGTTTTTGTACTTTTTACACCCAAAAATTTCATCGCCCACCTGGCGACGATTAAGTTGTTTAAACAAATGTGTCGCAACGGTAGAAAAAAATTTTGTGTGTCTGAAAACTGTAGGTACTGGGGGTACTTATAATTTTTTTTTTAAAGCGGTACTTTATAAAAAAAGGTTGAGAAACACTGCCTTAGAACAAGCTTTCCAGTGAGACTCCTTGGAGGCCGTAGAAGGGAAACCAATAAATCAGACCCACAAATAAACTCTCTCGTTTGGGTTACGAAGATTGAATTCTCTTTGATGGGGCCCATCAGCCATGAAGGAGCACTAGGGGAGCGGGAATTGCCGAAGCACGGTATCAGGAGAGCCTTCAGCATGCATTAATGCCTCTGAGTGGCTATTACGCTACCCCGGTCCCTACCTGATGACAGCAGAGGGGCCGGGAGACAGCCAGAGATGGGCATGCCAGATACATTTGGGGCGGGGCCCTGGCAGAGCCCTTTCGCGGACAAAAATAAGTGAGGCTGCTGAATCTCAACCATTGCCCTGTGGTGGTAACACAGCTCAGCAGCTTTTCATCCTCCTTGTCTCCAGGCCGCCATGAGAAGTGGTTTCTCCTGCCCCCCACCAGCCATGGGGCTAATGGCACTGGTCTACAATTTTTTAGAAGTCGTCTGCTTCAGAGATAAAATGTGCTATTTATTATGTATTTTGATGTGCTGAATTCAAATGTGACAATTAAAACAACTGATTGGCTACTGTTTCCAAGATATTTAAGTTTTTACATTTTACGTCTATGTATATTGTGTAGATAGTAGAGTTTTAATCATAAATTGTAAACCTAGGTCTTTTCATGTGTTTATGGTTACTTTACATGATAATATTTCACCTGTCCTGTTTATGTAACACTTTAAAAATCAGCAAAAGGGTTATATAAATAAAATTTATTATGAAACAAAAGGCAAAAAACTATTATGTACATAGTTTAGTCCTATTCAGTGTCTACTCGGCGCTTCTTGGCTTGTCTCTTGTATTCATTAAATGGAGCATCTCTTGTCACTGTCAGCAATAGTCTGCAAGCATTGATGGGCTCCATTTGCCCTGATAGTGTTTCTCCATTGTTGCAATGTCCTGGTGAAATCGCTCGCAGTGCTCGTCGCTCACTGCTCCAGATTGTGGAAAAAATCTAGATGAGAGTGCAAAAATGTATCTTTAGTGACATGTTGCAACCAAGGCTTTGTATGCCTTGAGGAGGTTTTCCACCAACAACCTGTAGTTGTCTGCCTTGTTGTTTCCGAGAAAATTTATTGCCACTAACTGGAAGGCTTTCCATGCTGTCTTTTCCTTGCCACGCAGTGCATGGTCAAATGCATCATCTCGAAGAAGTTCACAAATCTGAGGACCAACAAAGACACCTTCCTTTATCTTAGCTTCAGTTAACCTTGGAAATTTTCCACGGAGGTACTTGAAAGCTGCTTGTGTTTTGTCCATGGCCTTGACAAAGTTCTTCATCAGATCCAGCTTGATGTGTAAGGGTGGTAACAAAATCTTCCTTGATTCAACAAGTGGTGGATGCTGAACACTTTTCCTCCCAGGCTCCAATGACTGTCGGAGTGGCCAATCTATCTTGATGTAGTGGGAAATCTCTTGCATGACTATCCCATTCGCAGAGAAAACAGCAGTACTTCGTGTATCCAGTCTGCAGACCAAGCAAGAGAGCAACAACCTTCAAATCGCCACAAAGCTGCCACTGATGTTGGTCATAGTTTATGCACCTCAAAAGTTGTTTCATGTTGTCATAGGTTTCCTTCATATGGACTGCATGACCAACTGGAATTGATGGCAAAACATTGATCTGTTGGCTCTCTCCAAATCATTGGCACTGCAAAAGGCATAGATTTCCTTTTCCTGTTCAACCACTGGCGAAGATTTGTTGCACAAGTGTTGCAGCATATGTGTGGGGCCCACCTCTTGTCCTGATCTCCAATTTTGCAGCCAAAATAAAGGTGATAGGCTTTCTTAACCATAGTGGTTGTGATGCAAAAGTCACTTCACCACAAACATAGCAGAAGTTATCTGCACTGTTCACACAAGTACGAGGCATCTCTGCTCACTTTGGCTAAACAGAAATGTGTCCTTTTGCAAAATCAAACACTGACAAATAAGAGAGCACAACACTGTATGATTTCTAGAGCTGATATAGGGCAATTTGTTCAGCAGAGTGATGTAAGCTTTGTTATGATTGCATCATCCATGACTTCTAGGAATAACATGATGCAATTCATATTGGCTGTGTCTACACTGCACCCCTTTTCCGGAAAAGGGATGCAGATGAGACAAGTCGGAATTGCAAATGAAGCGGGGATTTAAATTTTCCCCGCTTCATTTGCATAAACATGGCTGCCGCTTTTTTCCGGCTCGGGGCTTTGCCGGAAAAAAGCGCCAGTCTAGACGGGGATCTTTCGGAAAATAAAGCCTTTTCCGAAAGGTCCCTTATTCCTGATTTTCGTTCTCAGTGACCCAGAATTAGTAAAGTTTGACTACATTTATTTCAGAAGCATTTTGGCTGTAGAGCAGTGTGGCCTATAGAGCTCTATGCAATGGGAGCTGTGAGGTGAGGGGTGGGTTGAGGCAAGTTTTGATGACACAGTCCAGTTGGCTACCCGGAGAGGGGTCCTTGCCAATCAGGCACGGAGATTTTATTGACCTTTGGGGCATGGGGGAAACGGGTTCATCGTTTAAAAATGCAGCCGCCTTTGCTGTCTCTCTGCTATTGACAAGAGCCGACGTTTAGCACTAATACCACCGGCCCGGTCCTCAGGCTGGGCCAAGTTCTATTCAGCACAGGTGGAGGATTGGGCCGGGGAGGACAACGTTACTGTTCACTCCCTGCACCTGATCCGGACCTGGTTTGACTCCTGTTGCCACCCAGAGCAATCTCTGAGCTGCTCTGAGGGTGCGTCTACACTGCACCAGAGCTTGCAATAAGATACACCATTTGAGCTATGCAAATTGCATAGCTCATTTCGAGCTTATTTCAAAATAGCTTTTTTCATCCAGCACCCAATTTCGAAATAACCCGCTATTCCGAAACGTCCCTTCCTCCTCATGGTTTACAGAGAGTTTGGAATATATTACAGGGTTTACAGGGATGTCGGAATAGTGAGCCCGTTATGTTTCAAAATAACGGGCTTGCTGTGAAGACGCGGGATAGGTATTCCGGGATTCTCCGGTATCCTGAAATAACGTTGCAGTGTCGACGTAGCCTAATGGGGCAGAGCTGCAACAGCCTGAAGGAGCAATTCCAACAGCGGGGGGCGATGCCTGAGTGCGGTAGCCACATGAAAGCTCCACTGCTGTGTGGGAGGAGACTTCATCACTCGTACGGCATAAGGCCGGCGGCGTGAGGAGTCCAAAGCATGTGATCCAGGTGATGAGAACGAGAGGCAGAAACACCCCTGAAGTATGATGATTTAGGACAGGGCTACTCAACTTTGGAAGCTCCGGGGGCTGCAATGATACTCATAGCACATGCCGAGGGCCACAACTTAAGTGTAGTTGCATATACATGCAAATATATATGCAAATATATGCAAATAGCTTCTTTCACACTAACGGGCATGAATACAAAGATTAAAGCAAGACTACACAACATACAGGCCCTATATAAGACAGTTCTGCTGATATTAAAAAACGCAATATTTACCCGATTTCCACCCATATGAGCACTTTTAATGAGCAATGATAGTCCAGGAATTTAACCACTAAAACTCATATCAACAGAAGACCATTATATTGACTACTTTTTGTTTTGGCTCCCACCCGTGGGCCGCAAACAAACGGTCTGCGGGCCGCGTGGAGCTCTTGGGCCGCGTGTTGAGTAGCCCTGTTTTAGGACATTGGCTGATGAGGTTTCCTAGTTCAAAGTCTGTTTCTATCTTCAGAGCTAGGCTTGTGGCTCAGTCCCCATTTACAGAGGGGGAAGGGCTTGTGAGTATGAAAAGCCGCTGGGCATGGGAGGAGCCTGCACAGTAGGAACCAAAGTCGGAACAGAGCATTTTTAGAAATGAAACCAGGAAAAACTCAAGCAAACACACACACACCCCAGCTACAAGAAAGACAGAATTTGACCGTCACAAAACACCAAATCATCATCCCAGAATTGCAACAGATACACTTTGTTGTCTTTTCAGGCCCTAATTCTGCAAAACACTGAAATATGTCTTAACTTTAATCACCCAAGGAATCCCTCCCCTGATTCAGCCAAATGCTTTGATTTCAATGGGACTGAAAGCATGCGCTTTGCTGAATCGGGATGGAATTACTCCAGTGCTTACACCTTCTCCCTGGATCATGGCCTTTCTGCAAAGAAGGGAGAAGGCAGGGACTTTTTTAGCACAATGTGCAGAGATTTGGCTCCTTGGTTCTTGGAGTGAACACTTCACTTTTTGCACTGAATGTGGTTGTCTATAATAACAAGAGACGTGGCATGTGGTATGTGGGAACTTCTAAATTCCAGGCACATATATTATTCCTGTAAAATATTCATCCTCCTATGTTGCCCTTTTCTGAACTTTTTCCAATGCCAAGATATCTTGGCATTAGAAAAAGTTCAGAAAAGGGCAACAAAAATGATTAGGGGTATGGAACGGCTGCCATATGAGGAGAGATTAATAACACTGGGACTTTTCAGCTTGGAAAAGAGACAACTAAGGGAGGATACAATAGAGGCCTATAAAATCACGAATGGCGTGAAGAAAGTAAATAGTGAAAAGTTATTTATTCCCATAACACAAGATCTAGGGGTAACCAAATGAAATTAATAAGTAGCAAGTTGAAAACAAACAAAAGGAAGTTTTCTTCACACAGCACACAGTCAACTTGTGGAACTCCTTGCCAGAGGATGTTATGAAGACCAGGACTTTAACAGGGATCAAAAAAGAGCTAGATAAATTAATGGAGGGTAGGCCCATCAATGGCTCTTAGCCAGGATGGGCAGGAAAGACATCCTGAGCTGCTGTTTGTCAGAAGCTGGGAATGGGTGACAGGGGAGGGATCAGTTGATTGCCTTTCTGAGGGCACCTGGCATTGGCTGCTGGCAGAAGATAGGATACTGGGGCTGTGTCTAGACTACACCTCTCTGTCGACAGAGAGATGTAGATTAGGCACGTCGAAATCGCTAATGAAGCGGGGATTTAAATATCCCTGCTTTATTAGTATAAACATGGCCGCCGCTTTTTTTCGAAACAGAGCTTTTTTTAATCTAGACATGGATCTTTTGAAAAATAAACCCTTTTTTGAAAGAGCCTGTAAACCTCATTTTCTGTAAACAACTGAAAGCACTAGGAGATGAAGCAGAATCTCAGGAAAATGATTCGGCAAGTGCTACAAGAATTCAGAACTTGAGAAAGGGCTGAAGAGAACCCTCTCCCAACGCTTGCAGGTTCCCTTTATGTGTCATCATCTTGTAACAGATTAAAGGCAAACAGGCCTTTATCAAAGGGAAATGCGTTCAATTGTTTCACCAAATTACCTTTAGGAAATTGTCAGAGATTTCACTTGTCATAAAAGGGAGAGTGAGCCAGAGCAGAGTCAGCTTTTCACTCTGGCTCGCATCGCAAAATGCCTGTGTTATCTGGGCTGGCACTTCCCCCGTTGAGGGGAATGCATTAATACAAATAATGGTTTAATCACAGACAGTTTGTAATATATATGACCTCCCACTTCAGCGTCGCTTGTTATCACTTCCTCTGCCTCCTCATATCGCCGCCCCTGGGGATCAGATCTTCAGCCGAGGTAAGCTGACATTCATTCAGGTGCCAGCAGAGCTGGGTGTATTTGCAACAGCTGGGAATCTGACCCTGGGGTACCAAACACTCGCCACCTTTTACTCGAAGCGGTCGCTAAATAAAATATCCCACTGTTTACATTCAAAATGCAATTGCCAAGCTATCTGCCTGACCGGGGAGGGAGTAACAGTAAGAGGGTCCTTTTCCTCTAGGTCAATGGGTAAGAAACATTAGGGAGAAACAGAGCGGGGCATTTGCCACAGGACACGGCCCTGACTCAGTCTGGGATGGGGCCCTGATAAAGCTGGGAGAGACCCCTGTGCTGTGTTATGGCATGTGCCGGCACATGAGAACATGGATCAAGTGGAGCACAGTATATGGTAGGTGCACTCAGGGTTTGTAAAAGGCACTGTCCCGGCTTGCACGGTCATTCCAAGAGGCCACCCCAATCTTCCAGTGCAGCCCCTGTTCTGGGCTAGACGATGACACTGAAATTTACTGTAAAAACGGATTTTTCTTTTCTTTTCTTTTCTTTTCTTAATGCAGTGCTTTCCTTGCCTTCTGGAGTGACAGCCCTGAGAAAACTGTGCCCCGAGTGTCTCACCAGGACATGACATCTCGGAGACAACAGAAACCCAGCCGTCGATTTATAGGCCTGCCTCAGCAAAAAAGCTAATTCCTCCTTCATGTTCTGTTAGCTCCCCGTTGCTCTTAGTTCTATCATATTTAATACCCTGCCATGAAATGAATGCTGCCAGTGCCCCTCCGAGGGAAGAGACAGAGGAGAAGCAGCTGACTGCATTGTGGCTGACGGTTTGGTTTACAACGCGCTTGTTTGTGTTGCCACACTATTAGACAAGCAGCTTAATTAAAGTAAAATCACCAATTACTGTAAACACACACACACACACACACACACACACACACACACACACACAGAGGATTGCCTCTGCAGATTAGAGTGGATAACTCCTGATTGTCTGTTAGATAATTAACTCCAGGTTCAGCCGCAGTGGAGCAAAGCAAGCAGCCCCTTCCCGTCTGCGCCCTCCTTCACCTTTCGGCGATCGGGAGTGACACGCTCGGGTTACCCAGCTGAGGAATTCGTGCCGCTAATTGGCAGGGAGCATGTGCCAGGATTGCTGCGGATGCTAAGCCTGATGATGAGGCTCCACGTGGAGACACTGGATTGATGGCTAGCGGCTAGAGAGAAGGGGCAAGCAAACCAACCTTAACCAGGAGCAACTCTCTGAACCACTCCCTCCTGGGGCTGACTTGCTCTGTTTCACAATGACTCCTTCAGGCAAGTTACTAAGCAGAATTAAATATTCCATAGGCATTTGCGGAGGTGAAAACAAACACACCCTCTTTGAATGGGAACTAGAGATCGTTAATAAATCAGAGAAACTCAGCAAGGAGGGGAAAAAAAACCCAAACAAAATCTTCTCCCCACCCATTACAGAAATCCCTCTGTCGCAGCCAGCAGCAGGGAGCAGAGACTGACTGATTGCCATGGAGACACAGGCTAAGGAACACAAAACTGCTGGTGTGTAAAGGAAAGGGGTGATGCTGGGGATCCCGCTGGAGAATGTCAGCCGTGCCCCTTTGTTTGGCTTCTCCTCTGGCTCAGCTCTTTCATTCTCCCATCTCTGAAGCACTGTGGGATGTTCTGAGTAGCACCAGAACTGGTCTGTGGCCTTAGCCCTTCTGTGGCAGACAGCTGGGTCAAGGCCTTGCGTGGAGAAAGGAGTTTCTTTTACTGCTTCTTTTCTGTTCTGGTTCCCAGACTATTTCATTGCCTTGATATACCCGAGTGCCTGCCGGAAACTGACATGAATCCTCTGGACCCTAGATCCTCACTAGCCATGACCCAAACGACTGACTCATGTCACTATCTCTAATCGGGGGTGGTCAGCCACATGGTCTTACCCAGTGATGATGGACATAAATCAGACATCAGAAATGGTAACATACATAAACCAGTAGGGCAGGGGTGGGGAACCTCAGGCCCGGGGGCGGGATGAGGCCCTTGGTTTACCTGGATCCGGCCCCCAAGGCTCAAATCACACACTGGGGAGCCTGCTTGGTACTCCAGCCCCCCCTACTGCCACCCCACAGGGCTGGAGAACACAAAATCTCCTAGGCTACATGCCCCCCAGGCTCTGGTGGCCAATGGGAATGTGGGGAGTGTCTCTCTCCTCAGTTGGGGGCCATGTCAGTGAGGAGTTTTTTTTGCTTCTCACTTGTGTGCGGCCCCTGACTGATTTTTCTGTGGGTCAGCGGCCCCTGACCCAAAAAAGGTTCCCCAACCCTGCAGAAGGAGAACATTTTAATCTGCCTGGTCATTCGATCATGGATTTAAAAGTAGCCATTCTTCTACAAAGGAATTTCATCCGCCAATGACAGCGAGAGAGTGCAGAATTGGTATTCATCTACAAATTTTACACTGTTTCCCTGGGCTTGAACAAAGAGATTAGCTGGATCATAGAATCATAGAATACTAGGACTGGAAGGGACCTCGAGAGGTCATTGAGTCCAGTCCCCTGCCCTCATGGCAGGACCAAATACTATCTAGACCATCCCTGATAGACATTTATCTAACCTACTCTTAAATATCTCCAGAGATGGAGATTCCACAACCTCCTGGGCAATTTATTCCAGTGTCTGACTACCCTGACAGTTAGGAACTTTTCCTAATGTCCAACCTAAACCTCCCTTGCTGCAGTTTAAGCCCATTGCTTCTTGTTCTATCACAGAGGCCAAGATGAACAAGTTTTCTCCCTCCTCCTTATGACACCCTTTTAGATATCTAAAAACTGCTATCATGTCCCCCTCAATCTTCTCTTTTCTAAACTAAACAAACCAATTCCTTCAGCCTTCCCTCATAGGTCATGTTCTCTAGACCTTTAATCATTCTCATTGCTCTTCTCTGGACCCTCTCCAATTTCTCCACATCTTTCTTGCGGTGCCCAGAACTGGACACAATACTCCAACTGAGGCCTAACCAGCGCAGAGTAGAGCGGAAGAATGACTTCTCATGTCTTGCTCACAACACACCTGTTAATGCATCCCAGAATCATGTTTGCTTTCTTTGTAAGAGCATCACATTGCTGACTCATATTCAACTTGTGGTCCACTATAACCCCTAGATCCCTTTCTGCCGTATTCCTTCCTAGACAGTCGCTTCCTATTCTGTATGTATGAAACTGATTGTTCCTTCCTAAGTGGAGCACTTTGCATTTGTCTTTATTAAACTTCATCCTATTTACCTCAGACCATTTCTCCAATTTGTCCAGGTCATTTTGAATTATTACCCTATCCTCCAGATTAGTTGCAACCCCTCCCAGCTTGGTATCATCTGCACACTTAATAAGCGTACTTTCTACACCAATATCTAAATCGTTGATGAAGATATTGAACAGAGCCGGTCCCAAAACAGACCCCTGCGGAACCCCACTTGTTATCCCCCCCTTGTTATGGATGTCGCATTATAAAGCCAGTCTCTCTTGCCTCTAACTTCTGCATTTTTATATCAAAAGCTAAGAAGGGAACACTTCCAGCCCACTTAATTAGCCTCATTAACACCGGTTCTACAATTGACAGGTACTTCCCCCTTCTATTATAAATATCTTGGTTCTGTTATTTCCACTCCAGCTCATCTAAGGAAGTGACTTTTGCCCCCAGAAGCTCATGATACTATTTATTTTTGTTCGTCACTAAAGCTATGTCTAGACTGAAAGGCTTTCAGAAAAAATTTCAGAAAAGTGGACACGTTCTTTCGCCATCCATGTAAACCTCATTCTATGAGGCATAGGGGATGTGCCAAAAGAGGAGTTTTTTTCTGAAATTTGGTCCCGTGTAGACGGGCCAAATTTCGGAAAAGCCTCTTCCAAAAGAAAAGCGCGAAAAGATATGCAAATTGCGATTCGCAATTTGCGTATCTTTTTCTGACTTTTCTTTGCAGTCTAGACATAGCCTAAGTTGCCACAGGACTCCTCATTTCCAAAGATGAGGAAGATTGAAGTGTCCGCTTGGAATGACAGTGCAGACCAGGAGCTCTGCCCTTCACAAAGCCACTGGAGACCTACCATGTATTACATCCCCCAGATCCATGTGTTCATATCATGTAGCAGCATGGCACCCGGGTCTTTCGCAAGCTTTATCAGGGCCCCATCACAGACTGAGACAGAGGCGTGCCTTGCTGCCGATGCCCGCTCTGTTTGTCCTTTCCTTGGCCCTAGTGGCACACATCTGTGTTGGCAGTCAAATACTTGACCAGTGGATCTGAGAAAAAAGGGGTGAGAGGGAGGATGTAGCAACATGTGGAAAGCTAACTAAAGTGACAGGCTCACATTCACGGGCGAGCAGCAGCAGTAGCCAGATCCTCTCACATACGAAGTTACTAAGAAGGCAAGACAAAACAGATGCCTCTTTCCTGAGAAATGGCTAAGCCAGACTTCTCAGCCGTGTTTGTCTGGAGGGACCACAATAGAGAGAGATTGGACATGTGATCCAGGGAGCTAAAGATCCTAAGAGGTCTTTACCTTTCTAGTGTCTCTCAGCACACTTTGGAGCAGAGGCCCAGCCACTCGCCGACACGTGGGCGGGTGTCAAAGTCGTGTATAATAACACGATGTACGGGAAAGTCACCAAGGAGCCTGACGAACCTGCAGAGAGATTTGTGCAGGAGGAGGCTGTATTACAGAGCGCTTTTGGCAGCGGCACTCAACCTTTCTTGGCATTTGTTGACTCCCTTTGGACATGTCAAATGCAGGTGCGGACCTCTTTGGTAATCCATTTTCTGCAGGGCTGGTGTCAGACTTCACCAGGCCCTGGGCACTGTGTGTGGGTGTGGGGCATGGCTCAGAAGGGCTGGGGCCTCAGGAAGAAAGAGCAGGGCTAAGGCTAGCCAGCCCTCAGTACCGCCTGTACCACTCCGCGCCTCCCCCAGCCAGCCCTCGGTGCTGCCCAGACTGCACTGTGTGGGTCTCTGGTGCTGATTTAAAAGGCCCAGAGCTCTGGGGGTTTTAAATCCCCAGGCCCCGGAGCAGCTGCCTCCTTTGCCCCCTCTCAGCGACCTTGATTGTCTGAATATCTAGCTGAATTCTGGGTCTCCGGACTACTGATTGAGAACCACTGTGTAGGCCTGCACTGCAATGACATACCTGCAGTAGGTGGGGTTGTAAAGCTACG
Source organism: Rafetus swinhoei (assembly GCA_019425775.1). NCBI lineage: Eukaryota > Metazoa > Chordata > Testudines > Trionychidae > Rafetus > Rafetus swinhoei. The sequence continues at coordinate 10,862,017 of JAFJHL010000300.1, forward strand.
GTGTAGCTGTTCCGAGCCCAGGCCTCTGGGACTCTCCCCATTCACTAGGTCTCAGAGCCCGGGCACCAGCCCAAGCCGAAACATTTGCACTGGAATTTTATAGCCCGGCAGTCGGAGCTCCACGCGCCCAAGTCAAGCAGATACAGGCCAGCTGCTGGCGTGTTACCACACTGTAGACACACCCTCTGCCCTCTCAGCCACTTCGCTCTGGCAGGTACAGACTTCACACTTCTACAGTCAGGGTCTGACTCTGACCCAAAATCTGTTGCCTTCCAGGGAGTGTGTATAGTTACTTCCATGGGCTTTTGGACCTGGCCCTTAATTCCCATTCCATTACTTCAGTATCCTTCGATCATCAGGCAGGGGTTAATAATGTTCAATTAATTGATTGATTATGGTGCCACCTGGAAAGCTTAGTTTTTAATGATGCAAGCCCTAAAAACGCTGGAACATGCTTCTGTGCCTGTATTTTAACACGTGATGCTATTCACGGCCATTAAAAAGGAGAGTTACAGCCCTTTACTCCTTTTCTGTGTAAAAAAATTCCACTACCTGCCTCGTTAACCCCCCAAATAGTGTGTACTTCAGGGTAACTCTCAAGTGATCAGCACAGGGCCCCACAGCTAACGGGACTACGTGTATGTGGAAAGTTAAGCAAGTGCTTTGATCTAGAATAGGGTCAGGAATGTTGCAGCCGTACTCATCTGTCCAGACCTCAACCTTCTTCTCTGTAAGGGTATGTCTAGACTACATGCCTCTGCCGACAGAGGCATGTAAAATAGACTTCCCGACATAGTCAATGAAGGGGGATTTAAATAAACCCCACTTCATTAAAATAAAAATGGCCGCCGCGCTGTGCTGGCTCAGCTGATTGTCGGCACAGCGCGCGAGTCAAGACGTGGATCGGTCGACAAGGGAAGCCTTCGTCGACCACTCCTGTAAACCTCGTTTCATGAGGCATAAGGGATTGGTCAGCAAAGGCGTCTTGACTGCCGTGCTGTGCCGACAATCAGCTGAGCCGGCACAGCGTGGCGACCATTTTTATTTTAATGAAGCGGGGTTTATTTAAATCCCCGCTTCATTGACTATGTCGGATAGTCTATTTTACATGCCTCTGTCGGCAGAGGCATATAGTCTAGACATACCCTAAAATGTGTCCTACTTCATGGAACTGCGGTGAGGCTGAAATAATTAATTCCGGGGAGTGCTTAAATATCACACTGTTAGGGGCCAGATTAGAGCTGTTCAAAATAGTTCAGTTGAATTTTGTTTTAGGGTTAAAAATGTCTTTTTTTCATAAAAACTAAAATTTCTGCAGGAAATCCTTTCACTTTCCAGGAGCTGTAAAAATATTGGCCAGGTAAGCAAAAGTGTGCAGGAAAACCAAAAACTAGGACCCTGCACTTTCAAACCCAAAGGCTGTGTCCACACTGGCGCGATCTTGCGCCAAAGCAACCTCTCTTGCGCAAAAACTTGCTGCTTGTCTACACTGGCCGTGTGTTCTTGCGCAAGAACACTGACAGTCTACTGTATAAAATCAGGGCTTCTTGTGCAAGAACTATGATGCTTCCGCTCAGGAATAAGCCCTTTTGCGCAACTGTTCTTGCGCAAGAGGCCAGTGTAGACAGGCAACATGAATTTCTTGCGCAAGAAAGCCCTATGGTTAAAATTGCCATCAGAGCTTTCTTGCGCAAGAGAGCATCTACACTGGCATGGATGCTTTTGCACAAAAGTACATCTCTTGCGCAAAAGCACATGCCAGTGTAGACGCTTTCTTGCACAACTACTTTAACGCAAGAACTCTTGAGCTAAAGAGTTTTTGCGCAAGATCATGCCAGTGTAGACGTAGCCAAAGAGTTTCCTCTCTATTTCTAACTGGAGTTCTTGTCATTTTGGCTTCTCTGCTCTGCAGAATGCAGCTACTAAGTTCTCCGTTCAAATAACTGACGATGGTTCTCCTCCCACCCTCCTCAGCTTTTCGCTCGTTCCTGTGGTGGTGCGAATCAATAGTTTTTTTTTAATGTTATAAAATAACCAAAAAATGATGCGAGTGGGCGAGAACTGACAGATGAGGGGAAAACAACCCTTCAGAATCATAAAAAGGTAAAAGGGGGTGCGGAGGAAGATTTTTATTGTGGTTCTGCAAAAAATCAATGAAGAGTTGCTATGAGGCGGTGTTTTAGATAACAAGCAGATTATATCAGTTTTCATGGAACATGTTGTTTGGCAGGCAGGATGCATTGGGAGGCTATAACGGCACATCATAAAACCGACGTTAGTTTTGAGGACTAGGAGATTTAAATAAGACCCAAATGCTGAAATGTTGCTATGTTTATTATTTATTCAATAGTCTGAGAGGCAACCCTGGCTGTCTTCAGTCTTCGAAGCTACTAAAAGTACAAGTGGAGGCAGGTGATCAATAAGCAGGGGTGGAAAATAAGTTTGTTTTGTGCCTCAGCAGAATGCCCTAAGTATTAGTCATCAAGGAACTGGCCCAAGAGTTGTCAGAGAGAAGTTTTTAATTTTGACACCCCTAGAAGAGGTGTGCAGGATGTCAGACGTCTGTGCCAGCCTTTTGCCTTTAGTAATGTCATTGCAGTGACAGCTCTTTCCTAGCTCACTTTTCGGACGCTGGGACCCTGACATCACGCTGGAGCTTGAAGTAGGAAAATAATCCAAAATGCTCAGCCATTAGCTGTAGTAAACCCTCTAAACCAGCGATACTCCGATCGAGACTCGTGAGCAGAAAGTGGCGCATTAAGGTGTCTCCTGCGGGTCTTGCAGCCCATGATAAACGGAGTGGTTTAATGATGAACCAGTCTAAGTTATTAACCAATCAGGAAGCCTTTACTATGTTAACCAATTGTGGAATACTTGGTTAGGCACTTTGTTGTGAGAATATTGTTCTCTTTCTCTCTCTCACACACACACAAAACAATGAATTCACACTATTGTTTGAGAAATGTTGATCACTGATTTTTGCCCCTGAACCACTGAGGTCTGAGTATCCCTGCTGTAAGGGTATGTCTACACTACAGCTTTTTGTCGGAAAAACGGCCATTTTTCTGACAAAACTTGAGGAACGTCCACATTGCAATTGTGTTCTTCCGCAAGAAAATCGAAAGAACAGAGGGGTTTTTCCGGCATTGGCAATCCTCATTCTACGAGGAAGACGCCTTTTTGCGAAAGAGCTCTTTCGCAAAAAGGCGTGTGTGGACGGGGAAGAGGGAGTTCTTTCACAAGAAGAGGAAAGAGGAAAAAGCACAGGTGCCCTGGTGGCCATCCGTCCATAGCAATCACAGCTTATATGCGAGAGAGCGTCCATTCAGTGTGGACGCTCTCTTTAGAAAAATCAGATCACTTTTTCAATGCGCTTTTGCAGTGTGGACGTTCTCTTTCCGAAGAAGTTTTTGGAAGATCTCTTCCGGAAAAAGCTTCTTCTGAAAGAAGCCTGCAGTATAGAACAGTGTTTCTCAACCTTTTTTTATGAAGTACCCTGTAGGGGTAAACTGAGGCAGTCCATGGTATTTTGCTAAGAACCCCTCTAAATTTGAGACAGGCCTGGGAACACACAGCACAGGCAGTTAACATAACCTTGGTTGCCCTGGCAATCACATTCCAAGAGGGCCTCACTCCGATAAGACTCTGGCTGGTACCAAAACAACTTTTGTGGAAGCTGTTCTCACTGTCTTCCTTTAACTCTAAATCAGCGTTTCCCAAACTATGGGCCACGGCCTGCTACTGGGCCACGGGAAAAAAATACCGGGCCTCAGTGTGGCTGCCGGGAGGGGAGCGGGGCAGGCTGGGAGGAGGTGTGTGTGTGGGGAAAACTGGCTGCCGGGTAGCAGGGTTGGGGGCAGCAGGGCTGTCCAGTGGAGATTGGGGAGCGGGGGCCGGGACGGGGGGCTGGCCGAGGGAGATCGGGAGGAGGAGGATGGAGAACCACCCGCCGGAAGCAGGGCTGGACAGGGGGCAGCAGGGCTGGCCAGGGGAGATCGGGAGGAGAAGCAGGGGAGAATTGGCTGGCTGGGAGGGAGTCAGGGGGAGCGGGGCTGGTTGGGGGAGATCAGGGTGGGGACTGGCTGGCAGAAGCAGGGCTGGCTGGAAGACGGGGGGGGAGGCTGGATGGGGGAGATTGGGAGGAGGAGGATGGAGAACCAGCCGCTGGAAGCAGGGCTGGACGGGGGCAGCGGGGCTGGCCAGAGGACATCGGGAGGAGAAGCGGGGGTTGGGAGCAAATCAGCTGGCTGGAAGCGGGACTGACTCGGGCACATGCAGACCCGGGCGCACGAGTGAGTCTGGCCCCGGGGATTCCATTTTGCCCCATACCCTCCCTCGAATAGTTGCGAACTGCCTGGCTGGTAGACACAGCATGAGCACATCTACCAGCCAGGCAGTTCACAGCTAAGGACTGATACATCTAATAATAATAAAACTTACCTAAGTAGAAAATAGCAGACATTTTATAAGTCTGGTATTTTCTCAATTTGTTTCCCGGACAGAACCCTCAAATACCAGATTGTCCGGTACAAAACCGGACACCTGGCAACCCTACCCCTCCTTGCACCCTCCCTCCTAGCCAGATACCCTACGCCCAATCTGCTCCTGCTCCCGCCTCCTGGAGTGCCCATGCGGTGCTGGGTCCCCCAAGCCCTGGCCCAGGCTGGGCAGAGGAGGCAGCTGGGTGAAACACTGAAAATTTATTCATTTTTAATTCTTTTTTATATGTGTTATATTTTTGGGTTGCAAAAAACAGTACTGAAAAAAACCAGGTTCCAACTGAAGTAAAAAGTTTGGGAAGCCCTGATCTTGCCAGCTTTCTATCCATCTTACAGTCTATTTATCCAATCCATATTCCCTTAACTTTCTGGCAAGAATATTGTGGGTGACCGTATCAAAAGCTTTGCTAAAGCTGGCACTGGGCGCTTTGGGAGGACCAGAAACAAGTTATTTGAATATTCATCATTTGCTTGATGAATATGCAAATATGCAAATGAATGTTACCGGTCCTCCAAAAGCTCATGAATGGATTTACTGGTCCTCGTGTCAAAAAGTTTGGGAACCCCTGCCCTAGATAATAAGCCTGGAACCCAAGGACTAAGCCAACGCGAGGCAGTATCACCCCACAGTAGACGCATCATAATTTCAGCAGACAAAGTTACCAATAACATGTCTGTTTTGTTTATGTTGGCTTCCCCTTTAGCTTGTTAGGAATAACTACCTGTATTATTGATAAGATGTTTAATTGGCGATGGGCGGAGCTGCTGTGTAACCTTTGTAGTTGATTGGTTTACGGGCTCATTCCCTCTTGCCGCCAGACTCTATCAAATTGCTTCTCCTCCGTCCATCTGCCACCTATATAATCTATTGTAATGTTTTGTTTAACCAGTGTTCACCAGGTTAACCCCTGTGGGACACTCTACCAGCTGTGTGCAATAAATCCTCTGCTTGTTTTCACCTGCATCCAGAGTGTCCAGAATTATTCCCTACATACCCCCTTTTCAAAAAATTTTTATAAGTACCCCCAGTATCTACAGTTTTCAGGCACACAAAATTTTCTTCTACCAACACATTTGTTTAAACAACTTAATCGTCGCCAGGCAGGCAATGAAATTTTTGGGTGTAAAAAGTACAAAAATAATAAAACGGTGTAAAACTTAAAACAAAAATTCAGTTTTCTCCAAATTTCAGTTGTGTTGATGTACCCCCCAGACTTCTCTCGAGTACCCCTAAGGGTACTTGTACCACTGGTTGAGAAACACTGGTCTAGACGTAGCCTAAGATAGGAAGGAACAAAGTCAAATCTATGTTCGAACATGTTTAATTTATACGCTCCCCTTTTGACTAGCGGCAGATGGGTTGCACTTTCCATACACATTGGACATTTTCTGGTTTTCCTATGATACTTTTCTCCCTAAAATCACCCCTGAATAGACAGGGAATATAGGAATAAGGCAAAGGCACCACGTAGGCAGCTGACTTGCTCATTTGCGTTTATAAAAGTGAGACTTAGTTTCCCTTGACAGTCAATGGCTGTTCAGCACCTGGCTTACCAAGATGTTTCTGAAAATTGCTCTAGGCACCTGTCTGCATCTTTACGCACCTAAATCCCTTGGTGAATCTGACCCAGATTCTGAGACTGACCACGAAGTGTCTTTGGAGAAAGGGATTTTCACCAGAGTCAGGCTTCCATGGCAATGAGCTTTGCTGGCTAAGTCGGAAGAAGGCCGAAGAAGGAAATGCAAGTCCCTTTCTTGCCCAGGAGGAGGCATGCCTGGAAGTGAAACAAGATGCTGCACTTTTGATTGTATTTAACAACTTGGAATTCCTCTGCCTTGTGGGAGCGGAGGCACTAAAAGTCTAAGATGGATCTGGCAGCACAAGCTGAGCTAAAAGACCCAGCACTGCTAGCCAAGTTAGTTGAAGGCCCAGGCCCCACTGGATACAGGCAGAACACTGTCTGGAGTGAGTGTGGGTTACACAGGCTTCTGGTGGACAGAGGGCAGGGAAGAGTTGCCATTTGTTCACTGATATCTTGGCTTCATATGTGAAGCTCCCCAGGGCACGTTTTGCTTCCAGATGGCCAGGTTTGGTGGACAGTAGTCAGAATGAAACAAGATCTCTCAGGCTGGCTCCCAGCTGGCCCCTTTTGAGCGCTGGACCTGAGCTGCCTGCTTAGACGGAGTCCATATGGAGCTCCAACTTTTGTAATAACCGTGGGAAATCAATCAGGTAGAGTACTAATGGAACAGCCTAATTGCTGCAGGACTCCATGACTTACATAACAAATCTAGCGACTCAATGCCACGCCAATGAAAGAAAAGTACGTTCTTCAGGAAAAGCTAAGCCCCTTCCTTAGTTCCCATGGGACTCTTGATTGATAGAAGATATATTATTGGTGCATAAAGTCAAACTGTATCAGTCTACCCAACTGAAATGCTATTTTCCTCCTATTACCGGACACATTTCTAACACCCCTACTGCCTTTTGCATGCAGTCATGGAGAGCTCATTCTCATGCTAATTGCAAAACTAATTGTTCTTATTGCAATTCCCATTATATAGCATATTTATATTGCAGATAATGAGATGTTTGGATTAAATGGCTCACTAAAAGTCAATAAAAAGAAATTTGCTTGACTATTCTTTTAATTTTTCAGATGCAGCGTTAATACATTTTTATTTCTCCCCAAAGATCTGAATTCATTAAACTGCCTAAAGCAGCAGAAAAAAAATGTATATGCAAAGGGTGGGGAGGTAGTAATGCCACACACAAGATATTGCAGAAATGAATGAGCAGTTGTCCAGCTGTGTCCATCCCAAATGATTAGTAATTAAATGTAACTGGAAGCATAGTGGTTATGCTACTCGGATTGGTTTAACTCTCATTGTAGTTTATATGAGGAAGAAGGGAAAGTCTCTCTGTGTAACCTCAGAAATCTGCTGAAGCTGTTTTAGATTTTAGGGGGGTGGTGGTGAGTCTGTCCATGTGGTCTTTTTCATGCAAGTGACACTTTTTGCCACATATTTTTTCTTTTCCCAGTCCTAGGACCTAGTTGTTTAAACCAGAATTGACCATGACTCTTCTGACTCTCTTGCTAATTAGGTTTCTCCAAACCAAACAGCACCTTCGTGAATACAAGCACACCGAGACATCCTGAGAGGGTGGGACACCCTGAGGCTGGCAGCAATAATACAGTAGGGTGCTAGGCAGATATTTATAATTAAGAATTTACCAGTGGAACTCCTTGACACATGATATCTTTGAGGCCTAGAACTTAGAAGGATTCAAAAAAAGATTTAAACTGTTCCATGGATAATGATGATATCTAGAACGCTAAAAGTGAGGTTAAAAAACCAATAAACTCAAGTGTTAGGTGGGATATAAAAATTCATGTTAATGGGCATAAATGAACCTCTATCTGTTGTGGGTTAAGGAGGAAGCTTTCCCTAGGGCAGGTTACCCCATAACTGCTACTACAGGAGGTCTTACAGCTTCCTGGTGAGGGCCACTGTTGGAGGAAGGATACTGGATTAGATGGAACACCGCTCCAGGAAGGCATGGCAATTCCTTTGAGTGGCAACTCTTAAGGCCAGAAGATACCATTATTTTCTGCAGAAAGGGACCTGGGGATTACAGTGGATGAGAAGCTGGATATGAGTTAATAGTGGGCTCTTGTTGCCAGGAAGGCTAACGGCATACTGGGGAGCATTAGTAAGAACATTGCCAGCAGACTGAGGGAAGTGATTATTCCCTCTATTTGGCACTGGTGAGGCCACGTTGGGAGTACTGTGTCCAGTTTTGGGCCCTCCAGGAGTGCTGGTGGCGGTAGGGGCAGAAAAGGGCAGTGAGAACTGGGGCTTCTCCAGGGGTCCTTATGGAGGGGATGGGGCAGGCAGGCAAGTCTGGGACCCCAATTTCTCTGTAGGGTCTGGGACAAGGAGTCTTAACTGAAGTAGGGGGCACCCATGGGCCGGGTGCATTCACAGGGGTGCCAGTGCCTCCTCTTGCCCAGTCTGGTCCAGGATCGCTCCCCTCACCCCGCCATTTTCTCTCCTCCCTCCTCACTTCTGCCCTGCACTCCCTGGCCTCCTCAAGCAAATAGTGGTGGGGCCAGGGCAAGGTGCATAGGGCAGGTGGGAGCTGCCTTGCAGCACCCTCCACCAGCACTGCTCCAGGCCTGGCAGGGGCCCGAGGGCACAGGGAGGAGGCAGGAGCCATGCCATGGGGGAGTCCAGCTGTCTGCAGCACACAACAGCCAGAAACCCCTGGGCTGGCCACTGAACCTTCCTCTTCCCCATCCTCACTCGCACCACCAAGTGGTATGTGCCTTCCAGGGACAGAGGTGGGGCCGGAGTGGAGCTGTGGAGGCTGAGGCTACCTGGGTCCAACTCCACCTCCATTGCAGCAGAGGGGGCAGGGAGAAGGCAGCCCTGCCACCAGCTGCGAGCAGCCCCTTACATACCCAGCACATGCGGCCATATAGGGGCACCAGAAAATTTGGTGCCCCAAATATTCTGGTGCCCCATGCAGCTGCATATGTTGTGTATGCCTTGAGATGGTCCTGTCAGCCACTGGACATCCAATGAGTGACCCAAAGTACATATTGCATTCCCCAACGGAGGCATCTGATTTGTGGGCTTCCTCATTGACAATGGTGACAGAACATGAAATTCACTGTCAGCTGCCTTCTCTGTGCCTCACTCCCGAAGTAATTCCATCCAGCCATTCATATCCGATTACAATGCAAATAGATAATTTAGCCTCCTCTGACAACAAAACAGCAACAAAAATGCTCTTTTTAATAGGTGTAAAATTATCCATCTTTGAGGATAATTCCAGATGAGTGACTGCAGAACCTCGGGAGTCAATCAGAAATAATGCCCATTCCCATAATGAAAAGCTGTGATAATTTAATAAAACTGCTGTATTAAAAGCCAAGCGAGGGGAGCAGTTATGTCATTCATTTTAATACCATGCAAATGCACACTGTAGATTTGCACTTAGCTTCTAATTATTGTCACAGGCAATGCCAGTCCTGAAAGGGCTTCAGCAGAAAGAGATGGAAGAGGAAGAACAAGCGTCCAAAGACTGGCTGGAGTTGTGTCAAGTGGCTAGCGTGCTTACACGGATGTTGCAGCATGTCGGGTGCAGGCCTGAATGCTCCGTGAGCATCTGTTACTATTAGTATTAATTAGTCTAATTAATTAATCTATTGCAGCAGTGTGAGGGACCCTGCCAAGTGTTACCCCCAATACAATGATGCTCACAGTGACGGTGTTTTAACATAGGCCGCGGATTGGGGATCAGAGCTGTGACTGGGAAAACGTAGAGTAAGTGCCAAAGCTTTCAGAAAAGAATTGAACCTCTCCCTGAACATGGGGGCCAAACTAAAAAAAAGTCCATTTTCTTCTGGGTTCGGTGCTAGGACCACTCTGAGTCCAGTCACCAGCAGGCGGGGAGGAAATTGATGCTGGCAAAAGATGCTTCTGTTCATCTGCTGGCAACCTGTCCTCCCCACCCCCCAAACCCAGGAGTCACATGGATGTCAGCTGTGACGATTTATTTGTGTGACAGGAGCTGAAATTCAGGCCTCAGGGTCCAGGAGCTGCATGTACAGCAAGTAACAGAAAGTGTCTGTCCAGGCATACAGACATGGGGGTGTGGGAAGAGAGCTTTCCTCTTACTTGTTTCCAAAAGGGGAACTGAGGCACAGAGCACTAGAGCCTGCAGCACAGCAAGGAACTGAGCCCAGATTGGCTGTGTCTTCCGCCCAGGCTATAACCACCAGGCAATCCCATGGGGCAATAGGGGAAGATAAATTACATGCAAAGGACTGTTTCCTGGCCTCTGAAATGAATCAGAAAGAAAAAGAGTGATGCCAAAACAGCACCATGCCGCAGCCTGAGAGGAGACCTCGCACCACATGCCCTGTGCTGAGAACGCCTCATCCTTGTACATACAGGGACTGATCCTACCGCTGGCACCAATCGAGCTGTTCAGTGGGCTTTGGATCACGTCAGAGCATCCCCTAATGTTGCCAAGGTCATCCCAGCCCCAGGGCATCTCATGTGCTCATCTCGACACATTCTGACCATGCAGGCTCTGACCCCAGGGAAATTGCTTTGTGTTGGAAATTATTCCGTGATTTCTGTTTTGCCAGAAGATTGTGCTCTTCTGCAAGAGGATATTCCAGTCTTATTAGAATTATTTGTCTCAACTCTAATAATCTATCGTCTTCCAGCCCAAATGCTGATGGAATCAGATTTGTTGCATTCAATCTTTATGGATTTCCAGCATAATTTAAATTCACTGTGAGGTGAGGGGATGGTTCTGATATTGTCCCCTGGTCGGTTTTGATTGCGTGTGGTTATTGTTCCGTGGCTGGCTGAAAGCTCAGCGGCTGCTTACAGATCGCATTGTCTACAATGACTGCTACCTGTACCAGTTCATATAGGCTTCCCAACATTCGCTCTGTAATTTCTGAGAGCGGCTTGTCAGCCTTTCAAGACACAACAAAGCACAGGAGGGACATTTTCAATATGTCTTTTTTGCAAAATTAGACAGAGGAGCTTTCAGCCCCTTGAAAAAAAGATCCTGAGCATAGGAAGTTTGAATGGGGGCACCCAACTTGACCTGTAATGAAGTATAAAAGAGGAATAAAGGCCTTTTATACTAAACTTGCCTTGCAGAAGAATTCTTTCTAAATTCACTTGCTTCATTGTCAGATGTACTCAGAAGGAACAGGGCTTCACGTTTCTACCTACCATTTTAGCACCTGAATTATGGTCATGCAGGCTATGTCTACACTGCAGCACTACTTCAGAATACCAGAGGTATCTTGAAATAACTATTCCATGTCTTTTGAGCACGCCTGTTATTTCGAAATATAATGGGCTCGCTATTCCGACGGCCCTGTAAATCTCATTCCATAAGGAATAAGGGATGTTTTGGAATAGCAATTTATTTTGAAATAAGTGCTGTGAAGAAAGTGCCAAATTCCAAAACAAGCTATTTTGAAATTGACTCAAAATAAGCTGGGCAATTTGTGCAGCTCACATTGCGTAGCTTGTTTCGAGCCATGGGTGCAGTGCAGATGCCCCCTCAGGGCACGTCTTCACTTGCCGCACTGGAGATTGATGTTCTGGCATTCGATTTAGCAGGTCTAGTCCAGACCCACTAAATTGAACACTGAAGGCAGCTCTGGCCAGCGTCTGTACTCCTCGCAGTTGCAGGGAGTAAGGGAAGCCGATGGGAATGTTTGCTCCCCGTTGATCTCTTGCAATGGGGACAGCACCAAGCTCAGCTGAAAGTAAGCCATGGGTTCCCAAACTGGGGGGCGTGCCCCCCTGGGGGATGTGAAGAAATTCCAGGGGGGGGCGCGAGGCAACCCAACCCTCCCCCCATCAAGTTTTGCTGCCCCGGTCAGTTCCTTTATTTATTTTTTTTGCTGAACAAGTTTTGCTTTTGGGGGGGTGCATGAGGGTTTTTCAAAAATCAAAAAGGGGGCGTGATGCCGAAAAGTTTGGGAAGCACTGAAGTAAGCCAACTGCAGCTACATATTGTACCTTCCAGGTCTAGTGTAGACCTGGCCTCAGAGAATAATCAAACTGTCCATCCCGCCAGTGGGATAGATTTGACTTCCGTGATGGGAGGTATTCTGCAGAGATGATGCACAGGCGGAATGGGGAGAGGTGGCAGATTTTTGCATGACAAGGATTTCCCCGGACTAACCAATATGATCTGGTTAACTCCTGGGGAACGTTTAACATGAGAGAAAGTTTGGCTTCACTCGCCATGCCACAAGAGTGCTGGACAGATGCTTCTATTTCATGAATGGAAAAAAGGCAGAACATTCCCGAGAGCTTCTCCTTGAAGCTTGACCTGGTCGACGGAGGTTAATGACACTGTGCGAGGACTAGCCGGGAAACCTGAGCTTGCCCGAGGATGCAAGGTAGGCTGGGTCAGTGCTTGAATGAGAGACTTGGCAGTAGGGCAGCAGAGTGATGCGGTAGCGTTGATCCAGCAGGTGGCTATCTTGCTGTACCAAGCTGTACTGTGCTTCAGAGCCCATGGAAATCCAAGGTCTGAGGTGCTTAGGGCCAGCGGCACGTTTCACAGGGTTTGAGAGCATTACCCTGGTGTTCTGGCCAAAATCTAACTAAGGCAATGACGTTCTTGTCCTTGCAGAATCAGCTAGATACTGATCTCTTTCACACTGCTGTGCTATGAATCATAGAACCCTAGAACCAGAAGATACCTCGAGAGCTTATCAAGTCCTGTCCCTACCCTCACGGCAGGACCAAGCACCAAAGACCATCCCTGACAGATATTTATCCAATCTGCTCTTAAATATCTCCAGTGATGGAGATTCCACAGCAGTGCTTCACCTGAAAGGGGATTGCCTTTTAAGGGGGGTAAAGTGAGCTCTTATAGAGCATTCATGCTCATGTTGTGAAGCGCTTTCAGAGACCTTTGGATGCAAGATCTGCTTCAAATGCCGGGGATCCCAGGGCAAAATTACAGAGGTGCTAAAAGAGCCACTTACTAAGTAGGACACCAGACCGGGAGTTAGGGAGATCAGACTTCCATTCCTGGCTCTGCCACTTGTCTGGCTGGTGACTCTCTATGCCTCTGTTTTATTTAGACTGTGAGCCCTTTAGAGTAAGGCCAGTGTCCAGCGCCTTGCACAATCTCAGCTAAGCTGGAGTTTCTAGCCACTGCTGTCCTTCAAATAACAGAGCATCATTTTTATAAGACAAAAAACCTCACAGTCTCCTGCGGGTGGGGTGGGAAATGCAGGTTTTTTGTTCCCTTTTGCAAAAGCCAGGAGTGCTTGTCGGCTGGGGGGGGCGGGGGAGGGAAGGGAGCTGACGAAGCACCAGGCGATACTGTCAGTTACTCAAGAGCGGAGCCAAACCCCTGCTGGGTGACTTGTATCCTGGGGACCGGGAGAAAAGCACTCGTAAAGAGCACGACTAATCAAACCCAGGAGCATATTAGTCACCCACTGGCAAAATAAAACACGACTTCTCGGAGCTCTGTCTGCAAACCCGATCTCTCGAAATAACCGTATTTAAACCCGATCTCTCGAAATAACCGTATTTAAACCCGATCTCGCTTTCATAACAGCAAAGGTTAGGAAAATGGGCAGGGAATACGTAAATCACTACAGCCATCTGGGGAGGCTTTTTTGCCATGCCTGTGATGGGGGTGAAGATGGAGGCGACGGCAATACTTGCACCTCCCCCTTCCCCAAGTCCTTATGGCAGACAGCCCTTTACGATGCCACCTGCAAGCCAGGCAGGGGGCTCTGGCGGAATGCGAGGAGGAGAGTTGTGTGTGTGCGCAGGCCCCCATCTGTTTTGCTGGGCAACTGCCGGACGCTTCCTTTCCTGGGTGACCAGGCAGCATTGCTGCACCTCAGAGACCTTCCAAACAAACAGCCCAGTGGGGACACGGCGCCCGACAGGCGGAGAAGAAATGGAGGCTTGATGGAGTGGTGACATCTTGCCTAGTTCCTTGCTTCAGCGTGCCGAGGCTGCCCTAGTCGGGAGCAGCAACGTAGCTGCTTAGAGGCCTGTTTCCACGTGCATCTGCCAGTAAGCCCTCTATCTGCTTGCTTGCCTGTGCCCTCGACATCATCCACAGACACCCCATTGCAACCAGTGAGCCATGATGCAGATGGGGGTTTCAGTACCACAGCAGGTGCATTGAAGGAAGAGCTCGAATGGTCAGTGAGCACAGCCCGTGGGTTCTACCTGGAAGTACTGGAGCTCCCAGGACAGCTGCCTGGACTCTGGTCTGCAGTAGCCCCTTAGCTCTATCATGGGCACGAACTATCTTGATGTGCCCAAGATCTGTGCATGGAAGAGGAGGGGAAGGAGATGTGACACAGTGACTCCAAGCGTGTGACACCGGCCCTGGGAGGAGAAGCCTTTCTCTAAGCCACAAACTTTGTTTTGCGCTATCCCACAAAGAATGGCTCAGCTGTCCCTCTGGTGCAGCACGTTTCCCGCCATGGGGCACACGCCAACGCAAGAGAGCTTGCCTTTGGGTCTGGTGTTCTAGGTTATGCTGGGAAGCAGCTCCCTGGAGTCAGAGCTATTAGGGCTGTCTCCATTTTTGGGACCTGTGAACCCTGATGAAAAAAGCGGTAGGAATGTTGGGCAGGAGGGTTAATTCACTGACCCTTCTTCATTACATGGCATGTTTTCACCGTGCTTTTCTAGGATGGTTTTTTGGTTTGTTGTTAATATTCTTAAAAAATCAAGAGGCCAAATAGTAACTTTTCCAAGTGTGAATCTGCCCTGTTACAGTAAAACCTGTGTTATCTGGCACGGTCGGGGATTAGGGCATTCCGGTTATCTAAAAATTCCGGTTATCTGAGGGTCCCATCAACCTAGGAAAAACCAATGGACAATAATAGTAAAACTCAAGTTTTTAATATTGGTAGTTTTGTAGTGTGAGGGAGTTGGTCTCACATTTCTATTTTGAGTTAAAGATGATTAGTACTTCTTAAATAAAAAATTGTTAAGCCAATCATGGTAAACCAAGCCAGGCCTGTGCTCCTGAAGATGTGACAGTAGTGTGGCTGGGGGCAATGCCGGTTAACAAAGTTTTCTGGTTAACAGAGTGCAGGATAACAAAGGTTTCACTGTACATTGTCTGAACTGAGCGTGCTAATCATATAACCAGCAAAGGTAATTTCAGTTCTCTCTCTATATATTCACAGGGATCTTTCCTTGGCAACATAAAATACACTCTCCCAGAGCCGTCTCCCCGTCCCAGACACACCTTGCACTGGAGCGAGGCTTACAGCTCTCCTGCACACACGGAGATACGGGCACACGGGTGCCTTTGAAAATCATAATGGCAAAATCCGAGCTCAGGAGTCCTTTGTGGAAACGAATGGACACACAGCTTGGCTACTTCAAAGTGTGCAAAACAGAACCCATAAGATGACAAAAGACCATGAAAGACATAAACATGAAATGGGCTCTAATGGGAGTTCAGAGTCATTACCTAGATCAAAGGTAGATGAGACGCAGGCTTTAGAAATCAGCAGTGAGAGCAGAAAGTGAGAAAACATCCCCCCTCCCCTTCTAAGCCCTCACCTTTGGGAATGGCCAGGAAAGGAATGGAGGAGAAAGAAAAGCAGGAGCAGGCAACAATACAAAAGAACCCTCCCCAACGCAAAGCATCATCGTGCCAAAATTATTCCCTCTTGAGTCACAGCACCTGGGGAGTGAATGGTGATAAGGAAGGATTATATTTCAGGGCACAGAGGTCTTCTCTGAGAGAGACATGGCAGGGTTTTGGTTGCTGTTTCCCATAGTTCCTTACTGAATATAATACCATTGCAACAATGAGAAAAGCAGAAGGTGGGCTATGGACTTGGGGCATCTCTTAACTGTGGCAGCGTGTGCTGGGTATTTTCTGAGCTATGCACAAACTACCTACTGATATCTGCCTTAGGTGGAGAAAGAATTCATTGAGGAGAGCTAAGTTCATGAAAAACCATAGAATCACAGGAAGACCTTACAAAACAACAAATAGTCTAATTTAGCACCTTAAAGACTAACAAAACATGGAGATGGTATCATGAGCTTTCGTGGGCAAAACCCACTTCTTCAAATGACTGGAGTATAATAAGTCCAGATCCAAGAATAAATAAGGGAAGGGGGTTGGGGGAGAAGGACAAAGGGGAGGGGAGGAAGAAAAAAAGAGACAGTGAGTACATAGTTCAAATAGTTACAAGAGGCTGTTAAGAACCATTAGCACCTCCATTGTTTGTTTGGTTAAATCATTAAAAGGTGGAAGATAGTGTGAGCCACCCTATATTCCTGGTTCAGACCATTTGCATAAGAATTAAACTTGTGAATGAAGTTAAGTTCCAATCCTTCTCTGTATATTTGGCTTGTAGAATTGGTCTGAAACAAAACCACGACTTGGAGATCCATTAATGAGTGCCCAGGCAGGTTAAAGTGTTCTCCAACAGGTTTTTGTGTATTGCTTGTTCCGATATCTGATTTATGTCCATTAATTCTTTCCCGTAGAGACTGTCCAGTTTGGCCAATATACATGGCAGTGGGCCATTGCTGGCATTTGATGGCATAGATCACATTAGTGGATGTGCAGTTAAATGAGCCTCTGATTTGGTGGCTGATGTCATTGGGTCCAGTGATGAAATCACTGGTATAGATGTGAGGGCAGAGTTGGCACTGGGGCTGATTGCAGGGGTGGGTTCCTGGATGATTAGAATGGAGGTATGCTGTGTGGTGACTGGAAAGAATTTGTTTGAGGCTAAGGGGATGGACTGGAAAGAACCTCAAGAGGTCATCAAGTCCAGTCCCCTGCACTCACGGCAGGGCCAAGCACCATCTAGATCATCCCTGACAGGTGTGTGTCTAACCTGCTCTTAAAAATCTCCAGTGATGGAGATGCCTAAACCTCCATAGGCAATTTATTCTAGTGGTCAACCCTCTTGACAGGGAGGAAGTTTTTCCTAATGTCCAAGCTAAAGCTCCCCACCGAGATAACATGACAGACACCACCAAATAACCTCAAGTAGATGTAGCATGGAGAAAACCGTCCCAGTTCACAGAGGGGAAGATACACAGAAAGACAAAAAACTCCACTAAGATGGGATAAAATGTCCCCAGTGGGTGTGCTAATTTTGTGTTGCTGATTATTAATTTATATTGCAATAGAAATTTGGGCTCAGTTCACACTGTGCCAGCTGCTGTACAACTGTACGGTACACGGCAGTCCCTGCCCCAGAGAGCTTCCATTCCAAGGGAACATCTGACATGTCCAACTGGTTTTGGAACTGCCCCATGGAACTCAAAAGTTGAAAAAATGGGTTTGGGGTTTGGATAATGTTGCATTGTTGTGTTCCGGTAATGCTGAAACATTGTGCTCCAACGTAACATTTAATAATATAGACAATATTCCAAAGCCTAATATATTAAGGATATTTTAATGTACAATAAAAGCCACATTGAAATGAATCAAAATGATGCAGTCAAAATTAAACGCGTTGAAATTATTGAAATGAAATGAGACAGTCAAAACGGTTTGTTTCCATCTTTGCCCATCAAAAATGTCATCAGAATTGACATGCTCCCACAAAACAGCTGATTTTCCATGACACTGTTCCGTTGAAAATTTTCTGACCAGCTCTGTTTATCTATCACTATTGGTTGGACTGCTGGCATTTGAAATTCTATTCAGCTGACCGGCTCAGTCTCTAGCTGTGCCTATTATCCACACTAGCCGTGTATCTATGAAGACATTCTGGGGAGGGAGATGGTCTGTGAGAGAGCAGGGCCCAAGGGGAGCCAGGATGTGGACTCCCTGAGCAAGATGCTCTGCTCAGCTCAGGGAGTCCATAGTCGGTCTTAGGGGCAGGTGAACCAGGTGGTTGCCTGGGGCCGCCATTTTGAAGGGGCTGCTGACAGAGGCAGTCTTAGCGGCGTGGGGCTGCTGTGAACTATCTCCTGGCCTTATGGCCAGCCCAGAGGATCCAGGGGCAGGAAGCTTTTACTTCTTGCTATCACTGGAGGAAGGGGCAGAGCACAGTGTGTGAAGCATGACCAAGGAAGGGGAATAGGCTGGGTCACACCAACAGGTCTCTACCAACTTCAGTATTTATGGTTCTATTATTATATACTAGCAGATGTACCCGACGTACTCGGCCTCCGGCTGCCCCCCGGCCCGGGCCTGCAGCTTCTCCAGGGCTGGACCACGGTTCCTGGTCCCAGCTTCCCCTGTGTGGGGGGCCAGGCAGCACAGAGGGGTGGTCCCAGAGGGGGCCTGCAATGGTGGAGCCTGTGGGGGGCTCCCCCCTTATCCAGCACAGTTTGGGGTAAGGGAGCCACTTACCCAGTCTGGTGGCCAGCCAAGTGGATCCCCATCCCCAGGTGTCCTCTCTCCTGCTGGTGCAGCTGCCCTGAGTGGTCACTCTGCAGTCTAGTTGTCCCCCGCACTCGCTGCCCCCAGGGGACACTCTACTTACAGCTCTCCCTCCAATCAGCCCCTTCTTTTTCCATGGTACGGAAAACAATCAGATTCCAGGGACTGCCCGTTTTCCTGGCACAGCCAAACCCTGACCTTGCTGTAAGTTAGGAGAAGAAGGAAGCTGCCTACCGAATTTGGTGGTCCTGGCTCTTACCATTTAGGAGGAGTTCTTGAACAAATGGACTCACAGACAGACAGACGCACTATAAAATATCTATAGAGATGCACTTGGCCTCCTTTCCCTAATTTTTGCAGGTGCCAAAGGCAGGCGGCCCAATCTGGTGGGTTGTTTGACAGGCCTATAAAAATGCAGAGGGTCTGAATTCATAATCCAGCAGAGACAGCTAGAGCCAGGGCCAGGGCCTGCAGGGCAAATGTCACACTAAAAGGCAAAGCATCATTCTTTTTTAGCACTTGAGCTGCCGGCAGTCTTCAAACCAGAGCGGAAAAGTCAGGCTTGAGCCAAAGTCTGTGCACTG
Organism: Rafetus swinhoei; assembly: GCA_019425775.1. Lineage (NCBI taxonomy): Eukaryota > Metazoa > Chordata > Testudines > Trionychidae > Rafetus > Rafetus swinhoei. Next base: position 10,881,018 of record JAFJHL010000300.1, read on the forward strand.
GAGTCGGCCCCACTCAGCGAGTGGCGGGCACAGCTTGGGTTTTACCTGCCGGCGGCCTGATTCTGCCTCACCAGCTTTCTTGCGGGATGGGCCGTTGCTGTGCACAGGAGGGATGGACCGTGCTGCTTGCTGGAGTGTTGCTGTGACAGACTCACGTGGTCCACATCAAACACAGAAGGAGGAAAGGCAGCTAATTAGCTCTGACCTCTCCCACTCTGTGGCCTCACCGCACACACGCGGAGAAGAGCGTGAGGGAATCTTTGCACCCCATCTAGCCCCTCATTCCTTCTCCCAGCCCTCAGCAGGGCTGGCTGCTATATTTTCCTCACAGCAGCTGCGGCCTTCTGAATACTTCTAGAGCCAGGCTGGGAAATGCACCCAACCTGCTTTGGTCTTTTCAGTGCTCTATGGACGACCTTCTCTTCTCTGATAGCTGCCGACGTAATCTGCTTGTTTTTCTTACAAAGCTCACGCGACTGTGGATGTTTTCAGGAGAGGGGAGCTGTGTTCTAGGGTGCAATGGGCTCTCAGATGGAGGACTGGCTGATTAGGAAAGCAGGGCCCAGACGTGTATCTGGGTGGGGTGGTCCTGTGTGAGGAGCCCTCTGCATTCCAGAGGTCACCTGCTGTGTTCATTCTGTAGACAATCCTGGGGCCGACAGCCGGTACATTTCTCACTGGACTCATCACAGAGCCCCTGCCGCTAAGAATCCTGAGTGCTTAGCTCTCAGGGACCAGATATATTCCCCCTGCTTTATTGTGCATGTACAACTCCGTGTGTGTGTGTGTGTGTGTGTGTGTGTGTGTGTGTGTCTGTCTCTACACGAATCATTTAGCCCCTCTCTCCTGCTCTGCCAAACTTAGGAGTTATTCAGCTCAGCAGCTGGCACGAAGCAGGAGGCTTGTTGTGCGCTGATTTCTGACCTATTTATTTTATTTTTTACATGTTAAAACAAACTTTAATATTTAAACTGAAACAACAGTGTGCAGCCAGACCTGCCATGCAAATGCCGCCTGATACAATGGGAGATGGAAAAGCGACGGTGCTTTCCAGGGTTGGTAGAATTAGCAAGTGCAACTCACAGGCTCTGGACACAAATTTCACTTCCATTAAAGATTCAAGGAACTACTCTAAAACTTTATATAATGTGGCTAGTGTGTGCGGGGAAGAGGAGGAATTGTGCTATGAATAAAATTTAAGTCAAGTTCAAGCCTCAGGAACCAAGGTTTTTGTGCACTGAGCCCATTAATTTATACCAGAAAGGAAATCAGTGTATTCTGCCAATCCTTATTGCTTCTGAAAATTACTTTGTGTCAGTCAAGCCACACGTTGTGTGCATGGCTCCCCATCATGCTTTATATTTTACTTTAGAACACCTTCCATTAAAAACACAAAGGAAAATGAAATGTAGTTTTAATTCCCCAAGCTTAGGGTCACGTTCTAGCTCTTACTCCAGCTGGGGAAATGCAAGGAGGGATAAATTACAGGAGAAAGGAAACTGGCAGAAAATAAAGTGCTCTCTCAGGAGGTGCTCCCTGATTTCGGGCTCCGGGGTGAAGCTGTCCAATTGTTTGCTTTCTACTGCAAAAAGGGCACTAGGCCTGGGAATGAAAGTTGCAGACAGAGCAGCAAAGTGGAGAAGGGTGAATCCTGCGGCAGCTGCTCCAGCAGCCATTTGTGTGTGTGTGTGTGTGTTGTGGCAAAGTCCTCGCCAGGCCCCTCGCCCTGGGACACCTTTCTTTGTCCACAAATCAGCCAGAGACCCTTTCTGGTGCAGTCACTCGTGCCTTTTATTATCAGTTTCCCACCACCTTCTATTTACAGAGCTTTGGTTTACAGCAAAGTCAGCCAGCCTCTCCTTCTGCCTGTAGGGTTGCCAGGTGTCTGGTTCTCACCAGGACTGTCCGTTATTTGGGTCCCCTGTCCAGTAAAAAAAACAGAAAATACCGGACATGTGAAATGTCTGGTATTTCCTGTTTCCCTCGGACGGAAGGCCGGAGGGGTCAATTTTCCCCTGCTGCATCTGGTGGGGACAAGGGAGTGAGGAGTGCCGGGCCATTTAAAGGCACAGTGCCTTTTTTTTTTTTTTGCTCCACAACTTTGATCTCTCCCTCCCCCTTTTTTTTTCTCAACAGAATTTTTTCCCAGTGTTTGTTTTTGGGAAGGGAGAGGGGGGTGTTCGGTACTTTTTGTTAAACCATCTGGCAACCCTCTCTGCCTGAGGTGCGCACTCAGCCACTCCCTGTCTCTTCCCTCTTCATTTCCCCTCTGGATGCCTTATATCAGTGTTTCCCAAATGGTGCTCCGTGGAACCCTGGGGTTCCACAAAGCGCAAGTAAGGGTTCCCTGAGAACTCGGAAACCTCCCTCCCGCCCCATTAAAAAGACAGCTCTTGGGTTTTGTTTTGTTTTTTGCTCGACCAATTTTCCTGGCTGGGGTTCCTCGAAATTCTAAAGGGGTTCCTTGGCCAAAAAAATTGGGGAAACACTGCCTTATATAGCCCTCTGGCTAATTAGGCCCACAGCTGCTTCCCATTAGCTCTTCAGGTGGCTGTAATTGGCCTTTTCAGCCAGGTTGTAGTGGCAGAGCTCTGGCTTAGCCAGCCGTCTGTCACAGTGTGTGTGTGGGGGAGGGGCGGGGGGTACATCTGGGACAGCCTCATGAGCAGCACGCATCCCAGTCAGCCAGGCTTGTAAAATGCTTACCACTGAAATGGTGACAGAAGAGCAGCTAAGCGCAGGGTTACCTCTGTACGGAAGAGACGCCCTGATGGGAGAGGTGTGATCGATAGCCATCGAACCGTCTGCTTCCATGTATTAACCAGCAGTAGATCACCTCTCCAGCGGGTGAAAACTGACCCAGCTCCCCTGCAAGCCCATGGAACTACTCGGATTTACATCATTGCCCTTTACAGTCCTATGAGCCGGCTCCTTGCCTCAAATCCATCACCTCGTCTCCTGCTCCCAAGGAGGAGGGGAGAGTTTTACCAGAGATGTTAGCTTCCTGATGTCAGAAAACAATCAAATAAATCAACTTCTCCCTTCCTGCAGCATCACTGAAGATTTTGGTTAAGGGCAGGTTAGACAAACACCTGTCAGGGATGGTCTCAATCAGGAGTGGGCAGGATCCATCCCGGGGGGCCGGATTCGGCCCGCCAAGCTGTTTGATCCATCCCGTGGCCCACCCTGCTGCACCCCCGGCCCCACCTCCAGGCCAGTCGAGACCCAGCGGCGGGGAAATGCGTGAAATCATTCGTTGTTCAAAGCGGCTGGCGGCTCCCTTCCCCTGCCTGAGGTGCACGGTGCCTAGAGGGAGTCGTCAGCCTTTTTCAATGGCGAATGACTTCGGACACTTCCCCCACCCCCAGCTGCCGATTGGCTTGGGGGCTGGGGAAGGCGCGAAGTCTCCTTCCCCCGCAGGTGTGCGCAGTGCCTAGAGGGAACCGCCAGCTGTTCAAAATGGCTACCAAAATTGGTTAAGTGGCCCCCCCTGCAAACATTATTGTCCACCCCTGGTCTAGCTGGTGCTTAGTCCTGCCATGAATGCAGGGGACTAGACTTGATGACCTGTATAGGTTCCTTCCAGTCCTATGATTACAAAGGTTTATACACATCTGTTCTGGTCCAGAACTCCATTCACCAGTCAGGTTCTCTTGGCGTAAAATCCAAACCAGGGGAAAGAAGCTTCAGAGATCTGCTGCCTACACTGCTGGGGCAGATGCTGCCACATGGTTTTTGCTCATGCCAGGAAGTACTCTACCTGCTTCCTTCAGAATAACATTGCTAATGCTGGCAAACACAAGCATACTGTTAACTGGTGGAACTCACTGATGCAGGATATTATGGAGACAAAGAGTGAAGGATGACATGTGGGGCTTAGAGCCAAGATGCCCTGTCTAAAACACTGACACACTCTATGAGGTTGGCCAAGTAACTTCCCCTCCACGTACTGCAGTTTCCACATGTATAAAAAGGGGATCTTTATTTGGGGCAAATCTGCCAGCACTGGGTGTGGACAGCTCAAGACCACAAATGTGGTGCAGGGAAGCACGTGCTCAGATCCTACAGAAATGGGGGCCATATAAGAATATAGAGAGAAACATTAAGTAGATCTCAGAGAGCATTGATCTCCATTGTTGTGCAGGGATGGGGAGTGAGCCTGCAGCCATGCAGCCAGGAGACCAGGGCAGAGGAATGCGGGGCTGCTGGATCACTAAACCACCATGGACACTGCTCCTTCACTTGGACTTTGTGCCATGGATGTAGCCCTGTGGGTGAGAGCAGCGGTCAGGCTACATGACACAGAGGTGCCTTCTGGCTTTAGAATCTATTAACCGAGCTGTAAAAGCAGTGGTTCTTAAACTTTTTGGCCTATGGCCTATCCCGCTCAATGTAAACCTTTCTGCAGACCAGCAGCCAACCGCCCATGATGACAAAATGGGTGCAGAAGGGGGTGAGGTGCAGGGTCTGGGTAGGGAGTAGGGTGCAGGCAGGTCCCCTCCCCCCCCCTCGATGCAGGGGAAGATGACAAAGGGAACAATTGCCCTGGGGCCCAGCCATTCAAAGGGGCCCAGAGCTCCTTTGAACTGCCACCGGAGTGCCACTCTGCACGGCGTTGAGGACTGGGGAATGTGGACAGCGCTGTGGTCCAAGCAGTGCTAAGAACTGACTGCCCTCGGCTCTGCCTCTTCCAGGTGCAGGAGCAGGCTGGGGATGGAGCTTTGGGTGGGCAGCTAGGTACAGGAGTGGGCTGAGGGTGGGGCGGGGCTGGCTGGGAGGTTGGGTGTAGGAGTGAGTTGGGATTTGGGGTCTGGGTGGGAGGAGCTTGCAGGAGCAGGCGAAGGTAGGGGTCTGGGTGGGAGGCTGGGTACAAGAGTGGGCTGAGGGTGGTGGGGCTGGCTGGGAGGTTGGGTGTAGGAGTGAGTTGGGATTTGGGGTCTGGGTGGGAGGAGCTTGCAGGAGCAGGCTGAAGATAGGGGTCTGGGTGGGAGGCTGGGTACAGGAGTGGGCTGAGGTGGCGGGGCTGGCTGGGAGGTTGGGTGTAGGAGTGTTCTGGGATTTGGGGTCTGGGTGGGAGGAGCTTGCAGAAGCAGGCCAAACCGGGGAGGGTTCTGGGTGGGAGGTTGGGTGCAGGAGTGGGCTGAGAGTGGTGGTCTAGGTGGGAGGGAGCTTTCTTGCAGGAGCAGGCTGAGGGTAGTGGGTCTGGGTGGGAGGTTGGGTGCAGGAGAAGGCTGGGGTGCAGGGTCACAGCAGGGGCTGTGCCTGAGAGGGATGGGGGTGCAGGGTCTGAGCTTGAGGGAGATGGGGGGCCGCTTAGCTGGCTTCGTGCCCCCTGCCACTCCCAGGCACCACCTTCTGCTGCTCCCATTGGCTGTGATTCTAGCCAATGGAAGCAGCGGGGAAAGCCCGTGTTCCCTCAGCCAGAGGTAGACAGAATGGCAGCGTGCAGAGCCGCTTGCTCCTCCTGCAAACCGGATCCGGCTTGCGACGCTCAGGGCTCCCCTCCAACCTTGCAGAGGGGGAGGGGGAGGGGGAAGGAAGGGGCCCATGATCCACAGATCATACTTTGAGAACCACTGTGTAAAAGGAATCAGTGCTGTGGGGTGGATGGGACTTGGCTCCTGGAGCTGGAGTGGTTACTTTGATTTCTCGCCCCGGGGGCATCAGTGTTTCTCCAGGACATGGGGCTGATAGGCCACTTTGCCAAGTGGTGAGTTCTTTCAGGACGAGACAGGCAGAACAGGGATTGCAGAGAAAGGGAGGGGACGGTTTCTTCTTTCCTCTCTGATTGCAGCATAATAATACAAAAAAAGGCTACCCTGAAAAGCAACTCCTCTGAGGACAAGCTGCAATAGGTGCAGGTGCATAATGGAGAACTAGCTGTAGCAGGAAAGAAACAAACAAACAAAAAGGAGCTTAGGCTGGTATCACAACTTGGATCTTTTGATGTATCCCAGCATTAGGCGAAAACAAATGCGTGTACAAAGGGGGAATCTTGTTTCAGCCAAACAATAGAAAATACCCAGAAAAGGCCGCGTGAAAGTTATTTTCAAATTAAATTACAGGATTAGGGAAAGGCTTGTATTCCTTTCAAGCTCTGGCTTACAATTTATCTCCATACATTATTTTCTATAAAGCAGTTTTGCTTTCTGAAATGTTTTCCTTTATGCAATGCTGATGGCCCGACAGTGAATTGTAGGGACGGCCTTATCAATTCTAGCTCCGGAATTAATGCTCCGTGTGCTGAAACTGTTCCAGGCAGCCTTTTCAAAATACTAGCTTCATAATGAGCCCTCCTCTACTCTCTACCCTCCCGTGCAGGTTATCTGTATAAAAATCTCCTTCTCTGAATCAGGGCCTGCATTGTCCCGTTGCCACAAAGTTAAAGCACTGGGGAAAGCAAATCATGAATAATTTAATGGCCAGTCCCACCTCAAAACTCTGCTAAGCAGAAAGCTTTTCACTCTCGCCATGGGCAGCTGCTAGGAAGCAGAGTTTAGGCCCAATCTAAATATCAGAGAGAAATTCAAATGTAGCTTTATTAGAATCTCTTTCTTAGCTGTTCATGCACCACCGGCTTTCCAAATCCAAGTGCAATTTCAAATGACCCCAAAAGAGCTTAGCAACAGAGCATGAAACATTTTCTCCAGCTAGCTTCTGATTCTGGGGGCGCATTCATGCTCACGAGAATCTGTGGTTTGTACTGGGTATCTGCACATAGTGCAACTGCCAGGCTGGCTCAAATGTGGGGTTCATTTAGTCCAGTATCCTATCTCCAGAAGCACCAGCTGCTTCAGAAGAAGGTTCCAGAAACCTCATAGTGAGCAATTCGGGAAGACCTTGGCCATAGGGGAAAGTTCCCCCTTCCTCTCTCTCTCTGGAGGGTTTGGATTCCTACTAAATGCTTTGGTTCTGCTACCTCATGAAACTGTGGATGTTCTCACTATCTATATAAAGATCTAATCCTGTTTGGAATCCTACTACGAGCTCTTGTGGCAATGAGTTCCACTGTGTAACACAGGCTGGGCCTCCCTGGGCTGGCACCCTCGGGACCTGAGCGGTACCAAAGGAGGGAGTTTGCCGAACCAGGGGAAGTCAGGCCTCAGGCTCTCCCGGGGTTCCCCTCCTGGCTGCCCCCAGCCTGCTGGCGGGGCTCCACTCTGGGCCTCTGCCCCAATCCAGATAGCAGGGCTCCCTGCCCCCAGGCCTCTGGCCCTGCAGGATGCTTGCCACCAGATCAGCTGACCTCCCAGCCACTTGCAACCTCTGTGGCTGGGGCTCTCAGGTCCAGCAACATCTGTGAACCTGCCGGACAATGGATGTTGTCAGACCAGAGTCCCAGACCACAGAGGCTCAACCTGTACAGTATTTCTTTAAAGTGTTTTCTTTCAGTATCACTGAACGTCTCCTTGTTCTTGGGTTACTCAAACGGATTAATAAGGCGACCATCCATTATTTTGAAAACCTCTGCCCAAAGCCCCTCGCAGCCCTCTGACCTCAAAATTAAACAGTTTCAGACTTTTAAACCCATCTTCAGAGACAGCCCCTCCAAATATTTACATTGCACTTCCCTGAGTCCTCTTTTTATTGTTGTGAAGTGAGTCCAGTACCCCACACCAGGCGTTCCTGGCGATTTACAGGACGGCAGTGTTAGAACATTGCTAGGATTTTCCAACCCATCGCTGCCCAGCCTACTGCTTTGTTTGTTTTTACAGCACTAGCCGGACACGAGGGATACCACGCTCAGTGCAAAGTTTGGGGGAAGGGGGATGTGGCGAATGTGGTCAATTTCTGCGTTATTTTAAAGAAAATGGTGTGTGACTCTGTTTACCCACTCCCTTCAGAATTGCCAGCTGCTTCGTGTCCAGGGGTTAACATCTTTCTGGAGACTCCTGCTGAGAGCTGGCAAGTAAGTATTGACTGGGTCACACAGAGGTGGCTAGGTTGGCATGAATGAACTCTCAAGAACTGTCAGCAAGAGACTGGGGGTGGAGACCAGTGACTAGACCATTAATGTTAAACAGCAGCTGGTCAAATAGACTTTTTGGAATACAGATGGCCAATTTCCTGCTTCCCCTGCTGGTATCCTGATCTTTTGGAGAGGGGGTGGGGAAGGTTGAGCCGAGACAGTGCTCGGGAGGGGATGTGCAGTTAGATGTGAGGAATACTAGTCTGTAAAGAAACGGCTAGAGGGTAGGGGAACCCCAGAGGATTTGCTCCAGGTAGGGCAGGCAGGTATTTTACAATCTCAACCCACTGCTATTAGTTGCATCCAGGGATGCTCTTCTGTGTCATTTTCCTCTCCCAGCGTTTATATCGCCAGCCTCCGCTGCTTTGCCAAGAAACAAGCTACTGTTCCATTAAACTAGTCTTCAGTTTCATTACGAATAGGGCTTGATTGGTAAATATTTAACCGGAGGAACTCCCTGGTCCATTCCGGCCCTCTTCCTGTGTTTGTTAAAGCAATAAGTGTATTTCAACCAGGGAGCCATATTTCCCCTGAGCTCCCTCACACTTTTGTGCCCTGATTAAAAAAGATAAATCAGAGACCAAGCAGATTTCCTGCTTAACAAGAGAGTGAATTGGGCAGCCTCAGCATCCTAGGGGAACTCAGCACACAAAAGGCACTGCACAGTGGCTGGCATGATGGCGCTCCTGAGACGAGAGGACAAACATGGAGGTGGAGTGGAATACCAAGGCCCTTATTATGGCTCCATGCCCCTCACTGAAAGGTTCTGAAGAAAATCTCAAGAGAACCCTTTCTCCTTTGCACAAAAAGGGGCAGCGGAAGGATGTTCTCATGGCTTCTGGCATCTGGATCATTTTCATAGCCGCCTGCCCCCCCTTCCCCTTCATGTTCTTCAGCTCTCCCCACTCAACAGCACTCCCCTTCACATGGCTGCCTTTGAACTCTCCATCCCGAGAGTTAAACGTGCAAGTGTGAAGCACAGGGCACAGCCAGGCGGGGAAGAAAGCTGGAGTTAGCAGGAAAAGCCCCGGTAAAAACACCTCCCTGGAGCTATCCTGAGAGAGATAGTGGGCTTCTGTGGTCCGGTTGGGACATGGCTCCATTTCCTCTGGGTCAGTGTGGAGGCCGCTCCGCCTCACTTCACCCCTGGCTCAGTAGCACAGGAGGCATCACCCGGGAGATCGTGTTGCGACTGCAGCCCTGTGGACAGGGCCCACCCCACAAGTACAGTCAGTGCACCCAGACGCTAGGGCAGGGGTTGGGAACCCCCCCAAACCTTCTCTAATGTGGCCCCTGCCTGAGAAGGAGAAAGACTCCTCACATTCCCCTCCCACACCAGAGCCTGGGGGGCCCAGGCTAGTAGATTTTGTGTGCTCCAGCCTCACGGTTATTCCTCCTGGAATGAGGTTTAACAGGTAGTTCGATTTAGGGCTTTATTTCGAACTACTGGGTCCCTGCTGCATGTAGACGCGGGCAGTTAGTCTGGACTTGTCAATTTCAAAAATGGCGACCGGCCGGGAAGATGCAAATCAAGCACGGGATATTTAAATCCCGGGCTTGATTTGCAATTTCGAATGCCTACATTAGCCTCCCTAGTTTGAACTAGGGGGCTAGTGTAGACATACCCTAACAGATTTATTAGGGTGTAAGCTTTCATGGGCAAAACCCACTTCATCAGATGAATGGGAGTGGATGTTATAGAAGCAGGCATATATATAAGGAAGAAGCTTCTTGTGTTAATGAAGCTAATCAAATCAGGGTGAAAGTGGATCATTTGTAGCATTTGGTCTGGAGATGTGAATATTCAGAGAGGGGAAATTGCCTTTGTAATGCATTAACCAGATGAGATCTTGACAAGAGCTAAAGCCCTAGTGGACTTCATGGAGTCTCTGTCTCTGTTCCCTTACTGGGTCAGTTTTTTCCCGTTATTACAATTTCTTGTGTCTCAGATTCCATGGTGTGTTGTTCCTATTGCTCATGCTTTTGCTAGCTAATGAGCACATATGCACACAGAGAACAGTCTAGTTATGTCAACAATAGCATGCCTGAAATTACATCCCTCCCTCGCTGTGCACCCACTAATAATAGGACACGCTGTGGGAAGTGGCTAATAGACAGCTGTCTCTTTCAAGGCCAGGCCTGTGCATAAACCAAAATATTTCCTTGAGCCACATGTCTGGCACATCTAAATACAATCCCATTGTTCCCATTTCAGTTTTCAACACAATCTGTGCGGCAAGACCCAGCAGCAGGGAATTCGTGAAGTACATTTACCTCCTAGATGTCTGGCAGTGCAATGAAACTGATTATAAAATAATTATGCTCCATGATTTCTACAACCCAAGGGTGGCAGCTTTCAGCATCTGAGCCGCTGTCACAAAACATTCAAAAGGCTGTTTGCTAAGTTGCTGCCTGACATTTAGTCCACAAAATGATGAGGGGGGGACCCATTCTCTTTATTTCCTGCAGCTGTAGATAAATGTATAAATTAGCACGTGTGGCGTGTTCATTGTTCTGCCTTTCTCTGTTGTTACATTTGGGGAGCGTTGGGCTCTCCAGATCTCTTCAAGCCAATGCTGAATGCAGGAAGAAAGTGTTTTGGAACCAGACATGATTCCAATGTGGGTTTCTGCATCCTACAGGGATTTGTTGCTCTAGCTGCATTAGTCAACCTTCTTCCTTTAATTTCACTCCATCAGTATAATATATTCAACTTTGAAAAAGGAGTGTCAAGGATAATTTAGGATGTTGATCTCCAGAGATGCTAGTTTCCTTTAAAGTTCCCAAAAAATTGCCTAGTTAAGACTGGGTGGCTCTATACTGCAGCTACAGGTTGAACCTCTCTAATCCGGCATCCCCGAGACCTGACCAGTGCCGAACCAGAGAGTTTGCTCAACCATGGAAGGTCAATATTGTCTAGCAGCATTACTAATACTTCCACAAATTACTGGGCTCTTAGAAGGCACTTAGAGGTATATTAGAGCTAAACATCAGCACAGAACACTGACAGCCAAGACTGGTGGCTGTAAATACATATGAAACTGCAGAAAACTTGGCCCCACCTGTTATAAGTGGACATCCAGCTAACTAAAATCATGCCAGACCATGGATGTTGCCCGGTCAGAGAGTGCCAGACTAGAGAGGTTCCACCTGTACTACAATAGCAAATATCTCTGGGGTCTGTGGACACATGTTTTCCTGCCTTTGCCCTCTTCATAGCATCATGACTCCATCTTCCAAAACTTAGAAATGCTTCAAAAATACAAGCAGCCTGATTTTTAGAGCTCTCAGTGGGATCTGTGAGTCCCTAGAGTCTCTGAAATCAGACCGACTGTACAGATTTTTGCATTCATTTTCAGAAATGTGCTTGCTTTTTGTTCTAGCCAGCACTGTACACTGCTACTTCCTTTTCCCCAACATTTCACCAATATTTCAACCATACTGTCTTCCAACAGTCTGATCAAATGACCAGTTTGATATAGACATTCCATTTGTCTTCCTAAGGTAATTGGCCTGAAATTACCAGAAACACATTTTGCAGGTAGACAAGTATAAATCCTGTCTAACTCTACGGAGTTGCCCTATAACCTTATTAATGATCAACTACATATTTGAGAGGGTTTGTGTGTCTATCCGTGTGTCCATCCGTCCATTCATCTGTGAGTCCATTTGTTCAAGAACTCCTCCTAAAAGGTAAGAGCTCGGACCACCAAATTTGGTAGGCAGTTTCTTCATCTCATAACTTAAAGCAAGGTCAGGTTTTGGTTGTGCCAGGACAATGGAATGTGCTTGGAATTTGAATGTTTCTCATAAAATGGAAAGGGAGCGGTCCAGTAAGAAGGACAGTTTTACTGTAGAATGACCACAGAGGACAGCAGGTGGGAGGGGTGGAGAAAGGGACAGCTATCTACTACATGTTTCAGAGAGTTTTTTCGTGTGCCTGTTTGTGTGTCTGTCCCCCAGCTGGGGGATATCCACCCCTCCCCCAGCTGTGCCTGCTGCAGCTGCAGCAACCATGGACAGTCACTTCTCACCTGCCCCCAAACTGCTGCAGTGAGAGAGGGCTGGAGTTGTTCTCTCTCCCTGGGGCAACCTGCTTACTGAACCAATCAGTCCCGGCCCCGTGCTTTGGGTGCAACCTAAGCCTCTGACTGCCAGATGCTGTTTAGTCTATTCCCTCTGAAGCACCTGGCATTGGCCGCTGTTGGAGGACAGGATTCTGGGCTAGAGGGACCATTGGTCTAGCCCAGTGTGGTCATTCTGATATTCATTGTTGAATGGAGGCATAAGAGACTGTGGGTAAGTTATTTAGCCGAGCTCAGTCTGAGTCAGTGGCAAGCCATGCAGCCGCTCCTCTCCTCGTCCTGCTAGAAAACAAAACGTAAAGTCGTAAGTAGTAATTCATAAAGGTCACTAAAGAGAACTGAATTTAAAAGTTCCCCACTAGTAATAAAGTAATGGTATTGATTTAAATAGTTAATGTATTTGCAGACATAAATTCAGAGATAAAATAGCTCCAACATGAGTAACGAGTGCCTCCAATGATTTCTCAGCCATATAACACTTAGTATTACCAATGTGCTCCAAACGGTGTAGATATAATTCTAAGCTATAAAAGCTTGTAAATTCTGAGGGGCACAAATCAATGACTGGAATATTACCTCACTTTTGTTTCCTTCCTTCCTTGGGCTTTTTTTCCCCTTTCTTTTTTAGGCTGCCTCATATTTATGGTGCCGATTTCCACACTTAGCAGGCTTGACGGATATTTTAAGGCCAGGCGCAGCAGCACAAACTGTCGTCTGGGTGCACTTTTTCCTGATCGGACTTAAATATTAATTGACATGAAATGTATTTTTAAAGAAATCCTTTGAAACGTGTGAAAAAAGCCTTTATGCATGAAAAATAAGCAGGTGGAGAGAAGCAAACCCCAGGGACGCTATAGGTTGAACCTCTCTAGCCTGGCACTCTCTGGTCTGGCAACATCCGTGCTCCAGCACTATTTTAGTGAGCCGGAGGTCCACTTCTCATGGGCGTGGCCAAGTTTCCCACGGTCCCAAAAGTTTGTTTACAGCCACCAGTCCTGACTCTCAGTGTTCTGTGCTATTATTGAGCTCCAAGGTACCCCTCAATGTCTTCTAAGAGCCCAGTAAGCAGTGGAAGTGTCGGTAATGATGCTAGACACTATCAGTCTCCTGTGGTTTGGCAAATTCTCAGCTTTGGCACCAGTCAGGTTCCAGTGGGGCTGGACTAGAGAGGTTCAATCTCTACTTGTGTCGCAATGGTGCTGAGAGAGGCCATCTGAGATTGTGACTCCATCGGGCTGGGCACTGCACAGTCGCAGAGACAGTCCCTTCCCTGCAGAGTTTGCAGTTGAAATAGACCAGACCATAGGTGTGGGAAGTGGGGGTCAGAGGGTGCTGCAGCCCCCCCAGGTTTTGCACCCGGCTTCCCTGTGCCCCAGGGCTGGTCCTGCTGCTGACCTGCTGCTGGCTCCACCAGCCCTGGGTCCCAGCCTCTGGGTGGCCCCTCTGCAGTCCCACCAGCTTTGCCATGCCCTGGGATCCCACTTCCCACTGTCTCCTAGGGCTCTGCAGCCTGCCATCCGCCGGGTCCAGACCACCAGCCCTGGATGCTCTGCTGGTGCACGGGGTCCCACTGCCATCCTGGGGCTTCGCAGCTGGCTCCAGATATGGCGAGTGCACCAACCCTCTCAGACCAGATGGCTCAAAATGGCATCCCATCCAGGAGAGTGGACAACACTTGGTGGATCCCCAGCCTGGGCCGGCGAGGGGCACGAACACGTGTACAGAGGGGCTCATCTCAGCACCCCCACCCTGAAAATAGTTCCAGTGCCACTGGACCAGACTGAGAAAGGCAGCGTTATCCCCCCCTGTTTTCCACTGTGAGAAGACAGGCCTGACCCAAAGCCCAGTGGGAGTCTTGCTATTGAATTCATGATTTGGGGGTTAGGCCCATGGTCACAGAGGAAGCCTCTGCCAACGCTTGAACTCACAGCTGCACCCCAGTTCAGAGCCTTCATGAAAAGACCCTTCCTCTCTTTCCACACTGGATTCTAGTGTGTGGACCGCATGTCTGGGGCCCGGCCACGGGAGCACCCCACCACGGCTGGGGCTCCCCTTCTTGGCCCGGACCCGCTTACTCTGGCCCCCATGGGGCCCCGATCGGGATCCTTACCCAGGGCCAATCGCTTCTGGGTCACCAGGGTGTGGTGCCCGGCCTCCCTGCACTCCCTCCCTGCGCCGGGTTAACCATCAGTCGACAGGGAAGGGGGTTTGGGCCCTCGCACTCTCCAAACCCCAGCCCAGGACCCTGGGACAGGGAGCACTCTGTCCCATGTCCTGCCTGGCGGGGCTGTGATCCGAAACGCACCAGCCCTCGGGCTTCCCGGGCCCGTCCTGGGCTACTTCCTCCCCCGCTGGCCTTCCCGGTGCCTGCCTCCGCCGACTCCTTCAGCTCACCCTAGGTGTTACGCCACACTCTCAGTCACCTGCCGACCTCTCCTGTCTGGTCTTGCCTCCAGGGAGGAAGAGGGGTGCTCGTCTCGCCCCCTCTACGTCGACTCCTGCCGCCTCCTCCCCTTCTGGGCGTCCGTCCGCCCTCTTTTATTGTCAGCCCCTCTGGGCCCTTGCCGTCTCCCCCAGGTGCAGCCCTTCAGGCCCTTTGTTCAGCGCTGGCTGCCGCCCCGCCGGCCTGCTGCTTCCCGCCGATCAGCTATTCAGCTGGCCGCCGCACAGCTGATCGAGCTTGCGCTGCCGGCTCGCTCCCTTCCCCAGTGCACTAGTGCGGGACTCTGCCGCCCGGTCACACCACAGCATTAATGAAACAGCAGTGGATAAGCCAAGTTGTATTTATTCAGATATAAGTTCACCCAAGACACCTCCAGTTACTCTATAATTTCACTAGGATCACACTTTCCCTAAATTAGAATCAGACGAGAAACAATATGCTTTTGGCATATGTGAAGGAGGAGCTGGGAATCTTTCCTATGCCTCTGTAATTCTAAAGCTGTCTCTAAAGGGAGCCCGTATCTTCCTCACAACTCCCCAGCATGATGCTACCAAGCCACATGGAACTGGCTGGAAATCTCCTGGATTTCTTTTTGCTTAAAGTTACAGCACCAAAGCACCCAGATGAACAGGGGACAAGAACCGCTCCCTGATTTCTGCTCTTTCCAGAGCAGGAAACCAAAGCCTGATGGAAATGAAAACTCTTCTGTGTATGCCAATGTCCACATCACACAGCTGGAATTTTTTCCTGGCCTCATGAGCCTGGATTCTCCCAGTATTGGGGCTCAAACCCAGTTTGTGGGCCCAAATCCAGCCAGTCGCCTAGCATTGAGCAAGGCTGGGAGCAGGGGTTTGCTTCAGGCTTTTTTAAAGCACAAATGCTTGTGAAGGTTGACGCCTTCACCTGACGGCAATCTGGCCAGTCAATGGGCAAGCCAACAATAGGCTGCTCGGCGTCCAAGGGTCTGCATTTGTGACTCATTGTAAACGAATTGTATTCTGATCCATGAGCCAGGTGACTACCACAGAGATTCTGGGCCCCCTCTCGGACCGGAGCTGCATACAAAGGGAGGGGAAAGATTTGAGATTTCTGAAAGCTGGTTCATTGTAGAAAGGCACCCTGCTGGTCACATGTGCAGCTTCTCAGCTGGGAGAGGCAGCCGGAGTGCTCTTCTTACTAAGACCCTTCATTCTCAGGTTTTGCTAAAAACGGCCTGGATTTTACAAAAAAACCCTACTTTTTTTTTTTAAAGTAATTTTCACTGCAATTTGGAATCACTCATGTCAATGACAAGACTGATTATGTCAAGAAAACTGACTGCATCACATTAGGTAGAGGTGTTTATGTTAATAATAAATATATGTCAGGCGGGTTGTTAAAATAAGGCACTGTCATATAAGACACACGCAAACACGCATACTGCGAATGAACAGTTCACGGAATAAACCCTGGTGTTAAACTGCTTTTATAGAGCTTCAGAGGGGCAGCTGAGTTAGTCTGTAACTTAAAATTTAACAACAAATAGTCTAGTAGCACTTTAAAGACTAACAAAACATGTAGATGGTATCATGAGCTTTCGTAGGCACAGCCCACTTCTTCAGATGTATCTGTGCAAGTTTCTTTGTGTAGTTGATGGATTTCCACTCAATACGGCTGAATGCAATGCCTTGCAAAATGTTCAAAAGCCTTGCAAAATGTTCAAAATGTTCAAAAGCAGAACATTATAGACTCACAGAAATGCAGGATAGGACAAGACTTTGAGATGCCTCTAAAGCAGGAAACAGTAAATCTAGATCATCTCTGACAGGTGTTTACTTTTCATGCTCTTACTTTTCTGTTTGCTGCTTTTTTTCTGTCCTCCCGATCCCGCAACATTTCTCCAGAAAACCGTAAAGTGTATGTTTTGCACCGATTTCCACCGGTTTTTAATTTGTTGTAATCAACACACCGAGAAAGTCTTAGGAAAGTTTAAACAAAACAGAAAGTGAAAGGAAAGGGCACTGTCCATTCCTAGGCACTGGTGGAGCTGGTCTTCTGAAAGGCAAACGCTTCATGCTGAAGAGATTCTGTAGTGAGGCGGACAGGCCTCCCACAGACCAGAAGTAGAGGATCCCCTCACAGAGCCCTGATGGGCAGAGCTAGGCCATACTCACCCCTCCCACTGGAAGTCAGTGGGTACGACAGGAAGTATAAAAGGCGGGTCTGAAAGCTTAGGTGGGCTGCAGCTGAGGGAGGAGTCAGATGCCTCCTGTGTGCTGGGAGACGGCTGCCAGCCCCCGGGGAGCTGAGGACTGGTCAAAGCTGCCGGAGCTGTACGCTGATCTGACTGTGAAGGAGTTGCCAGCACTACCACAGATGTTCTACCCGGATGAGGTGAACTCCCCCATACAGGACCCGCTACAGCCTAAAGGGGAGGTTGGAAGTAGCCTGGGGCAGCCAACCCTCGTTTGGCCACAACACTGCCTGAGCATAGGTCGGCGTGTTGCAGTCAGGATCCCTGCTGACCCAGTGGCAGTGGACTGGGTGGGCCTGTCCCCTTTGTCCCCCCATCTCTCTTGAGGCTAAGGAGGCAACATTGCTGGCCATCCACCGGAGCCAGGATGCCTGAACTCCTTGCTGCTTGACCCTGAACACAGGCCCGAGATATAGACCCATTGATGCTGTGACGATCTGATCAGCAACACCTGATGGGAGGTTTTCAGCCCTTGGAGGGCCCTGCTGGTTTGCTGCTTCTCACGTTTGGCCTGTCCAAGTCCCGTGTGTTTCACATGCAGATTGATAAAAATGGTTTCTATATTAAATTGTTTGTCTGGCCACTGCGCATGAGCGGTGGGTGATGTAGGCAAGGGAAGGCATTGCCTTCCCAAAACTGCCTACACTGCCCAGCAGGGGTTGAGGCTGCACTACGTGGCAACCCATCTGCTGGGTAAGGCGGGGACCACTCTGCATGGCAGCCCGGGCCCTCATCTGGGATTGGGCGAGGCTTTGTTGTGGGGGGAAGGTTAGGAAGGGGCATGGTCTCAGGGCAAGGGCTGTGGCTTTGGGCAGAAGGGGCGGGGCTTCGGCTAGGCCTTCGACCACCACCCATGCCACCACATGCACCAAAATGGACCAATGGTCGGAGGTTCCAAGCACTAAGGACCTGGTGGGAGCAGAGCTGTATTCTGCTCAGTGGAGGAAGGGATGTTTGGTGCTAGTCAGTGTTGGGGGGGTTCCATGGAAGGTTGGGAGCCAGCACCAAGTACCATTGTCCCCCCTCTGATTCTGAACCCTAACTGAGTGGCCCTGAGCTCACTGGTGGCTGGAGAGATGGTGGAAACCTCCACACCTGCATCTGGATAAGGAAGCTGAAGAAGAAGCAGGCCCCAGATGCTCTGTCCTGAAGTCGATGGAGCTGCCTCGGTTTACACAAGGAGAGAGTTTGGCCCATAAAACCCGTAAGACTGGGACTGAGTTAGAGCCAGCACCTCTGTCTGACGTCTAGGAAATGGGTTTTAGTGCCAGAGCAGCAGCCTGTGGCAGGTAGCTGAGATGTCTCTGAGATACTTCAGGGAACCCCAATGGGGGTGAGGGGGGCTGTTGCCCACGGTGAAGATGTCTTTGGCAGGGCTGTATACGCTGAGCCACAAGAGTTCAGGGAGTGTGTCTTTAATCGACTGAAATAAACCCCTGCCCAATGTACCTCGGCAATGACATTAAGCAACATCGCAAAGAGAAATCTTTTAGCAGTGCGCGCCTGCCTGCCTGGAGGCCCTACGGCAGAAGTGCCAATGGGGCATGACATGGGGAATCTCTGCCCACCCCGGGCATGGAGCAGACACAGGCATCAGGCAATTCCTGCCGGGCTGCCGGCTGCAGCTCGCCCCAGGCAAAGGCGAAGGAACCCTTCTTCCAAAGGGTGTGTTTAAAACCTGTGCTTCTCTGTTGTCTAGCTGAGCAGCATCCCTGCGCTCCTGTCCCCAACAGCCAGCCCACACCAGATCCCTCCAAAGGCCACACCATTAACGGCAGCGTTCAGAACCTCCCGCGGATAAGGCAGGAAGCGGCTTTCACCATGGGCTGTGGGTGAGGATAGGCAAGCTCCAGCCCCACCACCAGCCTCACCCTCAGCCCCACCCCTTCTGCTGAGACCCCGCTCCCCCATGGGAGCTAAGCTGCCTCCCCTGCATGGGGAAGGTGGGTGAGTGGCTGCGGCCTCCCGGGCGGGTGGGTGCTCGGAGGCAGCAAAACTCCACCCTCACTATGCTGCCAGTGGGCGTTCTGGGGGTGGAGTGTGGGTGGGGCCAGACTGGTGAGTGGGGAAGGCAGGACCCTCCCCACCTAGCATTTCAGCCGCCCCTGCCTTTCACCATCTGTTCGCAGAGACTGAGTGCTGAAGAGCTCCATGCGTGCAGGAGCATGGGCATCCTCCTGACGCTGGGTTCCAGGTCTCACACACATGCTGCTGGTCAGGGAGGGGAGGGAAGAGGCATTAGTGAGAAAATCATGGGGACCCCGTGGTACATTGGCTGAGGCGGAGGTGTGGGGTCAAAAGCAGACCTGGAGAAATAATGAAGGAACAGCACCAGTGTGCGGCACAGTTTTGCATTTCAGTCAAGTTCATGCCTGGGCAGGCAAGTGCCATCCTTGTTCCGTACCTCAGTTTTCCCATCTGTAAATGGAGATAATGGTGCTGCCCTCCTTTTAAAGTGCTTTGAGACCTTCAGGGAACAAGAACTAGTGAAGAGCTAAGCATTGTTGTTGTTACTGGCTTCCCACTTTCTATGAACATGCCTGTGATCAGGTTTCACTCTGAATCTCTCGCAGAAAGTGAGGTCCAGAGCTGAACACGTACCCACACACTCATATGAGAGGCATCTGCCTTGTTCATCTGGTCAGGGACCAGAAGCTGTTCTGGCCAATCACAGCTACCCCACACAGTTGAATATCAAATGACAAAACTCAGCTACCCCCAAAGAACCATTCACAATTGATTCTCAGGGTTAAAAATCTTTGCACCGTGTCAGCTGGATTCTTTCGAATAGTGGCTAAATCTAAGGAAATTGCCAGGAGCAAAGAATGAGGAAATCATCAGATACATTCCGTGGTACAATTCTTCGTGCATGGGTGCAGCAGGGACATTGCAGGTATGCTGTGACTGTGTAACCCACACACCTAGGCTATGTCTACACTCGCGGCTTCTTGCGCAAGTATGGCCGTTCTTGCGCAAGAATCTGCAGAGCATCCACACTGCCCGCCCTCTCTTGCGCAAGGAAATTTACAGTACGGCGTGGTAAGAGAGGGCTTCTTGCACAAGAGCTACGCTCTTTTTTAACAGGTGTAAGCCTGCTTGCGCAAGAGCTCTTGCGCAAGAGGGCAGTGTGGATGCTCGGCAGGGATTTCTTGCGCAAGAAAGCCCTATGGCTAAAATGGCCATCAGAGCTTTCTTGCACAAGAGAGCATCTACACTGCGATGGGTGCTCTTGCGCAAAAGCACAGCTCGCACATGGCAGTGTGGACGTTTTCTTGCGCAAGACTTCTTGCACAAGAACCCTTGCGCAAGATGTTCTTGAGCAAGAAGCGTGAGTGTAGACATAGCCCTAGTGTGGTTACCCTGCAGTGGCACCTAGACCACAGCAACAGCTAAGACCAAGAGACCTCTACAGCATGGGCTGGAAGCCAGCTGGCTTTTTAGCTCATAGGGTAGAGGCTCCTATATTCAGCTCCAGAAGTCCCAGGTTCAAATCTGCCTAATGGAGGTTACAATTGCACTGGCAAACCTGGTGGAGAATGACTCCCCCAGCCTGTGCCCGCTGGGTCCCAGGGTCATTAATACAGGAGCAATAATTCACTTGCACAATCTGAAAAGAGACAGACCAATGTTCAATTCCCAAACCACCAACGCCAAGAGGAAAGTATCGTTTTCTTTGCCCTCCATTTCTGGATCGCTCGAGTCCAGGGATCCCACAGCAGGGCTCTGCAAAGCCACCATGCGAAATGAGACGAGAGCTTGAAGCAGAAAAGGCCGTCACCGTACGAAGGGCTGTGACAGTCACTAAGCAATGGGTCATGTTGATATTTCCCCATTATTGCATTGTGATGGATGGGCCGATCAGAGATTTATGTGAACCTTATTCTGATCTTAAACTGCTAATCCATGCCTGAATTCCCCCCTTCCATTTTGCTTCCGCAAATTCAGTCAAGTGCTGATGAGATGAAGATTTAGTACCGAGCAGTAAAGTACAACGGGCTGGAATAAAAGCATTAGGCAGAGTGCAAGATTTACAGGGAACATGCACAAGAAAATGAGGCACACTGCCTATTCATTTGCCCATTGCGGTGCTTGCCTCTGCTGCCATGAGGCATGCAACCCCCCTGTGCCCACATACTCTGTGGAGCTGATAAGCAACAAAGTTATTTGAGGGATTACCTTCCTTGCCTCTCCCCCTCTCCCACTCTATCTCCTTGTCCTGAATAGGCAGCATGTTTAAAACAAACAAAAGGAAGTATTTCTTCATACTGCACACAGTCAACCTGTGGAACTCCTTGCCAGAGGATGTTAGTGAAGACCAGGACTTTAACAGGGTTCAAAAAAGAGCTAGATACATTCATGGAGGTTAGGTCTATCAATGGCTATTAGCCAACATGGGTAGGGGTGGTGTCCCTAGCCTCTGTTTGTCAGGAGCTGGAAATGGATGACAGGGGAGGGATAACTTGATGATTCCCTGTTCTGTTCATTTCCTCTGGGGTACCTGGCATTGGCCAGTGTTAGAAGACAGGATACTGGGCTAGCTGGATCTTTGGTCTGACTCAGCCTGGTCGTTCTTGTGTTCTTAATACAGCCTGGCTCAGGGAAGTGACTGTCAGCTTTGCAGGTCTCTTAGTTGGGGATCTTCTCGCTCCATCTCTGGTAGTGGCTGCTCTATATGAACTAATATTGCCCAAACTTTATGGCATCTTA
This sequence comes from Rafetus swinhoei, assembly GCA_019425775.1. Taxonomy (NCBI): domain Eukaryota; kingdom Metazoa; phylum Chordata; order Testudines; family Trionychidae; genus Rafetus; species Rafetus swinhoei. Next base: position 10,902,455 of record JAFJHL010000300.1, read on the forward strand.
CTCGCTTCAGTTCAATGGAACCCTGTTCCGCTGGGGTGGGAATCAGATCTCTTCCCAGTTCAAAGCAAAATGTTTCTTTATTCTTGTTGAGTTACAACCCCTCCAATCTGTGTTGACTTTTCTTTGCTATGTGAGTAGCTCAGTCATGCACCTAGGGGTAGGAAATGAAAGTTTAGTGTTTGGTCAAAACTTAAAGGGCCAGAGATATCATAAGAAATTTTGTTCTGTCTTGTGAGATTTCCAGACCAAAGAATTTAAAAAATCCTCTTGCAGTTTTGTCCATCACCCTCAATGATAATCACACCTGAGAAAGACCACCACCACCACTTCCTCCTCCTCCTCCTCCTTCTTCCTGGACTTTTCTGTGCTATCTTTCCATTTCCATGGTAATAAAAGTAGCTTTAGATAAAAGCCACGCTCTTAGGTAAGTCTACACTGCACGTTTATTTCAAAATAAGCTAGTCCGGAAGAAATACTCCAAAAAAGCTTATTTTGAAATAGCACATCTACACTACATGAAAGCCTCAAAATTAGTCCGAGGCAGGCTTCCCTAATGTGGATGCGCTACCTTGATTTAGAGCCCCAGGAGGCACTATGGAGTAATTACTTTGAATGGACCTGGGGAGGAGCTATTTTGAAATACAGCAGAGGAGCATCCACACTACAGCTATTTCAAAATAGCTATTTCATAACAGGCGTTATTCCTCGTGGAATGAGGTTTACAGAAGTCGGAATAAGCCGTCTGTTATTTTGAATTTATTTTGAAATAACAGAATGGCTGAGAAGACGTTCACATTGTTATTTCAGAATAACGGCCATTATTCCGAAATAACGTTGCTGTGTAGCTGCACCCTTAGTATGGTGAAATTTGGTAATTTTAGAAGTGCTGTAACATATGCCACTTAGGCTATGGCGACACTATGGCATAAGGATCTTGCAGAAAAAGGGGTTTTTGTGCAAAACGGCCACGGCCACACTGCCTATTTTTGCACAAAAAACCCCTAGCGCAAAAACAGAACGAAAAAGAGTATGCAAATAAACCGCAAGAATATGCTAATCTGTGCTTCATTTGCATTGTCTCTTGCGGCAAAACTTATAGTATAGCCGTAGCCTTACACTGCAACACAGGCTCATTGTGGTTTGTGCTTTTAATTGCAGGCTGGACAGAAACAAAGGCAAAACCCTTTTGTGCTTGGTTCTTAACAATGGGCAGATGCAGGTTAAGCCATGAATAAGTCGTATACCTTCTCTCCCTGTGTTAATGAGGGTAAAATTTCAGGTCAGTGAGGCTAGTCTCAATAATACATTTAGTTTCTTCTTCTTCTTCTTCTTTTTTTAAATCCTGCTGCTTCTTTCTCAACTATTTCAGGAATCCTGATGCATCTAAGAGTTTTTCGAGCCACCCTTCCTCAGCATGATTAAGAATTTATTATGTCAGAGCCTCTTAAAGACACACTTGAATCAAGCAGAAAAGAAAAGAGTGGAAAGGAAAGAATTTTTCTCTGTCTTCGTGTCAATACTCCAAGCGGCAGGAATGGACGCTTGTTTTTTGATAACGACAAGTGGCCCCTCATGAACTGGCCGATGAAGCATTTCAAGGAGCATATTTTGTTGATGTGATTGTTTAACTTGATTCTGAAAGGTTCTGCTTGCTCTCCATATGTGGCAAGGGTGCAGACTAGCCACCTTCTGCTCAGCCTTTCATTGGAGGTGAGCCGCTTCTGAGCTGTATGGAACCTCTCCTCTGCCTTTCAAACCCCAAGACCTGTGTGAGGTTAGGCAAGAGTTCCACGAGGAGTAATTCTTAGTTCGGATTAACTTTAAACTGCTGCGTGTACCCGCGGGCAGTTCGTTCGAACTAAGGGGGATTTAAAAATGGCGGCCGGAGGGGAACATGCAAATAAAGCCCGGGATATTTAAATCCCGGGCTTCATTTGCAACTCTGGTTGCCTGATTTGCCTACCTAGCTCGAATTAACGAGCTAGTGTAGACATACCCTTAGGCTATGTCTAGACTACACGCCTTTTTGAAAGAGGCTTTTTCGAAAGATACTTTCGAAAAAGCCTCTTTTGAAAAAGAGTGTCTAGACTACAATCAGTACTTCTGAAAAAGTTGCTTTTCAAAGAGAGCACCCAAGCAGTCTGGATGCTCTCTTTCAAAAAAGCACAGTTTGCATTACATAGCGCCTCTTTTCGAAAGAGCACTTTTGAAAAAAGGCATTTTTCCGCATAAAACGAGATTTTCCGCGGTCGAAAAAACTGCCACGTTCTTTCGATTTACTTTCGAAAGAACGCGGTAGCGGTCTAGACGCAGGGGAAGTTTTTTCGAAAAAAGGCCACTTTTTCAGAAAAAAACCCTGTAGTCTAGACACACCCTAAGTGTGCGTCTACACTGCACCGTAACTCGAAATAAGATACACAATTTGAGCTATGCAAATTGCATATCTTATTTCGCTGCTATTTCAAAACAACTTATTTTGTCACTTGGCGCTGTCTAAACAGTGCCAAATTTCGGAATAAAACGCTGTTCTGACACGTCCCTTACTCCTCGCAGAATGAGGTTTACAGGGACGTCAGAATAGTGGTCCCGAAATAATGGGCTTGCTGTGAAGACGCAGGATAGCTATGTCAGGATACTCCGGTACACTTCAGCGTATCCTGAAACAGCGTTGCAGTGCAGATGTAGCCTAAGGAACCACAGGACTGCTCGTTGTTTGTGAATTTACTGCGTTAGCCTACAGCACCTCCGTTTAAAATTGGCTTGAAAAACATTTCATTAGGGTGTGGGTGAAGATTATAAAATCACCTCTCTCAAAATGTGTTGTTCCCCACTGGCTGCCATTGGGCACAGGGGCACCAGTTGCATAGGGCCCCAGACATCCTAAGGACGGCCCTGCCCAAAGGGCATGTCCCTGCTGTGCTCTCACAATCCCTATGGGGACGAAGGGAGTTCTGGCGCCCCTTGGGGAGCCCGTGTAGTAACTTCCATGGGGGCAGAGTCAGGCCAATCCTGAGTGCTTTGGAAAACTCCTCCGTGGTTGTACAGCACCCGCCCCGATCAGGGCCTATTGTCTGAGGCTCTCTGCTTAGCCCTCTCTCTTCTCCTACATTCACAGGTGCCTGTGGGAAGCTGCTAAACTTTGTCCTTAAGACAGAAAATTCATCGGTCTCTGGCCCTTTCATCTGTACCCGTTTCAGACCGTTCCCATCCTCTGCAGGATCTCTGCTACCCTTGGCTGTGTGTCTGTCTGCCTGGTGCTTGCCTGATGACAGAGTTTAGTGTGGTCTGTTGTGGGGGCTGTATGTGGAGCCAAGCAGCCGGCTTGGGTTGGTCCAGGGCTTCCTAAGGAGGCTCTATCCTGCCATACTATGGCCCCTAACACAATTAGGATCCCTTGACAAGGCTAACTGAGGGAGAACAGAGGGTTAAAAAGCCACCTCCTAAGTGACCAGAGGAGCTAGTGAACAGGGGAGTTTTGCAAACACCTAATAACCATATGCTAAACTTAGGTCAGGAACCACCTCCCCCCAAAACAAGCAAGCAAGCAAGCAACAAACCTCCCTGACAGCAGGCAGAAGTCCAGCAGCAGAGTGGGAACTATCCAGTTTATTGCACAGAAGGCAGCAGGTCTGATTACCTGCCTTGTGGGCAGAGGGCATAGGTGCACGTTCAGGCAGTTCAGTGCAAACAACTCATGGTGCTCAGAGACAGAGTAGGGGCTCTCGAGACAAGCTAGCCTGAATTGGCAGAGTGAAGGAGACAGGGAGGTGCCTTTCTGGGACTCAGTAAAGCGCTGCCACCTGGAGTCTCACAGCCCTCGTGCTGTTGAGGAAGATGAAAGACTCAGGGAAGAAGAACACTAAACTGGGGTGGAGAGACATGATCCCATAGTTGGGAATCCTCCTCCTAGGTGATGTCATGGTATCCTTGGCACTGATGACACCCCGCTTGGAGAGAACCCCAGTTATTAGGAAGAGACAGATAATAAAAATGGGAGGATTCAATTACTAGGAATATCAATAGTTGGGTTTGGGGTGCCTGGGAGAATCTCATGGTGAATCGCAGGGCCGGCCCACAACATTTTGGCACCTGAGGTGAGGAGCCCCATGCCTCCTCGCTTGGGCCAAAACTTTGAAAGGTCTCAATTCTCTGAGTCCTAGTGTCCTCCCCACCACAGTCTGGCACCTGAGGTGGCCGCCTCAGTTTGCCTCATGGTAAGGCCAGCCCTGATGAATCGTCTGCCAGGTGTGGAGGCTGTGGACCTCTGAGACATCTAGACAGACTTGTGTATAGTGCCAGGCACTACAAGATGGTTTTCAAACTAGGAGTGGTGACTGAGTCATGGAACGTCAAGCACTGGAGGTCAGATGACCGGGAGTGGAGGGGCTAAGGCAGTGACCTGCCCGTCCTGGCACTGCAGACTGCGCTGCACCCCAGAAGTGGCCGGCAGCAGGCTTAACTCCTGTGTGTGTGTCTGTGCTGGGGAACCACACAGGGCTCCATGCCCTGCCCTTGCCCCGAGCACTAGCTCCGCCCTCCCATTGGCTGGGAACCTGCTGCTGGCTGCTTCTGGGGTGCAGCCTGGTCAGCGGTGCCAGGAGAGGCAGGAAGCTGCCTTAGCACCCCCGCTGCACCGCTGACTGGGAGCCACTTGAGGTAAGCCCCTCCTGCCCCAGCCCTGACCCACCCCCAAAGCCAGAGCCCCTTCCTACACCACAAAGCTCTCACCCTCAGCCCCACCCCAGAGCCCACACTCCAGTCAAATTATGTTGGATCACGGGCTCAACAATTTTCTTCAACTCGGTCACGAGAAAAAAAGTTTGAAAACCGCTGCACTATACTATACTAAAGAACAAAATGATCCAATACATCGATGAACCCGATATATTGGAGACAAGTCAACATGGCTTTTGTAAAGGGAAATCTTGCCTCACCAATCTTGCTATCATCTTTGGAAAATCATGGGAGACAGGAGAGATTCCAGAAGACTGGAAAAGGGCAAATATAGTGCCCATCTATAAAAAGGGAAATAAGAACAACCCAGGAAACTACAGACCAGTTAGTTTAACTTCTGTGCCAGGGAAGATAATGGAGCAAGTAATTAAGGAAATCATCTGTAAACACTTGGAAGGTGGCAAGGTGATAGGGAACAGCCAGCATGGATTTGTAAAGAATAAATCATGTCAAACCAATCTGATAGCTTTCTTTGATAGGATAACGAGTCTTGTGGATAAGGGAGAAGTGGTGGATGTGGTATATCTAGACTTTAGTAAGGTGCTTGATATGGTCTCGCATGATATTCTTATCAATAAACTAGGCAAATACAACTTAGATGGGGCTACTATAAGGTGGGTGCATAACTGGCTGGATAACCGTACTCAGAGGGTAGTTATTAATGGTTCTCAATCTTGCTGGAAAGGCATAACAAGTGGGGTTCCGCAGGGGTCTGTTTTGGGACCGGCTCTGTTCAATATCTTCATCAACGATTTAGATATTGGCATAGAAAGTACGCTTATTAAGTTTGCAGATGATACCAAGCTGGGAGTGGTTGCGACTGCTTTGGAGGATAGGGTCATAATTCAAAATGATCTGGACAAATTGGAGAAATGGTTTGAGGTAAACAGGATGAAGTTTAATAAAGACAAATGTAAAGTGCTCCACTTAGGAAGGAACAATCAGTTTCAGACATACAGAATGGGAAGCGACTGTCTAGGAAGGAGTACGGCAGAAAGGGATCTAGGGGTTATAGTGGACCACAAGCTGAATATGAGTCAGCAGTGTGAGCTGTTGCAAAAAAAGCAAACACAATTCTGGGATGCATTAACAGGTGTGTTGTGAGCAAGACACGAGAAGTCATTCTTCTGCTCTACTCTGCGCTAGTTAGGCCTCAGTTGGAGTATTGTGTCCAGTTCTGGGCACCACATTTCAAGAAAGATGTGGAGAAATTGGAGAGGGTCCAGAGAAGAGCAACAAGAATGATTAAAGGTCCAGAGAACATGACCTATGAAGGAAGGCTGAAAGAATTGGGTTTGTTTAGTATAGAAAAGAGAAGATTGAGGGGGGACATGATAGCCATTTTCAGGTATCTAAAAGGGTGTCATAAGGAAGAGGGAGAAAACTTGTACATCTTGGCCTTTGAGGATAGAACAAGAAGCAATGGGCTTAAACTGCAGCAAGGGAGGTTTAGGTTGGACATTAGGAAAAAGTTCCTAACTGTCAGGGTAGTTAAATACTGGAATAAATTGCCCAGGGAGGTTGTGGAATCCCCATCTCTGGAGATATTTAAGAGTAGGTTAGATAAATGTCTATCAGGGATGGTCTAGACAGTATTTGGTCCTGCCATGGGGGCAGGGGACTGGACTCGATGACCTCTCGAGGTCCCTTCCAGTCCTAGTATTCTATGATTCTATGATTCGATCTATTAGAATTCTCTGAGGAGGCCAACCAGCACGTGGATAAGAGTGAGCCAGTGGATATAGTGGACTTGGACTTTCAGAAAGCCTTTGATGAGGTCGCTCACCAAGACGGTGGAGAACACTCCCCATGCTCTGAGTGTCCCTAAATCTCTGACTGCCAGAAGTTGACAGTGGACAACTGGATAGATCATTCAAAACTGCTCTGTTCTATTAATTCACTCTGAAGCACTTGTCTTCTGATATTGGCTTATGCCAAGACATTGGGCTAGATGGACAATTAGTCTGACCAAGTATCACCATTCTTATTAATCTGCTTTGGTTAGGCTTGAGAGATTCCAGGAGTTTTCCAGACATGGATTCACCCTGTGTCTAATACACAGTACCTGAAATTTTGCTTTGCAATGTTTCGTTGCTTGCATCTAAGCTGGGTTTTCTTAATTCCATTTTTCCCAGTTTAGTCTCTTCATCAGTGATGAAAGTCCTGTTGATGCCCTACTCTTTAGCACCCCATTAGGGAGACTCTTCTGGCAACATCGACTTTTCAGACTTTTTTCCACCAGGGGATGTTAATGGAAATGGGCCCCTTTCCCAAGCACTGGTTTTGGTTTTGACAAATCAGCATTTTGTAGCAAAGTTATCAGAAAATCCACGACCAGCTCTAATGATATCGTCCCAGTAGGGAAATGCCTGCTCATATGTATCCCAAACCCACTTTGCAACAAAGAGCTGTTCCACTTATTACCATTAAAAAGAAATAATGCCTCCGATTTCCCAAAGCATGTAACGCACCTGTGTAAAAGCAATAGCCAATTAAGGTACTGTAGGACAAAAACTGGCTCCGACACACTTATAAAAATGACTATTGATTTTGGAGCTTTAAAAGTGGGTTTTCCTTTCCTGCTACATGAGAACTAAGTACCAGCTCCTGTGTAAATTGTTAATTGACCCTCGGTTTAGAAACCAAAACCAATTAGCTTTTTTCATTCCCACCCCAGGCACAGCACGGGCAGCGGCAGCATAAGCTTCTATTCTGTCTCTTTCAGTGTGTCTTCTGCAGGCTGGCAGAGTCACCCTGCAGAGAGCAAGAGCAGAGTTTCATTTTCCTGGACTGTCTGGTTCTCAGATTCTGCTGGGCCCACCCCAGGATGAGGGATTGTTTCATTGTTGTTGACATTTTCATAGAGAATTTCAACTTTTCCTTGACTAGCTGACAATTTTCACTCGAAACCCCCCCAAAATTTCATTTTCACATTTCATATTTTGGGCTTTCTGCACTAACTAACCTTTTTTCTGAAGGCATCTGCTTGGCTCCAAAAGAGTTAGTTAGTTTAATCCGAAACCAGAGACCAGAAGAGAAGAAAGGTGCCAAACATGCCAGCCCTTCACCGTGTTTAGTTTCTAGAAAGATCAGAGACCCTACCGCAGAGAAATTCTTATTGTTCTGCCTCAGTTTGCTTCTCTCTGATGCCAGATCTACAGAGAACTGCAAACTCAGAGACATTGTTACAGGCCAGGCGCCAAGCAGCCTTTGAATTGACTGAAGTGCCATGGAATTAATTGTAAATGAGCCTGGTTGAAAAACTTTTGACCTGCAGAATCAAGCCACTCTCAGACTGACTCAGCCGATGATTAACATGAAGCATGAACCTTCTAATTTAGTGTCATATCAAGCAAGAACTATCGTGTTTAAATGGTCTCCGGTATTAGTGAGACAGTCACAGATAACAGCCAAAAGTTACCAGTTTCTCTCGATAGTGCACACTCCCAATTAATATTTATAAAGGAGGAGTTTTCTTCTTTAAAAGGGAATTTTAAGTTGTCCTCTGTATTTTCAGACCTAGGCTGCAAAATTTATAGGCTCTCATTCACCTTCATTCTAAGAGAACTAAGCTTTTTCATCTGACATATTTATACTTTTTGCCTGTAGGGTTAGATATGAAGCAAAACTGCAGCTGGAGAAATCAGAAAGCTAGGGAGGAGAAATAAAACCCAATCAAACCATATCCCAGAATCTATGGTTTGGAAGAGACACAATTAGCCAGGTTATTTCTGTCTATTCCTGGAACTCAGACCTCTGAGGAGAAGACAAGGCTGAGAACGTCTCATGTTGACACTGTCTGGTTGCCAGTGAGTCACCCAGAAGTCGGTGACTTTGCTGTTTTGCTGCACTGCATTTCAAAGGAGCGGAGTTTGTGCCTTTGTACTTGACTTCATTTTCAAACCGTGCTCGGCAGTGTCTCCTCCTGAAAGGCTGGAATGATCATCTGGTTCTCGCTGGATGTTTGTCAGGGCCTGCAACCAAGCACTCCAGGAGCATCTAACCCTCCTGGTTGGTGAGCTGGACACCCACAAAAAGGGTGAATTAGTACAAGACTGCAGGTCTGCAGCCCCATGAGCCCGAGTTGGCTGGCCTGGGTCAGTTGCAGGTGTCTAGTGGCTGTGTACACCAACTTTGGGGGTCCTTGCTAGAGCCTCTCTGGCTGGGAGTCTGTGGAAGGCAGTCACACATCTCTGCTGGGACGTCCTTACAATTTATGGGGCCCTACACTTTACTATTACACTGATGCCCCTATGCCTAGTAACAGCCTGAGATGGGGTGAGGGGATGGTGATATTTTAGAGCTGTGATTTAATCATCTTCAGCAACACCCTAACGAAATATTTTTAAAGCAAATTTTAAACTAAGGTCCTATCGACGGACTCAGAAAATTCAACGAATCGACTTGCAGCACCTTAAAGACTAACAAAACACGTAGAGGGTATTTGTTAGTCTTTAAGATGCTGCTAGACTATTCCTTGTTTTTGAAGTTTTTCAAGTTACAGACTAACTCGGCTATCCCTCTGAAACAGCAAATTCAGAAACTGACAGGAGAGACCTGGGGTTGGCAAATGCTTGTTAAATGGTTTCATCACCACTCAAATGGCTCTTTTGCGGTTCAATGTTCTGCAAATAGCTCTGCCAGGCTTTTTCACAGCTAAGTTAATTAGATCCTCGCGGGAGGGTGCAGAGCCACAGAACAGGGATAGAAAGAGGAGGAAGGGAGGGCATTAAGACCCAGCGGTGCCCCAGATTTTCAGGTGCACTCCACAGCTGCATATTCTGTGCGTGGGTAATGGAGGCTCTGGCTGCATGCAGCTCAGCAGTCTCCCTGCGCCCTTGCCAGTGACAGGAGGTTGAGAGCATTTCCCCGTCGAACACAGCCTGCAGTGGTGCCCTTACAGTGTCAGTATTTTCAAACAAAAACAGGAGAGCTATCGGGGGGAGACACTAGCCCTGGGCTACGTCTAGACTGGCATGATTTTCCGGAAATGCTTTTAATGGAAAAGTTTTCCGTTAAAAGCATTTTCGGAAAAGAGCATCTAGATTGTACGGGCTTTTCCGCAAAAGCACTTTGCGGAAAAGCGTCCGTGCTAATCTAGACGCACTTTGCACAAAAAGCCCCGATCGCCATTTTCGCGATCGGGGCTTTACAAAACAAATCTCAGCTGTCTACACTGGCCCTTTGCAAAGTTTTGCGCAAAGGGACTTAAACAGGAGCAGCATAGTATTTCCGCAAAAGCACTGATTTCTTACAGTAGGAAGTCAGTGCTTTGCAGAAATTCAAGCAGCCAGTGTAGACAGCTGGCAAGTTTTTCCGGAAAAGCGGCTGATTTTCCGGAAAAACTGGCCAGTCTAGACACAGCCCTGATGTTTCAGTCTTCTCTGTGGGGAACTAGCCATGGAACTGGATGGGATTTGGTACACTCTTCAGAGGTGCAAGATAACACACGTCATGGCTCTGTGTCAGGCTGTCGTTCCTTCATGGCATTCCACGGACATCCGTAGGGGTCCTCTACTGTAGTGTGGCTTTGAAGGGCCCCTGGGCCAGGGCTCGGGAGTCATGCTTGCAAGACATTGGCTCAGCGGATCAGTTCCAAGTGCCTCTCCTCTCCCTTTTCTCTTTTGTCCTTGCTCACCACGTACACTGCTCCGGCAAGCTGTGTCGGTTTGATGCATTCCGTAAGTGCAAAGCAGCATGTCAGTCGCCCATGCACAATACATACAATCAGAGAATCCTAGAACTGGGAGGGACATTAAGAGGTCAATACCAGTCCTCTGCCCTCATAGCAGGACCACGCATCATCTCGATCATCCCTGACAGGTGTCTGTCTAACTTGCTCTTCAATATCTCCCGTGTTGGAGATTCCACAACCTCCCAAGGCAACTTATTCCAGTGTTTAACCACCCTGACAGGCAGGAACTTTTTCCTAATGTCCAACCTAAGCCTCCCTCACTGCAATTTAAGCCCATTGCTTCTTGTCCTATCCTCAGAGGGGTTAAGGAGAATAATTTTCTCCCTCTTCCTTGTAACACCCTTTTAGGTATATGAAAACTGCTATCATGTCCCCTTTTTAGTCTTCTCTTTTCCAAACTAAACAAGCCCAATTCTTTCAGTCTTCTCTCTTAGGTCATGTTTTCTAGACCTTTAATCATTTTTCATGCTCTTCTCTGGACCTTCTCCAATTTGTCCACATCTTTCCTGAACTGTGGTGCCCAGCATGGGACACAATTCTCCAGCTGAGGCCTAATCAGTGTAGAGCATAGGGGAAGAATGACTTCTTGTGTCTTGCTTACAACGCTCCTGTTAATGCATCCCAGAATGATGTTGGCTTTTTTTGCAACAGTGTCACACTGTTGACTCGTATTTAGCTTGTGATCCACTATGACCCCTTGATCCCTTTCTGCAGTACTCCTTCCTAGACACTTCCCATGTTGTATGCGTGAAACTGATACATACTCTTGCACACTGGTGATGTGCCTGGCATTTCAGCTTGGCTGTGCGCTGGCACAGCACATCCCTTGCACGGGGTAGTTTGAGTTTGAATCTCCCGGATGTGCTTAATTGAATGTCACCCAGATGGATGCTGCCACTTACTACACACACCGTGTCAATCATGTTATGTCTTGCTGCAGACCCGGTGCTGGCAACCGAGGCACCATCTGTCACCACTCGGAGACACTGCTAGGGGATGGCAGATGTCCTGACTGGGGGTGGGTAGGTGTTGCATCACACCTCCTGGAATAGGCCGTGATCATTGTGGCTTGAGCAAGAGGAGCTGGGAACAGCAGCGGAAGGGTGAAACTGGGGAGCTGAGATTGCAGGAAGGCCTGTAAATTGGCTCCAGAGGCTGCTATGGGCAATTCCCTGGGGGCACTGAGCTGAGCCAAAGCCAGAACACGACTGCTTGGTTTTCTTTCATGGCTAGGAGGGTCTGAGGGGAGAGACACCTAGCAGGAGAGACAGTGCTGATGAGCACCGAGCGTCTTTCCCTTAGCAGTCCTGGAGCAATGCCCTATCCACCTAACACAGCTACAGCACAGTGGGTCACCATGCAAGTGCAGCCCCATCCTTTGCCAACAGGCCCCAGCCCTGACCTGCGAGGCCAGCCCGCCTCGCTGGGTCCTTCCCCTCTGGAAACACAGGAGCAGTGTGCTGGTTCTGCTGCTGCTACAGGGAACATAGACCCAGCGTGGGAGGGAATGCTCTTGCTCAACTTGCTGTGTTCAAGATTGCACCTGACGGTCTCGAGGCAACAGAAGCTTCCTGTTTCCCATCCCCTGAGCCTTCCTTTCCCCATGGCCCTGGGAACCCTGCTACTCCTCTGTCAAGGTGGAACCCTTAGGGAGAGGAGGAGAACTAGAGTAAGAGACAGCCCCAGAGACCCTCTCCTCCCCCCCATGCTTAATGGCAGAGCCATGGGTCTCAGCCCCACCCAAACTGTGTCTAAGAAACCATTTTCCAGGCAGTGAAATGCTGGTTCCCCATGGAAAGCCCCTTCTCCTCAGGGAAAAGGTGGCATATTTGGAGAAGGGGGTGGGAAAATCCTCGGCAGCAGTCCCACTATTAACAACCCCACACTAGTGCTGCTCAGAACGTCCCGAGCCAGGGACACACGCCAGCTGGGAGGGCGTTTGTGCTGTTAAACTCCGACAGAGCTACAAAGAGGAAAAGCAGCTTCAGGCTTGTTGTGGCCGCCTGCGAATAGCTGTGGATGTTCTGAGCTGGCTCACGTCCCCTCATCCCCTCATGCTGCAGAGAAGCAAGAAAGTGCAATCACTGTTGGGTCGTCTTTTTCAGTGGTAGCCTGGGAAACTGTAGTTCTTCATCATCCCTGGGGTTATAAATACAGTACTCAAAGAAACTTGAATTCCGAGGAGTGCTGGAAAACGATAGCCCTATGACATCATTCCCACAGATGGACTTTGAGGTAACTGAATCAGTACACAGCTAATCTACGATTTACTCATGTCGCTGTGAGCAGGGCACGCCAGACCTCTGCTGGCATTGATAAGTGTCAGGAGAGGGCTCATTAAATCTTCGCTGCTATAATCTAGCATCCCGGCATGACTGTGGGGCCTGGCTTGATGGAGAGCACTGGAAATAACTTGTGAGTATCCTAGCAGCGTAAGTACCAGAGCCAAGAACGGAGTAGGACTCAGCAAAACGTTGCAGCTGCTGAATGAAAGTCTGCTGTGAAAGCTGGTTAGTAGCTGATAACTAAATTAACTATTTGTTTGTCCGTCAAAGGCTCAGTCCTATCCCCAGGAAAATTAACAGGAAAAACTTCCATTGGGCCAAATTCTGCTCTCACTTAGGTGTAAATCCAGAGTTACTACACTGGAGATAATGGGTTAGATCGGGGTGGGCAATATTTTTTGATGGGGGGGCACTCCAAGAATTTGGTAACTGATTAAGGGCTGTCCTCTTCCATGATATTAATGGAAGTTAGGTCCATCAATGACTATTAGCCAGGATGGGTAGGAATGGTCTCCCTAGTCTCTGTTTCTCTGAAAGTGGAAGATAGGGGAGAGATCATGTGAGGATTACCTGTTGTGCCCTCTCCCTCTGGGGCATCTGGTATTGGCCACTGTCGGCAGACAGGATACTGGGCTAGATGGACCTTTGGTCTGACCCAGTACGGCCGTTCTTATGTCCTTAGGAGGTGCAGGGTCTGGAATGGAGGTTGGGTGCAGAAGGGAGCGTGGGGTACGGGATTGGGGTGCAGGAGAGGGTGTGGTATTTGGGAAGGTGTATGGGTGAAGGAGAAGGTTGTGACCTGGGGCAGAAGACTGGGGTGCAGGAGGGAGTGCAGGGTCTGGGAGGGGGTTGTGACCTTGGGGTAGGAGTGTAGGAGGAGGTACAAGGATTTGGGTGTGACTGGGCATATGGGATTGGGGTGTAGGGTCTGGAAGGGGTTATGGATGCAGGAACAGAGGTGCAGAGGGTTTGGGTTGCATGGGGTAGGGATGCAGGAGCAGGCCAGAGGGTTGGGAGGAAGGACGGGCTGGGGTGCCAGAGGCAGGCTTTGGCCGGGAGGTGCTTCCTTAGGCTGCTCCTAGCCCAGCTGATTTCTCAGCCAGGGTCCCGGCCTTCCATGTCCCTGCACTGGCTACAGAGCCATGTCTGAATGCTGCGAGCCCAGAGGGGGGAGGGGTACTTTGCACACTGCCTGCCCTGCAAACAGGCAGCTTCATTGGCCAGAAACCAGTCAATGGGAGCTGCAAGATTTTGCTGGGTGTGGGGGCTGTGTGCAAAGCTCCCTCCAGGCTTGCAGCATTCAGACAACACAGAGCGGGAATGGGGCAGGCAGGGAGCCTGGTGGAGGCTCCCATGGGCTAGATCTGGCAGCTTGGCAGACCATATCTTGACCACCCACTTCTGGGCTAGATTCTCAACTTGGGGACATGAGTGTAGCTTACCCACAGTCAATAGGACTATGGTGATTTGCACCAGCTGAGTAACTGGCAAGTGATGACTTTCTGCAGCATCACTCAGGGCTGTAGGGTTGCAACGGACAGTCACATAGGCCCTACCTGCATTTAGGATTCTGGTCCTTTGCACCTCACTATAATTCTGGGCCCTTTGATGAAGACTTTACAAATTAGATTTTCTTATTGCTTTATGTGGAAATGATCTAAATATTTTGCCACAATATTTCTAAATGTCTCATCATAAAAATAAACCTGAACTGTCTCACCAGCTGTATGAGCAACCTTTGCATAAACCCGTAGGATTTGCACACAGTAACTTCCCCGAGGCAAAATAAATTAGCAGAGCAAATGCTCCAAAAGAACCTGTTCCCAATTAAAACTGCACCCAGGGCTCACAGTCCACAAGTGGACTTTTTCTTCTGCGGGATAGGCATAGAAATGCCACCTAGGTCACCGGATGAAGATGATCCCATAAAGGAAGTGATGGATTTATCAAGCTCATTGGGGAGACAGGTTCAAGGGAGGAACCATGTTCTGCTGTGCATAGGCAAGATTTGCTGTGTTGTCTTGGTAGACACATGCACCAGGGACACATGCAGACACCTCTACACACATACACATCTATATGTGCAAACCCACATAGCCACACATGCACTCACATAGGTGTATCATTATATGTGCATGAATGCACACACACACACGTTTGCCTGACATAGGTCTGTCCCACACTCCTCCAATAGGGCTACGTCTACACTACGAGTTTTCTCTGTAAAAAATACGCGAATGAGGGGTTTTTGTGCAAAAACAAGGAGTGTGGACATTTTCTTTTTGCGCAAAACCCCTTTTTTCCACAAGATCGGTATACCTCCTTTTTTGGGGCATAAGGATCTTGCGGAAAAAGGGGTTGTTGCGCAAAAAGAAAACGTCCACACTGCTTATTTTTGTGCAAAACCCCCTAGCGCAAAAACAGATTGGCAGAAAATATGCAAATGAATCATGACTCATGCAAATGAGTCCCTCATTAGCATATTTTTTTGCCAAGAAAACTCGTAGTGTAGACGTAGCCTAGGAGAAAAACCATTTCCTGCCAACTTTCTCCCCACGGAGAAAGTTCAACAGCGAGGCCTCAAAATGTCAATGCCTCACATCATTGTGGTTGTTTCCCGGTGATGAGCTGAGGGACAGCAAGATTAGCTCAGCGCGTGAATTAACCTGGTGCCATTATTAATTATACACTTTCTGTGGCAGGCTCATGTGGCCACGAAAGGGGCTCGGGCAATCCTAGGATGCATCGCATGAGATATTTCCAGTGGAGATAGAGAAGTTATTATCATTCTACACGACATTGGTGAGACCTCATCTGGAATACAGGGTGCAGCTCTGGTTTCCTGTGGTTAAGGAAGGAATAGCCGCTGGGCTACTAAGATGATCCAGAGGAATGGAGAGCTGATCTTATGAAAGGCAGCTCACAGGAGCTTAGCTTCTTTAGCCTAACCCATGAAGGCTGGGGGGAAGTAGGGTAGCCGTTATTCCAAAATAACTCTGCGAGTGTCTACACAGCAATTCCGTTATTTCGAAATAATTTTGAAATAATGGATGGCTTAGTCCGACTTCTGTAAACCTTATTCTACAAGGAATAACGCCTATTCTGAAATAGCTATTTCGAAATAAGGCGCGTGTAAACGCTCCACTGCTGCTATTTCGAAATAGCCCCTCACCAGGGCCATTCTAAGTTATTCTTCCTGGGGCTCTAAATCGAGATAGCACGTCTACATTAGGGAAGCCGGCCTCAGACTAATTTTGAGGCTTCCCTGCAGTGTAGACGTGCTATTTCAAAATAAGCTATTTCGGAATAACTATTCTGGAATAGCTTATTCCGAAATAACTGTGCAGTGTAGACGTAGCCATAAAGTACACCAGAGGGAAAATAGCAAGGAGGGGGAGGAGTTATTTAAGTTAAGCGCCAATGTGGATACAAGAACAAATGGCTATCAACTGGCCAGCATTGAAAACAAGTTTAGGTTTGAAAAGAGGTGAAGCATTCTAAACTTCAGATGAGTGAAAATTCCTGAGCACCTGCATGCAGTACACGAGAGTGCATGGAGTTTTCACTGAGAGCTGGAGCACACCCTTGCACAGGGAATCCAAGAGAGCTCCAGGTCTAAGGAACAAACAATGTAGGCTATCTTTTGAGCTGGTCCAAAAGCTTTTTTCATGGATACTTTTTTTAAAAGGAAATGTGCCTACTGGAAGTTTCCTACTTTTTTGATAAAAAAGAAATTAAAAAATGTTGGTTCTTTTTTCTTCCTCTTTTTTCTTCTTCTTTTTGTTCTTTTTTCTTCTTCTTTTTGTTCTTTCTGTGTTTTTCCCCCTTTTTGTTCATTTTCCTGCTTTTTGTTCTTTCTGTGTTTTTTCCCCTTCCCATGATTCCAAGGGGAAAAAAAGGATGCTTGGGTGGAGGGGGATGCAGAACTCAAACACAGAAAGGAGGGGGTAGGGGGAAGAATTGTGAAAAAATTCTGCCAATTTTTTTGACCCAAACAATTTTTCCCGCATTTTCTTCCGATTTATTTTCATAGGAAAATATGTAGCATTTTTCTGTTGTCTCTAGTTATACGTAACAGGTGATGGCAGAGATGACAAGAGGATAAGGCAGGAGGATGGCAGGAAAGACTATGTGCAATTCCATGAGGCTGCTTCTTTTCCTACATGCTCATCATGTTAGTCCCTTTTCATATATGTGATGGAATTTTTGGTGGGTTAGGTG
Source organism: Rafetus swinhoei (assembly GCA_019425775.1). NCBI lineage: Eukaryota > Metazoa > Chordata > Testudines > Trionychidae > Rafetus > Rafetus swinhoei. Next base: position 10,919,390 of record JAFJHL010000300.1, read on the forward strand.
GCCTAGTGGTTAGTGCACCGAGTGCCACCTCTGAATGAGCAGGTCTTGCAGTCCAGCTGCTCTTTTAATCAGAGGTGCAGTGGCCTTCCACCAGACCCTCAAAATTTAACTACAAGTTACCCACCCTGGGTCACTTCCTACCATCTGCTGTTCTCCCACAGCTTCCAGTCCAAATACCAGGTGAGAAGCAAACAAAGCAGCAGTCAAACTGTCAGCCCCAACCTGGCTCAGCATCATTTTTGCCCATCAGGGAGACTTCTCTGGACTCCTTGCCAGGAGCCTTGAGGGCAGGTCTGTCCTCCTCACTAGCTGCCCTCTTCTGAGCTGGGTTGCTCCCTTTTCAATCCTTTTTCCAGCTGGAGCATGCTCTGTAGGGCTGGAGGGAGGGGCTACATGAACCCAGTGCCATCCTTGACCCTCTTCTAGCCCATGGTCTGTGCAATAAATACGTATCTAGAATATTGGCACAAGCGAGTGAGCCAATGTCAGATGGTTTGGGGATTAAGCTGGAATCTGAAAGTTGAGTGAGAGGTTGCATGGGAAGGGACCAAAAATGATGCAAATACTCATATGAATTTACTTCACCAGTGAAAAGAGCCGATTTCTGCATTTGCCTGCTGCAAAAACCTTATTAGACAGGCTTTCTGGCAGGATTGTTCTCAGGAGGATCATTATTGGAGAATCATCATAGAAACAACCAACTCGTACCTAAAGCAGTGTCACGGGGTGTCCTAGTGCCCGGGGCACTCCTTGTCGTTCCCCGCAAAGTACAGCCCCTAATGTCAGGGCTAGCTCAGCCCCTCGGGCTTAGTTCCAAATCGGGGTCACCCCCTACTAGGGTCAATACGGCCACTCTGGCCTAGTCACCAGTCTAATTCACCCCTATTAGGCTCAACAGGGCCTCTCGGGCCTAGTCACTAGTCTAATTACCCCTATTAGGGTCAATATGGCCTCTATAATCTAGTCACAAACACAGCTCCCCTCCCTGAGGGTACGGACGACCTTGAAGGCCTGGCTCACAGGCAAGCCTCCTGACGAGCATGGGGGCTGGGTTGCCATGGGGTGGGGGTGGTAGGAGGATCCAGGCCCTCTCTCTCCACCTGGTCCCAGCCCAGGGCCCTGTTGGCGGCGATAAGCGCACGCTGCCTGCTCAGCGGGGATTCCACCCGAAGCACGCTGAGCTCCCAGAGGTCAATCCCCTGTCCTGGGCTCCTTCCTACCATCCTTGGGCGTTGTTCCGGTCTTAGGGCCTGGTTCGGTGAGTTGGGGCCTCGTGGCAGTCCTCCCGAGCCAGGGCTGTCGCTGAGGCTGCGGCTGCTGCGGTTGCGATGGTGGCTGCTGCAGGGTCTGCTGCTGCTGCAGTGGTGGTAGCTGATCAGGAGCCCCAACCGAGCTCCTTCCCCTCTGGCCGTCCACCCCAACTGCCCTGTGTAGCCCTCTTTTATCCCGGAGCAGATGGAGCATGCCCAGCAAGCTACAGGGGATGTGGCCTCCCTCATCTTCAGAGTTGAGTTAATCCCTTTCGGTCTAGTGCAGGGTAGGCTCCCCCGTCACAAGCAGTCACCTCAGAAACGGGATCCTTGGAAGTACTCTGCAGGAGTCAAGCCTCAGCCACCTTCCATGTTACTCCTCTGACAGCTCTTGTGTGGCAACTGTACAGCCACAAAGAACGGCTGGGGAAGGAAGTCCAGCCCCGGGGCTGTGAGCAGGGAGGTTTGGGGAACATTTCTGGAAAGCGCAGCAATTTGAGAAAAGCCACGATCTGTCGGTAGGGAATTTGCAAATAGAGAAAGAGGCTAAATCCAGAGTCAATGATTTGACTGTCCACCAGCTGCTGTCAAGACGGATGTGTCCAGCATAGGGGGCAGGCAGCATGGGAGACAAAGGGAGAAGTGAGGTGGAAATGGTGGAGGGTAATCATGGTTTTAATGCTTTGAGGACTCAGCAATCACAAGGTGACTTCCCACTTTCAATCTGTTCAGAAGGCCCAGACTTCAAGTGTTTTGTTTCCTATGGAGCCAAGAATCCCACATTTCAGCTCATGAGAGTCTCAGATTTTAAAGGCCAGAAAGGACCGCCAGTAGAACAGGCTGGAAACGCTCACCTAAACAGTTCTGAGTCAAGCCCATCGCTTCTCTTGGAGCTCTGGGATAATAGGAGTTGTGGCTGGCCTGCCAAAAGCATGGAATGTGGGAACGTCGTTCCTTCTTTATAGGATAACAAAGTGTGTGGCATTAAATACAGGAGGTGCACGAAACACTGGCTGTCCACAGAGGTGGCAGGACTCAGGTGCATTGCACAGAGGTGGACTGGGACACAGGACTGGTCTAGCAGGGGGATGCTGGACACCAACACTGAAGCAGAATCACAGATACATAGAACACTAGAACTGGAAGGGACCACAAGAGGTCATTGGCAGAACCAAACACCATCTAGACCAGTGTTTCTCAACCAGTGGTACGAGTACGCTTAGGGGTACTTGAGAGATGTCTAAGGGGTACATCAAAACAACTGAAATTTGGAGAAAACTGAGTTTTTGTTTTAAGTTTTACAGCACTTTGTTATTTTTGTACTTTTTACACCCAAAAATTTCATTGCCTTCCCAGATACAATTAAGTTGTTTAAACAAATGTGTTGCAATTGTAGAAAAAAATGTTGCGTCTGAAAACTGTAGGCACTGGGGAGTACTTATATTTTTTTTAAATGGGGGTACTTATTTTTTTTTTAAAAAGGGGTACTTTATAAAAAAAAAAAAGGCTGAGAAACACTGATCTAGATCATCCCTGACAGATGTGTGTCTAACCTGCTCTTAAATATCTCCAGTGATGGAGATTCCACAACCTCCCTAGGCAATTTATTCCAGTGTTTAACCACCCTGACAATTAGGAAGCTTTTCCTAATGTCCAGCCTAAACCTCCCTGGCTAAAATGTAAGCCCATTGCTTCTTGTCCTATCCTCAGAGGCCAAAGAGAACAAGTACATTGGCAGAGCTGTGCTGGGAAGTGCAGGGGTAGAAGTCCGCTGAGCTATAGAATGTGGCTGCATTGCCACAGTGGCTTGAGGGCCACTTCTTCTATGCCTAGCACAATAACTGCACCAAAATCCACATGGTTCCTTACCCCGCTAAAGCATTTAAAGGCATTCTAAAAAAGACAAAGCGCAGTGCTGTTTCCGACAGCTTGTTGTGCAGCCAGGAGAATGGAGATCTGCTCTCCCCATGTCCCAGCCCAGCCAGCCACGGTCTGCATTAGAATCGCCAGCTTTAGCTTCTGTCATTTTTCACTCCATTATTTCTTTGCATTTTTAATGCATATCAATAAAATATACATTGGAACTGTAGAAATGACGGAAATGTCAAACATCTATTTCTCTCTTTGGGTAAGAACTCTGCTAAGTACCAAATGCAAATGTGCAGCTGGCGTCTGACATTTTGGTTCTTTTGCTGGCACCAGCTAATCAATTTTAGTTTCTAATTTTAATTTTGTCAGTAGCAAATCTGTTAGATTTTTAACGGCTCTGCTGTAGGCCAATTATTTGCTAATCAAATTACCTATGATCTGATAGATCACCCCCTGCTCTTTCTGAAAGAGCTGAGGATTCCAGTTACAGGTTCGCAGAATTCTGAACTTGCCTTTGGCCGATGGAAGTGATTCTCCAATTCCAAGTTCTGCTTGGAGAGATAACTTTAATTAATCTATTACCAGTCATAACACTTAGCAGAACAATGTGGAGTGTACCGGAGAGCCATGAGCCAAGCCACTGAGTATGAAGGCACACGCCTCTTGACACAGGCCCAAGTCCCTCCTCTGTGCTGTAAGTATCCTCAAGCCTTAAAAAATGCTGTCAAGGACTTTGCTGTAAAATGTACCATGATAATTCAATTCCACTTATTGGATCATTCCTGCTTTTGCCCATCTTGGACACAAGCCATTTATTTCTGGTTCTTATCTTCATTTGCGGTATCTGAACCTAGTCATGCTACTGAATTGTTTTGGCCAGTCCATTGCCCCCCCCCCCCGCCCTTGTGTTTTTAGCAACTGCAGATCCCGGGACACAGGGTCCCACAAATCTTCTGCCAAAGGAGTCAGCTCTGGGGAGCCGTGGGATGGAGAAGGCACGTTGGAACCAGGTTACATTTGTGAGTCATGTGGAAAAGGGCCTGTATCGGGTGGTGATGCTCTGCTAGGGCACCTCCTGCTGGTGTCCTAGAGAATTAGCCTCGCAGCACCTTCTGCTGGCTGGTGTCTCACCCTCAGTTACCTGTCTTCTTCTGCACTGGTTCAGGCCCCATGTCCCTCCTGTCCCACAGGACCCTTTCCTCACAGTTCTGTCCCACCGCAGTGTCCCTCCACGCTGGGGTCCCCCTCTCCCAGGGAACCCCAACCCCCTAAATCCACCTTGCCTTGGTGACTCACTGCCAGTCATCATCTAGCCCCTGCCTCAAGGGCAAACTGCAGTCTGAAATGGCCACTCATCATTGGCAAGGGGGTGTGGACCTGCTGCCTTTGCCTGCCTTGGCTGCCTCCCTGCAACCCTAGTGCCCACAGGCCCCTCTATCAGGCCTGCAGCCTGAGAATTGGATCAGGCCAGAGCTCCTCAGCTCTGCCTGCTTTTCCCCAGCCCTGCTCTGTCTCAGGTACCCTCTGTACCTTCCCTGGCAGCCAGGTCCCTCCTGCTCCATAGCTGGAGCAAGCGTGAGCTCTTCTCAGCCCTTGCAGCCTTTTACAGTGCCCAGCCTGGCCCTAATTGGCTCCCTGCTCCCTGCCCTAATTGGCCAGCTTCCTCTGGCTTGCTTGTAACCCTCTCCCCGCTGGAGTGGGCTACTACACCATTATAGGTCCATACAGACAAGCTGGTCTGCACAAGCCCCACATGGAAGGGAGGGAGAGTGCAAATGGGGTGTGGTACCCAAGTCAGATGGACACAGTCATGTCCTATAGGTGGAAACAAGTATCACTGTGTCAGCCACAGCAAATGTACTTACAGGGTGAACCTCTCTAGTCCATCACTCTCTGGTCCAGCAACATCCTGGTCCGGCATGATTTTAGTTGGCCGGATGTCTGCTTATCATGGGTGTGGGCAAGTTTCCTTCAGTCCCATAAAGTTTGTTTACAGCCACCAGTCCCGGCTCTCAGTGTTCTGTACTGTTATTTAGCTCTAATTTACCCTTCGATGTTTTCTAAGAGCCCAGTAAGCAATGGGAGTGTTGGTAATGCTGCTAGACAATACTGACCTCCTGTGGTTTGGCAAAAATTCTGATTGGTCAGGTCCCAAGGGTGCTGGACAAGAAAGGTTCAATCTGTACTAGACCCCCAGCTCCTGTAGTTAATATGACTTTTTTATTAACACCTTTCTTCCGAGAGAAGCGTTTCTCGCTAACTCTTGATCACATTCAGTTTGGGGAAGCATTTTGCTTTCATCAAGGGCTGCATCTTAATTGGATGCTTCATGTCTGGAGAGATCATTCATGGCACACAATATCACACACAATGGCTTAGCTAGGATGCTCATGGGAAAACCACCAAAGTAATTAACTAGCTTTCACAGTGAGGGTTTACCTTCAAAAGGTGCTTTAGTGCCCAGGAGGCCGAGAAAGGGAGAGTGAATGCCGGAGACTGGCATGGGTGGAGGAGGTGTAATAGTCATTCATTGTTTTACTGGCCAGTTGGGTGCCAGAGAGTAGCGTCAACACACACAACTCATTTGTCCACACTTGCTGTGTGTGTTCTGTGTGTTGTCAGAGCCGAGACATCGACTTTGGTGGCCAGGGACCGAAGGGAGGCTGTGAAAGGAGGCTGCGTTCTACCGATGCATATTTGAAATACATTTTCCTTTAATGCATTTCAAAGCTGGAGGCAAGTTTTGACCTTGACAAAAGTCACAGTTGGAAGTGAAAAATGTGATGCATAATGAAGGGGCTGATGCTACTTATGTTCCCACTGGCATAAATTGAGAGCAACTCCATTCAAATCAGTGTTGTTACCCAAATGTGCTCTAACACTGGTACACGCACAATGGTCACTGTAGTATGGCTTTGTGGTTAGGGGCTGGACTCATGCTCCAGAGACCAGGGTTCCGTTTTTGTTTCTACCACAGGTGCCTCATGGGCAAGTCACATGATGTCTCTGTGCCTCAGTTTCCCAGCTATAAAATGGGACTAACCCTTCTCGGCTCACAAGGGGGTTGTGAAGATAAATGTGTTGTTAGTTGCAAGGAGCTCAGCACTGACAGGCAGGGTGACGTAGATTTGCTGAAAACATGGCTGAAACGAAAGCAGAAATAAGGTGCCCCAAAGCAGAGTAACCCCCAAGCTGCAGGGTCTCAACTCTTGGTGGATTTCAAGAAATTGAAACCAAAAAAAATTAAGAAATGAATCGATCAATGGAAAGGGCAGCAGCTGCAAGGTTTTGTTTACTTTAAAGAAACACATGAACATTCATGTTCTGTTTGAGAGTGGAAACGACAAAGGAGAATATTTGCTACGCTTAAAATAAGCAGTAGAAATAGGTATTGAAAATTCATCTCTATACATTGGGTCTATGCTTTGTCTGAAGTATGATCCATTGGAATATTTTTCAATAACTTATCTAGAGATGCTCCTGTGGCCCATGCCTCATCAATACAGCAAAGCCTTAATTTTGAGAAGTTTTAAAAATATTCCAGGAAGTGTAATAAATACTTGGGGGTCCCCAGCATGAGACAGATACTTGGCCTCTATTAAACCTGCCGTCCCCCATGGAGTCATTTTAGCTTCCTTCAAAGAAAATGTTTCTCTCTCAGTTGGTATAGTTAAGCTATAAGCATGCTTGAGTTAGCCCTAATTTTGTTGGGGGGTGGGGTTCATACACTGTCTGAAATTAACAAAACAAAGTTTCCAGTTTAACTTTGTTTTTGCAACTGACATCTCAACCGGGTCAGTAGAATGTTCATAGAATCATAGAACCCTAGGGCTGGAAGAGACCTCAGGAGGTCAATGAATCCAACTCCCTTCCCAAAGCAGGACCAACCCCAACTCAATCATCCCAGCCAGGGCTTTGTCAAGGGCTTTTTCTACATCTGCATCTCCTTATCCTCTTGGGAATGCTGCACTTGAAGGGCAAAGACACCCAGCATGAGGCCCATACTCTGCTTACCTCCCACTTTATAAATAGTGGCTTCTAAAGCACAGAACCCGACGAGCGCCACTAGAGGTCTCACAGATATTTAAAAGGATACCATCGAGTCCTTGTAGTTACAAGTAGTTTGGTAACTCCTAAGCAAGCGGTATAGTTTTAAGGTGTAACATACATTTCTATTATAATTCCCTGCTTTCAACTATTCATAGCTTTTAAAATCATTTACGGGTTGGGCTGACATTTCCCAAGCTTGGTCTCTGAGCAACGGTTACATGTGGGGGTGGCGAGGGGCGTGAAAGTGCCTATTTTGTTGAGAACGAGGGGAATGAAAAGCAGAGCACCTTCCCGATTATTCCTTTTTTTCAAAGTACCTGTTTCCAAATGGCTCTACTTCCAGAAGGGGTTAGAGGAGACAGCTGAAATATGGCTTGGAAAGTGCCAGGACTGAGAAATGCCTTTGTGCATTGTGTTGAAAGATTCAGCAGAGTCGAGAACGGTGGCAACTCAGACTTGGCACTTGCATGCAGGGGTGGGGAAACCCTTTTGGGTCCGGGACTGCTGCCCAAAAGTGAGAGGCAAAAAACCAACAACCCCACCTCACTGACATGGCTGCAGAAAGACCATCCCCCGCATTCCCCTTGCACAGCAGAGCCTAAGGGAGCCTGGGCTAGTAGATTTTGTGGGGGGGGAGGAGAGGGGAAGCCTCCAGGCAATGCTTTACTGAGCCAGCCGAGGGGAGGAGGAGCAGCAGCAGTGCATGGAGCCCCTTCCTTGCCCATTAGGCAGAGGCTGTGGATCGGGTCCGGCGCTGGCTTGCCTGACCTGACTCCGGCCTGCGAGGCTCAGGGCTCCTCCCCCCACAGTGGGGAGCCGGTGCTGGTGCTCCAGCCCACGTGGGGAGCTATGGGGGAGGGGGTATGGGGTGGGCTCCCCAATGCTGGCAGAGGGAGCCCCGAGCATCAGGGGCCAGATCCAGGCAAGCCTGGGGCCAAATCCAGCCTCTGGGCCTTAGGTCCCTCATCCCAACACTTCCCATCACTTTTCCATATGTTTAGAGCACCATGATTGACCTGGCCATGCATGTTGGGTTCCCTTACTGGTAATGACATATTCAACCCCTGTGTCCCAGGAGTAGTTGTAAACTTTGAATTACCCAAATGATTTGGAGTCATGCCATGACTTTCCCCATGGCACAGATTATATCTGAAAATGAAGATCAGAGTTCAAAAGTTTCTGGTTGTACCAAACAGCAATGCCTCCACTATACCCTCTCCAAACACCATTCTTTCTGAAAAAACAACAAATAGTCTGGTAGCACTTTAAAGACTAATAAAACATGTAGATGGCATCATGAGCTTTCGTGGGCATAGCCCACTTCTGAAGAAGCCCACAAAAGCTCATGATACCATCTACATGTTTTGTTAGTCTATAAAGTGCTACCAGACTATTTGTTGTTTTTTCAGTTTACCTGTACAGACTAACTCGGCTGCACCCTGGACCATTCTTTCTGTATACCAATGGTCAAATTAAGGCCTTGTTCTTGCCAACCTCATGTCCATTCTTAACTTTGTTCATGTGGATGCTCCCACTGGCTTCCGTGTGTGTGTGTAAATACTGATGAGCTCGGGGCTTTGTCTCGCTTGAGAAATTCTGTACATAAAATTATGAGAAATATTTTTTTGTTTGTTTATAAACGCGGGGAAAATAGGGCTCCTCTCCGTTTCAGCTAATTTGCTGTTTATTAGAGTTGAAGCTGATTTGAAAGATGTTAGGAAATGTACAGCAGGAGTTTGAATTTGTTGCTATCATTTTAATTGTTTGCAAAGATACTTTTGCTTTTGCCCATAAGTCTTTTTCACTCAGGGTGCTGTCAGCCTCACAATTAACCAACACACTCATCAGAATTGTGCAGTGCAGCATTAAATACATCTCTGAAATTGATTGCTTTGAAATTTGGGATAGAGATGTATGTTGACATATACATGTAGAGATTAATAACCACTTGATTGTCATGTAAGAATGAGTCACAACTGAATCTTGATTTTTGCTTCAAGATACATTTAAAAAGAAACATGCCTTTTCAGACATCAAAGGGGATCTCACTCTTCTAGGAAACCAAAATATTTTATTCCAAAGTAAAAGGAAGGAAAGACGGGCAGATGCCATTGTTTAATCTCTGGGTATTTGGTTTGAGGCTAACTCACCCTGATAAAAGCAACAAGGCCTGGGATATGTCTAGTGGGTACAACATGGGGTCTCTGCAACAGAATACTCATATGTGATTGCTAGAAGATAAGAAAATATTATAGCAAAAATTAAAAAAGAATTCCCCGCAACATTTAAAAAAAATCTTGCAATTTCAGATTGTGATGTCAGTTCCATGCTAGAGGACCCCGCTGAAATCTAAGGAGCTCCATGTGGATGTAAAGGCGTGTACTTTCCAGTGAATGAAATTTGGGGTTATATTATAAATGACTCTCCTCTGCCCCCCACTGAGTGTCAGAACTTACATTACTTCATATAACTGGTACGGGGCCCGATCCTGATCAGCAGCAAAGCCCAGAACTATAGTGCTCAACCTTCCGTTCACTGAAATCAATGGGAGTTTTGTCTCTGACCTCCACGTGAGCAGAAGGGTTTTGTTTAAATGCAGAATTTCAGCCAAAAAGAGCAAGGCAATATTGGGGTGCATTGAATCACGTTACATCACAGACCAAGAAGGTAATGGCCCCTTTCCCTATCACTAGCAGGATGCTGTGTACAGTTCCCTGCATCAACAAACTTGGAGAGAGTCCAGAGAAGAACTGCAAAGCAAGGCGATGGTTGGAGGGATTTACCCAATGACAGTCTGCTCTTTCACTGGGCTCTCTGCTTTTCAAATGGCTTGGCTTGGGAGAAGACACGACAGATCTGAGGATCACTCGCAAAGCTTCACACACCCACTCCTCAGAGCTGGAGTGTTGTGACACGCTGACAAAGTTTGCTATGTCAAGGTGCAAACACTTGAGAAGTTGGCTTTGCACACAGCCATGTGCGCTCAGATCTAGTTAGCCCCACCCACTTTGCTGCCGGGATGTTGATTTGAATCCGAACCTTCAGATTCGAGGCATGCATATGCCCTGAAGCCAAGGAATCTAGACTAGCCCAGCACACATTTCCAACAGGCCAGGCAGGATGTCACCGAAACCTTTATTAGCAGCTGCTGCTTTGCCTGAGTGAACAAACTGGAGAGGAATAGCAAGATTCCAACCTTTCTGACAGGGTGCTTGGCTCTTGCTAGACTCCTGTAGGCAACTCACCTAAAATGGAAGAGTCACTGTCAGGGAGTTTTTGAGTCACATTTTCTGATGAGTTACAATTGCACAAATACCACCATTGTTTGATGGTTATCTGGGCTATGTGCTTACATTAGCACCACACGATTGGCTTATTCCACCTACAAATTTCCATCCCCTCTCAAAAACAAAGAAAAGTCCTGTAGCACCTTTGGGTGCATCTACACAGCACCCTAAACTCGTAATAAGATACGCAATTTGATGCAAATTGCGTATCTTATTACGAATCTATTTCAAAATAGCTTATTTTGAAATTTGGCGCATCTACACAATGCCAAATTTTGAAATAACACACTATTTTGAGCCATCCCTTATCCCTCGTGCAATGAGGATTACCAGGATGGTGAAATAGTGTGCCCGTTATTTTGACAAATATTTTGAAATAACAGGTGGCTTGTGTAGATGCGGGGTAACTATTTCGGGATACCCATGCCATGTAGACGTACCCTCAGAGACTAACATATATATATATATATATATAGTAGCATGAGCATTCGTGGGCAAAACCTACTTCCTAAGGTGCTAGAGGACTGCTCCTTTTTAAAGTTACAGACTAACCCGGCGACCCCTCTGAAACATCACCTGTCAGTTAACGATTCAAAAATCTGGGGGAGGGGTTCTGTGAGGTGGGTTCTTTCTTGCCCTCGACATTCAGACAACAGGGGGGAGAGCAGGAGAAGTTACTGGTTCGGTTTTGTCAGGATGCACCCAAATTCAGGATAGTTCTCATTTCCCTGTCCCGCTTGTTCTGTGACATTGCTGTGCACTGTGTCCCATCCCCCAGAGTGGATGCATTTCAATGGGAGGCATAAAGAACCCAGGGTGTCCAACCAGTTCTGAAGCAGTAGCCACTATAGTGGCTACTTCTGTAGCGAACTAGCCACACTCAACCAGCCAAATACCCACACGTGGCTAGTGGCTAGTGTGTTGGACACCATGGCTATAAGCTGTCACCCTTCTGGGATTCATCTGGGGTGACTCATAAATTACAGACTGTAGGGTACTTGTAGAAGCAGTGTGCTTCATATTGACACAGGTAATAAGGGAAAAATATACTCTATTTCCTAATGGAAAAAATACCTGCACACAATGTTCTTTACTTCGAGCAGCATATGGCTGTTGCAGCACAATTTGTCTTCTCATTAAAAACTGGTAGTCCTGTGGCACCTTAGAGAGTAACAATATATATATAGAGAATCATGAGCGTTCGTGGGCACAACCCACCTCATCAGATGAACTGGAGTGGAAATAACAGAAACCAAGAGATATATATAACAGCAGAAGTGTCTGTCAATTGCAGGGCCCGTGTTAATGAGGCTAATTAAGTGGGCTGGATGTGTCCCATGCATAGTTTTTGATGTGAAAATGTGGGTGTTAGAGGCAGGAGAAAATAATCTCATTAAAATCACAGGAAATGATCTCACTGGTACAAATCTGGATTAACACCACAGCCTTTAATGGGTTCACCCTGGCTGAACCAGGCCAGGAGTTCACATCTCTACCAGCAGTGTGGTTAAATATTGTAACTGTAACTGATCTTTTTTTCTCCTTTTTGCCTTTAAAGAGCCAAATTAATGAAACCGATGACACTTAAATCTTGCCGGTTGGGAGTCAGCGCCACACGCTGCCGGGTGGGGAAGGCAGAGGGCGTTTCCATGAGGACCCCGCGCTCAGTCCTTTCCACGCAGACACCGTGGGCTGCTAGAGCCACTGGGTCCATCTGCTCAGGCCCAGGATGGAGGATGGAACATGGGGCATGTTCTCCAGTCACCCCTCTGCTGCCCTCCACAAGGGCTCTGCAGGGCTCTGTGGGTTTCTCAGCCAAAGGCAGGTCCCCTGGGTGCAGCGTCCATGAATTACAGGGGCCTGTGGTACCCGGGGTCCAGCATTGTAGCACTTGGTACTATACCATAATTGTACAATAGCACCATGCTTAGAAGACACTGCTAATCGCTGTGAAGTTTCCTAAATGATAGTTCAATTTCTGTTGGGCTCTATGTTCTTGCCTTTTCTTTAAGGCAACATACAAAGAAAAAGACAGAAAATCTACAGGCCAACAACCTGTGCCCTCCCACAACCCCTGCAACGAATAAACACTCACAGCTGGGATGTACCTTGGGATTTGGCATGTGCCACCCACCCAGTGTTGAACCTAGATTCCCATGCTGGTCTGGCTCCTTAGGGGCATTACACAAATGACGGCTGCTAGCTGACTTGCCACCAAAATGCTGGACAGCTTTTCCAGAAACAGAGAGACCTTATAACAGATGGTGTGAAATGCTAGAGGTGAGTTTGTAAAGGATGAGGGCATAAGGGCCAGTATGGTGCTTTTGAAAGACCATGTCTTCACTAAGGGCTGGAACGATGGGCAGTGATCGATTCAGTGGAGGTTGATTTATCGCATCTGGTATACTATACTATACTATACTAGATGTGATAAATCCACCGCTGAGTGCTCTCCTGTTGATTCTGGTACTTCGCCAAAATGAGAAGAGCAAGTGGAGTTGATAGGGGGGTGTCAGCTGTCGACTCACCACCATGAAGATAGCGTGGTGAGCAGACCTAAGTACGTTGACTTCAGTTATGTTATTCATGTAGCAGGAGTTGCATAACTTAAGTTGACGGCCCACGGTAGTATAGACAAGGCCAAAATGCTTCTCCCCTCCAATCTTATGCTCCCTTTTTGCACCAAGGGAAATGTCATCTTAGACTTTAAAGAACTAGGGGACTGAACATTTAGCAGCCTGCAAACTAGCTTGGTGGGCTTCTCTTTTAATAAAACCAGGTCTACACATAGGAAGAAAGTCAGCTTAGTATAGGCATCTCTAGCTACGAGAACAGCATAGCTGGAGTTGACGTACCTTAAGTTGAGGTCAATGGGAGAAACTCTCCTGTTGACTTCTCTTACTCCTCGCGACCCTGCGGAGTACTGGGGTTGATGGGGGCACCATTGGCGGTCAGTTTAGTGGATCTTTACTAGATCGCTAAATTGAACCTTCCAGAGTGTCGCTCTCTGAGTAAATACAGACACGGGCTACGTTTTAAAACAAATACACGCAACGCCTTCCCTGTTCTGTGTGTCAGGGGTAATTTAAATGCCAGGCAATTTTCAACACTGTGATTTTATTACATCCCTTAGGATTATTTCCTTCCTACACCCAGCTAAAAAACCCCAAATATCATGACATGGGAAATCCTGAGAGCCGCCCGATAAGAGATCAGAAATTAAATCTCCACTAGACTAATGACTGGAGCTGAGAATATCCATTTGGGTAAAGAGGGGCAGTGCACAGGGAAAAGAGAATCTAAAGAGTGGCTTGGTAAGACTCTAAGAGCCATTCGCCATCCTCTGGGATGTTGAGAGGCTCTTGCCAGTTAGGGAGAGACGTGACTATCCTCAGGATCGATTTCAGGTGAATGCAGGGGCCTTGGTTCTTCCCCTCCTGCTTCTGCATTTCTATGGGTGTGTCTAGACTACAGGGTTTTGTCGACAAAAGTGGACTTTTGTTGACAAAACTATACCTGCGTCTACACTACTGCCGAGATCTGTTGACATAATGTCGACAGAACTTGGCAGTTTTGTTGATGGTGGTAAACCTCATTCTACGAGGAATAACGCCTTTTGTCGACAGAGTTCTGTCGACAGAAGGCGTTATTGCATCTACACTGCCCTTTGTGTCTATACTCTCATGTCTACAAAGCGGCTTGCTTTGTTGACAGAACTGGATGTAATCTAGATGCTCTTTGTCGACAGAAGCTTTGTCAACAGTATCCGTCGACAAAGCCTCTGTCGACAAAAGCCTGTAGTCTAGACGTGCCCTATGTGTCTCTGGCTTTGTCACACGTGTGAGGAAAGATATGAGGGGCCTAGTGAAGCCGGGAGAGCAAATTATGCTCAGTAAAAGGGCCTGGCAGGGGGGATGCTCCTGCTTCTGCTCCAATGAACTCCGAGAGGCTCCAACCCTCCCCCCGACCCTCCCCTCCAAGACATCCTGGCTCTGTGCCAGCCCTCACCCTGAGACAACTCAAGGAAATGGACAGGACAACCTTAAAAAAGTGCCAGGGGTCACGAATGACAAAGACCCCAATTCGGCCCCCTCACTGGCTGTCAGTGGTACCTTCCTGCTCTCCAGCCACTTTCATCCAGCCAGATAGTCTCAGGATTCACAGCACTTGAGGTATTTCCTAACACAGGCATTTCCTGCAGGAGATGCAAAGCCTTGTGTCTTAACTCAGCTAGTCTGAGGAGAGGCTATAACCCAGTGCTGGACCCCAGCAGTCAGTAACCAGCCTCGGGAATGAGGGCATGTCTGGGGGAAACCTGCTGGTTGGGGCTGAGGCACCTATATAGAAGCAGCAGGCCCCAGACCATGATGCTGCCCTCCCATTGCTCAGACTTCGTGCTCTGAGGAGAACTAGAGTTTTCCCTGTCTTCATGGCTGCCTGCTGGGCACCTTTCATCAGCTCCACATTCAGTTTAAAAGAAACAAAGTGTGTGTGTGTGTGTGCGTGTGCGTGTGCGTGTGCGTGTGCGTGTGCGTGAGTGAGACACTAGAGAAAGCTTTACAACAGTCCAGGCTGTGAAGCAAAAATCAGAGCAGAACACAGGAGAAAAGAAGTGCTTGTCCTGATCAGAAGAGACACCTTCTTTGGCAGTATCGGAGGGGTAGCCGTGTTAGTCTGGATCTGCAAAAGCGACAAGGAGTCCTGTGGCACTTTATAGACTAACCGAAGTGTTGGAGCATAAGCTTTCGTGGGCAAAGACCCGCCGTCACAGATGCATGTAGTGGAAATTTCCAGAGGCAGGTATAAATATGCAGGCCAGAATCAGGCTAGAGATGACGAGGTGGATCCAATCAGGGAGGATGAGGCCCACTTCTAGTAGCTGATCTGGAGGTGTGAATAGCAAGAGAGGAGAAGCTGCTTTTGTAGTTAGTCTTTTGATTAAACAAAGACTGTGAATGGCTAGCTAACTACAAAAGCAGTTTTGCCTCTCTTGCTATTCACACCTCCAGATCAGTTACTAGAAGTGGGCCTCATCCTCCCTGATTGGATCCACCTCGTCATCTCCAGCCTGATTCTGGCCTGCATATTTATACCTGCCTCTGGAAATTTCCACTTCATGCATCTGACGAAGTGGGTCTTTGCCCACGAAAGCTTATGTTCCAACACTTCGGTTAGTCTATAAGGTGCCACAGGACTCCTCGCCGCTTCTTTGGCAGATTAGCCTGGCTCTGTAAAAGTCACCCCAACTCATTTTTGGTCTAGCACAGCTAGTCCCTTCTGCACATGCATCCATTCACCGCGCATGCATCCATTCAGCAACGAGGTGAGACTTTTTTTCTTTCCTTTTTTCACCGTACAAACAAAACTGAGCCGACATCTGGGCAACTATATGTTATATTTAGAGAGCTCAAAATGTTCTAAAAATACTGACAAAAATACCGTCATGTTCCCTTATGAACTGGCACAATAACCAGCTGACGCCTGGAGGGTAAGATTAAGGTTCGAGGATATTTATTGTCCTGTGACAGCTTTTGGAGGCCTGCTCAGGCTGGGATCATTTGACTTTGGTGGCACCAGTCTCCTGGAGAGTGTTTTTTTCTCCCAGAGTGCCAAGTTTTCAAAGCCGGGCACTTAAGTTGTAGCTTTGTGTGTGCACCTGCTAGCGTACATGCATGAGCAATCTGTGCATTCTAGTCCATGTTAATGAATGCACCGATTTTATGGGGCCAGTTCAGAGAACCATTTATGAAATTGTTGCCCTTTTATACTGTGATGAGTTGGATCACAGAAGTCCCCTGGGGACTGTCCCCCAATGTGCTGATCTACTGAAGCTATTGATGACAGTCTACTTGACCTCTGCGGCTTCCCACTACCCTGTCCTCCTGGGCCAGAATCTCTCATCTCCCCTGGACAATGTACAGAGTTGGGCTTACTGCCCCCCACAGAGCAACACAGACACTGCACCAGCTCAGCTCCCCAAGGGTTTAGCTATAAGGGCTCAGCACCCAGGAAATCAACCCCTGAAAGGGATCAAACCCGAAAATGAATCCATCCTCTCTGGTGCAAAAGTTTTACACAGAGAAAGCTCATAAAGTCAGCCCCCTTCATCAATGAAAGAGAGATGTGCACATTGGTTGCTTCCCCCCAGGTAACAATTATTTACACTGGGCTTGATAATAAACACATTTGTTTTAATTAAATATAAAAAGTAGGATTTCAGTGGTTGCAAGTGAAAAGAGACAGATCAAAGTAAGTTACCAAGTTAAAATAAACAAAAGACATCAGCTAGTTCTAATCCACTAAGAAATTTGTTATATGCAAATTCTTACCCTAATCAGCTGTTCTTATCTCAAATAAAATGCTTGAAGTCAGAGTTGATCTTTACTCTGTCTTGGGTCTGCAGCTTTCTTCAGAGTTTTTTGTTGCCAGGTTTCTTCATGTGTATCCTCTAAGGGTGGGCAAGTCACATAGTCAGCCAGCTGAAGACAACAATGGATTCCTTTCCTTTCCTTTCCTTAAATAGTCTTTTCCCCAGCATGGAAACCCTTTAGTTAGCACTCCACGTCCCCATGGAAAAATACCACATGCAAGATGGATTCCAGGACCAGATGATATGGTCACATGTTTTCTGGGACTAATCACTGTTTAGGCTTACAGGACAAAAAAGACCTGTTGTTGATTTGAGTACTGAGCCATTAAGTTCCTAAAGTGTCCCTAATGGTCCTCCTTAGCACATTCAGAATTAAAACCAGATTCACACTTAATATCTCTAATGTCACATACAAGAATGATACATGCACAAAAATGGGGTATACAGATTCAGCAGATTTGTAACTTTAAAATTTAACATGCTACATGACTAGTTTTGCATAAAGCATCTTCAAATCATGCATATTCATGTTCATAAGCCAATTTTTATAAAGCATGGGTGGGTGTGACATTTACTTTGGTCAAAAAAATTCCTCTGAATGGCACCGTGTGGTTATTTTTGAATGCAATGAAGGAGTGCGTGGAGGGAAGGGGCTATTCAGGAAGTAATTAATAATTTTCAGAGAGAGGATGTTGGACTTTTCAGATTAGAAAAGAAGAGACTAAGGGGGGGATATGATAGAGGTGTATAAAATCATAACTGGTGTGGAGAAAGTAAATAAGGAAATTTATTTACTTGTTCCCATAACACAAGAACTAGGGGTAACTAAATGAGATTATGATGTAGCAGGTTTAAAACAAACAAAAGGAAGTATTTCTTCATGCAACAGACAGTTAACCTGTGGAACTCCTTGCCAGAGGATGGTGTGAAGACCAGGACTTTAACAGGGTTCATAAAAAACCCAACTAGATACATTTATGGAGGTTAGGTCCATCAATGACGATTAGTCAGGATGGGCAGGAATGGTGTCCCTCACCTCTGTTTGTCAGAGGCTGGAAATGGGTGACAGGGGAGGGATCACTTGATGATTCCCTGTTCTGTTCACTCCCTCTGGGGCATTTAGCATTGGCCATTGGAAGAAAGGATACTGACTAGATGGACATTTAGTCTGACCCAGTCTGGCCGTTCATGTGTTCTTATGTTTGTTGATTCATGTGAAATCTGTTTCTTTTTAAAAAGCTGAATCCCAGTTTGGCACGGAGGGGTGGGGTGGGTGATTTTGTCATAAACAAACTGACTTGTGGGCGCAGCAGTGCTGGTGCACCTACAGGTGGAGCACCCACGGGGACACTCCTTGAAGAAGAATCTAGAGCTAGTAAAGTGGTGTTGGATCCCCAGAATGAGGGCAGCTGAGGAGGCATCAAGGCTAAGCTTTCCCAATACCACCTGGTACTGGAGAGTCCCCTACTTCCCTACACAGTGGTGGTGGGGGGTGGGGCGAGAGAGCAGGGCATCTTTCATGCACACTCCCACCAGGGCTTGGGGTCTGCCAATGTGGGATCTACAGAGAGTTACGTGTCGTGCTGCTTTTGCAGCCTGGACCCTGGAACTGGAATGGGACCACCAAACCTATTGCACGAATAAGCCAAGAGGTGAGGAGTGGGCAGCCAGTAACCTTCTTGTCACAGGCAGCGCTTTGGTCTCCTTGTATTGTAGATGAAAGGCTATTGCTACTGGGCTGCCTTCCCATTATGTCCAACATACGTTAGTCTGTTCGTTCGAGCCTGCATGCGGCCCCTGCTAGGCTACGTCTACCCTGGCAGCTTCTTGCGCAAGAACTGTTTGGCGGAAGAGTTCTTGCACAAAAAGTCTTCCACAAGAGCACGTCTACACTGGCATGTGCTTTTGCACAAGAGATGTGCTTTTGTGCAAGAGCATCCACGGCAGTGTGGACACTCTCTTGAGCAAGAAAGCTCTGATGGCCATTTTAGCCATAGGGGTTTCTTGCGCAAGAAATTCATGTTGCCTGTCTACACTGCCCTCTTGTGGAAGAGCTCTTGCGCAAGAGGGCTTATTCCTCGTGGGGAGAGGAATAACTCTTCCGGAAGAAGCCCTGTTTTCCGACGCTAGACTGTAAATTTACTTGCGCAAGAACGCGCGTGCAGTGTAGGCACCCGGCAAGTTTTTGCGCAAGAAGCCACCAGTGTAGAGTGTAATGCAGAACCCACTGGAAATGCACAAAATGCAATCCTGTTCCATGCACCTTAATTAAGAGACTTAACAAAAAGCAAATTCTTTATTGTTCCAGGCCCTGAGGAAAACAGATAAGAGCACATCCTACCGCTGCGCCAGGTTTTTATCTGTTCCATTGTTAGCTGCGGCCCTGTAGTCATCTTTAATCTTTAGTCTTTAATTTGTAAGTGAGACAAAGAGCTTTTTCATCCTTCTGTGCACTAAATGACATGCATCGCTCCCTCCCTCTGGCATCTCTTGGCCGACTCACTCATTAGAAGCTATTTAAAAATGGGCTCAGGGCAAAAAATGTGTTTTGATCTTTACTTTTATGAATAAAAAAAGAAACTTCCCTTTGGGGTGTTTTGAAAGCTTTTGGTCTCTCTTTCCTCCTCTGCCACAGATTGAGGAGCATCCTGCTGCAAACGACTGCTGCTCTGGTTAGCGTGTTCCACCTGAGATGCAAGGGTGTAATCATGCCACCTCGGTGATGGTAGCAGGCTAGGAAGGACCACGGAACTGTCAGCCCAGAGACAGGTTCTTTGATGCGAATATGGTGGAAGCTTTAAACCTGAGGCAAGTTCCTCTTGGTAATTCCATTTCAGCTCTTCCCTTCCCAAGTGACACAAGGAGAGTCTAGCAGTCCCAGGCAATGGGGAAGTGCTGGGATGTGATTTTGAAATAACGGAAGAGCTGTGTAGATGCTCGCATTGTCATCCCTGAATAATGCTGCTGTGTAGACACACCCTTGCAGCCAGGCGCCCCTTTGCAGCATCACCTGTCAGAGAGGTGAGAGAGGGACCAACAGCTTGCTCCTTTATTGGAATATTCTGAGTTTCTTGCTAGAACCAGCCAAGAACAGACCTACTCTCGCTCTGGGGAGAGTCAACGGCATTAGGGCCGGTCCCAAAAGTCAGGGCATCAATGCCATTAGGCTTAGGGGAGAAACACAGAGCAAAAGGTTGCTGCCTTCACTGGTAGAGCTGGAATGTTCACACCATTTTTATACCCTCTGCCTTGTACAGTCTCTCTTACTGTGCCAGATGCATGGAGTGACCGGGAAGCAAACTGTCCTCTTCCCCCCAGTATACACCCCTATTCCAGAGCTCAAACAGCTGAGGAGAAGGACTTGAGTGAAAACGTTCAACTCACGCATCCTAATGGGATGTTGCTGTGCAACCGAGGCAGTGCACCAGGCCTGCCTGACAGCCAGTGTACCTGTGGGAGGAGAACTTACATAACATAAGTCTCTCGACTGCCTCGCAGGAGTGCAGGCAGCCTTGTTCCTCCTTTGTGCTCCTTCCTCCCCAGGATGGCAGCTGTTTCGCAAGTGAGCCCAGAGGTTTTGACTTCATCCACTTATCCGAGTGGGTTTTCCCCACACTGCTTATTTTTCAGCCTGAGATCGGTTCACCATCTGTCTCTCATATCTCCCCAGACCCCTTCTTGGCCGACTGTGGCCGATGGGCTGAAAGGAGCCGCTCCCCCTGACCTTATGCGCATGCAGTTTAGCAGTAGGAAATTTCCATCTCATTCCCTCATGGGACCTGTGTGAAGGAAGTGCTGTTATTTCTCCCTCCACTGCAGCTCAAACTGTTTGGATTCGCACCTGGAATCCCATCATGGCCCTGCGCTGAGGTAAAGATGGCGCCACGAGGGGAAGAACAGAGCCTAGCGACGTATCGAGCCTTCCCATCTAGTTTCAATAGCCAGCAGTTTTGCTGAGCCCCGTTACACAGCTGCTGCTTGGCACAACAGAGCTGCCTTTAGCCCCATAGATGAAGAAATGACCCCTATGTAGCAGTTTGTTAGGGGTCAAATTCCACTCAGAGTTACTCAGGTTAACCAAGAGTTGCATGTGGCTCTAGGTTTGTACAGTGCCTGGAGAGCCTTGGAAATGTTTAGGGATTTGGAAAGGGGCCCATATGAAGAGAGATTAAAAAGACCGGGACTTTTCATCTTAGGAAAAAGGAGACTAAGAGGGGGATATGATAGAGGTCTATAAAATCATGACTGGTGTGGAAAAAGTGAATAAGGAAAATTTATTTACTTGTTCCCATAACATAAAAACTAGGGGTCACCAAATGAAATTAGTAGGTAGGAGATTTAAAACAAACAAAAGGAAGTTTTCTTCATGCAGTGCACAGTTGACCTGTGGAACTCCTTGACAGGGGATGTTGTGAAGACCAGGACTTTAACAGGATTAAAAAAAAACCTAGATAAATTCATGGAGGTTAGGTCCATCAATGGCTATTAGTCAAGATGGGTAGGAATGGTGTCCCTAGCCTCTGTGAGAGGCTGGAAATGGATGACAGGAGAGGGATCACCTGTTCGGTTCACTCCCTCTGGGGCACCTGGCATTGGTCACTGTTGGCAGACAGGATACTAGGCTAGATGGACCTTTGGTCTGACCCAGCGTGGTCATTCTTATGTTCTTATGAAATGAAAGGGAGGAGCTAATGAACGGGAACAGCTGCTGAGAAACTTATTTATTCATCCATAGGCTACCTATGTTTTGAAAAAGAAAACAAATACCTGCCCTTGACCCATCCACCTTTCTTCAGGGGCAAGAGGCACAATCACCCCCCCCACACACACACACATCTCCCTTCCCCATTCCCCAGGGTGTGGCTTGTCTTTGAAGTTAGATGCCCAAAAGAGCTGACTACATCCTCTGTGTTTGTACAGCACCTTGCACTGTCAGGACTTGAGCTCGGCTGGGGTCCCTCGTGCTACTCGAGTTGCAATAATAATGAACACTACCGTTCTGACCTCTTCATGCTAGTCTCTTCAGGCATCCTCAGACACTTGGACTTTCTTCCCCATTGCCTCCATACCAAGCCTACCCTTCCCCCCACGTTCCAATCTGCACAACTCCATTTCATTTCACCTGGGATTTCCATCCTCCCTTTGCTCTCACCCAGGCTGACAGTCGGTGGTGACATGTTGCCCCCATGTGAAAAATCCTGTCTCTTTCCCGCTATAAACCTTGCTGGTTTAAATTCCCTCCAGCTTTGGAACCTGGAACCTGTGGGGGAAATTAACAGCTCAGCAGGGAGCAAGAACAGCTCCGCTCACTGAAGCTGATCCAAGTGATTCCTACGTGCTGGGGAGATCCACGTAAGCATTGCACTTGGCCTAATCTGGCTACAGGGCTGTCGCGGCCAGAGATGCAACCGGCCCTCTCTGAGAACACCAGGCCACTAGTTGCAAAGAGATGGACTCTTTGTCCAAGAACTTAGAAAAGTCAGGCGCCGCAACCCAGTTACAACTGGGAAGTCAGAGCTGGAAGAGCAAAATTGAAGTGGAGAACACGGGTTGTGAAAATAAAGCAACGGCAAAATCCCCCAAACACATGCACAACAACACATGGTAAATGAAAACCAATCCCTTACATCAGGGGGCCTCACGACTCTCAGGCATCTGTTCACAATCCCCAGTCTGAAACACGCCCACTCCCCGCCCCCCACCTAGTCTAGTGATCAGAACTGGGGACTATTCCTGCTTCTGAACCTGACGAGTTCTCCACCATTGGAGATTTTTAAGGGCAGGTTAGACAAGCGCCTGCCAGAAATGGTCTAGAACAGTGTTTCTTAAGCTTTTTAAGACCAAGGAACACCAAAGAATAATTTTTTTTTATGCGGGACACCAAGGATTTTTTTGTTGAGCAAAAAAAAAAGGCCATTTTGAACTCTGTTCTCCGTGGCACACCTCTGACTGCCTCACTGGTCTAGATAATACTTAGTCCTGATAGGAGTGGAGGGGGGCCAGTGTTTCCTGTAAGCTATGGCCTTGTGCAGTCACTCAGGAGTGATTAAAATGCCGCTCAGCTGACTGGTGGAGCGCCCACAACCAGGTTTTTTTTCTTCTGGAGGCGCATGTTAGTATGTTCTTCGGTGCACAGAAACTTTTTATTCTGCACATGGATGGAAAAGGTTAGAGGCAACATTGCACGGATTAGATGACTTCTTAAGGTACCTTCCAGTTTTAGGATTAGAGAACATAAGAACGGCCATCCTGGGTCAGACCAAACAGCCATCTAGCCCAGTATCCTGTCTTCCGACAGTGGTCAATGCCAGATGCCCCAGAGGGAGTGGACAGAACAGGGAATCATCAACTGATCCCTCTCCTGTCATCCATTTCCAGCCTCTGACAAACAGAGGTTAGGGACACCATTCCTACCCATCCTGGCTAATAAGTATTGATGGACCTAACCTCCATGAATGTATCTAGTTTTTTCTGAACCCTGTTAAAGTCCTGGTCTTCACAGCATCCTCTGATTCTCCAGTCTCAATGAGAATGTCTATTTCTCTAGCTTGTTGTAAGACAATGGCTAGTAAAGGCTTGCAGAAGAGGAAAGTTGGAGATTTTTGTTTGTTGGTGGTGCATGGCTCTTGTGTTGGCCTCTCTGCACAGCTGTGAATTTCACCCAAAGCATGTAGAATGGCTTGATAAAAGGGGCTATATGTAGATGCAAAGTGTTATTAACAGTGTAATGATCTGACAACTGTAATTATTGTTGTAACATTGGTACCTTTTTCGAAAGGATGCTAATGAGACCAGTCGCAAGAATTGGCTGGGATTTAAATATCCTCGCAGAGTTTATTTCTGCTCAGCTTTGCCGCAAAAAGCGCCAGTTCTAGACGGGATCTTATGGAAAATAAACCCTTTTCACAAGATCTCTTATTCCTACTTGCAATAAGAAGGAATAAGAGTAGAATAAGAGATCTTATGGAAAAGGGTTTATTTTCCGCAAGATCCTCGTTTCAGACTGGCGCTTTTTGCCGGCAAAGCCCCGAGCCGGAAAAAGCGGCAGTTATGTAATAAATACCGCTGGGGATATTTAAATCCCCCGCGGATTTGCAATTGCGACTGGTCTCATTAGCATCCCTTTTTCGAAAAAGGGTGCCAATGTAGACACAGCCATTGGGTTTTTGTAATGGTTCTTATAATAAAGTCTGAATAATTCCTCAATGGCAAACTATTAAATTGGGCTTTGAGCAATTAAGGATGACCAAGAGCATTCACTAGTGGCCCTGTGGGGTGAGCTCACATAGGTAAATCTGCTGTCAGATTTATCAAGCCGGAATGGAGAAACAGTCTTGTCACTGACACTGCAGACCTAGGGAGGGCTCCAAAGGCATAAGTAGGAGACAGAGAAACCTGCCATTTAATTTGCTCCCACAGCTCATTCATAGAATCATAGAGCTGGAAGAGACCTCAGAAGGTCATCAAGTCCAGCCCCCTGCCTCTAGTCAGGACCAATCCCAACTAAATCAACCCGGCCAGGGCTTTGTCAAGCCCAGACTTAAACACCTCTAGGGATTCAGCAATGGCTTGTGTCTCAGATTCAGGGCCGGATTAAGGCAGGGGCTATCCAGGCAGCTGCCCGGGGCGCCAACCTATGGGGGGTGCCTGATGGCAGCTGTAAGGGGCGCCGCGTGCCCGGGGCCGGGGGCTGCGCGGTGCCCCTTAGAGCTGCCATCAGGTGCCGCGTGCCCAATTGCAGCTGTAAGGTGCACAGAGCGCTGGGGGGCAGGGCCGTGCATGCACCGTGCGCCCAAGGGCGGAGTCGCTCATGCGTCACGTGCCCACTGCCTGGGGCGCAGGAATGGCTCGACCGGTCCTGCTCAGATTCAAAGGGTTTCTGGAGCTACCCATCAGAACAGCCTGTCTAGAGCACTGTTCTCAGGGCCCTTTAGCCTGCAATTGATCCTCTTTCAATTTTCTAAATGCAAACGAACGCCAAAAAATGACAACCCTTTACAAACAGGGCATGACAGAGAGTAACAGCCGAAGATGATGCAAAGATAGAAAAAATCAAGAGCCTCTTCAGTTCTCTTAACAAGAGCACCTTTCGCAGATGATAAAATAATTCGCTCAGCAAAAAACCTGGAAGCCCAAAGTCCCAGAGCACATCTAGCCTTTGTTGCCTTTCATCATTATCAGAAATCGCCAACAGAGCAATACATGCTTCTTCCCCCCACCCATTTCTCAGACAGATCATTTAAGTTGGTCAGATCTGATTCACTAGGTTTCCTTCTAAGGCCGTGTCTACATTGGGAAGTTTGGAGACCAAAGTGCTGTGGACATCGAAAGTCGCCAAAAGCGAAAACTGGTCAAACCAGTTTTTCTGCCTCCCATTGTTGATAGTTCATGGCCACATTGCTAGCCCCCTGTTGACAGATAAGAGCAAAGCATTGTGGATAAGCATCCCACAGTGCAGTGTGGTGGGAAGCCAGAGCTGATACCTGCAATTCTTGGAATGCCCTCATAGTTCTGTGAGCTCTCCGTGCTGAGCAATGTCAAAGCAGCACAGCAGTCTCTCCAGCCTCCCCCTGCAGCAGCAGTCTGCCTGCCGCTGTGTTCCTAGCAGGACAGAACAGGAGCATTCCAATGATTTGTTCTCTGTTCCCCAAATGGAACAGCTCACTCAGCTGTCAGATACTTCCCAGAGTTTTTAAAGGAGAAGGGCACATGCAGGGCACATGCAGGGCAGCAGAGATCACAAAACCCTGAGAACAGCTATCATGGCAGGCATTGTGAGATACTGGTGGAAGCCAGTTTTCGCTCTCAAAAATAAACAGCAACCACCCAAAAAAACCCCAGCAGAGTCCACACTGTCTCTTTGCTAACAATAAAGGGAAGAGAAAAGAAAAAGTCTCTCTTAGGGGTGGAAGTTGTCACCAATACTGGGTGTTTTTCCAACAAAAGTTGCATTGTAATCTAAAGGTTCTCACTGTTTTGTCACCAAAAGGCAAAAGGTTTTGGCGACAAAACATGCCAATGTAGACAAGGCCTGAGTGGCAATCTGTTTGGAAAGTGGCAGTCACTGGCATTAAGCTAGGGAAGAGGTTGCAGCACTACCTCTAGAAAAGACCATGGGTTGGGACCTGCAGCCCCAGGGTGTACA
This sequence comes from Rafetus swinhoei, assembly GCA_019425775.1. Taxonomy (NCBI): domain Eukaryota; kingdom Metazoa; phylum Chordata; order Testudines; family Trionychidae; genus Rafetus; species Rafetus swinhoei. The sequence continues at coordinate 10,945,361 of JAFJHL010000300.1, forward strand.
AACCATCCTGCTGCTTAGTAATTCTGTCTAGGAATGCATGCATTAGCATTTTCTCTCTTGCGGAGGAACTGTCTGCCTGGAACATACCAAAGTGAAAACAGATTGCTACGTCTACACTGGCATGATTTTGTGCAAGAACTCTTTGCGGAAGAGTTCTTGTGCAAAAACTCTTCCAGAAGAGCGCGTCTACACTGGCATGTGCCTTTGCGCAAGAGAGGTGCTTTTGCACGAGAGCATCCATGCCAGTGTAGACGCTCTCTTGCGCAAGAAAGCTCTGATGGCCATTTTAACCATAGGGCTTTCTTGCGCAAGAAATTCATGTTGCCTGTCTACACTGGCCTCTTGCACAAGAACAGTTGCACAAGAGGGCTTATTCCTGAGCGGGAGCATCATAGTTCTTGCACAAGAAGCACTGATTTCATACATTAGAACGTCAGTATTCTTGCGCAAGAACTTGCGGCCAGTGTAGACAGGCAGCAAGCTTTAGCATAAAAGCGGCTGCTTTTGCGCAAGATCGCGCCGATGTAGACACAGCCATTGATTCACAAACTAGCAAATAAGCCTAGTTATCCATGCCCAGAGCAGGCCATGCTTTCACAGATGCTTACTCTAATTCATTTGGTGGGTGATGGGTGAGAGAAGGCCCCTTCTATTCCCCTGTAAGCGAACAGGAGACACCTGCCGGGTTGGTAACACAAAAGAGGTGTTTGTGAACACCTGATATCCCACCAAACCAGCCCTGGAAGATGGGTGCAAAGTTGATTAGGTTAGACAAGGTCTTCTGAGGCTACTTTTGGCAAGGGGCCTCATGGCCCTGGCATTGAAAGACATGGAAGTCTAGCCATGAGCTTCTGTTGGAGGAGGCTAATACACTCAAACCTGCAACTTGGAGAAACAGGATTTGCTGGAATAAGATTTGGCCAGGCCAGGAAGGGAGTGAAGGGAATGGGGGTGAGGTGCTTACCTGGTGCTCTGTGTCCCCACCACTCCCAGGCACTGCCCTATGCTGCTACAAAAGCACTGAGGAAAAGCCTCCAACAGAGCACATCACTCTCCAGCTGGAGGAGAGGGGAGTGGCAATGCGCAGAGCCACTTCTGCCTCTGCCTGTCAGGGTCCGTACTATGGGTGTTCTTGTGTTAGGGACACCCGGAGGGTGGAGATTATAGTGTAGGACAATTCATGTCACATTTAGCAGGCTGGGCTTGTTTTCTTTCCTTGTGTTACCTTGGTGAGACTGCTCCTCCATATTTTTATGGAAATGGGTTTTGAATATGAATATGCATAACCTGAATATACTTTATGAAAAATGTGGCACATAACCTCTCATTGAAAAACTTGTAATCCGCTAAATGTGTATGTTCTATTTGTAGGCATGTATCTTTCTTGTAGGTGAAGTTAGAAATATGAAGTGTGACTCTGCTTAGTAATCTAGGTCTTCTAGTGAAAGCCATTAGTGGTGCTTAAGGAATTTAATGGCCCAGTGCTCAAGACAAAGATCTGTGAACAGTCTTATTTTTTCTGTAAGCCCAAACTGTCATTGAGCCTACAAAGACATGTGACCATGCTATCTGGTGCTGGAATCCATCTTGAATTTGGCATTTTTCCGTGGGGTGGGGAATAGGATAAAGACTTCCTGTCCTGGGGAGCAAATGATGATTGTCTTCAGCTGGCTTCACAGACTGCTCTCAACCCTGAGTGGTTACATGAAAGCACCGGGAAACCAAAGTGCTCTAATGACAGGGGAGAGACAAGCTGATGGACCCAGGTTAGGGAGAACAGCCCTGGCTTGAAAAGACTTCACCTGAAATGAGAATGAGGGTGAGAAATGGATTTGTAACAATATCTCTTAGTGTATTAGGCTTAGCGCTGTGTTTTGTTTATTTTAGATTATTAACTAATTTTGATCTGTCTGTCATCATTTGCAATCACTTAAATCCCACTTTTTATACTTAATAAAATCACTTTTGTTTATTATCAAACACAATTTAGATAATTGTTACCTGGGGGGAACAACAGCTGTGCATCTTGCTTTCACTGATAAAGAGAATGAACTTGATCGGCTTTCTCTGTGTAAAACTTTTATATAGAGTAAGATGGTTTTATTTGGGGTTTTGGTCCCATCGGAGTTGTGTGCTTGGGTTTCAAGTCCATGAAACTGAGTCCTCCCAGGGCTGAGCTGTTCTCAGTGTCTGTATTACTTTGATGGGGAGCTGTTCCCCCAAATCTGTGCCTTTGCTAGGGAGACCAGAACTTCTGGCCCAGCAGCACAGGGGGGTGAGATGCCCCAGAGAGCAGGTAGATGGGCTCAGTGGTATGACCAGCCCATCAAGTGACAGTCTCAAGGGGATTTCTATGACACAACCTGTCACAACCTTTCCTGTGAAGGAGTCGGACCTCTCTTCCCCATCCCCCACTCCACAGAATGGAGGTGAAATTTCTTCCTGTGCAGAGAGCCACAGCAAGGCCCAGGCATCACTCCAGCCCTTCTTCCTGCCTGCACCAAGGATGATGTGTCTTAGCTCATACATAAGTCTTGCACCGCATAAACTACTGTACGGTGGGTGCAGAACTTTCTGGAAAACTGCTCCCAGAGAGTAGGCATCGGTGGTTTACAGTCAAGCTGAAGAGCATATCAAGTGGGGTCCCACAGGGATTGCACCGATCTGGTTCTGCCCAATATCTTCATCGACGATGTAGGCATAGCATGTACCCTTACAGAGCTTGTAGACGATACTGCCAAGCTGGGAGAGGATGCAAGTACTTTGGCTGCTAGGATTAAAATTCAGTGTAAGCAGTCTGATCATACCAACCCCTGCATAAATTTATCAAGCTCAGTCTTGAAGCAAATTAGTTCCCCGCCCCACGGCTCCCCTTGGAAGGCTGTTCCACAACTTCGCTCCTTTCATAGTTAGAAACCACCATTTAATTTCAAACTTAAAGTTGCTGATGGCCAGTGTGGGTGCATCTCCACAGCACTCTAAACTTGAAATAAGATACACAATTTGTGTAGCGCAAATTGTGTATCTCATTTCAAATCTATTTCAAAATAGCTTATTTTGAAATTTGGCGCGTCTACACAGCACCAAATTTTGAAATAACGTGATATTTTGAGCCATCCCTTAATCCTCATGCAACGAGGTTTACCGGCATGGCGAAATAGCACATCCATTATTTCGAAAAATATTTCAAAATAATGGGCGGCTTCTGTAGACGCAGGGTAGCTATTTCGGGATACCTCTGGTATCCCGAGATAGCCATGCAGTGTAGACGTACCTTGTATGTCCATTCGTTCCTGTGTCAACATTGCCACTTAACTTAAATAACTCCTCCTTCCCTAGTATTTTTACCTCTGATATACTCCCGTCGACAAAGCGCTCTGAAGACACCATGGTCAATAAATCTAAGTACTTCAGCTTCAGCTAGGCTAGTCATGTAGCTGAAATTGCATAATTTAGATCGCTCTCCCCCTATAGTGCACACAAGCCCTGAATCACATTTTCTGAGATGCTTGCTCATCCAACTTGGCCCTGCAACTTTTCCCTGCAAATTTCCTCCCTCCCCCTTGCTTGGATGCAGGCTTCAGGTAGCTTCTGCAGCTTTGATTGAAAATAATTCCAAGCCTCCTTCACATTCAGATGCTAGACATCTGGCCAGTTCACTTCCCTAACAAATTCCTTTAATTTTCTAAAGATTGCCCTTCTGAAATAAAGGCCCTTCCCTAGTACCAGGCCTATTACTATTCATCCTTCCATTTAGTTTAAACAGAACTGTCTCATGATTACTCAAACCCAGGGGCTGTGTCTAGACTGGCAAGTTTTTCCGCAAAATCAGCCGCTTTTGCGGAAAAACTTGCCAGCTGTCTACACTGGCGTTTGAATTTCGCAAAAGCACTGACTTCCTACTGTAAGAAATCAGTGCTTTTATGAAATACTATGCTGCTCCTGCTCTAAAAAGTCCCTTTGCGCAAAACTTTGCGCAAAGGGCCAGTGTAGACAGCTGAGATTTGTTTTATAAAAAAGCCCCGATCGCGAAAATGGCGATCGGGCTTTTTTATGAAAGCACGCCTAGATTGGCACGGACGCTTTTCCGCAAAGTGCTTCGCGAAAAGCGCCCGTGCGCTAATCTAGACGCTCTTTTCCGAAAATGCTTTTAACGGAAAACTTTTCCGTTAAAAGCATTTCCGGAAAATCATGCCAGTGTAGACACAGCCAGGCTGTTTGTGACAAGCAGTTCTTCTATGAGGTCCTCCCTATTCATTGTGACAGGGTGGACAAGGCCTGATGCCCCCTGCTGGAGGCTGAAGGGTGGAGGCCTTGCCACACGCTGCCCTGGGGAGAAGAGCAGGAGAGAGGTCCTCCAAGCTGAATAGAGTGGCTGCTTCTGCTGCAGCCAATCAGGACCCAGCAGGCTGATATAAAAGAAGCTGCTGGGCCAGGGCATGGCAGTTCTTGCTGGGAGCTCCACCCAGGCAGCCCTTAGGTCTGGGAGAACAGCAGCATTTGGACAGCTCCGAGTGGGAGCCGGACTTCAGATGTGGTCAGAACCCAGGTCCAGTGGCTGAAGACCAGCCTTTAACAGACAACGCTACCCTGCAGAAACCTGGCCAGGTTTCAGGGGAAAACTTGACGGCAAAGCCCTGAGAGAAAGGGCTGGACAGAGCATCTTCCTGGGGAAGTGGCCCAGGAAATGAGAGAGAAACAGACTGCAGTGATACACAGCAGGCAACTGTTACTTACAGTGTGCCTGGACTGGGACCCAGAGGAGTGGGTGGGCCTGGGTCACCTCCAACCTCCCAGCAGCCATAGCAAAGGGTGTAAGAAGAAGGCTGATCCCAGGCAACTGACTGGAAAGCCTTCTGGGACACCCCACTCTTAGGCTGTGTCTAGACTACACCTCTCTGTCGACAGAGAGATGTAGATTAGGCGTGTCGAAATTGCTAATGAAGTGGGGATTTAAATATCCTGTGCTTCATTAGCATAAACATGGCCACCACTTTTTTATGGCACTTTTTTGAAAAAAACCCAGCAGTCTAGACGTAGATCTTTCAAAAAATAAACCCTTTTTCGAAAGATCCTGTAAACCTCATTTTTTGAGGTTTAGGTTGGACATTAGGAAAAACTTCCTAACCGTCAGGGTCGCTAAGGACCGGAGAAAATTGCCTGGGGGAGGCTGTGAAACCTCAGTCATTGGATGTTTTTAAGAGCAGGTTAGACACACACCTGTCAGGGATGTCGAATCGGGGCCGTCCTTAGGACTTATGGGGCTCTATGCAGTATCATTAAACTGGTGCCCCTATGCCCAACGGCAGCTGGGTGGGGGTTGACACAGGGTAGACGCACCAGCATGGCGCCTTCAGCTGGTTACCTTGGGGAATTAGCTTGTTGTTTCGTTGGGCACCTTCCTCCAGCTGGCATCTCCCCGTGTCCTCCTTTAACCATTCCAGTCTCTCTGTGCCCCCTTCTGGGGGGAGGGTGTTGTTCACTCCACTGCACACTCCCAGGGACCTCCAGTTCTTCTCCCTGGGAGCCCCCAGTTCCCCTGTACCCACCTTGCCTCAGTGACCCACTGCCAGTCTTCATCTAGCCCCCTGCCTCCGGGGGCAGACTGCAATAGCCACTCATCACTGGCAAAGGGTGTGGACCTGCTGCCTCTGCCTACCATGGCTGCCTCCCGTAGCCCCAGTAGCTTTAGGCCTTGCAGCCTGGGGGCTTACTTGGCCAGAGCCTGCCCAGCCCTGCTTTCCTTCCCCAGCACTGCTCTACTTCCAGGAAGCCTCCCGCTTCCCTAGCAGTCAGGTCCTTACTTCTCTCCAGCCAAAGCAGCAGTCAGTACTCTCCCTCTCTCCAGGAGTCCTTCTTTATATAGCCCCCAGCTGGGCCCTCCTTAGCAGAGCTGCCTCAGCTGGGGCTTCACTCTCAGCCCTCACTCAGGGCTGGAGTTTTGCCTTTAAAGGGCCAGTGCAGAGCAAATGCCCTGTCACAGGGATGAATTTTTAGAGCTGTGATTTTATAATCTTCAGCAACACACCAATGAAATAGTTTTTAAAACACATTTTGAACTAAGGACTAACACAGTAAATCTAGAAACTGACATTATAGACTTGGGGTTGGCACATGCCTGTTAAATGGTTTCATTACCACTTGAATGGCTCTGGCAGGCTTTGTCACTTTTAAGTTAACTAGATCCTCTCCGGAGGAAGCAGAGCCTCAGAACAGAGATAGGGAGATAAAGACAAAGACATAGAGGCTGCGTCTAGACTGGCAAGTTTTTGCGCAAAAGCGGCCGCTTTTGTGCAAAAACTTGCCAGCTGTCTACGCTGGCCGCTTGAATTTAGCAAGAGCACTGACTTTGTAATGTACAAAATCAGTGCTTCTTGTGCAAATACAATGACGCAAAGCCCTCTTGTGCAAATGTATTTGCGCAAGAGGGCCAGTGTAGATAGTTGTGTTTTATAAAAAAGCCCGATGGCGAAAATGGCGATCGGGGCTTTCTAAGAAATCGCTCAGATTAGCACGGACGCTTTTCCGCAAAAGTGCTTTTGGCGCAAAGCCGCCTGTGCCAATCTAGACGCTCTTTTCTGCAAATGCTTTTAACGGAAAAACTTTTCCGTTAAAAGCATTTGAGGAAAATCATGCCAGTCTAGACGCAGCCAAAGAGATAAAGACATAAAGACAAAGCGGTGCTCCAAATTTTTGGGTGCCCTGTGCTGCTGCAAATTCTGCACATGGGTAAGGACGTCCCTGGGTCGAGTTGCAAGAGACTGGACTAGGTGACTTCTTAAGGTTTCTTCCAATCCTACATTTCTATGATTCTTTTGGCTTTTGTATTCATGGATTAATTGTACCATGTGGGGAATACTATGAGCACTATATGCTTCTGACCTCTGCAGAACGTGCCTTTCTCTTGGAAAGGCCCCTTCAACTGCTTTATTGCTGCTCCTCCCCTGCTTCCACCCATGAAAGAAAAATTACAGATGGGGCCTGTGAGAAAGAGAGTGGGCAGCAAGTCTCTGTGAACCAACCACCAGGGATTTTGTAGGAAAGAAGCCATTTGAGCCAATGTGCAAGGAAAGCTGAGGCGGCCTTACTTCTAGGGAAAGCTTCCCCAGAACACCGAGGGAAAGATTTCCTGGAGCTTCAGGAAAAAAAAAATGCCTTGACTGGATTGTCACTTCTAGTGACTGCTCAGCAAGCAGCTGCCATTGCATGGCCAGGCGCCGCTGTGATATTTCTGTATGATGTGACATTTAGGCAACTAGATTCTCCCTTTTCCCTTCCCCCTCTGCTGTGTTTTTTTCCCCGTTCCTGATGAAAAGAAATTCTTTTCTGATTGAACTAATTATGCTGATTGAATTTCCTCTCTCTCCTGCTCTCTGGGAGTGTGAAAGGTTTCCTTAATTTGATGGGGGTAATTGTTATGCACACACTGTCAGATGTTAATGCGACTCCTTGATTGACAGGTAATCAGCCCATCAGTTGTACAAAAAGAGTGAATAACTCTGTAATTTTATTTCCCCTGCTTCCACTGTGTGGGATGTCAGGAAAATCTCAATTAGCAATCAGGGAAGGCAGCGCAGTGCTACTGGAGAGAGCGGTTAACAATTCAACGGAGACTGAAGCAGCAGCAATTGCAAGGCCTCTCTCTGGCCCTGACTAAAGGTGTCCCGGAGGCTACCTGTGGAATTCAGCGTTCAGTTCTGATTATCCTATTATTCCTGTTCCTGGGCGAGCCTGAGGAGACCAGTTCTGCTCACCAGTGTCGGGGGAGTTCTGCGTGCCCAGGGTGTGCGTGCACTTAGCTCTCACTTCTGTGAGGAAGGGCCTCACAAACCACAGACGTCCAAAATCTCCCCAGCTCTCTCAAGCCAACCTACCTGTGGCATTTCACAGGAAGAGAGGTAGGGAGGCTACCCTCAGACATAGGGGCCGTCCTTAGAATTTGTGGGGCACTACGCAATACTATTAAACTGGTGCGCCTAGGCCCGACGGCAGCTGGTGGGGACGACCATTTTTTAGAGATGTGATTTTAGAATCTTCAGCAACACACCAATGAAAAAAAAATTTAAGCAAATTTTAAACTCAGGTCCTGCCAACTAACACAGTAAATTTAGAAACGGGCAGGATAGACCTGGGACTGGCAAATGCCTGTTAAATGGCTTCATCACCACTCAAATGGCTCTTTCACAGGTTCAATGTTCTGCTCATCGCTTTTTCATTTTTAAATTAACTAGATGCTCCCCAGAGGAACAGAGCTACAGATCAGGGATAGGAAGAGGCGGGCGGGTGGACATTAAGACCCAGCGGTGCCCCAAATTTTTAGGGGCTCTACACAACTGTGTATTTTGCATATGGGTAAGGATGGCCCTGCTCAGTTGCCTCTCTGTTCATGTCCACTAAGTACTCAGCTGTCTTGAGAGGGCTGCAAAAAGAGGTGCTTTTAAAAAGCAAGCAATTTAAAACAACAAGGGCTTCATTAACTGGAAGGGTAGATACAGTAGTTAAAGGAGAGCATTCCACGCCACAGTCTCAAGCCACCTTCCAGGGAAAGGAGTGTGTATTGCTAATAGCTGGCTTCAATTTATACAGAAGTAAGAGGAAGCGAGGAGGAGGGAAGAGAGCGAAATAATATACAGCTGGAATAAATAAAGGTCATTGGTGACACAAGAGTGAGCCTGAGCTCTCTCCCACAGTTTTGCTCAGCAGTAATTAAGCACAATGGGGAGCAAATCCGAGTGGCTGTTTCTCATTGCAATTTAAATTAGGGATGGGGGAGCTGGCTCAGAGACCAAAGGCACAGGCCCCAGTCCATCCCAAAACTTTCCATAAGTGTGAAAATAATTGTCTCCCATAAATTTGCATTTTTCCAGAATTTTGACCAACTCCAGCCAGGACAAGAGGAGCAAATGTCTGAAAGGCACCAGACAGGCTCCTCTCTTGCTGTGTCTGCCTCCTCCCGGGAAGCCTTAAACAGAAAAACCACTTTATGTGGGATCCCTAGAGGACTTGAAGAGCCCTGAGGATTCCTGTCAGCAGCTGGACTTTTGGGAGGTTCTCCCACCTGGTCTCTGGGCATTAAGAGGATCCAACTTTTCTCATTTTTAACAAAACGGACATGATTTCCTGCACAGGCTTTCTTGCTCGAAGTCCAAAAGGGCTTCACTTCTGGAGCTGGGTGAACACATGGGTCAGAAAAATCAGACTTGAAGTTAAGTCTAGCAACATTTGCAAGCAGGTTGGGTTGCTTTTTTGCAAATATGAGGGGGATTGGGGTGAAGCCCTCATGGTCTGGAGCCAGTGCAGCTGTGGATGAGCAAATATGCACAGTCGCACATAAAGAGTCACGGCGCTGCCACGGAAAGAGCCTCCCACTACTCTTCACATACTGACTGCGTGTTGGGGGGCTGTAGGGTTACAATGGCAGAGCAAGAAAGAAAATGCCTTTTTGCTACATGCCCAGTAAACAGGCTGATTGTTTTCTCTCCCCCTGATTCAGAGTGGACCCCTGTCAGCTATTTTAAAATCTGTGGTTCAAGGTACATAACCAATATTCTATTTCTCCTGCACGAGGGGGTCAGGAGGATTCACTATAATCTAGGCCTATTAATTTCCTGCATGCCTGCCTTTCCCTCACATCCTCCTCATCCAGGGCGCATTATGACTTTCGTGGGCCCTAGGCACTTTTGCCTTTGTGGGCCCCTTCCTCCATAAAAAAAAAATATTAAAAATTATTTTTGATATAACTTTAAACTTTGATATAACTTCAACATTTTATTTTTTTTCTGTTTTAGACAAAATTTAATAGATTTTTTTTCTTCTGATTTTAAAAGAAATTAAAACATTTTCGTGGGCCCCTAAAAGTATCGTGGGCCCTAGGCACTGTGCCTACTGTGCCTAATGGCCCTGGCCTCATCCTCTCCCTGAGGGATTTGACACCCAAATGTTTTCTGGGAACACAGGGGAGGCAATGTAATTGCTGGGCCCTTGGGCAAGGGGGCGCCGCTCCATGCTTCCGGAAGGGGTGGGGCCTTGGGCAGAAGGGGCGGGGCTGAAGGGCACGTTGCTCTTCCCCACAGTCAGCCCTCAGAGCTGCCTGGAGTGCACTGTGCTGGGCTCCAGCGGAGATTTAAAGGGTCGGGGGGCTCTGGCTCCTGCTGCTGCTGCTGCAGTAATGGCAGCAACAGCTGGGAACTCCGGGCCCTTTTGAATCACTGGGCCCCGGGGCAGTTGCCCCTTTTGCCCCTCCCCCCTCAGCAGGCCTGTTTGAATACTACTCCTGATAATGAAGGGTAGATCACCCAATCAGAGGACAGAAACCGCACCGTGTGACTTAGATGCCTAATCACGGTGACTGTCAAAGCCCTAGTCACTATGGTCTGTATATGAGAACCCAGAGGCCTAAATGGGATTGGTAAAAGGATCCATTGGACAATTACCAATATAATCATAACACTTGTGGTGAGTTCACAGACAGTTCATGACCATAACAGGTCAGCCAGCTGGTTTTATAATTGATAAGATGTGTCTGATATGGCTAGAATTCCCTTTTTTGGGTGTTGAATCTTTTAATGAGACTCAGGTCTCTGTGCAGCCAGTGCAAGAAACAGGCGATTCGGGTGGGGGGGGGGGGGACCGGGGGGAAGTCCATGCTGACTCGGACGTGGCATTTCAATGGAAGTGCCTGGGGTATACATCAATAACGAGGGGAACAGGAGATTTGGGGAGCTTAGTTATTTTTAGCAAAAGAAACTGGGCTTGAGAAGAGACCATTAGGATGGGACCTGGTTGTAGAATATGAATCCTGGGAGAGAGGGAGAAGCTACAAGACTGCTAGCGCCACTGTCACATTTCAGGACATGGAACAGCTTGAAAAGATCAGAGGCTGGACAAAATAAGGCAGATTTCCATTACACCAGTGGTGGGCAACCTGCAGCCCACTGGGGCTCCACCTGAGGCCTGTGGACCCCCTGGCTGCTCCCCTCCCTCCACACCTCTTGCACTAGGGCACCAGAACCTTGCACTTCTTACGGCTCCCCCCTCCCTCCCAGCACTTTCGGAGGAGCTATGAATCGCCTGATTCGAGCTCTGTCCCTGCTCCTCCCCCTCCCTCTCAGAGCTGGAAAACCGTGAATCAGCTGTTTGTGGCATTCCAGCTCTGGGAGGGAGGGGCAGGCGCGGGTAATTACCTGATTCGCGTGCTCCGGTGCCCCAGTGTGTGAGAGGCATGTGGGGGAGGAAGAGCAGATGGGGGAGCAGCAGGTGGCACCCCAGCGAACCGTGAGCTGCTGCATCCCACTGAGGTGAAGGAGGGCCATTCATGCGGCCCACCCACTATTCGTGGCTGCCCCTCCCTGCTTTACACAGAGCTAAGTCATAAGTGAAATAAATTGCGAAGGGCAGCAGCAGGCCTCTCCCTCCCAAAGCTGCATATTTAGACTCGTCTACTGAGACTGCAGACAGACAGGGACCCGTGCACCAGACACACGGCCCGCAGAAGAGTAGAGAATGGGAGCAAGAGAAGAGCAACACACCGGGGGTGAAAGGGAACAATTTTTGCACAGAAATGTTCTTTTTTTTTTTTTCTGTGCAGAGGCCCTGCTCCTGAAATGACGAATATGTGGGCTGGCCCTTGAGTGCGCACAGAGCTCTGCTGACTGCAGCAGGGTTCTGCAAAGGTGCCGGAATGCAGCCTCCTGGTGCCTAGTCATCCCATCTCCCTGCAGCTGAGAGGTTCTAAGTCAGCGGTTTTCAAACTTTTTTCTCCTGACCCTGTGGAAGAAAATAGTTGCTGCCCGCAACCCACCATAATTTGACGGGAGTGTGGGCTCCGGGGTGGGGCTGAGGATGAGAGCATTGGGGCGTAGGAGGGGGCTTCAGCTTTGGGGGTGGGTAGGGCTGGGGCAGGAGGGGCTTACCTCAAGCGGTTCCCAGTCAGTGGTGCAGCGGGGGTGCTAAGGCAGCCTCCTGCCTCTCTTGGCGCTGCAGACCAGGCTGCACCCCAGAAGCAGCCAGCAACAGGTTCCCACCAATGGGAGTGAGGAGCGACTGCTGGGGTAGGGGCAGTGCATGGAGCCCTGTGTGCTTTTCTGTCCCACCCCCATCCTCACCTAGGAGCCAGGCCTGGCTGCTTCTGGGGCACAGTGCAGTCTGAAGTACTAGCACCCCTACTAGTCACCTGATCCCCCTGCAGCAAGAGACCCAGTGCCTGGCATTCCACCGCCCAGTGCTGGGTCATGCCCCATAGTTTGAAAACCACTGGGCTAAGTAAATCACCTCCTCTATCCTCAGCACAATATTTTGCAAAAAATTAACACATTTATTTTAGTTTTGATTATATAGTATAATGAAAGATTAAACCCTAATTATACCAAACTGTTCAGTGCATTGTGCATCCTAAAGCACTGGACTGCAGGCAATGGGGCTGTTTTGGAGTGGGAGAGAGACAGCCACATAAACTGGAAATTACTTTCTTCACCAGGGGAAAAAAAACGGTTATCAAAGCCTTTGTTTGTTATTTTTAAATGACCTGAATCAGGTATTTCCCACTGAACTGAGCCTCGTAGACTCTGGAATACTTCCAAATCGATTGGGGTACAGTACGCATTAAACAATTTGCTTCTAAACCTCTTTTATTTTACTCTCATCGGAAGGCAGGAGTCCTCATCCAGGATGAGGGTTTATATCAGCACAGCAATAATCTGTGAATTTCAGGTTAAAGTTCACGCAATGTGGCCCTTGCGTGTGGCTAAAATCAGAACCTTTGCTCTTCAAACCAAGGACGCTGTGAGATTCAATATTTAATCTCTTTTATTTCTAACAGAAATTTGTTCAGTTGACAATCAAATGATTCTTTTGAAATCTGTCAATGTCACGTGGAACCGCCCTCAAACGGCAGCTTGAAATAATCTAACATTTGTGTTTTAAGGGTTATTGGCATTAAAAAAAAAATCACCCCTCGAGTCTGAATGTTTTTGAACTACTCTTGTTGGAAGAGTCGTTCACGGAACTTTTTGCATTGTAGGTTTTACTGTTCCCCTTGAAGAATATCTGTTTTAATTTCTCCTTTTTGCGCCAGTTGTTCACACAGCAACCTCAAAAAGTTAACAGGAATCATGAATGTAAGCTTACAAAATCTGCCCTGGCGGCTAAAGGACAAGTGTAATACCCCCAAATATATTTCACTTAATAAAACACACACGCAACATGTCAAACTGAGTGTCCTTTAAACGTTCAGTATCAAAAATACCAAACCTCTAACATGCAGGCATGTTTGCTCACTTTTATACAATTATAAACACAACATCTTGTTCCACTTTAAACTCAGCAAGGAGCATGGTTAGAGTTCTGGCTTTGAATTCACTATTTCTCATTTTGCAGAGCAGAACATTTTTCTGGATGTGATCTGCAAACTGCACAGTGTTCTCAGCCCCCCCGAAGTTCTCACTTATCTCAAATATCTTGCCATGGTCTAGACCAGTGTTTTTCAAACTTTGGGTCATCATCCAACACTGGGTTGCGGAATGTAAATCATTGGGTCCCATTGTTCAGCAATCAGGTAGCCTGGTAGGCCAGCTGAAGCTGGGCTGCCACCTGCCCTTTGAAGACACTGCTGAGTCCCTACCTGTTCTGACACTATGTGCCCCAGAAGCAGCCAGCTTGTCTGGCTCCTAGGTATAACTGCCACCAGGCAGATTTGAACCTAGCACCTCTAGAGCTTAGTGTAGAAGCCTCTACAGCTTGCGATATAAAGCCTACTGGTTCTCAGCTTAGGCTGTAGAGCTCCCTTGTTCTTACCTCTTGCTGTAAGTGGTCTAAGTAACACTACACGGAACAGTGAACCACATTAGGGCTATGTCTACACTGTTTGCTTTTTGTGGAAGAGGAAATGCAAATGAAGTGCTCATTTGCAAATCTCGTGCTGTCATTTGCATATTCTCTTCCGATCCTTTTTGCGGAAGAGGTTTTTGCAAAAAAACCTTCAGTGTAGACGGGGCCGTTTTTCAGGAAAAAACCCTTTTGCGCAAGATCCTGTAAACCTAATTTTTTGAGGAATAAGGGATCTTGCGCAAAAGGGTTTTTTTTCTGAGAAATGGTCCCATCTATACTGGGTTTTTTCGCAAAAACCTCTTCCGCAAAAAGGATTGGAAGAGAATATGCAAATGAGCGTGCAAGATTTGCAAATGAGCACTTCATTTGCATTTCCTCTTCTGCAAAAAACAAACAGTATAGACGTAGCCTTGGCGTGTGGGTTACATAGGCAGGAGGGACTCGGAGCTCTGCATGCTGCCCCAAACACCAGCTTCACACATCCATTGCCTGGGAACCCTCATCCCCAGTTTCACTGGGTCACAGGCATCAACAGTTCTTTTCAGCTGGGTCACCAGGAAAAAAGTCTGGAAATCACTGGTGTAGGCAATGAGACGAGAACACAACTCTACGGCCATCAGCAAGAATATTTAAGTTTGCCGGTGCCATAGCAATTTTACAAGTGAATTCGTAAGTGCCACGTTAAAGGATTGTAAGCACTCCATTATGTACCAAGGTGCTAATCAGTGTCCCAACTAAATTACAACATTCAGCGTCTCTCAGTTTCCCAATGTAACCCATCACAGAATGTTCCTACGTGCTGTTCAGAGAGATGACTGTGCATTTCAGTCATGTATAGTCTGTGAACCGGTGTATGGTCCCAACTGGATCCATGCAGACAGACACCTGCATCTGCATGGAGCGTGCATGAAACAGTGGGGCTCAACACAAGAGGCCGCATGTGCAGATCCAAGAACAGAATCTGGAGCTAAATTTTGAAGTGCTTTGATACCCTTTAGGATGGAAGATGTCAGTTAAAACTGCACACAGACAGAATAGTTTTTCATTGCCAACAGAATAGCCAAGACTTTTGCTTGATAAACTAGGTACGGCATTCTATAAATACATGAGTTAAGTCTCATTCTGCATCATGTTGAAATGTGTGCACACACTAAACAAAGAGAAATTATTAAAAGTGTAGGATCAACTGTATGCTAGAGCAACTTTTCTAGGATTTCCAGCTTCACTAATAGCTGCTTCAGATGGAAATAGTTTGGGGAGACAATCGAAAACACTTCTTTTAAAATACAGGGATAGTCAATATCCTGCCTGACCTCTGATATTTAAAACATAGGCAACAGGAAAAGATAATAAACATTGATTACAAACTGCACCAACAGGCAAATGAAAAGCAAGGACATCATTAAACTGTAAACTAGATTTTTTCCCATTGAAAACCAAAACTTTAAAGCAGTAATTTTCGGAAGAAAAAAAAAAAAGCAAATCTCAACTACAATGACAACAAACCTAGATGAACACAATTCTGTACACTCCTAATACTGTCATCTTATCTGACCACCATTCTGTTTTAACTAGCTAAGATAGATAAATATTCAAGCAGCTGAGTGTGCCTAGGGAAAACTGCTTCTCCATATTCAGAGTAGGTCTACAGAACAACAATCTACATCTCTGTATCTGAATCATCACTTTCGCTTTCAATTTACTAAATACTGCTGCATAATCGTCCCTGGAAGACAAGTTTGAAAGTGTTTGAAATGTCACAATCCTTTAATAGGATTTGGAGAGAGTTATGCACTTGTTAAATACTCTAAAAGTTGCTTTTGAGAGTTCAGGGACTGCTGTTCAGATCATTCTTGGCAATCTATTTACAACTTAAAGGATAAGCAACCAAATACCAATATTTTATAAAACTATTACCTATATTTTACTGTTTTTCAAACTAGGATTAATAAAATCCTAAATGCCATTGCATTTGCAGGAAGAAATTAAATGAATTCCATCAAGGTTTAAATATTGTTATTTTACAAAAACAAGCTTTTAAAAAATGTATAATTTGGAGTTAAAAATGCACTTTGTTAACAGAGATTTCTCCCTATCTTAGTGGTCTTCCTATGAACAAGGAGTGTACCTCTCTTCAGTTTTGCAGACATGAAGGAAGATTTAGTGCTCAGATGGATTTAGCAATTTAGCCAGATTTTGCCATTGTATTGAAATACTCTCATTTTTTGGAGGGGCAGGGAGGAAGAGGTGGAATTCGGTTTTACTTTTTAAAGCCCCAGCTACTGGATTCATGTGATTATGTAAGACTTGTCCTTTCTAGCATGCTTTAGTGCTGGTATTAACTTTCTGGTCATCAAGATTAGTTACAGTAAAGGAACTCTGCAGACAAGAAATCCAGAGATAACCACCAACTTACCTTCTTAGATCCAGTAACCACCCCAAACCCACCACGAAATCTTTCAAGATTCACGGGTCCTACACGTGCCTATCGCAACATGTGTGCACTAACTGCTCCTATAACAATTCTGTAGGTCAAATTAGACTCATACTGTACTCACACAGAAAAATTATAAAAAATTAAAATACTACGTCACCTGTGGGTGAACATTTTCATAAAGCGATGACTCGATGCCTGACCTCTCGGTCCTCATCCTCCAAGGAACCCTGCACAACACCTTCAGAAAATGAATCTGGGAACTCAAATTCATGTTTAATAGGAACTGATTAAAGACACTATTTTCCCCCGCCCTGTATCTTCTCCCTTGCCCACTGGGACTGAAGCTGTGTTAATGAGCTACTTAAAATAGAACATCTGTTTTTGGACTTTATCCTAGGAGTGAGGCTACAGCCTGGAGGTTGATTTTTTGGGGGAAGGGAGCAACAAAATAACTAATTCCCATCTAGAGAAATTAAATTTCCTTTGGACAGAACAGACACACAAGAGTTTGAAGGCAAACCCACAAACACAGCATTTTCTTCCCATGGGGAAAACTTTTCCAACTTTTTCACAGGCCTTGACTCTTTAACGCCTGTGGTTCTGTTGTTCTGTGTGTGATGGGGTAGCTGCATCCATTTACATTCCTGCCATCATGTTTCTCCTCAAGAATGTCTCTTGGAGTCTACCCATTTGCTTGGGCAACTCAGCTAAGGTTTCATTCTGCTGAATCCAGCATTTTCTGTCCATCAGTGCACACTACAGGTCAGGTTGAACCTCTCTAGTCTGTCACTCTGGTCCAGCAACATCCATGGTCCTGCATGATTTTAGTTAGCTGGATGTCCACTTTTCATGGGTGTGACCAAGTTTCCCACGGTCCCATACAGTTTGCTTACAGTCACCAGTCCTGGTGCTCAGTGTTCTGGGCTGTGATTTAGCTCTACTTTACCCCCAAATGTCTTCTAAGAACACAGTAAGCAGTGGAAGTGTTGGTAATGCTGTTAGATAATATTGTCCTCCCATGGACTGGCAAATTCTCTGGTTCGGCTCTGGTCAGGTCCCGAGGGTGCTGGACTAGAGAGTTTCAACCTGTACGTGAGTGAGGAAAACCTACAAACCTGAGCTAGTGCCTCTTCCTGGCAGAGTATTTTGGCATCTATGACTATTACATTTCCTGTCAGAGAGGCACAAAAGCACGTTGTGAGGTAGCCTGCAGATATGATGGGCAGGACAGCTTTTGTCACCCAGGAAAGACCAGGGAACAAGGAAGATCTGGTTGGTGCGTGAGCTCTAAGGGAAGCCAAGTAAAGAACTGTGCTGGGAGTGGGGGGGTTATTCCGGTGACGGGGAATGCCGTGGAACGTTTCCAAGCACAGATCACATCGACTGGGACAAGAAACAGCTGAGTGAACACAAGACTCACCCTAGTCAAATTGTGTCAGCCTCCCTAAGCAAGTTGCTCATGTTCAGGAGGAGAGATGCCTTACCAGTGACATCTCTGCACTGGCCTATTGCTGTCACTCAGTCACCAGGGAGTGCAGCCTGCCAAACGGCATCACCATAAAGAACCCGCATGCCGTGGAGGAAGTCTGTTTACATACAGTTGTGCTGACAGATTCCCAGATTCAAAGCTCTGACGCTTCTTCAGAACTTCTCTGCAAGCCTCAGATAGAGATTGGACGAGGGAAAGCTCCTGAGGATAAGCTCCAGGAACTTTCTAATATTGCTAGCTCCTGGAAACACCATGATAACCGCCTTCCTTGTAGTGTTTCAGTATTTATTGTAATTCTTTACCTCAGAGCTGTACTCAGAGGTCCCATTTGTGGTCAGGCCCAGTATGAGCACACAGGGAGAGTCGTTTCTTGCCTCACAGAGCTGAAAAGGGAGATGTAGTATCCCCATTTTGCGCAATGGGAAGTGAGGCATAGAATGATTAAGCTGCTTTCCCAAGGTCACAGAGAGAATCAGTGGCAGAGCTGGGAATTAAAGAGAGTTCTCCTAGCTCCCAGGCCAGCGCTCTACAAGCTTTCTTCTCCAATGTTTCAATTTCCTCTCCAGACCAAGAGCATTGGGGGTGGCGGCAGAGAAATGCAAAACAACTTTCCATTTAAAATCAGCAGCAGTGTCTTCACACCAGTGTTCCCTGAAAGCTGAGCACTTGGGCGGCCGCCCTTGAGAGAGTCAGGTGCCGCTCAGCTGATTGGCTGAGTGCCCATAGTGCCCACAGCCAGCAGCATGTGTGTCTATTTGTGGTGCACATCCACACATGCCTCAGTGCACATAACAAAATTTATTCTGTGCATGGATGGAAAAAATTAGAGGGCGCATTGCTTCACACCTCAGCAAAAGTCAGCTTGGGGGGTTGGTTTTTGAGGTGAACTGAAGATCCAGAATGAGCCTTATTTATCTGAACCGAGTCCCCCATCCCTCAGAAATTCCTTGAAAAGGCCTCTGGGAGGGAATGACAGTGCTAACTCCATTGACTAGACTGTGTGAGCAGCATCAATGCAAGAGACCATTCCTACAACAGCAGGCCTTGTTCTCTAAGCGAGAGCAAAAGGATCCTGTTTTCCAGGTTGCAGTTGTGTTGGGCTAAACCTTTCAGGGTGAGATGGATGCTTATGCTGTATGTGCATATCTGAGCCTTGTTCTTGCCCACTGCATACAGGAGAATTACTGCGATAAGGGCCACATTCAGACCTGCTGCAATCAAAGTGCATCTCCACTGATGTCAGCCCTGGATTAGCCCTTGAGTCTCAGGCCTGTGGCCATTATGGGCCTAAGTGAAGGTGTTAGCTAATCTTTACCAGCACCTAATGGGCACTATGGCCTTGTCTACACTACATGGGAACATTGAAGTAAGATACGCAACTCCAATCTGGAGTCTCTCATAAAACACCAACCTTCCCCACAAACGGACTTTACTAAAATAAGACAGGAGATCTACATTACACACTTCACTTCTCTACAGAGGAAGAAGGACTGTAAGCTGTCTAAAATCCTACCTACCACATGGGGCCACAACAGTGGTACCCCTAACTCATCCAGCAATATCGTCAATCTTTCCAACTACACACTCAGCCCGGCAGAAGAGTCTGTTCTATCTCGGGGACTCTCTTTTTGCCCCGCCACCCCACTAACATGATACAGTTCTGCGTGATCTGAAGCCTACTTTCGCCGTCTCCGTCTCAAGGAATACTTCCAACACAGCACTGAACAGTGCACTGACTCACAGATACCTTCCCACCAACAGCACAAGAAGAAGAACTCCACATGGACTCCTCCTGAGGGCCGAAATGACAGTCTGGACCTCTACATAGAATGCTTCCGCCAACGTGCACAGGCAGAAATTGTGGAAAAACAGCATCGCTTGCCTGGTAACCTCAGTCGTGCAGAACGCAATGCTATCCACAGCCTCAGGAACAACTCTGACATTATAATCAAAGAGGCTGACAAAGGAGGTGCTGTTGTCATCATGAACAGGCCTGACTACCTAAAGGAGGCTGCCAGACAACTCTCCAATACCAAATTCTACAGGCCTCTTTCCTCAGATCCCACTAAGGAATACACTAAGAAACTGCACCATCTGCTCAGGACACTCCCTACACAAGCACAGGAACAAATCGACACACCCTTAGAGCCCCGACCAGGGTTGTTCTATCTATTACCCAAGATCCACAAACCTGGAAATCCCGGACACCCCATCATCTCGGCATTGGCACTCTCACTGAAGGACTGTCTGGCTATGTGGACTCTCTACTCAGACCCTACGCCACCAGCGCTCCAGTTACCTCCGTGACACTACGGATTTCCTGAAAAACTACAATGCATTGGTGATCTTCCAGAAAACACCATCCTAGCCACCATGGATGTAGAGGCTCTCTACACTAACATCCCACATGCAGATGGAGTACAAGCTGTCAGGAACAGTATCCTGATGATGCCACAGCACAACTGGTGGCTGAACTCTGTGAATTTATCCTCATGCACACAACTATTTCAGATTTGGTGACAATATATACCTCCAGACCAGTGGCACTGCTATGGGCACCGCATGGCCCCACAATACGCCAACATTTTTATGGCTGACCTGGAACAACGCTTCCTCAGCTCTCGTCCACTTACGCCCTTCTCTACCTACGCTACATCGATGACATCTTCATCATCTGGACCCATGGGAAGGAGACTGGAAGAATTTCACCACGATTTCAACAGCTTCCACCCCACCATCAACCTCAGCATGGACCAGTCTACACAGGAGGTCCATTTCCTGACACCACGGTGCAAATAAGTGACGGTCACATCAATACCACCCTATACCGAAAGCCTACCGACCGCTATGCTTACCTGCATGCCTCCAGCTTCCATCCCAGACACACCACACGATCCATTGTTTACAGCCAAGCACTGAGGTACAACCGCATATGCTCCAACCCCTCAGACAGAGACCTACACCTACAAGATCTTCAACAAGCATTCTGTAAACTACGATACCCACATGAGGAAGTGAGGAGACAGATTGACAGAGCCAGACGTGTACCCAGAAGCCTCCTGCTACGACAAGCCCAAGAAAGAAACCAACAGAACACCACTGGCCATCACCTACAGTCCTCAGCTAAAACCTCTCCAACACATCATTAGTGATCTACAACCCATCCTGGACTTGTAGAGGCAGGCCAGTCCTTGCCCACAGACAACCCGCCAACCTGAAGCATATTCTCACCAGCAACTACACACCGCACCATAATAACTCTAACTCAGGAACCAATCCATGCAACAAACCTCGGTGCCAACTCTGCCCACATATATACACCAGCAACACCATCACAGGACCTAACCAGATCAGCCATACTGTCACTGGTTCATTCTCCTGCACATCTACTAAAGTAGTATATGCCATCATGTGCCAACAATGCCCCACTGCTATATACATCGGCCAAACTGGACAGTCCCTATGTAAAAGAATCAATGGACACAAATCAGATATTAGGAATGGCAACATACAAAAACCTGTAGGGGAACACTTCAATCTCCCTGGACACACAATTGCAGATCTAAAGGTAGCCATCCTGCAGCAAAAACTTCAGGACCAGACTACAAAGAGAAACTGCTGAGCTACAGTTCATCTTCAAGTTTGACACAATTAACTCAGGATTAAACAAAGACTGTGAATGGCTTGCTAGCTACAAAAGCAGCTTCTCCTCTCTTGGAATTCACACCTCCAGATCAGCTACTAGAAGTGGGCCTCATCCTCCCTGATTGGATCCACCTCGTCATCTCCAGCCTGATTCTGGCCTGCATATTTATACCTGCCTCTGGAAATTTCCACTACATGCATCTGACGAAGTGGGTCTTTGCCCACGAAAGCTTATGCTCCAACACTTCAGTTAGTCTATAAGGTGCCACAGGACTCCTCGCCGCTTTTGCAGATTCAGACTAACACGGCTACCCCTCTGATACTTAACTCCATCTATGTAAATTATGTAGCTGGAGTTGAAGTATCTTAAATCCCCGTCCACACAGCATGGAGGCTGACACTCCTGTTGGCTTCCCTTACTCCTTGCGAGGAGCAGGAGTACTGATGTTGACAGGGGTGCCCTTTGAGTCTACACACCCTGGAAGATTGACAGCAGCAGCATTGATCTTCTGTGTAAGGTAGATGTGCCCTATGAAAAACAGCTGATTCTAGGTGTGGGCCACGGGGTGTCCAGCGCAATAACACAATTTGGATTCTGGTGCACACAACGCTCAGTGGTATCACTAATATAGGGAACAAACACACAGAACAAAATTCTGCCCTTAGTTACAGCCATGAAACCTGGTTTGGGACATAGCCGAGAGACGTTTCAGCTCATATGTTGGCAGACTTCAAACAGGGTTTGAACGAAGGCTGTGTGCAGCTGTGGCATAGACTCCAGACCTCTGGATTTCACAGGAGTCTTCATTCATGGATTCCTAGGTCAGAAGAGACCACGGGGATCATCTAGTTGGACTTGTTGTGTAATATAGGCTAGAGAACTGCCCCCATCTAATTTCTAGAGCACATCTTCTGGACAAACTTCTATTCTTGATTTTAAAAATGCTGGTGATGGAGAATCCACCATAAGTCTGGGCAAATTGTTCCCGTGGTTAAGTACCTTCACCGTTAAAAATGTGCACCTTATTTCCAGTCTGGATTAATCTAGCTTCAAATTCCAGCCATTGGATCATGTTACATCTTTCTCTGCTAGACTGAAGAGCTCATGAATAAATGTTTTGTTCTCCATGCAGGTACTTATGGACTAATCAAGTCACCCCTTCATCTTCTCTTTGTGTAGCAAAATAGATGGAGCTCCTGGAGTCTGTCATTGGAAGGCAGGTTTTCTAATCCTTTAATCATTCATAGAATCATACGACCAATTCCTGTGTCTCTTCTCTGAAAAACCGCTCCAGTTTATCAACAACTTCTTTAAGGCCCAGTCTACGCTTAGGGAGAAAGTCGACTTAAGATATACACCTCCAGCCATGTGAAGAGCGTAGCTGGAGTTGGCATACCTTAAATTGAACTTCTGCAGTGTCCCCATTGTGGGAGGTCTGATAAGAGAAATTCTCCCATCGACTTCCCTTACTCCTCACGACCCCATGGAGTACTGGGGTGGATAGGGATGCCATCAGCATTTGATTTAGTGGGTTCTTACTAGACCTGCTAAATTGAACCCCGGAAGATTGGTCTCCGGAATATTGGTCTCTGGGTAAGTATAGATAAGACCTAAGAGATGTGAATTTGATACAGCTGTTAACTTGGCTGCCATGCCCCACAGCTATTAAGGTGTTTAGGCACATAAGTCCGACTGAAATCAGTGGGAATAAGGCACCTAAGTACATTTAAAAACCTGACCCATAGTTGTTTGTCTCAGTCTGCAGAAACCAGTGCTCTGGGAGATGAGTCATTCCATGAGCATGCGTTCCAGACAGAGAGGTCAGCCTTGTCAATCAAATCACAAGGGCCCCAGGACTTTCCCTCACCCCTCCTCTTTCTTTTGAAGGGGGACACTTAAAACTGAACATAAAGGTAAGAAAGAAATCCTAAGCATCTGCCAGAGCTGGACCATGCTGCTAAAGAAAACACCGGCTTGAAAAAGCACCTGGGGAAAACCTCCAGCACCAGAAGAGAAACAGCAGCAAAATGATCCACTGTAATAACAGGAAAAAGAGAGAAGGCGAGGCAAACCAGAGGGGGGTGACATCTGTGGCCAGTGAGCCAATTTCAGCAAGAAAAAAAACAGCTCCTCCCGGTAATTTTGGGAAGATTCGGGCATAACGAACCCCATGCCTAGGGCGGAACTTTCAATTCACTGGCAAGCAGGCAGACAACAGATGAAGCCAGCTCAGTGGTACCCTGGCCAACTGCTAAGGGGCCTTTTGGGCTAAGGACTCAACGACCTCCTGAGGTCTCTTCCAGCCCTAGGATTCTAAAGACACATGGATAGGGCACTCCGCTTCTTAGAGGTAACTGACAGCCAGCCAGTTATATGGGCCTGTGGTGCCTGTCACCAGGAACATTCCTGACCCCACAAGATCCCCTCTGCTGGACATCTCACAGCCCGCCTGCCACCCCTGGGTGATTTAAAAGGGTCTGGGGGCCCCTGCCGCCATCCCCAGCAGTGCAGCGGGGTGAAAGCAGCTTCTTGCCCACTCACGCTGTCTGGCTGCCAGCATGTGCATCCCTGCGGCCCCTGGATGAGGGGGGTCACCATGTGCAGCTTCTGCTGTGGAGTCCTGGGAGGGAGTTTGATTGGGAGTGGGGGGGAGGAAAAGGGGGACAGCTCTGAGCGTTCTGGGCCTGATTAAAATTTATGCAAAACCTGCTGCCCTTGGCAACCAATTCCCTTGGCTCTAGATTGAGACGTTTCTTCCTTCCCTCTGTCTTATTCTGCTTTCACCTGGTCTGGCAGCAAACTGATTCTAGCCCGAGGGTGGAATTCAGGTCTAATTGCTGCCTGCCCTCCTTGACAAAGATCCCTTCCTTTCACTAGCCGCCCCTCTCTGGGACGAATTCATCTCAGCAAAGTGGGACTGTGGAAAGTGGGTCCTGGCTAGCCTGGTGACTCTTTGGGCTCTTATAGCAGAGGACAGTTGGTTTGCTAAGGTTTTGACTCCCTTTTGGCAACAAAACAGTTACAGTGTTTATACCATGATGCGACTTTTGTTGGGAAAGACACCCAGTTTTGGTGACAAAAAACTTCTTTTGCCTTTTCCCCTCCTTTTATTGTCGACAAAGAGCCCGTATAGACTCTGCTCTTGGTTTTGTCAAGAGAACTGGCTTCTGCCAGTATCCCACAATGCCTGCCCTGATGGCTCTACTCAGTGTTCTGTGATCTCTGCTTCCCTGCAGGCATGTGCACCTCTCCTTTCAAAACTCTTGGAAGTATCTGACAGCTGAGTGAGTTGCTCCATTTGGGAAACAAAGAACCAATCATTGGAACACTCCTGTTCTGCCCTGCACTAAGAACACAGCGGCAGGCTGCTGCTGCAGGGGGAGGAAAACAGCAGAATCTGGCAACCCTGTGTGTGGGCAACAGCAAACAAAAAGTCTTGTGGGCCACAATAGAACCTGATGGGCCAGGTTGTCTACCATTGATCTGGTTAGAAACTGTGACTTCCTACTAGTGCCACCACTCCATCAGGGCAAGGTATTTCACCTGAAATGGCATCAAGAGCAAAGCTGTGTGCGTAGTGAGATATCTGAATGTAGCCCATGGCTTTGTATTATGTTGACTTGTTGATATTTGTTATTTTTGTACCTAATTTTATGCTAATTTATTCATGTGGCTTTTATACACCTGGTTTGCATTAGCTTTGCTAAGCTCAGACTTATTCAGACCAAAAAATACCCAAATATGTATTTTCCACCACATTTGAATTGAGCCACTGCTAGATAAATAGCAGTAGGAGAAAAAATTGAAAAGAAAAACCAGGAGCTGGTAACAAAGGCAATATTTATATAATATCCTTTCTTATTATGCATCGAATGTGCTGCTTCTGGAGGCTTGGGTGCTGCAATCACCTCTCTTATCAGACAAGTAACCACATGGGAGACCCTTTTATTCCTAGTTGGTGGGAGTGTCCCACAGCCAGGAATCTAGAGTGAGTATTTCAATCTTCAGAATAGAGATAACAAATAGGACTGGCTGAATATTTTCTGTCAAAGTTTACTTTGGATGGCAAATTGGGTTTTTGCCCAAAAAATAAATGTGCAAACTGTCTACTCTTGTTTAAAAAAAAAGAAGTATCAGAAAGCCAAAAGCCTCTTTTTGGATTTTCTGGTAGTTTTCAGCCAACAATTTTTTAGTTTTCAGTGGATGAATCTTTTCCGCTCTGAAAATCTGGCTGATAGTGTTTGTGTTTTCATCCAAATTGTTTGTTTTCATTCAAATTGTCCTTGGGAATCAACATATTTTGCAAACAGTCCTAATAACTAAAGCAAAATTCCCAATGGAAGATTTGGCCATGCTTTTGCAGTGTTCTGAACTCTTGAGATTTTATTCCAAGTCTCATGATACTTGGGGATTTCTTGAAAGCCAAAGCTCCTGAGGCCATGTGTACAGATCAGAATCTTCACTAACTTTTTAAAAAAGATTTCTGACACTCTTGGTTGTGGAGAACCACTTGAAAACACACCTTGAAAGCTCAAAACCCAATAGCTAAATCAAAGACCCGAAAAGTAATCTTTTAAAAAACTCTTGTGACTTTTAAATCTCTCATAATTCATGTTCGGGGTGACTTGTGATTTCTGAATGCTTTTGGGTCTTTGGAGACATCCCCTTGGAAAGCTTAAATTGCTTTCACACTTCCCAAAAGCAGATCTGGAAGATTCAACCCAGTTGAAGAAGTTAGGATGGCATGGAAAAGCTTCCGGCTCTCAGGTTGGGACAGAAGGGAGAAGTACTTCCAGACTGCAGAAGGGACAAAAGAAACTAGAGGGCTGGAAATGTTGACATTCAGCCTTACTCTTGATCCTTGGCAGGCTGTAGTCTCTGCCCTTGCCCTTGGAAGGCCGGGAGCTAGTAGAACTGAGAATCATTACATCTCTGATCTTCAATCAGCTCTTACTGTGCGTGCAGGAGTTGCCAGGTCTGTCCACAGTATCTCAGGCTACGTCTAGACTGCAAGCCTCTTTCGAAAGAGGCTTTTTCGAAAGATACTTTTGAAAAAGCCTCTTTCGAAAAAGAGCATCTAGACGACAACCAGTACTTTCGAAAAAGCAAGCCACTTTTTCGAAAGAGAGCACCCAGGCAGTCTGGATGCTCTCTTTCGAAAAAAAGGCATTCTTCCTCATAAAACGAGGTTTTCCGCGGTCGAAAAAACTGCCACGTTCTTTCGATTTACTTTCGAAAGAATGCGGCAGCAGTCTAGACGCAGGGGATGTTTTTTTGAAAAAGCCCTGTAGTCTAGACACACCCAGAGACGGCACATAACGCGGCGCTACTCACCACCACAGTGCCTCCTGCTGGGCACTTGGGAAACTAGCTCTTTTCAGCTCTGGGGCACTCCCTCCCAGCCGGTGTTGCGCCTGCTGCTTCCTGTTAATGGCTCTACCACCTTGTATTAGCACCCATGTCCTTCCCTGGGTACTCCTCTGGGTATTGCCCTGCCACAATGCCCCACACTCATGGGTCCTCCCCTTCAGGGAACCCCCAACCCTCTATACTCACCTTGCCTCAGTGACCCTCCTGCCAATTGTCATCTAACCCTTGCCTGAGGGAAAACTGCAGTCTGACATGACCACTCATCATTGGCAAGGGGTGTGGACTTGCTACCTTCTGCCAAATGTGCCATTTGGGGGTTGGGGGGAGGGGGTAGGGGCAGTAGCCCCTCCCTAAAGTTTGAACCCCTGGATTTCATACTTGAGATCTGTTCAAAGCCCATGCCCTGCCTCCAGAGGCAGCTCTTAACTGCAACAGAGTTTGAGCTTCTTGCAGCTTTGCCTTTGGGGCAGGGAGCTTGTTATAAAAAGAGGGTGGCGGGTGATTAGCAACAAAAGGCTGGGCAATCAAGTAATTGGAGGGTCGTTAGATCATCATGAAAACATTGCCAGATACTTAAATAATGGGGAGAAAAAGAGAGTAGCAATGAGTGTTGTGCTGCTCGGATTTGCATTTGGACCAGTACTATGAACTTTAAATGTTCTTGAAAAGCGCCTTAGTAGCCCCTAAAAAAAGGAGATATGTGTGTGGGGCAGGGCGAATGGAATTAGCCCATCTCCCCCACTTGCTGCTTGGCTTGTACTGAGCATGCTTAGTAACACTGCTGAAGCTGCTCTCCTCAGTCTGCCCCCCCCCCCCCATGATGCACTCACTTTCCCTCCCCCCCCAACAGGGTATGTAAAGATCAGCCCCACCCCATCTGAAATGTCCCCCCTGCTTTCTGCTGCTCTGGCTGCCTCCCTCCTTAGTAGCCTTAGGCCTTAAGGCTACAGCCTGGGAGTTTGCCTGGCCAGAGCACCCGAGCCCTCCCTCTCTCCCTCAGCCTGGCCTGGCCTGTGCTCTGCCCCAGGAAGCCTCTAGCTTCCCTGGTAGCCAGGTCCCTCCTGCTCCACAGCTGGAGCAAGAGTGAACCTGTCTCTGCCCCTCCAGGACCCCTTATATATATATATATACAGCCCTCAACTGGGCCCCAACTGGCTGATATGTGCCATAGTTGTTTGTGCCCCAGCCCCAGGCTTGGCTTTAACCCTTCTTAGGCAGGCACCTCATCACACCACAGAATAGTAAAGCCAAGCGTGGGGTTTTAAAAAGGGTGATTTCTGGCTCCCTTTGTGACCTTGGGGCGCTTGCCCCACAAGAACAAAAAGTGGATGAGCGCTGAGACGGGATACGGCTACATGTGAGATGCTGTCGGCTTGCCAGCCTCTTGGGGCTTGTGGTGTCCAGAGGTGCTGAGCACCCAAAACTTTGAGGGACTTTGGTGGAAGCTAGGGGTCCTCAGAACTTCTGAAAACCAGATCCTTCTCCAACCCAATGCCTGGCAGCACGGGGAGGGTTGAAAGGCAATAATACTGGCCCTACATGTCCAGAGGAGGGCCGGAAGAGATGACACAAGCAAGGATAACAACAGCTTGGCCCCAGCTGGGATCTGAATGCGCATATTCTAGGTCGGTGGTTTTTGAACTTTTTTTTTCTCATGTTGAAGAAATTGTTGATGCTGGCGACCGGACATAATTGGACTAGAGTGTGGGCTCCATGGTGGGACTGAAGAGGAGAGCTTTGGGGTGTAGGAGGGGGCTCTGGCTTTGGGGGGGAGGTCAGGGCTGGGGCAGGAGGGGCTTCCCTTGAGTGGCTCCAGGTCAGCAGTGCAGTGGGGGGTGCTCAGGCAGCTTCCTGCCTCTCCTGGCTCCACAAGCCATGCTGCGCCCCAGAAGCGGCCAGCAGCAGGTTCCCAGCCAATGGGGGTGCGGAGCTAGTGCTCGGGGCAGGGGCAGTGTGCGGAGCCCTGTACTCTCCCCCCACTCTCCCCACCTAGGAGCCGGGCCTGCTGCCGGCTGCTTCTGGGGTGCAGCACAGTCTGTGATGCCAGGACCAGGCAGGTCGCTGCCTTAGTCCCCCCACTGGTCACCTGATCCCCCGGCAGCAACGAGCCCCAGGGCCCGACATTCCACCATCCAGTGCTGGGTCATGACTCCTAGTTTGAAAGCCACTGCTCTCTGCCACTTACCCGGCACTCTCAGTTCTCTCCGCGTTGTAGCTGACTCCTTGCCTATGGACATTAAAGTTCTGCAGTGACCTGACCCTCGGAGAGGGGGTCCCTCTCTGCCCCACCCTGCTTGGATTAGCAGCAGCAGACAATCAAGGAGTCACGGAAAGGAAGAAGCTGTCCAGTCCTTCCTCAGTTATTACCCCTCAAGGCCAACTCTGCAGGAGGGGGGTTTTTCAGCAGCATTTCTACCAGCAGAGAGCTGCTGACGTTGTGACCTTGCTAGAGCACGTGTGCGTTTGGCAGCCTTTGTGGTGCCCCGCGTCCTCTCTTGGTCAGAGATGCACTGCACCGTGGGTAGGCATCCCAGTGTGCCCCCCACCCCTGGCGCACTGCCTTCAGGGACAGCATGGAAGTGCCTTCTGGCCAGAGCTGGCAGGTTTGCAGAAATTTTGGTTGTGCCAAGACTGTCTAGAGCCTGCACCCCCCTAACTCTAAATTCTTTCCCCCTCCCATCTGCCTAAGGCTCAGAGAGGGAGTTTGGGTGGGGGAGGGATATCGGTTCTGGGAAGGAATTTGGGTGGGGGAGGGATATTTGAGGTGCAGGCTGTGGGAGGGAATGTGGGTGCAGGAGGGGCTGAGGGGTTCAGGCTAAGTAACGACTTTCCTCTAACTAGACAAGACAGGCAAAGGGCTGGGGAGGAAGGATTCTGATTATCATGAACTGGTGTACAACTAAGTTCCCCCTAAGCTGTGCGGCCATGCAGCTTCATATTAAGCCCCATACAGGGGCTATTGAGCCCTGTGCAAGGGCTCAGGGTGGCAGTGGGGACAGATCTCTCTCGCCAAGTCCTGAAACTTCCAGAGTTGGTAGGGAGGTTCCATCTCTGCCTGCCCCAGCAAGGGGCTGCCCATATAAGACCAAGCCTCAGCCCCGTGCTCCACCTTGAGCTTCTGCTGCCCTGAGCACCCTCCTGCACCCCAAAGTCGTCATCCCCAGCCCAAAACCGGTGTCCCTCTTGTACTCCAGCCCTCATCCCAGAGCCTATATCTCCTCATGCACTCCAACCCCTAGCCCTGAGCCCCTACTCAAACCTGGAGTCCTTCCTGCACACCAAACCCCTCATGCTCAGCTTCCCCTAGAGCCCGCACCTCCAGCCCGACCCCTCTGTCCCAGCTGTGAGTCCCTCCCACTCTCAGAACCCACCCCCGCCACACAAATTTTGTTATGTCCCAATATGAAGGTGATGCATCGCATAGCCCCTCCGCATTGGTGCACATAAGAAAATTCATTCTGCTCAGAGGTGGGAAAAATTTGAGGGAACACTGGCACCTCACGACTAACGCAACCTTACAAAGGGAAGCTAGCAGCTGAATGTATGTCCCAATCCAGTGTCTTTGCCACTAGCCCATCCTTCCTCTGCTCTGCGTGCGGTAAGACTGAATTGTTGTGTGCGCCAAACATCAGCATTAATGCTTTGCTGCCCTAATTTTTTACGATATATTATATGCAGATGGACTCCAGACATGTAGCTGTTTTAGTAACAGCAACATGCTAGACAAGATGGGTTCTGCAGGTCAATAAATCACTCTACTACATTGATTAAGCAGGAGCAATATTTTGAGCAAGCGACTGTTACAAGAATGATCATTGCTTTACTACATTATCATTCCCCTCTACAGAAAGATGGCAAACAAAATTAAATATAGCTGTCAAGTCACAACAGTGACTAGACACTAATTAAAACAAAAGCAACCAGCCCCCACCCCCCCACGGCTTTGGAAGGTGAGTGTCATTGACGAGAGCTGCAGGAAGCAAACACAATCAGTGCTCAGCAAACAAACTCAGGTTGGGTTTGAAGTAGAGATGGTTAAAAATATTCTGGCCCACCAGTCTTCTGTTGGAAAAGGCTGATTTGACAAAGCTCTACTCACCCTTGGTGGATCTAGGGTTGCCAGATAGTTTCACAAAAAACACCGAACATGGCAGTAAAAAAATTGCTTGAGCAAAAAAACCCCCCAGAAGTTGTTGAGGAAAAAAACCAAACAAACCCCGCCCCTCCCCCCAAAAAGAGTCACAGCCCCTTTAAATCCCCACACATTCACACACTCCCTCAGCCCCCACCAGACGCAGCGGGGGAAGAATGTCCCAAGTGGCCTTCCGTCTGAGAAAAACAAAAAATACCGGACATTTTTAAATGTATTTTCTGGGTTTTTTTGTTTTTTTTTACTGGACACGTGCTGCAAATACCGGGCTGTCTGGTCCAATACTAGACACTTGGCAACCCTAGGTGGGTCCTGCACTTTCAGGCAGATTGCTTGCCTCAGAGGCTCACAGAAGCCCTCAGTTTGAGCTGCTCTCATCATTGGCCAGCATGAGGAACAGAAGGAAACCAAACTCCACACTCTTGGTGAAACCTCCAAATGATACTGGGCTGAATAAACCCCCTTTCTTTCCCCAGCCAGACTTTTCCCTGAGTGGAGATGGAGAGTGTGGTGGGGGTGAACTCAGGCCTACCCTTTACTCCAGTTTCCAGCCCAAAGCCCTGTAAAAACAGCTGTCTGTAAATATGCAAGAACTCTTGCGCAAGAGAGCATCCACACTGCCATGTGCGAGATGTGCTTTTGCGTAACAGGATCCATGGCAGTGTGGACGCTTTCTTGCGCAAGAAAGATCTGATGGCCATTTTAGCCATAGGGCTTTCTTGCACAAGAAACCCCTGCAGCACGTCCACACTGCCCTCTTGCGCAAGAGAGCTTATACATGTTATGAAAAGAGCGTAGCTCTTGCGCAAGAAGCCCTCTCCTACCACGCTTTACTATAAATCTTCTTGCGCAAGAGCAGGTGGGCAGTGTGGATGCTCTGCGGAAGAACTGCCATTCTTGCACAGGAACCTGCCAGTATAGACATAGCCACAAGCTCTTCCTTCTGGTACCCACTTTTACTTGATCCTCCACAGCTCCTTCTGTCTCCACAGTACTTCACACACTAAAGTAACTGCAGAGGAGCTCTTTTTAACCAGTGTCAACTGGTTTCTTAATTGGCCTCAGGTGTTACAGTTAGCCTGGCTCACTTGACTGGAAGCCCATTTAATTGGCTCCAGGTGCTTAATTGCCCTGATTGATTCTGGCAAGTTCTGGCTGGTTCTGGACTAGCCCTTGTTAGTTTACCCTGGGAACGGAGACTCAATTTAACGCTAATATATTTCCCTTCAATCACTCACTCGTACCCCTCTGGCCTGACCCTGCCACATGGAATTAAAGCTTTTCTTGGGAACATCCCAGTTTTGTCTAAATTTCTGATGAAAAATTAGCAAAGCACTTTATTTTCACAAGGTCATCTGGGATAAAATTCTGGCAGTGGTTCAGAGGGAGTCCCCCCCCCCGGTTACATAGGTTCATCAATTCTGTTCCGATGTTAGACTCAGGCCGTCTCAAACCTTCACAGTTGTACAGTAATGGACCAAATAGCGAACTATTGCTACAGCCAACCTGGCTAAGCATTGAAGAAGAAAGTGCTTCTTTTCTCTTTTATATGAG
The DNA here is from genome assembly GCA_019425775.1 of Rafetus swinhoei. Classification (NCBI taxonomy): domain Eukaryota; kingdom Metazoa; phylum Chordata; order Testudines; family Trionychidae; genus Rafetus; species Rafetus swinhoei. Next base: position 10,977,831 of record JAFJHL010000300.1, read on the forward strand.
GTAAAAATTTTTAAAAAACCAGCTGATGTTATAACCCTAATATAATATACCCTACACAATATGTCCTATGAAATGGTTCCCTGCATTTTGAATCTGCCCACCGACAAGCTGAGGAGGAGGAAAAGAGGCGCAAGAGGAAGAAGAGACTGGCTTCTAGTCATGGTCCACAGCCTCCTGCTGTACCTGAAAACATCTGTCCTCATTGTAATCGAATGGGTGGTTCAAGGCTCGGCCTTATCAGCCACCTGAGGGTCCACAGCTCCCATGGAAGATGATCCTACTTGGCAATGAGTGATCGCCCATCATTATTATCCTCATACCCTACATCTCCTAATTTAATATACGCGTTGAATTGATACACTCTATCTTCTACAGTGTTTCATTAAGGTCATTTTGATGTTTCCAAAACAAATTTTGGGGGAAAATTTCATTTTGTGGGAAATTTTCACTTTCCTTTCTGGGTCAGAATCAAGGGGCATTTCAAAACATTCGTGTATCCTACAGCACTGAAATTTAAGCCTGGATCAGCTCTAATTGGCTGTTCTTAAAGGGTTAGCCGTGTTAGTCTGTAACTTTAAAAACAATGCGTTGTCCTGTGGCACCTTAGGCTAGGTTTTGCATAGCTTTTTCCCATTTTTCTTTTCGGAAGAGGCTTTTCTGAAATTTGGCTCATCTACACTGGGCCAAATTTCGGAAAATCCCTCGCTTTCGGAAGATCCCTTCTTCCTCATGGAAGGAGGAAGATAGGGCTTCTAAAAGAGCGCATTTGCACTTCCACCAAAAAAAAAAAAAGCGGAAGAGCAAACGTGTTCCCTGGACGCAGTGGGGTTTTTCTGGGATATCTCCTGTATCCTGGAAAACCCCCACAGTGTAGACATAGCCTTAGGCTATGTCTAGACTACAGGGTTTTTTCGAAAAAGTGGCCTTTTTCAAAAAAAGGCGTTCTTGAATGCAAACAGGGCTTTTTCGAAAGAGAGTGTCCAGATTGCCCGTGTGCTCTCTTTCGAAAAAGCGGATTGGTTTTTCGAAAGTCTTGTGGCTGTCTAGACAATCTCTTTCGAAAGAGCCTTTTTCGAAAGAGGCTTGTAGTCTAGACATACCCTTGGAGACTAACAAAAATATCTGTAGTGTCATGAGCTTTCTTGGGCAAAACCCACTTCCTCAGATGAGCTGGAAGCTAGAGTGGAAATAACAGCAGCCCAGAATGTATCTGGACACCTACAGATTTGGAGCTCAGCAGCTCCACCTTGTGTGTTATGGCAAAGCAACGTTCATAAAAAAAAGACATTGAATAGAAGGAGGATTAGAGGGAAATATACCAGGAGAAAGCATTATTACTATAACGATGATTGATGATGATTATTATTAATATTATTATTTACATTTATTTATTTTAACATTTAATGAATTTCTCTGAAAATAATTCCAGGTACCTTTAGGAAAAATGTGAATGTCTCTGCCTTTATAACTTCTTCCTAGGTAATTATGATTATAACATGAAGGAGCTGATAAAAGTCCCTCAAGTAAACGGCAGCAGCTCTCAGGAGAGAGCATGCACTTGTCTTTAAAGGAGAGAAAAGCCCATATTAAAACCACTTACCACTGTAACTCTAATGATGCTTTCTAGGCAGTTATCAGCAAGGAGACGAGAGAATATTATACAAGTGGAAATGTTTCTTGATGAATCATTTCTCATTTTCTTCGTCCCCTGAAGCGTGTGTCGGAAAGCCTGCAGGTGCTTTGAGGGAAACACTAGCTGGCTGCCTCATGCAGTCTCTTCCCTGTTATTCCTTTTGGGTTCAGAGTTCACATGCTCATTTCTACTTCTCACCGGCCACCAGGATAATAGCTTGATGTTAGCAGGAATCCATTTACTTAACAGTGCTCACCCCTAGCAGTAAATGGCAGCTGATAATCACGGCTGCCTATTATTTCTGTATCCTGGGTTTCCGAGCTGCTCTGAGGCACCAGAGGGCCATGTGGGCAGGGCCCTGTGTGATCAGGGATTACCAAGGCGTGACACCACAAGCAAGGTAGTAACCTACGTGTGCACCTTTCTTTCCCCTCCCATCCATACAGGCCAGCTCCTTCTGCTCCAGTGTAGTTGGTGTGATGGGGTATACAAACAACAAGGGGTGAAAAAGGGTGTATTTTGGGATCCACCATGCCCGCAGCAAATGCTCCATCTGCTGGAGAAGGTAAAAGGCAGGAAATGACCTCATTTGGGTGGCTAGCGGGAGGTGAATAGACCTACAGCCCCAGCAGAGCAGAACAAAGCATGAGAGAGAAAAGTCTCCAGCAGATGGCCAATGTTTCCTCTAATCTTTTCCATCCATGTGCAGAATACATTTTTGTGTGCACTGAGGCATGTGTGGATGTGCACCACTGATAGAAACAAAACCCAGCTGCGGGCACGCTGCGAATCAGCTGTGTGGCGTTTGAATCTCTCCTGAGTGGCTGCCCAAGCGCACAACTTATGGGGAACACTGCTGGAGACTGTGATAAACCCCAGTTACTGATACAATAGTGGGTTGGCTTTCCCGGTTAGGGGGAAATCCTGGAATAATCTGACTTGCGGGGGTCAACAGGAGTAAGAGGCTCTAGGAGGATAATTTTGAGGAGCCTGCACTGCCAGGCTTTGGACCTGGGCTGGAGCCCTGTGGTGTGGGAGGACCCAGGCTTCCCCCTCCACAACATCCTTGGTAGCCAGGAGTGGCAGCTGTAACTACTAGGCTATGCCCCCCATCTACGTGAGGACTGTTTACAGTTGGACATTAGGAAAAACTTCCTGTCAAGGTGATTAAACGCTGGAATAATTTGCCTAGGGAGGTTGTGGAATCTCCATCACTGGAGATTTTTAAGAACAAGACAGACAAACACCTTTCAAAGGTGGTCTAGGTGGTGCTTGGTCCTGCCATGAGGGCAGGGGACTAGACTAGAGGACCTCCAGAGGTCTCTTCCGGTCCTACGATTCTATGACTCCTGCCCGACCACACTGTTTCCTCCACAGACACTGCCCAAAAAGCCACAGGAGCAAGAAAGGGAGTCAGTGATGAGAGTGGTGCCCCCTGGCCGCTTTCCCCCAAGAAACAGATTTGTCTCTCACTCTTGGGAGCCATGCGCTCCCCTTCTTGCTGCTGCTCATCAAGGTCAGTATTGCCATAAATCAGCGAGAACCCTGTAACATCTCATGTCCTGATGGGCCCAGCAGCTTTAGAGACGTGCCAGGACCCCTGGGATGCAGATTTCCCATCATCCTTTTCTCTTGGCCAACGCTAGACAAACTGTGCTCCCAGAAGGGGCGGGGCCTCAGGCAGAGGGGGCGGGGCCTGGGGTAGCCAGCCTTCAGTGCTGCCCGGAGTGCTCCATGCTGGCCCCTCCAGAGCCCTCAGAGTTGCACTTCAGCTGCACTCCCAGCGGCAGCAGCATCTAGTTGCTCTGGGCCCCATGATCCCTTTCTCTTGGCCAATGCCAAACAAACTATGCTCTCAGAAGGGGCGGGGCCTCAGGTGGAGGGGGCGGGGCTGGGGCCAGTCAGCATGAAGCACTGCCCGAAGAGCCGCCCGAAGTGCACCACGCCGGCCCCTCCTCAACCCTCAGAGCTGCACTTCAGCTGTGCTCCCAGCAGCAGCGACGTTTGGGAGCTCCGAGCCTCTTTGAATCACTGAGCTCCAGGGCAACGGCCCCCTTTGCTTCCCTCCCCCCGCCACCACCACCGGCGGGCGTGAATAGACACAACTCCATCCTTTCTTGGGTCTCCCGAAGCAAGACATTTGGAGAACTCCAGGCACTGGTGAGCAACCATTCCTGTACCTTCTCCCCTGGGTGCCAGACTAGAACATCAAGCTTGCCAGTCCTTGGTTTCATGGTGCGTGTGGTAATGCACAACATGGGCTGGGTTGGGTTGTGCCCTGGCAGAGCATGTGTACTCAACACTGTTCTGTAGCCTTAGTGTATGTCTACACTACGCCGCTTTCCGAGACAAGGTGGGGTTGACCAGGGCCGGCTCTAGGCACGAGCAAATCAATCACGTGCTTGGGGCAGCACATTTCCAGGGGCGGCATTTCCAAGTAAGCAGCTGCCCCCGGTAATGCCCAGCCCCACCCCGGCCCGCCCTGCCGATTTTAAACGGCCGCGGGAGATGCCACTACCCACTGCGCAGCGCTGACACCATGCGCGCCCGGAGCTTGCTGGCCGCCCTCTGTCTCCTACTGCTGCCCAGCTCCGCCACCTACTTCGGGTCAGTCCTGCCAGGGGGCCGGGGCGGGTTCGTGGGGGGATGGCCCCGGTGCAGGAAGCGCAGTCTCCTCTCCAGCCAGGGCCATGGCGGCTGCTATAACATTACGCATTCTTTTAACATTACCAGCATCAGTGGCTTCTGGTGAGTGCAGTTTCTCAAAACTGAAATTACTAAAAAATTATTTGAGGTCCATCATGTCTCAAAATCGTTTGTCAGGACTTGTATTAATTTCAATTGAAAGTACCATTGCAGAAAATTTAGATTTTACTGAATTATTAAAAGGCTACGCAAGTATAAAAACCAGAAAAATTCAGTTCATATAAATTCTTTTAATTTATGAGAAACTGGGCGCACCAGAAGACACTAACATTTTTTATTACAGTGTGTAGTTGAACTCAAATTGTTTGTAATTGTGATTTTGTTAAAATTAAATGAGTACACTAGTAGGAAATTGTTTTATTTCACTAACTACAAATTTTCTGTTTTCATTTTTTTTAAATTTAAATAAAAAACAAAAACAAAAAAAACCCATTGCAAAGTGCAAACATGTGTAAAAGCCAACAAAAAAGTGGGGGGGGGGGAATTTTTGCTTGGGGCAGCAAAAAACCTAGAGCAGGCCCTGGGGTTGACACAGCCCTGCCACTAAACGTCAGCATGTAGAGATGCTGTTTGTCCGCGCTTTTGCAGACAGAATACTTCCACCCCCCCAAGGAGGGAGGTTTCACTTTGTTGGCAGCAGAATGCTCCTGGTGACAAAGCAGGATTCACACTTTCACTTGCTGTGGCAAAACTTTGTCATTCACAGGTGTGTGTGTGTGCGTGGTGGTGGTGGTGTTTAAATACCAGTGAATGACAAAAGTTTTGTTGATCAAGTGCAAGTATAGACATATTTGAGTCTGACTACATAGTGAACACATGAAGAAATAAATTCAGAGCAGCAAGGTTCTCGAGGGTATTAAATCCTCCAGACATGGCTTCCCTAGCCACTGAATAACAAAAAGCCACAACCATTTCCTCTGATCTTTGCCAGGGTATCATTTAACATGTGTGTGCATTATGAGCTGGAGTCTCAGGATAATACGCTCTCAGAAATGGGTTTCCTTATCATCTGTTCCAAATTAATTTTTTAGCACCAGCCAGCTGATGGGGTGTTAAAAGTCAGGAGATCGTTTTGAAGAGTTTAAAGCACTTTGGGATGTTTCTGTTATTTATTATTTATTACTCCAGCTTTCTGAGGATCGTAACTAATACATGCAATAGTATGGGGGCTTTTATCTGGTTTGGATGCTGCTACTTCTTACCCAGCAAAGTATATATTTTCCAGATCCTTTTTCTGTATGTGGTGAAGTCACCTTCAGGGACAGTCTGACCAGCTTGTTTTTGTCTTCAACATTAGTAACGTGGCTCTCTCGCTCCTCCCTTCCTCCCTCTCCTCACTTCGTTCTTCAGTTGCAAGATTTCTCTGTGTGTGCATGTCTCTCTCTGGCTCTAGTTTTTGATATTCCTTCCTCACCCTGGCTCCTGATAATACCGATGATATTTAAAAAGCCCAGTTACTACAGGGATCAGTTTTTCCACAATTTGCCCTCTCTGTAGTGTGTCCCATCCAAAATCTTAGCCACGGGGGGCAGATAGCATAGGCAAAGGAAGCCATTGCCTTCCCAAAACTGCGTACACAACCCAACTGCCCAGGAAGGCTGGGGGCACAGCAAAGCAGCCTGGTTCGCTGCCACCCGGGAGGGCTGGAGACGCAGTGCAGCAGCCCCTGTCTTCCAGCTGGCTAGGAAGGATAGGGCTTCAGGGCTGGGGTTTGGTGGGGATTGGCTTCACAGGTGAGGGAGGGTTGCTGAATGGGCGGGGCCTCGGGCACAAGGGGCGGAGCCTTGGGCAGAAGAGGCTTGTCTTTCCTAGCTGGGCTTCTACCTGCTGCCCATGATCTTAGCGGTGCACCAGAAATGTGGAGAGCTCAGTGCATAGTTAGGGTTCTACTGGGCAGAGCATGAAGTGAATTGGAGGGAAAAAGCCCTCCCACAATGTCACAAACAATTTTGAAATTGTTTTCGTTTTGCAGGGCTTGAATCATAACAATTTCGCATTTCTTCAAAAATTGCTTTGACCTTTTTGGGGGAACATTTCAAAATTTAATTTCTCCTCTTTCCTTCTCCTCCCCCGCTCCTTTTCTGCTGGCGAATATGAGTGACGAGCAAGAAAACAGGGTTTTGTTGTGAAAAGCTGCTTTTGCGGCTGGGAGTGTTATACTTAGCCATGGTCCCTTAGCACTTAAGTAAAGGATTAGAAAACCTGCCTTATAATGATAGACTATAGACGCACCATCTATTTAGCTTAACAAAGAGAAGGTCGAGGGGTGACTTCATTACAGTCTATAAATATCTACAGGGGGAACAAATATTTAATGATGAGCTCTTCAGTCTGGCAGACAAAGGTATAGCGTGATTCATTGACTAGGAGTTGAAGCTAGATAAATTCAGATTGGAAATAAAGCATAAATTTTGATAGTGAGAGTAATTAACCACAGGAATAAGGTACCGAAGGTTGCAGTAGATTCTCCATCACTGACAATGTATTCTCGGGAATTTCTGTGGCTTGCGTTACTACAGGTTAAACCTCTCTAGACCAGCACTCTCTGGCCCAGCAATGTCCGTGGTGCGGCACAATTTTTGTTATCATGAGTGCAGCCAAGTTTCCTGTGGTCCTGTAACATTTGTTTAGAGCCATCAGTCCCTTAGGAGAAGTTAGTTGTGTGTCAGTTCATGGCTCTCAGTGTTCTGTGCTGTAATTTAGCTCTAATTTACCCCTAAATGTCTTCTAAGAGCCCAGTGAGCAGTGGAAGTGTTGATAATGGTGCTAGACAATAATGACCTCCTGCAGTTCAGCAAATTCTCTGGTTCACAACCAGTCAGGTCCTGAGAGTGCAGGACTAGAGAGGTTCATCTTGTACCTACTGTTTTCAACATTAGTCAATGTATACAGGAGGCCAGACTAGATGATTGAAAATGGTCCATTTTGGCCTTGGAATCTATAAATCTACGAAAGTGCTGATTTTCATACTTGGAAATTTGCACGGTAGAAATCAATAGTTTTGCAGCTGGGTTTGTTTTTCTGATGCCACTGGGGAGGAGGAGATAATGAACAACAATCTTGCATCCTTTAATTCAACCAGTCCAGGGTACTGGATACTTGCAGTGAGGCTGGAGTTAGCCATGAGCATAGATAGCAACAAAGGATATTATTATCAAAGGAGAGCCTTGGTTCTACTGCTGATGTGTGTATACAAGTGTAAATGTAAATAAAATATGTGCAGTTACTGAAACAATCATAAATGTAATGTAGAATAGAAAGTTGGAAGGAGGGTTCAGTGGGTTAGGGTTATATAAGTTTTCATATTTGTACAGAAAAGAAGCAATTTTTCCAGTAATCACTGGCAGAGATTTCACTTGCGAGACCAGCTCTGCAGATGTATTTATCCACAGGAGAGGCTGGCTTAAAACTCCACTGGCATGAGATACTTGCAGCTCAAAAAATCTAACTGGCATATTAAATAATTCATAGAATGCTTGAGCACTGAATGGCACCCCTCAGATGGTCTTTTGTATAGAAAAGGATACACTTAGGCCAGGTCCACACTAGACCTGACAGCTCAGTTTAAGGTACATACCTCTAGCTCTGTAGAATTCGTAGCTGGAGTTGGTTTACCTTAAGCTGAGCTTGGTGGAATCGCTACAGCAGGAAGCCGATGGGAGCAAATGCTCCCGTCAGCTTCCCTTACTACTGGTGAGAGCAGGAGTACTGGATGCTGGTGGGGGCACCCTCTGAGATCGATTTAGTGAGTCTTCACTAGACTCTCTAAATCAAGCTCCGGAAGATCAATCACAGTAGCGGCGATCTTCCACGGATTGAAGACGTGGCCTTAATAAAAGCAGTTCTAGTTCCCTCCAAGAGTCAGCCAGCAGTCAGCACAGTCACAGCAACAGCAAAATAAATATTCTTAGACTTGTCCCCATTTTATTTTTGGTTGGACACCTTTTCGGAGCCTTCTGAGATTGAACTTTCTGAACTGCCTGGAGCTAGCCAGTGATAAATTGGAGCCATGTCAGCTATTTGTTATCTAAATCCAAACCCTAAACCATTGTAAGGGAGTTTCACTCTCAATGTCCATTATTTTATTTTTGTATTTAATGGATCTATGCTTATGTTTCCACGTTGTATTGTTAACTGACGTTTCTGGGCAGATTTCCTGAGTATGCTGACCTATATAGAAAAATTGTTTTCCAACCCATCTGTATGTCCAAGCCCATGCCGTCCTTTGGTAGAGCTGGTCATAGAAGCTTGGGAAATTTTGGTGGATAGCTTGATACAATTTACCAAGAGTTTTCTAGTAGGAAAGGGTGGGAAAAAATTACTCCTCAGAGTCTGTTTGATAAGCACACAGCCTGTTTGTGCCAAACCTCATTTACCTGCATTGCATATCAACTCAAGGCAGACTGTGTGGGGCACCGTACGCACACACAATTGAAGACCCCCAAAATGCTCAAAATCTGAGTGGGAGAAAGGTAGTCATTTTCAGGATCAAAGTGTGTATCCTGCTTAAATGAGCTTAAAAATATAGACGAGTTTTGTTCTCATGACAGCTTTGTAAGCTCCAGGCTTTCTGGACGTGCAAGCCAAGGAACCTTGAGTACTTCAAAGACTTCAAGAGGCAGAGCCACAAAACCCTCAACATCTGAGAGCACCAGAGTGTTGTAAAACTAAACCATCTTCCTTAGCTCACACTCATTAAGTAAGAACAAGTGGCTGAGCTGCAGGGTAGCGTGTGAGGCCAGTGGAGGGAAGATATGCAGGCCAGTTGACAAAGGGGGACAAGAAGGAAGCTGCCCTGGGGCCTAGTGATTTAAAAGGGCCCAGGGCTCCTGTTACCATGGCAGCAGCAGCAACCACAGTCAAAGGCCCTTTGACTGCTGGAGTCCCATGTGGTGCAGTCTGGGTGGTGCTGCAGGCTGGGTGGGGGAGGCCATCGTTAGCCCCGCCCCTTCTGCCCAGGGTCCCGTGAAGTCTCCGCCATTGGTGGAGAAACTAATTACATTCTTTGCTTCGGTCTTCACGGCTGAGGATGTTAGGGAGGAAGTACATGGCTTCTGGGCCTGCCTCTCACTCCTGGTTGGTGAGTGGAGGGGGCAGAGAAGTAATCCACAGAATCTGTATCGTTACCCCTCACTCCTTGATAGTCATGGGAATGGGAAGAAGAAGAAGCAGCGCCCCAGTATGCATGTCTGCTGCCCTCCTGCCCACCCGAAATGGCACCCTTGTATCCTGGGAGTGTCCACAGCACAGAGTGGAGGCTGAAGAAAAGGGCTGCATTAGTTTTTCAGTGGATTCTCTGCCTGGGGAGCAGTGTCCCCCCAACCCCGCACTGATTCCAAAGGGAGCTGGATGAGGGATCCTAATCGTATCTGCATCAGGCTGGAAAGGAATATGAATTTCAGCCCAATCCCAGGGTGGAAGAGAAATATTGTAGCAGGTTGGTTTAGGTGGGGCGGTCAGGGCCACAAACCACAAGAACAGGTCTTGTGTCAGATGATGCGAGACAAATATCCAGGTGGCATTTCAGACTGGGATCAAAGCAAGACTTTGGAACAAGTCAAGTGCAAGGGGGAATCATTCACTGGGTCTAACATGAATAATCAGCCATTCATTACCTGTCAAAGCTGAAGTGTGCCCTCTCTCCGTCATTCCTCTGTTCCTCTCCTCCTCCTGCATACACCCTCTCTTGTTACCATTGTCTCTTGCGCCCACCCTTCTTCTACAGTTAAAATCCAGATATTGCCTTTCTGCTCAGTGAACCAAGTGATAGGATTGCAGTTAATGGTAATTTGAACATGTTTGGCCAACTAGAAATACATAACGAGATTGAAACATGAAAATGCCCTATGAATTTATACAACTGATGTATTTGAACTCATTCAACTGTTAACTTCATTGCAAGAAGGGATGGTAGAAATAATTTGCAACAACCTCATATTTGTTTATTGAACCTTTACAAATAAGAATATTAGATCAACTGCACCTATCCATCCACCTTAGATACATCTAATATCATCTGCCAGAGGTCTGGATATTAGCAGGAATCGCTAGCCGGGGTCAGTCTTACTTCTAGCAGCATTTCTGTTACAGAAGGGCTTGGGCGTGTGGCCTGTGAGACATTTTGTTTACCGTTGCCCATGCGCAGGGTTGCCAGATTCCACTGCTTCTCATTCATGTAGGGTTTTTTTTCCTACTGGGATTACTAAAGTGACATGCACATAAGGTGCATACTGGTGAGGTGCATACTGACTGCACATAACATTGATGGTGAGAGCCGTGCGCTCCCTCTGCATCCAATCACAGCGCTGCTACGGTTCAATCAGCACCCCTCACAAATACTAGGTACACAAGCGCAGTGAGCAAAACTAACTTATCCTGGGAGATCATCTTGGCTACGACAATCTTTTGGCCCCATGAGATGAAGGAGGGCCACTCACGAGCCGAGGCTGCCCATTGCTGGTCTAGAACTTATCTGACCATGCTTGGGAGCTCGGGCCAGAAAGTTGCCTGGAGATGTTTACAGATGCAGCTGGTCATTTTCAGCATCTACGTGTCTATTTCAATATCTTATTCTTACACATAGATTTGCCAGTGTCAGCAAGTCCCCTGACATCAATGGGCTTCTCCAGGACCAGGACTTCGATAGGGTTCAAAAACAAACTAGATAAATTCCTGGAAGTTAGGTCCATCAATGGCTATTCGCAAGGATGGGTAGGAATGGTGTCCCTAGCCTGTGTCAGAAGCTGGAAATGGGTGATGGGCAGGGATCACTTGATGATTGTCTGTGGGGCACCTGGCACTGGCCACTGTTGGAAGACAGGACACTGGGCTACATGGACCTTTGATCTGACCCAGTCTGGCCGTTCTTATGTTCTTACATTCACTTCTGTCGTTTCAAGTTAATCCTTCCACACACCACCAATTCCCCATATGGCACCTTGGTCAGCATGCAGAATACAATATCCTGAGCATTCTCCTCACTTGTACCTGATGTAAGCAGGGTCTGAAAAAATGGGTGAGGGGAGGCCTTCAGGAACCGAACCAGTGTGCATAGACACACCTACTGTGCCTACATGTGCAACGTGATGGCCCTGCTTTGCCCCAACTGTTATTTGGGGCTGGATTGCAAGTCACTTTCATGTTGAGTGCAACGTGATTATCCTTGTTGTGTGCAGAAAGAGTGGGAATGCCGGGGGTCAAGGTTGTGGTTGGCCTGCTCTGTTTTAGGGGGGTCACCCTCAACTGGACTGAACTTGCCAAGTGTGGAATAGGGATGCCAAATCCCCATGAAAGAGGAAAAAGAAAGTAAGCACAGGTGTTTGTATCTGGGGGCATGATCTCTGCACAAAGATTCCTAGACTCCATTCGATCCTCCTTCTCTCCATTGTTTAAAGACAGGGCTGCTTAGACTCGCTGAGAGTTTTCTGTTTGGCTTTGGATCCTGAGAGCTGAAATCACGGATGCTAGATCTAGGTGCGAGGCCTTTGACCTGCTGTGGGACAGCATTGCCGGTGAGAGAGACTGACCAGCCGGCACTCACAGGGGGTTCCCCTACTTCTTGATGAGCTGGGCTAAGCGGGAGACCTCAAGATGTCCCAGAGGTGGCAGGAGAGAGGCCAGTGGCTGCTGAGCAAGTGACCGTGCACAAGCCAATGGCCACGGAATGAGCAAGCCTCAGGGTGTGTCTAGCCTACAGGATTTTGTCGACAAAAGTGGACTTTTGTCGACAAAACTATACCTGCGTCTACACTACCGCCGAGTTCTGTCGACAACATTGACAGAACTTGGCAGTTTTGTCAATGGTGGTAAACCTCATTCTACGAGGAATAACGTCTTTTGTCGACAGAGTTCTGTTGACAGAAGGCATTATTGCTTCTACACTGTCCTTTGCGTCTACACTCTCCTGTCGACAAAGCAGCTTGCTTTGTTGACAGAACTGGATGTAGTCTAGACGCTCTTTGTAGACAGAAGCTTTGTTGACAGTATCTGTCGACAAAGCCTCTGTTGACAAAAGCCTGTAGTCTAGACGTACCCTCAGAGTGAAGGATGGTGCAGGGGCAGAGACCACGACGATGCATCAACCCACGGTACGGCAGCCAATAGTGGCGGTGGAGTGAGTGGTGGCAGAGTGATGTGGAACAGCAGGCAGCGATGTGAAGTGAGCCATTGCCAAGTCATTGCTTGAGGCCTCTCCAGTGGGAGGGGAACTCATGTGAACGCACCTCTGAAGCCTGGGTCTTCACTGACCCAGGACATATGGGGGCTGGAACTAGGGGAGCGGGGCACAGGCAGTGGGTGTAACAGGTGGGGGAAGACATTGCCTTCCCAAACCGCCAACCTGCCCCCACCCAGACTCCGCCCCCAGAATGCCTACTGTAGGCGTACTGGGGCTGGAGCATTGCTACCTCTGAGCGCCTGCCCTCCCCATGCTCCAGGGCTGGAGAAGCTGGGGCTGCGTGCCGCCCCACCTTCCATGCTGCTCGCAGGAGGGGCTTTGGCTCCTATGGGGGGCGGGGCCTGGACAGAAGGGGTGGGGTTGGGGGCTTGCCTGTCCTAGCCCTACCTTCACTCACCACGCATAGCATGGGGGGTGCTGCAGCACCTCCTGGCTTGAAGTTGTTTCCATTATATACAGGATTTACAGGTTAGTTGGCTGGCTGCCTGCATCCACACTGTAAAAATTCTTCCAGCACCCCTGTAGCTGGATAAGTGGAGTGGGGTGTGCTGGAGGGCATGTTAAAGGAGATTTGCTTGTCAGACTTACACACCGCCAGGTGAAAACCTGAGGCAAAAGATGCTGCCCAATGTAGTCTGGGGTGTGTGTTTTGCTCATGGTCATATGCTTCCGAATCATGCTTGTGGTGTTTTCCCAAGTTAATGCTGGGTTCCTTTCCCCTTCTTATTTAACATTTTCTGTAATATGTCTACACTACGCAGCTTTTAGCAACAAGATTGTGTTGACAGAGCCCTGTTGTTAAAAGTCGGCACGTGTAAATGCTTTTTGTCGGCACTTTTGGCATCAAAATACTTCCACTCCCAATAAGTGGGTTTAATTTGTCATCTGGAAAGCGCTGCTGTTGACAAAGCAGCGTTCACTTGCTGCGGCAAAACCTCAGGGGAAGAGGGGTTGTTCTCAGGGGAAGAGGGGTTAAGCGCCCATGATAGACGGAAGTTTTGTTGAGCAAGTGTAAGTATAGACACGGCCAGTGTTTGTGAGAGGGGAAATATTTCGTCCTATACTTGCTTAGAGGTTGGTGTGTAATTTCTCCAGCTTCCTGGGAACTGTATTGTCAAAAGGACCACTGAGATATTGAACCTGACCTTTGCTGCTGCTGCCTCCAGCTAACAGAAGGGTTACACTACCAAAAAGGAGCAGAGTCTGCAAGAACAATTGTTTTTGTAAGAATTGTGTGCTTAAAAATAACAAGCCATGTATACTCATGCACTAGATTTGGCCCATGGAGTGGAAACAGACCTAGAAGCGAATGAAATTCATGACTGTACTGATGCCCTGATTGACTTAAGAAAATTGGTTAGGCATGTGACATGCAAAAACTTATGCTTAACTGCTAAACTCTATGGCTTCGTCTAGACTGGCATGATTTTCCGCAAATGCTTTTAATGGAAAAGTTTTTCCATTAAAAGCATTTGCAGAAAAGAGCGTCTAGATTGGCATGGACGCTTTTGCGCAAAGCACTTTTTGCGGAAAAGCGTCTGTGCCAATCTAGACGCGGTTTTATAAAGAAAGCCCGATCGCCGTTTTTCGCCATCGGGCTTTTTTATAAAACAATTTTTAGCTGTCTACACTGGCCCTCTTGCGCAAATACATTTGCGCAAGAGGGCTTTTTCCGAATGGGAGCAGCATAGATTTGCGCAAGAACACTGACAATCATACATTAGATCGTCAGTGTTCTTGCGCAAATTCCAGCGGCCAGTGTAGACAGCTGGCAAGTTTTTCCGCAAAAGAGAGAGTTACTCACCCTGTGCAGTAACGTCTGTTCTTCGAGATGTGTGTCCCCGTGGGTGCTCCACTCGAGGTGCTGGGCTCATCCCAGCGCCGCAAACGGAGAATCTTTCTTAGCAGTAGCCCTGCCAGCCCACGCATGCGCTCCTGCCGTCTCGCGCCGTTCGCGCCGTTCCAGCTGAGCGTGGGCCAGCTCGTCAGTTTCCTCTCAACCGGAAGCGTCTGAAAAATAAAACAGAAGCTCCAAAGCAGGGAGGAGGGTGGGTCGTGGAGCACCCACGGGGACACACATCTCGAAGAACAGACGTTACTGCACAGGGTGAGTAACTCTCTCTTCTTCGTCGAGTAGTGTCCCCGAGGGTGCTCCACTCGAGGTGAGTACACAGCAGTGGTCCAACACTATTGGTGTGCTTCGGACTTATGGTCTCTGTGCTGTGGCCAAAACAGCTAGCGCCACGCTGAATCATTCTTCAATATTTTAGGGCATAGTGCCTGGCAAATGTAAGAGCAGATGACGAAGTTGCTGCATGGCATATGTCCTGCAAGGGCACACCTCTAAGGTAAGCGGTGGATGCGGCCATGCCTCTGGTGGAGTGAGCGCGAAGCTGTCCCAGTAAAGGTTTATGCCGTAGGGCATAACAACGTGAGATGCAAGAGGCGATTAAATTGGAAATACGTTGTGCGGAGAGCTGTTGGCCTTTCGAACGCTCGGCCGTAGCTATAAAAAGACGCCGAGACTTCCTGAAAGCCCGTGTTCTCTCAAGGTAGAAGGCCAGCGCTCGTCTGACGTCAAGCGTATGTAGACGTGAATCTTCTGGTGAAGAGTGAGGTTTTGGATAGAATGTTGGCAGACTTATGGGCTCGTTTATATGGAAAGGAGAGTTCACCGTCGGGAGGAAGGGAGGATGGACACGAAGCAGTACTCCCTGCTCAGAAAATAACGTGTACGGTGGATCAGCAGATAGAGCTGCCAATTCACTAACTCGACGTGCTGAAGTGATTGCCAGCAGGAATGACACCTTCTTCGTGAGCATGTGCAAGTCGCAAGTTGCTAATGGCTCAAAGGGGGGACGAGTTAATGTGTCCAGTACTAAGGCCAAATCCCACGGCTCTGGTGGAATTGTGTAGGTCGGGTACAGGTTCCCAAGCCCCTTTAGGAATCTTTTGGTGAGCGGATGAGCGAACAGCGAATGACCATCAATCGGAAGACGGAAGGCCGAGATTGCTGCCAGGTGAACTTTCAGCGAAGCAATCGCCAACCCCCCTGTCTTTAGGTGGAGGATGTAGTCCAGGACTTGCTGCACCGACAAAGAGAGAGGGTCAAGATTCCTCTCCACACACCACGATTGGAACCGATACCACTTGTAGAGGTAGGTTTTGCGAGTGGTCTGGCGTCTGCTGTTTATCAGCACATGTCTCACTGCCTGAGAGCAGGTCATTTCTGGCGGTTGGAGCCAGTTAGGAGACATGCTGTGAGGTGCATGCGATCGATGCTCGGATGCACCCTCACACCATGCTGTTGAGACAGCAAATTGGGCAGCAGTGGTAGTCGTCGTGGCTGAGCGACTGACATTCTCGACAATTGCGTCAGCCAAATCTGTCGGGGCCAAAAGGGTGCTATGAAAATCACTGTTGCGCCCTCTATTGCTATCTTCTCCAGCGCCCTCGGAATAAGAGGAAGAGGAGGAAAAGCGTAGAGTAATTGGTGACAACTCCAATTGAGTAGGAAAGCATCTCCCAAGGAGTTCATGCCGACGCCCGCCCGCGAACAGTAACGATGGCACTTTTTGTTGTGGCGAGAGGCAAAGAGGTCTATACTCGGGAACCCCCAGAGATGGAAAAGACTGCGCACAACTTTGTTGCGTAACTCCCACTCGTGTTGGGGAAGGAAGTGCCTGCTGAGGGCATCGGCGATGACATTGTCTTTGCCGGGAAGGTATGATGCGGGTTATACCGTGCCGAATTGCCCAGTTCCACAGTCGTATAGCCTCTGCACAAAGGGGACGTGAGCGTGCACCGCCTTGCCTGTTGATATAGTACACCGTGCATATATTGTCGGTGAGAATGCGAACCGTAAGACCTCGAATCATGTGGAGGAAGTGCCTGCAGGCGTTGAATACAGCTCACAACTCGAGGAAATTTATGTGCTGTAGGGATTCCTGGGGCGTCCAGAGCCCTTGAACTGGATGTTCTTGCAGATGGGCACCCCACCCAATTAAGGAAGCATCCGTTGTGATCTGTACTGAGGGCTTTTGCCCGTGGAAGGGGACCCCTTCTAGAAGATTTTTGGGGCTGTCCCACCATGTTAGCGAAGCCCTGACGTGCTTGGGAATAGACACTGTTTTGTTCGTGCTGTGTACACCCGGTGTGTAAACAGTGAAAAGCCAGTGCTGGAGACTGCGCAGGTGGAGTCTCGCATGTGACACCACATATGTGGTGGCGGCCATATGCCCGAGCAGCTGCAGGCAGGTAAGTATGCGGGATCTGGGAGCAATTGATACAGTCCGAAGCAAATCCTGAATCAGCTCAAATCTTGCTGTGGGTAAGTATACCCTTGCGCTCCGTGCATCGAGCCTTGCGCTGATAAATTCCGGGTCGTGACTCGGCGTCAGGGACGACTTGTCGAAATTGATTATGAGACCCAAAGCGTTGAACACCGTCGTGGTAGTGGCAACTGCTCGGGCAGCTTCGTCGAAGGTAGGGGTCTTTAACAGGCAGTCGTCGAGATATGGGAAAATCGTAATATCGAGACGCCGAAGGAAAGCAGCCACCACTGCTAGGGTCTTGGAGAACACCCGCGGAGCTGCTGAGAGGCCGAAGGGTAACACGCGATACTGGTAATGTTCTGCGCCCACTACAAAAGCGAAGGAAAGCGCCTGTAGGCCGGATGGATCGTTATATGGAAATAAGTGTCCTTCAAGTCGAGGGGCGTGAACCAATCCCCTTTGTCGAGCAGGGATGATAGAGGCCAACGTAACCATTTTGAATTTTTGTTTCCGCAAGTGACGGTTGAGTCGACGCAGGTCTAGGATAGGTCTCCAACCCCCTGACTTCTTCTGGGTGAGGAAGTACCGAGAGTAAAACCCTCTCCCCCGAAACTGAGAAGGTACCCTCTCCACTGCTCCTATTGTCAGTAGACGAGAAACCTCTTGCTGCAGAAGAGTCTCGTGAGAGGGGTCCCTGAAAAGGGATGGGGAGGGTGGAGAAGGGGGGGGGATTGAGATGAAAGGAATGGCATATCCTGCAGCGACTATGTCGTTGACCCAACGGTCGGTGGAAATCAAAGACCAACGGTGTTGATAAGGTCTCAACCGATGATGGAATAAAGCTTGCGGATTGTATGGAGCCTCTGTCAAAGAGGTCATGCGCAGTCCCTCGACCGACACGTCAAACCTGTTGCCGTCCCTGCTGGTGGCCGGGCACCTTGTTAGGTTGTTGTCTCCGTTTCTGTTGTCGCTGTCTTGGCCTTTGCTGCTCGTATGGTTTGGCACGGAATGACGCATAAGAGAAAGGTCTTTGCTTGTTATAGGGCATAAATCTCTTACGCTTATACAGAGGTGTATACATCCCCAGCGTTCTCAACGTCGTACGGGAGTCCTTGCCTGAGTGGAACACTTGATCCGTGGATTGAGCGAAGAGCGACTGGTGATCAAAGGACAAGTCCTCTACCTTATTCAGCAAATCTTTCGGGGCAGCAGCTTGATGCAACCAGGACGCACGACGCATGACTACAGCAGTTGCTGTGGCTCGAGCTGCTGCATCGGCAGTGTCCAGAGCAATCTGCAATGCTGTTCGGGCTGTTGTATAGCCCTCCTGTATTACCGCCTACAGAATTTGGCGTTTTGAGTCCGGCAGATGTTCTAAAAGAGGAATTAATTTTGAGTAATTATTGAAATCATGATTCGCCAGGGGAGCTGCGTAATTGCACATTCTCAAAGCTGAAGTGGCAGAGGAATACACCTTTCTGCCTAAAATGTCGAGGCGTTTGGCCTCCTTGTCATTTACGACATTTTTAGTTTGTGCTGTCTTGGACCGTTGTTGTGCGGCATCCATGACAAGGGAATTAGGCAGAGGGTGAGTAAACAAGAACTCCATGCCCTTCTGGTTTATAAAGTATTTCTTGTCAGATCGCTTGTTGGTCAGCAAGGAAGTAGCTGGAGTCTGCCAGATGTCATCGGCAATTTCCAAAATGGCGTCGTCAAAGGGGAGTGCCAACCGATTTTGTGACTGTTGCAAGTTCTTAAGTAATGGATGATGTTTTTGTTGAATCCGTAGTCTGAATACTCTGAGACTGAGCAACCCTTTTAAAAGTTCTTGAAACTGATTATGGTCTTCTGATGGAGATAGATCCCGGGGAAAACTGCTTCATCTGGTGATGAAGACGAGTGGTTAGCAGGAGAATCAGGACTCTGAAGTTCCCGAATTGGAGTGTGGTTGTCCTGCTGTCCCTCATGGGTCTGGATTGAAGTCGTGTCCTCTACAGGGGTTGGTGATGCTGCCGGAGGGTGGGGTTGCAATGGTGCAAGACGTGGAGACACTGGTCCGCTGGAGAGCGGAGACCGTGAGCGCGGGTACCTTCGACGGGGAGAGTAATAGCGATCATCATAGTAATGGTCATAGTACCTACTATGACGGTATGACCCTGGTGAATATTTCGGAGAATAGCGCCTCGGTGTTCCATACCAATATCGTGAAGGTCTTGAAGAGCGTGGTGAAATAGACCTTGTGGAGTAGCGGGAGGGAGATCTAGAATAATGCGCTCTATAACACTGTGGTGAATGACTAGGCGATCTGTAATGATGGTCCCTGGCCGGGCGATGGGCATGATGATGGCTGCCCGCATAGGGCGAGGCGGGTGACAAGGTGGAGGAAAACACAGCGCGGTCTGGGGTAAGAGATGGTGTCGAACCCTTCTCGACTTGCGTTGTGCGTTGGGCGGCACCGAGCAATTCAGAGAGGACGGTGCCATCTGCAATGGGCTAGCAGGTAGTGAAGCAACCTGCATAGCCTGGCCGCAGTTTGAATGAAGAGCCGGTGCCGCTGGCTCAGCGGATTGCGGGGCTGAGGGAGGTAATGCCGGTGCCGAGGGCTGCGAGTTGACGGTGCCCTCCTGCGGTACCGAGGCGGTGCCGAGGCGTCCGACCCAGAAGGGAGCAGAGATAAAGCCACCGGCACTGCTGCTGTGGGTGCCGGCACAGCTGCGCTCGTTCGCGCATGCGCTGAGAAACCCGGTGCCGGGGCAGCCATTGCCAGCTTCGCACCGACCGTTGGAGCCGTTGTCGGTGCCGACTCAGCCCTGGATCCCTTTGGAGAAGCCCGTATTGGATCCTTAGTGCGGACTAGGGTAGGGGCAGAAGAGCTACGGCTCTTGCCCCTTTTCTCTGTGGAATGCCTCGGCAGAACAGCAGAGGTTCCCGGTCTGTCGCCCGCACTAACCCTCGGAAAGGGTTTAACGGCTCCGTGGGGAGTCTCTGTATGAAGAGTCTCATGCGTCCCTGAAGCAGCAGAGAGTGGCTCAGGCATGTCGGAGGTCTGGAGGGCTTTATTAAACAACAGGACCCTCAGCCTCAGCTCCCGGTCGCGCCTGGCGCGCGCAGTCAATTTCGTGCAGTGAACACACTTGAGAGGGACATGTCCATCCCCGAGACATTTAATGCACCACGAGTGTCCGTCTGATGCTGGCATGGCATCCTGGCACTGGGTGCACCTTTTAAAACCGGGTGATCCCGGCATAACTGTTCGTTCAGACTTGGTGAACAACTCAGGACTATACTACTAACTACTCTAACACTAACAAACTAAGAAGAACAAGTAACTATCTAACACTAATCTCCCTTTCTCCTGACAGAAGGGGGAGCGTATGTAAAGTCCGTCTGTGGCTGTGGACGGTTGAAGGAAACTGACGAGCTGGCCCGCGCTCAGCTGGAACAGCGCGAACGGCGCGAGACGGCAGGAGTGCATGCGCGGGCCGGCAGGGCTACTGCTAAGAAAGATTGTCCGTTTGCGGCACCGGGATGAGCCCAGCACCTCGAGTGGAGCACCCTCGGGGACACTACTCGACAAAGAAGCAGCCGCTTTTGCGGAAAAACTTGCCAGTCTAGACGCAGCCACTTTGTTATGTTATTATCTGAGCATGCCAACCCCACCCCAATCCTCTTTTGTGCTCCTGTAGATGTCTAGACTGTAAACACTCTGAGGTGGGACAGACTTTTTAGTTATTTCTCTGTACAGCATCTGGCACATTAGGGTCCTGATCCATGACAGGTTGAACCTCTCTAGTCCGACAACACCCATTGTCCCACGTGATTTTAGTTAGCCAGATGGCCACTTATCATGGGCGTGGCCAAGTTTCCTGCAGTCCCATAAAGTTTATTTAGAGCCACCAGTCCTGGCTTGCAATGTTCTGTGCTGTTATTTAGCTCTAATTTACCCCTAAATGTCTTCTAACAGCCCAGGAAATAGTGGAAGTGTTGGTAATGCTGCTAGAGAAACTGACCTACTATGGTTTGGCAAATTCTCTGCTTCGGCACCAGTCAGGTCCCAAGGGTGCTGGACTAGCAAGGTTCAACCTGTATTTAGTGAATTTCACTCCCTCTGCTGCTGTGATGGAAACAGGAGGCTCTCTGTTTCTGCTATAAAAATAAAAGATTTTTATGCATGTGTGAAAATACTGGAATCATAGTTTTTTTACATGGTACAAAAACATAGAATTTGGCTTTCTTGGCAAAACTCTGATAATTATGCTAAGATAGGAAAGAACTCAGATACCGTGTTGATAGGTGTGATGTAAGAGCCTGAGCTGCACATAATTGTTCAAGGCTTGCCTTTTTTCATAGAGGGATTTGTTTTCCATCTGTGAAAACTCCTATTTGTTTCCACAAAGGACTTGAGATGAGTGTCTGAGATTTCTAGAATGTTTTCTTCATCGAATGTGCTCAGGGTTGCCAAGTGCTGAAAATGGTTTTTATGGACAGTATGGAAAAAAAAAAATGATGGACAGCCAAACTTTAAGGACACATTCCTATGTAATATAAAGATGTCTCAAAGGGGTATGTCTACACTGCCACCCTAGTTCGAACTAGGGTGGCTAATGTAGGCATTCGAACTTGCAAATGAAGCCCGGGATTTAAATATAACCTCCTTGCAGGAGGAATAACGGTAGTTCGAATTAGGAGCTTTAATTCGAACTACCTAGTCCGTGCCGCGTGTAGCCGCGGGCAGGTAGTTCGAACTACGAGGCATTTAAAAATGGCGGTGCCCGGGAACACGCAAATGTGCCTATTTAAATCCTGGGCTTCATTTGCAAGTTCGAATGCTTACATTAGCCACCGTAGTTCGAACTAGGGTGGCAGCGTAGACATCCCCAAAAGGAAAAAAGTGAACAATATTCAATGTTTTAATTCATATATCACAACAGCAATGTTATGGTAGTTTAACCTACTTACTAGCCCCATCAGCGGGCTCCAAGCTCTCCTGTTTATGATCATATATTGCAGCAGCCACACTGTCAACCACCGCTTTAATAATTTTTCCAGATCCATGTTTGACATTTAATAATCCCTCCACCATAGGAGTGGACAGTTTATCTACTATCTGTTTTAGAGCAGTGTTTCTTAAACTGTGTTCCGGGAGCACACTGGTGTGCCACGAGGCAGTCGGAGATGTGTCGCGGAGAACAGAATTCAAAATGGCCGCCCCTAAAGGGGCAACTTTTTTTTTTCTCAATAACTTTCCCCCGACCCTTTTCCCCCGATTCCCCCCCACTTTTTTTTGGCTCAACAAAAAATCCTTGGTGTTCCTCATTAAAAAAATTACTGTTTGGTGTTCCTCAGTCTTAAAAAGTTTAAGAAAAAGTTTAAGAAAAAAGTTTAAGAAACACTGTTTTAGAGAGTTTGTCTGTTTATCTGTTTGATCAAGAACTCCTTCTAAACAATATGAGCTAGGACCACCAACTTCGGCACACAGCTTCCTCTTAAAGCAACATAAGGGTTTGGTTGTGCCAGGAAAAGGAGATGTGCCTAGAATGGGATTGCTTCTCATAAAACCAAACACAATCACCAAATCAAGCACAGTCCAGAAAATTGACACAACTGAACAAATGTTGAAAGAGGCTGAACCAAGATGAGCCAGAAAAATAGGATAAACCTTGGATAGGATAAAATGGAGAAATTTGGAGTACTGCTCTGTTTTGGCACAGCTAACTCAATGCTACAACTAGAAGACAATGTTATTAGAAACCGTAGCCCTTTTTTGATAAAACATAGCAAATGATGTGCATTTATAGGGACAAAGAAAGCATACAATTGATGGAATTCCCATTTAAAAATATTTACTAAAAAAATTAAATGGACAAATTTTAACAATCCCCTTTTTAAAGCAATCCAACATTAACTTCATAGAAACTATATTTAAATTGTACATTTTCCTTGTATTTTCCAGCCCCCCACAAACTCTTCAATTGAGTAGTTAAGGACCTGAGCAATGCCAGTATAACGGGTCCACCCACTGGTGAGCACCCACTGCGGTCAGGTGGCACCATGCAAGGTCCTTGCCTGGTCATCTGGTCGCCTTCAAAGTCCTGAAACCAGGGTCTGACTAGCCCTGTCCACAGTGCTAGTGAGTCTCTGTAGTATACTTGTGGCCAGTCTTCTGCCACTGGATCTGGGCCTTACCCAGATCTGGGTTCAGCTCACACTGGGAGCTGGCTGGAGTGCTGATCCCCCCCAGTCAGGGTATAGACGTGGCTGGGTCGAGTTCCTGAAAGGAACTGCCAGGCCCTAGCCTCGCAGCCTCTTTTATACCCCTCTGCTGGTTCCTGATTGGCTGTCACAGAGACAGCCACTCTATAGTGCCTGGAGGACCTCTTTTCTGCTCCTCTTGCTGGGATGAGGTGCTGCAAGGCCTCTGGCCTCCTGTAGGGGGCGTCAGGGCCTAGTCCAGCCCATCACAGCCAGATAAACCTACTAATTTCTTGTATTCAAGGGACCACCTTTCTGTGACTTACTAGCAGGGAGCCTCTGAGAGGCTGCTGTGCCCGGGCCACTATCCCCACTAAAAGAGGCTGCTGTGCTGTGCTGACACTAGTGGCCTAAAAGAAGAGGTCGAATCCAGAGGTGGAGAAGAGCAGCTCCCACCAACCAGCAGCAGGTCAGAGGAAGCTCCCACAAAGAGAATTCCCCTCTTTGCCCTTGCCTTGGGAATTGTAAACTCTCTAGAGCCTGCCCTGTCACGCAGAGCCTGCCCTAGGACCAAGGGGAAGGGACTTCTCAGCTCCACTGCAAAATGTGGTGGGTTTTTTGCTGATATCCAAATGTTATTACAAATGGTATGGATAGGTCTAAATTTACCTCTTTTATACTGACTGTCCAGGAATTTACTGATGGTTGGCAACCATGAATGTGCTGTTATTAATATGTGTATCATTAGTATTGTATTACGAGTACTATTAGTATTTGTTCTAGAGAGATATATTTCTTTCCTTTGGATCTTTGTTATGATGAGAGTCACATAAATGCTGCTTGGTTGATGATCCCAGAATTTAAACAATCATTGCTCCTGGATTATGCTTAAAAACAGCCGACTGGCCATCTTTCAACATGCTGTTTGCTGTTTTTTCCCATGGATTGGAATTAGGTTGCTCATTGGTTTGAGAAGTCGGAGTCCAATGAATTGCCAATAAACTTCCCTTATGTATATATCACTATTTTCTTTCTCATCTTGTTAAAGGGGGTAATTTATGTTATGTGTGTCCATTTATCAACCATTATTTCCTTAATAGAAAAGGAGATCAAACATGTTGTCTATTTAAGGCTTCCAAAATAGGCCTGATTAATACATCCAATTGATTGTTCAGCTGTTCCACTTGCTAATCTGCAAAAAAGCTAATTAGGCAAATGGAAAACCCAAAATACTGGGTCATTTCCATATTGTGCTAATGAACATGCTGCAGCTTAGAAAATGTTTTGTTTCTGGGTTTGTTTTATGCTGGCAAAGCTGCTAGGAGTTGGATCTGTGATTTCCAGGGCTGGCCTTGGAAAAGTATAGTCTGACGTGAAGCGAGCCCAGTGTCTGGCCAAACACCAAACTTACGTTAGGGTCTGGCTCCGTTCAAATAAAGATTCTCCTTCTATCTGTGTGCCAAGGCACTGGCTACTCTTTCCCCGACACCATGTTGCAAATGACACTGTCTCCCTGCCAAAAAGGATCTCTGTCTAGAGTGATTGAGGGAGACTTGGAAAATTTAGCATCATCCTAGAATTACTTGATATCCCGAGTGACGGGAATTGTTCCATCCCAGAGATCCTCTTGGGATCAGGCCTGTAATGTTTCAATGAAGTAACAAGAAGACTAAAGCGTCTCATTTTCATACAGCTTCAGGGCGAATGGGTTTGGTTCTGGTAGTTTTGGTCTCACACTAATTACCACGAGGCTGCAGGGAAGGAACGTATGAATTCCCCTTTGTGCTATCTGCTTAGATCTTTAGTTTGTTAATTCTTTGGGGCAGGAACCCTTTTCTACTCTGTGTTTGTACAATGGCTCCTAGCCACTATCATAATAAACATGACTAATAATGCATAAAATAGTCAACTGAGAGTGGAGGGTGGAGGGGAGGTTTACAGCCTTGCCGGGACCTTAGACAAGGTTGGGGGGGGCAGCTCCACACTCCTGGAAGGGGCAGGGCCTTGGATGGAAGGGGTGGGGCTTGAGGCAGCCAGTCCTCAGTGCAGCCCAAAGCATGCCACGCCATATTCCCCCTCCCCAGGCAGCCCTCAGAGCTATCCACAGTGTGTCGTTCAGGGTTCCATTGCACTAGTGGGCTGGAGTCACTGGGCTCTGGGGCAGTTTTCCTCTTGATCCCCCCTGTCAGCGGGCCTGGGAGCTAAACAGACAAACATACAGGACAGATCCCCAGAAAAAGGGTGAGAGAACAGGGACAAAGTCCTGGCTGGTAGATTTATCGGTCCGGGGCAAAGTTGCTGCAGAGCTATGTGGATCTCCCGCTTGTCCAGACAACCTTCTCTCCTTTCCAAAAGCAACTTCTGTGGGTACAGGGGGAGATATTAACATCTCCGTGAACCTGTTAACCCCATGACACAGTCGCCATTTATGGCCTTGTGTTTTATATCCTCTAAGAGAACACATACATCCTGTTAACAGAGCATTCGTTCCATGGTCTGTGCTGGGTTTTTCTGTTAGCACCACCCCTACCACAGTCAGGTCATAGGAGTCCATGCCAGGTTTGCACTGAGGAGCTCAGGCCCGGTTAGAGAAGCTGCATGGTGCATTCTGTGAACTTCAGCATTAAACCAGGGGCCTGTGGAATCTTGTTTTGAAACGGTAAACTGCATCCGGGTGGTTCCTTCCTGAAGATCCGGCTCTGTTAGAACCCAACCAAACAGGGCGTGTTTTCCCTGCATGTCTAATGAACCAAAGCAGGTGAAAGCCGGGCACACAGACAAGCATTTGACTATCCACGCCAGGGGTGAAATCGTGGCCTCATTTAAATAAATGTGAGTATTCCCACTGGTTTTGGTGGAGGCAGGAGTGGACCCAATACCTCCAGCAACAACGGGGATTGTGAAATGCGCAGAGAATTTTTAACAGTCAAATCTCCTAATCTTGGCCGTTTGCTAAAATACAAGGAGCCTGATGGCTTCCCCACAGGGCCAGCCCGGGGGTGGTGGGCAGCTTGGTTGGTGGCTGCTCCTGGGGGCAGCCTGGGATAGCAAGGGCCGCACACCATGGCGGCTTGGGGGAGGCTCAGAGGGGTGGTGGGCGGTAGCTGCTTCCTGGAGCAGGCCAGGGTGGTGGGAGCTGTGTTGCCAGCCAGTGGCTGCTCCCCAGGGCTGGGCGCTTGCTGTCCCCCAGTGGTTATTCATGAATATCACTGTCCCCACTATCACACCCCTCCCTTTCAATCTGATGCGAAACAATCCCATTCCAGGCACACCCCATTGTCCAGGCACAACCAAACCCTGACCTTGCTTTAAGTTATAAGAGGAAGCTGCCTACCAAGTTTGGTGGTCCCAGGGAGCTCTTACTATTTAGGAGGAGTTCCTGAACAAACAGACTCACAGATGGACAGACAGACACACAGACAGATAGATGCATAAACTCTCTAAAATACATAGTAGATTATAGAGCTATATTATATTAAGCTCCTTGCTATTTGCTCAGCCCCTATTTCTGCAAAGGAATGCACAATATCATTATTAGGCAATAATATCATAATGCATTATTATTGGGATTTCAAATGCGAAGCAAATCCAAATCCAGCCTAAAATCCCAACCCCATATTCCGCAATCACTTCAGTTGCACTGGGCCCATGTCAGCCACTATGATGCCTCTTTCTGCCTAGGGAAGGAACATTTCTTGGTTCTAAGGTACAACTGCAGATGAATTACCCACAAGCATTCAGGTGATGGACAAGTTGTGACTTAAGATGCTATCAGGACCTCATTCACTGTAACCTGGCACAGAGGATTTCACAGACCCAGCATTCATTTGCTCCACAGTGAGTTTTTAAATTTAAGAATCATAGAATACTAGAACTGGAAGGGACCTTGAGAGGTCATCATATCCAGTCCCCTGCCCTCATGGCAGGACCAAGCACCACCTGATAGATGTTTATCTAACCTTCTCTTAAATATCTCCAGTGATGGAGTTTAGACAACCTCCCTAGGCAAGTTATTCCAGTTTTTAACCACCCTGACGTAAGAAATTTTTCCCAATGGCCTACCTAAACCTCCCTTTCTGCAATTTAAGCCCATTGCTTCTTGTTCTATCCTCAGAGGTTAAGGAGAATAATTTTTCTCCCTCCTCCTTGTAACACCCTTTTAGATACTTGACAGCTGCTATCATGGTGGTGCTTGGTCCTGCCATGAGGGCAGGGGACTGGACTCAATGACCTCTCGAGGTCCCTTCCAGTTCTAGTGGCCCATGATTCTATGTTCCCTCTCAGTCTTTCCTTTCCTAACCAAACAAACCCAGTTCTTTTAGGCTTCCCTCATAGGTCATGTTTTCTAGACCTTTGATCATTTATGTTGCTCTTCTCTGGACCCTCTCCAGTTTCTCCACAACTTTCCTGAAATGTGACAATAATAATAATTGTGTTCTTTTTCATTCAAGGGGGACCAAAGTAGCCCCGCTAGTTGGAGTGTTACACTTCTGGGTTGTGCAGGCATTGTAAGGGGCACATCTGGTGCCTGATGTTCAGAGATGGCGAATTGCCAAAACCCCTGCAGAAGTCTGTGGGAGCTGCACAAACTCAGTACTGTCTCAAGCTGGGCACCCAAAAACTGAGACCCGGCAAACTTTGTCTGTGTCTGAAATTTGGGCCAAATTGTCAAATTGAACTGACTCAATGTACTGCACCAGAGCCAGTCATCCTACCTACATGTGCATGAGCCTGGGAAACATAAAAATACTCACAACTTCCAGCACTAAGGGGGCTCCATCTTCTTTGCTTTATGCACGTGATCCAGGGACCTCCAGAGCTAAGAGCAGGAGCTGCTCCCTCTTGCGTTAAAGACTCTGGAATGAGTAGCTAGGAGCTGCGATAGCACTATTGTCTGTGGATCTGCAGGGAGAACAGGACTTGTTACGCACATGCACCAAAGATGTTTAGCATTCATGGGAGCTGCAAGCGTACATCGAAGGGAGAAACTACCCCTACAGCAGTGTTTCTCAACCTTTTTTTATAAAGTACCCCTTTTTCAAAAAAAATATTATAAGTACCCCCAGTACCTACAGTTTTCAGACACACAAATTTTTTTTCTACCATTGCAACACATTTGTTTAAACAACTTAATCATAGCCAGGCGGGCAATGAAATTTTTGGGTGTAAAAAGTACAAAAATAATAAAGCACTGTAAAACTTAGAACAAAAATTCAGTTTTCTCCACATTTCAGTTGTGTTGACATATCCCCCAGACTTCTCTTGAGTACCCCTAAGGGTACTTGTACCACTGGTTGAAAAACACTGCCATAGATAACACCTCTCCAAAATCATCCTAAGGAGACACATGAAACTGGGCAAAGAGCTGGAAGGAATTGACCTGCAATACAATAACACGGACGAGGGACCCCTCCCAAAATCTGTTGATCTAAGTCCTGGCTCTGTTTCATTAGGCCAGGGAACAGTTGTTTGAGGTGCAAATACATGCGCATAGTAAACAACCCCTTCAACTCCAGGGTAAAAGCTAATTTCTGAACTCTTAGGCAGTGGAGAGAATTAAAGTGAGTCTCAGTTTGTGCCTTATACTGGATCAGCACATGCATCACAACTTCTCCTCCTGCTTACTCTTTCTTCAGTAGTTTCATCCTCTCTTGTTTGATTTGGAATCTACATAATGAATGTCTAACTCCAAAGTACTCAGTATCTGGAACGCCTTACACTTAAACAACAGATTCCATTAAAACAGCATTAGCGCAGTACTCTGGTAATTAATCTTCTCAAGAGAACTAATCATTCAAAAGGACATTTTACATCACAAAGCTACTTGGTCCTAATTGATTAATTTACAGTAATCTCTGGAATGGGGCTTTGCAGGGCTCAGGGCAGCACCTGGTTATCCTGCACACGGGGAAAACAAGCAGCTGGCTGATGGACCAGCTAAGCCCTATCGCCATGCCCTGGGAGAGTGAAACTGGCAGCATGATGAACCGAGAGACAGAAATTGTTGTATTGACTTTTTAAGCAATGCTGGAGTACTCTGTATGTCCTGATTATCCATAGGGCAATTTCATATTATTAGCCACCCCATTCTGCCCTGCGGCTCCTCTCTTTTCCCTGGCACTTCCGTGGCGTTTCAAAGAAGAGTGTGCTTCTGAAATACAAACTGTATCAACCCTTGTCTCCTGGGGTAATGGTTATTTACTGGCAGACACTGCAGGATGGGAGCTGGGCTTTGTGCTGCCGTGAGCAGAGGTGCTGTGGTAATTGCAGCTTGAGTCATTCTCTCTCTACTACTTTCTCAGGCAATTTGCTCTCTTAAATTGACTTTCATGCCATACTAAGCAGGGATAAATGTGCCCCCCCCCCCCCCCCCAATAGCAGAGAGGTATAAGTAGCCTGTTTACTCTCTATAGGGGAACTTCTTTGGGAGACAGTTTTCCCTCAGGTAGTTCCTGCTGTTGGCAGCTGTGACTATACATGTCCAGTGTGATTACGGCAGCCTTGCATACAGCGGGGCCGCCCCACACTGGCTACAAGCCTCAGGCACAATTCCACCATCTTAATTGGAATGCGTGCTTGTGGTACCAGAGAGAGTCAGAATCAGAGGTGAAAGTCGGGCGGTGCCTCCTGATCTGCTACTCCGGCAAAAGCTGGCTGGGGCATGCTGCTAATGCAAAGGGGCCGGCTGGGGGCATGCTGTAGGGGACGTGTGCACGCTCCCAGCTGGGTTAGTGAAAGGGGCTGGCAGCGGTAGCTGCCGCGGCCCCTGCTCCAGCCTCTGTCTGAGCACCAAGGTCTGTCCCCAGCTGCCATGCTCATGGGCAGACCCCAGGGCTTGGCTCTGGTGGCCCAACGACTGCTGTGGCAGCTTGGGCCCGAGGGCCCAACTCAGGCTCCGGCTCCTGCCCCAGCAGCCTCGCCCTGACTTTGGTGGCCCACCTTGGGTTTTGGCTGTGGTAGCCCAGCTCCGGCTGCAACAGCCTGGTCAACAAGGCCCCAATCAGGGCCCAGCTCCTATCTGGCTGCAGCAGCCTTTCCCTGGCCCCGATCCTGGGGCGGGCCTCGTGGTCCAGCCCCCATCTGGCTGCAGGAAGGGCTGGCAGCAACCCCCGTCTCCCATCCTTCTGCGATGGGGATAGGACAGGAGGCCACGATCCTTCCGCTGTGATCCTGGCCCGGTCCCTCATCCAGCCACTGCTGCCTGGGTGCAGCTGCCTGGCCCTGGTCAGGTAAGGTAACCCAGCCTCAGGGCCCCACACATACTCTACTTCCCACTCCCAGCCCTCTTCCTTGCCTCCTGAGGCCCTCATACACCCCAGCCCTCTACCCTGAGCCCTTCCTAAACCCCTGCCCTGAGCCCCTCATACACACCAGCCCTGACTCCTGAACCTCACACATCCTGAGCCCCCTGCCCTAACACTCCTGCACTCCTCCTACATCCCAACCCCCCACCCTGAGCCCCTCATACACTCCAACCTTGACTCCTGCATCCCCCATGTCCCCAGCCTCCTGCCCTAACTCCTGCACCCTTCCTACCAGGTAAGCACAGGCCTCTCGGTGTGCTCGGTACAGCTCTTTCCTATAATTCTGCTTGCCTACTGCATCAGGTGATGCTAATGGAAAATGCTGTCTTGTGTGCCTCTATTTGGCAGGCCATATCTGCCCGGTTGAATGGAGGATGACTGCAGTTAGCTCTATTGCACCACTAGGAACATGTCTGCAAAATGCCAGGAGCATCAAGCACGCAATGCCAATCTACTATATATTTTAGAGGATTTGTCTATTTGTCTGCCTGATCAAGAACTCTTCCTCCTAAATGCTAAGAGCTAGGACCACCACGTTTGGCACACAGCTTCCTCTTGTCATAACTTAACACCACTTAAAAGTTTGGTTGTGGCAGGAAAATGGGACATGCCTGGAATGGGATTGCTTCCTATAAAACCAAACAGAAACGAGACAAAATCACCAAATCAAGTACAGTCCTCAAAATTGACATTAACTGAGTGAATGTTGAAAGAGACTGAATCAAGATGAGCCAGGAAATAGAATGAACCATGAATAGAGTTAAAGCATAGTAAATAATAAGAGTTTATAGGGATGAAGGAAAAAATACATTTGATGGAATTCCCATTTTAAAATGACTGAAATGAACATCATAAAAATAACACTGGTTTTGAAAAATACAATCATTTCCATAAAGCAAGTACATTAGTAAGAAGATTAATTGAGTTAAGGACCCAAGAAATGCCACGTAACTCTGCTAGTAAATGCATAATTATCTTGATTGTTAATTATACAAGTAGGTGTGGCCCTCAGCCTTCTGGAAGCTGGCCAATGTGGGCCCTTCATTGGGCAAAGCCTGCTGCTGATGGAAGAAGAGTGAGAAGAAAGGCAAAGAGTGTGAAAAGGAAAGAGAAACTGGAGGAGGCAGCTTGGCTGATAGCAGACAGCCGGTCCAGGAGCCTGGGTCCTGCTTTGGATCCTGCAGAGGTGAGGTTCCAAGTACAAATCCTTCTTGGAGGCTTGAATGACAACCTACAAGATCCTTTTATTGCTCAGGATTCAGCTGGAGTGAAAGCAGAAAGCGGGGTGGGCGGGAAGGGGGGCTACTGATCTCACCCTAGAACCCCAGATGGAAGGGTGCAGTCTGGGTGCATTGCAGTGAATGATGAATTAAGCCTGGTATGTAGGACACTTTGGCTCGGCATAAGTCTCCGCACTGAATCCAGCAGCAGTTGGGGGCTGGGGGGAGCTGCATGGGTAGCAGAATAATCGGGTTACCAGGCAATAGTTTAGTTTTCATCTTGCTCCTGCTCCTCGATGGCCGCTTTGGAAACCAGGGTCCCAAAGAACATTCATTGTAATTCATGTCTGTTTTCCTGTGTCTTCTTAGCACACATCAAATGTCAGAGAGGAAAGAAAAGGGAAGAACTGTGGCCAGTGTGAAAATACCTTTTTCACAGTGGGTCAAGAAGGCTCATTCCACAGTAGTGTGAAGAGCACAACTAGCCTGTGGAACTCATTGCCACGAGATCATTGAAGCCACACAGGATTCCGAAAGGGATAATGGATAACAAAAGCATCCAGAGTAATAATAGTGAATATTAATAATAAACTCTTCAATGCTGTTACTGACTGTGGGATTGATACTCTTGTTATATCTGGCCATGCTCCAATACCCCCCCAGGTAAAAACCTCTCTGCTTTTTGATACATCATTTCTTAACACTATCCAGTGGGAATTAGAATTTTTAATACAAAAGAAATTAGGGCTGGCAAGTGATTAAAAATTAATCACGATTAATCACATCATTAAACAATAATAAGACTCCAGCTGCCCCCCTGGCTGTGCGTTGTGCTGCCCCTTTGAAATGCTGCCGCGGCATTTAAAAGGTACAGTGCTGCATGGAGCCCAGGGTCAGCTGGGGACTCCGGCTGATCCCAGGCTCCCACAGCGCTGCCCCTTTGAAACACCGTGGAGGCGTTTCAAAGGGGCAGCGCTGCGGAAACACCTGCGATTAACGTGTGTTAATAAAATTAACGCATTAATTCTGCCCTGCATTAACCGCAGGCATTAACGTGCATTAATTGACAGCCTTAAAAGAAATACAGGTTGAACCTCTCTAGTCCGGCATTCTCTGGTCCAGAAACATCCGTGGTCCAGCATAATTTTAGTTGGCTGCATGTCCACTTATCATGGGTGTGGTCAAGTTTCTTGTGGTCCCATAAATGTTTACAACCACCAGTCCTGGCTCTCAGTGTTCTGTGTTGTTATTTAGCTCTAATTTACCCCTAAATGTCTTCTAAGAGCCCAGTAAGCAGTGGAAGTGTTGATAATGCTGCTAGACAATATTGACCTCCCGTGGTCCAGCAAATTCTCTGGTTCTGCACCAATCAGGTCCCAAAGGTGCCAACCTAGAGAGTTTCAACCTATGCCCCCACTGCCTCATCAACTGTCACACTTCAGGAAGCCTTTGAAGTCTTCATCAGAGGCCATATCATCTGTTATGACACATTTAAAAAGAAATGGACAGAACATAGAACTGATACCCTTGCAAAGGAAAATAAGGCCTTGGATGATAGACTATGCTTCTGCATCTTCCCCAAAGTAATTGAGAACCCCCATCAATGTAAGATGTGAAATCAAGAAACTTCTGTCCCAAAAGGCTGAGTTTGCTTCATTCTGTTTGAAGCAAAACTACTGGGAAACTGGTGAGAGATTTGGCAAGCTATGGGTATACAGGCTTAAGGAAAAAGCTATCAGAAAAAGGATTGTGGCTATTTATGATAGTAGAAATAAATGATATAGAACACTGATATTAATAAACAATTTCAACAATTTTATTCAAAACTTGATTTAGTTGAAGAAGGAATCAGTAAAGATTCCCTAGCTAACTTTTCTAATGGACTATCTTGACCACAAATCTCTGGCTCTCAGAAGGAATTGTTAGATTCCCCACTAGAAATCGTGGAACTGACTCAGGCTATAAAAGAACCCTGGAAGATTGATCACCAGAGCCTCAATCCTCTGGTAAGTGGAAACGTGGCCTAAGATTTTAGCTAAAGCTCTTGCTCTATGATTGGGCAACGTTCTTTCACACATGAAACACATCTCGCAGATAAGCTTCCTTCATAATAGACATGGCTCAGATTATTAGTGTCAGCTGACTGATATCATTGCCACTCCAGGCCATTATAAAGAAGACTTAGCCGTCATTTTTCAGATGCCGAAAAGGCCTTTGACCATGTAGCCTGTGTTAGCAAAATTTGGATTGGGTAATCCATTTATTGCTTGGATTAAGCTTTTATACACTCACCCGGCTTCCAGGTACCTTCAAATGGCATTAATTCTGCCCCATTCCACTGGAGACAGGTTCTTCTGTTCAATTTAGCTCTTGAACCAGCTCTGTGGTTCTCTAATAATGGTGAATTTACAAGCTACATCAGCTGCCATTGAAACCCCCAGCTGTAACATTGATAAGCTGCTAAAACAAAGTCCTCGTTTTTTTCAGAGACAGACTAACACAGCTAACCCTTCCAATACGTGATAAGCTGCTATGGGCCTTGTGGACGTGGCCTTCCTGTGACTGGGTAAAGTTCCATTTAATTCCTAATGTCATCCCGATACACATTTCCAAGGCTTGCTGTAGGAACCGTTTATCAGGCCCACAGAGCTCTGTGTAGCTGATTACGTCAATTACTTTTTGGAACATGGTTTTGATCCCTATAATGCTTCACTGGATCAGTAAATAGAAAGTGCTCTCAGATAAGAATTTTTTTTTTAAATATAACTCTGGCAAAATGCTGTTGTTGCTGATGAGAGAAACCACCCAGAGAGTAAGGTATGGCGCATATGACACATAACTAACCAGTGGCATCATCTGCTAAATTGAAAGCCATAACATTTGCTGTTTAAAACTAAATATTAACAGGGTATTCAGTTGCAATAACACTCTTGGGGATGCTTACTTAGCTGGATGCTGCTATCATATTAAAATAACTTGATTAAATTTTTACAATGGGAATTAAGACATGAACAGGTTTTTTTCCCCAAAAAAGTAAAGCCACAGGGAAAAGCAAAGCTACAAAGTCAGTGTCCCCAACAAGTGCTGCTCACTCCCTGGTTACTTATTTCAGGTGAATCAGTCGCAGTCCCAAAAAAGATTAGGGAAGGGCTCCCAAGGTAGCCAAGTTTTTAAAAAAGACCACACAAATGGGAGAACGATCAGGTTACACAAAGACCTGTCAATAGGGATGGTTTAGATCAGGAGTGGGCAATTAACAGCCCACAGGCCGGATATGGTTCACCAGGGTTAGCCCCTGGTAGGCCACCAGATGCTTTATTTACCTGAGCGTCTGCAAGTATAGCTGATTGCAGCTCCCAGTGGCCACATTTTGCCATTGCCTGTAGGCCAGTCAGTGCCTCTTCCTGCAGCGCCCATTGGCTAGGAACAGCGAATCCCAGCCAATGGGAGATAGGAGCGGCTGTGCCTGCTCTCCCTTTCAGATGTTCAGTTTTTCATGCTGGTGGCTGTTCTACCAAATGTGGAAAGGTGGCTTTCCCCTCCTCCCCCATGCTTTGCCAGAGAGCCTGCCTCTGGGTTTTGATGTCTGGACGTGGCAGTTTCCCTGTTGTCATATTTCTCTCCTTTCTCACACCTCTTACTGCAAGCTGGATGCTGACAACTTTAATAAGACAGGGCAAGGTTGATTGGATCCAAACTGAGCCAACATTTCCAGGCATCACAGATCCGTGGGGAGAGAGCTGGGTAGGGGGGGGTCTGACCCTAGACACAGGGGAGCCAAGTTCTAAAATTCTCCCCCACATTACCTCAGACATTGCGTAGGCTACACTGTCCCACTTGTGACTCTACCCCTGCATGTAGCTGGTTCTCCTGAGCTGAGCTGGTTCTCCTGAGACTTTCTAATACTGCTGAAACACAACGCCCTCACACTTTCAAAGCACTTCACAAGGCTTTAGCAGCTGAACTACCATTTACGTGAATGCTTAGTCTCTCTCCATCAGAGCCTAATGGCTTGTCTCACAATTACCTTCCTTGTGTTTTCCCCTGTCTGGGTCAGACTGTCCATCTCCACACCATCACAGCCCTGTAGGCTGAACTAATGGCTGGCTCCTTTCCACAGATGTGTGCGCACCATTCTTTCTGGCCTGACGTGGGCCCCAGATTGAGAGTCAGATCTTTGTGCATTTCTCCCCCCCCCCCCCCATTTTTTGAGCAGTGTCCTGATTTTAGATGTGGAACTAGCCTCCCCTCCCAACAAAAAAACCCACCTCATTCCCAAGGACTCTGATATAGTCTTTCCGTCCACAGGCACCAAATAAACCAGGAGTGGGCAATAATTTTCATAGGGGGGGGGGGCACTTAATGAATTTTGGTACATGATACTTTTTGGTACTTAGATAGACATCTATCGGGGATGATCTAGACCAGTGTTTCTTAAACTTTTTAAGAGTGAGGAACACCAAACATTTTTTTTTTATGGAGAGCACCAAAGATTTTTTTTGTTGAGGAAAAAAAAAAGCCCCCAAGCTCCCAGGGAAAAGAAAAAAAAAGGAGGCTTGCCCCTTTAAGGATGGCCATCCCCAGGGAACACACAAGGAAATGCTGGTCTAGACAGTGCTTGGTCCTGCCATGAGGGCAGGGGACTGGACTCGATGACCTCTTGAGGTCCCTTCCAGTTCTAGTGTTCTATGATTCTATGGTCCCGGGCTGGCTTCACTCCCAGAAGGGGCGGGGCCTGGGGCAAAAGGGGCAGGGCTGGGGACTAGCCTCCTTCTAGAGTTGTGTGGGCCAGAGGCTTGAATTCAAAACACAGCAAAGGGCTCGTGGCTCCCGGCCCTGCTTCTACCATGTTGCCTGGCAGCTGCCTGAGGTTGCTGCGGCTATTTAAAGGGCTTGCGGCTATGGCCCATGCCGGGGTAGTGCCACATCTGGGAGCAGTGAAAATGAAATGACTGACATCTTCAAAATTTCCCTCATTCTCTTTTCAACCCAAATAATTCACTGACTTCAACCCAAATTCACAAATACTTTTGGTTGACCCCAAACTGCAGTTTTGGAAAATTTACTATTTGACCAAAATTTCTGCTCAGCTCTACTTTTTAGCACCATGCAGCCAATGTCCAAAATGGTCATTTTTAGGTGTTTGATCTTGTAGGTGTTTGTCTCTGTCTGAGGGGTTGGAGAAAATGCGGTTGTACTTTAGTGCTTGGCTGTAGACAATGTTGCAGGCCTCCATCCTGCAACAAAAAAACTTCAAGAACAGACTTCAAAGAGAAACTGCAAATTACAGTTCATCTGCAAATTTGACACCATCAGTTTAGGATTAAACAAAGACTGTGAATGGCTAGCCAACTACAAAAGCAGTTTCTCTTCTCTTGGTGTTCACACCTCCATATCAGCTGCTAGAAGTGGGCCTCATCCTTCCTGACTGAATTGACCTCGTTATCTCTAGCCTTACTCTTGATTGATACTCTTTTCTTATGCCTGTATATTTATACCTGCCTCTGGAATTTCTGCCTCATGCATCTGACGAAGTGGGTCTTTGCCCACGAAAGCTTATGCTCCAATAAATCAGTTAGTCTATAAGGTGCAACAGGACTCCTCGTCGCTGTTATAGTCAAAGTGTGATGCATGAAGCCAAACAATTCCTGCTGAAAATAAAAATGACCATTTTGGACATTGGCTGCATGGTGCTAAAAAGTAGAGCTGAGCAGAAATTTTGGTCAAATAGTAAATTTTCCAAAACTGCAGTTTGCTCCAATAAATCTGTTAGTCTATAAGGTGTCACAGGACTCCTCGTCGCTTTTGCAGATTCAGACTAACATGGCTATCCCTCTGATACTTTGACTGTACACTCAATTGAATCAACAGAGGCTACGTCTATACTATACCCCTCTGTCGGCAGAGGGATGTAAATTAGATGTATCGAAAGTGCAAATGAAGCCGGGATTTAAATATCCCGCGCTTCATTTGCATAATGGCAGCCGCCGCTTTTTTTCGAAATGGGGCTTTTTTGGAAAAAACTGGCAGTTTAGATGGGGCATTTTCGACAGAAATGCCCCGTTTCGAAAGATCCTGTATGAGGAGTGCAGGATCCTCATGAGGAGTACAGGATCTTTTGAAATGGGGCATTTCTATCAAAAATGCCCTGTCTAAACTGCTGGGTTTTTTCCGAAAAGCCCCGTTTTGAAAAAAAGCGGCGTCCGTCATTATGCAAATGAAGCGCGGGATATTTAAATCCCGGCTTCATTTGCACTTTCAATACGTCTAATTTACATCCCTCTGCCGACAGAGAGGTGTAGTTTAGATGTAGCCAGAGAGAGATGGGCTCCGAACACAGATATTCTTGACAGCGTTGTTGTATCAGTGGTTATTACTGTTTACTCATATGTTTGTGTGCCAAACCCATGAATAAAATTTCCTTGGCATCAAAAGCCTTCAAACCTCCATCAGAGCTATAAATGAAGTGCAGTCCTATCTTTCATGGGAGGAATTATTAATCTGGATCTGTAGTTAATACAATTGGACATATATCACAGGCCCAGAACTTTACATGTGAGGCACATATACATAAGTTTGATAAAGATTATACAGGGACTTCCTGGTGCAGATAGTAACTCTAGCTAAGCAGGGATGGTGTCCCTAGCCTCTGTTTACAAGAAGCTGGAAATGGGCGACAGAAGAGGATCACTTGTGTACACTAGGAAACTATTTCGAAATTACTAAATTTGACTTAACTCCTGATTTAACACATTTGAAATAGCGTGTCCTCACTATGGGGAAGCCTCAAAATTAGTCCCAAGACAGGCTCCGTTAATATAGATGCGCTACCTTGGACTTAGAGCCCCAGGAAGCACTGGGGAGTAATTAGTTTGAATGACTCTGAGGAGTAGTTTTCAAAATAACAGTACCGAAGCATCCAAACTACCACTATTTCAAAATAACTATTTTGGAATTAGTGTTATTCTTGAAGAAAAGCAGGAGTACAGATTTCAGATTAAGCAGCGTGTTATTTGTCATCTGAAGAAGTGGGCTGTGCCCACGAAGAAAGCTCATGATACTATTTACATATTTTTGTTAGTCTCTAGGGATACGTCTAGACTACAGGCTTTTGTCGACAGAGGCTTTGTTGACAGATACTGTCGACAAAGAGCGTCTAAACTACAGCCAGTTCAGTCGACAAAGCAAGCTGCTTTTTCGACAGAGAGTCTAGACGCTCTCTTTTGAAAAAGCACAGTGTGGATGCAATAGCACCTTTTGCCGACAGAACTCTGTCGACAAAAGACGTTATTCCTCGTAGAATGAGGTTTACTGCCGTCGACAAAACTGCCGCGTTCTGTCGACTTACTGTCGACAGAACTTGGCGGTGGTGTAGACGCAGGTATAGTTTTGTTGACAAAAGTCCACTTTTGTCGACAAAACCCTGTAGTCTAGACACACCCTAAGGTGCTCCAGGACCATTTTTGTTTTTTTAGTCAAAGACTAACACGGCTACCCCTCTGGGGCTTGATACTGTGGATGCTCCGCTTATAAATCCGACCTGGGGGGGTGGGTGTTATTTTGAAATGAAGTCCTAGTGTAAACCAGGGCTTGATGATTCCCTGTTCTGTTCATTCCCTCTGGAGCACATGGCATTGACCGCTGTCAGAAGACAGGAAACTGGGCTAGATAGACCTT
This sequence comes from Rafetus swinhoei, assembly GCA_019425775.1. NCBI lineage: Eukaryota > Metazoa > Chordata > Testudines > Trionychidae > Rafetus > Rafetus swinhoei. The sequence continues at coordinate 11,017,013 of JAFJHL010000300.1, forward strand.
TGGTCTGACCCAGTTCCTATGGTGCAGCGAGTTTAAGGAACAATTTCTTTCAATTAGGGCAGGGGTTAAATCTTGCTTGGGTGTGTAAAAATGAGCTCAGTGGACCCAACTCCCCCTCAAGTTTTGACCTTGCTACAAACAAAATTTCACCTCACAAGAGGGCTTAGCACAATTCAGTGGCTGTGGAAGCCTCTCTGTAGGCGAAGGCCAGGGGGTAGTGCGGACCGTGGCTGAGGAGAATTGGCAGAGATGTTTGGAAGGGTGGACTAGAGTAGCAGGATGTGTTACCATAGGGTTGCCGACCTTCTGACCAAACAAAACTGAACAACTTTGCCCTGAGTTTTCTCTAAGGCCCCATCCTGCTCACTCCAGCCCCCACCCTGGTTGCTCACTCTCCTCCACCCTCATTCACGTGCACATTTTCACCAGGCTGGAGAGGATCCCTTTTTGACTAGGCCAGGACACCTGGTAACCCTAAGAAAACTGTATTAGTCAAGTTGTTGGGGGAGGGTGTAGCCATGTTGGAAGGCCTGTGCTAGGCCTGAACCAAAGCCGCCTTTTGTAGCCAAACTGAAGAGCAGCAGCCATTACTGTAAAGCCTGGAGTCACATACTCACAGTTCCATCTAAATTGTATTAAAAAGTGTCACACCAGGCTGTGAGGAGGGGACTTTGCCATGATAGTTCCCCCACTGTCACCAGATAAAGAAACAGATCCCAAGATGGGTAACGAAAACTTAAGTAACACCATTCTGTCTGGCAAGAAACTGCTTATCAATAGAGAATGTTGTGGAACCCTCATTCTATTATCATTGTCACTACACTTTCCTATTGTTTGACTGTGTGATCTCTGTCTGGTTTGTAACTGTTTCTGTCTGCTGTATAATTAATTTTGCTAGGTGTAAATCAGTTAAGGTGGTGAGTATCATTGATTAGGTAATTTTGTTATGATTGGTTAGTAAAATTATACTAAAATAATTGGTTAAGGTATAGCTAAGCAAGACTCAGGTTTCATTATATAAACTGGGGTCCAAGAAGGAGAAGAAGAAGATCAGAAGCAACAGAAGGAAGAAAAGGCTGGAAGAGGACCAGGAAGAGGGGGGAAGACCTGGAAAAGAAGAACTCACCTCTGAGAGACAGCCTAAGACCAGAGAGACTGATATTGCCTGGCCAACAGGAGAAGTCTGCCTGCCTTTATCAGGATTGGTGAGCATGACACTGTGTGCTTAGCATGTGCATTCTGCTTGTTTGGGAATTGTCAATAAATAGAGGATAAGGACATTACTGTGTGAGGCTCTTTCAGTGGCTAAAGATCCTGCCAACCCACGGGTTGTTACACCCTGAGCCCTAGGAATTGGGTAAAGGTGGGTGTGTAAATTCACAGGTTTGCACCTTGAGCCCTAGGAACTGGGTAAAGGTGTGTGTCCCTACAGTGTGGAAGGGATAGAGAAATTTGTGCAGGTAACAAGGGAAGGGGAGACTTGCAGAGCGCTGTACCACTCTAACTCTAACAGGGAGTCACTCAGAGGAAGAACTGCAAGACACACACAAATTTGCAAGGAGAGTAAATGAACCTGCGACTCTCCCTCCCTCTTTCTCACAATGAAAAGGAATGTTCAATAAAATAGGATTGTTCATTCTCCTCTGTATCAGAAATTGGATTAAAATGCTACAGACTCTATTACAAACACACTTCCTTTAAAATAGCGCCTGAAAGGAAGGACAGTTTTTAATAGCTTCCCTCAAATGCTACATAATGATTTTCAGTTATTTAATTCTCCAAGAGGGTTGATAGCTTTCCATAAGTCAGGGTTTATTTGCTTTCTCGCGAATGTCACATATAATTCTTGTGGAAATGTTTATTTGCCTAATGCAACTTTTAGTGTCCGAGTTATTTATTCCTTCTATTTGTCAGCTAAAAAGAAAACTACCTTTAGCCTCCAGCCTGATTACTTAAAGTAATACACTAGCTCAGGCTCTTTCATCTTCTCAGTGTGACTGAAAGGCATTTACTGCTCAATAGCTTACCATAAAAAAAAAAGGAGGGGGGGATCTAATTTTAAAAAGTACAGTATGTTTTAATACGCTTTCTATTGCATGAAAATAATCTGCAAGTTAAAACCTGACCAGAAACATCTATTTTGTTAACTGTGTGAGGATTAACTTGTGAGGAAAGAGGGATATGGGGAGTCAGAGAAATAACATATTTCTTTTTCTTGTCATGTGTAGGACAGTAGCACCTAGCAGCTCTGGCCAAGGGCAGAGTGACCCCTTTGTGTTAGACAGTGAACAAACACGTAGAAAAGGACAGCCCTGGCCCTATGGAGCTCACCCTGTAACTCAGTGGCAGGCAACCTGTGGCCGCAGGCCGCATGCGGCCCCTCGGGGTTGTGTGTGTGGCCTACGAGACATTTTGTTTACCACTGCCCATGCACAGGGTTGCCAGATTCTTCTGGATTCCATTGAGTTAGGTTTTTTCCCCTACTGGTATTGCTAAAGTGGAATGCACACAAGGCAAAGGCACATGAAATGAGGTGCGTGCGGATTGCGTGCAACAGTGACTGAGAGAACTATATGCCCCCTCTCCATCCGACCAAAGCGCTGCTACAATTCAATTGGCACATCCTAAGTATGCAAGTGCAGAGAGCAAAACTACCCGATCCTGAGAGACCATCTGGATTATGACAATCTCGTGGCCCCCTGAGATGAAGGAGGGACCCACATGCAGCCCCCTCACTAACCTCGGCTGCCCATTGCTGCTCTAACCAGACAAGTCAGAAAAATCAGAGGGAAAACCGAGGTCTAGAGTGGGGGAAGGACTTGCTCAGAGTCTCACTTCAGGTCAGTGGGGGAGCTGGCCCCAGATTTCCTGAGACACAATCACTGCCCTACAGTGCAGACCATTCTGCCCCTCCGCAGCAACTACCCACATCTCTTCAAAACCTGAATTCATAAATCACAGGCTGCTTTTCAGAGGTGCTGCACCCTTTCCCCTGCTGTCGACTTCCCAGGAGCAGGAAGTTTTCAGGTCCTCTGGGAAAAACATACACTTTTGTTTAGGCACCTCAAAAGAAATGAAGGGCCACATCTGCTAGTGCTGGAGATCAGCGTAGCTTTTTAACGCCCACAGATGGGATAGAAAACAAATGTCAAGTGTGTTCACACCTGTTTGTCTGAGACCCAGTTTGTGAAAGGACATTGTAACGGGGTCGGCACTTACCTCACGGGAGTACCCCCCATTTGGCCAAGTGCGGGTGCCTGCACTGCCTCAGTCTTTTGAAAGCCTTGTGGCTACTCAGCCCTTTGGCCACATCACACAGCCTCCTGTGCAGTCACAACCCCTTCCAGGGTACATCTCTAGCAGGGGCCCATTCTGGTACCCTCTGTAGAGTGTCTCTCTGAATCCAGTCTCTCAATCTGTTTCCCCATTCAGGAAGAAAGTGGTGTCTCCAGAGCTTCTCCTCATAGAGACAGTGTCCTGAATAGCTCCCCACTCTGAGCGCTTGTCGGTTCTGGCAGCCAACCATCCCGACCTTCTGCCTTCTAGATCTGGGCTGCCACTGAGCTGCCTCTAGTACTGCAGCTCCTTTCGTAGTCCCTCCTGGCTCCTTATTGGCTGGTTCCTCCACAGCCACTCTAGCCTGCTGGGAAGACTTCTCTATGGCCCTTTTAGCCCTAGGCCCTAGACCCATCACAGGCACAATATCCCAGCACCAATTCTCCATGTCACCCACTAGCCTGCATATTGATGAATGTGAAAAAATCTACATCATTTCCATAATGACACATGTCTTGATAGGGCAGGAGAGGAATGAAACGTGGCAGCGGAGAGTCAAACTGGGAATTGTCCTAAATTTGCACCAGGGGGAAATGCTGCAAAGCAATGACTATTTGCTTGCAGCTGCCCCCTTTGGTATATGTAAAACATGTGAAGCAGAATTAAAAAATCATAGGCTACCTTGCAGATCCACGCAAGAGAAGGATGGCTTCCAAGGGGCTGGACTAGGGAAGTTTCCGCTGGTGTGGCTGGTAGACAGAATATTTTGCACAGTTCTAGCCAAGGAAGTACCCTAGGATATGACCCAGAACTCTATGCCAGAACTACACGTTTTCTCAGGACACTGTGAGGATGGGGAGGTGAAACTTTCCAGCAAACCCAGCTTGGGTCGGAGTCTGTCACCTTTACTCAGTGGTGTGGTACTTGCTGTGTGAGGAACCCCAGGAAGGCCAATGGCATTCAAACACATGAATCAAGCCCCAGAAGAAGACCAGGAAGGAATATGTGGCTTCGCCTGGTGCATGAGTGCTGACCAGCGATGAGCAGGAATCAGAGAAAGGGGGATTATTCAAATGCCGGGTTGCAATTTTCGCCTGTAATGACAGGAGCAGAATGTAACGCCAAGAGCGAAGCTCCATTGCCAGCCCCTTGCCCAGCTCAGGCACAAGCGGATTGCTTCCACATAGCAGCTGAACCGTGGAATCAGCCTTGTGTGTATGTGAAAGTCATCCTGGTGTAACTAGGTCAGTTCAGGGGTGACTTTTTACCTGTCCAAGGCCTGGTGTGGATGTAGTTATGTTGGTTTAGCTTTGGCCCTTCCTGTCCAGGGATAGCCAGACCTCTATGGAGTCCGTACTGCTGAACTGCACTGGCATAGCTATGGCTGTCTAGCTCAGGCCTGGCCTCACAGCAGCTGACAAAGGATGGTGAGGTGTGGGCAGGAGAAAGAAGAGGAGGCTCTACTCTGGTTTATGCTGCAAGCGTCTCTACCTAGAGAAGACATATGACCTATGTCGGTGAGTGGCCTCCACCCAGTGTGTTTCCCCACCGCACACAAGTTCCACCAAGATGAGCCATCCCTCAGAATGGATTTTGTCTTTAAACCTGCTCCAGCTTCGGACCAACGGATTCTACAGTTCAGCTGCTGTGTGGAAGCAATCTGCTTGTGCCTGAGCCGGGAAAGGGGCTGGCAAGGGGGCTTCACTTTTGGCGTTACATTCTGCTCCTGTCATTACAGGCGAAAATTGCAACCCGGCATTCGAATAAACCCCCCAGGCTAAACAGTCCCCGATACACAGATTTCAGTGTGAAAAAGTCTCAAGAGAAGGAATGACTGAATGTCAGAAATGATCCTTTGCCCCCGGACTTTCTGCTCCCACTAACAGTGAATCATCCAATGGCATTAAACCGCTGCGGCTTTATTATTATCAATCAATACTGTTAAAATGCACCTAAAACTTGACGGAACGCAATTAGAGCACATCAAAGAATATTATTGCTCAAGGCGTTTCCATGACTTCTTGGTGACTGTCTTAAATCCCAGGCTCTTGCTGTTGCTTTCAAGAGGAACTGAGGTGGTGACTAATGCTCCCTCTAATCTTTTCCCACCCATGTGCGGAATAATTTTACATGCACTGAGGCATGTGTGAATGTGTACCACCAGTAGAAACAAAACCTAACTGTGGGTGCTCTGTTAATCAGCTGGGCAGCACTGGAATCCCTCCTGCACAGCTGCACAAATGCACAACTTCCAGTGAAACACTGGCGGTGATTTAGAGCAGGGCGCCAGAGGAGACCTGGGCTCAGCTCTTGGCTGCAGCTGAAGGTGAGCTAGGAGTGATTATTCTGCAGTGGCAGGTGACAGCCCTGAATGAGATCCTGGGGACAGCAGGGATTAGGGGTAGTCATTGCTTTGCTTCACTCTTCCTCCCAGGCTTGATATGGAGAGCAGCTGAAGCCTACTCAGCCAGCTGCTCCCTCACCATAATGTAGCCCTGAGAAAAGTTTCTCATTGTCTTCTGAGCCGTTTGGGGAAGGGCCTGTCTCTTACCATGTGATGTGGCACAATGGGGGTGTCTACACTGCAGAGTTTTTTTGGGAAAAACATTTGTTTTTCCGCAAAACCTTGAGTTATGTCCACACTGCAATCGCGTTCTTTAAAAAAAAAATTGAAAGAACAGAGGGGTTTTTCTGACATTGGCAAACCTCTTTCTATGAGGAAGCAACCTTTTCCCGAAAGAGTTCTTTCAGAAAAAGGAGTGTGTGGACAGGGAAGAGGGAGTTCTTTCGAAAGAAGAGGAAAGAGGAAAAAGCACAGGTGCCCTGGTGGCCACTCTGTCCATAGTAATCACAGTTGACATGCGAGATAGTGTCCATTCAGTGTGTACGCTATCTTTGAAAAAAGTAGATTGCCTTTTCGATGCGCTTTTGCTGTGTGGACGCTCTCTTTCCAAAGAAGTTTTTTCGGAAGATCTCTTCCAGAAAAGCTCCTTCCGAAAGAAGCCTACAGTCTAGACATAGCCTGGGTCTCCCTTTCAGGTGGGGTCTCTAGGCCCACAATGGACCGAAAGAACACTGCTTAGCTGCCAGGGTGATGGCATCATGTAAAAACCGGAACACAAGAAACACTGCGGTGGTGGGTTACTAGGCCCTGGCCTAGACTAGGGCTTTATTTCGAAATAAGCCCTCTTTGGTTGGATTAATAAGCAGAGCGTCCGCACTACCAAGCCTGTTATTTCAAATTGTGTACTCCTGCTTTCCTCGGGCAATAACGCTAATTTCAAAATCGTTATTTCGGAGTAGCAGCAGTGTGGATGCTCCGGGGTTGCTATTTTGAAATAACGACTCCCCAGAGTCATTTGAACTAATTACTCCCCAGTGCTTCCTGGGGCTCTAAGTCCGAGGTAGCTCATCCACATTAATGGAGCCTGCCTCAGACTAATTTCGAGGCTTCCTCGTAGTGTGGACACACTAGTTTGATTTTGTTAAATTGGGAGTTAAGTCGAATTTAGTTATTTCAAAATGGTTTCCTAGTGTAGACATACCCCAGGAGGCCCCAAGATTGACAGAGTGGCCACATTTAAAACCCAATTTAATCTCTTTGCTGGAATTTGCATTCTAGTGGCTGCACAAAGTAGGGGATCCTGCTGTCCATGGTAGCAAAGGAGCAGGACAAAGCTCCCTCCAGCTTCCCACAGAAATGCACCCTTTTATCCCTGTTTCCCATTTGGGTGCCTCAGAAGGGATCAGCCTCTCGGAAACGGAAAGCTAAATTTAGACGTTCAGCGCTGCTGAATAAACTCAGTGCATAATGACAATTAGCATAACAATCCTTCCTGCAATTAAGTAAAAAGTGGCTCTGTCCAAGAGGAAATTATAGCGTGAGGCCCTCTCATTGTTGTCTTTCAATATTGAGCCAGTGCGAGGCATCTACTTTTATACTGCTTTTTTTTTTGGATGGTTGCTCCCAGAAAATGCATATTCCAGGCATAGGGAGGGATTCTTCTGTCTGTAACCTTATTCTGATGTGTTATTTGTGCATACATTAAAAACGCAGCTTTGCGCACCGAGCGAGAATGAATTAGACTTTGCAAGCAAGCTGTCACCTGCTCTGAGAGGTGTGAAAAAATTATGAGCTGCATTGTAGTGGAAACCACAAATAGCATTTACTCCCTGAAGTAAACACATAAGTTTGAGCTGGGAAGTTGAAATTAAGTTTGATACAAAAATTAGATTTATTTGGTGGGCTGGGAAGGGGGAGACTGGCAAAGTATCGCGTGTCTCCCTTCAAAATCAAGCTACCCGCTTATTATTCATGAAAACAAACTAATCTCTAACCCTCTTCCCATTACCCCAGGTATTTGTAAAACTAACTCTCCTCACCCTCCCCGCAGCTCTCTGTCCAAATCTGACTGTCTCGTCAGCTCAACTAAGCCCTGCTGAAATTCACAAGGCCTTGAGTTCAAGTTGCTGATATTGTCTGGTATGGAAATGGTTAGATGGGATAGTTGATGCAGGTTGGTGTATCCCACACTGTCCTTCAAACAAGAACTTGGGATCACCAAATGAAATTAATAGGTACCAGGTTTAAAATAAACAAAAGGAAGTACTTCTTCATGCAACACACAGTCAACCTGTGGAACTCCTTGCCAGAGGCTTTTGTGAAGACCAGAACTTTAACAAGCTTCAAAAAAGAGCTAGATAAATTCATGGAGGATAGGTCCATCAGGATGTATCTACACAGGTGCGCTAGCTCGAAATAAGCTATGCAATTTGAGTTACATAAATTGTGTAGCTTATTTCAAGCTAGTCTACTTTGAAATTTGGCGCTGTCTACACAGTGCCAAATTTTGAAACAGACCACTATTCCGACAAGTCCCTTAATCCTCATGGAACGAGGTTTACTGGGACATCGGAATAGCAAGCCCGTTATTTTGATTGCATTTCAAAATAATGGGCATGCTGTTAAGACTTGGAAAATTCTATTTCGGGGTAGCAGACGTATCCTGAAATAGCTCTGCTGTCTAGATGTACCCTCAATGCTTATGAGTCAGGATGGGTAGAAATGGTGTCCCTAGCCTCTGTTTGTCAGAGCTGGGAATGGGTGACAGGGGAGGGTTCACTTGATGATCACCTGTTCTGTTCACTCCCTCTGGGTCACCTGGCATTGGCCATTGTCAGCAGACAGGCTACTGGGCTAGATGGACCTTTGGTCTGACCCAGTCTGGCCATTCTTATGTTTGACTCCCCCCATCCCACTCAGGCTTTTCATGGTTACTTGCAAGTTCCCCCTCCTCTCATTCTCTTCCATGCAGACTGACCCCTAGTCTGCACTGGCCTCAGACCCAGCTCTGCCTGGTTCTCTCCCAGGAAGAAAGGGATGAGCTACCTTTGGGAAGTTGGCCTTCTTGGCAAGAGGCATGTTGCTGGTGGGGATGGGGGGTTCCCTCCATTAATCCAGGAGGGAGGATTTCTCCTTACTCACTGCTGCTCTCTTGCAGTTTCTTTGGGCTTTCCTCAGTGCCAGCTCCTCAGGCGATTGGCTTAATGACTCTCTCCTGCACCCAGCTGCTGCAATCACTGCAATCACTCTGAGGAACCCAGCCAGGAATTCTCACAGTGTGGACTCCTCCCGTGGTGGCATGGCACATGGGCCCTGTGCTCCCAAGGCCTAATATTGCCATTCCTCCCTGTGGTACATTACGACAACTGGGCCAGATTTCTACAAGCACTTTGCACCCTCTCTGTTCTCAATGCTGGGAGTGATAGTTTCCATGGCGACGCCACTGGCTGCTTAGCCTTTTGGAACATCTGGCCTGCTGCCTATTGGCCTAGCGGCATTTCTGCACTGGGCCTATACCCCTGGCTATGTCTACACTGGCAGCTTCTTGCGGAAGAACTGTTTTTGGAAGAGTTCTTGCACAAAAAGTCTTCCACAAGAGCACGTCTACACTGGCATGTGCTTTTGTGCAAGAGCATCCATGGCAGTGTGGACGCTCTCTTGTGCAAGAAAGCTCTGATGGCCATTTTAACCATAGGGGCTTCTTGCGCAAGAAATTCATGTTGCCTGTCTACACTGCCCTCTTGTGGAAGAGCTCTTGCACAGGAGGGCTTATTCCTCGTGGGGAGAGGAATAACTCTTCCGGAAGAAGCCCTGTTTTACAACGCTAGACTGTAAATTTACTTGCGCAAAAATGCGCGTGCAGTGTAGACAGCAGGCAAGGTTTTGCGCAAGAATGGCTGTTCTTGTGCAAGAAGCTGCCAGTGTAGACATAGCCCTGGATTGCAAGGGAAAAGGCGATACAGTCGGGGAACACTTGTGCTCTTCACCCTGGATTGGAACAGGGTGGCCTGTCATGCCAGAGGGAAGACGGGGGGGCGATGATGATTAGCCAGTTTCCAGTAGCTCTCAGAATGTGAGGGCACCGCACCCATGAGGGAGGCATGAATCCTGCTCAGAGGAGGTTAACTCCCTGGGGTGCATTTCTTGCCCTTCCCCATCCTCTGCTTTTCCCTGCATCTCTACCCTTCCTCCTGTCTCCTCGCCCGCAGCAGCAGACAGGACTGGTTTTATGCCTAGTTTGTTTTCTGTGCTATAACGCAAGCAGAACAGATGGAGAAATGTTACCTATTTTTAGCACATTGTGCTGTGTATAGTGGTTTCCTTTGAATAAATGTGTTACGACACCCACGCATGACCCTACCGTCTGGGACTGTACAGTCCAGGGACGGCACAGGGGACCCTCATGTTCCCCTAGGAACATTTCCGGCCTGCCACCACTGGGGCTGGAGTGAAGACAGATTGAAGTGGATCTGCCAGCAAAAAGGCACATTTCCCCTCCTTTGTACCCCGCATTTTATAATTTTCAAGAGTGCTCGTTCCTGTCTGTTTTCTGCAAATACTATTTCCACTGCGGGGGGGAAAGGCACAAGGGGAGCACTTCCACTTTGAGCAGATGTGGTAAAACTGCCATCTCGTTCCAGAGAGAGGAAAGAAAAAAACCCTCTTTTTTGCCAGAGGAAATAGTAACATTTTGGTCCTGGATTAGATTAAAGAAAATCTATTTTCACTAGTAGAGCCTGAGTTTTGCAAAGCTCCACACTGCTGCTCTCTGCACGCTTTCTGAAGGGCGAAGCCTTTGTCCCTGTGCGAAACAAAAGAGTCCTGCAGTGTCTGTGTTTTGTCTACACTGCACAGTTTTGTCACCAAAACCTTCCTTTTGGTGACAAAACAGTGAGAGCAGTTCACACTGCAACATGACTTTTATTGGGAAAAAAGCCCAGTTTCGGTGACAAAAAACTTCTACCCCTGTGGACTTTTCCTTCTCCTCTCCTTGTCTTTTTGACAGGCTGTGTCTACACTACACTTCTTTTTCAGAAAAAGGTACGCAAATTGCGCTCCGCAATTTGCAGACCTTTTTCCTGTTCTTTTTTCAGAAGAGGCTTTTCCAAAATTTGGCCCATCTACACTGGGCCAAATTTTGGAAAAAAACCCTCCTCTTTCAGAAGAGCCCTTCTTCCTCATGAAATGAGGTTTACAGGGCTTCCGAAAGAGTGGTCTTCCAAAAAAAATTTCAGAAGAGCAGATGCGTTCCCTGGATGCGGCGGAGTTTTTCCGGGATACCCCGCTATCCTGGAAAAATTCCACAGTGTAGACATAGCTGCAAAGAGCCAGTGTAGACTGTGCTGTTTGTTTTCTCGAGAGAACTGGCTTCCACCAGTATCCCACAATGCCTGCCCTGATCCCATTGCTCAGTGTTTTGATTTCTGCTGCCCTGCAAGCATGTACCCCTCCCCTTTCAAAGCTCCAGGGAGTGTCTGTCAGCTGAGTGAGCTGTTCTGTTTGGGGAACAAATGAAGTGCAAATCATTGGAATGCTGCTGTTCTGCCCTGTACTAGGAACACAGCAGGCTGCTGCTGCAGGGGGTAGGGGATAAACACTGCGCTGCTTTGACTTTCCTTAGCAAGAGGAGCTCTCAGAGCTACTCACCTCCTCCTTCCTACAATATTGCATTCTGGGATACATACCCACCGTGCACTGTTCACATTGTCAATGGTAGTGCCCCCAGTGTGGACATGATCTGTCGATAGAAGGGAGCAAGTGTGAACCCCCTCTGGTGATTTGTGGTTTTTTGACTTTTGAGTGTTGACATAAGTTTTGTCAACAAAACTTCGTAGTGTAGTTTTACCCTACATCCCTTAACCTTCCTGCTCTGTGTCTCTGTCTTTGCGGTTACATATCAAGTTTCTTGCTATGTTATTATCTATACCAATATACATAGCAATGCAGATACCAGCAAGAGCAATTTGGGAATCTATGGACCCAGAATCTTCTTATCTCCCCTGATGTCCCAAGTGTGCTGCAGTGACAAATATGCATGGGTGCAAGTGTGTGGGGAGGGTCACCATTTCCACAGCACCCCAAATCCCTTGGTCTTTGTTTGCCCCAGTTGTGGTACGTATGGTCTTGTCTTGCCTGTGCAAATGGAGTCAAACCGTGTTGTAATCATGGTAAAGGAAGCTTGTTCTCTTCAGGGGAGTGTCTGTCAGTAATGTGGTTCCTCCACCACACTATTCACTGTCGTACAGCTAAAAACCGAGTGCTCCTTGAAGGCTGTGTTTGCTATAGAGCACCGGTAAGCCCCCATGTGCATGATAAATGGCAAACACAACTGGGTTGGGAAGCAGTATGGTAAGCTGCTTAGGGGCAGTTGTGGTGCAGATGAGCCATTCGTGGCTTCTGAAACTGGATCCAAAGCCCATTTAAGCCAATGGGAATCTTTCCATCCACTTCAGTAGACCGTAAAGGAGGCCCACTGCAAACAGCTTATGTAACACGTCCGGTGAGCGTGAGGTGTCTCCCCCCAGTGGCTCATATCCTCTCCACCATGCCTGGTTGAGGCTACATCTACACTGCAGCACTATTTCGGGATGCTAGAGCTATCCCGAAATAGCTATTCTGCATCTTTTGAGCATGCCCTTTATAATGGGCTCACTATTCCAACATCCCTGTAAAGCTCATTCCACGAGGAGTAAGGGACGTTTCAGAATAGCGAGTTATTGCGCCAAATGAGCTATTTCGAAATAAGCAATGCAATTTGTGTCGCTCAAATTGCATCTCTTATTTCAACCTACAGTGCAGTGTAGATGCCACCTTAGGGTGTGTCTACACTGTACCCGTAGCTCAAAATAAGCTATGCAATTTGAGCGACGCAAATTGTGTAGCTTATTTTGAGTCGATTTCAAAATAGTTTCTTTTGAAATTTGGCGCTGTATACAGAGCACTTACTGCAAAATAAATCGCTATTCTGAAATGGCCCTTACTCCTCATGGAATGAGGTTTACAGGGACATCGGAATAGCGAGCCCATTATAATTTCATAATAACAGGAGCACTCAAAAGACATGGAATAGCTATTTCGGGATACCTCTGGATCCCAAAATAGTACTGCAGTGTAGACATAGTCTAAGTGTCCTCAGAGAGGAGAAACACCTGCTACTTCTCATAGCTAGCACAGTTGTTTATTCGGCACAAAAGGGAAGAGGTGCGTATACTCTCCTCATGGACCTGAAGGTCCAGAATCTGTTCCTACAATTGTCTCTTCTCTTCCAAATGCACCTGCGGCCAAACATTGCCATAGCAACCCTTTGAGAGTCCAGGGCATGGCTGCCCTTCCTGAATGCTGGAGCCCCAGAAGGGCCCTGGAATCTAGGCTCAAGGTGATGCAATGTGACGTAAGAGGTAGGACGCAACGCCACAATTGAAATGGGAAAGACCCATCTATTCATGTAGAAGCCATGGGGAGGGGGATGAGGGGCTCCCCATATGGGCTTCCCATACTGGCCCTGAGAGAGCTGAATTGGGCCAAGTGGGCCCAATCAGTTAGGCTGCACTCAGGGGAGAATAAAGCCTGGGAGGAAAGTCCTGGTTAGGAGAGATTAATTGGTGTGGGAATGGTGGGAGGGGACTTAGATGAAGATAGGAAATGGGAAGCAGAGAGCAGGCAGGGAGGAATCTGCGGTCACGCCCTGGGAGGAGGGCGGTGTGTCTGGGTATATAGAGCCAAGTAGCCCAGGCTTACTCCCTGGGAGGAGGGCGTTGAGAGGCTGGAGATCCAGGTGGGGAGGAAGAGGCTCAAGGGATCCAGGTGGGGAGGAAGAGGCATCAGGCTGAAGGAGGGAACTACACTTTGGCTGCAGTTTAAAGGGTCCCTGAGCTGGAGTAGAAGGGATAGAGATTTCCCTACCAGCCACGGAGGGGATGGCACCTGGGACAGTGAATGGAAGGACTGTCTGAGGCTGCTGATGAGCAGAGTTTTTCCCAGAAGGTGAAACCACTCAGTGAGCTAGCTGGAGGGCCACGTCATGAAGAGGATGCTGTACATAAGAACACTTATACTGGGTTAGATCAAAGGTCCATCTAGTCCAGCATCCTGTCTTCTCACAGTGGCCAATGCCAGATGCCCCAGAGGGAGTGATCCAAAACAGGGAATCATCAAGTGATCTCTCCCCTGTCATCCATTTCAGCCCCTGACAAACAGAGGCAAGGGACACCATCCCTACCCATTCTGGCTAGCAAGTATTAATGGACCTAACCTCCATGAATTTATCTAGTTCTTTTTTGAAGTCCTGGTCTTCACAATATCTTCTGGCAAGGAGTTCCACAGGTTGACTGTGCGCTGTGAGAAGAAAAACTTTATTTTGTTTGTTTTAAACCTGCTACCTGTTAATTTCATTTGATGACCCCTAGTTCTTATATTATGGTTCATGGAGTGAAAGAAGACTGAAAAAGGAGAAAGAGACAGAATAAAACCCCAGGAGAGGTTGTCAGCCATGCAGAGTTAATCCCCAGATTGGCCAGGGGTGGATGCCATCTATGGTGAGTAGAGCACCCAAGCGGGAAGGGCAGAGATCTCAGTCAGCTGGTGAAAGAAGGCTGGACAAAAGGAGAAGGAAAATTCTGCTCTTCCTAACTGACTTACCAATGCAGTGGAGCATTGCGAGGAACTTCCTTTAGATTTTGTATTCATGCAGACACTGTGCAATGAATGAGGTGACTCTACAGTATATAGGGAAAGGGAAATCAGGTAAGGAAAGTGTCTTATTGTTTCTTACCCATGGTGTAAGAAAACAAAACCACTCTTATCTCCCTCATTATTTTGATTTCAAATATCTCTCTGCAGCTGGTCACAAAAAGACACTTAAAATTATTTAAAAAATACGGAGATGCCTTTTTTTCATTCTTTAACCATGCAAAGAGCAAATGATTGCAAATGTCATAGCGTTGCTATAATAGCAAAATTGCTAGAATCAATCAAACCAGGAGCAAATGTGTGTATCGAGGAGTGATTTGAAGGCAAGTAAATGCAAAGCAGAATTATTTTTAAAAAATTGTAAAAAAAATAAAAGCCTTTCTTTACTAACACACAGCATGTTGACAATTTTTAATACCAAGGATTTTCTGTGGTCCATAGAAGCCTAGAGCCTAAACTGCTGAGGATTGTCTCATTTAGGCCTTGTCTGCGCTGGCACATTTGTGGCCAAAAACTGCCTTTTGGTGACAAAACAGTGAGAACATTTACATTGCAATGCGACTTTTGTCAGGAAAAACATCCAGTTTTGGTGACAAAAAACTTCCACCCCTGGGAGAGACTTTTGTCTTTTCCCCTCCCTTTATTGTTGACAAAGTGCCAGTGTGGACTCTTCTGTTTGTTTTATCCAGATAACTGGCTTCTGCCTGTATCCCACAATACCTGCCCTGATGGCTCTGCTCAGCATTCTGTGATCTCTGCTGCCCTGCTGGTATGCGCCCCTCCCCTTTCAAAGCTCCAGGAAGTATCTGACAGCTGAGTGAGCTGCTCCATTTGGGGACCAAACAGAGAGCAAATCATTGGAATGCTCCTGTTCTGTCCTGCTAGGAACACAGCGGCAGGCAGACTGCTGTTGCAGGGGGAAGGCTGGAGAGACTGCTGTGCTGCTTTTTGACATTCCTCAGCACAGAGAGCTCACAGAGCTACAAGGGAATCCCAAGAAGCACAGGGATCACGTCAGCCTTCCCACCACACTGCACTGTGGGATGCTTACCCACAATGCTTTGCTTTGTTGTCAGGGTGCTAGCCATGTGGCCATGAAATGTTGACAATGGGAGACAGAAAAACTGGTTTGATCGGTTTTCACTTCTGGTGACTTTTTGCATGTGGACAGCACCTTCCCAGTATAGACACAGCCTTAGAAAAGTACAGCTAGGATCAGAGCAGAGACAGAAGCGAAGGGGAGGAGAATTGCATGCTCAGAGGCCTTGAAAATCACAGGATAAAAAATAAGCCCCGGAGAGCTTCCAGCCTGTGGAGATTGGTGAGAGAATACACACTGCCATCCTCATAAGCCCACTGCATGAAGGTCTGGTTGGAAATAAACTGACTTACACACGTTTTCCATGTTACGTAGGCTACACTGGATTCTGTTCGTACAGCGAGAACAAGAGGAAGTTTCGAAGAAGAAAAATGCCAACAAATCCACTCCACCCTGAGATCTGGCCAACAAAAACACCACCTTCTTGTCTGTGCGATGTATGAAAAGGCCTAGGAGCTTTGAGAGAGATGAAACTAATAAGGCTCTCTAGAAATGTAATAGCAATTACTCCAAAAGCCTATTGAATTTGATAGGGTGAGAACCCTTCTGTAGTTTTTTTTTATCCTTTAGATTTCTAATGGAGGAATAGAATTCTCTAGCCGGGCCATTAGGATGGATATAAATACATCAAAACCAGTAGAAAAGTTATAATTATCTTTCAATTCCATGGGGCTGATCCATAAGGTGGGGAGATGAGGGATGTGTGTGTCTCAGCCAGAGCTTCTTAAATGCGATGTGCATTTAGCACTCCCGCCTGCACTGTAATTCTTCCACCAACATGACATGAAGTTGTCTGTTTATCATGCAAATCCAAGCATGTTCTAACCTCGTCTGGAGGGCAGGTGCCTGGTTTGTACCTGGTGCATCTTGTCTGCTTTTCCTCTAATGACAGCCAGGCAGGCATGTTCCAGAATTCCCTCCCCGGGAGGGTGTGATGCAGCGAGGAAAATGCAGGATTATTTTATGAATACTGTGTGTGACTCAGTTTCCCTGTTCAGTAGCATACTGCTGCCTGACTGAGTGTTTGGCTCTAACTCACAGGAGGATGCAAAATGGGTTGTTATGGAGCCAAATAGGAAAAGGAAACCAATGAAACAGATGAGAGAGCCTTATAAACCCAGCTTCTGGGACCAAGCCTATTCAACATATTCATAAATGAACTGGAGAAAAGGGTAAACAGTGAGGTGGCAACATTTGCAGATAATACTAAACTGCTCAAGTTAAGTCCAAAGCAGACTGTGAAGAGTTTCAAAAGGATCTCACAAAACTGGGGCTATGTTTACACTATGTCTGCAATTTGCATAGCTTTTTCCGATTGCTTTTCCGGAAGAGGCTCTTCTGACATTTGGCCCCTTGTAGATGGGGCCAAATGATGGAAAAGCCTCCTCTTTTGGAGGAGCCCTTATTCCTCATAGAACAAGGTATACGGGGCTCCCCAAAAGAGCGCATTTGCTCTTCCACAAAAAAAAAAGCAGTGTAGACAGCCTAGGAGACTGGGCAACAAATTGGCAGATCAATTTTAATGTTGATAAATGCAAAGTAATGCATAGTGAAAAATATAACCTCAACTATATGTGTACAATGATGTGGCTTAAATTAACTCATACCACTCAAAAGGGGGATCTTGGCATCATTGTGGATAATTCTCTGAAAACATCTACTCAGTGTGCCGCAGCAGTCAAAAAAGCAAACAGGATGTTAGGAATCATTAAGAAAGGGATAGAGAATAAGACAGAGAATATCTTCTTGCCTCCATGTAAATCCATGGTATGCCCATATCTCAAATACTGTGTGCAGATATGGTCACCTTATCTCAAAAAAGATATTTTGGCACTGGAAAAAGTTCAGAAAAGGGCAACAAAAAATTATTAGGGGTATGGAACAGCTGCCCTATGAAGAGAGATTAATAAGACTGGGACTTTTCTGCTTGGAAAAGAAACAACTAAGGGGGGATAGAATAGAGGTCTATAAATCATGACTGGTGTGGAGAAAGTAAATAAGGAAAAGTTATTTACTTGTTCCCATAACACAAGAATGAGAGGTCACCAAATGAAATTAATAGGTAGAAGTTTTAAAACAAACAAAAAGGCACATTGTGAAGGCCACTTTAAGGGTGCATCTACACAGCAGGGCTTAACTTGAAACAAGCTATGCAAATTGAGCTACGTCAATTGTGTGGCTTATTTCAAAATTGGGAGCATCTACACAGCACTTATTTCGAAATAGAGCCCTCTTCCCCCGATTTCCCTTACTCCTCGTACAATGAGGGTTACAGGAGTCAGAGTAAGCAGTCCTCCAGCTTGACAGGATTTCAACATTATTTCAAAATAACGCTAGTTATTTCAACATGTTGCTTTATAGATGTACCGGGTTCAAGAAAGAGCTAGATAAATTCATGGAGGATGGGTCCATCAATGGCTATTAGCCAGGATGGGTAGGAATGGTGTCCCTAGCCTCTGTTTGTGTGGAAATGGGCGACAGCGGAGAGACAGAAGTTGAAGCTAAGTAAGAGACCATGTGTGTAGGTCTCTTTGGCTATCTCTACACTCGCGGCTTCTTGCACGAGAAATATGCAAATGAAGCTAAGCGTGGAATATCGCCGAGCATCATTTGCATACCTAATGAGCCACCATTTTTGCAGAAGAGGCTCTTGCGCCAGAAGGAGCTGTCTACACTGCCCCTTCTGATGCAAGAAAAACCCTCTTGCGCAATGCCGTTAGTCCTGAAAATAATTGGCGTAGCGGCATTGTGCAAGAGCATTTTTCTTGCGCAAGAAGGGGCAGTGTAGACAGCTCCTTCTGGTGCAAGAGCCTCTTCTGCATAAATGGCGGCTTATTAGGTATGCAAATGAGGTTCGGCAATATTCCACACTTAGCCTCATTTGCATATTTCTCGCAAGAAGCCGCGAGTGTAGACATAGCCTTTGGCTCTTCTGAGTCCAGCTGTCTGAGCATTGTGAACCTTTTGAGCAAAATAGATTGTGCTGTACTTGGAAGAAGCTGTTTCTCCTTCTCTGCATTCTGGGTGCCACGCTCACTGGCCTGTTGAATAACGTGGCTGGCAACCAAGATGGAAGCCAGAGACCCAGTTGGAGAGTAGCTGGAGGACTGAAGAGAGGCCCAGTGAAGCAGTCTGCCCAGGGACCATGACAGCGGGTAGGGCAAGAGTGTTCTCAGTCACGGGACATTTGATGGGAACCCTCCAAAAACATACTGATGTCTATGAGAGATCGTTTTGTTGTGTTGGAGGTTTGTGCAGACACCGGCAGGACAAATCTTCTCAAAAAGAGAGCAGCAAGGAGAAGGGGAGGATGGGAATTCATGCAGCAATAATTGCTTGGACAGAGTGGGATCCACCTCTGTGTAGAGGGGCCATCAGCCACACTAAATAAGACTTAACTGGAGATGCTGGCTTTCCATGCAGGGGTTAGTTTCACCCTTAGGAAGTTTAACAGGGATGTCAGAAATATCCCACATGGCAAGTAAGAAATACATTGGATTATTCACTCAGCCACACATCTGGCTCTCCAAAGACCAACAGAACCAACCTATTACAGTGTAAGTGGCCTGCATTCTTTGGGGTGGGAGAGTTCTAGATGCCATAACTATTTTAAAACATTGCCTTGCAAATGGGGGGAGGGGAGGAGAAGGAAGCTGCAGATTGGCAGAGGGGGCTGCTATGTAATTAAACATTAAAAACCACAATTATACTTTCCCTATTGAAAACAGGCACTTAGAAGATCACCGCCCTGAAAATGCTTCAGGAGTAATGGCAACTACTTATTAAAGCAGACAAAGAAAACTGATTCTATTTTGTCCGGTAGTCAACTGTCCTAGTGTTAAAGTTAGTTAGAAATGCTGGTAGAGTAATCAGGAAATTAGAGGGACTTTAAATTTAGCTCGAATGATTTTACATCTGTTGCAAAAGGGCTGAGCTAAATATAAACAGAAAAGAAAGGAAAATCTCCTACATTAATTATCTAAGGAATAAGAAGTCTTAAAAATTGTCTTTGGGCTTTATTGTGTAATATTGTTATTAAATAATTCTCTTCTCTTATAACAACTAGGATTTCAGAACAGGTCTCTTTTCACTCTAACTTTTTGTTTTGCTAAAGATAATGTATTTAAGCTGGTGACCTGAGTTTTTATACAGCACAATTATTATGGTTCCTAATCAGTGAGATGTAAGTAACTGCACCATTTCTCCGCTTCCTGCAAACAGCCAGTTCATCTTGTAAAAATGTCTCCAAACCCACAAGTGGCTGTTGATGGTGTTCATAGAAATCAAACCCTCCTACCATCCAGCCCTCTGCTACTTGGCTGATTTTATTCCAGGGGGTGAGGCTTCTGCTCAGACCTGATGCTTGCATTTGTCAGCAGGATATTTGAGGAACAGAGAAAGTCCTGAAGGTTAGTATTCTGCAGGTGTGTCGTCAAGGCAAAGGGAGACTTTTCAGGAGTAGGATTGCCTTGATTAAGTTAAATACTACATCATGTGCCTGGAATTCTAAACAAGGAAAGGCCCTGATGAACTTTTTCAGATAAATGAACACAAGTCACAAAACACAAAACTGAACAGGAGAGAAAGTGAAATCACCTTGAAAGAATTCATGCAACCTGGGCAGAAGTTCATGTCTCAGGGCACAGGCAAGTTTGCAGGCTAGGTACCAGTGCCTCGGTTCAGAGAAGTGTTTAAACATGGGCTTAACTTTAAGGCCAGCTGACTCCAATGGGACTGCCCAGGGGGTGAAAGAGAGCACCGTCTGAAATGCTGTGCCATGTTGGAGCCCTAGTGCATGGCCCGAGTACAGGTTCCTGATGAAGCCAATGGCACTTTGGCATTGATCAAAGCTATTGTCTTAAACCAAGAGCCTCTAAAAAAGCGATTTAGTAATCTCTTTGGCTAGGGACTACCACATCCCAGAGGTGAAGCAGGTTACAGATAATAAAATCATAGAACAGTAGAACTTGAAGGGACCTGGAGAGGTCATCAGGTCCAGTTCCCTGCCCTCATGGCAGGACCAAGCACCATCTAGAATATCCCTGACCGATGTTTATTTAACCTGCTCTCAAAAATCTCCAATGATGGAGATTTCACAACCTCCCTAGGCAATTTATTTCAGTGTCTAACCACCCTGACAGTTAGGAAGTTTTTCCTAATGTCCAACCTAAACCTCCCTTGTTGCAATTTAATCCCATTGCTTCTTGGGGATAACAGCTTTCAAGCATCTAAAAGGGTGTTACAAGGAGGAGGGAGAAAAATTATTCTCTTTAATCTCTCATGACAGGACAAGAAGCAATGGGTTTAACTTGCAGTAAAGGAAGTTTAGGTTGGACATTGGGAAAAACTTCCTCACTGTCAGGGTGGTTAAACACTGGAGGTTAATAACCTGCTAGGGAGGTTGTGGAATCTCCATCATTGGAGATTTTTGGGAGCAGGTTAAACAAACATCTGACGGGGATGATCTAGATGGTGCTTAGTCCTGCCGTGAGGGCAGGGGACTGGACTTGATGAACTTTCAGGGTGCGTCTACACAGCACCCTTACCTTGAAATAAGCTACACAATTTGTGCTACGTGAATTGCGTAGCTTATTTCAATGTTATTTTGAAATAGCTTATTTCAAAACATCCCTTATCCCTCATTAAATGAGTTCTACAGGGACGTCAGAATAGTGAGCCCGTTATATTTCGGGAGATATCCCGAAATAGCTCCACTGTGTAGATGTAGCCTCACGGTCCCTTCTAGTTCTAGTATTCTCTGATACCCCAGGTGAAAGGGGGAAGCGGTGCATCTGGCTTTCAACAGGTGCCCTATCATTTTGCTCAGCACCCCCTTGTGAATAAAGCAATATATTTGCTTTTGAAATCTATAGGTTTAAAAAAGGCCTGTATGGATTTTCTATTTCCTTTGCAAGTCAGAAGGGAGATTACACACTCATTTCTCAAGCACCGAAGAGCCGTGCACAAAAGCCTTAACAACGGCTATTGTCAGGGGAAAAAAAAAATCCCCCATCCATCTTCGATCAGCGTCAGTGGAGCCCTTTGAAATCTGTGATTGCGCTCTTGTGCACTGAGGAGTGCATGATAATGGGGGCCAGAATTAGGGACTAAAGCAAGAGCTGAACATTTCATTCGGAAGAAAATACAAGATGTTACCTGTAAATAGCACAGAGCTATTCTCACCCCATTGACAACCTCTTGGTCACAGACATTTATCCATGCTCTGTCCAGGGCTGGATAATTCATAAGAGCCACCCTTATCCTGGGCTAAGCAAAAGCAGCTTACGGCTATGTGCTTTTTAAAGAAAAAGAGGATTTTTGTGGTGAAGCCATTGAATAGGGTTCAGAGGGACCTGGATTCTCTTCCTTGCTCTGCATGATCTTGGGCAAATCACTCAGGGTATGTCTACACTTGCAGCCTGTTTCGGAAGAGGGCTGCAAATGTAGGCATTCAGAATTGCAAATCAAGTCCGGGATTTAAATATCCCGCGCTTGATTTGTATCTTCCCGGCCAGGCGCCATTTTTTTTTTTTTTTTTTTTTAAATTTACAAGCCCGGAATAACTGCCTGCGTCTACACACAGCAGTAAAACGGGTGTTTGAAATAAAGCCCTATTTCGAACTACCTGTTATTCCTCCTGCAATGAGGTTTAACAGGTAGTTCGAAATAGGGCTTTATTTTGAACGCCCGTTTAACTGCCTGCGTCCACACGCGGCAGTGATTTTGGGCTTGTACATTTCAAAAATGGTGCCCGGCGGAGAAGATGCAAATCAAGCGCGGGATATTTAAATCCCGGGCTTGATTTGCTATTCCAAATGCCTACATTTGCAGCCCTATTCCAAAACAGGCTGCAAGTGTAGACATACCCTCAGTCAGTGCCACAGTGCCCCTTGTCTCACCAAGGGGTCGTGAAGCGAAATTCATTAATGTTTGTGCACTGATCAGATCCAAGTGTGATGGGTGCTTGGATAGTGAGAGAGCCCCTAGCTAGACCAAGTAAATCAGTCCTGAATCATGCCATTCCTTGTGCTTTTATACAGCATCTCTGCATCCTCCATGAGTTGAAGGGTTAGGTCTGGCTGAAGGTGGGCAGATCAGATAAGAACAGAGTGATTTGGAACGTCACTCACAATTCATCCGGAATCATTTTTGAGGACTGGAAATGTTCAGCAAAACTTTAAAAACCTTATCCCTAGAGCGACTCACAGCTCACGTCCAGTTGTGAGCTGTTGTCTCTAACCTGCCCGGGGCGCCGTGTGGGTGGAGATCTGGAATAAGTCCGCACTTGACTTGTCCATCTTGTAGCTGTGTTAATACTTCAGCAAACCCATTTTGCTAAATTGCTTGCGACGCCTACTAAAGGCTGTGGCTGTGAGCCAGCTCCTACTGAAATCTCCCCATTGAGTTCAGTGGGAATTGGAACATGCCCTTTTTGCAGCAATGACAATATTTTCTCTGGAAAAGAGGCAAGAAGAAGCCCAACACGTAGAGAAGGATGTGTCAGAAATCCAAAAATGTTGAGGCTTTGTGCGTACTGTGTGAAAACCTACAATGATCAAAGCACAGGCTGCAATGCCAAATTAGAAACAGAGGGCCTGCTTTTCTCTTCTACTCTGCCATAGCAAATGATTCCAGTGGAGTTACTCCTGCTTTACACTGGAGTAAGTGAGAACAGATTCATGGCTGCCATTGATTTCCATGGAGCTACATTGGTTTACACCAGCTGAGGATCTGACCTAGAATTGGAGATATGGCCCATTGAGTATAAATCTAACATTGGACGAGTCTAGGAGCTCTGAAAAATTCTCTCTTCTACCCTTTGTGGGGTGGAGATTCTCAGATGTGCCCGTTTTCTGTTTCCAGATAGCTGCACTAATACAAAGGTCATGAGTAGTCCTTAGAGACTAACACAAATATGTGGTATCATGAGCTTTCGTGGGCAAAACCCACTTCCTCAGATGAGCAGAGTGGGAAATATAAAGGTAGTTGCTTTATCTAGATCTTCTCTGCTAATGGCCCATTCATTAGTTAGTAAGTTGCAGCCTCCCATCCTGCAGAAACGGCACATCGCATTTGCATTAAAGCTGAATTCATTCTTCGCTGTTAGTACTGAGAAATTTCATGATTGGCTACTTATTTTAAAATATTTATTTTTATTGTCATTCTTATAAAACTAGCTAAATAAGGAAGCATCCACTAACAGGACACTTGGTATTAATCATATCACGCCGCACATTGGCAATAGCAATATAAACAAAGTGTGGGATATGATGTAATATGTAACACTTTATTTCTGCACAATGACCTTCATGACTCACTCCTGAGTTATAACAAAAGACAGGACTACGCAGCACTTTAAAGACTAACAAGATGGTTTATTAGGTGATGAGCTTTCGTGGGCCACAATGTCTAAATCATTGTAATCTATTGAGTCTTTCTGCAGACTCAATAATGAAAATAATGTTCTTTACTGGACCTAAACAGAATAGAAACACAAATATGGTGCTTTGCATGTTCTTGTCTTTGTTGTTTCTTTTGCTTTTTGGGGTTGCTTTTCTCTTTTAAGACTTGTTAGCTAGTAAGGCTGCAGCAGTGAGAAGTGACATTAACCAACACAGGCCACGTCTATACTAGTGAGAAGACTGATGCTGCGGCAGTCAATCTTCTGGTGATTGATTTAGCAGGTCTAGTAAAGACCCACTGTAAGAGTTCTCACTCAGTCCTGAGCCCCTGCCCAGTGCTCGGGCCTGTACTTCCTAGCCCGGCGGCCCCTTTAAGACCAGGGGCCCTAAGGCTGGCAGGCAAGCGAACAGCTCTTAGGGTTGCCAGGTGTCTGGTATTGACTCAGACAGTCCGGTTTTTTCACCGGTAAAAAAATTTTTTTTACCTGTCCGGTAAAAAAATTTAATTTAGAAAATACCGGACGCCTAAAATGTCCGGTATTTTCTGTTTTTTTCCCCTGCCAGAAGGAGAAAATACCGTACACCTGGCAACCCTACACACACTCAGCAACTGGGCCCAGCCCCAGCCGCCCCCCCCCGGACACTCTGCCAGGCCCCCCCCGACTCTCCCCACCCCCGTTTACCTGGTTCCGCAGGGGCTTGTCTTGTGGCCGGAACAGAAAAACAAAATGGCCGCCAGCAAAAAAGTCTCTTCTTAAAGGGGCCATCCTGATTTTTTATTTATTTATTTTTAGTAGCTGCTGCCGGGGTCCTTTTTTTTTTTGCTCAACAACTTTGGTCTCCCCCTTTTTTTTCTCAACAGAATTTTTTTCCCAGTGTTTTTTTTTGGGGGTGGGTGGGTGTGTTTGGTATTTTTGGTTAAACCATCTGGCAACCCTAACAGCTCTCAAAGTCAAAATGGTGGCCCAAGCCCTGGTTCAGGACGGGGCAGGGAAACAAACAGCTTTCACGGCACAGCTGGGAAGGGGGAGACTGCCACCCAATATGCAGGTGGCAGGGGGGACGCGGGCCCTCCTTACTCCACTACGTCCCAGCCCAGGGCCCTAGCAGTGGCAGCCTTGGCAGCCACTGGGGTCAGCAGAGAATCTATTCTGAAGCATGCTGACACACCTTAATGGGTGATAAGGTCCACTTGACCATCCCCCGCTTCCCCTGGGCCACTTCCAGACTCCCCCTCAGTTTGTACCTGGCTCCCAGGCAGTGGTCAGTTCACAGGGTCTGTCTGGTCCAACTTTATGTGTAGGGAGAAAAGGGTCTCTCCTCAAGGCCTGGTGGCCCGGGCCAGTCGTCCGCCTCGGCCAACTCCTCGGCGTCCTCAGGGTAAGCCTCTCCTCCCTCTGACAGCTGGCCCCCTACTGAGCTTCTGGGCTCAGTTTTTATACTTCCTGCCCCTCCCCTAGGCCTCTGTGGGCCTAAAGGGGCAGGCTCCATTTCAGCCCGCCCAGGCTCAGAGAGGGGTTCTTCCTCCTTGGGGTCAGTGAGCGGCCAACCCTGCTCTCTACACCCGCTAAATCAAATGCAGAGGGCACCCCTCGATCTGCGAGGTGTAAAGGAAGTGGATGGGAGCATTTTCTCCTGTCGAACTCCCGTTGTGAAGCCAGCGTGAAAGATTGAATTAAGGTACGTCTATGCCAGCTACACAATTAACGTTGCTGAAGTTGCATTTCTTAATTTCAACTTGCAGATAAGCATAGACGTGGTCATACAAATATCACCTTTCACAGCAGCAGACTTACTCAGCCCTGGAATCCCAGGGACAAATTGAGACTTGGAGGAGTGGTCTATAGGGGGAAAATAGCAGATGGGAAGATTGAATAACAGGCTGGTGGAGGGAGTGGAGGTCATGGGTGATGGGAAGTGAGTGCTTCAGCTGGAGGAGCCACCATCCCAGGCCTGGAGCCTGACAGTACTGTCCCCAGGAAAGACAGTAAAGGGAAGTAGAGGAGGGCAGGATAAGGCTGCTGCCAGAGGTTCTGTGGGTTGGGACCCAGAGTAGTGGGCGGGCCGGGTCTCCCCCTTTCCCCTAGCTGCCTGCTTCTCTAGCATCAGTCTCTCCAGAGGGGGACAGGATCCAACCCCTGCCCCATGGGCAGCACCTCTGCTTTGCACTTTTCCTCCCCTTCCCGCCCAGGAGGCATGCAGCTGGTGGCTGCATTTGAGAAACACTGTGCTAGAGCATAGGTGTCATGGGGTGGGACTCACCGCCGCGGCACCTCCTGCTCGTAGCTCTGGGGAATTAGTTCTTTCTCAGCAGGGCGTCCTCACTGGGTGGTGTCTTCCCCATCTGCACTCCACGCTCTTGTTCTGGACCCGCGTCGCTCCCAGACCACGGTGTCCTCTTCAGGACGTTGCTTTCGGCAGTGTCCATTCCAATGGTCTTTTGTCCCTCTTTTTTTGGGGGGGGGGAAGGGGTTATCACCAGTCCTTCATCTATCACCTGCCGCCATGGCCAACTGCTGCCTTAATCTAGCCCCTCACTTCAGGGGCAAGCCACAGTCCTTCCAGGCCACACAACAATGGTGGCTGGACATCGTGCAATGAGAAAGGGGGGAACCCAGGCCTGCCCACGATTCTGGGTCCCAAACTGGGAACCTCTGGCAGCAGCCTTGTCCTGCCCTCCTCTACTCCCCTTTACTGACTCTTGTTCCCTGGGCCACTTTCCCTGTGACCTTTTGCACCCTCCTGGCCCTTGAAGCAAGGCCGCAGCCTGGTAAGCCCCCCTGAGCCTGCCCAGTACTGCTCTCCCAAGATGCTTCTCTAGGAACTGGTCCTGCCCTCTCCCTGGTCAGGGCCTAACTGCGGGGCAGCTGCTTATATACAGGGCTGCCCCAGAAAGCCACCCTCTGATTGGCTCTTTAAAAGCTTTTCCCTGATTGGCCAGGGCTCTGCGCAGGCTCCCTCCTGCCTGCTTTAACCCCTTCTGGCCAGTGAGGGGCAGTTGCCCCACCATAGCTAGATTTAAATCTGGTGCAGATGATGCATAAACATGAGGTCCTCCTTGATACCTCCCGGTCAGTAAAGACCCTCGTTCCCTTTCCTGCTGCAGCCATGGACAAATTCTAACTTGGGTGATTATATTCTGCCTTCCTAGCTATTCTCCACTGTTGATTCAGAGAAGATATGCTTCCCTTTCTAAAGAAAAACTTTTTGCGTGGAGTTGCTCTACCCAGCTCTCTGTGGGTATGTCTAGACTGCATCCCTCTGTCGGCAGGGGGATGCAGATTAGGCAGGTCGACATTGCAAATGAAGAGGGGATTTACATATCCCGCGCTTAATTTGCATAAAAATGGCCGCTGTTTTTGCCGACTCAGCACTTTGTTGGCAAAAAGCGGCAGTCTAGAGTGGGATCTGTCGAGAAAGAAAGCCTGCAGGAGGCATAAAGGATCTGTCGAAAAAGGCTTTCTTTCTCGACAGATCCCACTCTAGACTGCCGCTTTTTGCCAACAACGTGCTGAGTCGGCAAAAACCGCGGCCATTTTTATGCACATTAAGCGCAGGATATTTAAATCCCTGCTTCATTTGCAATGTCGACCTGCCTAATCTGCATCCCTCATCCCGACAGAGGGATGCAGTCTAGACATACCCTGTGTGTGATATATTGGAAATACTTACTGGCTCAGACCATTGGGTTATTTAATCCACTATTGTGTAACTGATGCTGGTGTCTTCCAGATATCACATCAGAAGGTGCAAGAAACCCTGGAGTGGACAATTAAAGGAGTAGCATGCTTCTCCACCATCATTAGATTGCATCAAACTTCTCTGAGTCGATGACAGGACCAAATTGTTGAAAAATGAAAGTTCTGGCTTAGAGTAATCAGAAGTTTTGCTCTAAAAGCCTCTTTAATTGAGTTCATTTCCATAAGTTATACAGCTCAGCAGAACAGGTACCCTAAAAGGTGACAGCAGCTGTTTGTTATTTAACTTTGTCAGAGGAGGAGGAAGAGTGGGTGAGTGTAATTAGCCGACAGTTTGAGACTGATGAAGTGGATAATGAGAGGTGCAATGACATATTTTTGTGCCTTTAAAAAAATGCATGTGAAATGAACCCGTCTCCAACCCTGCTGGTGGAATCGTCTGCTGTGCAGCCTTCAGTTGGCGAGCTAATGGTGACTGGTGTCAGAACCATGCAGCTTTGGAAGAGAAATATGCTGTGTCATGTTGCCTCGTTTCTAATACAGGGAATTGGTACAGGCACACTGAGGCCTAATTCTCCTTATGCTAAGTAGGAGAAATTCAGCTCAAGTGTATAGGTCTGATCCCTCACTGGCAGAATGGTATTACAGGTTGAACCTCTCTCGTCTGGGACTCTCTGGTCCAGCAACCTCCATGGTCCAGCATGACCAAAGATGTTGGTAGACAAGAAAGCCCCAGCCCCAGAAGTTGAGAGCAGCTGAGAGTGGAATTGGTCTAGTGGGGGGCAGTGACTTGGGGGCAGAGACCCCTGGGAGAAGCTGCCACCCCATGAGGGATGGAGGCAGGGAGCCCCAGGAGCGGCTGCTGCCTTGTGCAGGGACAGATGGTGGGAGCAGGAAGCCCCGTGAGCTGCTGCTGCCCCGCTCAGAGCCGGGTGGCTGGGGAACCCTGGGAGCTTCTGCTGCCTTGTGCAGGAGCAGAGTCAGGGAGCAAGGAACCCTGGGAGCAGGCTGTGGGCAGCAGAGCCAGGCACGTGGCCAGAGGAGGTCAGGCCTCCGGGTTCGCAGGGTAGTGGCCAATAGGGGAGCCCCGGGAGAGCCTGACCTCCCATGATCCGAAAATATCCCTTATTTGGAATCACTCAGCTCCAAGGGTGCCGGACCAGGGAGGTCCAGCCTGCACATCAGAATAACAGGAGAAGAGTGTCTAAGTGCACAAAATTAGTTCCTTTTGAAAAAGGACATCTGACTTGCAGACATCCGCACTGACAAACAAAAACGCAGCCTCAGGCAGGGATGTCCTTAGGATTTTTGGGCCCCTATGCCCAATGGCAGCCTGGGGGATGAAGGGGGAGGAGGACCATTTTTTAGAGCTGTGATTTTATCATCTTCAGCAGCACACGCATGAAATATTTTTAAAGCAAATTTTAAACTCTGGTCCTGTAGACCTGTAAATTCAGAAACTGACAGGATAGACCTGGGGTTGGCCAATGCCTGTTAAATGGCTTCATTACCACTTCAATGGCTCTTTCACAGGTTCAGTGTATTCTGCGTATGGGGAAGGATGGTCCTGGCCTCAGGGGAGCAGGCAAGAGGCTTAGGTGGTGGTGAGCGGCATAAGTTCTGGCCGGAGGACTCCGAGGGCTTGTCTGCACTAGGAAACTATTTCAAAATAACTAAAATTGATTTTATGACTCCCAAAATAACCAAATTGAAATAGTGTGTCCTCACTATGGGGAAGCCTAGAAATTAGTCTGAGGCAGGCTCCATTAATGTGGACATGCTACCTTGACACAGAGCCCCAGGAAGCACTGGGGAGTAATTAGTTCAAATTACTCTGGGGAGTCGTTTTTTCAAAATAGCGGCACCAGAGCGTCCGCACTGCTGCTCTTTCGAAATAGCTATTTCAAAAGAAGCGTTATTCCCCGAGGAAAGCCGGAGTGCAGATTTTGAAATAACCAGCCCATTATTTCAAAATCACAGGCTTGGTAGTGTGGACGCGTCGCTTATTAATTCAACCTGGGGGGGTTATTTCGAAATCACTCCCTAGTGTAGACATGCCCCAAAGGAGCAGGGAAACTGCCACTTCTCAACAGCTGCTGGTTGCATAACAGCCCCCTGCTCCTCCCGAGTTCTCTGGCCTGCGCTCACACCACTCTCTGCCTCCTGGTGAGCGGGGGCTGGGAGCAGCCTATGGCGGGCGGATGGATGCCAGGGGATGGAGCTAGCCTCAGGAGCTGGTGCAGAGCCCATGGAAGGGGGAGAGTGGCAGCCAGAGGATGGCCAGAAATCCCCTTCAGAATCTCCACCAACTCCTCATCCTCCTCTAATTAAACCTGCTTTTTCTCAAGCACCAGCATTCAAGTATTTGTGTTCTTTTTCATTGCAAATATACAGGATTTCAGCTAGATTACGGGTTAACTAGGCTTTTGGGGGCTAGCTTGGGAACCTAACTACCATTTATTACATTGTTTCTATGGGAAAATTGCATTCTGAGTTCCAAACGACTGACTTACAAATGAACTTTTAGAACACAAGCTGTTTGCAGTTTAGGGACTTCCTGTATATGTATGAAGGCATTCCTAGAACTCCCCTCATTGTGGTCTCCAGGTATCAGTCACATTACATTTCTTTAGCCAGTTCACATTGAACCTCTCTTGTCCAGCACCCTCAGGACCAAATCAGAGAATTTGCCGGACCACGGGAGGTCATTATTGTTTAGCATCATCACCAACCCTGCACTGCTTGCTGGGCTCTTAGAAGACATTTGGGGTAACTTAGGGTATGTCTAGACTACATGCCTCTGCCGACAGAGGCATGTAAGTTAGACCACCCGACATAGTTAATGAAGCGGGGATTTAAATATCCCACGCTTCATTAAAATAAAAATGGCCGCTGTGCTGTGCCGGCTCAGCTGATTGTCGGCACAGCGCGGCAGTCAAGATGCGGATCGGTCGACAGGGAATGCCTTTGTCGACCGCTCCATTATGCCTCGTGAAACGAGGTTTACAGGATGGGTCAGCAAAGGCTTTCCTTGCCGACCGATCCGCGTCTTGACTGCAGCGCTGTGCTGACAATCAGCTAAGCCGGCACAGCGCGGTGGCCATTTTTATTTTAATGAAGCGGGGGATGTTTAAATCCCCGCTTCATTGACTATGTCGGGTAGTCTAATTTACATGCCTCTGTCGGCAGAGGCATGTAGTCTAGACATACCCTTAGAGCTAGATCACAGCACAGTACAGAGAGCCAGGACTGGTGGCTCTCAACAAACTTTATGGGACTGTGGAAAAAATGGCCACACCCATGTTAAGTGGACATCCAGCTAACTAAAATCACGCTGGACCACAGTTGTTGTCAGACCAGAGTGTGCCAGACTAGAGAGGTTCAACCTGTATATCGCTAGTGATGTTAATGCAGTAAAGATATTCTAGCTGGAACTTCATAAGAAACCAAAACCTTCTCTTTGTTCCCATCACTCCTTTGCTCTTCAGTCCAGGTTGTGCATTCACTTTTCTGAAAACCAGTTTGGTCTTTGATTTACACCATCTCTGGGAAATCTTTGAGAATGTTACTCTTCCAAAATAAGATTACATTTTGCAAGCTCTGTCACTGGATCCTATCGGCAGCTCTTAAGCTGTTTGACTAGGACTGCAAGCCCATTCTATGTAGTTAGCTCAAGTATTTCTCAGTTTGCCTAGATTCCTACTGTACGTCAGATAATAGTCAAATAACATAGCAAAGAGGAGACTGTAAGAAATTGGAACCTATAGGATATATTCACAACAAGAAAGAAACAACAATTTTTAGACACTTGGAGTGTGTCTAGATTACAGGGTTTTGTCGACAAAAGTGGACTTTTGTCGACAAAACTATACCTGCATCTACACTACCGCCCGAGTTCTGTCGACAGTAAGTCGACAGAACGTGGCAGTTTTGTCGACGGCAGTAAACCTCATTCTACGAGGAATAACGCCTTTTGTCGACAGAGTTCTGTCGACAGAAGGCGCTATTGCATCTGCACTGTCCTTTGTGTCTACGCTGTCATGTCTACAAAGCAGCTTGCTTTGTTGACAGAACTGGCTGTAGTCTAGACGCTCTTTGTCGACAGAGGCTTTGTCGACAGTATCTGTCGACAAAGCCTCTGTCGACAAAAGCCTGTAGTCTAGACGTACCCTTGGGGCATGTCTAGACTACATTTTTCTTTCGAAAGAAGATATGCAAATTCGGCGCAAATTTGCATATCTTCTTCCAATTGCTTTTTTGAAAGGTTTTTTCGAAAAAGCAAGGAGCCTAGATGCGGTTCTTTTGAAAAAAAAAACCAACCCTTTTTCAAAAGAATGCTGTAAGCCTCATTTTTTGAGGAAGAAGGGTTCTTTTGAAAAAGGGTTTTTTTTTCTAAAGAACTGCATCTTGACTGCTTGCTTTTTCAAAAAAACCTGTTTCGAAAAAGCAATCGGAAGAAGATATGCAAATTCGCGCCGAATTTGCATATCTTCTTTAGAAAGAAAAACGTAGTCTAGACGTGCCCTAACTTTACATTCAGGCATCAGCAAGACAAATCCAGCTTTTTGTATATTGCTGCAGCTTTAATGCTAACAGGCAGGACTGAACCAGGGACCTCAGTGCATGAGCCTCTACACCATGAGCTAAAAGCCAGCTGCCTATTAATGGAGGCTGTAGAGCAGACTCATCATTCTCTCTCGGTAAGTGGTCTTGGTGCCTTTAGATGGGACAGTCCCTCACACCCAGGAGGCATGGGGGGTTACGCAGTGTCACATCCAGATAGGAATGAAGAGACCAGCAGGAGGCAGCATTGCTAGACAGAACATGGTTTGTAGTTTGCCGCATTATTGCTCTAGCATGGCTCCACCTGCCTTGCTCTGTATCTTTAAAATACCCCTCTTTCATTTGATGAGATAATTCCCTGCCTGGAGCCTGACACTCCCATAATTTCAGTCAGGAGGGATGAGAAATCACTGACCCTTAGGGGGAAAAAAGGTTCGTGAACATGCTGGTGGTGCCACATTAGAAGTGATGTTTTGTGATTGAATGCAGACTAGCAACCAGCTGTGAAAAATCACGTTCTGTGCCCCACGTTCTCAGAAAGCGGGCCCAAAGCCAAGCTTTAATGTAATTGCAAAATGAAGTTCATTTCCACTGGACAAAGTAGCAGTCATTTATAAAGGTCAAGACAGCCAATCAGGGGGAAAAAACAATACCATTTGACTTGGATGACCAATCCTAGAATCCAAATATGAAATTGCAGATATCCAGTAGTGGGAAAGATCTGTGGGCAGAGCTGCCTGAAATGTATTCCCATAAAAATATTCATCTGTTTAATGTGACTGGACAAACGAATAAAAAACCATGGAGAATCTGCATAGAGGAAAACTAAATTTGCCTAATGAACTGTATATTGCAAATTTTCTGCTCAGCTCCATTTCTCTCATATGCTGTAGTGGTTCCAGTCTGAGTGGGCTACAATTTATGGGATGGCTTGAAAGCATCATATTGTTAGAATTAATCACAGATTTTCTGTATTGAAATGTCACTTCAAAAGTCTGGGAGCAAGAGGGAAAGCTGGTGGGGTGGGAGGCAAAACAAAATGGACAATTTTTACTGGCCCTTTTTGCTCTCCACGCTATCCTCAACAGCAGGATTCTCAGTGAATTTTCTTCCTGGAGGGGATCATTAATTCAGATGGTTACCCACATCACACTTCTATGTAGGTCAAGATTTTCAAAAGTGACAGGTGAAATTGAGTGCTTCAACATTTGCATGCTAGACTTGAGAAAGTTTAAAGGGGCCTGCATTTCATAGAGTGAAATTAACACTGGAACTTTTTCAGAGAAGTTCTATGACCTTTCTTATGCAGGAAGTGAGACTAGGGGTACGGCTACACTGTGGGGTTTTTTCGGAAGAAGGTATGCAAATTGCACTCACATTTGCATATCTTCTTCCGATTCTTTTTCCGGAAGAGGCTTTTGTGATATTTGGCCCATCTACATGGGGCTAAATGTTGGAAAAAAACCCTCTTTTGAAAGCCCCCTTTATTCCTCATTAAATGAGGTGTACAGAAGCTTCCAAAAGAAGGGGGTTTTCCGACATTTGGTTCCATGTAGATGGGCCAAATATTGGAAAAGCCTCTTCCGGAAAAAGAATCGGAAGAAGATATGCAAATGCAAGTGCAATTTGCATACCTTCTTCCAAAAAAACCCCCCACAGTGCCGAATCTCAAATGACCACAATTGTTTCTTCTGGCCTTAGCATCTATGAAAAACAGGCCCTTTAAAGGCTTCTCAAGTTAGGAACCCCAAATGACTAGTCACTCTCACAAATCTTGGCCATGGTAACTAACATTTGCTTGCTCAGTTTACAAACAGTTCTTGTCCTTTCTATATTATTCACCCATTTAAAGAGAGGCCATTTTCTCTTTGGAGACATCCAAGCTCGCCAAGTTTATAAGTCCCACCGTGCACATGAATAACAGGCTCAAGGCCCTCCAGAACGTGAAAACTCCACCCACCTGAAAATATGCCTCTGTTTGGGACGTTGGAGAATTAGGAGATTATTGTAATCTAAGATGTGGCGGTAGAGACACCCTCACATGGAGAAGTTTCCATAACTCCCCACACTGCCTACTTGTACTTGAGTGTTTGCTAATTCACAGTTGGCCTGGGCAATTCAGGTCATGGGATTATGTCACATGGATGATTCTGTTCTTTTTTCAGCCCCCACGGATTTTCTTTCTAGGCCAATAGAGAAGCGGTGTACAGAGATTCTCTTTTACAAACAAACTGCGCTTGTTTCCATTGCTCAGAACATCCATCCAACGCACACTTGTCATCTGCTTTCCAACTCATCTGTGACCATGTATCAATTCTCCCCAGGCTCCGCTAATAAACCAAGGATTTTTCTCTTGCTGGGTATTTACCCACAGCTGCTAAATGCATATGAAAGAAGTGAGAATCATAAACAAAACCCTTCAGTGTGTAGAGGAAGGCTGATGAAATCCTTCTCACTGGAAACCGCCTGTCCAAACTGTTCAGTCTCAGATCCCCATATAACACAATACCTGTCGCGGAAGAAATGCTAAACTGATTTGGTGACTCTTCAAGCCTACAGAGACGTTTCGGGCAAAATGAGAGATTCTAAATGGGCTGGTAAGATATGGCACAGAAATTCTCCACCGGCGGGGAGGCGCTCTAGGCCACTGAAATATGTGCAGTTTCGGAGAGCAGGAGTGTATGTTGCCACTCCTTGAGAAGATTCAGGAACTGTTGCCAACACTGAGAGCATTTGCCTGGTTGTCCCGTCCTTCCCTCTGCAATGGGGGACTGAGAAAATGTTGTCTTCTTTCAACGCTATCCAGGGGCAGCAGGTATCATAGGCAGGGGAAGGCATTGCCTTCCCAAACTGCCAGCCTGGCCCCACCCAGTGTTGCTTCCCCCAGGTGCCCACCCTCTCCATGCTCTGAACTGGGGATTATGGGGTTGTGCACTGCCCACCTTCCCCATGCTCTGGACCTGGGGAGGCTGGGGCCGGGCACTCGCCCTCCCTTCCCGTACTGGGCCAGGTAAAAGTGGGGGTTGGCTCCCATGGGGGTGGAGCTGAGTAGAAGGGGTGGGGCTAGACTTGCCTCCCTCAGCCCTACCTTCACCCACTGCCCATGACTATCATGTACAAGGACATCCAACTCAGAATGTAATTTTTTCTGCTTCTTGTCCCTGACATAATATTATCGTAAAAACAATTCAGTCCCCGCACCTATCCAGCCTCAAATCTGAAAACCTTTGATGAAAATGCACATTGAACAATATCAGCTCTTTTATATGCCAGGTGAGCAAAATGCTTTAGATTGCCATGTACTCTGATCAGGTACAATACCATGTGTCTGCTTATGCAGGAGAGTAACCACTGTATATTACTGCCCCATTGCACCTCGTGTGCTCTTTGTTCTCTTCCACTACTACAGATGTCATAAGAAGATATTGTGACACCCTCCCCGCCATTATGACCAGAAATTTAGGGGTCTCACCTAATTAACACGAGTGTTCTGAGCAAGACACGAGAAGTAATTAGGCTTCAAATGGGTGAGTGATTAGGCCTCAGCTGGAGTATTGTATCCAGTTCTTGGTACCACATTTCAGGAAAGATGTGGACAAATGGGAGAAGGTCCAGAGAAGAGCAACAAAAATGATTCAAGTTTAAAAAACATGACCTATGAGGGAAGACTGACAGAACTGGGTGTGTTTAGTTTTGAAAAGAGAAGACTGAAAGGGGACATGACGGCAGCTTTCAAGTACCTAAAAGGGTGCTACAAGGAGGAGGGAGAAAAATTATTCTCCTTGGCCTCTGAGGATAGGACAAGCAGCAATGGGCTTAAATTGCAGCAAGGGAGGTTTAAGTGGGACATTGGGAAAAACTTCCTGTCAGGGTGGTTAAGCACTGGAATAAATTGCCTAGGGGGGTTGTGGAATCTCCATCACTGGAGATATTTAAGAGCAGGTTAGGGAGGCATCTATCAGGGATGACCTAGAAGATGCTTAGTCCTGCCATGAGGGCAGGGAGACTGGACTTGCTGACCTCTCAAGGTCCCTTCCAATTCTAGTATTTTATGAAGCTGTGATTCTATTTATACAGTGTGATGGAAATATTTAAAATTGGTTAGTTTACAAATTCATTGCAGCATGCCTGCTTCAGTTCAAAGACAGTCATTCTTCTCTGTGCAGAGCTCCAGCCAAAGAGCTACCGTGACTCCTGACACTGTCACTTGGCTTCCAAAAATGGCCTCTGCTGATGGAGAACCAAGATTGGATTCCTCTTTGCTGAATGCCAGTGATACGCCCAGTTCATTTCTAAAGTTCATTTTCAGGCCTTTTGCCTTGCGGCAGCCTCTTAGCTTGCAGTGACATTTACAACCCTCCGAGGTTTCATGTGTTCATTATACATGAGTTTGTTTTGTTGCTTTCTGCTAATCGTCTCCGGCACTTGTGTTTTTCCAGCAGAGCAAGAAGCCCAGTCAGAGTGCAAAGTGGGATCATTTCTCTCTAGTAAAGGTTTTCTTCAAAGATTTACAGGCAAAATGCCTGAGAAAATGCCCAGCTCATAAACCAATAAATAAAATAATGGTAAATAATAATTAGCGGTGCCCCTTTGCTAGTAACTGCTCCTGAGACATGCTGAGCACTGCCATCAAGAGGACATGCAAGTGTTCAGCACCTCATAGCACAAGGCAGAATGTGAAAAGGCAGCTGCTTCAGTAAAGCCACATCCTCTCTCCTACTGCGGCAAGTGTTGTGCTGATGTGACCAGGACATGACCAATATTCCCTGTAAGCTGTGCATTTGTGCAGCTGCTCTGGAGAGATTCAAATGCTGCCCAGCTGATTAGCAGAGTGCCCACAGTTAGTTTTTTGGTTCTACTGGTGGTGCACCTTTGCACACATCTTGGTGCAGATAAAAAAATTATTTCACACATGGATGGGGAAAAAAAAACCCCTGCGCATCAATGGTAAAAATGACAGGAAACATTGCATGTGGCCTGTGAAATGTAACAGCGTACCTTGCCTTGATTTATTGCCTGCTTCCCAGAGGATCCCAAAGTGTTTTCAAATTTAATAAATGGATATGAACTACACATAGGATCTGCAAACATGAAGTGGAAGACGGGGGAGAAGGGGAGAAGGATGGTGAAATGGAGCAACTTCCCATTTCCATGGAGCAGCAGTAGGCCGTGCTTAGAGGGGAAAGGAAAATGGAAAATAGCCAGATGAGCCAACAGATACAAAACAATTTGGAGGATCAGACCTGAGATCTGGATTTGACTCTTGTGCCCTAGAAAGTCATGGTCTGGAAGAGACAGGAAAGGAGCATTGTTCTGTGAGCTGTGAATGACCCAACCTTTGGCATGATTCTGAGGAATGGGGGAAAGCCATGTCTAACTATCCTCAGCTAAAGGGAAGATCACTACAATGGAAGTAAGAGGAAAAGGAGGAAAAGTGGTGAAATAGGGCATCCTGCAATCCTGAGTGAGGAATTGACTCTATAGCCTCCTGGCTTCTGATGGTTAGGGCATTACATGACTTAAAATCTCCCTTACCCATACTAAGCTTTATTGTGGAAATTGACTAGAAGTCGATTTGTTGTAACGCTTGCTCTTTGTATACACAAACACTGTCAAAAGCAACATGCGTGTTATTGAGGTTTCCCCAATATGAATATCATGCTAGGAACCTATAGTGCAGATGTCTCTGTGGTCTACTAACATCTGGACTGTTATGTACAAAACCTAGATATTAAAAGGTATGGAATCTATGGGATTTTCTATCCATTATAAACAATGGGAAAATAAATATGAGCAAAATTAAGCTCATAATTTGGAATGGAGTGTAGATGTAATGGCTGCATTGATAATGTATCATGCTGATTTTACTTTACATCAATGAAAATGACTGAGCCTGGTTATCTGATGTCTTCATTCACTTATCATTTAACCCTGAGAGATGGTACAGTAAAAGTAATAGAATATAATACCTTGCTTTTATACAATGTTTTTCTTCCATAGTTCTCAAAGCACTTTACAAAGGAGGTGAATATTATTATCTCTATTTTACAGATTGAAAAACTCACTGAGAGATCAAAATTACCAAGGGGCAGAATTAGGAATAGAACACAGTTCTTTGGTAGAATAGCATAATAAGCTAGCCACTAGGCAACACTGTGTCCCAATATAACAGAGGGCTGCCTCTCGGGCTACGTCTACTACAGGCTACTTTCACAAGAAGCTTTTTTTAGAAGAGATCTTCTGAAAAAACTTCTTGCACAAGAGAGCGTCCACACTGCAAAAGCACATCGAAAAAGCCATGTGCTTTTTCGGAAGATAGCGTCCAGACTGCCTGGATGCTATCTCGCATGTAAGCAGTGATTGCAATGGACAGAATGGCCACCAGGGCACCTGTGCTTTTTCCTCTTCCCTCTTCTTCTGAAAAAACTCCCTCTTCCCTGTCCACACACGCCTTTTTGCAAAAGAGCTCTTTCGCAAAAAGGCTTCTTCTTCATAGAACGAGGATTGCCAATTGTGCAAAAAGCTCTCTGTTCTTTCGATTTACTGTCAAAAGAATGTGCTTGCAGTGTGGACATAACTCAAGTTTTTTGTCGGAAAAACAGCCGTTTTTCCGACAAAACTCTGTAGACTAGACATAGCCTCAGTGTAATCTATGGATGTGGGTCTTTGGTCCCTCATAATGGCTGGATTAAAGATGAGGTTCATGAGGCAGTTACAAGAATTAGTCTTTTAACCTGAGTAATAGAATCTCATGTACTTAGCAGAGGAGGTTCCATGTTGACATCACTAGAGGTGAGTCCTCTAGTTTGTGGAGAATCAAAATACTAGAGCAGGTCAACATCTGAACTGGTCCTTTCCTTTTTTTAACCCCAAACTGGCCTT
Organism: Rafetus swinhoei; assembly: GCA_019425775.1. Taxonomy (NCBI): domain Eukaryota; kingdom Metazoa; phylum Chordata; order Testudines; family Trionychidae; genus Rafetus; species Rafetus swinhoei. Next base: position 11,055,965 of record JAFJHL010000300.1, read on the forward strand.
TCCATCAAAACTGAAATGTCCATGGGACTTGTCTGTTTTTGACTAAATCATTTTGGTTGTTTTATCAAAAACCAAAACATTGGTTTGATTCACTGACATTTTTCAGTTTTCACTTGCAAACCCCCCCTCCCCCCCCGATATTAGGATTTTTTTGTTTAATTTCTGTTGTTTAAAACTGACCTTTTTTCCCCAGTTTTCATTTTTTGATGTAAATGTGGCAAGCCACGCAGGAAAAGGATGAAAACGAAAAGGTTTCCTTTTCATCAAAATTTTTCACGGGAGAAAAAAACCCATTTCCCGAACAGCGCTAAAAGCTCAGTTTAAATTGCCTCTTTTCTCAGTCTTACAAAGCACTTCAGCGGCTTCCATTCATCACCAGTGTCATAATATCCCTCAGTGAGCATACAGCTAGCATTTATCACTGTACACTATAGTTGGACCAAGTAACTCCCTCTAACGAAAAGTCTTGTGAACATCCCAGGCATTAATGCAGTCGTTTTGTTTTATAGAAATACACCCCCTCCCTGATTCCTTATTAGAGGGGGAAACCAGCACAACATTGGAGAAAATAAATATGTGAAGAAAAGACAGATTTAATAAACTTGATTGGAATTTATGATATGCAGGCATCATTTTGCCAGAGATAATGTCATAGTAATGTTGATTTGCTGGAATGAGAACCATATAATTAATCCTGTCAATGTACATAAAAAATGTGATCTACGTGAGTAATGACTGATGGCCTCATGAAAACTGGCAGAGAAACAAATAAAATAATTTTGTCCTTTAAAATATATCTAATTATCACATCCTTCCTTGTTTGTGACAAAGTAGAGTGGGGGAGAAGCGCATCTACAGTAAAGACTTCTGTTTTCTGCTGAAATTTGCAGTTTGGTTTGGCCATGCTAAAATTTCATACATTTTAAAGCTAATAATTGTAGCTCTTATACAGGCTTCTCTTCAGCAAGATAGAGTCATTGATTTTAAGGCCGTACCTCTGGATGAAATTCTAAGGCCTGTGTAATTCAAGTCAGACTAAATGATCTAGTTATCCCTATGATGAACTTGTGATACTTAATCAAAAGCCTCAGTTTGAAGTTAAGCTCAATATCTCCTGGAAGCAGGGCCGCTGTACTGCTCACCAGCTGATCTGAAAATGCTTCACCACTAGGCATCCCTACCCCCATTTTACAGATCAGGAATTGAGACCCCAGGAGGGGAAGGGACTCTTTCAGAGTCACACAGGTGCAGAGCCAGGAGCATCCCTGGCCTGACTGTCTGGTGCTCTAACCACTTGACTATGATAGAATTAAACAGCTGTTTATTGGCTTAAGATTCATGGACCAATGAGGCTTTGCTCTAGCAGAAAAGATTTCCACTGACCTCATTGGTAAGTTTGCCTAAGTAAGTCCAAGCTCAGGACACCTGGAAAATGTGGTGGCCCTTGATATGTACTCTGGGAAGCCACCTTCCTATTACCCAGCCTCATCGATGACTAGGTTTTTGTCCTATTATTATCTTCTAAGCTTAATTTACAGAAATCTTAGTCCATGTTCACATGGACAAAAGTAGCGCTGCTCAGAAAAACAACAGTGAAAGAGTTTTCTGTCAGAAAACTCAGTGCCATTGAAATCAAAATGCTTCATGAAACCACAGTCTGCTTCAATATGGCAGACATTTCATTTCAGAGGGGAAAAAACCCTGGAAAACATGTTAAGACAAATGCTGAAATGTTGGATTTTGACATTTTTGGAATGGAATCTTTTGATTTTTTTTCCTTTCAAAATGATTTTGTTTGTTTGTTTTGAAATGGTTTGAGATGTTCATAAATGCCAAACATTTTAAAAGAAATGCCACATTTGGATTTTGTATACATGAAATGTTTTGATTGATTTTATTTTTTAAAAAATGTTCCTTCGTGGAAGATTTCACAGTTTTCAGGTTTTGTTCTGACTTGGGACAAAAACACATTTTGAAATCTAATATTTCCATTTCCATCCTATTTCCATTCTCTGGCCAGCTGCAGCCAACAGTTCATAGACGGTTGCAGTAACAAGTCCCATGTAACGGGAAGTGTTATTCAAGAGAATTTATGGTACACGTAAATAACGTACAAGATTTCAGTTGCTCACAGAGACATATCTGTGGCTTTCATCACTGCTGTGGTATTTATCCATTAATACATCTAAATGCAAAGCAGGGATTAGACCCATGTCTTCTGCTCCCCGTCCTGTGCATTACATCCAGACTGCTCCTTCTACTAGCCTCCTCCCACATGAGAAATTATATTATTTTGCTGCACATACTGAATGTACAAAGGGTTTGCATTAGAGGCTGGTGCTGCCTGAGGGGGAAAAAAAGGCAAATCTGACATCATAATGTTGTCAGAAGAAATCTGCAGTAGTAGGTAAAGATTGTGCTGTGTCTACACACAGACCCAGCAGCACTCGCGTCCATTGTCTCTCCATGAGCCTTTGAAGACAGCCTATGTTCCGTTTGCATTATATCACTTTAGTGATCACAGGACAAAAGTCTATAAAGTAATAGCCTTGCATGTGTGGAGAATGAGATTAGATTTTCTGACAGATAAGGTTTGCTCCTGTGCATTTAGCTTTTGGCTGAACAACGGCCAGGTAAGGAGCATCGGACTGTAGCAGATGCTGCATGCATCCAGCCAGATAAGCTGGCTTGTGGCATACTTCTGTTCCTCTCTTATGAGGGCGCATGTGGGCACAATGGAGCATTGTGGTTGTGTTTTCTCTGTCTTTGTCCTACTGTAGAGTGAGTCAACATTTTCCCACCGACAAGATGGACTCAGTTAAAAACATTTTTCATGGTGACATTTGGGTTGGATGCAAGTTTTCATTTTCCCGTCATAAATATAATTTTCACCCAGTTTTGATTTTTGAAAAATGGAACATTTTCCCGTTCATGCTCCCGAATGAATGGTGTTGACATTGGGTTTTTCCCCCCAAGCAGCATCCAATATGTAACGTCTCAGCAGTACAGTGGGCTAGGGCAGGCGTTGTGTCTGCCAGCGCTCTGCACTGCTCCTGGAAGTGGCTGGCACCATCGCTGGAATACTGTCCCCTACCTCAAGCAATAATGCCACAACTCACATTGGCCAGGAATTGCAACCAATGGGAGCTGTGGGGTTGGCGCCTATGGGCAGTCGTGCACGGAGACTCCCTGCCCCCCCCCAACTACTAGGAGCTGCTGCCATGGGGTGAGCTGGTTGCTTTTGGGAGCCACCCAAGGTAAGTGCCAAACCCGCTGACCTAGCCCAGAGCCTACACCCAAATTCCCTTCCAGAGACTGCACCCCATCCTGCATCCAAACTCCCTCCCAGAGCCTGAACCCTGCACCTCCACTCCCTGCTCCATCCTGGTGAAAGTGAGGGTGGGGTAGAGTGAGCAACAGAGGGAAAGGGTAGAGTGAGCAAAGGGGGTGGCCTAAGGGAAGGAGCGGAGTGGTGAACAGGGCAAGGGTCTTTGGGTTTGCATGGTTACACTGTTGATAACTCCATAGAGCATATGGAAGCCCTGCCTATGACAGCAACTCACTGATGCAGGCACAGCACTGCCCAAATGTCAGGTGCACCGTGGGCATGGCTCATGCGTGCATGAGAGCCCATTGACCGTTCTGCCCCAGGGCCTGGAGTTTCTGTCAGTGGACCTGGGTCTGAGACAGCTTCATGCAGATGAGGGAGTAAAACCAAGGGAAGCAGAAATGGAAAAGATTAAAAATTACATGTTGAAGAGAAAGCGTCATAAAAATCACCGCCTGGTGAATGGAACAAGCAATAGAAAATGCATTTATATCTTAAATGTCTGTCTGCAGCGGAGAGATCGAAAGGTCACAAGCTTTGCATTTTTCTTGCTCCTGGAATCTCTGCTAATCGCTACTTAAGCAGAGTTCATCAATGAAGAATCGTTTCGGTGGCAAATCTTATTTCTTGCCTGGAACTGGAGAGCCAGGTTAATAACACCTTATTTAGCAGCAAATTCCACTTCACTGGAGCATGTGTGAGAAGAACTTTGATTTGAATGAGGATTGATATCAATCCTGCAAAGCAGAGTGGCCAAACCAGCAGCAAAATGAAACATTTATAAGCAAAGTGCCGGGGTGCATGCAAAATTGTAAACTTAGCTGCGAGGCTGATTAGTTCAGCACTCACTAGAAGAAAAGGTTTATACTTGTCTGCCCAGTATAGATAGAGCTTTAGGCCATCAAGTCTATCTGGGCTTGGAACTGTGTGTGTAGGATAATCAGGATAATTAGATCAGATAGATTACAGAACAGTGGCGTTGCTTAGGACGGACTCCCTATGTGACTGAGAGGAGCATCCTACTATCTGGACAGAGGGCCATGGGGGCTGGAACTACAGTGACCGTGGGTGGAAAAAGCTTTGCAATCTTCAAAATGTCCTTGATGACAGAAGAATCACTCCTGAAGTTCAGTTCCTTAAAGAGAAATCTGCCACTTGGCCGTCAGTCATCTCTAGTGCAAAAACCTCTGACACTCTGAAGCCAGACAGAAGGGCTATTTGGGGATAGAGAGACAGACAGACAGACAGAGAGATAGATAGATAGATGTGATAAATGGGGATAGATAGATAGATAGATGACACCACACGTTGAGTTCAATGAACGGGTGACGTAGTGCTGGGTGTTAAGCATCGTAGGGGAATTGTCTCACTATCATGACAGGAAAAGATGCAGGTGGAGCTAGAAACTATTAGAAGAGTCCAGCTGCTGCATGATTTGGCTTGTAGGGGAGAGGACTTACAGAACATCAGCAGAGGCTGTTGGCCATGACTGGGCCTTTCTCTGAGGAATGGGCCCTTTTGAAGTGGGCTGCCAGTACTAAGATGTAGGAGGCATAGAGGCTCTTGGAGAGACTGGCGTGGGAATGTAAAGCTCGTCCTGAATGGACATGGCACTCTCTGAGCCCTTGTGCCTGGCTGTGCTCCAGTTCTAGGCTATCCCCCTGCCTCTACAATTGCGCTAGAGAAATGCGTGTCCCTTGCTAAGGCTGGCAGGGGCCTGGTGGGCCCTCACTGCTTCTGCTGTAGCAGCCCGTGGAGCTGCAGTTGCTCAGTATACTCTGTGGAATCAGTGCGCCGTGAAAGGAGGGAGCAGAGTGAGCAAGGAGTATGCCTCAGGGAAGGGGCGAAGTGGTGGGCAAGTCAAGGGTCTTTGAGTTTAGACCATCAGCAAATCCATAGCCCCAGGTAGCCCTGCATCGATAACAGATGTCACCCCAGTCAGTATTATTGTCAGTACTCAAAACCTTTAAAAAAAACCCAATTTAGGGGCTGGTAGGTAGCCATGAGCTCACATGACTCTTCCTACTGGAAGCCCAACAAAGTAAACCACGCCATCAGTTCCTGGACAAAGTGCATGTTAACTAGCCAGCTCCCTTCCCTCAGGCCCATCATGACTGACTGGCTGGATGATGTGACATTGGCCTCTGGAAGCAGCTTGCCAGTGGAGAAAGAAAGGAGCCTCTCCCTTCACCACCTTCATAAAATGTGAGGGGAGGAGCTAACACAGCAGGTAGGAGACAAAGGAGGACTCGGGGCCATCTGAGGCCTCTGAGGAACTTTGAAGGACATGATCATACAACAATCCCACTCCTATACTGTAATCCTCATGCTGTATCTCCTTTCCCCTGTACTTCAGTAGCAAGGACATTCACATGGGTAGGGCTTATGTCCTCTCACTCCCAGTACTTTGCCACCTCTCTTGGATCCACCTCTACTGGGACAGAGGTTTTGACATTAGGAGCATGTCTACGCTAGGAAATTATTTTGAAATAACTAAATTTGAAATAAAATAACTCCTGAAATAACAACATCGAAATAGCATGTTCCCACTACAGGGGAGCCTCAAAATTAGTCCGAGGCAGGCTCTGTTACTGTGGACTTGCTACCTCAACTTAGAGCCCCAGGAAGCACTGGGGAGTAATAACTTTGAATTCCTCTGGGGAGTCGTTATTTCAAAATAGCAGCACTGGAGCGTCCATCCTACCTCTATTTCAAAATAACTACTCCCTGAGGAAAGCAGGAGTACAGAATTCGAAATAACCGGCCTGTTATTTCAAAATAATGGGCTTGGTAGTGTGGATGCTCCGCTTATTGTTTCAAAATAAGGGAGGTTATTTCAAAATAACTGCCTAGTGCAGACCAGGGCTAGTATGAGAGTGGAATCAGCAGCAGGCTTATGAGGACTCCAAGATCACGCTGGGTGAAGAAGTGATGTTTTTGGTTCTGTGGAAAAATCTGCCGAAAATTTACTTCTAGAGTGACCCTGAATGACAATTATTTCGGTTTTTCTTGTTGAAATAAAAAACATTGTTTTGGGTTGAACTAAAGACTTGCTATCATTTGGGGCCATTGGTCAATGCTTTTGTTTCTTTAAAAAATAATCTAGCTAAATTTCTAAGGGTGCATCTACACAGCAGGACTTAACTGGAAATAAGCTACGCAAATTGAGCTACGTCAATTCCATCGCTTATTTCGAAATTGGATGTGTCAGCACTTATTTCAAAATAGAGCACTCTTCCTCCAACTTCCCTTACTCCCCATACAATGAGGGTTACAGGAGCCAGAGTAAGAAGTCCTTCAGCTTGACAGTATTTCAACACTATTTTGAAATAACTGCCTGCTATGTAGATACGGACTAAATTATTTTGAAATAACACTAGTTGAAATAGTTTTGAAATAACACTAGTAATGTTGCTGTGTAGACGTACCCTAAGTGAAACAAAAAGGCAAAATGATTTGAATTTACTGCAATTTCTTCACCATTTTTTCTTCCAGCTGAAAGTATTCCCTGAATCTGACCCCCAAACGGCATTTTTGGTAACTAAACTATTCCTAAAAATTAGTTAAAGAAACATAGAAAACGTTCCTAAAAATATGTTAAAGAAACTCCAGGAAAGGCGGGTCCTGATTTTCTTGCAGACATCCTCCCCTCTGCACACCAAAGGATGAGACAGGCCAAGAACATGGCACAAACAGAGCTGTCTCTAAATCGAATGCTTTGCAGGAGGCATCGGAAAGATCTTTAATGTAATTTCAGAAACAGATAATTTAGATATTTTGTTTGTCAGCCGCTATTTTCTTGCTCTCTCCTCCTTTCATATCAAAGTGGGAAATGACACATATGTACTTTATTGTCTTCTCTTGAAGTTTTGAAAAGATGAGAAGTAGCAGGTGCATTGAAATTGAGTGACAGAAAGAAAAACGGAAAATAAAAACATGTACAATCGTGCAATAAATAAAAATGATTAATTCATAACCAAGTCAGAAAACATCTTCATGGAGTGTCTTCTTTGCAGATTACACTTTATGTAAAAAAAAAAAAAAGTCCCTTCCCTATCAATATAGTATTTGATGAAATTCAGGAAAATGTACTGTATATCGCAACATTATACATTACAGAATAGATCAGGAACTTTTTGCTACACAATTTACAGGCAGTCTGGAGAAATTTTTTTTTTGTCATAATCCATTATGTTACTTTATTCGTTGTTGTACCTGGGCTAACTAGCAGCTCATTATGGTTCAGAATTTATTAATGATATAAATATTATTTTGTGTTCATGTGATGTTACTCCTTGTTGTGTCCTCTACAAGGGTTGAACTTCTGGATCTAACAGTACAAGTCTCTGCTTCATTAAAACATCAGTACTTAAACCTAGGTCCCATTTAAATCAATGTCCAAACTCCTGTTGATTTCAGTGGGACACCATGCCCATTCACTGGAGACAGCAGTGGGTTCATAATTTACAGAGGGCAGCCATTAGAGGGTGACAAAGGCCCACACGAGTTCTCGTGATTATGCCCTTTCCCTGGCAGGAGCAGGATCCTCAGACCTACTCGAAGAGGAAATGTGGGCTCCTTCTATGCTTGTTTCTGTGTGAATGAAAAGTTCTGGGAGGAACAGGAAACCACAGCTGTACCCATGAAACTCAGCCTTTCTTGCCACAACGCAGAATAGGTTCTTGGGAAAGCGTGTTACCCTCCCAGAGACCAGCTGTTTGTGCTGGTAGTCCATCTCATAGAATCGTAGAATTATGGAACTGGAAGGAACTCAAGAGGTCATCAAGTCCAGTCCCCGGCACTCATGGCAGGACCAAGCACCATCCAGAGTAGACCATGTCTCATTGGGCACCTATCCGATTCCAAACCTGTCCAGTCCCTGCCACCACTAACTTTACTTCTGAGGCATGAATCAAGAGGAAAATAATGTAAGAATTTACTCAGAATGTAAGAAACAAACATGGACTTTTATTTTTTTTTATTGTCTTGAAAATTAATTTACTTTGTCTAAAGGTCCATTCCTAAGGAGCAGAGCTGGGTAAGATAAGACTTTTTGGTTCACTGACAATTCCAACAAACTCAAAAACCCACCAGCTTGGAGTCCAAATGAAAACAGTTTGAATTTTTTTTCCCAGTTGATCAAAACATTGAACAAACTCTTGTTCGGTCTGGGGGGTACCATAATGCAAAAATACTTGAAAGCAATAATACCGCAATTCTTTAGCTGAGCTTGATTCCCAGAGCTACTAGTGGCAATTCCTTCTGAGGAGGCTATGTTGCAAGTGCAGGTTATGAGCCATAAGGGCTCTCGTTTTGCTTTATTTTACCTTTATACCAGCTTAGCCTTGCGCTCTCTGTGGGGCTTTGTATCATTTCACAGTAGCTTATAACAGTCTTTGTGGAGTTACTGATGATTTACTTCTAGGGAAAATGCACTTTTTAATTTGAAATACGAGAAAAAATTGCCAGCGGTTTAGATTTCTATGGTGTTTGGTTAAAAGATCACTAAACCCAAAATCATGCCCTATTTGTTTTATGTAAAAATGGCCCCTTTATCCGTGCTATAATAATACTTTGCTTTAAAATGCTTGGAGGAAAGCTGGCATTTAAATGCACTTATGCATATGAATGTAACAAATCTCATATATTCCACTGAGATAGGTGTATATGTGGTCCCATTAAACGGGAGCTCTACTTCTCCCAGCATGATCCACCATTGCATGTCCTGGAGCTGACTGTGTGGAGGGAGTGGTGCTTACATGGTTGCTGGCCCTTGGCTGTGGAATGGTCTTCCATGTGGAACTGGAATGGCTCCAGGACCTGCTATTCTGGGAGCAAAATGTCAAAGCTTCCCATGATAACAATCCTACAGAACGAATGGAAGCACTTCCCTAAAGCCAGTCAATAGTGCATGTAATGGGTTCTATAGTGGAGCGATTGCTCTGCTCTGGCCAGAAGGAGTTAAAGGAGGCTGGAGGGAGACAGTGCAGAGTCACAGTCAATCAGGAAAGGGCTTATAGGGAGCCAATCGAAGGGCCGCTTGCTGGGGCTCAGCCCTGTTTATAAGGAGCTGCGCAGCAGAGCAGAGGTCAGTTGGGTCCTGACCAGGAAGGGTGTAGGACTGGTTCCTAGGAAGAAGCACCTTGAGTGAAGCAGCACTGGGCAGGGGAAGCTGGAGAGAAGCTCCTGCCTGTTACCTGCCAGGCTAGAGGCCTTGACACAAGGGCCAAGAAGGTGAAGGGTCATGGGGAAAGGCCTAGGAAACAGGAGGCAGTAGAGGGGAGTGAAAGAGGGCAGGACAAGGCTGTCGCCATAGAGTCCCTGGGTTGGGACCCAGAGTAATGGGTGGGCCTACGTCTTGACCTTCCCCCTTGCACTTAGTCACCACTGGAGTGTGGCCGTTACAGACTGCAGCTTGTCTCTGAGGCAAGGGGCTACATTTTGGGTCTGTAGTTGGCCACGGTGGCAGGTGTATTGATGGGACATGGCTCATAACCCCGAAAGGGGGCAAGAACAGAGTGATGGGCACCGCTGGAAGGCAGCATCCTGAAGAGGAGGCCACGGTCCAGAGAGCATCGCAGGTCCAGAACCAGAGGGTGGAGACAACAGAGTGGTGAGTGTAGTGACAACCGGCGAGACACTAGTGAGAAGGTGACGCACTCCCCCAGATACAGATAGCTCCCAGTGGGACCAGGAGGAGGTTGCCGCGGCAGTGAATCAACCCCTTTATATTTGGGCAGAGTGTTCCCAGAGGGGCAGCACAAAGTGGCACCTTCCCTGAAGCAAAGCAGAGAGGGGGTGTTTCGGCATGTAAATAACAAAGACAATGACAATTGCGCATTGTCGTTAATGATTGGGTTCTCCAACTGGACAACCCTAGGAGCTCTGTGACATAAGGACCACTGGGTGCACTCCACCTCTAGGTATAGGAGCAACCTATTTGCTAACTCAAAATGGAACCATCTGGTGCCAGCTGTGAAACAGTGGTAGATGGGGGATGGAGTTGTAGTCTGTGGCTGAACCCATGGCATGACCAACCACTGGAGCTATGGTTTCCTTTATGTTAGAATTGGCTTGCTTGAGAAAACGCCCAAAGCATGACAGAGAGAACAACCTCCCTAGTGCGTGCAGGGAGATGGGGCGGGAAGCGATGGGGGCCGGGGTGGAGGTGGGAATCCCAATCCTGAGTTTACTTCCCTTCAACTTTCAAATGCCCATTTCTGAGGCCTTGTCTACACTGAACAGAAGATCACCGCTGCTGTGATCGAACTCAGAGGGCGCCCCCACTGGCATCCAGTACTCCTGTGTTCGTGAGGAGTAAGGGAAACTGATGGGAGCGTTTGTTCCCTCCCTCTGTGGCCTCCCACTGTGGAGATGCCAAGTTCAGCTTAAGATAAGCCAATTCCAGCTACATTTTCTATGTACCTTAAGCCGTGCTGCTGGGTCTAGTGTAGACCTGGGCCACGGCTCCTTTTTGCATTCATTCTGTTCATGGGGCTGATTCTCTGGTCCATTCTACAGGTCTAGATCTAGAACCAGAGATCTGAGCCACAATTACTGAGCAGCTGTTGTAGAAGGTAACTGGATTCCAAGAGGATGGGTAGGTAATGGATATTTCTATTCAGGTCTGTGGCCTAGAGTCAGCAAAGTATTTGTGCACCCCATGTCCCTAAAGCATTTTGTGTGTATGTGAAATATTTTTGTCTGTGTGTTTGTCTGTGTATGTGCATGTGTCTAAAGTTAAGTACATATTTTCTACTTCAGAAACATAATGCTGAAATGTAAGACTATAATTGAAGAGAAGCTCAAAACACACAGAGGGTACATCTACACTAGCCCCCTAGATCGATCTAGGGAGGCTAATGAGGGCGACCGGAATTGCAAATCAAGCCCGGGATTTAACTATCCCGCGCTTGATTTGACATGTCGTCGCCATTTTAGAAATTGACTAGCCGAAGTAACTGCCGGCGTCACGCCTGCAGTGAAACGGATTCGATTTAAAGCCCTAATTCGAATTAGCTGGTAAACCTCATTGCAGGAGGAATACCAGCTAATTCGAGTTAGGGCTTTATATCAGAATCCCGCTTTCACTGCCGCAGACATGGGCAGTTACCGGCTAGTCAATTTCTAAATGGCAACCGTTGGAACATGCAAATCAAGCGCGGGATATTTAAATCCCGGGCTTGATTTGCAATTCCGGTCGCCCTCATTAGCCTCCCTAGATCGATCTAGGGGGCTAGTGTAGATGTACCCAGAGAAAGAGAGAGAGAGAGAGAGAAAGATCAGAAGAGAGCCAAAACAATTAAAAGATCCATTTGACGATCATATAGGTCTGATTTTCATAAATGAAATCCCCGTTTTCTCTGTCTGAGCTGGCTACAGACCCTGACTTGCCTGTCACCACCTGAGGAGAAAGCTAAGGTACATTTTCTTTTTACCTCTATCTTGTGCTGTCATTCGTTCACTCATTAAAGTCAGAGCAATATGTCAAAGGTAGCAGCATATTAGCAGCTCCCTGCTACTAAATTCCATCCTTCATAATGCATATTTCCCCTGCTAGTGCTTCATGTTTGTTAAGGTTCATTTTCAAAGTCACTGGAGCCTGGGATCTCAATAAAGTACAAATGCCGAGCTTTCACAAGAGATGCTAGGGTGGGGAGAGAAAAAGTTTTCACCCTCATCTCCTCTTTAAAAATTGATAAAAATAAGATTAACAGATGCCGCTGGCTGTGAGACTCCATCACCAGTGAGTCGTGCCTGCACGCAGCTTATCTCCATGGCAACCTGTTCTGTGGCCTGAATAGATGAGCTAGGAAATTAGGGTTACTCCTTAACTCCCTGGGCATCTTTGGGGGATTTCAAGTGCAACTTAAATCAGGCGCCGATGAAAGGAAAATCAAAATGTGCCTTCACTAATAGGCTCCACCATCGAGAAGAATGAGGGTGGGTGAGGTTGTATGTTCCTGAGAACTCTGTCAAACAGTTTTGACTCTAAATAAGAAGATTCATTCAGAATAAAACTGGATGCTTTAAATATAAAGTGGCTGATTTTTTCTCGGCTGGTGCAGGTCCGAGGACTTCCAGGGAGCTTTGCTGATTTTCAGCAGCTGAAGAACAGGCCCCCAGAGTTTTCTTCAACTCCCCCAAAGAAACCTGGGTTGAAGAGTTTGGATCAGTGAAAGTTCAGAGAGAAGAAAACTGGCTTCCTGGTTACAATTGGGATCAAGGCAGTGGTTCTCAAAGTGTGGTCCGTGACCATCTTGCAGGCGGGCCAGGGCTCAGCATTGATCACTCCTGCAGCAGGGAGCTTGTGTTGGTGCTCCAGCCCCCAGCTTCCCTCCTGCAAAGTTGGAGCACCATCATCGACTTCCCACTGTGGGGGTGAGTCTTGCAAGCCCATTCTGGCTTGTGGGGGCAGGAAGCTGGTCTGTGCACTGCCACGCCCCCTCCCCCAACTCGGGGAATGGCAGCACAGGAAACCACTCACCTGGAGGCTGTCCCCGCTGCTGCCATTGGCCAGAATCACGGCCAATGGAAGTGGCGGGAGGTGTAGAGCCAAGTAAGCCCCCCCCATCCCCCTCATACCCAGATCCTGCACCCCCATCCCACTCCAGCACCCTCCTTCCTGCCGATACCTTGTTGCTACAACCTACCTCCCGGTCACACCCCACCCCTTTTTGGGGGCATTCCTGCACCCATTTTGTCGTCATAGGTGGTTGGCTGGTGGTCCACAGAAAGGTCTGCATTGAGTGGGGTAGGCCGTGGGCTAAAAAAGTTGGAGAACCACTCAGCTAAGGGATCAGCAGCCTCCCAACAGAGTCAGTATTGAGGCGGGATGCACTGGTTAACATAGCAAGGGAGCTGAACCTTTGTCTCCATCCTGAAATCACTGAGCAACACAAATATCTGACTGGTTTTTATTTGCCATATGCATGCAGCTCAGAGCTGCTTGGGTTTGGGTGGAAAAGACTCCACGTTCCCTGCTTATCCCTACATCCTTTCATCTCCTGTCCACACTCACATTCCTTCAACTTTTTTCCCTCTACCTGGAACAATCACATAAACCCACAGTGTGTCTAACCACCTCACTCTCCTCCAGTTCATCCCTCCTAAACAGTTATTTCAATTGGCCTTTCGCCACTAGCCATCCCTTCCCCCTCCTCTGGCCTTTGAATAATATTGGGAAACAATTCTAACTCTGCTAAACACATATCAGAGGCAAAATCTTAGAGCTTTGCAACAACCTCTGCTTCTCTCCTGTTCCACCAGAGATGAAAATCTGCTCTTGGGACCAGGCCTTTCTAAAATTGCTTGTACCTATACGTCTACAGCAACAATAATACCCCTGAGAAGAAACGATCTTTCCTTATCAGATCCCAAGTGTACTTTCTAGACTAAAAAGTATGAATAAAATGTTTGAGTAAGGCACACAGAAATTTTCCTCCAAATGACACCAATCCACACCAATGTTCCCTTTAATCTTTTCCATCTATATGTAGATTTTTTCCCACTCGTGTGTGGAATAATTTTATGTGTGCTAAGGCATGTGCAAATGTGCACCACCAGTGGAAACAAAACATCTAGATGTGGGCACTCTGCTAATCAGCTGGGTGGCACTGAAATCTCTCATGAGTGGCCTCACAAACACACAACTTACAGGGAACACTGATCCAAACCATTTTAGATTTTTCCAACACTATTATCCTTTGTTTAACACTCGCCTCTTGGCTAAACTGCCTTAACCCCTGCTTTGGAGGCCTTAAATTCTCTCTGTTGATAATTTATGCTCAGTAAACCATGTGCTAATGAGACAGCATTCTTCATTTCATCCATGAAGGGATTAGTTATTGACAATAATCAAAGAGCAGATCTTTAGCTGGGTAAGTTCAGTTAATTCTGTTACACAGAATCACATTGATTTGTTGTCACAAAGCAATTGTTAGCTAAAAAGGCATCACCGTTCTGAGAAAAGAAGATGGGGGATGGGGAGAGAAACTGCTGAAGTTGAAAGCCCATGCACATTGGACAAACATCACAGCTTCGCACGCCCATCCTCCAGAAACAGGGAGGGCCGCAGACTGTCCATTTGCAGACCTCAAAGAGCATTTTCCTTCCATTAACCTTTAATGACTCTAACTGCACATGATTGTGTTGCTACTAGTATTGCTACTGATGGACCAAAATTGAAACATGGAAGCCTCTAATATCAACCCACCATAATACCTCATTTTTTATTCTTCTGGGTAAGTTGTATTATTTTCTCTAATGTCTCTGAGCATAATACCACCTGTGCCTATTTACACAGCAGCGTTATTTCAGAATAACTGACAGCATTCTGAAATAACAAAGAGCGTGGCTACCCTGCAAGCCATTATTTCGAAATAATGGTGAGCTGGAGGACTTCTTACTCCGACTCCTGTAACCCTCATTTCACGAGGAGTAAGGGAAGTCGGAGGAAGAGTGTTTTTCCTTCGAGTTCCTGCTGTGTAGGTAGCTCCAAAAGCTGAACGAAGCTATTTCGACTTCAGCCATGCAATTGGTGTAGCTCAAGTTGCATAGCTTAATTCGACTTTAGCCCTGCTGTGTAGACATGCCCATACTGACCCATCCTCACAGTATCTGTGTGTCCTGTGGGTGGCTGTATAGCTGGTAAGATTTTTTTTTTAATAATATTTTATCATGAAGAATTTTTAAAAAGAATGTTCACTGCTCTGTATTCACCAGTCTGATGAAAAATGGGACAGAGGAACATTGCCTGGATAGACTGACCATCTTGCTTTTATGGGAAAGCTAAGCTAGTGTGATGAACGTTCACTGAGTTCTGAGGGTAGTGTGATGTTGGCATGTCAGGGGGGACGCCCCTGATGGGGGTTGCGGCCCCCTTCTACTGGCCCGTATCTTGGTCCCGGCCCTTCTTTCAGGGCATATACGGCACCCCAAATCCCTAAAGTCTCGGCCCTGCTCTCAGGGCATATATGGTACCCAAAGTCCCAAGAGTCTCGGCCCTGCTCTCAGGGCATATACGGTACCCTAAGTCCCAAAAGTCTAGTTCTGGGGAAAAAGCCTCTCCTGGCCCGAGTGACTCCCCAGGTGTGGCAAGCGGTGGTAGGGGGACCCGGGCCCTCCCTCTCCACCGGGTCCCGGCCCAGGGCCCTGTGGGCAGAGACTCTGGGTCCTGCCGGCTTGGTGGGGAATCCAGCCGCTACGCACTGCGGGTTAGGAAACCTCTGCCCTGGGCCGCTTCCTACCACCCTGGCACCCCCCCCCAGCCTGTCCGTCTGTGCGGCGGTCCTTACCGGGGCTGGAGTTGGCAGGGTAGGTGTGCCCCTTTACTCCGTGGGGTTGGGGTCGGCTTCACTCCCAGGGTCCCACGCTAGCCTTCAGTTGGGTCCGAGATGCCACAGGAACACTGGATTTGCAGCCTGGCTCCTCCTACCCTCTAGTTGCTCTTCCCTCTGCTGGGCCCCTGCTTGCTTTATATACTGGCCCGCTTGAGAGCATGCCCAGCAGGGCCGTAAGGGCAGGGCCCTTTCAGCCAGCTGGGCCTGGGCTACTCGCAGCCCTTTAGTGTGGGGCTTGTTCGCCCCATCACATGGCATCAAACCAGGTGTGATGCCCATTCACCAAATTCCTACTTCTGGCATCACCTGCACAGAAGACACCCATGAACAGGCTCCCATCCCTCCAGTAGCCCGACAGTGCTCCGGCGTGAGGGAGAAAGGGTTTGAAATGGCCTCCCTGAGACGGGAGCTGCTGCCTCAGTTACAGCCGTTGTGATTGGGCCATGTGGAACACTCCGCCCCTCAGAATCTGCAGCCAACTAACGTGTTGAATTTCTTATTGTTCCCGTGCACTGCTGACCCCAGGGGCTGACATGGGACCCAGGATGTGGCTTGGAGGTGAGCAGGAAAGTAAGGGTATGTCTACACTAGCCCCCTAGTTCAAACTAGGGAGGCTAATGTAGGCATTCGAAGTTGCAAATCAAGCCTGGGATTTAAATATCCCGTGCTTGATTTGCATCTTCCGGCAGTTGCCATTTTTGAAATTTACAAGTTCGGACTAACTGCCCGCGTCTGCGCGTAGGGGACTGTAGTTGAAATAAAGCCTAGTTCCAACTACCTGTTATTCCTCCTGGAATGAGGTTTAACAGGTAGTTCGATTTAGGCCTTATTTCGAACTACCGGTCCCTACGCCGCAGACGCGGGCAGTTAGTCCGACTTGTAAATTTCAAAAATGGCGATCGTTAGGAAGATGCAAATCAAGCACGGGATATTTAAATCCCGGGCTTGATTTGCAACTTCGAATGCCTACATTAGCCTCCCTAGTTCGAACTAGGGGGCTAGTGTAGACATACCCTAAGAGTGTATCCATGGGTGGTGGGTGAAGCTGTTGCTAGGGGAGACAAGCTCCCCAGCCAATGGCCCCGCCCATACTACACCCTTAATCTGCTCAGACCCTACCCATCTCCACTAGCCTGTCCCTTCCACACTGTCTCCCTCTTCTCTCTGCTCACTCGTTCCGGCCAAATCCCTGAATCCAAGGGTGTGTCTACACAGCAGAGCTTAACTCGAAATAAACTAGGCAAATTGAGCTACATCAATTGAGTAGCTTATTTTGAAATTGGGAACATTCACACAGCACTTATTCTGAAATTGAGTACTCTTCCTCCGACTTCCCTTGCTCTTCATACAATGAGAGTTACATAAGAACATAAGAACATAAGAATGGCCGTACCGGGTCAGACCAAAGGTCCATCTAGCCCAGTATCCTGTCTGCCGACAGTGGCCAGCACCAGGTGCCCCAGAGGGGGTGGACCGAAGACAATGATCAAGCGATTTGTCTCCTGCCATCCTCTCCAGCCTCTGACAAACAGAGGCCAAGGACACCATTTTATCCCTGGCTAATAGCCTTTATGGACCTAACCTCCATGAAATTATCTAGCTTCTCTTTAAACTCTGTTATATTCCTAGCCTTCACAGCCTCCTCCGGCAAGGAGTTCCACAGGCTGACTACACGCTGTGTGAAGAAGAACTTTCTTTTATTAGTTTTAAACCTGCTACCCATTAATTTCATTTGGTGTCCTCTAGTTCTTCTATTTAGGAACTAATAAATAACTTTTCTTTATCGGCCCTCTCCACACCACTCATGATTTTATACACCTCTATCATATCCCCTCAGTCTCCTCTTTTCTAAACTGAAAAGTCCCAGTCGCTTTAACCTCTCCTCATATGGGACCCATTCCAAACCCCTAATCATTTTAGTTGCCCTTTTCTGAACCCTTTCCAAGGCCAAAATATCTTTTTGAGGTGAGGAGACCACATCTGTACACAGTATTCAAGATGTGGGCGTACCATAGTTTTATACAGGGGCAGTAAGATATTCTGGGTCTTATTTTCTATCCCTTTCTTAATAATACCTAGCATCCTATTTGCCTTTTTGACCGCTGCACACTGTGTGGAAGTTTTCAGAGAACTGTCCACGATAACTCCAAGATCTCTTTCCTGATTTGTCGTAAATTAGCCCCCATCATACTGTACGTATAGTTGGGGTTATTTTTCCCGATGTGCATTACTTTACACTTATCCACATTAAATTTCATTTGCCATTTTGTTGCCCAATCACTCAGTTTGGTGAGATCTTCTTGGAGTCCCTTACAGTCTGCTTCTGTCTTGACTATCCTAAACAGTTTGGTATCATCCACAAACTTTACCACCTCACTGCTTACCCCTTTCTCCAGATCATTTATGAATAAGTTGAACAGGATTGGTCCTAGGACTGACCCTTGGGGACACCACTAGTTACCCCTCTCCATTCTGAAAATTTACCATTTATTCCTACCCTTTGTTTCCTGTCTTTTAACCAGTTCTCAATCCAAGAAAGGACCTTCCTCTTATCCCATGGCCATGTAATTTACACAAGAGCCTTTGGTGAGGGACCTTGTCAAAGGCTTTCTGGAAATCTAAGTATACTATATCTACTGGATCCCCTTGTCCGCATGTTTGTTAACCCTTCAAAGAACTCTAATAGATTAGTAAGACAGGATTTCCTTTACAGAAACCATGTTGACTTTTGTCCAACAAATTATGTTCTTCTACATGCTTCACAATTTTATTCTTTACTATTGTTTCGACTAATTTGCCAGGTACTGAAGTTAGACTTACCGGTCTGTAATTGCCCGGATCGCCTCTAGAGCCCTTTTTAAATATTGGTGTCACGTTGGCTACCTTCCAGTCATTAGGTACGGAAGCCGATTTAAGGGATAGGTTACAAACCACAGATAATAGTTCAGCAATTTCCCATTTGAGTTCTTTTTAGAACCCTTGATGAATGCCATCCGGTCCCGGAGATTTGTTAACATTAAGTTTTTCTATTTGTTCCAAAACCTCCTCTAATGACACTTCAATCCGGGACAGTTCCTCAGATTCATTACCCACAAAGGACGGTGCAGATTTGGGAATTTCCCCAACGTCCTCAGCCGTGAAGACTGAAGCAAAGAAATCATTTAGTTTCTCCGCAATGGCTTTATCGTCCTTGATTGCGCCTTTTATAGTTCGATCGTCTATACAGGAGTCAGAGTAAGAAGTTCTCCAGCTTGACAGTATTTTGACATTATTTCGAAATAACTGCCTGCTGTGTAGACATGGACTAAGTTATTTCAAAATAATGTTGCTGTGTAGATGTACCCCAAATGTAGCAAATGACATTTTGGGGAAAAAGCCATTTTTCTAAAATGTATTTCTAAAGTAAAATGGAGCATGCTTCCCACTGCATGCCAGATTGTGACGACTGGACATACAGAAGGTACTTAATTAAAAGCTCTAAATTTGGGAATTAAAAACATTAGTCACTCAGTGGAACAAAGACATTTTAAACTAATCAGTCAGAGCTGTTTAGTGTGTTCATAATAAAGTTCATTGCTTTTAGGAAAAGGGAACACTAATTCATTTGGTGTGATTTGCATGACAAGACATATTTATGAAATTTCACTGTATGTTTATCTTAAAATATGTTTCCAAAGATTTTAGGCATATCAAAAGGACTTTATAGATGAGTAAAATACTGATTTTGGTGGAGACCTCTCTTAAAACTACAGGTTGGACCTCTCTTGGCTGGCACCCTTGGAACCTGATGGGTCCCAGAGGAGGGAATTTGCCAGACAATGGGAGGTCCCAGATATCAGCCCCTCAGCCTGCTGCCCCTCTTCGCTGCCAGCTCCTTCAACCCGGCTGAGCTATCTGTGGGCCAGCCTCAGCCCCTGGCTTTGCTGCTGGTTGGCCAGGCAGCTTCAGCCCCCCTGCCAGAATGGTATGTTGCCCGATTGGGCTGCCACAGTCCCAGCCCTGCTGCCAGGCAGTATGTGGCCCCCGCTGCACTGATTCTGCTGGGCTGGTTCTCCTTCCTGGATGCTGTGACCATAGCCCTGGTCCCGCTGCTGGGCGGCAGGCAGCCCCAATCATGCTGCCGCTGCCACTTCTGCCTGGGCTGCTGTGGCCCTGCCGCCTCCCAGTGGCTTGGCCAGGCTTCCCCTCTTGGGCTGCTGTGGACTCAGCCCCGGGTGGCAGACAGTCCCAATCATGTTCCACCCAGGTTGCTGAGGCCCCACTGCTGGCAGACTCGCTGGGTTGCACCGGCCTTCCAGCTGCTGGCCCGGCTGCATCCAGGAACATCTGTGGTCATGCTGGGCCACCAACGTTGCTGGATGAGAGATTCCCAAATTTGAGAAGTGCAACCTGTAGTTGATCAAATAGTGAGAAGGTAAAGGGAAACTCATTTGTCGAGCTATCCAGAGGAAAAGGAATGTTGTCCCTTTAAGAGCTCTCTTCAAGGGGGAAGGGGTGAAAAAAATGTTGGTACTATAGTCATTAAAATAAAATGTGTATTTTAGATAAGGGCAGTTTTTTGAAGAATTTATTTAAAAACTTTGTCTGAAAATCCAAGCAGTTAAGGCTAAAGCTGAATATTCAGATTGTGTATCCAAATATCTATGCATGGATTTTTTTTTTAGAGGTGTGATACAGCAGCAAACAAATGAAATATTTTAAGGCAAATTTTAAACTAAGGTCCTGTAGACATAGTAATGCACAACTGCTTTTGTCAGTAAATTCAGGGTAGGCACCAGCCTGTTAAATGGTTTCATTACCACTTAATGACTCTTTCATAGGTTCAGTGTTATGCTAATAGATCTAGCAAACTGAAAAGCTTTTCACTTTGAAGGTAACATCCACCGAGTGGGGGAGGAGAGTCACAAGTCTGCAAGTTGCAACAATCTGTTGTGGGAGCCTTCCTGAATATTCAGAATAGGGATAGGATGAGGGGTGAGGTTGAGCACTAAGACCCAGGGGAGGCATTGCCTCCCCTCGCCTATTACATCTGGCACCCATGGATATATCTGTTTAATTTCGGAACCAGTTGAGAATGGTGTGCGAGCTCATGTGGCACTTCCACATGCTGGGGATCACTCGCTCACACGAAATCCCTAAAGCTGCTGGGGTAAGAGCACACAAGTGGCACCAAGAATCCACAGGCAGTGAAACACTGTGTCCTCACACGTGGGTTTTACATGCATAACTGTCCCACTTCCCCGATTTCCCCATGAATGGTGGGGCACTCATGCTGTACGGACAACAACACAAGCGGCGCCCCCTGGGCTGGCGATTCTCTCAAGATGAGCCACTGTCTGACACATCTTTCCCAGGCCTGTCCAATTGTTCTCCTTACCCCTCCCTATCCAGTAAAAACCAACCACTTTAGGAGTGGAGTAATTTGCCCTTGCTTGGCCGAGATTGGAAATTGCCTCCTGGGACCCAAAACAGAGCAATCCAGATGACGAATGATTACAGTTGCAGGGGAACATGCTTTAAGATATCAACGAGCTTTGGATTCAAATCATGAGACATGGAGCCTTTTGCTTTAGGTGTCTAGTTTTGGGCAAATCATACTGGGAGGGATCCTGTTGCATGAAAAGGACCTACGTGAACACAATTTTACTGTGCCTGCCCTTCCCTTGTTGTCATTTTGGTGCATTGATTATAAGCCAGCCAGAGAGTTGTTTTGTGACCTTTGATAAGGGAAAATGCAGGTTTGACATGATTTATTAGTGCACCGAAAGTCCCGTTTCAAACAGCAGTATATTGTTCAATGATCAAAAGCATATGGGACCAGAACTGCTTCTTTTCAAGTAAAGTATTGAGGAGCATGGTAATGCCACTATGCAGGCTGCCAGGTCAAAGAAACATTATCACCCCTTTTGTCCTTTATAAAGGTACTCACAGTCCAACAGAGAGGGTGATATGCACTATACGGATAATTCTGCAGGAAGAGAAGAAAACGTCGTGTCCCAACCAGCCCCGTATTCCCCTGTGCCGTGGGCTTTGCACAGAAGCCAATTTTGCTTTCAAGTTGCCTTTATTTAAATGTAAAAGCTTTAGCTTAAATTGCAGCAGGTTTTGTGATATTTAATATACAAACCTAGGAAAGGTCATGTCTGTCGACAGATGAAGCAAGGTTTAAGCTCAGGATTCTGGAAGGCAAGTGTTATATGAAAATGTGCGTTGGAAATAGATCTTTAATCCACAAGGTCACCAAAAACAACATTTTTTCTTTCTCAGAGACTTATCCTTTCTATCTCTCAGAGGAACTGAAGATATTTCAGAGGAAAGAAGACCAGAAATCTTATGTTTTCCCCTGTGTTCATCGCTACAGTTAAACCCTGCTGTTCTTACCCCACGGTTTATCAGTTATAGCCTGCTTTTTCCTCCAATTATTTGTCGATTTTTGCTTAAACTGTATTTACTGGCTTCAGGGGGTAGCCAAGTTAGTCTGTGCAGGATAAACTTAAAAAACAACAAATGGTCTGGTAGCACTTTAAAGACTAACAAAACATGTAGATGGTATCATGAGCTTTGTGGGCACAGCCCACTTCTTCAGATGACCCACATCTGAAGAAGTGGGCTGTGCCCACAAACGCTCATGATACCATCTACATGTTTTGTTAGTCTTTAAAGTGCTACCGGACCATTCGTTGTTTTTTAAGTGTATCCTGTATTTACTGGAATGCTCTTCCATTTGCCCTTCAACATACTATTCCTAGGTACAGAACTTTTAGCTACATTATTTTTAAGTTAACCTCATGCCTTTTCTTATTCTGACATTCTCTGATAGCCTGACAGAATCTCTCTCTGCCTATTCTCATCGGAGCACCATCTCTTTTAATAAGCTCCTCCCTTCATCTCCCCTGCAGTGAAAAAATACAACATCGAGCTGATTGAGAAATGACATTTTCATCCTGAGGGAAATTTCAACATTCTGAAATTAGTTTCTGGTCCCGATCGGAACAGAAAGGTATTGACTGAAAGGGGTAGCCAGTCACTTGACCACACTCACGGTGTGTTCCTAATGTTCGAGAAACCAAATAACTGGACTTAGCCAAATGTATTGTCTAAAGACTAAGCAGGATGAGATGAAAAGGAGAGAATCATGCACTCCTTCTGGGAAGCAATTCTTCTCTCGCAGCATCTTCACCTTAAAGCAGCGGTTTTCAAACTTTTTTCCTCATGACCCAGTTGACGAAAATTGTTGGTGCTGGTGACCCAACATAATTTGATTAGAGTGTGGGCTCTGGGATGGAGCTGAGGATGAGAGCTTTGGGTGGGGGAGGGGCAGGGCTGGGGCAGGTGGGGCTTACCTTGAGTGGCTCCCAGTCAGCGGTGCAGCAGGGGTGCTAAGGCAGCTTCCTGCCTCTCCTGGCACCACAGACCAGGCTGCGCCCCAGAAGCAGCCAGCAGCAGGTTCCCAGCCAATGCGAGTGTGGAGCTAGTGCTCAGGGGAGGGGCAGTACACAGAGCCCTGTGTGTTCTCCCCACTCCCCGCCCCCTACCTGGGAGCCAGGCCTGTTGCCAGATGCTTCTAGGGCACAGCACAGTTTGCGGTGCCAGGACAGGCAGAGAGCTGCCGTAGCCCGCCCCTATTGGTCACCTGATCCCACTGCAGCAACAAGCCCCAGTGCCCGACATTCCATGCCCCTTACTGGGTCGTGACCCCTAGTTCGAAAACCACTGCCTTACACAGAAGGGGTGCTTCAAAGACCTGCCCCCAAATCCATTTCTATGTACACTGTGGGGCTATGTCTACACTCGCGGCTTCTTGCGCCAGAAATATGCAAATGAGGCTAAGCGTGGAATATTGCCGAGCCTCATTTGCATACCTAATGAGCCGCCATTTTTGCAGAAGAGGCTCTTGCGCCAGAAGGAGCTGTCTACACTGCCCCTTCTTGCGCAATGCCGTTATGCCGATTACTTTTCAGGAAGAACGGCATTGCACAAGAGGGTTTTTGTTGCGCAAGAAGGGGCAATGTAGACAGCTCCTTCTGGCGCAAGAGCCTCTTCTGCAAAAATGGCGGCTCATTAGGTATGCAAATGAGGCTCGGCGATATTCCACGCTCAGCCTCATTTGCATATTTCTGGCGCAAGAAGCCACGAGTGTAGACATAGCCTGGTTGTTTTCAAGCCCAAAGCCCCCTATTCATTACTTGAAGTTGAAGTTTAACCCACCTGTTTATTCCAGCTTTGTCTTTGGGTCCACCCTATACTTCCCCATATCTCATTTCAAATACTACAGTCCAGGTGTTGATGAACAGGGAGCATATTCGCTAACTGTATTCCGTACAAATTATTGGTGCATCTTTGCTGATTTTATGGTGCCATAGCAGACTTCAGCTTTGCAAAGGATTGTGAGGTACTTGACATAGATGAAGAGAATTCTGGGGGAGCATAATCCATTCAGTTACACATAACTTCCAAACACACACATATATACTGTATATTATAGTAATACCGTGCACATATAACACCCATTAATGTGGTGTATACTATACCAAACATGTGCATTGGCTACTAAAATCAAAATATTGAAAAATGCATGGAGCAAAACATTTAGAAAAGTTTACAATTGGAAATCTCAAAATGAATTTTTTAAAACAAATCAGATGTTATCAAAAAAGTCTTTTTTTACCTGAATTAACTTTTCAAAACAAACTCATGTTGTTAATGTTGACAGGAAACTATTTTTTTTTAAATTTCTGTTCTCCCAAATGGAAAACCAAAAAACATCACTGAAATGGATATTTCTCCCTAGAAAGGTGGGCCATTCCTCCCTAAAGGTATAACCAAAGGAAGAATGCGAGACACCTTCACTCACTACTGCATGTGCGCACTTAATCCTTTCAATGCCTGAAGTCAGACCCTCGCCTTGTGAAAATCAGTGCTGCCCAATGGAAGTCAATGAAGCTGTGCTGAGTTACACAAACTGACCAAGTGCAGTTTTGAGGCTTGGGACACACAGAGGCAGTGCGGAGAGGCAAAGGAACCCAGAATGAGTCCCTATCTGGCACAGAGGGAGGTCAGCACACAAGACACAGTTTATGGGCCACTGAGGGCTGTCCTATTCCCTGTGCTCTCAGAGGCATACGGTTGGATGAAAACCCAAGACAATATTTGCACAGATTCCTGCAAAGCGACACTGCCAATTACCATTGGAGCCTGGTCTCAGAGTCCTCATTTATCTGTTATTTTCTCACATAGACAAAGGCAACCCTGCTCTCCCTTTGCAGAGTGAAGCTGAGTTCACAGCACAGCACCCATGCCATGTTCTACCCAGGCCATGTACGCTGGCTCTCACTCATTGTTCTCAGAGTGGCTGCTGGAGATGGACAATTGAGCATGGAAATACGAATGTGTCTTGTGCCCAATGTTTGCCCTCCACCTGGATTGCCACAGTGTCTCACAGCTGAACCTTTGGCACACATTGGGAAACTCTGAGAACAGACACACACAAAAAGCCTTCATTGTGGTACTCCTGAAGGTCAAATCCTGCAGATTTCACAGAGCAAAATCTCTCCCAAAAGTGATGGGATGCATTCCGGAGTGGAGTCCTGGGAAATGGCCTAGTCTCCAGTGATGGATCCCAGCCCCAGACAGCTCCAATCAGGGGACACGTGTCAGAACATGCTCTTTTGGAAATCGACTTGATCTCCTGGTTCATCTATTGACACAACTCACCTCAACTCCACTGACTCAGGGCAGCCTATGCGTTTCTCCTAAATGGTTCTTTTCTAAACCCTACATGCCAGGGAATGGCACGTAATGCAAGGTTAAATTATACAGCGGTGTTAGCCAGCCTATCTGTGTACCTAGTAGTTTGAATAATTGTACAGAGTAAACTTTAAATTACAGCCCCTGGCACACAGTAAATGAATTGTATTGTGCCTCGCTAGCCTCACATTGCTGTCCTTGCATTTGGCTTGAGCAGCCCTTTGTTCTATTCATTTACTTTATATGATATGCATATGCAAATGAAATAGATTTTAAGGCAACACGGTTGAGCGAGATGATGTCCAGGGCGCTTTCCATCTGACTTATCGTCATGCCACCCATTAACCATAGTGTGGCTCAAGCAATATCACCCAGAGGCCAGAATCCAGTTGAACTGCATATGCCAGGTCAGGGTAGCAGAGATGTCCAGACATTGGCCCTGGGGCATTCTGTGATGGACAGTAGCTGCTAGCAGCACCAAGGCTGAAACTACCCCTGGGGCTTGGTGCAAGAGAGGGCTTCCCAGGTCACCTCCGGTCTTCTGGTCAGGTCTCCAGGGCTAGCAGGAGGGAAGGAATGCAGGAGTCTCTGCGACAGAGCTGCCACAAGAGGACACCCTGACACTGCGGTGGTCCTGTCTGGACTGGGTGTGCTGGCCTTAGGATGCACCACACAGGATGATGTAGGTGGGATCATTTGGTCAGAGGAGAGCTGCAATGTTGCCTTCCTGCTCCTGACAGAAAAGCATGCATGGCCCAAGTCACTGGACTTTCTGATTTCTGAGCAACAAAATGATGAAAGGTCTAGAAACCATGACCTGTGAGGGAAGACTGAAAGACTTGGGCTTGTTTAGTTTGGAAAAGAGAAGACAGAGAGGGGACATGATAGCAGCTTTCAAGTACCTAAAAGGGTGTGACAAGGAGGAAGCAGAAAAATTATTCTCAACATCTGAGGATAGGACAAGAAGCAATGGGCTTAAATTGCAGCAAGGGAGGTTTAGGTTGGACATTGGGAAAAACTTCCTAACTGTCAGGGTGGCTAAGCACTGGAATAAATTGCCCAGGGAGATTGTGGAATCTCCATCATTGGAGATTTTTAAGAGCAGGTTAGATAAACATCTGTCAGGGATGATCTAGATGGCGCTTGGTGCTGCCGTGAGGGCAGAGGACTGCACTTGATGACCTCTTGAGGCCCCTTCCAGTTCTAGTGTTCTATGATGCTATGATCTGAGATAAAAACTGAAAAGACTGACCTTGCTTCTATAAGTGGATCAGCTCCATGCAAAATGCTGAGACACCAGTGATGTTAATGTGTCTCAGTGTGCACAGCTGCTCCTTCTGAGCCTGGAAAAGCACAACAACTGCATTTTGGCCCACAGAGCAGCACTCCAGAGAAGAGCGCCTTTGAGTCAAGCTTGTACATTGGCAACAAAGGCTCAAGATCCTCCTTATCTCCATTTTAATAAAATACGACTGTAGAATGGTGTTTCTTTGGAAGTGCTATGTATAGCGCAGGGGTGGGGAACCTAAACCCTCACGGATACGGCCCCTGGCTTGCCTGGATCTGGCCCCTGAGGCTCAGAATGCCGCCCTCTCCCCCCCCACACTGGTGATCCAGCCCCACCACTGCCCCACTGCAGGGCTGGAGCACACAAAATCTACTAACCTGGGCCCCCGAAGGCTCTGGGGTGTGAGGGGGACTTGGGGAGGGTCTTTCTCCTTCTCAGTCAGCAGCCACATCAGTGAGGGTTTGTTTTTTGTTTTTTGCTTCTCAGTTGTGTGTGGCCCCCACTGATTTTTCTGTGGGTCAGCAGCCCCCAACTCAAAAAAGGTTCCTCACCCGTGGTATAGAGTATGGATATTTCATCAGACCATAATGGAGCCTATTATTACAGCTTTTCCAAGGATCCCTCTTGCTAAGAATTTAAGGCAATTACACCTTTAATCTTGATCTATTTAATTGGAACTGCTCACTGGGATCAAAATAGCCAAAAGTGACTAGTGATTTTGGACAGCCATCTTGAGGCCCCCTTTTTTTGGAGAGAGGGCACATGGCACTTTCTAGCAAATCAGTGTCTGAAGGCATCTCAGGTGGCTTGTCAGTTTTGGAAATCCTGGCTGAAACCATTAGCAAGGCCTAAAAGCTCATTACGTTGGAAGCAACCTTTGTGCTTTAAAATATTATTGTAGTTCTTTTGCAGCTCAAAGATAAAGCTGGGGAGGCAAGTCCCAGATTCGCATGAGACAGGGAAGAAACAACATCCACAGATCACATACTTTGGATGAGGATGGTTATTACCTGTGTTCCCTGTAAGCCATGCACCTGTGTCACCCAGCTTGATCAGCAAAGCACCCACAGCTACTAGTTTTGTTTCTATTGGTGGTGCACATTCACACATGCCTTGGTGCATATACAATTATTCCGCACATGGATGGGAAAGATTAGAGGGAACCTTGGTTATTACTTCCCTTGAAGGCCTCTTATGTTATGCCCCACTTCAGCCCTTCAAGGTCTATGGACCACTCAAAGGCCAATGGTAAGATCCAAATGGGAAATAGGACTTCTGCTAGCCAAGGCTTCCCTCTGTACAAGGAAGAATTTCAACCTGTGGTGAATTTCCAGTGCAAAAAGCGGCATTTGGCAGTGGAAATGACTTTTCACTCTTCAGTGAATGTGTGGCTCCTCATAAAAATATCCATTTTTAAACATGAATATTTGCAAAGTGGAAATGAGCTATTCCAGATGGTTCCAGCCACATGATGTGTCTGAAAAACGAACTGCCAAGTATAAGCGAAGAGACCATCAAATATAGCCATGGGGATCTCAGACCATGTCAGGCTGACTCTGGGGGAAATAAATTAGTGCAGAAGCAGAAGATTTGGGGAGGGTCCAAATTGCTCAGACTTTCTTCAGACACAAAGAGAAGCGTTCTAAATATCAAATCCACAATCGGGGATAAATAAGTAAAACAAAAACCTAATCTGCCTAGCTTAGCCTATCTCCCTCACAGAAGTTGGCCCGATAAAAGAGATTTCCTCACCCACCTTCTCCTCTGAATTGCTATTTCTATTGTGTGTGCCTGCTTTAGCAGAAAAATGTCAGACGATAACATGGTGCCAAACAAGAGAGTGTCTATTCACGGCACACAGACCAGAGGAGCAGTCTTGCTCCTTTTAAAAAAGAAAATAGTTTTAATCCGGTTCCTATTATTAAATGGATTGTGTGGGCCTGGAATGACACACTCCATTTTAAACAGCAGTGCTGGCACAGAAGAGTTAATGGATGTGTTTGTAGGAGAGTTTATTCCCTGTTCAGGAATCAGGAGTGGCCACTGGTTATTTTGGGCTGAATTCAGATATATTACATGCAGAGTGCCTTTTCCAGATCTGAAGCAGAGCTCGATGTGGCTCGAAAGCTTGTCTCTCTCCCCACCCCCAGAAGTTGTTCCAATAAAAGAGATTCACTCACCCACCTTGTGTCAAGAAAAGCAAAGAGAAGGAAAAAGAAGGAAAGGGGGGGTGTCATGGCTCCTTCCCCACTCTGGCATGATAAATGCAGAAGTGGAGGCCAGCAAAAGTACCCCAAAACCTTATCTACCAGGTTTTGGTATAAAACTTCCCCCCAAAATCTTAATAACCTAGATTTTGGGAATAAAATCTCCGCTGCCACCACCCAAGTATTGATACAAAAATCAGGGGAAAGATCCCTTGGGAAATCTTACCCCTAAAGTACAAACCAGAACACAACCATAAACCAATACCAGGTTAATAAAAAGG
This sequence comes from Rafetus swinhoei, assembly GCA_019425775.1. Taxonomy (NCBI): domain Eukaryota; kingdom Metazoa; phylum Chordata; order Testudines; family Trionychidae; genus Rafetus; species Rafetus swinhoei. Next base: position 11,085,157 of record JAFJHL010000300.1, read on the forward strand.
AAAGAGAAAGAACTTTTATTATCACCACAATATTCCTGTTGCAAGCATAATGACTAGATGGAAAAGTAACAAAACAATATACTCATGGAGGAGAAATTTACCATGGGCCAGGAACTTAGTTACAAAGGAGAGCAAAACTCATTTTTCAATGCACAGACATCAGATCCCATTTTCCAAACCATAAAACAATAAAACCTAACGGATTTATCTAAACTTTACCCTACTTACAGAAGGTGAAGAATGGTTTCTTGGAGAGAGAGACATGTCTGTCTCTCTCAAAAGCTGGAGAGGAACTTAAAACTGCCCGAACAAAGTAGGGAAAAACCCCAAAATTCCTTTGTCCCAGTTTGAAATTCCTACCTGCATTTCTATTGGCTGAATCTACTTGGTTAAGTAAGGGACATAGTTAACCCCTTAGTCCCCAGGCTGCTGGCTAACCCTCATGATCATGACAGGGGGAAACAGGCAAAGCATGGGGAACACTGCAGTCAGGGCTGTCTTTACCCATACACAGAATACTCAGCTGAGTAGGGAACCTGAAAACTTGGGGCACCGCTGGGTCTTAGTGTCCACTCACCCACCGCTTCCTACCTCTGTTCTGTGGCTCTGCTTCCTCTGGAGAGGAGCTAAGTTAACTTAAAAGTGACAAAGCCTGCCAGGGCTATTAGCAGCACCTGTGAAACAGCCATTCAAGTGGTGATGAAGCCATTTAACAGGCATTTGCCAATCCTGGGCATATAGGGCCAGTTTCTGAATTTACTGTGTGAGTTACAGGACCTGAGTTTAAAATTTTTAAATAAATGTTTCATTGGCGTGTTGCTGAAGATTATAAAATCACATCTCTAAAAAAAAATTGCCTTTCCCTCCCCACCTCTAGCTACCATCAGGCATAAGGGCACCAGTTTAATAGTACTGCATAGGGCCCCTTGAATCCTGGCTGCAGTCCGTCCATGGGACTGGGGTAGGGAAGTATTGAAATGGGTTACCCAGGGAGCTGGTGGAATCAGTGGTTTTTAAGTCCCGTCTTGACAAAGCCTTGGCTGGGTTGATTTAGTTGGGGTTGGTCCTGCTTTGGGCAGTGGGCTGAACTCGATGACTTCCTGAGGTCTCGTCCAGCCCCAGGATTCTATGATTCTATGACTGGAAAGATTGTGAGGAAAAAACCCAAGGAGAAACTAGGCCCTGGGATTCTCTCCCAAGGAGGGAAGTCTGGCAAGAGCCAGGAGAGAGACCAAGCAGCCACTGGGAGTGGAGCAGGTCTAGCTCCAAGCCTTGATACAAACATATAAAGGCAGGATTTGGACTTCTAGAGAAACAGCCCTGGGAGGAGTCTAGTGGAGGAATAGAGCATCAGAGAGGCATGAGGGCTCATGCCTGAGGACAGACATTGGCTTGAGTTGGTGAACTTTTAATCTGGGATCCAGGGAAGAGCTCTAAGAGCCTTGGTCCCTGAGGAAGGAATAAAGACAGTGGATAGGTCTGAGAGAAGGCTGTGAGGAACATGGAGCCCAGAGGCTGAGCTGATGACTCCTTTGCAAAGGTACTACACCAGTGTTCCCTCTAAACTTTTCCACCCAAGTGTGGAATAAATGTTTATGTGCACTGAGACATATGCGAATGTGCACCACTGGTAGAAACAAACAAACAAACAAACAACCTAACTGTGAGCACTCTGCTTTGAGTCTCCCCTGAGGGGCCATACAAGTGTACAGCTTAGAGGGAACACTGCACTACACTGTTTTATGTTGAATTTTCTGTGACTGCAGAGTGTGGACTAAATTGTGACGTGCCTAGAAGACCAAGTCACGGGAAGAGAGACAATTGCAGTGCCGGAGCGACGCTCAGCAGGAGGTGCAGAGGGGAAGGGAGTCACAACACCAAACCTGGCCATCAAGGAGGTGCTCTTGCAAAGAAGACCCCTGTTCAGGAAAGCATGCAAACCTGTGCTTAACTTTCCACGAGTTCAATTCCCATTAAAATCAATGGCAGCTGGTAAAAAGTTAGATCTAGCCCAGAGTACTTTCCAGAATCGGGCCCTGGAGAAATGCTGGGAAGTCTCTTTAATTGCACCCTGCCAGCCTGACTGGTTTCACTTTCTATTTCATCGGAAACCTGATTGTTCTCACATGGAGATTGTCTGTTCCTGGAAACCTCAAGTTCTTGGGGAGCGAGGGCGAGAGGGAGACACACTCTGCACATGGCTTGCAGCCGTCCCAGCTAATCCCAGCAGCCCAGGGAAAGCATTAAGACAGACAAGCTGAGAGGAAATGTGACACCTGGATATTACACAATGTAATGGGATCAGCCAAGTGGTAAATGTATCGTTTAAATAGGTTTTGTGTTCCCCATTAATTTTTCTGACGCTGATTAGTTCTGACAGGGAAGGAAAGGATTGGTCAGTAACTTTTTTCCCTCCAAAGTAGTACTGGCTCGGTGGTGTTGGGATTAGCTCATTGGATTGAATACGGTCTGTGTAGGGAAGTAATCATGCAGTGACCTTGAAGAACATAGTCTATGGGTCAAGAAATGGAATGGGACATGCACGTCCAACTTCGACGTAGTTCTTGCATTACCATGTAGGCGTGGGAAGGTTTATATTTTTGCTCTAAATGTCAGTTTTACTGTTCACACCCAAACTGACCCAAAATATTTCCATGGATGTCCATAGAAAATTGTAGATCGATGAAGTGAGATAAATGTTGCCTGAGAACTGATTGGAGTTTGATTGAAGGGTATTTACGTGGCATAGTTCAACATTTCACAAGTGGTGTTTTAACTATGACAGCTTGGATCTCTATAAACCAGACTTCCCTCGTCCGGCAACACACCTGGTTGGCATCTGTGGGTGTTCCGGGGCTGGAGCACTCACAGGAAAAGCCATACCCTGCTCTCAGTAACTTCCCGCGCCTTCCCAGAGCATCTGGAGTGCTGCAAATAGCTCATTTGCAGGGCTCAAGCTCAGGGAGAGAGGGAGGGAGAAGTGAGTACTCGGGGAGGGAGGCGCTTAGGAAGGAGAAACCTCATGGCTGGTGGTAGAGACCCGTGGCTACCAGCAGGGGCCAGGAGCACGGCCCTGCGTCCAGTGGTGGGGGCCGGGAGTGCAGCACAACAGCTGCGGGGCTCCTCTGTCAGCCACGGGGCTGTGCTCCTGGCTCCTGGCAGTGGGCTCCACCATCAGCCTACTTCTTCCGCTAAGCACCCCACCTTGCTTTGTCAATATTGGCCCTGATGCTGCTGTTGGAGCAGAGCTCCGCAGCCACCAGCAGCCAGCATTGACTTCCCCTGGTTCGGCAGATTCCCTGGATCGGGACCAGTCAGGTCCCAAGGGTGCCAGATCAGAGAGGTTCACCCTGTCTCAAGCTTGAACTTCTTGGATCTCAGCATCTGTGGTTAAATAAAGATCATTGTCTGGCCTCCCCCATCATTTTCTGCAATTCTGAAAATGGAAATAGATACAAATAGGGGGGAAAAAAGGTTTAAAATCCATGTTTGACCAAATGTGATTTTTTTTTTAACAAAAATCTAAAAAATGGCTAAAATAAATAACAACAGGATCTGTTAAAATTATAACACAATGAAAATATAATTGAGCCGGGCCTGCTTGTAAGGGCTGAATGTACAAATCCAGACATTGGGCTTCTTAGCAATTCACTCACTTCCTCTTCTCCACACACGAATTGCCAGGGAGCGCCCATCTGTCTCTCCTCCCTTCTCTCCAGTGCAACTCTGTCCCAGATGGGGAGGCATGAAGAAGAGAGGTTTCTGCTGCGCTGGATGCTAAAAGGCAGCAGGTCGAGACCATGTTCCAACATAGGTGGGGTTAGAAGAGGGGCGCTTCTAAAGAGACTCACCAGAAAATAGTGGAAACGAGGTCAATCTTTTGTAATCCAGTCATCCCCCACTGACGCATGTAAAGGAATGCACCCATTAATAAATCTCCAGCACCATGACTGCATGCCAGTGGCGTAGCCACAAGGGTCCACATGGGTGGACCCTGATTTTGGATGGTTGGGCAAGAATGGGGATGGGGAAGCGGGAAAGAAACGTTGGGTGATAAGCCCCAACCTCACTCCCCAGCCGGAGCAGATCAGGGTAAACCCCAGTGCCTGGTCTGCGCTCTCTGGCCTGAGCAGTGGGCAGGCTGGCAGGAGGTGTGCTGGATACAAATTGGATGGGCCATGCCCCCCCCAGGCCCACCTGTGGCTACATCCCGGGTGCAGGCCAACCGTAGAGCATCGAGCCAGGCACTCAGAACCCCCAGCCAGGGAGCAAGCATTCGTTCTTGTTTATTAATGAAATATTCCTTTCTGAAATATTTCCAGAGTCCCACAGGGGGTGCGGTGGGGAGCAGTTTGGATTCTCAGCCAGGGCCGTGTCAGAACGCCATGCCGGCCCTCAGCTGGGGGTCCTGTCCTGTCCCGTTGGCGTGATCGTTTTAGAAGCGCGTTCCAGAACCTTCCGTGACAGCACTCGCAGGCTGCTCACAGCCATGGGGGAGGGGGGCGGGCCAGGCTGACAATTCTGTTCCATTTTAGAAACTAGTATTTTCAGCTCGGGGTCCTCCAAGTGGAAATAACTGCGAGGAGTGAGTCAGAGTTTTTCAACAATGAGGGGACTGGCTGATATGGGGCTGAGCCCCATCCTCCTCACCTTTAGGACACATTTCAAACAGCTTTTCCCTTAGGCTTGCTGCTCAGAGTCTTGCAATCTCCTTAGAAGGAAGGTTGGTCTTGTGATTGTCCGTCTGTAGAGCCTGTCTTAGGCACCCTAACGAATGCAGCTGGCTCTGACAACTGGCCTCTGGCTGAAGCTCTGGCTACTGACTCCAGGCTACTGACTCCTGCTCTAACCACTAGGCACAACCTCCCATGTCCTGGTCACTGATAGTGATAAAGGCACTACATTAGGGCTGATCTGAGCTCAGCTCCCAGTTCTGCCAGGGATTCCCCGTGTGAAATCAGGCTATGTCTCCACTTGCCACAGCAGAGATCAATCTTCTGGCATTCTATTTAGTGGGTCTAATAAAGACCCACTAAATCAAATGCTGAGAGGGGCCCTGGTTGGCATTGGTACTCCTCGATTCACGAGGAGTAAGGGACGTGCTCCTCTTGCCCTCCTGCTGTGAAGACCAAGCTCAGCTTAAGATATGTCAACTCCAGCTATGTTATTTACATAGCTAGAGTTGCGTATCTTCAGCCGACCTTCTGAGTCTAGTATACACCTGGCCTCAGGCAAATTCTTAATTTCACTGTGCCTCATTTTCCTGCACCCAGAAGCAGGTATCATGCAGGGCACATCACATCAGCCCAGGTTCAACAAAGCTCAAGCGCAGTGTTTTCTCCTCCCCCCTGGCAATTTCCTTGAGATTTAAGCACGTGCTCAAGCGCATTCCTGAATCAAGGCCTTACTCGTGTGGTGTTCAGTACTGTAATCTCTCTGAGCCAAGGATTCTAACAGAGGTCTGCTCCACTCAGTGGCTGAGTCCCCACAGGGAGGACACTGTGGATATGGGTAGCTAGGATTTTCAGATAAAGGATATGCGGATACCTAGAATTATACTGCATTACTAATGGACCATCACGATGCTTCTGAAATGTCACTGCTGGGAAAATGCATCTCACTTTGAAGACAGGGAAGAAGAGATTGGCCTTTCATAGGGCTTTGATGTCCTTGAGACTAAGAGTTTATGGTTTAGTCTAGGGGGAGGTTTGAGAGCTTTTAGGTTGGGCAGAGTTTGCCAAGGCAGATTAATCTCTGCGTGGCTGGGATTGATTCTCTAGCACCTGTAAGGCTGTTTGCTGCTTTTAGGATGGAACTAAATGTGTCACCAGCGCAGCTAAGGGAACCCAGCTAGAGAAAGCTGGGCAGGAAGACAGAGCAATCCGAGACACTCAAATGCTGAAACTGTCTATTAGGAATGAGCTGTCAGAGAAGCCCTGGACTAAGCATTTGTTAAAGCTCTCAAGAGTGTCCCAAGATTTGGGGAAATACATATGATTCAACCTGTTTGTTTGTGTGTTTACTTCTATCGCTTTCCTCGAAACCCCTGTTAATACACTTGCAAGTCTGTTTAAAGTTCTTGCGCCAAATCCCTGCTTGTATCAACTTCTACATCTCCAGAGTCTGGCTGCATAATCTCTGTCTTCGTGAGGATCTCACAACTGAGATGCTGAAGTTTCTAGGCCTGCTTGAAAGTCTGCGCTGGACAAGTATCGTCAGAGGAACTGGGATCGAGGAGATCCAAAGCCACCCTCACACTTCTGCAGGTGTTTGGTTCTTCAGAACATGAGCACGTGGGACTGACACCAATGGGAGTGGAGAAGGCTCTTTGGAATGACCTATATATGTTTAAATAACAAAAAAAGGTGCCCATCCTTGGACTGGAACTGCAGCGGGATATTTTTTAATTCAGCGGTCAAATACTGAGGCCAGGTCTACACTTAGGAAGAAAGTCAATTTAAGGTACACAACCCCAGCTACGAGAATGGCGTAGCTGGAATCAACATACTGCAAGTGAAATTTCTGCAGTGTCCCCACTGTGGGAGGTAGACGGGAGAAACTCTCCAGTTAACTTCCCTTACTCTTCGCGAGCCTGTGGACTACTCAGAACAGCATGCCATCAGCAGTCGATTTAGTGGGTCCTTACTAGACCTGCTAAATCAAACTCCCAAAGATTGATCTCTGGAGCGTTGATCTCGAGGTAAGTGTAGACCTGGCCATAGTGAGTTCCAAGGATTTCCAGCTTTATAAGGTGTGCAAATTAGTTGAAGGAGCAAGTAATGTTGTTGGCTGTCTTGAAAGCATCTCTAAAGGTGTTCAGGTTCCCCAGTGGTTACTAAGCACCTACAGCACCTTCTTATAAACCCATACAAACAAAAATATACTTTTTAACACAACAGTGTGCTAGTGCTTCTCCCTATCACTCATCAACACTGGTCATCATGCCTGGTGTTCCCCTCTGTCTCACTCACACTCATATCCCCACTGGTTACAGTGGAAGCACGGTGCACATTGAAGTCAAGTTTAGATTCGAAGCACCTTCCATCCTATTGCCTGCATGACTCACAAACGCCTAAGCTTTGCTCTTGCCGTTGTTACGTAATACTGACTCCAAGACAGAAAATGTGTCTGTTGGATACCCAAAGCCCATCTGTTCTCCAGTAAAAAATAACTTATTTTTAAACCTCCTGGGAAGATCATTTGCATAATTAATTTCTTCATCAAGAGGGTTTTTTTTCCCTCTCTTTGTGTCCTGCATATTTCACACTTCGCATTCCTCCTACTTGCCCCCAGTTCTGGCTGGTGCTGTTTAGTCCCGAAATTCAATATGCTGGAGGCAAAAGGTGAGGAAAAGTGTCCAAACCCTCGGCTTCCTGTTCTAATAATTGCAACGCAGCTGTGTGTTTGTAAAGGTTTATCTGGAGTTGTTACTCCTGTGTTTCCTTTCAGTCAGACAAGGTTTGTGAAAACAAGGATTCATCTTCATTCACAGTCTCCTATTGGAATCAAAACTCAGTTTCACTCCCTAGGCTATATTGCTTTTTACCATATGCTTTTCAGTGTTTCCCAGAACCCACCCAGCTCCCAAGTTACTGAGTTCGCCCTTTTCTACTTCCTCCCTCTCCCCTCTTTATTTTCTTCCAGTGGAAAAAGGGGAAAATATTTATAAAGTGAGAGAAGGAGGTGGGAATGGGAAGAGGAATTTTCTTACACTTGTGAAGTTTTTCAAATGTGATTTTTTTTTAAAGTGAGAGAAAAACTGCTACTTTCCTGCTCAAAACTGACATTTTTCGACCAAAAAAAAAAAAAAAAATTAAAGAGAAACTTTGTGTTGAATATGTTGCTGGAAACATTTTAGATTTCTGACCAGCTCTAAGGCAGATGGTCATTATTGTCTGAGCTGAAGGTCAGAGGCTCCCGGTGATCAGGTTTTGGTGGACAGTTTTTCTCTCACCACTTACATTAATTGTTACCCTGCTTGGAAATTTTTGCAGACTAAGCCACTGTCCAAGGACAGACCCCTTGTGGGCCCTGCAGACCAGACCAGAGACTCATTTACAGAGCCTGTCTTGGGTACTGCCACCCCTTCTGCTCTTATTGTAGCTACAGACGCCTGTTTCCAGGGCTGTCAGTCTCTAATGGCAGCAGCTCCCCCTTCATAAAGGAGTGAGGACGCTCCCGGATGAGATCTGTGGCACTTGAATCTTTGTCATTGTCTAGGGCTGTGGTCTCCAACCTATTTATGCACGTGATCACTTTTTGAATGTAAGTGCAATCCAAGATCTACCTGAAACCCAAACACCGTGGCCCCGCCTCCTTTGTGCCCCTTCTCCGAGGCCTTGCCCCTGCTCACTCCATCCCCTGTCCTCCCTCACTTTCGCCAGGCTGGGGCAGAGGGTTGGGGTGCAGGCTCCGGCTTTGGATGAAGGGATCTGGAGTGCAAGAGGGGCTCTGAGCTGAGCTTGGGGCCGGCAGTTGGGGTGCTGGAGGGGGTTCTAGGTGCAGGCTTTGGAAGGGTGCTCGGATGCAGGGGTGCATGGGGCTTGAGGTGCAGGAGGGGGTTCATGACTGAGGTAGGTTTTTGGGGTGTGGGCTGGGCACTGCTTACCTCAGGTGGCTCCTGGGTGGTGGTGCAGTGGGGCTAAGGCAGGTTCACCCCTGCCCTGGCCCTGCACCACTCTCAAAAGCAGCCAGCAAACTCCCTCCATCCCAAGCCCTGTTGTGCCCCCTCTATGCTCTGTGGAGACAGGATACAGAGCAGGAGAGGGGGCACCTTGACATCAGCGCCCCTCCTCATCCTCTCCTGCCCTGCAAAGAAAGTAGGAGGCTTCTGAGGGGACAGTTCCAAGGCAAAGGGCAGGAGATGTGCAGCCGTGGGGGGAGGGGCAGTTGACGTGCGGGCACTTAATAATAGTCTCTTGGCCAAACCAGTCAGGATCACCTGTCAGAGGCTCCAAGATCTACCGGCAGATCCCGATCTACCGGTTGGTGACCACTGATCTGGTGTAGAGTTTCTTGGTCAGAGGCATTAAAACCTTTACCCATTGTATTGAATTGTCATAAAAGATCTTTCATGAGCAGCGGTGAGAATTCACAGAGATACGGTACCCAGTTTCAATGGCGGTGAAGTCGCCACCTGCTCCACCCAGAATAACCAGGAGCAATATCTCCTCCTTGCTGTGTAGGCAAATGATGCGCAACCTAACGAGGACATTGCTGTGACTGTGCATTGCAGCTAAAGAGACCTTGCCTCTCTGCCACCTTGCAAGCCTGAAAATGTCTTAGCCAGTCTAATAACAAAAAAGGGCTCTAATTCCCTCCTGACGATAATGATAGATGAGAGGACTCATGAGAGTTTTCATCCACCAGAAAGCAGACTCCCTTCCTTCACTATGAGTGGGTTTCATAAAACCCCATATGGAGTCCAGCGGATGTTTTGGAGTGACTTGACCACACTATGCTCTTCAGGTCCAGTGGCATCAGATTTAGTCTTAAGTGTCTGGCAGGGAGAAAGTAGTTTCTCAGCCCTACATGCGCCAGGGACTTGATAAGTACAGAAAGATATCCAAAGGTCCATTGGTGTTATTTTTGTTCCGTATATAAAACACCTGCTGGAACAGCTCTCGGCAGGGAAAGAGGATCAATAAATGCTACACATTTTAACCCCCCCCCTTTTTTTACAGAGAACATTAACTGATGGATGCCCTGACCAGTTTGTACTCTTCCTCCTCACAGTGCCAGACATGGATCTCTCTTTTCTGAGAGTTGGCAAGGGTGACTTTGACACCAGACTTACAGCCCTCCAGCCTGGCATGCTCTAGTTATCCTCAGGAGAGGTGCAGCATCTAGGGATGATCGAATTCTAGATGGTGGTTAGTCCTACTGTGAGGGCAGGGGAGTGGACTTGAGGACCTTTTGAGGTCCCTTCCAGTTCTAGTGTTCTATGATTCTATGATTCCATACAAGACACCACCCAGACATCAGAGGGTGACTATACAATGGCTCCCAATCTACACTAGGCTTATTCAGATAACGAAGATGTGAAATATATCTGTGTATATGTTAGTAGGGGGCAGAGAGCAGTCTTATAACATGTCCTTTCCCAGCAGAACTGGCAATCCCATAAATTTGGATTTTTAAAACATACAAAAGCAGGCAGGACACACCTCAGTGTGTCTAGGTTTTCATAAGGTTGTTCATCACTGTGTTCTCTGAGCCTCAGTTGCGAACTGTCCTGCACAGGGAAGAGAATGTACTACCTGACGTAACTCTGATAGGTCCATAGTTAATGGCTACGATTCCCTTGAATGACTAAAGTTTTCGCTGAAGGAGGAACACACCTACTGCCCCGTTATCTTAGGACACTGCACCAGTATCAGATGCTGGCAAAGAGCATTGATTTTTTTTTTCAAATGCTCCAGCTGAGCTGCTTTTTGGATGTTGCCACTTCAGCGGTTGATTGTGAAGTCAAGAATTATGGTCAGGTTTACTGCACTGCTAACTATTCTTCTGCACAGAACTCAGGCACGTTCCTTCTCTCCCCACCGTTGTTTTCAGAGCTGACATCTGTAGCCCTCTGGTCCTTCTTGGAATGATTCATTCTTTGCCATTCCCTAACGTCAGGAGATAGCAAATGGAGCACGTGATGGCCGTGGCATGGTTATATAAAACATAGTTAATATCTCAGGAAAAATAAGGAGTCCTTTGGCACCTTATAGACAGCCGTTATTTCGAATTAACTTTAATAGCGTCTATACATGCAAACCGCTATTTCGAAATAAATTCTTAATTCTGTGAGGAGTAATGCCAAATTTGAAATGGCTATTTCGAATTAAGTGCTGTGTAGACACTTAATTCGAAATAGGGAGCCTCCAGCTCTTCCCAGGGAGCCCTGATGGCCACTCTGGGCACAACCAGGAAAACGTACTCTCCTCTTCCTCAGCCCCAGAGCCATTAAAGGGGTAGACCCTGGCCACAGTGCCTGTGCCAGCTCCAAGCCTGCCAGCCCAGAGCCAGCAGTGGCCACCTGGGCCCCTGACCCAGTGGCCCCAAAACATGAGCCAGCAAGCCACTGGCAGCCAGCCCTCCACCGCTCCCCAGGAGCAGTCTGCCAGCTCCCAGGAGTCTGACAGGCACCCGCCTTCCTGGTCCAGGGTGGAGATCATGGACCTTATTCAGGTTTTGGGGGGGATGCCCCCAACATCCATGATCTCTGCACTAGACGGAGGAACGCGGCCGTCTATGGCAGGATAGCTGCTAGCCTAGCCATCAAAGGCCACATGCGAACCCAGAAGCAGGTTTGCATGAAAATCAAGTTGGTCCGGCGAGACCCCCACCCTGAGCCCTAAGCTTCCCCTCCCCTTCTTCCCCATGCTTCCCCTTCCAGCTCCCTCCTCCCAGGTTTCCCCACACACTATCTCTTCCCCTCTCCCACCTCCTTTTCCCAGTCTCCCCAGAGGTTCATCTCCCAGTTTTGTTCAATAAACCCAGTTTCTATTTTTGAACATACGTGTCTTTTGTTTGACATCAGGAAGGGGGGCTAAGGAGGGGTAAGTGGAAGGACATGAGGGAGGAATGGGGCACGAGCCCCTGGTGGGGAGGACCGGGGTGGTTCTGAGGGCTCCTTGGGGTGGACGCTCTCTCGCAGGGCCTCCTGGATCCTGACAGCCCTCTGATGGGCCCCCCGGATGGCAGCCTGCAGCAAGTGCAGCCAGGCTGATGGCAACGACCCCACAAGATGCACCGGCATGCCCAGGGGCAGTTCTGGCTCCATGTGGCCGAGTACTATGGTGTCCCAAGTGCGGGCACTCAGGGCACTCCAAGACAGGACTGCTTTGCTGTCCCTCATCGAGGTAGACAAGCAAGTGGGGAACCCTGAGAACTGTCTGTCCAGGGTGGGGGTAGGGTCCCTTTAAGCACGGAGCTCAGTTAGCCTCAGGCAGCAGCCCCACACACTAAGTCCTAACCTGATGCCCTCCTGGCACTGGTTCCGGCCAGCCTTAACTTTGGTTCAGGGTCCACTCAGTGTGGACGTGCTATTTCGAAACAGCAAAATGCTATTTTGAAATAGTTTTTGTGTATAGTTGCGTTATTTTGAATTAGCTTAATTCGAATTAACTATTTCGAATTAAGTTAATTCGAAATAGCGCTGTAGTGTATACATTCCCTAACAGATTTATTGGAACATACGCTTTCGTGGGCATCTGACAAAATGGGTCTTTGCCCATGAAAGCGTATGCTCCAATAAATCTGTTAGTCTATAAGGTGCCACAAGACTCCTTGTCACTTTGCAGATTCAGACTAACACGGCTACCCCTCTGATACTTCAGGAAAAATAGTGGTTTTTTCAAAAAAATGCAGGGGAGAGGGAGAAACTTCCAAGCCTGGGATGAGTCACATTTTTGCTATTTTATATATTAAAATGTACAGTGAATTTGATGCTGGAGAATGTGGATTAATAGAGAATAGAGAATAAAGGCCTCGTTGACCAAATGGGTCTGGCATGGAGCAGGAGCAGTGAAGGCTTTTCATGAAGATGCCTATCAGTCAAGATGGTCCAGGTGTCCCTAAGACTCTGACCTCCAGATACTGGGACCGGGTCACTCAATAACTGCCCCATTCTATTCACTCCCTCTGGGGCATCTGGCATTGGCCACTGTCAGAAGACAGGATCCTGGGCTAGACGGACCTTTGGTCTGACCTAGTATGGCCGTTCTGACCTGCTGGACCCATTTCTGGGGCATGAACAATCTGTTCCCGAGCTGGAAAAAAGTCTTAGGCCCTGATCCTCCACATGTTCAACTTCAAGGGAGGGTTAGGTTGGACATTAGCAAAAACTTCCTAACTGTCAGGGTGGTTAAAAATTGGAACAAATTGCCTACGGGGGTTGTGGAATCTTCATCATTGGAGATATTTATGAGCAGGTTGGCAAGACCATTATCAGGGGTGATCTAGATCAGTGTTTCTCAACCAGTCGTATGAGTACCCTTAGGGGTACTTGAGAGAAGTCTGGAGGGTACATCAACACAACTGAATTTTGGAGAAAACTGAATTTTTGTTTTAAGTTTTACAGCGTTTTATTATTTTTGTACTTTTTACACCCAAAACTTTCATCGCCAGCCCTGCTACAATTAAGTTGTTTAAACAGATGTGTTGTAATGGTAGAAAAAATTGTGTGTCTGAAAACTAGGTACTGGAAGTACTTATAATTTTTTTTAAAGGGGGTACATATATATATATATATATATATATATATATATTAAAAAGGGGTACTTTATAAAAAAAGGTTGAGAAACACTGATCTAGATGGTGCTTGATCCTGCCGTGAGGGCAGGGGACTGGACTTGATGACCTTTTGAGGTCCCTTCCAGTTCTATGATTCTAAGACATGAGTATACCACTGACATCAATGCTTGCAGGATCGGGCCCTTAGTTAGCTAATTGGCCCTATGGAGAAAATTGTCCCAATATCCAGGGATAGGTGGGTCATTACCTTTCCTTCAGTTTGATGGTTTCTGGATGCTAACCCCTGTTAGTGTCTCACAGAACATGGGGAAATTTATGACTCACTTCAGAGGCTTGAATCAACCTGTGGAACGCCTTGCCAGAGGATGTTGTGAAGACCAGGACTTTAACAGGCTTCAAAAAGAACTAGATACATTCATGGAGGTTAGGTCCATCAATGGCTATTAGCCAAAATTGGTAGGAATGGTGTCCCTAGACTCAGTCTGTCAGAAGCGGGGCATGGATTACAAGGGAGAGATCACATGATGATGATGCTGGGGCTGGGTCACTCAATAACTGCCCCATTCTGCTCATTCCCTCTGGGGCACCTGGCATTGGTCACTGCTGGAAGACAGGATACTGGGCTAGATGGACTTTTGGTCTGACCCAATGTGGCCATTCTTATGTTTCTTACGTTGTGGCTGAATGGCGATGTAACAAAGACCACTATGAGGCAGCCCTTTTTATCCACAGATCTCCAAGAGCTGGACAAAGGAGTCCATGCCACCCTCCCCATTTTATAATAAAGAAATGACTTGCTCAAGATGCCCCAGGAGCCCAGTGGCAGAGCTAAGTGTCCCAGCCCAGTTCTCAAACCACTAGGCCACATGGCCAAATAGCATGATGTGTGGCTAAGCCTGCAAAACAGGCAGGAAGGCAAAAATCACATTAAAGAAAAGTCCAAGAAGCCACTGAGAATGAACAAAGCTATGAAAGTAACTTCTCCTTTGGGCTGTGTGTGAGAACTCACATTACACCAGTATCCAGGGTGGGGAAACCTTACTGCATACTACAGCTCTCATTCTCATACCATTATCATCATTTTCTCCTTTTACATAAGATTTCAGCAAAACATACCACTCAGCAAAGGCTAAAAATCACTCAGAGGTAGTGGCTCTGTTGAAGGTTTTCTTTTCATGAAAGGGCATTGAAGTTAAAGCAAAACATCTTCCAAGTTGACAGGACATGTCACCTTTATAAGACGTCTGTGTCTCTTTTTGGGGTCTGAGTCATGATTTTCTGAAGCTGCTAGACAGGAGACATTATTGGTATCTCTCTGCAGTTGTTTAAACAGCTACTCCATTGACTGCAGTTTCTGATTTTTCTACTATTCACTGAGGATCCCACCACTTGAATTGGAAATCCCTGGGCCTCTCTTTGCAGTATCCTAAGACAGGGATATAATGCTGGAACCTGGGATTCATTATTGGTTCCTGATATCTCTTTTCACATGGCAGTAACCTTGAAGAAGTAAGGAGCATGTCTGCTGGAGTCCTACTTTGGAGATCAGTAGCAATTGCCCCTCTAACCGCTGCCTGTGTGGTTTCAGGGTTTGCTCTCCAAAATCAGAAGGCAAATCGTGCCAACATAGCTTGTTAATTAAAACCCTGACTGCTTTCCTTTCTGTCTGAGGGAGTGCTGGCAAGTACTCGGTGACTGAAGTGTTAAACTCAGGGAGCTAAGGGGTGTTGGAAAGGAGCCAAAAGAACCAATGGAATACAGTGCTGAAATTTGAATGGTAAAGATTACTGGCTTGCTGTCTCTTTTTGTGAGAGTTTTTTTAAGCCAGGAGTTGGGAGAAACAGGATGATTTAAATCCAAGCAGGACTATCATGCTTCCAAGGAATACTGGGCATGGAAATGGACTGGATTGTGAAGGGATCATGAGTAAATAGGGGGAAATGTGTAGTTAGTCACAATCGGGTTATTTTCTTTGGTTTGTTGTTTGGTTAACTTCTCTGTGCTAATTCACATGCCTTCTCTTCCCCATTCACCGTATCTAAGCTGCAGCCCAAAGAGACTATGCTTCTTTGCATTTTAATGTTCTTTTCTCAGTTGCTCTGTAACACTTAGCAACCAAGTATGCTTATTGAAGTATATCTTTTTGTTTTGTTAATAAAATCACCTTTTTTAAGGCGATGTTTTGATTTTTGTGTGCTGGAAGGTAACAGGAGGTCTGTGTGTGTGTGCGTGCCTAGACTAAGAGGTCAGCTATCAGAGACTGCAGTTTGTTGTCTGTGGTTTTTTTTCCTTTTTCAAGTTCTCTAAGGCTTTGTCTTCACTGCAAGTCTTTTCGGCAGAAAATATGCTAATGAGGGACTCACTAGCATGAGTAGCGATCTCATTAGCATATTTTCTGCCATTTCTTTTTGCGCAAGGGGTTTTTGCGCAAAAAGAAGCAGTGTGGACGGGGTTTTTTGCGCAAAAAACCCATTTTGTGCAAGATCAGACATAAGGATCTTGCGCAAAACAGGATCTTGCGCAAAACCCCTTGCGCAAAAAGAAACGGCAGAAAATATGCTAATGAGATCGCAACTCATGCTAATGAGTCCCTCATTAGCATATTTTCTGCCAAAAATACATGCAGTGAAGAAGAAGCCTTATGGTAAAAAAGCTTGGGGTACCCCTGGGGAAGAAGTTTAAGTGTTTCCTCCTGGTTTTTAGGGTTTTAATTCACTTGATGATGACAGCCTATCTCCCAGGGCCATAGAATCTGTGACCTTGGGGAGTTTTTGTAAGCAGAAGCCTACAGAGGCAAGGTATTTAAGGTCTTTTGCAGGCCTCCAACTGCTGCACTCAAAGTGCCAGAGTGGGAAACAGCCCTGACAGAGGCCTATTAACATAAATATTCATCCAGCACCAAAATGCATCTATTGCTCCTCCAGCATCCTCCCCGTCCTTGGACTTCCACATGGGGATTGTCACAGGTTAGCGCTGAATGAATCAGGTCATTACTTGTCATACATTCCCTATTTGAATGTCAGGCGGAGCTCCATGTTCCCTGTAATCTGTCACTTGGTTACACCCCTTGAGTCTCTATGCTCCAGGTCATTAAGCATTCCCCCTGTAGTGGTTGAGAATAGGGCTGGACAGAAAACAACAATGCCATTTCAGGAAAAAACGTTGAGATTTCAGATAGTGTTGTTCCGAGGAGGAAGGAAAACGAGACCTTTCGAATTCGTTCATAAAAAAACACAAGCTTTAGAGGCTGACCCCAGTACAGCCAGCCGCCAGGTGATAAAATCATTCTCTCACACACTTTCAATCTCTCCTATTGGAGCTGTTCTACTCTGTATGAATAATTAGCTATTCTTTCATTCACCTGGGATTGGGGCAGACCCTAGTTCTAGTCCTTGCTCTGAATCAGGACGAGCGGCTTCATGGGAAAGCTTTGTATAAGAGCAATGTGTTTGTTTTTTACCTTTCTCTGAAACAACAGTCAGAGAGTCAGCTATTAAAGCAGCCTAAATGTGCTAACGACAAATCTTACATTCCTATGGATTCAGGTTGTTTCTGCAAGTCACTGCAAAACCGCAGCCAACATCCTATGCAGATATAATGTTGATTGTCATCGTTCTCTAGCTAGTCTGTTGTGTCCCATAGAGCCTCTCCCGAAAATTTTAGCTGCAGTAACTTACCTCAGAAGCAAGTTTCCCAAGACATGTGGTAGCCCAGAAACGATGACATCCCATGGAACAAAAACAAAATCCTTTTCTACAGGCTTCAGCTAAATTGCCTTAAGGCTTTTAACTAATCAATAAAACATCACTGCAGATGTATCTGGGCTGGAGCCATCATTGCCTTGGGAAAAGCACCAGGGCCTGCCATTTCAGGTAATATTTTTTGAAGATTATTCCAGCCAATGAAATGTCATTCGGGGTTTTTGGCTGGGGCCTGGCATCAGGCTGTTGCAGTTCTCCCAGTATGTGCACTTTCTTGCTTATTATCTTTGTTTCCTCACAAGCAGGTTCCTTTTATTATATATATTTTTTGCAGGGGCCTTCACAAGTAAAAACGCTACAGGGTTGTGCTGCCGACATCGCAGATGAGTTTGTTCTGGGTTTGCGCTGCATCGTGTCTGGGGAGTCTGACTTGCTGGCTCATTGCTAATTTGGCAATTCACGCTGGACCTTATTCTTCTGAATGACGCTGTGCCTCAGCACCTGGGCTCATCATGAGACCCCCCCCGTTGGGAGCTGCCAGGGTGGCAAAGTTCTGTGAAGAAGCAGGCAAACCCCAATCATAGAATCATAGAACCCTAGGGCTGGAAGAGACCTCAGAGAGTCATCGAGTCCAGCCCCCTGCCCAAAGCAGGACCAATCCCAACTAAATCAACCCAGCCAGGGCTTTGTCAAGCTGAGACTTAAACACCTCTAGGGATGGAGAGACTCCACTACTTCCCTAGGTAACCCATTCCAGTGCTTCACCACCCTCCTAGAGAAACAGTTTTTCCTAATATCCAACCTAGACCTCCCCCACTGTAACTTGAGACCATTGCTCCTTGTTCTGCCATCTGTCACTACTGAGAACAGCCTCTCTACATCCCCTTTGGAACCTCCCTTCAGGAAGCTGAAGGCTGCTATCAAATCCTCCTCACTCTTCTCTTCTGCAGACTAAATAAGCTGAAATCCCTCAGCTTCTCCTCATAGGTCATGTGCTCCAGCCCCTTCATCATTTTGGTTGCCCTCCGCTGGACCCTTTCCAATGCGTCCACATCCTTTCTATAGTGGGGGACTCAGAACTGGACACAATATTCCACATGTGGCCTCACCAGAGCCAAATAAAGGGGAATAATCACTTCTCTGGATCTGCTGGCAATGGTCCTCCTAATTCACCCTAATATGCCATTAGCCTTCTTGGCTACAAGGGCACACTGTTGACTCATATCCAGCTTTTCATCCATTCTGTAATCCCTAAATCCTTTTCTGCTGAACTGCTACTTAGCCAGTCAGTCCTCAGCCTGTAACAATGCTTGGGATTCTCCCATCCCAAGTGCTGGACTCTGCACTTGTCCTTGTTGAACCTCGTCAGATTTCTTTTGGCCCAATCCTCCAATTTGTCCAGGTCACTGTGGATCCTATCCCTGCCCTTCAACATATCTACCTCTCCCTCTATCTTAGTGTCATCTGGAAACTTGCTGAGGGTGCAATCCATCCCCTCATCCAGGTCATTAATAAGATGTTGAACAAAACCGGTCCAAGAACCGATCCTTGGGGCACTCCACTAGAAACCGACCGCCAACCTGACATCGAGCCATTGATCACTATCCATTGAGCCCAACAGTCTAGCCAGCTTTCTATCCATCTTACAGTCCATTTATCCAAACCATACTCCCTTAACTTGCTGGCAAGAATATTGTGGGAGACCGTATCAAAAGCTTTGCTAAAGTCAAGGTATCTCACATCCACTGACTTTCCGATATCCACAGAGCCAGTTACCTCATCATAGAAGCTAATCAGATTGGTCAGGCACGACTTGCCCTTCATGAATCCATGTTGACTATTCCTGATCACCTTCCCCTCTTCCAAGTGCTTCAAAATGGATTCCTTGAGGATCCCCTCCATGATTTTTCTGGAGACTGAGGTAAGGCTGACTGGTCTGTAGTTCCCTGTATTGTCCTTCTTCCCTTTTTTAAAGATAGGCACTACATTTGCCTTTTTCCAATCATCCGGGATCTCTCCCGAGCTCCATGAATTTTCAAAGATAATGGCCAAAGGCTCTGCAATGACATTTGCCAACTCCCTCAGTACCCTCGGATGCATTAAATCAGGGGCCACGGATTTGTGTATGTTTAGCTTTTCTAAATAGTTCCTAACCTGTTCTTTCCCCACCAAGGGCTGTCCACCTCCTTGCCATACTGTGTTGCCTAGTGCATTTGTCTGGGAGCTGATCTTGTCCGTGAAGACAGAGGCAAAGAAAGCATTGAGTACTTCAGCTTTTCCCACATCATCTGTCACTAGGTTACCTCCCTCATCCAGTAAGGGTTCCACACCCTCTCTGATCACCCTCTTATTGCTAACATACCTGTAGAAACCTTTCTTGTTATCCTTCACATCCCTTGCCAGCTGCAATTCCAATTGCGCTTTTGCTTTCCTGATAACTCCCCTGCATTCTCGAGCAATATATTTATACTCCTCCCTAGTCATCTGTCCAAGTTTCCACACCTTGTAAGCTTCCTTTTTGTGTTTAAGCTCACCATGGATGTCCCCGGTAAGCCAATCTGGATGCCTACCATATTTGCTTTTCTTGCTGTGCAGAGGGATGGTTTCTTCCTGTGCCTTTAATAATGCTTCTTTAAAATACTGTCGGCTCTCCTGGACTCCTTTCCCCTTCATGTAAGCATCCTAGGGAATCCTGCCCATCAGTTCTCTGAGGGAGTCAAAGTCTGCTCTTCTGAAGTTCAGGGAGTGTATTTTGCTACTCTCCTTTCTTCCTTTGGTCAGGATCCTGAAATCTACCATCTCATGATCACTGGTGTCCAGGTTGTCACCCACCTCTACTTCCCCTACTAGTTCCCCCCCGTTTTGTGAGCAGCAGGTCAAGCTGTGCATGACCCCTGGTCAGTTCCTTCAGCACTTGTACCAAGAAGTTATCCCCAGCATTCTCCAAAAACTTCCTGGGTTGTCTGTGTACTGCCATATTGGTCTCCCAACAGATGTCAGGGTGATTAAAGTTGTCCATGAGAACCAGGACCTGCGATCTTGAAGCTTCTCTCAGTTGTCCAAAGAAAGCTTCATCTACCTCATCCACCTGATCCGGCAGTCTATAGCAGACACCAACCACAACATCACCCCTGTTGCTTCCACATCTAAATTTAACCCATAGACTCTCAACTGTCTTTTCTCCCTCTAAATACTGGAGCTCCAAGCAATCATACTGCTCTCTTACATACAATGCAACTCCTCCTCCTTTTCTCCCCCGCCTGTTCTTCCTGAACAGTTTATGCCCTTCCGTGACAGTGTTCCAGTCATGCGAGTCATCCCACCAAGTCTCCATTATCCCAGTCAAATCTTAGTTCTTCACCTGGGCCAGGGCTTCTAATTCTTCCTGTTTGTTTCCCAGGCTTCTCACATTGGTGTACAAACACCTTAGATAACCAGTTGATCACCCTGCCTTCTCCATCCGAATCAGGGGTCCTCCGTTTTTGCTCATTCCTCCTTGTGATTCTTCCCGGTGTCTGACTGCCTCACTTACCTCAGGGCTTTGATCACTTGCAGATCTCTCCCCCTCCCCTGGGTGCCTTTCATAAATCCCTCTCATTGGGGGTCATGACCCACCAATCGGGAAACATTGCTTTCAACTCATGTGAGACATTGGACAAGTATGGCTTGGATTTACCATCCCTGTGGTAGCATGCCACCTAAAGATAAGACCCAACAAGTCATTTGAGCCCCTCAGCTCTATGTGAAGCATGTCATGCTGGGATGTGTAGTCTTTCCAGGACATGCCATCATATTAAAGATGGCAGCAGCTTCAGCCTGTGCCATGGTGTGCGTTTTACGGTGGCTCTTTGCAGTAAATGGCCAATGCTGCCCTCACATGGCAATAAGTATTGACTGTGAGCTGCCCCCCCAAAACAGGGATGATTTACTCCATTCCTGGAGTACACAGAACAAAGGTAGATGTTCAGTTTGGCCTTAAGTTACCTCAGGACAGTTCCTTTCCCTCTCCAGAAGGTATTTTTATGCCATTGTGGCTCATGCTGATCTGGAACATCATCTGCTAGAGATGGTGGGCTACATACCCATGACTCTAAGGCCAGGTCTACACTAAAAGGGAAGGTTGAATCAAGATACACAACTTCAGCTACATTAATTATGTAGCTGGAGTCGACATACCTTGATTCAAGTTTCCCCATCGTTCTCACAGCAGGAGGCCAACGGGAGCAAACGCTCCTCTCAGCTTCCTTTACTCTTCTCAGGAGCACTGGCCACTACCAGGGGTGTCCTCTGAGTTCAATTTAGCAGGTCTTAACTAGACCCTCTAAATCGAACTCTGGAAGATTGATCACGGCAGCATTGATCTTCCCTGGAGTGTAGACATGGCCTAA
The DNA here is from genome assembly GCA_019425775.1 of Rafetus swinhoei. Taxonomy (NCBI): domain Eukaryota; kingdom Metazoa; phylum Chordata; order Testudines; family Trionychidae; genus Rafetus; species Rafetus swinhoei. The sequence continues at coordinate 11,106,491 of JAFJHL010000300.1, forward strand.
GTGCATATAGCATAGGGAACTAAATTTTAGCTAACCTGGAAATGGCTAACAAAGAGATCTGTTTACTGTTTCCCTGTGAAATGTATCTGACCTGTGTGACAGCTTTCATCTTGCAGGTTTCAATGTTACAATTAAGCATCTTCTTGTGGAAGGGTATGGAGAACCTGTGCTAGGTAGGGCCTAGCAGTTCATACTCTCTCTTTCGAATGTGCATGCACATAAGAACATAAGAACGGCCATAGTGGGTCACATCAAAGGTCCATCTAGCCCAGTATCCTGTCTTCTGACAGTGGCCAATGCCAGATGCCCCAGAGAGAGGAACAGAACAGGTAACCATCAAGTGATCCCTCTCCTGTCATCCATTCCCAGCCTCTGACAAACAGAGGCTGGGGATACCATTCCTACCCATCCTGGCTAATTGATGGACCTAACCTCCATGAATTTATCAGTTCTTTTTTGAACCCTGTTAAAGTCCTGGTCTTCACAACATCCTCTGGCAAGGAGTTCCACAGGTTGACTGTGCATTACATGAAGAAAAACTTCCTTTTGTTTGTTTTAAACCTGCTACCTAATAATATTCCTAGTTAACAGGGTGCATTTTTGGCTGATTACCATGCCTCAAGTCCAGATGCTGCATGTGGCATGGGCCACAGAGAGAAAGACAAACTTTGCCAAGCAATAGATGCACTAAGCCAGCAGATGCTCAGACACTACTGAGACACAGATTTATTGAACAAGAATTTTCTAAAACGTGTTAGTCTGGCTCTGTGTTAGCTGTTAAAAGAAATAATAAAGCCCAGAGTTGTAGTCCCTCCTCCTTTGAAGTGACAGAGGATAAACCAAATGGATTGTAGTCTACCCAGCAAGATATCTGACTGAATAGTCCAAAATTCATCCTATTAACTAGTACACACATTCAAAAGAGAGTTAATTGCTAGGCTTTTCCATTTCCTGCAGCTGACATTCCAGATCAACACAAAGTATTAGAACTACCTTTTATTAGTGTAAGCAGGGGCTGAACTGCTGCTTGCTATCAGCCAGCTAAAAGGAGGGGTGGGTGTGCCCACTACAATTGTTTAGCTCTGCAAGGTAATTAACTGTTAACTGTTGATATGTAAATACAGCTCAGGAGAGAATCCGAGGTGTGGCTATGTAAATCCCATTCAGCCAAGGCTGATGGAAGGTCAGTGTTGGAATGGAATGTGGAGAATTGTATATAATTTGGGACTGTTGTGGGGGTCACTAATCATGCTACCCCTAAATGTGGGAACTGTAAAACATGCCACCAGTGCTTGCAGGAGAGACGCCACCATCATGGTAAGAGGTCTCGGAAGAACAAGCCTCCCCCCTTCCAGAGTTGAGTGAACTGAGCTGGGGGGAAGGGTTAAAGGGCTTGAGTCAGTCTGCTTCACACCTGCCATGTGTGAGCTACAAGACTGGCCCAGCCTGCACCTTTCCTCCTTTGTTTTAAGGACAGACCTAAAGCAGACTCCCTGAGGAGACTTTTCTTTTGCTAGTCCAGTGAAAGCTGGATTCATTTGCCAGTCCAGCTGGTAGCTAAAGAGTTGAAATCACTGAGAGCTGAAATCACTGGTTTGGCTGAGAGCCAGGCCTATTGCAGCCAGTGAAGGAGCAGCCACCAGTGGGGAGGAGCGGCGACCCGTGGAGTGGCGGCAGGCGAGGAGCGTGGCGTGGCGTGGCGTGGAGCGGCGGCAGGCGAGGAGCGGCGACCAGTAGTGTGGTGTGGAGCGACATCACCTTCAGGAGCTGGCTGCAACTGGCATCATTACCGAGTCCCACAGCCCCTATGCCTCACCCAGGCGAGGAGCGGCGACCAGCGGCATGTCATGGCGTGGAGTGGCGGCAGGCGAGGAGCGGCGACCAGTAGTGTGGCGTGGAGCGGTGGCAGGCGAGGAGTGGCGACCAGCGGCAGGCACCCAGCGGAGTGTCCAGTGGCGTGGGACGAGACAGCTGGTGGAGCGTGGCAGAGTTTCGTATAAGGTGCCCCCTATCTATCCCCCCACCCTCATTTCTACCCAGGTTGGGAGGTGAAACCCTGCGGGTGAACTTTGGGACTCTGGGTGGCACGGACCAGGGACAGAGACTTTTGGGGTGTCGGACTCTTTGGACTTGGGCGATTCTTGGCTGGGGGGGGCTTGGCTCATGTTTGGGTTATGAACTCTGTTTGTGGTGTTTTCCCCAAGTTAATGCCGTATGACTTCTTTCTCTGTTTCATTAAATGTTTCTTTCCTACACTCAGACTCAGACAGTGCTGCGAGTGGGGAAGCATTGCCTCTCAGAGGCACCCAGGGGTGCGTGAATTTCCCAGATTATTGGGTGGGGGCTCGAGCCGGTTCTATGTGAGATGGACCCCAAGATATTGAACCCAGCCCTGGTTACTGCCAGGCCTACCCGGCAGAAGGGTTACATTAGATTAACAAAATAATGGTCCTATAAGGTTTCTGGACCGTAGAGGTCATTTAGTCAAGGGTGAGACATGAGACACAATGAATGGTAACAAATATACATTCTGCAGTGCAAGTTTATAGATGGAGGTCACTTTAAATGTCTAAAACAAGCTGTTACACCGAGGAATGTGCCGTATGTTAAATAAACCAAATCTGTTCACAAGGCTTAGGTTTGATTTTTATTTTGCTACAGTGATAAAAATCTGGAAAGGGGGTAAATTAAAATAAAAGCTTTATGACCTACTTGAAACAAGTGAATGGTCCAGGCTCTACATGATGAAAAAAGAACAGTCTTGCCCGTGAGGTCTTTTTTATTTCTCTGTCTCGTGAACCTTTTAGTATCCTTGCCATAATCTTTTGTGGAGATTCTTGTGACTTGGCGGGAGGGGGGTGGGGGGTGGAAATCCTTTGTTCTGAAGATGAAAAGGAAAGAACTTCTGAGATAAAAATTTAGGAACGTCTTTAACAACCTGGTTTACAGAACAGTGCTTAAGAGGATCATGTTTCCAGCCCTAAATCTGAATATGCGACTACCAAGAGCATGAAACTTGCCTGTCAGAGAAATGGCAGAGGGTCAGCCCAAGGACCACTTCAGCCATCACTGGAGCACATGTGGTGCTCCAGGTTTGGGCTAACCATCTTTAGAGGTAAGAATTTCACTCTTTTGGAATGTACACCAGTGGACTGTGATTTTTCAAAGCAATTTAGGGGATTTAGAGATACTGACATTAATTTCAGCCATAGAGAGAAGAGGAACTGAATCACAGAACAATCTGGGTTTGAAGTAACTGCCCCTGCAATGTTTCTCAACCAGTGGTATGAGTACCCTTAGGGGTACTCAAGAGAAATCTGGGGGGGCACATCAACACAACTGAAATTTGGAGAAAACTGAATTTCTGTTTTTAGTTTCATAGTTTTGGGGTGTACTTTTTACACCCCAAAATTTCATCGCCTGCCCGGCTACGATTAAGTTGTTTGAACAAATGTGTCGCAATGGTAGAAAAAAACGTTGTGTCTCTGAAAACTGTAGGTATTGCGGGTACTTATAATTTTTTCCTTTTTTAAAGGGGTACTTTATAAAAAAAGGTTGAGAAACACTGATCTAGTGCGATGTTTCTCAACAACAGGTCTTTGGGCTAGCGCCCGTCTCCAAAATCTCCCAGACGCAGTTTAGGAAGACAGCAAGCTTGTCCCTTCTATCAAAAAGGAACCACTGATTCATGGGGGGTGGGTATCAGAGGCCTTCCCAAACTGCCTAGCTGGCCCCGCCCACACTCTGTCCCGAGACACCTGCCATTCAGCCTGGCTCCCCCAGTCTTCTGGGGCTGCCCGTGCTTCAGTCCTGCACTGCCAGCACTCCCTGTGCTCCGGGGCTGTGGAGGCTGGGGCAGGAGGAGAGAGCGCTGCCCACCCCTGTGCGCTCCAGGAGGCCCTGGGCTGCACATCATCTGCCCTCCCCATGCTTGACAGGGGTCAGGGAAGGCTGGGGCTGCAGGCCCCGCTTGCTCCAGAGAGGTGGAATTCACCCACTGTCCCTGCACTGATTCTAGTTCATCCCTCATACATTTAACTGAGGCAGCACAAATGTGTAATTTCTTTCCCTTATGCGTTAATTCAGCTATAACAATTTTTTGAACATGAATAAGCTGATGCACCTAATTTTTCCATTGTTTTTAATTGCTTGTCATTATGCAGAAGGTCTCTGTGCTTGATGTGTGTTGATCATATACATCTATATCTGTATCATAGAATTATCCAGTCATCGTTTATTTTGCTGTGCACACATTTTGTGCTGGGACTCCTGACTCTCACGCAGTCTGTGCTCGCCAAAAGATACAGTTTTATCATCTGTTGCCGGGGAACTGGAGGAGTTCTCTCTGTCTCCTAATCCAGAGTGCCTCTTGTACGACAGTCAGTCATCCTCAGGCTCAAATTTTCACACAGGTCTCAGCTGACCCGTTGCAAAGAAATTTGGGAGGGCAGGGTTTGGAATGCACAATTTTTGGCGGATGGCAAATATCGATGAACAAACATGTCACACTCCAGTCGCTGGAATGCCAGGATACAGCCAAGGATTGGAATGTGTATAAACTTATGCTCACATAATTTTGGATATGAGCATTTAGAATCTAAGGGTATGTCTAGACTGCATCCCTCTGTCGGCAGAGGGATGCAGATTAGGCAGGTCGACATTGCAAATGAGGCAGGGATTTAAATATCCCGTGCCTAATTTGCATAAAAATGGCCGCCGTGTTTTGCCGACTCAGCACTTTGTCTGCAAAAAGCGGCAGTCTAGAGGGGGATCTGTCAAGAAAGCAAGCCTTTTTCGACAGATCCCTTATGCCTCCTGCAAGGAGGTTTACAGGATCTGTCGAAAAAGGCTTTCTTTCTCGACAGATCCCCCTCAAGACTGCCGCTTTTTCAAAGTGCTGAGTCGGCAAAAGGCGGTGGCCATTTTTATGCAAATTAGGCACGAAATATTTAAATCCCTGCCTCATTTGCAATGTCGACCTGCCTAATCTGCATCCCTCTGCCGACAGAGGGATGCAGTCTAGACATACCCTAGCTGTGGAGTGGGTTTGTTTAGGGAGACCTGTAGCCATCCTATGGCTATTTCTAGGCCTGCTGACAGGAGTGGGAAAATGGGCAAAGGGGCCAACGGTCCCGGGGCCTAGGGCTCCCTGCTACTACAATGGGGGTAGTGGCTAGATCCCCAGGCCCTTTAAATGGCTGCTGGAGTGATGTGCAGCTGTGCTCAGAGCAGTTCTGAAGGCTGGGGTGGGCGGTATAGCACGTTCCAAGCAGCGCTGAGGGCTGGCTGCTCCCAGCCTTGCCCCTTCCACTTGAGGCTCTGCCCCTTCCAGGATCATGAAGCCTGCCCCCCCTTCCTCATCTTGTCCAGGGACCGGACAAGTCTGTTGGCCCTCCTGTTCCAAGCTAACTGAACTACCAGCCTGGTCCATTGGCGTCAACATGGCAAAACGCTCATTGGTTTCAAAAGGGACGAGGGTTTCTCCCCAAGTCTTATTAGTATGTGAGGACATGACACTGAGGCCAGACCAAGTTTAAAGAGACACAGCTCCATTAATTCAAATGGAGTTACACTTACTCGCACCAGATATGAATTTGGCCCATACTATTGACCGCATGAAACCAACATACTTTGTAACGACAACTACCAGCCTGGTCCATTGGAGTCAACATGGCAAAACTCACACTGGTTTCAAAAGGGAGTAGGGTTTCTCCCCAAGTCTTATTAGTATGTGAGGACATGACACTGAGGCTAGGCCAAGTTTAAAGAGACACAGCTCCATTAATTCAAACGGAGTTACACTTACTCGCACTGTGAATTTGCCCCATACTATTGACCGCGTGAAACCAACATACTTTGTAATGACAACATGTTGACATAATATCTGTGCCTTGTAAAATAAGGTGACAACAAAATAAAACATTTGGGTCATATGTCGTTGGTCTGCTTTCTGTTACCGTAGAAACACCTCTTCACCCTAAACCTCATCCTTCAGAATGAAATAGGAGCACATTATGTTTTGGAGCTTTAAGCTGCAGTTCATTTTGTTCCTATCACACTCGTCATGTGGATGTGTCTAGGGACCAGGGAGAACAAATACTTTTCAAAAAACCAAGATGGTTTTTCCCTTTTAATTTGTCTGCCTCGGGTTATATGTAAACAGAATTCTTGGGAGCAGGATCTCCATTTCTGCTCTACTGTCCTGCCCTATTACTGTAAGTAATGACCAGCTGGCCCAGTCGACACTTAAAAAAGAGTCAGCTAACAATATGAACACATGCTGTCGATGTCTCAAAGGCTACTGCAGTGGTGAGCGACCTGTGGCCTGAGGGTCGCATGCAGCTCATTGTGGTCCTGCGTGCGGCCCGTGGGACATTTTGTTTATCGTTGCCCAGGAGCAGGGCAGATTCTGCTGGTTTCCTTCCACATCGTTTTTTCCCTATTTGGTATTACGAAAGTGACACGCACCTAAAGCAAGCGCCCGTGAAGTGAAGAAAGAAACAACAAATGGTCTGGTAGCACTTTGTAGACTAACAAAACATGTAGATGGTATCATGAGCTTTCGTGGACACATCCCACTTCTTCAGCTGACCGGAGTTATGAGTAGGGGATATGAAAATGCGAAATAAATAGGAGAGGGGAAGAAGAGGGGGGAGTGTGATGGGGCAAGGCAGCCCCTCACTGAGCCTGCAGGACCCAGCCAGGGTTACCTGGCTGCAGAGGCCCCTTCCCCTCAGCCATACCGAGCATGCCCGGGCTGTAGCTCCACCATAAAAGCCTGGGGAGGGACTCAGTCAGGGGCGACAGCTGGAGGAGAAGGACCTGTGAGGGGAGCTCCTGCACAGCTGGCACCCGAGACTCCAGAGGAGACCGGTGGGGATGTGGAGGCGAGGAGGTACGCCCCAGAGACTGCCCACCGAGGAGACGCCGACCCGGAGGGTGCATGGGACAGAACCCCAGTGAACCAGGTAGGAAGTGGCCCAGGGCAGGAGCAGGAACCGCCTCTCCCGCCCCGAGAACCTCGGTGCGTTTCGTCCGGATTGCCCCGCCGAGGGAGTGACCCGCTATCCGGTCACTCACAGGGCCCTGGGCCGGGACCCGGTGGAGTAGGGTGGGCCCGGGTCCCCCTACCTGAGGGGCGTCCCCGCTACAACCCTAAACTGCATTTGGACTCAGGCCGGAGGGCCTTGCCTTAAAGGGCCAGACTTAAACTGCGTTTTGGGGCTCAGGCAGGAGGGGCCCGCCACAGGGAGAAAAAGAAAAAAAGGAAAAAGGAAGGGATGTGAGACAGAGCATCATTAAGGGTACGTCTACACTAGCCCCCTAGTTCGAACTAGAGAGGCTAATGAGGGCGACCAAAATTGCTAATGAAAACCTTAGTTCGAATTAACTGTTACTCCTCGTGGAATGAGGTTTAACAGTTAATTCGAAGTAAGGGGTTTATCTCGGAATCCCGCTTCTCTGCTGCATGAAGTGGGCAGTTACTTCGTGTCATACTTCCAAAATGGCGACCGGCCGGGAATATGCTAATCAAGCGTGGGATATTTAAATCCCACGCTTCATTATCAATTTCGGTCGCCCTCATTAGCCTCCCTAGTTTGGACTAGGGGGCTAGCGTAGACGTGCCCTAAGTATCTGGAGAATGAGTGCTTAAACCTAAGTAGATCAAAGTAAATAGATCACTTTTTTTTCATTGTATTCCTTTGGTATATATGGTCATGCCAATTCTCTTCCAGAATTTGATCTGAGGAAGTGGGTCTGGCCCACAAAAGCTCATCACCTAATAAACCATCTTGTTAGTCTTTAAAGTGCTGCATAGTCCTTTCTTTTGTTTCAGCAAGATCAGACTAACACGGCTACATCTCTATTACTAGTCCAGATACTAAATGATGCTCTCTCACACCCCCCCTTCTTTTTTTCTTTTTCTCCCCCCTCTCCTTCCCCTCTCCTATTTATTTTGCGTTTTCATATCCCCTACTCATAACTCCAGTCATCTGAAGAAGTGGGCTGTGCCCACGAAAGCTCATGATACCATCTACATGTTTTGTTAGTCTGTAAAGTGCTACCAGACTATTTGTTGTTTTTTTCTGTAACAGACTAACTTGTCTACCCCCTGAAGCTCGTGAAGCAAGGGGCGGATTGTGCACTGCATTGTCCGTGAGAGTCATGCGCTGCCTCTGCCACCAAACAAAATGCTGCTGCAATTCAGTTGGCCCAGCCTGCAAATTCTAGGCATGCAAGCAAAACTGCCCTATCCCAGGAGACCATCTTGGTTACACCAATCTTGCAGCCCACTGAGGCTACGTCTAGACAGCAGGCTTCTTGCGCAAGAAGCTTTCCTCAGAAGAGATCTTCTGAAAAAACTTCTTGCGAAAGAGAGCGTCCACACTGCAAAAGTGCTTTTTCAAAAGATAGCATCCAGGCAGCCTGGACACTATCTTGCATGTAAGCAGTGATTGCTATGGACAGAATAGACACCAGAGCACCTGTGCTTTTTCCTCTTCCCTCTTCTTCTGAAAAAACCTCCCTCTTCCCCATCCACACACACCTTTTTGCGAATGAGCTCTTTCACAAAAAGTCTTCTTCCTCATAGAATGAGGATTACCAAGTGCAAAACGCCCTCTGTTCTTTCGATTTACTGTCGAAAGAACATGCTTGCAGTGTGGACGTAACTCAAGTTTTGTTGGGAAAACGGCTGTTTTTCCAACAAAACTCTGTAGTCCAGACATAGCCTAAGATGAAGGAGGGCCACTGATGCAGCCCACTCACTAGCCTCGGTTGCCCATCGCTGGGTTAATGCAAAGTGCAAATCAAATGCAACAGACCATCCATTCTTTTATTCTGCCTACCTCTACATGAGCCAATTTTTGGCAAAGCTGAATGATATCACCAGGCTGCCACATGGACCTGAAATATTAGTTGTCTTGAAGGGGAATCATAAAGGCCGTCACAACAAAACTGCCTGTTGCTGAGATGGAGCGGCTACATCAGCCTGCAAAGGCAGATCAACGAGGCAATTTTTAAAAAGGACATTTATGTTTCCAATGTAGGCCCAGGAAATCTCAGCCCAGTGGTCGTGTATTCACAAGCCGGGCCAAGACCAGAAACATTCTGTCCTTTATTATCTCCTGTGTTCCATGGAGCTTCTTACAAATTCAGCTGCTCAGGAACAATGTTACTAGCAGCCTGGATGCTGAAAGGGAAATACTTTACTTTAATTGTATGAGTAATTCCTACAGAAAAGATAATAAAGCCCTAAGTGATTAGTAATTATGATGAGTACAGCAACACATGCATAACACAGCCACGCATACTTTTATTTCTTGGCTCCCCTATATTGCAAAGGGAAGTCTGCTGCTTATGAGAAGCTAGTTAAACACACAGCACGATGGGCTGGCTGTCGTAATTATACTTTGCCCAGAGATGCTGCTGGGGAGCTTCAAGGTGCTCTTCAAACACAATGTCATCCTCACTGTAATACCCCTATGAGACAGATCAGGACTATCAAGGTAGCTTGGGGAAGCTGGGGCAGAAAGGTTAAACGACATGCCATAGGCCACTGCTGGAGTCGTTGTCAGAGCTCGAAGCAGAATTCCATGTGCCTGGTTTCTAGCACTGTGCTAGGACTCAGGCCTGACCTCTCTTACCAAGCCAAGAGCACCCAAACTCTGCTCAGCCAATGCCTGCCTTGGTAATTTTCCAGAAACCCAAGGGACGAATGGAATTATTGCATGGGATGGTCTGCAGCCTTCAACACAGCTGCAGACCCTGGTGACCAGAGGTCTATGGTCTCAAAGGACCTGTGGGCCATCTGTTGGTATTATAAAGGTGGTGAACAACAGAAACGCATGGAAGGCGTTTGTCCTGACAGCTGCCCTTTAGGCCGGTTCTTTAAATCATGGTTTACAAAGTCTATGTGCTTGTGGGTATAGGCTCAAGGCTCATGCAGGGACTTGACCAGGTGACTTCCATTGACAAAGGCAGTACCTGAGTAACTAGGGTCCTCTTTTCACTGCTTTTGAGCTCTTCTTCCGTCCCAGCCACACATTCAAAAAAATGACACACAGACCAATGCCACATGCTGGGAGAATAACGCAGGAGAGGCATATTCTCAGTGTGAGGGAGGCAGAGTGATCTACGGCAGATTAATTGCACAATGTCTCCTCGAGCTGACACAGTTCGAGTGGGGTTGGCACAACGATCAGGACATGAGTGGACTTGACAAATTAGCTGAATGGCCCAGATGCCATGAACAGCAAGCAGCGGGGGGGGTTTCATTCCTCAGTGGCAGACAAAAAATGCTTATGCCTGTCCCTAATGACTTTGTTTTTGAATGGGAACCAATGTCTTTCTCTCTCTAAAAACCAAACAAACAAAACCTTATTTTTAGAAAACTGCCACTTCCCATTAACCAGGTGTTGGCTGATTTCCTGTAACCACAGGCCAAATGCTACATTAGTGCAATCTATTTGGCTGAAACTTTCGGCTCATAAAAGTCTGGAATTGCAACATTACGGTTCCCACAGCAATCACAGGTGGCGATTATCCTCATTCTGCCGATTTCTGGGACAGAAGGTCTCCCTTCCAAACACAAGGGGTGTGTGTGCACGTGTAAGTAAACAAGAGCTTATCTGTTTCTCTTACTGTCTTTTCAGGATTACCTCTTCTATACCTACTGTTCTGAATAGCTTCTTAGCCTGCTACACAATGTGGCACATCACACATAATTTATTTCTACTTCGCTCTATTCTTTGTAACAGACATAATTCACGGTACATCCTGCATTATCCTCTCCTTCTGTATATCACATATAATAAATATCACCACAATAAAATGCATCGTTTGTGACATTCCTTATTAATGCCATCTCCTAGCAAAGAGAGATTACAGCGGCTATTATGAATTTATGCGGCTCTCACTTGAGAGACAAACAGGAGGCATACATCACTTTCGGAATAAAGCCCTTCATGTCTGCTGATGGAATGTCTGTTAGGTGATGGAAACACACACACACACACACACAATTTCCATGCATGCTCATTGCCTTCACCGTAGCAAAAATGGCAATCAATATTTTCAGCAAATCAATGCACTCTAAGTGCAATGTTCTCAGGAAAGCAAAGAGGTATAGAAGCGTGTGTGTGTGTGAGGTTTCATCTACACTGAAAGCTGCGATATATGCCCACTTGCTGACACTCAGGGGCTATGTTTACACGGGCGGGTTCTTGCGCAAGAACACGTCCACACTGCCATGTGCTTTTGCGCAACAGCATCCATGGCAGTGTGGACGCTCTCTTGTGCAAGAAAGCTCTGATGGCCATTGTAGCCATAGGGATTTCTTGTGCAAGAAACCCCTGCCGTGCGTCCACACTGTCCTCCTGCGCATGAGGGCTTACACCGGTTAGAAAAGAGCGTAGCTCTTGCACAGAAGCCCTCTCTTCCAACGCCGTACTGTAAATCTTCTTGCACAAGAGCAGGCGGGCACTGTGGACGCTCTGCACAAGAACAGCCGTTCTTGCGCAAGAACCCACCAGTGTAGACATAGCCAAGTAGTGTAGGGTTTGGGTTATTCATGGGGTCCAGTCAGGTTTGTACTTGTGGCAGCTAGCCTGTGGACCCATTGGCCATGTTACTCTGGGGACACTGCTAATTTTAGTGCGTCATTGATTAAAAGCTAGCGTGAGTATGTTAGCATGAACTGGGAATCAGACCTGGGCCCCAAGTATAGATACAGGCTAAGAACCAAGCAGCTCCCTGGCTCCTAAGCCACTCCATCAGCAGATCAGTGTGACTTGTGAACACACCAGCTGTTTGTTGTTTTTCAAATTAGCCAGCCTCCAGGCCTTTCTCTCCTGGATCACTGATTTATGAGTGCAGATCAGCTGCAGGAAATGCTAAACAGAAACCATGCAGATACTTGGCCAGGCTTGAAAAGGGCTGTTTCATTTGGAAAAGCTCAGTAATGTTATAGCTGCTGGGGAAACATTCTGAGCTTTGCTTCCAATTTAAGGCATTTGCTCAGAGAGAGGATGCAGAATTGACCTTTAAGTGTCAAATTTGACACTGTCTCACCTGGTTTGAACAAATCCTTGAACTGCTTAACATATTCTAACACCAGCTTTCCTTACATTCAAAACTCTATTGACAAAAAGCAAAGTATGGGACACTTCCAGCCCACTCAATTAGCCTAATTAGCACCAGGACTAAAATTGACAGGTAGTTCCCTTCCCCCCCCCTTCTTATTCTGAGGGTCCCACTTTTTTCTCCACTCGAGATCATCTCACCTGAAGAAGTGGATTTTGCCCACAAAAGCTCATGATGCTATACATGTATATTTGTTAGTCTCTAAGGCTACGTCTATATTGGCAGCTTCTTGCGCAAGAACAGGCGTTCTTGCGCAAAAACTTGCCAGCTGTCTACACTGCACGAGCGTTCTTCCGCGAGTAAATTTACAGTATAGCGTTGTAAAACAGGGCTTCTTCCAGAAGAGTTATTCCTCTCCTCACGAGGAATAAGCCCTCTTGCGCAAGAGCTCTTCCACAAGAGGGCAATGTAGACAGGCAACATGAATTTCCTGTGCAACAAGCCCCTATGGTTAAAATGGCCATCAGAGCTTTCTTGCTCAAGAGAGCGTCCACACTGCCATGGATGCTCTTGTGCAAAAGCACATTTCTTGCGCAAAAGGACATGGCAGTGTAGACGCTCTCTTGTGGAAGATTTTTTGCACAAGAACTCTTCCACAAAAGAGTTTTTGTGCAAGAAGCCGCCAGTATAGACGTAACCTAAGGGTTTGTCTGCACTGCAGAGTTTTTCCGGAAAAACAGCTGTTTTCCCAGAAAAACAATACTTATGTCCACACTGCTATAGCATTCTTTTGCCAGAAAGTCGAAAGAACAGAGGGTTTTTTCCGCCAGCAGTAAACCTCATTCCAAAAGGAACAAGCCTTTTTCTGACAAAGCTTTTTCGGAAAAAGGCGTGTGTGGATGTGGAAGAGAGTGTTTTTTTTGAAAGAAGAGGCCTCCAGGAAAAAGCACAGGTGCCCTGGTGGCCATCCATCCACAGTAATCACAACTGAAATGTGAAATAGCGTCCATTCAGTGTGGATCCTATCTTTCGAAAAAGCACATTGCTTTTTCATTGCGCTTTTGCTCTATAGATGCTTTCTTTCAAAAGAAGTTTGTCTGGAAGATCTCTTCTGGAAAAGCTTCTTCCAAAAGAAGCCTGCAGTCTAGACATAGCCTAAGGAGACACAGGACTCCTCGTTTTTTTTCAAAAGTTGTTTTTAAAGTTACAGACTAACACGGCTACACCTTTGAGACTTCTGCAAATTGTTGTTTCCTTCTCTTTCCCACCATGCATGTTTAGGTTATAAAGATGGAAGCCTAGTTTCTAATCTAATTTTGCTCCAAGTCTGCTAAAGGGAACATGAGGTTTTATTCATAGGCCAACTCAGTCTTAAACCTATTTTGTATTTGGAAAGTCCATTTGTCTCTAGTGGAACATCGGGATTACACAAAATTCTAATAGTCATTCATGTCCGACTGTAAGAGCTTAGCACAGTTCTTCCTCCATGTAGTCTGACTTGCTGGAAGAACATGAATAATTAAAATCTGTTGCACAGTGGCTTGTTCATATTTAAATTGTATTAGTGTTGCAAACTGTCTTGAGCAATTTAATATTCATACCTTACATGGTCTTCTTAGAGCTGATACAGCACAGTACCTGATTTAAATTGCTGCTGTCAGTTTTGATTAAAATTTCAGTTGAACACAGTTGCAGGAAAATTAAATTAACATTCTTTCTGAGCAATGCTATATAATTTAATGTAACAATTAATACAACTGAATCATGTAACTGCTAAGAGAGGTTTAAATGCAGCCCAGATGGGAGGAAGGCAGGAAAACATTGCATTTTCCAATCTAAAGGATTTCAGGACTGGGCAAAGAGAAACCCAACAAATTGTCAGTGCCATTAAGGAAAGAAAATAAATAAAACCTAACATTTCTATGAGGAAACTCATTTAGTTTTTTTGAGGAAGGAAACAAGCTATCAATAAAAACTCATGGGGGTCTTTTTTTTAATTGGGTTAATTTGACATTTTATGGAAGGAAAAAATAATTATTAATTTTTTAAAAAATTTCTAGCCCTGTTTGACCAGCTAGGGTTTCCTGAGCTGGCTTCTCCAGGGATTTTTCGTGTCTCTTTTGTTCTTTGCTCCCAAATGTATTTCTGTACAAGGTACTATTGGGAATGGCAAAAGGTCAAATCTCAGCTGCAGTAACTGCAGGTAAGTCAATGGAGTTATGGTAGCAGAGAATTCGATCCATCCTCCTGAAAATAGTAATACTGAAATAGTCCAGTTGCATCCATCCTGTATAGCACTATTCAATGGCCTTACTTCTCCAAGGGTGGGAGTCAGGGCTATGTCTAGAATGCAGGCTTCTCTCGGAAGAAGCTTTTCCGGAAGAGATCTTCCGGAAAAACTTCTTCCGAAAGAGAGCGTCCACACTGCAAAAGCACATCGAAAAAGCAATCTGCTTTTTCGACAGATAGCGTCTACACTGAAGGGACGCTCTCTCGCATATAAGCTGTGATTACCAGGGCTCTACAAATAATGTAATCTACTCGCCCGTGGAGAGTAGATTACAACCCGAAAGAGCCGGAGCAGAGTGATCTGCGCATGCGCAGAACGGCGCAAAACCGCGTGGCTGGCGAGCGGGGCTTGCCGCCGCTTGGCGAGCCCTGGTGATTACTATGGGTTGAATGGCCAACAGGGCACCTGTGCTTTTTCTTCTTCTTGTGAAAGAACTCCCTCTTCCCCGTCCACATGTGCCTTTTTCCAAAAGAGCTCTTTTGTAAAAAGGCTTCTTCCTCATAGAAAGAGGTTTACCGATGTCGGAAAAACCTCTCTGTTCTTTCAATTTTTTTCCCTCGAAAGAATGCGATTGCGGTGTGGACGTAATTGAATTTTTTTTCAGAAAAAACACCATTTTTCTGAAAAAAACTCTGTAGTGTAGACATACTCCAAGGCTTGTCAGCTTCTCAACAACTTCCAGAACAGCATGACCAAGGTTCTGTTTCAAGGTTGTAATTTTCATGGTGCGCTCCCCACCCGGAACACAATGGCCAATTTCCCTTTCTGCTTCAGGATTTCTGGAGGACGTCCCCACCCTCAACCGAATAACAATGTTCTCTGGAGCTTCCTTTTAATTTAGTGCCATTGTACTTTACCTTGCAGCCCATTCCCAGGTCACGTTCGGCAGCTTCAGACGTGCGGTATAAATTAAAATGGATGAGAATAAAGTAATTTGTTTCCCACCATACAGAATTAGTACCCAGTGGCTTGGCCTGCACCTGCAGCTACTGGAAATGCAGCACTGAGTCACAGCACAGTAAGCCTTGATCAGGTCCCAGATGATGCCCAAATACCCTGAGACTGGCTTCTGATTTTTATCTCTAAGGGCATTGGGATGGTCAAGACAATATCCCCAGTTCCCCTTTGTATGTGTGAGGCTGGCGTGTGGATGTGGCCAGTTTGGCTGATACAAGCCAACAGGAATTTTCACCCAAACTCTGAACCCAGTGTTTCTTTGAGAGCTCAGGTAATTTTGTTATTCTTCTGTATTACAGCATTGCTGAGAAGCCCCTATCGAAATCAGGGCTCCATTGTACTTGGGGTGGTAAATATACCATAATAAGATAGTTCCAGCCACAAGGAGCTTACAATGTAGGTGAGAGATGGCATGTGAGACAGAAATTGTATTATTGTCATTTTATAGATGGAAAGTTGAGGCCCAGACAGATTAAGAGACTTGCCCAGGTAACAAAGGGAATCAGTAGCAGAGCTGGAGATGGAATCCAGGCCTCCTGAATTGTATCAAGTGACTTCCTCACAGAACCAGCCTTCTGAGCCCTGATTTGATAGGAGCTGGAACAACCTAACTACAACTAGAGAGATTTGGGTCGGACACAGAGTTGGCTCTGTTCTGTCATACCAGCACAGAGATGCAAATTTCAAGCCCATGGTATTTCTGGTGTTGCTCTCTTTCTCATTTAGATTATAAACTCCATAGGGCAGGGCCCTTGTCTTCACACCTGTCTGGTAAAGTGCCATACACACCAATGATGCACAGAGTATAGATGGATCATAGAGAAGCAGTAAAGTTGCCACATTTGGGATCTTGCTCCAGTGACATCTTGGACTTATAAACTACTAATGCCCATATTTTAGAGTAGTGCACTAGAAGGGTTTGCTAAGGGACCAAAAAGAGATGTGAAGATGATAAAGGCTGAAATCCTTCCCCTGCAGAAAGCTCTCCACGACACACCTCCGACTGCCACAGTTTAAGAAACACTGATCTAGATCATCCCTGAGAGAAGTTTATCTAACTGGCTCTTAAACATCTCCAATGAATGACAGAGATTCCACAACCTCCCTAGGCAATTTATTTAATTGTTTAACCACTCTGAACAGTTAGGAAGTTTTTCCCAATGTCCAGCCTAAACCTCCCTTGCTGCAATTTAAGCCCATTGCCTCTTGTTCTATCCTCAGAGACCAAGGAGAACCATTTTTCCTCCCTCCTCCTTGCAACACCCTTTTAGATACCTGAAAACTGCTGTCATGTCCCCTCCCAGTCTAACTAACTAAACAAGCCCAATTCTTTCAGTCTTCCCTCATTGGTCATGTTTTCTAGACCTTTAATAATTTTTTTACTCTTCTCTGGACCCTCTTCAAATTCTCCACATCTTTCCTGAATGAACTGTTGTGCCCAGAACTGGACACAATATTCCAATTGAGGCCTAATCAGCGCAGAGTAAATTGAAAGAATGACTTTTCACGTTTTGCTCACAACACTGTTAATGCATCCCAGAGTCATGTTTGGGTTTTTTTGCAACAGTGTCACACTGATGACTCATATTTAGTTTATGGTCCACTGTGATCCCTATATCCCTTTCTGCAGTACTCCTTCCTAGACAATCATTTCCCCTTCTGTATGTGTGAAAATGATTGTTTCTTTCTAAGTGCAGTACTCTGCATTTGTCCTTATTAAACTTCATCCTATTACCTCAGACCATTTCTCCAGTTTGTCCAGATCATTCTGAATTATGACCCTGTCCTCCAAAGCAGTTGCAACCCTTCCCCCATGGTATCATCTGGAAACTTCATAAGCATACTCTCTATACCAATATCTAAATTGCTGATGAAGAACAGAACCAGCCCCAAAACTGACCCTTGAGGAACGCCACTTATTATGCCTTCTAGCATGACTGTGAGCCATTAATAACTACTCTCAGAGAATGGTTATCCAGTCATTTATGAACCCACCTTATACTAGTGCCATCTAGGGTGTATTTTCCTAGTTTACAGCCTCTCCCCAAGTTACAAACGAGTTACGGACCAAACACTTGTCTGTAACTCGATTGGTTCGTAACTCAGACCCCATTGAGTTACATAGTGACCGCGCTGTTCGTAAGCGCAGGTTGCATTCGTAACTCGGGGACCGCCTTTACGACCTCTCCATGGGAGCTTTGGTCGTAAATGCGAACGGTCGTAACTTGACCGTTCGCAACTCGGGGACCGGCTGTATTGATAAGAAGGTCATGAGAGACTGTATCAAATGCTTTACTAAAGTCTAGGTATACCACCTCTACCACTTCCCCCTTACCCACAAGACTTGTTATCCTATCAAAGAAAGCTATCAGATTGATTTGACAGGATTTGTTCTTTACAAATCCATGCTGGCTGTTACCTCTCACCTTATTATCTTCCAGATGTTTGCAGATGAATTCCTTAAGTACTTGGCCTATTAGCTTGCCTGGCACAGAAGTTAAGCTGACTAGTCTGTAGTTTCCTGGGTTGTTCTTATTTTCCTTTTTATAGATGGGCACTATTTGCCCTTTACCAGTCTTCTGGACTCTCTCCTGGCTTCATGTAAAGATCAAGTGGGAACTACATGAGGCCTGCATCTCCTGCTGATACTCTGGCCTGGCCTGGATTTCATATCAGTTTGGCAGAATCTTATTAATGGATTGTTTATTCAATTAATTTTGTCCAGCACCTGTGGAAAAAAAAATCATGTGTAGATGTATTTTTCCACTGTCCATCAACAAAGTTGCATGAATCAAATAACATTTGTCAAATTCATGGTGGGTTTTTTCTTTCATTTATAAATAATTCATTCACAAATATCTGTCCCGGAGCAAATAGTGTGATACATTCTGCTCAGTGTTGGGGAGGCTTTTGCTGTTTTGCACATTTTTGTGCCTCCACATTTTTCACCTGCCATAGATATTTTCCAGAATTGCCCCTGCCGTACAGAAAGCATGTGAAAAAACATTTGGTCTTTTTTGTAGTGGTTGGTTTTGGTTGCTTTTTTCCGTATTCGGCCTTCTTTTCACTGCAAATTCACGTCATTTGAAAATGGGGTGTTTTTCACTGAAAAGATTCCCCATCATAGCAGTTTACCGTTGGCAGGCTGGTGATGCTCCCATTCAGAACAAAAGGGAAAGAAAGTCACGTCTCAGTGAATCTTGGCATGGCTATTTTGACATGGAGTGTGGCCACCGCTACTTTGAAATGGTTTAATCGCTGCTTTATGAGAGCATGTGTTTTGGAGAAAAGAAAGCCCATTTTTTGAGGGTGGCATCAATAACATTGCAGCTTTCTGACCCTGATTATGGTTACACCAGGCCTAGCGGAGATCAGAGTCCCATTGTGCGGTTGCTGCACATGCCCAGAGAGGCAGCCCATCCTGAAAGAACTGACCATTCTAATACACAGGACAGACAAAGGTTGCAACAAGCTATTCTAAAAAATGCAACATGTTCCCTTTTTGCTATAGAGATTGTTAGCTGCACTTTATACATACATTGTATTCCTAGTGGGTTCCAAGCCCCCAACGCTCATTAAATATGTAGCTTGGAGTGATAAAAGACCTTGACTATTTCAAGTGCACAAGGCTCTCCGCTCTCTGTTCTTCTTTCAGACCCTTCCAACTGGCATCAGCACGGCTGCTTTTTGCATGTGCGTCTAAACACGTTACAAAGGTTTGCTTTCCATACACTGGTCTGACAACTTGAATAACACAGTTTAACTGTTACATTAAAGGGCCTTTGGATATTAAATTCAGAAAAAAACATGCGCCCCTTGCTGTTTGCAAAAATGGCTTGAGGCAAAGCCTCCAGAACACATCTGTGAGATGCAGCAAGATCCAAACAAAACCCTCTGTCGCTCCCCAGTAGCACAGGGGCTGGGGGCTGTCTGGAACTCTTTTGGAGACTGCTCAGAGTCTAATGTCATCAGCAGCCATTTGCAAATTGTTTACATGCAGGGCTGGGCCCAGAGGCAGTTTTTCAGAAATGAATTATTCAGCAATTATATTAGTGACAAACTTTCTGAAAATGTCAGGAAAGTGATGCAGGGAATGTTAACTGTTCCCAAAGCAGAGAACCTCACCAACTGGACCCTCAGGGCTCTCTCATCAGTGCCCTCACCGTTATCTCTAGTGTTGTCTTTAAGACACAGGCTCTACAATCACAGCATCTCCTGCCCCGTACCTAGGAAATGCCATGCCAACCTCCTGTGCACAGGGCTCAATCAATACCTGAGCTTAGCCAAAGATAGGGAGGGGCTAAAGCCTCAGCTGGTAAAAATCGGCATAGCTCCATGGACCCTAAAGTCAATTGGCAACATTGATTTCCAGGGGATGAGGTTCTGGCCTGCCGAGTGTGACGTGTGATTGGTTTACACAATTCGGAGTGGCGTGGGAGTGGAGACGCGATGCTAATGAGCAACATGCATGGAAACCAGACGGATGTATGGGCCCGATTCACGCTCCTTCCCCTCCGGCATGAATGCAGGATCTTCTTTCAAATCAGCAGCTCACTTTCCGTGATTCTGAATTACAGAAAATGCCCAGAGAGATTTGCTCAGTAAAGAATTAATCAGGCTGTCCATGCTGCTCAGCGGGCAGGAAGGACTCAAGATTTTATATCTCTGGAGCAGGGACTTGTGTAGCTCCCATTGCTGGATTATCTCAACGCCTCCCATTTTTAATGCAATAACCCTCATAACTCTCCTGCAAAGTGGGGAAGGGCCATTAGTCTCTGGTATGGAACAGAGGCACAGGGAGACTAAATGACTTGCCCAAGGTCACAAAGTCTGTGTCAGAGCAGAGAACCACACCTTGGCATCCCAAGTCCCAGGCTAGTGCCTGAACCAGCAGGCCATGCTTCCTCTTAGGTTAAGAACATAAGAATGGCCATACTAGGTCAGACTAAAGGTCCATCCAGTGCAGTATCCTGTCTGCCAACAGTGGTCAATGCCAGGTGCCCCAGAGGGAGTGAACCAACCAGGTAATGATCAAGCGATCTCTCTCCTGCCATCCATCTCCACCCTCTGACAAACAGAGGCTAGGGACACCATTCCTTACCCATCCTGGCTAATAGCCATTAATAGACTTAACCTCCATGAATTTATCTAGTTCTCTTTTAAACCCTGTTATAGTCCCAGCCTTCACAACCTCCTCAGGCAAGGAGTTCCACAGATTGACTATGCGCTGTGTGAAGAAGAACTTCCTTTTATTTGTTTTAAACCTGCTGCCCATTAATTTCATTTGGTGGCCCCTAGTTCTTATATTATGGGAACAAGTAAATAACTTTTCCTCATTCACTTTCTCCACACCACTCATGATTTTATAGACCTCTATCATATCCCCCCTTAGTCTCCTCTTTTCCAAGCTGAAAAGTACCAGTCTCTTTAATCTCTCCTCATATGGGACCCGTTCCAAACCCCTAATCATTTTAGTTGCCCTTCTCTGAACCTTTTCTAATGCCAGTATATCTTTTTTGAGATGAGGAGATCTGTACGCAGTATTTAAGATGTGAGAGTACCATGGATTTATACAAGGGCAAGAAGATATTCTCAGTCTTATTCTCTATCCCTTTAAGGTTTCCTCACAATATGGTCGTGAGATCACACACTGAATATGGGGCTTCTTAACCCCCTCCTGTCTTTTCTGTCATTCCAGGGAGGGATCCCTTCCCCTTAGAGCAGGGGTGGGGAACTTCAGGCCCAGGGGCCAGATGCAGCCCCTGGCTTGCCTGAATCCAGCCCCTGAGGTTCAGGGCTCCCCTCCCCAGCATTGGAGAACCTGCTCCTGCGCTCCAGCCCCCTGCTGCCCCATGGCAGGGCTAGAGCACACAGAATCTACTAGTCTGGGCCCCACTAGCCTCTGGGGTGTGAGGGGAATGTGGGGAGGGTCTTTCTCCTTCTCTGTCAGGTGCCATGTCAGTGAGGGTTTGTTGGTTTGGTTTTTGCTTCTCACCTGTGTGCGCCCCCCCCCGATTGATTTTTCTGTGGGTCAGCAGTCCCTGATCCCCCAAAAAACGTTCCCCACCCCTGCAACCTTACAGAGTCCGGGTCACACTTTCAGTTTTCACCTGACCCCCACCCATCCTGTCTCCCAACTGTCACCTCTTCACCTACTGGGAACAAACAAGGAAATTAAAACAAAAAAAACAAACAAACCAACCTGATTGTAACTTGCCTGGGACCACTAGAAAAGTTCACAGCCTGCACTCAATAGTTGTCAGATGGTAAGAACTCCTCAGTGCTACCAGGCTGGGTTAATTCACATCAGTGGCATGGGCTGTTGGTGAAGGTAGGGCTCGGGGGAGCAAGCTCCCAGCCCTGCCCCTTCTTCGAGGCCCCGCCCCCACAGGAGCCAAGCTGCCTTCCCGGCCCCTCCACAGGGAGGGCGGGTGTGCATGCCCCAGTTTCCCTGGCCCTGGAGCATGGGGAGGGCCGGTGCTGGGGGCAGCAACACCCAGCCCCCTGGAATGCCTACACTAGGTGTTCTGGGGGGGGTGGAGTGTGGGCAGGGTCAGGCTGGTGGTTTGAGAAGGCAATGCATTCCCCTGCATACCATACCAGCCGCCCATGATCAGTGGCTTAGGGAGCTGGGATTCCCAGCTTCTACAGATGCTCCTGCACCATGCAGTTGCTCATGCTAGCTGCTCTGAGTACCATTACTGCATGACTCCTCGGTACATCTGCAGGTAGCAGGCCTGAGTCCCTGAGGACACACTACCATTTTAAGTGCTAGGTTGAGCACAGATGTAGTGAGAACATCTACATGGGCTGGGAACAGTGTTCCCTGTAAGCTATGTGCTTGGGTGGCCACCCAAGAGAGATTCAAACACTGGCCAGCTGATTAGCAATGTGCCCACAGCCGACAGCCAGCAGAATGTGTTTCTACTGGTGGTGCACATCCACACATGCCTCAGTGCATGGAATTTATTCTGCACATGGATGGAAAATATTAGAGAGAACATTAGCTGGGAATCACACCTCCTAGATCAAATGCAGACATTCTTGGAGGTGATGGGGTCCATAGTCTATTTCTAATGCCTGGAGCCACTCAGAGCTCCACAATATAATCAACTTCTCATTTTCTTCTGTGTCCAAGAGGATCTCTGCTACAAGGCTGATATGCTATAACATAACAGCTTGTGAATCCCTGCCTTTCCATAGGATCTACTGCCAAAGAAATCCATGACGGTTAAACTGACTGTAGCTATATAGTGCTATGCAAAGTTTCCCATGAAGTGGTTTGTATGTAAAGCTGTAGTGTAATAGATTATGGATAGGTTACTGAGGATAGACTAATGAAGTCACTTACAACAATGACTTGGAAGGTGCTGAAATGTCTCTTATAAACTGGAAGACCCAAGACCTTTCTTGTTGTCACTAAAAGAAGAAAGGGGGAGAAATGTATATAACTGTTGAATAAATCTCTCAAGACAGCAATAAATCAACTGTTCATTGCTTAAGTGGCTACTTAAAGCTTCCTAAATGATCATGCTTCCCAAACAAACAAATAGCCATGAAAGCCTTTGACATTACACAGATATGGGACAAATCTTCATCCGGTGTAAATAAGCATCTCTCTAGAGACCTCAGTGAAGCCACACTGATTCACACCCAATGCATACATGGATGTATCATTTGGGGGGCATTACCAAATTCATAGTCCATTTTGGCCAATGTCATGGTCATAGGACTTTTAAAATAATAAAAGTCATGATTTTGGCTATTTAAATCTGAAATTTCATGGTGTTATAATTGGGAGAGGGCCTGATCCAAAAAGATTTGTGTGTCTGTAGGAGGGGGTTGAAGGGTTATTGTATGGGGGGGGGGGAGCTGCAGAGAAGGGGGGGTTGCAGTACTGCCACCTTTACTTCTGAACTACTGAAGGCAGTAGTGTAGCCTTCAGAGCTGGAGAGCAGTGGCTGCTGGCCAGGAGCCCAGCTCTGAAGGCAGAGTTGCCATCAGCAGCAGTGCAGAACTCAGGAAAGCTTGAGTGTGGCCACCCTTACTTCTGTGCTGCTGCCTGCAGAGCTGGGCCCTCAGTCAGCTGCTGCCACTCTCTGGCTGCCCAGCTCTGAAGGCAGGAGCTCAGAAGTGAGAATGGCATGGTTCAGTAATGCCACCCTTCTGCCCTGCTGCTAGCGGTGCTCTGCCTTCAGAGCTGGGTGCCCAACTAACAGCTGCCGCTCTCTGGCCACCAAGCTCTGAAGGCAGCATAAAAGCAAGGTGGCAATACTGCACCCTCCCTAAAGTAACCTTGTGACCTCCCCTTGCAACTCCCTTTTGGGTCAGGGCCCTCACTTGGGGAAACACCGGTCTCCCTGTGAAATCTATAGCAAATAGGGCTGTGACAAACCAGCTTTCAGGAGGTTTGCTTGCCTCAGAGGCTCACATCAGCCCTGAGATTGGGCCTTTCTCTAGGGCACCAGCTTGCTGAGCTCGTCTCGTGGTTGGGCAGCCTGGGGAAAAGAGGGGAAACCAAACTCCATAGTCTCTGTGGGCCCTTCAAGTGCTACAGGACAGGACAACCCCCCTTTTCCCAAAGCCAGTCTTTTTCAGTGCTGAAATGGGGAGAGGATGGGTGGGGACACCCAGGCCCATCCTCTAATCCAGGTTCCAGCCCAAAGACCCTATGAGAAGAGCTGCCCACAAATGTCTCCAATAACAGCTGTGTGGTAGCTAAGATCTCCTGGGCCACTTCCCTATGGCCTTCCCCAGCACCTTCCTTACCATAGGCTCTTCCTCCTAGTCCCTGCTTGCGCTTGCTCCTCCCAAAACCTCCACAGCACCTTCTCTCCTCAGCTCCTTGTGCACCCTGAGCTAATAGAAGAGGAGCCCTTTTTAACCCATTCTTAATTGTCCCTAGGTGTCCCGATTAGTCTGACTCACGTGACCCTGGAAACCTCCTTAATTGACTCCACGTGCTTTAATTGGACTAATTGCCCTACTTGATTCTAGCAGGTTCCTACTGGTTCTGAGTTGGTGCTTGTTAGTTTTAATTGGGAACAGGGTTCTATTTAACCTGGGGCTAATATATTTCCAGTGTACTACTTTCCTGACTGGCCTGGCTCATCACAGGTAAAAGCACACAAAAGACCAGATTTCACAGTCTGCAACTTGTTTTTCGTGGCCCTGGATTTGGTAGGGCCCTATTTATTTTGCATCAGGACTCCATTATGCTGAAAGCTATATAACTGTCTAATGAAAGACAGTCCCTGCCCCAAAGAGTTTATAATCTACATAACAAAACAGATTTCTTATCCCCAGTTTACAGATGGGAGAGCTGAGGCATAGAGAGATTAAAGCCAAAGAGGGTTCCTATGTCAGAGGCAGGAATGGGACTCCAGTTTTCCAAATCCCCATCAGATGCTTTCACAGACAACCTTCCTTTGGGGCAGATAGTTACAGGTAAATTTATTCCTAGATAAAAATCTCACATCTCCAAGAGGGCAGAAGAATCTGATTTCTGGACAAACGTGTCCATTCCAGTGTGACTTTTAGATGACGCGAAAGGAGCAAACTTGAGTGTTGGGTTTTCAATACAATGGCCATTATGAATTCAAGAACCAGATGAATATTACAGACTAAATGAGAACATGGCTTTTTCTCAACTTCTCCTGGGGAAATATTGACAAATACTTTATGGCTTCTATTGTTCGGCGACAATGCAGTGAGAGGAAGTGAGTTATGCTCACGGATTCTCTCTGACAACCATGCTGGGTGCTCCGAGTGGCACAAAATGCAGGTGGAAAAGAATGTTGATCTGAGATCTAATTTTACAAGAACATTGTGTCTGCTGAGCTAAGCCCCTCTCCTCCGGCGGCCAAGGCATCAGGCTGCAGAGCCTCAGCAATGACAGAAAGCCCTGAAAAGGGAACAACAAATGAGAAAGGCCACTGTTAGCTGAACTCATCAGTGCAAGTCTCCATGCTGGCAGAATGGCCTGGTTCATCTTATGGCAGGAATTACGTTACTGTGGCAGCAATATTTTGCCATTAGCTTCATTCTGTTAATGTTATTTTAACTGCCTGTCACCCTTATTGGGATTTTTGAGAATCCACCAACACTGACGTGCAGGACAGAGAGCACACAGCGGAATGCTGTTCATTGACATTACTTCAGTGCAGCTTCCTACAAGTTTGCTTCTACAAGAGCAAGCGACAAGGTTAAAAAGCAACACAGCCACCCTACGTCTGTCTTCCATGGGGTTTCTTGCACCCTCCTGGAAAGCAGGTGGCTTTAGCCATGGTCAAAAACCACAGCCTGTGTTAAATGGGGCCCTGATTTGACCACCCTGGGAGTAACCATATTCTGAGGCATCTGATGTTCATCCAAACTTTGATAGCCCCTTATCTTCCCCCTCCCTTCCTCACCAGTTTTCCCCTCGTCAGCTCCCACGTTACAGTCCAAGAGGCCCTGACACCCCGTCAGCAGGCCCCCAGGAATGAAAAGCTATGGATGGGTGCCTACGGGAAGGCTGAAGAGGAGGTGGAAAAGAAGGGTGTTTGTAGCTGACCTGGAGAAAGATTGGAGGAACTGGAGCGGTCTCGTCCAGCTTTTCTTTTTTTCAGAATCACATGTTGTTGCCTGTTTTCTCCCCTGTCTAATTTATTGCGCATAGTAACCTCACTGCCATCTGGATGCAAAGGAAAAGGAACCTTTCGTAACACCTGCATCTACTCCTGCATCCTAGCCCAGGATGTTTGGAATGAAACCAAACAAGGTAGAAAGTATCAACGACAGGGGCTCTAATACCTGATTTGTCTCTTAGGCCAGGTCTACACTAAGGGAGAAAGTCAACCTAAGATATGCAACTCCAGCTACGTGAATAGCGTAGCTGGAGTTGATGTACCTTAGGTTGAGTTTTCATGGCATCCCCGCTGAGGGAGGTTAACGGGAGAAACACTCTCCTTAACTTCCCTTACTCCTCGCAATCCAGTGGAATACCAGAGTCGATGGGGATGCAATCTGTGGTCAAGTTAGCAGGTCCTCACTAGACCTGCTAAATCGCACCCCGAGAGATCAATCTCCATAGCATTGATCTCCTGGTAATGAAGACAAGCCCTCTGAGGCTTTATCTGCTTCCCTTTTTCAGTCAGTTTGGCCAGGTGCAGGTGCTGGACGGGGCTACCCTTAGTCACTGAGATATCGTTTCTTCTGTAAGGATTTTTCCACTCAGAAAAGTGAGCGATTGTTCCCCTACAAGTACCTTATAACACATGCTCCCCATCCCCCCGAATCATGTCCTGTCAGCATGGAACATGCTCCCTAGCTCATTTCTAGTGAAGCCAAAATCTCAGATAAAGGCCATGGGTTTCCCTTTCTTTCAACCCCTCAACGCAGGCTGCGCTTCACCTGCTCCTAAGCATCCACCTCTGCCAATGTCTCATAGGAGTGGTGAGTTGCACTGGTAGTAGCTGCAGCCTGCCCATCCAGGAAGCATCACACCTCCAGTCAGTGAACTGTGAGCTTATTGGCCTACAGGCTGAGTCTGCCCTGGCCAACATGTGCAGGAACAATTGAAACTCCCAGAAGCTGGTGACTTCTGCTAGTTGGCATCAGTCAATGCTATGAGTCGCCCTGCAGCAATGGAGCGAAGTGAAGCAAAAGGCCGAGATAGAATAGAGTAAGAGTTTTAGACTCCACTTTTCATTCCCCGTCTCTCCCAAAGTGCTTGGCGTGGCAATGAGTCTGATCTCTGGAGGGAGAGGATGATGGAGGCAAGCGGAGCAGATGTTTTGTGCTCGGCAATAGACCCAGCCCCATGCGTTAGCAAACTGCATGATTGGAAGCAACACTGCTCTTCCTTCGCCCTTTCCCGAAGAGTGCCATGAGATTCTTAATTCCCTGGAAAGTCCTACAGGTCGGACTGAAGGGACCTTAGTTTGAAGTCTCAACCTAAGGCTTGTATTGCCTGGGCACTGATCCCAACATCCCCACTGGGGATGCTGAACACCAAAATCACAGTGTGATGGTATCTTTAAAGACCCTTCCAGCTAAATAGCCAGTCAAGGGAAGGGTCATTATCTTCTTTTTATAGAAAACACAGGCACTGGGGCATTCAGCCCTGGTCTACGCTAGGGGTACGTCTAGACTACAGGCTTTTGTCGACAGAGGCTTTGTTGACAGATACTGTCTACAAAGCTTCTGTCGACAAAGAGCGTCTAGACTGCATCCAGTTCTGTCGACAAAGCAAGCCGCTTTGTAGACATGAGAGTGTAGACGCAAAGGACAGTGTAAATGCAATAACGCCTTCTGTTGACAGAACTCTGTCGACAAAAGGCGGTATTCCTCGTAGAATGAGGTTTACTGCCATTGACAAAACTGACGAGTTCTGTCGACGTTATGTCAACAGAACTCGGCTGTAGTGTAGACGCAGGTATAGTTTTGTCAACAAAAGTCCACTTTTGTCGACAAAACCCTGTAGTCTAGACACACCCTAGGGCGTTATTTTGAAATAACCCCCGTTAGGTCCACACGACCAAGCCTGTTCTTTCGAAATAATGGGCCACTTATTTTGAAATCTGTAGGCTTGCTTTCCTCGACGGATAATGCTAATTTTGAAATAGTTATTTCAAATTAGTGATAGTATGGATGCTCTGGTGCCACTTTTTCAGTGTTTCCTGGGGCTCTAAGTCGAGGTAGCGCATCCACATTATCCTGTGGATGCTCTGGTGCCACTTTTTCAGTGTTTCCTGGGGCTCTAAGTTAAGGTAGCATCCACATTAATGGAGCCTGCCTCGGACTAATTTCAAGGCTTCCCCGTCGTGAGGACACGCTATTTCGATTTTGTTATTTTGGGAGTTATTAAATCGATAGTAGTTATTTGAAAATAGTTTCCTAGGGTAGCCGTGCCCTGATTGATTTGCCCGTTGTCACACAAGAAGTTTGTGAAAGAGCTGGAAACTGACCCCAGCTCTTCTCTGTCACAGTGCCATCCTACCCACCATGCCATCTTCCCTCTCAGCTGGTGCCCTGCTGCCTTGACAGAGGGAAACTCTTTGAATCCTGCCCTCTGCACTGTATTCTGTGCTTCTGCAGTGCTCTGCATCCTGTATATTAGCAGATGCCTGGGAGGAAGGTCTCTCACCACTGCATGACGTGATTCTCATGCTGGGAAGCGGGACCACCAGGAAATGGGGAGAAGCGCTGCTGCTGTTTTAATTTATCCTATTGCCCCTGACCACCACAAACAGGAGTCCATTACAAACAAATGTACAGATGGGAGGGCTAGAACCAACACTTCCTTTTCCAGAAGGTGGACATTTTGTACTACAGGTTGAAACTCTCTACATTGGGACTTTCTGGTCCGGCAACATCCGTGGTCCAGCAGGACCACAGATGTTCCAGGAGCAGAGTCCCAGGGGAGGGCTGATGGCTGGAAGCTCTGTGGACTCGCAAGGCAGCAGTCTGCCAAACATGGCACATGACCACGGGGTTGCCCAGTGGGGCTGCGAGACTGGTGCATGGCTGCAGGGCTGCCTGGCAGGGCTGGGAAGCCCAGTGGGGCCAGGGCCGTGGGGCCAGTGGCAGGGAGGAGCAGGCCGGGACGCTGGCAGCCATGCCAGGGTTGGGGGAGCCCAGTGGCAGGGGGAGCAGAAATGACCTTCTCTAGTCCAGCAAAATCCCTCATCCAGGACCAATCAGGTCCCAAGAGCTCCGGACCAGGGAGATCCAACCTGCATTCTGATCTCTTTTACCAGTGACTAGAGAAATGTATTGAACATTTTGGTCAATGACAGGGGAAAAGAGATAAAATCACCCCATAGAATGTTTGCAGAAGGCAGAAAGACAGAGGGCAGAAAGACTGGGGGGAGGAGTGGTAAATAATGAAGAGACTAGGTCAGGGACAAAGAACAACCTGGATCGTTTGGTAAGCATAGGTCTGAGAGGTAAGGGTGTGTGTGTGTGTGTGCTTCAGCACTTACAGTCTTTGTGCCCTGCGTGGCCTTGTTCCAGGGCCGTGGTCACGGCCCAGGCTACCAGCCGCCAGGATTATACAACTAGCAAGACAGGATGTAGGCCAGGACTCTTAATCCTGGACAGCAGAGTCTCTGGAAAAGACTTGAGGGTCGTGGCGGATAATTAACTGAACACAAGCTCCCTGGAGAGCAAGAATTAGTGCAGTCTCTGGCCTGAACTATGCAGCAAGGCAGATGAGATGATCCCAGTGGACCCTTTTGACCTTAAAATCTTTAAATCCATTAAAATTCTGTGTCACACAATGTAGAGAAGCCTTGCTAGGGAGGAATTGCTCTGTGCCCTTGCTCAGCTTAATGTCTGGGGCTGGCATGCGGCTCATGGGCTGGTGGTCTGAGGCCTGGTGAAGCTCACCCTTGTGCTCCCTGTTCTTGTGTTCTCAGGGGCTCGTCCTTTCATAGAATCAGAATCCTAGAACTGGAAGGGACCTCGAGAGGTCATCAAGTCCAGTCCCCTGCCCTCACGGCAGGACCAAGCACTGTCTACATCATCCCTGACAGGTGTCTGTCTAACCTGCTCTTAAATATCTCCAGTGATGGAGATTCCACAACACCCCTAGGCAATTTATTCCACCCTGACAGTTAGGAAGTTTTTCCTAAAGTCCAACCTAAACCTCCCTTGCTGCAATTTAAGCCTGTTGCTTCTTGTCCTATCGGCCAAGGAGAATAATTTTTCTCCCTCTTCCTTGTAACACCCTTTTAGGTATTGAAAGCTCCTATCATGTCCCCTCTCAGTCTTCTCTTTTCTAAACTAAGCCCAATTCTTTCAGTCTTCCCTCATAGCTCATGTTTTGTAGACGGTTAATCCTTTTTGTTGCTCTACTCTGGACCTTCTCCAATTTCTCCACATCTTTCTTGAAATGTGGTGCCCAGAACTGGACACAATCCTCCAACTGAGGCCTAATCTAGGGTTACCATATTTGAACTTTCAAAAAAGTGACACTCCTGATTGGGAGTGTATCTGTATCAGCATCTATCAACTCACGTTGTATTAATGTGGTATATAGGATATAGTATATAGCAGTGCTTTTTTTGTGATGGCACGCACCCTGGGAGTGAGCATTCATGCCACACTGAATGCAAGTGGCAATTAAAGGGACCACGACTGCCTTTTTTCTTTCTTTTTTTTTCCTGGAAAAACCCCTAATACGGGCATTTTTTTTTTTTTTTTTTTTTACAAAATAAAGCACTGGTATATAGTATATAACACATTAATACAATGTGAGTTGGTAAATACTGATACTCTCTCTCAGGAGTGTCCTCTATTTTGAAAGTTGAAATATGGTAACCCTAGCATAATCAGCGCAGAGTAGAGCGGAAGAATGACTTCTCATGTCTTGCTCACAACACTTTAATAAAAGAGAGTCCCATTTCATACTGTGTTACGTTACCAGCTCCTATGTGCAGCTCGCTCAAGGAGGTGCCTGATTTACCAAGTGGCTTATTAGATTTTCCAGACACTGCTGCCTAAATAGATGTTGTGAATAACCCGCAGATAGAGCTGCTGTGTGAAACAAACATCGGCCAAGAGGCCTGTCAAGAAAAAAATCCTCATCTCCTTGAACAAATTCAATCATGAGAACAGGCAACAAGAGCAATGAATCCAGGGACGGGGCTTCACAAGAGCAGAACTAAGGCTTGTGGTCAGAGCTGGCTGGTGCGCTTTAAGAGCTGGGCTGTAGTTTGTAGGCCGCTCCCACAAACTTAGGCTGCACAGCAATTGCACCACAATGCCTTGGTGAGAGAATTGGCAGGGGAACATAATGGCAGACCCAGGGTGTCTTCGCTATTGTGCCGTTGAGTGCAAAATAGCTTCATCTCTCCCCCACTTGACTCAGAAGCTCCCGA
Organism: Rafetus swinhoei; assembly: GCA_019425775.1. NCBI lineage: Eukaryota > Metazoa > Chordata > Testudines > Trionychidae > Rafetus > Rafetus swinhoei. Next base: position 11,137,688 of record JAFJHL010000300.1, read on the forward strand.
GGTTAGGAGTCAAAGGCATACCTCAGAATAGGGCAGCAGTAGGACACAGTCCTGACCTTCTCCTCAGAGAAGAATTTTACCCCATAGCTCTCACACTACTAACCCAAATCCCTTAATTCACCTTAGCCCCTCAGATTATGGACTCTGAAGCATTAAGCCCCCGAGGGAAGAATTTATACTACTCCCATACAGAACCCACTGGATTGGGCCTTGCAGGCCCGCTTCTGCCTTGGGAGTGGCACATAGCTGCCTCCATGGGTGTTTGACCACTGCTTGTCATGTAGATTCATACCCTGCTCCTTCCATTTGTCCCCATGGACCAATAGCACCGCAAAGGTGTGTAAAGCCAACAGACCCTGATTGTCAGCAGGTGAGATTGAACCTGGGACCTGAGGGGCTAAAGCCATGAGCCTCTACCTCATGAGTTAAAAGCTCATTGACTCTTATCTAAGGCTGTTGAGCAGATTTCACTCTCTCTTCTCAGTGCCTCTGGGTTACAGCTGCATGAAGGGTCCAGGAGCAGGCCTGGCCCCTTTCCCCAGCTTGATGTTGGCTCACGGGACGGCCATTTTAGACGGCAACTCTCTGCTGCCCTACTCCTGCCTGGGCCACGCTGACACGTCCTAGCCCTGTATAGATACAGATCCACTGAAAAAAGTCCCAGGATGCAGGCGCTGGGAGAGGCAAAGAAGCTGCTTTTCTCCCTGCAATGGGCATTAGCCATTTCTTGGCTTATGTAAAAGCGTTTAAATTCCTCCTCCCTAAAATTATTGCCTGGCTCTTCTCATCTTGTGGAAGGTGTCTTGTCCTGTTTCCCTCTGCTCCTTCCGATGTCTTTCCTCCAGAACACACCAGCTGAACATTCTTGCCTTAGGTCTTTAATAAGAGGAATTTTGCCACAGCTTATTATCACTAAAATTAAATGTCACCTTGGGTTTTCCTTGCTCGCTTTAGCAGACCCTGCTGCTGTCTTCTGCAGCTATAAAAGTGAACTTTATGGCTCTCTGCTCCCCATTCCTTTACTATTATAGGAAAAGGGAAAATACTTTTTATTTCATTTTTTTAAGTTCAGCAGGAATGGAGGGGCTGCTGCATACTCAGGGCATAGGGACTGGACTCTCTGGGAAAACTGCATAACCCTTTACGATGGATACAGACTAGGTTGCTCATATTCTAAAAAAAAAATAATTAAATAAAATGGGGGTGGGAGGAGGGGAGGAAAATGCAGACACCTTATTGATTTGCAAGCCTCTGGGACTTTTCTCCACTTGTTCACAAATGAAGATACTATTAACCTACAAAGCATTTCAAGCTGCCCTGCTTTTACTGCCTGGATCCTAAAACTGAGGAATGTTTATTCATGGAAACAAGGCAATATTAACTTTGAAAGAAGCTGGTTGGTGGGAGAGAGAGAAACTTCACAGCTCTCTTGATGTCTAGGAGAATGGGCAGCATGTGGACGAGTATCCCAGAGTCCAGAAACTGCATCCAAAGTTATTTAAACTCTTTGCACCAGAAATCCAATGGGAACGGGGCTCTCCTGTGAGCTATTTCCTGGCATTCGCGTGGTTGAAAATAATTTTCATTGGGCTGGACTTCCTCTGGAGAGGAGCCCCACCAAAGTCAATGAGCCCCACTGAAGTCAAAGGGTCCGTTCCCTGGAGGTGGGGTGGTGTCTTAGGATGGTGCCAGTCTGACTTGGAGAGATGCAGAGAATGAAAATAAATCAATAGAGGTAGACGTTACAGTACCTGCCATTTTCAACCCCCTACAGCAGGGGTGGGCAATAAGCCAGAGGCAGTGCACTGGGGTTAGCCTCTGGCGGGCTGCCGGCACTTTATTTACCTGTGCAGGTAAAGCCGCTTGCAGCTCCCATTGGCCACGGATCGCAGTTCCTCTAAACCCAGCCACCATCCTCCACCCCAAGGGGAATGGCCTGAGCAGAACCCCAGAAGTAGATTACTGCTGAGTGACTCCAGTTCTCTTTCTCTTCTCGCTCAGAAGTGTAGGTCTCCTGCCCAGTGCTCCTCAGTGAGGCCAGCTCCTGATAGCCCAGGGAATGAGCCCCATGCATGCAGGGAAACACACAATGCTGGATATGGTGTCCTTGGCCTCTGTTTGACAGAGGCTGGAGAGGGATGGCAGGAGACAAAGCGCTTGATCATTGTCTTGGTCCACCCTCTGGGGCACCTGGTGCTGGCCACTGTCGGCAGACAGGATACTGGGCTAGATGGACCTTTGGTCTGACCCGGTACGGCCGTTCTTATGTTCTTAATTCCCAATGGCCTGTATTGGGCAGGTGGTCAGACTGGACCATAGATTCCTAAACTGGGGGTGCACCCCCCCTGTGGGGGCATGAAGAAATTCCAGAGGGGGCATGAGGTAAAAAAAATCCGAAAATGAATGGATGGAGCGTCCTGGGCAGACTTCAAAATGGCCACCTTAAAAGGGCAACCTTTTTTGTTTTGTTTTGGTCAACAACTTTCCCCCTCCCTTTTTTTTTTACACTGGTCCCAGGAATTAAAGGGGCTGTGACTGTTTTTCGGCCCCGGTCAGTTCCTTTTTTTTTCTCAACAAGTTTTGCTGCTATTTTTTTGGAGGGGGAGGTGAGGGTTTCTCAAAAATAAAAAAGGGAGCGTGATGCCATAAAGTTTGGGAACCACTGGACTAGATAGTCTCTGAGTCCATGATTGGGAGACTGGGCTGGCCTTATATTATTTTACAAGATTCCCCCTTGCTGGAAGGCACAATATTACCAGCCATGTTCTTGCCTTTATGCCGATAGCTGTTCGTGCTCTGCTGTCTGAGTTTTGGTGCTATGCTTATGGGTTATTTACAGGGTGTTTGGAAAATCCTAACTCAGATCTCTCTTGCTGTTTCATTTTCAGGAGGATTCTTCAAGCCTCATCCCCTCCCTGAAAGAATGCGGCTCCTTTCCCCCCAAACAGATGATTTGGATTCTTTTGAAGATGTTTTGCCAGCATCCAGATCAAGCTGGGTTCATTTTTAATGGCATATTTATGTTCCCTCTTACACAGCTGTGCTTGGAGTGTTTTGATACTTCAAGAAGAACAGGCTTACTAACTCAAAATAAGGCACTGGAAATTAAATAAAAGCTACCCTGACTAAAGAAGTTATTTTCTGCTTTCATTAATATGTTCCGTAGGATTAGATCTGGATTGACTTCCAATTAGCTATGATATGTCTTCAGTCAAGGCCAAGTTACTGTACCAACCACTATACCTTTTAATTAACCAGAAGTGTTGTTTCTTCAGCTGTTGACAGCTGCTAAGTGGTTTTCCTCACAAAAACTATTGGGTGTTTGCAGGAAGCTAATGGGAACTGAAGCAAAGAGGTATCAGAGGGTATGTCTAGACTACATGCCTCTGCCGACAGAGGCGTGTAAATTAGACTACCCGACATTGTCAATGAAGTGGGGATTTAAATATCCCCCGCTTCATTAAAATAAAAATGGCCACCGCGCTGTGCCGGCTCAGCTGATCATTGGCCATAGCGTGGCAGTCAAAACGCGGATTGGTCGACAGGGAATGCCTTTGTCAACCGCTCCTGTAAACCTCATTTCATGAGGCATAAGGGAGCGGTCGACAAAGGCGTTCCCTGTTGACCGAGCCGCGTCTTGACTGCGCGCTGTGCCGACGATCAGCTGAGCCGGCACAGTGCGGCAGCCATTTTTATTTTAATGAATCGGGGGATATTTAAATCCCCGCTTCATTGACTATGTCGGGTAGCCTATTTTACATGCCTCTGTTGGCGGAGGCATGTAGTCTAGACATACCCAGAGTGTTGTGGAGTGTGAAAAAAGTTCACCATGGTCCTAGATTTACCGTAAAATAGTATTTAGAATTACCTGCGGGCCAAATCCTGCTGCTGGGCTGTGCCAGGCCCCCTGGTAATCTTTTGGCTCATGTTACTTGGGGGAAGGGGACTCATTGGGCAGGGGATGGGAAGGGGTGGAGCAGGGCAGAACAGGGGCGCAGCTTGGGGGAAGTGGTGGGAGGAGTGGGGGCAGGAGTGAAGCAGAGGCAAGCCAGTTGCGGGAGGGTTGCTCCAGGACCCCCTAGGTATGGCCCTGAGTCTATTTCAGCAAAATCCACAAGGAGTCCTATGGCACCTTCAAGACTAACACATTTATTTGGGCACCAGCTTTCCTGGACTGGAGCCCACTTATGCCCAAATAAATTTGTTAGTCTTTAAAGTGTAGCCATGGTAGCATAGGCAATTGCTAAGTTCGTATCCACAGGGTCCAGGCAGGCAGGTTTGTGCTCAGGACGACTAGCCCATTCCCCCACTTGTTGCTGCACGTTCTACCCCTGCTCACTAGTATTTTTAGCACTTTCTCTCAACGCACACTCGTGCAAGCATGTGTGTGAGAGCTGGGAAACATCCCCCACACCTCAGTGCCAACCCTAGCAATTCCCTGATGGGTCATTTCATGGCACAAGGCTGAAGCACCATGAAAGTCTCACTCGCCCTTTATTTTGAGCATGGACATGGTGGGCTGTTCTTGGGTTGGCACCCTGTGGAGGAGCGGGAGACGGGGAGTTGATCCTGAAGGTTTCGGTGAGTTTTATTGCTGTCCAATGAGAAAACAAGCCCTCATGGTCAGGGCTGACCCCAGCATTCTGTGCTGATAAGGTTTACACCATCAGCTTGCTGGGGTTTTCAGTTGGCAGCTTCTCATACAAAATGTCATTAACACACTTCTCTCATCCCACACCAGTCGGGGCCAGGTCTGTCTGCTAGGAGAGCAGACAAACCTGTTCTGGGACCTGGGAGAGCTGGGTTCAATTCCTGACTCTACGACAGGTGCCCCATACATCTCTGGCATTGAGGGTGGTCCCAGAATTAGGGAACCAGCTGGGGACTTGAAAACCTGGGTTCAGGGCTCCCTTTTTGCAGCAGGCTGTGTCTCTCCACTCCCCTGCTATACAACAAGGTGAATATCTCCTTGCCCATTTGGACTGTAAACTCTTTGGGGCAGGGACCCATGTTCCGTGCAAGCTGTGCACTTGTGTGGCTGCTCAGGAGAAATTCCAATGCCGCTCAGCAGATTCACAGAGTGCTCACAGCTGGGTTTTGTGTGGTGCACATTCCCACATACCTTGGTGCACATAAACAATTATTCTGCACATGGATGGAAAAAATCTGGACATAGATGGAAAAGATTAGAGGGAACACTGGCAGGGACTGTCTCTTACAGTGAGCCTGCAAAGCATGGCGCACACTGGAGTCTCTGGGAGCTGTTGTAACATACAGTAATTATAATAATAAAGAGCAACAGGTCTCTAGAGCTAGTCAGAGGCTAGTAGATGACCAAGTTATTCAGCAAATAGACATTTTGCACTGAATAATTTATGTAATGAATATTTCAGCAGCTCTCTTTACAGCTAGAACCTTATTGGAGAAGGGGTGGCTAACACTCGGCCGGAATGCAATACTGGAGAACACAGCACATAATTTAATTCCCTTATTGCCATCTCATTCCTCGAGAACACAGTTTAACCTCCGAGCCAGGAATGGAATATGTGTGCACATGCATTAATAGGTAAAGGATGGCTTCAGGGCAGATCATGTAGATTATTCTAATAAAGGTTCTGAGCCTGGTTAACCTGAGCGCGAGTGATGACAGACAGGAGAAGTCTGCCCAGAAGCAGAAGAATGCCCTGCCTCGCCTTTTTAAAGACCTCTTTTCTAGGTAAATGCTCTCAGATGCAGCTTGTAAAAGGAAGTTAGCCAAATTGAAAGGACACAGAGTGACAGCTCTGGAGAGAGATGTCTGTCCTTCATTGATCACCAGGGCTGCTACTACACTGGGCAGCAGTAGTGTAGGATTCCCCAATTAATGTGCCTTCCCACTGCGCTGAGGGGGGTGAGAGAGGAGCTCAGATTCCTTGGCAAATTTAATCCTTAATGCCTCAACTGGACTATGCAGCACTTTAAAGACTAACAAGATGGTTTATTAGGTGATGAGCTTTCGTGTTAGTCTTTAAAGTGCTGCATAGTCCTGTCTTTTGTTTCAGCAAGACCAGACTAACACGGCTACATCTCTATTACTAACGCTTCAACTGACACTCCTGGTAAGGTGCCATGGATAATTATGCAGCTCTCCTTCTAATAAGAACTGAACCAATGCCCTCAGCTCTCATCACATAGGATCACCAAATAGTCAGATAGTTCTGACTTTGGGTCACTCCACCTGCAGTGGAGTGGAAAGGTGGAAATATCTGAAGGTGGAAATATCTGCATAGTCATCATTTCTCTCTAAAGCTAAGCCCATCTTCCGTATGTTACTTTTTTCTCTCTCTCTCACTCTCTCTCTCTCTCACACACACACTTTCCTGAAATACATATGAATTAGTTCTCTGGGACAGAAGCACAATTTTTATGTTGCTAAACCGAATTTTCTTTTCCAGCAACCCTATTCTGATATGAGATGTGTAAATAGGGGAGTGGTTTGTTCAAATGCTAAACCCTGAAGCCCGTCCACAGAAGGGATCCAAAGTCTACAGGAAGCTTAATAAACAAGATTGCCTGACAATTTCATTAGAGGAGTCTGAGCGGATTTGTAGGGGGAAAAATAGATCTTGGGATTCTTGGGGCTTTATTAATTGCCTTTAGTACCGGGAATGAGAGATGCAAAGTAGTTAGGGAAGGAAAAAAATAATCGAACTTCTCTTCTATTCCTCTGAATGCCCTCTGTGTCAAATGTCCATGGGAATGGCTAGACAAACGCAGTACAACCCTGAGTCTGCAGTACAAATGCTAACTACCACAGCACATGGAAAATGTAGACCTTTAGAAGAATTGTTCAATATTTAAAGTCTTTTCTTTGCAATCAGGTGCACGCATTTTGATTCCTTTCCAGTTTGTACACCATTTTTCAAATGACTAGTGGGAATAATTACAGTGCTTTTCACAAATGAAGTAGGGAGGATACAAGAAAAGAAACCAAGCTGCCAATAACCCTGCAACAATACACAGATATTGTCTCGGTTTGACACAAAAAAGCATTGATCTTCTCTTCTCTGTGACTGAACATATGAAAGAAAAGAAATGGAGGTGGACAAGACTGTACAAAAATAACCTGCTTGTTTCTAGGGAAAGGCTGGGTTTTCAGATGCGAAGACAAGCAGACAGGAGAAGTTTTTGAGTCTTAGCTTGGTTGCACCTGAAAGGCACTGTTTGCTTGGTTTTAACTTTGAATGGATAAGTAGTCTGATTTTATTTAAGGAAAAAGAAACAACTACTGCATATTATCAGCTGCTACTTGGAACTCTAATGTTGCACCCACTTATTCATATTAACTAGTCTCATCCCATCTCAAGTAGTAAATTATGTTGCTGAACAGATCTAAACTATGCTTGGTCAGTGGAAATTGATGAGATTACTACCCTGCTCCAAAACTAAGTTACTGCCACAATTTGTCTGTTGGAGATTAGCCACGTTAAGCATGTTTGTTGTCACAGACCAAGCCAATGACAGCAGGATGCAGAGTGAAATATACATAATATTCAAAGCAAATTGAATCTGATTTTGATGGCTGCCATACTTCTGGGAACTCACATCATGCTCCTCTGGAGGAAAATAACAAATAGAATTTTCAAGATGACTACAGATAGACAGCAGAACCCACAGTGGGTTAGCCTCAAGGGAAGTTACTGACCTGGGGACAGATTCATGGATACTTGATACTAAATGTGTGATAGCTTGTCTTTGGAAGAAAGGACAATGACTCTAACATTAGTGGCATGGAGAAATAAAGTTGGGAATCCTTTCAAGGGAGGGGGAAGGAGACAGAGAACCTCATGTCAGAATCAAGTGGATTTTATGATCAAAACCAATCTGACCAAACGCAAATGAGTATTTTAAAGAAAACCGATGCAAGTTATGAATATGATCAGTCAATACTTATATGGAAAGTCCAGGTATGTTAATCATGATAATATAGAAAAAAAAGAACTTGTATGTTGGAGTGAATTTGGTTAGCTTTCATGCTGCTGAAAGTGAGAATCTTTTGGCATGGATGGTGCCCAGGTAGGTTTTGGGCAAGTGCAGTGAAAGTTCTGCCAAAGTCCCTGCCTTTTTCCTTTTTGTTCCTGTCCTGAACCACAGTCACCGGTCATGCCAGACTGAATGGAGGTTCCTGATGTTGGCTAGTTCATTAAATTTATTTCACTTCAATCTGTGCAGTGAGTTTTATCTTGGAATAAAGTCTCATCTCAGAAGGGAAGTCTAATATTTTAAACCCTCCACTACTTAGCCCCTGGATATGCTTTATTTTAATGACAATTGGAACAGTTAAGAAGAGAAAGGGAAACAGATCCCTTGTCCTTTTTAAACTATTCCTAGACGGGACAGATCATAAAAGGATATAGACTATTTCCCAAGCAAAGTAGCATAAATAGGGCTCTAGATCCTTCGTTTGAATGTAATTGCATTGTCAGAAAAACAAGCAATGCTTTTGCCATTGGCTTCAGTGTAACCAAAATTTGTCTCCTCTTTTGCAGTGTCCATTATGCTTAATTCACATGGAAGAAAATACCAAGTTAATTCCTGTCTATTGTATTTATCTGCCCCCACCCCCACTGCTGAAGTACCTCAGCACTTCACAAACTTCTGTCGCATCTCTACTTTCCCAGTGCCTGCTCTCATGAGGAGTAACTATTGTATTTGATTTTGCATGGTCGACTTTCTGGTAGTGCAGATGCAGCACTGCGAAAGTCGACATTCTTGGCCTCCAGGTGGTGTTCCACAGTGCTCCACGATGACTGGTCTGGGCATGACTTTTAATTCTACTGCTCTCCAGGTGAACACGGGGGGAAAGAGGGGTCTCAAGGGCAGCTTCACACTCAACTCCCAGAGATGCATCATGAACCAAAATGCTGTTCTTCTCATAAGTGTGAGCATGCACCCCCCCGAAGCTCCCACGCCAAACTCCTTTTCTGTCACTGATCTGTGTTCCCTCAATAAAAATGAATGATTTCTGAACACCAGTCTCTTTATTGCTTGTACCGAAGGGCTGGAGGGTTATAGGCAAGCACACAGAATGCAGGGGCACCTCGTTGAGAGCAATACGCATGACTCTCAAACGTGGACATCCATAAAACTGTTTTTCAAAGCATCTCGGATTCGTGCTGCCCCTCGCTGTGCTCTCCTTATTGCCCTGGTGTCTGGCAGCTCAAAATCCCTGGCCTCAGCATTCCACCCCGACAGATACATTTCCCCCGTGCTCTCACAGATATTATGGAGCACAGAGCAGGCTGCCACCACAGTGGCAATGTTGCTTTCGCTGAGGTCTAAACTAGTTAGCAAACTGCGGGACCTTCCCTTTAAATGCCCAAAAGCATATTCCACCCCATCCTGCACTTGCTTAGCATGTAGTTGAACTGCTCCTTACTGCGGTCCAGGCTGCCCATGTACAGCTTCATGAGCCATGGGAACAAAGGGTAGGTTAGGTCTCCAATGATCACTATTGGCATTTCAATGTCTCTGATTGCAATTTTCCAGTGAGGGGGGAAACGTTCCAGCTTGTAGCTTGCTGAACAGGCAGGAGTTCCTAAAGATGCACCTTTCCTGACCATCCCACATTGATATTGGTGGAAACAGGCCTTGAGACCCACCAGCACCTGCAGCACCATCAAGAAGTATCCCTTGCAGTTTATGTACTCCTCTTCCGGGTGGTCGGGTGCCATGGGGGGATGTGCGTTCCGTCGCTTGCCCCACCACAGTTAGGGAACTCCAGCTAAAACCCTCCACTATGTACTCCACATTTCCCAGAGTCACTACCCTCCATAGCAGAAGGGTATTGATTGACTTGGCTACTTGGATCACAACAGCACCTACTGTAGATTTCCCCACTCTGAAATCCCAGGCCAGTGCCCTAACCACTGAACCATCCATCCCTCTCCAGCTCTTGGCTGGGTTTCTTTTCAAAACTAAGAATGTTGCATAAACGTCTGGCACATCAGAAACTTCTCTCTTGAGTGCAGTTGGGAAAGTCTGTGTCTTTCTATAACAAGATCAGATGTTACTGACCCAATAATGAACCAGCAGAAGAATCATTTCATTCTTCCGGGAAGTGTATCTGCTCTCCAAACATGCAACAGCTCTGAAGCTGTGGCTGTCAGCCTCTCCATCTCTCTCTCTCCGTCTGTAACAATAGCCCTTGTTGGACTGAAACATAAAAGAGCTCCCTATCAGATACATTAAGATTACAGTTCTGAAGGGAGAACATTTTAGCAAAGGCCTCTCCAGAAAACAGAAAAGAAAGAACACACAAACCAATGGTGAGCCATATTTACATAACTATTCCAAAAGCTATGCTTTGTGTTGGTGATATGATCGAAGCAACTTGATTTGTGCATTATGTGGCTTCCTGCATTCTGGAGGGAACCCAGTGCATTTTCTTTCTTCCCAAACCAAAGTCTAACAATACTGACATAAGTTTGTGCCTCCTCTTGAAACACAGAATAAAAAGTCCAATTTCAAGCACAGTTTGAACTCACCATTCCCGCAGGGAGGAGTATACGGTGTGGGATTAACCAACCTGGGTCTTTAAAAAAAAATGCAAGTAACACATTGGCCAACCATATAATGTACCCCACTACTGGCTGGTCATCATAGAGGAGAAGAGCCTACTATTGCTTCTAGCTGAGGGAGTTAGGCCTTCAGATCAAATGTTTGAGGCCAGCACATCAGAGCTAGAGAATCGGGATTCTGTCTCCACTGATGATCTGGCTGGGGTAATTGTCCTACATGATACTTTTTGCCACTGAGGGGCCTTCTACATCCTCTGGAGCAGTGGTCCCCAACCTTTTGGGGCTGCCGGGCACCCGGGGCCGCACACGCACCGCATGTCCAGGGGCGGGGCCGCGCATGCACCCCAGGGCCGCGCACGTGCACGCGCCGCGGGCCCGGGTCAGGGGCCACCCATGCACCGCACGCCCGGGGCCGGCACCATGCATGTGCCGCGTGCCCGGGGCAGGGGCCGCCCATGTGCCCCGCGCTCGGGGCCGGCACTGCACATGCGCCGTGCGCCTGGGGCAGGGGCCAGCCCAGATCATTCGGCGGGTGAACATAAATGCCCCGGCGGGTGCCATGGCACCCGCAGGCACCACGTTGGGGACCACTGCTCTGGAGAATTAACCCAATCTGGACAGAAGGGTCAGAGAACCTGTGTCTTTTCCCTGCCTCCCAGCAGCAGAGCTAAGAGTTGTGGAGAGAAGAGCATGACAGGGGGCAGGAAGCTTTCTAGTTTTTTTCTCCCCCTGTTTCAAGAGCCACCACAGTTGCCCAAGAAGGCAGACAGTGCCATGAGGTCCCATCCCAGCACGCCTCTGCTGTCTCTCCTATTGTTGAGGGAGGAGCGGAACAAAAATAAAAAGCCTGTTTGGGGAAGCTCCCTTCCTCTAGCGCTGTCTGAATGGCACCTGTTTGTGGCTAAACAGAGGCAGTGAACTGCCAGGGTGCCCACTCGGGTACTTTCCCCAGCACTGAAACTCCCCAAATAGCAAGTAAAATATTGGTTTAAAAAAGTGCCAATGTAAATGCTGCCTTAGGCTTAGAGTCACATGTCCGCAGTGTATGTTATAAACACAACAGCACCAGGCTGCTCTTCAGCTGTGCAATGGGCAGCTTTTGACACCTGATTATCAGCCGATAAGCAGCAAAAGGTGATCTTTTTTTTGAAAGTCTGTGTAAATCATGGGGTGCAGTCTTTGTCCTTTAATGGCCACTGTACATTCCAACCCCAGTAAGACTCATGGAACTTGTGTCAATAAACCTCATTAATGGAATGGGTCCATTCCCATCCTGCTGCCACTACGTTACCTTCCCTTCGGAATATGTAGGGCACTGTGTGTGGGAGCAGCCACTCCCTCCCAAGGCGGAGGCTGGAAAGTAGCAGGGAGCAGTAGCATGCTGGCGCTAATGCGCACCTGCTTTCAGGCTAGCTAATGACATGCATAGCAAAGCGCTTGCAGTCTGCAATGGCCTAGCAGTCCCAGAAATTGCCCTCTGCCTAAACTGTAACAGAAGTTCTCATTCCACACATTGACAGGAACTGGTTATGCGCCTTTCATAGAAGCCTTCCAGATACACCTTGTTTTCTATCACCTGATAAGAACCCAGGCAGATGCTGCCAACTTTAAAACAGCAGAAAGAATAAACGGTGCCAAACAGCAAATTTGTTCCATTCCGAAGGCAGGTGCAGGCGTGTTCTTGAAGTCGGGAAGCCAAGGGAAATCAAGCCGCTAAAATTCTCCGCAATCCTTTTGAAAAGTTAGGGAATAATGTTTAATTTCCTTCCATTAATATTTCATGAGAAAACCTCTGAAGTCGTAGTGACAGCAGTGAGAGTTTCATAGTCCACTGTTGCTCTTTAAAACCCCTGCCTGGGGTGTCACTAGCTGGCCTGCTTTATGCAGATGAGTTGCTCCAGATTCATAACACTTTGGACTCTGTAATACACTTCGCAGTGCCTTTTCTTTTTATGCTAGAGAAATAGACTGCTGTGCTACTGTGAACTGCCAAAGCCCCTTGATTGCTACGGTTGTTCCAAACACAGTATTTATCAACCGATTAAAAATGTCTCCTGAAATTGTTGAATCAAGAACATTGTGACTGGTGCAATCTGGTTTCTCTTAAATATGGCCAAGCTACACTTCGGGCAATGCCAGAGGAAATACAACATCTGGTGTAACATCCTGCTTCCAGGATGCAGAGAAACATTTTCTAAGGCTAAAACCACATTTTAAAAGGACAGCTAAAATGGTTACACTACTTTGTCTTTGTGGGAGGACAGGGGATTTGTTTTAGTCGATCTGAGTTAGGGTCACGCTGCACCTCTCTTCAAAACACAGGAAGCAGTTGCAACAGGTTTAAAATAGGAGCAGCCAGCCAGACTGGATGGGGTAGAAATGTCTGTCCTACCGATGTCCATGCCCAGTCAGATGTGGAAGAGTTGTGATGCCTACTGCCCAGAGCAAAAGTGGACAACAACCAGAGATGGGCAAAACTGTGAAATTTTAAAAGGCTTTGCCAAAAAATTCTCATGAAATTGTTTTGGGCCTTTTTTTCTACTTTGCAGAGTCATCAATGTGTTTTGAAAAATTCTACGTTTCTAGAAAGAAGTTCAAAACATTTCAAAATTCTTGTTCTTTTTTGGGAGGTGGGCACATTTCTTTAACCAGCTCTAATTACAAGTGGCAAATCTTGATTTTGGGCTGCACCGTGATCAAGATCTTTAAACCTGGTTCCCATCCCTCCTGCAGAATCATGGATGGACCTGACTCCAGTTTCCCTCTCCCCCACTGATGCTGCTGGGACTCCACTGCCATGTTAAGATAAATCCCATTTTCTTTATAGAAATATGCTTATGATTATGAATACTAGCAGACTTACCCAGTGTTGCCCAGGTCACTCAAGGCAGGAGGCTGGCAGTGGGGGAGGGGAATGTAGGAGTCAGGGCAGGGCCTTGGGGGTGGGGTGGGGAGCGCAGGAGGCTAGGGGCAGGGGTGGATGTGAGAGTGAGGGCTGGGAGATGAGAAGGGACTCAAGGCGGGGAGTCCCATCTGACATGGGTCTTTTCTTTCCCCCCAGCTCCTCCCCAGACATCAGGATTGTTCCCCCCACTGCAGCTGCTGGGGTGTTTTCTCTCCTGCACGCCTCCTTGGCCAGCAGGGGTGTTTTATCTCCCCTCCCCCAAACTCTCCCTGGACACCAGGGGTATTTTATCTCCCCTGAGTGCCCCTTCCAGCCTCCAGGGGCCTTTTCTCTCCCCCAAGACCCCCTCAGCTGCCTTTCCCTGCCCCTCCCACCTCCCTGCACTATATGCAAGGGCCAGAAGGAAGGGAAAGAGTTTGGGGCAGGGGGGATACTTACCCGTGTGCTGGAAGGCAAAATGTTGAACCCCCAGCCCTGCTGGTCACTCCCTTGGTGGTATGGGTGCCCGCAGTGGCCACTCTCATATCGTATCCTTACGAACAGCAGCCCCTCCCTTTGCATGTTATGGAAAACAGTCCTTTTCTGGGGGCTTCCAGTTGTCATGGCACAACCAAACCCTGACCTTGCTTTAAGTTAGAAGAGGAAGCTGCCTACCAAATTTGGTGGCTCTAGTTCTTACTGTTTAGAAGGTGTTCTTAAATAAATGGACTCACAAACACACAGACAGATCGACACGCTCGCTCTCTCTCTCTACATATATATATATATAATGGCATAACTCAAATCTTCCTTATGCAAAATACTGCATGTAACATCATTAGAAAGGTTGTAATCTGCTGAACGTGTATATTCTGCTTGTTTGCAGGTACCATTCTTGTGTTTGACGTTAGAAATGTGAAGTATAAACCTGTTTTATTAATCTGGATATGCTAAGTGAAGGCCATTAAGGGTATTTGAGACACTTGATGGTTCATTGGTAAGGGCAATGCTCTGTAAATGGGTTTGGTTTTCCTATGAGCCACCCAGTAGGAGGGGCTGAGAGTCACCTGATGTGGTTAGGTAACCTGATACTGGGACCCATCTTGGATGTTGTGCTTTTCCACTGAAAGTGAGAAAAGTTTGAACTGCACACAAAGAATTCCTGCCTGGGGCAAAATCTATATAAAGGCAGGCGACCAAACAATGGAGGCTGCTGACAGATGCCAGGACACCCCGGCTGGCCCTCGAAGAGGACTGCTGGAAACATCTAAGACTGACCAGGGGAAAGGATCAGGCCTGAGCTGGGAGGCTTTCCAGCTTGTGAGAAAAACTTATTAGAACCAGGCTATGTCTACATTGCAGGCTTCTTGCACAAGAAGTTTTTTTTCCACAAAAACTTCTTGCACAAGAGCAAGTCCACACTACAAAAGTGCATCGGAAAAGCGACACACAGCCAGACTGCATAGACGTTCTGAAGTGCATTGGAAAAGCATCCAGACTGCATAGACGTTCTCTCGCAAGAAAACTCTGATTGCCATTAACAGAATGGCCACCAGGGCACCTGTGCTTCTTTCGATAGGCTGTTTTTGCACAAAAAAACCCTGTTTCCCGTCCACACACACCTTTTTGCGCAAGAGCTCTTGCACAAATAGGAGTTATTCCTTGTAGAAAAAGGAATACCTACACCGCAAAAACCCCTCTGTTCTGTCGATTCACTGTAAATTTTCATGTGCAAAAACGCGCTTGAGGTGTGGACGCTCCATGAGTTTTTGCGCAAAAACAACTGGTTTTGCGCAAAAACTCTGCAGTGGAGACATAGCCCCACTGTTAGGGTAAGAAATTGCATGTAGCAAGTTTCTTAGAGTATTAGGCTTAGCTGGAGTTGTTGAGTGTGTGTAAGAGTTAAATAAGAGGTCTGGGTTTTGTTTTATGTTTTATTTTGCTTAGTAACTTACTTTCATCTTTCTCCTATCTCTTATGAGGAACTGAATGCTACTTTTTATACTTAATAAAATCACTTTAGTTTATTAAAAAAACAGGTGTAAATAATTGTGTGTGGGCCAGCTGTGCATACCTCTCTGAAGGGAGCTTGCTCTGTATACAATTTTATTCAGAGTAACATAGATTTAGTGGGGTACTGGTTTCACTGGGGCTGTGCACTTGGGCACAGTAGCAAGTGCCTTTGACTGAGCCTTCCCAGAGCTGCGCCGATCTGAAGAAGTGGGCTATGCCCACGAAAGCTCATGATCCCATCTACATGTTTTGTTAGTCTATAAAGTGCTACCAGACCATTTGCTTGCTGTTTTTTTTCTGTATTACTCTGCTGTGGGCTGTGACCCCAACTCTCTGCCTTCGCTGGAGGAGACTGGAGGATCTAGCTCAGCAAGACAGGGGATGGGGCACCCCAGAGGGCAGGCACAGGGGCTTAATGGTATTTCAGCACATGTAAGTGACAGTCTCAAGGGAACCCCTGTGACTGTACCCGTCACACTCTGCATTTACAGTCAGGGTCTGATCCAAAGTCCACTGAAGTGACGGGGAATCTTTTCATGGATTCTAGTAGGATTTGGATGCGGTCCTCCCACCTATTTTCTATAGCACATTGAAAAAGCATTAGGCACGTTAGCGTCCATCCTGCTGATCTGTTTCATATGGACAGGGGTTTGTGCAGATGATGGGTTGAAACCATTCTGGAAAATGACCTGACTGTGACAGACTTCTATTGCAAAATCTCAAGGACATCATTTGAATTTAATATAGCAACAGTAACTCAGCAGAGTCATGCTGCAGGGGGTGAAAAACAGCTCCTCTCTGCCAAGGCCCAGAAAAAGTATCCCAACAGAAATCAGATCCCGCCAGCATGCAGTACTCGTGTGGTAACTCTTGCCCTTTCTTGTCTGCCATCCCTTTTTAATGGAGGCCCTCGAAACTGAAAGTGAACCTGTTTAATTGAGAAGAACGTGAAAGGAATCCCCATAGAATCTCTCACCCATACAGGGTGATTACATTCCTTTCACATGTAAGAAAGACCTTCAATAATGATGGGTCTTATGGGCTTCTTATTTGGGGGCGGAGGGGGACATAAAATGTCTCCCCTTCATGGATGAAGTGCTGTATATTTATTATCTGGCAGTGGAAGGAAGCAGGAGCAAATAGATATATTTTGAAAGGAGGCATGTGAAATGACTCAGACACAAATGGAAGCAATAACAATGTTATTAGAACACAAGCGTTCGTCTAGATGTGAAGCAGAGCAAAGGTGAGAAATCTCCATATTATTCAAATACTTCTGAGTTTAAAGCCGGGTTTAATTCTTTCAGAGTGAAGTTCCCCCCAGTTCTCAGGACCAGAACAGGGGTTATTCAGAATTTAAGACCTACCCCACGTAAGTTCTCAAAACAGGGCTTAGAGGTGCTTAAATGCTACCTGTTAAAGGGGAGGTCATCCCAGAGAATTGTATGTCACGGTGCCCATGCTGTATGCAAATTGGCTTATGAATATGCATAACTTGAAGACACTTCATTCAAAATGCCTCATGTAATATCTCAATTTTATAGTTACAATCTGCTGACTGTGTATATCCCATTTTTGTGCATGTATCATTCTTATATGTGAAGTTAGAAATATGAAATGTGGATCTGTTTATAATTCTAAATGTGCTAATGAAGACCATTACTGATACTCCAGAAACTTAATGGCTCAGTGATCAAGTCAATGACCCATGAATGGTTTTATTCTTCCTGAAAGTCCAAATGGTGGTTGGTCCTAGAAAGACATATGGTCAGGCTCCCTGATGCTGAAACTCATGTTGGATCCTGTACTTTTCCACTAGAGGTGAAAAAAGTTTGAACTGAGCACAAAGAATTCCACCTTGGGCAAAAGGGAAAGAAAATAAAGAATAGGGACAGTTGCCAGATGCCAGGAACCCTCTCCCCACCCTGCACCTCTTATCACCTAAGATGCCTGCTGGAAACATCTAAGACTAAACAGGGGGAAGGATCAGGCCCAAGCAAGGATGCTGCTTAGCTTGTGAAAGAGATGTTTAGAACAACTGTTTAGTGTATGAAATAAGTTTCTTAGTGGAATAGGATTAGCTGGCATTTAAATAGTAATTTACTTTGATCTAACTGTTTTCACTTGCACCAGCTTAAATCCCATTTTTTTTGGTACTCAATAAAAACACTTTTGTTTATTATTAAGCCCAGTTTAAATAATTGTTACCAGGCAGAAGGGAAGGAGAGCAACCAGTGTGCATGTCTGTCTTTCACTGATAAAGAGGGCAAACTTATAAGCTTTCTCTGTGTAAAACATTTACACTGAATATGATGGATTTATTTGGGGTTTGCTCCCTTTTGGGGGTTGGTTTCCTGGGTGCTGAGCCCTTATAGCTGAGCCCTCTTGGAGCTGAAATGGTTCAGTGAGTGTGTTGCTCCACAGCCAGGTGGTTACCCCAGTTCTGAACCTGGGCTGGGGGAGACCAGAGCTTCTGCCCCAGCAGGACAGTTGGGGAGCCCCAGAGGGCAGGAAGGCGGGTGACAGGGGAATGATCAGCGCCCCAGGGCAGATCCCCAAAGGGACTTCTGTGATCTAGCCGTCTCACTGCACACTGTAACTATTTTTTTTCAGCCCATGAAGCAGAACGTCCCGTGCATGCCCACCAGCTAAAACATACTGGAATGACGCTCATTCTTATGTGCAGGGATCATCCATCTCTGGGGCAGCTGTGTGGACCCTGGAGTGGACCAAGGGAGTGCAGGGTGATGGGATCAAGTGCCACCTCCCCCCCTGCCCACTCTGGGAGTGGCCAGACAGCTGCCCCAGGGATGGACGATCCCTGCACATAAGAATGAGTGTCATTCCGGTATGTTTTAACTGTAAAGACAATAAAGCCTCTCCCCTCCTACACTCCAAATCTACCAAAGCCATTCCTCCCAGTGCTGCCACTGGTGCAGGTATTTGCACGGGGAGGGAGCCCTGGTGCAAACTAAATAAACAGCCGCAGCAATTTTCCTCTCCAAATCAGCAAGGCCTTACAGAATGGAAGACCCATGGCGATGAGCTTCTCCCTGATCACATGGGCACATCTACACACGGCTTTTGGGAAATCTGATCCCGCCATGGCTGCAGAAGGACAGGCCCCGGTTTCCGGGTGGGCGGGGCTAGCCCATGCCACTGCTCACACGGTGGCGACGTCATTGCTGTTGTTCAACCTGTTGTCCTGACCGAATTCAATCAATGCTAGCTAGAGACGTCCACAGGGGCTGCAGTCACACCCCTGTCGGGGGCTGTACAGACATTCAATGAGGCCCGGCTGGCCTGCAGGGCAACTGCTGTGGATCTGCTGCTGTCTTGCTTCAGTGCGGAGGCTGCCTACACAGATGGGGGTTTCTCCTGTCCACGAAGACCTGCCACCGCCTCAAGAGGGAGCTCTGTTGAAGGGAGGTTTCTCCTGTCAACGCAGCCCTGCCTGCGTCACTCAGGGGTGTGGATTTTTCACCTAATTGCCTAGTGCTGACCCAGCCTGAGCCGCACTGTGACCGTCTGCAGCAGAGCAAGGTAATCCTGGGTCTTCGCGTGCTCTAACCACTAGACCACCAGTGTTCTCTCTCAGCTGCGGGGCAGCACAGCTTCATGGGTGATTAATCAGCCCCCACCCAGTCAGTCAGCCCCCTGCAGGGAGCCCTGGGCCTTTGACTGGGCAGGGTGGATTAATCACCGGTGAAGAGGTGCTGCCCCGCAGCTTAAAGGGAACACTGTAAACCACCCTTCTTTCCGGCACCACGGAGCCAGGCCATGCTGAAGAGTTGGCCAGCAGTGGGCTGCTGCCGGACATGACACCGGCTGGGCAGGAAGGCATCAGCCCACGCTCGCTGGAGATAAGAGCGAGGAGGCCAAGGTGGAATGGAGAGACAGGACTACAGAGGCAGGAGCTAAGGTTCGAAGGGAGAAAGAGGAGGCGCTTCAGGACAGGGTGCATTACTGTGGTTTGAACTCTCCTGTTTCGCTCAGTTCTGCTGTGGGAGCTAATCCCCGAACACTCTTCTGTCACTTACCCACCACACCCCTCATCCCGAGGATTTGCTTCATGCTGCAAACGGCTCTTTAATGCAAATAAAGCCGCAGTCCGGAGACGACTAAGCCTCAGGTGCTGCTTACGTGCATAACGCCTTCTGTTTGCTAGCCCACTGTGAGGTAATTCAGCATAGGGGAAGCCTTGTGAGTTCTTACACAACTGGAAAGCTAGGCCTGAGGCTCCTTGGTGTGCTCTATGTTGTGGATTAGTGTGTGTGCGCCTCAGACCAGACCCACTCAGAGAAACCAGCAGGAACAGGCTTAATTCTGTAAAAAAAAAAAAACCCATAGATTAGGATCGGATCACAGTTCAGCAGCTCCTCCTCTCTGCATGCAACCTGTGTGCAGCTTCCAGCTCAGTCCCTGCTGAGACCCTGCTGGAGGCAAAGGGTACATCCTGGCAGGAACCAGGAAGTTCTCCCAATATGCCACAGTTTGGAATCCACAACGTGTAGTTCCCACACGTGAATACCTTAGTAACCACGTTAGGATTGCCAGGTGTCCAGCATTGACCCCGGACAGGCCGGTATTTTCGCCTCCTGTCCGGTAAAAAAATTCAGAAAATACCGGATGCCTAAAATGTCCGGTATTTTCTGATTTTTTTCCCCAGCCAGGAGGCAAAAATACCAGACACCTGGTAACCCTAGTGCCTGGGCCAGGTAAGGGGGGGGGTAGAGGGTCATCCGGGGGGCCCGGTGGGGGGACCAGGGAGGGTCCAGGGGCTGGGCCTGGTTGCTGAGTGTCGTAGGGTTCCCAGGTGTCCAGTATTTTCACCTCCTGGCAGGGAAAAAAAAATCAGAAAATACCGGACATTTTAGGTGTCTGGTATTTTCTGAATTTGTTTTACAGGTCAGGAGGCAAAAATACCAGACTGTCTGGGTCAATACCGGACACCTGGCAACCCTCGGGACAGAGGATTTAAGAATCTTGGAAGAAATGGATCAGGGCCAACATTCAAGCTCAGGTGCTTAAAATCAGGCTCCAAAGTCGGTAGGAACTGCCGTTTCTCAGAACCTCTGAGTATCAGGTCCCCTTGGAGCCTGAACAAGGCCTTAAGAACCTTCGCCCTACCTCCTGCCAGAGTTAGAAATGCGGAGCTAACACAGCTCTGTCACACTCATTTTAGAGGGAGGGTGGCGAGTGTGATAGAAGTCAATCATTTCACTCCACGAGCGGTGGGGAAACTGGTGATGGAATGTCCTGCAGCCCTGCCAAAAATAGTTAAAGCTGGCCCTGTAAAATTCACACAGTGGCTTGGGTTCTCCTTTGCTCTCTCTATCCGCAAAGGAGCTCAACTTTAGAGCCCTGCAAACCCTCAGATATCTGCTTTATATCCACAGGTATCTGCATTCACGGTTATAGATGTGGACGTGGATACAAAGTTGTATCTAGAACCTTGCAAATCTGCGGATATCCACTTTATATCCATGGGTGTCTGCCTCTGCGGATGAAAATGCAGATTTCCATGGCTCATTTTTGTGGATACAGATGTGGATATGGATTCAAACTTTGTATTCATTCAGGGCTCTACTAAACTTCACCGAGTGTGTTCATCTCCTGGCATAAAGACGCAAGTTTTCATTTCAACTTTCATTCCTCATAACCTCCAGTGAAGGGGGAGAGGGGGAGTGAAGAGAAAAAAAAAAGCATTAATAAACCCTACCTAAATTAAAATCAGATCTCAAATTCTACTGGAAGTTGTTCAAAAGGAAACAGAATCAATTGAAGTCTGTTCCCAGTTCTATAGAGGAGCCTTATTGATTTTGCTACATTAGAAACAATATAAGAAATGCTTCTTATTGTTCATTTTTGAGCTCAATACCAACAGTGCAATTTGACTGACAATTATGAGTGATCAGTTATCTCATCCAGCCAATCTCCTGCTACCCAGCCTGCCAGAGCCTGCAATCATGTATTATTGCTTGCAGGTACATTTTTAAATATTGGTTTGCTTTCCACTTTTCCACAATGATCGTTCAGAAATAAACTGAATTTGGCAATCAATTGCGTTGACTGTATGCAACAGTTATTAATGCCTTCAGTTTGAAATTGGCTTCTCAACTTTTCTGATCCATTAGCTATGAACCCCATTGATTACGCTGGTGGGATTGTATATTCAGAACCGCTTGTCGTTAGGAGGGAAGGCTTGAGTTTTAGAACACGAGATGATCATGCAATTCCAACACAATAACCTCCTTTTGTGGGTAACGGGACAAAAACTGTCTTTTAAGTGCTCCTTTCAATATGATTTGGTTTTTTTTATATCATGAATTCCTCTCTTCTGGCCTTTGTTTGCAATGTGCCAGCACTGTTCCTTCCGTGCTTTAGAGAAACACAGAAATACAAGGCAATTTTCACCTGCCTTTGCCTCACAGACATCCTATCAGACTCAGCACTGAAAGCTTTTTAGCCTGTCTCCTGCCCATGGCCTTGAAAAGGCCTGCCTGGCATCTCACTCTGAGACCTATGGAATGTCGCTTGCAGCCTGACCCAAACCCACATTTGTCAATGGAAAGATTTCCGCAGACTTAATGGACTCTCAATGAGGCTCCTAATTTTCCTGTGCCTTAATTCCCCCCACTGTAGAATGGGTCTCTTTCTCAAACTAGGGATGTAATAGTGTAGTCAATTAACTGATAAGCAAAAGCTTATATAGGTTAATGCTATAGACCAGTGTTTCTTAAACTATGTTCCTGCGGAACACTGGTGTTCTGTGAACAACTCACAAGTGTGCCGCAACCTCTTCTTTGTTCTTGTTACTTCTTTGTTTTTCTCTTTTTTTGTCTGACAACAAATTTTTTTTTTGAAGAAAATTTTCATAGGTGTTCCGCTAAAAAAAATATTATTGTTTGGTGTTCCATGGTCTCAAAAAGTTTAAGAAACACTGCTATAGACTACATGCATTCGCCATCGCCTTCCCCCCAGCCAGTAAATTTTTTAGCAGGCTGACCGGCAGCCCCGCTCACTCCTGACTTGCGACAGATCTGGAACCTACCCCACTGCAGCTCTGCTTTAAAAGTGTATTAGGAGCTGGGCAGGCAGGCAGCCCGTCTCAGTCTTGGCTCACGCTGGGTCCAGGACCTACCCCCGCTGTGGCTCTACATTTTAAGTGTATTAGGAGCCACATGGGCAGGCAGCCAAGCTCATTTTGGGCTCACGCCAGGTCTGGAAGCTCAGACGTCCCCTAGATAGGGGCTGCTGCCACCCCGTGTTGCTACCTCTTTATCAGAGGCAGCAAAACGGTGCGACAGGCAGCCAGTCTGCAAGGAGAGTTTGGCTCCTCAGGAGGGAGGCCGGAGCGCACTGGCTCCTCAGGAGTGAGGCCGGCTCCTCAGGAGGGAGGCCGGAGTGCACTGGCTGCCAGCCCCACCCCCGGGGACTATAGCATAGTCGACTAACCGATAAGAATTCATGAGGTTACGCGACTATTCAATTAACCGATATTTAACATCCCTGTCTCAAACATGGGTTAAGGCAGAATACCTTCTCATAGCCACAGGCAACACAGGTGTGTTGATATAAAAACCATATTGGGTCACTGCTAAGGTGTTGTGCTTATTAACGCTGGAGTATGTTTGGCTTATGGGTATGTTCAGGAGATGGAAGCAAAAGCCTTTGGACTACTGGAGTGGGTTCTCAAGAGTGTTGTAGGCCAGTGTTTCTCAACCTTTTTCTTTATAAAGTACCCCTTTAAAAAAAAAAAAAAGGATCCCCAGTACCTACAGTTTTCAGACACACAGTTTTCTTCTACCATTGCAACACATTTGTTTAAACAACTTAATTGTAGTTGGGCGGGTGATGAAATTTTTGGGTGTAAAAAGTATAAAAATAATAAAGCGCTGTGAAACTTAAAACAAAAATTCAGTTTTCTCCAAATTTCAGTTGTGTTGACGTACCCCCAGACTTCTCTCGAGTACCCTTAGGGGTACTCGGACCACTGGTTGAGAAACACTGTTGTAGGCAAAAAGATGGTGAAAACAAACATACAAGTCTCCCCGCCCCCTCCATGAATGTATTTCCTTGCTTTTAATGTTTTGAGCGGTTGGAATATGGCCTGCAGCAACCTTAAACCCCCCCTAAATGTAGTTTGCTTGCTAATCATAAATACAATTTCTTGTGAAATACAAATCCGTTACATAACACAACTGCCTAACACGAATGGCCCCAACAAAGCACGCTTTTGCCTTCACGTTGAAATGATTAAAGATGATACTGAATTAAGAGGAGCAGCAACCATTTTCCAGTTTAATCACCGCTTCCTCGTATTGCAGATTGGACCAGATAGAACTGACAACATGCATTTCTGTCCTCGGTCACATAGGCTTCTTTTTCTAAATTTCAGCTGGGAAATATGATGTAAGGAACATCCTTCTCTTAGAGGAGGGCAGAGTGGATAATAGCCTTCTACCAGTCTGTACTATACAAGACTTTCTTTCTGAGTTTGTCCCATATTTACACATTCTTGGCTGTTTAAATGGAAAGCTAAAGACTAATGAAATGAAATGTGTATACCTTTTTAGGGTGGGAAGCAACTGCTAGGTGTGGGAATCACTGGGGGAGGTTCTCTATCCTGCATGATGCAGGAGATCAGGGTAGGTTTTTAAAAGCAGGGTAGACAAACACCTGTCAGGGATGGTCTAGATGGTGCTTGGTCCTCCCATGAGTGCAGGGGATAGGACTTGATGACCTCTTGAGATCCCTTCCAGTTCTATGAGTCTATGATTGGAATGCTTCCAGTGGGCCTTAAAAATCACTGGAAAAAAATGAATCAAAGAAAAATCAACCATAACAAATACCTAATTTGAAAAGTGAATCGGGTCTTCCTTTTCCTCTTCAATGCTGCCATCTTCCTGTAATCAGTGTGAAAGTGAAGCACATGCATACGTGTCTTGCTGGATCAGGTCCAGCATGCTCAACTCCTTGCAGGATTGTGCCCCATCAAAAGGTTTGGTTTTGTCACATCTACTCCCCTATAGGTTAATGGGAGTGATCTGAAGGGAGAGCGTGGCTAGTATGTCCATGCCCACCACCCGACTGGACACACTACACAAAGCTTCTTATGGTTTAATTCACAAACCATTTCTAAGCCTCCAAATTACAGACATGGCCATTTCCATTGCAAGTTACCAATATTTAATGTGGCCATTATGTATCATCTGGTGAAATGACAAAAAGGGGGAAAAAGGTGTAATTCTCATTTAGTTAAACACCATAAGCATATCTAAGCACTGCAAAGAACAACAATTTAAGCAACCTAACATTAGTTATTTTCCATCTTGGGTTTGAGACATCCCTAAATAGTTCTTACTGATACACAAATTGGGGGATCATACATTATTCCCGACAGGGCAAGTGGGAAGGGTATATTCGCTGATGAAAATGGAAACCTGAGAGTATCTTGTCAGAATGAAATGAAACGTACTCCACAACTCTCTCTGATCACCAGCGCCTTCTTTATGGCTCTCCAAGGGCAGGTTTACACTACGGGGACAAGTCAATCTAAACTGTGCAATTAGAATTACATTAGTAGTGTAACTGAAATTTACATAGCTTAGATCAATTTTCCATGGGGTCCACTCTGTGCTGGATTGATGGGAGAAACTCATATTCTGCGTAGGGGAAAGGATGGATCTGGTCATGGGCACCTAACCCTTCTATAAACAAAACCAAGAGAGACAGAGACAGAGAAACACTTTCCACTTCAGTGTCCCTAATATGCAGGAGAGCAAAAAAGCGATTTCCTCACATTACCAGGAACCATCAAAAACACCTTCCCAAAACAGGACAAGGAAAAGCCACACCTGACCCCGGGAGATGGAAAGAGGCAGCATCACATTAAGAAGCAGCCTGACACCTGCCCAGAAATGGTCAGGAAGGACAAATGGTCACAGAGGATCAAACCTCAAAGAGAGTACGTAACCCTGCCCTAGCTGGGTCATAACTCCCTCCGACAGATATCTCAGGAGTCTGTCTTTTTCTTTGTCAGCTCCAGAGGGCAAAAGGTCAGTTGCCACGGTGCCTGGCGATTCAAAAGGGCTCGTGGCTCCCAGCTGCTACCGTTGCTACTGCAGCAGCAGGGCTATTTAAACACTGCAGAAGTCCTTTGTGGTACATCCTGGGTGGGGCTAAGTGCTGGTTAAGTGGCGGGGGTGTGTGTCACAGTCCAGGTACCCGCCCTTTCTGCCTGATGCCCCGCCCCTTCCTTGAGCATGGAGCTGACTGCTGAAAGGCCTGGCAGTGCTGTCGACCTCCCTCGTCATCTGCTTGTCCTGCCAATAAAGTCTGATTGGGTTGAATTAAAATTGAGTCCTTTTAAGGAACCAAGATCCTTCAGACTCCTCTGGAGTAGTGTCCTGTGAGCTAGCACAGCACTAAGTGTCTCTCCTGGTAAGCAGACCAGGTGGGGACTAGCCAGTTTCTTTCCAGTCATCTACACTCACCCTCTCTCCAGCTATTTTGAGCCGCTCTAGGGACTGACCCACCCGATGAGCCTAGGATGGAACAGAAAGATGACACATTCTCAGAGAAGTTATTTAAAAATTCTCTTTTACTAGCAAGCTGCCTCGAACCTGGTGGAGTACGGCTTCAGTTTCCCCCCTTGCAATGCGGATCAAGCCACAATGACACCGCAAGCTTCCTACTAGCCATTGAAAGACTGAACTTGTCCAGCACTCTTTAAAGTAGCTGCATCCTCTGCTAGTGGGACCTCCGCCACATCCCACTCGTCTTTGAACCGGTCCAGAGCTTTGGAGGACAACACCATGCTAACCGGATACTTTCAACACATCACGGCAGCGGTGGACCTGCGGGCATGAGAAACCTAAGTGCTCGGGTAATTAATGTAACCAGGAAAGCCACATTCAATTCACGGTTCAGTGATAGCTTCCTTTTATGACCATGGGCAATTCACTTCATGAAGCTGGGCCCCATGACAAGCTAAGGAATGAGAATGTGTACTAGAGAGAGAGAGAGAGAGAGAGAAATATCTACCACAGCATTTCCTGTGAAACAACTGTCTAGCTGAGGTAACTCACTCGTGACTTCACCTGGAGCTGTTAACTCTCCCAGCTGGTAATTAATCCCAAGTATTTGCTTTGAATCTCCGTTGTTAAAAGTACACATCCGATAAAAGCAAATGGGTAGCTGCTGGCATGAATTTGCCATAGCCATTTCCTCTCTTTTATCCTTGTGAGACACAGTGTGGGCTGCTCTTTTAGTTGACACCGTGTACATTGCTTACTCCCAGTGACATCTGTTATCCAGTGGATAGATACACTGGCTCCAAAATCCATTCCCCCGTTTACTGTGGCTTGCCCCAGAGCAGTTTGCTTGAAGAGTCAATAACAGACTCAGAAATCTGAGATTTTATTAGTGACTAGGCCTCGTTGTAATCTCAGTTGTACTGCTGCAACGTGGGAGTTACTCCAGTGTAATCAAGTGCTATTGCTAATGGAGTGGGTGATGCTGGCAGACCAGGTGCCAGCTCATGCCAGGATCTCACTGAAGACCGAGAAAGTCGGAGCTGGAAACCAGTCTGGCTTGCCCGTGTGTTCGTATTGTTAAAACAGATATTAGAGCTTCCAGAATGGGTTTAGACTTTATTGTAGGATGCTGCACAGATTAATCTTACTTATAGCATCCGTTTCCCATGTTAGAAGGGAATGGGTTTGCTCTGTAATCATAAAAATGTTTGCTAAGGCTAGAAATCCCCTCCCCACCACACACACTTCCTTAGTCAGGGAGAAGCATTACAGAATGTGAAATTCTAGTTTGCCCCTCCCTGGCGAAAGGCCTACCAACACCAGACAAACCATCGTGGAACATCAGTGAACAAAAGGCTTTGTTGATTGCTTCTCCCCTGTGCCCCTGAAGAGGGGATGTGCGTAAATCCTTGTCCCATCATACCTTGAACATTGCAGGAAAGGAATAAAAATCCCTATTAAGGGCAAATGTTTAGCTCTGTGTTGCTTGGACAATGAGAGGTGAAGATTTCTAAGCATAAGCCAGGGGTCCCCAGATGTTTAGCTTGGGATAGCCCTAAAAGACACATAACGCTTGCCTGTTATAGCAGCCACTATCATCCTGTATCTCATTAGTAAGTTTGTTTATCTGCTTAAACCTTGTAAATAATTCATTTCTTTTTCCTAGTTGACACATTTTTCGTTAATTTATCATAGAATTGGGTACAAGCATTGGTTTTGGCTTGAGATATAAGGTACAATGGAACTGGGGCAAGTGACTGGCCCGTTGGGACTGGGAATGACCTGAACATTGCTGTGATTTTTGGTACGAGGGACCATTTGTTACAAGGGCAGGCTTCCCTGGGTGGCGGGACAGACCGGTGTGCCCCAGGGGTCTGTCTGTGTCTCCATGTTAAGGCTTGAGGGGTTCACACCTGATGCTTGTGGGTGAAATCAAATTGCAGAATGCACAACCAGTTCAGGGTTTGTGTCCTGGTTTGTGTCAGTCTGCCCTGACCCTGGTACACATCCTGTAAGCGCCCACCCTTCCAATAGGTATGACTGAGCCACAGCATACTCACAAGTGACTAAGGCTTTGTCTACACTAAATGGAAGATTACCCCTGCTACCATCAATCTTCCGGAGTTTGATTTAGCAAGATTAGTTAAGACTAGCTAAATCAAACTCAGAGGGTGCCTCCACCTGTGTACAGTACTCCGCCTTTTGCGAGGAGTAAGGGAATTCGACGGGAGCATTTGCTCCTGTCAGCCTCTCACTGTGTGGACGCTGCCAAGCTTGGCTTAGGTAAGCCAACTCCAGCTTTGTATTCGACATATCCTAAGCTGAGCTGCCAGGTCTAGTGTAGACCTGGCCTTAGGCAAAATGTGAAACAGACTCTTATTGCTAGCTCTTTGCTGTAACCCTTAGACACCTTTACACTGGCTGTGGGCTCCCACTCCCTTTTGATCATGTTGCACTGTTCGTGGGTGTGCTGCTCTCTCTTTGCTTGCTCTTCATTTAGCTTCTGAATTGTAAAATGTTATTAAACTTGGCCTTAGCAGTTTCCCAGTGGCAGATGAGGCTGTCACACTTTGCCAGCAGTTGATTTATTAGTCAGTTCTGAAAGACTTTAATCTACTTGGAGGGTTTTTTTTAAAAAAAAATTCATAAATGGGTATCTTTATGTTTAATCTCTAGTCAAACCACTCCTTACTTGATCTTTAAACTGTTAAACATGAGGCTATGTAATTGTCTCCTTCATAGGCACATCATTCGGGGCTGTGCACAGACTAAATGAAACAGGCTTTGGTGAGAGAGAGAGATAACATTTCTCTCGGTTGCTCATTTCCATACAGTCTCTTTCTGAAATATGTGCATGGCTGTCGCATTAGCACTGGAATAGCTGTTGGGACTAGATGCCTGTCCACTTCCCATTAAAACCAAAAGACACTTGACCTCACCTCTGTTACATGACTCATAGCTGGAGGTTAACTGATTGATTTTATGATCTCTCTGGCTTTTACTAATAAAAGCAATAATACAACAGCACGTTACAGGAGCAGCCGATGTTCCAACATGGCGGGAATAACATAGATGTGAATAGAGGTGGTTAAATATTATTTTTTACTTAAATAGCTTTTTTTCACCCAAATGAAAATTTGTCAGAAAATTTTCATGTGTCAGAAATATTTCTTTTTTGGGGTAGAATTTGTCATGTTTTTTTTTTCTTCTTAAGTACAAAAAGTAGGAAACAACATTTTTCAGTAAAAATATTCACTAAATCCACACCAGGTTCCTAGTTCTTTGATCTGTTTGAAGCCAGAACTTTTGTGCCCCAGCTCAAAGCTTAGTAGAGATGGGACCAGAACAAGGGAGCTCAGATCCAAATTTTGACCTAAATTTCACCCCAGTAAAGCCTATAGAATCATAGAATCATAGAATACTAGGACTGGAAGGGACCTCGAGAGGTCATCGAGTCCAGTCCCCTGCCCTCATGGCAGGACCAAATATTGTCTAGACCATCCCTGATAGACATTTATCTAACCTACTCTTAAATATCTCCAGAGATGGAGATTCCACAACCTCCCTGGGCAATTTATTCCAGTGTCTGACTACCCTGACAGTTAGGAACTTTTTCCTAATGTCCAACCTGAACCTCCCTTGCTGCAGTTTAAGCCCATTGCTTCTTGTTCTATCCTCAGAGGCCAAGATGAACAAGTTTTCTCCCTCCTCCTTATGACACCCTTTTAGATATGGCTAAAAGGGTGTCATATGGCTACGTCTACACTACGAGTTTTCTTGGCAAAAAATATGCTAAGGGACTCGCTTGCATGAGTTGCAATCTCATGTGCATATTTTCTGCCGATCTGTTTTTGCACTAGGGGTTTTTGAGAAAAAACAAGCAGTGTGGACGTTTTCTTTTTGTGCAAAAACCCCTTTTTGCGCAAGATCCTTCTGCCCCAAAAAAGGAGGTATACCGATTTTGCAGAAAAAGGAGTTTTTACGCAAAAAGAAAATGTCCAGACTCCTTGTTTTTGCACAAAAACCCCTAGTGCTAAAACGGATTGGCAGGAAATATGCAAATGAGATCGTGACTCATGCAAATGAGTCCCTCATTAGCATATTTTTTGCCAAGAAAACTCGTAGCGTAGACGTAGCCTATGAGTATAAGCCTCTCTCTGTCTTGAATTGAAAAGGGAACTAGTTAAGTCAGAATCTGACTTTTTCTCTACCGGCCACCACTTGAACAGGTGGAGTCCAGTCTGAGATGTGGAACAGGTGTTCAGGAAATCCAGCAAGTTGAGAATTCACAAAAAACTTCATTACCTTTTCCCTGTACTACTTTCATTTTGGAGTTCAACTAGTTTATATATATAGTCACCCACAAAAATATTGGTGCAGTTCCCATCTGCTCTGTTGAATGGGAACCATCCAGGGGATAGCAGTATATAAAGCAGATGGATTTTATCTGGATTTTTTCCCCCACAGGCCTTAGGTATAACAAAGGGACTTGGATCAGAATTGTAAATGTATTCAAAGGACTCAGTTGCCCTTATGTTTGTTCAATATATACTGTAAATGAGGTGTGGGGAGCAAAATGTACATGAGTTACAGTTCACTGTTTGCTTTCAGATTCTTAATACATTGTTATTTATTTATTATTATTAATTATTATTATTATTATTAAGTTCAGTGTTCTTAGTAGCAATAGGTCTGCATTATCTGGAAAACTGTGTGTGCAACCTAAGCACAGAGGTGGGTTGCCCGCCCCCATCTTTTATCTGAACCCCACGCCCTGCCCCACATATCCAGGAACAACCCCAAAGTACCAAAACGCAGTGAGTGTCTAGGCTCAATCCCGCATCAATTCTCTCCAGTCTCCAGGACACTCCGTGCACTAGGAGGCACCATGGCCTTTGAATGCACTTGCATCCCATAATGCCCCAGTGTTTCCAAGAGAAGCGATGTGCACACACGAACACAGGAGGCTATTTATAGCCCGGGATATTGTCCAAGAAGGTAACCGATCAGGTTCAGCACTAGCAGAACCACTGGTTCATAACTACACTAATCTGAACTGCAGGAGGAAAGTCAAATGAGCACTGGCTAAGGCACAACCCAGTTCACAATCTTTTTTAAGGTGGAGTTAGCATTAGGGGAAATTGCTGATGAATAGGCCCTGACACTGGGGGCATGTCTAGACTACATCCCTCTTTCGAAAGAGCGATGAAGCTTAGATGTACCCTGGGAGCCTTTGTGCATGGGCAATGCAAGTAAAGCATGTGACTGTTGGTGGACTGCCTGTGTCAGCCCTGATCCTACTGGAACACCTCAGGAGCACAAGGAAAGTTTGTACCCTGTGGTCACGTTGAATTCTTTGGCCTCTCTCCCAAGCCACGGACAGTGGTGCCAGTTGGCATGGAAGGTTTTCTTGGATTTTGTGTGTGTTTGTTTGTGACATGGATACATTTCCACCTGGCCGTTGTGTGGAGACCCAATAACGAGTTTGTTTCAACAGGCCCCTGAATCTGTCTGCGAAGCCAGGCACTCCCCCCCAGTTGGTGTCACTTTAGAAAACTGCACAGTGCAAAGATTGCAAGGCCTTGGCCCCATCCCACACTGCCTCTGCTTCAGAGCCTCACCAATCAACAGGTGAGTGTGTTGGGAGCACTGCTCCCTATGGACAAGTGATTCCATAGGTGACTGATTCAGCATGTCTTGTACCTTTTCCAAACACAGCTGGTCAGAGACAGGGTCCTAAACTAGATGGGACCTGTCACGAGACCCACTCGCAGATCCCTGCAAATCCATGGATATCTGCTTTATATCAGTGGGTATCCGCATCCACAGATGTGGGTATCCGCCACAGCTACCTCTAATCTTTTCCAACCCTGTGTGGAACAAAGTTTGTTATCTGCACCGAAGCATGTGTGGGTGTGCACCACCACTAGGAAACACATGCTGCCAGCACTGAGCACTCTGCTAATCAGCTGGGTGGCATTCAAATCTCTCCTGGGTGGCTATCCCAAGCACTCAGCTTATGAGGAACACTGGTATCCATGGCTCATTTTTGCAGATTCAAATAGGGATGTGGATACAGATTTTGTATCTGTGCACAGGTCTACCCATTGGAGCTATTCCTGGGAATTAGGGAGACAGGATATATGTTGTGTTTCAAAAGTAATCAATTTTCTTTCTCTTAAAATCTCCCTTCCTACTTTTCCTTTTAATACCTTTACGATACCAAATAAAACCACATTACAAATATGGCAATTAACCAAAAACAACAACAAACCTGTCTCCCCGTGCAATGAAATTGCAATATAGGCATGCAGCCTCTCAATCTATATACACTACATGCTGTATGATTCCTTTTCAGCAGGCTAAAGCATCAAATTGTTTATTGCTCACTAAGCTGAAAAGCCCACAAATTAACCTTGTGCCCTAGCACTGGTAAGGTATGAATGAATAACAAGTATTTAAGTGGTGCAGTGGGTTTGGCTAGCACCATCTTAAAAAGGAATACTAGATCAAGTCAGAATAAAACAGCACAAAGTCTTTGGCTAAGAGGCTTGGTTTAGATAGATCTCCTTGATGCTAAACATCTAAGTTGCAAACCAAGGGCTACCAACAGAAACGGACACAAAACACATCCCTCTCAGATTGTACATATCTGTGGCTACGTCTACATTGGCATGATCTTGCGCAAATACTCTTTAACGCAAGAGTTCTTGCGTTAAAGTATTTGCGCAAGAGAGCGTCTACACTGGCAAGTGCCTTTGAGTAAGAGATGTGCTTTTGCACAAGAGCATCCATGCCAGTGTAGTTGCTATCTTGCGCAAGAAAGCTCTGATGGCCATTTTAGCCAGCAGGCTTTCTTGCACAAGAAATTCATGTTGCCTGTCTACACTGGCCTCTTGCGCAAGAACAGTTGCACAAGAGGGCTTATTCCTGAGCGGGAGCATCATAGTTCTTGTGCAAGCAGCACTGATTTCACACATTAGAACATCAGTGTTCTTGCGCAAGAACTCCCCGCCAGTGTAGACAGGCAGCATGTTTTTGCACAAAATCATGCCAATGTAGACACAGCCTGTGTGTTACATAGCAAGGGCCCCTCTTTCCCTGGCCAGCATGATTTTCCCCTTTGCCAGGGGTTGAGCTTGCAGCCAGTTTTGGGGTAGGGAGCCCA
Source organism: Rafetus swinhoei (assembly GCA_019425775.1). Classification (NCBI taxonomy): domain Eukaryota; kingdom Metazoa; phylum Chordata; order Testudines; family Trionychidae; genus Rafetus; species Rafetus swinhoei. Next base: position 11,170,853 of record JAFJHL010000300.1, read on the forward strand.
GATACTCCTTCTAGGACTCCCTCCCCTGCTACCGCTAGCTCTATAACTATTAGCACTACAGCTCTTGCTCTCTTTCCCTACTCTCACTCTCTACCGTCACTGTCTAATTGAGGAGGCTTTTAAAGGCCTCCAGCAAACCCTTGTCAGGCCTGAAGTGGAGTCAGCTGACCCTAATCTGCCTGGACTAGCTCCCTGACAGCAGCTTCTAATTGTCCTGCAACCACCCCCTCTCCCTCCCACGATGAAACAATGAACAGGCCTTTTACCTTTTTTGGGCAGCCTTTTCCCCACTCTGTAGCAGCCCTCTGGCCTGACCTGGTCACAGTTCATATTTCCTAGCAGAGTGATCAGACACTACAGGGTGCTGAGCAATGTTCCTTTCCCCCCACCCCCATCTGTGTGCAGAATAAATTGTGTAATGTGCACTAAGGCATGTGCAAATGTGCACCACCAATAGAAGCACATGCTGCTGGCTTTGAATCTCTCCTGGGTGACCACCCAAGTGCCCATTTTACTGGGAACACTGGTGCTGAGCACCTAGTTTTGACCAAATCAAGGAGTGGCAGAATGTTTAGTACTTTTGAAAACCAGACCAGGAGTTTTCAGAGCAGTGATACACATCATTCTAGATACCCTGGTACCAGAAAGAGACATACCACATGCAGAGTTGGGAAGAATGGGGAAAGCACCTGTTTTTTCACATCCCATGACAACAAGGGGAGGGCTGAGATTAGTGAAAACCAGGGTTTTGCAGAAATGTGTTTGTTGGGAACATTTCATTTTTCCTCCTGATTTCACCTGCACCTTGGGTTTTGAACAGGAGCAAATGTGTTCTCAGAGAGTAGTTATCAATGGTTCACAATCATGCTGGAAGGGCATAACAAGTGGGGTTCCACAGGGATCAGTTTGGGGACCGGATCTGTTCAATATCTTCATCAACGACGGCATAGAGAATACGCTTGTAAAGTTTGCAGATGATACCAAGCTGGGAGGGGTTGCAGGTGCTTTGGAGGATAGGGTCATAATTCAAAATGATCTGGATAAACTAGAGAAATGGTCAGACGTAAATAGGATGAAGTTTAATAAGGACAATTGCAAAGTACTCCACTTAGGAAGGCACAATCAGTTTCACACATACAGAATGGGAAGTGACTGTCTAGGAAGGAGAACTGCAGAAAGGGATTTAGGGGTCATAGTGGGCCACAAGCTAAACATGAGTCAACAGTGTGACAGTGTTGCAAAAAAAAGCAAACATGATTCTGGGATGCAGTAACAGGATTGTTGTGAGCAAGATATGAGAAGTCCTTCTTCCGCTCTACTCTATGCTGATTAGGCCTCAGTTGGAGTATTGTGTCCAGTTCATCACATTTCAAGAAAGTATTTCAAGAGTATCCCTAGCCTCTGTTTGTCTGGAAATGGATGACAGGAGAGAGATGATGATTACCTGTTGTGATCCCTCCTCTGGGGCATCTGGTATTAGTCACTTTCAGGAGACAGGATCCTGGGCTAGATGGACCTTTGGTCTGACCCAGTATGGCCGTTCTTATGTTCTTAAAAAAGATGTGGAGAAATTGGAGAAGTTCTAGAGAAGAGCAACAAGAATGATGAAAGGTCTAGAAAACATGACCTAGGAGGGAAGACTGAAAGAACTGGGCTTGTTTAGTTCAGAAAAGAGAAGTCTGAGAGGGGACATGTGAGCAGTTTTCAAGTATCTAAAAGGCTGTTACAAGGAGGAGGGAGAAAAATTGTTCTCCTTGGTCTCTGAGGATAGGACAAGAAGCAATGGGCATAAATTGCAGTAAGGGAGGTTTAGGTCGGACTTTAGGAAAAACTTCCTAACGGTCAGGGTGGCTAAACACTGGAATAAGTTGCCTAGGGAAGTTGTGAATCGCCATCACTGGAGATATTGAAGAGCAGGTTGGACAGAGATTTATCAGGATGGTCTAGACAGTGCTTGGTCCTGCCGGGAGGGCAGGGGACTGAACTCGATGACCTCTCAAAGTCTCTTCCAGTTCTATGATTCTATGAAAGTTCTGCCAGATGGGACCCCGCCCTCCGAGCACCTCCTCATCCTGAAACTCTCAATTCTCTCTCCCCCACACCCGCAGCCTTGTCCTGCCTTCCCACATACCCAAGGCTCTGCCCTGACTCCTGCATCCCCCACACCAGCAGCCCCCTGTCCTGAAGGACTCTGACAATGCTGGATACGTCTTTAGTTGATTGATATGTTGGACGTTTTGATTTTGCTGAACAATTTCTAATTTGCCCTTAACTAGCCTGCTGTGATCCATGAGCCTGTCAGATCTTGCAAGATAGGAATTGCCAGACTGGATCAGTCCATGGCCTGTCTAGCCCAGCATCTGTCTCTGCTAGTGACCAGAACAAACTTCTCCAGATGAAGATGCAAGGCCCCCCTGAAAAGGCAGTGAGGGGCTAATCTACCCAGAAGGAAAGTTTCTTCCTAACCGCTATTGCTTAGAATGCCCTGAAGCTTAATGGCTTCCCATTCAAAGCAGGGCCTGCTTGTGACATTTGGGGGTCACAGTGAGGGGTTCATGGATATAACAATATCTGTGTTATAACCTGGATTTTCTCTTAGGTGTACCATTTTGGTTCAGACCCTCCCCACCTCCTGGCAGCTCACAAACCTGGCTTGGCCCAAAAAAAAAAGGATGTGGATGCATTGGAGAGGGTCCAGCGGAGGGCAACCAAAATGGATTAGGGGCTGGAGCATATGACCTACAAGGAGAGAATGAGGGAGTTGGGTCTGTTTAGTCTGCAGAAGAGAAGAGTGAGGGGGGATTTGATAGCAGACTTCAACTTCCTGAAGGGAGGTTCCAAAGAGGCTGGAGAGAGGCTGTTCTCAGTAGTGACGGATGGCAGAACAAGGAGCAATGGTCTCAAGTTGTGGCGGGAGAGATCCAGGTTGGATATTAGGAAAAACTATTTCACTAGGAGGGTGTTGAAGCACTGGAATGGGTTACCTAGGGAAGTAGTGGAGTCTCCATCCCTAGAGATTTTTAAGTCTTGGCTTGACAAAGCCCTGGCTGGGTTGATTTAGTTGGGATTGGTCCTGCCTAGGGCAGGGAGCTGGACTTGATGACCTTCTAAGGTCTCTTCCAGCTCTGTGGTTCTATGATTCTATGAACTTGGTTATTCCTGGCAGGATGCACAGGTACTCCTCCAGCCCCCAATTCATCCCAAAGTCATTTTCTGCTGGGCCCACTCCCTCTCATTGGACCCCCACAGAAAACGTATTAAGTTTGCTGCCTCTCCAGAGACAGCGAAATACTCTAACCAGCCAGCTTATGACACACACACACACTGCACTGCATTTACCCAGCCTGGATGATTTATAATTGTGGCCCTACCAAATTCACGGTCCATTTGGGTCAATTTCACGGTCATAGGAATTTAAAATAATAAATGTCATGGTTCAGACTATTTAAAACTGAAATGTCATGGTATTGTGATTGTTAGGGTTCTGACTCAAAAATTGCTGTGTGTGTGTGAGGTTGGGGGGAGGTTGCAAGGTTATTGTAGGAGGGTTGCAGTACTGCTACCTTTACTTTTGTGCTGCTGCTGGTGATGGCACTGCCTGGGCACCTGGAGAGCAATGGCTGCTGGCTGGGAGCCCAGCTCTGAAGGCAGAACTGTTGCCAGCAGCAGTGCAGAAGTAAGGATAGCAAGACATGATATTGTCACCCTTTCTTCTGCACTGGGCCCTCAGTAGCCACCCTATGGCCACCCAACTCTGAAGGCAGCAGCACAGAAGTAAAGGTGGCACGGTACAGGATTGCCACCCTTACTTCTGCATTGCTGCTGGTGGGGTTCTGCCCGCAGAGTTGGGTGCCTGGCTGACAGCTGCTGCTCTCCAGCCACCCAGCTTTAAAGGCAGCACAGAAGTAAAAGTCACAATACTGCAGCCCCCCTAAATCTTCTGAGTGACCTCCCCCTGGAACTCCAATGGGGGTCAGGACCCCCACTTTCAGAATTTCTGGTTTGGTCTCCCACCATTAAATCTGTATAGTTTATGATAAAAGCACACAAAAGATATGGGATAAAACCACACCAAAGATCAGATTTCATGGGGAGAAACCAGATTTCACAGACTGATGCATTTTTCATGGCTGTGAACTTGGTAGGGCCCTAGTTATAATGAAAGCAACACTTGGTTTTTCACAAAAGAGTCTGAATTAAGTGATATAAGTAAAAAAGAAAGGGAGGGAGGGTTGCAAACAAATGAAAGTGGAGCTACACAGTTCTTATGTTACAGGAACCATTAAATAACTTTTCCTTATTCACTTTCTCCATACTTGTTGGCTACGTCTACACTGGCATGATTTTCCGGAAATGCTTAAAACAGAACAGTTTTCCGTTATAAGTATTTCCGGAAAAAGAGCGTCTACATCGGCAGGATGCTTTTCGGAAAAGCCCTTTTCGGAAAAGCATCCAATACTAATGTGAAACGCGCTTTTCGGAAAAAGCCCGATCGTCATTTTTGCGATCGGGGCTTTTTATGGAAAAGACTACTGTGCTGTCTACACTGGCCCTTTTCCGAACAGTTTTCCGGAAAAAGGACTTTTGCCCGAGCGGAGCAGAATAGTTTTTCCGGAAAAGCAGCTGATTTCTTACAGTAGATCGTCAGTGCTTTTCCGGAAATTCAAGGGGCCAGTGTAGACAGATCGCAACTTATTCCGGAAAAGCAGCTGATTTTCCGGAATAAGTGGCCCAGTGTAGACACAGCCGTCATGATTGTATAGACCTCTATCACATCCCCCCCTTAGTCTCCTCTTTTCTAAGCTGAAAAGTTCCAGTCTTATTAATCTCTCTTCATATGGCAGCTGTTCCAAACACCTAATAATTTTTGTTGCCCTTTTCTGAACCTTTTCCAATGTCAATATATCTTTTTTGAGATAAGGCGCATCTATACATAGTATTCAAGATATGGGTGTACCATGGATTTATACAGAGACAATAAGATAGTCTCTGGTTTATTCTCTATCCCCTTTTTAATGATTCCTTAATATTTGGTTTGCTTTTTTGACTGCCGCTGCGCATTGCGTGGTTGTTTTCAGAGAACTATCCACAATGACTCCAAGATCTCTCTCTTGGGTGGTTATAGCTAAATTTGTACCCAGAAGTGGCCCGAGGCTGGCTGCAGCAGCTGGCGCCCCAGGCGGAACGCGCGATCGGCACCCCCACCTGCACGGCCGACAATGGAGTGATGTCATCATCGGGCGCCTCGGGAGCTCCGTGACCTCATCATTGGGTGCCCTGGATGCCCCGTTGAAGGCGGCGCCCGAGTCGGCCTATAGCCACAGGCCGCCCCTGTTTGTACCCAGCATTTTGTATGTGTAGTTGGGATGATTTTTTCCAATGTGCATTACTTTACATTTATCAGCATTAAAATTCATTTGCCATTTTGTTGCCCAATCACCTAGTTTGGTGAGATCCTTTTGAAGCTCTTCAGTCTGCTTTGGTCTTAACTCTCTTGAACAACAAATGGTCTGGTCGCACTTTATAGACTAACAAAACATGTAGTTGGTATCATGAGCTTTCGTGGGCACAGCCCACTTCTTCAGATGACCGGAGTTTTGAGTTTAGGACGTGCAGACCCAAAATAAATAAGAGGGAGGGGGAAGGGGAAGGAAAAAAAGGAGGGGAGTGGGAAACAGGGAGCTAGAGGGAATCAGTAAGTATCTGAAGATTGGGTAGTTAAAACGAAGCAGATAAGAATGAAAGTCAATTGATAGTATCCTTCCTGACATTTGCCACCTCACTGTTTACCCCTTTTTCCAGATCATTTATAAATAAGTTAAATATTTAATGGGGTCTTTACCCTTCCATGGAAGCAGCACTGAGTCTGAGAGGAGACACAAAAGAACCATAAGATGAAGCCAGCCAAATTGATCTGTGGTATAATACCCCTGAAGTCCAAGCATCTGAAATAACATGCTCTTTGCTTGCCCTTTGTGTGCGGACAAAAATAGGTATGAAAGACTCATTCCAAGTCTTTGCATGGATAATTAGCCATGTGGGTAGTAAATTGCCCTGTGTATCTACAGGTTGGCAGGTGCCCAACCTTCTGCTCAGCCATTTGGTGCATTTCTCCAGGAAAATGAACTCCCGTCCTGAGTTTTGCATGACGGATCATGCTTTGTATCCTCCAGGGGAAAGCAAAGGACTCAAGAAGTTACCGGAAAGCAGAGGAGTAGCCCAAATATTTTCGCAAACTGGTTTCATGGGAAAACAATTGCAAGCAGAATCTAATTGTGCAGCCTCTAATTTTCTTGCCTGACAAAGCAGGCATAGTTTACACCCATCAGCTGCACACAGCTTCTCCCACCAAACCCATGGGTGGAAGTGATTTGATTTTTTTTAAAGGCAGAAAGATGGCTTCCTAAGCCTGTATTGACTCCATGCTGCATCCCCTGAGTCAGGCTCAAAAGATTATAGCGGAGCACAGGAAAGGGAGCGGATTGGCCCAAATGGTTTCACTTGTCAGATGACAAACATGTGCTGAGATAAAGATAATAATTTAAGCCGGCCTTACTTATTCATTTGCTCCCTGTTGCCCTTTTCAGAGTACACGACATGCTACAATTTTACAAGTTTGCCTGCTGTTGTATACCATTGATTAGCTGACACCTGGCACACACAACAGACCCATTTTACATAAGAAGCCGGAGGGTGTGACTCTGTGGGTGCTCAGGTTACCTGCTTTTGCACCTTGCTTGTTAGCAAGGTACACCCATCTCAGATAAAGGACAGACAAATCCCAGCCAACGTGCGCAAATGCTGGAACAAATTCTCTACTGGTATAACCGGGTGCACTTGGATCACTCTGGTGGAGCTGGCAGACTTTACGCAAGCAGAGAAAATGGCCCCTTTTTCTCAAACCTGTCCTGAGGATGCTTTCACTTTGAAGAGCCAAGTCCAAACCCAGATCAGCTTGGAAAAGGATTTTTTTTTTTTTTTGAAGGGTGTCTCAGCTCCGGTTCATTACTTGATTCTGTGTAGAGGACCCAGGAGATCTGCAAGATAAGGCCCCATGTTCCAAAGTGATTGCTAATAGGGGCACCTTTTTACCTCTTTTACAGCCGGTTCAGTTCTAGTTCAGATTGAATAGTTCAGAAAATGCTAGCATGGCTTGAAAACAGTTAGGGTGAGTCTTCTATACTGGCTGCTATTTTTTTGGTAGTGTATTTAATAACAATGCATGTGAGTCTATACTGCAGCCATTCCAAGAGAAATAATAATATTTCAAATAATGGACGGCTTATTCCTAATCTACGAGAATCTATTCAAATATGAAATACGCCAATGAAAAATAGCTTTCAAAATAACCCACTGCTGATATTTCTCCTGTTATTATATTTCCCAATAACCTGCTATTCTGTGTAGCGTTATTCATCGCCCACGCCTCCCAAGTTTCATCGAGATAGCACGCTGCTAAAGTTAAGCCTGCCCCCGACCAATGCTGAGGCTTGATGTGCTATTTTGAAATAAGCTATTTCGGAATAACTATTCCAGAATAGCTCATTTTGAAATAAGTGTGCAGTGTAGACGTACCCTTAGGGATTTCAGTCTGCTTCCTGGAGGACAGATACTGTGGTGATGGGCTTGATAGAAGAACCAGAATGGAACAGATTAGAGCAGTGATTTCAAACTAGGGGTCATGACCCAGTACTGGGTGGTGGAATGCTGGGCACTGGGGCTTGTTGCTGAAGGGGGATCAGGTGACCAGTGGGGGGGCTAAGGCAGCCTCCTGCCTGTCCTAGCACCACAGACTTTCCTGTGCCCCAGAAGCGGCTGGCAACAGGCCCAGTTTCTAGATGTGTGTGGGGGGAGGATGCCCAGGGCTCCATGCACTGCCCCTGCCCTGAGCATTAGCTCTGCACTCCCATTGGCTGGGAACTTGCTGGTGGCTACTTCTGGGGTGCAGCATGGTCTGCGGTGCTAGGAGAGGCAGGAAGCTGCCTTAGCCCCCGCTACAGCGTGGACTGGGAGCTGCTCAAAGTAAGTCCCTCCTGCCCCAACCCTGACCCCCCCCCAAAGCTGGAGCCCCCTCTAACCCTCCAAAGCTCTCATCCTCAGCCCCGCTCTGGACAAATCATACTGGGTTGCAGCCATCAATGCTTTTCTTCAACAGAGTCATGAGAAAAAAACTTTTGAAAACCCCTGGATTAGGGGTTCCCAGCACGAGGAAATTGCACCTTATTAGAGGTTCATGCAGAGTGGCCAAGGACTGAATAACCATAGTCATCATCATATTACTCTGATCTTTCCTCTCTCCCAGTGGTGCAGTCCAGGGTTTATACCTGGGTGGCTTTTCCGCGGTTTGAGTCGATCTGCTTTTCTGCCTTTTAAACACTGACGGGGCAGGGAAGGTTCAATGACAGTTCCTGTCTCCCACGTTTGGCGCGTGGCAGATGGAAGAGGTGAGCACAAAGAACTCAGCCAACCCCTAAAAGAAGCTGTGAATCACTAGTCAGAGGATCCTGGCTCCAATACCTTCAATGTGGCAGAAGAACTGCTTCCCAAATTAGCTCTCCATCACCGCTATCCTTCCCACACCCTGCCTATTGAGTTTCCGCCGCCCGCCGGCCTGCCTCACTGGCTGAAACAAAGGGATCCCTGCATGCCTGATATTCCCAGGTGACCGTGTGCTGCTGCTGAGCCGTTCGCCCGGCACGCCACCTGCCCGTTGCTTCACACAAGGGACGAGTTTGGATGGGGATCCACCGGAGAGGCAAGCTGTGGCGTGACTAATAAACAAACAATCAAAAAGACAGTTTTCCTTGTTGCCCTAATTATTTTCTCACTCCTCTCCGCTGGCTTTAATGAAGCCAGCCCCAGGCGTGAAAGTCTGGCAAACGTTCCTAGTCTGAGCGTCCCTTGTCATTTGGGATTTGGGGTGCAGCAGGTGTTTCTAGCTCAGCTCTCAGCAGGCCTATGGTGCAGGTTTAGGGGACTAGCAGCACAGCAGCAGAGGGGTGTGTCTTGAAAGTAAGGACACCAAGAGGAGGGCCTGATTCCTACGACTCTGCTAGCCTGGGTAGGACTCTCAAGTCACTGACTCCGGGTTGGCAAGGCTGCAGATCCATGGATGGCACCGAAATTTCCCCCCGTCTCTGCTGGTGCTAAGTGAGATCACACAGGCTCCCCCACTTGCTCTTCCTGCCACAGTTGCCCTAGTTAAATCAACAGCTTGTTGCTAGAAGGTGGTTCTCACAAAGGCAGATGGTGCGCACTGTTTCACGGCACGAAAGGGAGGCTTTTTGATCCGGTTAGACACACGGGCCACACACGGTGCTCTGATGAGAGTTCTCTCCCGCCTCCTCCGGGGCATTGCCACCCCCTCCCATGGAAATATTCATGTAAAATTAACAGGAGTACAGCAGGAGGTCTGCGCATCTTTCGAGTCTTCACAGAGGGAGTTCGCTCTCCCGTCTGACAGCGACTTCCATTCTTTCCATGTGTTTGCCTTATTCTCACACTAATGCGTTCAACAGCACTGGAGACATTTGAGACTCACTGTTACAATGGATCAATTGTTTTCAAAACTCTGGGTTGCGACTCAGCACTGGGTGGTGGAATGTCGGGCACTGGGGCTCCTTGCTGCAGGGGAATCAGGTGACGGGGGGGGCTAAGGCAGCTCCCTGCCTGTCCTGGCACCGCATACTGTGCTGCACCCCAGAAGCAGCGGGCAGCAGTCCCAGCTTCTAGGCAGGAGGAGGGGAGAGAGCTCTGTGCACAGGGCTCCGTGCACTGCCCCTGTCCTGAGCACTAGCTCCGCACTCTCATTGTCTGGGAACCTGCTGCTGGCTGCTTCTGGGGTGCAGCATGATCTGTGGTGCCAAGAGAGGCAGGAAGCTGCCTTAGCATCCCCATTGCACCACTGACCAGGAGCGGGTCAAGGTAAACCCCTCCTGCCCCAGCCCTGACCCTCCCCCTGCCAAGCCAGAGACCCCTCCTACATCCCAAAGCTCTCATCCTCAGCCCCACATGCTAGTCCAGTTATGTTGGGTTGCCACCATCAATGATTTTCTTCAACTGGATCATGAGGAAGAAAGTTTGAAATCCCCTGCAATAGAGCATGTACTGACAACAATGCACACAGTGTAGTGCAGCAACGTTTCTTCTCGCACAGGATTACCAGAACACAGATTGCAGCAAAATCATATTTCTCCTCTCCCTTTAGCATCTGGTCTACTTGTCTACCTAGCTGCCCAAGAGATGACTTTATACAGCAGGTTTAGCTGCAAAACATGCCTTCCTGGCACATCTAGTGAGAATAAACTGGACAAAAATCTAAGATGTAGGAAGTTCTCCTTTTGACTTTCAAATGATACTGCCTGTGTGAGTTTCTAATGTAGTAGGAAGCACACTCACTCTCTTTGCAAGCCTTTACATGTGTATGAGAGGTTTATGGCCTTTCCAGAAGTCTTTAATTCTATTGTCTGATGTGTGGTGTTACTGGATTTGCCCATTACTCTGGGGTCTGCTCATTTATTAGGGTGACTGTCATGGGAGAGGGGAAGTTAATAATTTTATCGGTGAGCAGCTTTATTTCGCCCTTCAGCCAATTCCCTTTCAATGAAGCTATCTTGAGGAACTAGGTTCCCCAGGACGGGGTTCTTCCCACCCTAGAATTAGATGAACATGGCACACACACACCCCTAATACCAGAGCGTGTCCTAGGATCAGTGAATCAGCACTCACAGGCTGACCCCTTGTATGTTCCCTGGACTCAGTAAGCTGGTTGCGCAGAACTGCCAGGCTGTGACCATCATGTGCCCTTTGACTCAGTGGGCTGGGTTAAACAGCTCTTTAAGCTGCCACCCTCATATGCCCCCAGATCCAGCACCTCCCTGTCTCCACTTTCACATCACAACCGTTCTGCTAGTAACCCCCCTAAGGAGTGAACCCCACAGGACGTTTGGGCACAACAGGGATCTTTAGCTGAGGTACCAGAAGTGTTGTTGCAGAGTGACCGTGGAAGCCAAAACAAGGGGAGGGGGAGAAGAGGGAGGAAAAGAGAAAAGCAACTTTAAGTTATTTATTCCTAGGTAGTAACCATACAAGAGGAGCTAAACAAACAGAACAGTTACTATATTAAATCTAACTTAAATCTGATTACAAATGTTAGGGCCAGCAAATCATAACTGATCACATAAGGCAGGGTCAAGAGGCTATACAGAGAAAGAGAGATCTCACCGCTTCAGGAAGTTGAATGTATCGAGGTTCCCAGGTGGTGATGGTAGCTGGGGGTCTAAAGTGTTGGAGACAGACAGAGCAGAGCCCTCAGCATCCTCAATGAGGAGAACATGAAGTCATTGCGGAGAAACTAAATGATTTCTTTGCTTCAGTCTTCACGGCTGAGGACGTTAGGGAGATTCCCAAATCTGCACCGTCCTTTGTGGGTGATGAATCTGAGGAACTGTCCCGGATTGAAGTGTCATTAGAGGAGGTTTGGGAACAAATAGAAAAACTTAATGGTAACAAATCTCCGGGACCGGATGGCATTCATCCAAGGATTCTAAAAGAACTCAAATGGGAAATTGCTGAACTATTATCTGTGGTTTGTAACCTATCCCTTAAATCGGCTTCCGTACCTAATGACTGGAAGGTAGCCAACGTGACACCAATATTTAAAAAGGGCTCTAGAGGCGATCCTGGCAATTACAGACCGGTAAGTCTAACTTCAGTACCGGGCAAATTAGTGAAACAATAGTAAAGAATAAAATTGTGAAGCATGTAGAAGAACATAATTTGTTGGACAAAAGGCAACATGGTTTCTGTAAAGGAAATCATGTCTTACTAATCTATTAGAGTTTTTGAAGGGGTTAACAAACATGCAGACAAGGGGATCCAGTAGATATAGTATACTTAGATTTTCAGAAAGCCTTTGACAAGGTCCCTCACCAAAGGCTCTTGTGTAAATTACATGGCCATGGGATAAGAGGAAGGTCCTTTCTTGGATTGAGAACTGGTTAAAAGATAGGAAACAAAGGGTAGGAATAAATGGTAAATTTTCAGAATGGAGAGGGGTAACTAGTGGTGTCCCCCCAAGGGTCAGTCCTAGGACCAATCCTTTTCAACTTATTCATAAATGATCTGGAGAAAGGGGTAAGCAGTGAGGTGGTAAAGTTTGCGGATGATACCAAACTGTTTAGGATAGTCAAGACAGAAGCAGACTGTGAGGGACTCCAAAAAAATCTCACCAAATTGAGTGATTGGGCAAACAAAATGGCAAATGAAATGTAATGTGGATAAGTGTAAAGTAATGCACATCGGGAAAAATAACCCCAACTATATGTACAGTATGATGGGGTCTAATTTGGCTACGACAAATCAGGAAAGAGATCTTGGAGTTATCGTGGATAGTTCTCTGAAAACTTCCACACAGTGTGCAGCGGCTGTCAAAAAGGCAAACAGGATGCTAGGAATTATTAAGAAAGGGTTAGAAAATAAGACACAGATTATCTTACTGCCCCTGTATAAAACTATGGTACGCCCACATCTTGAATACTGTGTACAGATGTGGTCTCCTCACCTCAAAAAAGATATTTTGGCCTTGGAAAGGGTTCCGAAAAGGGCAACTAAAATGATTAGGGGTTTGGAACGGGTCCCATATGAAGAGAGGTTAAAGCAACTGGGACTTTTCAGTTTAGAAAAGAGGAGACTGAGGGGGGATATGACAGAGGTATATAAAATCATGAGTGGTGTGGAGAGGGCAGATAAAGAAAAGTTATTTATTAGTTCCCATAATAGAAGAACTAGAGGACACCAAATGAAATTAATGGGTAGCAGGTTTAAAACTAATAAAAGAAAGTTCTTCACACAGCGTGTAGTCAACCTGTGGAACTCCTTGCCAGAGGAGGCTGTGAAGGCTAGGACTATAACAGAGTTTAAAGAGAAGCTAGATAATTTCATGGAGGTTAGGTCCATAAAAGGCTATTAGCCAGGGGATAGAAATGGTGTCCCTGGCCTCTGTTTGTCAGAGGCTGGAGAAGGATGGCAGGAGACAAATCGCTTGATCATTGTCTTTGGTCCACCCTCTCTGGGGCACCTGGTGCTGGCCACTGTCGGCAGATAGGCTACTGGGCTAGATGGACCTTTGGTCTGACCCAGTACGGCCGTTCTTATGTTCTTATGTTCTTATGTTAAGTCCCAGTGGAACTGATGCAGACTTTAGATCCAGGCATGAGAATATTTCACTTGGGTATGTCAACACTGCAACACTATTTTGAAATAAGTAGCACTATTCCAAAATAACTTAGGGTACGTCTAGACTACATCCCTCTTTCAAAAGAGGGATGCAAATTAGACATATCGAAATTGCAAATGAAGCCGGGATTTGAATTTCCCATGATTCATTTGCATAATGGCATCATGGCGGTTTTTTTGAAAAACGCTATTTCGAAAGTGAAACCGCGGTAGGAAAACATCAATGGTTAAAGAAGGAATACTAGATTTGCTTATGGCAGGGGTTCTCAAACTTGATACCACGACCCCCCTCTCAGTTGCTCGCGACCCCCCTCCCCATTGATGCAACCAGCCTCTCAGTTGGTCGTGACCCCCCTCTAATTTGTTTGCGATCCCCCTCTAAGTTGCTTGCGACCCCCTGGGGGGTCAGGACCCACAGTTTGAGAAACGCTGGCTTATGGGTAAACAGATGGTTCAAGGGAATATTCTAAAATTGTTCTGTTCAGTCTGGACAATAGAAACTGACCATTCCCGGCCATGGTGTTCCTTCCAGGAACTATCCTGTACGCTAATGGAGATAGCTTTCTATCCTATCCAAATGAGTCTAGGAGTGTTTCCTTAATCCTATCGCCCTTGTTGGGAGGGGTCTTCCCTTAGCTTTGTATTGATTTTTTTTTGTATTGGCTTTGGCTCAAGCAGATGCTGGGGGAGGGGCTATCTTCCATGAGTACTATGTCCTGGTTCCCCAAGAACACAGAGCTCGTAGTTAACGGTGTGTATTGGAGGTTGGGGGAGAAAGCCTTTGTAAGATGTACTAGCTGATGAAAGCGGTATCTTGCGGTGTACACAGTATCCCTCTAGTTTACAAAAGACAGTAAAATAAAAGCCTGTTCAGACTCCTAGTGATGCATAAAAAAAATGTTTCTCCCATTATAGATGATGTGCTGAGAAATAAGTGGATTCCTCCGTCCCCCGTCCTTTTCTCACTGTGAATCAACAAAATACAATGCAGAACAAATCTAGGTTGTAAGCTCTTTCAGGGCAGCAACTGTCTCTTATGTGTTTTTACAGTGTCCTGACCTTGGATAATTTGGCCTGTCTTCTAAGTGCTACCATAACACAGATGTTAAAAAAAAACTCTATTATTCTTATTCAAGTTCTTGGGGGCAAGGACGTTCTCTTACAGGATAAACTTAAACAACAACAAATAGTCTGGTAGCACTTTATAGACTAACAAAACACGTAGATGGTATCATGAGCTTTCGTGGGCTGTGCCCACGAAAGCTCATGATACCATCTACAGGTACGTCTAGACTACAGGCTTTTGTCGACAGAGGCTTTGTCGACAGATACTGTCGACAAAGCCTCTGTTGACAAAGAGCGTCTAGACTACAGCCAGTTCTGTCGACAAAGCAAGCCGCTTTTTCCCCAGAGAGTCTAGACGCTTTCTTTTTGAAAAAGCACAGTGTGGATGCAATAGCACCTTTTGTCGACAAAATTCTGTTGGCAAAAGGCATTATTCCTCGTAGAATGAGGTTTACCGCCGTCGACAAAACTGCCGCATTCTGTCAACTTGCTGTCGACAGAACACGGCGGTAGTGTAGACGCAGGTATAGTTTTGTCAACAAAAGTCCACTTTTGTCGATAAAGCCCTGTAGTCTAGACATACCCTACGTGTTTTGTTAGTCTATAAAGTGCTACCAGACTATTTGTTGTTGTTTAAGTTTATCCCGTACAGACTAACTCGGCTACCCCCTGAAACTTCTTACAGGTTTGTACAGTGTCTACCATTATGAGACCCCAAGATCCTAACCAATGCAATAACAATTCCCAGACTGTCTCCCAAACGATTGCCTCACTCCCTTCCCCCTGTCCAAACGTCTCTCGCTCCCCACCTCTCAGTATTCTGGCATATAGGAAGCTGGGGGCAAGATTAGAATGAACAACAGATAGGGCAAAAAAAGTATGTAATTGGGGTGGGAGAAAGGAAGAAAGAATCTTCCATAACAGGTGAAACTGAATCATTACAGTGAATTTAATTTAGCCAGCCTATCAATCTAGTTGCTGTCAAACTTAAAGGATAGTTGAAAATATTTCAGTAGAGGGCACTCAAGACCTAGGAATGTGTGCTTGCCAAATCCTGCATATTTACTCTGTAGTATTTTACAAGACTTTAGCACATGAATCTCCGTAATGTGAGCACTGGGCCTCATATCTCACATTGATTGTGGTAATATTATACCTGATGCACATAAATCTAAACAAAATTCATGTGCATGTGGCTAATTCAAATGAACCAGTTTAGATACCGATTGCTTTGGGGTTTTTTTTTTTAATGGTCTCCACTCTCCCCCCTTCCCCTACAGTATTGTCGAAAAATGTCCTAAAGTCTCTTCATGTGCGTTTCATACTTTTTAGGTGGCCTGACACATTAATCTTATTTGCAAATGATCCTTTGCTGATCGGCAGATATTAATAAAATGTTACAAAATTTTGTTCTCTTTTGTAAGCAATTCCTTTTATGCTTGAAAAGACAAAGCTTTGCATTAAAATTAATGGCATTTAGAACTTCCATAAATCTGTAAGTTTGCCTGGGCGTGAGAGAATATTAAGATTCTTACATATACAATGTAGTATGTTCATGAGTGTCAAATTCCTAACAGGATAACAAATACAGCCTGAATTACTGTGTGTAACCACTGCAATAACATGTAGTACTAAGATATCTTTAAGCTATCTCTGACCACACAACTTCTTAATTCATACAAATAAAAAGTATACTATGTTTACGCACTGTAAGTACAGTATAGAATTTGCATTGAATACAGATATGTTGAAATGATGAATTACTGCAGTAAAACTATTTTCACTTTACCACAATCAATGGAAATCACATAAGAACTGTAAAATAACATTATGCTATTTTAGTGAAAAACAATGGAACATTCATTTCTGTAAGGGATTCCAACAACTTGCGGTGATACCACGACTTTCTCTTTCAAGTCTCCCAGGGCAATTTGTATTGTGGGTTTCATTAAACAGTAAGCTCTTCAAGACATGGAGTGAGTATTTATTATTATTATTATTATTATTTTGTACAACACCTTACATGCACTGTATAAATAATTACATCATGTTGAAATTCAGTTTAACGGGGGATGTGCAACATTAATTTTGCATTTCACAGAGCAGTTTTCATGATGTTTACAATTGCTGTGTTATTGCCACAATTGTAGAATAATTCATCTCTGGTTTACTTTGGCTGCAGTCAGTGTATGAATCTGGCCCATTAGTAGCAGGCTGTCATTTCACCTAGGTGTGTTGAATACATCTTCTGCCTCATGTTTCAATTGGCATTTGTATGTAAAAGCACAGATGTAGGGTTACAAGCTTTCTTCCTGAAAATATTCAGATTTGACTAGGACAAGGACTCTGAGCTGCGGTTTTTTATTTGTTATTGATCATGAACAACCCTGGGCTGACATTTGGTGGGGTAGTGGAATTTTTTCTCTGGTGGGAGCATAAGCCACAAAAGAATACAGCTGTTACATTGCATGTGCAAGAAAGAAGGGTGCTGAAAGCTGTCCAACCAGTGAGAGAGCCCAGGTGGGACTTCAGGAATACAAGGGAGGATGGGAAGGGAAATAGACCAAGGATTTGCCATCCAAATCAATTTTTCAGCCTGCAGGACTCTCCGATTCTATAGGCAGGAGCCAAGAATCCAGAGATCAATTCCAGCACATATGCACCACATTTTCTTCTGCTAGACTTTGCAGGCATTTTTGTTTGGTTTGGTAAAGTTTTTGTTGTTGTTTCCTTTTCTCTCTTCCTGGCTCTGCTCACAATGCAGAGCTCTCTCTGTAAAAGCTTGCACCATCCATCCCAAATCAAACAGCAAAAGATAAGCTACACCCATGCTCTGTGATTAGTATTTATAGCGCACTGCACCCATCCAGTAACCAACTTACCAATGCATCAGCCTGCAGTGAGCATTTACACCTGAGGATTTGCAGACAGAGACCTCTCTGGCCTGAATGAAATAAAATGAACCTCCCTTCTCTGCAACCTGCCCAGACTGGCAGCAACAAGGAACAAATTGCTTCTCAAGAACAAAAGCCTCCCTCCTTCCCCAAGCCTGCCTGTTTGTGTCTCGGTAAGAGCAACCCTCAGCCCATGCCCTTTATAAAGAGCTACAACTGTCCCTCATATCAACCTTTAGCGGGGAGATTTCTCCTCCATGCCCTTCCCTGAATGTTTAACCCTCTGTGTACCAAGGCTTGGAACAGAGACGTGTACTCATGATGTAGGTAATGCAATTCAGGCGCTCAGGGTCTCTGCATACCCACAGTGCTAAAAACTATTAGCATTTCACTGGGATTTAACAGCTGTGCAATTGACAGCTACAGAACCCTGCCCCCAACACTTGGTAATTGACCTAACCACTCCAAGGGGAAGGCTGAGACATTATGCCCAACAGCCTCTGTCACAATGTTTGTAACTTGTCTGCAGCCTAAGGCGATATATTATCGCTGCTGTCCCAGCCAGTTATCATGTGTCTAGTGGAGAGACACATATAGATGACCAGATACCAGGGTGAGAGGCACCTGGCCAACCTGCTGTGCTACACAGATGTGCTCACTAATTGCTGCAAAACATCAAAATCGGAATCTTTCGTTTTGGACTTCAGACTGATACCGTGAATGTGGTGGGGGTTGGGGCTTTTCCTCTTTAAGGATAAATGCAGGTTCATGAGGCAGGCTCGTTCCGTGTTAATTACTCAGTGGCTGCGTCTAGACTGGCAAGTTTTTCCGCAAAAGCGCCCACTTTTGCGGAAGAACTTGCCAGCTGTCTACACTGGCCGCTTGAATTTGCACAAGAACACTGACGATCTAATGTATGATTGTCAGTGTTCTTGCGCAAATACTATGCTGCTCCCGTTCGGGAAAAAGCCCTCTTGCGCAAATGTATTTGCGCAAGAGGGCCAGTGTAGACAGCTCAGGACTGTTTTGCGCAAAAAAGCCCCGATGGCAAAAATGGCGATCGGGGCTTTCTTGCGCAAAACCGCGTCTAGATTGGCACGGACGCTTTTCCGCAAAAAGTGCTTTTGCGCAAAAGCGTCCGTGCCAATCTAGATGCTTTTTCATAAATGCTTTTAACGGAAAAACTTTTCCGTTAAAAGCATTTGCTGAAAATCATGCCAGTCTAGACGTAGCCAGTGAGAGACCAGAGACATTAGCTTCCCTTCAATGCTGGGGTTTTTGAGCCTCACTGAGGAACTTAAAAAAATATCCAGGAATAATAAAAGGATGAATAAAAACGAGTGGTCCCATGGCACCTTAGAGACTAACAAAAATACATAGACCCAGGAGCTTTCCTTGGGCAAAACCCACTTCCTCAGATGAATTGGAGTGGAAATAACAGAAACCAAGAGGTTTATATAACAGCAGAAGTACCTGTCAATTGTAGGACCCCTGTTAATGAGTCTAATTAAGTGGGCCGGATGTGTTCCATTTACAGCTTTTGATGTGAAAACGTGCATGTTAAAGGCAGGAGAAATTGGCTTTGTAGTGCGCCAACCAGTTAATGTCTTTATTCAAGCCCAGGGTGACAGTGTCAAATCTGAAGATGAATCCTTAGGAGACTAGTACTACGGTAAGAAAATTAAAGATTTGATCTTCAGAAGTTCCAGGAAGAGCGGTTGTAGGCAGCTGGCAAATGGGAGCGACTGAGGACGATGGAAGAGCAAACCCTGTAAAAAAGGGAAAATAAATGGGCTTCTCTGATGGATTTCCTGCCTTTTGTCTCTGTCAGGGAGGTCATTAAAGCCCTGAAACTGCGGGCTGTTTTGCAGCGGCTCCCCGCAGCTCCCGGATTCTTGTCGCCTCCCACCGGGTGATCTTTTTTTGGAAAACGATTCTTGTCCTCCCGCCCTCGCCCCTTCACCTGCCAGCTCCTCCCGGCGAATACTCAGGTTGCAGGCTGCTCTCTCCCTGCCCTCTGGTCTCACCCGGTTGCCAGGCCAGGCTAGTCAGAGCCGGGAACACAGCCCCACCAGACAGATCTCCCCGCTGCCGGTCCATGGGATGCTGCAAGAGGCTGCACCCCTCCCCTCCCCTCCCCGCAAGGCAGCCCGGGGGCTGAGGCCGGTGCCGGGTGGGGAGCGCACGGGCTCCTGGAGAAGTTTCACGCGGTCCCTGTGTCCCTCCTGCCCGAAGGGGACTCCTAGCCTGGCAAAGTTCCCCTCTCCCGGCTGTGCCCTACCCAGTCCCCCTTCCCCGGCACAACTTCTCCCATCCGTGCCCGGCACCCCACTGCAGCACCCGCCCCCAAGCTATCAGCTAGCGGGAGGGCGACTCCAGGGACTCGCTGGCGGCCTCCCTTCCACGCGCAGCGGTGCGCCCTGGCGCACGGCTGCCCGCGTCCCAGCGCCGCCTGCCTCCTCCTGCGCCCCCCGACGGGCAGGGCGGAGCCATTGCCTCTCCTCGGCCCCTTCGAAGCGCTGTGGCCCGCCTGCCCCTTCCCAGCCCGAGCTGTCCCCCCCTCTCCGCCTCCCCAGAGAGCAGCTCTTTGGGGTTGGGGTTTCAATCCCCCTGCCAAAGCGGCTCCCTTCCCCCCCCCCGCCCGTGTGTGCGCGCGTGCAAGACTCCACTCCGGGGCTTTGCGCTCACCAGCGATAGCATCAGTGGTAGGAGGGGACAGCGAGACTCCGGCAGGCTGAGGCTGAGCAGTCAGAGCTGGTCTGCAGGTGAAACCCGGATCGGCCCAGGCAGGCACCGACCGGCGGGGCTGAGCCAGCCGCAGCTTCCGTGGGACCGGCTGCGGAGTCCTCTAAGATGTGCCATGCGCCGCCGCCCCTCGCCCCGGACTGCCAGCTCTGCTTAGCCCCCGGGCGCCGCCAGCCGACCCCCGCTCTCCAGCCAGCCCTGAAGTCGTAGGGTCGCCGCGCGGAACTTGCCGGGAGGCGCTCCCCAACGATGCCCCATTTCTGGCTCGCTCTCAGGGGGGCGCTTGTGGAATACTGGGCCGGGCTCCTGCTTTGCCTCTTTGGGATTCGCGGCGCGCATGGGATGCCCCATGTCATCCGGATCGGTAAGAGCCGCGGCTCTGGCGCCTCTTTGGGGACCTGGGGGAGGAGGAAGGGGCGTAGGGGGCTGTTTGCCCTCTGGGGGGGCTGCTTGAGGGGCGAGGGCTTGCCGCGATTTCTGGGGCTCGCCAAGTGCACTTTGCAGAAGGACGCGCCCCAAGCGCCCTGGGGGAGAGCCCGAGACCCACAGAGGAGTTGGACTTCTCTGGGCGGCTGGGGAGAAGGATGGAGAGGGACGGGGAGCGCGGGGACGGGGTGTCAGCTGCCTGCTGCTGGCACACACGGCGCTAACTCCAGCGTGCGGCTCTGCCAGCAGCGACGGGGCGGGGAGCGGGGCCAGGCGAGCGCCGGGTCTCCAGGAGGCAGGGGCGGCGTTTGCGGAGATGCGGCGCGATACCCGCTGCGCTGGCTTGTGGGGACTGAGGCGGCCAAGCTCCAGGAGGCAGAGTTGACCCCCGTGACGCCTGCAAGAGGGGAGCTGGCCGGGGGGCAAGCGGGCGGGACAGCCCCGCTCCGGTCCAGGCAGCGGCACCTCCCCGCCAGGGGGAAAGTTTAGACAGTGGCGTCTCCTCTGCTCTGTGGCGTGGAGGAGGGGAGGGCTGGGGGGTGCCCGGAGCTGGAGAGGGGCTGGGTGCACACGTGGGGGCTGCGGGGCGGTGTCCTGAATTCGGATTCCCCTTGATTCTGGTTGTTCCGAAGCACTGAAAGGACAGGGGCTGTGAGCAGGGGTCCAACTGGGAAGTGCAGCAACCCCTCTCCCCCACTCCAGACACACACATTGGCTTGGATGCAGCTTGCCCCTGTATTTTCTAGGCTGAGGCGGGAAGGGGGCAGAAGGGCTGAGGCAGGAGGCGCGGCGGCTGCCACTGACTCTGGCCACACGGACCCGAAAGCCAGACAGCGCTTCCCGGGAGCCAAGTTTGTTGGGTGGAGAAGCCTGAGCTGATGGGGGAGTCCACCGGCTCACCAGTGGCCCCTAAAGGCGCTGCCCAGCCAGGCCGGGGAGAGTGGCACAAGCAAGCCGTCATGAAAGCTGCAGTTCTGAAGCATGTGACTCAAGGAAGGGGCTGGTCTCTCTCGGCTCTTAACTCGCTGGGCCTTGCGCACTGGCATTGGTTGGGTTTGTGGGTTGGGTTTGGTTTGGTTTTGGCGCAAAGTCCCAGGGCATTGCTCCCTGCCGAGGGTCCTGAGAGTTTCCCCAAATGTCACTCATCCCTGGTGGCTGCCCCGAGGGCAGTGGAAGGAGGACACCAGAGATGAAGACAGAGCGGGACAGCATCTTACTGACCCACATGCAGCGTCACAGCTGCCCTCCCCCCCTGTCTGTAAGAGGAACAGGGTGTGGTGCTGGACCCACAAACACAGCTCTGCCATTGGCAGGAGAGGCAGCTCCTTTGCCAAGTGGAATCCCTCCCCCTAGGGCATGGTTCCAGCGGCTGAGGGACCCAGCCCATCCTCTGGACTAAGGGCCTCATGCAAGGAGCACCTGCTGCTTCTGGGAATAAGCCACCATGGGCAGGTGCATCCAGACGCGGTGCCTTGTGCCTGGTCACTTCATCGCGGATACAGCTGGGGGGATGCTGCAGGGTCAGGGCCTTTTGCAGCTTTGCCTGCTCACTACATCCACGCTGTGTGGGGGCTCCCCACTGGGGAAATCCTTGGTCCTGTGGCCAGGTTGCGCACTGGGGAGGCCCATCTGGGAGGGAGCTCCCCAGCCGATGCTCTGTGAAGGGATGCTCTGTTACCACTGCCACAGCGCCACAGTGGGGGCTCGGCTGTGTCACTGCAGATCTGCAGCTCTAGAATGCTCCTCCCAGCTAGGGGGGTGGAAACTCTGGCAGCACAGGGGAGGGGTGGGGGGTGCAGACACCCCTGCATGGGCCCCATGTTTCCTCAGGTCTCCATCAGGGCCTGTGGAGCAGAAGTGCGTCATAGCTAGCCCGACAGTCCTTACTCAGGTGACATTCCCACCCCAGCCCATGGGAGGGGTCAAGCATCTCAGATTCCAATCCTGCAGCTGGATATGCTTGCACTGGAGAGCAGGGATCCAACCTTAAGTTGCTCTAATTGCGGCCCCCAGGGCATTGCAAGTTCCAACTTGTGATCAGCTTAGAGCCACTGGATTCTCCATGGCCAGGCACCCAGTGCCGTCTGTCGACCTGCCAAAGGGGCTGTCTGATGCTGTCATTCTGACTTGCGATTTAAACCCCGGTGCAAAGGACTTCATAAGGTGCAGGAGAGTGGAAAATCAGGCCTGGTCATTTGCCCCACAGTGGCTTGCCCTGTCATCTGCCTGGCTCACCAGAGCTGCAAGCTGCCCCGTGATTTGCTCAGCAGCCGTGTGAGATACCCAAGCAGAGGCTTGGAGGAGTCATTGGGTGGGGAAGGTGCTTAGCACCCTGGAGAATTAGGACCCTCTTCTTGGGACCTCGCCGTGACACAGTCGAATCCTTCAGCAATAGACTCCAAGGCCGAAGGGCCCCAGCTTCCCAAGAAAAGTATTTTCTGCTGGTACTTGAAAAGACTCCAGGCACTTGCAGCAAGAGCAGAGAGGAAAGGGACACTTGACATTTAGACGCTATTAAAAAAAAATCATGAACCTTGCACCTGGATTGTTCTTACTGGCGGAAACACCGCAGATCTGATTAGGCTTTGCCCTGCCCTCCCCTACTCCAGTGCCAATTGCTGCCGGGCACAGCTTTACACTCACACTAGCCAGGTATAAATGACCTCACTTTGGGCAGTCTGACCTTCCTTCCTTGCCCTGCCTGCTGCTCCTGTCAGTGTTGTTAAAAGAGTTGATTGGAAAGAGCTGTTTTTAATTTTCTAAACTTAAAGCCCCCCTCTAGCCGAGGGTTAGCTCAGTTTTGGTCAGTGAAATAGGAAATTCTACAGAGAGGCAACTAAGGAAAGCTAGAAATGCCTTAGCGCCACGCTTTTAAGATCGGCATTGTGTTTCCCTCCCGTTGGGTTCCGCTGAAAAATGCAGATTTTTCTCTCTGCATTACTTGGCCTGTCAGTTTGTGCCCAGCTACGCCAATCCCAAATTCTGATTTTCATGAACAGAATACATTGGGACATGGAAAACACTTTTGAAGGAAGTAGCCTTTGGGCTTTAAAACCAGTCAGGTTTGGCTTCAAACGAAACTGACAATTGAACATATGCCATTTGAATTCTAGGGAAAGCATCCAGGACAAGGAAGGGAAGTCAGAAAGTGCATGCACTCTCAGACCCTCCTAACGGGGGAAAGGAGGGAGGGAAGAGATCGATAATGAAGAAAATTAATACCTTTATTTTTTATTAAATGGGAGTTTGCCCCAGCTTTTTCAGGAGCTATTTGAATTTTATGTGATCCATCAAATATTTTCCAATGTTAGACATAAATGTCTGAATAGATCTCTCCAGTCCGGGGGCTGGATTCAGAGCCCAGTAATGCCAGGGTAGATCCAGAATAACTTCCCTGACTTAAGTTGAATGACTCCTTATTTGCACCAATGCTACTGAAGAGAATTTTGCCCCCAGTGGTTTGTGATAGACTCCGGGCATGAATATAATCAATGAGAACACTCTTTGTAGTAAGTGCTGCTCTTGATAAAAAGTATTTGCAGCGTCATACCCCGGATGTAGTAAAAGCTGCTGCTCTGACTATGTATAATATGATTAAGCTATTTTAAACAGCATATTTATCTAGCCTTTCTTTTTCATTAAAAAAGCAGCAGCTCTCTTCATGAGTGATCCACGAGAATTTGATGTCCTCGTGCAATGGCTGAAGTTACTAACCGTAACAATGCAAAGTGTCATTCCTGGAGATGATGTCACATGCAGGATTTCAAGCGTTTACTGCTTTTGATAAATGAATTTCAGGGGCTGTGCTGTATCAAAATGTCTTCAGAAACTACCCAGAATTATGTCCCTACAAGACCAGAAAGCAAAACATACGTAGATATGAACCAGACAATATGAACATAAGACTAATTATAAATAGCAATGTATAGGAGGGACAGTGAGTGGTAGAACGTAAGCCATTATTTTAATGTTTGCATTTTTTGGTTGTCTGATTGTTTTTTATTATGTAGCACCAGCATTACATGTGTCTTGATCCCAGTCCAACTGCCTTCTGTACATGGGGCATCCTACCAGCTTTAGTGGATTACTGCAGTGAATAAGGGCTGCAGGACCATACCCTTTTCTGAAGTGCTCTGGGATATGTAGATGTAAATTATTTGAACTTGTACTTTCATTTCTTAAATTGTCACCCAACATAGATACCAGATTTCTTTCTCTGCATGCAATTGTGGGGAGCAATTTCCTTGAATTTTCTGAACATTTCAAAGAATATTCATTTTTCTTCAGCTTTACATTTTTTGTTACTAAGATTACATTTTTCTTTTGATTTATTTCTGCAGATTGTTACAGTGATAGTAGGGCCCAATCCTGTGTCACTAAAGTCAATGGGTATTTTGTCAGTTATGATGCTAGCAGCAGGATTGGGCCTTGACTGAACTTTTAAAGTAACAGTCTTAGATAGCTGAATTATAGGGCTTTCTCTCTTATTTCTCTTTTGTAAATTGTATCAGGTAAGGGAAGAGGTCAGGGCATTGATTGCTTGGGTGATTTGCAAGTAACACAGGAGAGAGAGGCAATTGGATTGTAGCTGGCGGGGGAAAATGATCATTGATTATTTTATATAAATACATAGAAAATAATTTTGGTGCATAATTATTATTCCCTGTGAGATAGGCTTTTTCCGGGCTCATTATTATTGTGTGCCTGGGATATTTTTAAAACCAGATTTCTAGCTGCAGCAAAGGGAGTTTTATTTTTTTAAACCTCCCAGATTTGCCTACGCTAAAGAGATGTTTTCCAGCAGCGATCTGTGAAGGCTGCAGGAGATAGTTCTTAGAAAGGCTGGTCAAATATGATTCTATATTGCTCTGGCTTAATTAATAGTTTGGAGAAATTTTTGTTTCAGTGAGAGGTTGAGGGGAAGAGCTGAATTTAATTATTATAAGGCCATCGAATGAGGTATGAGAGGTTGCAAGGTTTGTGCCTGTGTTTTGGTAAATATTGTCATTTTTAGACCCCAGACCAGTAGATAATGGTTTGCATTCAGGGGAGTTCCTTGCCAGGGTTGCCAGGTGTCTGGTTTTGAACTGGACAGTCCAGTATTCGAGCTTTCTGTTCGGGAAACAAATTGAGAAAATATAAATGAGAAAATATAAATGTCCGGTATTTTCTAAATAAGCTGTAATGTAGATTGTGATGTAATGTCAAGTGTGTCCAGTATTTTTGTTGAAACCATCTGGCACGCCGATGAATCCTTGCCCTTAATCCAGGGTGTATTTCGGACAGAGATCAACCCCATTCATACTTCTATCATGAAAGACTCTAACATCTTATTTACATAGTTCTTTTGTATAAGCCACTTCTAATCCTACACACACACACAGACCAAGGGCCAGGCTCCAATTAACTCCAGTTTTCTGCTCATGGAGCCCCGTTGGCCTCAGCGGTGCCAGATACACTGGTGCAAGTGAGATCAGACTCGAACCCATGCAGTTTGCGGCAACTCTCCTGAGCCTGTGATGACTCAGAGTGTCCCTACAGCCGAATGGGCCCAAATGCTTGTCTTTGAGTTTGGGACTTGCTGAGTGTAAAACAATGAGAAATTTCTTTCAGTGACTGGTGAGGCGATGAAACATTGGCGTGTAGGAGCAGACAGAAGCTGAATGAAGATCAATATGTTTTTTTCACCCCCTGGAAGCAAATAGCGTTAGACAAGTGGCTTCCTGCCACCTGGGACTGCCACACAGACTTAGAAAACATTAACTTGAGGAATCTTCCCTTCCAGCATTTCATTCTTTAATGGGAGGTGTAAAGAGAAAGACCTGAAACCCGAATTCAACTGGGCTGAGTTAGCACCCGTGAGTCAATTCCAGCCTGACTGCTAAATGCACCTTGGCCCTGGTTCTAATCCATGAACACGCCTGGTGTAAATCTGGAATGTCTC
Source organism: Rafetus swinhoei (assembly GCA_019425775.1). NCBI lineage: Eukaryota > Metazoa > Chordata > Testudines > Trionychidae > Rafetus > Rafetus swinhoei. Next base: position 11,197,163 of record JAFJHL010000300.1, read on the forward strand.
TTCAGAAGTCAGTTGAGTGACTTCCAGTTTGCAAAGGGGTAAATGAGCCCGAACCTGGTCCCCACTTATAGCAACCGGAGGCGCAAGCCTTCTCAAGACAATTGGGATTCTCTGCTTTTTTTCATGTTGCATTTTTTTGCACGTTAAGACTATAAAAAAACCAACCCCGACTTTGCCGCTTTTGTGGCTGTTTCGGTACTTCCAACACTATGGACCCATTGTTCCAGTTTTTTATGGCTCAAAAACCCCCACGTATTTATTGAGTTTTATTTCGGGTCACAGGACCCTTTGTAGCAGGGAGCACATTTTTAGTAATTTCAGCAGGAAAGTACAGGCAGCAGTGTAAACTAGGGGTGGCAGCGGCATATTCCTTCTCAATACATTTGAATAACAACATTACTTCTTTACGGCAGAGAAGTCTAATTATTTGCTCTCAGCTTCCTCCTGGGAACTTCATACAGGCTATTAAGATGAAACATGACAACCAACCCTAGTTAAACACATGGGTGGGAATACAGCTGAAGTAAATATAACAGACCTGGGTGCTGCCGCAGCTGCTTCCTCCAATGAAGCAGACCTACTCTCCAGACTGGGTGTGCGCTGGTCCATGTGCACTTTTGCACAGAGTGTAATTTAATAGGCTTCTGTAGAATTGAAATGAAGCAGAGGCCATGGATAGACTCTGCATGGGGTGAGTTTCACCACTCAGTCCTTAATGGTAATGGGGCCATTAACTCTGGTACCTGGCTCCATAGGGTCTGTCATGAATGCCCTGTAATAAAGGCTGGATTGTTAATTTCATGCCTTGCCACCTACTGTTTTCTACCTGCTGTGCAAACCCCGCCTTCTTATCTTGATTTCTCCTTCTCCGGACTCTTTCTGTTGAAAGAACTAAATGAGGGTTGATTTTTAAACCCTCAGCCCACTTATGAGAAGACTTAAAAAGCCCTTTTTGATTCAATAATGCACAGAGCAAGAGTAAAACCCAGCCAATCTATTGCAAAGCTGTCTCTCGCTTTTCTTTGCAAACTGAGCACCTCTTTAACCAGGATAAGGAATTGCATTAAGTTAACCACGCTGAATAAAATATGGGCTTGCCCCATGATACTCAGTTGTTGCAATATTGCTAAGAAACTGAAAAGGCGGCAGCATTAAAAGAGAACTGATGTTTCCGAAGTGCTTATTCTCTCATTTCAGCAGAGGGCAGTGTTTTTCATTTACAAGTCAAGTACTTTATAGGTATAGGGAAAAAAATATTTCCAGCTATCTCTTTCCTTCTAGCTGTTGCATGTTGCTTTTTTATATTAGCCCACAGCAAATTTCCAAGCATCTGCATGGAAGGGCTCTGCCAACCTAGGTAGACTACAAGTTCTCTGAGAGAAACATAATATGAAAAAAAAAAAACCCCACCCCATCCCAGATTGCATAGACTGTTGGTTGTGAGCGTTAAGCCTAATAATCCAGTGCACTGTATTTTCCCTCTTCTGTAATGCATTCCTCTCTCTCTCTCTCTCTCTCTCTTTTTTCTTGGCTAGCGGTTTAATGTAATGCAGTCTAGACAGGTTTTTTTCTTTGCCTTCTCAGTGCATAGACTGGTCAGAATCTCTGTGCAACATAGATAACAGCTAGAAATCATCAGAGCCCAGTTTTAAAAACACACACACACAAACCCAGGAGGAATTCAGCCGCTGAAAACAAGGTTAAAAATGTGTGCTACTCGCAGTGTTGCCAAATGGAATAAATGTGGAGTCAGGAATAAGGGATTTTTGCTGAAGCAGACACGGCTGAGTTTGATCCTAAAGCTGTTTGTATCTAAGTTTATGGGGACTCTGCATCGGCCTCTGTTTGTTCTTCCATGGAGGGATTTTGGTGATCCGTGATCACACATAGTGACTTGCTCCCTGTCTTAAAACACACGAGAATGTGAGCTCTTTGAGCAAGGCCTGTCTTTTATTGTGTTTGTGCAGCACATACCTTGGCCTGGCGGGGCCTCTGAGTATCACTGCAATGTTTAATGACAATAATGAAAAGGTGTTTGTTAGCCTGGATATTCAGTCAAATCCAAAGGTGACATCACAATCTGGAGAGCTTTAACCATGGGGGAAGCCCAGTTCCACTCTGCCGCTTTAGTCTGATGACAACATTCTACATACATTCCACTTATTTGGGATTTTCTTTTCTAACCCCCTTTCCAAATTCTCTGTCCCCAACTATTTCTGTGCAACAACAGTGCCCCGTTAAGTCACACGCCAGCAGCATCCAGAGTAGGGATATTAAATATCGGTTAATTGAATAGTCGATTAACCTCATGAATTCCTATCGATTAGTCGCCTATTCTATAGTCCCCGGGGGGTGAGGCTGGCAGATATTGTATTCTGGTCTCACTCCCGAGGAGCCCCCTGCCATTCCACACTGTTGCCTCTGAAGCAGCAGCACAGGGTGCCAGGTGGGAGCTGGTCAGCGAGGGAAATCAGTTTAAAAACCAGCTCCCCTCGCAGACCGGCGGCCTGTTGTCCTGTGCTACTGCCTCTGATATAGAGGCAGCAGCCTCTGTTGGGGGCGGGGCCTGAGCTTCTGGACCTGGTGCGAGCCGGAACTGAGCCAGGCTGCCTGTCCACCCGGCTCCTAATATACTTTAAATGCAGAGCTGCAGCAGGGGTAGGTCCCGGACCCGTTGCAAGCCAGGGCCAAGCCAGTCTCCTGGCCAGCCTGCTAAAAAATGTACGGGTGGGGTGAGGGGAAGGAAATGCGTAGTCTATAGCATTAACCTATAAACTTTTGCTTATCAGTTAATCGGTTAGTGGACTACACTATTACATCCCTAATCCAGATCCCCAGCATACCACACTGTGCAGCTGGGAACAGTCTCCTTTACATTACCATTTTCTTTCTTTAGCTTTCATTGCAGACAGGGAAGTTTCACATGCCCGGTATAACCCGAGATGTTTAATCATCTCTGGTGCATTGACATCCTCAGGCCCAGAGAGATACTATATATTCTGCTACAACCTGATAATTTTACAGCACAAATATACTGCCACAGACAGAGCTAGTTTGTTCCGACAAGGAGAGAAAGTGGCAGTGATCAATAAAACGTAGGATTTTCAGACGTTGCCTGATAGAGCCGGGGCATGAATAATTCCATGACTCAGCTCAGATTTTCTCCATGGATCTACCCAGTTGTTCTTCCTTTGAAATACAGTTTAAAGAGATGCTAAAGCAAACAGCAATTAGCAGTGATAAAAGGCCTCACCACCGTCTCATTATTAAACATGTCTATTACATTAGAACTCATGTACCCCAGGTGGCATCTGGCTCCTATTGTAAGCACTGTACATAAATAAAGACACGCTCACTGCCCCAAAGAGCTTACAGTCACAAGTGTCTTTTCTAGTGCTTCCAGATGCTCCAGTGCCAAGCAAGGATAGTAATAGAGATGTAGCCGTGTTAGTCTGATCTTGCTGAAACAAAAGAGAGGACTATGCAGCACTTTAAAGACTAACAAGATAGTTTATTTATTCCACCAGACAAGAAATCTACTGTACACACTTCTACTCCCTACAAAAAAGAAAAGACAATAAACTTTCTAAACTACTCCACACCACAGGATACTACAACAGCAACTACCTCAACCCACCAGATAATATTATTAACCTCTCTAGCTACAAACTCAACCCAGCAGAGGAGTCTGTCTTATCCCGGGGTCTTTCTTTCTGCCCCATCTCCCCCACCAACTGGATTCAATTTTGTGGTAACCTTGAAGCTTTCTTTCACCGCCTCTGTCTACGAGAATATTTCCAAACTACCAATGAACATCAATCCGACCAACCAGATCCCCTCTATCAACACCAAAAGATTAATAAACCATCTTGTTAGTCTTTAAAATGCTGCATAGTCCTCTCTTTTGTTTAAGCAAGGATAGGTTATAAAGACAGCGATAAGTTTTGGAAATGCCATATGCTCTCCTGCTTCAGGGTATGAGCCCACTTTTAACCAAGGGGGTCAGGAAGGAACTTTATCCAAGGAGCCGATTATCCTGTAGCAGCTACGGTGGGGGATTGAGTTTCCTGCCCCATCTTTGGAAGCAGCTGGTACTGGCCATGGTGGAAGACGGGATAGTGCACAAGATGGACCCCTGTGCTCAGCCAGTCTGGCAACTCTCATGTTCCTGTGTTTAATGAGGCAGAACCTGTCTGGGATGTGAATGCCATGCTAAGAGATGGGCTTTCTTAGGTCATGTCCCACGTGGAGTGAAGAATAGACCCTTCGGCACAGCATACTGTGCAGAGAACAACCCTCCCCTTTGTTCTTCAGCAGTTTGTGGTGACATTCAAATGCAGCCACTGCAGCGCGGTATCTTAGACTGGAGATTTCCCGCCAGCCATTCCCTTCCAGTCTGTGCCATTTATCTACCTCCCCGTGACTGACTGCCCCCGTGCATCGGCTCTCTGGGCAGTGTCCTCTTGCCCATTTGCCTGAGACAGTGAGCGGCAGGCACACCCTGAAATAAGCCATTTGCGCGTGAAGCGAAACTGCGCGGGAATGCCGGGAGCTGCTGGCGGGGCTGCAGCTTCCTCATTCCCTATCTCCTGGCTTGTACTGCTGGGGAAATGAAGTGGGGAAAGGGGTCTTACTCCGCATGGGGGCAGGCCAGCACAAAGCTGCAAACACCCTTTAGTTTGGTAATAGAGATGTAGCCGTGTTAGTCTGGTCTAGCTGAAACAAAAAACAGGACTCTGCAGCACTTTAAAGACTAACAAGATGGTTTATTAGGTGATGAGCTTTCGTGGGCCAGACCCACTTCCTCAGGCTGGAGCAGCTCCCTGCTTGCCACAGGCAGAGGGCTGATTCAGGCCCGGGGGATACACCATGGACAGGGGCTGTCCAGAGCAGCCCTGTCCCCAGTGAGCCCAGGTGCATCTCAAGCAGGGGCTGCTCAGGTGGGGCTGGAGCAGCCCCTGCCTATGGTGGGGGGGGGGCACGCTTCAAACCCCCCACCCCTTCTTTAATCTATTAACCAGATAAACATCACGTTTAACTGGTTAACCAATTAAATGAGATTTTACATCCCTATTAGTTCCTCCTCCAGTCCCAAGGGCCGAAGTCATGGCTAGAACTTGGGTCCTCGGGTAATTTGACTGCATATCCATTCTGCTGTCAGAAAGAATGAAACCAGTGCATTCTTGCTGGGTTAAGGTGTTTGTGCTTTAGTTGCAAAAGGCCAGCCTTCCTGGGCAACTGGACCTTTCTATTCTGCTTGCAGGCTCCCTGAATCCCTGAAATGTGCCCCTAAATCCCTGAAATTAACATCAGAATCTGGAGTCAGAAACGGAAGCAAGTTTTTTTTTTCAGTTGATGCTTTAAGCGTTGCTCATTTGGTTTTAAACATTCAGGGAGGTAGTGTCACCTAATGGATAGGTACTAGACTTTGGCTCAGGAGATGGGGCTTCAGTATGTGGCATTGCCCTGAGCGACCTTGTGCATGCTACTGCATGGCTCCGTGCCTCAGTTTCTCCATCTCCAAAACTGAAAAAGGATGCTGACCTCCTTGCTAAAGAGCTTTGAGATCTGCAGAGAAAAAGGTGCTGTGATATAGCATATTAGTCATACGCCATTTATATATATTATACTGTAGGCCTTTGTGTCCGAATAGTTCTGAGATGAATTATTACGCATGAAGGATGCACAGTTCACATCTGAGCGCTGTCAGGTTTTAAATGGAACATTGGGATTATGTTAATTCTCCTGGAATCTTTTATCTGGTGCCTGATGCTGGAAGCCTATCCGTTACTGAGCTTTATTAAATTGTTTTCTACCATCACATGTGAATCAGGGCAGCTGGCAGGGGATGCTCCGCTGGGCGGGGACTCCAACTTGCTGAAGAAGCTAAAAACCACAGGAAGGGTGGGGGCAGAGTCATTCGGAAAGGGCTGGGGAGACTCCGAGCGCAGGGCAAATGAGAGGTTTATACAGTTCTGTTCAGAGCCCTGTCAGGTAATGAGGGTATGGGCAAAAGCAGGAGAAGAGAATGTCCCCCCGGTGACCACACAGTTTAAAATAATGAGCTGGAGAGGGCTCCTGTGGGAGCACTGGATGAAATTGTGAAGCCGTTGGCACAAAGCGTAATCGAGCTAAAGTAAAAGAAAGAAAAGGAGGAAGATACAAGCTGCCTGGCTGCCTGAACAGAGGTTCCCAATGAGTGGGAGGTGATGGTGTCGGGCATTAGAAAAGAGCCAACCGTACAGGGATTGCAGAGTTGAAAAGACCACGGCGAGCTGAGGTGAAGGGGCAGCGCCACTGAGAAAAGCGGCAAGGAGCTTTGCTGCACAGAAAAGCTGGAGAAACCTGGACTCTGTATCCTAGGGATAATTCGTTCCTTTAATCCAGGAGCATCAAGGGGCAAAGGCCGGCAGGGACAGCCCCAGGGAATGCTCCTCCCCCACCCGCCAGTGTATAGATGGTGGGAATGGCTCTGTGCTGGATGGGGGCGAGGGGAGGTACACCCATGGTGCTCTGCACTTTGGCTATTCCGGTTGTCTAAGTACAGCAGCCTCTGGGGCTCCACGAGGCCCAAGATTTGGGAGGTGCAAAGGTGGTTAAAGTTCTTTTAGCCTGCAAGCCTGCTGGGCTGTGTCTCCTGAGAGGCCCTGCTCAGAATGCTGCCCCTGTTCTTGTCTGCACTGACTTAGACAGTGGCAAGCCCTTATCTTCTTTCATTCTGAGATCTAGACGGGGAGGATTTATTGGCGATTCCCCAAGGAATGTAACCCACCGACTGAGAAGGCCCCAGTCACATGACTCTCTAAATACAGGAACTCCTCACTTAACATTGTCCCGGAGAACGTTGTTTCAGTTACGTTGCTTATCTATTAGAGCATATGCCCATTTAAAGTTGTGGGATGCTTCCTTGTAACGCCTTTGGCTGCCTGCTTTGTCCACGACTTGCAGGGTTTTGTAGAATAGCAGCCTGTCCTTGTGGGGGGGTTGGAACCAGGGTGGAACGGCAGCCCCTCATCAGCACCCCTAAATTCCCTGTAAGGTATGTGGCTGGGCAGCTGCAGTTCAGCTGTCCCTCCCCCCGCCCTGCTGCCCCTGCCCTCTGCTTTGGAGCCAGAAGCAGCACGTGGGGACCTGTGCCCCAAACACCTTGGGTGGGAAGGGCAAGAGACCAGCCAGCAGCTGGTGGGGCCAGAGTCCCTGGGCACCAGGGAGTGTCAATGGAGGGGGGGGTGGCGCGGGCAGCAGGGGTCCAGTGATGGGGGAAGTGGAGCAATGAGGTACCAGCTTGCTCTGCTTTCCCGGCACGTTGCTCGGGGGAGGGGGCGGGGCCAGTGGGAAGTGGAGTGACGTGGCTGGGGGAGCAAAGCGAGCCAGGGCCACGTTGCTCCACTTCCTCCACCGCTGCCGGTGAGTGCGGAGGGGCCAGACCCCTTGAGCAGGTGCCAGACTCCCGGCCCTGCTAGTTTTCCAGGCTGCCTTGCTCGGGTGATGGGCTTGGGGCGAAGAGGCCGGGCAGGGATGGAGGAGGGTTGTCCTGGTCCCCTCTGTCTCCCTTCACCAATCGCTCCTGCTTGGAGCTACTCCCAGGAGTCTCCCCCCATCAAGCCCCTCACTCCCTATGCCATGTCCACAAAGCAGGGTATCACAGCTACAGAGTCCTGTGTCTGGACTTCGGGGCCTATTTACAAGGACAATGTACATGAAGTGGGGCCAGCGTACTTAAAAGGGCAATGCACGTCTCTGCCTCTTTCTCTCTCTCACACACATGGGTGGTGGGTGAAGGTAGGGCTGGGGGAGGCAAGCCCCCAGCTCCTTCAGCCCCTCCCTTTCTGCCAAGGCCCTGCCCGCATGAGAGCCAAGCCACCTCTCCCCCCCCCCACACACACACCATGGGAAGGTGGGACAGCATGCTGTGTCCATGTGTGCCACCCCAGCACGGGGAGGGGAGGAGGGCAGGCAGGCACTTGGCCCCCAGCCTCCTTGGCCATGGAGCACAGAGACGACAGGTGGTGTGCAACTCCAGTCCTCCTGGCCCCACAGTACAGGGAGGGAGGAGGGTGCACGACCGCAGCCTCCTCGGGCCCAGGAGTTCTGGGAGGGATGGCGCTTGAGGGCAGCAACGCTCCACCCCCAGGCGTTCTGGGGGCAGAGTGTGGGCCGGGCCAGACTGGTGATTTGGGAAGGCAGTGCCCTCCCCTGCCTTGCATACCCGCCAGCCATTCACACACAGTGTGTGTGTCTCTGTCCCTCACACACACACACACCCCTTGGCATGGTGCAGCTGCGTATGCACCGACCTGAGGGGAGAGTGGTGCACTCCAGCAGGAGAGGTGTGGGTTCATCATGGTGTTCTGTTTCTGCAGGGAAGTGTGTGCAGCCACTGCCCTGTGTGCATTGTGTTTCCTTCCTCCGGCCTCAGTCCAGGCTGCCTCTAGACTAAAGTGTGAGGCTATACTAACAACACGTTAACCCTTGAGACCTCAGACGAGTGCTAACTCATCATTCAGCAGTAAAACATTCCCCGGGAAATATTCCACCCTCTGACTCCACCACCTCCACCAAGTTTCACAGCCCCCTCTGCTGTGTGCAGTGCTACATTGTTTAAAATTGTTGAAGACATACACTGTACATGCCTCCTTTTGTCTGCTGAAAAATATTCCCCGGAACTCCCCTTGATGGGGAAATTAAATTTGCGTCATGTTGTTTCACTTACAATAGCACTTACAAAAGCAGCATTAACCGCCACCATAAGGGCGGAGTGACTGTAACAATATACAGTTCTGAAGGAAACTCAGTGGGGAAGATGCAGGGTTAAAAAATGGAGACCAAAGAGTATTCCCAGATGGTGAGCATTTTAGGGCTTATATGACCCCTAGAATAATTGGGCCCTGGCCCCCCATCCCTCCAGGGGCATTTGGGCACAAGCGCAGCATCACTAGTTCATAATAGCTTGCATGAAGCAATGGAGAAGGAATGCTATGTGAAACCAAATGGGCTTCCTGCCGCCTCTCCTTGTTTGTATTCCTAGTGGCTTATGAGGGTCATCTGTATGTAATTCCTTTGTGGGGGAAACAAGATGTCACTGTCTGGCAGCAGTGCAAGATACCCTAGCTCATTAGATCAGGAAAAGAATCTAGGCCATTACATATTACAAACGTATGTCTTCCTTCATGGTCTGACAAACTGGAAGGTTTGTCAAACCAGCTGCCATATTCTCTCCAAAGAGGCAGATGCTTTTCTCGCGAGGTGCATTAATCCCCCTTTATCTCAGCTCGGCTGATTTGGTCTCAGAATGAACACTGGAAATAAAATAAACCAACTCCCCCAATCTCCCCAAATAAAAATAGGCCTCTTAAAAAAGTTGTGTGGGGAGCCGCTGTCTCTCTCGCCTGCCTGCGCCAGATTTATTCGCCCCAGCACCAGACACAGGATATTTGCATCTTGGACTAACAGGATGAAAATTATTTGTAGAAGTTAATTTATGGCTAGCAAAAAGTGCCAGGGTATTGATGCTGGAGACCCTCTTCACAGTCTCCAAACAGGTACAGGTCCCAGAGAAGGGAATGGGTTGGTGCTCTACTTGTGGGCAACATATTTAATCTTGATTCGCTTTTCTTCTCTTGTAGCTATTGAGACCTTGATTCAGGAAAACATCCCCATTCTAACTCTGGCGTAACTCACCAGAAATCAATGGGATTTATGTACTTTCCTCCTTTCAAGCATTTGCTGAAGTGCTTTTCTGAATCTGGGATTTATATGTCACTTAGCACTATCGGATCTCAATGCTGACCACCTCTTGGGACATCCAGTCTTCTGATAGATTTGGTGAGTCTGATCAGTTGGAATGAGCCTTCAGTCCTGAAATCTGCTTAGACTAAATATAAGAATGTCAGTCTGTGCCAGAATGGTGTTTGTGATGTCCAATAAGAACTGGACTGAAACTGTCAGCTCATCTTCCATGGAGTATTGGCTGGTCATTGGGTGATAATAACATTTGCTCACTGCAGCATGGTCTTTATCAAAGAGGGGATTTGGAGGTGAAAAGTCCAACTCTCTGACTGAGTCATGCTAAAAACACCGGTTGTAGTAGAACAAACCCCAAACACTTTTAAAGACCCAAGAGTGAGTGTGAGGAAAGAACAAACATCTGTTATAGACAGTCAAATGGCTGGCTGTCTCTTACAATGGAGCAGTGAGTAAAATACAGAATAACTCACAGATTTAGCTGACTTATAGTGTCTGCTGGGATTGAGTGTCAGACTTGTTGGTTACTTTTTGCAGTAAATTCAGAATACTCAGACGTAAATTGCTTTAAAATCCGCCCCCTGGTTGTGAAATAGACACTTTCCCTGCTAGATACTGCAGCTGTTTGGATACGTATCTGATGTGATTTTTCCTGTGCTTGCAATGGAAGTAGTACGTCATAAGTTGGGCTGATTTGCTGGTGAATGGAAGGCATCCTACGAGCACGTGTTCAGCAAAGAATTTCAGAGTAGATTTTTGAAAAGGCTGTGGGCCAGACGCTTGTCCTGCAAGTGCATATTGCAAGCGGAAATTTGCACCTGCGTTTTTGCATTTGCAAAAGGAATCTCAGGTGTAGAACAGAGTAACTTTAGCTCCACCTGACTGATGTCTCTCCACTGCTGGTGTAAAACTGTACTTGCAAAACAAGAAAACTGGCCTTTTGAAAATGTGGCTTTTAACTCTGCCAGGCAAGGGCAACATGTGCCTTTTTCTGGGGGGATTTGGAAGGGAGCAGTGTTCCCTGTAAGCTGTGTGCTTGTGTGGCCGCTTGGGGAAGATTCAGATGTTGATTAGCAGAGCACCTACAGCTAGCCTTTTTGTTTCCACTGGTGGTGCACATTCATACTTACCTCAGTGCACATTAAAAATTTATTCTACACATGGATGGAAAAAATCCACACCGAGATGGCAAAGATCAGAGGAAACATTGGAAGGGAGATGTAAGTGTTCCCACTGCCAGAAAAAGCTTCCCCTGTAAGTTGTACAGGTGCCATTGTGAAATCTTAAATATCTTTGGTGCAAGTCTCATGTGGGCGTAAATTATTCACCTCTTGTACATTCTGTAGAATGACAGGCCAATAACTCCTCCAATGAAAATTAAACCAGATGAAATCTATTCTTGTTTCTAGGATGATTTGTATCTAGTATGTAACTTGAAAGCATTTTGGAAAATGTAACAAGACACTGGAAGAAGTTTTTTGGTTAATATTCTAATATGTATGCAGGTTCCAATTTCTCTGCTGTGGAGTAGGAAGGAATAATTTTCTGCATGACAGTACAGCCTTAGACATTCCCTTATAGACTCACCCTATGCCTGAGCCCCCTTCCGGTGTTACGGCATGGCTTGTAGAGACCACCGGTGGCATGAGAGTGTTCTGTGTCTATGACCATTCTGTCCTTCATCTGTTCTGACCTTGGCTGTCCTTCTAAGGCTTCCAACAAAGCAGCTGGCTGCAATAGTGACAGCTGTGAACAACTGGACTAAGGTGACCACAAACACATCTCACCAACAGCACCCGAGCAGACAACACATGACCGTTGTTTTTTGTTCACCGCCGAAATGGGTTAGAACTGACCCAATTCCTGGTCTGACTGAAGTCAACAGAGATTTTTCCATTGAATTTAATGGGGATGGGATGAGAGCTGAAGGCATGAGTTCCTGGTTCTGATTTGCTGAACTATTTGGATTCTCTCTTCTGGATCCGAGCATTGGATGGCCGCAATGGATGGTATCAAAGGTGGTCCCCCAAGAAAAAAGAACATCCCTCCATTAGATCATTCCTCTCTAAAATATGCCTGTTACTTCAGCCTTTGGTGTCATTTATTAATACAGGTTGAACCTCTCTAGTCCAGCACTCTAGTCTGGCAACATCCGTGGTCCGGCATGATTTGAGTGAGCTGGATGTCTACTTTTCATGGGCTTGGCCAAGTTTCCCATGGTCCCATAAAGTTTGTTTATAGCCACCAGTCCTGACTCTCAGGGTTCTGTGCTGTTATTTCATGCCAATTTACCCCTAAACGTCTTCTAAGAGCCCAGTAAGCAGTGGAAGTGTGGGTAATTCTGCTGGACAGTATTGTCCTCTTGTAGTCTAGCAAATTCTCTAGTTCGGCATCAGTCAGGTCCCAAGGGTGCTGGACTAGAGAGGTTCAACCTGCCCTGTTGTCAGACATTTGCATTCCCAGACAGCTCTCAAAATGCTGCGATTCCCTTTGTTGCTTTTAAAAAAAAGCCTTTCGACACCCTTCCGATTCCACATCCCGTGAGAGGCAGAAGCGAGCTCATTGCTGACCCGTGGGGCCAACACCCACTGCGGACCCCAGGGCAAGGTGGTAGGGGGTAGCTCTGCACCCCCAGAAGGAGCAGGGCTGAGGGCAGTCAGCCCTTTAGCGCCACCTGGAGTGTGGTTCTGGGCTTCCCCCCCCGCCAGCCCTCAAAGCCACGCACAGCAGCAGTTCAAAGGGGCCCGGGGCTCCAGCTGCCACCATTGCCGCAGTAACAGCAGCAGCGTCCGGGAACTCCACGCCCCTTTGAATGACGGGGCTCCGGGGCAGTTGTCTCCTTCCCCCTCCTATCAGTAGGCCTGTCGCTGACAGTCTAACGATGGCAAGAGGGTGGATGCAGTCAATAGGAGACAGCAGGAAGCCGGGGGGAGACAGTGGTCAGAACTCCCATTGGGGGTAAGCAAGGGAGAGGCTCCTAGACTCTCTTGGTTGGACCCCTTAGTGATAGATCAGCAGGAGGTTTCCTAGCTCAGTTCCACTCAGCCTGCACCCACCGTCTCTGTGTCTCGCCTGGGTTTTGCCTTTTTCTCCTCGCTTCACTGCTGTGCTTGCTGTTCGCTGCCCTCCTTGGTTCCTCCCTGAAGGGCTACCTGCCCCAGGGGGTGGGGGGGGGGAGGGTTGGTGCCCAGGATGAATACGTTCTCCTATTTGAGACCTGTGAGAGCTTGAAGCCTCTGAGCCCCCCCGGGCTGCCTCGCAATCCTTCCCAGGAAGCATCCCATGCTCTCCACTGGCTTCAGTCAGGCCCTCTCGGCAGTGTCCCATTTGCAGCTGGAAGCAGGATAGACTTGGGGCAAGGTAGCTTTGTGTGTCCGTGGTGCTGGCCTAGACCCGCTGTCTGAGGCTGGGAAATACTGCAGCACAAAGTCCTGACTGGGGACCCCAAGGTCGGCCCACATGACTCTGGCGCTCTTCCTGTGTAGTGACAGAATGGTACCTGTGTCACTACGCACCTGCCAGTTAAGAACATACGAGCAGCCAGACTGGGTCAGACCAAAAGCCCATTTAGCCCAGTATCCTGCTTGCCAACAGAGGCCAATGACAGGTGCCCCAGAGTGAACGAACAGAACAGGCAATCGTTGAGTGATCCCCCCCGTCACCCATTCCCAGCTTCCGACAAACAGAGGCTAGGGACACCATTCCTACCCATCCTGGCTAATAGCCATTGATGGACCCATCCACCATGAATTTATCTCTCTCTTTTTTGAATCTTTTTATAATCTTGTCCTTCACAACATCCTCTGGCAAGGAGTTCCACAGGTTGATTGTGTGTTGTGTGAAGAAGTATTTCTTTTTTTTCTTTTAAACCTGCTACCTATTCATTTCATTTTGTGACCCCTAGTTCTTGTGTTATGGTAAGGAGTAAATAACTTTTCTTTATTCACTTTTTCCACACCAGTCATGATTTTATAGACCTCTGTCATATCACCTCCAAGCTGAAAAGTCTCATTCTTGTCAATCTCATATGGCAGCCGTTCCATGCCCCTAATCATCTTTGTTGCCCTTTTCTGATCTTTTCCCAATGTCAAGATGTCTTTCTGGAGATGTAGCGACCACATCTGCATGCAGATACATGCTGCACAATAAAGTTATTCCATTGAAACTCCTCCATTGGTCACACAGGACCAGTGGAGGAAGGTACTTCTGGTACTTAATACTACAGAGAGATGAGGTGATCTTCATCCATGGACACCTAGCAAAAGATACATAGTGATTCACCTTATCAGCTGAGGCTTTTCCTTGCCTGCCTCACACAGTGACTCCTCCCCACCCCCGAATTGGAAGACCAGCTTTGCTTAGCTCAAAAACTTGTACCTTCCATTAAGAGAAGTTGGTCCTGTAAAAGATATTGCCTCACCTGTCTTGTCTGGGACCAACACAGCTCCAACTACACAAAGGCCTGGTCTGTATTAAGAAGTTAGGTCAACCCAGTTCTGTCCCTGGGGCAATGTCTCTACTTGCCAAAGGATCGACATTCTGGTGATTGATCATCAGGGGTTTGATTTAGCCGGTCTAGTAAAGACCTGCTAAATTGAACGCTGAGGGTGCCCCTGTTGGTAGCTTTGTGTGTACTCCTCGCTGGTATTCTTCGCTGTCACAAGGAGTAAAGGAAGTTGAAGAAAGTGTTTCTCCCATTGACTTCCCGCAGTGGTCTGCCCCAGAAAATCAGTGCAAAGTACCTGGAGTTGTGTATCTTGCATCTATTTTCTCCACCAGGGTAGACATGGCCTCAGGGAAGCTGTGTAGTTAAGTCAACCTAATGCCTGGTTTAGAGTTGACAGAGGAATTCTTCACAGAATCATAGGGCTGGAAGAGACCTCAGAGAGTCATCGAGTCCAGCCCCCTGCCCAAAGCAGGACCAATCCCAACTAAATCATCCCAGCCAGGGCTTTGTTAAGCCAAGACTTAAAAACCTCTAGGGATGTTCCACCACCTCCCTAAGTAACCCTTCCAATACTTCACCACCCTCCTAGGGAAATAGTTTTTCCTAATATCCAACCTAGACCTTCCCCACTGTAACTTGAGACCATTGCTCCTTGTTCTGCCATCCCTCACTACTGAGAACAACCTCTCTCCATCCGCTTTGGACCCGCCCTTCAGGAAGTTGAAGGCTGCTATCAAATCCCCCCTCACTAACTTAGCAACTGCCCCTTACGGAGGTAGATTGCCCATGCTGGTTGGCTATCTCATTGTAATGGTGCCGCTGTTGCATTTCAAGTGCGGACAAGCCCCGAGACAGATTTGTAATATTTTTCTCTCTGTTTTTTTAAAAAACACCAACACTGGATTCTTAGTGTAGACAATGATATATTGAATAATCAATTTCCTTATCTACCTAATACTTTGAAGCAATCCATCAGTGTCAGATAATCAATCTAGCCTGTGAAAATGTGTGCGTGTGTTTGTCCTGTGTGTCTTGGTGCATCTTGTCAGGGCAAACGAAGTTTTCATTTTCAAGTTATTCCTTTTTTCTCCCCTAAGGGTTTTGTTTATGGTGCATAAAGGAACATCATGATGTTATATTACGCCTTACAAGTTTTACAGGGCAGGAGAGGTTTATGCGGTATGAATTTAAAGGGCAATGCTATAATGCAAAGGGCAGAGAGACATTCTTAAGCACAGAAGGATACACAGGAAGGTATGGAGATAAATCTAGGCAGATCACCATTGCCAGGTGTCATTCCCGGTTACGGAGAGAGGAGACATTTGGTGTAACTCACGCTCCAGGTCACTCACTCGCATTCTCTGAATCTGCTTTGCTTTCTGGGCCAATTACATTTTTCTCTGCCTGATCTACATCCTCTGCCCTGGCATCTTATCCTGTTCTCCAGAGGGTCTGCCATGCCATGTGCTCCGCGTGCATAGAATTCAGCCCTGTGCAGACTGGTGACCACAATGCTGCACCACTTAAGGCAGGGGTGGGTAATCATTTTTGAAGGGGGGCCACTTCGTGAATTTCAGAAGTGATCGCGGGCTGCCCGGGAAGGAGTGGGGTGTCAGGCAGAAGGGGCGGGGCCTCAGACATAAGGGGTGGGGCCAGGAGACTTTGAGTGCTCCCTTGCCCACAGACCCTGATTAGCCTGTGGGTGGGGGTGCACATGAAGTCTTTGCTCTCGTGCTACTGGGGTGCCCGGTGCATAGAGCGAACCACCAGCTGTTTTGCACATCCCGATGGTTTGAGGAGACTTCCCGTGCTCCCTCTGCCCCCAGGCCAGCCAGGGGCACACACACACACACACACACACACACACACACACACACACACACACACACACACACACACACACACACACACACACACACACACACGAAGGAAGGAAGAAAGAGCAGCAGCATCGGCAGGCGGGGGAGAGGTAGGAGGGAAGCTTTCCCCTTAGTTTGGGAGGCTGGGTAGGGCCTGCAGGGGCAGCAGACATAGTCTCTGGCTTTCCCACCCTGCCCCGGGCTCATGGTTCCCTCTGGTGCCATGTGCCTCTGGTGGGGGGAGGAAACTTCACATGCTCCTCCTGCCCACATGCCAATCAGGATTTGGGGACAGGGGAGCTCATGAAATCTCTCGTTCCCCACCTCTCCCTGCCAGGGGTGCACGGTTCCCTCCTGGCAGGGCCCTTCTGCTCATCCCTGATTTAGCGGGTATCTAGGTGTTGTCTAAGCCTGTGTATTGTATGCAGTGGACAGGAACTGGCCTGTTTCTTCAGTTGGAAAGGCCTCCTTGGACTGTCAGCGGGGTTAAACACTGGAATAAATTGCCTAGGGAGGTTGTGGAATCTCCGTCACTGGAGATATGTAAGAGCAGGCTAGACAGACATCTATCAGGGATGATGTAGATGGTGCTTGGTCCTGCCTTGAGGGCTGGGGACTGGACTCAATGACCTCTCGAGGTCCCTTCCAGTTCTAGTGTTCTATGATTCTAAGACAGCCTGGTCCCCATGTCTGCGGAAAAGTGGGTCAAGAGAATGAACCTTGGGAGAAGGCTAAAAGAGAGAAGCTTGCAGAGAATGAGGGGCAGGGAAAAACGGAGGGGTGGATCTGATCAGAGTGGAGATAGGATGCAAATTCTCCTCATGTTCAAGGCTGCCTGCAGCTGGGATCCTACTTTAGGTCTATTAGAAGCCTCCCTGTAGCCTGGGGTTGGATCGATGCTGCTACGTAGCTGGAGGCCCATCACTGATTTCTTCCTGCTATGGGAGCTGGCCGAGCAGCTGCCGATTTGCAGTTGCGACACATTCACTGGTCATTGCACATGGACCACATTCCATATGGTGAGAGGGCACCCAGCTGCGTGCATGGCTGTGCGCAGAGCCAGCCTGTTCTAGTGCAGTGCACTGAACGCTGTTCTACATGCATGAGGACTTCTTTCTCATTCCCCCTCTGCCATTCAGCTGGTAGGATCCTTGGGCAAAGCACTTAATATCCCTTGACTCTCCATTGCTCTACTAACAAAACAGGGTTACTACTCACAAGAGGACTTGATTCTTTATTTCCACAATTGTGGGGCCCAGCTGAGCATAGTAAGAGACTGTCCCTGCCCCCAAAAGAGTTGAAATAGGCAAGACAGAGGAAAGGACTCATCCAAGGTTGCATGGCAGGTCAGAGCCAGCACCTACTACACTGAGAAATTGCCTCTCCCATTGAGCTCCTTGGGGGATGAACTCCAATTCATCCAGTGCCTTAAAAAATACAACGCGCTATATAACTGCGAAGAATGACGGGAGCCGCATTATATTTATTTTTGCCAAATGCGATTGCAAACACTCTTATTTCTTGTCAGAACTTGATTAAAACTTAAAAGTAGGAGCTCTTGGCAGAGCAAAACTGCCTGCAGCAGATTGGACCCATCTAGGGGATGTGTATTTTGTTCTCTTCTGTGCCTTTTCCTCCCCCCGCCCCCCAAACCCAGCAGATCTGCTGCGTTTTAATTTTCCAACGTCCTCAGGCAGAGGGACAAACAATTATTCATTTTTTCACGCCCCTAATTAAAAGCAGCGCCCAGGAGACAGTGCTCTGCTTCGAGGGGACACGGCAGGTAGAATTCTGTGGAGTCCCAAAGAACAGCGCTTTCTGAGCCTAGGCAGAGTTTTCAGGTGAAATACAGGCCAATTGAGAAACTTCCCCTTGACTTCCAAGAGGGAAGGGGAGGATACCTTTTACCTTAGGTATTCACAAAGCCTCCATTACCACAGTAGCTGAGCCCCTCACAGTCTTTAGCAGCCCTCGGGAAGCAGGGCAGAGTTGCTGTCCCATTGTACAGATGGGGAACTGAGTCACAGAGAGACTGAGCCAGATTTACAAAGGTATTCAGGCACCTGAAGGTTGGACTCAATGGGACTTAAGCTGCTTAGGGGCTTGTGCCATTCCACTAGACCCCTGTCCGCATCATTAGGCCCCAGAATACCTTTGTACGTCTTGCCTTACATGACTTGCCCAGGATCCCCCAGGAAGAGGAGACCCAGGCTAGCACTCTAAGCCGGTAGAGGCAAATACCGGACTGCAGGCCGGATCCAGTTCACCAGGGTTAGCCCCTGGCCAGGTGCTGCCGCTATATTTACCTGCACCTCCAAAGTTACAGGCAATTGCATCTTCCATTGGCCGCAGATCGCCGTTCCCAGCCAATGAGAGTCCCAGGAAACGGTATCCCGGTCTGGTGAACCCTAACCCTGATGAACCACCGCCATCTTATTGCCCACCCCTGCTCTAACTACTGCACCATTACTCCGCTCTCCATGTTAGTGCTGCAGAGGGGTTGGGCGCTCTGTGAAACTCTGCTCCTTCCCTTGCTGGCTGGCCCGAGAGCAGTGAGGTAATTGCAGAGGCATAGTCCTGAACGCAGGAGCGTTACTGACACAGCGTCGTTGCTGAAGAAAGTACCCCCGTGCAACAGAGGATGCGAGTCCATGAATCCCACTTTGTCTTTTAAGAAGGGAAAACACTCCATACACTATTTCCTGAGTCTCCCTCCAGCTTGTGCGCAAACATACCCCGTGCAAAACCCCTCTCAGCACAGCGAGCTGAACGCACCAGGGACGCAGGTGGAAAATGAGAAATTGAGAGTCTCCAGGAATCCCGCAGGCCTGCTCAGATGTGTACAGCATGAAGATTGCTGAAGCTCTGTGTTCATTGCTCTAATGCTCCCACACTCACCCTCCAGCCAAGGCTACACGGGGCAGTAATATAACCAGGGTGGGAGCTCTGACCAACCCAATGCTTGGTAAAGGCTTTGCGGTTTTGCCCCCCTTGTCTCATTAAGCGCTGCAGATGGATGATGAGTTGGATGAGCTGAGCTAGAAATGTAAAATCCTGTTTAACTGATTAACTGATTCCATGTAGACCACGTCTACACTACGAGTTTTTTTCGGCAGGCATAAGGATCTTGCGCAAAACGGGGTTTATGCACAAAAGCCCCTCCCGTCCACACTGCTTCTTTTTGCGCAAAAACCCCTTGCACAAAAAGAAACGGCAGAAAATATGCTAATGATGTTGCGACTCATGCTAATGAGTCCCTCATTAGCATATTTTCTGCCGGAAAAACCTCGTAGCATAGACGTAGCCGTTGTGTTTAACCAGTTAACCCATTAAAGGGAAGGGTAGGCAGGGGGGCTGCTCCAGGAGGTTCTGCTGCTTCTGGGAGCCGGCAGCCCCACGCTGGGGTCAAGTGGGACAGGAACAGCCCTCTGCCCATAGCTGGCTGTGGGTGGGGGGGCTGCTCCCAGGTACCAGATAACTGTTACCCAGTAAGCATCACCCGATAAGGGTAATGGTTACCAGGTAACCAGTTAACTCGTTACCCATTCACCTCCCTGCTCTGAATGGGGCTGCTCCTGTTCCCAGTATATTTCTGTAGGTTTCAAAACACAAGCCCGCTGGAGGAAAGGGGCAAGATGGCTTCTTGCCTCGACACTACCCCTGAGTCTAGAAGTAGCACATCACTGCTGGGGAACACAGAACAAGGGGATCCAATATTGTTTCTGGTGGGTTCTCAGTCCAAGGAGGAGGAGATTGGAGATGGTTAGCATTGTGGAAACAGTGCACAGGGACACAAATGAATCTGACATCAGCTGGCTTAGGGGTAGAGTTGGTTTAGGAATGTGGCAGGAATACTGCCTGCTTGCATGAGTTCTGCTCTCACGTGCTTGCAGTCACGCCAGGTGGATTTAATGAGCCAAGTGGGCCATGCTTCAGATTTATATTTAAAGGACTTTGCTTTGTATAGAGCCCCCTTGCACCTGGCTAAGACATCACAATTGTATACTGGTTGGGGAGGAGAGACTAACATCTCTCAAGTCACCAACAGCACTTCCTGCCGCTCCGGTCCGTTGTTATCACGTACTCTGTTTGGGGCAGGGACCATCTCCGTGTCGAGTGTCTATAGAGCACCCAGCAGAGGGCAACCCAGTCTATGCATGGCGTGCCTAGAAACTACCACAAGATAAATAAAAATAATAATTTTTTTGCAGCTTTTGCAGCCTCTCCTCCTGCTATGAGGTTCCCTTGAAAGGCACTGCAGGGCTGCACTGCAGGGGTTTTCAAACTTTTTTTTCTCGTGACCCAGTTGAAGAAAATTGTTGATGCTGGTAACCCAACATACTTGGACTGGAGTGCAGGCTGAGGATGAGAGCTTTACAGTATAGGAGGGGGCTTCAGCTTTGTGGGGGGGTCAGGGCTGGGGCAGGAGGGGCTTACCTCAAGCGGTTCCCAGTCAGCGGTGCAGCGGGGGTGCTAAGGCAGCTTCCTGCCTCTCCTGTCAGCGCAGATCATGCTGTGCCCCAGAAGCAGCCAGAAAAAGGTTCCCAGCCAATGGGAGTGTGGAGCTAGTGACTGGGATAGGGGCAGTGCGCAGAGCCCTGTGCGCTCCCTCCCCCCACACCTAGGAGCTGGGCCTGCTGGTGGCTGCTTGTGAGGCAAAGTGCAGTCTGTGGTGCCAGGACAGGCAGGGAGCTGCCTTAGTGCCCCCACTGGTCACCTGATCCCCCACAGGAACGAGACCCAGCCCCCGACATTCCACCACCCAGGATTGGGTCGCAACCCTAAGTTTGAAAACCCCTGGGGCTGCATCTAGACTGGCAAGATTTTGTGCAAAAGCAGTTGCTTTTGCGCAAAATCTTGCCACCTGTCTACACTGGCTGCAAGCATTTGCGCAAGAACACTGACTTTGTAATGTATAAAATCAGTGCTTCTTGCGCAAATACTATGATGCTCCCACTCAGGGATAAGCCCTCTTGCGCAAGTATTCTTTGCGCAAGAGGGCCAGTGTAGACAGGCAAGTTAATTTCTTGCGCAAGAAAGCCCGATGGCTAAAATGGCCATCGGAGTTTTCTTGCGCAAGAGAGCGTCTACACTGGGCACGGATGCTTTTGTGCAAAAGCAAATCTTTTGTGCAAAGGCACATTCCAGTATAGACGCTCTCTTGCGTAAATACTTTTAACGGAAAAACTTTTCCATTAAAAGTATTTGCACAAAATCTTGCTAATCTAGATGCAGCCCTGGTGTAGTATTTATAATACAAGTCAAATCTGCTCTCTACAGGCATCAATGTTTTTGCTCTTTATATTAATTCTTCAAATCTGTTAAAGATGTTACCTGTTCTTAGAAATGGAAGATTTCTGAATGATGTGTTGGCTGCGTATGGCATCTCTCAGTCTCTCTTGCATGCACACACAGACAGCTAGAGGCAGTCAATATCCTCAAAGACCCATTTGTGTCTCACAGGGAAAGCAGACACCATTTTAACTCCCTCCGCCACATTTTTCTGTATTTCCCTTCCAACAGAATTTATTTCTGTAAGACCCAATCCTGCTCTGCTTAGTTTAACAGACCTCCAAATGGGATCCATAGGCATTTTGCTTGAGGAAGGCTCCAAGATTTAGCCCATACAGATTTGAATGAAATAGGAAGTTTTGTTTCAATAGTTCTGTACTTATCCATCACCTTGAAGCAGAATCCTGTTCTTGTGACATCATAGTTGATTGCAATGGAAAGGATGTGTCAGATTCACCCCTGGGCAAACATCAAATCTAAGAACCTCTTTTAGTACCAGCTAAACACCCACATTAAGATTTATCACTGAACAGTTCTGGAAACCTTCTTCTGCAGCCAGGGTCCAGTGAGATTTGAACTCTCAACCCCTGATTTACAAGGCCAATTTACTAGCCCCCCTGAGGTATGGGCCCAGGCAATATAGTCCTTTTGCTGGCCCCTCTGCTTGTGATTCATGTCATCCAAACGGGGATTAAGATCTCAAAGATGTAGCTGATGAACTGTCAGATCTCCCTTGACCTTTAAATGAAGGTCTGTCTTCTTAGCATTCCTCTCTCCTCCCCGGAATTCTTTCCCATTAAGCAGCATTGGCTTTGTATCCCACCCCCCCATTTATTTATATGCTGTTTGGTTGATGATTAGTTAAAATAGTCTCAATATTTGCTTCCTTTTTAAATATTAATAAAATGTTGGTTACCTGAGTTTTAAGCTAAGGAACTTGAAGTACAGGTTAAACCTCTCTAGTCCAGCACCCTCGGGACCTGACGGGTGCCGAACCAGAGAATTTGCTGAACCACAGAAGGTCAATATTGAAGTGAGTTGGTCTCTTTTTATTTTTATTTCTCTGAGACTTCTTAATAATGTATGACTATACTGGTATTCTCTATATAAGCCTATGCTTGGCAAAAGCTTATCAGCTCTCTTCATAACAAAGTGTTTGTGTTGTTACACAGTTTTACTGTACTGATACAAGGAAATAAATAGATAAAGCATAAAACCCACGTTTATACTTAGTGGCATTACCAGCACTTCCATTGCTTTCTGGGCTCTTAGAAGTCATTTAGGGATAAATTAGAGCTAAACAGTAGCACAGAACACTGAAAGCCAGGACTTGTGGGTGTAAACAAAGTTTATGGGACCGCGGGAAACTTGGCCACAACCATGAGAAGCGGGCATTTGACTAAATAAAATCATGCCAGACCACCGATGTTGCCGGACCACAGAATGCTGGACTAGAGAGGCTCATCCTGGATTTTCTTTTCTGCAGTGCTATTTTACATTTTGAGTACCGAGGTGTCTAGGGCTGCTTCTGTTTCTCCCAATTAGAGGGAGAGCAATAGTATACTCAAATCTGTAACCCAACCCAATTTGCATATCATTATCCATTATGCTTTCCATTATGAATTCACATTTAATTTTAGTACTTTTTGGAGGCAATTGTAACCTAATTAATTTTCTCTCTCTCTTTCTCCAAGAATCTGACACTTTCCCCCCTTCCTCTTCTTGCCTGAGACAACAGCTGAGCCACACAAATGAGCCACAGGAAAGCCACACGACAGTTGTTGGGATTTAAGCTTTGGCAGCTGTGGTTTTCCATTTACTCTTGCTTAAATATTAGCCTCACTTTGCTTCCACTCTAATTCCCCGAATGCCACCCATTCAAATCGCCATTTTGCAAATTACCCAAACTCTATTAATCACCCTTGCATCTCAAAATAGAGAGAAGAAATTAATACAGCTTAAGTCTTGGACCAGCTCTCCTTTTTCCTGTTGAAAGAACAAATTGGAGCCGCGTACTTCCTTAGCAGCTGGTCAAGATGTTTGCTCATAGACACAGGGCAAACAGAATAGGCTGAGAATAGCCACGTTGAGATCACTATTCACAGCTGTTCTCCTCAAAAGACTAGCCAACTCACATGGACAAAAACTGGACTGATGATTGCACGGCCAGTCATCTTTCCTTGCACTTGCAGCATTGGGGAAACAATGAAGATGACAATGCAAGATGTCTGAGGTCATTTTTCTTTGGGAGATCACTAACACAAAGCACAATAATCCTGCCAGCAATGGCTCGAATCTCTCTCCCAGCCTGTTCCACAGAGCACTGGTCTGGCTAAGCAGTCGGACTGGTCAGCACCTTGGACAGCAGTGAGCCACAATCCTTCAGTTGCCCTGGTGATGGCTGGCCTTCCGTTTTCACGAGCTCTGCTCTAGGTGCTCTCACTGTGCATAGTTCTACTTCTATGGATGCATTATATGCCCAAAAACTGTTAATGCAGATGCATGAAGATTTGCACAGAGCCCTTGTTAATCACCCTTTCTGCACTGACACAATGCACTCTGGTAAGTAACCCACTTTGCACGAGTGCACCACACTCTAGTAAGTTACTGATTTTGCCCTAGTGCAGCACATCCATGTTACATAAGAACATAAGAACGGCCGTACTGGGTCAGACCAAAGCTCCATCTAGCCCAGTAGCCTGTCTGCCCACAGTGGCCAGCACCAGGTGCCCCAGAGAGGGTGGACCGAAGACAATGATCAAGCGATTTGTCTCCTGCCATCCCTCTCCAGCCTCTGACAAACAGAGGCCAGGGACACCATTTCTATCCCCTGGCTAATAGCCTTTTATGGACCTAACCTCCATGAAATTATCTAGCTTCTCTTTAAACTCTGTTATATTCCTAGCCTTCACAGCCTCCTCTGGCAAGGAGTTCCACAGGTTGACTACACGCTGTGTGAAGAAGAACTTTCTTTTATTAGTTTTAAACCTGCTACCCATTAATTTCATTTGGTGTCCTCTAGTTCTTCTAGAGGTTAGAGGTTTGGCCTAGTGTAGCTCCATCAAGGGAGGAAGAGCAGACAAGCCCTTTTTCCCACGGGTGGGGTCAGGGACTGGGCTGGGGTGGCAGTAGCCAGGCCCTTTACCTGAGTGAATGATCAGGCATGAACTCTAAGAATATTTGCTTAATGAGTTGCTTGGGAAACCTGCAGGAAAAAGGGCTTGTCTGCTCTTCCTTCCTTGATGGAGCTACACTAGGCCAAACCTCTAACATGGATGTGCTGCACTAGTGCAAAATCAGTAAATTACTAGTGTGGTGCACTCGTGCAAAGTGGGTAACTTACCACAGTGCGTTGCGTCAGCGCAGAAAGGGTGATTAACAAGGGCTCTGTTCATATCTTCATGCATCTGTATTAATAGTTTTTGGGCATATAATGCATCCATAGAAGTACATCAATGAAAAGTTCCTTAATGTATGCAAGCCCCAACTCTAAAAGGGGCACCATTCTGACCCCATTCTGTACCTGTACTAAATTAACTCTCCGATTATCCATGCTTTCCATTGATGTGCCTGCTGGTCTGGCATCTAAACACATACCATGCTTAATGTTGAGACATGGTTCCTGGGGCACCAGATATAATGTTGGGCTTTTTAGCAATTGCAGAAAAAGCTTGGCAAAAATGTATTCAAGTGTTGAACTTTCAAAAAAAGCCCGTGACAGCTCTAGCTGGTTGAAAAATAGCAGAGATGTTTTTGTGAAGGGTTCCCAAAATAATTTATGATTTTTAACCAGCTCGAAGGAGGCTAACTCTTACTCTTAGAAATAGAGATGAGAGAGAAAAAATCCATTAATTCATACTAGACGTATTTAGTAGGCAGCTAAGACCTACTGAAACCCCACACTGCTCATGCAAGGGAAAGTCACCTACCTTCAGTGGGTGTCTCAGCTGTGGGAACCCTTCAGGGCTCAGACTTTGAAGATAAAGACTATGAATTAGACAAGATGTTCTGTAACAGACAGGAGTGATTAACATAAGAACATAAGAACGGCCACACTGGGTCATCCCAAAGATCCATCTAGCCCAGTATCCTGTCTGCAGACAGTGGCAAATACCAGATGCCCCAGAGGGAGGGAACACAGCAGGTAATCCTCACATGATCCCTCTCCTGTCACCCATTTACAGACAAACAGAGGCTAGGGACACCATGCCTACCCATCCTGGCTAATAGCCATTGATGGATCTCACCTCCATGAATCTCTCTAGCTCTTTTTTGAACCTTGTTAAAGTCCTAGTCTTCATCACATCCTCTGGCAAGGAGTTCCACAGGTTGACTGTGCACTGAGTGAAGAAAAACTTCCTTTTGTTTGTTTTAAACCTGCTGCCTATTAATGCTGCCTATTTATGATTCTGCACTGATGAGTCCTCAGTTGGAGTACTGTGTCCAGTTCTGGGTGCCACATTTCAAGAAAGATGTGGAGAAATTGGAGAGGGTCCAGAGAAGAGCAACAAAACTGATTAACGGTCTAGAAAACATGACCTAGGAGGGAAGACTGAAAGAACTGGGTGTGTTTAGTTTGGAAAAGAAAAGAGCAGACTGAGAGGGGACGTGATAGCAGCTTTCAAGTAACTGAAAGGGTGTTACAAGGAGGAGAGAGAAAAAATTGTTCTCCTTAACCTCTGAGAATAGAACAAGAAGCAATGGGCTTAAATTGCAGCAAAGGAGGTTTAGGTTACATATTAGGAAAAACTTCCTGTCAGGGTGGCTAAGGTGAATAAGTTGCCTAGAGAGGTTGTGGAATCTTCATCACTGGAGATATTTAAGGTTAGATAAACATCTCTCAGGGATGATCTAGATGGTGCTAGGTCCTGCCGTGAAGGCAGGGGACTGGACTTCATGCCCTCTCGAGATCCCTTCCAGTTCTAGTATTCTATGATTTTATGTCTCAGGGGGGCTGAAAGGCATGGTTGATTCACTGGGCTATACCTGCAACATTAGTTTATTGTGCTAGTTTTCAGTGGTAATATTCCTAGCAAATATGCCTTTCTTTTTTACTTTAATATGAGTTTCAAGAGGGCAGTGTTCTTTCTTGAGAGGCTGTAGTCCTTTGTAGGGCAAAGTTGCTATCATGTCTGAAATGGCCAGAGATCTTTGCTATTTATAGACAAATTAATTCTCACCAAACCCACTAAAATGTCTGACCTTAAGTGCCTCCTTCTCTCTGACTTTTCTGCACATCCCCTCCCCTCTAGCTGGTGCTGGGAAGCAAAGCAGTTAGTGTTTTTCCTTGTATTTTAAAGAACTAAAATTTTTTTTCCGTTTGGAAGAGACTACTTATCATTTTAAAACAATGCTGGATTGGTTACGTAGCAAATATATCCCTAACTCCTTCTCAGATAGTTTCTTCTTGGGTAGTTTCCGCCTCCACCCTAGCAGTTTGACCATCTATATTTAGTGTTTGCCCACTGACTGCATTATTAAGGTCACTTAGTATGACTTGATGACTTTTTGTGCAGTGCAAGTGTTGGTGGGAAACCTATTTCCAAATGAATAATGAATGTTTATGCCAACAGGACTGTAATTCATAAATTGTTATGACAGCTGCATTTTGAAAGGAAACACAGAGAAACCAGCATAATACACTTTGCCATCAAGGGAGTGGACTTGGGAGTCTTGGAAAAATGTCTTGCCCAAGGATTATTTATGAGTATTACCAGCACATTGTCGTTTCCCATTTTTATTGGTTGCAAATTACTTATAAACTCACTAGGGAACTAACGATTTTTCCTCTGCAGCTCATGCTACTCGAGAGTTGTTGGGTTTTTTTAAACATTTTTATGGCTGATATAAACCATCCCTGTTTAATTTATAATAGCAATAATTACTTCTAAATCAGTCATTATCATGGAGAACAATCAGTGTGTTAAAGGGTTAACAACTCTGGGCTTTCAATTGATAAAAATCGGACATTAGCAATGATTCATTTCAAAGGGATAGTAGCTGGGGGCGTGTGTGCAGTTTTTCCTTAAGCTACAATAACCGCTGCTTACCGAATCCAATGGAGAACTCTGATTATTCATGTTCCTAAACACTTTCTCATTAATTTTACAGCATAACTGGATGCTGCGGGGTCCGATTTCTGAGTGTCTTTACTAGCGTTGCTTGCCTAATAATACAGCTGAGTAGATTCACTTGGCTGATTTATGTTCTTAATGAAGGAATAGAAGGAACGTTGGGAAGTCCAGCAATGGGTTTGTCTCTGCCTGGCTTTGGAATGCTGTGATAAGTCTTGTCGCTGTGTTCTTGTCAGCTCAAGAATGAACCTAAATGTATCACATTTTTTCTGGTGGATGATTCATTTGGCTGAACCTTTGGGACCCGGCCCTTTGGATGGGGCTCTGGAGAGAGTCACCCTGCAGAGGTGCTGAGAACCCAAAGAACGGCAAGGAAATAATGACCTATGATTAGAAGGGAGCGTGGACAGGATGAGGGTTGGGCATGAGGTTAAGATGCTAGACTGAGACTCAGATGATCTTACTAAAGGTCAAGGTGGTCTACCTCTGAATCCCCATGCCACCCTAGGCAAATTCCCTCTTCTCTTTCCCTGTCCATACTGTGAGCATAACAACCCTTTTACTCTTCCTACCCCTTGTCTGTCTGATCTGTATAGACTAAGGCCAGGTCTGCACTAGGGGGCAAAGTCGAACTAAGACACGCAACTCCAGCGACGTGAGTAATGTAGTTGGAGTCAACATACCTTAGCTTGACTTACCCTGGTGTTCCCACTGCTGGGGATCAACAGGAGAAACTCTCCTGTTGACTCCGCTTACTCCTCGTGACCTAGTGGAGTACTGGAGTCAACAGGAGCATGATCAGCCGTTGATTTAGCATGTCCTTACTAAACCCGCTAAATCGATCCCTGAGCTATCGAGCTCCACAGCATCAATCTCCCAGTAACTGCAGACAAGGCCTGAGAGGTCTGGGGAAGAACAGTCTCTTGCTATGTAACTGAGCAATTCCTAGCACAAGGAGGGCTTGAGATGCTGTTGTAATACAAACGAGCCATAATTAGGAAAGACAAAACTGGAGTCTGCATACAGAAAGTGTGTGAAAAGGCTGCCTGAAGCAGCCCTGGATTCGAGAGCTCGTCTGGCTTTTCCTAATCGCTCCCTTTTGGCGGCACGGCTCCGGCACTCCCTCCTGGGCTGGAATGGGAGCGAGTCTGGCAAGCAAAATAGCTCAGGGTGAGCTCCCTGCAAAGTGTCACATTTACTGTAGTTCTGTAAATTGACTGTTCCATTCCACTTGTAGAGGGGCAACGTGGTGGCGACCTCCCAGGCATAATTACGCATGTCGCAGACAAATACAAGTTAATAATAGAATGGCCCTTGAAATTACCTGTGGATCTTTCCAGACAGGAGAGAGGGCATATGCATGTTGGGCAGTACCATTTAGGAAGAGTCACTGAGATGCACATGCTAGAATTTAAAAGGCTTTTAGTCTCTGCTTTCCCTTCCAGCAAGAACTATTCTCCTCCCACCCCGTTTGAATTGCCTTGATTCTTGGAATGGATTCCATCCCAGGGCATAAATCCTACACAGGCACAGCTCACTTGGGTCTGTCAGTGCTCCTGTGACGGTAGCACTCGGGTCGGCATATGCGCCATGCCACTTGTCTGTGTCTGAACCATAGAGGAAGTGAGTCTGTTCTACCCCCAGCAAGGCAGCCCAGCTCACACGATACAGACCAGGCTTTACAGCTGCCATTCAGTGGCCCTGGTTCAGTTCCTGCTGCCCCAGAAATGTGTCCTCTGGTGAAAGTGTTATGCCTTGAATAGCCAGTTGCCTGCTCTCTGATGCCCAGGGAGGATGGCATGTGAATTGCAGCCAGTGATGAGGAATGAGGACTTGGAAGCTTTGCCAGATCATTGCCTTTGTCACAGCTCTGCTTGCAAGGTGTCACAGACGCCCCCTCCCTCCTGTCTGTTTGGGAATCTCTGCCCAGAATTCCTGGGGTGGGTAATAACTTTTGATGGGGGGGGGGGCTACTCCAAGAATTTGGTAAGTGGTCACGGGCCACCTTTGATATGGATGGAGGAGGTGCGGGTTCTGGGATGGAGGTTGGATGCAGCAGGGTACTTGGGGGAAGGGACTGGGGTGCAGGATGGGGTATGGGATCGGAGAGGGAGTTGGGGTAAAGGAGGGGCTTGTGACCTAGGGCAGGAGGGGTTGTGACCCGGGCGGGGATTGGGGGAAGGATCTGGGAGGGGTCTGAGTGCAGGAGGGGCAGCAGAGGGTTTGGTTTATGTGGGGGTAGGAGCAAGAGTTGGGGGGCAGAGGGTTGGGGGGAAGGAGGAGCTGGGGTACCAGAGGCAAGCTCTGGCTGGGAGACCCCATCCTGGGCAGGAGAAGGAGGTGCAGGCCCATTTGAGCCCAGTGATGTATCCTGCACATGCTCTTTCCTTCTGTGGACTGCAAGCAGCTGGACTCAGAAGGGTCCTTATCAAAACCTCCCCCGTTGGCTTGCCCCTGTGCAGAGCCCTCTCCCCGTTTTCCTCTGCGAGCTGTGCCCATCCTGGAGACGTAGGTTTCCAGGGAGCGAGTGCAGCCAGCCAGCCTTGCACCACCAGTGGGGGTGGGCAGTTTCCAAGGCACAACGACCATGCTTTGGAATGAGACCAGGGTTTCAGTAAACAGCAGGCAGCTCAGACGGACCTTAGCAGAAAGGTTAAGTGGTTCCTAAATTATTCATCGTCATGGTTACCAGCATCCATTCTGCTTGTTGTTCTCCAAGTTCCACCTTGCAAACCCCCTCCCCTCGCTGAGATGCCGGCGAGAGAGCCCCAGCCTGATGGCAGCCCAGCTAATCCCTGCCCTTCGTGGGCGTGGGCTCCTTTCTGGTGGTTTGGTGATGGCAAGAGACACATGCTTCTAAGTGAGGGCTGGGCAATCATTTTTGCAGGGGGGCCACTTTATGAATTGTGGATAGTGGTCGTGGGTTGGCTCCGCCTCCCAAAAGGGCGGCGCCTTAGGTGGAAGGGGCGGGGCCTCAGGAAGAAGGGGACCCTGTAAGTGCCGTGCGCCCCTGGTGGGAGGAGACTTCATGGGCTTCCCTGCCCCAGGGTCTCAATTGACCAGGGGTGGGGGCATGGCAGGCTGGCCACAGGCCGGATCAAATGGCTTGGTGGGCCGAATTCGGCCCGCGGGCCGGATCTTGCCCACCGTTGTTCTAAGTGTTCCTTGAAGCGGGGAGAAATTCTGGGCCACTTATCAATTGCTAATGCCTCAGCTCGCCCCAGCATATGATTAATGAGTCAGTGGAGATTTTTGTCAGAGGAATGTTGCCATGGCTTTGCGTGTCTCTTTCCTTCCCAACGTGACTTTATTTAAAAGTACTTTCTGACCTTTCCTGCATTCCATGCCCAGCTCTGCCACCGATTCCCTGGGGCCTTGGGAAAGTCATTTAATCGCTTGCAGTACATCCACACAGCCCGTGGCAGTGAGCCTGCCAGCCCAGGTGCTGAAAATAGCTGTGTAGGCAGTGCTTTTAAGCTGTGGCTTGGGCCGGGCCTCAGCTCTGAGACACACCCTTCCTAAGGCTTCCAACCAGAGCTCCAGCCCATACTGCCCCGTCTTGCAAACTTGTGTCTGTGGATCTGAGCCAAGAAGCTCACCACTGCCTGCTGTATGGTGAACTCTCGGTGCTTTACTTCCGCTTTTGTGGAACAGGTATGATAGCACCGCCCTTCTGGACAGGGTGACGTGAGAATAAATACATTCAGTTGGGAGGGGCTTAGTTCTTACAGTGGTGCATGCCTTCCTTAACCACCTGCTACACTGGTGAGACATTGAGTTTATACCCTGAAACGCTTCCACTCCAGGCATTTTGAGAATCATGCACCTTATATATACTTAACTGCATATTTAATTTCGATTTTTCAAGGGTATTTATTGACATGGAATAACTGCCTACTAGATGCAGGGCTATAAAACCTTAAAAATATGCTCCTAGTAATCCCTTGGTATTTAACTAACGTACAATAGTGTGCCCTATTACATCCCAATTAAATCCCTATTTGAGACACTTAATTCTAAAGGTGACTATACTAAACTCCAGAGCAGTTGCCTTTCGAGTCAGATCCCCGTGATCTGTCTCTTCCGGGCTGCACATTTGTTACTATCACACGTGATAGTAGCACATATCTAATATATTTTTGCATTACGGCTGGGTTTTTAATCAGGGCTTTGGGCTTTTGTCCTGTGATATTACAAGGAGATTTTCTTCTAGTCGACACCGCTCTGGCTTATCTGATGAGAACGTGTTTCTTGCAAATATGTGCCCAGCAGTAAGCTATGCAGGCCCCAGGTTATGGTTCAGTGAGGAACTGAGCATGGAGAGGGTGACCCGCAGTGTTCTGTATGAGTTGAGCACTTGGGCGGCCACCTAGGAGACATTCAAATGCCACCCAGCTGATTAGCAGAGTGCCTATAGCTCCCACAGCCAGCAGCATGTGTTTATACTGGTGGTGCACATCTGCACATGTCTTGGTGCACATAACAAAATTTATTCTGCACATAGGTGAAAAAAAATTAGAGGGAAGATTGGTGGCTGGAGGTGCTTTCTGCTATTTTACACCTTCCAAATGCTAGAGATCACCAGGATGCTTAGCAGAAATTGGTATTTGATTGAGTTTAGGTTGTTCAGCGCCCCTGCGGTGCTGAGGCTCTGATCGGAGGGCAAGTAAGGCTGTTTCCCAAAAGGGGTCTCTCACCACCTGGGCAGCCCTTTTCTGGGTGCAAAGGGGCCACAGAGGAGATTAGAATTAGGGATAAAATATTGCACGTCAAATGGGAGAGCCTTGAAAATACTGACCCCCCCCATCCCCCTCTCCAAACTTGGCTTCTGGGCAGCATTCCATACAGGTCGCTCCTTCAATTTGTAATTATAAGACTGGAGTGTTTTGCATTATTATTGTGCCTTCTTCCAGCCTTCGCCCGACAGGCTGAATTCAACCCTTGTGGGCCCATGTGTGAGGCCAGAGGCTTGCCATGTGGCCAGGTGACTTTTCTTCTTTAATTGAATTTAAGCATGTTTTAAAAGAGCAAAAGCTTTTGCACAGAAGAGTCTTAGTTCCAGGAGTGTGCCAAAGTTTTTAGTTCATGCTAGAAAAGCTTCTCTGTTGATTATCAGCCGGAGACTCAAACGTCACATCTGGGGGCAGAAGCAGAGGAGAGAGATTCCGTGCCATTTACATTTACATGTTTAAAAGACAGCAACGTGTTTTATAAATACATGTGCAGCAAAGACGAGAGGGTTAGCGCACAGGGCTGGTACCCAGGAGATCTGGGTTTACGTCTCAGCTCTGAAACAGACTGCTTTTTTTTTTTACCATGGGCCTGGCACTTTGGGGGTACTCCTATCCCCATGTTACAGCTGGGGGAACTGGTGCAGAGAGTTTAAAGAATCTGATCCAAAGCCCATTGAAATTGAATGGAAAGACTCCCATAGACTTCCGTGGTTCAGCATGATTTTAGTTAGCTGTATGTCCCCTTATCATGGATGTGGCCAAGTTTCCCGTGGTCCCATAAAGTTGTTTATAGCCACCAGTCCTGGCTTTCAGTGTTCTGTGCTGTTACTTAGCTCCAGTTTACCCCTCAATGTCTTCTAAGAGCTCAGTCAGCAGTGGAAGTGTTGGTAAATGCTGCTAGACAGTCTTGACCTCCAGTGGTTCTCTGGTTCTCAAATTCTCTGGTTTGGCACTGGTCAGGTCCCAAGGGAGCTGGACTAGAGAGGTTCAGCCTGTAATAATAATGAACAAATGCCCAGGTGGGAAAAAGTGGCAGTTTTAACTAGGGATGTAAAATCCTGTTTAATTGGTTAACTGGTTAAACAAAGTGTTTAACCTGTTAATCAATTAAAGGGGAGGTGGATGGGAGGGTTTCTCCAGTCCACCTGGGCCGGAGTGGCCCTCTTCCCATCTGTCACAGCTGAGCTAGACATGCATCTGACGAAGTGGGTCTTTGCCCACCAAAGCGTATGCTCCAATACATCTGTTAGTCTGTAAGGTGCCACAGGATTCCTTGTCGCTTTTGCAGATCCAGATTAACACGGCTACCCCTCTGATAGCTGAGCTAGAGTGGCCTCTGCAGTGTGCACAGCTGTCTGGAGCACCCCAGCCTGTGGTTCCACCCCGCACCCTGGGTGTGGAGCAGCCCCCTACCCATGGCAGGCAGGGAGCTGCTCCAGCCCCCACTGGTTAACTGGAACTGGGAAGCCTGACCTGTTAAAATGAACTGGTTAACCATTCACATCCCTAGTTTTAACCTGCATTTTTGTCTAAAGAGCACGCTGAACAAAACAGTTCTGGAGGGCAAGGGAACGTGCAAAGTCAAATAAAACGTATGACTGGCCCTCCTGGCTCACCATTGCCACCTCTCTGACAGTGGCACTGTTGTAACTGAGGGGAAGTGTGATGCAGAGCGGTAAGGACTTAGGTCAGAGGCTCTCAAAGTGCGGTCCATGGATTACTAGTGGTCCGCAGCCACCTCCCAGGTGGTCCGTGGCTCAAGCTCAGTCCCCTCCCCACTGCTGCTCCAGTCTGGCGGTCGCCGCGCAGCCACGAGGCTGCAGCACCAGCTCCGGCTCCTCTGCGCCAAGCCCTTTCCAACGTCCTGCTCAGCTGCACTCAGCTGAGGCACGGTGTCCGGCCAGTCACAGGAGCTGGAGGTACGGACGCCGAGAAGGCTCAAGATGGGCTGCTCGCCTCCCTTCTCCTCCCCATGGGAGTTGGTCACCAGCACTTGTTTACAGAGGCTCAGTGAGTGACTCGCACGCGCTGCAGGCTGCTCCTGACGCCCCTTTGCCTCGTGCCGGTGCTTGCTGCACACTTGAGGGGAAGAAGGGGTGTGAGGCAGCCTGCTGGAACTTCAGCACATGGGGGAGGAGGAGGGGCCGCTGCCTCCCCTGGGGATGCCTGGGCAGTGGGGCCAGGAGCTGTGCTCATCCCTGGGTGCAGGGATCCCCCCTCTGCGTCGTCACTGGTTCGACTCCCCCGTCCCCGCACTCAGCCTGTGGTGCAGGGGTGGGGTGGGATGAATGACACCAGGGACACAGGTGGGAGCGCCTGGCTCTGGTTGGTCCCTGTTACACGTGAGGTGTCTGCACCCAGCTCGCAGAGACAGGAAGAGCAAGCGGCTCTGTGTGCTGTTCCCCCTGCATGGAGCCGCTTGCTCTGCCTCTCTCCACAAGCCGGTCTGGGCCCTCCGAGCAGGAAGCTGGAGCTGGTGCTCCAGGCTTGTGGCTGCGGAGGGGGCTCCCTGCTGTGTGGGGGAACAGCAGCACAATGATGCGTTGGCCACAGGCTTTCCCTGCTGCTGCCATTGGCCGCCCAGTGGGAGCAAGGGGGCATGAAGCCAGGTAAATGTCCCCTCTCATGCCCAGACTTCTGCACTCCAATTCCCCTCACTCACCTTCCTTCCCCACCAAGACCCCTCACCCCCAACTTGCTCCTGCACCCTCCCTCCTGCCACACTCTGCACCCTCCCTTGCTCTTGCTCTCTGTCCTGTGGCCAGCAGCCTACTCCCAGCCTGCTTCTGCACTCTACCTCCCACCCAGACCTTGCCCCTCAGATCCTGCATCCCCATCCTTATCCCTATCCCTCTCACTGGCAGCCCTGTCCCACACACTGAACCCCTCATTTTTGTGCCCACCCCAGAGCCGAAGGGGGTCCACAAAATCCACTAACCGCAGAACCCCAGGAAAGTAAATCTGGGCTATGGGAAACCCTTTCCCTCGCCCCGTGGGGCTGGATCGCCAGAGGAGTGAGGTGTCTCAGTTGGGGGCCACATCAGTGATGGATGGGGATTTTTGGAGGAGTTTTTTGCTTCTTACTTGTGTGGTCTCCAACTGATTTTTCTGTGGTCAGTGGTCCTAACCCAAAAGAGGTTCCCCACCCCTGCCATAAATAAAGAAAACATTGAAATCTTTTGTGTTGGACATAAATTAGTATTTTACTTTATTTAAAATGAAGTTTGATAAACTAACATGAGACAGTTAAAACGCTTAATCCGTTTAATAATTGAAATTAAACCATTCTCCCTAGCAGCAGCACTAGCAAAATGGCTTGGGCGTAATTATGTAATTAATGGTGAGTTTCCATTAGCAACGGGTGGTCCACAGAAAGGTTTGCATTGAGCCAGGTGGTCCACGGGCCAAAAAGTTTGAGAACCACTGACTTTGGAGGCAGGCTGCTGCCGTCTACCTAAGTCCCCTCTAAACAGAGCCTTGTAAAATGGCTTGTGCGCCTCGCAACACAGAGCAGCACGCTTTGTTTTCCCAAGTCAGTGTCTGGACACCTCTGTTTCCGATTTGTTGCCGCTGCTCAGTGGCGGTGAACCGCAGAACAAACCAAATGGATTTACAAGTGCAGTGTCAGTTTGCCTAGAGGAAATGGATGTCCCTGTTTCCTTTGGTAGGCAGGGGAAAAAAAAAAAAGTACAGATCTGTGATGTTGAAGCTACTTGGATTTTGCAGAGGCTGGGAAGGCAGGCTGGTTCCCGGCAGCCCATTAACACAGTGCATACAGAATCTTATAAAAATCCTGTTTTCCCCATTTCAGCACATGGGGGAGGAGGAGGGCCGCTGCCTCCCCTGGGGCTGCCTGGGCAGTGGGGCCAGGAGCTGTGCTCATCTACGGTTGCATTTCATTTACAGTCTAAATCTAATAAGGGGATCAGCGTAGATCGTGGCAGAAGAGCCCTTTCTAGTCCTGGGAGTGGGGAGTCAAAAGTGGTGGTGTTCCTAGCCCAGCAAAGTGAGGGCTGCAGAGGTGAGAGAGGAACACAAGGCGAAACGTTACTTTCTGTTACAAAAGCACTTCTCCAAAGTGATGTAGCAGAGAGCAGGGTTCTCTGAGCTCAAAGAAACCCAGTGGTTGGGTGGGGAGAGAAAGATAGGGGAAAACCCTGCTTTGAAGAAGAAAAATTTTGGAACCCCTTTGCCCCACACTCCATAAAACAAAGCTGCCATTTAATTGTTTAGATTTAATGTGTTGCTAATTATGCACACTTGTGTTTTCTGTTATTGAATGCTGGCTAGTGATGGATGCTCCGTAATCTTATGTAAGAGACAGCACATTTGTTTTCTAAGGCTAGCTGTGCACAATCTGTTATTGTGTGGCACTGAACACGTTGAGGGTTGGCGCCTTTCAATGTTGTGCATAAACGCCAGGCTTCCTCGACAATAACCTTCATTAATCAGCCCTCTCTTGTTTGGGAGCACTCATGACCAGGAGGTCTTCTGGTCCAAGCTTGCGAGGGTTTCCACTTTGAAAACCCTTCCATCCCTCCCCTCCTCTTTTAATTTGATTTGCTTTATTGAAAGGCCTCTGCAGTCTTTTTGGTTGTGTGGCGTCGCTGCTGTGTTTGAGTGGAGCTGCAACTTGGTGGGAAAGGGCTCCACATCAAGGAGATTGAACCTCATTTCTTTCTAATCCCAGGCCTGAAATTTTCAGAATTAGGAGCCTAAAATTAGAAACCTAATTGAAAGTGATTTAGAGGCTTTGGAAAAATTTACCCAGAGAGGTCTGTCCATCCAGCTTGGTGATGGATGGACCAGGCACCCTTGGAACAAAGGAAGGATAAGGGGGGCCCAGAATGTGGGGAGGTTGGGGGCCTCCCCCAGTGGCACAGTGGATAAGGTACTTGCCTCCAGAACCAAAAGTAGAGGGCTTGAGCCCTGCCTCCTCCAGGGAACCACAAGAGACTGTCACATGGATACTTTGAAAAATGTTGCCCTCTCTGACTCAAAGAGAGCTGCTGGGTGCTCAGTCACTTTAAAAATCAGGCCATTTATTTGGAAGCCTAAAATCTGATTTTAGGAGGGTGATTTTCAAAGATGCCTAATGGATTTAGACCCACAAGACCGATTGAACATCAAAGGGAATTGTGTTCTTCCATCCCTTGGTTCTTGGGGTTCATTCTCAGAAGTGCCCTAACTTTAGGATCTCAATGTCAAGCTCTTAAATCCATCTAATGACATCCAACTAAAAATGGCTGGATTTTGGATATGCTCGCCACCAGGTGCACAGAGCCTGTGAAACACAAGGCCACTTTTATTTAGGTCAGGGGTTTTCACACTTGTTTTCTCAGCTGGAGAAAATTGTTGATGCCCACACGCCAACATAATTATGTCTTTTGTCAACAGTGCAGGCTCCTAGGCGGAACCGGGGTTGGGAGATTTGGAATGCAGGAGGGGGCTCCAAATGGGGGAAGGCTCAGGCCAGGGGACTGAGGCACAGGCTTACCTCTGGTGACTCCTGGTCAGCTACACAGCAGGGGTGCTCCATGCCTTTCCTGGCACTGTGGACTCTGCTGTGCCCTGGAAGCAGCCAGCAGCATGCTTGGCTCCTAGGTGGAGGCATGCAAGTGGCTTTGCATCCTGCTCTCGCCTGTAGGCCCCGCCCCCCAGCTCCCATTGGCCAGGACAGGTGGGGGGCTTGTTTTAGCACCACTTCTGGTCACCCGGTTACCCTGCAGCAAGGTGACACAGTACCTGACATTCCACAACCCAGTAGTGGGTTGCGACCCAGACTTTGAAAACCACTGATTTAGGTAACGAAAGATGGAGCTAGGAACCTAATTTTGAGCATGCATGTTTGGAAAAACACCTTAAATAACAGAGTTTGATATTTTGACGTACATGAAGATAAAGCATAAAAACCATCTCAGGATTAGTCGGCTACTCTCACCAGTTTTTTTTACAAAAATGACTATTGATTTTAGAAGGAGTACTTGGCAGAATTCAATTTTTTAATAATTTTGTTAGAAATCGATGTTTTTAAAAAATTTACTGGCACGATTTCCCACAGTTGTAGGAATTACAAGGGATGTTAAATAATTATTTAATAATAGACATCGAGGTAAAAAAAAGTTAAATCTGTATAAACCATGAAAATACAAATTGTCAACATCACATTTCAACATCACAAAAATATGAAGTAAACATTCTTAAATCAAATCCTACTTATTTTCACTATTCATTTGCTAGCTCATTTGTTACAAGCCTCATTCAAAAGTCTATCTCACTGGATTTTTTTCTCTAATATATTTTCAAGTGACATTTTTCTTACATTACCTATCTGTACGTTTTGATTATTGTCAATGGAAATATTTATTTGCTGGTATGTGTGTTTGTATATGGTGAAATCAATGTTTACTAAAGGGGGGACGACAGACTCCCCAGATCCCTGGGCGAGGCAGGGGTGGGCCCGGCACCATGCCCCAGGAAGGGGCGGAGCCTCAGGTGGAAGGGGCAGGGCTGAGGCAGCCCACCCTCAGCGCCACCTGGAGCACACCACACTGTACTCCCCAGCCAGCCCTCAGAGCTGTCTGGAGCTTTCCTGGTAGGGCTCTGGTGGCGATTTAAGCAGCCCAGGGCTCCAGCTGCTGCTGCTTCAGTAGCAGCGGCTGTGGCGAGGCCCGGCCCTTTTGATTGCCCCTTTTGTCCCCCCTGTTGGTGGGCCTGTTTACCAGAATTCACAGATAAAAATCAGAACCGTCCAAGCCTACTGTTAGAACGTTTTCTATTGTCTCTTTAGAGTCACAAATTTAATCTGTATTCAGAGAGTCATGAAAAGACAGACTTATACAACAGGGCTGGGCAAGATATGGCCCAGGGGCTGAATCCGGCCCACCGAATCTGGCTGCTTCTTATTTATATCCTGCTGCCCATGCTGCCAAATTTCCAGGCGGTGGCTCAGGCAGCAGAATCCTATTAAAATGGCTCCCGGTCGCAGCGCTACCCCGCCAGGGGCCATAGCAATCCCAGGCGGCTGCCAGGCAACGCGGTAGCGGCAAAGCCAGGAGCCGTGAACCCTTTGCTGTGTTTTTCCTTCAAAGCCTCTGGCCCACACAACTCTGGGGGGAGTCTAGTCTAGGGATGTTAAATATCGGTTAATGGAATAGTTGAGTAACCTCATGAATTCTTATCAGTTAGTCGACTATTCTATAGTCCCCAGGGGTGAGGCCAGCAACCACTGTATCAGAGACAGCAGCGTGGCATGTCAGACGGGGTGGCAGAAGCCCCTGTCTAGGGAAGGTCTGAGTTCCTGGACCTGGCATGAGCCGGAACTGAGCTGGCTGCCTGCCCGCCCGGTTCCTAATACACTTTAAATGCAGAGCTGCTGCAGGGGTAGTTCCTGGACCCAGCGTGAGCCAGTACTTAGCCGGGATGCTGGCAAGCCTACTAAAAAATGTACTGGCATGGGGAGGGAGGGGAGGGAAATGTGTGTAGTCTA
Organism: Rafetus swinhoei; assembly: GCA_019425775.1. NCBI lineage: Eukaryota > Metazoa > Chordata > Testudines > Trionychidae > Rafetus > Rafetus swinhoei. Next base: position 11,236,801 of record JAFJHL010000300.1, read on the forward strand.
TAGCATTAACCTATAAGCTTTTGCTTATCGGTTAATTGGTTAATCGACTACACTATTACATTCGTAGTCTAATCCCTAGCCCGGCCCCTTCTGTTCCAAACCACGCCCCTTCTGGGGGTGGAGCCAGCCCATGACCACGCACCAAAATTCATTAAGTGGTCCCCCTGCAAAAATTATTGCCTACCCCTGTCCTAAATCCTGAGATGATCACACAAGTCAGCAAACAGCAGCAAGTCAGCATTCATGTGATCTGAGAAACAGGTTTTGTCAGGGTGCGGTCCTGGCTTCCACGAGCAACCTGGACCCAAGTGACTAGAATGCATACGGGGCAACTTCTGCTCTTCGTCCTTCCTGTGGCATCTCTGGAAATGAGATTAAAGCCCCCTGCTGCTAACCATCAGTTCCTTAAGGACTAGCCTACCTAGGATGTGTCCATAGACACTCATTTTGAAGTAGACTTGATAACCCGGGTGAAAGCCACAAAAGGCTTAAAGCAGGCAGGAAAATAAAGGCTTCAGACTGCTGAGTTCTTGCCGCCGCTTCCTGCAGTTATTTTTAAACACGGTGTCAGAGGCGAGGCGAAGTTTCCTTCAGCGCACAAGGCTCAGATGAAGATGGAGCACCCTGAGTCAGAGAGAGACAAGATGTGCAAACGGGGCTGTTGTAATTGATCTGCTGGAAAGTGGGTGTGAGTCTCCGAGAGCCAAAGGGCCCTCACTCGCTGTGAATAGCACTTCACTGCATGAGTAATCCCACTGTCATGAATAGAACCAGCCGTGGAGTCAAGTGGTACCCAGCATTCCAGATGCACAAGCGGGTTGATCTAAATGCTCTAAGGGAGTCTCAGTGCTGTAACTGCTGTGGGGCAGTGTGGTCTAAGGGGTAGGTACCAGGCTGGCAGTGCAGAGACGGGCCTTTTAGCCCCAGCTCTAGGGTATGATCTTGGCAAATCAAGCAGTCTTTGTAGTGCTGGGACTGGCTCTTCCTGCGCATGTGCACAGCAGGCCCGGCACTTAATTGTGTCCTCTAGGTGCCACTGTGATACCAATAATAACTCTGAGCAGCGTCGACGTGTGAGGAGGTGACACCGGCTTAGATCCTGTTGCATTGTGCCCGCGGCGAGGTGTGTGCAGCGCACCGGCTCTGGGAATATAGCGCGCGATTCCCAAGTGACAAGCCCATCTGTCATGCTGGTGACGGGGGAGTTTATTCTTCAAACAGGGCTTCGCTTGTATCAGTGTCCCAAAGCAATTAAAAATAACCCCCTGATTTCAGCGGAACCTCCTTCTGCTGAACAGTCTCTCGCCTGGCCCTCGTTGAAGCACTACTTTTCTCCTGCCAGTCAGGCCCCAAGGGGCTTCTCAGCACTTGAAGGGCAGCTTCTCAGCACAGACATCACTCTTCAGCTGGGCGCCACAGTAAGAGCAATTATTAGATTGCATCTCCGCCACTCAGAAAGACACTGGTCACCATCTAAGGCCCTGACAGTCAGTATCATTTGAGCTTTCATTGCTAAATGTGGCCCGAGAACAATTGTCTTGCTGCTCTGTGTGGGCATGTGTGTCTGTGCACGCGCTCTTGCAGGTTTCAGAATGTAGGGAAAGTTTGTGGTTTGGGGTTTTTTTTCTGTACATTTCAAATGCTTCATTGTGAAACTGGTTAAAAGCCCTTATTTATAAAATGTGTGCGTCTCTTTCAGTTTAACTGAAAAGGCATTAAAATAACTGCAGCTGTGGAAGGAATAATTACAGCTAGATTTTGTCAAGGACTCTCTTGTCTGATGTTGCCATCTGTGACATAGTGAATGCAAAGATCATTTTAAACATAGGCAGTTAATGCAGGGAATAATTCAAGAGCTCTAGATATTTATGGTAAATTATTTAACTTTATAGTTGAGTTTTATTGCCACGTTATTCCATGTGCTGAGGAGCTCTGCATTTTCAGTTGCCCTGCATTTTATTTAGCTCCATTTTGCAGCAGAAAAGTGCCTACTTCAAACACTTTGGAAATGTTTCCAAGGCTCTATCTACCTGCCCATGTACGGGAACGTCTATGCAGCGGGGCTAAATCCGAAATGAGCTACACAACTTGAGCTAAGTCAATTGCCTAGCTTAAGTCGAAATAGCTTATTTCAGCTTTTGGTGCTGTCTACGCAGCAGGATGTCTGAGAGAGAGCACTTGTCCTCCGACTTCCCTTACTCCTCGTACAATGAGAGTGACAGGAGTCGGAGTAAGAAGTCCTCTGGCTGGACATTATTTTGACAATAACACTAGTTATTCCAAAACAATGCTGCTGTGTAGACGTAACCCTAGTGTTCCTCCATGAGAATTAGATCTTTTATCAGTTAAATTCTTAGCACCTTGTAAAATACACCACTGATGCTTTTTTAAAGCAATCAGTTGGAAAAGTGCATTCTGCAGTGCTAAGCATGTTCTTTTTACACTAAAGACACTTTTATATTGTTCAAGCAACATAAAGGGGCCATCAAAGTCATTGATTATTGGTTAAGTTAGGGATGTGAACGTTTAACTGGTGACAGGAGGCCCCCGACTTGCGACGCGATTTGTTCCGGAGGAAGCGTCGCAAGTTGAGGGCGTTATAACTCGAACCCGCATTTACAGTAGGTGCTGTGCACCATCATAAATGTGGGCTAAGGATGTAAGTCAGGGGTTTTCGGCCCCTTCCGCACTTACAAAAATGGTCGTAATTGCAGGGGGTCCAAACTGAGGCGGTTGCATCTTGGGGGCCTCCTGTAACTGGTTAACTGGTAAGCTTCATCCTTAACAGATGAGGCTTACTGGTTAAGGTTAACCAGTGGGGGCTGGAGCAGTTCTCTGCCTGCCGGAAGCAGGGGGTGCTTCAGCCCTGGGGGGCGAGGGGGACCCACCGTGGACAGGAACTGCTTTCACCAGGCTGGAGCAGCCCCTGGCTGCAGCCAGCCTGGGTGCCCCATGGGTAGGGCTGCTCTGGCATATTATTAGCCACAATTTCAAGCATGGATTGTGATAACCTGCTATAGGTTATTGCTTTCTCACCATTAATTTGCCACTTAGGAGGATGCTGAAAAATGTTCTCCTATGAAAACATTGCTGTATTATTCTCCACCCCCCCCCCCACCATTAAAAACCACCTGCCATATTGGAAATGAATAAGCGACTGCCAAAATCAAAGAGAGGGGGGCTTGTCTGGGTGTTAATGCTATTCACTGCTCTGTAAATGGGGCTTATGCTGCTGCAAAGCCAATGACCCTATCAATCAAATCAGGGGAGAAACCGCCAAATGGGAACTGGCTGCTGGCAGGTTCTGAATGCTCTGTGCCCGGTGCTCACACAGTCGAAGGGTGTTTCTTTTCCGTTGCTGTTGGTAATTAGCACGTGGATCATTCCCCTCCCTGCCCCACACACACACTTTGTCACAATCGGACTCATGACAGTTTCTCCCCTCATGTCTGTAGGCTGCATTTTCTTAACTTTGCCTTGGATGGGACTCAGCCGCCCTGCGTAGACAGATGAGTCACACCCAAGGAAGAGGACAGACAAGCTCCCTGTGTGTTCTACCGGAGCGGCGTGCGTCCGCCCTGCCATTGCTCTGTGATCTTTGCTGTAGCTCCAGGCTGTAAGAAAAAAACAAACCATGAAGCACAACCCTTGGGAAGCAGTTGCCGCGGGTGTTTCTTGACCTATAAGCCGGGAGGTTTGGGACTAGAGGGAGGCTGAAGGGGTCTGTGTCTGGGAAGGTAGCAGGCTTCTGCCAGCGTGCAGGACTATGACAAAGTGGTCTTTCTAAGAAAAACCAGCTGCCGCCTCCACCTGGATCTTTAAGAGCATTTCTGTTTTGCCCAAACGGGAACTTCAACATGGGATTCTGCTGCTACTTTGGATTGCGAAAGGCCACAACACAGCTGCATGGCTGGAATCCTTGCTTGGATGTGCACCCCAATTTAAAGAGGTGCATACCTCTTCCTCTTGTAACCCATGCCCTGCTGCTGCTGCTTCTCCAGCTGTGCCTTTGGAAAGGAGAAAATGGATCAACATCTGGTGCTGCAGCTGCTGTGCACATCTGGAGTCCTGGAGGGGCCCCAGTGGCTCTTTCCCCATTAATCAGGAGGTAGTCCTGCATCCTGCTTACTCAGAAAGTCTCCTGTTCTTCATCTGATTGCCAGCTGCAGCAAAATGCTGGGGAAATCCTGCAAAGGAAGACTTGGTTTGGAACAGGACCCTAATGGCAACATTGATCTCTGGGAGAGAAAGATGCTCATCTCGTGAGACATAAATCTCATGGTTTATAACCAAATGGTCACTTCCCTGCTCCTGCCCCAAGCAATTTCTCCAGTTGCCCTGTTCTCTTGGCAGCAGCCCACCAGGGAGAATCCCGAGCATAGCTCAGTCCCAGCCAGGTTGGGAAAGAATCTGTCTTTACAGTGCTGTGAGACCAATCAGCCTGTGCCGTAGGATATGGAGAGCAGCAGGAGGAAAATTAGGGCAAGGAACAGCAGGCCATTGGCTGTCTGAGGGCACTTCTGGGGAAGCACACAACATGTGGCAACTTCCTATTCATCAGTGTATGCAGAGAATGTGACAGGGTTAGATACATGCTCCATCATCTTTAGGCCTTCAAAATGGAGAGGGACCTATCCAACCAGAGGCAGGGGATGACTTCTCCAGATCTCAGCCAACCTGCTCGACTGCAGAGGCTCCTTGTTTCAGAGCACTCGCTGAGTAACCACTCTTTTCAGGAGCAGGAAAGAAGGGAAATCCACCATTTCCTCTCTGTCTTTCCCAGCCTCCTAGCTGCTTTTCACTAATTCTGAACTGCTTGATCGATTAGACAGAAACAAGATTCCAGACACTTAATTTGTATCTTCATTTCACCACTGGAAGTTGCTAGCTGTATATGCCTTTCATGTATGTTCTCTAAGGCCATGTCTTCACTAGAATGAAGATCAATGCTTTAGCGATCGATCTTCTGGTGTTTGATTTAGAGGCTCTAGTAAAGACCCACTAAATTGAACTCAGAGTGCATCCCTGCTGGTGGCCGGGGCTCCTGCGAGGATTAAGGGAAGCTGACGGGCATTTGCTCCCATTGGCCTCCCACCGTGGGGAGGCTCCTTAGCTCCTTAATTAACATAGCTGGAGTTGCGTATCTTGATTCAACCTTCCCCTTTAATGTAAGACTTTATGGTTTTCTTCACCTGATCACTGGGTCTTGGAATTATTATCTCTTCCAATGTAACCTGGTTCAGCTCCAAAATATAGGGCCAACACCAAACACTCTTTCTTTTGCAGCAGCTGCAAACCTCCTCAGTTTTGGCTGGGCTGTAGTTAGCCCCTCTAACTCCTCATTTTGCTAGAAGCAGCCTTGCTTGCTACCTGCAGCCTGTTTCCTGGTTTTGTTACAGTAGCAACATGGATAATTTGCTTTGTAAATTACATACTACATCTCCAGCGCAAGGAAAGTTGCATCTGCAGTGGTCACAAAGTAGTGTTAATCCTAGCTAAGAAAAGATTAAACCAGATTTCATTCTATCTTTTTGTACACAGAGGAAACTTTCTCAATTGCCACATGCACATTTTGCCACTTATTTTCATCCTCCGCAACTTTTCATTGCTGGTGAAACATTTTTTTCTTTAAACTATATTATTTTCACCAAGTTCACATTGAAATAAAACCATTGTCGGATCCCCTCACCCCCATCGCAGCATAGCATAGACTCACATTTTTGGCAGCACGGCAACTTTCAGATATTGTGACATTCTTGCTTGGATCAATCCTATGTATGCTCCTGAAAAGTATTCATGTTGTCTGGCAGATTCTTCTATCTAATCTAATTCAATCTCTCCATCTGCTGACTCCCCCCATCACCGTGGGAACTGAGTGCCTCCAAAGAATTTAAAAATAGAAATAGTAATCTTGCTTTCTTCCTTTGCAGCCGGTAGCTGTTATTAGTGGGTGTGTGTAAAAATGATTGAAGCTAGGATGAAGAAATGAGCTTTGAAGTTAGTTCTGCGAGATCCAGGGTTGTTCTCTCTTGTGATAGTAAGTTACATAGTTCAAGCCCCAGGGCTGGTGTGATTATTTGTGGAGCCTAGTTTGAATGGGTCGCTGGGGGCTGCACACTAGGCTTGGGGTGTTCCGGCTCTGTCCACGCGAAGAGCTCCCAGGCTGGCAGCATGGGGGGCTGGGCTGCCCGGAGCAATCTCACCCCCACTACCCGTGGCAACCTCCTCTTCTTCTCTCGTGGGCTGAGGGCCCTGCCGGGCAAGGGGACCACTGTCATACACAGCCCACAGCTTTGGGACACCCCTCAGGTACGACACGCTGCCCGGGCAGGTGGGGCCAATAATAAAATGTGGGGCCACGTGTGTGGGAACCAAGTGCTCATGCTTCACACCGGCCCTGCCAGGTGTATTTCTTGTAAACGTTTTTGTGTCCTGCACTAACAAGCCCAGAGAACTTGAACATCCTGAATGCTTTGATCTGGGTATTGGGTGAAGGAAATTCATCCGGGAACTTTCTCCATTCACAGGGATTTGTGCATCTTCAGCAGGAATCAGATTTGAGTGCTCATCGTAAGTTTCCTTTTCTTTTTAAAGGCTGACTTGTCCTGTAGGAAATGCTGAGGCTGCAAAAATAGCGTTATGCACTAAAGTATAGTATAGAGTGAGTAGATTTCTCTTGCTTGCAATCTTTCAGTGTGCATACAACCAAGCCACCTTTTGTCAGGTGAGACAGCCTCATTTTATATTTGAGCTGCGTGGCCAGTACTTATGTTGAAAGATGGACAGAGAAGCCAGCACATGATTCCCGAACCGGACTGGCTCCCTTCTGCAGCTTCCTAACTTTTATATGTAAGGAGAAGAGATGATGAAGTGTTTGCTTTGGCCCTGTAGAGGCTGGATTGAGAGTCCCTGATGGTTAATTACAGTCATGGTTAAAGAGCATGGAACAATGTGCAAGCCTGGATTCTCTGCTTGCTCTTTTTGTACGTGGAGAATGTCGGAGCTCAGCTCTGTTACCGACACACATTGTGTCAAGATCTGCTTACAGACAGTATCAGCGCCTGTGAAGTGCCTCTGTCTATGGCTCTTTGACTTGAGGAATTTTAAACACCTTTGTAATCACCTACCTTATAGACACACCTCTTTAGCTCAGAGCTGTTTGCCTGGAGAGGCTCATGTCAGCCACATAGCCAGGCTTTGTCTAAATGTTTCTTCTCTCCGTGTATGAATGTTTCGTCTGGGGGGAGCTGAATACAGTCCCGAAAGCTGAACACCCAAAAGTTCATGGGGGCTGGGTGTTTGTGTATGAGGCTGGAGCTGAATTTTGTGGCCTTCTGCATCACTGTAGTCTGGCGTAATCAAAACTCCAGACTCCGGCATCAATCAGAGCTTTGGTGGGGACCTGGATCCAAACTTTTCAGCTCAGCCCCAGCTCTGGGGTCTATGGAGCAGAACTACCGTAATTTAGCGAATATACCCTGCACCCAAATATAACCCGCACCCGAATATACCCCGTGGTTTTTTCTATTTCAGTAAAAAAAAATCTTGTATACCCCACACACGAGTAAACCCTGCGGGGTATACAAGACTTTTCTGTGCTGGGAGTATATTTGCTAATTTACGGTGCGGGGGGGGGGATTAGCCAGCCACTCACCCTCACCGTCCCGGTTCCTGCGCAGCCGCCAGCCTCCGGGTGGGGGAACGCTTATCCCCCTGATTCCTCCGCAGCCGCAGGAAGTGGCAGGGGAGCAGGAACCACCATCCTCCAGGCTGGGGAGTGCTCACCCGCCCCCGTTTCTGTGTAGCCGCAGGAACCACCAGCCTCCGGTAAAAAAACCCTATATACCCTGCACACGAATATAGCCCGTGGGGGGGGGGGCGGTGGTGCAGGGTTTGTAAAAACGAATATAACCTGCGGGTAATATTCGCTAAATTACGGTACCTAGTGGGGCAAAGCCTCACCTTAATCTTAGTGGGTCCTGTGCTTTCAGGCAGATTTACTGGCTTCAGAGGTTCACAGCAGCCTTCAGTTTAGACATCAGGTTGCTGTTTGTTGAGCTGTTCCCATCATTGGCCAGCATAGGGAAAAGAGGGGAAACCAAATTTCATAGTGATTATGGGCTCTCCCAGGGCTACAGGGTAGAACAAACCCTTGAAGCAAAAGCAGTCTCTTTCTAGTCCTCAAATGGGGAATTGGTGATGGGGGAACCCAGGCCAGCTCTCTACTCTGGGTTCCAGCCCAGGGACCCTATGATAACAGCTGTCTATAATGTTTCTAGTAACAGCTACATGACAGCTACAAATCCCTGGGCCACTTCCTCACAGACTTCCCCAGCACCTTCTTTACCACACCTTCTTCCTCTTGGTACCTGCTTGCACTTTCTTCTCCCAGGCTCTCCCCCACACTTACTCTCATCAGCTCCTTCCTCACACATGGCGCAAACAGAAGGGAACCCTGTTTAAACCTGTCTCAACTGGTTCTTAATTGGTTCCCAAGTGTACTAACTAGTCTGGCTCCCTTGAGTCTGAAAGCCTCCTAATTGGTTCCAGGTGTTTTAATTGCCCTGACTGATTCTAGCAAGTTCCAGATCAGCCCTTGCTAGTCTAACCTGGGAACAGGGACCTATTTAATCTAGAGGAACGGCTATACTGCTGCTTTTTTTTTCAAAAAAAAAAAAAGCTACGCAAAATGCTCTAAACATTTTGCGTAGCTTTTTTCAATCCTTTTGTCGGAAGAGGCTTTTCCGACATTTGGCCTGTCTAGACTGGGCCAAATGTTGGGAAAAAACCCTCTTTCGGAAGCCCCCTTATTCCTCGTAGAACGAGGAATACAGGGGCTTCCAAAAGAGCGTGTTTCCTCTTCTGGAAAAAACCCCCAGAAGAGCAAACACGTCCCCTGGACGCGGAAGAGGTTTTCTGGGATACCTCTCCCGGAAAAACTCTTGGGGTATGTCTAGACTGCATCCCTCTGCCGGCAGAGGGATGCAGATTAGGCAGGGCGAAATTGCTAATGAAGTGGGGATTTAAATATCCCGCGCTTCATTAGCATAAAAATGGCCGCCACTTTTTTTCGCCACGGAGCTTTGTCAGCGAAAAGCGGCAGTCTAGAGGGTGATCTATCACTAAAGAAAGCCTTTGCCGATAGATCCTGTATGCCTCGTTTTATCAGCACCTTTCGGTGAACGGCATCCTTCTCACTGAGGGTGCTGTTATACTTTGAGATCCTTGGACGGAGTGCCCAACAGAAACGTAAAGTGATTTACAAATGAATGAAGCCCCAGCACCCAGTGTGGAAATGGCGAATCGCTTTAAGCCACCGTTGAAATGTCGCCGCTTTTGGGGTGACATTTAACAAAGCAGAGATCATAGGCCTGCAAAGGGCTGCTCTTAGTCCAGCCCCCTGCACTCCAGGCAGGACAAAGTTATTTGGCATAACAATGCTTCACAGCTGTTTAGGTCAGGAAGCAAAGAATGCCCTAGGTCAGGGCGAGGGGGAGAGGGGAGACAATTTTTGCAGTGCAGACCAGATCTACAGAGAGATTCTCCTGGGCAGCCTCTTCTCGCTCGTTTGTGAGTTCATAAGACACCCCCACGGCTACCAACAGCAATTGCTTCCATGGCATGATTAAGTTTCTGAAGCATTTTTAGCCTCCTTTAATGTGAAGCGGCAGCTGGACATGCGGACGAGCAGTAGGCCCCCTGTGACCAGCTATAGATATCAGCAAGCGCTCAGCCCTCTGGCCCCAGCGTGTGAGGGAAATACAGGCTGGCAGGGTGTCTGCTCATGGGAGTTGGAATTTGGCCAGAGGCCTGAGTCCCATGCTGGTGCGAAGTGCAGTGCGCTGTGTGATGAGCACGCTTGGTCGGGGGCTGTATTTCCAGCGAGTGGTAACTACGTGAGACCATGGAGTCAGCTGGGATGGCCAGCCACTGACTCACAATCACTGTTTGGAACAGCAAGATTGGGCCACATTCTCCCCGGGAGTCGCAGGATGGAGGTCAGCTGAGAGTTTGGTCCACAGGGGCCAGTGACGGGAAGAAACAGGCACGAAAAGGCCCAGTGTTTGCTCAGAGACGGGGAGTCGTGCTGTTCTCCAGTGTCTTCACCTCTAGCTATTGAGCTTGTTAACTGGAATTAAACATTCATAATTCAGAACTCATTGAAACATGCCTTCCAGACTCTCAGACATATCTGCCCTCGCCAGGATTAATCACAGGCGATAATTATTTCATTTAATACTCTAATTATAACCATGCTTCTAATAAGCATATTCATGCATGTTAACGTCCAAGAAAAGGAAAACAGAGAACCAGACATGCTCTGAGGGATGACTGGCTGCATTCATCGGTCTTCCTGTCATGGGATGTGCAAACCTCACCTGAGTCACGAAATGGTTGGTGGACTGTGTGTGGGGAGGGCAATCAGCCCACCCATAGACATAAGAAGCAAGTGTGGGGCTCTGAGGAGGAGCTCAAAGAGGAGAGACCAGCTCAGCGGGTGGCTGGCTGAGGTCAGGGGTCGAGGGAGGGCCTGTCTGAGCCTCCCTGAAGCTAGGTTGGCTTGGCGTGACTTTGTTCAGCTGCCATTGACTGACAATTTCCGAGAAGCCCAGACAGAATGGAAATGTCGAGATGCCTGGAAGGGGCAGAGAGTCTGCCAACGTCTAAGCCCTGAACAGAAGGAAGAGTTTATGTCTCTTGGTATTTATGCTGGAGGTTGTGTGAGGTCTGGAACTCTGACATGACCTAGCCAGTAGCGAAGTAACTTCACTCAGCAAAGTGTTCGTGACTGGATGGAGTCACAGGAGACCAAGAAGGAAATAGAGACAGAGCCACTGCAGCCCATACCACATCACAAGGGAGCACCTGGGAGGACACATGGTTGTACTCTTCTGTCTTTTTATAAACATTCTGCAATAATGAGTGTTAGAAGAACCCACCTTAGTTTGAAAGTTTGGGAAGGCCCCGAGAGAGGGATGGCAGAGCTGCAGGAAGCCGAGGGGTAAGCAATGGAGAGAGCTGGCTAGGAATCTTTCAATGACAAGGTTCTGCTGAAAAATTCCAATTCATTATATATTTATAATGTTTGCAGAACACCCAGCTCAACCAAATGTAAAGTTGGGATTGTTAAAGTAGAAGCTTTTTTGAAAAAGATCAGCCATTTTTTAGGAACTTTACAATAATAAAGGTTACATGGCGGGGGTGGGGGAGCTCAAAATCAAAATGAAACTTTAACCTGAACCTTTTTTTTTCATTTTCAGTTCATAAAAAAAGTGACATTTTTTACTTCTTGTCCCTATTTGAGATGGCAAAAGTTTTTGAAGTGTTTTGAATTCTCTCAGGATGGGAAAGCTATTTTCCTCACCCATCCTAATGGTGGGCCACAATAGGAGCATTTGATTGATTATTACACCCATCAGAGATCACGTACGCTCAAAACCACCACCTCTGTCTCTGGACTCGTGTATTACTGTTAACATAAATGGCAAAATGTGCCTCACTCACATCACCTCATCCCCAATGCCTGTGATGCTTCGAATGTGTCACCTCCGTTCGGAATTCAGTTTTCCCCTCTGTGTTGGTCACACGCTTCAAGTCCTGAATGCCCCATGCGAGCATGGGACCAAGATCAGCCTTGGGCATTACCTCCTCTGAGACATTAGGATTTTCCTTTTCTTTAGGCCTGGGCTTTTTTTGCTTTTATATGTTTGCCACCAGCCCGGTGCTCTGTGTGCAGCTCTCTGTGGAGGAGAGCAAGTGTATCGTACGGATCAGCGACAAAAGCCCTAGCTTTGTAACTGTCAGAGTTTTCCTGGGGGCTCAGTGGCTCACTGCATGCATATTTCCTTTTCTATATTCTGCACCACACTGTAAGGGAATCAATGGATTCAATGAAGTATTGTACAGCTGTAAATGTTTAAATATATCTAACTGTATGTAAAAGTATGTAAACTACAAGTGAGTATATATATATATATGCAGCACTGTGAGGTGTTATGCATCTGTGCACAGACACAGGCATAATGCACAGTATATTTAACATTTAAAATCTGCATAGTATATTTAAACATTTTTCGGTATTTAGGAGACACCAAATCTTCTCCTTAGAGTCAATTTATTAAAAATCTGCTCAAATTCAAAATTCAGCAATTCTTTGTCCCCAACCAAAACTATTAATTCTAGAAAATTAACCAGTTTTAAACCCCATGCAACTACATATGGCATAACAAAACTCATAGGAACACTAAGAAGCTCCTAAAACAAGTGGTAGAATAGTGCAGAGGTTTTCAAACTTAGGATTGCGACCCAGTATTGGGTGGTGGAATGTCGGGCATGGGGTCTGGTTGCTGCAGGGGGATCAGGTGGGGGGAGGAGGGGCGAAGGCAGCTCCCTGCCTGTCCTGGCACTGCAGACAGCGCTGTGCCTCAGAAGCGGCTGGTAACAGCCCCAGCTTCTAGGTGGGGGAAGGGGAGGGAAGAAGAGCGCACAGGGCTCCAGGCACTGCCCCTGCCTTGAACACTAGCATCGCACTCCCATTGGCTGGGAACCTGCTGCTGGCTGCTTCTGGGGGCAGCATGGTCTGCAGTGCCAGGAGAGGCAGGAAGCTGCCTTAGCACCCCTGCTGCACCAACCCTTCTGGCCCCCCCTCAAAGCCAGAGCCCTCTTCTTGACCCTGAAGTTCTCATTCTCCGCCCCACTTCAGAGTCCACACTCCAATCACACTGGCTGTGTCTACATTGGCACCCTTTTCCGTAAAAGGGATGCTAATGAGACACTTCGGAATTGCAAATCCGCGGGGGATTTAAATATCCCCGGCATTTGCATGAACATAACTGCCGCTTTTTCAGCTCGGGTTTTGCCGAGAAAGCGCCAGTCAGACGCGATCTTGCGGAAAATAAACCCTTTTCCGGAAGATCTCTTATTCCTTGAAAGTAGGAATAAGAGATCTTCCAGAAAAGGGTTTATTTTCCGCAAGATCGCCTAGACTGGCGCTTTCTCCGCAAAACCCTGAGCCGGAAAAAGCGGCAGTTATGTTCATAGAAATGCCGCGGGGATATTTAAATCCCCGCGATTTGTAATTCGGCGTCTCATTAGCATCCCTTTTACGGAAAAGGGTGCCAATGTAGACACAGCCATACTGTTGGGTTGAGGCATCAACAATTTTCTTCAACTGGATCATGAGAAAAAAAAGTTTGAAACTCCCTGGAACAGACGGCCCCTTTTTACAGCTGGGAGCAGCCCTGGTGCTTTGCGAAAGGAATCTCATTAGTGAGAGCTATTGATATTGATATTGCATAGCTAAGAAGGTTCTCTGGGCTTATAGCCTATATCCAGTGAGAACCAGCTAACACTTGATATAATCCAGTAAAGGTGATTTGTCATACATTGAGCTGATGTGTTTCTGAAGTGTGTGTATTCCTATGGGTACAGGGTACCTTCCGTAAGGTACACCATGCTGCACAGTCACAAGTGGGTTCGATGAAGTCCCCTATTGCAATCTGACGAAGTGCATCTGACGAAGTGGGTCTTTGCCCACGAAAGCTTATGCTCCAACACTTCAGTTAGTCTATAAGGTGCCACAGGACTCCTCGCCCCTATTGCAATGCTTACCCTCCTTTGCATGTAGATATTTGTCTTGTTTCCTGTATAAGAAGAATATATTGTGCTATTTTAGTTTCTGGACTACTTCATAATCTCAAATGATAAAAAAAAAATCTGCATAACTCTAACAGTGCAGTCAAAATCCAGTTGCAAATATTATGTTGTTTATTGATAGTTCCATAATATAGTGAGGTAGCTTGCCAGACAGCTGCATTTCCTGGCATTTAAAAAGAATTCACTGTAATGTATTGTAATGCATTAGCATAATAATTGGTAAGCATTCGCAGATGAATAGTTTACTGACTGATAGATTTTGTACAGAAACTGTGAAGGTTACATGGAGGGTGAAAACATTTCATTGTGTCAATGAACATACTTAATTTTTCTGGAAGTGCTATTTAAATTGTGCAGTGGTATGACATTAACATAACAAAGACATAATGCATTAGTTTGTGCTATAATAGGGAACACTGCCGTACAGTCGCTTAATCAGGTGACCCGTAAAGGATAGAGGGCTGGGGAGTTCTCCCATTACTATGGATAGTTCTCTGGAAACTATAGCTCACTATGTAGCAATGGCCCAAAAGGCTAACAGAATACTGGAAATTATCAGGAAAGGGATAGTAAATAAGAAAATACCACTATATAATTCCTTGGTGCTCCTACAGCTTGAATACTGCATCTAGTTTGGATCACCCCATCTCAAGAAGGCTATAATAGAGCTGGAAGAGGTTCAGAGAAGGCAACAAATGATATTCAAGTATATGGACTGGCTTCCGTGCAAAAAGAGACTAAAAAGATTAAGGTTGTTTAGCTTAGAGGTCTGTCAGATCATGAATGACGTGGAAAAAGTGACTGGAGAAGTGCAATTCACCCCTTTCCTACACAACAAAATGCAGAGATCACCTGATGAAGTTAATAGACAGTGAGTGTCCTAGAAAGAAGAGGAAGCACTTTTTCAAATGACACATAATGAATCTGTGGGCCTCGTTGCCAGAGGATGTTTGGAAGGCCCAAATACAACCAACAAAACTTGATACCATCTACATGTTTTGTTAGTCTATAAAGTGCTACCAGACCTTTTGTTGTTTTTTAAGATTATCCTGCACAGACTAACTCGGCTACCCCCGAAGCTTCCAAATATAACTGTTTTTTTTTAAAGAATTAGACAAGTTCATGGAGGATAGATCCATCCCTAGTTATTAGCCAAGATGATTAGGGAGGCAACCTCATATTTAGAGTGACCCTAAATTTCTGACTGCAGAAGCTGGGAGGGGCAGATGGGATGGATTGCTCCAAGTGCCCTGTTTTGTATGCTCCCCTCTCAAGCTCCGGGACTAGTCACTAAAGGGCGCATCTACACAGCAGGGCTAAACTTGAAATAAGCTACGCAACTTGTGCCAAACTAATTGGGTAGCTTAAGTCAAAATAGCTTATTTTGGCTTTTGGTACGGTCTACACAGCAGGAACTCCGAGAAAGGGCACTCGTCCTCTGACTTCCCTTACTCCTCATGAAATGAGGGTTACAGAAGTCAGAGTAAGAAGCCCGTTATTTCGAAATGATTTCAAAATAACGGGCTTGCTGTGTAGATGCTCGCAAAGTTATTTCAGAATAATGCAGCTGTGTAGATATGCCCTAACAGAGACAGGACCTTAGCGAGGTGGAATATTGCTCTGACCCACTACGGCCGTTTTCATTCTCCTGGCTGCTGCTATGTGGAGCAATTAATCTCAGCCTGCAGTTGTGTGACTCACCTTCACACCTGTGCTGCCTTCTCATTTTTCCAGGGCTGTTGCAGGGCTGGGCAAGATCCGGTCCACCTAACACTTTGATCCGGCCCACGGATGCATCTGGCCACTTTCTATTTATATCCTGTTGCCCGTGCCACTGAATTTCCAGACGGTGGCTCAGGCAGCAGGATCCTATACAAATGGCTCAATGCTCACAGTCGCAGCGCTATCCAGGCAAAGGCCAGAG
Organism: Rafetus swinhoei; assembly: GCA_019425775.1. NCBI lineage: Eukaryota > Metazoa > Chordata > Testudines > Trionychidae > Rafetus > Rafetus swinhoei. Next base: position 11,252,381 of record JAFJHL010000300.1, read on the forward strand.
TGGCAAACCCTTTAAATAGCTGCAGTGACTCCAGGCAGCTGCCAGGCAATGTGGTAGCCGCAGAGCCAGGAGCCGCAAGTCCTTTGACGTGTTTTTAATTCAAAGCCTCCAGCCCCTCACAACTCTGGGGAGAGGCTAGTCCCTAGCCCTGCCCCTTCTGCCCCGGGCCCTGCCCCTTCCGGGAGTGTAACTGGCCCCCAACCACATAGCAAAATTCATTAAGTGGCCCCTCTGTAGAAATGATGCCCATTGCTGGACTATTGGCTTTGCTACTTGTTTGACTTTACTAAGCTGTCAGTCTGTCAGGAGAGAAAAAATGCTTTGAATCCTTTCCATTTGAGAGTGCTCTGCCTTGCTGACTAAGAACGGCTTAGTTAGTGAATGAGTGACCCAAACAACAAGGAGTGGGGTGGTGAAAAGTGAGTAAGTTTCCACTAGTATGGAAAAAGTGAATAAGGAAAAGTTATTTACTTATTCCTACAATATAAGAACTAGGGGTCACCAAATGAAATTAATAGGCAGCAGGTTTAAAACAAATGAAGGGAGTTTTACTTCACTCAGTGCACAGTCAACCTGTGGAACTCCTTGCCAGAGGATGTTGTGAAGACTAGGACTTTAACAGGGTTCAAAAAAGAGCTAGATAGATTTATGGAGGTTGGGTCCAGCACTGGCTATTAGCCAGGATGTGTAGAAATGGTGCCCCTAGCCTCTGTTTCTCTGGAAATGGATGACAGGAGAGGGATCATGTGATGATTACATGTTGTGTTCCTTCTCTCTGGGGCATCTGGTATTGGCCACTGTCCGGAGACAGGATACTGGGCTAGATGGACCTTTAGGCTGACCCAGTATGGCCATCGTTATGTTCTTATGAAGGATGAGGCATGGGAGTGCGAGGTACGAGAGCTGAGTTCTACTCCTTGCTCTGCCAGTGACCTATTGTGGGACCCTGGACAAGTCACCACTCCCCATGCCTCTTTCCCGGCCTGACTTGTAGACTAAGGTTTTAAGCTGTTTGGAAGGCAGAGATGGTCTCTTGGGCTACGTATGGACAGCAGTGCTATTTCGAGATACCGGAAGTATCCCGAAATAACAATTCTGCATCTTTAAACACGCCCATTATTTTGAAATAAGGGGTGCGCTATTCCGGCACCCCTGTAACCTTTGTTCCACCAGGGCTAAGGGACTTATCGGAACAGCACTTTGTTTCAAAATTTGGAATCGTGCCAAATTTAGAAATATGCTATTTGGAGGTAAGGGTGCAGGGTAGACACACCCTTGCCGTTTGCATCAAGAATAGCAAAGTGGGGTTGCTTCTGCAATAACAGAACCCAAATCCCAATGACTCACTTTGAGAGCATTGGGTGAATTCGCTTTCCCCCCCTCTTCCTCCTGGGTGACTCGTTCACCTCTGCCGAACTGCATCTTGGGAACTAGCTGCTCTTGCCTTCTGACTTCACAGCTCTCTGCTGAGTCTGTACCCACAGACCTGGGAGATGCCCCAGAGTAGGTGAGATCCCAAGCAGATGGCCAGAACTGAAGAGAGAGAATGTCCTGGTGTGGTGTCCAGTGGCCCAGATGGGAGCCAGCCAGCTGGGGAGGTGGTGAGAGGGAATGGATGTGGGAAGGGAAGGGGCTAATAAAACAATGGGAGTGGGGAGGTGAGGAGGAGCTGGGGGATTAGGAGAAGAGTGAGCAAGAGAGGGAAAGGTAACCTCAGAACCACTCGCCGTTGGCACTGATTGCTAGGATGTGATGGTACGTTCTGGCCATGCAGGCTGAAGTGTTAGGGCGCAGGAACAAGGAAGTATCTGGAGTTTAAGGAGACGTGACCAGGATTTGCAATCATCAGGCTGAGTTTGAATTTACTCCAACGTGTCCTCGGAGTTCTTGGATGTGAACAGCTGTCTCCTGGGTTCCCCGTGGACATGCGCAGCATCCAGAATAATTTACGCTCTTTGGCTTCTGCCTCATTCTTTTCTTCCTTCGTTTTTACAACACCGCCAGGCTAACAACTTCGCAATTAACTTAGCGAAAACGGAAAAGCTAATTGGAAGGGATGGAGCTGAATCGCTTGGAAAGAATGGCTGGAAGCACTCTGAGTCAGGTCTTGCCTGCCAGCGTGTATGCTAATTCCATTATTGCTCAGATCAAATTGGGGGAAACAGATGGGAGGGGGAATAAAAAATTCCTGCATTAGAGAAATAAAATTCTAGCTCCGGCGTGACCCAAATGAGACCTGAATAGGGTCAATCAGACACATGGATCTTTCCTGCTGGAGGATCCCAGAGCATCTCAAATGCATTGCTGCTACCCAGCAGCACTGAAAAGTATCTGCCTTTACATCAAGAACAGAAGCCAGCTAGCTAAACAGAGAATGGAGGAAACTTTCTATCAGGGCACAGGGGCAAAAGCACAGTCTCCCAAACAGCACTCTGAGACCCGCAGTGTCTGTGAGTAATTCACAGGCTCTTAGCATTTTAAGAGCTCATTTGACAGCCTCGTTTACAGCCAACTGCATGCATGGACTTCACTTTATTCAGATCCAGAGTGATGGAATGAATCAGCTTAATTACAATACACTTTCCCTCATCCTGGTGTTTGGCATTTGCCATTCCTTTTTGGAAAATTCCTCTGGGATGAATAGGAAGGAAACGAATGGATCTTACAGCAGCCTGGAGAACTTCTGAGTAGGCTGTCCTTTGTATCGAATTTTTAAGCCATCCGGTCATGTGTATCCATTTCTCCCCTGCCCCTTCCTCCATATATCCTCTTTATAGAAGTCTGTGGATTTGTTTTAAAAACGCTACAGAAAAAATTATGGGCTTTCTATAGATTTCCCATAAGAGCTTGTCTAGTTACTAAAAAGAAAAGCAAACATTAAATCTGCTCTGCAAAACGGGCCCAGAATTACACAGTTTGCAACCTTCCTCCCTATCCAGGGATTCCAGGGAGTGTGGCTGCCGAGCATTTGTTGTACATCTTTTTCTCCAATGCCCCTGAAACTGTACATGAGGCCACCTCAGAGTGTCCCTCAACTTTCCAAGTGCAATTCTCTGCCCCTGAGAAACCCACCTCTCTGTGCGCGTCTCCCTGGAGTGTCGCTCAAAACAGGATTCACTGTGCAGCTGGAGGGGCTAAGTCAGAAATAGGCCCGTGATGTGACAGCCATTTCTGAATGGCTGATAACAATTCTGGAGGAGGGAGGGTGAGTATCTGGCACACTTAGGAGACAAATAATTCCAGGCACATGTTCTTCTGGAGTCACTGAGGATACACAAACTCACACAGTGGGAGTATGTGTGTGTGTCCATCTTAACTCCTTGCTGTGTGTTAACCCTCACTTCTCTCCTGGTGAATAATGGTGACACCCACACAATCCACACACATGCCGTGGCAACCAGCCCTGTCCAGTACCTTCCTTCTCTTATAAGAGCCCTAATTTTAAAAGGAAGGGTGCACCCTCTTCTTCAGCTGGGTACAGCAGAGACAGAGAGCCAGCACTTGACATTAGGCATTCACCAAGGAAACCTGCAGCGTACCAGGATACCTTTGTATTTGCCAGCACATAAGCACCTGTGCATTTCCTTGTCAAAACAGGGAAGGAAATGATTAAAGTGTGTGCATTCCCTCACTTTCTTTGTCTCACTCCCTTTCTCGTATTATTTTTAACAATAAAAGTGCTTGTATGAAAAGCTATTCACAAATGCCCCATCATGTTTGACTTTCTTATTCTAATTAGCAGGAAGGAAATTGAAATGTAATTTATGGGAACGGATTTCTTTCTACTTTCCCTTGCAATGCATGTTACCGTAACAATGCTCCAGCAATCTGCAACATCGGGGCCATATTTGCTTCCACTAATCAGAGGCACAATTTACCCAACCTTGTCACGCAGCTCTGGATCTCGTGAGCGCGGTGTGTTACAGTGCTACACTCACACCCTCAGTACAACAGGGAGATGGTTAATTACCAGTACATGGTGGCTTCTTACAACTGATAGACCATGCAGGAGCTTTTATATGTCTCCTGAATTCTCTTTGTTTACACAATGAAAAGTCCTGAGAATAAACCCCTTTATCCCAGTTTGTACCCTGAGCACTGGGTCAGAAGATTATACTCTTCCCTTTCTCCTCCCAGGCAAATAAGCAACATGTCCATATATGTGTTGCAAAGAACACACACTTTTGTCTTCTTTTATAGTGATCTTTTTCTTTTTTCTTTTTCTTTTTCTGGAGCTGTGCGTGGTGTAACTCAGGTTGTTTGGTCACTTATTTTGGGCAATACAATTTTAAATGTTAAGTCTAGAGTGTCTTTGTTTTGCACTGTTTTCTAGAGAACAGGAATGTTTTGTGGTTCGGGGGCTGGACCCCAAACTAAGGAGATTCTGGCTTAAATTTCTAGCTCTCCAAGAGAGTCTTTCAGGCCTTATCTACACTAAAAGGAAGATCACTGCTGCTGCGATCAATCTTCCGGGGTTTGATTTAGCAAGTCTAGTTAAGACTTGCTAAATTGAGCTCAGAGGGTGCCTCCACTAGCATCCAGTACTCCTGCTTTTTCAAGGAGGAAGGGAAGCCGACAGGAGCATTTCCTCCCATCGGCCTCCCACTGTGTGGACACTGCCAAGCTTGGCTTAAAGTAAGCCAACTCCAGCTACGTATTCTTATGTAACTTAAGCCAAGCTGTTGGGTCTGGGTTCCTTGGGCAAGTCACTTGTGTTCTCTGTACTTCTGTTTCCCCATTGGTAAAACAGTGTTGATGACACTTCCCTGCATGAGGATAAAGCCATAAATCACTTAGAGCCAGCAGCGACGAAAACCATGCAAGTACCTGATAGACAGTTTGTACATTTGTATGGATATTGTTTTGTAGCTCCAGAAGTGAGTTGGGCATTGCATCGAAAACATAAGAATACAGGATCCCTGCATTTAAGGGCTGACACTCTAAATGAGATTAGCGATTCACCTACATTGTTTCCCCTATGCAGTTTATTGGCCAGCAGGGCACTTGGTAATTATGAGTCCAATCCCTATGTTTTGTTCCATATTCCTCTGACTCTGGAAGATGCTTTTTTCAGCACTACCCTCCAAAGGGGGGGTGGGGGGGGGGCGGGAATCACTGTACAAGTGAGGTGGCAGGATGGAAATAATTTGGAAATTTCCAATCACAATTTGATAGAGCACTTGTTGAATAAATCTTAGAGGCGACTGAAATTCTCCCGAGATAAATCAAATTATTCCGAGCCAACCCGGGCGATTGTCTTGATCCAGGCTAGAAATGAGTCAGCAGTGCTAGACTACACATGCAGCGGCTCATATCCAGCATGTGGTGTTTCATCTTGATCTGAGAGCCGAGGGGGAGTTGCTTAACGGTAGAGTAGAAATGGGGAGAAATGAGAGGAACAGTGAATGTGGCCAGGCCAGAGTGCTATTAGAGAAGGCATTTTATTGTGAAACTTGTCATTCATTAGGCCAGATTCATCCCTGGTGAAACTCTATTGATTTCTCTGAACCATGGGGGAATTGTCCCATTATGCCTAGCAGACCTAGGAAACATACTTTGCAGGAAACCAGTGAGCAAAAAATGATGGCTCTTTGCTGATACAGTGTTTGCAGACCATGGGCCAAACGGAATTACCCCTGTGATGAATCTGCTCCGATCAAGAGAAGTTGCAGGAAGTTTGGCAAATTTCACTTAGAACAGGATGTTTCTGCATGGGCCTGAATCTTTCCCACCCACTCAGTGGGACTCATGTGTGGGTAATTGAATAGGCAGCACAAGAGCTAGCTAAACTATGGAACTACACAAAAACTGGCTGATGAGGTGGGTCCTCCAAAGGCAGACCACTGTCCTTTGTTCTGCTTGCAAATAAAGACACATGAATGTAGTTATGTAGCTGGGGGCCTTGGTTACCAAACTGAGCGAGGAAAGGGGACTAAAGTGGCTGCCAAGAACCAGAAAAGCTCTAAGGGAGCCTGCTCAGAGAGGGTGCGTCTACACAGCATCCTAAACTCGAAATAAGATATGCAATTTGCGCTACGCAAATTGCGTATCTTATTTGGATTTTAATTCAAAATAACTTATTTTGAAATTTGGCGCGTCTACACGGCGCCAAATTTCGAAAGAAAACTGTCTTTCGAGCTATCCCTTATCCCTCGTGCAATGAGGTTTACTGGGATGGCGAAATAGCACGCCCGTTCTTTAGAAAAATATTTTGAAATAGCGGGCGCCTTGTGTAGACGCAGGGGAGCTATCCTGAAATAGCCTTGCAGTGTAGATGTACCCGGAGAGTGGTTTCAGAAACAGAGGCCTGCTAACTCCATGTCTCTGACATTCTACTGACAAAAGATGGCTCAGCCCTAGTCATTCACTGGTAGCTGATGGATACCTTAGGGGTGGGGAACCTTTTTGGCGTTGGGAGCCGCTGACCCACAGAAAAACCAGTCAGGGGCTGCACAAAAGTGAGATGCAAAAAAAACCCCAAACCAAAAACAAACCCCTCACTGACATGGCCCCCGCCTGAGAAGCAGAAAGACTCTCCCTCACATTCCCCTCACACACCACAGCCTAGGGGGACCTGGGCTAGTAGATTTTGTGAGGGGAAAAGCCTTCAGGTAGCAGTTCACTGCGCCCGGCAGCGGGAAGGGGAGCAGTAGCATGTGGAGTCACTGCCTGCCCCTGCCAGGCAGAGCCCATGGATCAGATACGGCTCTGGCTTGCCTGACTCTGGCCTGGGAAGCTTGGGGCTCCTCCCCCCACAGCAGGGAGTCAGCACTGACACTCCAGCCCCATGGAGGGTGCTGCAGAGGGGGTGTGGGGCTGGAGCACCAGCGTGGGCTCCCCAATGCTGGCAGTGGGCCCCGAGCCTTAGGGGCTGGATCCGAGCAAGCTGGGAGCCGGAGCCAGCCCCCGGGCCTTAGGTTCCCCACCCCTGAGTGTCTGAATTTATCCAACCTGTTACTATTGGCAAGTGTGTCTCTGCATGTGCGTTGTGAGCCCTGGACTTACAGTGAACTCAGCAGTTGGTACATATTTCCTCCATTCCATAAATAGCCCCGAATCAGAATGCAGAGCACATGGGCACATTTATGCCGAAGACAGAAAAGAATCTGTTTAGTTCAGGATACATTAGGATTATGGCAACTTCAAAAGAAACCGCTGGTGTCCACTGAGCTGTTATTTCCGCTTTTTAAAAATTCAGCCCTTTATTCCTATTCAGAGGTATTCGCCTGTCAGCGTGAAAGGGGAAAGCTAACAGCCGATGGGACTAGTCCTGGGCAGAATTTCAGCCTTGAATATATCGTATCATTGCCTGCATGCAGGAGTGTGTGCTGTGCTTGGGACGCTGTGCCGCTTTCTCTGGGAGTTTACAAATGCCCAAACATTAATCACCTAATGGAAATAACAAACTGTGCTTTATTGAAAGCACAGGGCACCTCATTTCCAATTGTGTCAAACCAGCCAATCTTCCTAGTAGTTCACGGGGGGAAGGAGAAAGTTAATTTGCATGCTGATATCTTAGTATCTTTTTACTTGGGATAAAATACAATTTCTGCTAATATGTGCAGCAATGCTCAGTGAAAATTGCATCATTCATTCCCTCCCCCTACCCCCGCTTTCCAGCCCCCCGGACAGAATGGTGATTTGTCAGAACTTGGGGCTCAGAACTGTATTTCCTAGGGCCTGGCAAACTATTCTAATGGACTCTCATGGATTTCAGAGCTACCTGTAAAGTGGCGTCAACTCTCCTCAATTTATCACAAACCTTGTGATATTTGGTGTTTTTCTTCAAAGCGTCAGCTCCTAGAATTCCATAGTTACTTGAGAATTTCAAAATTGTTGTTGTTTATGTCTAGCCAATGTATTTACAGAGAGAATCTGGAAAACACAACTCCCTCATAATGGCTAATAAAAAGAGCCTGAAAATGATTAAATACCTGTGATTTTTAAGCCAATTTTGTGGTATTTGGGGAGCCTGACTCATGACGTTTCAACCTTTGGGGTAGGTAGTGGTGTCCGAAGACCAGGGACAGTTCAAAATAAATTGAGTTTGTGTAACCCCCACACTTGGGCTACATCTACACAGCTTCCCTCTTTCACAAAAGCCTATGCAAATGAAGCATGGATTAGCATATTGCCATGCTTCATTTGCATAATTAATTAGGAGCCCTTTTTGCGCAAAAACCCCCTCTTGTGCAAGAGCCGTTCTTCCTCATTTTTTCAGGAAGAACGACTCTTGCACAAGAGGGAGGTTTTGCACAAAAAAAGCACTGTGTAGATGGAGCCTTTTTGCACAAAATCTCCCTCTTGTGCAAAAACAGCTCCTAATTAATTATGTAAATGAAGCATGGCAATATGCTAATCTGTGCTTCATTTGCATAGGCTTCTGCAGAAGAGGGAAGCTGTGTAGATGTAGCCCTAGTGTGGTTCACTGTCCCATGCAGTGACATTTAGAGCATTGTTTCTCAACCTTTTTTTATAAAGTATCCCTTTTTCAAAAAATGTATAAGTACCCCCAGTACCTACAGTTTTCAGACATACAACATTTTTTTCTACAGTTGCAACACATTTATTTAAACAACATAATTGTAGCCGGGAGGGCGATAAAATTTTGGGTGTAAAAAGTAGAAAAATAATAAAGCGCTGTAAAACTTAAAACAAAAATTCAGTTTCCTCCAAATTTCAGTTGTGTTGACGTACCCCCCAGACTTCTCTCAAGTATCCCTAAGGGTTCTCGTACCACTGGTTGAGAAAGACTGGTCTAGACCACTTTCAGTGAGCAATAAGAACAAGGGAGCTCTACAGCCTAAGCTGAGCACTGGCTGGCTTTGTAGCTCAACCTGTAGTAGCAGCTTCTCCACTTAGCTCCAGAGGTTCCAATCTGCAGTTACACTTACTCCTTAATCTATGGAAATCCCCCAAGAAGGTGCGGTTTGGAGCCAGGATGTGAGGTTGGCTAAAGGAGATGACTCCTTGTAGTCAGGGAGAGAGTGTTTCTTGGGGAGTCAAAAGCCAGAAACAGTTTTTGCTGCTCTCAGAGGTAGCCAATCAAAAAGAAAATGATTTGGAAATTGGGTGAGATTCCTGCTGATTCTTATTCCTTCCAAAGCTGGCTGCCAATGAGTAGGAAGTGGCCAAATGGTAGATCTGGAGTACTAAACAAATTAAAGAAACAGGAAGGGCTGCTATGCCTCAGCAAAAGGAAAAGGGTGCGGTGACAAAACATCCCACTTCCAAGTGATCGCTCCTCTCAGAAACGTCACTTTCCTCCACTCCCTTCATTGCACCAACATAAAGGGGAATGATCCTGCACGTGGGGGCAGGGAAATGAGATATGACACTCAAAGTCACTAGTGGACCTCGTGTTGTCACTGGCCCATCTCCCCTTTCAGAGTGAACACTGTTTGGGGCGGGGTTTGTGGGTCTGATTGTTAAGATTGTATTTATTTTTGTTTGATTTGGGTGGATTTGTTGATTTAGTTTGGGTTGAAAGAACTGCAGAAAGGTTGCTCTTGCTTTGTGCCTGCTCTTCTGGAAGTGTTTTGTTTTGGGTGTTTAACATGAATCGGGAGCGATAAAAGAAATTCCCCGTGATAATTACTGGGGATGTTAAATATCGGTTAATTGAATAGTTGAGTAATCTCATGAAGTCGTAGCAGTCATTCAACTATTCTATAGTCCCCGGGGGTGGGGCCAGCAGCCAGTGCGCTCCAGCCCCACTCCCAAGAAGCCCCCTGCCACACCGCACTGCTGCCTCTGTATCAGAGGCAGCAGCGTGAGTGCCAGGTGGGAGCCGGTCTGCAAGGGGAGCCAGTTTAAAAACCAGCTCCCCTTGTGGAACCTCTACCTGTTACCCTCTTATACAGAGGGATCAGCGTGGGGTGGCAGCAGCCTCTGTTGGGGGTGGGTCTAAGCTCCTGACCTGGTGTGAGCCAGAACTAAGCCAGTCTGCCTGCCCGCCTACCTCCTGATACACTTTAAATGCAGAGCCGCAGCAGGGGTAGGTCCCAGACCCATTGCAAACCAAGACTGAGCTGGGCTGCTGGCCAGCCTGCTAAAAAATGTACTGGCAAGGGGAAGGGGCGGAGAAATGCATATAGGCTATAGTATTAACCAATAATCTTTTGCTTATTCGTTAATTGGTTAATCGACTACATTATTACATCCCTAATAATTACAACTTTACCAAAACGAAAGGGTGGCATTTGCGGTGATATTCACCTTGCTACCTTTTTAAGAGCAAGCAAGGGCTTGTGAACAGCATCTGAGTTCAGGGTAGGACCGTAGGCTGGGAAACTTAGTTAGCTGCTGTCCCAAGGGGAGGGAATTGGAAAGTTGCAATCTTGCTGTCGGGACTCAGGATGAATCATTCTGTTTGCACAAATCGTTGACTGTCAAACAATAATCAGAAAATGATCGTGTGCCTGCCTGACGGCAGCCCCAACACAGCAATTGCCTCTGTTCCTGGGACACACACTGCTGAGTCTTATCTCACTGGGTTGTTCTCCCCCATAGTTAAAAACCAGACCCACAAACCCTGCTCTAGTTGTTATTCTTAAAAAGGAGATGGGCCAGTGAATACATGAAGTCCACGAGTGACTTTGATTCTCATATCTCAATTTTGATATTGACATAGAGAGTAGGCTTGTAAAGTTTGCAGATGATACCAAGGTGGGAGGGGTTGCAAGTGCTTTAGAGGACAGGGTCATAATTCAAAATGATCTGGACAAACAGGAGAAATCGTCTGAGGTAAATAGGATGAAGTTTTATAAGGACAAATGCAAAGTGCTCCACTTAGGAAGGAACAATGTGTTTCACACATACAGAATGGGCAGTGACTGTCTAGGAAGGAGTACTACAGAAAGGGGTCATCGTGGGCCACAAGCTAAATATGAGGCAACAGTGTGACACTGTTGCAAAAAAAGCAAATGTCATTCTGGGATGCATTAAGAGGGGTGTTGTGAGCAAGACACGGGAAGTAATTCTTTCTGCTCTACTCTGCACTGATTAGAACTCAGCTAGAGTATTGGATTTAGTTCTGGGCACCACATTTCAGGAAAGATTTGGACAAAATACGGAAGGTCCAGAAAAGAACAACAAAAATGATTAAAGATCTAGAAAACATGACCGATGAGGGAAGATTGAAAGAATTGGGTTTGTTTAGCCTGGAAAAGAGAAGACTGGGAGGGGACATGATAGCAGTTTTCAAGAACCTAAAAGGGTGTCACAAGGAGGAGGGAAAAAATTATTCCCCTTAATATCTGAGGATAGGACAAGAAGCAACAGGCTTAAATTTCAGCAAAGGAGGTTTAGGCTGGGCATTAGGAAAAACTTCCTGTCAGAGTGGCTAAGCTCTGGAATGAATTGCTTAGGGAAGTTGTGAAATCTCCATCACTGGAGATTTTTAAGAGCAGGTTGAACAAACACCTGTCGGGAATGGTCTAGATGGTGCTTGGTCCTGTCATGAGGGCAGAGGACTGGACCTGATGACTGCTCGAGGTCCCTTCTAGTTCTAGTATTCCATGATTCTGTCTAACTATGGGTTTGATGATGGGGCCATCTTCCTACAGGTGGGCGCCCTCCATGGAAAATCTATAGCAATTGCAAAAAATCAGACCTCTTCCCCCACCCAAGTCACTGAGACGCTCAAGACCATCCCTAGGAGGGTGCAGGAACTGGGGCAACCCTCCCACCCCAGTGTCCCAGTCGCAGAGTCCAGGGCAACCCCCCTGCCACAGGCCCCGCCCTACCTCACCCCTTCCACTAAGCCACACCCCTTCCTGGTCCACCCCTGCTCCCCTCCCTTGCTTCCTGTTGCCATGGTGAAGCGGAGCTCATCTGTCTGGGAGAGGGCGGTGGGGCGGTGTGGATGGAGCAGGCTGCTGGGCTGCATCTGCTCTTGCTGCCACCATGAGTGAGTGGGGGGGTGACCCCTGCAGCCATCTCATGCCAGGCCCCCAGCTAATTCTCCTGGCCATGCCGGGTCCAGTCCATTGGACAGCTGAAATGGCTGCTGTGAGGTTCCCCCATAATGTGGGGCCTCTTGCTCTGGAGATAGCATTTCAGCCACAAATTCACAGTCAAGTCACAAGTCAGAATTCTCAGATACATCAAGCTCCCTTATTCTTGCTTTCGCTGAAGTGGGTGTCAGTAATTTTCACTGTCTCTCCCATTGGGTTCATTCTCTCTTGAAAAGCAATTCCGAGAAGACCCAGAGTTGTCGCTATTAAAAAAAAAAAGCCAACATTTACCAAGAGTTACCATGCACCTTCATTGACTTGTCAGTGGAAAACATTTCAAGGTACATTTTAAAGTAATGCAGGAGGGAGCAGACAGTATCATATTCACGCATGCAGCCAGGGACAGAAACTGCCCCAAAACTAGTTTGAACCATGAACAGAAGTTCCTATGAGCTCCTATGATCCTCAGGTTGGGTCAGAAACAAAAGTCCAAACGTCCTGTAACAGAGTCATTCTCAGAGTATTTTCTAGCTTTTTAAAACCAGGCAGGCGAGCTTGGGAATTTTCCTATGAAACTTGTTTGCATTAGATTGGCAGCACAACTGACAAAAGCAAAACAGCTTCTGAGAAGCATGAGGACTTCTAGAAGTGTATACAAATCAAGGATGCAGAAACCCACAGAACCATCATTGACTGCTTGAAGTGGACTTTTTTTTAAGTTCAAAATTACCCCTCCATACACAGTTTCAATTTCCTTTCTTTTCACACTGCATGAGCCCAGGTTGGCCAGAGAATAGAAGCACCCAAATGAGAATGGTTATTCAGGCCCAACCAGGAGCTAGAAGTATCAGCATCTCAGATTGTAAAATGGGCTAATTCAGGTGAGGATGAAAAACAGAGAACATGTATAAGATTTTGAGGCTTAATTGTTTTAACCTTGGGTGGGGAGATGGATGGAGGAGATGCTTTGCCGTGCAGAGTTGTTTCATACCCACCCAATTAAATGTAGGATTGTAGCTGAATCAAGTGCAATTAGAGTGGGTCATTTTTTTTAACAAAAACATTTGTCCACATTTGGCCACCGTTTTTGAAAGTTTCCAGCTTTAGAAAATTTCTTTTATAATTTTTCTGAATGGCTGATTTTGATGTGATCAGTTCAATCATATGGCATGGGGTTTTTGTTTTCAAACCTGATGTTTTGTTTTCAAAAACATGTGATTCATACAACAAAAAACTGGCAGAAAACGACATTTCAGACCACTGAGAAGCAGTTAGATAAAAACTACTATTGAATTTGCCCAAGTTCCTACAAATGTTTGTAACTATTTTTTACCATCTCTAATTGCAAATGGAATAAATTATGAAAATTAGATTAGATCTGAAGATTGCTAAAAATTGAAATAACCAGTAATGCACGTAAATACTATTTTTTAAAATACTCTCTAGTCTGGCATTCTCTGGCCCAACATCTGTGGTCCGGTATGATTTTAGTTAGCCCGATGTTCACTCATCATGGGCGTGGCTAAGTTTCCCATGGTCCCATAAAGTTTGTTTATAGCTACCAGTCCTGGCTCTTAGGGTATGTCTAGACCAGTGTGTCTCAACCTTTTTTTGCTCATGGCCCCCTTCTGAGCCTCATTTACCTCTGTGGCCCCCCTCATAGCCGGGGCCAACTCCCCCCCCCCCCGCGGTGCAGGGAAACCCCGGGGCCAAAACCCCTGCGCTCCTCCTCCGGGGCCAACTCACCCCTCCTGTGGCGCAGGGAAGCTGCCACGCTCCTCTTCCAGGGCCAACAGCCCCTCTTGCAGTGCGCCCGGCATGCCACAGGTATGAGGGAGGGGAGCAGCCAGCGCACTTCCGGAATCCCCGGAAGTGGTGTGAAGCTGCAGGACTTCCGTCCACCCCGCGGGAAGCCGGCACTACCTCCATTGTCGCTGGAGGTAGGTAGTGGGGCTTCTCGGGGGTGGGGGGAAAATAGGGGGGGCCCAATCGCCTCGCGATCGACTGGTCAAGGCCTCGCGATCAACCGGTTGGTGACCACGAGTGTATAATATACTTGATCCGAAAAAATAAGATTACTAAACCACATAAATAATGTTGCTGAAATTAGCACAGAGAATGAGATGTGAGGATTATGACAAATTCATCATACGCCTGGCAGTTAAGTTTGGGTGGCCCCCTCAGAAACTTACTGTGGCCCCCTAATGTTCTGTTTTTTCCATGTGGCCCCCTAGAAGTAAGGCATGGCCCCCTTGGGAGCCATATGGCCCACGTTGAGAACCACTGGTCTATACTACATGCCTCTGCCGACAGAGGCATGTGAATTAGACATACCGACATAGTCAATGAAGCGGGGATTTAAATAGCCCCCGCTTCGTTAGAATAAAAATGGCCGCCGCGTTGTGCCGGCTCAGCTGTTTGTCGGCTCAAAGCGGCAGTCAAGATGGGGATCGGTCAACAAGGAAAGCCGTTGTCGACCACTCCCTTATGCCTCGTGAAACGAGGTTTACAGGATCGTTCGACAACGGCTTTCCTTGTCAACCGATCCCCGTCTTGACTGCCGCTTTGAGCCGACAAACAGCTGAACCGGCACAACGCAGCAGCCATTTTTATTCTAATGAAGTGGGGGATATTTAAATCCCCGCTTCATTGACTATGTTGCTATGTCTAATTGACATGCCTCTGCCGACAGAGGCGTGTAGTCTAGACATACCCTTAGTGTTCTGTGCTGTTATTTAGCTCCAATTTACCCCTAAATATTTTCTAAGAGCCCAGTAAGCAGTGGAAGTGTTGGTAATGCTGCTAGACAATATTGACCTCCCTTAGTTTGGGAAGTTCTCCGGTTCAGCACCAATCAGGTCCCGAAGGTGCTGGACTAGAGAGGTTCAACCTGTATATGCATTTTCATTTAACAGTATCTCTTTAAGGCCCCACTAGCTACTCTGTAAATTGAGAATATGTCAATATATAGCTCTAGCGAGTGCTTTGTCCTTGTTTTCTGACCCCTTGAAATCTGAAGGATACTTCTTGTGGTGCAGACATTTATCATATTGTATTCTGTATAGGAAAGAGGGATTCATTCAGCATATATCATCCACTTAAAAAAAAAATCAGATGTGATACTGCCTCAGCAAATGCAAACCTGTAATAGTCAGCTCCCTCAGAAAAGAATCTTCACATTTTTAGTATCCAGGGAAGGAAGTAAAAGGCTAGGAGGGCAAAGAAGTACAAAACAATGACGTTTGGAGGATGTCTCTTTGTAATTCAGTAATTACCAGCACTGCTGACACCACAAGGAAAGAGATCTTGAGCCTGCTGGGATATAGGCAGAATGTTAATAAATTTGGGGATGTTGCCATTAACGCTCCATTGTTTTATGGTTCTGTGGCGATGAAAATGCCTTATTTCCATCCAGGCTGCCTCTGTCTTTGGGTACGTTCATGAGAACTTGAAGCTGGTTGAGTGAGCACAGTGCGGTCAGGGTGTTCGGAAGCATAGAAGATGCTAATGGAATTTAGAGGGGCAGGGAATACATCTGAGGCTTCACAGTCAAGGAATTTTAATGAGATGTTGATTTCATTGGAGAAATGTAATAAGGAAAGGGGAAAACCATTAATATCATTTCAAAACGTCTACTCCAGTGTTTGTTCCAGACTCTGTATCTTTCCTGATCACAGTATGGGTCACGGGTATATTGAGCCCTGCTCGGATTGTACTGTCCCAGCTCATGTCTTGGGAGGAGAGCCTGGCTGCAGTTACATGGCCTGTACAGAGTGATGAGCATGTGTATAATCCCGTGTATGTATGTGCAGGAGGGGAAGTAAAAGCACGATAAGCACGTAGAAGCTAGAGCAGTGGTTCTCAAAGCGTGGCCCGTGGACCACTAGTGATCGGGCCATGGGCTTGCCCTGTCCCCTGCAGCAGGGAGCTTGCAGTGGCGCTCCAGCACCACCTGTCCATAAGGTGGCTTCCCACTGCAGGGGTGGGGTGGCTCCATGCACTGAATGGCAGCACAGGAAACTGCTCACCTGGAAGCCTTCCCTGCTGCTCCCATTGGCTGGAATCATGGCCTCCCTCTCCCCCAGACCTCCCCAGTCCACTCCTGCACCCAGCCTCTCACCCAGACCTAACACTCCCACCCCCTCCTCCACCCATTTTGTCATCATGGCTGGTTGGCTGGTGGTCCGCGGAAAGGCCTGCATTGTGCAGGGTAGGCTGCGGGCCAAAAAGTTTGAGAACCACTGAGCTAGAGGAAGCCACGGCCCAGGGGTCCCCGCCCTGGCAGGAAATAGATCGGGTGAGACTAACGTGACCCTGGCTCCATGCTCCAATGGCAAGTGACACATTCTGTCCTTGATTCCTTGGGGGGAGCCAAGTTCCTTCCTGAGTCCTGCCCCCAGCCTTGTTAAGCAGTTGGTGCGGGGAGAGAGGCTCCATGTGTAAGTAACTGAGGCCTGATTTACAAAGATGTTCTGGTGTTTGCTAGGATCACAAAAGCACCTAAACTCATTCGGCACCTAATTTACATTGATGTTGGTGAGCATCAGGTGCTTAAGCGTTTTTGTAATCCCAATAAGTGTCCATTTATTGATTGGTTTAGGCACCTAAATACCTTTATAGATCTGAATCCTAATTTTGCTGAACGCCCAAGATCCCACTGATATCCAAGCAGTTGTCCTTTCCAGCAATGGGTTGGAAACTTCTGGGAGACTTCCAGAGGATTCACTCCTCCAATGTGAGGTTTATTTCAGTCTGCTCCTGCTTCCATATTATGCACTTTGCCAATAGCGTGTATGTGTGTGTTTTAAATAATAAACTTCCTGGGACTCCTTCCTATATGGGTCCTCCTTACCAGCTTCTCCAGGGCCAGAGATGGCATCGGTTGAAGTTAGGGAGGTGGCTCTGAGCACTGTGCCCCCTCCTGGCTCTGTATTCTCCGATGCCCAGCTGGGCTGTGGATTTAGCACAGAGAATCTCAGGCCAGGACAGCATAGGTCCTAGAGCAGGCAAAGAGTGTGGGGACAGCAGCTCAGCCAGTGGAAGGAGAGGCCAAGAAATCAGGTTCTGCTGACTCTACTGATCAGGTGTCTCTTCGCCAGCGTCCATCAGGGGTAAGAGGGATCCAACTTCCAAGGAGTCCATGAGACTGGAGAGCCAGAAAATGTTCTGTGGGCACCATATGAAAGGGGAAGATTTCGCAGAATGGAGACATAAAGGGTGCATCTACACTGCACCTTTATTTTGATAACTAGCGTTATTTCAAAACAACAAAGTGCGCATCCACACAGCGAGTCTGTTATTTCGAAAGAATTTTAGAATTAATGGACGGCTTATTCCAAAATCTGTAAACCTCATTCTGTGAGGAATAACACCTATTCTGAAATAGCTATTTCAAAATAAGGTGTGTGTACACGCACCACTGCTGTTATTTCGAAATAGCTCCTCATCAGGGCCATTCTAAGTTATTCCTCCCCCTGCTTTCTGGAGTTCTAAATCAATATAGCACGTCTACATGAAGGAAGCCTGCCTCGGACTAATTTTGAGGCTTCTCTGCAGTATAGATGTGCTATTTCAAAATAAGCTATTTCGGAATAACTATTCTGGAATAGCTTATTTTGAAATAGCCATGCAGTGTAGACGTAATCAAAATGACCAGCCCTTCAGGCTGGAGCTAATGGTCACTTTTGAGGAGAGAGCTTTCTGGGCTTTGCAATCTGCTCATTTTTTCCAGGGTGGTATCTTTTCCCAGGAATGTACGAATCCGTCCTGTCACTTTGCCCTCACTGCAGTCTGCAGGGGGCTGGCAGGGAAAGGAAGCAATGCATTCCTAGTTGCCAATAGCCTAGACATGAATAGTTCTGTGGTATGCTGCCAAATTGTATCCAGGTATCAGAATGGTTTGTCTGCACATCCCCACTAGACTATCCCCATATATACTGGATAACAGACACCCCTTTGGCAGGAGCAGAAGGTATTTCAGTGCAGAAGTAAAGAAAAAACTAAGGGGAGGGGAAAAGTGCTATCTCAGCTGGTTGCATGAACAGCTAAAATAAGCAATATGCAGACATATCATTAGGAACACAGATTAATAATTTCTGTTCTGAAGAGCGATCGCCGTGCTTAATTTATTGTGGCAATGGTGTTATGGCCCCAAACTTTATTGTCCTTTAAATTATAGTGCAGTCTATACGGAAAGGAGACAGGGCCCTAAATCATGCATTATTGCCTGCAAATTTGAAAACAAATTATGTTTTTCCCGTTAAATTGCTAAATTTGCAGCTTTTCCAAAGTAAAAAATACGAGTCGTAACATTTTATTATTTTATTTTATTTTAGTGTAATTAGCGAGGAATTTCCTCCTCTGGAGTCCTTTAATTTCCCTTTTCCCCTTCTACCAGCCCCTTTCTGCTCCCTCCAGGCCTCAAAGATCTTCTCTTACCGTGATCAAAAAAAGCTGGATTTGATCCTTTTCGAGTCCAAAGCTTCACACCGGGGGCAAGGAATGAGGGAATTTGCCTCTCCTGTACAAGGAGGGTGTTCTTCATTCAACCCCAGAGTTTGTGTGCTATCCCAGGCCCAAATCCAGCCTCCAGTGTGAGCTCATTTTCCTTCTAAAGGAAGCATGGAAGCAATTCCAATGACACCATCCCTATTTATGCATTAATATTTCCCTTGTATAATGGCAATGGTGCATGTGTTGATTGCACCCCCTGCAGCTACTGACTCTGTGGATTTGGGGACAGTGCTGTGTCTGTATGAAGCCACATGCATCAAGGCAGAAAAGCCCATATTTGACAGGGTGACATTGGTACAAAGCAAGGCAGCTTATTCTTTCCCACCCTCCTTGAAACTGGAGAAAAATCAATAATACCACCCGAGTTGATTTTGTGCGGCGCGTCTGCAGGTTTTAGTCTTTATCCCTCACCTTCTCTGAGCCAAGGGACAGCTGGTCTCTTTATATTACAGGGCCTGTGACTCTTCTGCTGTCTTTGTGAGATCCACTTTTCAGCAGGTAATTGAAATGATAAGAGAATGATGATTCTTTCCCTCGGCTGCACTAGCCTGGCTACTGAATTGTAATTCATTTACCGGCACTGGCAGGCTGTTCATGTTTTGTCATCTTAGACCTAAATCTCTGGATCTGAGTCTTAATAATTTTTTTCCTCTTGCCCTTTATGGTCTTCAGCTTTAGCTCCTCCAGTCTCAGTTTGGATTCCATGCACTGGGCACGCTAAGCTGCTGTGTGCCGTATTCCCCTCTTGGAATGTCACCCATGCAAAGCAAAGATGGGACAATCCGAGGAAGGAGCATCAAGGCCATGGGCAGCTCACCCCATCCCGGCGCTGCTCAGGGAAATGCTGCTTAGCCAGTGACATCGTATGACCATCACTAGGGTTCCAGGAGCAAGCCAAAGTAGGCCTGCGACGTGCTGCCCAAACCGTGGGGCGAAGGATGGTCTCTGCTCTGAAGGGCTCGTGGTCTAGATCAGCGATGGACAACCTAGGTTAGTGAGGGGTCCGCAAGATTGTCGTAGCCAAGATGGTCTCCCAGGATCGGGAAGTTTGCATCCTAGGGATGTTAAGAAATGGTTAATAATGCAACCGGGTAGCCATTAAAATTCTTAGTGGTTACACGGTTACACACGGCATTCTGCAGTATAAAGCTAATACTGCAGACCCCACAGTGCAGACGGGTCCCTGGGAGCGGGGCCAGTAGCCAGTGCATGCTGGGAGCCAGCTCCCAGCTGCTGACCCCACTCTCAGGGATCTGGCTGCTGCCCCATGCTGCAGAATCTAAAACAGAGTCAGCAGCATGGAGTGACAGCCGGCTCCTGAAGTGTGCTGGCTCCTGCCTGCCACTCTGCTCCCTGGAGACAGCAGCGCAGGGCAGCAGTCGGCTCCTCGGGAAACAGTGTGCACCGGGTGCTGGCTTATAAGATGGCACCCAGCACATACCAGCTCCCAGCTCTGTTCCCAGTCTCCACCATTCATACTCTGTGCTGCCCAGAGTCTCTTTTCTGGGTCTGTTCCCCAACTTTTTTGTCACAGGCTCCTTGTCTTCACTTTATTCTACTCCTGGTCAGCCGTGAGGCTTTGTTGATTTGCAGCAGGTTTCCAAGACAAAGAGAATCCAGAGAATCTGGAACTGAGACAGGAGGCAGCGTAAGTCAGACCCAAGTTCATTGGCCATTCTGTGCTGTTTGTAGCACCACAAAGTGAAAAGGCCCCGCCCAGGCTACGAAACATGGGAAGGACAAATCGGAGAAGTGATTTGCAGCTTGTGGGCCCAGTGGCTTGTTTGTTTACTGTCTGTCCCAGGCTGTATTGTGTATCCGATGTCTGCTCTGTGAATGAATCCATCCTGGGTTTGCCAGAGAGCTCTTGGCAGAACATTGAGATGCAGCTCTGCCAAACAACGCCTTGGCACGCAACGAGAGTTAGATTGTGGTGATAAAATGAGTGTAGAGCCTCCTGGGGAGGAGTGAGGTGAGCACTGGATATCACAGGCCTGATCCTCAGTGTGCCTCCGGTGGGTGTCAATCAGGAGCAATTCCCCTTGAGGTCAGCAGAGTTATTCTGGTGCAAAATGCCAGGGAGTGGCGAATCGGTCTCCTTTTGCATTACCCACTTTCTTCTTCCGGGTCCTTTTTTTACCGCAGAGCTTTTTGACTATATCTACACTACAGGCTTCTTGCGCAAGAAGCTTTTTGCAGAAGAGATCTTCCGCAAAAACTTCTTGTGCAACAGCATGTCCACACTGCAAAAGTGCATTGAAAAAGCGATGCGCTTTTGCGCAAGAGAGCATCCCAGACTGCCTGGATGCTCTCTCGCAAGTAAGTAGTGATTGCTATGCACAGAATGGCCACCAGAGCACCTATTCTTTTTCCTCTTCCCTCTTCTTGTGCAAAAACCCCTCTTGCCCATCCACACACACCTTTTTGCTCAAGAACTCTTGCGCAAAAAGGAGTTATTCCTCATAGAAGGAGGAATACCTACACCAGAAAAATCCCTCTGTTCTTTTGTTTTACTTGCACAAAAACACGCTTGAGGCATGGACGCTCTGCGAGTTTTTGTGCAAAAACCGCCATTTTTGACCAAAAACTCTAGTGTAAACCTAGCCTTTTAGTCCCGCTGTCACCTGCTCCAGGAGTGGAAAACTCAAAGGGCTACATCATCATAACAGCGCAAGTGAGAAAAAGTGTATTCTGCCCACGAAAACTCGAGTATTACTCACTGTGCCTTTCCTGATGCGGGGGATGGGAAGCAGATTTACATGCAGGGCGGCGTGGGCTTTGATTGGAACAAGATGTGTGAAATCTGGATCATTGACCTTTTTGCTGCCTCTCGGGCACCTGGTGCTCATTCAGAAGAGAAATCACTGCATTCCCATAGAGACATAATATTTTACCTTTATACACCAAAATAGCTCATAATTCCATTGATACACCATCACTGGCAGGTGGCACCTAACATCCTCACTATTAAAAATGTGCCCCTTATTTCTAGTCTGACTTTGTCCAGCTTCAACTTTCTGTGAGGGTGCGGGGAGGCGGGGGAAGGCAGCTGCTACACACCATACTAATGGAATTTTGCCCATGTGTTTTTAGATCCAGCTCATGCAGTAGATTCCATTGGGATATCTGTCCCTACAGAGTGGAGAAGACTTTATTGGTGTTGTTTTAAGGGCTTACCTGGAAGCCAGCTCCACACCCAGAGAAAAGTGCACACAACTCTCTGCTGCAGGCACTAAAGGCATTTTTTGCATTGGGAGTGTTTCAAACCTTTGGCTGCACATTTAATTTATTTTTAAATGCCCTCCCATCCCATATAGCCCAGCCTTGCACTTCAGCTGGGAACTGACACCTGAGCAGGCAGACTTCAAAGTGGGTGCAAGTTGCTGAAATTCTGAGGAGACAATGAAAACTTTTATTGAAGCTATGGTTTCAAAGAAAGTTTGCATAATACAAGTTGAAAAGGAAGGCACAGTACCTCTAAGGTCGAGCTTGGGTTATGAGAAATGACAAGTATCGGTTTACACAGTTCACAAGATACATAGCATATATAACCAGCATTATCCCAGATTAAGGTGTGTGAGTTTTCAAACCATCAGTGAATATGTGCTCCTGGGCACTCCACGAATAGAGTGTATAAAGTCACAGTCAATTCTGGGGAGAGAGTAGTTCACCTCTTTTTGCAGCGGTGTACACGAGGACACCAGGCAATAAGCAATTGAGAATCAGACTCTGTGTTTCCCTTTTCATTAGATTCTCTCCCCACCCTCTCTGTGCTTCTTTATTCAGAGACCCTAGCAACTGGGAGACAAAATCAATAATATATTAAGTCAATCTTTTGAGCCCCTGAAATCTGAGTGGGTTTGAAATGTAGGCAACGTGAATTTGCTTTTCTCTAGTGTATCCTATAAAAAGCAAAGTGGAAAAAAAAAAAGTCCCCCAACAGCGTATCAGCATCAGTATCACCAATAAGAAAGCAATTGCTCTCTCGCTTCTATTTTTAAACAACCCCCCAGAATCCATTCTGCCCATCTTCTAGGGAACGTGTTCGAAACCGTAACGGGTTTGACATGTGCATTTCTGTTTTCCTTAACGTCCCCGGCCTCCTCTGATCGAGCATTAGGCCTTGTTTGCATTCTCCAGCCTGCAAACGTATTTCCAACCCAAACACTTGGGAGGAAGCGGGGCTGTCTGTGACACAGGCATTCTGCTTAAGTGAATGATCGCAGATTAGCTGCTGCAGGCCACTGTGTCTGCGAGCTGTGCTCTCGTCACATCCCTGCCTGCAGATGATTTGCTTTCTGGATAATGGCTTCTGGCATGTAGCACAAGAGGCACTTTTTTTATTTTATGAGTCCTGTGGAGGCTGCTTTGCCCAAACTTTTCTGTTCCATTTTGCTGCGAACACAACTTTGCACTTCCCCTCCATCAGCGGCTCCGATAAGAGCATCATAGGGGCTGGCCATGCCATTTAATGAGGTCCCCTCCTTGCAGCCACTTATCTGGTACAATCTGTTTGGAGAGTGAAACACAACCTGCTTGAAGCGAGTCCTGCCCTTGATTGTCTAACAGAACAGCACTGCGTGGCTGGGTCAGTAGATGGAGCTCATTTCAACCAGTCTAACAGCTGGGAGCGCTCCAGATAAAGAGCCGCTGTTGGAAACGCCAGTCTGTTCATAATACTTTGCACGTACCTAGGGTGCAGCATATTCAGACATTGGCTACTTAATCCTTCCAGCCATCACTAGTTCGGGTCCTAGGTCCCTGCCGCGTCACCTCCTGCCACACCAGTCCTCTTGCTGTGCACACAATCTGTGGAGAGAGAGCCATGCTGCCTGCAGCAGCTGGAATGCTGTGGCTGCACAGGTAAAATGGTCCCTTGACTCCTCCTCTCTTCCTGGCTGCTCCCCCATCGCAGTGGCCAAAGAGAGGCAGAGAGGCAGCTGAGTGTGGGAAGCAAATTCTACTGCCGTGGTGCCCGACCAGTTCTATAGTGGCTACTCCTACAGCAAAGTAGCCACATTCTTCTGAAAATGTAAATAATTTTGTGAGCTATGCTCAACTAGCCACGCTCAACCAGCCAAATAGCCACATGTGGCTCGTGGCTAGCGTGTTGGACAGCACAATTCTACTGGTCCTGCTTAGCAATACTACATCCCTCCTCCAGCAGCTATGTGCCTTTCAGTAGAGCCCTGCAAATCTGTGGCTATCCTCTTTATGTCCATGGATATTCACATCTGCGGATGTGGATGTGGATGTGGATCATGGCTCATGTATGCAGATATGGACATGGATACAAATTTTGTATCTAGAATCCTGGAAATTTGCAGTTAACTGCTTTATATCCCTGGGTATCTGCATCCACGGATCATTTTTGTGGTGGTAGATGTGGATGGAGATACAAATTGTGTGTCCGCGTAGGGCTTTACCTTTCAGCTCCCCATCCTAATGCATGCAATAAAGGGAACATATGCTGTGCTGTGATTAACAGTTATAGGACACGAGAAATAATTATTCCACTCTCCTCTGTGCTGATTAGTCCTCAATTAGAGAATTGTGTCCAGTTCTGGGCACCACATTTCAAAGAAAATGTGGAATAATTGGAGAGGGTCCAGAGAAGAGCAACAAAAATGTTTAAAGATCTAGAAAACATGACCTATGAGGGAAGACTAAAAGAACTGAGTTGTTTAAGTTTGGAAAAGAGAAGATTAAGAGGGGACATGATAGCAGCTTCCAAGTACCTAAAAGGGAGGGAGAAGGAGGAGGGAGAAAAATTGTTCCTCTGATGATAGGACAAGAAGCAATGGGCTTAAATTGCAGCAAGGGAGGCTTAGGTTGGACATTAGGAAAAACTTCCTAACTGTCAGGGTGGTTAAACACTGGAATAAGCTACCTATGGAGGCTGTGGAAACTCCATCACTGGAGCTATTTAAGAGCAGTTTGGATAGACACCTGTCAGGGATGATCTAGATGGTGCTTAGTCCTGCTGTAAGGGCAGGGGACTGGACGTGATGATGTCTCAAGGTCCCTTCCAGTTCTCGTATTGTAGGATTCTAGGATTCACTGCAATACAGTAGCCAAGGCTACTAACTCTCACACTGAAGGATTCTTTCAGTTTATCGCAATCTGGGATCAGCCAGGAACATGCACCACTGAGATATGGGATTGCCTAGCACAGGTGAACATACAAACGGCAAAACTTATCTCCCAGAGCATCCCACACCAGTCACTGTTAGAGCCTCACAGGCCTGTTGTTGTGGACACCTTTCTGTCTGTAAACCCCTTTGAAGCTGAAATGTGCTATGTAGATTTTAATAATAATGCATAATCCCATATAGCCTGTTGCCACTAGGGATTGCACTGAAGTGTTGGCCAGACCTGCACCTCTGACTGAACTGCAGTGGAGGCTTCTTGTGGCTTGGTCACCGGGACCTTATAACTGACTTTGGAACCAGCATTCCCTCGATTTTCCATGTGCAGGATAATTTTTTGTTATGTGCACCAAGACACGTGTGGATGTGCATCACCAGTGGACACACATGCTGCCAGTGGAGACACACGTGGTGGCTGCTCAAGCGCTCAGCTTACAGGGAACACTGCCTTGGACGAGGTCATGTGTGAATACTGGTAGTAGAGTCCGTTGCACAATTTACGTCCCTGCGGTTGGCAATTGCTGCTCACATCCAGGTGTGGCCAGTGCCACCTCTGCAGTGACCTCTTTTGGGAGGGCATCTTTCCTTAGCCAGTGACACTGATCGTCATATTTTTATTTGCATTGTGGTAGGGCCTAAGAATCCCAGTGATGGGCTGAGGGGACCATAGAGCTGGATACGGAACAAACACAGAACAAAAAGGTGGCTCTATCCTACCACTGGTGGCTTTTTCACAGCTAAAGGTAGCTCAGTTGCTGCTCAGACATGAGTACCATTCAAGCCAACTGGAGTTGTTCCTTGATGACGAAGCCAGGACTCCAAGAATGGAAGGGTCATGTTCAGGAAGTACCACAGGCAGCCAGTTGGATAATTCTATCCCTGCCCAGCATCTGGCCCATAGCTGGAAACACCTGGACAGTTAGGGCATGTCTACACTGGGGCGTTATTTCAAAATGACTCCCCTTCTTTCAAAATAACAAGGCAAGTGTCCACACTACCAAGCCCGTTATTTCAAAATAAAGGGCTTGTTATTTCAAAATAACAACTCCTGCTTGTGAAGAGAAATAACTTATTTGAAAATAGTTATGTTGGGAGTTATTATTTCGAAATAACTCCCCAGTGTAGACATAGCCTTTGTGAATAATCCAGTGTCCAAGCTCTACCTTCCCTCTTCTACCTGGACAATATAAATCCCCTGTCCCGAGCTCCTTTCTGCACCAGCCTCCATCCCAGCCCCCGCACTTCTTCTTGCCCCCCAATCCCCTGCCCCGAGCTCCTTTCTGCACTAGCCTCCATCCCTCTCATTCAAAGAGCTTTTCCAAGCCTCATCAGCTTTTCTGAGTGTTAATGTAATGGACAGTATGTGAACCTTTTGTTCCCTTCCACCCAAGAGCAATTAATCCCAGCCCTATTAATATGACGAGTCAACACTTCAGCGCTGTGGAGTTTTGTTCCCCTGAAGTGACAATGCTGCGGAGAAATGACAGACCACCAGCATACTATGTCTCCGGGGTCCTGCCAGTGACCCTGTGCCGGGACATATGTTCTATGTGGGAACTCATTTATGTGTTTCACTCACATCTTGTTCTATTTGTGGAAGCCTCACCAGCTTTTCTTCTCACTCGTAAGGATTCAGTACTCGCTACGGGACCCGGTTTTGCACAGATTACATGCGACATGTTCTGAAGGCATCTGCTGTATAGCTGCATAATTATAGCTGGAGACAGTGCCTCCGTAGCGAGCGTCTCTTTTTTCTTCCCTCCGTTCGGGAGGGCCAAAGCACCGTGGGATTCACAGGATCCCCAGCTCGGCAATCGTTCCAGAACCATCTTTGGGAGTAAGATCATAGTTAGAACTGAAAATTGCACAAAATACCTTCTCGGTGACAGATTGCAGGGGAGGTTTAGAAATGCCCCTGGTCTCATTGTGTTTTTAAAAAATTGCAGGCTCCGGCAGTGCCTTAGAGGCGAGGAAACAGCTGAAGTCACGTAACTCAGTCAACTCCATTGAAGTGAACTTGGGGGGAGAGCAGAGACAGCGGGGGTGGGGGGGAGGGGAGAAGGGGAGCTTCCCTGAGCAGGATGCTGAAAGGTAGACATGGCTGCTGACCTTGGCGTCCTTCAAAATCCCCAGGACCATCGTGCTGTCACGGGTGGTGTGAATGCACGTTGGCAGATCGATGAACTGCTCCCCCAGAGCCCACAATAATCCACAGAAAATATCGCTGGGGACTTGGTGGAAGTTTAAAGGAGAGGAGTACGGGACATCTCAGAGCATATCATGGAGTCTCCTCGGATGTACCATGTCCAGATGTAGCTGCTCTGCTGACTCACTTCGAATTTTGAAAGATGTTGAGCTTCCGAAGAGTCTATTCAAGATTA
This sequence comes from Rafetus swinhoei, assembly GCA_019425775.1. NCBI lineage: Eukaryota > Metazoa > Chordata > Testudines > Trionychidae > Rafetus > Rafetus swinhoei. Next base: position 11,279,381 of record JAFJHL010000300.1, read on the forward strand.
ATGCAGGGACTCAGTGCCTCTTAGCTTCACGCTTTCCATGCCCAGAGCCAGTCGTGATAAGCAGCAAGGCAGCCGTATGTGTAACATGGATGGGCAGTGCATGTGGGGACACATCTCTCTTGTGAACATACCACCACGTGGTCAGCAAGCAACACCGCTGAGTCTATGTCCAGAAGACTCCAGGAAATGGAGGCATGAGCTGGAATTGTAAGTGGATCTCTGTCTGGCCTTAGTTCTACATGTTTTCACTGCTTAAAGGCACTTCTGAATGTGCCCCTCAGTGCTGGATAGAGGCTCACAGGTTGTTAAATAAAATCCTGCTGGTGGGTTAGTGTCCCCATCAGGTGTGCTGACATGCACACTACATATTCCGAGGCATGGTCTACACCTACAGTTTAGGTGGATGTCGCTGCGTCTCTCACCAGTATGAAAAATTAACACCCCTAAAAGACATAGGCCAGGTCTACACTAGACCAACTGCTCAGCTTAAGGTACACAACTCCAGCTACATATTCTATGTAGCTGGAGTCAGCTTATCTTAAGTTAGCTTGGTGGCATCTCCACAGTCGGAGGCTGATGGGAGCAAACACTCCTGTCAGCTTCCCTTACTCCTCACAAGAGCAGGAGTACAGGAGGCTGGCAGGGGCACCCTCTGAGTTTGATTGAGTGAGTCTTAGCTAGACTCGCTAAATCGAATGCCGGAAGATCAATCGCAGCAGCATCGATCTTCCGCGGAGTGAAGATGTGCCCATAATTAAGCTGACCCAAGTGCAGTGTAGACACTGCTGGATGGATGGATGAATTCTACTGCCCACCTAGCTAATGCCCCTCAGAGAGCCAGATTAACTAGAGTGGTGGAAAAAGCCCTTCTGTCACTGTAGCAAGTGTCTATGGCAGGGTGCTACAATGGCTGTGGTTTAGCATAGACAGCCTGAGACTGTGGAGCTGCAGCCTCCCATGGAGATCCTTCCTCAGGACCCTGAAAACAGCACAGAGAGGTGAAATAACTTCCCCATAGTCCTCCTCCACTCAACGGCTCAGTCCGCTGTTCCTATGCTCTCGGCTGCCACCTTCTGTGCTCTCCTGGATAACTGCAGGAGAGTTCCCCAGGCTGGAATGGGCTGGAGCTGGCGTCTTTCTGGCTTTGTTTCACCTCCTTGGGGACTGCAGAAGGCCCCGAGGTTTCAGAAATTTCCATCAGCAAGGAGCAGCCTTATACTCACGGGCAGGAAGGCGTCTGCTGATGTCAGAGCACTGTGGCTGCCAACTGGTGCTTTCCGTTCCAGCCTGGTCGCCAGGCCCAAGGGTCATATAACTGTGGTGCTGGTTTCTCGCTCCCTGGTTTGGAACAACCCTCTGTGTGCCAGTCCTCGAGTGCTGCAGTGCCTCACTCCCTGAGAGAAATTGAACACGTGAGCCTTATCGTAGGCGAGACCGGGATTTGACACCTTGCTGCGCAGTGAACCCACAAGAGATGGGCTCTAGCTGAGGTCTTAGCCTGGTGATGGAATAGTTCCCTCCAAAAGTTGGAAAGCCACAGGATCTCGTCTGCTGTAGATTTACACATCTGGCTATTTGCACACATCAACAAAACATCCTTCTCTGGTGCATTACGCCTCCCTGAGCTGACCGGGGGCTGTGGAGTTAAGGAGAGTGAATTACCACTTCTGTCAAAGATCTGACCCCAGGAGTGAAATCACTTCATTGAAGTGCAGCACTTGGGAGTCTGTCCATTTAAAATGTAGTCGCTTCACAAGTGAGACTCTAAGTCATTTAAATGACTGTGGCTGAGATGCTGGGCACCGAGTCATTTAATCTCCCTAAGTAACTTTCCTGTTCCCGGCATCTGCTTACACAGCATTGGCGTCTGACTCTGAATCTAACCACAGGCTGCTCTCGTAAATCTCTTGCTGATCCTTCCATACTGCCAAAGAGAGGCCAGTCCCAATCACTAATATATATACTCAGTATCTTGGAAGGACCTATTTCCTAAAGCAAAGGAAAATTATAAGTGAAATTGACTGTGATGAAAAATTAAGACAGAAGAATGTGAATGAAAATTGGGAGTTCAAGAAGAGTTTATTACATGACCAAATAGCCATGATTGCACAATCAAGAAAAAGGACAACTTCTGGGTAAAAGCCATCCTGACTTCGTGGCAAAGCAAAAGCAGCCATTAGAAATAATGTATATGATATAATGTTATTTATTATATATAAAATTGAAAAAGGGGAAAGAGGAAGCAATCATTATAAATCAGAAGTTATGAAACATAGGAAAATGATAAGGGAAGCTAAAGACTTCAGGAGAAATCCACGGCTGGCAGGACAATGAACTGTAAAGGAGGTTTGGGGATATATTAAAAAAAGAAAATATTATAATTATCAGATGGAGACGGTAGAATTGTTAATAATGAGGCAGAAAAGGCAAATGTACTCCAGAAATATTTCTGTTCTGAAGCAGAGTTATGTATTTGAGGATGATGATGTACTTTCCAGTCCATTAGTAACCAAGGAGAGGGTTTTACAATATCTATTAGGGATAAACATTTTGAACTCAGCAGAGCCAAATAACATGCACCCATGAATCCTAAAAAGGATTACCTCAGATAATCCCTGGTTCAATGATTTTTAACGAATCATGGAACACTGGGGAAATTCCAGAAGACTAGAAGAGTGCTAATGCTGTGCCAATGTTCAGAAAGGGCCAGCAAAATGACATGATTTACCATGAGCCAGTGGCCCAGACATCAGTCCTAGACAAATGAAAAAGCTGATGCAGGAATTAATTAGTAAAGAATTAAATGACAGGAATATAGTAAATGTCAGCGAGCATGGTTTTTTATTGAAAATAGCTCTTGTCAAGTAACATTCTTTGATGAGAATACAAGTTCGGCTGTTAGAGGTCAGTGTGCAGATGAGTTTTATGCAGTGTGGGACTTAGTTCCACAGAACACTCTGCTTAAAACAGTAGCACTCTGTGGGTACGTCTACACTGCATGACTATTTCAAAATAAGATAATCCGGAATAGTTACTCCAAAATAGCTTATTTTGAAATAGTACATCTACACTGCAGGGAAGCCTCAACATTAGTCCGAGGCAGGCTTCCCTAATGTTGACGTGCTATCTTGATTTAGAGCCCCAGGAGGCACTGGGGAGGAATAACTTGGAATGGCCCTGGTGAGGGGCTATTTCGAAATAGCAGCAGTGGAGTGTCTACACATGTCTTATTTCAAAATAGCTATTTGAGAATAGGCATTATTCCTCGTAGAATGAGCTTTACAGATTTTGGAATAAGCTGTCTGTTATTTCAAATTATTTCGAAATAATGGAATGGCTGTGTAGACACATTGTTATTTCGAAATAACGCTAATTATCTCGAAATAACAGTGCAGTGTAGATGCACCCTATAATATCACTAGCTCACATATTCAAAGGATTAAGAACTGACTGACAGATCACGAACAGCATCATTAATGGGGAATTGTCATCAAAAGCCAGTGTTTTTAGTGTGGGTCTGTGGGGTGCTCTATAGGCACAATGCTCCTCAGTACTTTACTCAGTGCTGTGCAACACTGTCATGATCATGAGGGTTAGCCAGCAGCCTGGGGACTAAGGGGTTAACTATGTCCCTTACCTAGCCAGGTGGAGTGGCCAATGGGAATGTAGGTAGGAATTTCAAACTGGGACAAAGGAATGTTTGGTTTTTCCCTCCTTTGTTCTGGGCAGTTCTCTCCAGCTATTGAGGGGGACAGATACTGTCTCCCTCCAAGAAAAGACTCTTTCTTCACTTTCTGTAAGTAGGGTAAAGTTTAGATAAATCCATTAGGTTTCATTGTTTTATGGTTTGGGAATGGGATCTGCTGTCTGTGCGCTTTTTAAAAAATGTTTTGGCTTTCCTTTGTAACTAAGTTCTAGGCCCATGGAGTTTCTCCATGAGTATATTATTTTGTTACTTTTCCATCTAATCATTATGCTTGCAACAGGAATAGTATGGTGATAATAAAAGTTTTATCTTTTCTTTTATTAACCTGGTATTAGTTACTTGTTGCGTCCTGGATTTTTACTTTAGGGGTGAGATTTTCCCAAATGGTCTCTCCCCTGGTTTCTTTATTAATTTGGGTGGTGGCAGCAGAAGTTTTATTCCCAAAATCTAGGTTTTTAAGATTTTGGGGGGAAGTTTTATACCAAAGCCTGATAGATAATGTTTTGGGGGTACACTTGCTGGTCCCCACTTCTGCATTTATTGTGCCAGAGTGGGGAAGGAGCCATGACAAGCACACATTGCTTGGCAGAGTGGTAAATAAAGATGAGGACAGATCAGTCATATGGAGTGATCTGGACAGGATTGCTTTGGGCCCGTTCAAATAAAGTGCATTTAAATGCAGGCAGAAGCATAGTCATAGCTGTGCAGACAAGGAATGCAGGCCATCACTACAGAATGGGGGCAGGGGGTGTTGCATCCTACAAAGGAATGACTCTGAAAAGGATGTAAGGGGTCATAGTGGACAGGATCCTGAAGGTGAACTCCCAGTATGATTCTGGAGCAAGGAGGACTCATCCAATTGTAGGTCATATAAACAGGGAGTGGGGAATAGGAGCAGGGAGGTGGCTTCACCTCTGTGTATAGCATTGCTGAGACCAATACTGGGTCAGTGTCCACTTTTTTAAAGTGTTCCGAAACATGAGAGGGGGGTGGAAGAGAGTCACAGAAATTGGTCAAGGGCTAGTGAAAATGCCTGACAATAAGAGCTCTGGTGCGCTTGTCAGAGAACTTGGGGAGAAAATCCTGTGTGTTCACAGGCTCTTCATTCTCATGGAGGCAAGCAGAAGAAGAACCAGTGGGGTGGGCTGAAGGCACCACTATGTTTAGCTGTGAGGATGACTGACCACTGGAACCAACTACTGAGGGGCGTGGTAGGTTCTCCTTTGCTGGATGGCTTTGCATCTGGAAGATACACGTTAGCCAACCACAAATTACTGAGCTCATTTCAGAGATAGCTGGGTGAAATGTAATGTCCTGTGACGTAGCGGAGGACAGACAAGATCCAACCAGTTCTGAAGCAATAGCAACTATAGTGGCTACTGCTGTAGCGAACTAGCCACACTCAACCGGCCAAATAGCCACATGTGGCTAGTGGCCAGAGTGGGGACTAGATGCTCTCTTAGTTTTGAACTCTAAGAATCTCTCCCAGGTTTTTGACAGGCTGCTGTCCAAGCCCATTCATTAGAAATACTCCGGGCTCCTGTGTACTAGACGTCCTTGTACACAAAGCACATAAGTTGTCAGCTGACTGCATCCTTGGATTGACTTTGAAACCCAGCCTCTTCCTGGAGCTGAAATGCAGAGGGGATCATAGGCCACAACAAAAACACGCCGGCAAAGGAAACTAATCTGGAGCAGACCAGAGCATAAAAGGTGCCCACCTCCTTCTCTCTCGCACTGCTCAGCCTCTTTGTAATGGACTGGAATCCCCACTCTAACCCGACACTGAATGATAAAGGAAGCACATCTACTGTTTGTGGAACAGAAAGAAAGTGAATAAAATATGGAAACCAGGAAGAAAGAGAATTTCACAGGGGCAGGTGTTGCAGGTGGAGTGGACACTAGGGGTGCATCTACAAAGCACCCGAAACTCAAAATAAGCGAACGCAATTTGTGCTATGCAAATTGCGTAGCTTATTTTGAGTCTATTTCAAAATAGCTTATTTAGTGATTTAATTTACAAAATAAAGCGCTATTTCGAGCCATCCTTTACTTCTTGTAGAAATAGCAAACGAATTCAAAAGATGCGGGGTAGCTATTTCAGGATACCTCTGGTATCCAGAAATAACTTTGAGGTGTAGACATACCCTAGATGTTCTCTGTTTATAAAAGAAGTTAATACCGAATTTAGAAACATCTCAAGGAGAGTGGGCATTCTCTTGCCCTCGGAGGGTTGTAGTGGGGTTTACACCCAGAAGTTGAGGGGAAAAGTCTCCCAGCTCGTATATTAAAGACTTTCTAAAATCCATGGCCAGTGAATCTGAGCATCCAAACTGCATTCCTGATATAAAGCAATGGTATGAATGGTTATTCTTTTTACTGTAGATGGTTTTCTTTCTTTCTTCCCCTCCTTCTTTCTCTCCCCATTGTGTCTTTTAATGTGTTTTAATCTGCACTAGAAATTAGTACATTCTATGTGTTCTTCACTGAAAAACAATAGGGACTTGCCAGCTGTAACTGTGAAAAAACAGAACACTGCTAATGTTTGAAGCAGTTAGATATTCTTCTATAAACAGAAGTTTATATACATTTACAAGTGTACATAGAATCATAGAATTAGAAGGGACCTCGAGAGGCCATCGAGTCCTGTCCCCTGCCCTTATGGGCAGCCACTTAGCTTGTCTCTTGAACTGTACGTTACATCCTTCCGGCACGCCAATCGATGTTCTGTGTTGTTTTTATCTTCTAGCAGATGTCTCTCTTCTAAGCTGTATAATTGTCAGACACAGAATAATTTCATTAGGGGAATATGAGGAAAGGTGCATCTTGATTTTCAAAGCATTATTTCCAATTGGATGAGCCACCTGAATTCTCTCTCAGAGGTTCTGTACTGTGGGGAAACTCAGTAAAGGTGACTTTGTTGTATGTGCTTTTCCACATCGTAACTCTAGTATGCTACTCCCAAACTTTTGTCTCCATTGAGTTTGTATTGACAAGGGAGATTTTCTGGCTACCAAAAGCAATCAAAGATTGCAATCTCACTACTGATTTATTTGTGCTTGGGGAAGCCAGCGAAATTCCGCTTAGTGATGTCTGTTCTCTAGCTCTAACAAGTTAGAACTTTCCAGCTTGAAAATTAATTTATTCCTTCCTGCACTTTCCGTGGGCAAAATTCACACATGCCGATGGAGAGCACCAGGTCTGTGCTTCAATTTATATAAGATTTTAAGAATCAGAATATAGTCTTCAGATTTATGTCCTTTCTCATCAGAATTTTATTCTTAGGCTACGTCGACACTGCGAGTTTTTGCGGCAGAAAATATGCTAATGAGGGACTCACAATCTCATTAGCATATTTTCTACCATTTCTTTTTGCACAAGGGGTTTTTGCACAAAAAAGCAGTGTGGACTGGGGAGGGGGGGTTCGCACAACCCCCGCGTTTTGGGCAAGTTCCTTATGCCTGTCCTGAGAGGCATAAGGATCTTCCGCAAAATGGGGTTTTTGCACAAAAATCCCCGTCCACAGTGCTTCTTTTTGCGCAAAAACCCCTTCCGCAAAAAGAAACTGCAGAAAATATGCTAATGAGATTTCAACTTATGCTAATGAGTCCCTCATTAGCATATTTTGTGCCACAAAAACTCGCAGTGTAGACAAAGCCTTACAGAATCTCTCTTTCATTCTTGCTATTCCAATGCTGACTTCAGTATCTGATCTTCCAACTTCGATCATAACTGATGATTTAGTTGGGGTTGGACCTGCTTTGGGCAGGTTGCTGGACTCAATGACCTCCTGATGTCTCTTCCATCCCTAGGATTCTATGATTCTATGATAATGCTTCCTAAGTACCAATAATTTCTCACTTAGTGTCCGGCTGTGTTGTTCACTGGAATCTTAAATATTTCTTGAGGATCCTTCCATATCATAGTTTTTATCTTGTCCACATTCAGCGCTAGAAGCTATTCTTTGCCATATTCATACATAATCTCCCCTAACTTCATGTACCTTCTGGAGCAGTCAGTAGCACGAGTCATCTTCATAGCAAATGTTATTCATCTATTTTCCATACATCTTAATACCTTATTCTGTTTCTTTCATTAACTTCATTAAACACTTGTGATAAATGTTGAATAAAGTCAGTGAAATTACACAACCTTGTCTCATGCCTCTTGAACGCCATTAGGTTTCATTTTCATTGCACCTTAGGTGATCTAAAACATAGTGTGGGAGCATGTCTACACAGCAAGCTGTTATTACGAAATAATGTCGAGATGGAGGACTTCTTACTCTGAAGTAAGGAGGAGTAAGGGAAGTCTGAGGAAGAGTGTTCTTCCTTCCACTTCCTGCTGTGTAGGCAGCGCCAAAAGCCGAATAAAGCTATTTCGACTTCTACGCAATTGACGTAGCTGAAGCTGACTTTTGCCCTGCAGTGGTGAAGTGCCCTAGGTGACTAATTGCCAGCGGGAGTGCCTAGATGCAGAGCTGAAGGCTCCAAATGGAAGCACCTAAGTTTGAAAATCAAGCCCAGAGTCTGCTTAATTTTTATAACAACAAAGGTTCAGAAAAGTGACCTTCCTCTAGGCTCATATATCTTGAACACAGGAGAAGACCACAGGGAGCAGAAATAGGTCACATTTAAAATGAGGTCACTTGAATGTGTACATTTTAATTTTTGCTATCACAGAACAGTGTCTCTCCCACCCTCTGGGCATCTTTTCCAATCTTTTTTTTTTTTTAAGTCAGATGAATGAACAGATTCAGATACTAGAGTTTGTTAAAAGAGGAGGGGGATTTGCACACATCCCCCAAATTTTCCTTCTTTTGGCTGAATTTCAAAAATATTTGAGCAGCTGAAGACAACACCCCAGAAAGAACAAACTTAGTTTATCCCTCAGAATCTTCATTAGTCTCCTCTACTCTAAAACGCAGCCTTGCCAATTCCTCATCTCTTTAAACAGCTGGGGAAAAGGACAGATCTTGAAATTCTGCCTGCCCACTAACAAAACTCGGGCTCTTGCGGAACAAGGAGAGGATTCAAAGAGGGGCTGTTTGTTGTTGCCGTGTGACTTCTTGAAGGGTGGAGGTGGTGGCTCAAATGCAGACGGATGCAGCCGCCTGCTGTGGGTTGAAGGGTGCTTGCAAAATACGAGATTGTCTGTAGCCTCCTGCAAAGCAGACCTTCGGCAGCATGGCTGCAGTTTTTACACACACGGATGATAGTGTGAACTTTTTGGCTGATACAGAGTTTGGCAGAAACATGAGAAAGCACCGAGCCCATGCATGAAATTAGAGGGAAGGCTTGGCACTCCAGATAGCATTTACATTTGAGATTCGCACAGGGTACCTGAGTCACTTCAAAGTCTTGTCCGGGACCCTGTCCTGATCCACACCTCATCCATCCCTGCTCTATACCTCTCTTGTTTATCATGTCTGGATTCCAGACAAGGGAGCCAATAGCCACACCAGGCCCCTGGGCAAAATGGGAGGGGAACCCGGCTCCATGCTCCCAGAAGGGGTGGGGCCTCAGGTGGAAGGGGTGGGGCCTGGGCAGGGAGCATGCCACGCCAGCTCCCCCACAACTCTCAGTGCTGCCCAGAGCATGGTGCCCCCTGCGGCCCTTAGAGCTGCCTGGAGCACAACACGTGGCGCTTTCGTGATTTAAAGGGCCCGGGGCTCTAGCCACCATCATTACCCAGAGCCCCTGACCCTTTAGAGTCACCAGGGCCTGGAGCAGTTACCCCCTTTACCCGCCCTGTTGGCAAGCCAGATTCTGGAGTGTAAGCTCTGAAGGGCATGATCTTTTCTGACTTCGCCCTAAGAGTATCTTGGCCACAGTTCAAAAGTGCTGAATAAGAATCATATGGAAAAAGGGGAAATAGACATACAGGTTGGACCAGCAACATCTGTGGCTCAGCATCCCCGTGGGCGATCCTGGGCGGGAGCATTCATGGGGAAAAGCCGGCCCTGTGCTCAGCAACTCCTGCCGGAGCTTCTGGAGCACTGCAAATAAGCTCATTTGCAGTGCTCAAGCTCGGGATGGGAAGGGGAGGTGTAGGGATGGGGGGGGATGCATGGGGAAAATGGCAGGGTGGCTGTGAGACCCCCAGGGCTGTTCTCCTAGCCCCCGGCTGTGGAGCTCTGCAGCCACCCTGCCTTTTCCCCCGAGCGCCACCCCCCACATCCCCGCTCAGTGAATGCCAGCTCCTCTGCTGTTGCCGGAGCAGAGCCCTAAAGCTGGTGGCAGCAGAGGGGGACACTGGGGGGAAGAGGCAGGGACACTGACCGAGTGGGGACACTGGGGAAAGAGGCAGGGTGGCCGCAGAGCCCTGCAGCTGGGAACCAGGAGCACAGCCCCGCAGTTGGTGGCGGGGGCTGGGAGCACAGCCCAGTGACTGTGGGGCTCAGTGTGCGCCCACGGGGCTCCACTCCTGGCCCCACCAGGCTGCGGGGCTCCACAACCGGCCTGCCTCTTCCCCCGCGACTCCACCCCCATGCCTGCTCAGTCAATGCCAGCCCCTCTTCTGCCACAGAGCAGAGCCCCACAGCCAGCAGCAGTAAAGGGGCCAGTGTTGATTTGGTCCAGCAGATTCCCTGGTTCAGGGCCGGTCAGGCCCTGAAGGTGTTGGACCAGGGAGGTACAACCTGTACAGAATGGACCTGAGAAGCTGTGGGTCAAATAGGTGGGGTAAATGAGCAGAGCTCCACTGAAATCACATTTACAAAGAAGTGTCCCATCAGAAAACAGCAGCAAGATTGACGTGTTGTAGACTTACAGCTGGATTCAGGCTGTGCGTGTGGGATGTGTGAACAAAAGAATATACCAAAAAAAAATCACTTGTGGTACATAAAATTGCCTCTTCTGGAGCCCTGCTTGCCTGGCTGTTCTCAATGGTGCAGCTAACTCTCGTCCACTCCGGCTCCTTCTTGAGAGCTATTTTATTCTTGCTCCTGTGGACTGCTGACCTAGGCCGGTCGGTGCTCTCTGGATCAGCTTAGTACACCAGGCTGGAGTCCATGTGATGAGGTCTTCATGCGAGCAAAGCCCTCATCTCTTGCACGTTCTGCGCTTTGCTGTGCCCTTTGCCGTCTCTGCCCCGAGCAAAATAAAGACAATCGTTGGAACGTGTAAATGGAAAAGTAGCATTCGAGGGGTAGATGCAAAAACACATCTTTGTTGTGTTTTGAAGCTTTCTGAGAACTGTGCATTTAAGGTTTGCTTCTCTGCCAGCCCTGCATGCGGGTGAAATATGCTGGCGTATGATCATCCTCTTGGTGTTAAGTGAAAATGCTATTGGGAGTCACGCTGTTGTGATGCGGCCGGAGCACTTTCAGCGAGACGCTGGGGCCTTTTCCTCTGGTGAAATCAGGAGAGGCCAGTGCTCAGGAAGTTCACAGTCATTCCTGAGTTTGTGACGTACTGGAAAACGCTGTTAGAAAACCAGATAATCCCAATGTGGCCGGGTCTCCTGGGCAGTGGGGTGGCCTAGTGGTTAGGTCCCAAAGTGAGCTAGTGGCAAAGGGGTGTAGGCCCCTGCTGCTGGGGCCCCGGGCTTAGGAAATCTGGCCTCTCATCTAAGTCTGGCTCTTAACTTTGGGGCGTGGCCCCAAGAGTCCAATTTCCCCCTCTTCAGTGAGGGTTCCTTGTAGGTTCTCCCGCTTTGCGCCATGGGGAGGGGTTGGAGGCTTATGGGCTCCTGTGGCTGACCCGTAGATGGCTCTGGCTTAGGTCCTGCAGAAAGCAGAACCAGCTCCTGTCTCTTCTCTGGTCAGCCCCTAACTGAGCCACGTTCCTCTGTTTTATCCTCCCTCCAGGCCTGGCATTGGCTGCAGGTAAAATGGGGTGGGGCTAGTTAGGCAAAAAGACTTTATTTAGCCCCTGCACTGCCAGACCCTCCTCCCACTCCCTCACACCCTGATTGTGGGCCACGTGCACAGTGCATGGTGCATGTTAATATTTATTTTGTCTGCCTTGTCTATTTAGATGTAAGCTCTTTGGTGCAGGGGCTGTCTCTTAATACGTGCACGTACCATACCTAGGCTGCTGGAGCCCTGATCTCAGCTGGAGGATCTAGGCTCGATCATAATATACATAATAAATTATAGCTCCTTATGCAGCAGATTAATTTCTAGGCTTCCCCGTAGTGAGCACATGCTATTTCGGTTTTGTTAAGTTGGGAATTAAGTCGATTTAAGTAATTTCAAAATAGTTTCCTAGTGTAGACATGCCCTAAGCTCGCAAACCAGAGCAGGGATAGGCGTTTAAGATTTCATACCAGGAGCAGCCAAAAGCTATTCCTCTTCGATGCATTGCATGCACAATGTACATTGGGTATACTTGTCTGGATTTTTAAATGACTTGGCTCATTTGTGAGTTCACCTCCTGCAAATACATAACGAATGGGGAAGTTTTATTGCAATGAATTTTCGAAGCAAGCTAATTTCACAGTCACAGCTACCCATATTCGACAAAAGCTGACTTTTGAGCACAACCAGAAGTGCTCATTCAATTAGGGTTTAAGAGTGGGCAGGACCTCCTCCTGTTTTATGTCTTGTCCAGAAGATGGAGAGCAGATTAAATGAGTCCCAGGTCAGCTCTAATGTAACAAACCTTGTGTTATGCCTTCCTATAAATGCATCCATCAATTCAGCTTCTAAGGTAGAAGCCTCTGATGTATTTTTTTCTTCGCATCCAGCGCAAAGCAGGATTATTTTTTAAATGGGTGGTATTAAACAAAGATCTTCTCAACATGGCGAGCTGCTAGACAGACTGCCTCTTCCTCTGTAGACTGCTTGGAAGACATGAGATGTTGAAGGGAGTCATGTTAGAGAGGAGACAATACTCCAGATACAACTGTCAGGCATTTTTCCTGGTGTGCACTTCAAGAATTAAGATACAAGACCGTACCTCCCACCCCAAATAGCACGTACCATATACATGTCAGCGGATGGAGCGAACAAGCTCCGCAAACAATAGAGCATCTGTTTGCAAAAAAAAAAGCAGACAAAGAGCCAATAATCAGGGCGATGCTTATTTTTTATATCATAATTCACTGCTGGAGTGTGGAAAGTCTGTGGCTCGACTCCTGATAAGCAGCAGACAGATAAAAACGTGGTTGCCAGCTGTTGCTGCTGGCACTGGCGTCTGCATTGCAGCATGATCCGAGCTGTTCTGGAGCTGGTGCGTGGCAGAAGTGCTTAATAAAAATACAGCAGTTCCGTTACAAATGAAGCGAAGGAGCAAACAGCTGAATCCTGTTTCTTTCTCTTCTTCCACCTACTTACCGATCAACCTCAAAGCCTGTCACCCTGGTGGTTTCTGATTTTCCATGCAGCCTGTGTTTTCTATGGGGAAAAGAGAGGAAAGCGAAATCCCTAAAGAGAATGGCCTCAAATCGCCACATTCTCAAAGGGGACGGTGGAGGATTTTGCTGGAGGGAGATGAGCTCCTGAAAGGGTCAGGCTGGTGCATGGGGACATGGATAAAAGCTTGTCCTAGGGTTGAAGGGTCCGGGGGCGCTTTTGCCCACCTCTGCTTTAGGTGAACAAAAACTTTGAATTGAACACTTAACTGAGAAGATGAATGGGGGGATGTTTGAACCTTTGGAGCTATGTTACTATGGGGCAAGTTTTTCTTGGGATGGCGGGGACATTCTTCCCCTGCGGTGTCTGGCGGGGGCGGGAGGAGCGGGGAGCGTGTGGATTTAAAGGGGCAGTGACCCTTTTTTTTTCCCCCACCATGTTTGGGACTTTTTATGAAAGTATCTGGCAACCCTACTGGTCTCTAGTCACACTACTTCATGGCAAGAGAAAGGTGGGGCGCTGCCCAGTGAAAGAGTGGAGGACCTGGATGGTGGGTTTTCATCTCTAGGCCACTGCTTCTAACCCAGCCTGGCGGGAAGTGACAGAGGAGATGGGCATGGCCTAGTTTCTCACTGTCAGACACCCACCCTCATAAGTGAACTCCCTTGGGCTGTCCTGACTGTTCAAACAGAGCATGGGCAGTGAGCGGACATGTCCTCAACTACTCCCCCTCCTATCCCTGTTCAGCTGGGGCCCCCTCATGCCCCAGGGCCAGGCATGAGGGGGCCCCAGCTCTGCACTCCCAGAATGGGCGGGGGCTGAGGGCAGTCAGGCCTTGACGCTGCTCAGACCATGTCACAACCCCTCCTAAGTCCTCAGAGCCATGCAGAGTGGTACTCCAGCACTCAGGCAACAATTCAAAAGGGCCCAGGACGCTGACTGCTGCTGATGCAGTAGAAGCAGCTAGGAGCTCCAGGCCCTTTTGAATCTCTAGGCTCCTTACCCCCTTCCATTCCTCCCCCTGCCCCTGTCAACAGGCCTCTCCCAGTGATAAACACAGGACTCCAGGCTCCACGGTTGCAAGACGAGTGTCTTCAGGGATGGGGGGGAGTGGTCAAAGGGGGCACCTGCTCTAGGGCCCAGCAAGTCAAAATGGCCCACTGGGAGGCGGCGGCTGGAGTCCTGCACCCTTTAAATTGCTGCCAACTAAGATGCCGGGTTTCTCCTTATTGTGCCCTTATGGAGGTTGTGTTGCCATTGGCTAGAAGGCACCTGGGTTCCTAGAGGTCCCATGAAACTCTCGGAGCTGAGGCATCCTTGCAGCTAGTGTTCTCGCCTGCATCTGTGTCGAAGCCCGTGGTCATTGCTGGGCAGGGAAAGAGGCTGTCAGGGAGAGTGATTTCCTAGTTGCTCAGCCGCTCCTTCTTGTTCTCTCTGCTGCCCCTTGGCCCTGTCATAAACCTGACGCGTGTTTTATCCAGGCAATTCAGGAGGGCCCTGCTGGTGGTGGTGGTGGCCTGGCGTTGGCACGCACAGGGTGGACTGTGTGGTGGCTACCCTGCTGCTTCCTCCCCGGGGAAGCTGGTAGAGGCTGCCTAGCAGCTCTCCGGGCTGCGGTGGTGGGGGACTCAAATCCACAACCCCAGGCCATCGAGGCAGCTGTTCCTACAAAACACCAGGCCAGCGGCAGTTGGCCACGTCTGTGCTGGGCCCACACGCCGTGCTGTGTGCCCAGGCTCTCACACCTTCCGTGCGAACACCTGGCAGGGAATGAAAGAGGTGAAGCCAGAAGGGTAACAGGCTGGCACAGAGCTGAAGTGACAAGCTGCATCCCAGCAGGACACCGTGCCTCGCTGAGCTCTGCACTGAAATGAACGGGGGAAATGTCCAATGCAATGTGAAGAACTTTACTGGATTCCCACAGGGAGCTCCAGATGGCCAGTGCTGCTCACCCAGCTTCTGTTGTTGTAAAAGCTGCCCAGTGTGTTTCAATGGCATTTGGGATATTAACAGTGTTTGCTTTTTCCTTCCCCCTTTGCCAGGGATGCATGAACTTTCTTTTATTCCCCACGGAAGCTCTTTGCTGCCAGGTGGGGATATTATCTGACCTCTGTATAGCTTAAAGGAGAGAAGAGGGTCTGGGAATGCATCAGCCAGCAATTCATAGAATCATAGGGTTGGAAGAGACCTCAGGAGGTCATCAACAGGGGTGGAGGGATAGCTCAGGAGGTCATCAACAGGGGTGGGGGGATAGTTCAGTGGTTTGAGCATTGGCATGCCAAACCCATGGTTGTGAGCTCATTCCTTAAGCAGGCCATTTAGGGATCTGGGGCAAGTCTGTCAGGGATAGTACTTGGTCCTGCTGTGAGGGTAGGGGACTGGCCTTGATGACCTCTCAAGGTCCCTTTCAGCTCTATGAGATAGTATAAGTCCTCAACCAGTCCCCTGTCCTCGTGGCAGGCCTGATCCCAGCCAGGGCTTTGTCAAGCCAGGACTTGAAAACCTCTAGGGATGGAGATTCCACCCCCTTCCTAGGTAACTCATCCCAGTGCTTCACCACCCTCCTAGAGGAAATAGTTTTTCCTAATATCTAACCTGCTGCAACTTGAGACCATTGCTCCTCATTCTGCCATCTGTCACCACTGAGAACAGCCTCTCTCCATCCTCTTTGGAACTCCCCTTCAGGAAGTTGAAGGCTGCTATCAACTCCCCCCCACTCTTCTCTTCTGCTGACTAAACAAGCCCAAATCCCACAACTTTGCCTCATAAGTCATGTGCGCCAGCCCCGCCCCATCATTTTCGTTGCCTTCTACTGGACTCTCGGCAATGCATCCACATCCTTTCTGTAATGGGGGCCCATAAGATTAGTGATACTGCTGGGCTACTATGGGCAGAGGATAACACCCCAAAGCTTACATCATGTCATGGCTTCTCTGGAATGTGCCACCATTTGAGTAAGCATCTAATATTGTCTCCCAGATGTTAATGGTAAACTTCACTGGTTTAAAATCACAGGCATACAGCTACAAATCCTAACAGAGGATGGTTTGTGTGTACAATATTGATAGCTGACATGCGAACAAAGAGAAGATCAACAAAAATGATTAAAGGTCTAAAAACATGACCTATGAGAGAAGATTGAAAGAATTGGGTTTGTTTAGTCTAGAAAAGAGAAGACTGAAAAGGGACATGATAACAGTTTTCAAGTACTTAAAAGGTTGTTACAAGGATGAGGGAGAAAAATTATTCTCCTTAACCTCTGAGGATAGGACAAGAAACAATGGGCTTAAATTGCAGCAAGGGAGGTTTAAGTTGGACATTAGAAAAAACTCCCTAGTGCTACACTGTAGCCTTCTTGCGGAAAGGCTTATGCAAACGAAGCACGATGTGGAATATTGCCGTGCTTCATTTGCATAATTAATGAGCAGCCGCTTTTACGCAAGAGGCTTTTGTGCAAAAAGGAGCTGTGTTGATGGCTCCTTTTTTGTGCAAAACCCCCCTCTTGCACAAGAACCGTTCTTCCTGAAAAAATGTGCGCAAAATGGGTGCAGTATAGACATAGCACAAGAGTCAACTTAGGCTCAGAGACATCTGGTGAAACTCTAAACTTCATGAGGATTGCAAACAGGGCTATGCTCCCCCTTCCCTTCCCGTACTGGTGAATAAGGTGGGTTTCTAGGTACATCCTGGCTAAGCTTCTGATCCATATCAGAGAATTTAAGCACCTGCTTAACTTTTAAGTACCTGAGAGGTTCCAAGGACTTCAGTGGGCTGGAGGGTCCTGGTATGGAAAAAGAATGACGGTGGTAGAAACATCACAGCCCTTATATAACAACCAATTTGCATTCAGAATGTGCGTGTGTGGAGAGAGGTTGATAATTGTTTTCCCTAAGAATAGATATTTTCATTTCATTTGTTTAGCATTCATCAAAACTGAACCAAACCAAGGCTCAGAAAAAAAAATTAAAACAAAAACTTGCTTGTGTTTCATGGAAACGTTTCACAGGAACAAAAGGCATTTCCCGTGCAGCTGTAATAACTACCATGAAATACTTACAGCTCGTGTAAAAGCAGACTCGCTTTCTGCCCTATGCAAACAGCTGCCCGGTGTATTTTCCTTCAGATCTTCCTTTCATAAATATTCAATGTAACACGCTCTCTTTGAGTGCCGGCCTGCGCAGAACAAATCCTGAAGTCTGTTGTGTGTGTGGTGCATTCCTCCCTTGAGATGGGAGACTTCTGTGCACCCACAAGATAGGCACAACCTTAGCAAGGCATCTCCCTCTCTCCCTCCATGTTCTGCAACTATACATGCCAGGGTGCCCTAGCCTTGACCTGGAGAGACAGGGTCAGCACTTCCACTTGTGCTGTGTAGCCTCATTCCATGCATGGGTTCCCAAACTGGGGGGCGTGCCCCCCTGGGTGGGGTGTGAAGAAATTCCAGGAGGGGTGCAAGGCGACCCAGCCACACACACCCCCATCAATAGCACCCCAAGTTTTATTGCTATTTTTTTGGGAGTGGGGGCATGAGAGTTTCTCAAAAATCAAAAAGGGGGCGTGATGCCGAAAAGTTTGGGAACCACTGGAACTAACACCAAACAGCTGAGGATCCAACATGCAGGGTTCAAAGGGGGAGAGATATAGTTATGTCATTGCTCATTCACTCCCTTTGGATTCTTCTCCAGCATTTTTTAGTGGCCTTTCAGCTATCTTTTCTTTTCTCTCCTCCCCCCCCACTGTCGGTAACGGTTTTTTAGATTGGAGTGTTTAATTAGGTTATAAATTCCACTCTGCTCTGTTCCAGAATGTTAGGTGGTGTAGTTTTCTGTAGCGCTGTATTTTCTTTCACAGGGTTAGAGATTTATTTGCTAATTTTCCGTTTTATGTTTCCCTTTTGAGGTGTAGTTTTGGCTGTTTCCTGGTTAGTTACCCAAAAGTCCCCCATTTTCTATCCTTTTTCTGTTTGAATTTGCTCAGGTTTCCTTTCTCTTCAGCAAATCAAGGTTTATTTCCCAGTCCCACCCTCTTTAGGCTTCTCCGGGGGAGTCACCCTTAAAGCTGCATTTCTGTTTTATGTGTAGCTTGAAGGTGTCTTTGTGGTTTGCATAATTGGACCATATCTTGTCATTGAGCTGTGTGACACAATGATGCTTTTATACCTGCATTTATGTCCTAGCTGTGCGTCTTCTGAACAGTACCTTCTGTGCCACAGGACTACCGAAGGAAAAACCAGTGTGTTTATTATAAAACACTACTACACAATGCAGTCACCTTTGCCCTGCGTTCCAATCAGTATCGATGAAGCACCTACAGATTATTAGAGAAACCGTTAGAACTCTTGCACTGTTTCATGGTGTTGCGTCTAAGGCTACGTCTACACTACAAAGAAAAGTCGGAAAAAAGATACGCAAGTTGCAAACTGCAATTTGCGTATCTTTTTCCGCTTTTCTTTTGAAAGAGGCTTTTCTGAAATTTGGCACGTCTACGTGGCGCCAAATTCCGGAAAAACCTGCTCTTCTGACACATCCCTTATGCCTCGTAGAATGAGGTTTTACAGGGATGGCGAAAGAACAATTTTTTTTCGGAAAAGCAGACACTTTCCTTGGACGCGGGCATTGCTTTTCCAGGATACTTTCGGTATCCCGGAAAAGCGCTGCAGTCTAGACGTAGCCTAAGTTTGGGAAAGAAGAGGAAAGTGGAAATATAGTCAATATGGACTCAGATAACTCGTAATGTGGAGATTAAATAGGTCCCTGGTGCTGTGCCCGAAAACACCTCTCATTAATCTGTGTGAGCAGCACATATGTAGCTGTGGCAGAAGTAGGACAAAAGCAATGCTGAAGTGGAAATGAAGGTGTCTTCGTTTGTGACATGCTGTCCTGTTCCACTCTGGGACATATTAGCATCCAGATGGCTGGAGAAACCTTGAATTTTTGCTAGTTTACCTTGCACAGCTGGTTAACTGACATCTCCGGAAATGCCATTCCCTAGAACTTTGCATTGTTCGACAAACTTTGATGTAAAGCAAAGGAAAATTGTTTCCCTTTGGAGGATATTTCTGTTATTAAGCCCCAAACTTGTTCTTTAGTGTTTGCATCATGGTAACACTATGGATCTGTCTACCTGCATCTAGGCACCCACGGCTGGCCTGGGCCAGCCAACTCACATTGGGGCCGATTCACTGCTGTGTAGACGTTGGGGCATGGGCTGTAGGACTCTGTGAAGTAGATGGGTCTCAGAGCTCAGGTTGGAATCTGAGCCCAGAAGTCTACACAGTAATGAAACAGCCCCATGGTCCACACCCCGCGAGCTGGAGTCAGCTGGCATGGGCCAGGTACATGTTTTTCTTTGCTGTGTAGACAGACCCTTTGAGGCCCCAACCAAAACTGGAGCCTTGGGCTGGTTGCTGTACAAACACAGCAAGAGACAAAAAGCACTTTCAGTCTGTAGAGCAAGATAGGGAAATGATGGGCAAAAGGAATCCCCCTTTCACTCCCTGGGAACTAAGAGATTGACTTACCCACAGTCCCACGGGGAATGGATAGCTGAGCTGAGGGAGGAGCCCAGATTTCCCGAGTAACAAGTCATTGTTTTAACCACAAAAAACATCCTTTCTTCTTCAGCGTGTCTGGGAAATCTCTCAGCACCCTGTGGAGTCTGTGATTTAGTGAATAACGGGATGAAAAGTGGGAAAAACTCAGCAGCTATTTGCACAACACTCAGAACGGCATGGGATGCGTGTGGAAGCCTGAACCCAAATCCTTCAGTCTTTTCACAGAACTAGTCTAACCAGCACTGCTGAGGAATAGCTGCCATCTGGCAAAGCATTCTGGGTAATAATATTTAAGGCGCTGCCAGGCCTAGATACCATGGTGACGAACATCTTATAAATGCATTAGATAGACAGACCGATGAGCCCTCCCACTTTACTTCAGAACAGCGGCACGTCCACAACAAATAACTTCAAAGGAGGGAAATGTTTATCGTGACTGAGCTGGTGCCTGAGCAGACTCACGCATGTCATCAGGGCAAAGCACTTGTCCCAGCCATCACGCCAGGCACTTTGAACTCTTCCACCCTCGAGACCGGATTATTTTTTTTTAAAGGGGCCTTTAATCTGACCTTCCCCATTTTCACTTGTAGATAATTATAGGGGGGCGATTTGCCAGGCGTAAATGCAGATGCCAGACACCTAGATGTAGTTGGGTACGTGTCCTTGTTTCCAATTCCAAAAGGATTACGCCCACAGCCTCATGCAGGTTCCAGGAGGGAGACAGGATTTTAAATATCAGGCTCTTAGTGGCTGGTACTTGACTTTCAATGTCCTGACCTTTCCTCACGCATTTACCATGTTTGTTTTCGGAAAGCCCTTTTTGTTATTGCACTAAAGGAAGCTCTGTCCTTCAATATTGTTTTAGCCAATTTATACAAATTGTGTCTCCGTGCAGACTGCAAAGGTCATCAGGAAACCTGGAGAGTTATTTGGCGCTTTTAGTAGATTCTAATGCATCTTTTGACACAGGGGAGAGATGACCTGAATGGCACATTATTAACTCAGAACGAGGCTTTGCTTAATTAGCATCTGAGCGCTTTTGAAAAAATGAGAAATCATATTGGCTATATCTACATATGTGCGCCTATATATTGTGTGTATGTATATATTGTCACGGCCCCCCATGCTTTATGTAAATTTGCTTATGGATATGAATATGCGTAAATTGAAGATATTTTATGCAAAACAGGTCATGGAACATATCAATTTTACAGTTACTATCTGCTGAATTTGTATGTCCTTTCTTTATGCATGTCTCATTCGTGTATGTGAAGTTAGAAATAGGAAGTATGGATCTGTTCATAATTCTGAATGGGCTAATGAAGGCCAGGACTGATGCGTAATGTGTTGGTGATCAAATCAACATACTGCGAATAGTCTTGTTTGTCCTGTAAGCCCAAACGGGAATTGTTCCTAGAAAGACATGTGACCATACCACCTGGTACCGGAATCCATCTTAAACCTGGTATTTTTCCAGAGGGTGGGAGGTGTCAAACAAAGGATTCCTGCTCTGGGGGAAAATCTATTTAAGCAATGGGAAGCAATAAACCTTTGTCTTCATCTGGCTTTCAAAACTACCTGGCCCACCCTAAGGGGATACAAAAAACTTTGAAGAAGCTGTAGACTCGAGCAGCATAAAGATCAGCTGCTTAGGACAGGAATTTGCATGGAACAGGTTTCTCAGTGGATTAGAACTAGCTAAGCATTTTTGTTCATTTTAATTTAATAATTTACTTTGATCTGACTATTTTAACTTGTGACTACTTAAATCCTACATTTTATTATCAAGCCCAGTGTAAATAATTGTTATGGGTGGAGGGAGAACAACCACTATGCATATCTATCTTTCATTGATAAGGTGGAGGGACCTCCTTAAAAGCTTTTTCTGTGTAACACTTTTACACAGAGTAAATCAGATTTATTTGGTGTTTTTAATCCCATTTGGGGGTTGGTTTCCTGTACGCTGAGCCCTTACACCTGAGGCTTCCCAGAGCTGAGCTGCATTGCTCTGAGGGGAGGAGGGCGGTAACCTCAACTCTGTGCCTTGTCTGGGGGAGACTAGAGGATCCAGTCCATCAGGAAAGGATGGTGGGGAGCCCCAGAGAGCAAGAAGGAAGACATTAGTGACATGATCAGCACACAAGGGGACAACCATAAGGGGTACTTCTGTGATTCAACACATCACATGCCACATTCATGACCTCAATTATATTTTTATGATTTGGAAAGATCTAATCTAAAATATTACATTTTACTTTCTGGAATAAATAATTCACATAAAATAGGCCTACCACTCTTGTTTGATTTTTCACTGAGAATGAGTGCTGTATGCTTGTCTATTAACTGTTCCCTGCACAGAGAGAAAAGGAGAAATGTGTGCAGCTTTCCACAGAACGCGGTTCTCATACAGGAGGGAGAGCACTTTTCCATTAGATAAGCATCTTGACTCCTTTAGTTACTGTGAAACAAGCAACTCTCATGGGCTGTGGGTATGAGAGGCAGGGGAAGGCAATGCCTTCCCAAACTGCCAGCCTGGCCCCGCCCACACTTGCCCCAGCCTCTCCCCCTTCAGTGCGTCTCCCCTAGTGTTGTCTGTCCACAGTTCCCCAGGGGTGGGTAGGTTGACACTGAGGAAGGCTGGTGCCACACATCACCCGCTCTCCCACCCCATGCAGTGGTTGGGGCTGCATGCCGCCCGTTCTCCCCTGCCATGCACTGGCTGGGGCTATGCACGCACACACACCCTTCTTTCAGGCTGGGGGGGGAAGGCTGGGGCTATGCACCACCTGCTGGAGGAGGAGTAGCCTGCCTCTACAGGGGGGAGGGTGTTTGGCTCCCGTGGGGCCCTAGGTGGCAGGGGCGGGGACTCAGGTGGCAGGGGGCGGAGCTGATGGCCTCCCCAGCTCTAGGTTCACCCATCACCCATGGCAACTCTACATCTCTATTACTATTCTACACATTCTTGTGGCTCCTTAGATCTGGCAGTACTGCACTGAAAGGGATCCAGAAAGCATGACTCCAGACACAGAAGGAGAGAGGTCCTTCTCTGTATCGACTTTTAAATTATTTCCACTAGCAGTGGGTGAGCATCAAATGGAAGAAAAACTCAGGGTATGTCTGCACAGGCAGATGTAAAGTGCTGGTAGTTACAGCACTGGCCACAGAGCACTGCAGGGAAACCGTAGTTGGGTGTTCACACTGTCTACCTTGTGACAGTGGAGCAGGTCCAGATGAGCAGCTCTTGGGCCACTACAGAGAGCAGTGCATTGTGGGAGCTATTCCACTGTGCACCTGGCCACAGGGTGCTTTGGGAGGGGTTTGCAATGTCCTATGGGTTTCCCAATCCCAGTGCTCCATGGTCGTGCTCTACTTTGACAGCTGCTTTTCAGCAGAGATTGGGGGAAGGGTGAGAGTGTAAGAGAGAGAGTGTGAGCGAGGATGCAGGAATGGTGGAGGAGACAGTGTGTTTGGGGGACGTCAGCATGCTGTCTTGTAAGTTCAGACAGAAGCAGGAAACAACCCATCCTGAGACAGAGGGCAGGAGAGACCTCAGCATCTCACACACACCCGCCCCAGCTTTTCGCATGGCAATCTCTCTCATTCTCTCACACACAAACATCTGCCTCTGTGTACAACACCACAAGGAATCCATCTGAATGTGTCCCGGAGCAAATCAGTCCAGCATGCAGGCTGCCCAAAACGCAGCTCTGAAAGGGGAGACGTGCATGCCTGCAGGGCACACAGACAATTTCCAAAGAGCAGAGGGGACTTGAGGAATTATGGGCCATTTCCGGAGGACAGTCACTACACAACAAGCAATTCAAGAGTCCACAGTGGCCCCCCTCTGCGCTGTATCCAGAGTGCAGCGAGCTCTACGTTTCTTGTTGAGGTGGTTTCTCTAGAGTGCTGCAGCTCCAGAGCTAGTGTGTGCTCAGTACCTTGCCATTGTGGACACGTCGGGAGTTACAGGTCTGGAGCTGATTTACTGCACAGTCACTTGCCAGTGTAGATTTGGCCTCAGTCAGAAGCAGCATCTTCACACAGCCCTCACACTATTGCCTGCCACGTTCGTTCCATTTACTGCCCTCCTCTTAGCTCCCTTGCGTTCCTCTAAATCTGATTTCGACTGCTGGCGTAGGCTTCTGCACTATCTTTACATTTGACTCCCCCATTCACCAAGGTCCTTTGAAGAGTTCTTGAGCCAGGGCCTCTTTTGGGTGTTGAGGAGACAACACGATGATGCTTGGATGCATAAAGAGCACGCTGCCCTAATGTGGATTTCTTACTGACTTGCTAGAGAGTTGCATAAAAGAAAATGGATAAAATACCTATATGCGGAGGCTCAAGATTTCAAGCAGTGGGAGCCAAGAATGAATGAGTTTTCCTATTGCAAAGCCTACAGGGGAGAGAAAAGCAATGCATTATATGAATGCACACACCAGGGCTGTAAACTCCCGTTTAATTAATTAAGTGGTTAAGCATTAAGTTTAATTGGTAACTGCTTAAACATGGGTGAGCGGAGGGGGGCTTGCTGGGCTGAAGTGCCCCTACCTCTGCTTGCCTCAGCTGGGCTGGAGCAGCCCCTGCACCACAGGCAGCTGGTTCCCAGCCCGCATGGGCTGGGAGTTGGCAGCCTCATGTGGGGGAAGGGAAGCAAGAGGGTTGCCAGCTCCTAGCCCACATGCGCTCACAGGCTAGGAGCCGGCATCCCTCCCGCTTTCCACCACTTCCGCCCAGTGCGAGTCTGCTGATTCCCAGCCCACAAGCCTGCGTGGGCTGGGAGCAAGCAGTCTTCACCCTCCCCCTGCTGCTGCTTTCTTTCCCCCCTTCCCCATCCCCTACCCGCAAAGCTGCTGGTTACCCATTCACATCCCTAGCACACACACGTGCTTCGTGTGTCTTTCTGTAGAATGGCCTTAGAACTTCACACAAACTGCTGCGACTGTATCTTGACATCAAATGGTGAACCATTTACCAGCAGTTTCCTCATGGGTGCTAGAGTGAGGGGGAGCAGCAAAAGAAAGCCAGTGTTGAAAAAGGGAAATTGTGAGTTTGTTCCTGATGAAAGTGCACTCGACTAGATGCGGAGTCAGCTTTTCTCACCCATACAACAAAGAGGTTGCTAGAACCCCTCCTCACACAAAGCCACCTTCATTAGTAGAAACTGTGAGATTTCAATGAGGATGAAATTTGTGATTTCACACGGTTGGCTCCTAAATGCCTTGTGGGATGGAATCTGGCACCTTTGCAGCCAACTCCTGCCAAGAGTGGATTAATTCATCCGTTTAAAGGATACTTATTCTTAATTATGTGTAGTACTGTAGCAGTTGGAAGCCAAAATCATGGACCAAGACCGCAATGGGCAAAGTACAAGATCATAGAGACTGTCCTTGCACCAGAAATGATAAGACTCAGTGGAGACAGACAGATAAAAGGAATAGACTAAAGAAACAAGACCATATTGGTCAATAGGAGAGGCAGTGGTACCAGCCCATGAGTTGCCTAATTGTTGTCAAGCTTTGTGAAGAAAATTGTCTAAGCACAAAACACTTCCGCTTCTGAAAAGTCGTGTGACTGGATCTCTGTTCCTCAGGGTTAGCTGATTCTGAATTAGGTGCGAGGGTTTTTGGAATGTCTTTATTGAATTCCATTTCACTCTCGTCCTTGCTTCTAATGTGCTCATTGCATTAGTAAGGCCAGCTCTACACTAGACCTGGAAGGTCGGCTTAATTTACGCAACTCCAGCTACGTAGAATGGGTAGCTGGAGTCGGTTTACCATAAGCTGAGCTTCGTGCCATCCACACTGTTGGAGGTCAATCGGAGCAAATATTCCCGTTGGCTTCCCTTACTCCTTGCGACTGCGAGGAGTACGGGTGCCGGCAGGAGCTGCCCTCTGTGTTCAATTTACAGGTCTGTATTAGACCCGCTAAATCAAATGCCAGATCGCCGATCTCTGGTGCAGCAAGTGAAGACGTGCCTGAAGTGCGTGCATAGGGAGAAGGGTTTTCTAGCTGCAGGACTACAGTACATGGGCGCCCGTTAATGTGCAGCCCTGCCATTGTTAGTAGTGGTGCTGCAAGATCTCTCTTCACATTCCTTTTGTATTTAACATGGAGACATTAGTAAAGGGGTGTTGATTTGGGTGATCTGTCTATGTACAACTTACAAATTCTCGGAGAGATGATGAACTCCCTGTGTGTATCTCTACCAAGCTTAAAGTACAGCCCTTGGTCTGTTCTGGTGCATTTTCATCTCTACGGCTAGGTATACGCTGCAGAGTTTTTGTGCAAAAATGGCCATTTTTCTGCAAAAACTCACAGAGTGTCCACACCTCAAGCATGTTTTTGCGGAAGTAAAATAAAAGAACAGAGGGGTTTTTCCAGTGTAGGTATTCCTCCTTCTACGATGAATAACTCCTTTTTGCGCAAGAGCTCTTGTACACAAAGGTGTGTGTGGATGGGGAACAGGGGTTTTTTGCGCAAAAAGAGGCAATCAAAAAAAGCACAGGTGCCCTTGTGGCCATTCTGTACATAGCAATCAGTTTCCTTTCAAGAGAGCGTCCATGCAGTCTGGACACTCTCTTGCGCAAAAGCACATCGCTTTTTCAATGCGCTGTTGCTGTGTGGATGCGCTCTTGTGCAAGAAGTTTTTGTGGAAGCCTGTAGTGTAGACATAGCCTACATTGGACTGAGATTCCATGGGGGAGTGATACAGGGTTGGCAGTAGAAGGTTGTTAACTTGGGATGGTCCTCCATTCTACTAGAAACCCCTTAGAAGACAGCGTGGCTCCCCGCAGGAAATTTGGTTTGTAAGGGAAGAGGTCACCTAGTAGGAGTCTTGGATCTCCCCAGATGGAGCTGACCAAGGGACTGGAGAGTGATACAACGGCAGGAACTGATCCAGTCAGTGTCTTTGTCCATTATCGCCAGCCCAAGCAGATTGAAACTGCTGCAGGAGTCTAAGGCAACAGGGAAACCCTGCCTACCTGAACACAGATGGTCCCTCAAGGACTCCCAAGGGTGGGTAAGCTATGCGGGGGAGAGGAGGCACTGAATTCAGGATATGTGTTGTTTTCCACTCTGCGTAGCTGTCTCTGCACTCTGTATATTTCTCATGCTTGAATAAAGACCAAGACAGTTTTACTATGCAGTGCAAAAAGAACTGTGTGAGATGCTACACCCGACGCATGCCCCTTGCCAAGCAGCTGTGGGCCCAGGACACCCACACAGCTGGCGCTCTGGGGAAGGGTGTGTTTAAGCTCTGGGAGGAGTCTGAGAAGTCAGCCCTGGAGCCAGGGTCATGTGGTTGAAGAGCTCAGAAGGGAGGGTGCCAGACAGAAGGTCTGTGCCTTCAGAGTGCTCTTAGGGCCCTCCAAAGTAGTGAACTCTCTTTGGGCTTGGACGGGAAGTCCAAATTGGTGAGCAGAACTTTCCTTGGCCGTAGCTTGGAACCCACCTCTATTAAGCAAATATTTTAAATGCGACTCCGTTCCCCCACCTCCCTGGCGGGTCCCTATTGGTGACAGTTCAGTGGGAACTACGGATCACCAAATGAACTTAATAGGCAGCAGGTTTAAAACAAACAGAAGGATGTTTTTCTTCACTCAGCACACAGTCAACCTGTGGAACTCCTTGCCGGAGGATGTGGGGAAGGCTAGGACTTTAGCAGGGTTCAAAAAAGATTCATGGAGGTTAGGTCCATCAATGGCTATTAGCCAGGATGAGTCGGAATGGTGTCCCTAGCCTCTCTTTGTCTGGAAATGGGTGACAGAGGAGGAATCACATGAGGATTACCTGTTGTGTTCCCTCCCTCTGGGGTATCTGGCATTGGCCACTGTCGGCAGACAGGATACTGGGCTAGATGGACCTTTGGTGTGACCCAGTATGGCCGTTTTTATGTTCTTATGTTCTAACTAGCTTCCTCTACCAGCCACCACCTCCTGAGTTGTCCAGGGAGCTACGCCTGATAGGCTGCATCATGGGGCTGGGAGAAGCAGGGCTGGTTGCACAGATGGGGCAGGAGTCGTCTTGCGAGGTGCCGGAATAAGTCGTCCTTGCTGCCGGCGTTGTGCTTTCTTGAGTTCCTTGCACTGGCGTTCCCAACTGGAGCATCAAAGGGTGAACACCGGGTGTGTGACGCCCCACCTTAACTCACAGAGGGAGCCGGCAGGATGAAGGGTCCCCGAGCCATACAGCCCCCACAAGGCAGGAAGGGGCATGGCGGGTCAGGGTGGGGGAAGCGGAGTGGAGTGCCCCTTGCAGCGGGAAGTCTCCGAATGCATGCTGCCAGCTGCAGCGCGTATGGGGCCGCCCCCGCTGGAGGGTTAGCCAGTTACGACAGGCTGGGGACGGCGTCATGCTCTGCGGCTGCTCTGCCAATGTTTGGGGTGGGGGAAGGATTCATGCACCTTCCTCCTCGTTGCCCACTGCAGAGCTCAGAAAGGGGCCGCTCCCTGCTGCCGGCTGTAACCCTGAATCCCAGGTGATTGGTCGGTGTCCCGGTGGCAGACTGGCTCCTTAACAATCTGCTGCAGGCACAAGGACTGTTTCACACAGCCATGCATTTTGGTTCCCATTCCTGACACAAACAGCCTTTCTTTGGGGGGTGCCTGATTCCCTTGGGAGTCCTTCCCTGGCCCCATAGGAGCCGTGGCCCCTGGAGGAGGAGGGCAGGCTCACGGGTGAGGCCTGGCCCCGGGAGCTGGAACATCTGAGCTCTCTCTGATCCACAAAGGTTCCTCTGAGGCCCAGAGACGTTTCTGTGAGACACCTGCAATGTCCTTCCCTTGCCTCTTGCAGATCTGGGACTGTGGGCAGCAGCAAGTCTGGCTCGCAGGGTGGCATGGATGGTGGGTATCATAGGCCGGGGAAGGTACTGGCCCCACCTGGTCCCACCCATCCTCCACCAGAATCCCCCAGGCCCCAGTTTTGTTGTGATGCCAGAGGCTGGGGCAGGCAGGCTGGGGGCAGCACCGTGCCGCCTGTCCTCCCGGCACTGGGACCACTCTGGACAGCCAGTGCTGGGGCTGGTGGCTCAGCTATGGGGGGCTTTGCTGGTCAGGGGTGCAGGTGGCATGGCCCCAGCCTCTCTGCACCATACCTGCCTGCCGGCTCTTCGCAGCTTCAAGGCCAGACAAGCTGAGGCAAGGGCCAGCGGCCACATGGTGTGGGTAGGGTTACCAGGTAGACCCCCCCCAAAATACCGGACACACTTGATCATGGGCGGGGGGAGGAGGGACCAGCCGGGAGGGGGGCAGGGCTGGCTGGGAGGAAGGGGGCGGAGGCGGGGCTGGCGGGGCGGGGCGGGAGCCGCGGGCCTGGCAGGGAGGAAGAGGGGCGGGAGGCGGGGCTGGCTGGGAGGAAGGGGGCGGGAAGCAGAGCTGGGGATCGGGGCTGGGGCTGGCCGGGAGGAGGCCAGAGGGGCGGGAAGCGGGGCTGGCTGGGAGGAAGGGGTGGGAAGCAGAGCTGGGGATCAGGGGCTGGGGCTGGCCGGGAGGAGGCCAGAGGAAGGGGCGGGAGCGGGGCTGGCTGGGAGGAAGGGGCGGGAAGCAGAGCTGGGGGATCAGGGGCTGGGGGCTGGCCCGGGAGGGGGCAGAGAGGAGGGGCGGGGAAGCAGGGCTGGCTGGGAGGAAGGGGCGGGAAAATAGCAGAGCCAGAGATCTGGGGCAGGGGCTGGCCGGGAGAGGGCCCAGAGGAAGGGGCGGGGAAGCAGAGCTGGCGGGGCGGGGGTGCAGCCACTGGCCACAGCAGATCAACAGGCGCGCCCCAGCGAGCCTCCCTCTAGTTGCTAGTAGAAGCCGGGCGGGGTGGGGCGGGGCTGGAGTCCCTCCCCGCCCATCTCTTGCTGCTCCAAGGCGAAAATACCGGACATTGCACGTATTTTCTGAATTTTTCTACCAGACAGAGGGCACAAATACCGGACTGTCCAGTAGAAAACCGGACACCTGGCAACCCTAGGTGTGGGGGAGGGGAGCTTGGGAGGGGCCAACAGTTGCCACAGTGGGGCGGGGGACTGGACATGGAAAGGGCAGGGCTGGGTGGGCTTGCCTCCCCAAGGCAGGGGGTCGCCCACCACCCGTGGGGATAGTGGTGGATTGAAACAGGGTAATCACGACCCTCGCTCTGCTCCCAGGTCCAAAACTGGCTGGAGCCAGGCTGTGTCGCAGGCCATCGTGGCCAGCCCGCCTTCTGCACAGCCTCCTGCAAAGCCCCGCTCACTCCTTTAATATTTCTTGCATGTGGCAGTGCCCCTGGCAGGGAGTGGCAGACACAACCCTGATGCCCTGCACAGGGAGGGGAGCAGAATGGACGGTCTTCACTCACCCCTTCCCCCATCCCCTCCCCACACCAGTGGGGTGAATTCAGCCAATAGGACTTGACCATTTGTGATGACTGCGACGGTAGGTGGCAAAGAAATGCCATCCTGGCCATGTTCCAGGATTTGGTTTGATCAAAGCCCGACATGACGTGTCAGGGCATGCCGCCACCTGCTGGCTGTGCTTTTACACGGTCCTTGTGTATCCTGCTGATACAACCCCCCGCCCAGCTGTGGGGGGCATGGGGCATACTGTGGGTTCAAACTGGCCACCCTCCTTGTCCCCCAGAGCCAAAAAGGAGGTGTTCCCTGGATGAGCCAGCAGGAGAGGCATGGGAGTAAGCAAGGACCCTGCCTCCACCTGCCCTTTTTCAGGATACATCGCCTACTGCCCCAAAATCCCTTTTGCTGCCTGTCTTTTTCAGGACCTCTTGTGCCATCAAACAGGCTAGCAAATGGACCCGGTAGCCATACCTCATTATGCCGGTGTTTATTTCGAAACCAAGCAAATCCATTAAAGGTGCCACATCAAGAGACACGTGCCCCTTTTCCATCTGTGAATTAAGAGAGAGGCCCTTCAATATTTTGATTAAACCAGTGTTATAATGGCCCCGGGTCCCTCTGTGGTGGTGATTACTCGCCATTATGGGCCATTTGCATAATGATGGATGAATTACGCCGCATGAATAAGCAACGCTTCCTATTGGCTGGAGCGCTGCGCTTGTTGCAGATGCCAAGGCGTGCCAGTGGCTTCACGTGCTTCCTCTTACAAAATCTTTGAGGCACTGCTGCTATTTCGTTAGCTGGATGCGGAGGCTGGAAGGGCTGGCGTTTTCTGCCACCGGTTCCCCCACGGGGGGTTACCCATTTCAGCAATTCCAAGGCCAGAAGGACCCACGGTGATCGTCGAGTCTGCCCTCCTGAGTCTTGTTCTCTGAGAAGCTCAGCTCTCGTTCGAAGACTCAAGGATGCGAGGAGCAAAGTGCCCTCCCCCCCCCGACTTCATGCACAGCTGTCCCCATCAAATGTTGTAACTCGGGTGGTGGAGGACAGCGCTGCTGCTAACAGCAGTGAGGAGAAGTAAAGACGCCTGGTGAGCGGAAGGCGGGTCTGGCGATTAGGTCGCCAGGTTGGACTCAGCAGAGCTGGGTTCAATTCCCATAGTCTCCCGGTAAAATATCCTCTCCACTATTGCTTAAGATTCCTGTGCATACAGCTCAGAATCTCATTAGCTCTATTGGCCGCAGCTTCCCAAGACAAGCTCCCATTCAGCTGATTAGCCACCACGATCTGCAAATCCTCGGAAGGGGTGCCCCTAGGAGGGTGAGGGGTTGGGGCAACACCCCCCCCAAAGGGCCCTAGGCGCAGGCCCAGGGCAACCCTCTCATTACAGGCCCCACCCTCACCTTGCCTCTTCTCCACCCCACTCCACAAGCCCTGCCCCCTTGCCTGAAGCCCCCTCTTCCAAGCAACGCGCACCAGGAGATTGTGGGGGCCTGGCGCAGGAGGGCAGCAGGAGTTGCCCCCCCACTTGCACTCATGGTGGGGGTGGGGCTGCTCCGCTCTGCCCCCCTCCCAACCCACTCTGCTCTGCTTCAACGCGGCGGCGGCGGTGGGGGCGCTCTGCCTCCTGCTGCGAGAGGGCAGGGGGTGGGCAGACTGGAGCAGGCTGCTGGGCTGCTCTGGCTTCCGTCACCATGGTGATGCGGGGAGCCTGACCACTGTTGCCCTTGCATGCCAGACCCCTGGGTAATCCCCCATCCTGCCCTGGGCCCTGTCCATACGATGGCCTGAGGCGGCTGCTGCATGCCGCCCCAAAGTATGGGGCCTTGGGCGGACACCCTGATCCTGGACAGAATCCCTCACTTCTTAGGATCGAATCCCTCATCCAGTACGTAAGGCCTGCCTCCTTGGTTCCTACATATATACCCTGACACTGAGCCATGTTAAAACATGTAGACTATGTCTATACTGCCCCCATTTGGCACAAGAAATATGCAAATGAGGTGAAGCGCTGGAATATGCCTCATTTGCATAATTAATGAGGCTCTGCATAAGAGGCTTTTGCGCAAGAGCTGTTCTTCCTGAAAAAAAATGCGGAAGAACGGCTCTTGCACAAGAGGGGCTTTTTGCGCAACAATGGAGCCTCATTAATTATGCGAATGAGGCGTGGCGATAGTCTACGCTTCACCTCATTTGCATATTTCTTGCACTGAACGGGCGCAGTATAGACATAGCCATAGTGTTTGCTTGCGGCCAGTTCACCAAGCTGCCCAGATCACTCAGAATCAGTCACCTCTTACTGCTCCCCCATTTTACTGTCACCTGCCAATTTTCACAGGTGACGAACGGGGCCAAATCAGAGCCTCTCTGTGCCTCAGTTTGCCATCTCGAAAATGGGGATTGCAATCCTACCTTTCTCCTGTGTTGTTGTGTCTGCTCATACTGTAAGCTCTTTGGGGCAGGGGCTGACTTGTATATTTGTACAGCACCTTGCACAACCAGGCCTTTGAGCTTGGCTGTGATCTCTGGACACGACTGCAATGCAGAGAGATGATCATAGTGGGCAAGCTGGGCAAAAAGGCCACTTGGTTATTTCTGCTGCCTGTTCTGCCACGCCAGTAGTATATGAGTGGAGGGGGCTCTCCATGTGGATGAAAGACTCTGCCTCATTATCCCTGGATGGCAGGAAAAGGGGGAGAACTAAGGGAGGAAAAGTTGGGAGGAAAAAAGCCCAAGCCCTCCTTTCGGCTAAGCTCCAGGCACATGCTTTGATGCTGCATTAACAAATAAATTTCAGCCAGATCCCTGTGAGCTCAGAGAACCTCCGCAGGAATAAGCAGTTGAATGAGAGTTCAGCATGCTAATCCGGTTTAGGTTTCCCTATTCATCTCTGCCAGGCTAGTGCACTGTCGTAATTGCATTAAGGCTCCGTTTCACAATGCAGGACGGGTAGAGGTTGGACCAGGGAGGCTTTCTGGTCTGACGGAGCCTGCCGTCTGGATAACGCATCATTTCCATTTCCATTAAGCAGCAGTTCCTTTATATTTGAGAGTATGAATGAAGATTTGTTGGTTCAACAGGCGTGCTTTGGGAAGGGCCGCCCAAATCTCAACACTCCACACAGGGCTTGAACGTGGCTACAGGAATTCATGTTTGTTACGGAAATAAGAACTTTGTTTTTTTAATTGTAAGAGATTATGGCAATTAAAAGCCTTTGAAGAGAGTGTAGGAGCCTAGGGTCATGGAGAGTGAATGCGTTTTATGGGGGGAAGGGATGAATTATTTGTGGCATCCAGGTCGGGGGGAGGAAGAGGGAGGAAGTGTCATGCATCAGGAGTCCAGCTGCGGCGTTCTGCGCTGCAGCTGCTTGGCAGCTGCCCCGGCTAATGACCAGCTCGGAGTGTACAGATAAGAGGGAGCCGCTCGACAGCTCAGGTTTTGGGGGGAGGAGGGCAGGGCTGTGCGACAGGAAATTGCATCGTGGAATTGCAGGGAATTAGACAGCAATTCTTGCTGTGCTTTGGTGTGCACCTGCTCCTAGCCCCTCACCAGAGAGGTTACAGTGGCAGAGGCACGCCTGCCTGTGGTTTGAAATGGGGCAGGAGGCCTGAGGGAGTCACAGTGCAAAGGGGTCTGAACTTACAGGGCCTTGTGCAGCAGATCTCAGACCCTGCGTTTCCGAGATGGATGAGCCTCCAGATGTGAGGATCTGATGCTTTTTCTGAAGCTGGTTATGGAAAATTTCTGCCTGCTCCTGGAGCCTGGCAATGAGCTGACCACTGTGACACTGGTATTACAAAAGCATCCACAGCACAGTGCCTAGATGCTGTAGAATTGGTTTCTCAATTCAACCCACCAGCCATGCTCCATCCCGACCCCCCTTAACCCCCTCTCTTCAGCAATGCCCATCGGAGCTGCATTACAGCCACTGAGCCGACCACGCCCCTGGGGTTTTCCAGGGCAGTCACTGGTTTAGGCTTCTCTCAGACAGCCAACTCCTCCGGGGACAGAGCCTTTCTATTCTGTGGTGAACAGTTCCAAGTGCACAGTTGTAGCTAAACAACCCGGGCAAAGAGCCACAAGATAAAAAAAATGCCACAAGGCGATGGCAGGGTTCACACCGGCACCGGGCTGCAGGCAACGTGCCACCCAAGCATTTGGAAATTGTACTTCAGGAGAAAATTAACTGAGCTTTTCCAAGCCTCCAAACCCATGAGCACAGGTGTGTGTGAAATTGGGGAAGGGTGCCTGCCCAGTTTGACTGCTGAGCGAAGGTTCTGCCTGCTCTTTGCTTTATGCATACGAGCTCCCCTATTCGCTCTGAAGCCCAGGGGCCTTCTAGTTACATCTCCACCCCAAAAGCTGTGCTGCTCATATCAAATGCAACCTTCCCCTTCCCCACCATGTGGCTCCATGCACCTCCAGCGTAAGACGCGCCTGCAGAGCATTGCTTCATTGGAAGAAGTGGCCCGCTAAAAATAACTGTGTTAGAGTGAGCGTGAGGCAGGCTTGCAGATTCTCCCTTAGTCGGGGCTGTCCTCAGGGGGGCTGTGATAACTAAAAGCTTTTCCCACACAGCCGGAGGGAAAGGCCCCTGGAATACCTTGTTCTGTGCTCTGTGGAGAGATTTCTTTTCCTCCCCCGCCCACTGAATGTGTTAACACGGCACCAATTTGGTTCCCACATTCCATTGCTGTTTTATCTGAGGAAAGCAATTATAGCTGAGAATCTCTTCACTTCGCTGCTCTTGACGTCCTGGAGAACACTTCCACGACATCTCTTCCCTGATCAAACAGCTGCAAGCTGCCAAAGAAGGTACCACATCCCCTTCGGAGGAACTGCAGGGAGCACGTTTCTGGGCAGACCTGCCCCAGCAAGCCCACCTCTCCTCTAGCAGCTGGAGGCAAGTGCCACACTCTCTTGCCTGCCATGGAGGCAGGAGGACAGGAGAGGTGTTCAGATAATGCACTGAGAACTGGGTAATGACTTAGATGGATGGTTTCCACTGGGGGCATATTTCTCCTTTCCCCTGGAGCACAGGGCTGAGTGCGTCAAAAGCTCCTGTCCATATTCAGGAATCACGTGTAAAACTCCGAACCCCCAAAGTAAAGTTGTAACTTTGTGCCCTCCCCCCATTTTCATAGGTCAGGTGCCTCTCTTGAGTGGTGAAATGCCAGTTCCATGTGCTCCCAGGGCCTCTAGCAAGACTTTTCCTATGGGGCTCTCTCTGGTGAAAGAATAAGCAATCTTCCAGCCCTTTCCTGGGGAGCAAAAGGGTGACAAGATATGATCGTTAGAGCCTGCACCAGTACAAAATGTGTATTCATATCTGTATCTGCAAAAGTGAGCCGAGGATAGCTGCATCCACATCCACAGATGCGGATACCCGCAGATATAAAGCCGATATCTGCAAATTTGCAGGGTTCTAGATAAAAAATTTGTATCTGTACCTGCATCCATAGCTGCAAAAATGAGCTGTGAATAACTGCGTCCACATCCATGGATGCAGCTACCCGCGTACAGAAAGTGGATATCTATGGATTGGCAAGTTTTTAGTGATTGTTGTGATGGGTTGGGAGCCCTGGGATGAAAACTGGGGTGCCACTGAGACAGTCTATTCTACTAGCCTTGGCCCCCCTTAAATCCTGTCTTGTCAAGCTTTGCTAAGGCCTCCTCCAGCAAAGCTCGCTGGCAGGACCAACCCCAGCTGCAGAAAATCTTCCCCTCCCAATTAGAAATTACATGAACTGGGTTATATTATAAACCACAAATATGTTTATTCATTATGAAAAGATGTGTTTAAAGTGCTTAACGAGGTAGCAAACTGAACAAAGCAGATTGCTAAGAAAATAATACAAAACATGCAATCTAAGCTAGATTCACTAAAGAAGCTGTTCACAACTCATAATTCCCATCCTAGACATTATTTAGGTAGAATTTTTCATAGGTTTGATATCTTTTTGGTCTGAGTCAAGAAGTTCTTCCCCCCTCTGGTTACAGTCCTTTTGTTTCCAGGTGTTTTCAAGTATCTCTTTGGGTGGGGAGACAGAGGTAAAGCAAGCCGAGGGTAATCACTGTTTTTCTTCTCTGCCTTCTATAGAATTTCCATGAGTTAGGAAAACGTTGTTTGCTCCAAACCCCCATGCAGAACAGTTCATCAGACCAAGGAGCTGGTTAGTATCAGGAGACCTGGTCATGTGATGCCGTGGTCCAGTAGCATTGTGGAAGATCTCACAGTTCATTGTCCTTGCTGATGGGCCATCCAGCCCTGTCTGGATTTTCCATTGTAGTCCCTGAAGTGTCAACAGTGGGAGTAACACAAAGATACACAGGTCCTAATCAGGGATGTTAGCGTGCAGTCATTTACATGACTAGCCAATAAACATGGACTTATCAGTTACTCCTAATGATTACTTGCACACACCCCTTGCTGCCTCTGTATCAGAGGCAGCAATGAGTGAAAGACAGAAGCCGGCTTTTCAGCCAGCTCCCCACACATGCCAGCTCCCGCTGATAGAGAGGCAGCAGTGCAGAGAGAGGGGGAGCAGGTGTACATGCAGGAAACTGGCTTTCAAGCTGGTTCCCTGCATGTACCATCTCCATGGAGCCACCTGCCCCCCAACCCCTGCACTGGAGAGATTGGGGCAGGGGAGGCAGGTGGGAACCGGTGCTGCCCCCCCTTGTGTGTAAATGTGTTACCACTGAAAAATTCAGCAGTTGCACATTTACAAAAATTAAACATTTGCTCACATCCCTAGTTCTAATGTCATCTACACAAATGACACAGGCATACGAATGGGATAATCATCTCCTGTGACTCCTAACCTTTCCAATGATACCTTACATGAGCCATCTGTGCATAACGCATATGTCATTGGCATATTGTCATAAAACAAAAGGAATGCCACATCACTCGTCTTTGATTTTAAGCTCAAAAGGGCCCACTTGGACCACTCTGTAATATGTGCCTACATCTGCATTGGCTGCTCTACAAGTTTTTCAGGGGTGGTTTAATTTCTATTCATTTTTTCAGTGTAAAATGAGGGTTCCCCTCCCCCTCTTGATAAAAAGGTAGTTTTTTGTGTTGGGAAATGGCCCCAATCCGGCCTCCTCTCAGTGTTCACTCCCCAAGGAGATGTGGGGAAATGGCACAATGGAAATTGGAGGGGTGAAGCCATGCTGTGCACTGAACACCTGGTCTGCAACCTCGCTAATTACCAGGGAGTTCTCAGCTGTCATGACACCCAAGATGAAACCAAGCGGAGCAGGCTGCCTTATCGGAGCAGGAATCCTGCACATTCATGCATCTACAGCTGGTCATGGTGGTTGGCAGGGCAGGGGTAGATTCATCCATACAGACACTTGGTGCTGCCTGTGGGTACGGTAGAGCTACTGGGGAGGTGTGGCTGGTTCTGATGGCCCATTAGCACAGGGGGAGAGAGAGGAGAGGTCTGATCCAGACCCTGGGGGAGAGGAGGCAGCAGAGAACTTGAGAGAGAATCGGATACGCTCTTGCAATTATCACCGCTGTTTCCCTGCCTGGGGCTGCAGCCCTTTTTGGTATAGCCAGCTTAGACCTTGTATCCAGCACAATCGCTCACCCTGAAAAGCAAACACATGGCTGGTTGCAATAAGAGACCGTCAGCAGGCACTGCAGCCAGCTCTTTTATTAACAGGCATGGCAGGGGTGGGGAGGTCTCCTGGGTCCCAGTAATCTATGCACATTACATTTGAGGATGCAAATACCTTCCCTTGCCCCTTCACTGTCCGTGCTAGATGTGCACCCACAGGGTTGTGCCGGTGCCTGGAGACACGCTTAGGGCAAGGCCTTTTGAGCTGGGAGACACGAAGTGCCAGCAATAGAGGAATCTGGGAGTAGGACCAGGGTAAGGATGACGGGGCAGTGAGGAGCTCCATCTTGGCAAGCAGCTACAATAGGAATCCTGGGTAACTTCATGAGGCAGGGGGTGAGCAAGTGTAACCCATGCACCTGCTGGGGGTGGTGCACTGTCCCATTTAGTGGCACCGAGACCACTTACAGGGAGAATAATGAGTCTGCTCTGCAGCCTTAGCTAATGTGCGCCTGTCTTGCGGCTCATGCACTGAGGTCCCAGGTTCTATTCCACCTCCTGGTGTTACCCGTGCATACTACAAAAGGAGACTTGAAAGAGATGGAGTATTGGAAAGAGTCTATGGGTCTAACCTGCTGTAGAACTCCCAGGGGTTTTGAAAATGCAGATATTGCAAAGCTCCATTTGATTGCCGAGGCTGTTCTGGTGCAGCGTTGTAGCTGTGTCTTTTCCCGTCCAGCATGGGATTGTTCCCTGGGGAACATTTTTTTAAATCCCCCTCTGCAGCCCGTCAGCACCAGGGATAGGCAGTGCAGAGGCCAGAGGCTGCCTCTTTGCATGAGGGCAAATTTCCTTTCCGTGGTGGGGAATTCTACCACTTCCCTGAGATGGCGGCTTGCGCTGCCTAATTGCCCTTGTGGTTGACAGGTTGTCCCATCCTACGCCAACATAATTAGGAGCGGATGGCTTCCACATAGTGGGAGACTGTCCTCATAGCCATCTTGTAGCTGCTCTTTGGTTTTATCCACCTAAGGGGCTGCAGGGGCCGATAAGGCTCAGTACAGCTGCCACGTACTGTTGGGTTCAGCCACGTTATCTGCTGGGCGTAGAGCACCTGTCTGGCATTGCACCTCGTGGCCATTTGAACAGCCGCTGTGGGGAGGCCAGCGGCAGCCAGGTGCAGGTACCCAGCAACCAGCACTTTACAAACCCGCAGGCACATGCTGTGACCAGATGACTGGAGATGCTACATTGGAAAGATTCTCACGCTGCCTTGCCACTTGCGTTCCCGCTTCCAGCTGGCAGAGTGGGTGGGAGGAGGGCAGATCCTGATGCCCATTTTGCACAGGGAGCCGTGTAGGCCGCTGCATGGCCAGAGAGCTTGCTGTGCTGAGTTTCACGGTCTCAGCCTTGTCTGGTAGGTGCTAGGAAGGACTGTTCATGGAGAGAGTGACTGTGGTTAATTTACTGAACCAACTTGGGAGGTCTGGATTCGGTTCCCAGCTCTTCCACAGACTCCCTAGGTGACCAGGGGCAAGACCCTTCATCTCTCTTGCCCTCAGTTTCCCTACCTATAAGAGAGAGGAGATAATTTCCCTTTCCTTCCCCCCTTTGTCTGTTCCATTGATTTACAGTCTTGAGGGCAGATGCTATGTGATTTTACCTGAACGTCCATACACAGCACCTGGCATTGAGGGGCCCTGGTCTCTGAGGGAGCCTCTAGTAGGGCTGTAAAGCAAATAAAAACAGGAACCCTTCAGCCCGAGTATGTAAAGAGGAAGCAAAGCGAGTGGGGAACTATCCGCTGTTCTCCATCTGGGGCCATTTTCATGGTCTCATCGCAAGGGGCCAGCAGATGGTGATTTAGAAGTCCTGTGGCTGACACCGAGCATTAGCAGGAGCGATTGGTTCTAAAGACAAGCCGTGAGCAATGCTTGGTTTCCACTATAGCCACAGTGCCGTGGGCGACACTGCCGACAGTCGATATCGAGGGGGTGGGAGGGGAGAAATGATGGCTTCTTCCGTAAGCCTGTGTCTGCCGACGTGCATGAAATATTGGTTAAATATTAATTGGATAACAATACATCCTTGATGCTGAAGAGGGCATGTCAGTGGCAGTTAATCTACCACGGGTGTAATGATAAGCAATAGGGTTACTTGGAGTTACGTAGCTTCATTGTCTTAATAAGGGAGTTGGAAAATGGGAGCCCGGGAGCAACCGCGAGAGAGGTAATTGAGGTCATGCCAGGCAGCGTTTTTATAAGTGAGAGTTAAAGCAGGAAATCATGATAGAGGCCACTTGGCCTGCAGGTTGCTGCTTGAGATAGGCCCCTGACCAAAGCCCATCTCTAGTAGCTGCCTCCTTATCCTCCCACAGAGCTGGGCCACTCCCAATAAGGCGCCATGGCAAAGGCAAGGAGAGAGCAACCCCTGATCATCCCCCAGGAAAATGTACATGAAAGTGCGGGGGAGCGGGGCGGTCGGCACACGGAAGTCTTAGATCTCCCTTTATTTCTTGGGAGATTTTTCACACCAGTCTGGAGAAAACGTCAGTTTCATCTCAGAAGCCCTCATTCCGCAGTAGCAGCATGGAATAAACAGCAGCATCAACATGATCGCCCTGGAAACTTGCCCCGAGTTGCAGGAAGCAGGCAGCAAATGTAGTAAGGGATAACGCAGTCAGGCCGAGAAATGAATGAGATGCCCTATCCAGTGAGGGGAAAACAACATACTCATTACCAAGGAGAACAGAAACATGAGGCTAGCAGGGCAGGGAGGTCTGGCCTGAGACAAGCCTAACGTGTTCGAATGGGTCCAGCTAGTCCATCACTTCTATAAAAAAACCAACAAATGGTCTGGTAGCACTTTAAAGACTAACAAAACATGTAGATTAGTGATAGAAATGTAGCCGTGTTAGTCTGGTAGCTGAAACAAAATACAGGACTATGTAGCACTTTAAAGACTAACAAGA
This sequence comes from Rafetus swinhoei, assembly GCA_019425775.1. NCBI lineage: Eukaryota > Metazoa > Chordata > Testudines > Trionychidae > Rafetus > Rafetus swinhoei. The sequence continues at coordinate 11,319,798 of JAFJHL010000300.1, forward strand.
TGGTTTATTAGATGATGAGCTTTTGTGGTGAGCTCAGGGGCAGATGATCATTTTGCAGGGCCCAGGGCAGTCCAATTTCGCAGGGCCCCCCTTTGCCACGGCGCATGCGCGGGGCTTCTTGAAGCGCGTGGCCTGGGGCGGCCGCCCAGCTCACCCTCCCCTATATCCACCCCTGCATGAGCTTTCGTGGGCACAGCCCACGTCTTCAGTTGACCGGAGTTTTGAGTTTAGGATGTGCAGACCCAAACTAAGTAGGAGAGAAGGGAGGGGGGGAGGAGGAGGAAAAAAAGAAAAGGGTTGGAGACAGGGCACAGAGGGTATAGAAAATTCAGGAAGGTAGAGGGAATCAGTAAGTATCTGAAGATGGGGTAGTTAAAATGCAGCAGATAAGAATCAAAGTCAATTGATAGTATCCTTCCTGACATAGGAATCTACACAAAGAGCTGTTTGCACCTGCATAGACTATTAGGTAGATAATGTCTTAACCATCTATGATAGGAATGATAAAGAAGAGGCAGACAGAGGGTTTTCTAGCATGTGCTGAGGGATCTGGCCGATTCAGATGGGGAAATGTCACGTGGCGATGGCCGCTTCTTCCTAGAATCCGTTCCCAGCATGCAGCAAAGGCTTTATACTTTATAATGAGCTCTTGTAACATCACTGCAAAGTTGGCCTCAAATCTCTTGTGTAGCTGGGGGTGGATTCCATGCAGAGCCTTTGGGACCCTGCCGCCCCTGCATCCCAGTGCTCACAGGAGTAACCAGGGAGTCCTTATTGATTTCCAACACCAAAGTCAGCTATTTGGACTAGTATGGCCCTTAGATAGTTGAATGAGTTAGTGACTTTTTAATTCAATCAGTTCATTGCAGCACACAGCACAGTGGCTCCTTGGCGGGCAGCGGCGTATTAATGCTCGTTTCAAAAGACTATTCTGGCATGTTAGGATATTTTTTTTCCAAGGGAAGCTGGCAACTGGCCTGGAGTGTCTCTGCTAATGTGTTCCTGGGCTGCCACACAAATCGGCCTCAGCCTTGAGCCATCGTATCCCTTGCTCTCCCAGTCCTGGAGCCCCATCTGCAGCTCTGGCCCTGGAGCATGCGGGGAAGCACAGAAGGTGCTTATTCCAAAGGTGTCCGATGCACCATTCTGACTGGCTAGAAGTCACTGTGGGTTGCTCCCCTACCAGTATCCAATAGAGATTCCCAATGGCCATGTAATGGAGTGGCACTCACCTCCCGCCAGCGCCCCCTTCTGGTTGAGTGTGTGTGCCTGCACCACCTTGTTCTTCAGCCCTTTGGGCTACTCAACCCTCTGGCCGCGTCTCACAGCCTCGTGTGAAATCACAGCCCCTTCCGGGGCATATACTTGCTCCCTGTAGTGTCTCTTAGGGTACGTCTACACACCAGTGTTATTTTGGAATAACTGACGTTATTTTGAATACTGTGTGCATATGTGGTCGCCTCGTCTAAAAATAAAAAGATATATTGGCATTAGGAAAGGTTTAGAAAAGGGCAACAAAAATGATTAGGGGTATGGAATGGCTTTTGTATGAGGCATGGTTGGCAGCTGCTCTCTGGGATTGTGGCACTTGCTGCCCCCTGGGGTCCCTCGTGAGTATAACTGTCCCTGCTATCACACCCCTCCCTTTCTGTTTGATGCAAACCAATCACATTCAATGCACATCCCATTGTCCTGGCACAATCAACCTCTGACCTTGCTTTAAGTTAGGAGAAGAGGAAGCTGCCTGCCAAATTTGGTGGTCCGAGCTCTTACCATTTAGGAGGAGTTCTTCAACAAATGGACATATGGACAAAGTTTCTAAAATATATAGAGGAATTACCTCTGCAGGACCTACCAAGGGGGAAGGCCTTCTGGTTAAGACAAAGGGCTGGGACTCAGGATGTCCGGTTCCAGATTCCGATTCTACCACAGAATTTCTTGAGGAAATCATTTCCTCTCTCCATGCCCTACTCCCCTCACCTGTTAAATGGTGATAATAGCACTTGTCCGTCTTCTACGTGGGTGGAAGCTGCCTCAGCGTCTGTATGTACAAGACTCCCACGCTGTTGGGCTTTGATCACACTAAGGCAGTGGTTCTCAAAGTGTGCTCCACAGACCACTACTATCTTCCAGGTGGGCCTCAGATTCGGGACTCACCCCTCTGCAGCAGAGAGCCTGTGCTGATGCTCCAGCCCCACACCTCTCCCCCGTGAGGCTGGAGCACCAGCTTCCTGCTGCACGTCTGGGGGGATGAGCCTCGCAGGCTGGATCCAGCTTACAGGGGAAGGAAGCGGCTTCTGACCACTCAGCTCCCTCCACCTAATCCTAAGCGGACTCACATGGCCAGCCCCCAATAGGGCAGCACCTCCCAGCCCCACAGCTGTGTGAGGGAAAAGAGAAACCAGCTCTGCAGTGCATGCTGTAATTGGTCTCCACCTTCCTGTAGAGTCCAAAAGAACAGTGAGGTTCCTCGGGTTTCAGTGTGGGAGAGCTAAGAGCTCCGTTCCGTGCGGGAGGCAAGATTCCTTCCTCTCACGCCTAAGCAATGGAGAGAGGCATCACAATGTAGAACAACTTAAATTAGATTGGAACCTATTAATAAGTTTCCCCACTTGGGCTCCCCAGTAATTGGAGTGGTGCTGGAAATTTCCAGCTCTTTGAGCTGCCAGACTCGCAATTTACCCACTTTATTTCCTGACTGGTACTGCGTCGGCTTTCCTCAGAATAGAACGAGTGTTCAGCTTCGTTCGCAGGTGTTTGGCTCAGGGCGTATTTCAAGGTAGCCGGTTCCATCAACTTAACATTAGTTGGATCACTTCTCAGAAAAGGAGGCTTCGTTTCTTGAAAACACAGCTCTCTACTCACCTCATTTCCCAAAGGGGGTACATAAGAACATACTGGGTCAGACCAAAGGTCCATCTAGCCTAGTATCTTATCTTCCAATGCCAGATGCCCTAGAGGTAGTGAACAGAACAGGGAAACATCAAGTGATCCCACTGCTGTCACCCATTCCCAGCCTCTGACAGAGGCTAGGGACACCATTCCTACCCATCCCGGCTAATAAGTATTGATGTACCTATCCTCTGTGAATTTATCTACTTCTTTTTTGAACTCTGTTACAAAAGTCCTGGTCTTCACAGCATCCTCTGGCAAGGAGTTCCACAGGTTGACTGTGCAGCGTGAAGAAAAACTTCCTTTTGTTTGTTTTAAACCTGCTTCCTGTTAATTTCATTTAGTGACCCCTAGTTCTAGCAGGATTGATATGGGTATGGTGCCCTTCAACTGCCTCCTAAACAGATGAGTGTAGAGCAGCTGGCTGCTTAGACAACTCAGAGAATCTTTTCTTTTCCTGTTTCTGTTATCCAGGGCTGGCTGCCCCATTGCAAACCTTGCTGCAGTAGCCTATGAAATAGGTTCTCAGCCTTTAGGGAGGTGCAAGCTCCCAGGTTCATGTCCCCAGGTCCCTTTTTGGGGTTGGTCCAGTTCCTCACTTCGTCAGTAAATTCTGAACCCTTCACTAGAGCTGCATGCAATTTCCAACCCCTTTGTTTCTCCCCCTCTCTTGCACTGTCTTTATGTGATTCATTAACTCCCTGTGAAAGTCACCCCCGTGCACTGAGCCAGCGCAAGGCACATTGATCCATGGGAGCCTCCTTTTAAGGCAATCAATGATCCACTGGCCCCTGCTGGCCTGGGTTTCGCCCTTAATGAATAGTCAGTCTCCCTTGCCTTGTTAGCCAGCTAAAGTCTCTATTGATCCAACAGAGGGAGAGAGCCCGAGCCAACCTCACTGGGTTGGTTGGTCCCCCATGCCGCTGGGACCAAATTCTGCCTTGGCCGACACTGGTGCAAGTCTATGTAGGGGGTTGCTCAGGTGTGACTGAGTGCACCGTAAGGCCTCATGCCGACGTTGTGGTCCTGAAGTCTGGACTCTGCAGCCAAAATCAAGCCTGCAGGGGGTAACAAACCATCCACTGGGGACGTAAAATCCCATTGCAAATAGTAACTGGTTCAACTATATGTTTAACCGGCCTGCTGCATCGCACCGTTGAGGCAGCTCCCGCCCATGGTGTGACACAGTGGGCCTGGCCGGGTAGGGTGCTTCTCTGGCTATGCTCATGGGGGTGTGGGCAGAGAGTTGGATGAGCTGGAGCGCCCCCTGCCTGCGGCACGGTGGGCCTGGCCAGGCTGGGCGCTAGTTAACTGGTTATCCCTGTACCATGCTTATCCCCTTATGTCCCTATGACCAACTGTCCATCACTGATGCCCCGTTCCGTGCAGCTTTCATTGCCTCATGTCTTCCCTCCCAGCCTGGAAGGCTCCTCGTTTGAGCTGTGCGAGAGGCTTGAAATGGGGACCCCAGGGAGGCAGAGAGGACTAGCAGGACTGCAAAGCACCGGCAAGAATGATTCCTGAACTTGGGAAATTGTTCATCGGTGTTTTATTGCCACAGTCATCAAGACTCAAGGAGACATGTGCATTGTGCAAATTGCACAGTCTACAGCTCCCGGTGAGTTGCTTTCTCGAGTGTCACATTTTTACAGGAGACCAGAACGTTTTTGATGGGTGAATGTGCTCATGGGAGTCAACCCTTCTTTTGGTTTTATTTTGTGGTGCGTTGAACATGGGCGTTTTCCAGTCCTTGCCTGCCTGCGCCTTTCTCTGAGTTTCACATAGTCCTACCTCCACAGGCTTGGAAAAGGAGATGGTGGAAAAACTAAAAAAGGGTGATGGGAATTTTGGCTAAATTAAAATATTTTCCTTCTTACTCCAAATTGCCATGCCCCCCTTTTTTTAAATTGTCACTTTTCATGGGGGAAGGGGAGGGGTGAGGAAGCCCCATGGTGTAACTATGCGGAGCAGTCCAAGCGGGCGATACAGGGCTCCCTCCAGGACTATCCCCGAGTCTCCAGGAATTAAAGCAGAATCTTTAATTACAGGTCATCATGTGATAAAATCTCTAGGAATGCATCTAGCCAAAACTGGTAAATTCTAAATGTAGGCAGGGTGGGAAGATGAAGGCTAAAGAAAAAAAAAAATCCTTATGACTAGAGAAACTCTCCTATCAATTGCCCTGCCCCATAAATATTTGTGTGTCCATGGCAGTTGGCATGTTTTCCCCCTTTTCTACAGCCTGGGTTCTAGAATGGCACTCTCCCTCTTTTAACTACATGAGAATGGAAGATAAGGAGCTAAATTAGGTCTCTGAGGCCTTGTCTACACTTACCAGGAGATCAGTGCTGCGTAGATCAATCCCCCAGGGATTGATTTAGTGGGTCTAGCAAAGACCCGCTAAATCAACTGCTGATCACACTCCCGTCAATGCTGGTACTCCACCGGATCGAGAAGCATAAGGGGAAACAATGTGAGTTTCTCCAGTCGACCCACTGCAGTAGAAACGCTGTGGTAAATCTAAGGTATGTCCACGCCACACTTAGCTGGAGTTGCGTACCTTAATTCGACACTGCCCCCTAGTGTAGACCTGGCCTAAATCTCCCATTATGTCTTTCACTTGCCCCTTAGCACAAGAAGCTTTGAAACCCGTCAAAATCCATTACAGGATCTTTGATCTTTTCCTACATAAAGGGCATTGTGGAGAAAGCGGAGAGCATTAAACAGAAACAAATTTTCTATGGGGCTCTTTCGTCTCTCCCTCTTTCTTTCCTTTTTAAAGAAACCTTCGTATGACAAGAACACTTATAAAAAAGGCCCAACCTGGCTGAGTTTTGGGGTCATTAGCTCTTGAGGGGAATTCATTGTATTCATTTGATAAATGGTGAAACAGAGTCAGCTTGAAAATTCAGCATCTATTAAGAGCAAATTCAAAGCATGTGGCATAAAAATCACATAAAGCTGAACTGTTAAATATTTGGGGCAGATGATGAACAGCATGTCATAATATTTGTTGAATTGCATTTGCTATTTGATGCATCGTCTCACTTAAAGCCCTGACTTCTGCAGGCAGCAACAGAAGAATTAAAAAACAAATCAGTTGCCTGCCAGTATTTGGTTCTGAGTGTGAGATTTAATTTAGGCTTCATAAAACTAATATTGCATGCTAAATACCAGGTGAATATTAACTTTAATTATCGGAGGTTTAGCAATGCATAATTAAGAGGTGCTTAATTCACATACAATGATTCTAACTGAATGTAGGTAGAATCCTTATTTGCACTGCATTTGAATTTTCCTATATGGAATCTTTTCATATTACAGCCATTCGGGGTCATACCTGGCAAGTAATTCTCTTTGGAATTTTAGTGCTTGTGAATGGTATGGGAGATGATCACTTATTGATCACGTACCAAAAATTCACCCATGTGCAGAGGGCTAGCACAAGGGCACTTATGCTACGTCTACACTTCTGGCAGACTGTAGAGTACATACTCTGCCTGTCCCCCCAGCTTAGGTAAAAAATAACAGTTTAGACCTGTGGTTTTCTAACTAAGAGTCGTGACCCAGTAGTAGGTGGTGGAGTGTCGGGCACTGGGTCTGGTTGCTGCAGGGAGATCGGGTGACCAATGGGGATGCTAGGGCAGCTCCCTGCCTGTCCTGGCTCCACAGACTGTGCTGCATGCCTAGCTCCTAGGCAGAAGAGAGGGCTCCATGCATTGCTCCTGCCCCCAGCACTAGCTCTGCACTCTCATTGGCTGGGAACCTGCTGCTGGCTATTTCTGGGGTGCAGCATGGTCTGCAGTGCCAGGAGAGGTGGGAAGCTGCCTTAACCCCGCCCCCCACCACCCCTCTGTACTGCTGACCGGGAGCCACTCAAGGTAAGCCCCTCCTGCCTGAGCCCTGAGCCCTGAGCCCCGCCCCCAAACTTGGAGCCCCCTCCTACAGCCCAAAACTCTCATAGGTTGGCTTGCGGACATTAACAATTTTGTTCAACTGGATCATGAGAAAAAAAAAGGGTTTGCAACCTGCTGGTTTAGATAGCGAGACGCTGCTTCAGCTAGAGGAGTAAAGACGGGCCCGAACCGTATGGAATACAGCCACATGGCTCTCTGCGCACCCAAGCACTGCTCCCCCACCCATGTGGACACTGCTATCTGTAGTACAATCGTGTCCTGCTGCCAGCAGGGCCAACAGCCATTGCAAGCCCTGGGGCAAGGTGTGGGGGGTGGCTCTGCACCCCCCAGAAGAGGCGAGGCCTCAGGCAGAAAGGGCAGGGGTGGGGCCAGCCAGCCTTCAGCACTGCCTGGATTGCGTTGCGCCCCCTCCCCTCCATCTCAGCCCTCAGAACTGGCCCGAGTGGTGCTCCGGCAGCAATTCAAAGGGAGCTGGGACTCCAGCTGCCGCAGTAGCAGCGGCAGTGGGGCTGGGAGCCTTTTGACCTCCTTTGAATTGCCAGGCTTCAGGGCAACTGCCCCCTTTGCCTCCCCTTGCCAGTGGGCCTGCCTGCTGCCAGAGTTGTTCTTCGCCGCAATGAAAGGCTTCGACACCTTGTCCTGGCTGCTTTCCAGCTGCCGGAGCCTTTCAAAGCCGTGTGCAGCCAGCCCTGCCCTGCTCACAGTCCCCTGCGTGTATGAGGCCTGAGTCGTAAGAGGGCTGGAACCTGGCCCATGGAAGTCAATGGAAATATACCTATCTCATAGAGCGGGAAGGGGCCTTGAGAGGTCATCAAGTCCAGTCCCCTGCCCTCACGGCAGGCCCAAGTACCATTCCTGACAGATTTGCCCCAGATCCTTAATTGGCCCCCTCAAGGATTGAACTCACAACTTGGGCTTTAAGCAGTCCACTGCTCAAACTTCTCCCCCAAGGGAGAGCCTCCCCAACAAGAAAGATTCTGTTCCCAAGGGGCTAAGTGACACAGCCCCTGTGCTGGCTTCTGGCATGGGCTGAGTTCCACTCCTGTCTACACTGGCGGGTTGTTGCACCAGAAATATGCAAATGAGGCTAAGCGTGGCCTATCGCCAAGCCTCATTTGCATACCTAATGAGCCGCCATTTTTGCAGAAGAGGCTCTTGCGCCAGAAGGAGCATCTACACTGCCCTTTCTTGCGCAAGAAAAACCCTCTTGCGCATTGCCGCTACGCTGATTATTTTCAGGAATAACGGCATTGCACAAGAGGGTTTTTCTTGCGCAAGAAGGGGCAGTGTAGACGCTCCTTCTGGCTCAAGAGCCTCTTCCGCAAAAATGGCGGCTCATTAGGTATGCAAATGAGGCTTGGCGATAGGCCACGCTTAGCCTCATTTGCATATTTCTGGTGCAACAACCCGCCAGTGTAGACATAGCCCTGGAGAGCAGGGAGAGAAGAGGCAGTGGCAGTAGAAGGTTCTCCAATGCATCATCCCTTTGCTAAAATGGCTCCGTCCAACCCGGGGGGGGGGGAGGACTTGGGGTGAGGGAGGTACCATTTCTAAAGGGGAGAGAGCTGTTCATTCCCAGTGCCCAATCACACCTTGACATCTGTGCTTGTGTTACTAACAAGAGTAGGGGTGGGTGATAATTGTTGATGGGAGGAGGCCACCTCAAAGAATATGGTAAGTGGTCAAGGGCAGCAGTTTTCTGTGATATGAATGGAGGAGGGGCGGGGTCTGGGACGGAGGTTGGGTGCAGAAGGGAGCTCCGGTTTTGAGATTGGGCTGAAGGATGGGGTGGAGAGTCAGGAAGGGAGTTTGGGTGAAGGAGGGGATTGTGTCCTGGGGATTGGAGAGCAGGGCCTGGGTAGAGTATGGGTTCAGGAGAGGATTCTGATCTGGAGGAGGGGTGCAGGGTCGGAGAGAGAGTTATGACCTTGGTTGGGGTGCAGGAGGGAGTGCAGGGTCAGAAAGGGGGTTATGACCTGGGATGGGGGTGTAGGAGGGGGTGCAGGGGTTTGGGATGTGACCTAAGGAAGGAGCTGGTAGTGACCTGGTTCAGGGAATTGGGGTACAGAGTCTGGGAGGGGGTATGGGTGCAGGAGCGGAAACGCAGAGGGTTTGGGTTATGACCTAGGGCAGGGAGTTGGGTGCAAGAAGGGATGGGATGCCAGGGGCATGCTCTGGCCAGGAGGTGCTTACCTTAGGTGGCTCCCAGCCAGCAGCCCAGCAGGACCCTGGGGCAGGCTCCCTGTCTGACCCACCCCTTCACACCTCTCAGAGCATCTGGCTGCAGGGTCCATGTATGTCTCTGAACCCTGCACACTCCTTGTAGGGGGGTCCTCCGCATGCTGCCTGCCAATGGGAGCCGTGAGATTGTGCTGGGGACAGGGGAAGTGCACAAAGCTGCCTCTCCAGGGGCACGCGGCATGCAGAGATGCACACGGCCCCAGCAGCTGGCTGCTTTGAGTGGTGCACAGAGAAAGCCTACCCAAGGACCCCATTGGGCTTTGGGGACAGTGCCAGGGTGGATCTGGTGGTTTGGCAGGCTGGATTCAGCCCGTGGGCTTTATTTTGCCTGCTCTTGAACAAGGGTGTTGGTTAGTGACATTTGTTGGGGATGTTGCACACTATGGGACTGGACTGGGATGATGTCATCATGGCATCACAGGCTTCCAAAAATAATGACCAGAGGGTTACAGACCTTTGGGCATTTCCATTCCAGGCTGGATCTAAGCAAATGAAATGCTTTGTACCATTCCTGTACATCCTTTAGTTCCAGTCCCTGGGAATGCTTCCCCCCTCCTTCACCTCCTGACTCCATACACATGGTGCTAGAGCTAATGGAGAAATGAAGAACTGCTTTCACCAAACATTTTGGAATCTCTAAAGGATTCAAAAGTGACCCATTTCTTTTCAAGATTGATATTGAGCACTTTCTTAAAAGTTTCTAGAAAACGTTTGCAGAGTATCTGGCTTCTGTCAAACAAAATTCTTTCCTGGGAAACAAAAATGCCCACTAACTGTTCTGAGAACATTTTCTGTTTTCAGGACATATTTTGATTTACATTATTGAAAATATTTTCCTAAACAAGTCAATTTTAAATGGAAAAGATCGTTTGAAAAAGTTTCCCAGCTCTTTTCGGTGCATGCTACGTCCTGGGTATAACTGCAGTGAAGATGGTAATGCAGAAGCAGTATCTGAAGGATCAGCACTGGAGAATAAAACAAGCGTGTTTTTCATAATGTCTTCTCATTTTCAGGGCTACACGATTTGGGACCGTTCCCTATTTACACTTTAAGTAAATCCCATGACTAGGACCCTGCCAAATTCACAGTCCATTTTGGTCTATTTGATGGTCACGGGATTTTTTCAATTGTAAATTTCATGATTTTGCCTATTTAAATCTGAAATTTCACAGTGCTGTAATTGTAGGGGACCCAATACAAAAAGAAGGTGTGTGTGTGTGTGTGTGTGCTGCTGCTGGTGGTGGTGGCGCTGCTTTCAGAGCTGGGCAGCGGGAGAGTGGTGGCTGCTGTCTGGGAGCCCGGCTCTGAAGGAAGCGCCATCCCCAGCAGCAGTGCAGAAGTAAGGGTGGCATGGCATAGTATTTCCACCTTTACTTCTGCACTACTGCCTGCAGAGCTGGGCCCTCAGCAGCCGCAACTCCAGTCATCCAGCTCTGAAGGCGACAGTACAGAAGTCAGGGGGGCATGCTATGGTATTGCCACCCTTACTTCTGCGCTGCTGCTGGTGGGGCGCTGCCTTCAGAGGTGGGCACCTGGCCAACACCTTCTGCTCTCTGGCCACCCAGTGCTGAAGGCAGAGCAGAACTAAGGGTGTCAATACTAAGACTGGTTCCCAAAATAACCTTGTAACACCCCCCTGCAACTCTCTTTTGGACCAGGACTCCCAATTTGAGAAATGCTGGTCTCCCCTATGAAATCTATATAGTATAAGGCAAACAAAAGACCAGACTTCATGGGTGGGGAGAGACTAGATGCCATGGTCTGTGCATTCTTTCTGGCTGTGAATTTGGCAGTGCCCTACAGAGGGGGAGCTGAGGCACAGAGAGAGACTAAGGGACTTGCCCAGGGTCATACAGATACAGGACATCTGTGTCAGAGCCAGGTATTGGATTTAGGACTCCCACAGCCTAGGCCAGCACCCGAACCATTTGATCACCGTAAATCTCTGCAAAAGATGTTTGTAATTTCAACTACCTCTTCTTCTGATCGATTTCTACTAGTGTAACTTCATTGACTTACACAAAGTCACACCTGATTTACATTGACAGAAATGAGAGGAGAATCTGACCTGTGACATAGGGAGGTAGTGGCTAGAATGCAATGCTGTGTGCTTAATACCACTGCAGGTGTGCAATTGAATGGCCATGTTAATTGGATAGCAGCAGGTGAACACACCATAAAGAGGAAGCAGAGAGGGCCGAGAGGGAAGTATAGAGCTAACACTGAGCTCCGTAAGCCAGAAGAAAGACAGATACAGAGTACTTTCACTGTGCTGCCGTCTTTGTTACAAGCCCTGTCAGTCACACACAGGAGCCTGCATTTATTTCAGTTGTTGCATGGTTTTTCTGCTCCACATCTTGGGTGGACTGTGCACGGGATGGACAATCCATATAACACAAGACTGCAGCACAGATCAATAGAGCACACTGAAAAACATCTATGTCTGGCTGCATTGCCTCCAACCGGTATTGTAGATCCCGAAGAACGTCAAGCTTTGAGACACTTCCTTTTTTCTGCCGTGCATTACAGCTGAAAGCGGGCTGTGGGTCCAAAGAACGGCTGTAAAAATGACACATTGGTGTGCCTGATTTATTCTCCCAGCAGTGAATTCCCAGGGTAAATTTGCTGAGTTTACATAAGTCAAAAATAAGATTGTGAGGGGGGGAGGGGAGCTTCTCACTACTTGTGCTGCCAGCTCAGCTTCATGTCTGAAAATGAAGTTGGGCTCCTTCTAGTATGTGTGGGCCCCACAAGCACCACTATTCTGGACTCAGGACCTGTAGGCTGGGGGAATACAATGAAAGCCCGCTCCTACTCCCACAGCTCGAGCCAACGTGGAGCTGGACAAATACTGTTTCCAATACCACTCCCTTGGAAGCCAGTATGACTAGGGTTGCCAGGTGTCCGGTATTGGCCCGGACAGTCTGGTATTTGTGGCTTCTGTCCAGTAAAAAAAACATGTCTGGTGGGGGCGGGGGAAGCGTGAGGGATTTAAAGGGGCCGTGACTCCCCCTTTTTCTTTTTTGTGTGCAAATTTTTTTTTGCTCAACCAATTTTTTCCCCTGTCATTTTTTGTGAAAGTATCTGGCAACCCTAAGTATGAGAAGAAACGGGTTTGTAATTAAACCAACCAGAGAAAGCCCAAGAGCACTTCTCGTTAGTCTCTTTTATTGATCTTACATTGGAGTTACTCAAAGCTTTAAAGATCTTTTGTTTTAAAGAAGTAGGCCAGGGTTTTTCAAAGTAATTTTGAGAACCTCTGTGCCTCAGAGTCTCTCCTGAGGCAGGTGGGCGAGAGGGGGAGTGCACCATTCTATCTGAAAACCAGACCCCTTTCAGGTGTCTCCAGCTGAACAAACAGGAATAGATGCGTCCCAAACTCCCTGAACAGTTTTGGAAATCTCATCTGTTCTAAAGTCTGCTTATCTGGAAAATGAAAAGTTTCTTGGCATTTTCACTGCCCTTATCTTGATGGTACCCTAGTCCCGGGAGATGGTGGTTCTTTCTGTAATTAATAGAGCATGCAGGGGAGGGGGTGGGGAAAGCCTGTTTCATTTTAATCATGTTTTATGCAAATTGGAAATGTAAATATCATGAAGAAATCTGTTGCTAACTTAATTTGTTTCTGCTGTAGCAGTGTTGAAGGCCTTTGATCTCAGATTAGTGCTTTGATCCGTTCCCTTGATCAGGGTTATGCACATGCGGTTTGTAGTAGATGCTCTTTCTTGGATGTAAAATATATTTATATAGATCCAAATGGATCGTTCAAAGAAATATCACAATAAACATTGCCAGTTAGATTGCGCAAGCATGAGGTGCAAATGGCTGAAAGTTAACTCCCAGAAAGTACTCCTGTAGATAGAGGTTCCCGGCTGGTGTAAATTGGTACGCCTTCATTGGTGTCTTTGGAGCCGGGCTAGTTAAGGACTGGGTCAATAGTCTTAAATGATCAGTTTACACCAGGGCTACTCAACTTTGGAAGCCCCGGGGGCCACAGTGATACTCACAGCACATACTGAGGGCTACAACTTAAGTGTGGTTACATATACATGCAAATATATATGCAAATATATGCAAATAGCTTCTTTCACATTGACTGCATGAATACAAAGATTAAGGCAAGACTACACAACACGCAGGCCCTATTTAACTCAGTTCTCCTGATATTAATACAATGCAGTATTTACGTTCCACCCATCTGTTCTCAGTGGGGACAGATGAATGAGGAGCAATGGTCTCAAGTTGCAGTGTGGGAGGTCTAGGTTGGATATATGGAAACCTATTTCCCTAGAAGGGTGGGGAAGCACTGGAATGGGTTCCCTAGGGAGGGGGTGGAATCTCCATCCCTAGAGGTTTTTAAGTCCCAGCTTGACAAAGCCCTGGCTCGGATGATTTAGTTGGGGTTGGTCCTGCTTTGAGCAGGGGGTTGGACTCAATGACCTCCCAAGGTCTCTTACACATCGTGTCCTGACCAAGCTGCTCTTGGGGGTAGGTAACAAGCTAACACTAGGAAGAAGCTTACTAATTACTTCTCTCCACATGAGGAGTCACACGGAGGCCAGGTCTACACTCAACCCAGCAGCTTGGCTTAAGGTACGCAAGTCCAGCAACATAGAATACATAGCTGGAGTTGGCTTACCTTAAGTCAAGTTGGTGGCATCCCCATAGCAGGAGGCCAATAGGAATAAATGCTCCCTTCAGCTTCCCTTATTCCTGGCAAGAGTAGGAGTACCGGACAACGGTGAGGGCATCCTCTGGGTTTGATTTAGCGAGTCTTAACTAGACTCACTAAATCAAACTCTGGCAGATTGATTGCAGCAGCCGCAATCTTCCACGGAGGGAAGACGTGACCTGAGCCCTGAGCCCATGTGTCAGCCCTTGAGCTCTCAGCTTGGCAAACATGGGTAGAGACCAGAGACAATCGCAATCCTGGCAAGACAAGCCATAGCTCATGCCTTTCCCTGCATTGTTCTTATGAAGGCACGCCAGGCCATTCAGCATTATGGTCTGACCCATAGTGACGAGACGTTACAGTTAGGGATGTTAAAAGTAGTTTAATCAACTAATCGACTAGTCGATGGATTAGTCAATAAGCAGGGGAGCCACAATGGGGCTAGCTCCTGGTCCCAGCAGCTAACCCCGCTGTGGCTCTGCCTTTTAAATGTATTAAGAGCCAGTAGGCTCTTAATACATTTAAAAGGCTGAAGTGCAGCGGGGGAAGGGGGAAGGACCCAGTGCGAGCCAGGACAGCTGACTGCCAACTCTTGCTGGTTCCCCCCTGCTGAGCTTCTGATTTTTAAATGTATAAAGAGCCTGCGGGCTCTTAATACATTCAAAGGGCTAAAGCCAGTGGGGGGGGACCGGGCGTGAGCCGGGAATCAGCTGTCCTGGCTCGTACTGGGACCCTCCTCCCTGCTGTGCTTTTGATTTTTAAATGTATTAAGAGCTGGCAGGCTCTTAATACATTTAAAGAGTAGAGTTGCAGCATCTGGATCTGGGCGCAAGTCGGGAATCAGCTGATTCCCGGCTCGCGCCCAGTCCCCGCTACTGCCCTGCCCCCTGCAGAGACGGTGCTGGGGGGAACCGGCTTTTAAGCCCGCTCCCCCCAGCACCAGCTCTGGCTCCCGCTCCCCCGCCTTGCTGCTTCTGCTAGAGACAGGAAGGCGGGGGAAGTGACTAGTCGAGGAACTAGTTGACTATCCGATAAGCTTTTGCTTATCGAATAGTCGACTCGTCGCTTACATCCCTAGTTCCAGACACTTATTCCACACACATCGCCACGGCATCTCATCGCCTTAGGAGATGTACTGTGGTTGCCCTAGGGCTGTTCCATCAAGCCTGCCACCCCAAATAACTACCAGCCTGAAAGCAAATCCCCTGCCTTTTTCCAGGCAAAGCCCAGAAGAGCTAGGCTGTTGTGTTGGCCAAAAGCGACATCACTTCAAACCCACCTCCAGAAACATAGGCAGGAAATCAAAGACCGTCATGAGCACCGATGTTTCTTCGAATCCTCCACTCCATTATCCACCCCCCACCTTCTTATCTGATGGGTTCTTCTATCCACAACACACAATTTCCATTAAAGGCGGCCCACCTTTTCAGACGCTCCCGTCTCTATCTGTTTTTCATTAAAACACAAACCACCCTATTTCATTAGTTTCCCATTGAGTATGTGTAAAGCGCTGATATGGACATTTTACCCGGGGTGTTTTTAATCAGTTAATTTAACCAGAAACATTAATAATGTATTTCTCTGCCCCTTGACTGCTCATCTGTTAAACAGCTTATACATGGGAGAATAATGTCCCCCCCGTGACATGAAGTATCTAATACAGTGCAAATGGAATAAGATTTTGCATGTTTAATGCCAAAATGAGCAAAGAGGAAGATACTGTCTCCTGGGAACGGGTCGAACGGGATGAATGAAACCACTGCAAAGGACTTGTCTTTCTGAGCAACCAGCAGAAGAGGCCCATGTGCCAACCGAGTGCCAGGGAGATCCTCAAAGTTGGGCTGAAGGAAGACCTTAGTGGCACATGGACCTCATGCCTATATGTAGCAGAAACTTCCCTCTCAGAGCTTCTCTAGCCCTCGCAAAAGAGCAACTTACAACCCCACTACAAAAAGGATGTGGATGCATTGGAGAGGGTCCAGCAGAGGGCAACCAAAATGATTAGGGGGCTGGAGCATATGACCTACAAGGAGAGACTGAGGGAGTTGAGTCTGTTTAGTCTGCAGAAGAGAAGAGTGAGGGGGATTTGATAGCAGCCTTCAACTTCCTGAAGGGAGGTTCCAAAGAGGATGGAGAGAGGCTGTTCTCAGTAGTGACAGATGGCAGAACAAGGAGCAATGGTCTCAAGTTGTGGTGGGAGAGATCCAGGTTGGATATTAGGAAAAACTATTTCACTAGGAGGGTGGTTGAAGCACTGGAATGGGTTCCCTAGGGAAGTAGTGGAGTCTCCATCCCTAGAGATTTTTAAGTCTCGGCTTGACAAAGCCCTCTTGATTTAGTTGGGATTGGTCCTGCCAAGGGCAGGGGGCTGGACTTGATGACCTTCTAAGGTCTCTTCCAGCTCTATGGTTCTATGATTCTATCTATGCTTTTGGTTTTAGCCAGGAAATCCAGCAACATCCCTTAGGCTGATTCTTTTTTAATTAGGTTCCTAAACTCAAGTATCAGAGGGGTAGCCGTGTTAGTCTGAATCTGCATAAACAATGAGCATCCTGTGGCACCTTATAGACTAACAGCTTTATTGGCGCATAAGATTTCGTGGGCAAAGACCCACTTTGTCATCTCTGACATGCATCTGATGAAGTGGGTCTTTGCCCACGAAAGTTATGCACCAATAAATCTGTTAGTCTATAAGGTGCCACAGGACTTCTTGTTGTTTTTCCAAAACTTAGGCACCTTAAGTGCAGGCGTGGGCCAGGGCCCCAAGGGGCAGCATTTACTGAGGCCTCTGGAAATCAGCCCACTGAGCGCTTGTCTAGACTACATCCCTCTTTCGAAAGAAATGAGGAGTACAGGTTCTTTCAAAAACGGGGTTTTTTCCCTGAAAGAACCGTGTCTAGACTGCGTTTTCACTTTCGAAATACCCTTTTTCGAAACAGCGATCGGATGTAAATATGCAAATGAAGTGCGGGATATTTAAATCTGCACTTCATTTGCACTTTCGATCGGGCTCATTTACATTTCTCTTTCGAAAGAGGGATGTAGTCTAGACATAGCCTTATTCCAGTGCCCAAAGTGGAAGTTAAACCTCCTTTTAGCCCCCCGCATTGAAAGTTTTGGCAGTTTCTGCTAGCAGGGAGCTGCTGTCCTGGCCCCTCATGGCTCTACCTCCAGGAATCTGAGCATGGAGCCAGTGGTTGGGAATGCCTTGGATTTTGCAGCTTGTGATCACCAACTAAATGAGGTTTTTCCCCAAGCGTGGCAGGACTCACAGAAACTCTGCCTGACTATCTTCAGCTGCCAACACCTCTTTGGCCACCCTGATCTTATATGTGGTGCTGAACTTTCCTCTCACACAGAAAGGCTTTTAAAAAGCAACCGCCAATACCTGGAGATACGCACCTCTCTGAGGAGAGAGTTTGCAGCAACAAGCGCTTACCTCTCAGCACTTCTCTGTCTTTGAGAGACCTCTCCTTCACACCGAGGATTTGGTTTTTGTCCTGGCACTCCTAATCCGACGTAGCATTGGAGCCCAAACACAAGCTGGTGTTTTCCCCACAGTTATGCGGTCCGGAGGCACGTGGTTCCCATGGCGTTCCCTTTACATTCCTCCTCCCAGACCAGAGAAATCCGCCTTGGCAATAAAATGCCACAAACATCCTCCTGGGGTGGAGAGAAAGAATGGTCCATCGGGTAGGATGCTGGCTTGGGGCATGCACTGGTTCCATGCTGCCGTCCTCATGGGGACACTTTGTGTCTCTGAGCCTCAGTTTCCCATTGGGACACTGGGGAGAACAGCCCTGCTTGTCCCCACAGGGAGTGCGGTGCTAAAGACTGCAGTATGCGCAGAGGTAATGAAGGCTAGACGAGGGCCTGAGACAGCGAGGAAAGCAGTGCATCGCTACAGACTAATGGGCCTGGTTCGGATCTGCACTAATGTTGTCTGTATCTGGACACTTAGGTACCTTTGTGACTGGGATGGCAGGGGTTAAGCCTGGCTACCTGGCTGAGAAGTCCCCGCCCCCCAGCCCTGCTGGGCATGCTCCAGCTGGAGGCCAGCTATAAAGACTGGTGGAGCAGCTCAGTCTGGGCTGCGTGCTGCAGGGGAAGGAAGTGCTGTAAGAGCTCCCAAAGGAGAAGTGCAGATGCACTCAGAAGCCATCATCAGGGAACTGCATCAGAAGCCCCCAGGCTGTAGGAAAGGACAGAGCAGACTACGAGGGAGAAACTGGTAGGAAGTAGCCCAGGGTGGGGAGTTGAACCCTGGGTGCTTGGTGTGTTTTGTCTGGATTCCCTGCTGAGCTATTGGTGGTCCACTCCACTGCTGACAAGGCTCTGGGCTGGGACCTAGTGGAGAAGGTGGGCCTGGGTCCCCTAACCCCCTCTGCACCAACCTGACAAGGGGCTTGAACTGTGCCAGTAAGATTGACTCTGGCTGTTAGGCCACACAGCCCTCTGTGTAGGGAGCTGTACTATTGACTCTGGCTGCTAGGCCCTGCTTCCCTCTGTGCAGGGAGCTGTACCATTGACTTTGAACATTGGGATGCATGCAGAATTGAGCTCCAGTTGAGGGGCCTCAGTGGCCCAACACCCCCACCTGAGGGGAACAGGTGGGCTCACCCCATGACAAACCTTCATCACTGTCATAGCTGAGTGCTTCATGAAAGTGGGGTTATTTTGCCCTCAGAACCCTCACTCTGAAGTTTTAGCCTTAGATGGGGAACAGATGAGGTGATTTGCCCAAGGTTTTTAAGTGAGTCAGTGGCAGAGCCAGACTCTGAACCTGGCCTCCTGAGACCCTGTTGGCTGCTTTAACCACCAAGCCAGCTTGCCCCTTGGCCTCAGTGGAGTAACACCAGTTTCACAAAGCTGTGAGGAGACACAGATCATGTCTGTTTGCCTCTGCTGTACCTATCTGCACACCATAGCTGGCCCCATATCACCGAGCTTAGCATTTTGGGCTTTTGCTAGCCCCAGACAGGGTGGTTTAAGGTGGTTCCATCCTGAGCAGCCTGGACTTGAGATTACTTCCAGCCAGGCTTGTGCCTAGAATTAACAATAAGACTTTTTTTTTTTTTAAAGCAAGCAGTGCTGGTGCCTTTTAACTTCCCCAAGGAGTCTGTTAACTCCTCCTGGGCTAGGGTACACACAATGCATCCTAAAGCTGGTCTGCTAGGGTTCCTGCTTCGATGTACAGGTTCTATACTGATGGATAGACCCATATGCTACTCTTTTAGGGTGGAGCTTGAAACTCCTGGCCCACGGACCAGTCCCGGATCGAACAATTGCGCAGTCCAGCCCGGGACTCCCCGGCAGGCTGGGGAGGGAATATCTATTACCAGCCTTCAAGCCTCCCCCCTTCCTGCCATTGCCCCCCTCTCCCCCATGACACCCCATCCCTCGAGCGTGCAGCTTTAGGGATCGCTGGGGGGGCTGGTGCTGTGCGGTGGCAGCAGTTGTCTTCCCCCCCCCACACACACACAGAAGTGGAGTCTCCCACCCCATGTGCTCCACTTCCCCCACAGCTCCTGTTGCCATGGAGAGTACGGGGGGGTGGGGAGGAGCTCTGTCGATGCATGGTGCCAGGCTCCCCCCAATGATCCCCAAAGTCACATGCTCAGGGGACAGGATGCCATGGGGGGAAGAGGGGGAGGCGATGATGGGAAAGGGAGGGACTTAGGGGCCAGTAACAGTCAGGCTCTTCTCCAGCCTACAGGGAGTCCCGGGCGGATTGTGCAATCTCTCTGGCTGGGACTGGCCTGTGGGCCAGGAGTTCGAGACCCCTGCTTTAGGGTGGGTGTCATTATAGAGCATGTGCTGCATGGCCAGGCTAATGGCTCTGGGGCTATGGTACGCTAGGTGCTGGAGAACAGGAATAATTTTATTGGGCCCAAAGTTTTCCCATGAGCCCTCCTCTGCCTCCCGGCACATGGCTTCATGAGTCTAGGGCCCAGGGAGCTGTGATGGGCAGGTGTACAGCAAGCCATGGTGTCCGTGCCTTCGGGAGATTTCCCAGGCGCTCTCTGCCTTGCGAAATGGCCAAGCAGCAGGGCACACGCCAGCACTGCTTATTTGGCAAAGCCAAGCGGTTGGGAAAAGATAAAGCAAGCACTCCAGGTCCGGCTCTTCGCTCCAGCTGACTGGTGCTCAGTGGGGGGGATGGCGATTTGGCCACATCCAAGCTTATGTAGAAGTTCGAATGCCGAGACGCAGCTCCTGCTATGTTAATTGCGTCGCTGGAGTCGACATACCTTAATTCGAACTTTGGTGCCATCTCTGCAGCGGGAGGCCGATGGGAGCAAATTCTCCTGTCAACTTCCCTTACGCCTCACAATTCGAGGAGTACCGGTGTCGGTGAGGGGTGCCCTCCGTATTCGATTTAGTGGGTCTTTACTAGACCTGCTACATCAATCGCTGGAAGATCAACTGCGGCAGCGTGGATCTCTCATAAGTATAGACGTAGTCAAGGATTCCCCTTGGGCAGGGCAATTCCCAGCTGGCCAGATGTGCTGTTCCCTTCATGCTTCAGAAGCCAGGGTGGGTCAGTGGAAAGGAGCCCTGGTCCCTTAGTAAATGTAAATAGCAGTGATGGGCACCATCTCCCAGGAGAAGAATTTAGGGCTGCCCCCGGAAAAGCCCAAGTTCTGTCTCATTTCCTGTAGAAAAGAAAGAAAATATTGACTAGAGCTGTGCTGAGGAGTCTTCACTCAGGACGCAGCCCTGCCAAAGCCAGGCCCTCTGACGCTGGGGCTATTTGGGAAGAGTTCATAGTCACACGGATCGCTCAGTCCTGCAAGTAACCGGCAGCTGATTCCCCCCCGTTTCTGTTTCATTCAGTCCGTGCCTACCTAGCCTCAAATGGCATCAGCTACATGGCCACGCTGCATCTCGTTAGGCTTTGCCGAGCTGAAGCGACAGGGCCAATGCATGCTCACAAAAAAACGTAAGAGACCAGGAATTCCCTTCCTCTGCTGTTCTGTCTGAGCAAGAAAACCAACCCATAAGAAATCATTTTCCGTTCCAGTCATTGCACCCAGGGGAGCCGGGATCGCTGCTGAGCAGAACTCAGATGCTGCCCCAGGAAGCAAACTCTGGGTTGGCGTTATTTCAGGGGACAGTCTTTCTGCTCTATCCCCGGTGCAGGAGCTGTGAGCTATGAGGAGGAGAAGGCAGGGAGCCGTAGGCAAAGGAGCCCTTTGTGCCTCTCCTGCCTGCTAATAATGCCCACTCAACTCAGAGGAACCCTTTGTGCCGTAGGATGGGAGTTGCCAGTTTCTTCTGATCTTCCCCCCTCGCTTCATCAAGAGGCTTCTATAGAATTTCTTGGTGTCTCTTTAGGAAGAGACCAGATGGCTCTGCTGTGGGGGTGCAGGGACGCTGCTCCCCCGCCCAGCTGTTTGGAGCACCGAGACAGGGGGCCAAGGACATTCCTGAGCAAATTGGTTGCTGCGGCTTTCTCTCTCCATGCATGGACACCCTTTTGGTAGGGTTGCCAGGTGTCCGATTTTCGTCCAGACTGTTCGGTATTTGGCTCCCCCGTCCGGTAAAAAAACGAACAGAAAATACCCTCTCTCCCCCCTCCCCTTTTTTTTTTTTTCAACCAAGTTTGCCATGTTCAGGATTTTTGTTGAAAGCATCTGGCAAGCCTACATTTTGGCCGGGGTTGGTTTCACCTCATATATTCGCTTCCCAGTGTGATTTGCCACAAGCCGCGAAGAACCCTCTTGGTGAAGTTTAGCTCCGCTCCCGAGGGCTCAGAAGGGGGTCAAACCCCGTGGTGGGGTGTGTGTGTGTGGGGTTCTCATGCTGTTCCCATGGGAACGACTGGTTTCCCACTGTTGCCATTAACACCGCACTGTCAACACCAGCCTTGTGGACTGCAGGGATTGTCTTTCTGCTGAGGCACTCTGTCGGCAGGTGTGAGTTTTCAAAACCTGCCCTGAGAATGGATGTGGCAGCATTTATCTTCCCTTTCCCAGCAGCCCTACAGATGACTTTGAGCACTGCCCTATACCACCCTGCCTGGGGCGGCGGGGGAGGAACACACTTGTTGCATTCTGAGCCCTGAGGCATGGGGAGTCAAATCCTCTGGTGTCTTTCCTTTTTCCCAGACGGCTGCAGCGCGGGGACTTCCCGGCAGTCACTCTAGAGGAGGGGTTATGGGACACGAAATTCTGGAGACCCCTTTAGTTAGTCATGGAGAATTGTGGTTCTCAACCAGGGGTCCATTTGGGGCCAAGAGCAGGTTTCAGGGGGGTTGCCAAGCAGGGCCAGCACTAGATTCGCTGGGGCCCACAGCGGAAAGTCGAATCCCCACTGCAGGGGGGCTGAAGTCTGAGGCTCTGAGCTTCGCCTAGGATGGCCATTCAACCTCTTCTTTGCTCCTCTGTCCTCTACTGATAATGACACAGGCCACCTTTATGGCTTCTTTCTCTTCCTTTCGAGACCAGAGGTGAAAGTGAGCTGGTGCACCCCGGTGTTGCCTTCCGGCAAGAAGTAACCAGCCAGCTGGGGCACTCGACTGCAACTGCTCCCAGCTGGGCACCCGGGGCTCTTCTGCAGGCCAGCAGGTAGCCAGAAAGGTGAAAGGGTCTGGCTGTGTGTGTGCTCCCCTCCCCTGTGTCTGGGGCAGCTCCTCCCCCATGCACTTTTGGGAGGGCTGGGGGGCTGCATACTAGGTCGTTTGCCTCTTCCCCTGACTATCAGGGAGTGAGGGGAAAGTGCTCAGCTTGTGCCTTCCTCCCAGCTGCTGAGGGGAGGGCAGAGGACGATGCAGCAGGCTGAGAACTTCCCCCTTATCCCTTGAGAGTCAGAGGAAGGAGGACAGCAGTGACCCAGTATGTGCAGCTGCAGGCCCCCATCCCTACTGAAAGTGCCCTTGGCCCCTTGCATTCGCCCCTCCACCCCCAACCCTGCCTCTTGAACCCCCCACATCCCCCTGCCTTGGGCCCCCTTTGCACTAAATGCAATTGTCCTCTATTCTTGAGGTACCTTGATGGCCACCTAGGGCTGAAGCTAAATCCTGAGCAATATTGCTCTGTGGGGGCCCTCTGACATGGGGGAGCCCCCAGGAAGTCACCTTGCTTACTACCCCCTACTGTCAGCCCTGGCTTTTATATGCCGGAAAAACACTTGTGGCAGAGGTGGAACCTCGAGTTTGGGGAAGAGAGGGGCACTCAGAAAAATGTTGAGACCCTGTGGTATGGACAACAGGCACTTTCCCACCAAATTGCACCTGAATAGTTTGTCCCAGTTTTGCCAGTTTCACCACTAAAAATAGAACCAACCTGAAAAGGACAGAACCAAGCAGGTCAGCTTAGGGATGTTAAATGTTGAGTAATTGACTAATCGAATAGTCAATGCATTGTGCATCAATTATTCAATTAGTCGATAGGGTGCCTCTGCCTTTGAAGTGTAGCAACAGCCTCACGGCTGTTGCTACACTTCAAAGGCGACAGCGCCGCATGGATCCCAGGGTCAGCTGGGGACTCCATGCAGCACTGCTGCTTTGAAACGCTGCGGGAAGCCTGATGCCAGGCTCTCTGTGGCATTTCAAAGTGGCAGCGCCACATGGAGCGCAGCGTCAGCGGGGGAGTCCCCAGCTGATCTCGGGCTCCATGTGGTGCTACTGCTTTGAAACACCGCATGCAGCCTGGGGACACCCCAGCTTGCCCCAGGCTCCACATGGTGCTGTTGCTTTAAAGTACCCCCTCCTCTTTCCCCCACTCCCTTGATGCCTCTTTCTGATAGAGGCAGCAAGGTGGGGAAGCAACTAATTGACTAGTCTGCTGACTATCCGATAAGCATTTGCTTATCGTATAGTCGACTAGTCGTTCACCTCCCTAGGTCAGCACCAGTGTTCCCTATAACCTGGGTGTTTGTGTGGCCACTCAGAATTCAGAGTCCTCCCAGCTGATTAGCAGAGCGATCACAACTAGGTTTTGTTTCTCCTGGTGGTGCACATTTGCACAAACCTCAGTGCACATACAAAAAAATTATACCGCACCTAGTTGGAAAAAATCCACACATGGATGAAAAAGATTAGAGGGAACATAGGTCAGCTCCCAGAAGAAAGAAAACAACTGCAAGGGAAGGAAGGCCCCTGGGCCCTGAGCTTGAGAGAACACCCAACATACAGTCCCCATGGGAAGACTGGAGGCGTAAGAAATGATTCGGGCTGCATCCCATATTGTCTCTGTGGGAAAAAATGCTTTCTGCATCCTCAGTGGAACACTTCTGAAAACAAGTGTTCCTTCCCAGATGCCTCCCATGGAATGGGATTGCCAGAACGCTGTCTGAGTGCGTTAGCAGCACTGTCAGCAGGGGAGGGAAAAGTGTGATCAAATGTTGCTGGTTTTCAACACTAAACAGCACAGCAATTTTTATAGGGAGGGAAAGGTATGATTGCACTGCAGGCGAAGAGCTGCTGAAAGTCCCTTTCTGAGAGCCACGCTGCTTTGTTTTGTGAAATTGGAAAACACCTGAAATGCATTGACTTTCTTGCACATTTAGCTGCTGTGAAACTAAAAATAACCAGCCATTATGGAAAATGGCATTTGGCCAGAAAACTCGTCTGGCAGGTTTTGACAAGACAAGAATTACACTAGAGGGCTAGAAGCCCAGAAAATGGGGTTTAACCTGGGAAATGTAAAGCAGCTCACAGCTGTGCGGTTAACAGGGTCCTGTGTTGACCAGTGTTCCCTGCAAGCTGAGCGCTTGAACGGCCGCCCAGGAGAGATTCAAATGCTTCTCAGCAGAGCACCCACAATGCCCACAGCCATCAGCTGTGGTGGTGCACATAACAAAATGTATTCCTCACATGGATGGAAAAAATGAGAACATTGGCTGAGACATGCATATAATTTTTTATTTGGATCAGGCTCGTCTGTTTAGAAAATGGCATGGAGAGACATTCTGTGGAGCACTGTAAGCACTGAAGCTTTTGTTTTGAGATTTTTGTTTTGCTTTCTATGGGTGTACGGCTTTCGTCAATGAGAGCTGCGCACTTAATTATCTTAGGCCTCCTTAAATCCCATCTGGCTTGTCCATTGCCACGTTCGGACTTACCGGTTGGTCTGTTTTGAGGTTGTTGGTCTTGACGTGAGCCAGAGAATGGAGGAATTAGACATGGTCGTGCCAACCGTAGCTGGGCCCAAGCCTGCTGCTATTGATGTAGTGGAACTTAGTTTCATAGCATCCGGATTTTGCTCTGAAAGGAGGGATTGATTTTTCAGGGATGGGGTGCGGACACAGAAGACCCCTGGGGGCTGTTTCCTGGAGTGCTGGTAAAGCCACAGACACTCACCTCCTTGCTCTCTAGGGATTCTCACCACCCTGTCCTGCTGGGCCAGATCTCCTGGTCTCACCTAGCCAAGTCAGAGCTGAGATCTTCCCCCTCTTCCCCACACCTCCCGAAGAGCAATACAAACACTGAATCACTTCAGCTCTGGGAGAATGTAGTTCAAGGGCAGAGCACCCAGAAAACCAATTCCCCAACTGGGATCAAAACTCCAAATCAATCCATCTTTCAATGTGAATTTCACAAGTTGAAAGCTCATTCAGGTAAGTCCCCTTTAACAATGAAAGGAGGATGTGCATGCTGATTGCTCCCCGCTTCCCCCGAGGTAACAATTATTTACAATGGGTTTGATAATAAATAAATATTTTATTAAGTATAAACAGTAGGATTTAAGTGGTTGCAAATGAAAACTGGCAGAGCAAAGTAAGTTACAGAATTAAAATTTAAAAAAATACATAGTTGGTTCTAATATACTAAAGCTTATTGCAAACTTAGCCTAAAACTATTCTTATTTCAGGAAAGCCTTCAAGTAAGAGAAGATCTTTTACACTGACTCAGGTCCCTGGTTCTCCTTTTGTGTGTGTCATGCCAACCAAAGACAAACTGCTAGCTTTCCAGCATAAATAGACTTCCTTTTGGGTGGGAATCCTCTTACATCCCTCCCCGCCCCATGGAAAATTATCCAGTTATACTGGTATACCAGTATAATCTGGTTTGGTCACATGTTTTTCCAGGACTAACCACTGCTCAAACCTAAGAGACAAAACCAGGCTGTTGAAAGGCCATTAAATTGATCACCCAGTCGTTAAGGTTGCCAGAGCATTACAAACACTCATGATGGCTTTCATTTGCATATTTAAAATCATAAATCATCCCATACTCCAGATTTCTAGCTTTACATACAACGATACATACACCAAAATAAGATATCCAGATCCAGCAGATCGTGATATTAAAATTGGTAGGTTACATGACGTATTGGCCAAAGCATCTTTGAGTGTCGCACATTTATATCCATAAGATAGTCTTCCCCTCCCCATGCTTTAGGAAGTTATCACAAGTTAGAACTAGATTGCACCCGTTCTTTGCCTCAGTCTCCCCTTTGTGGGCAATGCCAGCTCCCTGTCTCTGTGAATGCCTGCTCCACTTGTCACTTCTGATCCAGGATTTTAAATGGGAGTTTTACACATTCATTTTTGTCTCATTTTGAGATTTCTCACCTTTGAAACTTCCCAATTCCAGCAGCACTTTCAATGGACAGAAAATAAAAAATAAAGTTTTCATTTTCTCATTTGCAGATTGAAGCAAGCTAATCGACACTCGCTAGAGAGCAAAGTGCCAGGGGAAAAAAATCAAACCTCCAAACTGAATAAGTATTTAACCTGCCTCATGACTTGGTATTTAAAATACAGATGTAACAAGGCACAACTTACATTGTTTCCCTTTGTTAATATTTGATCTAGGTTCTCCTTCCTCCCAACTATGCATCTGAGCAAATGAAGTTGCTTTTATGCCTTGATATTTCTGTCCTGGAGAATATTGAGCACCTCATATCCAACAGTGACTTGGAAGGAAACAGTTGTCCCTATTGTCACAATTCTTCAGGTTAACACTGGTGTCCCTATATATTTGCCTAAATTAGGTTGAGTAGAAATTCTAACAGTCTCAAATCACGTACTTACCATCCAAATAAGACACACTCACTTTAAAAAAAAAAAAAGAGTGGACCTTTATCACCTTGGAGTAATAAAAAAATATTGATAGTATCATGAGCTTTCTTGGGCACAACCCACTTCTACAGATGAATGGAGCAAGGGATCCAGAGGTACAGATTAATAGCAGAAAAAGAGGCGGGGAGGGGGAAACCTTGTCAATTAAAGTGTCCGTGCTAAATGAGGGTAACAGAGTGGGCTGTAAGTGTCCGATACTTAGCTTTTGATGTCATTTGGTGTTGAATATAACAGCCCATTCAAAAAAGTCTTTATTCAATCCCTGGCTAAATGTGTCAAATTGGCATATGAAGACCAGTTTCTCTCATTTCCTGAAATTCTTTTGAGAGGATAGCCACTTTTAGATCCATTAATGGGTGCCTGAGCAAGTTAAAATGTTCCCCAAGGGGTTTCTGTGTTACCATTTTGAATATCTGGTTTGTGCCCTTTAATCCTTTGTTGGAGAAACTGTCCAGTATGGCCAGTATACGTGGCAGAGGGACATTGCTGGCACCGGATGGTGTAGATCACATTATTGCACGTGCAGTTGTAGGAGCCTCTTATGTGGTTATGTCCTGTGATGTTGCTTGTGTAGATGTGTGCACAGAGTTGGCACTGGGGTTTATTACAGGGGTGGGTTCCTGGGTGAAGGTGTTTGAGGTGTGATGCGTGGCTGCTGGAAAGAATTTTTCAGGTAGATGATGACTTGCTTATTAGCTCGTGACACAGTAGTGAAGCCTCCTTCTTTGGTATGGGACACAGGATGAATTGGCGTGCACTGGCAGACACTGGAGGCAACGGTTTTACAGTGCTCCAAAAGCTGTGCCTTTAAAGTGTAATATCCTTACTGCAGACCACTTCAACTACATTATCTTGGGTTGTAGAAAAACCAGCCCTTTGGCAGCAAGTTGAACTCTTAGGCAGCAGCAGCCTATTGGCAATTTCTAAATACAGTGAGATTCATCGGCATACCAGAATACCACTGGGCAGTGCCTGACTGCCTTCTTCAATACTGGGCAACCGAGGCTAGAGGGCCGCATGAGTGGCCCTCCAGCTCAGTGGGCTGCAAGATGGTCCTAAACTAGATAGTCTCCTGGGCTAAGCTATTTTTGCTCACTGCGCTTGCGTACCTAGAATGTGCAGGCTGTGCCGATTGAACCATAGCAGCGCTTGGAATGGATGCAGAGGGAGCGCATGGCATTCAGTCAGTGTTGTGTGCAATCAGCGTCTCACGTGCCTTTGCTTCGCATGCATGTTACGTTAGTAATACCAGGAGGAAAAGTCTGGCAACCCCACGCGTGGGTAACAGTAAACAAAATGTCTCGTAGGCCACACTTAGAACCCCATGTGGTCTGTGGGCCGTGGATTGCCCACCTCTGGCCTGCATATTTAGTCTGCATGGCCATAGGTACAGTGAATTACATTTCCTGCTGTGCATGAGTGAGACTTATTGTTTACGGTGGTGTTTGGGTGTCAGAAACAGAGGACCAATGCCCCACCTGCCAAGGGAAAGTGAGTTAAGGAGAGGGGCTAGACAGGGATCTGGGACTGTTGCCTCCCTCCTTGGACTTTGAGAGTGTGTTGAAATGGACCCCAGAACTAAAACGTGCCAGGCCACGGCATGGCAAAACAACTAAACGCATCCTCTTAAAATTGTTGCTTCTACCTTTCTTCACCCCTGCTGCAAATGCACCCTGTCCCCCTTTCTTCTCCTGGCTAGCCTAGCTCTTGACTTTCTTGGGCAGAGACTGGTGTGGATTTGGTGATCAAACAAGTTCAGCTAAGCCAAACCACACCACAGTGCTTACGGGCCACGGGATTTGAGCCAGGGCCACCAGGGTGGAAAAGCTTGCTCAGCACCATACTGAACCTCAGGAGACAGGCATTATTCCTGTTTCCTGCACATCACAAGATTATAGGTATTTGTTAGAACCTTGTTGTGCTAGGTGCTGTACAAACAGAACTAAAAAAGGGTCCCTGTAGCAGGTTGGGACTCACCACTGTGGTGCCTCCTGCTGGTCACTCCGGGGAATTAGCTTAGTCCAGCCTCAGCTTGCCCTCTTTTGCCAGTGTCTTGACTGCTGTAATCTGTCTTTCTGTCCATCATCCACCACTCTTCCAAGCCCGTATCCCTCCCAGACCATGTTGCCCTTTCATCAGGGACTGCCCCACAGCAGTGCCCACACCCTGAGGTCCTCCCCTCCCAGGGAATCCAATCACCCCTAAGCCACCACCTGACTCAGCTGTTTATCATCTAGCCTCTTCCCCTCAGGTGAAAGCTGCAGTCTGAACAGGCCACTTCGTCATTGGCAAGGAGGGGTTGGACCTGCTGCCTTTGCCTACCCTGGCTGTTCCTCTGCAGCCCTGGGCCCAAGGAAGGGTCTGATCTCACCTGGCTGGGGCCCCCCAGCATTGCTCTATCCAAGGTATCCTTGCTAGTAGACAGTCAAGACCCTTGCCCTCCAGCCATCTTTTTATACAGTCCTGCCGGGCTCCGATTGGCTGCCTCAAGATCTTTCCTCAACCCTCTCCTAGGGCTGTCTTAACCCTTTCTATTCCAGTGCAGGGCAATCACCCCTTCATAGTCCTTGCCTCAAAACTGCTTACGAGTCAAATTGCAAGCATTCTGTGTCTGCAGCTGTTCAACCTTCATAAACATGAACCAATCCATCGCGTTGCAGTGTGAGGTTTGTGAGTTCCACTCACCACTCAAGGCAATGGCAAGGGCCTTCCTGAGATTGGTTATGCAGCCAATACACTGGTGCATATGAGGAAGAGGTTGCAAAGCTTTGCTGTCAGCCTGAAATCTGAAGTCAGCCGAATGAGGTTCTGTCTCCACGTGCACTTGATCGATGAAAGTGTAGGGCTATGTCTACGCTGGCGGCTTCTTGCGCAAGAACTCTTCTTGCGCAAAAAATCTTCCACAAGAGAGCGTCCACACTGCCATGTGCTTTTGCGCAAGAGATGTGCTTTTGCGCAAGAGCATCCATGGCAGTGTGGATGCTCTCTTGCGAAAGAAAGCTCTGATGGCCATTTTAACCATAGGGGCTTCCTGCTCAAGAAATTCATGTTGCCTGTCTACATTGCCTTCTTGTGGAAGAGCTCTTGCGCAAGAGGGCTTATTCCTCGTGGGGAGAGGAGTAACTCTTCCGGAAGAAGCCCTGTTTTACAACGCTAGACTGTAAATTCACTTGCGCAAGAACGCTAGTGCAGTGTAGACAGCAGGCAAGTTTTGTGCACAACGGCTGTTCTTGCACAAGAAGCTGCCAGTGTAGACATAGCTTAGTTGTTCACAGGTGCTTGACCCCCTCCTCCCTGTGAATGACAAAGATTTGCCGTAGCAAGTGCAAATGTGAATGCTGCTTGGTTGGCAGGCGGGCTCTCTTGCCAACAAAGCAAAAGCCGTTTGTTGCGGGAGAAGTATTTTGTTGGCAACCAGGCTGACAAACAGCAGTTGCACACGCTGACTTCTAGCAACAGGGCTGTGTCAACGCAGCCTTGTCGCTAGAAGCTGGGTAGTGTGGACGTAACCTGAGACCTCACCACAGCCATCTTTTAGTTGCCTGCAAAGCCACAGGAGGCAAAGGCAGTGGAAAGATGCGAGCTGTGATCTGAATAGACATGAAGGTAACACGGCAAAAAGGCTGTTAGCGCTGAATCAAGTGAACAGTAGCTCAATTTGTCTGCAAGACACCGGGGACACTTTTTAAAATGGGGTGGTGGAGGGGGAAATTCTGTAGAGAAGTACATCACCGCTAAAGGGTCCTTACTCATAGTGTGTTGTATGATGTTTGTTTATAGATAATACATAAAAGGGGATACCTTTTTATTGCTGATTCTTTTACAGTCCATTGACTTCAATTTCTTTTTTCATATGAGCCAAGTCATAGTGAAGTTCTTCTCAAAAGACTGAGAACGGCACTAGCATGAAAGCCAGGGGAAGCACAGAGAGCTGTCTGCATTTCTGCGCCCCTCAGGTTGTTGTAACGCTTAAGTTTGTGTTAGTACAAGAGCTGTATTTTGGAAAGACTCCACAGCACAGTCCCACTGGCGTTATTAATGGGACTGTTTGCTCCTGTTTTAGTACTGTTCCTTCTCTCTGAAGCATCGAGAAGCAGCCATTGTTGAAAGACAGGTTCCTGGGCTAGACCACCCAGTGGCAGAGCTGTCCTGTCTGTAGGATGGTTTGGGGAGGCTGCCCCAGGCCCCGCACTCCACTTCACCCCACCGCCCCCTCCCAGCCTGCTGTGTTCCGCTTTGCTGTGGCAGCAGGAAGCAGTGTGTCCCCGCCATAGGCTGCTCCACTTCCTGCCACCACGGAGAAGCAGAGCGTAGTCGGCAGGAAGGGGTCAGAGAGGAGCAGGCTGCTGGGTAGCTCCGGTTCCTGCCGCCACAGTGAGAGCGTTGCTTGGGTTGGGGGTCTTCAGGCAAGGGGGTGGAGTAGGGATGGGAAGGGGCAGAGACAGGGCAGAATGTGGGTGGGGCATCTGGCGGGGGGAGGGGCTTGCTCTGGGCCCTGCACCTGGGGCATGGTGGGGATTGCCCCAGACTCCATGCCCCAGACTCCTGGCCACTGGTCTGACCCAAGTTGGATGTTTCTTTGCCCATTCCCACAGTGCTGAGTATAGGCAGCAGCATCGAGTCAGGGTAAAGACGGCTTGGGGTGAAGGTACGGGGCTGGAGCTTAGACAAGCTGGGTTCTGATCCCATCTGTCAGAGGCAGTGTGTGTGTGACTGATATCTGCCCCTTGGTTCTTCATTTACAACAGGGGTGAGGATCCTGAGGGCCAGATGCGGCCCCTCAGGCTCGGGGCTCCCTCTCCAGCATTGGGAGTCTGTGCTGGTGTTACAGACCTCCCCCCCCACACACCATTCCCCCACAGGCCTGGAGCACACGATCTATTAGCCTGGGCCCCCAAAGCTCTGGTATGTGGGGAGTGTCTTTTCCCTTCTTGGTCGGGGCCATGTCAGAGAGGGTTTGTTTTTGTTTTTTGCTTCTCACTTGTGTGCATCCCCCGACTGACTAGTTTTTTTTTTTCTGTGGGTCAGCGGCCCCTGATCCAAAATAGGTTCCTCACCCCTGATTTATAACCTGGAGATAACCTCCATTCATTGTCTATACTGCTACGTATATCGCTAGACAGATTCTGCCTCAGTTGCTCTTATTATGTGTCTGTGCAGCGCCTTGCACCATGGGGCCTTGAGCTCAACTGGAACCAACAGGCACAACTGGAGGATACATAAACGCTAATTGTGTTGCACCAGCTATTATGGAGGTCGGCATTTAGACCACTCTGATAGCTAGGGCGGTGTTTGTTCTAGCTGGATTAATGTGAACCTGCCAATTAATTCTGATTGAATATTTATGTGTACATGCTGATGGTTTTCATGGGCAATTGTGCATCTCACAAGCAACATGTCTCCATTTTTACTGACTGTTGATTTAAAAATGCCAACTTTCTCCACAAGGTATGAGTGTTGTTTGCTGGCAAATATCCATCTTCAGCTCAAAAGAAAAAAAATACACATCTGTTTCCTTCCCTCCACCACCACCAGCTTTTGTTTACTTTTTAAAATAAAATCACACCGAGGTCAGGAATGAAAACTGTTTGGCTTTTCTGGTCGCTTGTGACCACCTCTGTTCTCACAGCTTCAGCGCTGGCGAGAATTGGTTCTCACCACATGAGCAAGGGGGAAAACTTTGCAGTGCAACATTAACAAGCTGTTTGTGCTGAGAGTGGCTGAGCTGTTTGTGGGGCTGGTGATGACCTCAGTGTGGTCATCTGAAGAAGTGGGCTGTACCCACGAAAGCTCATGATACCATCTACATGTTTTGTTAGCCTTTAAAGTGCTACCAGACTATTTGTTGTTTAAGTTTTTCAATGTGGCTGAAACAAAAAACAGGACTATGTAGCACTTTAAAGACTAACAAGATGGTTTATTAGGTGATGAGCTTTCATGGGCAAGACCCACTTCCTCAGATCAAATAGTGGAAGAAAATTGGCACAACCATATATACCAAAGGATACAATTAAAAAAAATGAACACACATGAAAAGGACAATTCAAATTTCAGAACAGAAGGGGGATGAGGGGAGGAGGTAAATGTCTGTGAGCTAATGATATTAGAGGTGATAATTGGGGAAGCTATCTTTGTAATGGGTAAGATAATTAATGTCTTTGTTTAGACCGAGGCGTAAAGTGTCGAATTTAAGCATGAATGACAGTTCAGAGGATTCTCTTTCAAGTCTGGTGTTAAAAGGTCTTTGAAGCAGTGTGGCTGTTACTCATGGGAATGGCTGGCAGGGGCTGGTTTGTGGTGAGATTTTTCCTAAGGTTATTTCTTTTCAGATGTTAGTTTTTTCTGGCAACCCTGAAAGATTTTATTTGCCCACACCTAACTCAAGTGCCTAAAATGGTGTTACAAGGAGCAGGGGGAAAAGTTGTTCTCCTTGGCCTCTGAGGATAGGACAAGAAGCAACAGGCTTAAATTGCAGCAAGGGAGGTTTGGGATGGACATTAGGAGAAAACCCCCCTAACTGTCAAGGTGGTTAAACACTGGAATAAGTTGCCTAGGGAGGTTGTGGAATCTCCATCTCAGGAGATATTTAAGAGCAGATTAGATAAACATCTATCAGGGATGGTCTAGAGACAGTACTGGGTCCTGCTGTGAGGGCAGGGGACTGGACTTGATAACCTCTCAAGGTCCCTTCCAAGTTCTAGTGTTCTAAGTGCCATGGAATGAAGCAGATCTACATAACCCAGGACTTCACACACTATTACTGTATCCCCACTTCTCAACAGTACAAGCCCACGTTCTCCATTTTATTAACATGGAAAAGCCATGCCAATTATTTTCATAATTATCTGGCTCTCCAAATTAATGCCGATTAACATTGTGTAATCACAATGAAGATTATACATTTATAAACCCTTCCAAGCTGGTTATTAGGCTCTTTAAATAACGATTGTGGAAAAGAAAAGGCATGTGAGCTAAGAGGAAACCATGACCATCCAGAGCAAAAGGCATCCGGGAATTTCCAAATGCATGTAGTTGTTTTCTTCAGCATCTTTGATTAGACTGACAAGATTTGTCGCCCGTTCTTTCTTTTCCCTCCTGGGCATCTGTGTCAAAGATTAGGCTGTCATATATTGCTGCCTGTTGTCTTTCTCTAGCACCTTAGCAAAGGCAGGTAGGTTTCACATTCTGTCTGTCCCAAAGCGTTCTCCAGCCAGCACTGTAATCAGAAATATATTAGCGGTGTCTGTCTCCATTCTCATTGCCTGCACTAAATTCAAGTTGCTGGGTGGTTGCACAGAAAATCCTTTCTCAAAGTAAAGCCTATTATATCCAAATGGATGTCTGGAGTGTTAATTTATTTGGGATCAAATACTGATAATCCGTGTGCTGAATTCTGCTGTATTCTATCACAATAAGAAACGCTCAAAACCAACTCTGAAAGCCCTGGGCTGGGAGAAAACACGTCAGCCATTTGCTAATCAATGCAATATGAGGCCAGTTGTCATTTTTGGCATAATGCTGAAGAACAAAATCTTGCTGCTCAAATGTGCTGGATTGGAACCCTTTGTGCGGGGAGGAAGAGATGAGTCGTTGCGATGGGTTTTGGTTTTTCTTATGATGCATTATTTCTGCAGTAATATCTGTGCTTCTGGAGCAATGCTGACTTTTAATAAAGGTGAGTTCCTGCCTTCAGAAGCACAAATTAAGGTCCCAATTCTGCAAATACTTATGCATGGGAGTAACTTTGTATGTTCAAGTCACCTCTTTCAGGTCATTAGGATGAGTCTAAGGCAGCATTTCTTAAAGTGTGTTCTCTGCAGTTGGAGGTATGCCACGGAGAGAACAGAATTAATAATGGCCACCCTTAAAAGGACAAGCCTCCCTTTTTTTAATGTGTGGTTTTTTTTTTTTTTTTTTTTTTTTTTTTTTTTTTTGCCAGCAACTTTTGCCTGGGGAATGGTTGCCCTTAAAGGGGCAAGCCTCCTTTTTTTTCCCCCTCAACAAAAAAATCCTCAGTGTTCCCCCTAAAAAAAAATATATATTTTTTTGGTGTTCCTTGGTCTTAAAAAAGTTTAAGAAACATTGGTCTAAGGGAACTAGACACCTGGGCACTCTGCAAGTCCCACCAGAACCTGTCTGACCTGGCCTTAGCTGACTTGTCCAACATCACAAAGTGAATGGAACCCAGGACTCCATAGCCTAAGGCTGGGACCCTGGGCACTGGCTCTTCCTTACCCATGTTTGTACTCAGCCTAGGACAGTAATTTTATGGGCATACACAGAGTTTCTGGGATCCCCACATTGTCGTAAAATCCCATTTAAAAGGTTAAGCAGTTAAATGTAATGGGTAACTGCGGGGGGAGCTGCACCAGCCCAGCGGGGCCCACTGCTCAGCCAGAGCACCCCGCGAAGCTGGGCCAAGCACACCGCACCATGTAGGGGGCAGGGAGGCTGCTCCGACCGGGCCCAGTGACCAGTTTCCCCTTTACGCTGCTACCCCATGTATGTAAATGCATAGCATTGCTAACTCCATGTTGCACTTGGGGAAACTGAGGCACACAGCAGGGCAAGAAAATAAATGGCCTAAGAGCACAGCGAGAGTGTCAAGACCAGAAATCAGGCCCAGGTGTTCCTGGCACTCTGGGAACAGATATTTTGCTTTAAGCATACATTAGACACCAGACATGCATCTTGTGCTCCTGACTCGGTCTGTATCAGTGAGGACAGTGATGGTCTGCTGCCTTCTGAGAGGCTTCTGGTCTGAGATCACCCCAGTACACTAACAGCCTATTGATTAGTAACGAGGGCCAATGAGCATTGATCGGCTCCATGACGAGTTGGGGAAAAAAGAGCTAGATACATTTAGAAGATAGGTCCATCAATACTTATTAGACAAAATGGGTAGGAAAGGTGCCCCTATTTGTCATGGGGCTGGAAATGGATGACAGAGGAAGGATCACTTGACGGTTATCTGTTTTGGTACTCCCTCTGGGGGACCTGGCATTGGCCACTGTCAGAAGCGAAGATACTGGGCTGGATGGATTTTTGGTCTGACCCAGCCTGGTGGTTATGTTTCATAAAAACAGTCAAATGCAGTCTAGAAGGACAGTGAGCAAACACTTGGGCTTCCCAGCTCACAGTATGTTTCATGGGGGATTTTGACACGTGCCAATCTCCCTATTAATTGAGGGCTCTACTTCCACCCAGTTCTGATTGATTCTTCAGACAGGCTAGGAAGTATTTGGTTCCAGCAATAATTTGAACTTCTTTGTGACTTGTCATGATAGTGACAGGAGCACAATCTATTATGGGCCAGTTCCTTGGCTGATGGTGTCAGCGGAGAATATAACATTAACCTGAGAACAGCAATACGGGATCCAACCAATGGTCCATCTAGCCCCATACCCTGTCTTCTGACAATGGCCAATGCCAGGTGCCAGAGAGGGAATGAACAGATTGAGTAATGATCAAGTGATCCAACCTCAAAGGTGGAGGCGCCCTTATTGACTAATTGAATAGTTGATGCAAATCACATTGACTATTCAATTAGCCAATTAATCAAAATTTTACATCCCTAATGGGAAGTGGCAGCCAGCATGTGCCACTTCCATAGCTCCCATTGGCTGGAAACTGCAGGCAGCCATACATCCATACGCAAGGTAAACAACCTGTCTGGTGGCCAGCCAGTGGCTTACCCTGATGATCTGTGTGCGGCCCTTAGGGACACAATCTCTGCCCATTGTGGGGGACCTATCTTCCATTAACTTACCTAGTTTCTTTTTTGAGCCCTGTTATAGTCTTGGCTTTCACAGCATCCTCTGGCAGGGAGTTCCACAGGTTGGCTGTGCATTGTGTGAAGAAAAACTTCCTTTGTTTTAAAAAAAACAGGGAGCTATGGGGATTCACACAATTTGAGGATTGAGGGCCTGTTTAACTCCTCCTTTTCCTTGATCTGCCCTTCTGCTGCATCTTTCTTGTTCACAAAAGGGCTCCCTGGCGCCCCTTCGATCTGATGCAGAAAAAACATGCCTGCTGTGGTGGTGAAAGTTACACTATGGCAGCAGCCAAAGTCCCAGTCGAGAGGAGGCCACCTTTGTGGTACTGTGCAAACCTACATCCCATTGAAGCAATGAGCTCTACGTTGGCAGACTCTGAAGCCCACATGGGCCCCACAGATGTCTCTGGTGATCTCAGAGCACCTGGGTCTGCTTGGGGAGAACTCACTGCCTCATCAAGGCACTAGGGTTTAGGGATGTAAAGTATTGACCTGTTAACTGGTTACCAGCTAACCACGTAAGTGGCTAACTGTTGGAGCAGCTCCCAGTCCTTCGGATCCCAGTTAACTAGTTAAACTTAGCAATTAACCAGTTATCTTTTTAATCAGGATTTTCCATCCCTATTAGGGCTTGAACCAAAGTCCCTTGACAGAAGTGGAGAGAGACACTGGCTTTCAGGTGGCTCTGTTAGTCCCTTAGGCCTGGCCTGTACTAAAGGGGAAAACTGACTAAAGATACGCAACTCCAGCTACGTTACTTCGACTCCAGCTACATAAGTATCTTAAATCATGTTTTGGCAGTATCCACACAGCGGGAGGTCCCATCGGCTTCCCGTGCTCCTTGTGAGGAGTAGGACTACTAGCACCAACGGGAGCACCCTCTCAGTTCAAACTAGCGGGTCTTCACTAGTCCCGCTAATTTAAACCCCAGAAGATCAACTGCAGCATCATCAATTTGCCCCGTAGGGTAGACAAGCCCTTAGAGACAAAAGCGGTTCCTGCCCCAAGCAACTAACATCTAAGAAGGCAAGCAAGCCCGGGGAGAGAGAGAGAGAGAGAGAGAGATAGTCACAGCATTCACGTAACATTGTGTAACTGTACATTGGATACATTGGATATTCTCCGCTAGTTATATTTGCATAAATTTAGGCATCAGTGTCCTCTCTGCCCTTCCACCATGCACCTCTCCTCTCCCACAAAACCCATCCCTGCTGTGCCACCCTCACAGGTGCGGATGCTGGGGGTGCTACTGCACCCCCTGGCTTGAAAAAGCTCCCATTATATACATGGTTTAAAGTTTGATTCAATGGCTCTCAGTACCCCAATATAAAAATTGTTCCAGCCCCCCTGCCACCCTACATCTTGACACCTGGCCTGCCCTTCATGTCCATCACACCAGGAGCTGAGTAAAGCATTCAGCTCGGCTTAGCTGCCAGATCCGCTCACTCACCAGCCGTTCCCTGTCTGACTTCTAAGCTGCTGTGGTAGCACAGGGCCAACAGGAGCGGCCCTAGATGAGCTGACGGCAACTGGCACCCTAGGCGAAACGTGCGATCGGAGCCCCTGCCTCTGAAGCCCTCAACGGCCATTTATCTTGGCGCCCTAGGTGACCGCCTAGTTCGCCTGTATTGATGGGCCGCCATTGAGGGCCAAGCTGGTATCGCCGGGTTTAAGCTTGTGTCTTGCCGGGCTGGTTGGGTCAAGGGAGCAGATGGGATGCCGTCTCTCTGAGTGAATGGGATGTGGTGGGAATGAGAGGTACTCCGGAGGGTAGCTGAGGATGAACTTCAGTGAGGTGGCTTTTACCGTTTGCTCACCTGAGGAATGGCTGTGGCCCCTTGACTATTTCAAGGAATGAAAGGGAGCGCTCCATGCAGCACTGTGTGCAGGCTTGCAGAAGACTCCTTTGGGTTGGGGAAGGGATCCTCTGTGCTGGCTGAGCAGAGGTGCACATTAAACAAGCCACACGTTGCTAAGGGTAACCGAGTTGGTCTGTATCAGCCAATACAATGAGGAGTCCTCTGGTACCTCAGGCCTCGTCTACACTAGGGGGGATAAATTCAAATTAAGATACTTCAACTCAAGCTATGCAATTAACGTAGCTGGAGTTGTGTATCATAAATTGAATTTTGGCACCATCCACACTGCGAGAAGTCGAAGGGAGCCCACGCTTCCATTGGCTTCCCCTACTCCTTGTAGGAGCAGGGCTACCAGCATCGATGGGAGCACCCTCTCTGTTCGGATTAGCGTGTTAATTCGAACCCCAGAAGTTCAACTGTGGCTGCTTTGATCTTACCTGTAGTGTAGACGTGGCCTTGGACTAACACAAATTTGTAGGATCATGAGCTTTCGTGGGTAAAACCCACTCCATCAGATGAGCTCAAGTGGGTTTTACCCACAAAAGCTCATGATCCTACATATTTGTTAGTGTCTCTGCTCTGGCGTACACTCTGGTCTACACTAGGATTTTATTTTTAAATAACCCCCTCCCCCTACCCATAAGTTGAATGAATAATCAGAGTGTCCACGCTACCAAGCCCATTATTTCAAAATAACGGGCCACTTGTTTCGAAATCTGTATGCCTGCTTTTCTTGGGGAGGGGAAGGGTGGGAATAACACTACATTTAGAAATAACGATTTCAAAATAGCAGCAGTGTGGACACTCCAGTGCCGCTATTTCAAAATAACGACTCCCCAAAGTCATTTGAACTAATTACTTCCCAGTGCTTCCTGGGGCTCTAAGTTGAGGTAGTGCGTCCACATTAACAAAGCCTCCCTTGGACTAATTTCGAGGCTTTCCCTTAATGAGGACACGCTACTTCGATTTTGTTATTTCTGGCATTACTGAATTGATTTTTAGTTATTTTGAAATAGTTTCCAAGTGTAGACCTGCCCTGAGGTGCCACAGGACCACTTGTTGCTTTTAAAGTTGTAGACTAACATGGCAACCCCTCTGAGATTTGTTTGGGCACTAGCTGGAGTTACCCGGCATTGCTTGGGAAACCGGAGGAACAAAATGTAGAAAAACAGTAGTCCATTATCTTTTTTTGAATGGTAGAAAAGTTGCACTGATTTCTATAGGGATTAAAATATAGGTCCACATCATCCCCTGGGGGAGAGGGGTGTGACCCAGGTGGGGGGGAGGTTACACGCGGGAGGGGCGCCCCAGCTCTCGCCCGGGGCTGCAGGTGCCGCGTGGGGCAGGGCGGGTGCCCGAGCCATTGTGCGCATGGGGGTCAGGGCACTGCATGCCAGCGTGGGGGAAGGGGGAAAGAGGGTCTCTTATGTAACCTTGCGGGAGGGAGGGGGCAAGTCCTGGATGGCAGTGGGGGCCGCAGGTGGCGGGCACGGGACCTAGGGTGGGCGGGGCGGCCCCTGCAGCGCAGCACGGCGAGTTACTTTTTGATTTTTACAGCTTGAGCTCGGGCCCAATTGGGTCCAAAAGTACCTTAAAACCTTCTCCTGGATGAAAGGTTATCCCATGCGAAGTTTGGTTGTGGTAGCTCTTATAGCATCCAAGTTATTAGCACACAAACGTACAAACATTCTCCTTTCTATATTAGATAAGCTTTCGTGGGCAAAACCCCACTTCCGCAACTGATATTCCTGTTGGTGATACCAGAGCAGCAAGCACTGTTAGAGGACATGGACAGAGCGGTCAGGAGATTCAGAAGGAGACTGTACAGCATTGAGGACGGAGATGGACCTCCCATGGTCATTTGGTTGCATCTGTCCCCAGGTGGCTGTGCCTAGAGGTTCCTGCCACAGAACAGTACTACTTGTTGGGAAACGAATTGGGGAGCGTCCTGGGGCAGGCCTTAGTGACCATGGGTTCACAATCCTCATCAGGTCAACAGCAGCACAGGGTGGAATTGTTCAGGCAGACTGAGCACTCCTGGAGCTGTGCTGTGTAACTGGCGCAACACTCAGACGTTCCTAGATTTCAAGGCCAGAACAGTCTATTGTGAGCATCCGGCCTGGCCTCCTATGTAGTGGAGGCCGGAGAACATCTCCAAAATCCCTCCCAGAGCAGATTTTTTTTTTTTTGGGGGGACCCTCCGATTTTTTAGAGGCTGGTTATACCCTGACACAGGAGAGTTAAGAGACTTTCCAAAATGTGGGGGTTGGGAGCCCTGGTAGTGTGTGTTTGAACCCTGCTGTATTAATTCCGGACGTTATTGCTATCCATATAATTGCTCCATCTTTTTTTTTTCCATCTAAGCTCTGGTGGGGGGAGGGTCGGCAGCAAGGGTCGGGGAGGCCCCCCACAGTGGCGGGAGCTGTGGGAAGCAGAACGACCCAGCAGCCTGCCCCTTTCTGCCGCCATCTCCCAGCGAAGTGGCTACGTTTCACTGCAGCAGTGGGAAGCGTAGTGACCCGGCCCCAGCCTGCTCCGCTCCACTGAGCCTGCAGAGCAGAACGGGGCTGGGTCACTCTGCATCTCATCACCATGGTGAACATGGGAGGGCCGACTCCTGCTGCCACCCTGCCCCAGGTCCCTCCCCAATAATCTTCCAGGTTGTCGCTCGGGGAAGGGGCTTTAGGAAAGGGGTGCAGTGGGAAGGAAGAGGCAGGGTGGAGGTGGGGACCTCAGACGAGAAGAAGGGGGTTGCCTGAGGCCCCACACTCCCCTAGGGATGTCCCTGACTGCAGTTAAAGATCCGTGGCTGGCTTCTGGCTGCTGATTCAAGCTCATGGCACTCAGGCAAAGGGGCTGTTCACTTGCTGTATATACACCCTTCTCGCAGCGTCGGTCGCAGTTGTCATCAGACTCGGGGCCCTTCTTGCTCATATGCAGAACCTGCAGCTGTGTGGGGCACCTGAAAAGTTGGGGCACCACTGGGTCTTAAGGTCCACCCATCCGCCTCTTCTTATCCTTGTTCTGTGGCTCTGCTTCCTCCGGAGAGGGTCTAGTTAACTTAACAGCGGAAAAGCCAGCCAGAGCGATGAGCAGAACATCGAACCTGTGAAAGAGCCATTCAAGTGGTATTGAAGCTTTTTAACAGGCACTGGCCAACTCCAGGTCTATCCTGTCAATTGCTGCATTGACTGTTTAGTCCACAGCATGGGTGTCAAACTCTCCGCCCATTGGACAGTCTTGGCCAGAATCATTGTGCAATCTAGCCAGGACTATCATTGAGGCCAGGACTGGCCCATGGGCCAGGAGTTGGAGACCCTCCTGGTCTACAAGACCTTACTTTAACATTTGCTTTTTGGTGCTGGAGATTATACAATCACATCTTTTAAAAAATTGTCCCGCCCCGGCTGCTCTCAGGCATAGAGGCACCAGTTTAACAGTGCTGCATAGGGCCCCATAAATCCTAAAGATGACCCTGCTCTCACTTTTGGGCCAGCACCAAAATGAAGATAAACGTGTGTAGGCAGTGTGGTTTGTACCCAGGAGGAGGAGGTAGGCAGCATCTTAAATACTAACGAGCTGATAAGGTGTCTGCCATCTCTAACAAAACGTCGTAAAGGCTTTCCTAAATCGAAGAGGAAGGCTTGCTTCCTGCTAATGAACCTGGAGACCATCTGTTACCAACTGCATTGAATGAATGAATGAGCTCAGCAACTGTTTTGATTTGTGTGTTATCAGACAGTCAGGTTTTGTGTGTCTTACCCGGGCTCTGTAGGGGCACAAGATTGTTCCTACATCTCCGAGACAAGGATATACAATTACATAATTTACGCCCTCACTCAGTCACTTCAATTAGAGAGGCTGCCAGTGGGGAACGGAGGACAAGACTTACAAATGCAGAGCCAAGAAAGCTAGCGATACCATGACATGAGCTCGCTGCCTTTGGGGAAATATAATGGCATTAACAACTTCCGAACACGGAAAAGCATGCGTTCAAGCTGTGCATTATTGAGCAGCGCAGGCTGGAGTGGAGGTAAACTCAGAAGTTTCTGCTTGTCTGAACTAAGAACTTGGAGAGCCAAATACAAGAAAGATTTAAAGGGGAAGGAGAGGGAGAACTAAAAATAAAGGAATGGCAAAGAGGAAACATAAGGATGAGCAGAAAACAGCTGGAGATTTCACTCTCAATTCTTTTATTAATTATAATTCTGCATTATTCACACAGCACAGTGACTGTGCATGGTAAAAGTCAACACACAGATTCTCTGCCAATGAGGCAATCGAAGATGTGAGGAAGAGATCACAGCATGGCAGGAGGTAGAGAACAAAAGGGGAAGAAAAGGCAGTAATTCCTGGTCACTATCAACTTGGACCATGTTCAAGATGGAGACTTGGAAATTAAAGGCTCCATACAGTACAGGGTGGGAAATGATTTAACTGTTGAAGGAAAATGATCAAGATTTCCAAAAAACCCCACTCCTGTCCTAAAGGAGGACAGAAATTCAAAATCTCAAAAAAATTGGTTTTTATTTTATTTTTTAATGTAATCAAAATTTCATTTTGGTTTAATTTTGACTTTTAAAAATTAACTAAAATTTCAAAAGAATGTTTCAAAACACCTTGAAAAAGCAAAAATGATTTTTTGAAAATCTCATTTTCCCATTTTGACAACTTTTTTGTTTTTCTTTTCTTTTTTTCTTTTCTTTTTCAAATTAGTCCTGTGAAGGCTAGGACTATAACAGAGTTTAAAGAGAAGCTAGATAATTTCATGGAGGTTAGGTCCATAAAAGGCTATTAGCCAGGGGATAAAATGGTGTCCTTGGCCTCTGTTTGACAGAGGCTGGAGAGGATGGCAGGAGACAAAGCGCTTGATCATTGTCTTGGTCCACCCTCTGGGGCACCTGGTGCTGGACCAGCTCTCCTTACACACCACACCCTCTTTTTTTTAATCTCCTTAGATGGAAAATACCTTATGGTCTGACCTGGGCCGATTTTTATGTTCTAAATTGGACTTTCTTATTTTCCTTTGTAAATATTCCAATTTTCAGCAGATTTTTGAAAACCCAAATCACAAACAAAAGTTTTATTCACAGTGCAACTGGTTGATTGTGAAAACCAAACATTTAAATCAAAAGCTAAAAAGAAATGACTGAATGTGTTGGCTTCCAGTTTTTAATGAAAAATCAAATATTTGAACCAAAACAAAATTTTGTCAAACCAAAATTCTGGCAGTAGTCCAAATGCCTTTTTGCTAAATGGGGGTGGGAACCAACACCTGGCTTCTGGCCTTTCTCTCTGATTTTGATTACTGTTCAGGCACTTCTAATTTCTGTCAGGAGTAAGAGACAGAAAGTTGGG
The DNA here is from genome assembly GCA_019425775.1 of Rafetus swinhoei. Classification (NCBI taxonomy): domain Eukaryota; kingdom Metazoa; phylum Chordata; order Testudines; family Trionychidae; genus Rafetus; species Rafetus swinhoei. The sequence continues at coordinate 11,363,541 of JAFJHL010000300.1, forward strand.
GATGGCAAAACAGGGCGGGAGGGAGAGAGAAACTTATGACCAAATATTTCTGGAACTCTTACTACATCAGAGCAGCCCTGGTTTCAGCTCCAGCGTAATCCACCGGTGTCTCTCCAGGAGTAAAATGGGGAATCAGGGAAGTGCTTCTTCTCAGATGCCCCGTTTCTTATTTTTAGGTGTCACCACAAAGATGGATTGCAGAACAAGGAGCAATAGTCTCAAGTTACAGTGGGAGAGGTCTAGGTTGGATATTAGGAAAACCTATTTCCCTAGGAGGGTGCTGAAGCACTAGAATGGGTTACCTACGGAGGTGGTGGAATCTCTATCCCTAGAGGTTTTTAAGTCCCGGCTTGACAAAGCCCTGGCTGGGATGATTTAGTTGGATTGGTCCTGCTTTGGGCAGGGGGTTAGACTCAATGACCTCCTGAGGTCTCTTCAGACCTATGATTCTGTGGGAATCTATCTCTGTGGCCCTGCCAGCCATCTTTGGGCTGGATGATCAAGTCAAAACAAAACGTGCACATCTGTGTACACCCCCAGCGAGAGGCTGTGTTCCCGAGCTCCCCCAAGCTTCCTGGGGAAATTGAGAGAGGAACCTGCATGCAGTTTGGAAGACATAGACATTCCCATTCACTGATAAACCCCGGGGAGTCCTGGCCAGTGCCCCCTGTAAGTGGAGCACTTGGGTGGTCACCCAGGAAAGAGTCAAATGCCACGCAGCTGATTATCAGAGTGCCCAGAGCTGACAGCATGTGTTTCTGCTGGTGGTGCACATCACACGTGCTTCAGTGCACATCACACAATTTATTCCACACATGGGTGGAAAAAATTAGAGGGAACCCTGGTCATGGCTGTAACTAGTGGTGTACTCAGTTGTAAATATGGAGAAATGGAGATTAGTTTACCTTTTTCTTTTCTTTTCTATTTTTTTAAACCACTGGCTGTAGCCCTAATATAGCTTTGAAATGAGTTGGCTTTTTCTCTGGGAGAGGGCAGTTCTGAACCTTCATGTTGTTGGCAACTCTACTTTGGTTCTGTCTTGCAGGAGGGATTTTCGAGTACGCAGATGGCCCCAACGCCCAGGTGATGAGTGCCGAGGAACAAGCCTTTAGATTTTCTGCCAATATTATCAATAGGAATAGAACGCTGTTGCCTAACACAACATTGACCTATGACATTCAGAGGATACACTTCCATGACAGTTTTGAAGCCACTAAGAAAGGTAAGTAGAGAGCATGTTTCTCATCAGCTGAGTGGCGATCTGTTTGGTGAAGCAATACTGGTGGGCTCGAGTAGAGGCAGACTGCTCGCTGCTCCCCTGCTGCACACCTAGCCCGGAGCTTCAAGGTCTTTAATGCCTTTAATTAATTAATGATGTCCTCTCTCCTTCCCATTTCCATTTTGCTCCATGTCAGCTGAAGGTGCTCAGGCTTGTGACTGAGCTATGCATGTAGCAGACCTAAATAACGTTGGAGCCTTGCAATCCGTGATGCCCAAGGTGCATTGCTGGAGATGTCCAAGTGGTTATAACCACTTGTAGGACGACACCTTTTGGTAGCATCCTTCCTGGGAGCTCTGGTGTGCAAGGCAGGGAGGAATGCTAGATCCTGCCTGGAAAGCTATAAGGCTGTGTCTACACTGGTGCGATCTTGCACAAAAGCGGCCGCTCTTGCGCAAAAACTTGCTGCCTGTCTACACTGGCCCCGTGTTCTTGCGCAAGTAAACTGATGTTCTAATGTGTGAAATCAGGGCTTCTTGCGCCAGAACCCTGACGCTCCCGCTCAGGAATAAGCCCTTTTGCACAACTGTTCTTGCACAAGAGGCCAGTGTAGACAGGCAACATGAATTTCTTGCGCAAGAAAGCCCTATGGTTAAAATGGCCATCGGAGCTTTCTTGTGCAAGAGAGCGTCTACACTGGCATGGATGCTCTTGCGCAAAAGCACATCTCTTGCTCAAAAGCACATGCCAGTGTAGACGCTCTCTTCTGGAAGAGTTTTTGCACAAGAACTCTTCTGCAAAAGAGTTCTTGCGCAAGAAGCTGCCAGTGTAGACGTAGCCTAAGAGTATGCTCCACGGACACAGGCAGAGCCTGTAAAATCTTGGCCCTGCACCGCAGTGAGAAAAGGTGGAGAACTGCAGGAACCCCAAACCAGCCAGACTGGAGCTTCCATGTCTTCTGTAGCCTGTGCAATAGTTTCTTTATTCAAACAATCAATCAAAGGGACAAGTGGTGAAGCCCACTGTCATTTTTTTAATGCAAATGTTTCTATTTAATTGAACCTCATGCAGCAGGAAACTCCAAGGTGCCACCAAAGATGTTGGTGGCAGAAACTAAAAGAATCCTGACTCTCACTAGTCAGGATCTTCCCACTTCAGAGGGAAAGTGGCCACCGACTTATTGGATTTTAAGAGTGTTTTTCCTAGAATTCTCAGGACCGTTGAAGCACCCGGTATGAGGCCTGCTCCTACAGCTGACTTGACTAAAGCACCAAGAAGTCAAGTGAATTCCAGATCAAAAGCCTTGTAAATCAGATGCTCAGCCATGCATCTCCCACTGCCTTAACCTACACCGGTCACTAGACTATATTTCCTTCACCCCGCTAACCATACACAGCTCACCTATTTCTCATCCAACTCTAAAGTTCACAAGGCTTTTGAGAAGCTCCACTTAGACATGACATAAATAGAATATGACAAGTAAATAAAGTTTGGATTTTAAACCTCTCCTCATGTTTAATTAATAGGCACTTCCCAGTACATTTGCATTACTAGATCATGTCTGGGAACTCTGTTTCATCGCATGAGAGTCCCCCTCTCCCTGACCCCCCAACACATTAGAAGAAAGATAAAGCGTGTGCAGTGAAATGATGGACTGTGCCGTTATTAAATGGTTTTTACTATTGTTGTATGTGTGACTATTCTGTAATAGTTGAGGTGCTGGATTTGTGAACCTTTTAAAAGCCCATACATGTGGAGCCTGAAAAACTTAGCAATTGATACACATGCACAATGTTGGGTTCCCACCCCAACATACACAGTAATTGATTATTTTTAAAAAAATCATGAAAGTTTTGACAACTTTTTTTTTCTTACTTTTTCGGTTGAAATTCAAGATGTTGATGACAGATTTCATCACCATTTCACATTTTGGGTTTTTTAATGTGGTATAGTCTGCAAAACTGAAAATCTCACCCGAATCAGTTCAATCTTCTTGGAGTATTTTGGCAGCAGAAGAACAAATCTCTAAACATTTCAAGACTCTCAGAAAAACTTCCGAGTTGGGTTCTAGTTACTGGCAACGCTTTCCGGGCCACAAAATGAGTGTAATTTGTTGTATCCCAACTAGTTTACATATTCCTAGTATAGAGGGATTGCACCTCCCTTCTTCCCAGGGCTGAAAGTCATTATTGTTGTTGGTACCAATTGATTTCAGCTGTTAGTGAGGGAGGCCCGGAGGGCAGGAGGGAGAAAGGACTGCACAGCAAGCGCTCTGGTTGTGGTTTGCCTGTCAGCTCATGACTGAATTCATGGACCAGGAAAGGCATCAATTGACAAAGCTGGTAATTGGTTGTCATGGTCTACCAGCAATCAAGGCCGATATTTGCATTTTTCGGAGGGGGGGTCTTCTTGAAAGTTCCTCTAGGTTTTGTGACCTCTGCACTGTGCTAGGCTGAAGTGTAAGCATCCTATCTATCTTCACTGCAGCTTTAATTTTTTGCTGGCTGTTAAACAACACAGGAACCAATGGCAGGGCACTTGTGCAATTGCATGGGTGAGTGTGCAAGTGAATATCTGTGTGGCGCGCTCCCTACCTGGCAGGAAGCAGTGCCAAATGGAATGAAGCTCATACACTGCAGGATGCAAGTCTCTAGCTTTTGGTGGTGCTTTGTTTAACATAGGTGATGGCATTCAGTTCATTAGCATCCCTGTGCCAGAGAGTCTTTGGTCTGAGCTGCTAGGACTGGACCAGGCCCATAAAGGCTTATTTCATTTGGTACGCGATCCAGTGACTTTCCTGCAAAGGCTAAGAACCTGCCACCGCTAAAGCTAGCAGACCTAGTCCATTGACTCTGCCCCTTTTTGCACAGAACATCTGGGGTTCTGTCCCCACTGGTGACTGATGGTAGCATTTATCCACAAATACGATTAAATTTCTAGCCCCCATAAGCAAAATGCTCTTGTTTCAGTGGGATCAGGATGTCATCCTGTATCTGATAACTCTCTGAGCAGAGTAGCATGGAGTAGTAAAATACCCCTCTATGGGGCTTGATTCTCGATCCATAGCAAAGCATGTAAACCTACAAAGGCCTGATAGTCCAGTGAGGTGACTGGCCTCACTGATCTCAGTTTCAGCTGGCAGAGTCAATTAGGGATGTTAACATGTATGTAATTTGTTAACCATGTAACCTCTGAAATTTTCAGGGGGTTAGACACAGGGCAGCAGTAAACTCCCTGGGAGCTGGTATACTCCAGGAGCTGCCTTTTCAGCTGGCTCCCTCTACGTAAAGGGTTCCCGCCTGCTGCTCTGTGCTGCTGCCTCTGATACAGAGGCAGCAGCACGGAGTGGCAGGCAACTCTCTGAGAGTTGGACTGGAAGCTGCGTGTTGCTGTTTGGGTAACCAATTAAGCTCATACTTAATTAATTAAAGCTCATGCTTTAATTGGCTACCCATTTAAATGGCTACACTTTCACATCCCTAGAATCCAATAGAAAGGGGCAGTTCACATATATCAGAGCTAGAGAGTTAATCCTGTGAGTGTTAGTAAGTCTCTCAGAGTTTCACCCTAAACCAGGGGTGGGCAAAAAGCCAGACACAGCTCACCAGGGTTAGCCCATGGCAGGGCACCAGTGCTGTATTTACCTGCACCTCCAGAGGTACAGTCGCTTGGAGCTAATCATGGTGAACCACTGGCCTGTGGATTGGTTATTGCCCACGGTTGCCCTAAACTATGGTCCTTACTGAGCTTGATATATCTATCTATCTATCTATATATATTACTTTTAAAAAATAATCGCTGTATGTGTTTCAGGATAAACAACATGCAAATTATTTCAATGTAACAAAACAGGCAAAGCCTTAGTCTTTGCTAAGTATCTGCAAAGTATTTATGTTTTAAGCTTAAACCGCGAGTTCACAGCAAACTAAATGAAGCCTCCACATCAAAATCCCCAAATCTCTCAAACAAGCCAACCCTGTTTTCTGCCCACTGAAAAGAGTGGATAAATTACCAATAATTTTTGTATGGAAGAAGGGGTGGGGGGAGTTCCTTCCACAGCACGAGTGGTGACGGTAAGTTTCATTTGGCTGGGATTCAAATCAGTAGGGAGCCCCCCCAAAATGGGCATTGTTTATCATGCAAAGAGCAATCAATCTTTTTTCATAACGAGATGATTGGGAAATAATTGGATCCTTTTTTCTGTGAAGATTATCAGGGTGAGGTTTTTTTTTTTTTAAGTCCCAAATGCCAGTATCTCAGGTTTTCAGCTTTGTAATGAAAACTTGCACAAATTAAAAATAAAATCATTATTGTCGATGCACATTTCCATTTGGTCAAAAAGCCATTTTTAATTTTCAAAACAATTCAATGGGAATTTTGTGCCCACCTCTGTTTATTCCAGTCTCTGCTATGATGGTCACTTGGGCAGGGCCTGATTGCTCTTAGTCACTGTAAGCAGTAGTTGGGCCTGCTAATAACTCTGCGAAGATCAATGGTGCTGCTTGGAGTAGGTGAAGGTGGCAGAGACAGGCTACAGAGAACATGTCCACACTGGAACTTGGATGTATAGTCACTTGTTATGAGGGATCAGTGGCCTGGTGCTGTTGATAGGACAGCGCCACTAACAAAAGCCACCAGTGTTATCATCATACCGAGCTGGTATTAAAAAAATGAAATATTTATGTCAGGAAAAAAATCTTCACTCCCAAGACTTGGTAACATTGCCATCAACTGTATCAGGCTTGGGTAATCGTTCCTTGAGCAGGAACCTCCCCGTCATCTCTTGTCTGTCTCACTGGTGATGTAGAAGCCTACCTGCCTCTCCTCTGTTCCTTTATTTTGTTAATGTTTACATATTGGTTGGTACCTAGTTGGGATGTGAATGGGTAAGTGGTTAACTGGTTCCCCATGGGCAGCCTTCCCTCCCTCTCCCCCCACCCACAGCCTGCTACAGGTGGAGGGCTGTGCCAGCCACATGCTGCTGGTGGCTAGGGCTGGGAGCCAGCAGCCAGCCCAGCGCAGGGCTGGGAGAAGGAGCCCTGGGGACTAGCGACTGCTCCAGCCAGGCTGCAGCAACCCCCTGCCAGGATCCTGCTTAGTTGGTTAACTAATTCAACACTATCTTAACTTAACAGTTAACTGGTTAACTGATTAATTGGGATTTTACATCCCTAGTTCCCAGATGCTTCTGTCTAACCATCCATCCCTATACATCTCTTCTCTGTACCAAGATAAAGCGCCAGAGTTGTGCTATTTGTGATATCCCTGCATTGGTGACACACGCTGGGTGGGGTTGGCTTCCCCAACATTAATCAATCTTAGGAAAAACAGCGAGGAGTCCTGTGGCACCTTCAAGACCTAACGCCTTTATTTGGGCCTAAGCTTTCGTGGGCTGGGACCCGCCTTGTCAGTTACGTGAAGTGGGAGCTCCCGTCTGGCAGGGATATACGCCCATGCAAAGATGGGGGTGTGACGTCACGGTGGGGAGGACCAGGTCTGTGAAGGTCCATTCAGTCAGGGTGGATGTGGCCCACTCTCCACAGCTGTGGCCACCAAAAGAGGGGAAATGACTCTTTGGCAGATGTATTGTCTGGTGTACTGACCGCCTTGATCCCTTTCTGTTCCAGCCTGTGACCAGCTCGCCCTGGGGGTGGTAGCAATATTTGGGCCTTCTCAAGGCTCCTGTACCAATGCGGTTCAGTCTATTTGCAATGCCCTGGAAGTCCCCCATATACAACTGCGATGGAAGCATCACCCTTTGGATAACAAGGACACTTTCTATGTCAACCTTTACCCCGACTATGCTTCTCTCAGCCATGCCATTCTGGACCTTGTACAGTATTTGAAATGGAGGTCAGCTACCGTTGTGTATGATGACAGTACAGGTAGGTGAAGGGAGAGCGAAACAGCTCCTCTATTGTGGGTTCCGTTTTTTCCCCAGTCACCCTCAGGAATGAAATTCTCGGCTTGTCCCAATTGGCGCCAATTCCCTGAAGGCAGCAGGGTTGGCGTCAATGTACGTGAGCAGAGAATCTGGCCCGGAGTTCTGCCACGCAGACACGCAGCTCTGTAACTGAGCCCTGGAAAGCCGTTGTGGCCTGGCTCGTCCCATCAAATACGAGGAAGAGGCGCTGTTGCTCGTGGAGCAAAGCGCGGCTTTCCAGCTAGGAACCCGGGGGGTGGCTGGTTCAAGAGCATTTCACACAAGTTTCCTTAGGGGAAGTGCTGAGGAGAATTCAGTGCAACATGGCTGCCGGCTGGGGCATGTTCAGATGGGCTACTGCTTCCATTTCGCACGAGGACACATGGCATTATCTCTGCCCTCTTCTCTTCACTTTCTTCTTGCCGTGCTAGATCCTAGTAACTTTAACCAGCTGGGGCCAGCAGGGCATTGTGCTTTCTCCGGAGGAAGGAAATGAATGAAGGGGTAGAATAAAAAGTCTCCGATTATTTTCTTTTTCTGCCCACAATTATGGCAGTAATATAATATGACAGAGGTGAGGCTCTTCTCTTCAGACTGGAATTAATTATCCCCAAAGAGTCAGTTTAACTCAAGTCTCAGTTAATTGGACTTTTCCCCTTCTTTTTTTAATCTATGCACAGTGAATGAAGCAGACTTTTAAGTTGTGGGCTGGCTGGTTGTCATGCTTTCTCTTTTCCCTAGATCACTTGCTCTTAACTTGTAGGGGCATGACCCCAAAACTGGAGGTGGACATGACTGTCCTGGCAATCCTATATGGCCCAACAGTGGTGGGGGGAAGTTTGCATACTGGTTAGCTCTCTGCTAGATGGAAGGTGGGCGTTAGGAACATGGTTCCTGCTATAGTAAACATTGCAAAACTTCCCAAGATGTGTTTGGAATTTTAATCCACAGCCCAGCTGCACCTGGTATTTGGCAAGACATTTTAAAAATGCTGCATATTGGGGAAGGGGAATTAACTTGTGAAATCAAAGTGTGAATGAAAATTAAATTGCCCAGTAAAACTTTGTGGAGGAACCCAATGGAAGTGGAAAGCTAGTGGCAAGAGCAGCCTGCCCTACGTAATGCTGTCGTTTTTGTCTTTTGGAAACGCTGTTGTCTAAGGCCTGATAAGGCTGCAGGAGCTTATCATGGCCCCGTCAAGGTACAACATCCGACTGAAGATCCGCCAGCTGCCCATCGACACGGATGATGCAAGACCCCTGCTAAAAGAGATGAAAAGAGGCCGGGAATTCCGCATCATCTTCGACTGCAGCCACTTGATGGCAGCTCAGATCCTCAAACAGGTGAGCACCAGGGGGGAGCACCAGGGGGCTGCAGACTTCCCTCTGGAACAATTGGAAGTCTCTAGGGAATTCATGCTCATGCAATGATGATAATCGCAGGTAACCTCCTTTACAAGAAATACGGCATTTTCACAGCTGCAAATGCTCAGCTTGGGCTCTTCCAGGCAATGTGGTAAGGTCCCTTCCTCTACTCTTGATTTGTACGTCTAAAAATCCAGACTTTCTATGAAGACCTATGTTGCAAGATGGTCTGGTTTCACGGCAGAGCACTTAGCACACATTGGAGCTGCATTGGTAACCCCGACTTGGCTCTTATGCATCCGTATTCAAATTAAGGCTGGCCAAAAACTTTCCGTCAAATCTTTTTGGGTGCAAAATTAGGCTTTGGACTCAAATAAATGTTTCAGAAAAGTGTCTGACTTCTGCAGAACATTTCAACTTTTCTTGAAACATCCCCCCAACCCTCCACCCCCAATAACAAAGTAAAAATGTATCCATGGAAAACTCAAAATTTTCCACTTGATGGAGGAAGAAATCTGACCAGCTCTAGTTAGAACATAAATCCAGATCCTCGACTGGTATTAATGGGTGCAACTGCCTTGGCTTGAGTCTTTAACTGTATCATCACATGCCATTTCTCAGGAAGCCTTTGTTGCCATGCAAGTGGCTCTCCGGCCCTACGTGAGTGTAACATTTGTTTCTCCCTCTGCCAACCAATGTATCAAATAGAATTCTGCTCTTGGCCACTTCTGTCATTGTTCATTTAGGCCCGTCCCTGCACAAATGTTCTATTACTTCCTGATTTCATGTCGTCTTTCCCATCTGTCCTGCCTCAGGCCCCGTAAGCGCACACACAGGAACATTATACGAGCTGCTACATTTTGGGATGGTCTGTTGCGAGGAATGCATGTACACACATCTAAGAACATTGTGTAGAAAGATACATTTTGGTTTAGGTGTGCGTGCGTTTGCGCACGCACACACACACACACACACACACACAAAGCCACACATCTGTTCACAATTGGAATTCCAAGATGACCCCATTTCTTGGTCTTTTTATTGGCACGTTGGATAAGTCTGAGTTTGAGCCTAGATATCTGTGATTTCCCACTGACCAGCATTTTTCCTATGGGTTGATTTGTGTCTGTCACACGCCAGCCAGCCTGGACTTCACCCCTTCCTCTCCCCCTTAAGTAAATGCCATTATAGTAAGAAATGTCTGCCCTGGGAGAGTTTAAAAAAAATCAGGAAATGTAAGTGTAATTTATCCCCTTCCTAGGAGACACAACATATTGTTTAAATAACTTTTCTGCCCTTGAAGGATTAAGCAGCCCAGTGCACAGGAGAGGGAATTCTGCGAAACCCCAGTGCTACTGCAAAATGAGGGGAAATGGCCTGAGGTCGGAAAGCCAGGAAGGGATTATTTCACAAAGCATCTCCTGCCTATTATTTTAACATTATTTTATTATTTTAATTATTATATTTTATTGTGCCATCTGCTCTGCTCATCACTGTGTATCAAGAATAAAGGGTGGGTAGGAGGGGAGTCGGGAAGCTGATAGGTTCCCTGTACATGGTTGGTTTTTTCCACCACCACCCCCTTCAGGAAACTGAGAACCACTGCTGTAGAGATTATAGGCAGAGACCCTGGTTTTAATCTGTTGATCATTATGGGCCACCTATGCAACTCTCTCTGAGTTAAGGGAGCCACATCCACACAATATATATTCTTCCTGAGGCTGTCTCATGGGCTGCCTCTGTGCTGATTGGGCCGCAAGAGGCCCGTGGCTCATGGGTTGAGAACCACTGCCGTAGAGTGGTGCTGGTTGTCCATGATCAAGCCCCAAATAACCTTAAAAGCTCTGAAGGAGTGTTACAAACTCCTCAATGGGCGTTTGTGTGTGTTTGCGCCAGCACTGGTTTAGCACGGACAGAATTCCCCATTGTGTACCATTGGTTCTCAAAGCTGGCAGGGGATAGATTGAGGAGCTGAGGGGGGGCCGGGAGAGGTTCTGCATCTTTACTGACTGCTAGAGAGCATCATGACACTCATGAAATAGAGCATTGCTCTCCGTAAGATGGGCTAGGGAGATCGCGAGTCCAGTCGGCTCTTCCCTTGTGATTTCTACAGGCCTCTACATCACTACACAGTGACTGTGAAATAATGCCAGATTAGAATGGTAGGCTTCTGTTCCTTTGCATTAGAGGGGTGGGACGGTGCGTGGGGGCAGGGAGGACAACCCAAGGTACAAGAACCATGCTTCAAGCGTCACATGTTTGTGCAAAAGGGATACGATTCAGAATCAGTAATAATACACAGGACAGGTTGAACCTCTCTAGTCCAGCACCCCTGAGACCTGACCATTATCGGACCAGAGAATTTGCTGAACCATGGGAGATCAATATTGTCTAGCAGCATTACCCACCCTTCCACTGCTCACTGGGCTCTTAGAAGATATTCAGGGGTAAATTAGAGCTAAATCACAGCACAGAGCACTGAGAGCCAGGACTGGTGGCTGTAAACAAACTTGATGGGACTGCAGGAAACTTGGCCACGCCCATAAGTGGACATCCGGCCAGCTAAAATCATGCCGGACCATGGATGTTGCTGGGCAGAGAGTGCCAGACTAGAGAGGTTCAACCGGTAGTAGCTTCTGTGTATTATTCCCTTCTGGGTCTTACGTCTAGACTGCATCTCTCTGTCGACAGAGGGATGCAAATCAAGCACGTTGAAATTGCTAATGAAGCAGGGATTTAAATAGCCTGTGCTTCATTAGCATAAACATGGCTGCCACTTTTTTCAAAACGGAGCTTTTTCGGGAAAAAAAAAAGGCAGTCTAAATGCGGATCTGTCGAAAATAAACCCTTTTTCGACAGATCCTGTAAACCTCAATTTTTGAGGAATACAGGGTCTGTCGAAAAAGGGTTTATTTTTGACAGATCCGTGTCTAGACTGCTGGGTTTTTTTTTTTGAAAAGCTCCGTTTCCAAAAAAAGCGGCGGCCATGTTTATGCTAATGAAGCACGGGATATTTAAATCCCTGCTTCATTAGCAATTTCAATGTGCCTAATCTACATCTCTCTGTCGACAGAGAGGCGTAGTCTAGACACAGCCTGGGTTACTTCAGTAAACATGCCAATTAAGCCACATGAAAGTTTGATCTACAGCTTTTGCTTCCCGTGTCAGGACAAGTGCTCTGAGTTCACCTAGTGCACAGCACCGATTTGCCATGCAGAGGAATCCTGCCATGCTGCCCCCTTCAATAACATGTAGCAATAGAACAAGATTTCCAAAAATGACTCCTGATTTTTGGGTGTCCAGCTTGAGATGCCTTGACAGAGTCTGATTTTCAGAAAGTCTCTGCAAACCAGGCCCGTAGGAGGTGGCCCACTTTGGGCATCCTGGATCACATTTGAAAACCTGGGTCCCAATCCACTTAACATCTGCATTAAAAATATCCCCCTAGCAATTATAGCATCAAGGCAGCTCAGAGTTCCCCATGGCAGTAATTTTAGACCACACTAACCCATGGAGGACTATCCTAGTAGCTCCAATAGCACAGAGAGCACATAGGAAACGACCACATTCCCCGTCAGCAGGTGTGGCATTTCCTGGGAGAGTGCTGGGGAGTTAAAGTTTTTACTAGTTTATCCTCTTTCCCTATAATTTGGCTTGAGAAATGTATCCAATGTTGCCAGGTTTCTTTTATCTCTGCTCACTAGTTTGGGATCACACCTGCTCTCTGAGCCTTGGTCTACCCAAGGAGGTTATTTCAAAGTAACTCCCTAATTTCAAAATAAACGGAGCATCCACACTATCAAGCCCGTTAGTTCAAAATAGCAGGCTGGTTATTTCGAAATCTGTACTCCCGCTTTCTTCGGGGAATAACGCTAATTTTGAAAGAGCGGCAGTGTGGACGCTCCAGTGCTGCTATTTTGAAATAACGACTCCCCAAAGTAATTTAAAGTAATTGCTCTTCAGTGCTTCTTGGGGCTTTAAGTCAAGGCAGCCCATCCACAATAATGGAGCCGGCCTTCGAGGAGGGACTTACTATTTTTATTTTGTTATTTTGGGAGTTAGTTCGAATTTAGTTATTTCTAAATTTCCTGGTGTAGACACCCCCTGAATGCCCAACTGTTTTCTCTCTTCCTCCTTGGCAGTTGTTTGGCAGTGGATTGCTTAACTCCTCCTTGTCACGGTACTAATTTCAAAACCGCTCCCCCTCTCTTCCCCACCTGATGTTTGTTGATGGCCTTTCTACATTTTTTTTTTTTTAACTTTACAAAAGCAGAGGCATTTTCTACATTCAGACTCGTGTGTTGCACCAATCAGAGGCTGGTGGATGAATCTGATGGCAGGATTGGGCCCCAGGATATTAACATTTGCCATCAGGGATGACTTGGAGAATTACAGCCTCGTTGCTTTCTGTGTTGAAATCGTCTACTTATACCAGAGACCTGATTGTTTTTGCATTAACAGCACCATGTTTTTTAGAGGCATCTGGGTCAAGGGAAGGAATTCAGGAGAACTTCCCGCTTCAGATTCTGAGTTTCTAAGCCATGTATATCTGGATTGGCCTTCTTCCCATGTTTGCTAACCCCCTGCTTCTTTTCAAACTGTCCTTCTCTTTCTCTGAGCTAAATTCTGCCCTAATAATTTTAGCAGAACCAAACAGAAAGCAAAGAGAAGCACGTGTTCCCCAAGGTCAGAGGAGGCAGGGTGGATGTTTAAAATGTTAAAGTACTCCTAAACCTGCTTTCCCTAAAAGCCCACTGAAACACTCAAGGCCCTATCCAAAAACTCACACATGCCTTCTGTTTTTGAAGACCTTTCCAGGAGGTTTCCTTTCCTAGATACACTATGCTCTGCTGCCAGGGGAATGGATTTGGTACTTTGCTCCAGGCACTTTCTGGTCCAAAAATTGCTGCTTGGACCTTTTTGCTCCCTTTGCATCTCAAAGATTAGCTGCAGAAGGAAACACTAAAATATTGCCTCTGTTTGTTGGACACTGCTTTACACCTGCCGATTTGAAGATGCTTCCCTGGTATTTCCCCCCAGACTGAAGGAGTTGGGGCAGCTATGAAAAATAAAAGTCGGTTGGGTTTTTTTTTCTGGAGATCTGCGGTTCCAGCTCCCTGCCAGAAACTGTCTCGCCCTTTATCCCATCCAACTGTTAAGATCGACTGCACTGTTTTTTGGAAATAGCAAACATTTCCCTGGGTGCTGGCTCTTGCTCTCACTATTGCTGGAGTGGTCCTTTCACTCCATCAAGCAATTTTAACTGTATACTAATTGATTTGACTTCCTTGATAGAATAATTCAGAACAGCTGCCTGGCTTCCCTCCACTTTCCTTGCCCTCGGTCTTTCACTGACCCCCAAAATATTTCCAATTAGAGTTCCAAAGGCTAATGATAATCCTCTGATTATGTGCAGAAAGAAGGGGCATGGTCACTTTTGAATTGGTTGTATGAACTGGGTAGGCAAATGCACAGTAATGCAAATACAAACTTAAGGAGTAAAAAGCTATACTCTTCCCTGTGTCAGATCAACACAGAGCAGCATTTCTCTGATACGTGGGCTGTTTGCCTGTCTGCATCGGTTTTTATAATGTTGCCCATCTCCATGGTGTCCAAATGCCTTGAGAAGTAAACACCACAGAGTATCTTTCTCCCTTTGTTCCAGCCAAGCCGGCAGCTGCAAGCTGAGAGTCAGAGTTGTGATGTCACATGGTATAGGATGTGGGAGGATGTGCAACAGTTGCAATAAAGTCTGGATTTTTCTCATTGCTGGTGCTCTGTCCCCCATTGAAAGCTTGTTGTGCTCAGCACCTGTTTGCAACGGGTCACAAGGGTCTTAAAGTTAAGCTCATGCTTTAAGAAGGGGGGGCACAAATGGGGCAACTACCACGGTGCCCAGTGATTCAAAAGGGTCCGGCCGCCGCTGTATTGTGACAGCTGTGGAGGATGGAGCCCTGGGCCTTTTAACTAGCCGCTGGAGCCCTAGCCCCACCCCTTCTGCCAGAGGCCCCACCCCTTCCTGGAGCACAGAGCCAGCCTTCCCTCCCTTGCTCAGGGGCACGGCGAGTCTGTCGCTCCCCCGCTTGTGAGCTTTGCTGAAACAGCCCAGAATCCAAATGTGTTTCCCGGTTCATCTCTCTCTGCATGTCTCGGGCCTTTCGGTGTTTTTCTTTCACTGGTTTACCATCCATCTTGCTAACTCTCCTCCCCTCTCCCGCCCCTCTTCTCCAGGCCATGGCGATGGGAATGATGACCGAATACTACCACTTCATCTTCACCACTCTGGTAAAGTATCCAATCGATGCCACTCCCTGTCCTGTCCCCATGGGCTGTGAATGAAATGTGAGCAGGTGCTGCGTGTAGTCCAAGAGCCATACAGAATGCTTTTCTCTGGGGGGTGTCACGCGGCTCCAGGACCCTGGGGGTAGAGAGGGGGGTGGATCTCTATTAATATACCAGTGCCCAGGAGGTTTTACTTAGCTTTGGTCTAAAGTCAGGTTTTTTTGTTTTTTGTTTTAAACCCGCCATCTCACTGAAGCATCACATCACAGCTCCCCGTTAACAGACACCTTGATTCTCCTCTCACGCTGCTTTTCACCTCTGCCACCACATTCGCTTCTCTGGAGTTACTCCGGATATGCATGAGCGGAGGCGCGAAGAGAGCCAGGCCCATCACGTAGATTCAACTTTTCCTCCCATAATTTTGATCTCCGTGCGACTGCTCTCAGGCCGAAAGCTGAGCCTTGTGCACAAGGGCCTTAGCCTTAGGGGATGGGATTTGTGGGTGCTGAAATTCAACTGTCGATGGGAACCTCTCTGCCTGAGACCCGCAGCCTAATCCTCCTCCCGGCAGTCAATAGTTCTACACGGCAGGTTTATTCTGCATAAGAACTCCTCGTCTTGAAATTCTCTTCAGTCTCATTAAACATGGGCCAGTTCCCCTCTGACTCTGAGACATCTTTCTTGGCATGTGTTTTATTTTAGTTGTTGTTGTTTTAATTTAGGATGTTATTGTCTAGGACTCTCTCCTGAATTTGGTATAATGTTAAATTCATTTATCTTTCCCCTTTAGGAAAGAAGCATAATAGACTAACCCTTAAAATGTGCCCAACTTATTTTTCAAATGCAAAAGACATTTTAATTACTCCGACTGCCATTATCTATTCCAGGCAGCTTTAAGCAGTTCCCAGATAACTTCCTATTAATCAGCCCCAGCTGAGCCTAGTACATCTCGGGTAGGTAAAGCCTGGAGGTGTGTGGGGCGGGGGAAGGGGAAGAATGATAATAAATTAATAGATAAGCAATCACAATGAATGCCACTTTCCAGAAAGAAGTTACACCATGGGGAAGATGTTTTAATCTACTGTTCCTGACGGCAATGTTTTCCTAGCGTGTCATGCACATTCTCCAGCTTCGACTGCACTAGCCCCATAGGGTGCTAATGAATTAGTCTATGTTGTGATGGTGAATGTTTCTGAAAGGTCCCTCGTGCGGGCCGAGCGCACGGTATTCGCTTTGCGCCTCGGACAACAGTTGAAGGATTCCATGCCATGTGTTGAGTTGGCATGCAGGTCCTCCCCACTCCCGATCTTCCTCTGAAGAGAAATGGGAGCCAGGATCCTGCAAGATGCCCTGAGAGGCTGTTTAGTGTCAAGCAGAAGATTGAGGGTTGGATCCAGCAAGATGCTTGGTACTTTCAGGTGCTGTTGGGATCAGTGGGATTTGGGACTTGTAGGATGGTGTCCATACAAAAAGCAATCTCCCTACCGCAGCTGGCTGAGGGTAGTTGTAACCTGCCAAATTATATCTGCCCTATTCTATCTTATTTTTAATAGATAGCTAGTAACGCAAGGAACCTACAGAGTTAACTTTCTCTGTATGATGTAGCTTTAGCAAAAATATATATGGAAAAGATGGTAGCTGGTGATAAGTTCAGCTTTATTTTTTTGTTATTTTCCAAGAGGGGTATGTCTAGACTGCATCCCTCTGTCGGCAGAGGGATGTAGATTAGGCAGGTCGACATTGCAAATGAGGCAGGGATTTAAATAAGCGGCAGTCTAGAGGGGGATCTGTCGGGAAAGAAAGCCTTTTTCGACAGATCCTGTAAACCTCCTTGCAGGAGGCATAAGGGATCTGTTGAAAAAAGCTTTCTTTCTCGACAGATCCCCCTCTAGACTGACGCTTTTTGCCAACAAGATGCTGAGTCGGCAAAATGTGGTGGCCATTTTTATGCAAATTAGGCGCGGGATATTTAAATCCCTGCCTCATTTGCAATGTCGACCTGCCTAATCTGCATCCTTCTGCCAACAGAGGAATGCAGTCTAGACATACCCGAGGTGTGTTAGGCAAGAGGTTTTTGTGGCATGACAGGTTATTTCTTAATGTTGATCGGAACCAACAGGAAAATCTGCCAACTAGTATTAACTGGTTCTGCAAAACTCAGGTGCCAGATTTCCTGGACGAAACCGCAGGTTCCCAATTCTTTTTGGCTGTTCTGGGATGTGACCCAAGAAAATGTCATTTATGTCTCATACATATTAATAGGCTCCCCTCCGTATTTTTTCTAATCTGAGATAGCACCCACAGAAATCTTAGGGTATCAAGCCCAACTTTGGGCAAGGGGTTGAGCATCCGGTATATTGTGGTGCCAAAAAGAGTATATAGACCCAGAAAATTGGGAGTTCGGGGCTCCTGCTTCAACCGTCACTGACAGGGCCCATTCCGGAGCGTTGTTTATCTTAAGGTCAGAAACCAAATACTTATCTCTATTCTATCTCTGTATTTCTATCTTGCTTCTCTTATTTTGTTTAAGTTTTGCTTTTAGGTTTCTCACGCCCACCTGCTCCAAGGCCTTTCAGGCGAAGGGAGGCTGGTCCTTCCACGCCCAGCCTTTGGGAGCATTAAGATCCTGTGGGTATAAGATATTGTTAAATGATTAATCTCCGAGTATACCTAGATAAGTTTTAGTTTGATTTTGTTAATACCATCTGGGGAAGGTATTCAGTAATCTGTGTTCTTACTGCCATATTTGTTGTGGTTTTTATAATCGTCATTCCAGTGGCAATAAAATTGGTTTTCATTGCATTTCCTGATTTAAAGTGTAATTGCTGTCAATCGTCTGTAGAGGGGAATCTTATGGTTCCACCCCACTGTAACCTGGGATAGAGAGGACGAACTTCTGATCAGACTGGCGAGCCTTACCCACCTATATTCCATAGCCCCTTCCCAGGCTACATAGTTAAGGAAAGCTGGGGGTTCACACCAAGTGTTCTTAGGGTCTGTGCACCGAGTTCAGAACATGCCCCGCATCTCTGTTAAACAGCACCTCATCAAGTGGAGCGTACACTGGCCAAGGGGCAAGAATAAAGGGGAAAAGAGCGGCGTACTCCAGTGGAGTTCAAGATCGCCTCCCCGCGTGGGGCAGCTCTGAAGAGGGCTAATGTTTAATGTCCAAGCAATCTGTGGCTGTGTGTGCTTCAAAGCAGGAGTGAAATACCAGGAGGACTCGTTACAGAGCTAGTAGCCCAAGCGGGGAATTGCACAGCTGGGGAATTGAGGCAGGCAGGTGGTTGCTGATAAATGCAGGACCTACTCTAGGACAACCAGGTCTGAGGGAAATGAGGTCAGGAGACAGAAGGGCCTGGAGGTGAGTGGGTGGGCCCTGGTTTTCCTGGCACCTAAATTAAAATCAAACCTCATTACCCTGATCATTAGGCACTTCAATTAAACTGGACTGGCTTTCAGCTGTCCCTGTTAACTTGCACATCAGAAAGGGGGGTGGATGGTATTGAAACACCATCTGCCTGACCTCCTGCTCACTGCAGTAGTGGCTAGAGGCCTACACTAAGTTCAGGACTCCATGGCATGAGGTGACCTCCAAGCACAGGCCCTGTCCGCCAACCCTGCCAGCCCCAAAGAACACCCCTGAAGTCAAAGGGGATTGGTCAGCACAGAAGCGGTCACCAGATTTGGACCACAGCAAGATTCTCGCCCCTTCCTGTGACACAGTAGAGCTCTGTGAACTCTGTCCTGGAAAGCAGAGCTTCCGCTAGGACCCTTTGGCCAGGAAACATCAGGGAAGTAGAAGATGCTTGGTAACTCTGACAAGCCCTGTTCCCCAGAATGAGGGTGGAGGGACGAATCTGAAGCACCAGAGTCTGTGACTGAAGGAAAAGGTAGATGAGCTGGAAAATGGAAACAGATGCTGCAAGTTGCAGATATTGGAGAGGCAGGAGCTGAAGGTCTGGGAGGAACTAATCTGGTGATTATTTTTCCTTGCAATTTTTGCAACTCTGCTTGAATTCTTAATTGTCCTTTTCTCTCTAGAAGTGGGAGACTCAGATTTCCGTGGAGATGAAGGAGACTGGAAAAGCTCAGGCTGGCCTAAATCAGGTCCTTGGGGGAGTGAAGGGCTACTGGAAATTACCACACCCGAAGTACGGGCATGGTCCAAAAGGAGACCAGTGCAGGAGGGATGGCAGAGAAGGGAATAGAGAGAGAGATGAGGTTCTGGAAGTCAGCTGGAGCTAGCTGGATGGACTTTGCCGTGTACAGTTAAAGCTGTGAAAGGGAATCTGCTAGCCTCAAAGGAATTCGCCACATCTTTTCCCCCAAAGCACTAACAAAATATATTCTGGGTCTAAAAATTCTGATTGCTGGTACAGTGCAGAATACAAAAATGGTTCCACTGGGGTTGAGCAATGGACTAAACCTGTAGTCTGAGAGGAAGATGGTCTGGACCAATGTTCCCTCTAACTTTTCCCATCCATGTGCGGAATAAATGTTGTGCACCATGTGCACCAAGGCATGCACAGATGTGCACCAGCAGTAGAAACACATGCTGCTAGCGGCGGGCGCTCTGCCAATGAGCTGGGAGGCATTTGAATCTCTCCTGGATGGCGGCCCAAGTGCACAGATTACAAGGAACACTGGTCTGGACCATCCAAACCCTGATGAGATTAACCCTCTGCACACTGATTTCAGTCACCGGGCATCATTTAGGGGAGGATGTTTGTCTGATTTTCCACGGGATTGCTGGTTTTCTGACCATGCAATTGTTTGTGGGTGTGACTTAGGACTGGCATCGGGCCTGCACTTTGAGGTGCAAAATAGGGAGCCAACATTTTAAAACAATCAGGCCCTAAAAGCTTAACGAGGCCCAATAGCTGCAGCAATTCCCCGTTCTTCCACTGAGCAGGCTGTCTAAATGGTCTGGAATGCCCTGATTTTATCACACTTTGGTTGTGGTTCGGCATCTGGGGCCAATGCTTTGTTCCCTAAATTACAAATTGTGCTCGCGGGTTGTGATACAATATCAGCCTGTGACTTCACCAATATCACAATTGCATGTCCCTGCTGGGTGTGAGGAGAGGTCAGTATCTAAAACAGGCATGGGCAATAATTTTTGATGGGGAGGGGAATTCAAAGATTTTGGTAAGTGGTCTAGGGCCCCACTTTTCTACGCAGGGGTAGGGAGGTTGGGTGCAGAAGGGGTAGGGGATTTGGGTGCAGGAGAGGATGTGGGATCTGAGAGGGAGTTTGGGTGAAGGACGGAGTGGTGACCTGGAGCGGGGGTGAAGAGGGTTTGGGTGGTGCACTAGGGCTGGGATTTGGGATGCTGGAGGGGGTCGGGTGTCCAAGGCAAGCTCTGGCTGGGAGGCGCTTACCTAGGTGGCTTTCAGCCAGCAGCCCAGTGGGACCCTCAGGCAGGCTCCCTGCCTGCTGCAGCCCTAGACTGCTCAAAGCAGCTGGCTGTTCCATGTGCCTCTCTATGCCACACACCAGGGGGAGGCTTCACACTCTGTCCACACCCCTGGCACAATCTCTCAGCTCCCATTGGCCGGAAACTGGACAATGGGAGCTGAGAGATTGTGCTTGGGGTGGAGGAAGCCTGGGAAGTCTCTCTTGCTCCCAGCATGTGTCTCAGACAGGCAGCTGGAAGAGCCAGCTGCTTGGAGGGGTCTGGGGCTGCTCCCTGCCTGAGGGTCCTGGCAGGGCAGGCCATGAGCCACATTCAAAGGGTTGGCAAGCCAAATCCAGCCCATAGGACACATCTTGCCCACCCTTGATCTAGACACTAAGACTACGTCTACACAGCTTCCCTCTTCTGCAAAAGCCTATGCAAATGAAGCATGGATTAGCATATTGCCGTGCTTCATTTGTATAATTAATTGAGCCATTTTTGCACAAGAGCCGTTCTTCCTCATTTTTTCAGGAAGAATGGTTCTTGCGCAAGAGGGTTTTTTTGCGCAAAAAGGTGCCTTTTTGTACAAAATGGTTCCTAATTAATTATGCAAATGAAGCACAACAATATGCTAATCTGCGCTTCATTTGCATAGGCTTTTGCAGAAGAGGGAAGCTGTATAGACGTAGCCATCGATGCACAAAGGCATAAATATCCTAAGTCCTCGCTTCCTCAGTGAGAGATTCCCTGCCATTGTCTGGATGAAGCCCTTTCACAGGTTGCCAGCAACAGTGAAGTTTATTCCTGAAGTCGGTACATGCTTGGGCATAGCTCTGGCCCTTGCTAACTCTTCCCTGTGCTGCTCTTGAACGGCTGATGAAATCCCAGCCACTTGCTATGCATGTTGTTATCAGTGCCAAGTGTCTGTGTGTTTGCAGTGCGCTGCCAAGACCAGTGCAGGAAACACACAGGGCTGCTCTTTAGCTCACCCTGGGGCAGACTGGCCTGCACTGTGCGGCTGACCCGGCATGTTGCATGGCCGTCTCTTTCCAGCATTGAGACGTGCACCCAGTGATCCCTCTCTCGTTGCACAAGCAATGAGATGACTCAAGCAGAGACTGCCAGAGACAGGAAAATGAGATTTCACCAGATGGGGATCAATTAACAGTTAAAATAGAACCCAACTTTTCAAAATCCCTTCAGAGAACAATAAGTGTATGCCCAACCTTATCACTTCAGCCCCCACGGGTAGGACCCTACCAGAATCACAACACTGCAAAATGTCATGCACCATGAAATCCGGCTTTGGGTGCTTTTACCCTATACTAGGCAGATCTTATGGGGGAGACCAGTGTTTCTCAAACTGGGGGCCCTGACTGAAAACAGAGTTGCAGAGGGCTCACAAGGTTATCTGGGGTATGTGGGTCTCATTATTGTCATCTGACTTCTGTCCGGCCTTCAGAGCTGGGCAGCTGGAGAGCGGTGCTTGTAATGTGGGCCGGGTGCCCAGCTCTGAAGGCAGCGCCCCGCCAGCAGCAGCGCAGAAGTAAGGGTCGAAATACCATATCCACGTCGCCCTTCTGTACTGCTGCTCTCAGAGCTGGGTGGCCAGAGAATGGTAGCTGCTGACTACGGACCCAGCTCTTCAGGCAGCAGCACAGAAGTAAGGGTGGCAACACCATACCTGCTCTGCTGCTGGCCGTAGCTCTGCCTTCAGAGCTCGATTCCTGGCCAGCAGCGGCTGCTCTTCAGCTGCCCACCTCTGCTGCCACCCGCTGTGCAGAAGTAAGGGTAGCAGCATCACAAACCCCCCTTCAATAATCTTGCCACCCCCACACAACTTCTTTTTGGGTCAGGACCCTATGATTATAATACCACGACATTTCAGATTTTAAATGGCTGAAATCATGAAATTTACCATTTTAAAAATCCTGTCACCATGAAATTGACCAAAATGGACTGTGACTATGGTAGAGTCCTTCCCATGAGCCATAGCAGGGAGACTGCATTACTACCCTCAATAAGGCACTGGACCCTTTGGGTGGACAGTGTTCGTCTGGGAATTTCCACGCTATTAATTCCAGCCTCAGCTGCCCACTCCAGAAACGTTCTCTGCTTACACAGCCCCTGTTGCCACAGTGACGAAAGGGTTTAAGATTAAGAGTTGAAATGAAAACAAATAGCTGCTCCCTTTCTCCCTTCCCAGCTTGCAGGGTCCCCAGGGCTCCCTGTATTTGTGGGTGCAAGTTGGGTACGTGCACAGAGATTGCGTATGTGCAAAACCTGTCGAAATTGAAGAACTGGGTCTTGTCTCTAGACCTGAGAGTGGCTTAATCCCTGGTGGTGGTTCTTTCCCAGGGGGTTGAGCTCTTAGCCTGTGAATCTCTGGTCCCTGCATACATGGATCTGCCCCATTGGGATAGAGCTGCCCTGTCGTGTGAGACTGTCGCTGCCCTGGAGGGAGAGGCAACCGCAGGCAGCTTGAGCGTTTCCCATGGAGACCTTGGTATCTCAGCAGACACCATCTGAACTGGAATAAGCAGGTCGCTCTCTAAGCGGCTTATGGGACCCCCTTGCTTCAGTAGCAGCTGGCCCCGGAGCAGGCCAGACCACATGCTTATGGGAAGCAGCTGGCTCTGCTGAGATCCAGAGCAAGATTCGATCCCTGCCTGGGCTACTTCCTTTGACAAATTCCTCCGTGTAGGTCTGGTGAGGAAACCCCCCCAGGCACGGATGTGTGGTGTCCCTGTGCTGCAGGGGTCCAGTACAGTAGGTGGGATAAAGGGGCATGGAGTTTCAGTAGAGCAGGCATTTGAAAATTGTCATTATCCCTAAATACTGCCATGGGCATTGCATAGAAATACTGGTGAATACGTATAACTAACACGGTAGAGAACGAATGTGAGGGAGAGGAACATACTTCCCAAAGCACTGCGTTGTGTTAGAATCATACAGAATGTGCATGTGGTGTGTTTGACTCGGAAGAACAGATGCATGTGGGGTTAGCTTTTGGGTTCACTCCATCTGTTCGTCTAATCCAAGAGGTATTTTGTAAATCACTGAGGGCAGGTCTTCTCTACGGACTGGACTGAGGGACAGCAATCAATCCAGCAGGGGGTCGATTTAGCATGTCTAGGACAGACTCACTAAATTAACCACGGAGCACTGTCCCGTCAACTCCAGTACTCCACCAAAAGAAGAGTAGGAGGAGTTGACGGCAGAGCATCAGCTGTCGACTTACTGAGGTGAAGATACCGCGGCAAGCAGACATAAGTATGTCACCTTCCGCTATATTGTTCATGCCGCTGAAGCTGCATAATGTAATCGATGGCCTGAGGTAGTCTAGACAAGGCCAAAATCAGCATACTTTTCCCATGGCCTTCTGATCTAGGGACGTCCCCTCTTGTAACTGTAAAGTTCCCTGCCCACCACATAACTTGGGGGATCCCTTCACTTGTACTATTGAAGACTGTTTACATAGGGCGACCAGAGAGCAAGTGTAAAAAATCAGGATAGGAAGTGGGTGCCTGTGGATGCCTCTATAAGACAAACACTGGGCTAGTAAGACTGTCCCTATAAAATCAGAGTATTTCCTCACCCCATATTTACATCATTTTACACCTCGAGGCCAGCTGCCCCACACTTGCTAGCCCCCTCTTGCAGCCCCTTTGAGAACTCCACAGAGTCTGTCTCGTGGTTTACAACACCCCACCTGGGGATGGTTTAAAAAAAATTATTTAAACAGTCCTTAGGGTCCTTAATAACCAAAATCAGGGGGGAAACCATCCAAGCCAGGGTGAGCTACTATGCACCCAGTATCCATACGTGCAGCACCTCTGATTGAAATAGTTCTAATGACCCTCCCAGAGTCCCCAGAGGGAAGCCCGTACCCATAACACAAAGGTTCGCACCCAGCCCTGGTTTTGTCTGCCACACACACCGCTCCGTCCCTCTGTCCGCCTGCTGTGTCACCCTTCTGCTCTTTACAAGGAGGCCTTTGGCCCCACTGCAGTAAGCTGGGGGGGGGCTGGCCTCAGCTCCGGAGACCGGCAGGGGTGAGCTGGCCGGGTTGCATTCAGTAAGTAAGGAATCATAGAGATGAAGTTCCAGAAAGTGTCATTTGCCCTTTTATCCCACCTCCTGTACTGGACCCCTGCAACACAGGGACACAGCACATCCGTGTCCACAGCATTTGAACTTCCAAGCCGGGATAAGTTTCATGGCTCACATTTTATCCCGGACAGGTCAAGCAATGTGTCTTAGTCCCAGGGAATTCTGCCATTGTTGCATTTCGAGCCATAGGAAAATTGTAGACTTCCCCGTGACATTGTGGGAGCTGAGCTCTGACTTCAATGAGCAGGAATCAGGGTAACATCGAATCGGGCAGGGAAACCAGTTGTGTTATGTTGCAGTAGCGCCTTGTAAGCCCCAGGCATGGCCCAGCTAGGCACTGTGCAAACAAACTAACTAACAAACCACAAAAATGATGGGACACACCCACAAATGAAATGAAGACATTTTAATTTTGTCCCACAAATGAAGCGTCCACTCTCTGGGGCCGTCTCGTTAATTTGGCACCATCTCTAAACAATGTTACTTTTGAAACAAAAATTCCACACCAACTCAGCGCCTCCTCGCATTTGGCCCAGGAGAATGTGCTGCAGGCAAACTATTTTTTGTATTCCCTCTCCTCCATGTTAGAGGATGAATCAGCAGAGAGATGGTAAGAATGGGATGATCCGGGATGATGGAATCAGTAACAGTTGTAGAAACAATTCAAAATAAACTATGGTTAAAACGACTCATTAAGCAGATTATTCCAGGACCGAAACCCCCTCCTGATTGCCATTGTCTGCCTTGCTCATTCACGATTTCCCCCGTTTGTGGAACCCTTGTGAAGCTTCCTCATCTAGGCAGCTTTCATTTCCCTGGGGTGAGTTGTTCTTGTTTTTTGCTGAGCTGAACAGCTGTGGTGTGTGCCTGGCATGTCTCCGATCCAAAACTCATTCAGATTTGTTTCTGAGTTTGAGCTGCAGACCTCCCTGTACTGGAGTTAATATTCAGATGTGGCAGAGCCAAGAGATGCATTAAGGAAGTGCGCTAACGAAGGACTGCAAATACCCCCTCTGCGGCTTGCCAAGTGACAGCTTTGGGCTGGTTGCCAGTGGAGCTAATGATTGCCTAGCTCCTCTCTCTCTCTCTGTCTCTCTCTCCCTCTCTTTCTCTTCTTTATTATATAAAGGGCACACTCATTCATTTGCAGACTGTGTAGACTGGTCGTAATGTCAAGAAATTCATCTTTGCTCCTCTTCTATAGCGATCTGCATGTTGACATTCAATGTAGAGTTATGCTGTCATCCATGGCACAGTTCAGAATTCAGCACTCAAAGCAAATTCTCCAGGAAAAAACCTTAGGGAACTTTTATAGGATGAAACTCAAATGCAGGAACTATGCCTTTGAAGAGCTCATTCTGTAGGGGGTCGGTAGCCAGACACTAGTGTCCCGACTATGGTTGGATGAAATTTTTCAGTCAGCATTTTTAACTGAAGAATGTAGATTTGGGTCTTATTGAATTTGCCAGATTCTTTCAGTTAAAAAACAGACTGAAAACAAAATGGAACCATTTCATTTCAACATTTTTTGGGAGGGTGGGGGAGATTTTTTCAACTCAAAATGACTTTTGATTTTATTTTAAACAAATTTAAGAAAAACTCAAAAACTAAATTTCATTTGGGGTTGAAGAAATGTTATCCCTCCTCCTCCCCCCTGTTTGTCTTGTTTTGGTTGTCTGTCTTTTCTGTTTTGACTCTGTCTATTTGTCTGCCTTTCCCAAAGGGTTTACATTGGCTTTTCCTCTGTGCATATAGCACCTAGTTTCCACTGCGTGTTACCCTACTACTAGTGATGATGCTAATAGACAGAGCTACACCCCGTATCCCACTTTTTGTGACCCCTGAACTTTCCAATTTCATACAAAGACCCCACGCTAGACAGAAGAAATGAGACAAGTGAAAGAATGTCACAAGATGTTAAAACTGATTTCTCTCTTTTAAGGATCTTTATGCATTAGACCTAGAACCATATCGCTACTCTGGAGTGAACCTGACTGGCTTCCGGATCCTCAATGTGGAGAACCCTCATGTGGCTGCCATCACTGAGAAATGGTCAATGGAGCGGCTACAGGCTGCACCCAGAACAGAGACCGGACTGCTCGACGGGGTGATGATGGTACGAGAGTCACTTTAAAATCCCTTTGACACGTGGACGAGACAGGGGCTTTGCAGAGAGGGGCCCAGACATGAATGCCTCTCCCGTCATAACACCACTGGGTTTTGCATGGGCTGGGGTGAGGGAGTCAATTCTTTAGGATGTTACTAAATGATTGTCATTAGTTTCCTGCTGATTATTTCTCTGCTTTTGAAATTTAACAAAGGATCATTGCAGGTGTGGAAAAAGTAAATAAGGAAAAGTTATTTACTCCTTCCCGTAACACAAGAAGTAGGGGGTCATCAAATTAAATGAATAAGTAGCAGGTTTAAAACAAACACAAGAACATTCTCCTTCATGCAAAGCACAGTCAACCTGTGGAACTCCTTGTCCGAGGATATAATGAAGACCAGGACTTAAGCAGGGCTCGAAAAAGACCGAGATAAATTCATGCAGGAAAGATCCATCAATGGCTATTAGCTAGGATGGGCAGTAATGGTGTCCCTAGCCTCTGTTTGTTGGAGGCTGGGAAGGGTGACAGGGGATGGATTACTTGATGATTACCTGTTCTAGTCATTCCCTTTAGGGAACTTGGTATTGGCCACTGTTGGAAGACAGGTTACTGGGCTAGACAGACCTTTGGTGTGATCCAGTATGGCCGCTCTTATATTCCATACAATTTTAAAAATAAAAAATGCATCTGTGCACTCTCATTTTGCTAAATGTGGCGTCCCTTGCAGGAGCTACGTCTGAAAGTTGTTGTTCACCAGTGGGAGGCTGAGCAGCGAAAAGCCACCGCTGCGAAGGATTTGAGTACAGGAAAAACACAGCTGAGGTTTTTGCAGCTGCCCCTTTTTGACTGGAGCTGCACCCCTGCCTTCCCCAGACTTCACTGGGAGCTCAGTACCTGGCAGGATAAGACCGGCAGTTTGCAGCGAGTGATCTGGAAAGTGGGAGCAGAGTTCACCCTTGTGTGTTGGGGGCTGGGGTTCCCTGCTGGGGAGAAGGGGAGGGGGAGCAGCTTCCAGTGGCTACTATTCTGAAGGTGCAGTAGCTGCTTAGCCATCTTCTCTGGGATGGTGCCTCACCCCACCGGAGGGCTACCTGGCTTCTTTCTCTCCTGCCCCTTCACACCTACCAGGATCTCTGGGTAAAAGGCTCCCAAATTTTCACCTGTGCTTTAGGGTCCTTTCCCCCTTGAAGTGCCTCCCACCTCTCATGGGGGGGGTGGGAGGGAAGGAGGGTTCTCCTGAGGGTTCTCCTAAGGGGAGACTTGCACATTCTCCTTTGGCCTTTGACCCATAGCAAGCAACGCCCCCCTCCAGCCGCATCCGGCGCTCCAGGACTCCAGTAGGATGGTTCACAGAGTGGGTTTCGGGGTGAAGCTGCAAAGGAGGGTTGGGACGAAGCGTTCCAGTGTTCCAAGGAGCATCCAGATGCGGCTCACAGCCAGGGTCGCGTGCGCCTCCAGGGGCGTGAGGCAAACAGAGCCAGTGTCCGATTTCTGCCTATGGAGCCTGCAAGGGGAGTGTCAGTGAGAAAAGGGTCATTTAGAGAAATCCCTCAGGAGCACCCTGCCCATCTCTGCTTGGGGTGTCAGAGGGATGCAGTAGACAAGGGAGGCTCAGACCTCTGGGGGCTGGCTGGGGAGATTTCCCAATGCTCCAGGGAAAGGAGCATTAGGACCAGGTACTGGCAGTGGAGATGGCACCAGAATGAAGGGCTTAATTTCAGACCATAAGGAGTCTGCTTCCTGTGCCCCAGCTTGATGCCTCTCCCTGTGAGAAGCTCCTCTTTTTTTAAGTATATATGGAGCTATACCTATCTCATAGAGCTGGAAGGGACCTTGAGAAATAATCAAGTCCAGTCCTCTGCCCTCACAGCAAGACCAAGTACCATCCCTGACCAATTTGCCCCACATCCCTAAATGGCCCCTTGAGGATTGAGCTTACAACGTTCGATTTAGCAGGCCAATGCTCAAACCACTGAGCTATCCTTCCTCCCTTGATTGCAGCAAAGCAGGAACCCATGACCTGGCGGCTGGCAGAAAAGAGGGCAGCAGCAGCCCTTGTACCATTGCAGTTGGGCATCACCAGAGGCCCTGGCATGACCTTTCCCCCTTCCCAGTGCAGCTTGTTAATCTTCTGCTCTGCCTGTCAAATATGGGGATTGGTGATAAGATGCTGCTGTGATTTCCAGCTTCTCCCGCCTCACCAACCCAGGCTACACTCACAGGCTGCTCTTGCTAATGAGTGTTTTAAAAAGCTTCCTTCCGGCAGACCGGAAACTTTTTCTCTCTGTAGCTAGGAGCAACATCCTTCTAACATCAGACCCTTCTGC
This sequence comes from Rafetus swinhoei, assembly GCA_019425775.1. Classification (NCBI taxonomy): domain Eukaryota; kingdom Metazoa; phylum Chordata; order Testudines; family Trionychidae; genus Rafetus; species Rafetus swinhoei. Next base: position 11,392,278 of record JAFJHL010000300.1, read on the forward strand.
CCAAGACATCTGAACCCTCCCTTCCCCCCACCTCCTGCATTGTTAGCCCTCACTGAACCGAGAAGTGAGCCAGACCCGTAGAATTCTCTCCCCCTTTGTGCCTTCGGGACAGCATCAAACATCAAAATGGTGGGCCAGGCTTTCAGAAGTGGGACCCCAAACTCTGGAAGCAAACAGGGCAACTGTGTGTCATGTCACGCAGTCTCCATAACTCATGAGATCTGCAGGGGGACCTCTTGCCTTGGGATAAAAGTCACTCCCTCAGCTCCTGGTGTTTAATGATTCTGGTTCTCTGGCTAGTGTGAAGCAGGAGCTCAGTCTGCATAGTCAGAATTATCTCTTCTGGCCTTAGAATCTGGGAATAGTTCCCCTATGAAAAATGTCTCATTCTAGATCTGTGGCTGAAATTTTCCTTGTGCTGGCTCTCCCCATTTCCTGCATTTCTTTGCTGATTTTTTTCATCTTTCCTCTTATTCCAACATTTCTCCTAAAATAGCTTCTACATTATATTGTATTTATAGATAGTGCACGTACCTAGCTTTGCATGACAATGGAGAGAGACTGTGGCACTTGATGTACTATGAGATCTCAGTTAGTAGAACCTTTGTTATGTTATAAAGACAATAATTGGTTGGCGCATTACAAAGCCAGTTTCTCCTGACTTTAACATCCGTGTTTTCACATAAAAAGCTATGAATGGGATGCAGCCACCCACTTGATTAGCCTCATTAACATGGGTCCTACAATTGACAGGTACTTCTTCTGCTGTTACATGTATATATCTTGGTTTCTGTTATTTCCACTCCAAGTTCAGCTGATGAAGTGGATTTTACCCGTGAAAGCTGATGATTCTATATATTTTTGCTAATCTCGAAGGCTAGGTCTACACTGCAACGCTATTTCGGGATACCGGAGTATCCCGAAATAGCTATCCCACATCTTAACAGCAAGCCCGTTACTTCAGGCTCGCTATTCCGACCTCCTTGTAAACCTCATTCCACAAGTAGTAAGGGACATTTCGGAATAGCGAAATTTAAATAAGCTATTTCAAAATACAATCCTGGTTAGATCAGGGGTTTCAGTGTTGGCTCGCGGGCCTGCCCAGGTAAGCCAGAGAGTGAGATGCTTAGTTTATCTAAGCGTCCATAGGAGGGGAGCCTTGCGGCTCTCATTGGCTGTGGTTCCAGCCAAGGGGAGCTGCGGGAAGTGGCGTGGGCCCAGCCACCACTTCCCGCAGCTGCCATTGGCTGGAAACGGTGAACCGCAGCCAATGGGAGCTGGGAGTCTCCGTGTGCACACTTAGATAAACAAAGCATCTCACGGCCCACCAGCGGCTTACCCAGGTGGGCCCATGACCCAACTTTGACACCCTCTTTGGTTTAGATGATGGGTTTGATGGCCAGCTATGTCTTACCTTGCTCCCTGAGTTTGCGTTGTCAGAGGCAGACTGGGTAGCATCCAGGTGCTGAATTCCCAGCCTTAGATTTGTGGGTACAACACATCAGAGACATGAAACTCTGGATGCCGGAGCAATTTGCAGATGGAAAACCCGGACTGCCCAATCCAAGGTTAGCACTGAATCTGCAGCTCTGGGCCCCTTTCCTTGCAAAGCATCCCTCACCACGGCGGAGAGTCTCCAAGAGGTAGCTGCGTTAATCTGTATCTGCAAAAAGAACGAGGAGTCCTGTGGCGCTGTAGAGGCTCATTTGGGCATGAGCTTTCATGAGTAAAACCCGCTGCGTCAATTGACTTGGAGTGGAAGTGACAGAGGTAGTTTATCCTCAGCCACGCTGGCTCTGCCGCTCATAATTTTGGAAGCCTCTACCATGGCACCTGAAGGCTCACACCTCTCCTGTGAGAACAAAGCCAAGCCCTGTTGATCCTTTCTTGTCATCTAGGTCAGTGGTGCGCAACCTTTTTCCTGGCATGACCTCTGGGAAAATTTTGGTTGAGCAAAAAAAAAAAAAAAGCGTGGCCCCTTTAAATGCCACTCCGCTCACCTGCTGCTGCCCCGCTCCCCAACGCATGTATGCTGAGCTGGGAAAAAAATGGCATCCGGCCTGGCACTGTGACCCCCTCGGAAAACAGCCATGACCCCCTTCGGGGTCGCGACCCACGGGTTGCGCACCGCTGACCTAGGTACTTTTTTGGTTAGCTCACACTGCACTCAGAAATGGCTAAAACTCCCTAGGACAGCGGGTTTCAAACTTTTTTTCTCATGACCCAGTTAAAGAAAATTGTTGCTGCCTGGGACCCAATATAATGTGATGAGAGTGTGGGCTCCAGGGTGGGGCTGAGGGATGAGAGCTTTGGGGTGTAGGAGGGGGCTCCAGCTGGAGCAGGAGGGTCTTACCTTGAGCGGCTCCCAGTCAGCGGTGCAGCAGGGGTGCTCAGGCAGCTTCCTGCCTCTCCTGGCACCGCAGACCATGCTGCACCCCAGAAGCAGCCAGCAGCAGGTTCCCGCCAATGGGAGTGCGGAGCTAGTGCTCGGGGCAGGGGCAGAGCATGGAGCCCTGCCCTCTCCCCCAACACACTCACTTAGGAGCTGAGCCTGCTGCCGGCTGCTTCTGGGGCGCAGCACAGTCTGTGGTGCCAGGACAGGCAGGGAGCTGCCTTAGCACCCCCACTGGTTGCCCGATCCCCCTACAGCAAGGAGAGCCAGTGCCTGTTGGGTCATGACCCATAGTTTGAAAACCACTGCCCTACAGAATCTCTGGGTATTGCACATTAGCTGTAAAGATCTATGACCTCACCCTGCTTGGTCACACTGTCTTCTACTCCTCTCTAGCATTCCAGTACAGTACAATAGCACAGAAAGGCTGCATGGCCCAGTGGGTAGGGCACTAGCTCTCTTTCCATCTCTGCCAGGGTCTGGGAAAGTCTCTTTCCTGCTCTGGGCCTATGTTTCTCTCTTGTCTGTTTAGGTCTTGGAGATAGGAGCCATCTCGCTCTATGTATTTGTAGCGTGTCTAACACCGTCCACACCACCGTAAAACAAATAGAACACCATAGGTTTGCTTAAATGGGTTCCAGTATCTCCTAGACTTGTGAGACCCAATATCCTGTCCTTTAATGCTGTAAAGATATGTCAGCCAGCCTCCTGCTTAGGGCTGTAATAGTGTAGTTGATTAACCGATAAGCAATAGCTTATAGGTTAATGTTGTAGATTACATGCATTCCCCACCCCTCCCTACCAGTAAATTTTTTAGCAGGTTGGCCAGCAGCCTGTCTCAGTCCTGGCTTGCAATGGGTCCAGGACCTACCCCTGCTGTGGCACTGCATTTAAAGTGTATTAGGAGGTAGGCGGGCAGGTAGTCCGGCTCAGTTCCGGCTCATGCTGAGTCCAGGAGCTCAGCATCCCCCCTACCACCACCCCAGACAGGGGCTGCCACCCCTGTATCAGAGGCAACAGTGTGGGGCAACAGGCAGCCGGACTGCAAGGGGAGCTGGTTTTTAAATTGGCTCCCCTTGTGGACCAGCTCCTACCTGGCATCCTGCACTGCTGCCTCTGATACAGAGGCAGCAGCACGGAGTGGCAGGGGGCTACTCGGGATCTGGGCTGGATTGCGCTGGCAGCCGGCCCCGCCCCTGGGGACTATAGAATAGTCGAGCAATGGATAAGAATTCATGAGGTTACTGGACTATTCAATTAACCGGTTTTTAACATCCCTACTCCTGTTCTTCACACCTGGGAGGAATAAAGTCATGGGGGAATGGCTGCCATGCCAGGACAGAACATTTTCTTCCCTGCTGCACACCACTGTTAGATAGTTGTAGTTTGCCATGTTGTTTGGTTTTGTTTTTTAAATGGGGCTATTGTTCTTGGGTCTTTGGCAGCCACTTTTGTGAAACTAGCCAGTAATGTGTTTTTCACTGTGGTTTTCCTGCCCTCTCCCCCTCCTCCCGACCCCAGCTCGCTGCCACATTGAACAGCAATAGCCTCCAATCCCAACGGCCTGACACATCTCCATTTCATCATGGACGTTTCGTGGGAGTAAAACTGTCAGGCATTTCCACTTGGGTGAAGGTTCCACAGCACCAGCGCCCAAACGAAGCTATCGGGGGGGGGGGGAGGGGGGAGGAATTGTGATTCAGAGTCCAACTCCTGAAACTTCTTGGAATGGGGATGCTTTGTCTTTGTGTTCTCATAAGGACAGTTCTGACTTCTCCGTGTTGTAGTGGTTCTATCAGGAACGAAGACTCAGGAGAGAGTTCTGTACTTGACTTGCTCCGTGACCTCGGTCATGTACCTTGTCTGTTCCACATTTTTCCCAGCTATGAAATAGAGATACCACTATTTGTGCTAATGCTTTGAGAGTCTGAGAGAAAAGGGGCTACACTTAAAAACCAAAAACAATCCCCACTTCTTATATCCCCTCTGTGCCCAACATTTCATTAGAAAGTGCTAGCAATCTTTGGTGTGTGACATGTAAATAGTACAGTGGTAGGTGCATTAGAGATACCTAAAATAGATGTAGATAGAGAGGTGGTATTCTCCTAGTCTGTGATTTAAAGAGATGACTATGGCCTTTTAGTGTAAAATACTACCTAATGGGGAAAAATCCTCCTGGGTCGGAAGAATTTCTTTGTTGTGTACATAACTGCCCATTTAGAAAAGAACAAAGACACAAGTATTGCCCACAAAAGCAAACCTATTTGCTCTTCCATAGCTGTAGCCATTTCAAAGTTCTAAAATTTCAGCCTGAGAAGACAGATAGTCTGTCCTGATGGGCAAACTTGTTAGGATGAGGACTGGTTGACCTTTTTTCAGCATTTTTAAAGGGATTTCAATAACATTCTTTCACAAAAAATATTTTTACATGACTTTTTTTGTCATTTTTGACAACTTTTTTCATTGTTTTTAAGTTAGGCGAAAAAATCCACTCACTGCCATTTTTTTTTACTCTGTTTTTAACCAAGGAGAAAAAAATTTCAGAAGGTGGATTTACTTCCACAATTTGAAACAAAATGTAACAGATTTATTAGGGCGTAAGCTTTCATGGGTAAAACGTGGAGTAGGATTTTCCCCCACAACATGAAATATGTTCAGAATACAAGCTACTGACCAGAAACGTTTTGTTCAAATCCAGAAATAACTCAGGAATAATTCCAAATGAAGCAAAAAATGTCCCCTTTCTTTGCCCCCATGCCCTGAAAGGGCCATGAAATGTGATTATGTTTGTTTAGATCAACCCTGTTTTGGATACAGACTGGACTGTTCCAAAGCTACCCCCCGGATGTGAATTGAGGTCCTGATTGGTGCTGGGGTTTTTTAAAGACATGCTACAGCTCAAACAGACATTATGGGCTTCATGCAGGTATCCTGGAACCAAGTTTCCCATGGTCCATGTTATACAGGTGGTCAGATGGTGATCATATTAGTCACTTCTGACCTTGAAACCTGTGAGCCTCTGAAAGTGTGTTGAGTGCATCATTGTAAGAATATGGAGAATACAGCTTATGTGCTGCTCCCAGTCCGTCAGTGTAAGTGTAGATGTCCTTGCAGCATTTTTTTGCATTGGGCTTTCTTTTTAATTTGTCCATTCCCCTGCACCTCCTGCTTCATTTTACCAGTGAGTGCCAACCAATGTTCCTTCTAATTTTTCCATCCATGGGCGGAATAAATTTTGTTTTGTGCTCCAAGGAATGTGTGGATGTGCACCACAAGTAGAAACTAGGGATGTCATCGTGTAGATGACTACACGATTAATGGATACTCCTGGGCTTATTGGTTAATCTTGTCAACTACACACATTTCTTCCCCCCTTACCTTGCTGCCTCTGCTGGCTCCCCACAAGCACTGGATCCACCTGCTCTCTCACCTCATGCTGCTGCCTCTGATAGAGGCAGCAGTGCCCAGGATGAGGGGGTAGGCTGGAGCGAATATGTATCCTTGAAAGCTAGCTCCCTGCTCATATGAGCTCCCGTGGACCTGCCTCTCCTCCCCACCCCTGCTGCTGCCTCTATCAGAGGCAGCAGTGCAAGAAGCCAGGGGAGCAAGGGAAACTGCCATGAAGCAGCCTGTCTGGGGGGGAGGGGCAGCAGCTCTTGTAAATGGAGGAGCCTGAGCTCCCCGTGGACAGAGCCTGCTCCACCTCCCACGGAGCAGCTTCCATCTGCGGGGAACCTGGGCCTGCCGCAGACAGAGGCTGCTCCGCGGCAGCACCCCCGGTCTGCGAGGAGTTTGGACCCCTCCCGGACAGGGGCTGCTGCCACTCCGTGCTGCTGACAGAGAGGCAGCAGCGCCATGTGGCAGGGAGCTCCCTGGGCGTGGGGCTGGGAGCGCACTGGCTGCTGGCCACGCCCCTGGGCACTATCTATCAGTCATGCAACCACTAAGATTTCCTGCCGTTACACGACTATTCAGTTACACGATCGCTAATCTCTCTCGTAGAAACACTGGCTGACAGCTGTGGGCACTCTGCTAATCAGCTGGGCGGCTTTTGAATCTCTCCTGGGGGGCCGCCCAAGCCCCCAGCTCACAGGGCAACATAGTGACTGCCAACCACCCCACCAATCTGCTCTCCAATGCAAATATTTTTGCGCAGGCCTTCCTATTCCATGCTCACCACCCACTGCGGCTGGCGGGTGTGTGCGTGCTGGAAGATGCCCGGCCTGCATGTCCACTTGGGTAGCACTGATCAGCAGCGCTGGGCGGATCCTTCAGCAGCCCCTCCGGGCAGAGAGAGGCCATGTGCTGTTGTGTTGCAGGCGCCGGGGAGGAAAGGTGTCAAGATGACGAGGAGACGACAGAAGCGAGACACGCAAGCAGGAGGAAGGAGAGAGGAAATGTTTTGGGGAGGGGTGCTGAGGGTGCTCTGGAAAAGAAGCTTCTTCAAGCGTGGCAGGATCATGGGCTTTCCGAACGGAACTGGCTCCCGCTCACTCTGCTGTCGCTCTGCATTGTTGCCGGTTCGCTTGGTGACTGTTATCAACCCAAATGCTCTTCCCCTTTATTTTAGACAGATGCTGCCCTGTTGTATGACGCCGTTCACATCGTCTCCGTGTGCTACCAGCGAGCCCCGCAGATGACTGTTAACTCCCTGCAGTGCCATCGGCATAAAGCCTGGAGGTTCGGGGGCCGCTTCATGAATTTTATCAAAGAGGTAAACTTGTGGAGGTGGATGGGTGCAAGGAGCCAAGGGGGACCCAATAGGCTGCACTTGAAAGTAAATGCCAAGATAGAATAGACAGTGCAGCTTTGATCTGATAAAGACCAGTATCCAGAGGTGCAAGATAACTGGGCTAAACTGACTCCTGGTGAAACACCACTGCCTTTGGTGGAAAAGAACAGAGCTAAACCTGACCACTTAGGTTGGCCTAGTGCAGGGGTTTTCAAACTATGGGTCGTGACCCAGTACCGGGTGATGGAATGTTGGGCTCTGGGTCTCACTGCTGCGGGGGAATCAGGAAACCTGTGGGAGTGCTAAGGCAGCTCCCTGCCTGTCCTGGCACCACAGACTGTGCTGTGCCCCAGAAGCAGCTGGCAGCAGGCCTGGCTCCTAGGTGGGGAGGAGTGGGAGAGAGCGCACAGGGCTCCATGCACTGCCCCTGCCCCCTACCACTAGCTCCACACTCCCGTTGGCTGGGAACCTGCTGCTGGCTGCTTCTAGGGTGCAGCACAGTCTGCGGTGCCAGGAGAGGCAGGAAGCTGTCTGAATGCCCACCCCCCTTGCTGCACAGCTGACCGGGAGCCTTTCCTACCCCAGCCCTGAGCCCCTACCCCAAAGCTGGAGCCCCCTCCCGCACCCTAAAGCTGAGTCCTGGTGTGGATTGTACAAGTGCATTTGTTAAGCTATGAGCTGACAGTGTAAATCATCATGAGTTACAATCCTTGTTAAATGGTTATAGGTGGATGATAGTCACCTCCGTGCATCAGGCTTGCATGAGGCTTGGGTCCCACTTACGCAAATAGTTTCAGGGTGGTCACAGCAAGAGGCCAGAAAGGAGCTAAGGTCTGCGGTGCTGTGACTGATGCACCCCTGTGTCTGCGTCCGGCCGCTCTCATTACAAGGCGGCTTCCCAGCAGAGCAAGAGCTGTTTGCCCTTTACAGGAAGGTTGGCATGGTGTCCCCAAAAAGCACTCGACAGAGGTCTGGTGGCAAAACTGGCAGCCTCTTGTCTCTGCCCATATGCTGAGTGCTCCGGTTGAACAGAGCAGTGGCTTGAGGAGGGTGGGAGTCCGGGAGTGAAGTGAGAACTTTGTTTCCTCTGTTCGGTGTAATTAGAAATTCCCTGGGTTCAGCCCATGCGACTGTGCGCGTGCAGCTGGCTTACGTGTGCACACAGCAGTGGAAGACGGGTGGGTGCGAGCAGCAAGCTTCCCGAATCGCAGCACCGCGGGGAGGCTGGAAGGAGGCAGGGCCAGGAGCACACCTGGGAGAACAGCCATGCACGGCCGGTTCCAGGAAGCTGCTTTCTTACCTCCCCCTCTGCTTACTCGCTGTGTTTCTGCTCCCCCCACGGTAACCCGGCTCCCCTCCCAGGAAGATGATCCCAGCCTGAAAGGTGGGCAAGGGGTGAGCCATAGTTCCCGGCACAAAGGGCATGTTGGGCAGGGGGGAGGACGAGGGTATGGGCCTGCCAGTAGATGGATGCGAGCACTTGTTGGGATTGCATTGGGATTAAGGGCTGGATTCTCCTTTCCACGAAGGCCCTGTCACACTGTTCTACCTGTGCCTGTTAACATGGGAGCCGTGGGAACGGGTCTCTCTCTTCTTCCCAGGCTTTGCAATGGTTGAACTAACATCTTGATTCTATGGCAGAAAGCCAATTAAGATTGTGATTTATTGTCATTTCTTATTGGTATCATGGTAGCGCCTACAGGCCCATCAGGCTACGTCTACACTGCAATGGTAGTTTGGGAGTCCGGAATATCCCGAAATAGCTATCCCGCGTCTTCACAGCAAGCCCGTTATTTCAGGCTCGCTATTCCAGCCTCCCTCATTCCGTGAGGAGAAAGGGACGTTTCAGAATAGCGGGTCCTTTTGAAATGTGGCGCTGTGTAGACAGCGCCAAATGATGAAATAAGCTATTTTGAAATAAGATGGAAACGTAGCTCAAACAGCGTATCTCATTTCGACCTATGGTGCAGTGTAGATGCACCCTCAAAGTCCCCTGGTACTAGGGCCTGTCCCCACCCATAGAGGGAGAAAGTCCCTGCTCTGAAGAGTTTACAGCTTAAATGGACAAGAGAGACCAAGGGCAGGAAAATGGAAAGGTTACCCCCATTTTACAGGAACATTGAACTGCCAGTTTGCAGGCTCTGAAAAATCTACTCTTCTCTGTCTCTCAGTTTGTTCCCTTCTGCAAGTCCCGGCCCCTGCCGGCCGCCAGAAGATGTTTAATAATTGGATTGGCCGCCTTCTTTTGTAAATTACGTGGAGTCCTCCACTCCAGTGGCTGCCTGTTATTCCTCTCCCTGGCCCTCAAGTTACAAAGATAAGCTTCCTCCGTGGAAGCCAAAACCCATCATAACTGTGCTCTGGGGAGGACCAAACAGGAAACGTGGGGGATGTCCCACTGTTGAAACCAGGCCCTTTTGCCCCGTGTTCCTCACGTAGAGGATTTGTTCGTGCCACACCAGATAACGCACACGAAAGCCTTGTCTTCAGTAGGACTTTTCAGAGCTGTGATTCCCCAGGGGGCGGAACCTGGCTTGTTATCCCTTGTCAAGGGCATCCCGTCCTGCCACCCTGAGCATGTCTAGGGCAGGAGTGGGGCCCAGAGTTCCCTCTAAGATTTCCCATCCATGAGCAGAGTGAGTTTTGTCTTGTGCACCGACATTGACGTCAAGGTGCATGACCCTGCGGTAGAGGATTCAGGGCAGGGGGTGGGAGCAATGGGGGGGGGGCTCAGGCCAGGGGGTTTAGGATTCAGAGCAGGGGGAGCTCAGGATGGGGGGCTGAGAGGTCAGGGAGGTGGCAGCTCCTCACTGCGGGGGAGGCTGGAACTGGGCTGCCCATTCCTCGGGTGGTTCCTTGAGGAGGCCGGACCCAGAATTTGGCTTCCTGGCCCCTCAGGAAGCTGCTCGCTGTGGGGGGAAGTGGACCTGGGCTGCCCAACCCTTGGCCAGCCAGCCGCTCTTTATGGGAGGCAGGGCTGAGGCTGGGCTGCCCATCTCCCTCAACAGGTGGGCGAGTGGGGAGCTGCACTGCCCAGCGCTCCCAGCTGCCTGGCTGGCAGCTCCTGAGGTAAAGGGCCCAGGGCTGCTGGCTGGCAGCTGCCCACCTGTCCGGTGCTGCCACTGAGAGCTAGGGGGATAGGTTTGGGGGCAACGTCGCAGCTCTGGCCTCGGTTGCCAGAGCTGCAGCTGCCACCTGCCACGTGGCTCCGGGCCCGGCCGTGGCCACCAGAGCAGCCGCTGCCTGCCATGCGGCCCTGCCAGCCAGGCCATTGCGTCCCGCCTGCCGTAGCTGGACCCGGGGCTGGTGAGGCTGCCCCACTGGGACAGCCTCACTGGGCCCCAGCTCCAGCCACAGCAAATAGGGGCAGAGCAGCCTCCCGCCACCACGCAGCTTCACCAGAGCCCACCAGGCCGCCACCACCACCATTCACCTGCCGGTGTAGCAGGAACGTGAGAGGTGGTGAGGGCTGCTGCGCGGCTTTGCAGGCAAGATGGGCGGGCCTAACATGTTCGGTGCATGGCTGCGCAGGCACGCAGCTTGGAGGGATCCTCTTTTCGGGTCGGGCACTGCTGACCCACAGGAAAAACAGACCGAGGGCTGCTCAAAAGTGAGAAGCAAACAAAGCAAAACAAAAAAACCCCCACTGCATTCCCCTCTCACATTCGGGGGGGCTTCAGGCTAATCGACTTTGTGGGTCAGGCTTGGGGGGTGGATTCTGGGTGGGAGGGAAGATGCAGGAGTGGATTGGGGGTTGGTGGGCCTGGGTGGGTGCAGGAGTGGATTGGGGGGTCAGTGGGCCTGGGAGGGTGCAGGAGCGGAGGAGGGGTGCAGGGGCTGGGCAGGAGGGTGGCTGCAAAGCTGGCGCGCCAGCTCTCCAGTTCTGGGAAGGGAGCCCCAAGAATCAGGAGCCGGATCCTGGCAAGCCAAGGGCCAGATTTGGCCCCTGGGTGGTAGGTTCCCCCAGGAGCCAGATCCTGGCAAGTCAAGGGCCAGATCTGGCCCCTGGGTGGTAGGTTCCCCACCCCCAGTCTAGGGGCTGGTTTGGACTCCTTCCTGTGCAGCATCAGCTGAACAGGTCTTGGGGATGAGACTGGGCAATTCGGCACCCTGCTGAATGATCTGAGGAAGCCGGGCGGGTCGCCTCAATGGCTAGCCAAAGCCTGCTCAAGAGGCTCATAGGGGAGCAGCAAGCCAGGGCCGGCAGAAGGAGGTCAGGCACATATTCCCCAGGCTCCTCCCCAGCACAGGGCACCCCCTAAGCCAGCAGCAGCCAATACAAGTTGGCTTCAGAACAAGCAGAGGGCACCAAATCCCGGTCTGCCCCCAGGCGGAAGCGGCCGAGCTGACCCTGCCCTCTGCCTGTTTGTTTTGGAAATGAGGATGCAAAGGTGAGACAGACCCTGCTGGGTGACAGGCACGGGCCATGTCAAGAGGGAAACGGCCGGGGTACAGCAGACCAGGGATGGAGGGGGAGCGCTGTGGGAGAACACAGCCTGTGGCCACTAGGGAAAGGAGGGGAGCTGTCACTGGCTCCTGCTGCCTGTGCGCCATTTCCTTCGCGCCATTGCATGAGTGCAGCACCCCCCAGCTCTCCCGACTGCCTGCAGTGGGCGAAGGGGGAGAGCGAGCGCCCCGGCGAGGAAGTGAAGCGCTCACTGCACAGCTGTGTTCGTTTCTGACTCAGGTCATCAAACATGGTGCGTGCACCCCAGGGCCCAGAGAACTCCCCAGCTGTCGCTCCCACCTGCCTGCTTAACTTCATGCATGGAGTCAGCCATCCCCCCAGGCTCCTCCCCAGCACAGGGCGAGAGAGGAGTTAACTAGGTGTGTCCTGGGGGAGAGTGCACAGGGGGACTTGGGAACCAACCCAGTCCTCCCCCACCCCAGCTTGTGCTAACTTTAGCATCGGGGGATATTTCTGGCTCATGCGCCCCAGGGAGATCCTCTTGTTAGGGAAGAGCATGCTGCCCCAGCCCTCTGAGAGCGAAGTGAGTCCGAGCAGGGCTAAGGAGGGACAGCTGCCCAGTAAAGCATGCTAGCAGTCTGGCATTTCAGAAAGGGAACAGCGAAATACCAGCCTATAGTTCAGTGCCTGCCAAGCTCCCTTCATTTAGTGTGTAGGGGAGGAGGGCATCGGGGCGTCCTGCATTCAGGGAAAATGTCACAAGCCGCAGCAGAATTGCCCCGCCCAGTGTCCCAGACAACACATGTAATCCCACTTGGCCTACAGGAGCAGCTGTCCTTCAAAGCTCTCTCGCCTCGGAAGCCGGGGAGGTTAATTTCCAGGCCGTGGTTCATGAAAACCCCAGACGAGTCATGCAGAGACAGAAAGGCAGTAACAACACCAATCTCCCTTCCCCCCGTGCTGCACCATCCTCTGCCCCAGAAGGGGGCTGCATTTCAAGAGAGCCGAATGCCCGGGAGGCCAGTCCAAAACCTGACACGTGGACTTATGTATGTGGCCAACTAGGGGCGGGTTTCGGAAACGGGGCCTGGAAGTTCAGTGACTGACCTTTCCAGTCCACAGAATCCAAAAAAGATTTATTGGAGCATAAGCTTTCGTGGGCAAAGACCCACTTCGTCAGATGCATCTGCCCACGAAAGCTTATGCTCCAATACATCTGTTAGTTTATAAGGTGCCACAGGACTCCTCGCCGCTTTTGCAGATTCAGACTAACACGGCTACCCCTCTGATACTAGAATCCAAAAGGTTTGTTCCTGTTCATTTCTTTGCAAGAAAAAACAAGCCATTTCTGGCAAGAAGGGGCGGGTTTTGTTTATGCTGGGTTTGGTGATGGGGTTATTTAATGATCCCTTTGGCCAATGGTGGTGGAATTATTTTGGGGTCAGGCCTGTTGAGATTGGGTTGCAAACTCTCCTGAACTGGACCAGCTGGACTCCACTGTGGCATCTGGTCCATCCAGTCTGGGAAGGTTGGCAGTCCTCATCGCCTCAGGCTGGAGTCACAGCTGGGAGTAGCTGCAGAGCCTTGGGCTGGCGGCAGGATCCCAGGGCTGGTAGGGGCAGTGGGCAGCAGGACCTGGAGGGCCAGCAGTGCCCATGGGGCTGGCAAGTGACAGGACCCTGAGGGCCAGCAGGACCCCAAGGAGCTGGCAAAGCACCTGGGTATGGCAGGATCCCATGGGGGCCACCTGAAGGTGGGGACCTGAGGTTGGAAGAACCAGACTAACAGAGCACGGGGAAGCCGGGTGCAAAATAGGGATGTTTACGGGTAACCGGTTAACCAACTACCCAGTAAGCATCACCCTTAATGGCTCTCCTCCACCTGCCCCCATTTAATCAGTTAACCAGTTAAATTTAATACTTAACTGGTTAACTAATTAAATGTCAGGCATTAGGAGGTTGAGCGTCACAACCCCCAACTCCTTGGGAGCATTTGGCCCTTGGCCACTTTTGCTGTACTTGAGTTATTAAAGCCTCAACCCTGCATACCAGCACACACCTAAAAGTGCTTACGAGAGTATTGCATGTTCCAATTTGGCAAAGAGAAATAAGCTCTATTGGTACAAAGCAACTTATATTAATATAGCACTTTTACCAGCACAACTATGTCAGTGAAACTTTGCGGCACCGCTAAAACTTTTGACATGTACACCAGGCCTAAGTGACCACTCCAGGGTGGACATTAGACCTCCTGGCTCTCAGTCTTGTGCTCAGTCTGTTTGAATATGTCTCTCTCTGAGGCCACATCTCCGCTTACCGGAGGACCAACACTCTGGTGATCGATCCTTCAGGGTTCGATTTAGTGGGTCTAGTGGAGACCCGCTAGATCAAATGCTGAGGGCACCCCCATCGATGCCGGAACTCCTACTCCTCATGAGGAGTAAGTGAAGTCCATAGGAGAATTTCTCCCGTTGATTTTCTGCTGTGGGGACAGTGCTGAAGCCCGGTTTAAGGTACATCGGCTCCAGCTACATTACTTGGATAGCTGTAATTGCATACCTTAAGCCGACCTTCGGCTGTGGAGTGGGCCTGGCCTGAGATTTGCTGATGGTAGCACCAGCCAAATGCACCAGTTGGGGTGTGGGGAGGGAGGGAGTGCTGCAACCCCCCCAGGTTTCGCACTAGGGATATAAAATGCCTTTTTGGCACTTAGAAGACCACTGCAATTCACAAGGCCTGATTGATGTGCCAAGGTGCCTGCACAATGGTAGGGGAGAGATGGGTACCAAAGACTGAGATTCACAAAGGCCAGCAGGCTAAGCAGGGAGCCGCCTAAGCCAGCCAGTTCTGCTTCTGCTTCTCAGCCGGGAGGCCTCTTTGGAGTTAGGGTTCCTTTGCCGTTTTAGCATGACGTGTGGGGAGAAAAGGGCAGTGACCTCCTTCATGACATTCAGCCCTGCATTTAGGGCACTCACCTGGGAGGTCGGAGACCCCAATCAAGTCCCCCACCTGAAGGGGGAAAAGACTTGAGCCAGGATCCAAATGTTTACACATTGGACAAGTTTTCACCTCTTTGTGCTTCGCTTTTCCCCCATCTGAAAAAAACAGAAGTGAAAACACAGGGTACTTTTCAAGCCCAAAGCACCTTGCAAAGGGCAAGTAAACAGTCAGCACACGGAGGCGGGTGAGGGAGTAATAATTTATGCAATAGAGTGGCATTGTCCAAGGCTGAAAGGCACCCCCTCAACCTTGTCAGTGCACGGCACAAAGACACAAGCAGAAACACAGCCCGTTTTTCACAGAGCAAGCGTGCCGGGGAACCCTCCTGAGATAGATGTGGTGCCCAAACGGTGCAAATGTAAAGCAGGGCAAGGACTAGAACAGAATTTATGTCATGCGCCAGCCCGTGCTGCAGCATGAGCAGCAATGGAGGTGATTATTAATTAATCATGCTCCTCGGTGAGAGGGGATCGGTGTGAGGAGTAATTAAAACGAAGCGCTGGATGGCCCGTTGCAAACGATGATTTACGATGCCGAGTAACTGGTGTGCTGCCCTCTCTCCTCTCCGCAGGCCCAATGGGAAGGATTAACTGGGCGTATTGTCTTCAACAAAACCAGCGGGCTCAGGACAGATTTCGACTTGGACATCATCAGCCTCAAAGAAGATGGTCTTGAAAAGGTCAGTGAGGTTTGTCCTTCCAGCTAGCTAAGGAGTTTAGGAAACCTTCAGGAGACCCACTCAGGGCCCCTGGAAAGTGATGCATCTGCCCCATAGCACCCCGATTTGCCTCTCTGTTCGAAGTAAGGATATTTTCTGCTTGGAAGTGCTCTGCTCCTCTTCCCTGAATAGGCCATGGATGCTCCTTCGCCTACTTGAACCCGCAGCCCTCCGCCCAAGTGGTCCCAGTTAGTTGCCGTGTAGGATTGTTGTGGTAACACGCATGGGGAATGGCGGAGTGGCAGAAGCAGAAGCAACTTCCTGAATCACCGGGGACGGAGGGCGGGGTTGGTTTGTTGGTTTGTTTGTTTTCCATGCCAATGAAGGGCGGGGAAGAAGCCCAACTCAAGGACTGCCTGCATGCCACAGTTGGTTTATGAAGTGTCCTTTGTTGCCCTTGAGGTGACAGTAGCTCTTTGAAGCCCCTTCCTGCTTGAAAATAGCCTAAGGTCTGGAAATATCCCCAGTTTGTTACAGCCCCTGACTGGATCTCCTGCAGCCTGACTTTGGGAGGGGATGAGAATGTATGCTCTTTGTTCTTTGGCGGGTTGGCATTTGATCTCCGAGGAAGGGTACAAAACCAAACACACAAAAATCCCTCAATTTAGTTTCCTAGCCTGCTTGGAAATTTCCCATTTGGACGTTGAGTGCAGGCAACAGCAGTCGTGCTGCTGGGGAGGCAAGGTAGCAGCGCACACACGACCCTGTCGAATCCTAATTAGCACAGATCGCTGCTGGAGACAGCGCTGTGATGCCACTGAAGTGCAGGTCTGATTCTCAGGTGCACCTGGGGATTTCATTCCCGTTTCGTGGACCGCGTAGAAAGACAAAGACTGCTCAGAGTACCAAAAGTTCTGCAGCACCGTTTTCAAGGGGAGATTCGTTCGTTTAGCAGAGAGCACAGTTGCCTGGATAGAACAAAGATCTGCACCATAGGCAGTGCATACCTACAGTCACCCGTTCACATGTGCGGTGCTCAAAGCAGGTTGTAGATACACACCGCAGGCTCCGGGAACAGGCTATCCACGGTTAGAAAGCCATCGAGCTTAGGGACGGGAGAAACCTGGGGGGCTGATTCTATCCTGCTTTCCCTCTTATGAGGTCGCTGACACTTTGCAAAGTGGGTTGCTAGGATCGGTGGGTAACATCCTGCTGCCTGTGCCAATCGACTGCTTATCAGTAATGATACCGGGTAAGTAATAAGAATAGAACAGAAGAACGGCCATATTGAATCAGACCAAAGGTCAATCTAGCCCGGATTCCTGTTTTCCAAGAGTGGCCAATGCCAGGTGCCCCAGTGGGAATGAACAGAGCAGGTTATCATCAAATGATCCCTCCCCTGTCACCCATTGACAAACAGAGGCTACGGGCACCATTCCTGCCCATCCTGGCTAATAGGACCTATCCTCCATGAATTTGTTCTTTTTTGAACCCTGTCACAGCCTTGGATGTCACAACGTCCTCTGGCAAGGAGTTCCACAGGTTGACTGTGCATCGTGTGAAGAAATACTTCCTTTTGTATGTTTTACACCTGCTACCTATTAATTTCATTTGGTGACCGTTAGTTCTTATGTTCTGGGAAGGAATAAATAGGTAAAAATGGCAGACATTTTGGATTTCATGTGAATCTGAATCTTAAAGTACTGCCAAAATACCTATCAGTTAATGTAATACTCCTCAGTTGTATGCGAGAATTGCTGACCCAAATGGTATTTATTACTACCATGTGTCACATAATGCTCTCAGGAAACCGCCAAACCCTGATGCATAGTCCTCAAAGATGTTCAGGTTTAATGTTTAATCTCCATCTTGTCAAGAGATTTTGTAGCTCTCTGCTTTTTTTTTTAAAGCTTTTTGTCAACTCGAGAGAGGTTTTAAAGTATCGATGTCAAATCTCAGAGGACTCTAAGTTTCTGTTAATAGCTAATCTGAAATAATGAAATGCCCAACGGAGTGAATCCCAGTATGTACTTTGCATTATGTACAATAGCTTATATTTGTTGAGCTTTAGGATTCTGTTTCTGATCCTGCTACCTCCTGGATGTACGGAGGATTAAAGCAGTATTACCCAAACATAATTTCAGGTAGTTTAACTATCTGACTTGCACAGTTCTCTTAATGGAATATCAGCATCTTTTTCTTTAATTTTTAAATTGATTAATGCAGACTTGAGTTCCGTGTATTTCATTTTCCTTAAAGGAAACGTAGCAAGGGATTCTTAGCCCGGTAGGTAGCATTGCCAAAGGCTCTTTGTTATTGCTTTTCTCCCCCATAACAATAATAACCGTCTGACGTTTTAACTGCCATGTGATTGGAAGGAGGGAGGGAGGAGTGTCTGGCTTCGGTGAAATATTTAGTGGCTCTCACAAAGTTCACAGAGACTATTTTAAAATTTATACTGTTCTTGCCAAACAGCATTCATTGTTTCAAAACCCGTTTCTGTGGAGGTAGTAAAACCAGTGGTTGCTGGGGAGATTGAATTATTAAAAAAAAAAAATAGAAAAAGGAAAGGAAAAACAATCAAAGACATAAAAAAACATAAATAAATAAATAATGAGGCGTTCCTGGCCTTCCAGTGGGATTGGTCCATGGGCTTTCTGTTTTCAAGTTTCCATCGCTCATGGGGCCTCGTCAGGCCCACGGATGGGGAAGGGGAACAGCCAGTTGCCCCAGGGCCTGGCTATTCAAAAGGGGCCCCGGGGCTCTCGGCTGCTGTGGCGGGGCTCGAAGCCCCGGGCCCTTTAAATCGTTTGCTCTGTGTGACTCTGAGGGTTAGGGAGAAAAGGTGCCACGCTCCGGGCGGCAAGGAAGGCTGACAGCTCCTGGCCACGCCCCTGCTGCCAGAAGCCCCGCCCCTTCCGGGAGCACAGAGCTGCCCCTCCCCCCTCTTTGCCCAGGGTCCAGTGGAGGCTCTCTGCTCCCCTGGGCCTTGTAGATGGATTGACCTGTGTACTCTGCTGTTCCTATTTGCTTGTGTCTGTTGTCTATTTGGGTATATCTACACTCTCTCGTTAATTCGAGCTAGGTAGGCAAATCAGGCAACCGGAGTTGCAAATGAAGTCCGGGATTTAAATATCCCGGGCTTTATTTGCATGTTCCCGTCCAGCCGCCATTTTTAAATCCTCCTTAGTTCGAACGAAATGCCCGCAGCTACACGCGGCAGTTTAAAGTTAATCCGAACTAAGTCCTTAGTTCGGATTAACTGTTACTCCTCGTGGAATGAGGTGTAACAGTTAATCCGAACTAAGGATTTAACGAGCTAGTGTAGACATACTCTTTGAGGGCATATCAGCCCTCAAAGGGGCACCATGGGACAACCGGCCACAAGGTATGAATATGCTATGTCAATCGGCATTCTTGAGATCTGGGGAGAGTGCCGAGGAGCAATTAGACTAGAGCAACATGAGGGGCCTGGTGCAAATGTACACACCACAGTGGCTTCGCTGGAGCGGCCCTCTTCTACGCCAGCTAGCCCCAGGGGCTGAACTCATTGGCATGGCTACAACCAGGCCTTTCCTCTCCCAGAGCTCCAACTTGCCTGGTGGTAAATGGCTGATCCCGCTGTCCCACAGGGCAGTCATTAGCACTGGGCGAGTGGTGTGAGGTGTCTGTATGAAAGACTCTATAGAAGACCAAGCTCAGGAGGCAGTGTGGGAAAGAGGATTGGTCCCTGTCTCTCACTTGGTGTTTCTAGAGTGCCTAGGTCAACCCGGCTGCTACACGCCACTGGAATATAAATATTAACACTGTGAATAGGTCATTACCGAGCTATATCTGTGCTGGTGGAGGACAGTGCGTTCATATGTTGAACATAGCACTTCTCTGAAAGTTTCCCTTCAGTAGGTCTCTTGGCCCTATTGTTTTCACATTTGCAGCTATGCTGTTCACAGGCTTTTAACCGCAGTAAAATATAGATGGTGGCTGAGTATAATAAGGGAGCTGAATTGTGACACCCCATGCAGCCCCTATTCCTGCAGCTGGAGGGCAGACGGGCTGGCTGTGTGTGTTTGTATTCATATAATCTGATCAAATATTGGTGGACAAGAAGCAACGGGCTGAAATTGAAGCAAGGGAGGTTTAGGTTGGGCATTAGGAAAAACTTCCTCTCAGGGTGGTTAAGCCCTGGAATAAATTGCCTAGGAGGGTTGTGGAATCTCCATCACTGGAGTTTTTTAAGAGCAGATTAGACACACTCCTGTCAGGGATGATCTGGGTGGTGCTTGGTCCTGCCGGGAGTGCAGGAGAGTGGACTTGATGACCTTTCTAGGTCCCTTCCATTTCTAGTATTCTATGATTGGTGATGATGCTGTACCAGTTGCTTACCTTGTGAAAATCCTCCTAGGTCCCCTGGTTTTAACGAGACCGTGACCCTCTATCTCTCAGCAGAGGAGAACTTCTAAAATTAACACTTGGTTGCTATTGGTGACACTTTATAAAAGATTCAATTAAGTTTCTAGAGAGGAACATAGAAATTCCCAGACTGGGTCAGACGCATGGTCCACGTAGTCCAGGATACTGTCTTGGACACTGGCCAGCACCAGCTGCATCAGGAGTAGGTGTAAGAACCCTCCAATGGGCAATTTTAAGGTAATCTTCCCCCATTAGAAGTGGATCCTGTGTGTTCCTGGCTGTTGGTTTTGTGTCTGGCTCATATTCATTCCCAGGGTTACTGGTTTTAAAGTGGGGGCAAAATGGAGCTAAATTAAATGCAGGCGGGCTTGATCTAGGAATGTTAAATTGTGAGTCATTGACTAATCAAATAGACAATGCATTTTGCATCAACTATTCGATTAGTTGATAGGGCACCTCCGTCTTTGAAGTGTAACAACAGCTCTAGGGCTGTTGCTATAATTCAAAGGCGAAAGCGCCACGTGGTGACCCAGGGCTCCATGTGGCGCTGCCGCTTTGAAACACCGCGGGGAACCTGGCGTCAGGCTCCTCATGGCATTTCAAAGCAGCAGCACCCCCTGGAGCCTGGGATCAGCTGGGGACTCCCCCACTGACCCCTGGCTCCATGTGGCGCTGCCGTTTTGAAACGCCACATGCAGCCCGGGGACACCGCAGCTGGCTCCGGGCTGCACACAGCTTTTCGAAGCAGCAGCGTCACGTGGAGGCTGGAGTCTGGCCCCAGGTTCCACTCAGCGCGGCCACTTTGAAGTATCCCTTCCTCTCTTCCCCTCCCCCACTTGCTGCCTCTTTCTGATAGAGGCAGCAAGGGCGGGGGGAGAGACTAGTAGACAAGCCTGTCAACTAGTCCTTCACATCCCTAGCTTGATCTCCCCTCTCCTTTCCATTACACTAATGTTAAGCTCTCTGACTGTACCTCCAGGGACTCCAATGAAGTAGCCCTGGGGGGAACCGGTGTAATGTGGAATCTGCCCACCTACCAGGAGTCACAGGAGTTTGTATCTCCCAATTCTTTCTCTTATACCAGTGCCACTCACCCCTTTTCTCTGCAAGGACATTATGGCCTTCTGGCAAAATCAAACACTCATGCCCAGGACTAAATTATCTGAGTGGAATTAAATTACTTGAATATACTCCTCCTCTCACGTTGCTGGTGTGGCTTTCTGTGGCATGTGGTGGGCTGGATTCAGGGACATTTCTCTCTCCAGTGGCAACAACAAGTGCTCCATCCGTGAGGGAATTGACTAACGGTCTACTACGGCCATCCTGCAATGCAAACCAGACAGGAGAATTCACAGGTTTACAGTTTCCCTCTTAGTACGTATGGCAGTGCCTGACTTCACCAGACAGATTTTTTCACATGATCACCGGTAGGAAAAACAGGATATACTATGAATTGTGATGCCAATCGTATGAATTCCAAGTACGTCCAAGTCTAGTGATGCAGAGAAGGTGCCAGACTGAGCTTAGGAGATAGCAGAGGCACAGCCAGGGCAGTGGTACTGCAAGCTACGATGTGTGGCTGGGTTTTTAAATTTTTTTAAGTAACACACGTTTTCATGGGAATCCTTTATTTCCTGTGAAACGTGTTGGTTTGTCAATGAAAACACTTTCAGACCCTTGGAAAGGAGAACCAACCCCAACCCAACACGCTTATTTTTATAAACCAAAAAATCCCAGCAATCACCCTCAAAATGTTTTCTTATTTTTCCTTTTTTTCATCAGAAATATCACAGGAAATTAAGGCTGTTCTCAGCCTTTTCCATACAAGAATTCTCCTCCCACCTAAGCTGCAACGCCCTCCCTGTTTACAACATGGGAAGGATAGAGTGATCACGACTCCAGATCCTGCCCTCTTGTCTACATTATCCACAAGACACCTTCCAACACAAATAACTTGAAATAATGCATGAACACATCCCTTGTGTGCAGCCCTAGCCTGCATTTTGTTTGAATGCAACCCCTGGTCTCTTTTTAGTTACTACTGGAGGTGGACCCAAGCTGCAAAATTATGGTCTAGATCAGGGGTAGTCAATAATTTTTGCCTGCTGGCCACTTCAAAAATTTTTGAAATAGCCCCGGACCACCCTGGAAGCGGCAGGACCTAAACAGGAAGGGGCGGGGCCTAAATGGGAAGGGGAGAGGCTACCCCACCCCTAGACCATGATTGGTCTGGGGGTTGGGGAGCCCCTTTGCCCCCCCTTCCTACTAGGCACCCATGCCCTGGAAGAGGCCTGGCATGCTCCCCCACCCCCAGGCCAATCAGGGTCTGGGGGCGGTGGAGTGTGGGAAGCCAACCCCCTGCGAGGGGCCTGCGAGGAGCATGCTGCTTGCAGGGCGGGGGCAGAGTGGAGAAGGCTGCTGCCCCCAACCCCTAATTGGCCTGGGGGTTGGGGAGCAGCAGGGCCTCCGCGGGCCGGATCCACCCGCTTGGCGGGCCGAATCTGGCCCGCGGAGACCCTTTTGCCCACTCCTGGTCTAAATCTTTAACCCTTCACAGCTTTGAAAGTGTTTGGATCTGGAGTTTCTGGTACCACACCTGCTCTTCACCCAAGTTTAAAAACTTAAAAAACAACAAATAGTCTGGTAGCACTTTAAAGACTAACAAAACATGTACATGGTATCATGAGCTTTCGTGGGCACAGCCCATGTTTTGTTAGTCTTTAAAGAGCTACCAGACTATTTGTTGTTTTTTAAGTTTTTCCTGTTACCGACTAACTCAGCTACCCCTCTGAAACAAAGTTTAAAAGATTTGCATTGGAGAATCTTTGATTCAGGATTATCTCTAGTCACTTGTGAGGTTTGGCCGGAGCTCCCTGTTCAGTGCATTCCAAGTTCCTATGCTGCCTGGTGCTATTGTCCACTATGGAATAAATTCCTGAGTTCTAGGCATCACGGTGCTCCATATTTATCCACAGGCATCCGTGCCACCATTTACAGGGTAGCAAGAAGGAAGGGCATTCGGTATCTGTAATGTCTGCTCTGCATGGGTGACTGTAGGATGGGTCAGCAACTGCAGGATTAGTGTAATTTCTCTCAGGGCCATCCTTAAAAATTATCGGCCCCCCTTGCTGGGGGTATGGGGATTCCCTTCTCACCCCTTCTGCGGTGCTTTCCCCCCCTCCGCTCCAGCTAATGGGGATTCAACAGCTTCCCTGGAACCAGAGCGGAGCTGCAGAGTCTGAGGGCTCCTCTCTGCCCCCAGCCTGAGCAGTAGGGAGCCTTCATTAGCTGGCTGCTGCTTGCCAAGAGGCGCACGTGGGGGAAGAGACAGGAAGAAGCCCTGCAGCAGCTGCGAGGAGAGTCCGGAGAGAAACCAGCAGAGCCCTCAGGCATACAAGCACACACGGCTGTGTTGGGGCACCTGAAAATTTGGTGCCCCAAATTTTCAGGTGCCCTATGCAGCTGCATATTTCACATATGCCTAGGGACCGCCCTGATTTCTCTCCTCATTAGGTCTGCCAACATGGTATATTTAGCTTTTGCTTGCATGTGCAACGGAAGACGGAAATAGCTACCCTTTAACCAGGCCTGTGGGATCCTAGAAAAGACTAAACGATGCATGACAAGTGTCTAGTAATTTTGTTTCTTTGCTTCATTTCAGGTTGGAGTGTGGGACCTGTCTGACGGTTTGAACATCACTGAAGTTTCCAAGGGACGAGGGCCCAATGTCACAGACTCACTAACCAACAGATCTCTTATTGTCACCACTGTCCTGGTAGGAGGCTACAGGCTTGTATTTCTCATCCATGTACAAATGGCTGAAAATGTCCGACTTCTCCGATGCTTTACGGGGCTGCAGTGGATTTGCCAGTCCCCTGGCTTTTTTTCCTCCTCTTTGGGGGTTGTCCCCTAGCTCTCTGTGCTACTGGCGCGGTCAGAAACATAAGAACATAAGAACGGCCATACTGGGGCAAAGGTCCAACTAGCCCAGTATCCTGTCTGCCGACAGTGGCCAATGCCCCAGAGGGAATGAACATAATAGGGAATCATCAAATGATCCCACCCCTGTTGCCCATTCCCAGCTTCTGACAAACAGAGGCTAGGGACACCATTCCTACCCATCCTGGCTAATAGCCATTGATGGACCTAACGTCCTTGAATTTACCTAGCTCTTTTTTGAACCCTGTTAAAGTCGGGGCTCTCACAATATCCTCTGGCAAGGAGTTCCACAGGTTGACTGTGCGCTGCGTGAATAAATACTTCCTCTTGTTTGTTTTAATCTTGTTATCTATTAATTTCATTTGGTGACCCCTAGTTCTTATGTTATGGGAAAAAAGGAAATGATTTTTCCTTACTCACTTTTTTCCATACTAGTTATGATTTTATAGACCTCTATCATATCCCCGCTTAGACTCCTCTTTTCTAAGCTGAAAAGTCCCAGTCTTTTAAATCTCTCTTCATATGGCAGCCATTCCAAACCCCTAATAATTTTTTTTGCCCTTTTCTGAACTTTTTCCAATGCTAAGATATCTTTTTTGAGATGAGCTGACCATAGCTGCACGCAGTAGTCAAGATGTGGGCACACCAATGGATTTATACTGAGGCAATGAGATATTCTCTGTCTTATTCTCTATCCCTTTTTAAACGATTCCTAACATTCTGTTTGCTTTTCTGACTGCCTCTGCACATTGAGTGGATGACCTGCCTTGGTCAGAAATAAGATGCCAACAATTGTCACACCGAAGTACCTGACACTCTTTGCTTTTCTTAAAATAACAAGAGATAAGAGACACTGAGATGTCAGTGTTCTAGATGCTGTCATTTGCACACTGTGGGCAAATATTGGCTGATTCATGGTCACCAATTAACTTCCAGGAGTTAGCAAAATGTTACTTCACCTGGCTGCCCTGTAAGAGGGTGGGATGGCCCCCCAGACACCTGCTAGCATGTGACTGATCTGGGCTGGGTTATGAAAGGGAAGGGGAAGCTAGTGAGGAGGAGGCTACCCTGGGGAAAAGGTGTATGCTCTTTACTCCCAGCTGGCTGGAGCGGGATGGAGCCTGGGTGCTTTTAGCCAGTCGTTGGAGTTGATTTGTTCTGGATTTGAGTTTGTGTTTTTGTAATTCAAGCCCGGAGGAAAGGATGTGAAATGTCTGCAGGAGGGACATTTCTTTTCCTATTCCCCAGCTGGTGAGTCTGCCGGCACAATGGCTTACAGTCCTTTCCCTACATAGAAATGAGGTTGGACTCCAGAGAGGGGGAGACCCACACTTACATCTGCTCCATCCTCTCCCATACCCACATGCTGCCACGACACACCGGCCCCTCCCTCCACCATTATTTAGTTTGGAAAGGAGAAGACTGAGAAGGGACATGATAGCGATTTTCAGGTATCTAAAAGGGTGTTATAAGGAGGAGAGAGAAAAATTGTTCTCCTTGGCCTCTGAGGATAACACAAGAAGCAATGGGCTTAAACTGCAGAAAGGGAGGTTTAGGTTGGACATTTGGAAAAACTTCCTAGCTGTCAGGGTGGTTAAACACTGGAATAAGTTGCCTAGGGAGGTTGTGGAATCTCCATCACTGGAGATATTTAAGAGCAGGTTGGACAGGCATCTATCAGGGATGGTCTAGATGGTACTTGGTTCTGCCATGAGGGGAGGGGACTGGACTCAGTGACCTCTCGAGGTCCCTTCCAGTTCTAGTGTTCTATGATTCTATGATCCCCAAAGCTGCGTCCTCAGAGACAGGGTGCCATGGAGGGGGAGGGCGGGTTGATGGCAGGAAGGGGCAGGGCTTGGGAATGGGAACTCACAGCCGACCCTGCCCACCACCCAGGGACTCCAGGCCAGATTGCGCAATGTCACTGGCTTGGGATGGCCCGTGGACCGAGAGCTTGAGACCCCTGGACTTAGAGGGTCTCTTTTCTCTCTGTGTCACTTCACGAAGGAGGGGCACATTCTGTCATGCATAGCCATTAGCATCAGGCAGCTGCTCAGTGGCCCTAGATGAAGTGACTTGTCCGTCTGAGTGGATCTTCCACTGGACAGATGCCCCCGTAACTCCAAAGACACAGCAGTCCCGAATTAGCCCGCCCTCTGGGCAGTCTCAGCAGATCACCAGTGGCTTAATGGCCCATAGAGACTGACCCCTCCTTTTGCTTTTAGATGTGGCCCTTCCAGGTCAGAGTTGAAGCTCCGTGCTAGGAGGTAGGGTGGATACGCCGGGGTCCTTCTTCTGCCAGGGCCGGCGTTGTACCTGCTCTGTGGGTACTTCATGCTCCAGTGCTGCCAATCTGTCACTTCTCACCATCCTGGCATTCATTTATGCACACGGGTAATAACTGCAGCGCTTGTGTTTCGTTCCCCTCATAACTACACATGTGACAACCTAGCCAAAAGTAATTGAGTTATGCAGCAAAGCATGGGTACTTAACCGCTCTCCTCTGCCTCCAACTGTCAAACCGTATTTAGTGCTCGCCTTCACTATTGGATTTGATAGTAGGCATCAGATCAGAATGAATTTTTATTTAACGTCTAATGAATTATGACTAGTCGCATTGGTTTATATTCGGCTGCGTTACACAAGGGTGGGTCATGCCGTGCCAGTCGGAAGCAACAGCCAATGGCGCTGTACCTAGAACAATAAACCGTAGCGGGCCTTGGGCTGGTGGCATAGCCCCGGTTTGAAATTCTGCTTGTGCTGATAATAGTTCCAGCCCGTTTCCACGGAGGGCCTTCAAAGGAGCCCCCTCTGTCAAAGAATCATGGATGTTAGAGATGGGAAAGAACTGCTAGGTCATGGACGGTGGAGGGAGGATCGTCTTTTATGGCAGTGCATATTTTATGACATAAAAGAACATGTGCAAGTGAATGGGGTATTCCTAAAAGAGAAGGAGAAGAGTTTGGCTCGGTGCAATGTTACATGTATCCTCTCCCCATCTCTTTGTTCAGGGACCTCGATCCTCACCTGAAGAACCCCTTTCCATTCCCGTTCTGGGAACGATACACAGCTTAACATAAGACCGGCCACACTGGGTCAGACCAAAGGTCCATCTAGCCCAGTATCCTGTCTTCTGACAGTGGCCAATGACAGGTGCCCCAGAGGGAGTGAACAGCACAGATAATCAAGTGATCCCTCCCCTGTCGCCCATTCCCAGCATCTGACAAACAGAGGCTAGGGACACCATCCCTGCCCATCCTGGCTAATAGCCACTGATGTACCTAACCTCCATGAACTTAGCTAGTTCTTTTTTGAAGCCTTTGCCAGTGAGCTTAGCCATGCACCTCAGTCCCAGCCTGCGGGTCCCTGCTATTCCAGTCCCTTAAACGTCATTATGAACCAGGCATATTCTTATTTTTCATTACTAACTCTGCGGAGAGAGAGACAGAGACAGAGACAGGGAGAGAAACAGACAGAGAGAGACAGAGAGGCAACCTCCAGACTGCATCCCTCTGTCGGCAGAGGGATGCAAATAAAGCACTTTGAAAGTGCAAATGAGCCCGGGATTTAAATATCCCGGGCTTCATTTGCATACTCACGTTCTGGCCCTGTCCCAATCACGTGCCATTTCGAAAGTGAAAGTGCTGTGTAGCCACGGTTCTGCCGACAGTGGGGAGCTTTTTTGACAGATCCTGTACTTCTCATTTTTTGAGTAACGTGTGGACTAACGTTAGTTCGAACCAAGGGGTTTGATTCAAACTAACGCGGCCCAGAGCGCAATTCCTGGCTCGAATCAGCTGGTGATCAGAATAGCGTGCGGGCGAGATTATGCTAATGAAGCGCAGGATATTTAAATCCCCACTTCATTAGCAATTTCGGTCACCTACATTTGCATCCCTAGTTCGAACGAGGGTGCAAGTGTAGATGTACTCTGGGAGGGGAGTGGGGTCTAGTGGGTTATAGCAGGAGGCAGATATATCTGGGTTCTATATAAAATGTCAGAATGGAAAGACTGGGTCAGACCAAAGGTCCATCTCCCCAGTAGCCTGTCTTCCAACAGTGGCCAATGCTAGATGCCCCAAAGGGAATGAACAGAAGAGACAGTCCTCAAGTGATTCATCCCCTGTTGCCCATTCCCAGCTTCTGGCAAACAGAACTTATTTCATTCTGATTGGAACCCTGTTACAGTTTGGGCCTTTCCACCATCTCCTGGCAAAGAGTTCCTCAGGTTGGCCATGAAGAAATCATGTCTTTGTTTGTTTTAAATCTGCTGCCTATAAATTCCAGTGGGCGATCTTCTTGTGTTTGTTAGAGGTCAATAAAATCATGAATGCTGTGGGAAACTGACACTAATACATCTGTGTCTGGGGCTATGGTATGCACTTTCAGCAGACCCAGGGGCAACAGGCAGGGGGCACAAGGCATCATGTGCCCCAAACACTGTGGGTGGGAGGGGCCAGCCAGCAGCTGGTGGGGGGACTAGTTGGGCTGGAAGGCTGGTGCTGGGAGCAGAGGTCTGTACTCC
This sequence comes from Rafetus swinhoei, assembly GCA_019425775.1. NCBI lineage: Eukaryota > Metazoa > Chordata > Testudines > Trionychidae > Rafetus > Rafetus swinhoei. The sequence continues at coordinate 11,420,341 of JAFJHL010000300.1, forward strand.
CCCATCCCCCACCCCACACACTTACTAGCAGCAGTGGGGAAAGCAGCATGGTTGGGGGAGCAAAGCAGCTGGGGCTGCCTTGCTCTACTTCCCCCTGCCACTGCCAGGTATTGCGGGAGGTAGGGGGGATGGACCCCTGCTGCTGGTGCCAACCCCTTGGCCCCTCTATTCCCCCAGGCCATCTCAGTTGGTGGAAAAGACGGAACGGGGCAGAGCAGGGGAGGGGAGAGGTAAGGCCTGGAGCTGAGGAGGGTTGACGTGGCCCTTCCCTGAGCGAGGGGGGGCAGGGGGTTACGTGGCTCGGGGCCACCAGGCCCTCTCTCTCACTAGTTGCCTCTGAGCAGACCTCAAGGATGAAATTCAGGTGTTCAAAGTTTAAGGGAGCTACAGCCCCTCCATGACTCCCTAAACGACATCACTACCTACACCCCTCCCACACACACAGAGTATGGGATAGAGCTCTCTCTGCATAGATAGAGAACCCTCATGCAGTTTGCAGGAGCATCAGGAGCAACACCTGTGGTTCCCCCACCGGCTACAGGTGTTCAAAAGAATTGTCTCTTCAGAAGCTGCTGCAAAACCCTTAGGGAAAACGCTGGAACAAAAGGCACTTTGTCAATTCATGCTCACTCAGATTCTCGACAGCTCAGGCTCTTGGAACTGGGTCCATGTTTGCCCCTTGTCACAGGGTGGCTTTGCCCTCAGGGGCTGGAGGCCTCAGGCAGAAAAGTCCCATTACTGAAGGAACAGCCTCAGCCTGCCCATGCAATGGTAACAGAAGGCAGGCAGCTCATTCCCCTATAAAGGGCAGCAGGAACCTGCAGCAAGTGAGGAGAAGCTTCCCCCCTGGGAAGAGTGAATGTGACACCAGAGGGATCCAGAAATCAGAGCCAGGAGGCTGGGAGTGACTTGACCTGGGGCCCCGCTCAGGGAAGAAGGGCTGGCAACTCTCTACCTAGGGGAGGGAGACACTGAGCTGCTGTGTTGACCTCCGGCCTAAATAAAATGGACCCCAGATGGGCTATATCTGAAATGCTGTGGATGGTGTAGTTCTTCAGAGGCCCGGTAGAGGCGGAGGTAGATGCAGGGTGACCTCTGGCCATTGGGCGGCAGGGGTGAGGCACATCTGCTTTATCGTCTCATCCGTTCTTTTGTCTTTAAACTCTTTTGGCTTGTTCCGAAAGTTTTGGTCAGAGGCATTTGAAGCAGGCGACTTCCAATGGGCCCGGCAGAAAGACTGTCAGGATACTGGGGCGGGAGCCAGTCCCCATGAGTGGGAGGTAGGGAATAACGCAACAGAAATGCCATGCACAATGATACGAACCCTAAGTGGAGACCAGGGGACAGAGGTGGGGGAACTACCTGAGGTTATTTCAATCCAAGGAAGCCCTCAAGAGCTGGGAAGCAAGGATTCATTTCCCCCATGCCCTGGTCCATCTGTGTCTAATTAAAATGTAGCGCAGCGTCGCAAGGGGAATTTATGGGAGGCGGATGGCCGGTAATACTGACGTGAAGGGTTAAGAGGCACGAGTTCAGCTGCAGAGGGCTGAGTTCTAGAGCAGCAGTGAGAGCTGCTGGGCCAGGACTGAGGAAGGCTGGAGGAGGAAATACGGCAGATCCAAAATGGGCCGTAGTGGTAGAGCTGGGCGGGGTCTAGATCTGGAATAGCTGTCTCGTGGGAGTGACGCATGTCAGGAGTGAGCTGCTGCATCAGCCGAAGCAGAGCACAGAACGGAGCTGTTTCTAGCCAGTGCTTTCCTCTCTCCACTCTAGCAATTTTACTGCTGTGAACGCCCATGAGCTTTGTGCTTACCATGGGTGATGGGGGAAGATAGGGCTGGGGGAGGCAAGCCCCCAACCCCACCCCTTCTGCCCAGGCCCCGCCTCCTACAGGAGGCAAGCTGCCCTCCCCCACAGCACCACGTGGAAGTGGAGCAGCACCTGGCCCTAGCCTCCCCAGCCCCAGGACCATGGAGAGGTGGGGGTGCAGGCCCCGGCCTCCCCAGCCTCAGAGCGCAGGGAAGGCGGGCACTTGGGGGCAGCAACCCTTCGCGCCCCAGTACGCCAACAGTAGGCATTTGGTGGGTGGGGACAGGCTGGCGGTTTGGGAAGGCAATGCCTTCCCTTGCCTAGCATACCTGCTGCCCCCGGTGCTCACATTGCAAGTCTAAAGCATCCATCAAGCAAATCCCCACCCGCTAATTGCTCAGGTTTGCGCTCTGGAATGTGCGCAGGCATGCCTGGCTCAAAGCCCCCTCCTCCCGCTGCGCTGCCTTATTGCGTGAGGTACTTGAATGGGTGCACTGAGTCGGGCCATAAATGCATCTCCGTACCCTGGATCCTGAGAAGTAAAGCACAACCCTAAACTTGATCAGCATTTGCTGCTGCCCTATGTGCCTCTTCCACACGCTGACAGAAAAGCCAGGGGAGGAATCTTTAAAAGGAAAAGCAAGGAAAAGTCTTTCTCTTCTCTCCTCCCCTCCCCCGCCAACCCCCGCTGCCTTTTGCTCATATCACGGTGACTTGTTGAAAGAGAAAGATTACCCCGGCAGCCAGCACCACTCTCCCTGAGCGATGCGAGAACTGAGAAGTTATGAAATTGAGGGCACCTTCACTGAGAAATCGATTAGCAAGCCGAGGGAGCTTGTGAATTGGATGTCTGGCCATTTTCAGTAATAAATCGTGAAATAGTCTGTGAATAAGTAGTTCGTCGAGATCAGAATTACCCCCTAGGAAACATTTGAGACCCAGAGATACATTACAGAGCGAGTGGCCTTCTAATCCCCAGCGCTGTGGCTGTTAAATATGGATGTTATCCCTATCGTGCTTCCCAACATGAATAGGGTTGTGTGGCTGCTTTGGAGCCGGTGTATTTATATCAAGAGCCATAGACTCAGCGGGTTCACAAACAAAGCTCTAATTCCAGGGGAGAGGGCTGCGGAGAAGACGCGGGGGGGGGGCTAATGGGTTTGCATGCACTGCACTAACTCCATGGGCACGACATTGTCAGCCTTGCTTTCTCATCCAGCAAACCCGGACCCAGGTGCTCTCTCGGCTCCACTCCCCATCAACACTCAGAGCAGGACGAACGGCCTTCGGGACAGCCGTCCCCTGTGGGTGCTGGGGGAGTACGGGTCCCTCGAGGCAGGAAGCAGAGGCAGGGATGCTACTGGAATTCCATGCACAAGGGCGAATTCTGGGGCACCTCCAAGCTAGGACATTGTGCGTAACATTATCTGCTACATGGCTCAATCTAACAAGCAGTTGCCTCAGGCAGGGCTCCTGGCCTGCTCTTGTTGCCTGTTGCTCACTGGCTGGAAAGCATACCTTGAGCTTCTCAGCGCTTCCTTCTCTCTCAGCCCCACATCTGCCTGGCCCCTTTCTGTTGCCGTGATGGACAGCCCACATGCGACACTTTGTGCGGTGCTATGTTGTCTGCATGCGCCTGGGACAGCCTCATTCTTCATAGGAGATGAGAAAAAGATGGAGCCATTCTGTGCGGAAGCTCTGCTTGTCAGAAGCTGGGAATGGGGAGGGATCATTTGATGATTCCCTGTTCCGTTCATTCACTTTGGGGCACTCTGGCATTGGCCACAGTTGGCAGACAGGATACTGGGCTTGCTGGACCTTTGGTCTGACCCAGTCTGGCTGTTCTTATGTTCATATAGGGCTGCTAATATGAGTTGCATTATTATTTGGATTATGGTATTACCAGGCGTGGATTGAGGCATCATTGTGGCAGGCAGTTTACCCCCATAGACTCAGCTTTTGAGCAAGGACTTTTTTTATTATATGTGGCATGCCTGGTGGAACAAAGAAAGGGAGAACACAGACACAATGAGACAATTCAGTTATTGGAACAAACAAGGGTTCTGTATTTGACAGGCAGCCTGGGTCTTCCAGGGTGCCATATATCTTGGGCATTAATCAATGCTTCCCTGTGGAATGGAGTAATAATAATTAATGCAAAGACATGGTTTGCTTTCTGCACTTGATTTTCTCAGACAAGTTCTGGATCCAGACCCGACCGGAGCTGGGTTATCAGCCTGACCTTTCTGAGCCTTTCAAGGCATCCAAGCTGGCCATCTTAAAACAAGAAAGGAGGGCTATTTTGGAGCATTAGCGGAAGTGCAGTCATTTGGCCTCGGAGGAGAGCAGCCCTCTGAGTGTTTCAGAGAGTTCACCGCGGAACATTCCTTTTAGCAGCGCTATCCATTACAGTGCTTCCTGGCACTGCCTGCAGTCTGCTAGCTAATAAGGCTGCACTTTGCTGCGGCTTGTTAAAATTTCAGAGGCTTTTCTGAATATTAAAGTAATGAGAGCAGAGCAGGAGGGGGAGAGGAGGCCCCGAGAGAGCATGATGGGGGTGCTGCGCCCTGCTTGTGGTTCCCTTCCTGACATAATGCACCAAGGCTTGTTAGAAACCATCAGCTCCATGCGTCAGCAGCGCATGGGCATCTAACGACAAATGCCCAGGGCTGTAACCATGGGTTTGTTGCTAGATCAGCCAGAGTGATGCCTGGTTGTTCCAAAGTCCTGGGCCCCAATCCAGGGCTGTGTCTGAGCTGATCTCAGTGCAGCATGGAAGTGGGAGAAGATGCCAAAAGCTACCAGGATTGCTGCCGGCTAGCATAAGTTAGAGTCATCCTGAGCTTCTGTAAATGATGCCTGCTGTCTTTGATCCCGAAGAGCAGGGGTGGAGAACCTAAGGCCCGGCCTCCAACTTGCCTGGATCTGGCCCCCGAGGCTCAGGGCTCCCACCCCCAACATTAGGGAGCCTGTGCTGGTGTTCCAGCCCCCACCCCCCATCCTTTCCCTGCAGGGTGGGAGCACACAAAATCTACTAGCCTGGGTCCACCCCCCCGGCTCCGGTGTGTGAGGGGTATGCGGGGACTGTCTTTCTCCTTCTCAGGCAGAGGCCATGTCAGTGAGGTTTTGCTTCTCATTCGTGTGTGGCCCCTGACTCATTTTTCTGTGGGTCAGTGGCCCCCAACCCTAGAAAGGTTCCCCACCCCCGTGGAGGAGGAACAACCCCTAACTCTTGGGCATGCTCCCTTCACTGCCAGCTAAAGTGGGGGTGGAGGCATGTCAGGCAGTATGCCACTGAACACAGTAATTCCTCTACCAGTCAGATAGGCTGCCATATGGCCAGAATCAAGCTGTGGATCAGAACCCGAGGGGATGTTTCTAGGATGCTGTAGGGCATGATCAAATCCAGGTGTATGTGGAAACCCTGTGGACCAGAAAACCTGCTTTGAAATCATCAGCTTTTAGGCACCTCCTTCTCTCAGTACGGACCAGTGCTCTCAGCTCTCAAGGGTGCCTGCTATGAGGTGGGCAGTGTTCTCTGCAAGCTGCACGCTTGGGTGGCCACCCAAGGGAAATTCACATGCTGCTCAGCTGATTAGCCAAGCGCTCACAGTGCCCACAGCTGGCAGCATGTGTTTCTCCCAGTGGTGCACATCCGCACATGCCTTGGTGCAGATAACAAAATTTATTCCTCACATAAATGGAAAAAAAAGAGAGAGAACATTGGAAGTGGGTTCTGGTTTGTTGTAATGGAAAAGGACTAAGACATATGCTGGTCTTCTTATGATCTACTTCCGGCCAGCACTAGAATCCCTGCCCCATTCTTTGCTTTGTTCACCTATTCCTGTGGGGAAATAAAGCCAAAAGAAATAAAGCTTATATTGGCGAGATACCCAACCCCAATGCTATGGTGGTGAGTCCACAACAGTCCCCAGGGGTTGGTTCATTTGTGCTTCTAACATCAGAGATTGGTGGCTGATTCTTTTCCCCCAAGTATTTTTGTTTTTCAGTGCCCTTGTGTTCATTTGCAGAGCATGAAATGGTTATTTTCCCCCCTCTCTCTCTCTGAAATCCCGCTGAATGGAAAACAGTTGGCTGCTCAGAAGAGACAAAATTAAATTTAGAGGGGTAAACAAGGTTGCTAATTAGCGGCTGTACCGTGCAAAGTTAATTTATTCTGAACATGTCGCGGTGCCAACCTTGCCTGCATAATCCGTGTCACATTGCTCAGGGTTACCTGAAGGAGCAGCCACCTGCTTTCCTCACTTTGCTTTTGTTAATGGGCCTGGCAGCCTGCCCTTAACCGGGGCTCTTTGCTCTGCTCTCTCCCGTCCGTGCAGGAAGAGCCCTTCGTCATGTTCCGGAAGTCAGACACAGCCCTCTTTGGGAACGACCGCTTCGAAGGTTACTGCATTGACCTACTGAAGGAGCTGTCCCACATCCTGGGCTTCACCTATGATATCCGCCTGGTGGAGGATGGGAAATACGGCGCGCAGGACGAGAAGGGGCAGTGGAACGGCATGGTCAAGGAACTCATCGACCATGTGAGTAAGGCATGCGTGTGTGCGTGTGTAAGCCTACAAGTACCTAGGGGATACATCAGGCTGCAGCCTGTACTGTGGGCCAGGACACCTGGAGCATCCTAGCCCCCCCTCACCTCCCCACCCCCAGCCCCCCGCAGCGAGCTCTAGTGTCCCGGATCATCTGAACTCAGTAGCTTCCCCGATGTGCGCTGACCATACTCGAAATCACAAATATTCGGGATCGTCGTCAGGGGCCTCTTCCAAGGTCATTGAGAGAAGGACTAAATTAGCCCAGAGGTTCTCAGACTTAACTACACTGTGACCCCCTTCTGGTAACAAAAATTACTACAGGACCCTGGGGGGAGGGGGGAGCTGACAACATCTGAGCCCATCCAAGCTCCACCATCCTGGGGGAGGAGGCAGGCAAAGCCCCAGGGTGAATCTCTCAGGTTTGAGAACCTCTGAATTAACCCAGCTCACCGCGGTCTTCCTGTGTATCAGTGTAGGACTGGGGGCACCACTGCCCCAGCTGGGTTACATCCTGGCTCTAAGCTGCCCCTTCTAATTCCAAGCTGCTGGCACAGGGGGCATGCCCAGTGCCGGGACTTTGCCAGTGCACAGCGAAGCTCTGGACATCGGTGGCCAATGTAATGACCCATGGGGCTGTTCCGTGCCTTCGTGCTGATGAAACTCCTGGTGGCTGCTAAGCCACATCTGGGGTGGAACCATCCCTCAAGCAGCTCCTGAGATGGGGTGAGGCAGGGGCACAGCATGAAAGGGGGAACCCAGCTGCCTTAGGCTCCGTGCCTCCAGTCTTGGAGCAGACTTGAGGGTTATTTTGTGATTTTGGATAGCAAGTCATTCTGTTAAATATCTTCTTACTGCACAGCGGCCCAAGTCCCTCTCTTGGGGACGCACACCAACCCCTGCTGGAGTCAAGGAGAGCTCTGCGGCCGTGTGGAGGGACAGAACAGAGCCCTTTCCTAATCCCATTGAGCTAAAGGGGAGCTTTGCCAGTAACATCAGTGGGGGGAGCAGGAAGCCCCCTATACGGGCAATCGGGTTCCCAGGAGACCCCTGCCTGTTGCCTGTTTTCACGTCTGAGTGCTGAAAGTCGGACTCTCAGCCTTACCTTCACCTACAGCGCGTCGTCCTCAGCGGCCAGCGTCAAGCTGTGTTCAAATGGCAAGCGAATTCTGGCCAACTGTATTTAAATGTGTCCCAGCGAACGTGTTTACCAAGGTGGAGGGAGTCGTAGGACTGGAAGGGGCTTTACAAAGTCCTCTGGGTCCAACCCCTTGCCATGCTCAGGCAGCGTTAAGTACACCTGCCTCAGCAAGCGGTCATGCAGCATCTCCTGGTCTTCAGTCACAGCTCAGTGGAGCCTTCTCTTGCGACTGGGAGGAGTTCATTTGCTGGGTTTCTCCGGACAGTCAGTGTCTGACATACCTGGCCACTTCACTTTGCCCTCCCTCTTCTTATCGTTACTTTGCCAAGCTGCCGATAACACCCAATGACCTGACCTTCAGCCCCAGCACTGAGGATTCTCAAAGAGGTGGCAGGGAGTAACTCACAATGCCTGGTGTCTTCAGTCCCAAAATATCACCTGCTGCTGCTAGTTCCTTCCCATGTGCCTGTCCTCTAGATGACAAATGTACAGCAATCAAACTGGGTAGATCATCCCTAGTGCAAGGCAGGGCTTTGCTATCCTGGCTTTGCTATCCTGGATTAGCTCCCTCCTTTAACCGGGCTGAGACTGAGAAGGTGCAAAGAGCACTGTCCCAAAAATGGCTAGTCCCCTTGTGCAGAGACCTGCTCCTTTATGTCTCGTGGAGTGGCCTGGGCTAGTGCCGTGCACCACTCCTACCATTGCCCCCTGTGCAAGCCTGACAGCTGTGGGACCCCCAATCCTGACTTAGCAAGGACCCGCTTTCATCAGCACACATGTTTGTCAATAAGCTGATGCTTCCATCCCACCAGGTTCCATGGGATTCTGGCATGCACCAAAAGTTAAGTCCTTTGCTGCATCGATCCCTTTTCCATTCCCGGGCTGAGCGATCCCAAGTAAATGATTTGCCCTTCACTAAAGCGCTACTGGCTGCAACAAACATGCCCCCAACTATTAAGCCGAAGGAAGTCCATTCAGCCTATTTTAATTTTTGGTTATACCTCCTAAACGTACCGAGATCTTTTTTCACACCTTGCTTTCCTGTCCCTCATAATCCCTGACAGTTGTCCTTGTGCTGCTGCCAGTAATTTGAAAGTCTTTAGTTGATCACAGCGCCTGGAGAAAATCCTGTAATGCATGTTAACAATTGTGAAGCTGTAGTCATCAGTCTTAGTACAAAAAGGCCTCTTCCATGCCTGGGATCAGGGCAGTGGGGGAGCATTTCAGAAGGAGGCTCTGCCACTGAGCGATTAATAATTGTGTAGGTTGGTGTGCGTGCACTGTAATAGGGTGGGAAATTGTTAGATGCAAGGCATGCTTCCACTCTGAGACAGCTGTTTGCCAGCAGTGCAGAGGAAGGAAAACAATCACGTTCCTCATAAATGTTATCTTTCCAAGGAGACTTAATTATAGGCCCATTTGTAGACACGAAAAAAAAAATAATCCCACTTCACTTTCTGTGCAAGACTTGGGAGACATTAGCCGCAGTGCCTTGACCTGATTCAGGTTCTGGTATTTAACTTCACAGAGGGCATTTTAGGCAGTATTCTGCCTCACTTCCCATCCGAAACTGATGTGTGCGGTGACCATGCACTCTTCCATTCTTTACAGCATTCTGCATAAAAAGCTCCAGGGAAGTGTAAGAACACTGTCTGGGATTTTCAAAGAGTCAGAAAGGAGTTAAGTTTCCAACTCCCATTAAAACTGAGCAGCTAGCTCCCTCCGGATAAAAAACAAGCTGGGATCCATCGTTTTCTCTCCCGTTTATTGTCGGTACATTCAGAAAATTGGTGAAGTAAATAAACATCTGTGGGGAACTACAGCCCAGATCACCTTATCTGACTTGACTCATGCTAAAGCTCTATGCAGCCGAGTGCCCCAAAGTCATATGGCATCAGCATGATTTATTTTTATTATTTCACTGGCTCTTTGCTTTCCTTCATTGATGGTGAGCACAGAAATACAACATCTCCTATTCCTCTGGCTTAGTGACATGCTTATTTATTGGAAACACTATCTTGTGTTTTTCCTGGCTTCTAGGTGAACGAATGATCATTATTGTCATTGATAACAATAATTAGAGTCCTGTGCAGATATGGTATCGGTGTTTGTGTCTGGAAAAATGATCTGTGGATATCCACATCTGTAGCTGTGGATGTGGATACCCATGGATATAAAGCGGGTAGCCACAAATTTGAAGGGTTCTTGGTACAAAATTTGTATCTGCATCTGCATTCATATCAGCAAAAAAGGACTGCAGATAGCCACACTGCCATCCGTGGATGCGGATCCCTGCGGATATAAAGCGGCTATCCACGGGTTTGCAGACCTCTAACAATAATATCTAGCACTGGATAACCGTACTCAGAGGGTAGTTATTAATGGTTCTCAATCCTGCTGGAAAGGTATAACAAGTGGGGTTCCGCAGGGGTCTGTTTTGGGACCGGCTCTCTTCAATATCTTCATCAACGATTTAGATATCGGCACAGAAAGTACGCTTATTAAGTTTGCAGATGATACCACGCTGGGAGGGGTTGCAACTGCTTTGGAGGATAGGGTCATAATTCAAAATGATCTGGACAAATTGGAGAAATGGTCTGAGGTAAACAGGATGAAGTTTAATAAAGACAAATGCAAAGTACTCCTCTTAGGAAGGAACAATCAGTTTCACACATACAGAATGAGAAGCGACTGTCTAGGAAGGAGTACGGCAGAAAGGGATCTAAGGGTTATGGTGGACCACAAGCTAAGGTTGGACATTAGGAAAAAGTTCCTAACTGTCAGGGTGGTCAAACACTGGAATAAATTGCCCAGGGAGGTTGTGGAATCTCCATCTCTGGAGATATTTAAGAGTAGGTTAGATAAATGTCTATCAGGGATGGTCTAGACAGTATTTGGTCCTGCCGTGAGGGCAGGGGACTGAACTCGATGACCTTTTGAGGTCCCTTCCAGTCCTCGTATTCTATGATTCTATGATTCTCTAGCAACTTAATCCAAGGGTTTCAAGCTGCTTGATGAGCATTCAGGACACCACTTCCACAAATCACCCCAATGGGCACTATCCCTAGTTTACAGATAGGGAAATGGAGGAACCAAGACTTTGCTAACGGGCACACGGTACATCAGTGGCAGAATTAGAACCCAATCCAATGCCCCATCCACCAGAGCATGCCATCACACAGTCACTACAGCTCCTTCCCTGTCTGAGGCAACCTGAGTGGCAGGAGGGATTTTCCTCATAGTTGTTTGCTTGCAACGCACCAGGCCAGGGTCTGCACTAGCTGGACGGTACCCTGGCTCACTGTGGATATCAAGGTTCTCAATGAGACATGGGCTCTTGTCTCATGGGGAGGAGAGAGTTCTGCCTGCAACTCAACTGTGAGGAGCAGATAAGTCCAATCAGTGGAGCTCCTGAAAATCTGACCCATAATGAAACAATCAGTTTGGCGCCAGTCCTGCTGCATTTCTGGACCTTGTGGAGCTGCATTCTCACAGGAGCAGGCTTTCTTTTTTGATCTCCGGGACTCCAGAGTGGGAGTTCCCCACCAGCAGCCTTTTTCAGGGAATGCTTCAGCCACCGGCCAGGAACACAGATAATGAAAAGGGAGAAAATAAAAACCTCTCAGTACCTGCACAAGGGATTGGATTTGGACTGGGGTTTGTAAATGGAGCTGGTTGAAAATCCACATGTGCCCTTGAGAGAGAGGCTGACCAGTGGGTACATTCTGAGTTTGCACAGTGCCGAGCACAATGGGGTCCTTCCTGGTCTCTGACTGGAGTTCCTAGGTGCTATGGGAGTACAAATAACATTGGGATAAATACGTTGTGACAGGGTGTCATCATAGAAGTCCCCTTGGGGTTGTCCCCCCAGTGTTCTGATCATGCCATTGACCCCCACTTTCTTGTTTTCTGGGGCTCCCCATCACCCTGTCCTGCTGGGCCAGATCCTCTGGTCTCCCCCAGACAAAGCATAGTGTTGGGGTAACTTCCCCCACCCCTTCCCCTCGCAGAGCAGCACAGACACTGAGCCACTTCAGCTCTGGGAGGAGTTCTAAGTGCTCAGCACCCTGGAAACCAACCCACAAATGGGACCAAACCCCCAAATAAATCCATCTTACCCTGCGTAAAATGTTTACACAAAGCTCATAAATTAGCTCCCTTTATCAATGAAAGAGAGAGATGCACAGTGGTTGCTTCTCCCCGGTAACAATTATTTGCACTGGGCTTGATAATAAACAAAAGAGTTCTTATTAAGTACAAAAGTAGGATTTACGTGGTTGCAAGTGAAAATAGACAGATCAAAGGAAGTTAGTAAATGAAAATAAATAGAAAATGCATGGCTAATTCTAATCCACAAACAAACTTGTTATATGCAAATTCTTACCCTAAACGGCTATTCTTATTTCCAGTATAACCTTCAAATCAGAGTTTATCTTTTACTCTGACTTGGGTCTACAACTTTCTTCCAGGTTCTTTTTTATCCTCTTAAGGTGGGCCAGGCAGTTTCAAAAGCTGATTGCTCCCCATTGCTTAAATAGACTTTCCCTCAGGGCGGGAATCCTTTGTTCTGCATCTCTCGTCCCCGTGTAAAATTACCAGGTTCAAAAGAGATTCCATTACCAAGTGGTATGGTCCCATGGCTTTCTAGGACCAACCACCATTTGGACTTACAGGACAAACAAGGCTGTTTACAGGTCACTGAGTTGATCAGCAAGCCATTAGGTCTCCTTGGCACCAGTCATGTCCTGCATTAGCACATTTAGAACTATAAACAGATCCACACTAAATATTTCCATCCTCACATACAAGAATGATACGTGCACAAAAATAGGGTCCACAGATCCAGCAGTTTGTAACTGTAAAATTGATATGTTCCATGACCTGCGTAGCATGGAGCATCTTTGAGTTATGCATATTCATATTCAGAAACCAATTTCTCATAAGGCATGCGGGGAGAGGCGGCGGCGAGGGGGAATCACCTATGTGATAGGTAGCTAGAGCGGTATGTGTTTGTATAGACTTTATATTGCCCCAGACAGGACTTCCATCTCTTTTTCTAGCTAATTACCACCCCACCCTTAGCATTCCCAACAGACTCCCCATAGAGCATTTCATTCTCATGTGTAGCCTCAAATGTTAGTAGAGAGGGTTTTGTACCTGCTGTACCCTGAGTAACACAGTTATCGAGAATACTTTGAAGTGAAAGATGCTTTGTAATATTGAACATGATTATGTTTGTGCTGCCCTTGGATCTGAGGGGACATACACAGGGAAGGAAAGCAAAGGGTCCAGAATCCTGCAAGATTTACTCCTTGGAGTAACGTATAGTGATATCATTGGGGGGTGAATAAGTGCTACTCGGTGTAAGAGCTGCCAAATGCCTGCTGCAGATAAATCCTGGACAGTCTCACAGCTCCATCTAGCAAACAGGCAGTTGGGAATGATCAGCCCCCTCTCTAGCCTTGAGTCCCAGCAGCATTACCTGCTTCTAATGATCTGCTCTCATGCTGTGTGGAGTGACCCTTCAGAGGAGGAGAGCAGGTGTGCAGGGGACAATTTAATTTATTTATAAATTCGGCTTTATTGTCTAAAACCATCTGACACGCAGCAAGGGGAGGGGAGGAACCCACGTCACCAACCAGAGCAGCTGTGTTCTCAATTCCACTGCCATTTAAAAGAGCCCATTAAACACTAGTGAATTTCCAGTGGCAGCTTTGCTCCCAAAGCAGCCAGAAAGGCAAATTGTCTGAGCTCATGGCCAGAGGTCACTCGACTTGCCAATTAGACACGTTGCTTCCCGTACCATTTGGAGAGGGGAGGAAATCTCACTTTTTTGTGATGCTCTTATTCCCAGAATCAGGTCTCTAGGCGATGCCAAAGAACCCTGTCTGTTTTAACAGGCCAGGTAGCTAGACAAGCAGCCCTGGTTTTGGTATCATAGTTCTTTTGTATCCATTTCAAGTGATTCAGACACCCTGGCTGCCCCTGAAGTTGCTGGCACCCATATGAAACCATTGCCTAAGCAACATCACTTTTATAGTGGTTGTGAGCCTCTCGTAGCTTATGTGAGGGGAATGTATGTGCTGGGTAACTCGTGTCAGTAAATTAGCTGCACTGCGATTAGAAAATAGGCTATTGCAGTAGTTCCCAAAGTGTGGTTTGCAAGCCACCTTGTAGGTGGGGAGCCTGCACTGGTGCTCGGCCCCCCACCCCCCCAAAGTTAGAGTGCCAGCGCTGCAGGGGCAGGGGGAGCCTTGCGGGCCGGATCTGGCTCATGGAGGCAGGAAGCAGCTCTGCACACTGCCGCTCCCCATCCCTCTGACTGGGGGAAAGCCAGCACAGAACAACACTCACCTGGAGGCTTTCCCCGCTGCTCCCATTGGCCAGACTCATGGCCAATGGGAGTGGTGGAAGGCGCGGAGCCAGGTAAGTGCCCCCCATCCCCCTCATGCCCAGATCCCTCAACTTACCCCACTCCTGCACTCTCTCTCCTGCCAATACCCCACTCCTGCACCCTACCTTATGGTCACACACCCCCACCCTCAGCCCGGTTCCTGCACGCTACCTTCTTACCAGACTCCACCCCCCCTCTCCTGCACCCATTTTGACATCATGGCTGGTGGTCCGCAGAAAGGTCTGCATTGAGCGGGATGGGCCGAGGGCCAAAAGGTTTGAGAACCACTGAGCTATTGCCTTGTTGTTAATTACAGAACTGGGAGTCAGGAGACCTGGGGATCTGCTCTTAGACCTGCCTCAAACTCCTTCGGTTAATGTGTGAAGCACAAACAATGTGCAATTCCCCATCTATGAAATGGCAACAGTTACCTGCTTGGCACAGGTGATACGAGGCTTAATATCTGTGAAGTGCTTCAAGTACCAAGATGGAAAGCACTGGAGAGGTGAAAAGTAGAACAGGGGCATGTCAAGATAGGTGCCATAGGGAATCTGTCCTCACTGCTTACCAGAAAATAAACTAACGTGTGAGTTTGCAAACTCTTGGATTCAAATCTAGCCTTTGTATTTGCGTTCCCCAGGAAGTCTACAGAGAAAAAAATACGAACCTTGTTGGTTATGGTCACTTCTCATGTGGCTGGTGTTTTGGTAGGTGACAATAGCCTCCATATGATGTATGGTCTTACGTTACAGAGCCTTCATTTTGCTAGAGAAACTAAAATCCTATTTTGTTTCAGCTGGAAAGATGAGACTTAAATCTTTAAATAAAAAAAAAGAGAGAGGAGAAGTGACATGGTATTGGCTTTATAACCATGTCCTGCTCCTGCTGCTTTTGTGCAATTACTTTAGTCTGTGCCTGCTAACCCAAGATGTTTAGCTCTGCAGCTTTTTCTTCTTTGCATGTTCTGCATGATGCTCTAATGGAACTGTCTGGTACCTCAGTCTTTGGAATGCAACACACACGGCTGAGCAGGTGTTCTGAGCCTTTATTTTTTATGTTACATCCATTGCTGTAGAAGGCCAGGCTGTTGGGCAGGAGAATTGGATAATGAGACATAATTTCAATATGTAGCATATGTAGATACAGAATTAAGTGTCACTTGAAAACATCCATAACTAAAAAATGGTCCGACGAATTGTTTTCAGCCTTTCCCAGACAAAATTCTAGTGATCACTTGGAAAAACTATTCACAGAAACAATCTGAAAATAGTTTTCCATCTGCGAGGCTCCAAGAGATGGGGTAACGGGGTCAGAATTGGAACAATGTATTATCTGTGAGCATGCCTGTCTGTTTATAAACCTACCATAAAAAGCAACTGGGAGAAGGAGGAATGTTACCCTTGGGACAGGTAGTTTACTAACACTGTATTTCACAACAAAAGTAAGTGTTGTTTGCTTCCAAGTTCAATATAGGTTCTGCTTCATATTCACATATGCACATAGCAACTTGAAGCACACAGTGAGAGGTTCTGCTCTCACTTACGCTGGAGTAAATCCAGAGAGAATCCCTTGACATCAGTGGTGTCATGCTAGTGTAACTGTAATCAGGATGCGTCTACACTGCACCCTTATCTTGAAATAAAGCGCTATTCCAAAATGTCCCTTAACCCCTCGTGGAACGAAGGTTACAGGGATGCTGGACTAGCGCACCGTTATTTTGAAATCTATTTTGAAATAACGGGCTGCTTTAAAGACGCAGAATAGCTATTTTGGGATACTTCCAGTATCCCGAAATAGCTCCGCAGTGTAGACATAGTCAGACTGCAGGAGTTCCATTTACCATTCCAGGTTGCTTAAACATGTGGCGTCCCATTGACACGTCTGTGACATCTTTTCTCCATCATCCTGTACGTGGAGTGTATGGTACATTACCAACCCTGGCTCCAGGGAGGTTCCAAAGAGGACAGAGAAAGGCTGTTCATAGTAGTGACAGATGGCAGAACAAGGAGCAATGGTCTCAAGTTACAGTGGGGGAGGTCTAGGTTGGATATTAGGAAAAACTATTTCACTAGGAGGGTTGTGAAGTACTGGAATGGGTTACCTAGGGAGGTGGTGGAATCTCCATCCCTAGAGGCTTTTAAGTCTCGGCTTGACAAAGCCCTGGCTGGGTTGGTTTAGTTGGGGTTGGTCCTGCCATGGGCAGGGGGCTGGACTTGATGACCTCCTGAGGTCTCTTCCAGCTCTATGATTCTATGATTAGCAGAGTTTGTTCTATGCAGCACTTTCCAGGAAGATCGCTGTATTCTGTTTGCAAGAGCTGTTGTCTACTCCCCACCCGGCTCCATTCCATCCTGCATTGCAGAGAATGGACCTGGACCTTTTACAGCAGGTGTTGACACACATCAGCCATTCAGATTGGGAATGGCAAGGCAAGGCACAGACCATGAGCACTCAATAAGGCCAGAAGTGTTCTTGGTCTTCTTAGCAGGATCCTTCTAGTAACTGTTCTGAAAGACTTTGTCTATACTGGAGAATTGAACCATACTGAAAGCCAGCAGCTGAACCATGCTGAATTGGTTTAAGACCCATTGCACATTTGCCTTGCATTTACACTAGCCCTATTCTAAGTGGTTTGGGTTTCAGTGCCCACTATATGTAGCTCACAATTTGCAGTGTAGCTCCAAGATGCTGTGTATTCTGGGAGGTTTTGCAAGGGACAGCAGTAGTGGGAGAATTAGTTGAACCATGAGAGTCTATCTATATTGACACTAGACTACATCAGAGTAAATTTAGCCTTGGAAATTCATAGTCTGCTTACTTGGTTGGCAACACACTTGTAAACAGGTGGAGCACTTTTGTCTAGTCACACAGTGTTACAGATGTGTTAGGGGCCAATGATTGTTTGCACAGAACATTTTGGGGGTTCCAACAAGGTCTAAACATCCCTTACTGGTAAGCAGGACAGAGACAGTTGAAGACAGAACTGGCCAAGAGAAGACAGACCATTGCTCAGCGGAATCACACCATATCCTTGTTCTGTAAGATACTACAGGGCCCATGTTCCCTGTAAGCTGAGCACTTGGTCAGCCACCTAGGAGAGATTCAAATGCTTCCCTGCTGATTAGCAGAGTGCCCACAGTGCCCATAGCTGGCAGCATGTGTTTCTACTGGTGGTGCACATCCACTCATATTTCAGTGCATGTAACAAAATTTATTCTGCACATGGCTGGAAAAAATTAGAGGGAACATTAGAGGGCTGTAGTAAATTTTTCATTTCTGATCAGTCCAAGGTTAGATTGAAAAGCCAGCCCATGTTGAGTGAGTGCAGAGTGGGTAAAGTTACAGGCTTTGGTAACCCAGTAGAAACTCAATGTTGCTTTTGGACCTCCATAACCAAACAATTCTGAGTTCTCGATTAAAAGGGAAAATGACTGTAATGGGTCAGACATTTCCCTCAGTTCCACTGAAGTCCTAAATGCTTCTCAAGGGCTGAGCCTCTCAAGAAAGCCAAATCCATGCAGTGGCAAAAGTCACTGAGCGGCAGCTAGTCACCTCTAATTTTACATCCTTGGAGAAAGACATTCCTGACAATGCAAGGGGCCTTATTTCTGCTCCTGTGTACCCTATCCTCCCGGCTATGAACATTACAGAGAACCCTGTGCACAGTGGGTGGGCGTGAGGGGCTGATACCCTCAGTCTAGGAATGGAGCCATTTTGAGAAGTCCTAGCCAAAGCGTAACAAGGTCCAGGAGCTAGAAGCTGAAGATAGGTAAATTCAGACTGGAAACAAAGCAGACATTTTTAACAAGGAGGGTGATGAATAATTGTGACAGCTCACCAAGGCTACGTCTAGACTGCATCCCTCTGTCGACAGAGGGATGCAAATCAAGCACGTTGAAATTGCTAATGAAGCAGGGATCTAAATAGCCTGCGCTTCATTAGCATAAACATGGCCGCCACTTTTTTTCGAAACGGAGCTTTTTCGAAAAAAATGGCAGTCTAGATGTGGATCTGTTGAAAATAAACCCTTTTTCAACAGATCCTGTATTCCTCAAAAAATGAGGTTTACAGGATCTGTCGAAAATGGGTTTATTTTCGACAGATCCGCGTCTAGACTGCCGTGGTTTTTTTTCGCAAAAGCGCCGTTTCGAAAAAAAGTGGTGGCCATGTTTATGCTAATGAAGCATGGGATATTTAAATCCCTGCTTCATTAGCAATTTCGACGTGCCTGATCTACATCTCTCTGTCGACAGAGAGGTGTAGTCTAGACACAGCCCAAGGGTGCTGGTAGGTTTGCCATCATTGGACATTTTAAAATCAAGATTGAATGTTTTTCTAAAAGATCTGCTCTAATTCAGGGAAAGTCTCTGGCCTTGTCTAGGCAGGCGGTCAGACGAGGTGATTGCAACAGTCCCTTCTGGCTTTAGAATCGATGGATATGGAATAGACTGTCAGAAACTACTTTTCTGTCTACTGGAATGTGAAGGAGGCTACATCTAGACTGCAGGCTTCTTTCGGAAGAAGCTTTTCCAGAAGAGATCTTCTGAAAAAACTTCTTACGAAAGAGAACGTCCACACTGCCAAAGCATATCGAAAAAGCGATCTGCTTTTTCGGAAGATAGCATCCACACTGAATGGACGCTATCTCGCATGTAGATGAGGAGAAATTGGAGAGGGTCCAGAGAAGAGCAACGAGAATGATTAAAGGTCTAGAGAACATGACCTATGAGGGAAGGCTGAAGGAATTGGGTTTGTTTAGTTTAGAAAAGAGAAGATTGAGGGGGGACATGATAGCAGTTTTCAGATATCTAAAAGGGTGTCATAAGGAGGAGGAGAAAACTTGTTCATCTTGGCCTCTGAGGATAGAACAAGAAGCAATGGGCTTAAACTGCAGCAAGGGAGGTTTAGGTTGGACATTAGGAAAAAGTTCCTAACTGTCAGGGTAGTCAAACACTGGAATAAATTGCCCAGGGAGGTTGTGGAATCTCCATCTGTGGAGATATTTAAGAGTAGGTTAGATAATGTCTATCAGGGATGGTCTAGACAGTATTTGGTCCTGCCATGAGGGCAGGGGACTGGACTCGACCTCTCGAGGTCCCTTCCAGTCCTAGTATTCTATGATTCTATGTAAGCTGTGATTACTATGGACAGAGTGGCCATCACCTGTGCTTTTTCCTCTTTCCTCTTCTTGCAAAATAACTCCCTTTTCCCCATCCACACATGCCTTTTTCCGAAAGAGCTCTTTCGGAAAAAGGCTTCTTCCTCATAGAAAGAGGTTTATCAATGCCGGAAAAAACCCTCTGTTCTTTTGATTTTCTTTTGAAAGAATGCGATTGCAGTGTGGACGTAATTGAAGTTTTTCCAGAAAAATGGCTGCTTTTCCGGAAAAAACTGTAGTGTAGACATCCTGCTCCGGTCAGATTTTTTCCTATGCCCCACATGTCCCTGTGTTTTCCCTCTCTGTGTTTGGAGCTCTGCATTAGCAAACCCCTCCAAATGAAAGGAGACTTTGATGTGCTGCAGGGCAGGAAAGGGGAATTCACTGGAGCACAGCCAGATTGTGGGGGGACAGGGAAGAACCAAGACCACTGAGACTTAGTATTCCCTAATTACCATCTTGTTACCCATGTTTGATAGAAACCTGCTTTTTTAAATATTATAGGATCCTCCAGTATTCCTGAATGATTGGAACATCAACCTATGTGTTCCTACACTGCACTTCTTTTGCAAGAGTAATGAGTAAAATATTGCACATCACTTTATACACAATGATTTTGAACTCTGCTCTAGACACAATTTACTTTTGGTTCATATTAGGCAATGCTAATGTGGTTTTTCCACCAATGACTTTATCATAATATTGGAAAGTATGATAGCTGCAGGGCAAGAGGGCACCGCCTGACCAAGGCTCTGAGGCACTGTGGTAATACAAATAAATGCTAATAATAGGGGATTATATTGGGAGAACTTGTTAACCTTGATTAACTAATACAGATAGAGTCAGTTAAACCTGCCGCAATGCTTATATGAATAAGATCATAATCATTCATAATTTATTTCAGCCATCAGCTCATTAATCTGCTCCACAATGGGCAGAAAGTAGCACAGCACTTTGGAATATTGTAACTACATGCCTTTGATACCCCCACCCAAAACAAAAAGGCAATGATCAGAAATGTTAATTTGCCAACTCACTGAAGTGTCTTTCATGCCAATTTCACTTCAGGGACCTCCTGGAACCGACCCTATAAAACAGAATGACACCATAATTAATAGCATCATCCCATTAGAGTGATGGTGCTGGAGATGGTTAAGAGGCAGGAAACATGGAGAGAAGAGGCCAGTCTCCCTTAATGATGCAGACTTCACCCTCTAGGCCAGGGGTTTTCCAAATCTGAGTTATGGCTTGTAAGGATAAGCCGCTGGCGGGCTGCAAGATGCTTTGTTTACCTGAGCAGCCACAGGGACAGCCATTTGCAGTTCCCAGTGGCCTCAAATTGTCGTTCCTGGTCAATGGGAGCTGCAGGAAGCGTCTCAGGTCAAACAAAGCCCCTCGCGCCCAGCCAGTGGCTTACCCTTACGAGCTGTGACCCAGACTTTGAAAACCCCTGCTCTAGGCTGAATAAAGAACAGTGCATGCCAGGCACTACGTGGAATGTGCTGGCTCTTGGCTGTTTCTTTCACAGCATTAATTCTCCAGGTGAGATCTGAGTGTTACTGTCTAGGGTGCGAACATGTCAGGCTGACTCACTAGCTCCCATACTTAAGAGACAAAGTGTCTGTGTGGCTGCTGTGACCCAGTTTGTGTCTGTGCAATACTGACGCTAAGCGCCCCTCTGACTGAAAACCAGCCTTAACACCCCCACTCCTGGCACACAGCAGCTCTGGGTTTCTGTATTGCAGAGGCGGCCACACTGCATAATAGACAAGGGATGGCCCCAAAGCGAAGGGGAAATATCCCATTGAATCATTTTGAAATCTCAGAGCCGTTTCTGTGGCCCGAGATTTCTACTGAATAGTCCCATTGCTTGGGGGGAGGGGCCTTACATTAAGTCCTTAGGCCCCAGGGAAGAGGCGTTGGACAGACCTATAGAAGGGATGCAGAGCTGCTGGTAGCTGGGATGCTTTTGCTGCAGCACCGCCGGTTCTATGGATCCTCCCTTCAAGCTGGCGCGGGTTGGCGGGTGCTTGTCTTGGAGTGATTTGTCAGTATTACCCAAACCCCACCTAAAGCCATGATTTATTGTAGCCGCAGGCCGTTACGTTTTATAGAAGTGTTTATGTAAAACATTAAACAGGAAAACTGTTTGAGTGCAACCAGATGGGACCTGTCTCAGCAGAGAAGCATCCGCAAACCTTGCACAGAAGGAACAATAGCGGATTGGCACTCATTTCATGTAGGGGAGCGGGGCTGTGAGGTTAGGAGACCGTGTTCATGGAAAGCCAGTCAGGTGAAGGCTTATGAGACCTGGGCTTGAAAGGGCCCAACTTAATCTCTGATGTCCTCCTCATTAGTGAAGCAGGCACATCAAGCAGGTGGGACCATAGGCTCCTCTGAAGTACTAAGCGCTCAGGATAATGTAGAAGACACAGGATGCATGGGTCTTGTGCTGATGTGCCAGTGTGACCCTACTGGGGTGCTCAGCTTCAGTAGGACGTCCGTGATGCTAAGCCTGGCAAGGCTGACACGGGATTTTAAAGCGTGTGCCTGGCCCCTCTGTACAGGAAGAATCGCCCCCTTCCTGAGACATGCGGCTGCAATGTTACAGGGACTGTTGAGTGTCGGGAATGCCTGAGATGGATGGGCGATGCTGTTGCCTTAGGCTACGTCTACACTATGAGTTTTTGCGGCAGAAAATATGCTAATGAGGGCCTCATTAGCATAAGTCGTGATCTCATTTGCATATTTTCTGCTGATCCGTTTTTTCACTAGGGGTTTTTGCGCAAAAACAAGCAGTGTGGACGTTTTCTTTTTGCTCAAAAACCCCTTTTTGCGCAAGATCGGTATACCTCCTTTTTTGAGGCATAAGGATCTTCCACAAAACCAGGTTTTTGCGCAAAAGGAAGCGTCCACACTGCTTGTTTTCGCGCAAAAACCCCTAGTGAAAAAAAACGGATCGGCAGAAAATATGCAAATGAGATCACGACTTATGCTAATGAGTCCCTCATTAGCATATTTTCTGCCACAAAAACTCATAGTGCAGACATAGCCTGAGACATCTCTGAGGCAGAGAGACAGGATTCAGGTGGTGTGGTTTTGGGGAAGAGCACATGGGAGCATCAAGGCCTGGCTGAGCTCCCGGGTGTACTGGGAAATCTTGCCAAGTAGAAGAGAGATGTTAGTCATGTTGCTTAACGCACTCGTGGAAGGTGCCCAGATACCAAGCACAGGAGGTAGAATAAACCCAGCTGGAAGGGGAAGGACCAGAACTGAGGAAATTAGCTCATCTAGGGCTGCAGCTGTAGACCACGAGGGGCTAGGACCCTTGCTGCAGTAAGCTTGTCATGAAGGCATGTGCGCGCAAGCCCTGCTAGAGTCATATAATTATAGGTCTATCTAGGCTATATAGAACACACTATATCATTTCTCCAGCAGTCTGCTGTGCAACAGTGCAACCTGCAGAGTATGACAGAGCTCTGGCTGTTTGCTTGATGGTCTCTTATTGCTTCTTTTGGAGTGTTGTGAAATCCCCCTGGCATCCCCTCCTTCCTGATCCAGACAGGGTTGGCCATGGGCGCTAAAAGCCATAGCCCAAAACTCCTTGTAAAACTGGTTTGGTTCTCACCTGGCTTGAAGCACAAGTAGGAAACACAACAGCAGTTGCCTACTACTGTAAGATGCAAACTGTACATCCTGTCTTGCTGGGCTGGCTGTGATCTTCATCCCGCCTACCAGCAAAAAGCATGGTCTGTGGGAAAGGAGTTTGGTGGTACAGAGACCGGTTCCAAGCTGACATGACTTTCAGCACATCAAAGCACCACTACAATTGCTACTCATGGCATCCCGTGGTTGGCTGCTGCAGCAGAGACGCCATGAAAGGATTGTCCCATGGGGAGTGGACTATTGAGTGATGCTCATTTTGGGAAGGTTTGGGGTGCACTGATGGTGCAGGGGTGAATGTTTCAGCACCATGGTTCTGTGGATAAACAGAGAACCATAGGGCCATCAAATCCACCTCCTCTGCATGCTCGCTTTCTCTCCTGCCCTCCCCACATACACCACCAGACGCAATGAAGCCTACATTATGGATTAGAAAGCCATAACATTTCATGTAAAAATTCAAGCTTTCTGACAGCAGCAACTTGAAATCTCTTGTTGCTAGTGCGCGGGGGCATGGCATTGTTAGGACATAAAAGCAGCAGAAAAATGAAATTTTTTGCGCACACACACACACACACACACACACGAATAAAACTTCTCTTGTGCTGAAACGAAGTGCCAAATTTCCACTTGGTGTGAAATTTCATGTGGGAAATAGAACGGCATGAAAAAATAATAGGGTTTCTAATGGAAATTCCTGCTGACCGGTAAGTGTAGAGGAGACATAATATCTGTCCGCAGGGACGATTTATGACAGTTGATTTAACACTTTCACAATAAATAGACATTTATTGACAGTAAATTCTGGTGAAATTACATATTATGACCACGTGGCCACGTTCTGATTAATGCTTTTGCACTGGGTGCCAGGGGGCTGTTTATTTCAAGTGCCTGTTAGCTGGGAATTCATTCGGAAGCCATCGCCTCCGGAATGGAAAGAACCCATTTGTTTGGTCCCGAGGTGTATTTCATATTTATTTCGGCACTGCAGGGATTCAGCATTAGGGAGAAGGCATAAAATAAGAGGAAACACTGTGCCTCCTGCTGGCTGACTGCGTTTCTGCCTTTTGTGTGTGCTGGAGCATCATTAATCAGGTGGATTCGTATTTTTAAATTCAGTGAGCGCAATGGAAAGGCAGCGTGGACTTGTGGATGGGGCAAGGGCCTGGAGACCTACCTTGTAGTCCTGTTGTTACCACCATGATGCTGTGGGACTTTATGCAAAGCTCTTTCCCTCTCTGAGGCTCCAGTTCCCTTGTGTGTGTAGCCTAGCTTGATTGTAAACTTCCCAGGGGAGAAACAGTTTCTTTCTTATAACTGTGCACAGCCCCTAGCACAGGGCTGGGCAAAATCTGACCCGCAGACTAGATGCAGCCTGCGGAAGCCTCAGCCGGCTCCCTGCCTGCCCTGCCCTGATTGGCACTCAGAAAAGTCGGCTGCAGGGCCACGTGTGCGTGTCTGAATGCTGAGAGCCCCGGAAAGGGCGCTAGAGGCTTCTCACACGGTCCCTGCCCCCATTAGTTCCCATTGGCCTATTTCCAACCAATAGCCGCTGCCTGTTTGCAGGACAGGCGGCATGTGAAGTGCCCTTCCCCCCCATCCTGCAGGCTCACAGTGTTGAACTCACAGACGCAAATATAGCCCCTGCAGCTGCTCTGTGCGGAAGGCAGGGATCCTGGTTAAAGAACCTGCTGGGCTGCTGGCTGGGAGCCACCCAGGTAAGGCAGCCTGTGACGGGCGCTCCAGCCCCTGCACTGTAGGTCAGCTTGTGGGCGGGGCCCAGCTGGCTGAAAGCGCCCCTTCCCCATGGCCTTGTCGGGCATGCTCCCTGGTGAGCAGCACTATAAGGCCCTGAGACAGCTCACTGTGGGCTTGCTGCTGAAGGGGAAAGACCTGCAGAGCCAGCTCCAGAGTCAGAGGAGCCCACGAAGCCTGAACCAACACCGCGGCCACTACAACCCCAGCCATTTACCCCAGGAGGGGAGCCTCCCATGGACGAGGCCACAGGGCCGTATTTTCCCCAAGAGGGGAGCCTGATAAGGACTAGGCCTCAGGACTGTATTTGCCCCAATAGGACTAGGCCAGGACTAGGCCCCAGTAAGGGAGCACCTCAGAGATCGAGTCCCCAGCAAGTATTGACCTGGACAAGGGGGACGTGTCTGAGACCAGATGCTGGCCATTGGGCCGCGCAGACCCTGATAGAGGGACCTGCAGGGGTATTTTAGCGGGGGGGGACCCCGCTTGAGGGGGCCACACCCTTCGACACAGCCTTTGACCACTTACCAAATCCTTGGAGTGCGCCTCCCTTCAAAAATGATTGCACACACCTGACCTAGCACCATGGGGCCTTGTCTCTGGTGGGTCCTCTTGGCTGGACTGACCTAGAAATATTTACAACATGCTGCGGAATAGGACCCATCCCAAAAGGAGAGAGAAGCAGGGAGCAAGAATCAATAGCAAGTAGCCTGCTAGGATGTGATGACACTCATTTCCCATGTACTGCACACCGCAGAGTTCCTGCCTGGCGGTGTTTGTTTCACCACAGATGTAAAATAAGTTCACTGGTCAAACCTGGTGTCTAAATGAAGCTGTAAGAGCAGCCATCCAGAGCCAGAGGGGGTCAGAGACTCACATGATGTCAGGGAGTGGGAAGCGGTCAGGGCAGCTCGGGTCACCTGGTTGTTGTTCAAACATCTGCTCTCATGCTGAGGGATTAAACAGACAGAACGAGCAGTCGGTCGCAGAGGGCTCCGTGCTGGGCAGGAGGGGGACTGGAGTACTCAGAACCAGGGGAAGCGTTCGAACCTTTCCAGCTCCAGCCCATCATGTCATCTCTGTTCTTTGGTGTCCTCTGTGACTACGGAGCCAGTAGTCTTAGTCCTGTTCACAACGGGCCTCCTGTGAGCTCAGTCCAAAGAGGGAGAGACAGAACTCCTCACTTGCCCCTGGGGCGGGTTCCCAAGACCAGGGTTGCATCTCATAGGCAGGGAGGAGTGTAGGCGCAGGTATCCCTGGTCTACACTAGGGCTTTATTTCAAAATAACCCCCCTTTAGGTCAAATTAATAAGTGGAGCATCTACATGACCAAGCCTGTTATTTCAAAATAACGGGCCACTTATTTTGAAAGCTGTGCTCCTGCTTTCCTCAGGGAATAACGCTAATTTTGAAATAGCTATTTCAAATTAGTGGTAGTCAGGGCCGGCTTTAGAAAGTGAGGGGCCCGATTTGCGGGGGCAGGGCTGCACATGCGCTGCGCGCCCGGGGCGGCACCATGCATGCTCCACGTGCCCGGGGCCTGGGGCACCGCGCATGCGCAGCGCGCCCGGGGCGGGGGCCGCGCATGCACCGCGCACCCGGGAGCGGGGCCCTCTTATGCGCGGGGCCCCCCTCATAGGAGCAGGGCCCCCCTCTTAGGCGTGGGGCCCGATTCAGGAGAATCGGGGGAATCGGCCTAAAGCCGGCCCTGGTGGTAGTGTGGATGCTCTGGTGCAGCTATTTAGAAATAACTACTCCCCAGAGTAATTTGAACTAATTACTCCCCGGTGCTTCTTAGGGCTCTAAGTCAGGATAGCGGGTCAACATTAATGGAGCCTGCTTCGGACTAATTTTGAGGCTTCCCCATAGTGTGGACGCGCTATTACGATTTTGTTATGTCGAGAGTTATTTAATCGATTTTAGTTATTTCGAAATAGTTTCCTAGTGTAGCCCTGCCCTTACACAGCTACTGCCCAGGATGCTTCAGGTGCCGCTAAATAGGAGAGACAGATGCAGTTAATGACCAGGGAACTGATGGTATGAATCAGATCTAGGCACTTAAGTCACTGGCAACAGATGAAGTTTTGGAGCAGGAAAGGTGATTTGGGGGGTTCATCCCTGCCATGGAAGAAGCAGGGTTTGGAGGAAGAGCAGGAAGGAGATGGCTCCCAGCAGGCAGGACAGCCTGGAGGAAGCAGGAAGCAACAGACTGGTGTGGAAGGAGGCCACAAAGGGAGGCTTTGGGCAGCACAGGCAGCAAGGGCGTGGGAGAAGAAGATAGGTTCGAGTTGTAGGCAGGGGGCAGATAGAGAAGGCATAAAATTCACCCTTGCCATGGCAGGAGAGAAGAAGCCGGTGATGTAGCCAAGCACGGGGAGCGCCCGGGTCAGAGCAGTGGGAGAAGAGGAGCATTTTAGCAGCGGTGTTTTATGTGTCCTTGGTAGGAAGGACCGAGGGCTGCGCTCTCCTGCATGGGCAGTCAGGTCCCCGAAGAACAATTAATGCATTAAATAAAACATGCATTATTTACCCGCCTCTCAAGCAATGCATCATTAGTTTATGCAAACAGCTAGCTCAGGTTGGCTGAATAAGCATGGAGGGGCTCTATGTATCTTGGTGCCAATGTTTGCCAGGCAAGCTCTGATTGGCTGCTACAGGCATCAGCTTTGGACTAATGAGCATTGGCTGGACTGACCCTTGCAAGGGGACAGTGGCTGTTTGGGAGCTGTTGTGGCCAGCCAGAACTCAGTCCCTTGTACAGATGAAAATCTAAATAGGACAGAGATTTTTAATAGGAATCATATGTCTTTGCTTAGAGTCTGGTTGTCCATCCGTTTACACTGGTATAAACCAGGACTGACTCCACTGAGGCTACTGTGGGGTAAAATCCATATGGGGGGGGGGAGACTCAGACCCCTTTAAAGACTGTTTTTTTTTTTCTTTTTTTTTTCTTGGCATTCAGTTTGCTGGACAAAATTCTGTTTTTTGGCTCAGATTCAGCAAGACTCTTCAGGATCTGCTTAACTTTAAGCCAGCGATGGGCAGCCTAGGCTAGTGGGTGGGCCGCATGGGTATCCCTCCTCCATCTCAGTGGCTTGCAAAATTGTTGTAAGCAAGACGGTCTCCTGGGACAGAGTAGTTTTGCTAACTGCGCTGGCATGCCTCGAATTTGTAGGGTGTGCCAACTGCACCGTAGCAGCGCTTTGATTGGATGCAGAGGGAGCATGCAGCTCGCACAATCAATGCTGTGTGCAGTCAGCATGCAGCTCACTTTACGTGCCCTGGCTTTACGTGCATGTCACTTTAGTAAGGCCGGTAGGGAAAAAAACTATGCAGATGGAAACCAGCAGAATCTGGCAACCCCACTACATGGGCAATGGTACACAAAATGTCTCGCGGGCCACACATAGAACCCCAATGGGCTGCATGCTGGCTTCAGGTTGCTCACCAGTGCTTTAAGCAGATGCATAACTCCCCGATGAGCCGTGAGCCTGCATTTATGTGATTTTGCTTAGTCAGGACCCTTTGTGCAGCTGGCACTTGCAATAATTCTGTGGCTATGATCAAAAGTCTTTTTGCTATTCAGCAATGTAAAATTCTAGGGGTGAGTGGAGGAAGCATTCCGAGGCTCCTAAGTGATTTTCTGGTTTGCAAAGTCAGAACATGCCAAACTTTGCCCCTGCTAGTTTTTGCCTTCGAAACTTGCAGTCAGCAAATCCTTCATTAAGCACCACCTTCTGAAAAATCTGCACTGATAAGAAGGGATGTCAAAGTTCAGTCCTGTATTACCTTTTCTAGCATAACCTGCTAGCATTTCCATGCTGGTGGTTGGCTTCGGGCAGACATTTTTGGAATTTTGACCATTACACATAATTAGGTTAGGGGAAAATACATCGTTTCCCCCATGTTAAAAAATTCTGACAACTGTTTTGTTCAGAAGCTCTAGCTCATCTGTGGTTTAAAGCAGGGGTCTGATTATTTCAATATGACTCTTTTAGAGGATCATGAGGGAACCCCCATCTAGAGGGACATTTTCCTACATTTTTTTAAGACCAGAAGGGATTATTATTGTGAACTCCTGATAACACAGACCCCAGAATTTCATTCCTTCCGTCATTGTGATGTCTCCTTTAGCCCACAAAGTCTAGTGAAGCTAGACATCCTAATTAACTTCAAAATTTCAAGTGCTGGTGAGTCCATAGCATCTTTAGGAAAGTTGTTGGCAATAGTTAATATGGTTTCATCATTTCTAAAAGCAAATGGTGGTCAAAAAATAAAAGATGGATATTTTAGGTCTCTGTTAAGCCCCTACAGTGGGTGACATTGAACAAGACAGAAGTCAAGTCAGAGACTAGATAACATACCTATAAATTAAGCCACCTGTTGATTCGCGATTGCATTTGTAAGACTTTATACTGAATGCTGCCCAGGGTGGTCTGTTATAGCCGATGCACAGGGAGAAAAAGCACAGCCAGGTAGAGTAGAAAATGTTCCCTTCCCCAAGACAGTGGTGTTTCCCACTAGTGGCTTTTACAGCTGTGTGTGTTCTCAGTTTCCACATGACTTAGATGCCTCAGGGGTTATGGTGTCTGGCACCCCTTTGAAATGCTATTAATTAGTCATCAGGGATAGCTAACGTTTTTGCAGTTTCCACCTACAGGGCTTCAACTTGCTGGGTGAATTTCTTGTTGCCAAGCACTTGTTCATTGCTGGAGTGTCTTTTAAAACTAGCCAGCAAAGCTGCGCATGAGTGCTTTTCAGGATGCACACTGAGACTGTCGTACCCAATCTGGAAGGGGAAAGAAGCAAAAATCCAGGCCAATGACAGACTGCTTTAAGAAATAGTGTTAAGGAGAAGGAAAAACATGACCATGTGTGCCTATGTGACCTGGGCCACAGGGCAGCTGGGGTTGTAGCAGGTTTTGCACAGGACTGAAAAAATTGATTGTAAAAGCTTTGGATTTTTGTGAGCTCTGTCAGGGTTGTCCTGCCACGAAAGAGTCAGATAAATGGTACATTGTATACTCTGACAAACACGGTTGTCACCTCTTCCAAATTACTATGAAGTGGGTCCAGGAAAGTAAATTGACTTTCAGAGAACAGAATTCCTCCCACTTAGGTGATTGTCCCAATAACAATCTGAAGAACATAAGAACTATCAGAACAAAGGTCCAACTACACCAGAATCCTGCCTTCCCACAGTGGTCAACACCAGGTTCCCCAGAGGAAATGAACAGAACAGGTACCCATCAAGTGATCCCCCCCCCGACGTCCATCCCTGCCCATCCTGGCTAGTAACAGTGATGGACCTATCCTCCGTGAATTTATCTAGGGGTATGTCTAGACTACATCCCTCTGTCGCCAGAGGGATGTAAATTAGACATACCAAAATTGCTAATGAAGCGGGGATTTAAATATCCCGCACTTCATTAGAATAAAAATGGCCGCCGCTTTTTGCCGACGCGGTACTTTGCTGGCAAACAGCAGCAGTCTAGATGGGGATTGGTCGACAAGGAAAGCCTTTTCCAACCAATCCTGTAAACCTCGTTGAATGAGGCATAAGGGATCAGTCGGAAAAGGCTTTCCTTGTCGACCTATCCCTGTCTAGACTGCCACTTTTTGCCAGCAAAGTGCCGCGTCGGCAAAAAGCGGCGGCCATTTCTATTCTAATGAAGCGCAGGATATTTAAATCCCCGCTTCATTAGCAATTTCGGTATGTCTAATTTATATCCCTCTGGCGACAGAGGGATGTAGTCTAGACATACCCTAGGAGGCAGTGGCAGTGCCTTAGCACAACCTCAGAGTGCCCAGACTTCCACCTTGATGTGACCGATATGAGTCACGTTGCTTGATGCACCAGTGGAATTGCTCAGATATTAGGGTGATGGGTATGGGCTAAGAACCTCTATAGTCTAGACTAGGGAAAGGATAAGCATGTATCTCAGGCACATGATGCATTTACCTCTGTGATCTGGGTTGTGGATATGTCCATGGATTACCTTGAACTACTAAAACCCAAGTTCAAGTCTTGCATAAGTGCCCGGTGGAATGTCCTGGTTCCATCCTTAGTCAGGATGGATGAAGATTTCAAAATTCACCTTCTTTTTGAGGCTGAGACCAAAAGGAGTAAAAAAATCCAAAAAACAGAACTTGTGACAGACAAATCTCAACAGGTCCAGGATTTAGTTCAGCATCTCAAAATTTACCAAAATACTTTTCTGGCTTCATACTGGTCGGGTTGCCAAAGGGCCTCCTGATGCTGGAGTACCTTGGCTTATTATTCAGTGCCATTTGTGCTCCTGAACCCCTTGTGTACTTCTGAAAATCTGTCTTCTCATTGTTTATTACCATTCTTTGTACTGCAGTTGTGCCTGAAAGCCTTCTGGGGGGTCCCCTTATGTTGGCTCTTGTACATTTGTCCACAAAGGTTGCAGCTTAAAACAAGCTGGGGGTGTGGCAGGAACAGCCTTTTGTGTGACATCTTGGTATTTCTGCTTCAAGACAAATATCCAGAAAGAGGGAGGTTGAACCACACAATAAATAAATAAATAAATAAATGAAATAGGGACTGCTTTGAGCCTTGGACAAACATTTGCATTACACTTCGGGGCTGGTTTGTATTTGATTACTGATTTGCCATTCCCTAGCTGCCACTCAGCCAGCTGGTGTACCTGTGTTTATATTTGTTTTAAATGTGCCTGCCTGAACTCTAAATGCATGTGCAGGGAATAATACACAGTACCCGGAACAGATCCATAGAAAAGGCTAGGATTTTGCCTTTCAGTAAAACCAGCCTGTCTAACCACAGAAACGTTAATTTCTCACATGATTAATTAGGTTACATTCCCCTTTGTACAGCAAGAGATATGACCAGCATTCCCTGTAAGCTGTATGCTTGGACAGCCACCCAGGAGCGAGTCAAATGCTGCCAAGCTGATTAGCAGAGAGCCCACCGCTGGCAGCATGAGTTTCTATTGGTGGTGCACATCTGCACATGCCCTGGTGCACAGGACAAAATTTATTCTGCACACAAGTGGAAGAAATTAGAGGAACTATTGTTCCCCACGTCTTAATGCAAACACCCCCAGTGTCACATCCATCATGCAAACTGTCCCATCCTTCATTCACACTCAGCAGTGAGACAGGCTCACCAGCATCCTAGAGCTCTATACCTTCTTTGACTCTCTGCAGTTTCCACAGAGAGCCTATGAAATTTTATCATGAAGTCGACTGTGGGGAAGAAAATGAACACTCTACCTCATGCTGCTAGAATATTACTTCCTGCCACTTAATTTCTGGGATGGCCTCCCTCTGTGACATTCTGTACTTGAAACCACATTGAAATGAAGGCCAAAAAATATGCCTTCTATGTAGGATGACATTTGCAGCAGGCTGAAATCTCTGGTTAAGTGTTCTGCTGCAGAAGGCAAGGTCACAGCCCCCGTCTGGGACATTTTACAATACAATGGCTCTGGATCTGTGATGAAGTCTATTAAAAAATGCAAACGCATTCATTGGCAGATCACAGCTGGGTCAAAACCCCACAGAACAGAATATCTCCTGCTGGTAAGCACAGTATATATACACCTGGGACGGATGAGCTACGCAGTAAATTTATGAATGGTAATGATTAAACAAGGTGGACAAAATTCTTCCTGCCACTACGCCAATGTCTATCTGAAGTCATCCCCTTGAAAGTAATGAATTATACCAATGTCATCCAGGTTTTATCAAGGAATGCATTTATACCGGATTCTTATGGAGGGCCTGGTGCAATGCATTAAGTAGGTTCTGTACCATCCAATGGCATTTCTTTTCATCCATGAAAGATATTTATAATTATGACAATGCCTGCCCCCCCTCAGCCTGCCAAAGTCCCCTGGAATCTCCATGATTAACATATGGTCCAAGGCATGGGATCTGCAGGTGTTATCAAGTGTAGATAAAGGGAATCTCACTGACTTCCTGGAGGTTGATCCAGGCCCTGAATGCAGATCAGATCTATCCCAAAGCCTGGGGCAGGTCTGAGCCACTGGCCTCGCTCGACAGCATAAATACTCTTGACGCACCAAAGCCGAAATAAAGCAGCTACATTCCCAAAGGCCTAGGCAATAGCTAACTGAGAGAGAACTGGTGGAGAGCACGTGGGATCGCAGGGAGGGACAGGCTGGGATAGATGTCCTGGAAGCGACCCAGTTGCTCTCATGACCAAGGAAATGGTCACCATTGACCAAAGGGGAGTGCCCTGGAAGGGCTGGTCTTGGAGTGAAGATACCATCTTGGGAAGCATCTCTGGCCCAGCTAGCCTCTCTAGGGATACGTCTACACAGCAGTGTGATTTTTTTTTGAATAATTGACGTTATTCCGGAATAACATAGTCAGCGTCTACACTACAAGCAGTTATTTCGACATAATGTCAAAATAATGTTGAGCCGGAGGACGTCTTACTCCGACTCCTGTAACCCTCATTTTACAAGGAGTAAGGGAAGTTGGAGGAAGAGTGCTCTTGCTCAGACTTCCTGCTGTGTAGACAGTGCCAAAAGCCGAAATAAGCTATTTTGACTTCAGCTAGGCAATTGACGTAGCTCGGGTTGCGTAGCTTATTTCGGCTTTAGCCCTGCTGTGTAGACGTGCCCTAGGAGGCCTTACAAACTCAGAGGGATCCATTGTAAGTGGATCCTCCTCCCCCTGATGCTGTCCTCAGATGCTCCTCGCGTTCACTTTGCAGACTCACAGGGGGTCCTACCCTGCCTACCCCCAGGGAGGAGGAAGACCGTTGCTGTGCAGGATCACTGGGCCTTCAGAGCAGCAGTACCTCCCCCCACGCCATGTTAATGGGAGCCTCGACCCTGCCTGAAAGCGGCGCCTCCCAACACATTGTTATGGGGAAACAATGGGCCCTTGGCCTAGTTGAGATTAGTAGAAGTATAATAAGCTGACGCTGCCTCAGAGATGCATCCTGTAGTAGTCAGAAGTCACCGTTGTGGTGTCTTGACTCTGCCATGAGCTGTTTGCTTTGCCAAGTGCTGGGCCCTGAAAGACCAGGTGCCCTGAGGGCATCAGAAAGGTCCCGTTGCTATGGTGATTATTATTACGGGTGATGACAGTATGGCCTCCGTGGGTACTGGTGTGAGAACCAAGCCTGATGTAGACAGTGGGTTGATGGATGCCTCCTCTCCCCCCGAGGGCGGGCAAGGCTTCGCAGAGTGAAAATGTGAACTGGGGCAGATTTCTCCTCTTGCTGCAGCAGCTGCGTACTCCTGACAGAGCTAGGGTTTGCAGGTGTCCGGTTTTCATCCGGACAGTCCGGTTTTTGCCGCCTCTGTCCGATTAAAAAAACCCAGAAAATACCGGATATGTAAAATGTCTGGTATTTTCTGTTTTTCTCAGATGGAAGGCCAGTAGGGACATTCTTCCCCTGCTGCATCTGGCGTGGGAGCAGGGAACACGGGGTTATTTAAAGGCACAGCTTGGTTCCTGTTTTTTTTTTTTCCTCAACCAATTTTCTTCCCGCCATGTTCGGTATTATTTTTGAAAGTATCTGGCAACCCTAGACAGAGCCCACGCATGAAGGAAAAGGAAAATCGTGGCGCTGATCTGCTCTGTGGAGTCAAGATTAACTTTGCCCTTGGTTTGGGCCAAGTTCTGCCTGGCAACTGCGGTGGGATTGGATGCTGCTCAGCACCATACAGGGCCACGCTCCGTGGGGAAAGGAGCCTGATTGGGGTTGTTTTGCTGTGGCGCTAGCAAGCTTTAGGTTCCACTCGCCAGGCAACATGTGCTGAGGACCCAAATGGCCCTAAGAAAGCATCTGTACAGCTGGTTCCTAGGACACTGGGCTGGGAGTGGGGTTACCTGTGCTCTTTTCCTGCCTCTGCCACTGTGACAACTTGGGCATGTCTCTGCTGCGCTCTGTGCCTCAGTTTCCCTGCTGATCTGTGTCTATTTATATTTCCCACTCTTGGGGGCGGAGCCTCTCATTCCAGTTTCAGCCAGAGTCTCTCGGTGATACTGTAGTACAAATGAGTAGTGATAAAAGAGTGGCCTGTGTGTCCATGGACTAGGGGAAAAAGCATCACCTCCTGCCGCTTACGTCTGTGTGCTTTTTTTCCATCTCTCCCCCCTCAACCTTCCGTCTCTTCTCCCTTGTCACCAGGCAAACCTGGTCGCGCCATGAACTTTGAGCCCTCCGGCTGACAGTGCTTCGAGGGCTGGCGATTTGTCCAAATCCCCTCCGGGGATGTGGGACTGAGCAGGGTGGGTGTGGGGCCCAGTGGATTGTTGTGATGCCTCCCTGACTTTGCATGCCTTGGGCCCGATCCACAGCTGGCGTCAATAGATTCCTGTGGCGCTAGGTCACACTTCCCAGTTGAGACTCAAATTGCTTCCTAAGAGCCCAGTCTGTTTTGTTTCTGTTTGGAGGACAGCACACATGGTGGCCCTGCTTTGGGGTAAGCCAGGAAGGCCAGGCCTGTCCCTAGTTGGAACAAGCATTACAAAAGAATTTACTAAACACTACTGTTCCCTCCATTCGGTAGGCTTCTCCCCTGCCCTGAGTACCAGTCAGGCTCCCCCGAGGATGGCCGAGGGTGGTGCTTAGACGGGGATGGAAGTGCCTGGGTTTCTAATGGCTTCTCTCTCTCTCTCTCCCTCCCTCTGTCTCTCTCTCCCTCTGTGTTGCCGCACAGAAAGCTGATCTGGCTGTTGCTCCTCTCACCATCACCCACGTCCGGGAGAAAGCGATAGACTTCTCCAAGCCTTTCATGACATTGGGGGTCAGCATTCTGTACCGGAAGCCCAACGGGACCAATCCCAGTGTGTTTTCCTTCCTCAACCCCTTGTCTCCTGACATTTGGATGTACATTCTCCTCGCCTACTTGGGGGTCAGCTGTGTGCTGTTTGTCATAGCCAGGTAAGGGGCACTCCAATGCCATGGCTCTAGACTGCCACTGCACATCACTGCACATCCAATGCCCGTTGGCCGTGCCACCAGACCCTTTAACAAGTTCAAAATCCCACCCCCGGCAGACTGCAAATTCAACCTGTTCTTCCCTTAATGCAGGGGTTCTCAAACTTGTGATACCGCGACCGCCCTCTCAGTTGCTCGCGAACCCCCTCTCCATTGCTGCAACCAGCCGCTCAGTTGCTCGTGACCCCCCTCTAAGTTGTTTGCGATCTCCCTCTAAGTTGCTCATGACCCCCCGGGGGGTCAGGACCCACAGTTTGAGAAACACTGCCTTAATGCAATTACTTCTCCTCCATTGAACAAAGACAGGCTGGTTTGTTGGTAGGGTGGCTCGTGATTGTCAGGCTGCATGCCCTGTTGGGTTTCCTTTTCTTGCTGAGGGATACGTGGTGCACCCATAGAAGCACCCTTCACAAATGTTGGTCTGGTCCTGATTCATGGACAGTGTACATGCCTTGCTCCATAGGGCCTGTCTCTGATCTCTCTGACACTGGTTTCCCACCACTGCAGCTCCAGTTAACTCCATGCATTTACTCTGAGAGGGCACGTCTACACTAGGAAACTAATTCAAAATAACTAAAATTGATTTAATAACTCCTGAAATAACAATTGAAATTGCGTGCCCTCACTATGGAGTAGCTGTGAAATCAGTCCGAGACAGGCTCCGTTAAAGTGGATACGCAAACTCGACATAGAGCCCCAGGCAACACTGGGGACTAATTAGTTTGAATGACTTGGGGGAGTAGTTATTTCGAAATAGTGGCACCAGCGCGTCCACACAACCGCTTTTTCGGAATAACTATTTCAAAATGAGCATTATTCAAAATGAGCAAAATGAGCATTATTATTTTGAAATAACAGGCTTGTTAGTGTGAACGCTCCGCTTCTTAATTTGACCTAAGGGGGGTTATTTCAAAATAAAGCCCTAGTGCAGACCAGGGCTGAGTGAAATTATAACCGTGTCTGCTGTTTGGGGGAAGGTGTTTATTTACTGTGGGATCACTCACTGAGACAAGCAGGCTTTTTAATTGTTGGGGTGACAGATTACTTCTATACCCACTGGTTTGTTATGATATGGTCCGTCATTCATGAGCACTGGAGTGAGGCACTGTGGTTTGCTATGACACAGTAAGATCTCATTAGTTTTAGGGCTGAGCATGCTAGGCAGTTAAGGTGGAATTTCTTAGTCGTAGTGTCATGCTGTGCACATTATATAGTACCTAGCAGTAGATGTTGCTTTTCTAAATGGAAATAGACAGACATGGAGCACAAGATTTGGCAGACTGGATGAACTCAGTTAGCCCAGTATTCTGTCTCAGCAGTTGGCCAGCACTAGCTACTTCAGAGGGAAGTGCCAGAAAATGTGTAGTGAAAATATTGGGTGAGCTACCCATAGCAGAAGTGCCTTCTACCCCATTACTCCCTCCCGCCATGAGATAGAGGTTTACAGCCTTTCAGATTTTTTTTTAACCCTACTCGAAGTAGCTGTTGGTATTCTCATGTGTAAGCTTCTTTTGAATCTTGTTAACTTCTTGGCCCCAGTGATACACTGTGGCAATGAGTTCCCCAGGTCAATTATGTGTTGAGGGGTGGAGGTTATGTATTTTCTTTCATTCTTGCATCCCATTTAATTGAATATGCCCTGATTGTGATGGAGGGTGTTGGGAGCACCTGACTTATCTTCTCTGTGCCATCCATTACAGAATGTGCCTTTTTTCATACACTGCTCAGTCGTCTCTCTAAGCAGTCCCACTTTCTTGAGACGCAGACCACACCACAGCCTTGCTCACTTTCACCTTCTCTCTCTCTGAACCCACTACAAGCAACCCCCCAAACCTTCTATAAAGCAAACCAGTGGCAAGCCTGTTGCTATGGCTCTGACAACGTGCCTGCTGGAAGAATTAACACGCCGCTAATCTTCCTGTTTAAAATCCTTTCCTGTCCTTTAAAAGCAGCAACATTTGCATGCGTTATTAATTTCATACAGTCTTTGTCTGATGAGATGCACAGTCTGGGGCCTCTTCAGAATGTACCAGGGCGAAGCCTCCGCGTCCCTCCCATTGGACGATGGGCCATACGTCAGCATGCGGGCCCTCCATGCAAGAGGAAGGTCTCTCTTGGAGGCACTAGTCCCCATTAGCCCTCCCTCTCCTTTTGATTAGTGTCCTTAATTGAGCTGTTTTGTAATGGCTTTGCTTCCATTTTGCCTGCCACTCATCCATATTTATGGGACACAGAGACAGCCTTGTTTTGGTTGTCTGACGGGGTCCTCAGGGGTGCTTAATGCAGCACATAAATGAGCTATTATGGCCACGCTTTGCTGTTTATCATTTCAAAGCTCGTAAATTGGGCGCGTGGAGAGCAGACTGCTCCATTGTGGCTGTGCTTTTGAAGTGCCACTCTGCCTGGTGCCTTTCGGCTGGAGTTTGTTATGATTTTTCCCCCAGTACCTAGAATGGCTCCCGATGTTCTCCTGTTCGGCCACCTTTCGGCTATGTCTACACTGGTGCGATCTTGCGCCAGAGATATGCAAATGAGGCTAAGCGTGGAATATCGCCGAGCCTCATTTGCATATCTAATGAGCCGCCATTTTTGCAGAAGACGCTCTTGCGCCAGAAGGAGCTGTCTACACTGCCCCTTCTTGCGCAAGAAAAACCCTCTTGCGCAATGCCTAGTATGCTGAAAATAATCAGCATAGCGGCATTGCGCAAGAGAGTTTTTCTTGCGCAAGAAGGGGCAGTGTAGACAGCTCCTTCTAGCGCAAGAGCCTCTTCCGCAAAATGGCGGCTCATTAGGTATGCAAATGAGGCTCGGCGATATTCCACACTTAGCCTCATTTGCATATTTCTGGCACAAGACTGCGCCAGTGTAGACATAGCCTTCCTGTGCAAGCCGTTGACCATCTGTGTCCTAGTATGTCTACACTGCAGAGTTTTTCTGGAAAAATGGCCATATTTCCGGGAAAAACTACACTTACATCCACACTGCAATTGCGCTCTTTCAACAGAAAGTCAAAAGAACACAGGGGGGGTTTTCCGACATTGGTAAACTTCTTTCTACGAGGAAGAAGTCTTTTTCCGAAAGAGTTCTTTTGGAAAAAAGCCTGTGTGGACGGGGAAGAGGTTTTTTTTTCAAAAGAAAATCTCTTCCGGAAAAGCTTCTTCCGAAAGAAGCCTGCAACCTAGACATAGCCCTAGAGACCAGCTTGAGATAGGCTTTGTTTGAGGCACAAATAGCAGTTAGGTGACCAATTCCCATGGTGAGTTAGGTACCACTGCCAGTTGTGCCTGGAGAAATCTCCCCACATAATCTCCAGCATCCATGCACCAGCTCTCTGGGATGGCCTTAGTGCCAATTTACTTCCTAGGATGGATGGCATGGTGGTTTCCTTAAAACGTCTTTCGCAAAGAGCAAACAGCTTCTAATCCACTGACATTTCATTCAAATATTCAAAGTAGAGATTCATTACCAAATGGCAGTATGCAGAATCCATTAACCCCGATGTTCCAGTGTTGCTGTAGTTTGCTGCCCTTCTGGGATCTCTGCAGCATTCAGAAATGATTACCTGGGCTTAGCGTGTAATACCCTAATGACACCCATCAAAGCTGTCAAAGCAAACTGCTCAGCAGGCAGAATATTTGTTTGCCCCACAACATCTGGGCTCAAGAAGCAGCTGATTCTTCTGTACACTGGTGTAAATCAGGAGTAATGCCACAGAAATGAAAAGACGTAACTCGTTCCAAGGAGTTTGGAGGGTAAATACAAGGTTTACACTTACTCCTTACCATCCCCACAATAAACCTCTAGCAAGTGACAATACTTAGAATGCATCTGACCCATCACAGCATCCCGTCGTTCTGCAGACATTAACGACTCTGTTGGAAAGAAACTGCCTGTACAGCATCCAGCATATTGGGGTGCTGGTTCATGACTGAGACTCCTAGAGCTACTGCAATACAAATAAAGGGTAGTCATTGTCCATGCCACTACCCCCATTTTGCAGGTGAGGCCAAAGGCTAAGTTGGTTTAAAAAAATGAAATTCAGATTTTTTTTTATGCTGGGGGCAGAGAGCAGTGTTCTCCGTAAGCTGGGCACTTCTGTGGCCGCTCAAGAGAGATTCCAATGCTGCCTGGCCGATTAGCAGAGCGCCCACAGCACATGTCGGTGCACATAAAAATGATTCCGCACATGGATGGAAAAAAAATCCACAGATGGATGGAAAAGATTAGAGGGAACATTGGTGGAGAGTCACTTTTTTTTTTTCCGTGAACGTGTAATGACATTTTCCAACCTTTTCAGCCCTGTCGAAGGTCACACAAATCAGGACTCAGCAGTTTCTGGCTCCTGCTCCCACACTAACTCCACATGTTGAGCCACAGTTAACGTCAATGGGAATCTTGCCCGTCAGGTCGGAAATGATCATTCTCATACGTTTATATAACACCCTCCGCTCTTGATAGTACCAAAGAATTTCCAGTGCAGCCATGGACCCAGGCACAGTATTTGGGTCCAGATCCCAATGTGATGTTGTGAGCCAATCCCTATTAGAGAAATAATAAACAGCTGGTGACTTTCATCCCATAGGTCGCTGCCCATCATGGGTGGATGAGGATCCCTGTATATCAGGGCTACTCAACTTTGGAAACCCCGGAGGCCACAATGATACTCACAGCACATGCCGAGGGCCGCAACTTAAGTGTGGTTGCATATATATGCAAATAGCTTCTTTCACACAATGCCCTGGTGCTCCAGGCACCTCCTCCCGGGGGGCTAGAAATGCTGACACCCTTTACCTGTCTGTTTCAGCCAGCCCATCCGCTTGTGTCTTTCAAATGCTTACTCCGCCTGGGAGATGCCTCGCCATTGTGGAGCGTGTTCCCAGTGGAGGCCATGTTCAAAGGATCCCACATGTTGAGCCCCGTGTAAACCCAAACTGCACCACGGACCACAAACAAACAGGCCGCGCGTTGAGTAGACCTGCTGTATATCATTTATACAACAGAGATTATTGTATATAGCAACACAACACACTTAGCAACACAAGATACCAGTCATTCGTTTCCAGGAGTATCTTCCATTCAATCCAGTATTGAATTGAAATTGCAGGGGGAGCTAGAGAAGAGGACACCAATTGCCAAATATTTGCTACTACTTTTATAGCTTCATAGATTACGACTATTCAGTCATCTAACCTGACCTCATGTCTATCACACTCTGTTAATTTTAACCTAGATATACTCCTAACATTGAGCCCAAGAGAGTACGGGTAGCCTCATTGCAGTAGGTGGCACGGCAGAAGAGCAACAGAAAACGTGCTCGAGATCTACAGAATTTTGCTCTGGCAGCTCTATCCCAGAGATAAGTGGGTGCTTTGCTATTGATCGTATCGGAGGAAGGGGTATCAGATCCTTAGCACTCTGGCAGTGCCAGAGTGCGACGCGACCAGACACTTAGCAGGGAATGAGATGTTCATCTGGGAAGATGAACACAGGCTAATTATGATTAGCGAAGTAGTCACTGTGATGAGTAATAGCATTATCTCTGCTCTCTGTCTCCGCTAACAATGCGGAACGGTGCTAGATGGACTCTATTGACATAATGACTGTGTTTGATTTCTGTCGTGGTTTGAAATTAGAATTCTAATACATTTTTAGATTGATGAGTTTACTTTTCCTTCTTCACAGTGGGGGCCAAAAAAAAAAAAATCCCTGAAGCTCCCATCCTGATTTTCCTTTGAAGGCATTTTTAAATGTATTGATTAAACCTCAAAGGGAAAAACCTTTTCAATGTTCAGCCATGACAGGCACAAAGGAAACTGGAACGGAACTGCCAGCTCGCCCACAGGTGGCATGGTAGTAGGGCGGTGAACTTCACAAAGAGGAATTTCAGAAGGATCCAAGCACTGGGCCCAATGGTGTATTGTAGGATAGATGGCTCTGCCTTCCCAAATCCACATCCACAGGGGCATATGCATAATGCATTCAGCAGCGGTTTGCATTCTACATTCCATGACTGGAGTCCCATGGAGAATAAAGTTTGGAGATCTCCCTTGTCCAGTGACATGAGCTGTCTCCTGCTTTCCCCTAGAGGGGGAATTGCTCCCTCGCTGGATGGGTATTTTGGCTGTGGCTGCAGTCTACTCCACACAAGCTCGCATGCATCTGTACTCCACCAGCTCCTCTTTCATTTTCTACTACCTTGAGATAGGAAAGGGTCTGGACGCTCTGGTCTGCTGGGGCCTGTGGCCAGGGCACCAGGGGGTGGGATGGGGATGTGAAGAGCTACCTTCTCTGTGGCTCTGCTTTGGGACTTGGGTCAGGCCACTTGCACCTCTCAGGCCTGCTTTCCTGTTGGGGCTCCCTTGGGAAGAGGACCATATAAATACGGAGAGCGAGAGGTGTCAGATGGTAACACCCAGTGCTTTTTTTTATTAAAAAAAAAAAAAGTGCCGCTACTCCAGAGGAAAAGTTATTGAGCTCTGACTGGAGGTGCTGGTACTGCGTCTGGAGGTGCCGGTACTGCATACCGGGCAGTACCATCACAAAAAAAGCACTGGTAACACTGTGTGGGAGGCAGCCTCGGATCTTACAACGGAAGGGGCTAGCGGGGCTAGCTCTTGTTTTTTATGCCTCTTTGATAAATGGGAGACTAGAACAGCTTTGTCTGCACCCCCAGATGGGGTGCTACCCTGCCCTAGGGGAAGTTCATAGAATCCTATGGTTGGAAGAGACCTCAGGAGGTCATCGAGTACAACCCCCTGCCCAAAGCAGGACCAACCCCAACTCAATCATCCCAGCCAAGACTTTGTCAAGCCGGGACTTAAAAACCTCTAGGGATGGAGATTCCACCATCTCCCTAGGTGTCCCAATCCAGTGCTTCACCACCCTCCTAGGGGAATAGTCTTTTTCCTAATATCCAGCCTAGATCTCCCCCACACCAACCCAGTATTTCTTAGCTGCATTGGATAACAGCATAATGGATCATTGCTGGGACTGAGTGCTCTGGATTTTAAGGTAGGGTTGCTGCAGAGTGCTAATAGGGCCGTGTGCCTGGAAAGCCACACGGGTGGGTGGTGTGGTTTATCTGTTGGAGGAAATGGTGCATGTGCCTTTTTGTTTCAGGAGCCCATCACAATGGCTTTGTTTTTGGAAAACTCTGAAACAGCCCTCTGGAGCAATCAGGAACTGATTCCTTGCTGGAATGGGCTGCCGTCTGAACTGAACTTGCACCTGAAAGAGCCCCGGCTGCTATTGAAATTATCCCCATAAATCCCCCCATGTTAACGTTATAACAATGTGTGTTGCTGAATGGAAAGGATCAGGATCTGAATGACCAGAGTTACATAAGAATGGCCAAACTGGGTCAGACCAAAGGTCCTTCTAGCCCAGTACCCTGTCTGCTGACAGTGGCCAATGCCAGGTGTCCCAGAGTGAATGAACGGAACAGGGAATCATCAAATGATCCCCCTCCTGTCATCCATTTCCAGACAAACAAATGGTAGGGACACCATTCCTACCCATCCTGGCTAATACCCATTAATGGACCTAACCTCCATGAATCTATCCAGCTCTTTTTTGAACCTGTTAAAGTCCTAGTCTTCACAACATCCTCCAGCAAGGAGTTCCACAGGTTAACTGTGCGCTGAGTGAAGGAAAACTTCCTTCTGTTTGTTTTAAACCTGCTGCCTATTGATTTCATTAGGTGACCCCTAGTTCTTATATTGTGGGAACAAGGAAATAACTTTTCCTTATTCACTTTTTCCACACCAGTCATGATTGTATACACCTCTGTCATATTCCCCCTTAGTCTCCTCTTTTCTAAGCTGTTAAGAGTTCATTAGGACAGGGCTGTTAGTGCTGCTTCATTTCCAGGAACGTCTCTGTTTGGCTTTGACGGATGGCA
The DNA here is from genome assembly GCA_019425775.1 of Rafetus swinhoei. Taxonomy (NCBI): domain Eukaryota; kingdom Metazoa; phylum Chordata; order Testudines; family Trionychidae; genus Rafetus; species Rafetus swinhoei. The sequence continues at coordinate 11,463,680 of JAFJHL010000300.1, forward strand.
GTGCTCTGATAGCGGTACTGACAGGAGCAGCTCACCACTCAAGCTGCAACCCGATCCTTCTTCAGCTCTACCAAATGATTCCAAAGGAGTTATTGGATGCTCACAGGCTCAGCAGCCTGCACATCCAGCCGGGGATTTAGCTCAGCCTGGAATCCAGATCACACCAGAGCACCTTGAACTCTTGACATCTCTGGCTGCCGCCTGTCAGAGTGTCCGTATCTCCTCAGGCAGAGGGTCTCAGCCCCAGGAAAGTTTGAAGTCTGGCTCCATTCTGAAGTGGCAGGTTTGGTCCCACTGAGCATGGCCCAGACACGGCGCTGAAATGGGTTAACCTTCATTTCCTCCTTGTCATTTATCATTTGCTGTTCTCTAGCGTTCCATCCAGCTTCCTTCCATCTAGTTTGCAGTGATAAAATGCACAGATTTGCAGCAAAAACCAATGCCTGAGTTGCCTCATGATGTCTGCAATGCAATATGGCATTTTTTCCTATCCAGATACTTCAGGGGGCAATTCTTTAGAGGCCCCATTGCACTTACAGTTTCCTTCTTTCCTCCTCTTTCTAACTAATAGGTTCTGCTCCTGCCATTTCATTCTGCCCTTTTAAGGCATTTCTAGCATCCAGTGTGATTTTAGCTGCACAGGAACGATCCTTTAACACAGAGAGATGAAGAACATGAGAGATCACAGCAGAAAATGCTGGCTTTATTTGTGGTCTCCAGACATAAAGGAAACGCTACCTGCTCTTGACCCCTGCAAAGGCTCTGGAATTTCTGTTCTCAGGAGAAAAACACAGTCAAAATAGTTATGCTGTAATTCAAAGACATGTGCCTCCCAAATTAGGCCCTGGGGGCCTCTGTCGATGCTCTCATCGTAGGTCAATGACACTTAAAACCGACTTGGGGACAATTTAGAGCAGGGCTACTCAACTTTGGAAGCCCCAGGGGGTCACAATGATACTCACAGCACATGCCGAGGGCCGCAATTTAAGTCATATACATGCAAATATATGCAAATAGCTTCTTTTACACTGATGGGCATGAATACAAAGATTAAGCCTTAAGCCGCAGCACCGGACCCAAACATGGCCAGTGTGAGCCAGTCAGCACCTCTAAGGCTCTGCCCGGAAGGCTAAGCAGCCAGCACTTCCCACAATGCCCCTGCGCTCCCGGCACCTCCTCCCTGGGGGCTAGAAACGCCAACACCCTGTACCCGTCGGTTCCAGCCAGCCCGTCTATTTGCATCTTTCAATGCTTCCCTGCCTGGGAGAGGCCTTGCCGTGGTCCCAGTGGAGGCCATGTTCAAAGGATCCCACCCGCGGGCCACGTGTTGAGCCCCGCGTAAACCCAAACCGCACCGTGGGCCGCAAAGAAACGGGCCACGGGCCGCGTGTTGTGTAGCCCTGATTTAGAGGGAGGCGAAAGATATTTTGGATCCATCGTCACTTTCAATCAATCTTTCTTGCTTCTTGATGGGGCCACTGCTTCTAATTCCTCCCCTTCCACTCCCTTCTCCCCCCACCCCAGCTCCTCAAAGAACCATAAGCATTAGAGATACAAAACAGCTTCATGGTTGTAATTTATCTGGTGACACTTGTACAGCGATCCAAGCCGGCAGTGCAGCCAGCTGTTCCCTTCTAATCGTCACCTGTTGCTCTTAGTCACACAGTCCCCAAATTATGACTAATCAGGGGATCACGCACAGAGGTTTTTAAATATTTTAATCCTAACAAGGGCCAGGCCATCCATGAGAGACTTCTCCGGAGATGCAATTTAGCATCAAAGTACTCTGTGATAGATCCTCGCTTTCTATGTAAGCCTTCTTTGCAATGCGCCCCCACTCTCCCTGCAAAGAAAGACCTCACAATAATTATATTTTCACATGAAGCATTCCATTAGAAACCTGTTCCTCACCGGAGGAGCTGAAGGGAGGAAAGCTCGCCACCATGCATCCTTAGCAGCCTCCATTTATGATGGCCCCAGTGAGAAGGACTGAATGAACACTTCAATGCCTTCATTATGTCTCTTGCTTTAATGGTCCTGTGTGCCTTTGGAGGCACAGAAGTCACTGCTGCTGCCTTGCACGCTCCTGAATATTTCTCTGTAATTTGAGCAGCACTGGGTTCTCACTGAAGTTCTTCAGTATGTCATCTGGTTGGGCTCATTTGATCTTCCCCATTTCCCCTTCCATTTTATATCTTTCCATTGGCAGCTGGAGAAAGCTTTTATCTAATTCTTGAACTCAGCCTTTAGTCAATGGGTATTTTATGGACTCGCAGTGCAAAGCATTGGCAAACGTGAGCCCCAGCCATTAAAGAAATGGGCAGTATTTAAAGCTGACTTTGATTTCAGCACAATTTTTTCTTCCTTTGTAATTTTTTTTTTTTAAAGAACCGAAGCAGCTGGATGGCGAAAGGAACAGATGAATCAATACCTACACAGGCCATTATTATTGCAGTGCTCACACCAAAGCAGGGTGCCATGCAAACACTAGGGAGAGACATCCCCTTGCCCCAATGAGATCACCATCTAAACAGACCAGGCAAACAGCAGGAGAAAGGAGGGAATCTTATCCCCATCTGAAAGATAAGAAATTGAGGCACGGAGACAGGAAGTGTCACACTGCAGGGCTGTGGCAGAGCCAGCAATTGAACACAGACCTCCAGAATCAAGAACATCTGTCCTCTGCAGGGTGACCTGGCAGAGACAGAGAGTGCAAGTAAAATTGTGTGCACTACTTTGGTGGTGTCAGGACAGGGGCCCGTGTCACAAAGATCTTCTGCTGAACTCACACCACTTGTCCCTTTGTTGGCAGTCTTAGTGGAGGTGTCTACCGTTCAATGGGTCATGGAGACACATGTCCACGGCAGGTTGGGGCTGAGACAATTTAGTAGGGCAACACCAGGGAAGCCTGCAGTGCTACTTCCAGACACGCACCTGCGTGAAAATGCAAGGAGGAATTTGGTCTCTAGGATAGGAACTCGTGTACTGCCCTGGGTGATGGGTGAACGCCCAAGATGGGGAAGGCAAACCCCAGCACCTCCCCTCTGCCTGGCCCTGCTTCTTCTGCAACCCTCCCCCTGCCCTGTGGAGCCAAGCCCAGCTCCCACCCCAGGTTACTGCCCCCCCAGTCCACTCAACATCCTGAGACCCCTTAATCTCACCGCCCCACTGGAGAGCTGAGCAGTCATGCCACGGCCCTCTCAGGCGGTGGGGACCTGGGCGGTTTGGGGAAGGCAGTGCCTTCCCTTGCCTACATTAACCGCTGCCCATGCGCACTGCCCTGACAGGCACCTGGAGAACAGAGATAGACAAAGCTTTTTATCACCACATTTTTGACCAAACACATTTTCTAATTATAGGAATTTGTTTTTCACCTATCGCTAAAGGGTTTTCTTTGTGGGGAGGGTGGAAATCACTAATTTCCAGGGGCCAGATGTTTACTTAATATCCCCCAAAAGTTGAAGAAATGGCACGATGGAAACAATAAATGCCACTGCAGTTTTTAAGGGGGAGGGGGAATAAATTCCCAGCATGGAGGAATGGATGGCTTCATCTCACACCCCTTTCACCGGCACAAAGATACTCAAAATTGTACTTCACCGAATCTCGCAAATTAAAGTCCTGTTATGTCCCATTTAGTCCATGCCCCTGGCAATGCAGAATTGTTCACTACAGGGTATTTTCTATTGCTTTGTTCAGTCTAGTTTTTAATTTCCCATTGTTAATAGAATGTTCTTTATATGCAAAAGAAGGCGTTCCACTTGTGCAAAAGCTCTGTCATGAGGTGCCTTTCCGAGCCTAAAGTCTGAATTCCCCTGCTTCCACCCCCTTAAAGATATCTGTCCTTCTCCAACAAAGGGTATCCCAGGAAACCAATCAACAAGTTATTTTAAAACTCCTCTCCTTATACAAACGGTGGGCTGCAGGATTTGAGGCAGAAGCCACAGGGATTTCTGAAGGAAGCCGAGCTGATACTAATTAATATGTCTGGTTCAAAAGCAATTATGCCAATTACATCTTTAATTTAATCATGGCAAAATTTGGGACTCTGAGAAAATGTGAATAAATAGTGCTAAAAATATTAACATTTCCCTGACGAGCATCCCCTCCAGATCCTGGCTGAGTGAGTGCCACTAAAAGCTATACTTACCCAGCCATCTTCGGCAGGGATTTTGTCTGAAAACTGTGGGGCTAGTACTGAGAACAGACTTGTGCAATTTACAGACTCCTCCATTCTCCACTTGCCCGGGGTCTGCACATGGCTGAAGCCAAGACGCAAGTGTTGATCCTTGTTGGGTCTGTAGACAGTGCTTCTGTTAACTAGCCTTGCCTGGCTCAGCAGGAATTTGCTCTGTGACTCGCATCTTAGCTTCAAGTCCTTTGCAGAGCTACCTCAGGGACAGGGAAGAGGGGTTACACTTCCTAGGGCAGCCAGACGTCTGCTTTTTCAACAGGCTGTTTCAAGAAGCTCCTATACTTGTACCTTATTCCACTCCGTCCGCCTCATGCTTTTGTTGGCAGTGTGGGACTGGGAAGTCCTTTGCCGTGACTTTCATAAGTGGCTTGTAACTCTAAATCTGATGAGGTTCAACAAGGTCAAGTGCATCTGGGACGGAAGAATCTCAAGCATTGTTACAGGCTGGGGACCAACTGGCTAAGTAGCAGTTCAGCAGAAAAGGACTTGGGGATTACAGTGGATGAGAAGATGGATATGAGTCAACAGTCAAGTGTGTCCTTGTAGGCAAGCAGGCTAATGGCATATTAGGGTGCATTAGGAGAAGCATTGCCAGCAGATCCAGTGAAGTTATTATTCCCCTTTATTTGGCACTCGTGAGGCCACATCTGGAGTATTGCGTCCATTTCTGGGTCCCCCACTTCAGAAAGGATGTGGACGCATTGGAGAGGGTCTGGCGGAGGGCAACTAAAATGATGAGGGGGCTGAAGCATATGACCTATGAGGAGAGGCTGAGGAATTTGGGCTTATTTAGTCTGCAGAAGAGAAGAGTGAGTGGGGATTTGATAGCAGCCTTCAACTTCCTGAAGGGAGGTTCCAAAGAGGATGGAGTGAAGCTGTTCACAGTAGTGACGGATGGAAAACAAGGAGCAAAGGTCTCAAGTTACAGTGGGGGAGGTCTAGGTGGGACATTAGGAAAAACTATTTCCCTAAGAGGGGGGTGAACTACAGGAACGGGTTACCTAGGGAGGTGGTGGAATCTCCATCCCTAGAGGTTTTTAAGTCCTGGCTTGACAAAGCCCTGGCTGGGATGATTTAGTTGGTCCTGCCTTGGGTAGTGGGCTGCACTCGATGACCTCCTGAGGTCTCTTCCAGCCCTAGGATTCTATAATTCTGTGGCCTCTGAGGATAGAACAAGAAGCAATGGGCTTAAACTGCAGCAAGGGAGGTTTAGGTTGGACATTAGGAAAAAGTTCCTAACTGTCAGGGTGGTTAAACACTGGAACAAATTGCCCAGGGGAGGTTGTGGAATCCCCATCTCTGGAGATATTTAAGAGTAGGTTAGATAAATGTCTATCAGGGATGGTCTAGACAGTATTTGGTCCTGCCATGGGGGCAGGGGACTGGACTCGATGACCTCTCGAGGTCCCTTCCAGTCCTAGTATTCTATGATTCTATGATTTGGGGGGCCCAACCTGAGATGCCATAAAGGGGCCCTGTGCTGAACACCCACTGTCTGAAATGCAGACTGTCCCTGTGCCATGTGCCCACTGTGAAATGCAGACTAGCCCAGTGCCCAGCACCCACTTTTGGAAATGCAGACTTCTTTATCAGGGGTCTCAAGCTGAGCTCCCAAAACTTGAGATTCCCCAAACCACTACTCACATCGGAAACTTGGCCAAGCTTGTCCCTGCAGTGAGTGCCTAGCTCCATGTGCATTTCTGCTCTGCCTTTCCTGCTCCGTTATGCCCTTCTCATACAACCTCCCTAACAACAAAGCTTTTGCTTTCCATCTGCCACCACAGGTTCAGCCCCTACGAGTGGTACGACGCTCACCCCTGCAATCCGGGGTCAGACATCGTGGAGAATAACTTTACTCTGCTCAACAGCTTCTGGTTTGGAATGGGAGCGCTAATGCAGCAAGGTACGGCTGTCTTCCCCTGTCCCCCCCTCCCTCCCCCCACCCTGCTATTTTCTGTGACCAAGGGAGCTTTTGCTTGGTGTTTGAGTTGTGACAGGAGCAAGTTAAAACATAGTTGTGCTTGTCAAAAACAACTGACTGTAGCAAAAAGAATAATGCAGCAGCCCTGGGCCCTGGTTGTCACCCAGCAATAGAGCTGCCGAGAGAAGCTGTGTCACCGCTTCGCTGACAAGCACAGACATTGGGTTTGAAATTGTGGCGTTTGTCTCGTAACAATTACAGAAGTGCTTGTCAACACCGGCTTTTTGTCTCCATGCCGGGAAGGCAGTTAGCTGCGGGAACTGGGAAAATAGCTCTCCTCTGACAGTTTTACGGCTCATGGTATCCACCGTGGGGTGAAGTATTTGTCTCTCCTGTTACTCTTTCTGATTGAGATGTACTATACACATGTGGCTTGCTGAGACAGAAGCAACTCTCCGGAGAGTTGGTTGGATGGCGTGTGTTGCATACAGTGCAGGGCTTTGCGTTATCCAGCTACACATGTGCCTATCAGCCTAGTGCAAATAAGGCCAGAAAGGGGTTAATTAGATTAACACCTAAACCCAGGTCTACACTGAAGGGAAAGGTTGGATTAAGATACACAACTCCAGCTATGTTAATTATGTAGCTGGAGTTAACGTACCTCACTTTATGTTTTCCCACCATCCCCACAGCGGGAGGTCAACGAGAGCAAATGCTCCTTTCAGCTTCCTTTACTCCTAATGAGGATCAGGAGTACTGGCACCAACAGCGACGCCCTCTGAGTTTGATTTAGCGGGTCTTTACTAGACCCGCTAGATCAAAATCCAGAAGAACGGTAGTGTGAATCTTCCGCATAGTGAAGACATGGCCTGAGTGGAGTTAATCGGTTCAATGGAAACCAGCCCAGAAGGGTGGGGGCTATGTACAGCATTATTCACTGCATGATTTTAATTTCATTTGTAGATTCTATTCATGGGCTTTGTGTAGCTGGCCAGAAATAGGGGAGAAAGGTTGTTACACACCAGTCGGGCAAAGACATGTGGCAGAACTAACCCAGCCTGAGATATGAAGTCAGAGCCTCAGCCTGAGGCTCGGGTACAGTCTCTCCAGAAAACCTGGACAGTTCCTCATGTGTCAGAGGCAGAGGAGACTGGGGCTGAAGGACTCTTCTTTGCTCACCCACCAGAGACTAGCGTGTTCTTTTTCATCTTATCTCCTCACGTGGGTGGAGGCAGGAATGTACTCACCTCCTGCTCAGAATTGATCGAAAACAGAAATTGCTTCCACTGTGGAAGCAGCTGGGGAAGTGCCTGCCCTGTGGTAAGATTGGCCACGCTAGAGTACTTCCAAGGGACTGTCGGTTAAAGCCATGCTGCCCGATCTGCCATCAGCAGAGAGCTCCGGCTTCATGCTTCTCAGTATAAAGAAGCCCCTTTTCTATGGCCATGCTCTTCCTACCCTCCAAGTAAAAAACATAAGAACATTAGAACAGCCAGACTGGGTCAGACCAAAGGTCCATCTAGCCCAGTATCCTGTCTGCTGACAGTGACCAATGACAGGTGGCCCCAGAGGGAAAGAACAGAACAGGGAAACATCAAGTAATCCCTCCCCTGTCACCCATTCCCAGCCTCTGACAAACACTTGGGACACCATTCCTACCCATCCTGGCTAATAGCCATTGATGGACCTATCCTCCATAAATGTATCTAGCTCTTTTTTGAACCCTGTTAAAGTCCTGGCTTTCACAACATCCTCTGGCAAGGAGTTCCACAGGTTGACTGTGCATTGTGTGAAGATATACTTCCTTTTATTTGTTTTAAACCTGCTGCCTATTAATTTCAACCGACCTGTTCAGTTCTGAAATCACCCCGGCCCTGTTGAACACCTGTTACAAATCCCATCTAGCTGAGCAGGCCGTGGCATAGGATTGAGGGCAGTTTCACTCTGGTGGAGAGGTATAGTGACAGTGTTAAGCTGTACTAGTTATGTGATGGGTGACTGGAAGCGCTCAGAAGGGAAGGAGAAGGGAGCTACTGCTGCTGCTGCTTTGGATGGTTTATGTTTGGCCACTCCAGTGTCAAATAGAGTTTGACATCAAAATTGTACACAGATGCCAAGAGTGCCCAGAGCATGGGACGGAGTTGCCAGTGGGCCAAACCGATATTAAGAATGAATAAATAAATAAAGTGAATTACTAAATCTTCAAGGTCCAAGATTCAGCCAGGCCTGACCCTCACCTCTTTGTGGGAGTGAAGTTTTGCACCTGCTTCTTTTTGTGCTGGTAGTTTCTTGTGGATGCGGGATCCCCCATTTAGGTCTGCACCTGGCTGCAGGAGCAAGGAGGTAGCTTATCCACACACATGCAAAAACAACTATAATATGGCTGCAGTTTTTAGAGGCACAAGCTCTGTTAGAAATAGGGAGTCTCTCTTCTGAAAATATACCCCTAAAGAATCATCTGGAGGTGCATTTTCAGGTGTGCATAGGTTTGTGTGTGCGAAAGAGGGAGAAATAGCCACTCTGAATGTTAAAATGAGAACACGTTATTTTACAAAGCAACTCAGCAGTTTAAATTCACCGGTTCCCCCCCCCCATCTCTTTCGCTGATAACACACCTTTAATAATTTAAGCAATTTATTTACATTCAGGAAGACCTAACCTCCCTCACACCATTCATTGGCTCTTACACAATGCATGAGGCCGAAGTTGTGGTTCCCATGTAGTTACTCCATCTTAGCATTGCACTGAAGGGAGAACAGAGAATGGACAGACCCTAAAAGAACAGAACCTTTTGGCTATGTCTACACTACAAGTTTTTTTCAGCAGAAAATATGCTAATGAGGGACACATTAGCATAAGTCACGACATCGTTAGCATAAGGTTCCAGGACAGGCATAAGGATCCTGTGCAAAACAGGGGGTTGCACAAAATGGAAGCAGCTACACTGCTTCTTTTTGTGCAAAAACCCCTTGTGCAAAAAGAAACAGCAGAAAATATGCTAATGATGTCACAACTTATGCTAATGAGTCTCTCATTAGCATATTTTCTGCCAAAAAAAAAAACCTTGTAGTGTAGATGTAGCCTCTGAGTAAGGCTTTGGTCATTCACTCGATACTGCATCCAAAATACAACCCAAAGGTTTCAGCTCAGTGAATTGAGAAGAATTTCAAAAACTAAAAACTCATCCACCTCAGGGTCATCTTTAGGATGTATGAGGCCCTATGCAGTACTATTAAACAGGTGCCCCTATGACTGATGGCAGCTCAGGGGGGTGATTTTTTTAGAGACGTGATTTTATAATCTTCAGCCACACATTAATGACATATTTTAAAGCAAATTTTATACTCAGGCCCTGTAGCCTGACACAGTAAATTCAGACACTGACAGGATATACCTGGGGTTGGCAAATGCCTGTTAAATGGCTTCATTACCATTTGAATGGCTCTCTCACATGTTTAGTGTTATGCTAATAGCTCTGACAGGCTTTTTCACTGTTAAATTAACTAGATCCTCTCCGGAGGAAGCAGAGCCACAGAACGGGGATAGGAAGAGCAGGGAAGGTGGACATTAAGACCCAGCGGTGCCCCCAAATTTTCAGGTGCCCTACGCAACTGCCTATTATGTGTATGGGTAAGGACGGCCCTGCAGTCATCAATCCTTGGCACCGGTAATTTATAAAATACGCCACAGCTGCCAATTAAATAACGGAAACTGCCTTCAAACACCTGGTTCCTTGGCTAGCAATGTAAATGCTCATCCCCTAGGGAGAGCTATATCATGAAAGTACAGGCTGTGGTATCTTTCCTCTACCACATGTCTTCTCCACATACTCGCAGGCCCCTTGTTTATTTCTGGAGGGGTGCGGATATCCGCGGATCATTTTTGCAGATGCAGATACCAATTCTGTATCTGCACGGGGCTCAACCCATCTACGTCCCATTCTTGAGGAAGCCGAGCACCATTTGACAAAACGTACTAGGGTGCTTTCCCAGCCTGCCCTTCCATGCTGCCTGCATGAGTGAATGTTCAAGGGGTTCTTTGCTACCATGGTTACAGGAACCTTAGCAATAGGATGGATGGATTAGAGCCGAGCTGTTCCGAGGAGAGGAGAGGCTTAGCTGGAGACTTCCCTTGATTAGAGCCTTCCAACTTTCAAACACCAACGTTCAAAGTAAGTAAACCAGAACTGACGAGCTGCCAAGGCCCAGCAGTGGGGCCCAGTACGTGGCAGAGACCCAGAATGCAGGACATACAAGAATTACCAATGCCAAAAACAAACAGCTGCTGGATTCCTTTGTTCATGTGACCAGCTCCGTTTATAGCCTCAGTCTCAGGAGGTTTTATCCTTTGTTGTGAATCATTTTCTGCAGGCCAGGTGAGAGGCCACCAGGGAATTCTGGGACTGAAATATGGGCTGTGTGAGAGGGATGACTTCAGTGAGTTCAGAAATACCCAGCTCCGGCTCTGTGCAAAGCAGGGGTTGGCGCTCGGCCCTACTTGGGTGTCATTTGTCTGGTTGCCTGTCCAGGAAAGATAGTGACACTGAAGAACAATATCTAATCATTTGTTGGAAAGAGACATATTCTAACCAGTTTTTTAAGGTTAAAAGGCAAATTAGTTTGTACAAGAACTGGCTAGTCCAGGGGTAAGAAACCTTTTTTGGGTTGGGGGCCGCTAACACAGAAAAATCAGTCGGGGGCCGCACAAAACTGAGAAGCATAAAACACACCCAAACCTCACATTCCCCTCACACACCAGAACCTGGGGGGGGGGAGGGGAGGCTAGTAGATTTGGGGGGGGGCTACACTCTGTGGTGGAGTAAAAAATGAGTTCAGTGTGTGGGAGGGGGCTGCCAGCTTGGGGTGTGGGGTCTGGGTGGGAGGAGGGTGCAGGAGCATGCTGGGTGTGGGAAGTAGGGTGCAAGAGCAGAGTGGGGGTGCAGGGCCTGGGTGGGAGGGGGGATGCAGGGCTGGAATGCTAGCTCCCCAGGAGCCCCAACCCATGGGGGCTGGATCCAAGCAATCTGGGGGGCTGGACCCAGCCCCCAGCCCATCGGTTGTAATTCTTTTTTCAAGGACTGGTGTAGTCCTTTTTTCAAGACTCCACTGGCAAAAGGTTGCTTCTTGGGAATAATTCTGGGCTGTATCTACATTGCTGCTCCTCGCTCAGCACACAATGGGACCAACTCTGGTCTGCAAGCAGCCACAGATCCATAGGCCCACTGTGCCCTGGAAGAACCAGGGAAACACACTCCCATCCCACATGCAAGGTGATTTGCTGGGTATGGCTCCTCACAGCTCCTGTACAACCTCTGCTTTTCCATCTGGGCTCTTCAGTCACTTGTCAAGCACCATCTGGTTTTAACGTTTGCCCAGACTGGAGCAAACAGATAGTGAGAAGAGTGAGCTCCGATGGTAAAGGGATGGCTAGATTCAGATTGTGAGAGGTACCATGGGGGGTAGTGTGACTTACTAGGGCTACAAAACCCTGCCTGCTCTGCTGTAGACAGAAAACTTCATGCTGCACCAAAACTTGTCTCTCTAATTTCACATAAGGCTTGGTCCAAAGCCCCCCGGAGCCAATGAAAAGGCTCTCATTGGGTTCACAGCCATGACCATTTACACCAGAAACTCACTCCTCTGAGTTCATATATGACATACACTCAGTCAACTCTACACATGGAATTCCTAGGGTAAGAATTTGGTTGGCAAATAATTTCTAAAGTCGGGAATAAAATACAAGAAAATTGTGATCTAGTTGCAGACCAATGAGGAACAGAGGAATGTAATGTATCACACACGTGATTAATTCTGAATTATTTCACCCAGATCCACTTATATTCATGGAAGGGAAATTGAAAGAACCCAAAGCTTAAGTGACATCCACCATAAATATTGCTCTGTGTTCCCCTTGCTGGCACTGTAGCAATATTGAAACAAAGATTCTTCCCGGAGCTGGACAAGGGCAGTCGCTAGGGAGACATGGTAGCAGGGTGAATCCCTCCCTTACTGGATGCAGTTAAATTAGAGATCCTGTGTTGATACTGCTTTTAACTCCATTTTGCCTCTAATTCCAAAATGATTTTCAAAGCCACACCTTTAGCCGCATCAAAGGGTGAGATGGAACAGAACAGGAATAAGTTCTCAATGAGAACTGAAATGACAATACTGCTTCCACAGGTGCCTAATGTGGGGAAAAGGCTGCATTGTGTGCAAGCTGAACCTCTCTAGTCCGGCACCCTTGGGACATGACGGGTGCCGAACCATAGAATTTGGCAGACCACAGGAGGTCAATATTGTCTATCAGCATAGCCAACACTTCCCCTGTCTAGTGGGCTCTTAGAAGACATTTAGGGTATGTCTAGACTACATCCCTCTGTCGCCAGAGGGATGTAAATTAGACATACCGACATTGCAAATGAAGCTGGGATTTAAATCTCCCGTGCTTCATTTGAATAAAAATGGCCGCCGCATTTTGCTGAGTCAGCAGTTTGTCGGCAAAAAGCGCTGTCAAGACGGGGATCGGGCGACAAAGAAAGCCTTTGTCGGCTGATCCCTTATGCCTCGTAAAACGAGGTTTACAGGATCGGGCGACAAAGGCTTTCTTTGTCACCCGATCCCCGTCTTGACAGCCACTTTTTGCCGACAAACTGCTGACTCAGCAAAATGCGGTGGCCATTTTTATTCAAGTGAAGCGCAGGAGAGTTAAATCCACACTTCATTTGCAATGTCGGTATGTCTAATTTACATCCCTCTGGCGCCAGAGGGATGTAGTCTAGACATACCCCTAGGGGTAAATTAGAGCTAAATCACAGCATAGAATACTGAGAGCCAGGACTGGTGACTAGTATCAGAGGGGTAGCCGTGTTAGTCTGGATCTGCAAAAACGACAAGTAGTCCTGTAGCACCTTAGGGCATGTCTACACTAGCCCCCTAGTTCAAACTAGGGAGGCTAATGTAGGCATTGGTTGCAAATGAAGCCGGGATTTAAATATCCCGGGCTTTATTTGCATCTTCCGTCGAGCGCCATTTTTAAATCCCTTAGTCGAACTAACTGCCCGCGGCTGCGCGCAGTCAGGCGTTAACTCGAACTAAGTCTTTGGTTGAGTTAACTACACCTCGTGGAATGAGGTGTAGCAGTTAACTCGAACTAAGGACTTAGTTCGAGTTAACGCCTGACTGCCGCGTAGCAATAGTTCGACTAAGGATTTAAAAATGGCGCCGACGGAAGATGCAAATAAAGCCCGGGATATTTAAATCCCGGCTTCATTTGCAACTTCGAATGCCTACATTAGCCTCCCTAGTTCGAACTAGGGGGCTAGTGTAGACATACCCTTATAGACTAACAGATGTTTTGGAGCATAAGCTTTCGTGGGTAAAGACCCACTTCGTCAGATGCATGTACATGCATCTGTACATGCATCTGATGAAGTGGGTCTTTGCCCACGAAAGCTTATGCTCCAATACATCTGTTAGTCTATAAGGTGCTACAGGACTGGTGACTGTGAACTAACTTTATGGGACTGTGGGAAACTTGGCCACGGCCATGATAAGTCGACATCCGGCTCACTAACATCATGCCGGACCACGGATGTTGCCGGACTAGAGAGTGCTGGGCTAAAGAAGTTCAACCTGTACCGTACTTTAATGCCTCGCTCCTTAAATTACCTTGCAGAATCCAACTTTCCATGCAAATTACAGATCAGAAATGTCCTCTGACTGCAGCTATTTCAAACCCAATCCCTTTCCCACAGTTTTAATAAGTGTCTCAAGAGCTTGCAGAAACAGTACAGCCCATTTAGTCCTTCATCTCTGTTCGGTCAAAGTCATTCCAGACATGTTACACCCATCATGCTGTATAATACCTCCTACTTTTCTACCTCCAGCAGCTATTCAAAGTAATGGATCCTGATAATTTCTTTCTTGCACTGTGATTTTTTTAAAGCTTGTGTATTTGAATACCCGCCCCCCCTTGCAGAATGAGGCCTTTGAGAAGTAATCCACATAAAAGCAAAGCGCTCTTTAAATGGCAGAGCAAAACACTCACGGAAGTTCATAAATGGCTTGCTATTTAAATCTCATAAAAGCAGCCTCGTTAATTACATCAGTTTTGCAGGTTTCCTGTAAATTGTGCACTGTACCCAAGGTCAGCAATAAAGAGAGAAAATTCTGCTACCACTACAGAAAAAAAAAATACAGATTTCCTTGCATGCAAGATGTTTGGGTAATTTGCATTAGAAACAATTGGCTTAATTTGTGCAGTTGTTACAGTTCAGCAGTGTGACCTAGTGCTTGAAATATGTACTGTTTTCTTTGTATTTCTTTTTTCTCTTTATTTTCGGATGCCTTTAAACTGCTTTTCCCTACTCTCCCAGGGTCTGAACTGATGCCCAAAGCGCTGTCTACACGGATCATTGGCGGCATCTGGTGGTTCTTCACGCTCATCATCATCTCGTCCTACACAGCCAACCTTGCTGCCTTCCTGACTGTGGAGAGAATGGAATCCCCCATTGACTCGGCAGATGATTTGGCAAAGCAAACGAAAATAGAGTATGGAGCTGTGAAGGATGGAGCGACTATGACCTTCTTCAAGGTGAGATCGAACATATGCATTGCCCCCTTGAGACAGAAATGCAAACAGTCAATGAATAGCACCAATGCAATGTTCTTAGAGCAAGGGGAGTAAGAGCAGAGAAAAGCCAGTTAAGTCACCTAGTCCGTTTCACCTCCTCTTAACACAAGATTGTTCCTCTTGCATTTTTGCTAGGACTTTGTCCACACCCATTATAAGTCACCCAGGCTGTGGACCATCCATCGCTGGCTTCTGCCATAAACGGTGTTAGAAATTTTAAATGGCATTGATTTTACAGCTTCAGAGATACAAATGACAATATGCAATGCAGGCTCAGATGCTCCAGATGGAAGGTATGTTCCCAAATCAAGGCAGAGTGTCTGTACAGCTTATACTAAAGTCTTCCAGAAAGTCCTATTTTCCCCAGGCATCTTCCAGACCTTCACAACTCCCCTAGTCCCTCCCCTCCTCCTGCTCAGGGATATTTCCTTGAAGCCCTCGGACACAAATTGATAGGTTTCTAGATGAATTCAGAATCAAGCTGAGAAAGATTAGAAGTGAAAATCAGTTTTAGATAAATGCTTCAAACCCCTTTCCACCAATTGTTTTAGCATTTTTAAGCCATGTCTGTTGCCTGGTGTGCATCCACTGACATATTAACACAATCACTTCTTATGAGCATACACATCCTCAGCTAGCACATTTCAAACTTTATGGGGACTTTCAGTCCAGAAACCTAAGAATTACATTCTCCCAGACAGAGAACAGAAACAACACCATGGGCCTTATATGACCAAACACAACCAACCAACACAGCTGAAATAGAAACAGAACACTGAATAATTTTGAAGAACAGACAAGTTGTTCAGGAGAAGGTTCAGATCTGCTAACCTTTTTGTGGCCCTTCTTTTCTCACTGGTGCTGAAGGAGGGAGTGGTTTGCATGGAGGGTTTTTTTTTTTTATTTACTCATAAGTGCATCAGGCAGGGGGTTGAGTAGCAATTTATCTACCTAAGTTGGAATAGGTAGTCAGTTGCTTGTTACAGTGTATATAAGTATGAAATTGTCCATTTCATTTGTTATCTGGGCATATACAGGACAGGAGAGGCACCTGCTGACAGTATTACATCTTTGATAAATCATAAGAGTAAAGAAAATAAATGAATGAAAGAAAATCATCATCTCTTTTCACATGCAAAGACATTAAAGTCATCAAATAAACTTGCTTTTTGGATGGCTGGTAACTAAAAGTTGTAGCTCGGACATGGGCCTATTACATACAAAGTTTGTGTAGTCTCAGGTTCTTCCCTTGCTATGAGGCTCTTTTTATAACAGTATTCTTCCCCCATCTCTGAATACTGCGGGCCAAATATTTCATCAATACTAGGTCAACTGGGTTGTAGCCCTGGAATGTAAGGATCACAAGGAGCAAGATTAGCATCCGGTGATAGGCATGTTAGTCTGTATCTGCCAAAACAATGAGGAGTCCCTGTGGCACCTTACAGACTAGCAGATTTATCGGGGCATAAGCTTTGGGCATATGTTTTTATTTGGACAGATGCATCTGACAAAGTGGGTTTTGCCCACAAAAAGCTTCTACCCAGATAAATCTGTTAGTCTTTAAGGTACCGAAGAAATGAGATTGTTTCCAGGATCATTCCTCCCTGGTCTTCAGAAAACAATGTAATATAATTTACTGCCCACCCCTCCCTGCATGTCGGGAGGAGCAAGGAAATGCAACATGCCAAATGTAGACCCATTCATTGTCCCAGACCTGAATATTCAGAAGAGACTAGTGATTTGGGGTAATCGACTAGCGCCGCCTTAAAGGGGCCTGATTCTCTGTGTGCGGTGCTCAATGCTTTCTCAAAAGCAGGCCTAGTGAAGGTGTCTCAAGATCATACCCACCAGGGGACAGTTGCCCAGGGCCCCGGCGATTGAAAGGGGCTCGGGGCTCCCGTCCACCACTGTCATTACTATGGTAGCAGCAGTGACTGGACCCCAGGCCCTTTAAATTGTCACACTGTTTAATGCTCTGCGTAGGCATTTTAAGGGCCTGGCACTATAGGCAGCTCTAGGGCTGGCGGGGGGGCACACTCCAGGTGCTGCAGAAGGATGGGTTGCTCTGGCCCCGCCCCTTCCACCTAAGGCCCCGCCCCTTCCAGAGCACGGGGGCAGGCCTCCTCCACCTTTCCCAGGGGTCTGCAGGGAATGTCAACGCTTCTGCTCAAGATGCAAATTTAAACCCTAGTCTACCAAGTTAGATAGTGCATGACCAACACCTCTGTTCTTTTCATGTTCCCAGTACTAACACTAAAGGCACAGAGTGGACAAAAGCCATGGAGAACAAATATCAACTAGTTTTCAGTCAAAATAACAGCCACTGGGACACAAACAGAAGGTTCAGCTGATGTTGAACTTGCTGGAAAAGCATTGTCCAGGTGGCATTGAAGAGGCTTTACTCTGCCTAACAATAGACCTTTGGGATTTCCACCCTCTCCAGCACACTAGCTCTCAAATCCGGCCAGACAGCCAGTAATTTCCTGCTCTAATATGAAGTGTATTAAAGAAACTGGAACCCAAGAGGTGCCTTCATTCAGGAGCTAATAGAACAATAGCATCTGACAAGACTCAGAGAGTAACTAGCTACTGTGATAGACACCCAAGATTTTATCAAGCACTAAGCCCCTTGCAGAAAAAGACCCATGGCAAAGAAAAGGGGAAGAAAACAAAACAAACCCAAGCAGAAAACCCAAGAGGAAGGGAATCTGATGCCTGCTTTGTCTCTTGGCAATACCATGTTAAGGCATTTAAGCCACGCCTATGAAAGTCCAGGCAGTGCAATACTACCAATATATCGCAACCACGTCATGGAAGGTAAATCACATTCCTTCCTTCCATTGAAAAGGAAATTAATTTCAGAAGTTGTCCGACACAGCAGAGAACATGCAAAGAGCTGTCACATTTTACTGCTGCTTAGAAGATGAAAATTAATTAAGAGCGTTAAAAAGGTCTTTGAAACCACAATTGGGTTTTTAAAGTATGTGTTAAAAAGGAAGGGGGGGAGGGAATAAACGAGAATGGGAAATGGAGAGGGACTTGTCTAGGCATTAGGCTCCTTTGCAAACACGATTTTCTGGGTTTTTATGTTTTGAGGATGAATTTTAAATAGTTCTTTGCAAGGAAGAGATTGGGATCGGCAAATGCAGGCTTTTATCCCATGCCGCTGGTAACACTCACAACTAGGTTGGTTTGCTAGACCCTGATTCAACAAAGCACATCAGAGCTTTGAAAGGAAAAGTTGTTACCTGACTGTCTGTCTTGCCAGAGGTCCCAGCCCAGCATCCCTACCCTGGGATCGCACTGATGCTTGCTGAACCCCCATTGCTATCATGTTTGAATAACTTGCCATCATTAATAAATGTTGTCTTCACCACGTGCCTCTCAGATGGGGAAGTCCTCTCCCCATTTTCACAGATGGGGACCTGAGGCCCAGTATGGGGAAACGATTTGCCCAAGCTCATATAAAAAGTCCATGGCTGAGTTGGGAATTTAAACCAGGTCTCTTCCATCCCGGTCTAGCACCCCAGCTGGTTCCATTCATGTAGCAGACCATTTGCATGGATTGTGCTGGTGGAGGGGTTTTTAATACTGCGCAGCTGCCGATTAAACCGCATGGTATGGAACCAGATTTGTGATTGTTCTTCTGTAGCCAAACACGGAATTAGATCCTCGAAGAAGGAATGACAAATAGTAGTTTATATTTTGCATTTGTTGAACGATTTCCATCCACGGCTCTCAATGCATTTTCTGACTATTAAGGTAGGGTAAACGGTGGGTGCTGTGTGTGGGTAAATCTTGCATTCCCTGCTAGCAGGGAGAGGCCAAGCTTCAGAGAGATGGGGACTTGGATTCTTCCGATGGTAACAATGTGGCTGCTTTTCTGAGCTGGTTAGCAGGCTCCCAGCGCTGAGGGATGTGCCTTTCCCCAGCCTCTTGATCCCTTCCTATCAGTTCAATTCAGTTGGAAATATATGGACCAAAACGTGACAAAATAGTTCACATCTCAGAAGCCGGGTTGTGCCTGGAATAGCATCAGACGTCGAATGGGCGCAATGTAATGGCGTTTAGATTAGCCAGTCAGCAGTTTAATAGCCAAGACTCATTAAAGGGAGCTGGCGCGCTGAATTTTAACAAGGAGAAAGAGCAGAGCATTTCCCTGCAGATTCCAAGCCTGCTGTTGGCTCTGACAATGGTCGCCAGAAGTTCCGCTTTCCAAAGCTCCTGCTTATTTTGACAGGCAGCATATGTGCATTCAAAAGCCAATAGGATTTTTTTTGTTAAGTACAAACGTAGCATAGAATATCAAACTCTAGCCACTCAGTGTCGGTGTGCTTTTTGCAGTACAGTCTGCGCATGCAGGCCCCTCTTTTAGCATGAACACCATAGCGTGTTACCTTCCTAGGCAATAAAAGCTTGGAAGGCCTATTAGGAGGAGGTTCACTTATGCTGTTGCATGTTAACTATTCTCTGTAATGAGATTTCTCTGTGGGAATAAAACTCGTGTGTGCACACGTGCAATAACTCTATAGCTTCCTAGCCATCTCCAGCTCACCCATTCTTTGGGTTGCTGTCATGCTTCTGGCAGAGCCGGTTTATTTTCCACCGCGTATTTTGTTTTTCTTTAGCATGATTGGAAAGAGATGAATTCTCCCTGCAACATATGTTTTGCTTGCTGGAGCAGCTGCCATGTGCGTGTGGGATACTGTGTGTCCTTCCCGGAAAGAGAAATGTGGTTCCGTTTCCTTAAATATCATCCAGATGCTCCCACCCCAAATTCTGGGCCAAACCCTGGGCTTGACAAGGTTTTTAGGTGTTGCTGTATTCAGCATCATGACACCGAATGGATTGAAGAACCTAAATATTATCTGCAAAAAGAATTCAGGCACAAGTCCATGCTGACTGCAGCAATAGGTTTGGAAGGGTATGTCTACACAGCAAAGTTATTTCGAAACAACAGCCGTTATTTCAAAATAACTTTCCTAGCGTCTACACAAGCCAACTGCTATTTCAAAATTAATTCGAAATAGCAGAGGGCTTATTTCGAAATTGGTAAACCTCATTCCACGAGGAATAGCACCAATTTCGAAACTGCTATTTCGAAATAAGCGCTGTGTAGACGCTTATTTCAAAATAGGGGGCCTCCAGCCCTTCCCAGGGTGCCCTGCTGGCCGCCCTGGCCACAAGGTAACTTCTGACCTGATGCCCTGCCGGAACCAGTTCTGGCTGGCCTTAAATGAGATTCAGCGTCCAATCAGTGCGGACGCTCTATTTTGAAATAGCAAAAAGCTATTTCGAAATACATTTTGTGTGTAGACGTGTTATTTCGAAATAAGATATTTTGAAATAACTATTTCGAAATTACATATTTCAAAATAATACTGTAGTGTAGACATACCCAAAATGTGGACCAGAGCTCTTGGAGGGCTTGAGCAAAAACCAACTGAAGACACTGGGAAGATGCCCCATTGATTCAAGCTAATAATGCCTCTATCAGTCAGGTCCAACTGTGGTCTTGCTCGCAAAGAGGACGGGGGGACTTTGTCGCTAAACCTGGATAGCTGCTGCCTATGTTGTACAGCAAAGAGAGAGTCTTGCTGACTCCATTGGTGGGTTTCATTGTTATGGAAAGAGCTTATGAGAAGCCATTTATTGCCAGCGGATGTAAGGCAGATAAACTAGCAGATGAGGGCTCCAGGATTAAAAGAGATTGGTTTCCATTACAGAAAATATCAGAAATACTGGATTATGTATTCAGAAGGATGCCATCTCTCTCCGAACTAAAATGCTGGCTTTAATGTGCCTTTTGCAGCATTCATATATGTTTCCTTGGACAGAATTGTTAAATTTCTCAAGATTAAGTATCTTCAGTTGGTGAAAATCAATTTATTTCTTTATACGGCCTGGAATTGAAAAGCA
The DNA here is from genome assembly GCA_019425775.1 of Rafetus swinhoei. NCBI lineage: Eukaryota > Metazoa > Chordata > Testudines > Trionychidae > Rafetus > Rafetus swinhoei. Next base: position 11,484,346 of record JAFJHL010000300.1, read on the forward strand.
TAAGCCTGGAAGTTTAACTTCCTTTCCAGTTTCACTGATAAAAAAGAATATATGTCTGGCAAGGCACCTCTATTTTGGCTCTTATAAACTATTCCATTAATTTATTTGGGTGACTTGTCTTGATGTGCTGATTATAACAGATTGCTCCTAAACTGGGACTATAAAGAACAGAGTCAGGGTCATTTGCAAAGCTTACAGCATTGGCTTCATTCCGTGTGATTGTTGTTCAGCTTTTTGGTAAATTCTTTGGTTCAGAACTCAAAATAGGGGTAAACTGAGAAACAGCTACATCTGTTGCAGCTTCCCTAGGCTGTAGACATTTACCCCATAGGTGTAAAGTGATGTAGCTGTATGGACTTGAGTAGCGCTACACTTGCTGTGATCTGGCCAATGTGTTTCTTTACCTAGAGATTCCATAGATAATCCCTGCCTTTCCATTCTCAAGGTATGCCTACACAGCATGGCTATGTCACTAAAACTGGGTGTTTTTCCCAACAAAAGTCGCATTGCAGTGTGAACACTCTCAGGTTACGTCTACACTGCACAGTTATTTCAGAATAAGCTATTCCGGAATAGTTATTCTGAAATAGCTTATTTTGAAATAGCACGTCTACACTGCAGGGACGCCTCAAAATTAGTCCGAGGCAGGCTTCCCTAATGTAGATGTGCTATCTTGATTTAGAGTTCAGGAGGCACTGGAGAGGGATAACTTAGAATGGCCCTGGGAAGGGGCTATTTCGAAATAGCAACAGTGGAGCGCCTACACATGTCTTATTTCAAAATAGCTATTTTGGACGGTGCAGTGTAGACACACCCCGACAATCCAGCATTGCCCTGGCAATTTGCAACCAGAAGACAGTTGTTTAATACCATCTCTTGCTACTTCAGAGCAACCAGCTTCTCTTTGCTGATTCCTTTGGCGGCAGGTGTGATTTGGGGAAGTTTGGGGCTACACCAAGCGTCAGAAATCCTCCATTACTCCCACCTGCCCAGATGGTGCATGTTACCAGTGGGACTGGCTATCAAGACAGCAGATGGACATCACTTCAGATTGATTCCGTATTCAGACACTCCATTAATTTGAACAAAATACCCTATTAAAATTAAATGGCAATTCATTAGTAAGAATATGTTACTAACATCCAACCACTGTGTTACAAATGTCCATTTAGCACAGTTGATGAATCCCAGTAAATTTTTTTATAATAATCATTTAGCCTTTAAATCAATAGGTGACAAATATCCGATTACCTCTGAAGCAGGCTCAATTAACTGCTTTCTTTATTGGCTGTCAGTTTCATACCAGGCAATTATTGTGTGTGTTCAAGAACTCTTTGATTACTGAGAATACACTCTCCGAGGTGATATAACAATTTAAGTGGGAGTTAATTTGCTTCTAATCACAATCTACGCCTAACTGGAACACTTTTCTTTGAAGTGTGAATGGAGACTTTTCCGGTCACAGGGAGGGAGGATTAAGAGCATGAGCCCATGAAAAGTTTTGCTCTGGACCTTTATAATTCCAGCAGCCTTGCTAGAGAAGGGAGTACCATCTTCACAGGAACACAGTGATTTTCAAACATTTCCTGATGTGCAGAAAGAATATGAAAGGTCATGATGGTTTTCCTAACCCATATCTGTGATTAGGCAGGTTCAGGCAAATAACTAGCTAATTAGAGGTGGATAGCAATGTTCCCTCTCATCTTTTCCATCCATGTACGGCTTTTTTTCCATCCATGTGCAGAATAAATTGTTCTGTGTGCGCCAAGGTATGTGCAAATGTGTACCACCAGCAGAAACACAGAACCTAGCTGTGGGTGGTTGGCTAATTAGCTGGGCAGCATTTGAATCTATTCTGAGTAGCCACACAAGTGCACAGCTGACAGGGAACACTGCTCCCAGCCTACTGTCTAGCTTCTGTGTGCTGCAGGTCTTGTCAGTAGTCGGGCAGCCCATCATGTTACACACCATGCCAACACTGGGTCTCTCTCTGGGCTTAGCCCTCACTAGGCTAACGCTGTCCTGGACCACACAAAAGGCCAAATCATACTGAACGCTGTGCTGTGAATAACCACTAGCTAATATTGAACTGAGACCTAGAGCTGTAGCCAGTTCAGAGGTATTTTTCCAAGGAGAGATGGATTAGACCCCTGAGAGTTAACCACCGAGGAGCTGGAGGCTTTGTCTACACTAGTAATTGGTGGGCAGATTTGTTTTTTAATTCCTTTTCTTTAGAAAAGAAGATAGTACTGTACAAACTAACTATACCTTATAGTAAACTCTGCCTCGTTTTTACCAGCATTTTACTTCCTCTTATTAGTTACCCGATATTAGCTAACACACGTAAGAACACACATTTTACCCTACTGAAGAGAAGGCCAATGTGTCTAGTGGCATTTTGGCCTTGGAATATTGTGAGGCCATTGAAACCATGGAGTGAGGGAGCGCCAAAGAGGCAGAAGTCGCTTGTGTCAGTACATCTCAAGCGATGGCTTTGTTTTGGAGATCGCATTGCCACATTTGCTCTCTTATGTGGCTTGGCACCGTGTGGCAGGGCCTTTCAGTCCGTTGGTTCATGAAGCATGCATGAGTGACTGGACGTAGCGGTTGCAGAGTGAAGTGCACTCCTCAAAGTGTGACCTAAAAAGAAGGGAGCATTTTCCATTGACCCAGGTTCACACTTCACGATGCTGAGGGAAGAGCCAGATGTTCTGCTACTCAGCACACATTTCCCCCCACACCAAATGAGATCACGTGAGGGGTCTGACCAGGGGCCACCAAGGTGTGGGAAGCGGGGGCTGCTTTGGCATTTCAAATGACCATTCAATTTTTTTTTTCATTCAGTCAGAGGGCTTAATTTAAGGCAGAGATAGGAGAAAAGTGGATTTTCTGTAGAAGAGAGACTTGTCGCATGGAATTTAAGTTGCCTGAAGAGCTACACTGCCTCATTCAAGTCCTATTAGCGTCCCTACACGCTGCCTATTGATTTTTTGGCCAGTTTACTTCACTCCGTGCTTTAAACTGGGAGAACACGGATGTTGTTAAAGAGCTCCGTGTCAACACCCAGGGAGCAGTGAATGCAGAAAGAGAGAGAGAAAGGGAGTGTTAGTGAACACAAAGGTCTCTGACGTGAACTATATTAAGTGTTAAACAAGTCTTTACCGGGAAGAAAAGTGTGTTATTCATTTCAATTATGCAGCAGAATGTACAGATTTATTTAATAATCTTCAGTGGCCTACCTTTCCTGCTGTTTTTTTCAGGTCCAGTAGATGCTCTGTATCTACGTCAAGGCATGGGTCCAAACTCAACTGGTGTAAACTGCCATATCTCCACAGGATGCTGTGGTGAGCTACATCAGTTGAGGTTCTGGGTAAAAATTACTGCAACAGGATAGGACATAAGGGTCAGGGTGCTAGCCTGGGATGTGGGAGACAAGTGTTCAGTTACAGGAGCGGCCCTAGACGAGCTGCCAGCAACTGGCGCCCTAGGCGAAATGTGCGATCGGCGCCCCCGCCTCCAAAGCCCTCAACGGCCATTTATCTTGGCGCCCTAGGCGACCGCCTAGTTCGCCTGTACTGACGGGCCGCCACTGTTCAGTTCTCTGCCTTAGAAACCCTCTTTCACTTTGACTTTCTCCACCTCAGCTCCCTACCCATAAAATACTGGCAGGTATTTCCTTTTCTCACAGGAGTGCTGTGAGGATGAACACATCAAACACATTTTTCTTCACTCGGGGCACAGTCAACCTGTGGAACTCCTTGCCAGAGGATGTGATGAAGGCTAGGACTTTAACAGGGTTCAAAAAGGCGCTAGATAGATTCATGGAGGTTAGGTCCATCAATGGCTATTAACCAGGATAGGTTAGAAATGGTGTCCCTAGCCTCTGTTTCTCTGGAGGTGGGTGACAGGGGAGGGATCACGTGAGGATTACCTGTTGTGTTCCTTTCCTCTGGGGCATCTGGTATTGGCCACTGTTGGCAGACAGGATACTGGGCTGGATGGACCATTGGTCTGACTCAGTATGGCCATTCTTATCTTCTTAAAGACTGTGAAGTACTCAGCTACTATGGCAATGGGGCCCATAGTATAATCTAAGATTGGAGGAACTTGGCTTTGGGGTACACATGCATCCTCTTAAAAGAGTTGGCTGCTTAATCTTCATTTTCCTGGCCAGGTACTCTGTGGAAGGTGTGCATTGTAGCCACAAGTGTGAATGGAAAAGGCAGCCATCTCTTCCATGAATTATGAGACCTCACTCGGGCATATAGGAGATTGCCCATTTGTATGACTAGGGAAGGCACTAATTAACAGCCACCTTGCCAAATGCTGCAGCAATGGAAATATCTTACAGGGCAAGGCCACAGGGACCAGCCCTGCTCTTCTGAATGTATTGCACCCCCTGCCTTCCCTCCAGCCCCTCTCTTCCTGAGCCTCACATCTGCTGTCTTACTTACGAATAGGGGACTGGCCTAATCAATGGAAGAATTTCAATGACATGGACAGTGAGAAGATGCTCAGGCACCGTGAGCAGAACTTTTTCTGCTCAGTCCTAGAGTACTAGGCCATCCCAAGCAAGCAATAAGGAGCCAGAAGTGCAAAAAAAGCTAGATGTGTCTAAGCAGGGCTTTGGACTTGTTTCTTGCTCTGTGTGCTTGTCAGATTTATATTCCTGTCACATCCACTGTGAAGACAGAATTTTTTGACACCCTCCATCCCCATCCCCCACAACACACGGTAAATTGCATCAAAGAAACAGACCAAGCCCGTGATGTGTTCTCCAAATCCGCTGCTTCTTGCTCGGCTGATGGTATCTGCCTTCATGAGGCATGCCGCTATCTTGTGCAAACATATGGAGAAGGGAGATTGGGACGAGAGATTCGCCAACTGTGTGTCACGGAAAAAATAAATGACAAGACTGAGCAACCACCGCCGCCTCGCAGGCCTCTTCAAAAGGCCTCTCACTTTGGAGAGCTTGGGTGTTTTCTCCCATCCCTTCCATTATTAAAAGAGCTACCGTCCTCCGTGATCCATTCCCAAAGGGGGAATAATCCCCTTCGGTCCAGAGTTGGAGGCGATAGCTCTGTTACTCACATGCAAAGAGGCCAGTGTTCCATGCCGGGACTCTAGTTCATTTGGTAGCAACCAGGTTCAGCTTGTATTTCGGAGCCCTGTGTAGCCCCGCCGGACTAAATCCAATCCTGAAACCTGACCCTCCTTCTGCAGTTCCACGCATCCCAGTACATTACCTGTTCTGAAGAGCAGGGCCTACCCACGTGGCTTTGCCGTGTAATATATTTCTATTTCTTTTACTGCCGCATTTGGCTCTTTGATGCATTTCATTAATTAGGGCCTTCACTAGGCATACAGATGGGTGAGCTCGACGTCCCTGAGGGCACGTCTAAACTATGTTTTTTTTCAAAAGAGGATATGCAAATTCCTTGAGAATTCTTCTTCCAATCTCACTTTTGAAAGAGGATCTTTTGACCGTGAAAGTAGTCTGGACGGGATTTTTTCGGGGAAAAACCCCTTTTTCGCAAAAACCGCGTAAAACTCCTTTTTTAAGGAAGAATGATTTTTTCGAGAAAGGTTTTTTTTTCCTGAAAAAAACATGTCCAGACTACTTTCACTTTCAAAAAATCCTCTTTTAAAACTGAGATCGGAAGAAGATATGAAAATTCCCACGGGGGGAGGGATCACTCAGTGCTTTGATCATTAGCCTGCTAAACCCAGCGTTGTGAGTTCAATCCTTGAAGGGACCATTTAGGGATCTGGGGCAAATCTGTCAGGGTATGTCTACATTAGCCACCCTAGTTTGGACTAGGGTGGCTAATGTAGTCATTCGAACTCAAATGAAGCCGGGATTAAAATATCCCGGCTTTATTTGCGTTCAGCGCCGCCATTTTAAAATGTCCGGTAGTTCGGACTCCTGCCCGCTACGCCGGCGTTAGGTCGTTTGAACTAAAGCCCTAATTCAGACTACCGTTACTCCTCATTGCATAACTCCTCCGAATTAGGGGCTTTAGTTCAAACGACCTAGCCCGCGCCGCGTGTAGCCGGGGGCAGGGAGTCTGAACTACCGGACATTTTAAAATGGCGGCGCCCGGGAACATGCAAATAAAGCCCGGATATTTTAATCCCGGCTTCATTTGCAAGTTCGAATGACTACATTAGCCACCCTAGTCCGAACTAGGGTGGCTAGTATAGACATACCCTCAGGGATGGTACTTGTTCCTGCTGTGAGGGCAGGGGACTGGACTCAATGACCTTTCAAGGTCCCTTCCAGTTCTAGGAGATAGGTATATTTCCATTTATTTATTTTTAAATTCTACGTAGTCTAGACATAGCCTGAGTGAGGTATCATGCTAGAATCATTGGCTACGTCTAGCCTGCAAGCCTCTTCCGAAAGAGGCTTTTTCAAAAGATACTTTCGAAAAAGCCTCTTTCAAAAACGAGCGTCTAGACTACAACCAGTACTTTCGAAAAAAGAAATGCTTTTTCGAAAGAGAGCACCCAGGCAGTCTGGATGCTCTCTTTCCAAAAAGCACAGTTTGCATTACATAGCTCCTTTTTTCGAAAGAGCACTTTCGAAAAAAGGCATTATTCCTCGTAAAACAAGGTTTTCCACAGTCAAAAAAACTGCCGCATTCTTTCAATTTACTTTCGAAAGAATGTGGCATCAGTCTAGACGCAGGGGAAGTTTTTTCGATGAAAGGCTACTTTGTTCGAAAAAACCTTGTAGTCTAGACACACCCATAGAGTACTTGAACTGGAAGGCACCTTGTGATATCATCAAGTCCAGTCCTCTGCCCTCATGGCAGGACCAAGCATCATCTACACCATCCCTGACAGATGTTTGTCTAGCCTCTTCTTAAAAATCTCCAGCGATGGAGATTCCACAGTCTCCCTAGGCAATTTATTCCAGTGCTTAACCACTCTGACAGAAAGTTTTTCCTAATGTCCAACCTAAATCTCCCTTTGCTGCAATTTAATCCCATTGTTTCCTGTCCTATTGTCAGATGATAAGGAGAATAATTTTTCTCCCTCTTCCTTCCAAAAGGAAGAATCATTCATGGAAGACATGGTTGCCTTTTGAATACACATTTGTGGCTGCAATTTACTCCTTCCACAGAGTACCCAGCCTTGAAACGAAGATTAACCTGTTTTAAGAGGATCTTTGTGTGCATCTGTTTCTGTGGGACCTTGCTAAACCAATGCAGATACTTAGTGAATGTTTATTACAGCTTGTGTTAAAGACACTTCAAAAGGTGATCTGAAGCCCATTGGGGTTGTGTTAGAAAGAGAACAAAATAACTTCTTTCCATCCTGACAGATTTTCAAATGAGGAAATGAAAACAAGAGATCACATCATATGCCAGTCCAAAAAAATGTGTTGCCCCCATCCGAGAGGAATGTCTGCCAATTGCAAAAAGAAAAAAAAAGTCCCTATTTCTTAGCTATGGCAAAATATAGTAGATGTTTCTCTACTGCTTCTGTGCAGCTGTTTATGTAGAAATGTAAAGTGTGTTTGACAGTTACACATACCTCAGAAGGGACATGGATTGCCTGTGGTGCTTGGAGAGAGTAAAACATATTTTCTGAAGCAATCTCTTTTCTCTGTCTTTGGGTGGAAAGATAAAGGGAAAAACAAAATTCAGGTTGTTATTATGGTTTGGAATAATGTAACAGACATATTGGGAGCCTATCCTAATAGCTACTTCTGCAAGGCCTCAAAGGCAGGTGTGATTGTGTAGGGTGGAAATGTAGACATATATTTTTATACTTAGGCTGAAGGCTCTTTGGGGCAGGGGATGATCTGCTTGTTGTGTGTTTGGTACAGCATCTAGCACAACGGAGCCCTGGTCTGTGACTGGGACCCGGGTGGTAATACCTCAATACAAACGGTAAATAATGTGGGGAATTCCTGTGGCTTGATTATCGGTCATGATACTGATAGGACAAGGGAAAACTACTTAGCTTCTCTGTGCCTCAGTTTATCCATTTAGTAAAAGAGGGTCTCATGGAGCTAACGGTTGTCAACATGGTTTTTCATCTGAGGCTGTCCAGTTATTGTGCAATCGTTAATTAAGTGCAAAGCATCACTGTCGTTAGTAACAGTTGCGATTACATCTGGTGTGTCAGACAACCTCAAAGTTACTCTGGTTTTCCTTTAACTAGAAGGATGCAGACATTAACCAACCAGCTTTTGCAAATCTGCCATTCACATTCTTGTACATTTTTTCTCTCTCTTCTATGGCTTTAACTTTATTGGTATCATTGCTACAATTTGCAAATTTCCAGACACTGTTTAGTAGCAAAGAAAAAAAAAGACTAATTCATTTCCGTGGGGGGGGGGACTTGTTGTTGTCCTTCCAGAAATCCAAAATTTCCACTTTTGAAAAGATGTGGGGCGTTCATGAGCAGCAAGCCATCAGCACTCGTTAAAAATAACGAGGAAGGAATCCAGCGAGCCCTTACTGCAGAATATGCCCTGCTAATGGAGTCAACCACTATTGAATATATCACACAAAGGAACTGCAACTTGACCCAGATTGGAGGGCTGATTGATTCCAAAGGCTACGGGATCGGAACTCCCATGGGTAAGTGACAATGGTGCAATTTGCGTACACAGCCTGGAGCGGGGCTGGTTGGTATAAACACGGCAGCTGGCATTGAGCTAATCACTCCCAGCCATGTATTTCTGAATAAAACACCCAGGAGTATCTGCACAGCCCTGCTTAAACAGACACGCTGCCTACACTCAGCGGCTTTTGTCCTCCTTCCTCCCTGCGTGTGTAACTGCATCCTCCCTCCCTCCCCCCCGCAGGGTCGCCGTACCGGGATAAGATCACCATTGCCATTCTCCAACTCCAAGAGGAAGACAAGCTGCACATAATGAAAGAGAAATGGTGGCGAGGGAATGGCTGCCCTGAGGAGGAGAGCAAGGAGGCCAGCGCTCTGGGGATCCAAAACATCGGCGGGATTTTCATTGTCCTAGCGGCGGGCTTGGTGCTCTCGGTCTTCGTGGCCATGGTTGAGTTCATCTACAAGCTGCGCAAAACAGCAGAGCGTGAGCAGGTATCGGCACGGCCGGTCTCCCGTCCCTGTCCCTGCAGGCTCTCGAGCCTCGCTGGGGTCCCAGGGTGGCCTCTCGCAGGGGTCTCCTGGGGTGTGCCCAGTTCAGAGAGACCACCTGAAGCATGGTCAGGAAGATGCTGGGCATGTCAGAGCCCTGAGCGCCTCTCAGCCTCGCCAGCTGGGGAAGAGTCCTGGCAGCCCAGAGCAGGGATAAAATGATGCCCTGGGGTAGGATTTACAGTGTGGCGTGTGGCGTGGATGTCCTAATCAAATCCCCCATTTGGATGTTGCCTCCAGGAAGGGGATGAGGGTCTATCCCAGTCTTAGGCAAGGCATGGCCAGATGCTGAGGAAAATGGATGGAAAATGCGTGGGGATGGGGGAAGCAAGAAGGCCAGTGACTTGCAGGGAGCTCCTCTAGAGCTGATGCGATATGCATCTCCCAGGGAAATATGACACCCGGTCACCAAATGTGCTTGGTGAGCTGCAACTCTGAGCGCTTGAAAGGAGGCACTAAACATTGTCCTGCCATGCTAAGGCAATGGGCTGGGCTTAGTGAGCTGCAACTGTCCCTGTCCCTGTCCCTGTCCCTGTCCCTGTCCCTGCAGGCCGGGCATTAAAGCCGGTCCCGGCATAATATTCCATGCACTAGCCCTCCTTTATTAACCTTTCATGCACTATTTTTCAATGGAATCTTCTTTCGTGGTGCCCGTATGCTCTTGATGGAGGAGCGTTTATGCCTCTTGTACATTTTTGCCTGGTGCTATGTATGCAGCGAGGTTCCGCATAACATCCAAACCGAGCAGGTGTATAACTTCTGTGATCCGAGACTGAAGTGATTTGACATAAGCCAAACCCAGTAAACCAGCCAGCCTAGGTCAGTCTGCAGCCGCCGTGTGACGCTCAGCATGCCACAGCGTGTGCATGAGGACCACGGCATTCGGACTCCCTGGCATCAGAGGAAGCCCCTGCGCTTCCTTGCAGGAATTTACACTTCGTTGTTAGCCAGTCTCAATATATTGACAGGAAAATCTCACCCTTGTGCATAGGGGCCTCTGCAGCCCTGTGCAGAGTGGGGCATAAGAAGCACAGAATTATAGAATCCCAGGGTAGGAAGAGACCTCAGGAGGTCATCGAGTCCAGCCCTCTGCTCAAAGCAGGACCAACCCCAACTCAATCAACCCAGCCAGGGCTTTGTCAAGCCGAGATTTAAAAACCTAAGGATGGAGATTCCACTTCCCTAGGGAACCCATCCCAGTGCTTCACCATCCTCCTAGGGAAATGGGTTTTCCTAATATCCAACCTAGACCTCCCCCACTGCAACTTGAGACCGTTGCTCCTTGTTCTGCCATCCGTCACTACTGAGAACAGCCTCTCTCCATCCTCTTTGGAACCCCCGTTCAGATAGTTGAAGGCTGCTATCAACCCCCCCCTTTCCCCACTCTTCTCTTCTGTAGACTAAACAAGCCCAGATCCCTCAGCCTCTGTCATGTGTTCCAGACCCCTCCTCATGATTGTTTGCATGCTAGCCCTCTGTGTGGCTGGTTACAAAACCCTTTGCCTCCACACTTCCGCAGCGCTCCTTCTGCAGTGCCATGGCCGATGAGATCCGACTGTCGCTCACCTGCCAGCGGAGGGTGAAACACAAAGCCCAGCCACCCCTCATGGTGAAGACGGACGCCGTGATCAACATGCACACGTTCAATGACAGACGGCTACCAGGGAAGGACAACATGATGCAACACTGGGCTGACACCTGTGTTTCCATAGGAAATCGGGGGGTGGGGCCGAGGGAGGGACTTGCTGGAGACGGGGTTGGATGCTCTCTCTGCTAGGGGAGGAAGGGATAAATATCCTGGTTTGGTTCAGTTTCAAGAACAAGGCCTTGTCCACAATTCCATCAGTCGCCTGAACAGAAATGGGAACTTGAAAGCATGGACTGTAACCTGGTTTCATTTTTTTTTAAAGGCTTAGATCCTTTAAGCCTCACGGAGTCCAAACCCACTACACATCCAGGAGTCTGATGTTTACATATTGAACACACATGGAGGCAAGCGAGAATCAAGCTGGACTGACTCTTAGTGGATGATAAGGAACCCCCTTCCCCGCCTTCCCTGAAACCCCAGGCTTCCTTTAGCATGGCAATAAAAAAAAAAAGAAACATTTTGTGAGTATATTACAGCCGTGGAGTGAACGATGGGCCACATGTGCATCTATTCCAAACTGGCGTACGCAGCACATTTAGAAGAGAATGACCGGGAAGGGAGAAAAATATGAATAAATAAAATGATTGTCAAGGCTGGTGCCGTCTCTCGAAGCAGTCCACCATGACCTCTTACCTCAATGCTGTGCTGGCTTCTTGTCGTCGAGAGCGGCAAGTCCACGTGGACGTGTGCTGTGGAGAGGGGTGTGGAAATCCAGCGGAGTCAGACAACTGGCTGAGAAGGGGCGCGCGATCTTCAACATGCTCCCAGACACAGGGCAGGGGATGTAGGTAGTGTGCCAAAAACGGCTGCCATCTGGAAACAAAAAACAAAATCCCCGGGTGCCAGTTCCCCCTGTACTGCCCAAGTGGGATTGAGATCTTGTTTTCACCTGCTCCTTCCCAGCCTGTAAGAAGGTCATGTTCTCTAGACAAATGTTTAGACTCCAGCATTAACAAGAAAGGAAAGTGAGGGAGCTGCTTCTGGGAAGCTAATGGGTTGGTCTACGCCAGCAGTGTAAGCCCAGGTTTAGTAGAACTCGAGTTAGCAGACCCTGAGTTTGTTCACGTAGGGCTTGAGTGTCTACACTTGTTTGTTACCCCCAGTTAGGAATTCGTGCACCCTGAGTTCCAATCTGGGGCTGCAGCATCTACAAGCATTACATGGGATTGAGTCCAACCACCCATATCCCAAACTTCTTAGCAGCCCCCCGTACCCCCGGCCCCTGCAAATGCAACCATTCTAGCCATTTGTTTGTGGTGCAGTGTGGGAAAACCCAACTGACCAGAGGACAAAGAAAGCCAGCCCATGGAATCGTGGGATATGTCTGGCAGACTCCCAGAACATATGTTCACTGAGGCTGCATCTATACTACAAAGCAACTGTGGACCTCGAGTCCCACCTTGATTCAGGCTTGGACCCTTCCTGAGGTCCCGGGTCAAAGACCTGGGTTAATGTGGTTTGTATGTAGACAAACAATGGGTTTAGGCTTGAATCTGAGTTCAAACCCTGGGCTTACATTGCAATGCAGACATACCAAATGTTACTAACTCCAGCAAATTTGATGGTGGTGAGTTACAGCTGCATCTGCTTCATATTCCTGACAGGCAGGGTGGGCTGGGTTGCTTGTTTGGTTTAACTTAGTGTTTAATTCGGAGGTTTTGTGGGACATCCCCGAGTTGCAAAGGAGATCTTGGGTCAAACAGCCCCCTAGAGGAGCCATACTGTGGCACTCACTGTTGCTCTCCCAACGCACTCGCTATCCGACCACACAACCGCATTGTCATTCGACTCTTCCAAAAAAAAAGCCGCCAAACTAACAAGAAACTTCCCTTTCAAACATTCTCTGTGAAAGGCACTTTGGATCTTCAGCAGCGACCCAGGGGAGGGGGAGAGGGGAAGCTTGTCCCACAAGACTGGTCCCGCAGACGCATTCAGTCAGAATTACCAAAGACGTGTGAGCTGAGTGCGTAAGGGTTTTTTTTTTTCTTTCTGCCCCCCTGCCCCTCTGAGCAGCTCCCAACAGCGTTCAACGTGACATCTCACTGTTGCGTTTCCTTCCTGGCCCTTTGCAGAACCAGGGATAGGCGGGGCCGGGCAGAGAGGCTTTTCCAAAACGTTGTGAGGAATGTGCTGAAAATACGAGTTCGGGGATTTGACGCTGCCCGATTATGGGGAGGATTTAGGGTGGGGGAGAACAGTGCTCAGCCTCCTCTTTTAATGCCACCTCGCTAGAGATCTGCCACAGGGACTCACTGCACCTTCCATTCTCTCCCACCAGAGCAGAGGGTAATCCTCAAGGCTGATGTTCCCTCCCACATACAGGGACAACACGAAGCTTATGCACCACTTAAGTCCTATTTTGAGGGCTTTAGCAGGGCTTTAAGTAATGCCTTGTGCTTAGTCTCTTCACGGGGTAAATCTCACCCTACATGGTGTGAACTTAGGAAGGTTTTGTGCCTGCAGCAGGAGTCAGCTGCTAAACTAATCCAATTTTTCATGTTCTTATTTAGAGACATTTTTAGAGACTTTGCCTGACCCTCAAAAGAACAAATCTGTTTGAAGTTGCAGTCTCAGGCACATTACAATTTTTGCCCCTTCTTTCTTTCTTTCTTTCTTTCTTTCTTTCTTTCTTTCTTTCTTTCTTTCTTTCTCAAGAAAGTTGTCAGGGTGGTGGAGTTCAGGGTGAATTAGCACATTTGCTCCAGGAAGAATGCTGGCTGTTTTTCACCAGAGAACATCCTGTGGTTTGGTTTGTTCCCTCCAAGGAAAAAGGCAATGTTTTATCTTGAAATCCATGTGTACGTTTGCTTGCATCTGACCCTGATCAAAATTAGCCATTCGGCAGAGAAGTCACCACTATTCTCACCTTTTCTTTTCCTAAATGCTATGGAAAGCTGGAGGTGAAATTTACTGTGTGTGTCACATTCTTGCAAGTTTGACCAAGGGTGAAATTCACCCCTGTGCTTTGCCATGCACCATTTAAGTCCCACTTTGACCCTCAAACCAGGCAGCAGACGATCCAAGGGGGACATAAGTGAGGTGCAGGTTGTATGCCAGCCTCCATCAGAGAAGGAAGCACCATCCCGAGAGCAACTCTCTGACTGCTGACGCCCAGAAAGCAGCACCCTTTCACTGTGACAAGATAGGGTGATGTAGCCATTTTTCCCTTGCCACTTCTTACCCAACACCTGTCACCATTCCCAGCAAGAGCGCCATTTCAGGCGTGTGGGGGGGCAGCAGCCGTGTGCTCCAGGACGCAGCTAGCTTTTCATCCCGTTCCCCGGACGCTAAGGGAGTGAGGGGAAAGTGCCCGCATTCTGTGCATGAAAGGAGCTCACCGGCCAGGTGTGAGAGGAATGCACGGAATGCAAGCTCTTTCCCCTTACTCCCTTAGCATCCAGGGAACAGGATGAAAAGCTAGTTGCATCCTGGAGCACACGGCTGCTGCCCCCCGGACGCGCCCAAAATGGCGCCCTTGATTCCCAGCATCACTCCTGCTGAATTTAGACCTCTGACTTTCAAAACATGGCTGGCTTCTAATTCAAGTTTTGATCTAAAGAGGTTGGATCCCAACAACAGCATCCTCTTTGTTACTAACCCATCAATACATGAAGAAAGGTACCAAGAGCAGAAGGTGGGGTGGAAAAAGTATCTCCCTCTCCCAGTGCTAATTATTTACTTTCTCCATCTCTTTGCACCTTTGGAGGCAGTAGGACAGGCGCCTTTTAGACTTTCTCCTGGGCTTTCCAAGTTCTTAGAAATAGATTTCAGGATCAAGAGAAAGTTAAAAGCAAAGCAGAAATCCTGCTGGATTAAAAACCAAAAAAACAACAGCGCTCCCCTATCCTCCCCCCCCGTTGAAATGCTCCGGCAGGTGATGAATAACAAGAGGCTGTATTAAATAGCAGCCATTTCACTCCTTAGGAGATTATTTAGAAAAAAGTCAACTTAATCGACCCCCCTTTACTTATCACAATCACTGCAATGAGTGAGTTTCTGTCACCGGTGTCCCACATTTCCAGAAGACCCTATGAAATTACCAGTCCTTGCTACCAGCAAGGAAAAGTCCCTGCAGATTAGCCTTTTTGCTGCTATTTCCACAATTACGGGAAATTGGCCAGGACAGAATAGCCCCATTTCATGCTTCTAAATGTTTGACATCCTGAGTATGAAAGCAGTGTCCATATTCTGCAGCGAGCAACTGTTCCGCTGGGCTGGAAATCCTGGTGGCATGAGGAAGCAATAGCCAGAAGCCACACACACGGGCGTGCAGGTTAGCGACAGACTGGACAGCAGAACTGCAAGAAGCCCTAAAAGTCCTTCCTGTGTGCCTGGGGCGGAGAAGGCGTGTGTAAATAGCAAAGGGGTGGTGTGGGATGCAGAGAGATATACGTTAGTGAATCTCTAATTGTTGAAAAGTGGGCGGGGAAGGGGAGAAACCTCTCCTGTAATCCCCACCCTGCACAGCAGCATTGCAGACTTCATCTCCTCGCCAGCTGTTCCCCGCCTCGAGAGCAGATTCTCCTAGGCCCGGCTGCCGAGGTGCCAAGGAGGCTTCCTCGCCGGTGAGGTCTGTCCTACCCACCCACGTCTGTGCAATCAGCTTCCCACAACGTATCATCCCATCAGCTCTCCTCTCATTATATAGCGAGAGACAGACATGAGCACATGCCTAAAAAGTATATAGTGTAAAAGTATCCAAGCCACAAAGGTTTTTTTAAATATGTATATAATCTCAGAAGGCCATCATATTTTTCTAGTGCCACCTGGCAATGATCCACAAAAACCACAGGATGCACAGGCAGTTTAGAAGTCTGCTTGTCTCCTCGGCCCACCCCGACACAGAGAGATCTCAGGTAGGGCCAGAGGCAGTCCGTGGAGCCTGGATGGCAACGGTAGCAACCCGGCTCTGCTCATTTGGTTTAGCAGCTTGCAATTTCAGGCTCTTCCGAATGCCCTGGCTGCACCTCATGGTTACTGATTAATCCCAATTCCCTTCTTTGAGCTACAGATACTGGGCCAAATTCCCAGCCAGTGTAAACCAGTTTCACTCTATTGATTTCAAAGAATGTCACCAATTTACACCAGCTGAGGAGACAGCCCATTACCTTTATTTTAGGGGGGGGTTCCTCCCTGACATTGAAGTGGTCATTTCAACCAAAATTTAGGAATGGGGCAATATCCTTTCTCATCTCTGTTGTACTGGTGGAAATCTGAGTAGCGTTGCTTTCAAGGTGGGCTGCCTTTACCATTGGTATAGCTGAGATAAGAATCGATTCCCTTGCCCCCGCTAATCGGTGGGGTGCATCATGCCATTGGGCTTTGCACCGTGTCCTCTCCGACTGTGAGGAAGTTGTAAAGTAGGCACTAACGACACATTTGAAAGGAAATGGGATGGGTAGAAAATTTAATACAAATGAAAAATCCTTTGCAAATAATTTTCACCCATACACACACATGTTTCTTAAATACACGTCACAAAGTAATTAAAGTCCACTGCATAGAAATCAAGAACACACATTTTGGGGGTGGGAGAAGGCATGGGAAAAAACAGTTGATATAAAATGCTGCTGGTTTAGTTCATTATCACTCTTACAATATTTGATTTCTCCTTCTTAGTCTCTTGTAAGACCAATGAAGTAATCCAAGGATGGGTTGATTTAGGGTTTTTCCCTGGCTAAAAACTTTCAAACTGTTTGTATGGTAAAAATTGGGTAATTTATTTATTTTATTTTTTTGTTTGTTTTGTTTTGGCTAATTTCAAATGTAAATTTCCAGCACCTAATACTCAGCCTACACGTACATCAAGAGATTGAATATGCAAAGGGGGGAGGTGGGATACGTTTCAAGATAGTTATTGTTCTCTCAGTGCTGGGGTTGGGTCAGAAATGCTATAGTATGTTTCCATGGTAGAGGTTGCTTGCCAGGTTAGAGCCCCAGTATTTTTCCCTTTGCAGACTTCAGCACAGTTTTGGCATGTGAATGACAGCACTAGGAAGTCATTATGCAGCATTCCTGATCTCACAAAGTTGGAGCCATGTGTTATGTGCCAATCTGCTGTGGGAGACCAGGTCGAACCGTACATAACATGTTTTTTGGTTCAATCACAGCTCCCTTGCTCTGGAAAGCTATGACTGGGCCTTGCAAGTTAAAGCCAGGCTGCCTGGATGATACAGATTTCTGAGCATTGTTGTAGAATGCCCTTTGCTGTCTATAATTTTCTTTGACATGTTTCTCAAAAAAAAAAAAGAAAAACAAAAAACTGGTCTCCGTGACATTCAGGGGATTTTCCTTTGTGGACATGCAGAATTTCTATGAATATAGTTTTTTGTAAACATTTTGTAACAATTTTGGTTTCATAGTAACTGTGTTACTTGCTGATCATTCTAGGCTGATGTAAATAAAATTTCCAGGAAAAAAAAAAGGAAAAAATTCTGATTATTTTCCTTTTTAAGACACTGTGATATATCAAAGTGCACAGTTTGCTGTATGAGGTAATATGGTTTTAAATTTTAAATAAAAAACAATTTATAGGAAAAAAAATTGCGCCTGTTTGTTTTAAAGGTTTGTATTAAAGACGGAATCTGGATGGTGGAATCTGAGTCTTAAAAGCAACTAAGATGCTTAATGCCTTCCCTATTGATTCTGTTTCTAGACAGGCTATATCTAGACTGCAGCGCTTTTCTAGGATACCAGAAAAGCAATTCCGCATCCAAAGAACACATCCGCTTTTTCGGAAAAAAAAATTAAAAAGTGGATGTGCTCTTTCTCCATCCCTGTAAACCTCAGAAGGGATGTGTCAAAAGAGCAGGTTTTTCTGAAATTTGGCGCCGTGTAGATGCGCCAAATTTCGGAAAAGCCTCTCTCGACAGAAAAGAGGAAAAAGATACGCAAATTGCAGTTTGCAATTTGCGTATCTTTTTCTGACTTACCTTTGTAGCCCAGACATAGCCAGATAGTCCTCTTCTCTCCCTCCCCAAAAAAAAATTGGAACAAGCAAACAAAAATATCACACAATATAAACAAAAAACACCCCAGTCAGGGATTTTACCCCAAAGAGTAAAATCCATAACACAAGAAGATACTCCTAGCTGATTCCACAGGTCCCTACCAATAGGGAGAATTGTCATTTAGGCTATGTCTACACTCCGATGTTTTTTTGGAAGAAGGTATGCAAATTGCGCTCCGCAATTTATGTACCTTTTTCCAATACTTTTGTCGGTAGAGGCTTTTCCAAAATTTGGCCCATCTACATTGGGCCAAATTTCGGAAAAACCTCATCTTTTGGAAGATCCCTTCTTCCTCCTGGAATGAGGAAGACGGGGCTTCCGAAAGAGCACATCTGCTCTTCTGCAAAAAAAAGTGGAAGAGCAAACGCATTCCCTGGATAGAATCATAGAATCATAGAATACTAGGACTGGAAGGGACCTCGAGAGGTCATTGAGTCCAGTCCCCTGCCCTCATGGCAGGACCAAGTACTGACTAGACCATCCCTGATAAAGTATCCCGTATCCCTCCAGTATCCCAAAAAAACCCACACAGACTAGACTTACCCAGAGTGTCACTTAGGTGATGTCCACACTAGGAGACTATTTCAAATTTACTAAGTTCAACTTCTGGGCACCTGATTTTACCAATTCGAATTTGCCTGTCCTCACTGTGGGAAAATGTAGGCTGATGCAGGCTCTGTTAAGGTGGATGTGCCACCTTGGACTCAGAGCCTGAGGAATTGCTCTTGGGAGCTATGGGAGGCCCCTGGAGGCCAATTAGTTTGTATTAGCAGCACCGGAGTGTCCGCACTAACGTTATTTTGGACTTACAAGTTTGGGCCTAGTGTTATTCTTCATGAAAAGCAGGACTATAGAGTTCGAATTCCATGGCCCCTTATTCGGGAATAACAGGCTTGGTAGTGTGGACGCATCATTTACAAATTCAATCAGTAGGAAATTTCCACTGCCCCCTAGGTCATACAAAGACTATCCCCCCAAGACACCACTTTATATACAGGTATAAACAAATCACACATCGCTGCTGACGTATCAGATTGCCATCCTCTGATGCTAGTTAGATACCACCCATCACCCTGTAACTCGTGGTTTGATTAGATCATCTCTATCCATCATGCTGTCATTTTAGACCCTTTCCTGAACCTGGGTCGGTATCTGTGCGGAGTGGGTACCAGGTCTTTTTTAATGAGCTAGTGGTACCATCTGTTTCCATTTATGACTGGTGCCAATTATTGTTGTGCAGTCAGTATCTAGCACCAATTAGTGTTTTGTACTCTCAGCCCTGTTTGTGCCATGTTCTGTGAGCAGGGGCCTGCCTCTTGCTCACAGTTCAGCTCTGCTTTATGTTAGCCATGTTTTGTCCATCGTTAGTTAGTCCTCGGGCCTCAGACCAGGCCTGTGTTGCATTGGCTTATGTTTTAGGCCTTCATCTTACTACAGGGGGGTTATTTCGGACTAAGGCCCTAGCGTAGACCAGGCTTTAGGAAACCATCCAGACCCTTTTCACAAATGCACAGGTCACATGTGGACAGTTTGAGGATGCAGAGTTAAGCTGGTCAAAATATTTTCCTTAATATTTTTTTTAATAAAAAATGTTTTTCCCCTGAAATGAAAATTTCATGAGCACATGTTCATTTCACCCATATGTTGCTGAATGTTTTTTAATGAAAAACCAAAAACCAGTACTCTCTCCTTCTCTCCATTTTCCAGTAAGGAAAAGAAAGATATTCCAGTAAGGAAAGGGAACTGAAAACCATTTTTTTTCCTTGCAGTTTTTGTTTCATTAATAATCAGAAAAACAATCAGCAGAAAAGGAGTCCTCAAAAGAGGAATATTTTGTATTTCTTTGGAAATTCTACACAGAAAATACTGTTTTCTAGTGAGCTCTGCTGTGCCTCACTTTGATATCAGTACTTGTTAAGCATGGAGTACCGTGCTTTGGACCCCGCAAGAAACAGGAGCCATGGTCTCTGCCATTAAAAGATTGATTTCAACCTGAGAATGTTCCTTACAATTCTTCTTAAAGTTCTCAAAGGGGTTTGTGCTCTGATGGTCTCTGGGCTTGACTCCAAAGTCCATTGATTGTCAATGGAAAGACTCCTGCATTTGCCCAGTGTTTGCTGAGAGACAGTCGGTAACAGGCCTTACCTGGTCTAACCTCCCTTCCTCTGAGAAAGTTCTATGCAGGGCAGGTAATAAAGTCCTGATGTTTCACAAGGAACTGCCTGTAAACTTTTGTTCCCTACATTACATTGCTCTCAAGGTAACCCAGTGCATTTCTTTTCAAACGGATGCTGAGAATCATTGAGTCTTGGAGAAGCTCACAGACTCCCTGTGGGTTCTAAGTCTTAGAAAACCCCTGTTTACATCTCTCTCTCTTTGATGTGATCCAATGGCAATTAAAAATCTTATTAGCTTGCTAAAAGCTTAAAGGACTCAAAAGGCCAATGTTTATTAGTATGTACTCTTTACACTTCTGCTTCTTTATATTAAGCCAGACTTTGAAGGGGGAAATTTTTCCTCTCGTATCTCTACACTGCATCTCTGTTCTGACATTTTCAGTGAAAGGTGCCGCAGGAAATTCCATGCACGTAGGCTGAGGAGAATATTGGAAGCAAAATTATTATCATGTCCCTTCTCCCCAGTTTCTCCCAACTGAGATTTGAGCCCCATTGTATGAGGCAATTCACAAACACACAGTGGGAGACAGTGTCCGCCCCAAAGAGCCTAGGCTACACCTACACTGAAGGCTTCTTGCGCAAGAACAGTTGTTCTTGCGCAAAAAAGTGTGTAACGTCTACACTGCACGCACATTCTTGCACAACTAAATTTACAGTAAGGCGTTGGAACAGAGGTCTTCTTGTGCAAGAGTTATTCCTTTCCAGATGAGAAATAAGCCCTCTT
This sequence comes from Rafetus swinhoei, assembly GCA_019425775.1. Taxonomy (NCBI): domain Eukaryota; kingdom Metazoa; phylum Chordata; order Testudines; family Trionychidae; genus Rafetus; species Rafetus swinhoei. Next base: position 11,505,037 of record JAFJHL010000300.1, read on the forward strand.
GTGCAAGAAGGCAGCGTGGATGGCCATCAGAGCTTTCTTGCACAAAAGAGTGTCCACATTGCCATGGACGCTCTTGCGCAAAAGCACATCTCTTGCGCAAAAGCACATGGCAGTGTGGATGCACTCTTGTGTGAGACTTTTTGTGCAAGAACTCTTGCGCAAAACAGTTCTTGCACAAGAAGCCTGCAGTGTAGCTGTAGCCCTAGAGTCTAAAGAGAAAAGACAGACCAAGGGGTATGCAAAAAAAGCATCCCAGTTTACAGATTGGTAAACTGAGGCACAGACAAAGTCAGCATTACTGGGGCATAAATGCGGAAAATTCAGCAGTGGAATCCAGACCTCCTGAGGTGCAGCTTAGTGCTTTAGCTGCACTGCCATTTTCTCCGAATGAAGGACAGACCCCAAGGCTCTCAAATTGCTCATGTAGATGAATGGCCGCTTTTGAAAAGATAGGCCGCCATAGTGAGAAGTTCTCTGTGGAGATATTTCTCAGAGGAAGACTCCACTCTGTCATGAGCAGAGGCCTGATGATAGGCACAGGCTCACATTTTCAAAAGCACATACAGGATTTATGAGCCCACGTCCAATGTTCTGAATGTTATTTACATTCTCAGAGGCTCAAGGCTCATTGAAAGACAATGGGACTTGCCCAACTGCACTCTAGGTCACTGTTGAAAATAGGATTTAGGCTGTGAAGTTGCTTACACACACATTCAGCAATTTACACTCACTGGGATTTTTTTCAATGCATATCCATTAAAAAAAAATCCACAACCCCTTCACTTATTGTCTGCTGGGAATGCACAAACAAATCCTTTCCATATTAATTGTTTTTAAGGGACACTCTTAAATCTCTCCCATTTCCAGTCTCTACCAGTGCCTGAAAAACAGCCGCCTTGAAATCTGTGCCCAGAAGAGCATGCCAGGAGGATGACAGAGAAGATTCGCTTTTATGTTCTGAACGGGGTTCAGTATGCAGAGAATATGTCCAAAAAAGGGAGAACCGAGCTGATGTTTTTGCAGCGTTCCTGCTACATAACCTAGCATGAAAGTGGTGTGTTTGGTAGCTAGATCCACTCACCCAGGGGGAAGGTTGTATCAGGAAAAAGGCTGTTTTTAATTTGCTAGAAAAGCACCAGCCAGGGGAGACCAGGCAGACCTTGTCTGGGCCAGCAACGCAAACTTATGTCGGCATTAAAAATATGAAACATGGTCAACATAATTCGTTAGTGGGATGTGGCCAGTAACGAGGGAAAACAATTAACCTTATCATTCAGTGAAACACCTTTCACTGTCCATGAACCTGCCACATCAAAGCTGCCAATCATTCCAGGCATGAACAATTAATCTGACAATAGATTTCACTCACAAAAAGGGAAAATTCATTACCTTTCAGTGTCAATTAGGCCCACAGGGGAGGTGGGGGGAACAAAGGAACGAGAGGGGGAAGCTACCCGCCTAGGATCCTACCTCCCTCTTTTCGGCCAGGGAGCTTTTTAAATTGCTTCAGATGATCAGGGGAAGCAATTTTTTGTCATGCCTATGTATTTTTTTAAGCCAAGTCTCATTTTTTAATAGATCATCCAGGCGTTTGTCTGCAGGGGTGGATGAGTATTTTTCTTAGGTTGAAGCTCCGAAAAATCAGTTCCCACCTCGCCCCCATAATATCTCAGCCTATATCATGTGGGTTGCCACTGCTCAGCTTGTGACATTATACCTGTGCACGGCAAAAGGGCAGCTTGACTTTCAGTCATTCTCTGCTGTCACAGTATTACGCTTTACCCTGTTTGTTCTCTCAGTTACATCCTCTTCAGCTATGAAGGATTTGGCAAAGTTCTGACCTACCCAGCAGAACATGCCTGCTTTTCTGGAAGACAGTCAAAACTCAGGGGGTAAGGCTAAAAACACAGCGATTAGTTCATTTAAGAACAGTATGTGAGATGCATGGCAGCAAGGGGTGGTTTATTACCTTTAAGCACATGTCGTAATAGAGTAATAATAATAGTAATAGTAATAGAGTGCATACAAGGGATAAAGGATAACCAAAGAGTAAGAGAGTTGATTATTTTTCTCCCATTAAAAGATATATATCATTAGCAGCGACTGAATAAGGTAAAGAAGACAGTACAAACATCTGTAAATAAGCGTAGTAATGGAACTGTCTTTGTTCTTGTACAGTGCCTTGCATTTGAGGACCTACCAGGTGGTTTCATAGAATCAAAGAACAATAGAACTGGAAGGGACCACAGGAGATCATCAAGTCCAGGCCCCTGCCCTCATGGCAGGACCAATCATGATCTATATCAGTGTTTCTTAAACTTTTTAAGACCGAGGAACACCAAACAATAAATTTTTTTATGGGGAACACCAAGGATTTTTTTGTTGAGGAAAAAAAAAGCCTCCAGGGAAAAGTTGTTGAGCAAAAAAAAGGAGGCTTGCCCCTTTAAGGGCGGCCATTCCCCAGGGAAAAGTTGTTGACCAAAAAATAAAGCCCCCAGAGAAAAGTTGTTGAGCAAAAAAAAAAAAAAAAAAAAATGGAGTCTTCTCCCGTCAAGGGTGGCCATTTTGAATTATGTTCACTCCATGGCAAACCTCTGACTGCCTCATGGCACACTGGTGTGCCGACTGCAGAACACACTTTAAGAAATGCTGGTCTATATAATCCCTGATAGATGTCTGTCCAACTGCTCTTGAATATCTCCAGTGATGAAGATTCTACAACCTCCCTAGGCTATTTACTCATGTTTAACCACCGTGACAGTTAGGAAATTCTTCCTAATGTCCAACCAAAACCTCCCTTGCTGCAATTTAAGCCCACTGCTTCTTGTCCTATCCTCAGAGGCCAAGGAAAACAATTTTCCCTCCTACTCCCTGTAACACCCTTTTAGATACCTGAAAACCGCTATCATGTCCCCTCTCAGTTTAATTTTGTTGGGCTAAATTCATCCCTTCTGTGAATTCACTAACTAACCAATATTACATCAGGAGTTACTTTGCCCCATGGAGCATCCAACTCCAGTTTTAAAGATTTAAAGGGAAATTCAGGCAAAGTGACTTGACTAGGCCACACAGTAGATCAGTGGCAGAACTAAAGGCTCCCAGACCATTGCTTTAAACACTAGCTTCCCTCCCTGTTTTGTTACTCGTAGGTCTTCAGATCAAAACTGACTTGTCTGCAAGGGGACGGTAAATGAAAAGGGGAGCAACATGGACTCGTTACGGAAAAAGGACAAACAGCAATTCTCTTTTTAGTCACAGCTCTGTTTCCCCAATGGGAGTTGACTATGTGAGGGCAGACTTGGCCCTGAAATGTCCAATGACCCAAAATTGTGAAGACCTTAACTCCAGGGAGCCGAATTGTGTTGAGTTAAATTAGATCAGAGCAGAATGGCTGCTAGATACTCAGCCTGCATCCAAATCTGCTTGTGACCATTGTAAAAGTTGGGTGACATTTCCTTTTAACAAATTCCCCAGGAGCAGGTGCATTTGATATTTTCAGCCAGAAGCTGAAATATCAGACTTGTCAGGAGGACACACTTGTACATTTAAATGCCTGCTTGTAACCAGACTGTCCTGAGAGTCCGTCTCCAAAACTTGTCTTAGCAACTTTCCCAGGTAGACACAGGACAAAGCCATCCAGGCAGATGGCAAAATCCCAAGACTTTTGAATTCTTCCCAATGCAGAAAGCACTGGAAACAGCAAAGACATAAACTTTAGGGGACCTACTGGGTGGTTTAATAATGTTGGGTTAAGCTCATCCCTTCTGTGAACTCACTGACTTACTAAACGTACAGCAGGAGTTACTTTGCCACAAGGAGCATCCAACTCCAGTTTTAAAAATGTACAGGAAAATTCAGGCAAAGTGACTTGACTAGGCCACACAGTAGGTCGCTGGCAGAACTACAGGCTCCTCAACTGTTGCTTTAAACAATAGCCAGCCTCCCTCCCTGTTATGTGACTGTTTAGCGAAAATTGGTCCCCGGGCTGCTCCTGCAGTTCAGCGGGATAAAGTATTTCTAGCGTTACAGTTAACTTTCCATTAGCTCCTTAGCTAGCCTCAATGCCTGTTGTTAGTGCAAGCCCCTCCCTCAGTTAGGCATGCCTTCCCTTGACCCCATGAGGCCTTGTCTATACAAGCGAGTTGGCTTGGCAGGATTTTCCTGACCTGGGTGGGCACTGCCATGTGTCCACACCCACATTCCCTCCTATCAGCTGTGCCCTGAACTCCCACCGGTCGAGGGGCGGTCTGGAGTCTGTGGCGGGAGCGGGCAGACATCTTGGTGTTTCACTGATTCCTGCATTCCTAATGTCAGACTGGTCTTTCACCCCCCAACGAGAACTCTGGGACATCTGAGCCGGCTTTTCACAGCTCAGTGAGAACTTCGGTGAACCCTCTGTCCTGCATGACACAAACTCTGAAATCTCGGAGTCTCCAGCCAGTGTCACAAATTTGATACTGGGTCAAATGTGATCCTTTTCACTTCTGCAGGAAGCTGGCTTTCTCCTTTGTGGAAGCCAGCCAGAAGCCCGGGGGGGTCAGACAATGTCCATCATTCAGTGCCCAGCTGACGCCCAACACCCCAACAACTAAGCCCCACAGCTTCGTTTCATAATAATTTGCTACTGAATGTTCCCCACCCTCCTTCTCGGAGCTCTTCCTAGCTCAGTTCAGGCTGTGCATAAGCTGGGCTTTTCCAGGACACGAGATTCGGTGATAGGGCTGTCTCAGGTTCATTCTTCTCTGGATGGAAGATGGCACCACAGGTCAACAGCTGGACACAGCAGATAGCCTCTGGATGCCATTGGGGCTCTCCAGAGCACTACATAACCACAGAAGGGCGAGGTGGCTCCCTGGGTGCAAGCCTGGGCCGCTTTTCTAGCCAGCAGCAATGGAAAGGACCCTCTTTGAATGCACAGTCAAAATGGCTGAAATTGTCCCCTAAACAGAGTGCTAGCACCAGGTGGTAAGTCCTTGTATTTACATGGTTCTCTGTTCCAGCTCCCTTCCGTGTAGACCCAGAGGGCCTCCCACCCTTTGAAAACTCAGTGTCTAGACAGAGGAGAGGAGCTTAGTTATTCACATCTCCTCTGGAAGTTTCTACCCTGTCAAATTCCTGGAGCACACCAGGACCCACGGTTAAACTCAGCCTGCTGGCAGGTGGGTTTCTAGAGACTCCAAGTGTTCCAGAAATGGGGCACAGGGGCCCCACACCCCTCTCTCTCTGAAGATCATCTCCTCATTTGCAATATGTTATCTGACCCTAGCGGGGGCTAGAAAAGCTACGGGGACTCACGCCCACCTCCTGCCCCCATAACACAAGCCGTTCTGTTCAAAGACAAGGACTCGCCACCAGAGAGGACCTCGTGCGTGTGCTGAGCATGGGGGTGGGGGTGGCGGGGGGAAGGCAATTTCAACAATCATGACTACACAGTCAAAGAGGGTCCTTTTCATTGCCCCTGGCCAGAAAAGCAGCCCAGAAACCCGCATCCAAGGGAGCCACCCACCCTTCTGAGGTGATGGTACGTTTTGATGAAGCAGCTGTGGGGTGGGGAAGGCAGCGGGATTCCATTCCCCATGGTCCCGGGGCTTAGCCCCCAGTGCCAGGGGGAGATTTAAGGGGGGGCGAAGGCCAATCTGATTGTCACGTCAGCCCCAGGACGGCAGTGGATCTGCGGCACCTCAGGCTGCTGCGGGGAAGCAATCTGGCTAATGACACATCAACAGAAGAAAATGGCTCCCTTCCCTGTTCCTTGCAGCCCCGGGAGGGGCCCTTTTTGCACCAGCTGTTTACCGCATGAATCATTTGTTAATATTACATACGCAGGATGCAGTGGGTGGGCTCTGGCATCAGTGTCTGCAGGGGAAGGAGAAAGAAGCAGGGGGGTGGGGTGGGGTGATGAGGCGCTGAAACCATGCTTTGCTGGCCACGTGGCTGTTGGCTCTCCTTGTTTTTCCAGCCACTGGCCTGCATGAAGAGACGGCCAAAACACATTCCATGTGCTCTTAATGTTTCAGAGGGGCAGCCGTGTTAGTCTGTAACTGGAAAAACTTACAAAGCAACGAATAGGCTTACAGCGCCTTAGGCTGCGTCTAGATTACAAAGAAAAGTCAGAAAAAGATACGCAAGTTGCGAACTGCAATTTGCATATCTTTTCCACTTTTCTTCTGGAAGAGGCTTTTCCGACATTTGGCCCGTCTACACTGGGCCAAATGTTGGGAAAAAAGCCTCTTTGGGAACATCCCTTCTTCCTCGTAGGACAAGGTTTACAGGGATACCAAAAAACGCATCTGCTTTTCTGACTTTTTTTTTTTTTCGGAAAAGCAGACACATTCCTTGGACATGGCAGAGCTTTTCTGGGATACCTCCAGTACCTGGAAAAACTCTGCAGTCTAGACGTACCCTTAGAGACTAAGAAAACAAGAAGAAACTTAAAAAAAAACAACAAATGATCTAGCAGCACCTTAGAGACTAACAAAAACATGTCGATAATATCATGAGCTTTCGTGGGCACAATCCACTTCTTCAGATGACTGGAATATTAAAGGTCCCATTCCAAAATAAATAGTAGGGATTCTGGGGGGTGGAGAAGCAAGGGAAAAAGGGGGGGGGGGAGTAAATTAGAGTGTTACATGAAGCTGATAGAGAAGGTGCAAAAATTGTTCTTAAGTAGCCATTGTTTGTTTGTTTTTTTAAGTAATTATGATGTGGAAGGGAGTGTGCTACCCAGGTAATGTCTTTATTCATACCTTTGTGATGGGTCCCAAACCTGTAAATGAAGCTAAGTGCCAAGGCTTCCCTGTGTGTTTGGCTTGAGGAATTGGCATGAAACAACATGGTGACTTTGAGATTCATGTGGTGTCATGAGCTTTGGTGGGCACAACCCACGTCTTCAGATGAAACTGTGGTCTTAATGCTTCAGAGGGGGAGCTGAGTTAGTCTGTAACAGGATAAACTTAAAACACAACAAATAGTCTGGTAGCACTTTAAAGACTAACAAAACATGTCGATGGTCTCATGGAGCGGCGGATATAGGGCAGGGCGAGTGGGGCAGCTGCCTAAGGCCCCGCGCTTCAATAGGCCCCGCGCACACGCTACTACCTGTTGGCTGTGGCCGTGGCGCATGCGCGAAATTGTGCTGCCCCGGGCCCTGCGCTTCAATATGCCCCGCGCCCTGAGCCCCGCAAAACTCTCATCCGCCCCGGTCTCATGAGCTTTCGTGGGCACAGCCCCCTTCTTCAGAACATAAAGTTACTCTTGGCCAGAGGAGCAATGCTGTGGCTGCCCCATGGATGTTAATGGCGAAAGGGGGTGACCCATCTGGCATCAATGAGAGAGAAGGTGGGTCCATGAGATAAGCCATGGTGCAAACAATGAAAAAGTTTGGGCCTGATGCATGAGAGGTGCTGAACACCAGTGGCTCCCATTGGCGGCATTAGCGCTCCCACTCTCTGAATACCAGGCCTTTAAATGCCTGGCGGTTTGCAGGGGAGTTTCTAAGCAGCAGCCAATGCTTTAATATCACTTAGGATAAAAGGTGTCAATGGGGCCATTTAGCATTCTCTGGAAATAAGGTGAAGCGAGATGTTAGTAAACAAGAATTCCTTTGGCAGCACTTGAGTAACATATGGGCTCCGTGCATAATGCGGCTTGAAATAGCTTGTGTGGGTTAGCAAAGTGACTTTGGGATACAACTCACATTGCACAGCAGGCGAGACGTCCTGCTTTAGAAGAAAAGCAATGCCAGTCGCACCTTGACGTCTCCTCGGGGGGAATGAGCAAGCCCGTCCTGTCCTAAAGAGAGGGGGTCCTTCCCGACGGATGCAGATTGTTTTCATGCCGACACCAACGGCTAACAAGCATGGCCACATCAAAGTGCAATAATAAGGAACAATAGTAAAAATAAGCAACAATGAAACTAATACTTAGTATCTACATAAAATCTTTCACCTCAGTTCTCTAAGTAGTTAGCAAATAGGAGTGTGACCTTGGCAGGCGGAACCGAACCTGGGACCTCTGGAGCTTAGTGCATGAGTTTCTAAAAGCCAGTAGCCGCTCAGCTAAGGTGGTAGAGCAAACTCCTTCTTTCCCTGTATAAGAGGTTTAAGTGCTACTACCTGGGACAGTGAACCACACCCAGAAGGTGTGTGGGTTACATGCATGCTAGCCTTGTGGGGCAGACAAATACTCCTACCTTAATTTTAAGAGCTTTGAGATACTAGGAGGTTAAATGACTTGCGGAAGGGGAAATAGAAAATCAGTGGCAAAGGCAGGAGCAATCCTGACTTTTAGTCTCTTTGCTCTATTCGCAGACATATACAGACTTCATCTCGCTCAGAGATCACAGAAAGTTTTCTCTAGTTTTTATTTGGAACCTTTCCAGCCTTTTGGAAGAAATGGGATTTCTCCAGGACAAGAATTCTCTGAGGCTTTGTCTATCCTGGAGAGCTGCCTTTTGACAGGGTGAAAGCCATGCTAAAAGCAATATTCTCGCTCTATTCCCAAGACTGAAAGCACAGGATCCAGGCATGCCGCCAGGGGGTGGGAGAGGGGAGGCGGAAAGATGGCAATAGCCCGGGAGCCTGGCAATTCTAAGGGGCCTGGAGCTCCTGGCCACCGCTGCTGCTACTGAAGCAACAGCCGGAGCCCCAGGCCCCTTTGAATTGCTGCCAGAGTTTCTGCTCTGCATTGCTCTGGGAGCAGGGGAAGGGTGCACCATGGTCTGGGCGGAGCTAAGGGCTTCCTGCCCTCAGTCCTGCCCCTTCTACCCAAGGTCCTGCCCCTTCCAGGGTGCAAAGCTGCCACACCTGCACGCACACACCTTGCCCCAGGCCTCCTGTGGCTATCAGCCCCACTGGAAGTGTCGAAACAAGAACCAGCCTTAACAGGAGCCAGACATGGGATTTTGAGGTAACTGGATTTGTAGCAAGGGAGCCAGAACAATTTGTATAGTGAGGGTGCTGAGAGTGGCCGAACCAATGGAAATCGCTTCAAGTGCAGGCCTCAGCACCCTTAGGGTACATCTACACTGCACGCTTATTTCAAAATAGCATATCTATACTGCAGGGAAGCCTCAAAATTAGTCCGAGGGAGGCTTCCCTAATGTAGACGTGCTATCTCGATTTAGAGCCCCAGAAGGCACTGGGGAGGAATAATTTACAATAGCCCTGGTGAGGGGCTATTTTGAAATAGTAGCAGTGCAGTGTCTACACCAGTGTTTCCCAATTTTATTTGGCTACGGAACCTCTAAGGTTCAATTTGTCAAGCAAAAAAAAAAAAAGGACCTGCTGCTTTTCATGAAGCAAAGAAAAAAAAAGTCCCAACGCAAAAACACTCTGTCTCTTTAAGAGGGGGCGGAGGAGTGCTGGCTCCTCATGGAACCCTTCCCACCAATTGGGAAACACTGATCTACACACGCCTAATTTTGAAATAGGTATTCCTTGTAGAACGAGGTTTACAGATTTTGGAATAAGCTGTCCGTTATTTGGAAATAACAGAATGGCTGTGTAGATGCGTGCATTGTTATTTCGAAGTAACGCTAGTTATCTCAAAATAACGGTGCAGTGTCAACGCACCCTTAGAGCCAACAGCTTTGCTTGTAGTTCAGTGATCCTGGCCGTGGCATGGTGCAGAGTCACAAAATACCGCCTTGCTTAGGCACTCCCTGCTACAGCCTCTATCCCAGCAGAAAGCGTCAAAGAATCATCTTCATTTGGCACCACAAAGCTTGCACGTTTCCCAAGGGGTGAAGTCTACCATTTTGCTTGCAGGTGACCACACTTGCAGTAGTGGTAATGACCAATCGCCTGATTCTTCCCTATTTGTCACCCCTTTGGAACAGCCCTGCTGGCCTCAGCAGGACGATCTGCTCTGTGAAGTGCAACTCGCCATGACGAACAGCACCAGAAACCAGCCCAAGCTGAGCGTGGCACAAGGTCTGCAAGAAATATATTCTTCTGTCATCATTTACTTGCAGCTCACCTAGCACAGAGAATCTTTCTGCAGGCTTGGAATGAGAGATAGGGGCTCCGGGACTCTGCTGGAGGCACATCAGGATGGCTCTTAGCTGTTTATTTGAAACTCAGATGTATGGCTTTCAGGATACACGGCTTTTCTTCACTGGTTTGTACAGGTAGAACCTCTCTAGTCCCGCACTCTCTGGTCCTGGAACATCCGTGGTCTGGCATGATGTTAGTGAGCCAGATGTCCACTTATCATGGATGTGGCCAAGTTTCCCGCAGTCCCATCAAGTTTGTTTTACAGCCATCAGTCCTGGCTGTCAGTGTTCTGTGCTGTTGTTTAGCTCTAATTTACCCCTGAACATCTTCTAAGAGCAGAGTAAGCAGTGGAAGGGTAATGCTGCTAGACAATATTGACCTCCCATGGTTTGGCAAATTCTCTGATTCGGCACCGGTCAGGTCCTGAGGGTGCCAGACTGGAGAGGTTCGACCTGTCCTGTAAATTAGTGATGTCAGCAAAGCTGAACCAATGCCAGTGAGCTACTGGACAGCTGTATTCATGTTAGGAGTTGTTGCTTTTATGAGCAGCATGCTTCTAGAATTTGATCTGCACCATAATATGATCTAGGCCAGCCAGACCTGGTGGCAGGGAATGAGTGGAGCTCCTAACAAAGCAAACTAATAGACTTTCCCCTTGCTGACATCCCCGGGGATCTTGCTGAATGTAGCTGCCATGGGCCACTTTACTGCAAGCTTCCAGCACACACTCAACAGCTAGGGGAGGTCGTGGTGACTGGCAAATGAAGCACTGCAAAACATTGGCTGCAGTGAATTCCAAGCACCAGTTATTTTTTTCTTTGACCTCATGGAACATAAGAACGGCCATACTGGGTCAGACCAAAGGTCCTTCTAGCCCAGTATCCTATTTGTCGACAGTGGCCAATACCAGATGCCCCAGAGGGAGGGAACACAACAGGTAATCCTCACGTGATCCCTCCTCTGTCACCTCTGTCATTTCCAGACAAACAGAGGCTAGGGACACAATTCCTACCCATCCTGGCTAATAGCCATTGATGGACCTAACCTCCATGAATCTGTCTAGCTCTTTTTTGAACCCAGTTAAAGTCCTAGCCTTCACCACATCCTCTGGCAAGGAGTTCCACAGGTTCACTGTGCACTGAGTGAAGAAGAACTTCCTTTTGTTTGTATTAAACCTGCTGCCTATTAATTTCATATGTTGACCCCTCGTTCTTATATTGTGGGAATAGGTAAATAACTTTTCCTTATTCGCTTTTTCCACACCAGTCATAATTTTATAGACCTCTGTCATATTTTCTCTTGGACTTTTCAGCTTAGAAAAGAGGAGACTAAGTCTTTTTAATCTCTCTTCATATGGGACCTGTTCCAAACTCACTGTCTGCAGATCAGAAGATCCATTTTTTTATTGTTTTTTTTTTTTTTCAATGTTGCATGCTGCCAAGTGCCAGCTACCCCACTACAACGTTTATTGCTCATGGACGTGTAAACTCTTCCAGGTTATGATTTTATTGTTTGGATCATAGTCACACTCAAGATCAGGGCCTCTCTGGGCCAGGCGCTGAACAACCACATGGTCAGAGAGACAGGCCCTGTCCCAAAGATCTTACAGTCTAAACAGATCCAACAGACAAAGGCTGGGAAGGAAACAGAGCCCAGTGACTTCTCAAGGTCAGACAATGAGTCAGTGACAGTCCAGTGCCTTCTCCACCAGACCTGCTTGCCTTTTCTTATCTGAAACCGACAGGGAAAATCCATCATTGCCCAGATCCTGCTCAGAGCATCACTGAATATTTTGGGAGCAGAGGATGATGCATCCAATACGTCAACACTACCATAGACACCACAGTGGAGCAGGGGAATTCTTGTTTTCATTTATTGCTGGTGCTATTTTTCACCCTCCTCGTGTTTGGAGTCATTTTCACCCTCCTCATAAATCGGGGTGGGCAATAAGCCAGACGCAGTTTGCCAAGGATAGTTCCTGGCAGGTTGCCGGATGCTTTATTTACCTGAGCGTCCACAGGTATGGCTGCTTGCAGTTTCCATTGGCCATGGATCGCTGTTCCTGGTTAATGGGAGCTGTGGGAAGAGGTGTGAACAGGAGACCACTTCCCACAGCTCCCATTGGCCAGGAAAAGTGAACCACAGCCAGTGGGAGTTCCAAAAAGCCATACCTGTGGACATGCAGGTAAATAAAGTGTCCAGCAGTGTACCAGGGCCTAACCCTACCAAACCACATCTGGCTCGTGGGCCACTTATTCATAGAATACCAGCACTGAAAGGGACTTTAGAGATCAAGTCCAGTCCTCTGCCCTCACAGCAGCACCAAGCTCCATCTAGATCAGTGGTCTCCAACGCTGTGCCCGCAGGTGCCATGGCGCCTGCCGGGGCATTTATGTGCGCCCACTGAAACATCTGGGCTGGCCCCGCCCCCGGCGCGCAGCACATGCGTGGTGCCGGCCCTGGGCTCAGGGCGCATGGGTGGCCTCCACCCCTGGGCGTGTGGCGTATGCGTGGCCCCACCCCTGGAAGCACGGTGTGTGAGCGGCCCCGCCCCCGGACACCCGGAACGTGAGCACACCGCAGCCACGAAAGGTTGGGGAACACTGATCTAGATCATCCCGGATAGTTGTCTGTCTAACCTACTCTGAAATGTCTCCAGTGATGGAGATTCCACAACCTCTGTAGGCAATTTATTCCAGTGTTTTGCCACCCTGTGGGTACATCTAGACTACAGGCTTTTGTCAACAGAGGCTTTGTCGACAGATAGGGTGTGTATAGACTACAAGGTTTTGTTGAAAAAAGTGGACTTTTGTCGACAAAACTATACCTGCGTCTACACTGCCACTGAGTTCTGCCGACATAACGTTGACAGAACTCAGCAGTTTTGTCGATGGCTGTAAACCTCATTCTACGAGGAATAACGCCTTTTGTCAACAGAGTTCTGTCGACAGAAGGCGTTATTATCTACACTGTCCTTTGCGTCTACACTGTCATGTCGACAAAGCGGCTTGCTTTGTCGCGACAGAACTGGATGCAGTCTAGACGCTCTTTGTCGACAGAAGCTTTGTCGACAGTATCTGTCGACAAAACTTCTGTCGACAAAAGCCTGTAGTCTAGACGTACCCATACTGTCGACAAAGCTTCTGTCGACAAAGAGCATCTAGACTGCATCCAGTTCTGTCGACAAAGCAAGCCGCTTTGTCAACATGAGAGTATAGACGCAAAGGACAGAGTAGATACAATAACGCCTTCTATCAACAGAACTGCCGAGTTCTGTCGACATTATGTCAACAGAACATTATGTCGACATTATGTCAACAGAACTCGGTGGTAGTGTAGACGCAGGTATAGTTTTGTCGACAAAAGTCCACTTTTGTCGACAAAACCCTGTAGTCTAGACACACCCTGAGAGTGAAGAAGTTTTTCCTAATGTCCAACCTAAACCTCCTTTGCTGCTGTTTAAGCTCATTGCTTCTTGTCCTATCCTCAGAGGCCAAGGGGAACAATTTTCCCCTCTCCTTCCTGTGACACCCTTTTAGATACCTGAAAACCCACCCTTGACATAGATGGAGCATGAATAGACCCTGTGCAAATTTCCCCCATAACCTGCAGATGAAGGGATCCCCTCTCAGGGTGACAGAGGAATTCAGCCCCAACAACCAAATCTTTTCTCCACGGAGACTACCCATAAGGAACATGGGAATTAATTGACCTCCCTTTTTTTAATGGCTACCCCTTGCCCTCTAGTGACAAAGAAATGAGGTCCCATAAACAGTAACTCTCCCATCCCTGCCCTGAACTGACCATCAGTGGCTCCCTGCCCCACCTCCTGTCATTCAACCCACCCTGCCCTGAGGCAGGGCTGGCACTAGGCAATTAGCTAGAAGTGAGGGGCTCTCACCTCCTTAGCAACACCCTAAGCTCTGCATGCCCACAACCATAACAACTCTCGAGTTAGATTTCAGTCTTAGGCTGTTTCAGCAAAAGCAACAAGGAGTCACCTTGAAGCTGTGGTGTCCACCACAAGAGCCACGAGCCACATGTGGCTGTTTGGCCCGTTGTGTGCGGCTAGTTGGCTATAGCTGTAGCCACTATATTATTTACATTTTCAGGATAATGTGGCTAGTTCTCTATAGTGGCGACTGCTTCAGAACTGGTTGGACACCCCCGGCCTTAAAGACTAACAATTTTGTTATGGCATAAGCTTTCATGAGTTGCAATTGACTGGAATGAGGGGAAATGTCCGTTGGGTAGAATTGAATGTTGAAAGAAGGGAGGTTGGGGGTGGGTTTTTTTGTTATTGTTGTGAATATTCCAGCCCATATTTGCAATCCCTTTTTCTGGCCCAGCTGAAGTAGCACCAGGAGATCCAATTAACGTGTTTAAAAAAGCATTTGTCCTTATTAAAAACAGGGCTTTGCCAGGTCTTTGTTTTGCTGCCGTTTCTAATACCTCATGCAAATGGGCCGTGTATTCCCTTCCGCAGAGCAGGCTGCACAGGGATACACGCCCCAGCTAGAACGTTTCTTGCCAGGTTCTCTCTCTTATCCCGAGCCAACAAAGGACTGCAAATACATCCTCTTGGGCTACACACGCCACATATGCCTTGCTGGTTAGTGGCTCACCCGCTCAGCATACTGGGGTGGGCTGGCCAAACAGATCCCCAACACACTTGCTCCAGCCAGCATACAGTCTGTGGCATGAAGCCTTTATGCTACAGGGAGTGTTCCTATAAGAACATTCACCCCCCCCCCTCGCTATACATCCCTGGGGTGATCATGCAACTGCAGCAGAGAATTCAGTCAGATTTAGCTGGAATTACTGCCTCTTTCTGCCCTGTAAAATTTTCCCCCTTCCCACACATGGAACCCACACACCTAGGCTATGTCTACACTCGCGGCTTCTTGCGCGAGTAATATGCAAATGAGGCTAAGCGTGGAATATCGCCGAGCCTTAGTTGCATACCTAATGAGCCACCATTTTTTTCAGAAGAGGCTCTTGCGCGCAAGAAGGGCGTCTACACTGCCCCTTCTTGCGCAAGAAAAACCCTCTTGCGCAATGCCGTTCTTCCTGAAAAGCAATAGGTGTAAAGGCATTGCGCAAGAGGGTTTTTCTTGCGCAAGAAGGGGCAGTGTAGATGCTCCTTCTTGCGCAAGAGCCTCTTCTGAAAAAAATGGTGGCTCATTAGGTATGCAAATGAGGCTCGGCGATATTCCACGCTTAGCCTCATTTGCATATTACTCAGCGCAGAAGCGCGTGTATCACTGTCCCATGGCATTGCACTTAAACCACTTACAGCCTAAGCTGAGAGCTAACTGGCTTTTAGCTCAAGTGTAGAAGCTCCTACACTGAGGTCCTGGGTTCAAATCCACCCAGTGGCGATTACTCACACACACAGATTCTCCCTCTCTCCACAATTTGCTTTTATGCGAGGTCAGTTCTCTAATGGATTTTGTGGTTGCAACTGCCAGGTAGCCATACGATTGGGGCCCCAACAGGGGGCCAAAGGAGCAGTTGCCCCAGCGGTGGTGGCTGGAGTCCTGGGTCCTTTAAATCATTGTTGGAGCACCGCGCTGTGCTCTCCAGGCGGCACTGAAGGGCAGCTGGGGGGCCGGTGCACTGCACTCCATGCTGTGGGGGCTGCCAGGGAAGCAGGGGGCAGCACAGAGGGCTGGCTGCCCCCAGCCCCACCCCTGTTACCTAAGGCCCGCCCCTTCTGGAAACACAGATCCAGCCCCGCCCCCCCGCTTGTCCAGGAGCCGGGCAAGGCTGGTTCGCCGTGCAGCCTACAATGTATGAGTATGATAGGGCCTGGGTGTGCGCCCTCTCTCTCCTGAGCGTCAGGGTTGCGCTGAGGATTAGTTTTGAACTAATGTTCCCCCGAGACACTCTGCATTCCACCAACCCCTCCATGGCGGCCTCCCAGCTTTTCTGCTGGGCTCTCAATGTGACTAACTCTATATCCTGCAGAACTGCAGGCAAGACAAACTGGACACCCCCTACCTCCCACCCCACAATAATTGGGAGCCTGGAACAGCAGCAGGGAAAGAAACTTCACAGCCAGCCCAGGATCAGGAGCTCAGCTTGGTTTTAAAGAGGGCCCCGGAGCAACGAAAAGAACAAAAAACCAAATCCTCAGACTCATCCTCCCTCTTGGCCACTTTCCCCTCTGTGCAGCTTACATTTTTAAACACCCAAACCGCCCCCACACACAAGACACTGCAAGTAAATCAGGATTTGCTGATCCCAACCACCCCTTTCCTCAGCTTCTGGCCACCAGTCTCCCTCTCTCTCCTCACAGACTGCCTTTTTAAGGAGCTGAGCGTAACCAGGAGGGGAGGGGGCAGAGCAAGCGCAGGGAGGGGTGGAGCTTGGGAGAGAAGGGGGTTTTTTTGGCCCTTCCCCAGGGTTGGGGGACATGGCCGGCTCAGCTGCCCTGGGATTTTATTCCAGCTGGGAAGTCTCTCCCTGAACAGGAGAACTCCTGCTTGGCGTGCCGTAGGCACGCCACATACTGTTATGTAGCTAGGCGGGACATTGCTGGGGGAGAGGCAGGACAGAAGATACTTGCCCTGTGAGGGAGCCTAGCACTCAAGTTCCTAAGGCTACATAACTCCCCACTGTTCAGTATCTGGGTTAGTGCCTTTCCCTGCTTTGTGCTGGTGTTTTGGGGAAATTGCCAGAAGCCTCACTACAGGACAGAGACTGAACCGACAGGTTCCACCTCTCACTGCTCACATAGAACTCACTCTGCATGATAAACAGGCCTGGGAAGGTAAATACTGTGCCAGGGAGGATAACTCCCTCCTCGAGTCACTGAGTTTAAGACCAAGAGATCATCTATTTCTGGCCCCTGTGTAGCACAGGCCAGCCGGTTTCACGCAGATGCCCTTGTACTGAAGCCAATAGCTTGTAAATGGTCACCTCTTTGTACAAGTCACTTAGCCTCAGCAGAGTTTTATGACTGAGCATTTCTGTCTTTGTGGCCTAAATCAACCCTGCAGTAGTTTCAAAAGTCAATTGTAGAACCCGTGTTCTTGCTCTCTCGCTCTCTCTCTTGCACACGCACATGCAATCTGTGACTCACATGCATGCGTGCATGTGCATGCACACACACACACACACACAGAGTGGGGGGGTGCAAGACTCAGGGCAGGGCCTTTGGAATGAGGAGAGACAGAGCAGGAGGCTGGAGGTGTGGGGGATACAGGAGTCAGGATGGAGGGTTGAGGAGGGGCTCACAGCAGGGGTCTGGGAATGTGAGGGTTGGGGGTGAGGAAGGGCTCAGGGCATGGGGTCCCCTCCGATGGATCATTTTTTTCCCCCTAACCCCTCTGGCTGTCCAGGGCCTCCTCTCTCCCCCAGCCCTCCTGGCTGGCAGGGCCTTTTCTTCTCCCCTCCTCCCCAACCTCCATCCACTTGATAGGAGCCTTTTCTCTCCATCTGAACTCACAGATACACAGACAGATAGACGGACTCACAGACAGACACACACTCTAAAAAAATTAGATTAGATAGATAGATAAATATGTAAAGAAAAACACTAAAGCAGACGTGGGAACTGACTCAGTCAGAATCAACTGACTTTCCCCAAAAGTCACTGGTGGAGTTGAGGTTTGACCCTAGGTCTCCTGAGTTACAGATTGGTGTTTTAACCGCAGATCTGCCCTTCTTCCCTCTCAAAGCTGAAAGGCTGAGATATGGCCAGTGTAAAGGAATGGTGCACTCATGACTCTGTTAATGCACAGCAACAGAGGAGAAAGGCACGGACAAGCAGATGGAACACAGGTCTGGGCACCTGCAGTGACTGACCAGTAATCCTGTGTCACCGCCTCCTGCTGATGTTTTGGGGGAACTTGCCAAAACCCTCTACCCTTTCCCTATTGGCTCGTCTACACTGGGCCAAATTTTGGAAAATCCCCCTCTTTCGGAAGAGCCCTTCTTCCTCATGGAATGAGGAAGACAGGGCTTCCGAAAGAGCGTATTTGCACTTCCGCCAAAAAAAGCAAACGTGTTCCCTGGATGCGGCAGAGTTTTTCCAGAAAATCTCCAGTATCCTAGAAAACCCCCACAGTGTAAACATACCCTATAATAGCCTACTGCTCTGGGGACTCCCTCAGACCCAAATCTGGCCGAGATTTGGGGATGGAATACTTTTCTGTCGGGAACTGTCGATTTATCCACAGCAAAGCTTTTCTTGGAAATGTATCAATTTTAACATTTCATTTTGGAAGGGGGAACCCCCCCACCCACGCATTCCCTTCAGAGAGTCACAGAATGAAACACTATGATATTTCATTTTCATGTCGAAATTTTGAAATTTCTTATTTTTTATTATTAAAAATACATTTTCCCACAAAATGTCAAAAATCTGAATTCAATGGGTCAATGTTATCTAAGCAAAAGCTTTTGACTGACCCAACATAAAATTCTGCCCTGCTTTGAGAGGAAAATCCGATCATTTTGTTTTCAGTCCATTTCAGAATGGGGAAAATTGTCCAACTCAGAGAATATACCATGAAATGAAAAATCTGTTTGCTATCTTGATCCATTCACACCTTTACATTGTTAACTCTTTGGGGTAGAGTCTCCCTGTTAGTCTGTATCTGCAAAAACAATGAGGAGTCCTGTAGTAACTTAAGGCATGTCTACACTGGGGAGTTATTTCGAAATACCTCCCCTTATTTCTAAATGACAAGTGGAGCATCCACACTACCAAGCCCATTATTTTGAAATAACAGGCTGGTTAGTTCAAAATAATAACTCCTGCTTTCCACAAGGAACAACGCTAATTTTGAAATAGTTATTTCACTATTTTGAAATAACTACTCCCCAGAGTCATTCAAACTAACTACTCCCCAGTGTTTCCTGGGGGTCTAAATCAAGATAGTGTGTCCACATTAATGGAGCCTGCCTCAGACTAATTTTGAGGCTTCCCTGTAGAGTAGATAACCAATTTCAAAATTATTATTTCGGGAGTTATTATTTCAAAATAATTTCCTAGCGTAGACATTCCCTTAGTCTTTAGGGTATGGCTAAACTATGGGGGTTGGAAAGAGGATATGCAAATTCTGCAGGATCTCACTTCCGATCTCACTTTCAAAAGAGGATCTTTCGAAATTGAAAGTAGTATGGACGTGGTTTTTTCGGGGAAAAAACCCTTTTTCGAAAAAACTATATAAACCTCCTTTTTTAAGGAAGAGCGTTTTTTTCGAAAAGGTTTTTTTTCCCCCAAAAAATGCATCCAGATTCTCTTTTGAAAGTGAGATAGGAAGAAGATATGCAAATTCCGATGGAATTTGCATATCCTCTTTCAAAAATTATACATAGTCTAGACGTAGCCTAAGGTACTACAGGCCTCCTCGTTGCCTTTGGGGTAGATTGTGGTGGTTTGTTTTGTCACATATCACCTCTTGGACCTGATCGCATTTGGGCAGATCCTTCACAAATGCTCTTGCTCCTGTTTGCTAGGATAAATCAAACTTCCCTAGCACCAGATCTGAGTATTCGCCCAGAACCATTGGGCGAGAGATAATTAGCTAAGCCGATTGGCCACAGCCAGTCAGGACTTGACTGAACACAGTGGTCTGACAGGCAACGATTGTGAAGTCTTAATGCCCGTTTTAATAATAATCTCGTAGCGCCGCTCTCTGCCAGCTACTCCAGTGACATGGGAGTGTTCTCCATATTCCATACACGCAAACAAACTCTAAGACAAAGCTATTGGAACACTGGGAGCACACCGAAATGGCGGCTAATGCTATGCAATCTCAACCTGGCAGCCAGCAAGCCAGCAAGCATCCATCAGAAGTGGGTAATTGATGCTATCAGGGGCCGGTTTATTCCAATCAATACGCTCGCTTTACATCAAAATTCTCCACAGCTCTCGTGCGTTCTAGAGGCTTAGAAAATGTTATTACCCAGACCCCTAATTCCAACAAATTCCATTATCCAGGCAAATGAAAATAACTCAGGCAAAAATTACTGAAATTCTGATGGCGGAATGGCTTGTTGGGGTTTTATTTATTTATTTCTAACGGGATTTACAGTGCACACCACGGGCTCACTGGGCTTAAAAGCACTTTGGAACCGGGGGCCTCTGGCATCAGCTTATGCAAACACTAAACAGTGATTATCTTAACCATTGTACAGCAAACAGCTTCTTGGAGGGCAGGACTCTTCTTCCCTAATTGAATGATGCTCTCACTCCCTCTCATCTATTTTAGCTTCACCTGCAAAACTGCAGGCATGCTCTGTAAGGTGCAAGCATTTCTCCTTGGAGCTATGTATGTAATGGCCCTGGATTTTAAATATGAGATTTGGAAACTTTTGGATTTTTTTCTTTAATCATTGTTTAAAACAAACAAACAAACAAAAAAAAGAAAAACAGGCTTCTCCTGCCCCCTCCCCAGTGTGTGCTGCTAGCTAAAAGAGTCCATCAAAGAAATGTACTAGCAGGAATGTTTGCTATAACAGCATTATTTAGCTAAACACTTCAGAATTGTTCTGGGGAAGCAAATCTAGAATTTGAATGCACACCAAAATCAACATTCTAAGAGCTATACTCATCCTATCAGGGAAACACAAGGTGTCATATGACTTTCGTGTTCAAGAAAAATAGCTCAAATTTCATGGTATGTCTACACTACAGTTTTTTTTCAGAAAAACGGTCGTTTTTCCGGAAAAACTTCAATTATGTCCACACTGCGATCACGTTCTTTCAAAAGAAAATCAAAAGAACAGAGGGGTTTTTCCGACATTGGTAAACCTCTTTCTACGAGGAAGAAGCTTTTTTCCGAAAGAGCTCTTTCGCAAAAAGGCATGTTTGGACGGGGAAGAGGGAGTTCTTTCACGGAAAGAGGAAAAAGCACAGGTGCCCTGGTGGCCATTCTGTCCATAGTAATCACAATTTACATGCGACAGAGCATCCATTCAGTCTGGACGCTATCTTTCAAAAAAAAACAGATTGCTTTTTCGATGCACTTTGGCAGTGTGGACACTCTCTTTCGGAAGACATTTTTTCAGAAGATCTCTTCTGGAAAAGCTTCTTCCGAAAGAAGCCTGCAGTCTAGACATAGCCTCAATGTGCCTACGGAAACAACTCTCGGTGAACTGTTTTGAAACAGGCTCTAAGCAACAATTGTTTGCATGAAGCTGGTTCAGATAAATCAGGTTGAAACTGGTCTGTTATTTTTCATTAAAATATTTTCATGCAATTTATTTTGCAAAAAAAATTATCAAAATTTAAAAATTAAAAAATGAATTTTTTATTTTATTTTTTTCAAAAAGTTCTTTTCGTTTTGGTGAGAAAAAAAGCTCACTTTTCCGTACATTTAAAATCTTCCTTCATGTTTCCACTGGACATAAAATATAGGGAGAATGGGACTGAGACAAAATAAAAACAAAACCTACTTTCGCTTCCTTTTTATAATTTTTTTTCACCACTGGAAAAGTGAAAGGGTTGATCTGTGTTGCTTTCTGTCAATTAACAAGAGAAAATTAAAAAGCAAGACGAGTTACTTTACTGATGCATTATTCAGAGACCTTCCCTTTGAGTCAGTAATGAGGTAGTGGGGAACCTCATGCCCGTGAGGCCAAATCCATCCCCTGGTTTGCCTGGATCCAGGGCTGGAGGCTCAGGGCTCCCCGGCCCCGAAATGGCAGGGCTGGTGGAGCGGGAGCACACAAAATCTACTAGCCTGGGCCCCCCTAGTCTCTGGTGTATGAAGGGAATGTGGGGAATGTCTTTCTCCTTCTCGGGGGCTACGTCAGTGAAGATTTGGGGGTTTTTTTTGCTTTTCACTTGTGTGTGGCCCCCAGCTGATTTTTCTGTGGGTCAGCGGCCCCCCCAACCCAAAAAAGGTTCCCCACCTCTGATTTTAAGATCTCACGTCAGCAAAACACTTAAATATGTGCTTAATTTTATTCCCTGAATAAAGATGCATTCCTGCATTGGGTCTTGAATGTCTCAGCATCATGCTAAACAGAGGTGTCCTTCATATGAGAAATAAAATCAAGACCTAACTGAATGTAGACTTTAAATATCCCAAAACAATTCTTCCTGGTCTTTCAGAGTAAGGGAATTAGCCATAGGGTCTTGGCTACATGTCATTTTGTTTCAATGCATTCTAGCTAACAACATTCCATTGGGTAGAAGAGTCTTCACTATCTAACTGAAATGTTATGGTGTTGGTGTTTGCTGTTGCCATGTCTCATTTCAGGGGTAGCTGCATTTCATTGGTTAGTGAAGGAATTGCTGTATGCATATTTTAATATGGCGATTTTCAGTATAGAAGGTGCTGTATAAATGTATTATTTCAACTCCAAAGAAACTGAAAGTAAGTCTTCAAGTAAGGATTATCCCCGTGTTTCCAGAGCTTCATGGAATATAGCTCACTAGCTCCTACTGATTTAATGATCCTGTTAATTTTAATGGACCGGCTGCCTTCCCACTAACTTTAATGTGAGTTGAGTGGCTAATAAAACCTGTGCAACTCTTTGAAAATTCAGGATTAAACATTTAGTTGAGTCCATATTTTATGTATTATGATATTGACCTGTTTGTATCCACATTATGAACCCACAAATTCTGCAACATGAATTCAATGCACAGTTAAAAGCCTGGAATGAGAAACATAAAATAAACTTTGTACTTTATTTCTTCTAAGGTTCATTAGCATGAGGTTTATTGGAGCCCCCTGCCTTGAACTAACCCATCCTGCGATAGAAAACACAATGTCAAACCAGCATTGAGAGAGAGACCTTGATGGTTTGTATGGTTGCCCTTGTCTTTTCTCTCTGTCTGCAAAATAAGCAGTAAGACAAAGGCATGCCAGTAAATAACCCAAGCATATCATGGAAAATATGCCAGCTCAGAGGTATGGTACTATGCCACATTGCCTAAAGGCGCCCGCCTGCTAACCCAGGTTGTAATACTCATAGGGTGGGCTAGCCCCTCTGCTCGCCTGAGAGATTGGAACCAAGACTTTCTTTCTCCCTCTACTTTTGCAAAGGGCATCCAAGGGTATTTCAGAAGCAGATGAGAGTTGGCCAGGGGCCTGATCTTGATCTTCTGAGCTGATATTGCTTCAGAAAACATATCCAGCTAGGCATACGAAGGGCCATGCATCCCAGGGCATTGACACAGATCATGACAGTGGATTGAAAGGATAGAGGATGGAGAACGCCAATTGGCATGCAGTGTGAGGGATGAGACTGGCTAGAAGACTAACAAACTTGGACAAGTTGCTAATGTCCAGCCAGGCCCCCCCTCAAGCTTTTGTAAAGAGGAGACACCTGGTGAAAGAGACTCTTGGGGTGTCTCACATGGGGCACATCTAAACTACGTTTTTTTTTCCGAAAGAGGATATGGAAATTCCACAGGAATTTGCATATCTTCTTCCGATCTCACTTTTGAAAGAGGATCTTTTGAAAGTGAAAGTAGTCTGGACGTGGGGGGGGGGGCGGTTGGGAAAAAACCCCTTTTTCGAAAAAAACGCATAAACCTCCTTTTTTAAGGAAAAATCCTCTTTCAAAAGTGAGATCGGAAGAAGATATGCAAATTCCCCGTGAAATTTTCATATCCTCTTTCGAAAATTCTACATCGTCTGGAAGACAGCCATAGGGAGGATGGAGGAGAACATCTTCACACTTCATTACATGGGTACCGTCTACTAGCATGCTTATAAGCAGACTGACTCCACAGGTATACTACATTTTCTAAGGGCCTGCCCCGAAGGCCATGAAAATCAATAGAAAGATTCTTGTGGATTCGGAGCAGGTCCTAGCATCAGATGTCTCCATAATGGATTGATTAGATTCAGCCACCTCTGCAAGACCAACACTCTATGCCTGACCTATGCCACAGTATCTGGTTATTCCTGATTTCTAGCAGGGAGAATGAAAGAAGAATCTGCTCTTTCTCTCTTACACCTCCAGGGAAGCCAGTTTGGTTCTGGTATCAACATAGAAGCTCAAATAGGTATAGCTATTCCTTCCTTGAATGAATTGATTTTGATGGGGGTCTGGATTCTATTACTAGCCTCTATTTTATAAGAATGGAGACTCCTGAGGCTAAAATCCCTCCAACACATATTGAAAATGCATTTTAAATAAAAGAAAAGTTCTCCTTCAGCCTGACTTCCAATGAATTTCCCTTTGTTTTGCTGCACAACACATGCAGGAAACCCCATGCATAGAACTCAAGCCCTGCGCAGATACAACGTTTGTATCCACATCTGCATCTGTCTCCACAAAAATGAGCCGCGGATATCTGCATCCACATTCGCAGATGCAGGCACCTGCAGATATAAAGCGGATATCCACCAATTTGCAGAGTTGAACATATAACTCAAATCCTTCTGTTGAGCACGGGAATAATAGCGTCTGTTATCCACCACACTCGCTTCCCCAGCGGAATTGCAACGTCTGTCTAAGGCCTATTCCAACATAAACAGACACATCGGGCAAGTGGAGTAGTGTTGCACAGATAGAAACATGGAGCAAACTTGGGCAACACCTCAATCTGCAATGCTTCCTACAAGGAGGCAAACCACATAACATATCCTGGTCCTGTCTAAAGCTGAATGAGCAAGAGCTTTGGGAAACTGGATCTACAAGTTGCATTTTAAATCCTTGGAGGTTCCCCAACAGTGCGGCAATCAGCTCTAGAGAACAACATACATTTAAGAAGCTTATGAATAAATGAATGGTAAGAAGAGTTGGCTGGAAAATGGGAAGTATTTTCTGTGGAAAAAAACTCCTAAAACCCCCTAAACCCTAAGGCTACGTCTACACTGGCAGCTTCTTGCGCAAGAACTGTTTTGCGGAAGAGTTCTTGCGCAAAAAGTCTTCCACAAGAGCGCGTTTACACTGGCATGTGCTTTCGCGCAAGAGATGTGCTTTTGCGCAAGAGCGTCTATGGCAGTGTGTACGCTCTCTTGCGCAAGAAAGCTCTGATGGCCATTTTAGCCATAGGGGTTTCTTGCGCAAGAAATTCATGTTGCCTGTCTACACTGCCCCCTCTTGTGGAAGAGCTCCTGCGCAAGAGGGCTTATTCCTCGTGGGGAAAGGAATAACTCTTCCGGAAGAAGCCCTGTTTTCCGATGCTGTACTGTAAATTTACTTGCGCAAGAACACGCATGCAGCGTAGACACCCGGCAAGTTTTCGCGCAAGAACAGCTGTTCTTGTGCAAGAAGCCGGCCAGTGTAGACGTAGCCTTAGGCTCTACATTGCCCCCGTTTTGTGCAAAAAATATGCAAATGAGGCAAAGCACGGAATATCGCAGTGCCTCATTTGCATAAGTAATGAGGCTCTGGTTTTGGGCTAGAGGCTTTTGCGCAAAAAGGAGACATCTACATGGCTCCTTTTTGTGAAAAAAAAACAACCCTCTTGCGCAAAAATGGAGCCTCATTAATTATGCAAATGAGGCACAGCGATATTCCACGCTTTGTCTCATTTGCATATTTTTTGCACAAAACAGGGGCAGTATAGATATAGCCTAAATGCTTTCATTTTGTTTGAAATGTTGGCAATGTTGCGGATATTCAACAAACCGAACGAAAAACAAACAAAATATTGTTTCTTAGAGACCGGAAGAAAGGATCAAAACCCAAAGTCAGAAATGAACTTTTCTCTGTTAACATTTTCAATTTTTGCACAAATGAATTTTTCATTAGAAAAAAAAAAAGGGCTACGTAAATAAAATCAACAAGGTTTTACTGTAAGTGAGAATCTGGTTGGTCACATTTTCAAATTAGGCTGCTTATATTCAAATCCCCCTGTCTTCCAGGGCCTGGGATGTTGATTTAAAAACAGCCATTCTTCTACAAAGGGATTTCACTAGCCAACTACAGAGAGAGCGTGTGGGTAAGAATGTTGGTCAGAGGCTGGAAATGGGTGACAGGAGAAGGATCACTTGATGATTCCCTGTTTCTGTTCACTCCCTTTGGGGCACCTGGCATTGGCCACTGTCAGAAGACAGGATACTGGGCTAGATGGACCTTTGATCTGACCCAGTATGGTCATTCTTATGTTCTTAATTGACCTTCATATGCAAATTTGACACTGTTTCCCTAAGCCTGAACAAAGACATTAACTGGATAGTCCATTATAAAACCAGCTGTCCTTGCATTTAATACCTTATTGATATCAAAAGCTAAGTATGGGACACTTCCAGCCCACTCAATTAGTCTCGTTAGCACTGGCACTATAAATGACAGGTACGTTCCCACCCGCCTCCTTTCTTTTTCTGTTATAAATTCTGAGAGCCCCCCATATTTTTTCAGTCCAGCTCATCTGAAGAAGCGGGGTTTTCCCCACCAAATCTCATGATACAATTTGTTAGTCCCTAAGGTGCCACAGGACCACTTGGTTTTATTCAGAGCTATGTTCCTTTAAGCAGGAACATTTAGAAACATTTTTCTTCTGGTGTAAAGTGGAATATGTAAAAATGTCTTTCATAGTGTAGTGGCAGGCCTAAGGCAGCATCCCAATTAGTTCATCAATAATCCAGAGCAGCTGCTCAAAAAGAATTCAGCTGTTCAAAAATGGAGAAGTCCATTAACTTTATTGCATGAAATGTTGGACATGGTTTAGACAGAGGGTCACTGCCAAATTATATCAACTACCAAATTCTGCCAAAGGAAAAGAGTGAAGACAGGCCATGGCGTTTTTAAAACTGTCATCACCCCTAAAAACAAAGAGGAGTCCTTTATCTCCATGAATATTGCTACTGAAAAGCATCATGTCACTCAGCCTGTCTCAGAGTCTAACTCTACCCTGTATAAAGAGATGCTTGGAGTGTCTTTAAAGTCATTATTAAGGGGAAATCTTCTTTCAGGCAAGCAACAAGATTAAGCTCATATAAGGCTAACTGTTTTGTTAGTCTATAAAGTGCTACCAGACCAGTTTATCCTGTACAGACTAACTCGGCTACCCCCTGGAGCTTCTGGAAATAATTTATGTACCATGTATCTATTAGTGATGAGAAAAACCTCAGAGTCTGGCTTTGTTTCAAATCGGCATCCAGAAGTCTAGATGCCTCACTGATCCCTGTGGACCCATGCAGGGGATTTCTCTTCAGCAGCCTTTTTTTCCCCTGCGATTCCCAGCACCTCTAGCTCTGGTTCCAGGAGGAATCCATACATGCAAACACACCATGAGCACAACACACAGTTTGGTTTGGTTTAAGAAAACGACTCAAACCTTCCAGCACCTCAGAAAAGTGACAAGTTGGAATTGGTTAGGACTCGCGGAGGCATCTTCGGGCATGTTACAAAAGATGTACAGTCAAAGTAATAAATAATATAGCCCGCAACTGCTGGCTTGTGTGGCATGAGAGAAATCAACACGGGAGTTTCCTGTTGTAATTCAAATGGTGAAAGAACAGCAGGGCCATCTGTCAGACCTCCAGGCAGCCAGATCAGAACACCCCCAGTGGTAGGAAGGTTAGGCACCAAGGAGATGAATGGGCCAGCCTGGCAGAACTGTTTCTGGGGCTTTGTGGGAGCAAGCACAAAGAAATAAGACAACTCCCTGTGTCAGATTCCCACTCACTCCATTCTTGTGCTTGAAGCAAGGACCAAAAGGACTCAAGCCCTCTTCGTGCTCTTGAGGTGGCTGGTTCTCCTGATTTTATCATGAGTCTCGTCGTATTTGTTGTTGTTTTTTAAAGCCCCAAGGACTGGTATTACACAAGGATGGCAGCTTGCATTAAAAAGACATTTCTAGCCTGCCTGGAGAAAAGCTTGACAAAAGTGACTCCCCCACAAAACTCAAAAGAACCCATTTCTATTTTTTTTTTTTTAATCTCAAGATTTTTAAGCACATCCCATGACTTTGGGAGCCTGACACATGGAGCCCTATGTGGATATAAAGTTGGTAAAATAAAATCATCTGCGGAGAGCCACATCCCCGGAAGTGGATATAGAGTGGATATCAGCAAATCTAAAGCATTCTAGATCCAGAATTGGTGTCTGCATCTGCATCTGCATCCACAAAAATGAACCATGGATATCCACGTCCCCCAGGGCCGGCCCACAACATTTTGACACCTGAGGCGGGGAGCTCAAATGACGTCCCCATGGCCCCTCGCTTGGGCCAAAACTTTGAAAGGTCTCAATTCTGTCTTCTTCCTTTTCTACTCTACCACTGTGATGGCGAGTTGGGGTTCCCCCAAATCCTGTAGCCCCGTAGCAGCAAGAACAGACTCTGCCAGTCGTAGACTAGAGGGGTTTATTGTTCCTTCAGGATACAGCACAGCACATATGTGATGTGGCTACAGGGGCCAGGGCCAAGATGCCTCAGACCCTAGGGTTAGGGGTCCATTGCCTCTAGGCCCCAGCTTAGCCTCTTCTCCCCATGCTTCCCAGACAGCCACTGCCTCCCTCCCAGGCCCTGCCCCCCAGCCAGGTGTTGGTCTCCGCCTTCCTCTCTTTGTCTCTCTCCCTGGGATGCTGAGCCTGGGTGTCTGGGTTAATACATATTTGGGAGAGTCAGTGAGAATCTCACATCACAGCGCAGGGGGAAACCGGGTTACAAAGCAGACAGCACCCCCACTACGCCACAACCACCATCTCTGTGCATCTAGAGCAGAGAGAATACATATGCACCAGCAGCAGACACAATTTTCTACACTCTGGGTCTTAGTGACACCCCCCCACACACACAGTCTGGCAGCTGAGGCGGCCGCCTCAGTTCGCCTCATGCTACGGCCAGCCCTGACGTCCCCATTCGTGCAGTCCGGCAGATGGGGAGGGCAGGGGGAGCAAAGCGGGCAGTGGCCCCAGGGCCCGGTGATTCAAAAGGGCCAGGGGCTTCCAGCTGCCACCACCACTATCGCAGCAGCGGTGGCAGCAGGAGCCCTGGACCCTTTAAATGGCCGCTGCAGCCCTGCGCGCTGGGCTCCGGGTGGCTCTGAGGGCTGCCTGGGGCAGGTACGTGATGCAACGCTCTCCAGTGGTGCTGAGGGCTGGCTAACCCAGCCCTGCCCCTTCTGAGAGCATGCAGCCCCCCCCTTTCCTTGCGCAGGGGCTCAGTAAGTCTATGGGCTCCCCTGTATCCATGGATGCGATACCCATGGATTTGCAGGTGCATGGATTGCTCAACACTTGGACTGGGCAATTCTGTGCCTTGCAGGCCTCAGGAGTCCCTCTGATCTTAGATCGGTTGAGAATAGCCTTAGTGCCAGGAGCTCCCCCCAGGCCCGCTGATGGGGGAAGGGCAAAGTTGGCAGCTGCCCTGGGCCCCAGCTATTCAAAGGGTCTCCTGGCAACCACCACTGCTATTGCTCCGCCCCTTCTGCCTGAGGGCCTGCCCCTTCTGCCTGAGGCCCCGCCCCTTCTGCCTGAGGCCCCACTCCTTTTAGGAGCATGGAGCCATCCCCTCCATCTTGCTCAGGGGCTTGCGGAGGCTGTCGGCACTCCTGCTCCCCCATCCTCTCCCACACTGCCGAGGGAGGCCTCCTAGACAGAGAATTGCTCCCAGGGAACTGTTTCTGCCCGCCATAAAGTGTTTTTGTCCTGCCTGGTTGCAGGCAGGCGCGTGCATGTGTGTGTGAAGAGAACGAGAAAGCTAGGCCCGCCGTGATTCCAAAAACTGCGTTAACAAGTTGAAAGAAGAATCTTGAATATAAAATGGAGCTAATTTACCATGCGGAAATAAGACATAAAAATACCCAGGAGGGCAAAAGCCCACAACCCCCCCATTCACTTATAATCAAGTACAATGAGCAAATTATTACGTTTTGCGCTAATTGTACGGTTTGAAAACATCCAGCAATATAATAAGCGACACAAAAGGCTTAATCGCTCTCAAGTTGGTGAGGAGCGAAAGGAAGCTATTCTTTATCTGCACATAAATGTGATAAACAATACACAGTATTAATTAGCTGCAATTATCTGGTATAGTGATTATCTCTGTTAATGACCTAGAAAATGAACCCATATATCTGAGGGATCACAGACCATAATCTTTATTGGTTACTTGGGTTGGGTTGGCACATTTCGCTGGGCTGGCTGCTTACGCTCTGGGTCACTGTCCCAGGAACAGCCATATCTTCTACTCAAAGACTTGATCTTCAAAATGATCAGCCAATAGGATCGGATTGATTTCTATAGGCCCTGAATACCCCCTTAGAAGCTTGAAATCTACAAAGGCATATATTATTAAGGGATCTCTGAAAAACTTGATACAGCACAAATGAATGGGTGATCCCCTCTCTGCAAGATACTCTAGGGCAGGGGTGGCCAACCTATTACAGATGAAGAGCCAAAATAGTGGTGGATACAGCACAAAGAGCCGAGGGAAAAAAGTTGTTGGGCAAAAAAAAAAGGCCCGGCCACCTCCCTTTTAAGAACAGAGCAGGCATTGCCCTTTTAAGGTGGCCATTTTGAACTCTGCACGGCATGCCGCGACTCTGGCTCTGTCACTTTCAGACAGAAACACGCTGCCCCTTTCAGAGCCGCGGGTACGGGAGCCGCAATTTTTTCTTTGAAGAGCAGCATGCAGCTTGCGAGTCAGGGGTTGGCCACCCCTGCTTTAGGGGGCTTTCCAAATGACTTGTGATTTTGGATGCCCAACTTAAAACACTGGGGATTGCTTAAAACCCTGAAAATTGCTGAGGATCTGCCTTCTGGACCATGAGCCTCCTTAAGACGATTCATGTTGGGCACCCTAACTCATCAGTCACTTTTGAAAATGTTGGGAGGTCTATCAAATGATGACTGCTGTGGAGAAAGTTAATAAGGAAAGGATATATACTTGTTCCCATAACATAAGAACTAGGGGTCACCAAATGAAATTAGTAGGTAGCATGTTTAAAACAAACAAAGGGAAGTATTTCTTCATGCAACACACACTCAACCTGTGGAACTCCTTGCCAGAGGATGTTGTGGGGTTCAAAAAGAACTAGATAAATTTATGAAGGATGGGTCCATCAATGGCTATTAGCCAGGATGGGCAGGGATGGTGCCCATAGCCTCTGTTTATCAGAAGCTGGGAATGGGCGACATGGAAGGGATCATTTCATGATTCCCTGTTCTGTTCATTCCCTCTGGGGCATCTGGCATTGGCCACTATCAGAAGACAGGATGCTGGACTAGATGGACCTTTGGGGTCTGACCCAGTGTGGCCGTTCTTATGTTCTTACCTACTTCTTATTTAACACTTTTCATCAGTAGATCTCAAAGCATTTTTAAAAGGAGCACGGTCCCGTTAGCCTCATTTTACTGATTGAGAAACTGAGGGATGAAGCGACTTGCTTAAGACCAGCCAGCAGCCCAGTAGCAAAGCTGGGAGTAGCTGCCCGATCACCTGAGTCCCAGCCCAGTGTTCCATCTACTAGGCCACACGCATGGACGACAGTCCATCTCCTCTGAAGCAGTTGTTAAAATTTCCTTTTCCACTGAACACATTTTGGAAGGTGCCTGCAGGTTTTGAGGTGTCTTCCTAAAAGTTGCGAACCAACACAGAAGCAGAAATGTAGATTAACCCATATACCATCGGAGGGTGGTGCACTGTTCCCTCTAGTGGCACCAAAACCACTTACAGAGAGAGACTAATGAGTCTGCTCTACAGACTTCACTGAGAGCCCACTGGCTTTCAGCTTGTGCGCTAAGCCCCAGAGGTCCCAGGTTTGATTCTCCCTGTCATTGTGGGGATTCAGCTGGGGTGTCTCTGAAACTTGGGACGCACTTCCTCAGCTAAGGGAAGTATGTCATCCATACACCGTCTGGGAGTGGTGTGCTGTCCCATCTAATGGCACCCAGACCACTTACAGAGAGAATAATGAGCTTGTTCTTTAGCTTTTGCTAATAGCCAGCTGGCTTTTTGGCTCATGCACTAAGATCCAGAAGTCCCAAGTTCAATTCCGCCTGTCAGTGTTACAGAAACATTATGATCATAATAATTCCAGGAGCCAGTAAATGAGCAATCTCACTCTCAAAAACAACATTTGAAAGGAAAAGAAATCACTCTGCACAGTTCCACAAATGAACCCCACTGAGAACAGGGTCGGTTGGGAAGGAGGAGGGGAGCAAGCCTGAAATACAAGGCTCCAAAGTAGTACAGGAGGGGGTTTGGAAAGCTCATTCTGCTTTCAGTTTTTTAATTGAATAAAAGCAAAGGAAGTTTATGTTGTACACTAGGAACAATTTCCTAACTGTTAAGAGTGGTTAAGCACTGGGATGACTTGCCTATGGAGGTTGTGGAATCTCCATCACTGGAGATATTTAAGAGTAGGTTAGATAGACATCTATCAGGGGTGATCTAGACTGTGCTTGGCCCTGCCTTGAGGGCAGGGGACTGGACTAGATGACCTCTCAAGGTCCCTTCCAGTTCTAAGTTTCTATGATTCTGTTTTCCTTCAGCTCAATGCAAACTATAAGATCTTAACATACCCTTCTACTGTTCTAACAGCCCTGTTTATGTATGTGTTTGCTTCTTCTGACCCAAGGGGGAAAAATCACAGCAAAGTCAAAGACACAGTATGGAGGCTCCTAGTCACTTAGGGCATGACTACACACCAGAGTTATTTCGGAATAACTGACGTATAGTCCACTACAAGCAGTTATTTCAACATAATGTCAAAATAATGTCAAGCTAGAGGACTTCTTACTCCAACTTCTGTAACCCTCATTTTATGAGGAGTAAGGGAACACAGAGGAAGAGTGCTCTTTCTCGGACTTCCTGCTGTGTAGATGTGCCCTTAATGACACCCATAATTATTTGGGTATTGTCAAGTAACCACTTCTTTTATAACTAGTTAGCAAAATGAATCAATGGGGGTGAAGATGCCAGTCAGAAATAATTGACAAAATTAATTTCCCAGCTACACTGAAAAGCTCCATTTCATTCCACTCTGTCTGCTGTAAATTCCCATCAATCTAAGAAAATATAGAGCAATTTGAAAACACTGATATGGCAGTAAAACACTGATCGCTGGCAAATGGAATTAGGTAGCATAAAATCTGACCCATTTATTATCCTGCTGGAAAATTCTCTGGGGCAAAATTCTGTTATTAAAAGTTTGGGAAAACTTAATGCAAACACTTTGATCTTTCTCCAGTGGAAACAAACAGAACACCCCATGCAACATTTCCCTTTGCTGGAAATAAGTTGGTTGGATTCTGTACTTGCTGGATCAGTCGTGTCCCCCTTCTGAATTTTCCTATCCAGTGCAGATTCTCCCTGGACTTCAGCAGGGGAAAATATTTTCATTGTGCCCTTAAGCATTATAATGCAAGTTACTGAAGGGTTCCCAGTCAAGGTTTATAAAAATGGCATGTTTAGATTAGGAGGATCATTAAGAGAGAATTCTCAATCTGCTTGAGGGTGGGAAAAAGCATGTAAAAGGCTAAGCTAAAATTTTCATTTCAAGCTGCATTAAATATTTGACCGGCTACCATTACAATGTATATGTTACACAGGACGTGGCTGGAATGTTACAAAAGCAGCTTAGAAGCAGACGGTCATCTCCCAGCCTCCCCTGACCCTGTTTCAGCCTGTGTTCATTGACGGTTGTGAACTGCTCAGATATTGCAGCGATGTGGGCCAGATAAATAGGCTATTAAGCACATTTTTTTTCCACGTGCAACATTACTCACTGATGAACATTTAGTTGCTGTCGAGAGCCTCCTTCTGGGTCCCTGCAGAGATGCCTTGTGTAACGCCACAGTTTTGAACTGGAAAGGAGATAGATGAAATAGCTTAATAAGCCTCTCCAATCTCAGATTCCTATAATTCTATGTTCTTGGAAAACCACACAGCAGATACTCAAGGATGTCTTCGCTGAAACTCAGATGGGTCCCAGTATTGCAGGCTAGAAAGCTGGCAAATATTATTGGGACAAATGTGGTTTTCTGCAATATTGGACTCATCCTGTGCATGCTAAGGTCAACAAAAAGACACTCCGTGACTCCTGCCTTATGCACAGGTTTTAGCTCAGCTGGGAATTCTGGGTTTTCATTCCTGCTCTGCCACTGATTCGTTGTCTGGCTTTGTACAAATCACATTGGGCTTTTTGTTTCACTTTCCCCGCCTGTGTAAACAGAACGAATGATATTTGCTTACTCACCACAGAGGGATGGTCTGAGATTAATTAGCTGATTTTTACACATCACTTTGACATAAAGTGATTAATTAGCAGGATATCGAGATTGTGTTCCAAGTCTTGGTCTCTTCTGCTTTGCTTTATAGGAAATAATACATCTCTATTACTCAAATTTCCCCCCTGCTTTGTCTCCAGCTCTTACTAAATTTAGTTGATGCTGCTGTCAGGTGGTTTAGATGTATTGGGTTCAATTGAACCCCATTGGTTACCGGGTTTTGCTCAATGTCTATGAAACTTTGAAAGGCTTCTTGCTAATTAACCAGGAGATCTTACATGATCTAAAAATAAAATAGGAGTCCTATAAAAAATGGAAACTAGGACAAACTACAAAGGATGAATATAAGCAAACAATATAGGACTGCAGGGGCAAGATTAGAAAGGCAAAGACACAAAACGAGCTCAAACTAGCTACAGGCATAAAGGGAAACAAGAAGACATTCTATAAATATATTAGAAGCAAGAGGAAGACCAAGGACAGGGTAGGCCCACTGCTCAGTGAGGAGGGAGAAACAGTAACAGGAAACTTGGAAATGGCAGAGATGCTTAATGACTTCCTTGTTTCAGTCTTCACTGAGAAGTCTGATGAAGGAATGCCTAACATAGTGAATGCTAGTGGGAAGGGGGTAGGTTTAGAAGATAAAATAAAAAAAGAACAATTTAAAAATCACTTAGAAAAGTTAGATGTCTGCAAGTCACCAGGGCCTGATGAAATGCATCCTAGAATACTCAAGAAGCTGATAGAGGAGGTATCTGAGCCTCTAGCTATCATCTTTGGAAAATCATGGAAGACGGGAGAGATTCCAGAAGACTGGAAAAGGGCAAATATAGTGCCCACCTATAAAAAGGGAAATAAGAACAGCCCAGGAAACTACAGACCAGTCAGTTTAACTTCTGTGCCAGGAAAGATAATGGAGCAAGTAATTAAGGAAATCATCTGGAAACACTTGGATGATAATAACGTGATAAGGAACAGCCAGCATAGATTTGTAAAGAACAAATCATGTCAAACCAATCTGATAGCTTTCTTTGATAGGATAACGAGTCTTGTGGATTAGGGAGAAGCGGTGGATGTGGTATACCTAGACTTTAGTAAGGCATTTGATACGGTCTCACATGATATTCTTATCAATAAACTAGGCAAATACAACTTAGATGGATCTACTGAAAGGTGGGTGCATAACTGGCTGGATAACCATTCCCAGAGAGTAGTTATTAACGATTCACAATCCTGCTGGAAAGGTATAACAAGTGGGGTTCCGCAAGGGTCTGTTTTGGGACTGGCTCTCTTCAATATCTTCATCAATGATTTAGATATCGGCATAGAGAGTACACTTATTAAGTTTGCAGATGATACCAAGCTGGGAGGGGTAGCGACTAATCTGGAGGATAGGGTCATAATTCAAAATGATCTGGACAAATTGGAGAAATGGTCTGAGATAAACAGGATGAAGTTTAATAAGGACAAATGCAAAGTACTCCACTTAGGAAGGAACAATCAGTTTCACACACACAGAATGGGAAGCAACTGTCTAGGAAGAAGTACAACAGAAAGGGATCTAGGGGTTCTAGTGGACCACAAGCTAAATATGAGTCAACAGTATGACGCTGTTGCAAAAAAAGCTAACATGATTCTAGGATGCATTAACAAGTGTGTTGTGAGCAAGACACGAGAAGTCATTCTTCCACTGTACTCTGCGCTGATTAGGCCTCAGTTGGAGTATTGTGTCCAGTTCTGGGCACCACATTTCAAGAAAGATGTGGAGAAATTGGAGGGGGTCCATAGACGAGCAACAAGAATGATTAAAGATCTAGAAAACATGACCTATGAAGGAAGACTGAAAGAACTGGGGTTGTTTAGTTTGGAAAAAAGACGATTGAGAAGGGACATGATAGCGGTTTTCAGGTATCTAAAAGGGTGTCACAAGGAGGCGGGAGAAAAAATGTTGTTCTTTGCCTCTGAGGATAGAACAAGAAGCAATGGGCTTAAACTGCAGCAAGGGAGGTTTAGGTTGGACATTAGGAAAAACTTCCTAACTGTCAGGCTGGTTAAACACTGGAATAAATTGCCAGGGAGTCTGTGGAATCTCCATCTCTGGAGATATTTAAGAGTAGGTTAGATAAATGTCTAGCAGGGATGGTCTAGACAGTACTGGGTCCTGCCGTGAGGGCAGGGGACTGGACTCAATGACCTCTCGAGGTCCCTTCCAGTCCTAGTATTCTATGATTCTATGATTCTATAATTTAGCATAGACTCATTTACCCTGGAAATAACAGTAGCCAGTTCAATGACAAATAGCCCACTCCTGAGCCAATATAGAATTGGACGTGCAATGCATCCCCTCAGGTCATGTCTTCATTCCGGGGAAGAGCAACACTGTAATATCTATCTTCCGGAGTTCGATTTAGAGGGTCTAGTTAAAACCCACTAAATAGAACTCAGAGGGCATCTCCATTGGTGGCCAGTACTCCTGCTCCTGCAAAGAGTGAGGGAAGCTGATGGGAATGTTTGCTCCCATCGGCCTCCCACTGTGGGGACGGCAGGGAAACTCACAAGGTATGCCGATTCCAGCTATGTAATTAACATAGCTGGAGTTGCGTATCTTAATTCGACCTTCCTCTTCAGTGTAGACCTGGCCTTAGGGTTCTTTCCAGTCAACATTAGCAAGCTTTTTGCCTCACATGCGTTAGGATGATGCAGCTTTGTACAGAATTACTCGTGGGGGCCTGGTCCTGATCCAGCTCCCATTAAGGGAAATGAGAGCCTTTTCCAATGAACATTGAAGTGAACTCCTCTTGAGGTACCCTCAAATCTATAAAGCCTTGTGATGGATAGGAGGAGTGCTGGCCAGCACCCTCTGACTAAGGGGTTAAACTCAGGTAGCTAGCAAGGGTGTTGGCAGGGGGCCAGAAGAACCAATGGGAATAGTGCTGAAATTTGAATTGGCTATAGATATCTGGTCTGCTCTTCTTTTGTGGGGGATTTCTAAGAAAAGGGTTGGAGAGAGCAGATGCAGGGATCAGAATTACCCTGCCTATAAAAAATATTGGACACGAGAGTGAACTGGACCTTGAAGTACAGATCAGCATGGATCATGAGTAGAAGGAAAAGTGTATCTAGTCACGATCAGGGTATTTTTGTTTATTTTGGTTGTTTGGTTTAAACTTCTCTGTGGGAATCTATGCCTTCCATCCCCCATTCACTATCTAGGGGTACGTCTAGACTACAGGCTTTGTCGACAGAGAGTTGACAAAGGCTTTGTTGACAAAGAGTGTCTAGACTACATCCAGTTCTGTCGACAAAGCAAGCCGCTTTGTCGACATGACAGTGTAGACACAAAGGACAGTGTAGATGCAATAACACCTTCTGTCGACAGAACTCTGTCGACAAAAGGCGTTATTCCTCATAGAATGAGGTTTACTGCCATCGACAAAACTGCCGAGTTCTGTTGACGTTATGTCGACAGAACTCAGCAGTAGTGTAGACGCAGGTATAGTTTTGTCGACAAAAGACCACTTTTGTTGACAAAACTCTGTAGTCTAGACACACCCTAAGAGTTGTTCCCGGAAATTTTCTCTGAGTTTTAATTTGTTTTACTTAGTTGCTCTGTACATCTAGCAACCAAGTTTGCTTTATCGAGTATATCTTTTGTTTGTTAATAAAAATCACTTTTTTAAAGGTGATGATTTGATTCTTGTGTCCTGGAAAGTAACAGGGGGTCTCTGTGTGTATTTCCCTGCCTAAGATGGGGCGGTCAGCTACCAGAGACTGCACCTTGTTTCTTTTTTTTTCCTTTTTTTTTCAAGCTGTTTTGGGGCAAAGGAGCTTGGGGTACTCTT
This sequence comes from Rafetus swinhoei, assembly GCA_019425775.1. NCBI lineage: Eukaryota > Metazoa > Chordata > Testudines > Trionychidae > Rafetus > Rafetus swinhoei. The sequence goes on from JAFJHL010000300.1 coordinate 11,542,982, forward strand.
GGAGAAAGAGTTCAAATATTCCCTCCTGTTTTTTAAGGTGAAATCACTTTATGGTGGCAGCTTTGGGGGTTTTCTTTCTCAGAGCCAGTGCATCTGTGACTCTGGGGAGGGTTGTGTTGTGTTGTAGTTTGTTTTTGGTTTTTTTGTTTTTTGTTTTGTAAGCAGAGCCTACAGAGGCAAGGTATTTAAGGTCTTTGCAGGCCACCTACCTTCTGCACTTGGAGTGACAGAGTGGGAAACAGCCCTGAAAGGCCCTTTGACCATGGAATCTCTTACAGGTGGGGGGATTCATTTCATGGTGACACCAATGGATTTCAGCCCGGCCTCAGATTTCTGTTTATTCAGCTGCATTTTAATTAAAGCTTGTTTTCCTTGCTACCTGGTTCGTATTGCACATCTCTCTAGGATGGAGGCACCGGGCACAAAACGCAAAATACAATAGCACAATATATGTTCTGGGTAGGTGAAAAACAGCTTTGTGGTACTTGGAGAGGGAAGACCTTGAGAAACATAATTTGACAAGAGGTGGCCAACTTGTATTTGCAAGAGGGAGGTCTTGCTTAGCTAACTCACTGGATGGATTCCAAGATTTCACTGCTATGGAAGACAAAGGAACTAGAATGGGCCATTATATCTTTATATTTAGCTCTTCCAAAACGTACCATGATATATTGTTATGTCTAAGAAAAGAGGTCATATATCCGGAAATAGTTGTTGGAGCACTTATTGGGAGATGTGTCACTTTGTGTGTGTGTGTGGGGGGGGGGGGGGCTTCATTCTTATGAGAGATGCTGCGGATGTTCATTTAAAAATATCAAATGCAAGATTCTTCATCGGTGTTCCCTCTTGTTTTTTATGTCGATGTCCGGAATGACCTTCATTATATGCACCAATGTGGTGGGGCGGTATCACATAAAAAGTCATTCTGCACACACACAGTGTGGGCCTGGCATGAGACTGAGGGGTTGTGGTGCATGAGGGGGGTTAGGGCTGAGGTAAGGGCTCTTCTGGGTGTGCAGGCTCGGGGAGGGGGGCAGGTGAGAGATGCCTCTCCATAGCCAGTGCATCTCCAGCAGGCCCGGCCAGGGGACAGACACCTGTCCCCAAGCCAAGGTAGGTCTGGGTTAGTCTGGGTGGGGGCGAGGGAAGGGATGTCTGTCCCCCGGCAGCCAGCAGCAGCTCTGGGGCACTTCTGAGTTGGGTGCCATGGCCGGAGGAAAGGCATGGCCCTGCAGCCCCGGCACAAAGTAGCCACAGCCAGGGAAAGGGGCCCCTGTCCCCCAGCATGGAGCTGCCATGTCCAAGGGAGAGTAGCCCCTCCCCTGTTCCCAGCATGCAGCTGCCACAGCAATTCTGCCAAGTCCTATAAGATTTATGACAAAAATTACCCTTTTAATAACATTTTTCGGTTGGTAAAAAAAAAATCTTATAAAACGGAGCTCATTTTCTATAGGCCTTTCCCATGGCAGAGGCAGTAAATTAAAATGCAATTATTTATCACATGCCGAAACTGTAGCATAGATTTTTCTAAGTTTTTCTGTAAAATAAATGTTCTGCTTTGTGTGTGTTTTCAATTAAACGCGTCACTTCTGATTTTCTATAAGGAAAAATAACGATAGCCTCTCTGTCACGAATGATCCTAAAATTAACCAACCTGCACAGGTCGTCCAGGACTCATGAATGCGCCTGCAATAACAAACCATTGCGCATGATGACTTGGGGAATAAAATAAACCAGTTTCAATTCCAGCTATACATTCTAGCTAATACTAAGGTGACGGGGGATTTTTTTTTCAAATTGTGAAAAATATCATGGCAGGGTCTGTGATGGCCTTTGGGTGCCACCTGAAGTTCTGGGGTGCCATGGAGTCAGTTTATTCTGCCAGACATGAACCGCTTTACCTTGTCTCACTGGGTTAGGTTCACAAGCCTCTAGCAGTCAAGCACGTAGGCAGGGCTAAGCCCAGCTGCACAAAGAGATAGAGATTTTTTCTGGAAAGTTTCAGCCTTAGGGGCTTGCCCCTAGCACTCTGGTGCCCACTTTCCTTAAGGGATACAAACCCCAAGGTTTTATGAAATTCACGTCCTCCCTCAATGTGGAAGAAGACCTGCACAAAGTCTTGCCTCTCCCCCGTTTGAAGTGATATAAACTGGGTTATATTATAAACACAAAACAAGTTTATTAACTCCAAAAGTTGGATTTCAAGAGGTAGCAAACAGAATAAAGCAAATTACTAAGCAAATAAAGTGTGCAAACTAAGCTTGATTCTCTAAGGAAATTGGTTACAATTACTGTAGTCATTTATCAGACTAAATATTATTTTAAGTAAATTCCTTCACCGCAAGATACTTTTCCAGCCTGAGTCAAGCATTCCTCTCCCCACCACCCAGTTCTTGTTTCCAGGAGTTTTCAAGGATCACTTTGGGCAGGGAGGCAGAGGAGAAATGAACTGAGAACCTTGATTTCCTCCCCCACCTTATATAGGATTTCCCTAAAGTGGGAATCCTTTGTTTGATTCCCCCACCTCTCAGCGTAATAGTTCAGCAATAAAAAATGGAGTTTAGTGTCAGGTGACCTGGTCACATGATTCTGTAGTATCAGAGCATCCATAAGTCAGCGGCAACATGGAGTGTCCCCAAAAAATCCAAGTCTTTTCATGGTTCATTGTCCTTATTGATGGGCCATAGTCCCTGTCTGGCTTTTCCATTGTTGTATCTAAAGTGTTGGCAATAGGTGTCATCCAAAGTAGCATGGCTGCAATGCAGACACACAATATCTCTAACTTCAGGTACAAAAAATGATAATCACATTCAGTAAATCATAACCTTTCCAATGATATCTTACATGAGTTATCTTGCACACAGCATTTCTCTGTTGTGCCATATTCATATCCCAGTAATATTTCTGTGAAGGTTATAAGGGTGTCACAGGGTCCAATTAATATAAACCACCACAAATGAAGCAAGCTAGAGGCAAATACAGAAAGCGTATTAAATGAAATAGTTGTCCAGGATCATACAGATCTTGTGGGAGAATGTAGTAAGTTATCTACATTGTATAAGATCTGACCAAAACACAATTTTAAAAAGCAAACTAGTATAAGAATGTCCTACAAAAGAGATGTCTACATGCATACAGATTGTGAGCTAATAGAGGGTGTGCCGAGTAACGACACTCAAGAATTTGCAGCAGCGTTGTTGTAGCCAGGATGAGCCCAAGACAGGGGAGAAACAAAGTAGGTGAGGTAAAGTCCTTTACTGGACCTGTACGGGAAGTTTTCGGCAAATCCAGGAAAGTGCCTAAACCACTATTGCTTACTGCTTAAACTTTAGCAACCAAGCTAATGGGCCCAAAAAATAGGCCTAGACAGCAACTTCAGCATGACCAACTCAGGGAAGGGGGAAGAAAGGGGGTTTGAGTGCCACAGAGAGGGCAGCTTGACCCTGCGTCCTTCCTGAGGCCCAAATCTCTAGTGAAATCACTGAGCTATACATTTTAAAAATAGGAAGCTTGTCTAAATGCCCTAAGGCATATATCTATCAGGGCCCCCGGGCATGGAGTCTCTGAAGAAGAAAAAAACGCATCTGGTGAAAGTGATGATCAGAAGAAAACCTCTTGACTAGCCTTTAAAAAAACTCCAGTCATCTGAAGAAGTGGGCTGTGCCCACAAAAGCTCATGATACCATCTACATGTTTTGTTAGTCTATAAAGTGCTACCAGACTATTTGTTGTTTTTTCCTGTACAGACTAACTCGGCTACCCCCTGACGCTTTAAAAAAGTGCTTGCCTAACAAGTTTTTGAGTAACATGTTACTGTAATACTAATGGATAAATAGGAAAGGAAAGTTTGAGTTAGTGGGACAATTTGGGGGGACACTTGGAGGGACACCTCCAGGACTCCTTGAGGACTTTTCACATCTGGACACATCTTCGTCCCCACTGGCAGACAGAAGACTGGCCATCGGAAGCCTGCCCTGTGTCATTTGAGAGCCACACTCAACTTCGGTAATTATCAAGGGTGGGGGTGTTTTACTAACCTGTTGCAGACGTGTTTAAGTGCTTGAGACTAAGAAAGTTGAGCTTTAAGTGAAAGCACTCTTGTGGTGTCCTGTTTGTACCATCCATCTATCGGTCAGATGACCATGTCTCCCCTGAATTATTTCCTGACACCACCTCACAGAGAGTAAAAGTTACCGAGAGGTTTGGGTTGAAAAAACCCCTGGTAACAGGACCTACCTCTGTTGCTGGGAGGTACCAGCTTTCAAGCTACACAGCTTTTCCTCAAGTTTGTGAATGGAAGCAGAGTGAGAAACAAATAAAAATGATCGTTTTGCCAGGCTGCAAAATGTGTGTAGCTTTTTACATGGTGCTCTTCCCTCTAATAGGATGGAGGCCTGCTTTAAAAGAAAGGTGCCAGATGAATCAAAGGACATGAAAGGGTCAGTGTGCCCCCTACAGCAGGTCGGACTGTGGGCTTTTTCTTAGAATAAATATTGTTGCTCTTGGCTGGGTATCTTGTAGGGCAAACAGGATATTTCCTTGCTTCACGGGTATTTTTTCTGAGGACAGACTGCAGCATTCTGCACCTCGTTGCACCAGGACAGAGGAGATTCTGTAGTTACCAGATGGAAGGGGTCACAGTTACAAATGGGTTCAATAAAGTGGAACGTAACAAATCCCTCCCAATGCTAAGACCTTCAAGACCATCCTAAACAGGCACATCACTCCCGAAGCTTTTAAAAAAATTCTTAGGAGAAACAAACCTTTGGAAGAAGCTGCCAGATAAGGTCAGAGAACAGCTCGTACACATGGGCTTAGGAGACAGCTGGACATTTTTATGGCAAGAAATGGAAGGAAAGGAATAGTCAGAGGATTAAGGAGGAAGAGATAAAAGCAGAGGTGGGGACTGAGATTAATTTTAAAAGGACAGGCGTCTGGAGCAGAGTGGCTTTTTCTTGTACAGTAATTTCTTATGGCCTTATCTTTACAAGCAGTTGGTCCTTCTGTCATGTAAAGTCAAGGTTACAGAATGACCCTGCTTCTCGCAGAAGGTGTTTGAACAGGAGAGCTATACACACATTTCCCCAGCGACAGGACAGAGAAGCTATTGCTTTGCAGTCTGATGGCTAACCGCAGGCATGAAGTAGTCTTCAGACGCAAGGGGCACGTCTTCACTTTGCGGATGATTGCCGCTGCTACGATCAATCTTCCGGAGTTTGATTTAGTGAGTCTAGTTGAGACTCGCTAAATTGAACTCAGAGAGTGCATCTACGCTGCACCATAGGTCGAAATAAGATACACAATTTGAGCTACGCAAATTGTGTCTCTTATTTCAATCTTATTTCAACATAGCTTATTTCATAGTTTGACGCTGTCTACACAGCGCCAAATTTCGAAATAACCTGCTAATCCAAAACATCCCTTACTCCTCGTGGAATGAGGTTTACAGGGATGTCAGAATAGCGAGCCTGTTATATTTTAAAGCAAAGGGCTTGCTGTTAAGACACGGGATAGCTATTTTGGGATACCTTCGGTATCCAGAAATAGCGCTGCAGTGTAGACGTAGCCAGAGAGCACCCCGCCAGCATCAGTACTCCTGCTCTTGCCAGGAGTAAGAGAAGTTGACGGGAGTGTTTGCTCCCATCAGCTTCCCGCTGTAGGGATGCCACCAAGCTCGGTTTAAGATTAAGCCGACTCCAGCTACGTATTCTATGTAGCCAGAGTTCTGTACCTTAAGCCGAGCTGCCGGGTCTAGTGTAGTCCTGGCCAAGGTGAATAAAAGGCAAACTGCAAAAAGTTTCTGTTTGGGTAAGCCTTGGGAATCTGACCTATTCAATTGAATTACAGGATCATACGTTCTGTGTTCAAATATAGCTATATTGCGTCCTATGTTTTTCTGCAAAGATAATCATTTCTTATGTGCTTAGCACAGAAAAACCGTCAACAAAAAACCCTCCTGCACATGCTAAATATGCTATTTCCAGACACTGTTCACTTGGTCAAATCAAAATCCACTTCTGCTGGCCAGACCCTTTTGGTTGGATCTTTACCAACATGCTTAAGTGCTTTGCTGGATCGGAAGCAGCAGTTTGCACGGGCAAGCCTTTGGTTTCTCTATGCCTCAGTTCCCCACGTGGAAAGTGGTTATAGTAATACTTCCCTGTGCCACTGAGCATGCTTGGAGGATACCATTCAACAATGCTGGGGAAGTGGTCAGATTCACAGTGATGAGGGATTAATAAATACCCAGATAGATATTTATGCTCTCTAGGGCTAAGCGAAAAAAATGCCAATTATTTTTCAAGGGGAAATTTCATTACAATTTTCTTTTAAAAACATTTCCTGTAAAATGTTTTTGACTTTTCACTAAATCCCATCCACATGCCAAAAGTAAACTAACTGCACAGAAAAAAAATTGGTCAAAAATCTTTTCCTTTATCAAAAGGATGTTTTGTTGGGGACAACAACAAAACCCCACCAAAAAAAATCAAAATATTTGACCAAAGTGAAAATTTGTATTGTTCATTGAACACACCTTTTACTTTCCCTTTTTTTCAATTTAAAAAATGTCAACTAACTCCATATGTGATAGAAGCAGATTTTTATGGCTTTGGAAAAAAGCATACTAAAGCTACTCAGGTCAGGAGCTCCTCCTGACTCTGCCTCCTATACATTGCTGGGAAAAGATACTCTGAAACTGTTTGGCATGAAGGAAGCAAGCCAGCCAGGAAGGGGGAAAATCTACATTTTTTTTCCTCCAGAAAAGATAGCAGGTTTTTTTTTAATTATCTATCTAAATTTTACAACCTAAACAAAAGTCAGATGAATATACATTTTCTACCCCATCACCAGCTTATTGCAAAATAGGTTTTATTGATGTACTAAACTTGCACTTTACATTATTATGAAGTGTAATAAAATGCTATAAAAGCTTCAGTTTTCCCCAGCTGATGAGCTAAATAAAAGTTAGTTACAATTTACAATCCAAGTTCTTGTGTAGCATGTCAGAGCCCAAGGTTAAATATACAGGCTAACAAGGCCACATTTCCGTTTACAATGCACTCTGGCACTTTCAGATTTAAGAAAAGCCTTCGTGAATTTTATTTTCAATTTTATTTTATTTTATTGCTGCTTTCTTAGCTGTACATCTGGATTAGTGACTCCACTCACTACGCAAAAACAAGCAGGACAGCATAAAAAATAAAGAGAGGGAAATAACCACACACTGGTTTTCTCCTGACATCCCTTAGTAACTCAGAGGCTCAAACGGACAAAGCAACCTCCTCCTCGTCTCCAAGGATTCCGATCACGGTTGTTTCATACAAGGAAGGTTGGCTGGAATTTCTGCCCTCTGCAGCTTGTCGCTAGGGCTTCTGCAATTGTGCAGAGGGTGGAAGAGTGATGGGAGAAATTGCCTGCCTCCACCCCAGGGGCAGAGCAGCCTTTGCAGCATGCTATTGCTTACTCATTCTTCTGTCAGTATACTAAACCCTCTGCTGCACAGAACTGGAGAGCGCTTCAGATATGGTTACATTACCAGTAGCCAGCATCAAGGCAGCTGATTATAAAAGCATGCTCAGATACTGCAGTGATAGGACCCTGCAATGTCGAGCCAGAAAGAATCGCCCATCACTACACCCTCCTGCTTAGATATGTGTTTTATGACCCAAATACCCTTTGAGCATGAACACTTGGTTCGTTTCCGACACACAGATGCATGCCTGGTTCTCCTCCGTGGCACCACAATGCAGCTAAAATTAACTCCTCTTTCGGGCCTCCTGTTATGAGAGACATTTGTAATTCCATCCTTGTCTGTGATAATAATATCCTCTACTATTATCCATCTGGAGTACTGCGTCCAATTCTGGGGCCCCCACTATAGAAAGGATGCGGACGCATTGGAACGGGTCCAGTGGAGGGCAATGAAAATGATTAGGGGGCTGGAGCACATGACCTATGAGGAGTGGCTGAGGGATTTGGGCTTGTTTAGTCTTCAGAAGAGAAGAGGGAAGGGGGATTTGATAGCAGCCTTCAACTTCCTGAAAGGGGGTTCCAAGAGGATGGAGAGAGGCTGTTCTCAGCAGTGAGGGATGGCAGAACAAGGAGCAATGGGCTCAAATTACAGTGGGGGAGGTCTAGGTTGGACATTAGGAAAAACTATTTCACTAGGAGGGGAGTGAAGCACTGGGATGGGTTCCCTATGGAGGTGGTGGAATCTCCATCCTTAGAGGTTTTTAAGTCTTGGCTTGACAAAGCCCTGGCTGGGATGATTTAGCTGGGATTGGTCCTGCTTTGGGCAGGGGGCTGGGCTCGATGACCTCTTGAGGTCTCTTGACGCCCTATGATTCTATGATTCTATGCAGCAGCTCCCTTTAAATAAAAGGCCCAAAATGAAGAAAAAAAAAACCCCAAAAAAGCTCTTCAAAGGACTCAGGGAAAATTCTGGCCAATCTATTCCAAAATCTTCATATTAGTTTATTTTAGGCAGGTGAGGCATGGGGTGCATTTAGACAGCAGCGCTATTTTGGGATACTTCCAGTATCCCAAAATAGCTATTCCACGTCTTGACAGCATGCCCATTATTTCAATATAGCCTTAGAAATAATGGGCTCGATATTCCGACGTCCCTGTAAGCCTCATTCCACAAGGATTCAGGAACGTTTCGGAATAGTCTCTATTTCAAAATCTGGTGCTGTGCAGACAGCGCCAAATTTAGAAATCAGCTATTTTGAAATACACTCGAAAGAAGCTACGCAATTTGCATAGCTCAAATTGTGTAGCTTATTCCGAGCTATGGGTGCAGTATAGACGTACCCATGTAGATTTATGCAGGAGCCTTACAGAAAGAAAGAAACCATTGTGCACACAAAGAAAAGGAATTTATGGCAACAGAACATTTGTCAATTTTATATTTTTTCTCATTGCTCACGATTAATGAGGCCCCATTCTCTTCTTTAGTAAAATGATTTCTTCTGGTGTCCCGTGGGATCCATTAGACTTTTTAGAATATGAATCCAGTGCATCCCTTCCTGAGATTTTAAATTAATCACCCTGATTACAGCTTTATTTACTCACTGAGGTCTACTTACTCGTTTCTTTGTTGCTGTAAAAAGCTTGTTATTCTTTTTAATTGAACTGGCTTTTGTAAACTGCATGCATTCTTACTAATTACTTTGCTTGATGAGAGTGGAGTTCCTAATTACTAATTCCTCTCCTGATAGCTGTCATCTGACAAGGCACATTATAGTGACGTGTAGGCTAATTTTAGAGTGGGTGGGACCTGGGCAGAGAAGATAAAACTAGGGGTGATGTGGCTGAGAAATGGTACTTGGACCTCTTTTGTGCTTTAAATATGTATTCTGTTTTCATCTATATTCAGCCAACATGTCACAGCCGGGATTGCCAGCAGCCACAATAGTAAAGTGATGACACCAGTGGTAGATATTGCTACTGAAACAGGGAAAGCAGAGACGGAAATTCCTCTGTGCTGCCAGGTTTCCAAAATGCAACCCGCCTAATTCGAGTTCATCATGGACGTGAATGACTGTCATCATTTGTGACAAGGTTCAGGGGGTGGCCATATTAGCCTGTTTCAGCAAACAACAACAAGGAGTTCTGTGGCACCTTAAAGACTTACACATTTATTTGGGCATGAGTTTTGGAGGGCGGCTGCCCTTTGTATCAGCTGCATGAAGGGGAATCTTCAGTTTGCCAGGGAAAGACACACACATGCAAAGATGGGAGTGTTACACTGATATTTGGAGGACACAGAGAAAGTAGGCCCTCAGGTCATTGAAGAACTCTGTCGTATGTATGGGGGTGGTGGGGCAGACTAGCTCTGAATGGAGCCTGGGAGTGACTAGCTCAGTATAAAAAGTAATTGTCTCCTTTTGATATTCTCACCCTGTCTTGAGAGTTGCCACATCCAACCTTATTGAATTGGCTTTGTTAGCACTGGTCCTCTGCATAGCAATGTAACACACTCATCCTTCCATGTATATATATCCCTGCCAAACTGAAGTTTCCACTTCATGCATCTGATGAAGTGGGCAACATCTCATGAAAGCAGATGCCCAAATAAATGTGTTCATCTATAAGGTGCCATAGGACTTCTCGTTGTCATAATTTGTGTGGCCATCACAAATGAGTTTGGGTTCGGGCCGTGCTCACCGCTGCACAAACTCCAGAGTCAGTCCCTGGCATGATAACTTTGCAAACTAAGGGCTGGTCTACACTATGGGGACAGGTCGGTCCTAAGCTACATAATTTGAGTTACTCTAGAAGCGTAACTCAAATTGACATAGCTTAGCACTACTTACCACAGGGTCCCCACTTGCTGGTCAGCGGGAGAAACTCTCCCATCTACTCCCCCTTACTCATCTCATTTTGGTGGAGTACCAGAGTTGACAGAAGAGTGATCTGTGATTGATTTATCACGTCTTCACTAGACCTGCTAAATCGACCCCTAGTGGATCACTGCAGCATCAATCCACCCCATAGTAGAGACAGATCCTAAGCAGATGCAGCAGACAAAGAGAGGGAGAGAAAACAAAGGGACTTGGCCAAGGTCACCCAGCAGCTCAGTGACACAGAACTTCTCACTCTGAGTCTAATGCCCTGCCTGCTTCACCTCCCCCCTCAAAACCAGGGCACCTGAACAACCTACCTCCCTTTGCCCCCTCTGAATTTGTTCCTGGGATGTGTACAGGAGCTACACCTTATTACAGGCTGTGTTTGGCTCCTATACAGAACCTGTATCTAACCTTGCATTTGCCTCTTTTGTTTTGTGATGAATGTAACTATAAATCCTTCACTTACAATACTGAAATCTAACATTCCCTCAGAGGCCCCAAATCACCTTTTACAAAGTCACAGACTTCAGTCCCACTGATGGCTCTGTGTTTATTTTAGCCAGATTCCCTTATGGGGCAAAGACCATTAGAAAAGCTTGTTGGTCTTTAGCAACTCGGCCACTTCCTCTCCTCCACTGAATGGGGTGGTTTTATTCAGTGGGAATATTATGGGTTATTTGACCAGTCTGATGAGTGCAAACAGTAGAGCGGTACAGACCATATTGGAAAAAAAATATTTTGCCACGATTTGGCCAAATAAAGGTTGCGCTTGCATCATGTAATTTCTCACTCTTTTTGTGTTCACAACCCCTAAATCTTCTAGCCCCCGAGTATCCTGCAGCATATTCAGAACCCCACACCCAGATATTAAAGAGAAGTTAGAAGAACATTTGTGGGAAGTGAATTCTGAGCATGCCATTATGAACATTGGCAAGAAAATTCTCAGGCTACCTTAATCCAATCAGGAACCAGGAACAAGTCCACGTGACCTGTGTGTGCAATCAAAACCAGCCAGAGCTACCTGAATGCTCTCAAATATCTGGTGGCGGAGCAAGCTACATAGAATTATTCACAAACTCTTCAGTACAACATTTCATACAACAGGGTGCCTGGGAGAAGATTGTAGATTGCTGGCACCCAGTTTGGGAACCTTGAGAGAGAGGCTACATTAATCCAATTTTTTTATGAACTGTTTGCTCTGGTCAAGCCTCTACTAATGGGCATTTCATCTGGGATAGAAGCTGTGCCATGATCGCCTGCAAAATGCAGCCACTTTGGGAGTGAAACAACAAATGCTTGAGCAAGGACAGAATTTGGCAGGGCATCGGGGTTCATGCTCAAACACCCCTCTTAGTGAAAAGTCACATGGGATCTTCGATAAGCACAGATGATCTGGACCTTAGTCATGCCTCATACAAAAGATAGTACCTCGTGCTGATGTTGAAAATCCTTATCACATGCTGGACCACTGGCCTAGTACTGCCTAAGCATTATGGCTGTGTCTAGACACCTGTGAGGCCAGGGTTTGATGGGGAGAGTACTCACCATCTATTGAACACCTAATACCAGGGTTTTCCTTAAGGCTCTCCCATCTAAAGGTACGTCTAGCCCGCATGCTTATTTCAAAATAAGCTATTTGGAACAGTTATTCCAAAATAGCGTATTTAGAAATAGCACGTCTACACTGCAGGGAAGCCTCAAAATTAGTCCGAGGCAGGCTTCCCTAATATCGACGTGCTATCTCGATTTAGAGCCCCAGGAGGCACTGGGGAAGAATAACTTAGAATAGCCCTGGTGAGGGGCTATTTCAAAACAGCGGCAGTGGAGCGTCTACACATACCTTATTTCAAAGTAGCTATTTCGGAATAGGCGCTATTCCTCATAGAATGAGGCTTACAGATTTCGGAATAAACCATCCATTATTTTGAAATTATTTCAAAATAATGGAATGGCTGTGTAGACGCTTACATTGTTATTTCGAAACAACACTAGTTATCTCGAAATAATGGTGCAGTGTAGACGCACCCTAAATGTTGACCCAGTCCAACCCCAGTGAATGTATAAAACCTGATGAGTTCTCAGCTTGCAGTGGGCATGCTGCAGACTCTGTCGGAAGCTGAAGAGATCTTCTACCTGCTTTGCTCCTGCTTATCCATCTGAATGTTTAGCTTGCTTTCCAGCAATTGCCTGCATTTCTGGTCAGGAGATGTGCAGTAATGCTCAGTGAACGGGATTAAACAGCACAAAATATTCAATATTTCATCTTTAAATGAGTGGGCTGCACACGTCTCATTGCAGAGTGGATCCTCTAGCCACATCGGATCCATTGGAAATCTCCACGGAGCACTGACAAATGCACCGCTGGGTTTGCGTAACAACAGGCATTTTAGGTGGCAGATGCAGGAAACAGAGGATGACCCTCAAACCAGAAAAACAAATCCGACCCACCTGGGAAAGTTAAGATGCATACAGTATCCACGTAGGCCTGTATTTAATAGCAAACTTTTATCAGCTAATACTCCAGGAAGCACTGGGATGAAATAGGCATGGAAATGACCCACCACCCTTGGTAGCTCTACATGGTAGCTGGTGGGAGCTTGCCCTACCTCGTTCAAGAGACTTTCCAAGGAGACAAGGCGTCCAGAAGCAGCACTCTTAAGCTGGAGTCAAACATCAGCATTGAAGTGCTTTAAAGGAATACATGTGAGAATTATAGAATCATAGAACACTAGAACTGGAAGGGACCTCGAGAGGTCATCAAGTCCAGTCCGCTACCCTCAGAGCAGGACCAAGCACCGTCTAGACCATCCCTGATAGATGTCTATCTAACCTGCTCTTAAATATCTCCAATGATGGAGATTCCACAACCACCCTAGACAATTTATTCCAGTGTTTAACCACCCTGATAATTAGGAAGTTTTTCCTAATGTCCAACCTAAACCTCCCTTGCTGCAATTTAAGCCCATTGCTTCTTGTCCTGTCCTCAGAGGCCAAGGAGAACAATTTGTCTCCCTCCTTTTTGTGACACCCTTTAAGATACTTGAAAACCGCTATCATGTTCTCTCTCAGTCTTCTCCTTTCCAAACTAAACAAGCCCAATTCTTTCAGTCGTCCCTCATAGCTCATGTTCTCTAGAGCTTTAATCATTCTTGTTGCTCTTCTCTGGACTTTCTCCAATTTCTCCACAACTTTCTTGAAATGTTGTTCCCAGAACTGGACACAATACTCCAATTGAGGCCTAATCAGTGCAGAGTAGAGCGGAAGAATGACTTCTCGTGTCGTGTTCACAACACTCCTGTTAATGCATCCCAGAGTCATGTTTGCTTTTTTTGCAACAGCGTCACACAGTTGACTCATATTTAGCTTGTGGTCCACTATGACCCCTAGATCCCTTTCTGCAGTACTCCTTCCTAGAATACAGCAGCTTCCCTCCAATTTGGCGGGGAACTTGCCGCCACGCAAACTGAGGTCACATGAAAACGAACTCAGGGATTTCCTGTCAGTCTGCAGCCACTATTGCATTTTAGAAACCCGTTAAAGCCACGAAGCACTGCATATTGAGACAAAGCGTGGGTGGTCGCCGGGGCTCGCTCTGTTTGGGGGCGGCCCTAGGCCCGACTTAACAGGAGGCCGTTGTCACAGATCCCTCCTGGAGAGAGCAGATCCTCAGATGGGGACTGCAGGAGATGCTGCAGAAGGGGATGTGGGTGGATTGGGCAGAGAGGTGAGGCAACCGAGAGCTGCAGAGCAGGGTGTGGTACTGAATACAAGTGAGGTGACAAGGCAAAGGCAACAGGGCATCCAGGGCCGAAGAGCAGGAGCTGACATAGGCCAGGACTGAGATGCATTGGCAGAGCTGGAAAAAGGATCTCATATTGGGACTGACTTTGTAGTCACCTTTCACTCTTATAACTTTCAAGTGCTCTCTTCCCAGCTTCCCGGTCTTTAACGTGGCGGGTTGACCTAGCCAAGAAAATGCTGCTGGAAAGGACATTGCTTGGCTGGGACAGCATCATATTTGCAGCCACTTCTGCATCCACCTCTTCTGGGTATGACTGGGCCGTTTCTCACCACACTGAGGCAAATAAACCCTCCTCAGAGGCTGCTGAGGCTCCATGGAGAGGGTGCCTTGGATAAGACAGCCCAGAGCACTGCAGAATCTCAGGCCATGCATTGCAGCAAGGAACGTGTCAATGAGAGGGCATCATTTTAAAGCAGGGCTGACTTAATAGAGGGCTTTCTACGTGGGGGAACCATGGGGAAGTCCCTGAGGAATGGAGCGCGTTAAGTAGACTGTCATGGCAAGCTATCCTAATGCGCGCGCAGCTACAGCAGTGTTCACACAGACGTCATGCACACCGGTTGTCTGGCAGTCGCTTGACGCTTTCCTCAGGACCCCGAGCCTAATTGTTGGGCTAGGTGAAAGCTCCTAGGTGTCTCTCTGGATGACACTATTAGAAACCCTTCCAGCAATGCACATGTCAAGGTGCCTAAAATTGCTTATGTTAAAAACTTTAGAAAACTCTGTATGGGGCGGAAAGGCCTGGTGTCATGGGGTCAGCTCACAGCTGCGGCACCTCCTGCTGGTAGCTCTGGGGAATTAGTCCTTTCATCAGCAGGGTACCTCTTTCGGGCTGGTAGCAAGGCCTGCAGTGTATCAGGCTGGAACCTTCCTCTCTACCCCTACTGAACCTGCCCAACACCGCTCTCTGAAAGGTGCTTACTCTGGGAACCAGGACCTGCACCTTCTCTGGTCAGGACCTAAGTAACTCTCTCTGAGGGGCAGCTCCTTATATACAGGGCTGCCCCAGCAAGTTTCCCTCTGGTTGGCTCCTTAAAAGCTCCTCTCTGATTGGCCAGGTACGGTGCGTGCTCCCTCCTGCCTGCTTTAACCCCCTCCAGCCAGTGTGAAGCTGTCGTACCACCCCACCTGGGTTAGTCCCTCCCCCCCAATTGCATTGATGGATACAAAGGAATGAACATAAGAATTTCAGGGAGACACAAGAGATTTTAGAAGCCCGTTGAAGTCAAGTGTCCTGCAAATTATTGCTTTTCTCCCTGAATTATCCTTTCTTCTCTCACATCTGCGCTCTTCAGTGTGCCCAGGCAGCCTCACAACATGCGGTGGGATTTCTGGAAATGAAATGGTGGCACTGGTTTTGAGGAAAAGTGCCATTTCGAAACAATAGCGCCCCGGCTATGAAGGAAAACCGCAGGATGACTCTGAATTTAGCTTCCTAGTGCAGGCCTCCACGCAAAGCTGCATGGGGCAACATGGTGACACAAAACAGAGGGAGAATTAGCAGCTGGGGAAGAGCTGCTCTGGTTGAGCTACACGGATGCGGGGCTGAGTTTCTCTAGTCTGAAATAAACATTTCCATGGACCCGCTGCCCTGTGCGAAGCAACCCGAGCTTGAGTTAAAACTTCCTGGGGCTTTCAGCGGGGCATTCAACACAGCCTGGGGCCAGCAGAGCAGGAAAATGTGAGGGGGAGGCTCTGGGATGGCATCAGAGCCCCCGGGGGCTGCTTTTCCCTGGCAGCTCGGCGTCTGGCTGTCCCACGGGAAGCCTCACTCACTTTCTGGTGGGCTGTTGTGGAACAATCAACATCTGCAGTGCACAACACAGCACCTGAACCGTGCTCTCTCTGGGGCCTCTGCACACCGGCTCCTCTGTGACTCCCTTACCTGCCTCCAGCAGGACTGACAGCCTGGCCAGGCCCCTGGGCAAGACGGGGAGGCCCTGCATTGCATCCCGGGAATGGGCGGGGCTTTGGAGGGAAGGGGCGGGGCTGGAGCTAGGCAGCCCTTTGCGCCACCTGGAGAGCACCATGCCTCCGTCCCCTCAGTGCTGCCCAGAGCATGCCGTGTGGCACTCTCGTGGCCATTTAAAGGCCCAGGACTCTGGCGGCTGCTACTGCCGCAGTGGCAGCATCAGCAGCCGGGAGCTCCGGGCCCTGTTGTATTGCTGGGTCTCAGGGCAGTTGCCCTCTTCCCCGCCTCCCACCATCAGTGGGCCTGCCCGCTTCCTGTGTGTTGAATTCAGTCTCCTAGCCTTGCTCTGCGGCTTTGTACAACTCCACCCCAGCCTGTATCTTAACTCCCATTGCCTCCTACAAAATCCCCACGTTTCTCCATTCTCTCTCCTCCCTCCCAACTCCTCCCCTTTACCCCTCTTTGCAAGCCACTCATTTTGCACGCGCTTCTGCAGCCTCAGCCCTGAATAACAGCACCTCCTTGCTCACCTTGTTCCTCCTGCAATGGCTCCATGCCATGCCTGTCAGCTGGGATCTCTTCTCTGGCCGCGTGCCAGCAGCCACCCATCTGACCTCCTCTTTAGGGCAAGGACTTGTCCAGAGGGTGTCCTGTGCAGTACTGCACATATCTAGAGGTGTGGGGAAACAACCAATCTTTATACACACTTATCAGAAACAAATCTTGATCTTTGGCAATGTTCCCCCTAATTTTTTCCATCCATGTGCAGAATAAACTTTGTTATGTGCAACATGGTGTATGAAGATGTGCACCACTGGTAGAAACACATGCTTTAGGCACTGTAGGCATTCTGCCAATCAGCTGGGTAGCATTTGAATCTCTCCTGGGTGGCTGCCCAAGCCCTCAGCTTAAAAGGGAATTTTTGTAGCGAGACACAGAAAAACAACCTGGAGGGCAAGGCCAGGTTTAACAGATCTTTTCCCTGGCTTCCGGGAGAAGGGGAGGCAGGTTCGAAAGGTATTTTAGCACCGGACTCCCTTTGAAACACATGGGAGCGCAACACTTAAAGCCCTTTTAATAGCTGTATCCTAGGCACAAAATCCTTATGGCCAGTCAACAGTGAAAAAATCATGAACTGATGAAAGAAGAAAAAGAGGGAGTGAACTATTTCCCATTCATTTGGTGAGTATAACTCTGCCTTCCCCCAACTAGCCCCCTTCTTGGTTGGTTTGCATCTCCCCCTTGTTATGTCCTGTCATAAACTAAGGCCCTGCTCCTGCCCACACTTATGCTTGTGCTTAACCTGATGCAGGTGAATAAGCCAGTGGTTCTCAAACTGCACGCCACGGACCACTAGTATTCTGCAACTGCCTATTAGGTAGTCCACAGCTCAAGCTCAGCTCCCCCACTTCCATCCTCCCTCCCTCTCCCCGCAGCAGGGAGCCCGTGCTGGTGCTCTGGCCTTGTGCCCCCTCCCATGAGGTTGGCGCTCCAGTGCTGGGGGGAAGAAGCCCTCAGCCTCCCCGCCAGCTCTGCCTCGTGGGGAAGAAGCGGAGTGAAGTGGAGCCAGAAGCGACTCCATGTGCTGGGGAAACAGCAGCGCACTGACACGCTGCCTAGAGGCTTTCCCCCACTGCTCCCATTGGCCGGAAACCAGCCAATGGGAGCAGCAGGAGGCCGTGCCTGAGGTACAATGACTGGGAGAGGTGTGGGGCACAAAAGCAAGTAAGTGCCCCCGCCCCCTCATGCTCAGACCCTGCACTTCTACCATGCTCCTGCACCACCCCCCACCAAGACCCTGCACCCCCAGGACATTCCTGCACCCTCCCCCCTGGCCAGACAACCTACCACCACCCTGGTCCTGAACCCATCCTTGCTCGTACACCATCCCTCCTGGCCACACTCTACCTTCCCTTGCTCCTGCTCCCTCGCCCCCGGCCAGGCACCTTACTTCCAACCTCCTCCTGCACCCCACCTCCCAGCCAGACCTCACACCCCAAAGCCCTGCTGCACCCCAACTCCTGCCCAGATCCTGCGCTCTCACCCCTATCCCACTCACTGGCAGCCCTGTCCCACACAATGAATTCCTCATTCTAGTCCCCACCCCAGAGCCTGAGGCTCGGGTCCACAAAATCCACTAACCCCAAAACCACGGAAGAGTAAATCCGGCCCATGGGAAGCCCTGAACCTCAGTCCTCCCTGTTCCTCCCCCTTAATCCATGGGGCTGGAGTGCCAGAGGAGTGAAGTGTCTCAGTTGGGGGCCACATCAGTGAGGGTCAGGGGTTTTATTGCTTCTCACTTGTGTGGTCCCCATCTGATTTTTCTGTGGGTCAGTGGCCCCCAATCTAAAAAAGGTTCCCCACCCTTGCCATAAATAAAGAAAATTTGGGAACCTTTTGTGTTGGACATAAATTAATATTTTACTTTATTTAAAATGAAGTTTGACAGACTAATAGGAGAAAGTTAAAGTGCTTAATCTGTTTAATAATCTAATATTTCCTTTCTTACCGGTTAAATTAAACTGTTCTCCCTGGCTGCAGCACGAGCAAAATGGCTCAGGTGTAATTATGTAATTAACAGCGAGCTTCCATTAGCAGCTGGTGGCCTACGGAAAGGTTTGCATTGAGCCAGGTGGGCCAAGAGCCAAAAAGTTTGAGAACCACTGTGTGATGAGGATGCTGACCCCCAGACCGGCAGGGCGGGCCAGCCCCGCACTCTACGCATGCCGATCCCCATCCTGCACAGGGAATCGGGCGTAAAGCCACCCAACTGTGCCGCTTGCTCGGCGGTCACAGCTCAGCTGGGCCGCGGCGGCGGCTGGGAGGTGGAGAAGCAGCTGGCGGCTGCAGCCGGGAACAGCGGGGGACGTGCGGCAGGGCCAAGGGCGGAGCTAAAGGTCGGCGTGCGGGGTCACGTAAGGACAGAGGGGAGGGGCCGGAGAAGGGGACACCCAGAGGGAAAGATAAAGCAGGGAGCAGCTGGAGTGGAGGGGAGATGGAGGACGGAGATTAGGTCAGTCCAGGGTCACCAAGGTGAGGGAGATGCCCAGAGCAGAGTCACCTGGACATGAGGGGGGTAGGAAATAGCCCAGGCAGGGCGCCTGTATTAAAAGCCCGAGGACTGGTGTGTTGCGGCCAGAGCCCTACCAGTCGGACCAAACCAAGTGGGTATTGGTCCTTAGGGCCCTGGGCTGGGATCTGTGAGAGGGGGCAGGCCTGGGTCTTCCTACCCCACCTCGTGAGCAGTTCTCGCAGGAGGGAGCTACCTCTGCATGTCAAGCCAGATTGGCCCAAGGTCCGGTGACTCTTCAGCCAAGGATCAAGGATTGGGGTGGGTGTAGGTGGCACGGAGCAAGGGGTTACAGGGAAGAAACCCCTTACACACTGGAATAAGCCCATTGAGCTCAGTAGACTTGTTCAGTAGCGGCAGGTTTGGATAATTTTTGGTGGAGCCCAGAACCACACACACTCCCGAAGGCTCTGGGAGGGAGTTTAGGTACAGGAGGAGGATCAGGATCTGAGAGGGAGCTTGGGTGCTGGGCAGCGTTCCCCTGTAAGCTGAGTGCTTGTGCAGCCACTCGGAAGAGATTCAAATGCTGCCCCGCTGATCAGCAGAGTGCTGGGTTTTATTTCTGCTGGTGGTGCACATTTGCACATACCTTGGTGCACATAGAAAAAAATATTCCCCACCTGGATGGAAAATATTAGGGGGGACATTGGTGCTGGGGGAAAGGGGCAGGAGGTTGGAGTTCGGGAGCAGGTCCGGGGGATGGCGCTTACCTCAGGTGACAATGACCCCGTACAACTTTCTAGCCGTGGCTCGGTGTTCAGGGTCACACTCCTGGGGTCATTGGGATGTGTTGGCAGCTTCAATGAATGGCATGGAGCAAGCGGGAAGGAAACCACCTTAACCCTGCTGCACTGCTGGTGGTGGCAGCAACCACTGGGGTTGCCTAGCCCTTCCCAGTCACCCGGAGGTGACAGTGTATTCATGGCAGCCTGTCACAACATCCCTCTGGTGCCAGCCCTTTGTCCCCGACCGTTCACAGCACAGCAGCGATGGAGCCTGCGGTCTGAAACAGACGTGTACAGAGCCCTCATGACCGCACAGAACTCATCCATTGCACTCTCAGCTACCTCCGCTTGTCGCGCCCCATCATGGCCACCAAGTGATGCAGAATCTCCATAGAGATGCCACCCCAATATGCTCCTTATCACCTGACACGTGATGGAACCCAGAGGCTTTTTTTTTTTTTTTTTGGAATAGTCAGAGCCGTATGTGGATCCAACTTCTGAGATTTTACCGTCATCTATAAAAGCCAGACTATGGGAATTAAAGTCCTGTAACTGATTTGCTCTAGCTGCACCTCTCCAGTAGCATTGTACCACTTTGGCATTCACTGATCACTGCCCTTTACGGCTTCCAGTTGCCCTCCGAGTGCAATGCTGGCTTCAGAAAGTGTATTTATAGCGGGCTAATCACAGCTTAATTACAGCAGCTCAGCGGGCTCTTGCAGGAACTCGAGGTCTGAGGTAGTTTCACCGGGAAACTTTTTATGAGAGAAACACAAGCATCAAATTAGAAAAGAAGTGGAGGGAAGAGGACTTGGTGTTAACTGGGGCAATTGCCTCTTTGCTAATTTGTGTGCATCATGAATATTAAAACCATCATAAAATGAAAAGTCCTTCATTTGGCTACTGCCTGCCCCCAGTCAGAAGCCTGCAGGAAGACACTACAAAAGAAGCCAGGAGAAGGGAGAGAGCAAAGAAGCTAATTAGCGAAAAGGAGGAATGTTTTTGTTTGCCACTGGGCAAGCATAATGCCAAGAAGCAGAATTGAACCTGGAACCTCTGGAGCTTAGTACATAAGCCCAGGAGTGGCCCTAGATGAGCTGCAAGAAACTGGCACCCTAGGTGAAATGGGCGATTGGCGCCCCCACCTCCAAAGCCCTCAATGGCCATTTATCTTGCTGCCCTAGGTGACCGCCTAGTTCGCCTGCATTGACGGGCCACCACTGCATAAGCCTCTATGGCATGAGCTAAAAGCCAGCTGGCTCTCGTTTGTAATGCCAACAGGCAGAATCAAACCTGGGACTTCTGGGGCTTAGTACATGAGCTAAAAGCCAGCTGGCTATTAGCAAAGGCTGTAGAGCAGACTCATTATTCTCTCTGGGGTACATCTACATTGCAACACCACTTCAAAATAACTTGCATTATTCCAAAATAACTTAGTCCACGTCTACACAGCAGGCAGTTATTTCGAAATAGTATCAAAATACTGTCAAGCTGGAGGACTTCTTACTCCAACTCCTGTAACCCTCATTGTATGAGGAGTAAGGGAAATCAGAGGAAGAGTGCTCTATTTTGAAATAAGTGCCATGTAGACACTCCCTATTTTGAAATAAGCTATTTCGAAATAAGATACGCAATTGACGTAGCTTATTTCGAGTTAAGCCCTGCTAAGTGGTCTTGGTGCCACTAGATGGGAAGGGATGTCACACCCAGCAGGTGTGTGGGTTACATATTTCCCCTAGCTGAGGAAGCATGTCCTGAGCTTCAGAGACATCCCAGTTGAAATCCCAGACAAGCCCCCATTTGTAATTCCGAAAGGGACGCCTGGCAGATCTTTGTGCCTCTTCGTGTCCCCTCTCAGCTTTATTTAGTTAGGGTCTGTGTCTTACCACCTTGTGGTTCAGTATTGAGCACACTGAAAGTGTTTCTCTGATCACCACTCTCTAAACTGACCCTGTGGGTTGCAGATAGCCACACTCCTAGGTCTTTAGCGAAGACCCGCTAAATCGAACTCAGAGGGTGCACTGTCGGTGCTCCTGTTCCTCACGAGGAGCAAGGGAAGCTGACAGGAGCGTTAGCCCTCACCAACCTACCTCTATGTGGATGGCACGGAAACTTGCTTTAAGATACATCAGCTCCAGCTACATAATTAACAGAGCTGGATTTGCGCATCTAAAGTGGACCTTCTGCTGTACTGTAGACCAAGCCTTAGATAGCGAGTAGCTTGACACAAGCGATGGGTGTGTTTCCGTCAAACTACATGAGAACTTTGGATGCTCCATGATTCATTAGCTCCTTTCCCCGCTAGTAATGAGGTAAGTAAGAGCTATTATTCCTAGTGCTGTTCTAAGATTAAGCAGATATTAACTCTTGATATATTGACTGAGGTTAAATATTGACCAAGGCTACATGTGCACTCTCTGACCGGCTGCGGCAGGATGTCAGGGAAAATTCCTGTGTCTGATGAGCCCTTTGCATATATAAGCAGATCAATTAATATTGCTTCCAAAATGAGCTCTATTTGACGTTCCTGGGTGTGCCTGCATCAGGAATTTCCTAACATCACAATTCTTTTAATCCTGCCATAATTCGGGATTTCTTTTTTCTCATCGGTAACAGCAATGACTGATGCTGGTGCAAACAAAGATGCATTGCTATGGTAACCTCCAGCCCAGACATATAGAGGTTCTAGGAGCCTGGAGAAAATGCCAGGATTTTCCAACTCACAAAATATGTCTTGGAAAGATCTTTGAGTGGGGTAATTACATCAATAAAAATAGAAATAAACCACACAAGGGACAGGTTATTAAAACTTTTAAAAAGACACATTTGAATGCACCAGTGAAGACCTCCACATTTTTGAAAATGTAAATAGAAAAGGGAAATGGAGGAGAATCAATACGTTTAATTCCTTCCCCTTGCCAGAGGTTGTATTTTAGCCATGTAGGAGAGTCAATTCTGCTTCAAGGCGGCGGTTACTAACAGGTGCTCCTACACAATAGCAATCACTCTGAGCACTGGACATTTATTCCCTCTGCAATTTGAGATTTAGAAGCAGGGGTGAAAACCCTGACAAGAATGAGACATGATGGGCTGGAGTGCTGTTACATTGGGAATGAGCCGCACTCAGGGTATGTCTAAACTCCATACCTCTGTCGGCAGAGGGATGCAGATTAGGCAGGTCGACATTGCAAATGAGGCAGGGATTTAAATATCCCGCGCCTACTTTGCATAAAAATGGCCGCCGCGTTTTGCCGACTCAGCACTTTGTCAGCAAAAGCAGCAATCTAGAAGGGGATCTGTCGAGAAAGAAAGCCATCCCTTCTGCCTCCTGCAAGGAGGTTTACAGGATCTATCGAAAAAGGCTTTCTTTCTCGACAGATCCCCCTCTAGACTGCCGCTTTTTGCCGACAAAGTGCTGAGTCGGCAAAACGTGGTGGCCATTTTTATGCAAATTAGGTGCGGGATATTTAAATCCCTGCCTCATTTGCAATGTCAACCTGCCTAATCTGCATCCCTTTGCCAACAGACGGATGCAGTCTAGACATACCCTCAGAGTATGCGGAATGTCCAAGGAATGCAACAACCCATGAGAATATTAATATGTTTCCCATTTGAAATAACTAGTCAAAAACATCCACTACACCTTCTTGTTTTTCCCCAAGTGTGGTAAAATTCGATGCCAACCTATCAGGGACCTGAGCAACCAAAAACTTCTGCCAACTAATCTCTCCCAGGGCAAAGTACGGTATGGGCTTGCAAGAAACACATACCGTTACACTGACCTCTTCAATGCTTTCATAATTTACCTCTGCTAAAGACTCATAACGGAACTATTTACAGCAGCCATTAAATAACATAATATTTCACCATTGATTTTGTGCCTTTCCCACTGACACACACAGCTTTTGATAACTCAAGCTTTATTGATTTTTCTATAAACAAAAATTAATATCTGCAGAGGGAGAGAGTATACAACTGGTTACAGCTGTGGCAATCCACCGGCCTCTGAGGAGATGGATGTTACGAAGAAGAAGAGGAAGCTATTGTACAGGTGGCTTGTCTGGGGATTAACGAGAAACCAGACAAAGATGTTTAGAAGCTGCAAGTGACCCCCGTGATCTGTGCTGACCCTTCAGTTACCCAGGAGACACTCAAACATCTCATTCACTTATTTATATTTAATTCTAACGCGCATCAGGAAAGGCTGACTCAGACTTCAGTCACGTGGGCACAGTCAAGGATCCCCCTCTGAGGGCAGGAGTGGGAGGGCCTGACCATAGACTGGAAATTAAAGCCGTCTCCTGCCGCGTGAACTGAATAGGATCTTCTTTGCTTCCCATCCTAACTCCTAAACTGTTCTTACGGTTATTCATACATTGCAGTGGAAGCCAATGAGCAAACTTTGATCTGAAGTAAGCTCCTACTGGGGAAGCTGGCAAGTCTTAGAAATTCAGAGGAAGAAGAAGAAGAAAAAATAAATCCATCAGCCCAGACTCCGAGTGCTGACAAAGTTTAGAAATTAACGTCCAAAGTGTGACAGCGTGAGAGAATGAGAAGTGAAATTCCAGGGTCGCTTTGTGGTTAGGAAACAGCCTCTTCTCATAGGCTAGGTCTAGATTGCAGCTCTTTTCCGGGATACCAGAGGTGTCCCGGAAAAGCTATGCCACGTCTAAGGAACAATGTTTTTCCGATAAAGGGGATGCGTTCTTTTGCCATCCCTGTAAACCTTGTTTCATGAGGAAGAAGGGATGGCTCAAAACAGAAGGTTTTCCTGAAATTTGGCACCGTGTAAATGCCCCAAATTTTGGAAAAGCCTCTTTCAAAAGAAAAGCGGAAAAAGATACACAAATGACCAAGCACCATCTAGATCTTCCTTGAGAGATGTTGGTCTAATCTGTTCTTAAATATCTCCGGTGATGGAGATTCCACAACCTCCGTAGGCAATTTATTCCTCTGCTTAACCACTCTGACAGGAAGTTTTTCCGAATGTCCAGCCTCAACCTCCCTTGCTGCAATTTAAGCCCATTGCTTCTTGTCCAATCATCAGAGGTTAAGGAGAATATTTTTACTCCCTCCTTGTGACAGCCTTTTAGTATTTAAAAGCTGCTATCATATCCCCTCTCAGTCTTCTCTTTTCCAAACTAGACAAATCCAGTTCTTCCAGTCTTCCCTCATAGGTCATGTTTTCTAGCCCTTTCATCATTTTTGTTGCTCTTCTCTGGACCTTCTCCAATGTCTCCACATCTTTCCTGATGTAACATTCCATCCCTGAGAAACCCGAATTCTTGGGAAATACTGGAGCATCTAAAGAGAGTCCAAGAAGAGGAATCAGAGGCTCAGAGAAGAGCAAACTTTGCTGGAACTGAAATAAGAAGGGGAGGACAGCCTGAGACACACGGATCTGGATCTGTGAGATGTTTGAAGCAACACCACTCATTGGGGTCACAGCTTTTGTCTTCTGCAGGAGAGAAACAATCGCAGCAATAACCGGGGAATTAAAGAGTCCAACGAGGAGGTGGTTAATGCACAAATTTTGCCAGCCTTCCATCTTTCAGGCAGCTGCCGAGCAGAAGTTTTGCTGCTATAGCGCCCAGGCCCCTGAATGGTCCAGTGGAGAACACCGCTGGCAATCATAGCCCAATATATTGCCTAGCCCCGCCCACCAATCTCTTAAATGGGCATGGCAATGGGCCCACCTAACATCACAGCATTAATATTAAGAACTCTTACCAGGAAATTCAGCTTCCCTGCACAGGGCTGGATTCCCTCCCCTTTCCTCGCCTTCTCTGTGAACACACAGCCCCATGGACTCTGTGGGTGGCAGAACCTGGGCTATGATGCAGGAAGTTAACAAATGCCAAGAGAGGCAGGCTAATCGAATACATGTAGCTACATAGGCTCAGGGAATAATACAAGGTGATTCTAGGAATTACTGAGCACCGAGCCTGGCCAGAGCACCAGGAAAAAGAGCTGATGTGATCACTGAAGATCACCTCATAGAACATTTCTTCTGAATTATCCTCCATCTGCTGCTGTGAGAGGCAAGTCTAGGGACTAGATGCACCCATCGTCTGATACCATGTGGCAAAAACTTTGGAGTTTTTTTCTATACATAGCCCCCTTGCTCCTGAGGACACAATGGGACTGTTGCACCGTGTGTCACTCCTGTCAAAGCCAGAACGTGGACAGAAAGCATCAACACATTTTCTTGAGGCCACGCGGGGCAAGATGAAAGGAAGGGGAGTGTCTCCAACGTGGCTTTTTAGAGGAAACCAGCATTCCCCTCCCAAAAAATACTTCCACATTTTCAATGTTTCGGCTCGAGGGGCCAAAATAAAAAATGTTTACTTCAGTTCTTCATTTGTCTTTCTCTCCTCCATGTTTTCCTTTATTCCCAATGTTTCCATAGAAAAAGGAGTTGGCAAGGCAGAACAAAGGGCAAGGTTGCAAAAACCCTGCCAAAACCACCTTCAAAACAACAACAAAAAATACCTTCAAAAGGGACTTTTTTTGTTTCAATTGATTTCATCAAAAAATTCAATGGACATTTTGAATGAGATGAAAAGGTTTAATTATCTATTGACCAGCCCTATTGGGGATCCAGACACCAGCCTCCTTTCAGATTTCCTCTCCTGGTCTCCACTGGGGATATTATCTCTCTCCCCACTTGCTCTCTGTGCTTCAACCAGAGTTGTAAGAACATCCTCTCTCCGCCCATCCAGGGCTCAGGAAAATCAAGTAACTGCTCTCGGGCTACTAATGCAGCAGCAAGATCTTGGATTAGTGTCTGTCTCAGGGGGTGGGCAATAATTTTTTGCTGGGGGCCATTTTGGAAATGTTTGACATGGCCCTGGGCTACACAGGAAGGGGCGGGGCAACAAGCAGGAGGGGCGGGGCCAAGATACTTCCAGCTTCCCCACCCCCAGACAATGATTGGCCCGGGGGTGAGGGAGTGCCTTTGTCCCCCCCCCCCCCCCGGCCGCCATGGTACCCATGCCCCTGGCGTGGGAGGAGACTTCCCACGCTTCCCTACCCCTAGGCTAAATAGGACCTGAAGGCAGAGGAGCACGCAAAGCCTTCTCCGCTCTCCCCCCGCCCTGCAAGCAGCGTGCGGCGCTTCAAAGAGCCACGTAGTCCTGGCAGGATGGGAGGAGGCTTCACGCACTCCCCGCCCCCAGACCCTAATTGGCCTGGGGGCCGGGGGAGCAGCAGGGCCTCCGTAGGCTGGATTCACCAACTTGGCAGGCCGGATACAGCCCACAGAGGCCCTTTTGCTCACCCCTGGTCTGTCTGCTCTCTCTTGCTAGGGGCTTCCGTAATGAGCCACCATAGTACAGGTTGAACCTCTCTAGTCCAGCAACCCCCTCCACTCCCTGTGCTGAGTCACCCCACCCCTCCCAGGGCAGGAGAGGCGGGTTGCAACAGGACAGTATCTGTAAAAAATTTAAGCTTCTTTCACAAGTCTCAGAGGGTTCCCCCTCTTAGTCTGTATCTGCAAAAACAGCAAGGAGTCCTGTGGCACTTTAAAGACTAACAGATTTATTTGGGCCTGAGATTTTGTGGGTAGAAACCACTTCTTCAGATGCATGCCATCTGACAGAGTCGTTTTTTACCCACGAAAGCTTTATGCCCAAATAAATCTGTTGATCTTTAAGGACACCTCGTTGGTTTCGTATGTCTGGAAACATTGGAAGAGGAAACGACTTTAAAACAAAAACCACAACCAATGGGTTGTTAGAATAATAACAACCTCCCCTCCCCCCCCCCCGAATAATTCAGAGTTCATATTCTTTAACAAGCCCCGGCAAGGGGTGAGATAAGGGTTGATTCCGCTCACCCATTTGCACGTCGCTTTAATTGATTCTTTGTCATTTTATATTAGTCTGATTCCATTACATGGAGTTAGTAAGAGTAAGAGATAAGGGGATCTGACCAAAATCTAATGGAGATAATAGGGTTGGGTTTTTTTTTTCCATTAGCCAAGTGATTTGACAGACAGTAATGGATTTCATACCAGCCTGACGTAAAGCCTTGTATTAGACAGGATAATTTAGTGATAACAGTTTAGCAATGTATTGATGGGAGATAATGGGTAATCAAGAGATGCCGCACAGTCTGTCCGCCCGCCTCTTTCACCACTGCACTCGGTAGCAATTACTGGCTAACACCCCAGCATTCGCTCTTCCTTGCTTTGATCCCCATTTATGCCACATGCCAGAGCCAAAAATGATGATTGCCTATTAGTATAATTCCCCTTTCATTTCCCCAGGAGGGGAGGCTGCCTGCAATCCAGGCATTGGGGCACGAATCTGCAGGTTGGCTTGGGGGGTGGGGGAAGGGAATCCCTTGCAGCTTTCTATTCGAAGGCTGTTTGGAATGAAGGCTGTTAGGATAACTGCTGGGCTAGGAAACCTCCAGCATATCCACTTGACTATGCTGGGATGAGCATGCTGTCCTGCACTCCCGGGTGGGCCCTGCCACCGCCTGCCCCACCACAGACATAGCCCTGACTTTGTCACCTCTACCATTTACACTGGAGTCCATTTTCAAACAAGGTGGCTGCAAAGGTTCTATGCGGGAATTGAACTGTTTGGTAGCTGAGGGGAGGGAGACAGAGAACTCGGAAGGGCATGAGGGCGCTTTAATCACTGAACAACAGAAAGGCACCTGGTCCCTCCAAAAACAGATCTGGGGGCATTCTTGGATCCATTAGAGTCTTGGGCAGAGCTGGGCAAGATGCGGCCCAGGGGCCAGATCTCACCCACCTAACTCTTTGATCCAGCCCACAGATGCATCTGGCCGCTTTCTATTTATGACCTGCTGCCTGTGCCACTGAATTTCCAGGTGGTGGCTCAGGCAGCAGGATCCTATTTAAATGGCTCACGGCTCCGGGTTGCGGCACTCCCCGGGCAGGGGCCAGAGCTGTGAGCCCTTTAAATTGCTGCAACAATCCTCGATGGCTGTCAGGCAATGTGGTAGTGGCAGGTCTGGGAGACGAGAGCCCTTTGCTATGTTTTTAATTCAAAGCCTCCAGCTCCAGACAACTCTGGGAGGAGGCCCAGCTCTGCCCCTTCTGGCCCAGGCTCCACCCCTTTCAGAGGGAGGAGCCAGCCCATGACCACCTACCAAAATTCACTATGTGAAAATTATTGCCCACCCCTGGTCTTGGGACTTGATTTTCCACACCCAGCACTATTTGCAGTCACCCTGGCAAAATGGGAGTAAAATGCTACAAAATCAGGTCCAACTCTGTGGAGAGTTTTGTGACAAGGACATCTTGAATACTGCATACAGCTGTGGTTGTCTCATCTGAAAAAAGACATCTTGGCAGTGGAAAAAGTTCAGAAAAGGGCAACAAAAATAATTAGGGGTTTGGAACAGCTGCCACATGAAAAGAGATTGAAATGACTGGGACTTTTCAGCTTAGAAAAGACTGAGGAGGCTAAGGGGGAATATGAGAGAGGTCTCTAAAATCATGACTGATATGGAGAAAGTGAATAAGGAAAAGTTGTTTACTTGTTCCCATAATACAAGAACTAGGGGTCACCAAATGAAATGAATAGGTAGCAGGTTTAAAACAAAAGGAAGTATTTCCTTATGCAATGCACAGTCATCCTGTGGAACTCCTTGCCAAAGGATATTGTGAAGACCAGGACTTTAAAAGGGTTCAAAACAGAGCTAGATAAATTAAATGGAGGTTAGGTCTTATTAGTCAGGATGTGTGGGAATGGTGTCCCTAGCCAGTCATAGGTTAGAAATGGGTGACACGAGAGGGATCACTTGATGATTCCCTGTTCTGTTCACTCCCTCCGGAGAACCTGGCATTGGCCACTGTCGGCAGACAGGATACTGGGCTAGCTGGACCTGTGGTATGTCCCAGTTTGGCCAGTCTTATGACATGTAGCCACTAAGATCTGGACTGAGAGCAACCCACTGTCACCGAACAGCCCTCGGATGGCAGCAACTTGCAGTCGCTGCTAGTTTCTTCTACCAGAGCCACGCCAGAAATCTAGAGTCAAACAAACAACTGCCTCTGAACTACTACCAATCCCCTGAGTTTTCAAGTTCTTACTCTCAATTTCCCACCTTCAGGACTGGCCTCTGCTATCTGCTGCTTTCGGAACGGGTCTGCAAGGTGAGCCGACATCCGGTGGCACATGTGCACGAGCACAAATTAGTGCAAATTTCTTCCCTTGTCTCCTCTCCGTGGAAGACTCCCAAAGGCCACAGAGAACAGAAGCTCTAGTGCCTGGCCCCTGGGATGCTGATTCACGTCGAGGGCTCCTGGATATTCGTATCGCTTATTGGCCCAAATTCTGGTGGTGAGAGAGAGAAGCTTTGGAGCCTACCTGGAGCTGCTCTCCAGGTCGGTGTAAGAGTGACAGCGTATCTCTCTCCCCGACAGCCATTGGACCAATAAAAGGTATCGCCGCCCCGCTATCCTCTCCTATCCTGGGACCAATAACACTGGCACACACCCTGCAGCCTCTGACAATAGCTGCGACCTCAGATGAATTTTAAATCTTGTTGGAAAGGGACATAACAGGCTTGAAATTCATTTTTGTGATGCTGCAGGAAGCAGTCTTGGCCATTGCTGGAAAACAAAAGAACAGCATAACAATCACCCAGAGAAAGCGTGTCGCACCAGAGAGCTGTATAATTGGGGTGGGCATATTTCTCAGAACATGTTTGTCAGTCTACCTTTATTTCTGTGAAAATAAATGATAGCTTCTGCACACCTAGACACAGCTACACACACACACACACAGAGCTGTACACTTCAAACCTCTGCACACCTAGGTACAGCTACACACACACTCACCCCTATACCTCTGCACACTTCGGCACAACTACACACATACACATACACCTGTTCACTTCAAACTTCTGCACACTTAGGCACAGCTACACACACCCTTGTACACTTCAAACCTCTGCACACCTCCACACACACACACACACACACACACACAATGGAGCAATTTA
This sequence comes from Rafetus swinhoei, assembly GCA_019425775.1. Taxonomy (NCBI): domain Eukaryota; kingdom Metazoa; phylum Chordata; order Testudines; family Trionychidae; genus Rafetus; species Rafetus swinhoei. Next base: position 11,573,829 of record JAFJHL010000300.1, read on the forward strand.
GCGTTCACTCTTCCAAGCACTGTCATGAGAAAGAGATGAGCAATTGTATTACAGGTCACACAAAAATCACAACATTGGACCAGATGGTAGAAGGACCCAGACCAACACAAAAATCTACAGTCAAGATTGAGAAATGCCATTTCATGCCCCGTGGCTGGAAACCCAGCCTCCGAGTTTGCTTCCTGCTTTTTATTAAGCAATTCTTTGCCTTTAGCAAAACTGCAGCTTGAAGTTCCATGCATGGATTGATTTACCCCTTTCTTATCCCATGTGAAGTGTTTGCTTCTTGAAGGTGGCAAAAAGTCAGCCCCGAGTTAAATTGCACTCCAGATGAGATTTATTTGTAAATATGAAAACTAATCTAGGTAACTGTTTAAACAGCCGCTAGACTAGTGCTGGGCTGGGATTAGCACATCAAGCCTTTGTAAAAGGATTAGTGGGACTCCATGGAGCTGGGGGTTAATTTGAATATAAATTTGCATCTATACAGACCAAGAGAATAGTTCTTCCCCACCTCTCCGCTCCTTATATCCTCTTGACTGCTTCAATTAAATGAATTTTGTGAGCACTGCTAAATATTGATAGAGTCTTACCACAGAGCTGCTCTGTTCCTGGAATCCAGATTTCGCAGAATATGATTTTCAGTCTTCCTGTGTTACCTTTGTCTCTGTGGGTACATCTATAGAGTAGATCGAAGCTGATGCTGTCAATCTTCCAGGGTTCAAATTAGCGGGTCTAGTTAAGACAGCTAATTCGAACTGAGAGGGGCGCTCCTGTCGATGCCGGTAGTCCTGCTTCCACAAGGAGTAAGGGAAGTAGAAGGAAGAGTGTTCTCCCATCGACTTCCTGCAGACAGCACCAAAAGCCAAGTTAAGGTATTTCAACTTCAGCTACACAATTAACATAGTTGAAGTTGCATAATTTAATTCGACTTTGTCCCATTGAAAACAAACCCACAACATTGGGCCAGATGGTAGAAGGACCCAGACCAACACAAAAATCTGGAGTCAAGGTTGAGAAATGACATTTCGTGCTTCATGGCTGGAGATCCAGCCTCAATAGTCTTCAATTTAAGACAATCCTAACCCAGATCCAAAGTCAAGTCTGGTTCAAGAAAGGGAGTTATTTTCCACAACTTTTTTGAATGAAATGAAAAACTGTTCCAATTTTTTGCAGAATTATAAAATTTTTAGACAGAACAATTAGCACATAAGTGGAAAATTTTCATTTCCTCCAGTCTCTTTCTCCTTTATTCCTCTTACCTCCTACCTCTTCCAGGCTATGTCTACACTGCAGGGTTTTATTGGAAAAAGATATGCAAATTGCGAACCACAATTTGCATACCTTTTTCCGATTGTTCTTTCAAAACAGGCTTTTCCAACATTTGGCCTATCTACATAGGGCCAAATGTTGGAAAAACCTCCTCTTTCAGAAGAACCCTTATTCCTCATAAAATGAGGAATACAGGGCTTCCAAAAGAGCGCATTTGCTCTTCTGAAAAAAATTTCGGAAAAGCAGACACATTCCCTGGACGTGGCGGAGTTTTTTCCAGGATACTTTCAGTATCCCGGAAAACTCTGTAGTGTAGACATAGACCCAGTGGGAAAAAAGGATAGCAGCGAACAAAAATGAAGCCAGAAAACCAAACCATTTCCATTTCAAGTCCGAATGAATCAAATCAACATTTTCTGTTGAAAACATGTTTCATCAAACAGCTAGAAAACTGTAAAAAATGTCAAATATTTGGAGAAATTTTCAGAGCATTCAAAAGCCATTTTGTTCTGGAAAAAAAAATTTGTTTGAAAAAACATTTCAGCCAATACTATCCAGGATTCAATTACTTTTATGGTTTGGCTCAAAGCTATGGGTTTGTTTGTTTTTTTTCATGAAGAAAACTGGCTTTTTGGCCAGCTCAATTCTGGATTTTATTTGGATTGAATTCACTTTGGAAGTGTGAAGATTAATGAGGTTAGATATTTATTTCCTGGAAATAAGGGGTGGAAGGACTGGTTACAGTGAAAGTGAGAGGATAAAGCCATGCATGGAACTTCTTGCAGCAGCCTTGCTAAAAGGCAAAGGATTGCTTAATGAAAACCAGAAAGCAAACTCTGAGATTGGATCTCCAGCCATGGAGCACACAATGCCATTTCACCACTTTGTTTAGTGCCATGCTGCTTACGCTGAATGTGAGAGTATCTGGATGTAGTTATGATGTGCCTGTGTAGTCTGCAAAACCTTTTGAACTGTTCTCTCACTGTGAAATTCATCCCTGTAACTTCTTGTGCTGAGAAGTGGGTCAGCAAACTGAAACCAAAGTCCATATTCCCCAAACAAAATGTGTTTATCCACCACCACAATTCTTGTAAACCCTATTCCCAGTGGTGAAGATCACTTCTGGGCCATTTCAGGCTTGTCTACACTGGTACATTTTGTGGCCAAAAACTGCCTTTCGGCAACAAAACAGTGAGAGTGTTTACACTGCAATGCAACTTTTGTTGGGAAAAACACCCAGTTTTGGTGACAAAAACATCAAGTCCTGAGACAGACTTTTGTCTTTTCCCCTCCCCTTATTGTCAACAGAGTGCCAGTATGGATGCTGCCGTTTGTTTTGTCGAGAGAAATGGCTTCTGCCAGTATCCCGCAATGGCTGCCCAGATGGCTGTGCTTAGTGTTTTGTGATCTCTGCTGCCCTGCAGGAATGCGTCCCTCCCTTTCAAAGCGCTGGGAAGTATATGACAGTTGAGTGAGCTGTTCTGTTTGGGGAACAAATAAATAACAAATCATTGGAATGCTCCTGTTCTGCCCTGGTAGGAACACAGTGGCAGGCAGACATCTGCTGCAAGGGGAGGGCTGGAGAGACTACTGTGCTGCTTTGACATTCCTCCGCACAGAGAGCTCACAGAGGAACCAGGGAAGCCCAAGAAGCACAGTTATCAGCTCTGCCTTCCCACAACACTGCACTGTGGAATGCTTACCCACAGTGCTTTGCTCTATCTGTTGGCAGGGTGCTAGCCATGTGGCCATGAAATGTCAATAGTGGGAGGCAGAAAAACTGGTTTGACCGGTTTTCGCTTTTGGCAACAGCTTTTGTCGCCAAACCTTCCCAGTGCAGCACATAGTCTTCCTCAGCACCGTGGAGATGCATCTCTGATAACTTACCCTTCAGGGAGCCACTCAGGATATGTGTGTGTGAAAGATACAGTTCCCTGAGCAGAGCCAATACAACACCACCCGCCAGCAGCAGTTGTAGACAGCCCCGTTCTAACTCTATTGCCTACTGCTTTTTATTCGTATAAACAATACAGAGCCCTGGTTTTGTGACGGTTTACATAACAAACAAAACAGGTCAATTGCTCACCAAACCAGTGACAGGGAACAGTAACAGCTATTATTAGATTTCTTTTTACTTTGCTTTGCTGAGATAAGGCTGAGCTAGCTCATGCATGTAGACATTTCCCAGCTTTGCGTCTTTAAGGAATCAGTTAGACCAGCTGGGTTAGAGACAACAGAGCCTTACTCTTCAAGGCATTGGCTCACATCCAACCCACTGTTATCTTACTATATATTTTAGAAATGTACATCTGTCTGTCCATCCGTCAGTGAGTCTATTGGTTCAAGAACTCCTCCTAAACAGTGAGAGCTAGGACTACCAAATTGGTATGCAGCTTCCTCTTATCATAATGTAAAGCAAGGTCAAGGTTTGGTTGTGCCAGGGCAATGGGATATGCCTGGAATTTGATTATTTCTTTAAAAAAAAAAAGATGTAAAGGGAGAGGTCTGGGAGGAGGGACTGTTATACTGTAGAAGGACCACAGGGGGCAGCATCGGGCCAGAGATGGGAACCAGGACAGCTATAACCCAATTGGACCAGCTGGGGACAGGGATGGAGAAAGGGACAGCTACCTACAATACATTTCAGAGAGTTTGTCTGTTTGTGTGTCTGTCTGTCCCCCAGCCGGGGGACAAGCATTCCTCCCCTAGCTGTGCCTGCTGCAGCTGCAGTGGCCATGGACAGGTGCTTCTCATTTGGCCCCATGCTGCTGTGGTGAGAGAGGGCTGGGGTTGTCCTCTGTCCCCAAAGCAGAGTGCCTGCTGAACCCCTCCTCTGCAGCCCCATCTCAGAACAATGATTTAAATGCAGAAAAACAAAACTTACTTGAGTTAAGGACCCAAGCAATGCCCGGTACAATTTCTAGTTCCTAATATGGAAGGACCCTAAAGTCCCAAGTGGAAATCTGGGCCCTCCATGCTAGGTGGGCTACTAATGCATTGTAAGGCTTCTCTGAGCTAGGAGTATGATTTCCCTGCTAGTGCCATGATCCTGCTACCATAGTTACAGGTTTATTTAAACTCACACTTGCTCCGTTAGACCCAATGCAAGTATGTGTGTGAGCAGGAGAATCACTCCTCTAGCTCCTAAAGTAGATCTAGTCTTATGAGACAGACCAAGCTTCAAAGACAAGACAAGCAAAGGCTGCTTTATACGCCCCACTTCCTACATGAAGAACTGAGACCCAATGAGAGAAGTGCTCAGAAAAATGACTTTTTGATGAAACAGAAATTCTCATGGACTCCACCCCCCATTTCCATAAAAAAATTTCCAGTTTTAATCAAAAAATACTTTTAAATGAAAATCTGACATGTTTGCACGGAAAATGTTGACAAAACCCAACATTTGGTTGGCTGGCTGGTTTCACTGAAAGGTTTTAAAATGAAAAGAAATTCTCGACCAGCTCTACTATTAAGGGACTTACCCAAGGTCACACAGGCAGTCTGTGGCAGCACTGAGATTTTAATCCGACTTTCCTGAGTCCTCAGCCAGTGCCATAAGCAGAAAACTACCCACATTTTTTACTATCTAACAGCTCAGTAGCCTCTGTATGAAATGAACTGGCGAGAACTCAACCAATTTCTCTCTGTCAGGTATCCCCCCTCACAGTTTCTCCTCTTAAGAAGTTTGGCTGTAATGCTAATCTATTATTATTCAAACAGAATCCATATGTTATATGATCTGCCAGGTGTGACTTAAACCTCTGGGGGGAATGGGACAGAGATGATTAATGCTAGAAGAAGGGTCAGTTGGTGCAAATGAAGCTGCAAGGAACAAACAATTAAAAACAAAAAGCAGTTTCTGCTTGGTGGCGCACGGCCCATTTACTGGCGGTGGTAGCGGATGACATCCAGAAAAACAAACAGTACAATTGATGTGTCCACCTCAGAGCCCTTCCCTGCACCTAGCGGCGGCAGGTCCTGCTTCATTGATAGCTCCTTCCCTCTGGAGAGACAAAGTACCGAAAGCAGGTCCATTCTGAGGCTTGTAGGTCTCCACTGTGGGTTGCCTGACTTAATGAAGGCTGAAATCCAAAGTGTTCCAGGCACAGGGAAGCGTGCAGAGACTTTGCAGTCCTGGACTGTAGAAGGAGATAAGTTAGGAGAACAATATTCCAAAAAAGCAGGGAGCACGTTCTGTGTGACAGATCTCATTTGGAATCGCCTTACCAGTTAAACACTGCTTACTGCCGCCATCGGCAACCTCGGCTAGTGAGTGGTCCTCCTTCATCTTCATGGACAAGATTGTCGTAAGTAAGACGGTCTTCCAGGGTAGGGTAGTTTTGCTCACTTCGTTGCGTGCCTTGAATATGCGGGGCGGGGAAGGAGCCGCTTGAATGGTAACAGCGCTTTGATTGGATGCAGAGGGAGTGTGCAGCTCTCACAGTCAGTGTGGTGTGCAATCAGCCCGCCCCTCACTTCACATGCCCTGGCTTTACATGTGTGTTGCTTTAGGTTATGTCTACACTGCAGAGCTTTTCCGGGATACCTCTATGCCGCATCCAAGGAACGCGTCCACTCTTTCAGAACAGTTTTTTTGGCATCCCTATATTCCTCATTGCATGAGGAAGAAGGGATGTTCCAAAAGAGGAGGGAGCTTTTTCCAAAATTTGGCCCTGTGTAAATTTCGGAAAAGCTTCTTCCAAAAAAAAAGAGCGGAAAAAGATACACAAATTGCGATTCGTAGATAGGTAGGAATGGTATCCCTAGCCTCTGTTTCTCTGGAGGTGGGTGACAGGAGAGGGATCAGGTGAGGATTACCTGTTGTGATCCCTCCCTCTGGAGCATCTGGTATTGGCCACTGTCAGCAGACAGGATACTGGGCCAGATGGACCTTTGGTCTGACCCAGTATGGTCGTTCTTATGTTCTTATGTATCTTTTTCCAACTTTTCTTTGCAGTCTAGACATAGCCTCAGTAATACTGATGGGGGGAAGGGGAAGTTGTGGCTGGAAACCAGCAAAATCTGGCAACGGTAAACAAAATGCCTTGTTGGCCACACATAGAACCCCAATGGGCTGCAAATTGCCCCTGGGCCACTGGCTCACTGCATTGCTTTCAATGGAAAGTGGCCAAAATGTTCACAAGTGGGCAGAATGCCTCACGTTAGCTCATGCGTGCCGAGAGCAAGGTTACCACAGAAAATGGGAGGCAGCCTAAGGGTCTGACAGGTACAACCGATGCTGAAGACTGAGTGGCAGCAAATCAGCTCATTAGAGTTCATTATGTTCCCATGGCACGGGGCAAAGCTCTCACTAAAGCAGGATACCGGTGGCTGTAACACAAGGGGCGTTAAATAACATTTAGGGCCAGCGTTTCCAGCATTGGCAATTATCTAATTGTGCCCTCATTCATGCTCCCGCTCCAAGCTAACCAGCGGCTGGAGCACATCAGGTAACGAGGCAGACGAGGGCTGTGATTTGCATCTGCAATTTAGTGTGGAAGTGCAAGCTGCACCTGCAACCAGAAGTTCCCCTTGGGTTCAGTTGTTAGACAACCGCAATTTGGCTCCACCGAGTTACTGCAGATGAAACTGTCACTCCAGCCTGGAGAGCAGATTTCTCCCCACCCACCACCCACGGATGCCAAACACTTTTCTAGGGCATCACATCAAATCTTGTCAGAGAGCCTTGTGGTATCCTTTCGGCGTTGCACAATCTCAGGCTGAATATTTCGGGGTATGGAGGATGCATCCAAATAGCACAAACATCAACTCCCTTCGCTAATATGAAAGGGGAGTCACTGAGACTGAATTCGTGCTGCTGAAATACTGATGTTGTCAATGTCAGATGCCAAATGTTTGTTCTGTATTAATAAATTCCCTCTCCTTGTTTATAAACGGTCCAGTCAGAGAGAGGGGGGTGATTTTCCTCACAAATCGAAAAGAGTATTCTAGGCCCACGTGGTAGCAAGCAGATGCTCTGTATGGGGCACCAAAAGGTCGATATTTGAAAATGAACAGATTTACCCGGCATTGCCCGGGTCCTTAACTCAAATAAGTTTTGGTTTTCTTCATTGTTCTGGGGTGGGACTGGGGATGAGGAGTGCAACATGCAGGTTGCCCTGGTGGGAGAGGAGAACCCCAGCCATCGCTCACTGTAGCAGCTTGGAGCCACATGAGAAGTGCTTCTCCATGGCTGCTGCAGCTGCAGCGGGCACAGCTGGGGGAGGGCTGCATGTCCCCCAGATGGGGGACAAAGACACATGGACAGACACACAGAAACATTCTCTGAAATATATACTAGAAGATAGCTGTCTCTTTCTACCCAGCTTTCTGCTGGCCCAATGGGGTTATAGCTGTCCTGGTCCCCATATCTGGCCCATTGCTGCCCCCTTGTGGTCATTCTACAGTATAACTGTCCCTCCGATCAGACGCCTCCCTTTCCATTTTATGAGAAATAATCAAATTTCAGATGCATCCCATTGTCCTGGCACAACCAAACCCTGACCTTGCTTTAAGTTACGATAAGAGGAAGCTGCCTACCCAATTTGGTGGTCCTAACTCTTACCATTTAGGAGGCAATTTTGTGCAAGCAGACTCACAGATGGATGGACAGAGACAGACGCACATTTCTAAAATATATAGCAAGATGTGCCTTGTTTTTTTGATGAGTTTAGTTAATTGCATCTTATCAGAGAGCAAGGTGCCTCCCAGCTGGTTGAAAAACAGGAACATGTTCCATGAAAATTCCAGCAAGACACTTGTCCCTTTTTCAATCAACATTTCAAAATCGGATTTTGAAATTGAACGGGCATGTTTCAGAGGCTTCCGCAAATGACCCCAAAGATGGTGTTTTCATGACTACAGCTATTAAATTCAGCCCCGGGCAAAGGTCACACGCCATCTGTATTGGCCTCTATATATCCGAGACTTTCTCCAACAGACTGGAGAACCAGCCTTCTACTATGCTGCAGATCCGAGGTTTATTTCCACACAGAGCTCTGGGCTCATCTCTCAACCCCACCCATTCGGAATTAGCCAGCGATAGCTTTTCAGAATTCTAGCAAGATTCCTGGACTGATTAGTGAACGCCACGGCTCAGAGGAAGCCCCGATTGCCATCCACTTGTTGGCAACCTGGGATGCAGTTCCCGCACTCAGCTCACCAGGCTGCAGACTGGATCAGCCGGAATATTTGACCCAGTGCAGAAACGGGGCTTCGGCCAGGCAGCACAGTGTGACTGCAGGGCAGCGATGCAGACAGCCAGACTTGTGGTAGGGGGGAGCACAATTAGAAGACGGGAGGGAGGACGGCAACACTTCTCTCCCCTGGATGATGCAGCAGCGGGCAGATGGCTGAGCGATCTAGGTACCGACGTGCGATGCATACAAAAGCAGGAGACAGCCCCTGGGAAAGAACTCTCCAAAACTCATGCTGATAAAGAACCGTCCGCCTGCACCGACGTGTATTTTGTATGGAAGGACACAGGGGCTGTCTCTCTCCCTCATGCACACTCTGTAAACTGTATGAATAAAGGGCGGACGTCACGCCATTTATCTTCATTTGTCTGGCGAGGCAGGAGAACTCCCTGGTGACTACGCCACTCCATCCTCTCCTGACTCATGAAGATTGATGCCACTCCAGATATCACCCATCTTGGATCCTTAACAGAGACAGCAAGTTTCTTCTTTGCCGGAGAGGCTAGTTGGTGGGAACGTTGGCACAGGAGTGGGGAAGGTGTATCCCTGAGGTCTCTGCAGGACAGATCATGGCCCCAGCAGCATGAGGATTGCTTGTGCTTTCCAGGGATATTTATTCTACTTTCCCTCTAGCTTATAAGCCATTACCGCAGCTTTACCATTGCAATTTGTCCTAGACGCTGGGGCATGTTATCACACCGTCATATTCTTGCCTCAGCCCACTAGACTGGGACAAAACTGTCAAGTATGATGAAAATGGCAAGAGAGGGACGGGTGCGGGCCTCGAGTCCTGGTCCATCATGCTCTGCAGATAACTTCTCTAATGTCAGCCTCTACCATTCTGCTGCCACCCCTCCCACTTTATACTTGGTAGGCTGCTAATCTCCGGCATGGCCAGCCACTGAGGAACAGCAAAGGGACAATATATGGGGAAGCGAAGGCCAGGGTGATACCAGTAAAACAACCTTCCTCAGTGCGATGTGCAGATGTTTTTGACACTATGAAACTTTGCTGTCTGCTTGTGTCGCTCCGCTGAAATCTCATACCTGGCAGAGGGAGGAAGTCCTTCACTGGGTTTCTATTTTTGCTCCTCCAGAAGGAGGTGCTTGAAGGTCCGGCGCTAGACTAAAGCTCAAGAGATGAGGGTTCAGTTCCTGGCTCTGCCTTTGACTCCCTGCATGCCAGTCATTTCATTTCTCTGTGCTTTCGTTCTCGAGCTGGGCAACACTTCTGTTCTCCCGCTCTTGGCCTTTCCTGTCTCGCTTTGCAGAGCAAGAGGGGCTCATCGAAGAAAGGCAATTTTCTGTGACAAAGGGGACGTGTTTTTTTCCTAAAATGTTTCTGAAAAATGTTCCCATTTTTGACCATTTCTAATCGTAACTCATTGCTCTTTGCAACTCAAGCGATGCGCGATTTAGCATCTACCACAACAGGGCCAGATTTTGGTCACAGCCTCCACGTGCCACTGTCAAACAGATAAAAATAAGGAACAACGCTGCAATGCATTTGCTGGTTGTAGGGATGTAAGTGACTAGTTGACTACCCAATAAGCATGAGCTTATTGGATAGTCAAATAGTCACTTGGCTAGTCGCTTCCCCCCACCTTTGTTGCCTCTGTCAGAGAGAGGCAACAAAGAAGGGGGCAGGGGCTGGTGCTAGGGGGAGCCAGCTTAAAAGCCCCAGTTCCCCCCCAGCACTGTCTCTGCAGGGGGCAGGGGAGGCAGAGGCCCATGGCTCTTGTATATTTCAAAGGGAGAGGCACAGGAACGGGGACCTAAGCAGTCCTGCTGCACCACTTCCTTTGAAGTGTACAAGAGCTTCAGGTGGCTCTTGTACATTTCAAAGGGAGCGGTGCAGCGGGATGGTGAATGCCCTCTCTTATCAACTAATTGAGTAGTCGATGGAAATCAACTACTCAATTAGTTGATTAATCAAAATTTAACATCCCTAACTGGTTGGAATTCTCAAGGGGCACTGTGGAGAAGAGACTTACGTGCTGAATCGGGAAAGCATCTTTTTCTGGACAGCACTTACGTGTTTGTTTCGTTCCCACCAAAGTCAATGGAACTTAAGCATGAGGTTATGTGCTTTCCTGGATCAGGGCTAAAAGGATGGGAGCAAAAGTTCAAAGAAACTTTCTAAAACTTTCTATGTTCCACATACACCAGGTCCCGACATTCAATTTTATTTGGTCCAGTAGGTTTCTAAATTACCCACCAAGGCTCTTGATTTCAGTCACAGCTGGTGGTAATGAAGTACATTGCAATACTATCTTATGGCCTGCTAATATCCCTAGAGCAGTCTATGCATATATTTATGATTACTAAGAAAATACATAATGGAATGAACAAACAGATTAATCTAATACAAATTTGTGTAGAGACAACCTTAGCAGTTGCCAAGTGGTGTAATGAAAATAACACCTTAATTCATGTAAGGGTGCCCCACTGGATTTTAACTAAAATTGCGTGTCCTTAATAATTGTATTACATTGGTAGATGCACCAATATGTAACATGTTTTTCCAGCATTGCTCCATAAATAGAAATACTTGATACTCCCTAGAGAACCAAATTGTCTTAAAGGTGTTGTAAAGCATAACTCACATTTCACATAGCAAAATACTAATGAATCAAGGTGAAGGTATTTCCCATTCTTATTTCCATCCTGAGTCAGAAAAATGAATTGAAATTGAACGTGTGCCAGTTTATGCTCTTACTATGAGTTAGTTGTGTGGGATTCTGTATTAGAATGCCAGTGCTGCCTGAAGATTTGAATCACCTGGAGACAGACCGAGAGACAGACAGATAGATCAATTTAGTTCTCATTAATTTATTTTCTTAATTTATAAATAAATCTAATAAGTGATGCCTCTCTGGAAGCTGTGGACACCCCTGACAAAACCTTAGTTCTTATATATTTGTTTACTAGATTTACCTTGCGTTGCTCGGGTCCTTAACTCAAATATGTTTAATTTTTCTTCATGTAAATCATTGTTTTGGAATGGGGAAGAGGGGTTCAGTAGGCAGGCTGCCCTGGGCAGAAAGGACAACCCCAACCCTCTGTCACCATAGCTGCCTGGGGAGAAGCATCTGTCCATGGCCACTGCAGCGGGCACAGCCAGGGGGAAGGGTGCATGTCCCCCAGCTGGGGGACAAACACCTACACAGAAACACAAACAAACAGGACCTCTGAAACATATAGTAGATAGCTGTCCCTTTTTCCACTCCTGCCCACTGCTGGCCCAGATTATAGCTGTTCTAGTCCCCATCTCTGGCCCCTTGCTGCCCCCTGTGGTCATTCTACAGTATAACAGGCCCTCCTACTAGACCCCTCCCTTTCAATTTTTTGAGAAACAATCAAATTCCCTGCACATCCTGTTGTCCTGGCAGAATCAAACCCTTACCATTGCTAGCTGCATACCAAATCTGGTGGTTCGAGCTCTTACCATTTAAGAGGAGTTCTTGAACAAATGAACTCACAGGCAGATGGACAGACAGAAAGACAGATGCACATTTCTAAAATATATAGTAAGACTAGCCTAGGAAGAATACGTCCCCCCCCCTAATGAAAAGCTGATCCAGAGTTAAGACCCCACGTCCCTCTTTATTGAATTAATTTTTAAAGGAAAGAGATATTCCAAATAAGACATGAAAGCAGCTTGGCACATTCATCTAGTGATTGCTCTGACTAGGTGATTAGTTTCTTTCACTTGTCAATAATGCAACATCTCACTACGCTGCATGCTTCATTTTTTCGCCCTTTCACTCATCAAACTTTTAGCAGGTAAATAATTTATTAACCCGTGATTGAGCCTTATAGCATGTTCAGAGGTGTCAAGTAGAGCAGCCGAAAGGAGTCAGGAGGGGATTGGCAAGGAAGTTCAAACATGTCAAAGTTCCTTCCCCCTTTTATTGGGTTCGAAACTTGTTCTAAAGTCAGAATAACTCCTGAAAACTGGGAGAAAAGTTACTAAGGGCATCACTGAAAGACTGAAACATGCTTAAAAGTGAATGCTTGCTGCAGAGGGATAGGTGGGGGGAAGGGCTGCTTCTCTAGTGCCCCCTTCAGGGCTAACCGTGGTATGGCAGGGTGTTTCCTTCCTTGGTCTCCAAGGTTTGGCATGCTCCTTAGGATAAGGTATCCCTGTGCTGTCAGCTCTGTAAACAAGCAAGTAACCAAATTACAGCTCAAGACTTGCCTGCTGTGCCTTTGAACCAAGAGAGAGGCAAAACAACCTCCAAATATAAGTGCTTCATTGCAGCGCTTAGAGCACCTGGGTTCTGGGTTGGTTATTCCTCTCACCCAGTCTCACCCTGAATGACCCAGACAGCTTCTAACTGGCCTGCTAGTTCTCAAGGGGTCAGTATTTCCCCAGGGCCTCTAGAGGACCGTCTTGTGGGTCACCCCAGCTACGTCTACACTACGAGTTTTTGCGGCAGAAAATATGCTAATGAGGGACTCATTAGCATAAGTCGTGATCTCATTTGCATATTTTCTGCTGAGCCGTTTTTTTGCTAGGGGTTTTTGCACAAAAACAAGCAGCGTGGACGTTTCCGTTTTGTGCAAGATCGGTATACCTCCTTTTTTGAGGCATAAGGATCTTGTGCAAAAAGGGGTTTTTGTGCAAAAAGGAAATGTCCACACTGCTTGTTTTTGCGCAAAAACCCCCTGGGCAAAAAGAAACGGCAGAAAATATGCTAATGAGATCACGACTTATACTAATGAGTCCCACATTAGCATATTTTCTGCCGGAAGAACTGGCAGTGAAGACGTAGCCCCCGTCAGAGTGAATTTACCTTGGGTGGGGAACATATGCAGAATAACATTTTATGTGCACCAAGGCACGTGGGAATGTACACCACCCATAGAAACACAAAACCTAGCTGGGGATGCTCTGCTAATCAGCTGGGTGGCATTGGCGTGTCTCCTGAATGGCCACACAAGTGCACGGCTTACAGGGAACACCGGTGGGGAGCCTCAGGGCATTGATGCCTCCAGCAGGGGGCAGAGGAGCCTTGATAAGTCCAGTCACAGGTTGTTTGGGACTCCCCTCCCCTCTCAAGAATCTGATTGGACATTTTAATGATAAATGCATCCGCTCTTAGTGATTCAAAACCATTCTCTTCTGTTTTCATCACTGCATGGTACACTTAGGATCAATGGTCCCTTTCATTTTTTTTCATCCGTGTGTGGAATAAATTTTGTTCAGTGCACTGAGGCATGTGGGAATGTGCACCATCAGTAGAACCATATGTTGCTGGCTGTGGCTGCTCTGCTAATCAGCTGGCCAGCATTTGAATCTCTCCCGGGTGGCCGCCTAAGTGCATGGCGTACAGGGAAGACTGCTCAGGATGTGTTATGACTTGAAAAGACAAAGAGACACTGCACCTTGCTGCTCTTCCTTTCTCTACTCATAATATACTAGCACCTAAAGGGCCCGTATGCTAGGCACAGTCCCACTGTTACAGCAGAAGCTTGTGTCTGGCCCACAGAAGTGAAAGTTTAGGTAAGACGAGAAGATTTACCCAGCGCTGCTCAGGTCCTTAACTCAATTAATTTTTGTTATTTGGGGAAAAAATGGTGGAGCTGGAGACGAGCGGTTCAGGAGGCAGGCTGCCCTGGGGAGAGAGGACTCGCCCAGGTGTCTCTCATCACAGCAGCTTGGGGCCAGGTGAGAAGCGCCTCTGCATGGCTGCTGCAGTTCCAGCAGGCACAACTGGGGAGAGGGGTGCATGTCTCCAGGGTGGGGCATGTCCAGGTCTGTCCACCCCCTACACTTCCCAGCCAGAGTGAGGACTGCAGCAAAATGCGTGCTTTCCCCTGACTCCCTGATGAAGGGAAACAGCCAGGAGCATCCTCATATGAATGGGGAGAGGGGGCTTCAGCCCCTCCTGGCCTCCCTAAAGGGTGCTGGGGGTGGGAGGCACGGAGCTGAGGGAGTCACGGAGCTGACGGGGAGGGTGCCCTGTCACCTGCCTGGTGAGTCTCTCTTTTCTGTTTGGTTTTATGAGCAGCAATCCCATTCCAGGCACATCCTGTTTTCCTGGCACAACCAAACCCTGACCTTGCTTTAAGCTATGAGAGGAAGCTGCCTGCCAAATTGAGTGGTTCTAGCTCTTACCATTTAGGAGGATTTCTTGAACAAGCAGACAGACAGACTCACAGACAGGTGCACAGACAGACAAATATATAGTAGATAGTCAAAGGAATTCTTCTTCCCATTTTACAGAAGGGCTACTGAGCACAAAGATAACATCACTTGAACAGGGCCACTCAGAAAGTTAGTGGTAGCAGTAGAGGCTGATAATTGATCTTGAGTTCCAGTCCAGTGCCTAAAGCACAAAGTTAGCCTTCCTCTTTGGGGAGGAGCGGCTGCGTAAAGCAAAGCTTGGAAGCACTCTGGCTATTGGCTTAACGGGGGAAAGGAATAGGCTAAAGCATGTTCCAAAGGAACAAAGGGATAATCCTGTATCTAGAACACAACTTGGACAGGCCCAGCCCTAGGGCAAGGCAAGCGAGGCAAATGCCTTGGGCCCCGCGCTTTTGGGGCCCCACGTTGCTGAGTATTCACCATCCACCGGCCGGGCCCGGGGTCCCACTCCCAGCATCCTGCCTTGGGTTCCACAAACCCTTTGGCCAAGCCTGAACTTGGATATCTGAAATGTTTTAGGAAGATCAAAATATTTGGGAAAAAATTAAGAGTTCCATAATCGGAGGGATTCACGTCAGAGGAACAGAATCAGATGGCAGTGGGGAATGTTTAAAGGGCGCTAAGATTAAATACAGCCGTACTAGACTCACACACCTTAATCTGGGACAATGTGTGTCATGTGCCCTATGTGTCTCGTGAACTTTGGACCCGACCCCTGTGATTTTTCATAACCCATGCTGGACCCCAGATGTGCCGTGCCTTTCCTTTTGAACGGGCATAACGTGAACTTGATTTCAAACATTAGTTTTAACAAAAAAAAAAATGATACCTGCAAAAACGATCTCTGCAGCGCACCCACATAGCAACATTCTGATTGCAAACCACACAACGGCAACCTGTCCATGGGCACTTCTGTATATTAACAGCGCCCACAAAACACACGTTCAATACTTAGGAGCAGAGCTACAAAACAGGGAGGTTTTGAAAACCATTTGGCCTTGCAAACCAGTGTGATCAGCCCACATCAGCAATTGAATTCCTCTGGAGTGTATGCCTCATGGCACAGGCTACATCTAGACTGCATTGTTTTTTGGGGATACTGGAAGTATCCTGAAAAAGCAACTCTGCATCCAAGGAAGGCATCCGTTTTTTACGAATTTTTTTTTTCGAAAGAATGGACGTGCTCTTTCACCATCCCTGTAAACCTTGTTCTACGAGGAATAAGGGATGACTCGAAAGAGCACTTTTTTCTGAAATTTGGCACCAGGTAGACACGCCAAATTTAAGAAAAGCCTCTTTCAAAAGTAAATCGGTATCTTTTTCTGATTTAACAGTGCAGTCTAGACGTAGCCACAGTGCTATCTCTGTTGTATTATCCTGTAAGCATGGGTGGTGGATGAAGGTAGGGCTTGGAAAGGCAAGCCCCCAACCCTACCCCCAGCTCCACCCCTTCATTGTTTCCAAGCACACTGGAACTTGGGCTATACAATGTACAGTCTTTTTTCTTTTCAAGCTAAACTGTATAATTCCCATCCCGGGTTCTACAGCTATTTGTTATTGTAGGGTCTTTCTTGAGCCATGACATTGTACACAGGGTTCTCTGGCTGATTTTTTTCCCCACTCCATTTAGAAAAATATATTTGGAAATGTATATTTGAAAATTTTCCTTTCCTTCGCATACGCATGTGCGCACACATAGAGTCCAGGAGAGCCAAGCCTGATTTCACACCTCCTACCCATGACAAAGTATTTTTAATAGAAAAAAAACCCATTCATTTTTTAAAGGAAATCCGTTTGAATTGCAATCCAACCCAAAAGCAACTCTAAAAATAAGCCATGGCGAAGGTTCTGAAGTATGAATTGGATTTTCCTGTGGGCGCATGAGCAAATGCATTCAGCGATACAGGTCGGAATCTTGCCACACGCTGATGCGCCACATGACCTTTGCAGCCAATGGGATTACTCGTGGGCTTAAAGTTGAGTGTTTGCTAAAGTGCTTTCTTGGACCTGGAAGAAGCGACCTTTTTCTCATAGCATCATGTCTAGAAAGGTCATTTTTTGTGGTGCAAACTCACCCCCTCGCATTAGGTTTTGATTCAGCAAGCAATGTAAGCATGTGTGTAACGTTAAGTACTTAAAATTAGACACAGACCTAAATAACTTGCTGAAGAGGGACCCTTGCTCCTGACCTTCTCTTGCACTGATCAGCTACGTGCAAGTCTGCTGATGAGGGGGAAGGGGGCAATTACCCCTCAGCCCAGCAATTCAAAAAGGCCCAGGGCTCCTGTTGCCGTGGTGACAGCCAGAGCCCTGGGCCCTTTAAATTACTGTCGGGGCACCGTACTGGAGTGCCAGGCTGTGTGCTCTGAGCAGCACTAAGGGCTGGGGGCAGGGTATCATGCTCTGGGCAGCACTGAGGGTCAGCTGCCCTTGGCCCCGCCCCTTCCATTATTGGCCCCACCCCTTCCATTATTGGCCCCACCCCTTCATGGAATGAGTTGCCGGGGTTTTCCCTCACATTACCCAGATGCCTACGTAGGCTCCCCCAGCCACGTACCACCTCAAATAGGATGGGCCCTCAATGACATTGCTTTGTGAATGATTTCAGTGCCTGCGTCAGTGCAATGACATTCATTCTGTATCGCTAAACATCCGCTATGTGAGCGGGATGAGAAACCCTTGGAGGAGTGGGAGGTGTCATTTTCTTTTTAAAGAAAAATAAAGCACCTACTTTATAAATATCTAATGATCAAATAAAGTAATAAGTATGGAACTGGGCTTGTTTAAAGTGATTTCACCTCTAATTGGGTTGTTCCGCAAGCCAGGAGAGGAAGCAAATTAACTTTGAGGCAAGGAATATTGAAAAGATTTTAAAGACTTGGAACCCTAATTACCACTGATGAGAGAGTTGGGCGAAGGTTAACCAAACACTGGATGCAACTGCGCAGAAGGAGTTGTTGTTTTTTTTCTAAACAGGGTCCGACTTCTGTGGCTTAATTTTTCATGTCCAAAGGAAAGAGAGACTTCCTGGAGGGCTCGGGAGCAAGAGGGCTTTATTATTATTATTATTATGAAAACAGTTGATCTCCCCGAAATGACCTCCCCATTTCTAGTTTCTGGGCATGCAGAGAAATTGGCTTTGTTCTGCTGTAAAGCCACCTCAGCTGGTCCAGAAGCCACTGCCCTACATTTCTATTTTGAGAGGCAGCCTGCTCTACCTCTAACCTGCAAGCCATCTCTTGCATTACATGAAAAAGCTGCTAGCTGTAAAATGATTAATGTGATATCACTGCAGATATCTCCACCTTTGGAGCATCCTCTCCTCTGCCCTCCCCCTTGATGGCTGGAAACCATTCGGAGTAGAATTTCTAACGGGGCATCTCATCTGACCTTGTAATGATATACCTGTGTCGTCGCTGACTCTTCTCTTCCACTGGAAGAGCATGAGTTCTTCCGGTTGGGAATATATGCCGAGGTTGATAGGAATGAAGACTCCTGTTCATTGGCACTGAGAAATAGAGCAAGGAATTAATTCCAAAACCAGGGCATGTTCCTTGTTTTGATGAGTCTTTGCATTTAGTACCGAGACTCCACGGTGAAAACTGCTTCTGATCAGACAGATAGTTGCATGATTCCATCACGTACAAAACAGGAACAGACAAAACAGCCTGGATACAGTAAAATTCTCCCTAGAGCCTTTGCTCAGTTTTACAGCCGAATGGGGTTGTTCTCTTTTGCAAGAATACAGCTGGGGGATATATTTCAGCCAAAACGATATTTTGCCCCCCTCCTCCAAAATGCAGATCTGGGTCAACCAAACCATTTTGCAAATAAAATTGGAAATTAAATCTTTCATTTTCAAGATGACATGTGTCATTTGGCCCAACATGATTTTTACCATGTTTTGGCAAGGCAAGCAAAGTGAAAAAAAAATCAATTAGTGGCACAGTTTTAGTTGTGAAATGCTGATACAAGTTTGCTACGGAGTGTGAAAAAGAATCCACACTTCCTTTCTCGCTGCTACCAAAAGCAGATGAGCCGAGAAACCACAAGAAAGTCTGTTCTTGAAACAGACGCAGCTGAACCAGGTGACGCCGTGCCAGAAATGAAGATGAAAATCAACTTGTCCAGAGGACCAGATGATTGGCCCATGAAATAGACAAGTCTGACTTTGAGGGCTTGCATGATATTTAAACATGCGCTGGCCTTGTGATGCAGCCTTGCAAAGAGCTGAATTTCACACATGCTGAGGCAGCTTGTTTGCAAACAGTGTCCTGCCCAGTTTTTCAGATTCAAAAAGTTCAGGGCACTCCGGATTCATTTCGGACCTTGCAGGTCCTTCTCCAAATAAACCCAAGCCCCACTTTCTGAGCCTCAAACTCTGTGTATTGCATTCAATTAGATTGGCACCCACAGGCACTTCTACTCCTTGAGTTTTCTGATTGCCGTTTATGCGACCTTCTAACAGCTGAAATTGCATTGCCTGTGGGCTTTTATTGATAGACTGGCAAGGTAATTAAAAGGCGGGCTTTTTCAGAAATCTTGTCTAAACGTTGAAAGAATAAATCCATATTATTACTATTTAAACTCAAAGAGGGACAGAGAAGAACATCTCCCACAGTTATAATGATGTTCTGCAAAAATCTATTAAAAAGAATGGTACTGCATATTTCTTAGGCATTATAAATGTATTGCTATATAATAGATTTTATAAATATTAATAAGGACTCGAGTCTGTTGAAATAGGGGCTTTAACTCCTTAGCATGTAATTAGTCCAAAACCTAAATGATCTATAAAATTTTCTGTGTTTTTACTAGTTTATGCCAGGCGTGGGCAAAAGGGCCTCCGTGGGCCGCCAAGCTGGTGGATCCGGCCTGCAGAGGCCCTGCTGCTCCCCCGCCCTCAAGCCAATTAAGGCCTGGGGGTGGGAGAGCGTGAGAAGCCATCTCCGCTCTGCCCCTGCATGGGCACGGCGCTTCAAAGCCAATCAGGGCCTGGGAGTGGGGGAGCTGCATGAATCTCCCTTCACCCTGCCACGGCCCTGCAAGGAGCCTGCGGCACTTCAAAGTGCCACGTGCTCCTCGCAGGGCAGGAGGAGGCTTCCCGCGCTCCCCCGGCCCCAAGGCAATCAGGACCGCTTCCAAGGGCATGGGTGCCTAGTGGGAAGGGGTGGCAAACAGGCTCCCCCAACCCCAGACCAATTATGGTCTGGGGGTGGGGTAGCCCTGCCCTTTCCTGTTTAGGCCCCACCCCTTCCAGGGTGGCCTGGGACTACTTCAAAAATTTTTGAAGTGTCCCCGGACAAAAATTATTGCCCACCCTTGGTTTAGGCTAATGCCTGGGAGTATGTCTAGCAGAAATGAACCCACTCCTTTCTCCCCCTCCTCTTGACCTATCCACCCAGTGGCCTATCAGGCAAGAGGCCAGGCCAGGGTTCGAGGATCCATAGGGTTTTGGGTTGTGACCTAGGGCAGGGAATTGGGCTTAATTCAACACTGGCTGCAATATAATAATGGAAGACGTGGCTGGGTGGAAAATAATCCCATTCCTCCCACCCTGGGAATTTTTGCTTATTTCTAAAACTAAACATTGCAGACGTGATGCCTGTTGATATTATTATTTGTATTACAGCAATGCAAATTATTTGCTGGGCTTGCCTGTGATATAATAGGGAACTGGGCCCAATATCCCAAGAGGTTCCTTTCAAACAAGACCCGCCTTGTGCTGGGTGCTGTACACATACAGAGTCAGCTCTTTCACCCCAAAGAACTGACAAGCCAAAGGGTCTAGATGGACTCAAACTCAGTCTGGGGGGGAGGCTAAGGCACAGAGGGTACGTCTATACTACAGAGAAGATTGAAGCTGCCGCTGTCGATCTTCCAGGGTTCGAATTAGCGGGTCTAGGGAAGATATGCTAATTTGAACTGAGAGGGCACTCCGGTCAACATTGGTTATCCTGGGTCCACGAGGCGCAAGGGAAGTTGAAGGGAAAGTGTGCTTCCTTCAACTTCCTGCAGTGTGGACAGCACCAAAGGTCGAGTTAAGGTCCTTTGAATTCAGCTACGCAATTAATGTAGTTGAAGCTGTGTATCTTAATTCGACTTTATCCCAGAGGGTACGTCTAGACTAGGGTTTTTTTTTAAGGAGATATGCAAATTCAGTGCTAATTTGCATATCTTCTTCTGATCACTTTCTCGAAAGCGGGGTTTTCAAAAGTGCAAGTAGTCTGGATGCGGGTTTTTTCGAAAAGCCACGTAAACCTCCTTTTTTTAGGAAGAGCGTGGTTTTTCAAAAAAGGGGGGGGGGTCCAAAAACCCACATCCAGACTACTTTCACTTTAGAAAAACCCGCTTTCGAAAAAGCGATCGGAAGAAGATATGCAAATTAGCACCAAATTTGCATATCTCCTTTCAAAAAAAAACCCTAGTCTAGACGTACTCATAGTGTAGACATAGCCAGAGCGATTAAGTGACTTGCCCAAGGTCATAGTGGGAGAGGGGGCAGATCCAGGATTTAAACCCAGATTCCTGATTTGCTGGCCAGTGCCTTAACCACCAGGCCACCCTTCCCCCCATGCTCAGAGGGAGTACCCCACAGCCTCATGGGAAGCTTGTCCTCTGGAATACATGGTTTCAGGCTGTACCAGAGATCTCAGGGAAGAATGGGTGATTCTGCTGCACATCACGGTAAATTGTGGGAGGGGGGCTCTGTGTTAATGGAAGCCCTTCTCGTGATGCAACCAGCATGACGTCACTGCTTGCAAGGGGGGCTGGATTCAGGGGGACTCACCGTGGGTGTCTGCTTCTTAGAGATGAGGAACCCGGTGGCATATCAGGCAAGAGGCCACGCCAGGGCTCAAGGATCCATAGGGTTTTGGGTTGTGACCTAGGGCAGAGAATTGGGGTGCAGGAGCAGTGGTGCAGAGGGTTTAGGTTGTGACCTGGGGGAGCAGAGAAGGAGGGCTGTGCAGGCTTTGGCCTGGGCGGCTCCCAGCCAGCAGCCCAGCAGGTCCCTCTGGCAGGCTACCGGTATTCCATGCCCCTGCACGCTGCTCAAAGTAGCTGGCTGCAGGGGCCAGGTTGTCTCTGTGCACCCCTTGAAGGAGAAGGAGACTTCCTCACACGGCCTGCACTGCAAGCATGGCCCAGGATGCTCCCATTGGCTGGTTTATGACCAATGGGAGCTGTGACATTGTGCTGGGGGGTGAAGGTAGTGTGCAAACCCCCTTTTCCACTGGTGTTCAGGGGCATGACAGGTAGGGAGCCTGCCCGAGGCTTCTGCTGGGACAGTGGCAGGATGGATCTGCAGGTTTGGCAGGCCGGATGCAGTCTGCAGCAGGCCGTATTTTGCCCACCCCTGTTCTAGTCAAAGCCCAAATTTCCCATTTAGGGCTTGCCATAAAAAAGCAAGAATTTTTTTTTGGGGGGGGGGGTTGGGGGGGGGGGGGGAATTTGCAAATATTCAACCTCCTTCTAAATTGGTTGAAAAATAGCAAAAGAAAATCCACACAAAATTCTTCACTGAAATTTCAAAACCTCCAAGCTTTTGGACTGCCGCCGTTCCCACAGCGTGGTGCCAAGGCTAGAAATGAGTAAATCCTATTGCCATGTTTAGAGGCTGCCTGACATCAGTGGGAATGGCAGGCACTCTGCTCCTAGAGCTTAGCATAGACATGACTGGGGAAAACAATGCAATCAGTAAAATGTCACTAACATAAACTAGTGCGCTGGGAGAGTCTGATACTTCAGCAAGCCAGGAATGTTAAAGGGAAATATGCATACGGACTGACTAATGTGGAACAGATGGTTTTGATTGGAAAGCTTGGAGATGAGGAGTTGCCCGCATGCAGAGCTGTTTGATATTAGGTGAGTATTTAAAACAGAAGCAGAGCAACCAGTAAGGAAAATTTCAGTTTCATTTTTTTTCATTTTTTTCCCCCCATGAGCTTCTGCAAATGTTTTGTCTCTTTTGCATTTATAGCAGTGTCTGACTTGGGTACAAATCTTCTCTCTTTCCAAATGCTTCCTAGAAATAAAGCTCAGAAGACTAAGCATGCGATAGCAACAATGTCACCTCTTATCACCAGCTGCGATTTAGGCCTTGTCCACCCACAGAAGCCACACCAGTGAAGTTAAACTTTTGTACCACGTGGTCACTTGTATTTTAGTGTGAATGGCTTATAGTCATTTTGCCAAAACTGTTTGGAAACAGGTTTAAACTAAGCCACTCTTAAACCAAAATCAAAGGATCACCATACCTGTTTAACTAAACCGGTTTTAAAACAATATGGTTTAGTGGACACATAGGTCCATTTGTCTTCTGGGCCAGCTGTAGGCAAATCACTCTGGTTAGGTCTACACCACATGGAAGATCGATGCTGCTGCAGTCAATTTTTCAGGGTTTGATTTAGCGGGTCTAATATAGATCTACTAAATTGAACTCGGAGGGCAACCCTGTTGGCACCCGGTACTCCTCCTCCTCATGAGGAGTAAGGGAAGACAGCACGGAAATGCGATTTAAGATATGTCGACTCCAGCTATGTAATTTACATCGCTGGATTTGCGTATCTTAATTTGATCTTCTGCTGCAGTGTAGATCAGGCCTCTGTGTCTTTGTATCCTGAACCTCTCTCTGATTATTTAGAACGTAAGCTCTTATTGATAGGAACTGTCTCTTGCTACATGATTGTACAGCACCTAGCTCCATGGGGTCCTGAGATGCCTTTTCTGCGTTTGTGCTGTGGCCAGAAGTACCTGTGTCTTCAGGCCTGGCAGTTGGCTGGTTCCCTTTACCAACACAAAATTCACTTAAAAATAGAAGAATGGGACCTTTTGCATGTTGATTGTAACATGTTAATAGACATTGCCAAGAGCATGGAGCCTTAGAACTGCCAGCCATGTGACTAGATCCTGCCAGAAACAATTCACCCCAAAAGAAAACAAACACCAGGTTGACATGTGCGGAGAGGACTAAGTCGAGAGCTGTTAATGTCCTCATGATTAATAAATAACACAAAGGCAACTGGTACTGCTCACTGTTTAGCTATAAATGGCACAAAGACAGCCTTGTGTATCTTTTCCCATCAACCAATGGAAAGATTTTCATTTTAATTGGGCTTTGGCTGAATGCAGAATTATTCTTGGGGAAGCTTGTCAACCATATGCTAAAGTTTATACTATTTATGTATAACAGCAATTATAAGGGAAAGTATTTTAATAATGTTTAACCCTACTTACATTTTTGCAGCATTCAGATCCTATAAAATACCAACAAAATAAATGCTACAAGAAGTTATTTTGGTGTTCGATGGCACATCACCTTGGTTACTGGGCTAATGATGTGATCCAGGTGTAGGGGGGTTGTATTGTATTCATAGCTAGTGTTTTGCATTTTCCTATTAGTAAGTCATCGACTCCCCTTCATCTGGTTTATTTGTTTCACCCACCATTTGTGTCTTGTCATTTGTAAACTTTTTGAGGTCAGGGACTCTGTATGTGCTGCCTTTCTGCTAAGTAGTGGAGAGTCTCTGGGGTATTGCAGGGTGCCTTCCCAGCAGGGGAGAAATCAGTGACACGCAGAAGTCCTGGAACAGCAGCGGTCACAAACAGCATTTAGAACAATCCTTTCTCCCAGGAACTGCAGTCTAATATCTGCACCTGGTTCCCAGGGAGCAAGCCTGTCTCACAAATGAACACTAATCAAAAACCAAAGCAGAGTAAAACTCTCTGGCCGATTACACATCTCTCTGTGCCCAGAGATTTGCGTAACCCACACACCTTCTGGATGTGGTTCACTGTCCCTTCTAGTGTCACCGAGACTACTTAACAGAGAGATTAATGAGTCTGTTCTACAGCTAGTTGGCTCATGCACTGAGGTTCCCACGTTCGATTCCACCCATCAGTGTTATGCTTGCAGGATAAAGTTAGCATATCATCCCAAAGACTGATCATTTGCTTGCACGCCAAGAGAAAGGACTTAGAAGATTGTAACAATCCCACTTGCTAACACCTACTACATTGTATGTACGCAACTAGTGAACCAGAGCCGTGAGTCCTAACTAGGACATCTAGGGTGCACCTACACAGCAGGGCTTAACTAGACATAAGCTACACAAATTGAGCTAGGTCAATTGCGTAGCTTATTTCGAAATTGGGAACATCTACACAGCACTTATTTCAAAATAGAGCACTCTTCCTCCAACTTCCCTGACTCCTCATACAATGAGGCTACATCTAGACTGGCAAGTTTTTCCACAGAAGTGGTCGCTTTTGCAGAAAAACTTGCCAGCTGTCTACACTGGCCGCTTGAATTTGCGCAAGAACACTGACGATCTAATGTAAGATTGTTAGTGTTCTTGTGCAAATACTATGATGCTCCTGTTCGGGAAAAAGCCCTCTTGAGCAAATGTATTTGCACAAGAGAGCTTGTGTAGACAGGGGAGGACTGTTTTGCGCAAAAAATTCCCGATAGCGAAAATGGCTATCGGGGCTTTCTGCGAAACTGCGTTTAGATTAGCAACGGATGCTTTTCCGCAAAAAGTGCTTTTGCAAAAGCATCCGTGCCAATCTAGATGCTCTTTCATAAATGCTTTTAACGGAAAAACTTTTCCGTTAAAAGCATTTGAGGAAAATCATGCCAGTCTAGACACAGCCTGAGGGTTTACAGGAACCGGAGTAAGACGTCCTCCAGTTTGACATTATTTTGACATTATTTCGAAAGAACTGTCTGCTGTATAGATGCGGACTAAGTTATTTCAAAATAATGTTCCTGTGTAGACGTACCCCTAGGCACTACTACAATGCAAAGAATTAACAATGATGCCATTCTTCTAAGCAGTCATTGAGGGATGAGATTGCTGTTAAATATTTTTACTCTAAGACTTAAATATTAATTATTATGAAAAATGTATATATTTTTATAATAAAATTATTGCAAACACTAGAGTAAAAAAACATAAGACTACTTTATTTTTATTTGACCTGCAGTTAAATTTTAAACATGTACAGAGTACCCCCAGAACTGGGTTTGCTGTTTTTAAGAGTGATCTACTTAGCAATCGGACATTCCCAGTGTTTTGCTCTCTGCTCACCATTGACTAGAATCTTGTTGCACACAGAATCTCTTTAGATTGAATTCTTGGGTACATGTTGAACTCATTTCTTGCCTTTTCCTTGCATTACTCTAAGAGGAACTTTTGGCCTGTGCAGAAGTTGATGCCTTTTAGATGTGAGTTGAAACGTAACAAACAGATTCTTATTTTTGCTATAAATATCTCTTCTCTTATTTTTTTAAATCTGAAGCTTTGGAAAGGTGGCACTGGAAAAGATCCTTGGGAAACACCAACTGGTCCTGGCCATCTTTGGGTGGAATTGAACCTGGGATCTCTGAAGCTTAGCACACAATCCTCTAGTGCATGAGCTAAAAGCCAGCTGGTTAATAGCTATGGGAGCATCTACATTGCACCTGTAGATCAAAATAAGATACGCAATTTAAGTTATGCAAATTGTGTATCTTATTTTGATCTAATTTTGAAATAGCTTGTTTCAAAAACACAGCACCAAATTTAGAAATAAAGCGCTATTCTAAAACGTCCCTTAACCCTCGTGGAACAAAGGTTACAGGGACGTCGGAATAGCAAGCCTGTTATTTCAAAATCTATTTTATGGGCTGGTTTAAAAGAGACAGAATAGTTATTTCAGGATACCTTCAGAATCCCAAAATAGTGCCGCAGTCTAGACATACCCTAAGGCTGTACAGCAGACTCGTTATTCTCTCTTTAAGTGCCCTTAGATGGGACAGTGACCACACCCAGGAGGTGTGTGAGTTACAGAGAATGCATATTTCCCAGACAGAAAGAAAAAGAAGAATGCCTCCAGTAAATATGTTATTGGACAGAAGCAGATCCTGATATCAGATATCAATGGACACAAACTTCTGTATTTTGGTCACATTAGGCATAGAGATGGCAGAGAAATACTCTAGCAAGCTTTTCTTGGCTTATAGCGCAATATATTTTTGTTGATGCCTCTTGGACTAAAGTAAAAGTTTTGTGAAGTGTCTGCTCTCCATGAAGACTTTTTGGTATTTCATTCAAAAATCATAAATCCCAAAATTTCAGCTCAAACCTCAATACTTTTCAGGATTCAGAAGCTTTTGGCCAAACACTTTTCAGTTTCAGTTACCAAAAACATAAAAACATAAAAGCAGCCATACTGGGTCAGACCAAAGGTCCAACTAGCCCAGTATCCTGTCTTCTGACAGTGGCCAATGATAGGTGCCCCGGATGGAATGAACAGAACAGGGAATCATCATGTTATCCATTCCCCATTGCCCATTCCCAGCTTCTGACAAACAAAGCCTAAGGACACCATTCCTGCTAATAGCCATTGATGGACCTATCCTCCATGAATTTATCAAGCTCTTTCTTGAATCCTGTTATAGTTTTGGACTTCACAACTTCCTCTGGCAAGGAGTTCCACAGGTTGACTCTTCATTGTATGAAGAAATACTTCCATTTGTTTGTTTGTTTGTTTGTTTTAAATCTGCTACCTATTAATTTCATTTGGTGATCCCTAGTTCTTGTGTCATGGGATGGAGTAAATAACTCTTCATTATTCACTTTTTCCACACTAGTCATGATTGTATTGATCTCTGTCATATCCCTGCCCTTAATCATTCCTTTTCCAAGCTGAAAAATTCTAATCTTATTAGTCTCTTTTCATGTGGCAGCTGTTCGGATTTCCCTCACCCCCATTTTGGGGGGTAGGTTTCCTTCTTTTTAACAACAAAAAAAGTCTTCATTTTATGTAGATTTTTGTTTAAAAAAAGTTCTGATCAACCCTACAGTCTTTTGAAAAGGCAGGGGGAGAATGAACCCAAGACACAAAACTTCCTATTTTAGCTGGATATTCCTGGCTGTTTTATACCCAAAAAAATAAATCCTTTGGTTAATAATTTGCTTCTGGTGATAAGATGCTAGCCTCATTACCTGACACTGTATCTCTCACTATCCACATCACAGTGGACTGAGAGATTTTAAAGGGGAATAAAGACCCTGTCCCACAGACCACATATGCACTTAAGTCCCCAGCACGTCGGTACATGTTTAAAGGGTCTGGTGAGCTGTGGTTTCAATCCATAATTCAAAGGTGTTAGAGCCAAAGACACCGCTCTTTTCATCCAGCCCCTGAGTTGCTGCACTGCCCAGGCCAGAGAATTCCACTGGGTGAGTCCTTCATGCTGAGCAATGGGAATTCACCTTCCCTGCTACATTACTGGAACCCAGTCCTTACGGTTAGATAGGTTAGAATGACATCCAGTCTTGAGTTGGAGACTCCAAGGGATGTTAGGTTTGCTCCTTCCCTTCGTAATCTCTCCCACAGGATAATTATCCTAATTGCTTTTTTAAATTGCAATTCATATTTGTTCCTACTTTTCAGCCATTAGGCTACGTCTACACTGTACATCAATTTCAAAATAAGATATTCCAGACTAGTTATTCTGAAATAGCTTATTTCAAAATAGCACGTCTACACTGCAGGGAAGCCTCAAAATTAGTCCGAGGCAGGCTTCCCTAATGTGGATGCGCTATCTTGATTTAGAGCCCCAGGAGGCACTGGGGAGGAATAACTTAGAATGGCCCTGATGAGGGGCTATTTCGAAATAGCAGCAGTGGAGTGTCTACACACGCCTTATTTTGAAATAGCTATTTCAGGATTGGCATTACTCTTCATAGAATGAGGTTTACAGATTTCGGAATAAGCCGCCTGTTATTTTGAAATTATTTCAAAATAACGGAATGACTGTGTAGATGCTTGCATAGTTATTTCGGAATAACGGCCATTAGTCCAAAATAACTTTGCTGTGTAGACACACCCTTAGAGTCCTCAGCTGTGGGATTCAGAACCCACGTTTTCCAGACTTCTGGCCATGTGGCAAAGCACTTCTCTTTTCTCACAGCAAATCCTTCTCTGATCAGCAGCATGGCTCTCCGGATGCCAATATTCTGCTCTCCTCTAGTTCCCCCGGGGAGAGGAGAGCAGAATTTTGTCCAGAACTTTGTAGCAGGTCAACTCTTGTTCCTGACCAGTTAGGCAGGGTAGGGGACAGAATACGGAAACTCAGTCTTGGGTGATGAGCATCATTCCCCATTAGCAATGGTCTCTGAGAGAACTCTCCCCCACCCCCAGGAAAGCCAGGGACTTGCCTGCATAGCTGAGTTAAACAGAAAGGACCTTGTTGTCTTCAGTGACTTTGGGGATCAGGTCATATGAAAAATGTGTCCTGAAAACACCGCATGGAATTCCTGATGAATGGAACCCAATGGACCTTTATCTGACCCTGCCCAAAGACCTCTCCTCTACTCAATGGAAGCTTTGCCTGAGTAAAGAATGCTGTGAGGTGCCCTGTGTTGTTTTTGGTTCCCACTCTTAATCTTCTGCTCTATAACTACTAAAATGAGGGATGTATTTTCCTCCGGGTGATTTTCTGATGATAGAGAAAATCCAAATACAGCCTATTACTGAATTCAGAGAGCGGCTACATTCCTGCTCAATGATCTTTTAAAATGATACTTGCTTCAAATATACACTGACAACTAGTTAATCTTAAGACCTGCACTTTATTTGACATAAGTCGGTTCCATCCGTTAAGAGCCACTTTCTCGGTATTTTCTAATGACCTTTTTATGTCTCTCCTCTTTTCCCTCTTTGATATTTCAAGAGGATTCCCAAGGTCTCTGGGGAGAGAAGGAAATTGAATACTCATTCTGTGGCACTTCAGAAAAGTGGTCTCAGAAAAACCTAACCTCCACCACCTTTGGAGACATCATTAAATGTCGCCAAGGAATTTTTCATCTCTGGAGTCAAATTAAACAGACACTGGACTCAGTTGCACATTTGACAGCTGCCATTCAAGCTTCCGAGAAATCTCTTTCCCCCGGCCCCCTTGCGTCCGGAAAGTCGTGCTCTGCTGGGCTGCCTGCATCTGAACCGTTCACAGCAATGGCCTCCCTGCAGTTAAAGTGAAAAAGGGGCCATGCCCCCAAATGAATATGGCATAGCAGCACTTAAAACATGCACCCACCTGAGCAACACAACGAAGTGTCAAGAGCAGTTTGTGCGACTTTGTCCATTTAATCAAGGTGAGACTTGCCACACTGAATTGCCAACTGCAGAAACTTCCATTTCCTTTACTTTGCCGTAAGTCTGCCTTCCCTTTTCATGCTCATTTCAAAAGGATTCATCTCCAGACTGGAGGGCTCCTTTTTTTTTTTTTTTTTTTTTGATTGTTATTAGTTATCCTTTTTGTATTTCACAGGTGCACAGATCATTGCTAGCGCCTTGTCTTTTCCCCCCGCCTCTTTACAGCTAATAGCCACGAGGCATAACAAGTTAGATCCCCTACTGAAGTAGAACAATGTATGTTGTTTATCCTGCACAGTGTGACGGTTCTTACTAAAGACATTCAGCTGATTAGACTTTTATCAAGCCTCACATCAGCTGCTCTCCCTGTTTTGGCGGATGAAGGGTGGCATAAATATGGAGAAAGAAAGAGAGAGCGAGCGAGAACTGATTATCTCAGGAGAAGTGCATTTAAATGTTCCTTTGATTAGCATCTTGTAAGTGCACAACATGAGAGCGTGTTCCCTGAAATTTTCAATGTCAGACCCACCCATCAGCTGGAACTGCTGCGTGGGAAATGCAAACACAATCCGGTTTTTTCCTCTTAATTACCCTTTGATATAAAAACATCATCTAGCACAAACAGAGACTCACACCTCCTTTTCACCCCCCACACTGACAGACTTAGGGTGCATGCCCACAAATGCCCAAGGCCTCAGTACAAAGCTAGCTCTCACGCAAGGTGGTCAGAGTCGGCACCTTTTGTGCTCACCAGCTTGCATCAAATAATTTGGCAGCTTTTTTTGGTCAATAATACCACAGCTGGTGGAAGATTATCTGTAGAGCACTAGAAGGTGCATTGGGCAACCCTGGCTAATGTGAGTGATGTGTAGGAATTGCTACTCCAAGAGTAACCCTGGGGCCACACCTCGAGGGCATGTCTACACTAGGAAATTATTTTGAAATAACTAATTCAAAATAATAACTCCTGAAATAACAAAATAGTGTGTCCCCACTATGGGGAACCCTCGAAATTAGTCCGAGATAGGCTCTATTATTGTCATTATTATCAATTAGAGCCCCAGGAAGCACTGGGGATCATTACTTCAAATTCCTCTGGGAAATAGTTATTTTGAAATAGCAGCAGCAAAGCATCCACATGACCACTCTTTCAAAGTAAGCATTATTCCCCCAGGAAAGCAGGAGTACAGATTTCAAAATAACCAGCCTGTTATTTCAAAATAACAGGCTTGGTAGTGTGGACACTCCGTGTATTATTTCAAAATAAGGGGGGTTATTTCTAAATAATTCCCAAGTGT
The DNA here is from genome assembly GCA_019425775.1 of Rafetus swinhoei. NCBI lineage: Eukaryota > Metazoa > Chordata > Testudines > Trionychidae > Rafetus > Rafetus swinhoei. Next base: position 11,604,892 of record JAFJHL010000300.1, read on the forward strand.
AAATCAGGGCTGAGGGAGCTACAGGTACCCCCTCTTTGCTCCAGGGGGCGGTACTTTACTATAGCCCCACAAAACGCATAGCTTGCTTCCCTCATTCCGCTGGCCATCCCATGTGGACAAGGGCAGAGAGGCAGAGCCAGGGTGTCTCTGGTCACTTGCTTGCTGACCTTGGCCTGAGACCCCAGGACAAGCATTAATACAGCCTCACGGGTGCTGAGGTCTTGCTCTCCTGCCTGATCATGTTAGGGCTTGTCACAATAGCTCTAAATAAACTGACCAAGAAAGTCAGAACACATGTGCCACATGATGCACAGCTCTAGCAAGTGCGCTGAGTCTCACATATTTTGCACTAGATGTGCTCAGTAATTTAAACAAGAACTGGGATGGGGAATCCTATCCCATTTCTATTTCCTTGATAACGATGTGAGTTATCCCACCTTCTCCAGCTGACTCTGCTTTGTGCCTTTATGGGGTTATTTTATGAAGAGTATCAGAGCTATTTAACCAGATAAGCACCAGTACCTAAAACATCCATGGACATGTACAAGAAGAGATGTTAAGTGACATGACCAAGGCTGCAAACTTTGCCAGTTCTTTTCTCGCTTACTCTCAGAGGGCACGTCTACACAGCAGGGCTAGAGTCGAAATAAGTGACACAACTTGAGCTACATCAACTGTGTAGCTTAAGTCAAAATAGCTTAATTCGGCTTTTGGCGCTGTCTACACAGCAGGAAGTTGAAGGAAGAACAATCTTCCTTCAACTTCCCTTCCTCCTTGTGAAATGAGGGTTACCCAGAAGTGGGAGTAAGAAGTCTTCCAGCTCAACATTTATTCGAAATAAAGACTTGTAGAGTAGACGTGCGCTATGTTATTTCGGAATAACATCAGTTATTCCGAAATAACGCTGCCATGTAGATATACTCAGACTGTCCTTAAAAACAACTTTAGCCCCAGCCATTTTGTGATCATTAGATCTAAAGACTTGAGCAAATTAGAATATCGGCATTCTGTATAAAGGTTTTAATTAGTGGATCTCTTATTCCTGTCCACAGCAGGTAATTGGGCCAAGCTCTGGAAGGACAGATGTCCCAGAGTCCAGTTTGTGACTGTAAGTATTAGACTATGAAGCTGAGACTTGGTTTAATATAGCAGATCAATCACTCACATGAAAGATACACAAATACAGAAGAGGCGTTTGATAACTGTCATATCCAAGGTTAAACATCCAGGTCTCAAGAAAACTGTTCAGATAATTCTGAATCCTAGACAGTTGTGTTCACCTCAAGGTGTAATCAAAATGAAAAATATATTGTCTGTTTAACAATATTAACATTTTGAGACTCAGCTGAGAAATTACTCCGCGAACACAGATCAAATTCATTTGAAGTTTGCCTAAGAATAAACGTTCATGACTGAAAACCAACCATGCAAATTTTAGTCACTGAAAAGTCAGCATGAGCTGTTAAACATAGAATAGTCTTTATGCTCTGACAAATCAGTTTCAGAAAACATACATGATGCTTTCCAGGTGATATACAATGGACAGCACTAACCACAAATCATAAGGAATCTTGTTTCTCTATACTATAATCTGGCCACATCAGTGTCAAAGTTTAGATGAGACTTCTTTTAGACTACAAGGAATTGAAGGTCACACTATGAAACACCAGCATGGACACAATAAGTTCTTTGAATTGCCCTGCAAGATCACCATAATCTGGGCCATAGGTAAAAGGCACATGATAGATGTAAATTGGCTCTGAGTGCTTTTGAAAATCTGCCTTCTTGGGTGCAGGCTGAGAACTTGATAAACCAAACTCCATCAAAACATTTTTAGTGGAAAATGGCTGCTTGATGGAAATAAAAAATGTTCATGGAAATTTTCATGTGGGCCAAAATGTTGGATTTCTTTTCTTTCAAGAAAATGGGGGGAGGAGAGATGGAAAAGCTCAAAACCAAAAAACATTTTGTTGAAAAATGAAAAAAAATCACATTTCCAACCAGCCCTATCGTTAAACGTGGCTATAAACTCTTGAAAATGTGTTTCCATATATCTCTCAGCCTCTATTACTTACCAGTCCCCTTATTCCTCTGCATATGAGATTATTTTATGATCACTTGTTTTAGTTTCATTTGTGTAAGATTTGGTGTTTTCTTTCCTACTCACATTTCTCATTTCCCCAGGGCCCTTCATATTACTTCTCTTCCTCACTAGTATTTGCAACTCCCCCCTTTGTGATGTCCGAATAGATTTTGTTTAAGTTCTGTTTACTTCCTTCAAGAACATCAACTCCACCCTTTGGCAACTACTAGACTATCCCTCTAAGCTAATACACTGGTATTTTCAAAAACTCCTTTGTTCTATTCACTTGTTTAGAACTGTTTTGAAATGTGTACATACAACCTTCTCTCAACTGTTCCTTGCACTCTTCAAACTCACATTCAAATGTACACGTTGAACCACTCTAGTCTGGCATTCTCTGGCCTGGCAATGTCCGTGGTCAGGCATGATTTTAGTTCGCTGGATGTCCAGTTATCATGGGCGTGGACAAGTTTCCCACGGTCCCATAAAGTTTGTTTACAGCCACCAGTACTTGCTCTCAGTGTTCTGGGCTGTTATTTAGCTCTAATTTATCCCTAAATGTCTTCTAAGAGCCCAATAAGCAGTGGAAGTGTATAATGCCACTAAACAATACTAACCTCCCATGGTCTGGCAAATTCTCTGGTTTGTCACCGGCCAGGTCCCAAGGGTGCCGGACAAGAGAGGTTCAACCCATATTTGTTGTTGCAAATGATGACAAAGCATCCCCAGTCTGCATCCTGAGCCCAGGTGTGTCTAGTGTGTTTATATGTGTCTCTAGGCACTTCATTCCTCACGCTTCCTATCTAGTTGCCTCCATGTGGCTGGGCCAATACACCCACGTCCCAGGAATTGACATTTTCCCTCCCAGCCAGCCTTTGCCTGCGAGTAGCTGTAATGAATTCAGGTGTCTCCTTCAGAAGGATAAAAAGACAACCACCTGAGTTTGAAGACACGAAAAGGACAAAGCTTATTTTACGGGCTAGCTGCCCAGGATGTTTTATTCATACCATCCGTTCATATATTTATCCCACAAGGCAGGTGCCTTTCCTTGATTTGAGACTGAGTTCATGCCCAGGACATCCAACGAGATGCCAGACTTTTGGGGTCAATGAGAACCATCCTCTGCATGGAGGAATGACACAATCGATCAAGCACTCTAAGCATTGCCAATACAACTGGTCATTGGGTAAAGTGTTATTACAAAGACGGTTTCCCTTGCAAGTTGAGCCCCACAGAACACTGGGCTCCAGAACAAATGAGCCCCATCTGAGGGCATCTGCGTTCATGGGGGCTGGTGCAGCTGTACTTAGTGGCACAGTCTTTTTTTTTCTTTGCTCTAGTTGTTTCTGTTTTACATGGATTATTTGCTACATCACTCTATGAGGAGTTTTTTCAATTGTCAGTTACCTGGGGGTGGGGGCTTTTGAAATATCATGTTTATGTTAAAAATAAAAGAACGCCTGGCAGAGCCTTTACAATAAAATTAAGGACTGGATCCATTTTGGAGAACACTATGTTGTCACCTCACCCCCTCTGTACTCAGTGGGCCTGACCCTCATTTTCACTAAGGCTCATTCACTCTCACACTGGCTGTGTAAAGAAATTAAAGCTACAGCCCTGTCGAAGGGGAGGTCTACGCTACACAGCTTGTGGGCACAGCCTTGTCACTAAAGGTCAGTGCATGTGGATGCTGTTTGTCGGCACTTTTCCACGCCCCACGAACAGCTTTCCCTTCATCTGCAGGAGAGTGTCGTGGCCGCATAAGCAGCATTCACACCTGCACTTGCTGCAACAGAACTTTTGTCATGGGAGGGGTGGGAGTTTAAGCACCCGCAAATGACAAAGTTTTGTCCATCAGTTGCAAGTGTAGACAGAGCCTACGAATCAGGTCTAGCTCAGATTTACCCTTTGTACCTCTGAAAAAACTTGATTAGTAACTGGTAATTTGCTCTGGTATTTGTCAGTGCCTCTTTCATTAGCTTTATTAAGATGGGCCAATTGTTACTTCACTTGCTAACACGATAGATTGGGGATTTGATTGCTGCCTAACTAGAGTTAATTTGCCTTTAGACTTTGCCTCTTTAAAACCACGTCCATTAGGACTCTAATGGTCCGGCTTTCAGGCAGTGGTGTAAGGAATACTCAGCCATCGTTGTTTAGCAAAACTTCCCCTGGGAGGATTCAGTGCCTTTGAATGCTGCCGCTAGATATGTGCATATGAAACTTTAAAGCATCTGATGTAAAATGCCAGGCTTGATAGTCTTTTATTGACAATTGGGAAAAATCTTTAAACTGGGAAGGTGCAGTAACTGATGTGCAAATTTTAACCGAATGGTTTTTTTTTCTTTCCCCCATCATGACAAGAATCAGTGATTGTGTCTCTGATTTTTTTCTTTGCGGGTGGAAAAAGGGTTATTTAACAAAAGCAGGGATGTAAAATCCCATTTAATCATTTAATCGGTAAAACATTCTATTTAACTGATTAACCACGTAAACAGGGATGGACAGGCGGCCACTTCCAACCTGGAGTGCCCCCCCGCCACTGATGGTATGGTGCAGTGGGCCCAGACGGGCTGGATTCCCCCACCCGCATGGGTGTGGGCTGCTCCAGCTGGGCTGGAGCACAGCCCCCCTTTGACCAGGCTGGGCAACACCACACTGTGCGGGTGGGCAGGGAGCACAGCCAAGCATAATCAGCTCCCCCACCCACATCAGCATGAGCAGGGGGCTGCTTGGTAATTGGCAAGCCTCACCCAGTGAGGGTGAGGCTTACCAGTTAACCAGTTAACCGGTTAACCTCTGCCATCCCTAACAAAAAGGAGATGGTTTTTAAAACAGCTCTATTATTAAAAGGGTCTCCATCCCCTAGAGGGCAGGCGCTGTCCTTTGACAAAACACGCCAGCTGAGCAACGGGTGTCCCAAGAGCTTTTTCTTGTACTGCAAGCACCTTAACGCTCACATGGTCCCATGTATGCCAGTGAGATTGCTTTTCGCTCAAGGTGCTACTCAGCAAGCATGTGCCAGGGTGAGAGTCTCTAGCTCGAAATGATGAGGGGGCCAATTCTGCCTCTCTACTTGCCTTGCTCGGTAAACGGTCCTGCTGAAGCCAGTGGAGTTGTTTAATGGATAAGGCACTGCTCCGCAGGAATTAGGGTAGCAGAATCAGGCCCTACCGCCTTTACACTTCACTGATGACAATAGGAGCCGCAATAAAGCAGTAGTACAGGTTGAACCTCTCTAGTCCAGCAACATCCATGGTCTGGCAACATCCGTGGTCTGGCATGATTTTAGTGAGCTGGATGTCCGCTTACCATGGGTATGGCCGAGTTTCCCGCAGTCCCATACAATTTGTTTACAGCCACCTGTCCTGGCTCTTAGTGTTCTGTGCTGTTATTTAGCTCTAAATTACCCCTCAATGTCTTCTAAGAGCCTAGTAAGCAGTGGGAGTGTTGGTGATGCTTCTAGACACTATTGACCTCCCGAGGTTCGGCAAATTCTCTGGTTCAGCTCTGGCCAGGTCCTGAGGGTGTTGGACTAGAGAGGTTCAACCTCTGTTGAAGCATTTCTGGTCTGACCGAGAAAACCTGCATGACAGTGGGGGTGTGTCTAGACTACATGACTCTGTTGACGGAGCCATGTAGATGAGTTTACTAGACATAGCAAAATGAAGCAGCGATTTAAATAATCACCGCTTCATTTACATCAAAATGGCCGCCGCGCTGTGCCAATCAGCTGATTGTCGGCACAACGCGGTAGTCTAGATGGGGATCAGTCGACCCCAGTACCCTTTGTTGTCAGTTCCTGTAAGCCTCGTTGCTATGTCTAGTAAACTCATCTACATGGCTCCGTCGACAGAGCCATGTAGTCTAGACACACCCTGGGATTCGGGATTTAGAGTTAACATGCACACGTGGCCCCTCTTTCCTGGACAGAATGGGATCTCCGCTCCGATCAGCAGGAGGGCTGTGCACACAATACAAGAGCTGTTGTCTGGAGCACGCTTTTCTTTGCTCTTGAAAAGCAATTTAAAGCAATGCTCTTAATATGAAATCTCCCGCGCCATGCAGGCGCCACAGTGGGCCAAACCCATCTGGCAGTCTCCCCATGGATTTGTGCTGCTCCTGCAAGGCTCAGCACCACCAGAGCTGTCATCTGTCTCAATGGCCCAATTTATACCACTCTGGCCGTGCAAAGGGGCCCTTGAAAAGTGTGCAAATGTAATTTGTGCACACTCCAGCTATGACTACACTGCGGGGGGGGGGGGGGTAGTTTGGCAGAAGATATGCAAATGGAGGGTTCATTTGCATATCCTCTTCCAATCCTTTTTGCAGAAGAGGTTTTGCCATTAAAAAGCCCCGTGTAGACAGGGCCATTTGTCAGAAAAAAAACCCTTTTTGCACAGGATCCCTCATTCCTCAAAAATCGAGGTTTACAGGATCTTGTGCAAAAGGATTTTTTTTCCAACAAATGGCTCCATTTGCATATCTTCTGCCCAAAAAAACCTGCAGTGTAGATGTAGCCTCTGAGGCCTGTGGACACTGCCAGAGTAGCCTCAATGCCTGAGAGAACCCAGCTTTGTAGGGGTGCAGGAGAAATCCAAAAGCATCTCTCAGAGGCCTAGTGGTCTGCGCAGGACAGTTCACAGGGGTAGCGGTTGTCCCAGAATGCAAGGGGAGCCAGCCACATCTGTGCAGAGCCTCCTAGGCCTCTGCAGGACACCCTGAAGCTTTCCCGTCTGCCAAGCGCAGGACGGGATCTGCTGTTTGTGTCTGACTTATTTCCGGCTTCCTCCCACAAGGTGCTGAGTGCTCTCTCCCTAATCCTGAAGGACATGGGTAGCCAGTGAAAGCCCAGCTGGGGAAGCCAAGTCCAAGCTCCACCCCTTCCACCGGAAGCCCTATCCCTTCTGCAGCCTCCCCACCCCATGCCCCATGGAGCCAAGCTTGGCCCAAGTTATGGGCCCCAGCCCTCTTCAGGTCCCTCATCCCAGTGGGTGGCATGGCCCCACCCTTCCCACGTGGCCAGAGCACCTGGAGCAGCCACACTGTGGCCCCATCCCTCCCAGGTGGCCGGAGAGTGTAGGCAGTTTGGGGAAGGCAACGCCTTCCCTTGCCTATGTTACCCCGCCGCCCATGACCACTGCAATCCGTGCTTAAGTTTAAGCCTGTTTGGGCCCTGTGAACTCAACGGGATTATGTTGGGGCTGAAAATTAAGTGCTCAGAGCACTCAGTGCCTGGCAGAATTGAACCCTTCTCCTCACAAAACCAAAGTCGTGAAACACCGCCTTGTCAGAGAAGAGCTTTCCTCATTTTCTCCCCCCTCCCCCCCCAACCGAGGGTGGCTTAACATGCGAAGAGCTGACTGGGCGACTGAAATCCCCGTGCTGGATTTTTCTATCATTGTTAGAGTGACCTCCAGAGGACTGAGATGATAACTGTCGCTCCTGATGGAGAGCGTGTGCTCATGTGACAACAGCTGCAGCACCTGGATTCATCCATCCCGAGAGGCAGCAGATAGCAATTCCAGCCCCGGTTTTTATCAGACATGCGTTATAGCATCATCCAGGTGACACTTTGCCTACAGGAAAAGCTATTTCTTTATTTATTGTTGTCCTAATTAAGCAGGTTGTTGATTTATGCAAATAACTCTTTACCCTCTCACCTCCCCACTACATAACAGCCCCAAGATGCATATCTGTCTGAGGGGACAGCAGGTGACAGATTGGCATAACAAATGCACTTCTCTCAGTCTTCCTAATATTAAGAGAAATGGGGCAGTGAGCCGGGTGCTGACGGACGGAGGCCAGAGCAGCATGCCAGCAAAGAGGCAAGGGATGGGCAACCGTGAATAGTAGGTAGGTCACATAAGTGACTCTCCTTCACCACAGTGGGCTGCAGCAGGGTTCCACCTGCGGCCCCCCCGTCTACCCCTCTTCTCCCCCCTTGCCTCTCCTACACTGGGGCACCAGAGCCCCACACGTACTTGCTCCTCTTCCACCCTCCCAGCACTTTCAGAGCCCACAAATGGCCTGATTCATGCTCCGTCCCCGCTCCTCTCCCTCCCTCCCAGAGCTTGAATAGCTGTGAACACCTGACTGGCAGCGTCCCAGTTCTGGGAGGGAGGGGAGGAGCGGGGACCGAGCACGAGTCAGGTGATTTGTGTCTCCTCAAAAGGTATGGAGAGGGATGGGGGAGGTGTGGGAAGTGCAGGGCTCCGGTGCTCCAGTGTGTGAGAGGCATGTGGGGGAGGAGGACAGACAGGGGAGTCATGGGCCGCAGGTGGAGCCCCCGTGGGCTGCAGGTTGCTTGCCGCTGCCTCAGTGGGAGTGAGCCAATAGGAGGGATGTGCAGAGGTGGGTATATGCAGTCTTCATAGCAAGGAAAATGCTTTTGTAGTCTGAGCATTGGGATGAGACTCTGGAGAGCAGTGCTCTGCTGCACATGGCCTGTGTGACCCTGGGCAAGTTACACTACCTCTCTGTGAGGCAGCTTCCCATCCGTAAAAGGGGACGGACAATAATCCTCTGTGCTGTCTGTTTAGACAGTGAACTCTTGAGGGCCGTGGTGCTCTCTAACCAGGTCTAGCGACTGCTCCTAGCGCTGCGTGGCCCTGATCTTGTCGGGGCTTCCAGATGCGGTTGTAATGCAAATAGAAAACAATAACAGCAATACATAATGAATTCAGGTTGTCCTGTCTGGCTGCGCTAGCCATCATGCTGTCCTACAATGCACACGGGGAGTCACTCCATTAGGAGGTTCCATTGATTTTGGTTAGCTTTAGTTCTGATGCACAGTGGTCAATTTCTGCTCTCCGTTACACCAGTGGAAATCTGGAGTGACTCCACTGATTGAAACTCCACGACCGTAGATTTGCAATAGTGAAATAGAGCACAGTTTGGCCCTCAGAGCTCAAGATGCTCAATCTCCCTCAAGAAGTTTTTGGGGAAGCTACTCAGCTCCAGTGAGCTATTACACTGCTGTTCAAGACCAAAAAATTGTCGCACTTTCTCCATCTTACTGTTTGTTTCACTCAGCTGGTTCTCCAGTTAAGAATTTTTTTGCAGCACTGGGCAGAGGAATGTTTTTCAGTATAAACACTTTTACAGATAGTTAATCTCAGACTGCCCCTTTCTGAGATGCACATAGCACAACGGCATAGAAGCTTTTACGCTCTTCGTTTTTCTTTGCAAGACTTAGTTGTCCTTCTGTCCTTGAAATGAAAAGTAAGTATCAACAGGGGACAGGAAATCAAGGCTAACAAGAAACTTGTCTATAGTCTTTGTGCAGAATCACATCACATGGAAATGCTAATCGTAAAAGTGACAGGCAACATGAGGACAAGTTTCTGGCTGGAACCAAGTTAGAAGAATTGAAAGCCCTGGAGAAGGTTCAGAAGAACAAAAACGAAAAATACTGTAGGAAATGGTTTCCTTGATGTATCGTATCGGCCCAAGGTAATGTACAAGGGTTGTTTCTTTTTTGTATATGTGGTATGTTGTGGGCAGGCTTGCCTTTCTATAAAGGTCACTGTTGTGATTTCTTTGTGAGTTATCTGAGTTCTCCATGCAATCAGGGGCTGGATCATTTAGCATTTCCACCATAAACCATTTCGCCTTTCTTCAAAGAAACCCTACTTGTGTCATTACATTTCACTTACTTGAGACTGAAATTTTGCCAACCAAATTGTCAGGCTGTAAGTAGGTTACAGTGTTTACAACTGAGTTAGCTGGGCTGCAGTGCAGGCATTTATGTGGTAGCAGAACAAGCAAAAAATTGGTTGGATGCTCAGCTGGTATAAACAGACATAGCTCCCAAGAATCCTATACAGAGCCTTACAGTATTATAGGACAGAGCCTCCCCAGTCGTGTATGTCTCTAGAGATGACCTATAAGCACCACTGTTCTAGAAAATTCTGCTTTTCTGGAAAATTCTGTTTCTTAAATGGCTGTGATTGGCTTGAGTGTATTCATTACCAAAAGTAGCCAAAATTACTAATAACTCTTGATCTGCAGCTTGTCCATAAGCAGCTCTGGCTTAGGTATTTATCTCACAATTCTGCTCGGCAACTAGATTAATGCAATTTTTAAAATAATTTCCTGTGCAAACATTTTTTCATAATTTGCTTTCCACAAGCACCATGCAAGAGTTCCATAACCTCTGTCCTTCTGGCAAACAAGTCTGCCTATAAACTCAGCCCCCAGTATAGCAACAGCAAGTAAACCCAAAGGAGGTTTGAATTCATGCCAGCAGGTCAGCCGATATTTATGATTTGTTGTGTTCATTAGTCACTTGATTCTTGGGGTGCCAAGAAGGATGTTGGGAAGCACAGAACAGGTCCTTGGACTTATCTGTTGTCAGGATTTGCATGTTCATATGCAACTGCTCAAGACAGATCATGGTAGGCCAAATTCTGATGCCCGTACCCAGGCTGAATGATGCCTTACTCCATATGGGGTCTATTGAGCCAAAGCCACAACTGGTGTAAATCATCACACCTCCATGAGGGCATGAGGACAGAGATCAGATCTGGCCTGCCTGTCAGGTTGAGTGCAAACCAAAAGGTGGACAACTGAACAAATGATGGGTAAGACCTCAAGCTAGCTTGGAAGTTATGTCTGGATACATAGCTAAGCTACCAAAAGATTATCACCATCTATTTGGTTGGAGATCTGGACAAGACTCTCACAGCTTGGTCATAGGAAATTTTTGGAATATTGCTTTTTTTGATGCATTCTTGGCTTCTCTTCTTTTGGTATACCTCCTGCTGATACAGGTTGAACCTCTCTTGTCTGGCACCCTTAGGACTTGACTGGTGCTAGACCAGAGAATTTGCTAAACCATGGGACATCAATATTGTCTAGCATCATTACCAGTGCTTCCCCTGCTTACTGGGCTCTTAGAAGACATTGAGGGGTAAATTAGAGCTAAACAATAGCAAAAACCACTGAGAGCCAGGACTGGAGGCTGTAAACAAACTTTATGGGACTGTGGGAAACAGCCCACACCCATGATAAATGGACATTCAGCTAACTCAAATCATGCCAGATCACGGATATTCCTGGAACAGAGAGTGCCGGACTACAGAGGCTCAAACTGTAGTTAACAAACCAAAGGAGTCAGAATAAACTTCTTAACCTCACATAAATATTCAGGTCACTTTGAGCTACCCATCCCTCATCAAAACAGCAGACCCTGAAAACTAGAAACACCATCAACACCAGTGTTCCCTTTAAGCTGAGCACTTGGGTGACCACCCAGGAGAGAGTCAGGTGCTGCCCAGCAGATTAGCAGAGTGTCCATAACCATCAACACCAGTGTTCCCTTTAAGCTGAGCACTTGGGTGACCACCCAGGAGAGAGTCAGGTGCTGCCCAGCAGATTAGCAGAGTGTCCACAACCACCCACAGCTGGCAGCTTGTCTTTCTACTGGTGGTGCACATCTTCACCTGCCTTGGTGCATATAACAAAATTTATTCCACATATGGATGGGGGAAATAAAGAGAGGGAACATTGGTCAAGACTGCAAAAAAATGGGAAAGAAAGAAAGAAAGAAAGAAAGAAAGATTATACAGCCTATTGACTGATATTATATATTTCAATATTATGAATACTGTGCATACGTAAAAAGGTAGATGATGTATTGCCAATGTTGCATGCTACATGTGTGATAGTGCCTCTAACAAATAGTTCTACAGAAAACAAATAAAAGGATTTCCACATTTTTAGCAGTCTTCTGCTTTGTGCATACACATTTTTTTTAAAAAAAAGCTTACTTTTTTCATATATCTACTATATATTTTAGAGCATTTGTTTGATCAAGAATGCCTCCTAAACAGTAAGAGCTAACACCTCCAAACTGAGTATAGTGCTTCCTCTTATCATAATTTAAAGACAAGGATTTGGTTGTTCCAGGAAAAGGGGATGTTCGAGGAATGGGACTGTTTCCCATAAACCCAACCAGAAAAGATACAGAATCACCAAAGCAATGACTGTCCTCAAAATCAACCTAACAGAGCAAATGTTAAAAGAGACTGAACCAAGATGAGCCAGAAAAATTGGATGAAACTTGAATAGGATTGCTTCTCAATAAACCTTACAGAAAAAAGATAAAACAGAAAAATTTGGAGGATTGCTCTGTTTTGGCGCAACTAAATCAATGCTTAAAATTTAAAAACTAGAAGACAATGTTATTGGAAATCTAATTTACTATAGATCTTTCTTGTTAAAACATAATTAATTATAAGAGTTTATAGGGATGATGAAAAAATACATTGATGGAATTCCCATTTTTAAAAAAATTACCAAAATTAACTTCATAAAAATCACACTGTATTTTTTAAAAATACAATCATTTCAATAAAGCATGTACATTTTCCTATGATTTAAAAAAAAAAGAGTTAAGGACCAGGTAAATCTGTTAGTATACAATGTATAAATGAACAGACAAACTATTTTGGACAATATCTATCCATAAAAACTTCTCTGTTTCTGAGTTACAAGGTGGAAGAAGCTTTAAAGTGAAGTATGAATTTGATATGAGATGTTTGGTAGTACTATGTAGAAAGTAAATGTATATTTTTAAAAGTGAGTTTAACATCATATTTGTGCACAGGTTAATATAATCCAATTAACAACATAGTGCATAATTAACTAGAAGGAGAAAAGAGAAATGAAGAAGATAGTGAAAGAAAGTACATGCAAATGAGTATTTGTGATCACAGGTCATATATGTGTGTGCACGCACATGGGCACACAAATACTTTTTTTGCACTTTTTTTCCTCAAATCTACACATAGCCAGGCCAAAGTCCCTTTGGATATGCAGGTTTACAATAGTTTTAACTTGTTTTCTCCCCATTTCCTAAAAATATTTTGGGGATGCCTCACTCCATAGCAAATATAGCTATGGAAGCAATGTTCTTGCTAACATACACAAGGTAATACACAAAAGGGATTTCCATTCCAGTTTTTCTCACATCCATTGCAGACATGCAATTCCATTCAGATTAACTGAATGACATTACCAGAAAATTACAACTACCATAACCACAGGGCTGTGCCGGGTTGTATTTAGTTGCATTTACTAGCCTAGTTTTTATCTCCTAATAGAATTTTCCCACTAGGCTGGTGTTTCTAAAGGACATTATGCAACAACTCATTGAATTCTTCCCAACTGTACTGCTTGATTCCACTTTAAACTGCAGATATAACCTATTTTTATGCAAATATATACTTTCTCTACAACTTCAAAGCTCCTGTGCACGCTAATTAAATCTGTCACTGTACTAAGGAACCTTCAATTGTATTTGTTCAATCCTCCAGCAGTGAGTTTTGCTCTCCCTTCGGACCAAGCGTGTGATGAATGAACTAGCACTCCATGGCTTGCTTGTGGGAACATAGGGGGAAATGGTCCAACACACCTCCCCAGGACAAAATGCTCCAAAACTCCTCTCCAAGGTCTATCTCCTTTGGGCCAGGTTATCTCGATGCACTGAAATAAACATCCTGTAAGTGTTACATATGGGAAAGGCCCTACCAAATTCATGGCGCATTTTGGTCACTGTCATGGTCGTGGGATTTTTAAATTGGGAAATGTCATTATTTCAGCTCTTTAAATCTCAAGTGTCATGGTGTTGTAATTGTAGGGGTCTTGACCCAAAAAGAAGTTGTGTGGGGGTTGCGAGGTTATTGTAGGGAGGCTGTGGTATGTATACCCTTCTATTTGCACTGCTGCTGGGAGCAGTGCTGCCTTCAGAGCTGGGCAGTTGGGGTATGTCTAGACTGCATCCCTCTGTCGGCAGAGGGATGCAGATTAGGCAGGTTGACATTGCAAATGAGGCAGGGATTTAAATATCCGTGCCTAATTTGCATAAAAATAACCACGCGTTTTGCCAACTCAGCACTTCGTCAGCAAAAAGCGGCAGTCTAGAGGGGGATCTGTCCAGAAAGAAAGCCTTTTTTGACAGATCCTGTAAACCTCCGTGCAGGAGGCATAAGGGATCTGTTGAAAAAGGCTTTCTTTCTCAACAGATCCCCCTCTAGACTGCTGCTTTTTGCCGACAAAGTGCTGAGTCGGCAAAACGTGGCGGCCATTTTTATGCAAATTAGGTGCGGGATATTTAAATCCCTGCCTCATTTGCAATGTCGACCTGCCTAATCTGCATCCCTCTGCTGACAGAGTGACGCAGTCTAGACATACCCTTGGAGAGCAGCAGCTGCTGGCCAAGAATTGAGCTCTGAAAGTAGAGCTACCACTACGAGCAGCGCAGAAGTAAGGATGGCCGGTATGGTGTTCCCACCCTTCCTTTTATGCTGCTGCATGCAGAGCTGGGCTTGTAGTCAGCAGCCGCCTCTCTGGCCAGCTCTGAAAGCAGCAGTACAGCAATAAGGGTGATATGGGTATGGTATTACCACTCTTATTTCTCATTGCTGCTGGCGGGGTGCTGCCTTCAGAGCGGGGCATCCAGCCCACATTACAGCCACCACTCCTCAGTTGCCCAGCTCTGAAGGCAGCTCAGAAATATAGGTCCTGGTATTGCCACTCTCCTAAAATCCCTCCTAAAGTAACCTTGTGACCCCCCTGCAATTCCCTTTTGGAGGAGGACCCCCAGTTTGGGAAACGCTGGCCTCCCTCGTGAAATCTGTACAATATACTGTAGGGTAAAAGCACATAAAAGGCCAGATTCCACAGGAGGGCACCAGATTTCATGGTCCATGACACGTTTTGCATGGCTGTGAATTTGGTAGGCCCAAAATAAGAGAGTTACACTTTCATTCAAAGAATGGGCACTAAGTTGGAGAGTTTCACAGATCCATCATTTTTGAAGGCCAAAAGGACTATTATGAGTTGAGCATTCATTCTTACCTCCTGCATAACACAGGACACATAACTCATAGAATCCTAGAACACTAGAATGGGAAGGGACCTTGAGAGATCATCAAGTCCCGTCTCCTGCCCTCACAGCAGGACCAAACACCATCTAGATCATCTCTGACAGGTGTCTATCTAGCCTGCTCTTAAATATCACCAATGATGGAGATTCCGCAGCCTGCCTAGGCAATTTATTCCAGTGTTTAACCACCTGGACAGTTAGGAAGTTTTTCCTAATGTCCAACCTAAATCTCTCTTGCTGCAATTTAAGCCCATTGCTTCTTGTCCTATCCTCAGAGGTCAAGGAGAACAATTCTTCTCGCTCCTCCTTTCTCCTTTGGCTGAAAGAGAAAAAAATGTTTGTCCCATACATCCAGCTTTCCATAAGTTCCCCAGGCCATCTCCTGTGGGGCTCTGTATCACTAGGAGGTCTTGAGATGTGGCAAGAAGCCCTCCGCAGACAGATGGTATTCCCTCTTCCCCGTGTGCAAACTCTGTCATTTGCTTGCTCACTTTAAACCCTTTATTCATGTTTGGGGGCTAACAGAGGTGCGTGACTGGGGAAGGCATTGAACAGCTCTTAGCAGAGAACAGAGAAAGTTGATGTGAATTGTCCCTTTGGGCTCTATTGCAGTAATGCACACTGTGTTTGTCTTGGCCATGGACTATTTGTGTTTATCCGGGTTTCCGGAAGACCAGTATGCATTATTCATGAGATGATATCGAGTTAGCACCAGATAAAAGAACACAAAAACCCAACAACCCTTCACTTTGTATCAGTGAGCTGGAAAAAAGAGTTTCTGCTCCCAGTGCTTCCAACACCTCAAGCTCTTAGATGTGTCTTTCTTGGACAGGCCCTTCGCCCACATTGGACACTAAATAAACAAAGAGAATAGTGATGGGTAGGATCCATCCTCTTGGATCTGCACCTGCATTTGTCCCCTGTCTCCACATGCCTCTTCCCCGGCTTCTGCCTGGAAGGGAGCAGCAGCTGTAACTCTGGAGTTGCTTTGCTCTGCCCCTGAATTGTCTATGAAAGGTGGTCGGATGGCCCGGCTCTGTCACCACACTGTTTGAGCATTTCACAATCTTTAATGTATTGAACCCTAACACCACACTGTGAGGTAGGGAAGGGCTGTTACCCCTCTTTGTAAAATGGGAAACAGAGGCACAGAAAGGCTAAGTGACTTGCCCAAGGTCACACAGGAAGTCTGTGGCAGAGCGAGGAATTGAACTCAGGTCTTTTAAATCCTAGACTACTGCCCTACCCTGCATCAGTACGCCACAGATCCATACTTGAGGACGGGGATGCTTTAGGGTTGAGTACATATTGTTTCCCCCCTTAACTCTTGCAGAGAATTTATGGGGAGGGTAATACAGGTGGCCACAGGCTCTAACACCCATTCCATGGTTCCCTCTTTTCAGAAGCTATGGTGCCAGCATGCTGGAGGGCCCCAGAACCAGCTGGGGACACTGGTCATGCATGCAGATTTCTTTGTGCAACTAGTAGAACACCTGAGATCCATGAAGTTCATGAGGAATCTAAGGCAGTAGACTCCCTGATTCTTGCACCTCCTGAAAATCCAGTGCCCCCCCTCTCCCAAAGAATTTAGAGGAATCTCCGTGAGGGGAACCTGAAAGAGTTTGCTTTTCCATTAGTATCCTCCTGGGATCTAGCCTTGTCTACAGGCTGTGGTGATCCACCTCCCAGTTCCTGAAACCAGGATCACTCCAGCTTCCCAGCAGGAAGAGGCAGAACCTTCCACAGACCTGACACCTCAGAAGTGATATTCTCAGGGCTAGAGTTGGCAGCCTAATGGCACTAGACCATATTTCTGGGAGCAATATTCACCCAGGTCGCCTTAATACTCCTCACCTCTGCAGGCAACCTGTGCTTTGTAGTCCAGCCATATTTGCAGCCAAATAAACCTTGCCACTTATATTATAGACAGCCCCTTAATATTTAACAAGACAGCCCACCACACAAGTTAGATAGTGTAGCAATTACATTTTGAAATGGTGACATTCATAACAGCATGGAACCGCTACCTAACTTGCTGTAGGCTATGGGGATAAATGTCAGCGAAATATCTAATATTTCACAATTTAATGTGAACGTAAAACTTGTAATTATCCATTATTTTCAAACTATGATGGCGGTTTTAATTTCGGCATTCCGATTCCCTACCTCCCCCCGACAGCCTGGGAGGCATCGGCATTGTTAGCAATTCATTTATAAATTGATTAATTTAGTTTCATCGGAGGTTTAAATCCATGCGCGTCAGACCCAAGATATGGCAGAAAGCACTTTGATGAACATCGGAACAGCTTGTCATTCCTTCCAGCAGCTATGGTAACAAACCTGTAATAAGGAGCAGGACTCCTTCACGCGGGCAGCCAAAGGGGGAAGCGGCAGCCTGTAATCAGACAGAAGATTGGAACAGAGTCAGAAAGAAGAGGTGTGGGCCAAATCCTGACCTGGGGAAAGTGAGGAGAAGCTTGATTCTGAGTGCAAAGTTAATTTAAAAAAAAAACACACTTTCTGAAATGACTCAGAAATGGGCCCATTTGCCCCAAAGCATTGATGAAACTGCACTGTTCCCAGCCAGCCTTTGGAAGGGAGACAGCGTGGTAAATCCTCCAGAGAGTTAATCCCCGTTTTGCCCTAGGGAGGAAGCATCTAGAGACCAGGAAAACCAGGAGCCGTGTGGCAGAAGCGAGTTTCTACAGGACATTCAGAAACGTGAGGAGGATGCATGCCTGCGACTATATAGAGCTGGTCACATTTGGTTACTTCATTGGCACAGGGCAGTGAGCTGCTTTCTGCTGTATTTGCAATAAGCAGACGGGTCAGACTTTGATTTAACGTGATGTGTCTGTTCAAATAGCCTGCTGTATGAACACCAACGCTGTGCACCAGTAGCAATCACAGGGCTGACACACCGCCATGGTGCCTCCTGCCGGTAGCCCTGGGAATTAGCTCACATACTCGCAGGGCACCTTCCTTTCCCCGTGTCACCCCGTATCCTCACTCCATGCACTCCCTCCTGGACCCACGTCGCTCCCAAATGGCCGCATCCTCTTCAGGACACTGCCCTCCGGCAGTGCCCACTCCAGTGACTCTCGGCCCCCTTCCAGGGGGTGTTTATCAGTCTCTGCCCTCCAGGGTCCTCCCCTCCCAGGGAACACCCAGTTCCCCCTGGACCCTCCTGGCCTCAGAGACCTACTTCCCAGGGCTGCCCTTACCATGAGGCGAACTGAGGCAGCTGCCTCAGGTGCCAGACAGTGGGAGGGCACCACTAGGAGTGTAGAAAATTGTGTCTGCTGCTGGTGCATATGTATTCTCTCTGCTTAGATGCTCAGAGATGGTGGTAGAGTAGAACAGGAAGGAGGCAGAATTGAGACCTTTCAAAGTTTGGGCCCAAGCGAGGGGGTATGGGGGGCATCATTTGAGCTCCCCGCCTCAGGTGCCAAAATGTTGTGGGCCGGCCCTGCTGCTGCCAGTCTTCATCTAGCCCGGGCAAACTACAGTCTGCAGTGGCCACTCAGCATCGGCAAGGGGGTATGGACCTGCTGCCTTTTCCTATCCTGGCTGCCCCCCTGCACCCTTCATACTCCCAGGCCTTGCCTCAGGCCCTGCAGCCTGGGAATGAGGTCAGGCTGGAGCTTCCCCAGTCCTGCCTTCCTTCCCCAGCCCTACTCTACCTCCAGGAAGCCTCTTGCTTCCAGGCAGCCAGGTCCCTCCTGCTCTCCCGCCAGAGCAAGAGTAAGTCCTTCCCTCTCCCTCCAGGAGCCCCTCTTTATATAGCCCCCAGCTGGGCTCTAATCAGCAATAACTGCCCCAGCTGGGGCTTCCTTCTCAGCCCTCATTGAGGGCTGAGCTTTGCCCTTAAAGGGCCAGTGCAGGGCAAACGCCCTGTCACACAGAGACTTCTGTCTGAAACCCAGTGGCTACGTCTACATTGGCATGATCTTGCGCAAACACTCTTTAATACAAGAGTTCTTGCGTTAAAGTATTTGCGCAAGAGAGCATCTACACTGGCATGCCTTTGCGCAAGAGATGTGCTTTTGCACAAGAGCATCCGTGCCAGTGTAGACGCTCTCTTGCGCAAGAAAGCTCCAATGGCCATTTTAACCATCGGGCTTTCTTGCGCAAGAAATTCATGTTGCCTCTCTACACTGGCCTCTTGCGCAAGAACAGTTGCACAAGAGGGCTTATTCCTGAGCGGGAGCATCATAGTTCTTGTGCAAGAAGCCCTGATTTCACACATTAGAACGTCAGTGTTCTTGCGCGAGAACTCCCCGCCAGTGTAGACAGGCAGCATGTTTTTGCGCCGTAAAAGCGGCTGCTTTGGCGCAAGATCGCGCCAATGTAGACACAGCCAGTGCTTGAAAAGGAACTGCTCACTACTCCAGAAAGTCCGCTCTTTTGGACCGTGTCATTGCCAGACATGGGCCAGACTGGTTCATAGGACTGAATCACCCTCGCTTCCCACACTCTAGTGCAGGGCTACTCAACTTTGGAAGCCCAGGGGGCCACAATGATACTCACAGCGCATGCCGAGGGCCGCAACTTAAGTGTGATTGCATATACATGCTAATATATATGCAAATATATGCAAACAGCCTCTTTCACACTAACAGGCATGAATACGATTAAGGCAAGACTACACAACACACAGACCCCATTTAAATCAGTTCTGCTGATAGTAATAAAATGCAATATTTACCTGATTTCCACCCATATAACAGCCCTTTTAATGAGCAATGACAGTCCAGGAATTTAACTACTAAAACGCATCTCAACAGAAGACCATTATATTGACTACTTTTTTGTTTTGGCTTCACAACAGTCCAGGACGTTAACTACTAAAACATATATCAACCCAAACCGCACCGTATACCCAAACTGCACCGCAGGCCATGTGTTAAGTAGCCCTGCTCTAGTGGAATCACAGAGTCAAAATGTAGGAAGAGACCTCAGAAGGTCATGGAGTCCAACTGCCTACCAAAAGCAGGATCAACCCCAACTAAACCATCCCAGCCAGAGCTTTGTCAAGCCGGGACTCATAAACCTCAAGGTATGGAGATTCACCCCCTCTCTAGGGAACCCATCCCAGTGCTTCACCACCCTCCTAGGGAAATAGTTTTTCCTAATATCCAGCCTAGACCTCTCCCACTGTAACTTGAGACCATTGCTCCTTGTTCTGTAGGAACACTACAGAGAACAGCCTCTCTCCATCCTCTTTGGAACCCCCCTTCAGGAAGTTGAAGGCTGCTATCAAATCCCCCCTCACTCTTCTCATCTGTAGACTGAATAAGCCCAAATCCCTCAGCCTCTCCTCATAAGTCATGTGCTTCAGCCCCCTAATCATTTCTGTTGTCCTCCACTAAACTTGCTCCAGTGCATCCACATCCTTTCCGTAATGGGGGAGTCCAAAATTAGACACAATACTCCAGATGTGGCCTCACCTGTGCCAAATAAAAGGGAATAAACTCGTCCCTAGCTCTGCTGGCAATGCTCCTCCCAGTGCACCCCAATATGCTGTTAGCCTTCTTGGCTACACAGGCACACTGGTGACTCATATCGAGCTTCTCATCCACTGGAATCCCCAGGTCCTTTTCTACTGAACGGCTGCTTAGCCAGTCGGTCCCCAGCCTGTAACAATGCTTGGGATTCTTCTGTCCCAAGTGCAGGTCTGTGCACTTGTCCTTATTGAACCTCATCAGATTTCTTTTGGCCCAATCCTCCAATCTGTCTAGGTCACTCTGAACCCTATCCCTATCCCCAAGCTCAAGTGTCATCCACGAACTTGCTAAGGGTGCAATCTATCCCCTCATTCAGGCCATTAATAAAAATGTTGAACAAAACCAGCCCCAGAACGAATCCTTGGTACACTGCGCTTGATACCGACTGCCAACCAGACATCGAGCTTTTGAACACTACTCGTTGAGCTCAATGATCTAGCCAACTTTCTAGACACCTTACAGTCCATTTATCCAATCCATACTACTTTAACATGCTGGCAAGAATACTCTGGGAGACTGTATTAAAGCTTTGCTAAAGTCCAGGTATATCACGTTCACTGCCTTCCGTATATCCACAGAGCCAGTTACCTCATCTTAGAAGGCAGTCAGGTAAGAGCAAACTGGTATGGGGCAGCCTCCCCAGAAGCACTAGACCTTTGGACAAAATCAGGTTAAGTTCAATACTGTGTTGTCTGCAAGCATTTTGCATAGATTTAATGGTAAATGTGAAGATAGAAGAGCACTTAAGGGAAACAGATGCAATGTAAAAGGGACCATAAGTGTTGAGAGAGTGACTGAGTTAAACATTTTGGTCCCAAATGAATCATACAACAATCTTTCTGTCTCTCTCTCTTACTCTCTCTCATCTGAGAAAAGGTGAAGGACATTTTGTGTCATGTTTTTAAAATGTGAATTGGTTTGGTTGTTTAAATAATATGCTCAATAAAAACTGAAACAAACCGCAGATGTTGCCCAGAAGTAGCACTTTATTCTTTGATGTTTTTAGTTGCTTTATCAAAAAATAATTTCAGTTTCCACCAGATTTCTCCTCCAACGCACCTGTCTCACCCTGAAAGATTTGCCCTCAGTGAGGGAATGCATTTGTCCCATTGCATTTCACGATGAGCGCTGACTCATAAGACTCCCAGAGAGCTGCTTTAAAGTTATGTCACTCAGGATACATCTAGACTGCTTTCCTCTTCCGAAAGAGGAAATGCAAATGAAGCACTGATTAGCATATTCTCATGCTTCATTTGCATATCCTCTTCTGACTCTTTTTGTGGAAGAGGTTTTTTTGCCAAAAAATGCAGTCTAGATGCGGCTTTTTTATGAAAAAACCCTTTTTCGAAAGAACCCATATTCCTCAAAAAATGAGGTTTACGGGTTCTTTCGAAAAAGTTTTTCATGAAAAAGCTGTGTCTAGACTGCATTTTTTGGCGAGAAAACCTCTTCCTCAAAAAGGGTCAAAAGAGGATGTGCAAATGAAGCATGAGAATATGCTAATCAGCACTTCATTTGCATTTCTTCTTTTGTACGAGGAAAGCAGTATAGATGTACCCTCAGATTTGAGTTGTTAGAGGGCTCGCTCGACATGCTGGAGGCGATGTAATGGGATTGACATCTTCATTTCAGCCTACCTGGACAGTCTTCGTTTCCTCCTTGAAATGAGGCAGATGTTCAAATCGTGCTATGTGACGGTCAGTACATTCAAACTGCACTAGCCAAAAGCGTGAACTTCCATTCCTACTCAGAAGGCCGTTGGGGGTAGAACACCCGCTACTGCCTTAGAGCTTAGTAAAACCTAATGGATAAAGAAACGTATTACATTACAACCTCTTGAAAAGTAACAGCCTGGAAAGAAATGTCTCAAGAGTGAAAAATAATACCAGGCAATTAATTCCCTTATGCTCCGTTATGGAGTTACTTACCCAATGCCACGATACCTCTCTGAACATGTTCACCCCCTGAGGATAAACCGGTCCACAAATTGCAATTGACAAAGTCCCAGTGCCTGATGTGTTTGACCTTATCCTGTGCTGGGGAAAGGGGAAAGGTTATGTTTGTATGTCATTATAGGCACCATCCATTCTGGAGTTGAAAAAAAAATCAAAAAACCTTCCCTTATCAAATATCATAGATTATAAAAGCTGCAAAATGTTAGACATACAGTCTCAGAATGCAATTTTCCTCCCTTTTCTCTCAAAATTATGAGCTGACTTAATTATAGACTCACTCATTGCTAGTACCCTGTTTCCATTGCTAATTGAGCAATAGAGATTTGTTTGGCAGGGGGTCAAGAGTGCAACATCCTAGCTGATTAACATCCAGCTTTAAATAGCCCAAAACTGTTTTCTGAAGCCTTCCAAGGAGATTTAATATTTCATTCTGAATACCGACCAAAAGGCCTTTTCATTCAGAAGTGAATAATCTTTTCAAACACATCCTTAAAAATAAAAGAAAGAAAGACTTGACATAAGCCAGCAGCAGGTTTAAAAGTTTAAAGATAATTTATCCATCTGATTTGCTTGTTTTTCAAACCCAATATTAAATAAGTCTGCCTGATTTTTCGCATCTCCAACACTCTGCATTTTGCATAGTCAATGAGATTACATTATGGTCAGAATACATTAGTGGGTTGCTTCTTCCCTTGAGATAATGCTCTCTTCTCTGTGCAGTATTCGGGGTCAAAAATATATTAAAGGGAGAGAATGACAGTGTTATTGAAAGATGTAATTTTCTGGGGTGGTTTTCCCTGACTTCAGGCCTCAAAATAATGTCTACATATACATACATGCATGTGCACACACAAAAACAAAAGCCGGAGCTAAGAGTACTTAAGAACATCATTGTAAAACATGGTTTCACATTCTCATAACTTCCTGAAAAATTCTCCTTTTGAACTGAATTTTTCCAAGCTTGGTCTAAGCACAGAGGTCATCTGTTTGTGAAAATTTAAGCAAAATTCATTCACTACTTTGATGTATGTGGTGGTTATAAATACACAGTCCTGCCTTCTAAGTTTTGCTGTTATGTAACACCTCGACAGGGGGCACCGAACCAGGAACCTTGAAAAGTCAAGGAGAGATTGCAGAAGACTGGAAAAGGTCAAATATAGTGTCCCTCTATAAAAAGGGAAATAAGAACAACCCAGGAAATGTTGAGTCAGTGTGACACTGTTGCAAAAAAAGCAACCATGATTCTGGGATGCATTAACAGGATTATTGTGAGCAAGACACAAGAACCCTAACCCTATGCTCTGCCCTGATTAGGCCTCAGTTGGAGTATTGTGTCCAGTTCTGGGCACCACATTTCAAGAAAGATGTGGAGAAAATGGAGAAGGTCCAGAGAAGTGCAACAAAAATGATGAAAGGTCTAGAAAAAATGACCTATGAGAGAAGATTGAAAGAATTGGGTTTGTTTAGTTTAGAAAAGAGAAGACTGAGAAGGGGACATGACAGCAGTTTTCAACTAAGTAAAAGGATGCTACAAGGAGGAAGGAGAAAAATTGTTCTCCTTGGCCTCTGAGGATAGGACAAGAAACAATGGGGTTGAACTGCAGCAAGGGAGGTTTAGGTTGGACATTAGGAAAAACTTATGGGTGGTTAAACACTGGAACAAATTGCCTAGGGAGGTTGTGGAATCTCCATCACTGGAGATATTTAAGAGCAGGTTGGATAGACATCTATCAGGGATGACCTAGACAGTGCTTGGTCCTGTTGTGAGGGCAGGGGACTGAACTTGATGATCTCTCCTGGTCCCTTCCAGTTCTAGTGTTTTATGATTCTATGACCTCTGGAGCTTAGTGCATGAGAATCTTCAGCTTGAGCTAAAAGCCAGCTGGGTCTCAGCTAAGACTGTAGAGCAAACTCATTCTTTCTCTCTGTAAGTGGTATAAGTGCCACTACATGAGACAGTGAATCTACATATATCATGACCGCCGGCTCCTCCCCAGCACAATAGATGTCTAGATGTCTCAGGATGTCTACAGTCTTTGCATCCACCACACAATCCAACAAGAGGATACCAGGACATCATCTGGAAGGAGGCCCCCAACTATGGGATAGTTTCCCGCCACTCCAGCTTGATGTTCTCCTACCCCGAGATTTTCATCCTCTTCAGTGGCACAGAGGTTGCTTACGCTATAGGTGATGCAGCAAGACTTTGGGATTAGCACATTTTTAACCAGTTAGAAATCAAATTGTGGGGGTTTGGAAGGGTTCTTTTAACTACAATTAGGTTTATTAGTGCTAGATTAAGGTAGCGGTCAGAGCTGTCCTGTCCATAGCACGATTCGGGGTGACTGGCTCAGGCTCCCCGCTCTAGGGGCCCCCGCAGTGGCTGCCTCAACGTCCTATGGATGGGGCCCAAGGAAGCTCAGGGGATTATCTGGGGATCTAATGTGGGGTGGAAGTAGGGGTCACCCTCCTCCCACACTCATCACGGTGGTGGGAGCCAGAGTAACCCAGCAGTGTGCTCTACTCCACTCTGCCCCTCCGCCTCCTCTCAGCCTGCTGTGCTCCACTTCACCGCAGCAGCAGGATGCAGAGCGCCCTGGTTGCCATGGTGATACGGGAGGAGAGGGTGGGAAGGGGCAGAGCGGCCGTCGAGCAGGGGTGGAGCTTGGGGGAAGGGATGGCGCAGGGGCAGGGCTAGAGAAGAGATGGGATGGGGGCGGGGCCTGCAGTGGAGGGTTGCTCTGGACCCCACGCGTGGGGCACTGGCTGGGTTGCTCCAAGCCTTGTGCCAGCCCTAGGGGCAGCCCTGGCAACAGATTGCCAGAAACTAGCCATTCAAACACTTCCTTCTCCTAAAACAAAACAAAAAACCTGCAGGATCTATTAATCTTCCTTATAATAAATATGATGTATACCCACAGCACTTTTAGTTTGCTGTGATTATTCTCCTTCTCCAGCCGTGCCAGGTCCACCTCACGCCCTCCAGAATGCATATGCCATTTGGAAAGTGATCATTAGCCTGGACAGCAGGGGATGTTCCACATTCTGGTAATTTATCAGCTGCCCAGAGGGAAGGGAACTGCTTTCTCTGGATCATCTTAAAACAGGGAGACATTTTCCCCTCATTACGAGAGGTTGGGGAAGATTGCTGTGCCTGGATTATAGCAGATAAATAGATGTTCGTCATCCGCAGCTGTGTGTTTTCTTTAATGTGAAAAATTAAAATGTGACTTTCTGCTCTTAAAAGCACATCGAAATATATCTGGGGCATTTGTGAGGGATATAGGGGGTTCTTTTCCTGACACTGTTGAACATGGAGGAAAGTTTCTTCAAGTCTGTGCTGAATTTCTATTAGTAGCACACTATATATTTTTTTCTCCTGTTAGCAAAATACACGCTATATATTTTTTTCTCCTGTTTCTGAGTCTCTAAGGGCATGTCTACACTAGGAAATTATTTTGAAATAACTGAATTTGAAATAGCTCCCAAAATAATTATTTTGAAGTTAGCATTATTCCTCAAGGAAAGCAGGTGCAGAGATTTTGAAATAACCAGCCTGTTATTTTGAAATATCAGGCTTAGTGTTGTGTACCCTCAGCTTATTATTTCTACCTAGGGAGGGTTATTTTGAAATAAACCCCTAGTGTAGACCTGGGCTAAGAGTGAGCAAGGTGAAGGTCTGTGGTTAGAGCTCTGTGTAAAGGTAAGCACCCAAAAGATGGGATTACTATTTATCGTTAATAATAATTATTTGTATTGCAGCACAATCAAAAGGCACCAGTCAGGGATTAAAGATCCATTTCATACCTATAATAAAAGGAGCATGCATGTTCCAACGTGTTTATTTCTTCTCTAACTTTTCATTTTAGAAAAGAGGAGATTAAGGGAGGATATGATGGAGGTCTATAAAATCATGACTGGTGTGGAAAAAGTGAATAATAAAGTTATTTATTTATTCCCACATATAAGAACTAGGGGTCACCAAATGAAATTAATAGGCAACAGGTTTAAAACAAACAAAAGGAAGTTTTTCTTCACTCAGCGCACAGTCAACCTCTGGAACTCCTTGCCAGAAGATGTGGTGAAGGCTAGGACTTTAACTGGGTTCAAAAAAGAGCTAGATAGATTCATGAAGGTTAGGTCCATCAATGGCTATTAACCAGGATGGGTAGGAATGGTGTCCCTAGCCTCTGTTTCTCTGGAGGTGGGTGACAGGGGCAGGATCACGTGAGGATTACCTGTTGTGTTCCGTCCCTCTGGGGTATCTGGCATTGGCCACTGTTGGCAGACAGGATACTGGGCTGGATGGACCATTGATCTGACCCAGTATGGCCGTTCTTATGTTCTTATGTTCTTATTCTATGTTCTTCTTTTCTGTTCCACCTTCTATTTAGATAGTAATCAGTCCAGAGTGACGATGCAAGAGAGGACAAATTACCAGGTCCGCAATCTATATCCAAAGTTTCTCAGAACCTCTAGAGCATATAAAACTGGGTTTGGGAATTTTGGAAATACAAAGTCACTTGGGGAAATTCATTCCCTGTCCTGTCGTGAAACTCGTGAGGACAGCTTGTCTTATGTTATTTTCTATCATAAATATTTCCAGGGTGCCTAGAAGAATTGTTTGCATCCCATGGGGACAATTGTGATGCTGAAGAGGACTCGGAAATTATCCTAATTTTGTAGGAACTCAAAACATAGGGGTTCAAGTCCAATTTTAATAAATGGATAAAAGTTCAGGTTGATGAATATGGGGCAGGAGGATTTATTTGATCCAGTTCAACCTGCCTATCTGTTTTCATGACATAGAATGGAACCCACTTGCTAACCTTTCTGGTCGTTCACCAAAATGGCTGGTCTCTTGGGGCATGTCTCCACTAGGAAACTATTTCAAAATAACTAAAATTGATTCAATAACTCCTAAAATAACAACATCGAAATAGTGTGTCCTCACTACAGGGGCGCCTCAAAATTAGTCTGAGGCAGGCTCCATTAATGTGGGCTCGCTACCTCAGCATAGAGGCCCAGGAAGCACTGGGGAGTAATTAGTTTGAATGACTCTGGGAAGTCGTTATTTTGAAATAGCAGCACCAGCAAGTCCACACTACCGCTATTTTGAAATAACTATTTTGAAATTAGCATTGTTCCTTGAGGAAAGCAGGAGTACAGATTTCAAAATAAGCGGCGCCATATTTTGAAATAACGGGCTTAGTAGTGTGGACGCTCTGCCTCTTAATTCGACCTCAGGGGGATTATTTTGAAATAAAACTGTAGTGTAGACCAGGGCTTGGTGATCTAAAATGAGCTGTGAACACTACAGTCCTGATCCGGCTCCCATTGACAGTCAACTGGAGTCTTTCCATTGTTTCCAGTGGTAGCTGGACCAAGGCTCTTCCGACACGACCAGAGAAGAAGCTGCTTCTAGTCAAAGAACAATGCAAAAAAACAAATAACTTGAACTTGCGTGAACATCAGCAACAATCAATTTCCTCCCCATGTGGCAGCTGCCTGCATTAGCATGAGTCTGAACTTGTTTTGTATATTGCTTCTAACATGGCCTACATTGTAAAAAACAGTTAAGGCCTGATGGAAAATACACTGCTTTGCAAACAGTTTTGCTTGTACACCATAGATTTTCCTGTCGCTTTTATTCCCTTGGTATTTTATTACAGAGGGATATTTGCATGAAAATAGAATCTTTGTTTCATAAGAATTCATGTGTTCCTGTTACTATGGTCCTGGAGGAATTTACAGTGAATGAACACCATATATCTCTCATGTTCTCACACATGCAAACAATTTAAATAATTGGCCATTTTTAGGTATCTTCCTTTTTTCCCCTGAATGCCCTGTTCAATCAATGCCATAGTTATCTCAAACTCTGAGCAGGATGGAAGCCACGAAATAAACAGTGGTGTTAAAGAGCTTAAAAAAGGGTCTCTGGGGCTCAGAGAGCACTATATTAAATTTCTGCTGGGCATGTTCAGAAGAATGAGGCTGATGGGAGAAACTGTGAGCTACCATCTTATAGGACTGCTGTCCACTACTGGATGGGTGGTATCCCGATTTGTAATGCATTTGTCAATTTCTTCTGCTGGCAAAGGCAGCAGAGATGTCCTTGCAGTTAAGAAGATGGGATGTTTTCAATGTGAAAGATTGCAAATAGACATGTTCAAAGTTTTTCATTAAGAAAGCTATTCTGTTGGAAAATGATCTCCCTTTGAAAAACATTAAACTTGCCATGACAAATATTCCACCCTGAAATTCACTGGGATTTTTCCTGCAATGTTTTTTTTTATTGAATGATAACTTAAATGTGTATTGAAATCATTTTCAAAATTATAGAAAAATTTTAAGGACCAAGCCCACCATTTTGTAAGAAGATAATGTTATCAGGTTAAAAATAATCTGTGATGATTTTGAAGTTGACCATAATATAATTTTCCATTGAAATTTTGCTAAAAGTATCACAGAAAATTTTGCAAACACAAGGAAATGGTCGCATTTTGAACCCTGCCAAGCAGAAATAACTTCAAAATGTTGAAATGTTAAATGACAAAACATATTTTTTGTCATTTTATTGATCAGCTCTAGTTACAAGCTCTACTCCTGATGCTACTTGTATGTGGCTGGCCAGTAAGCATGGTTGTGCATTTACGCAACTGCAAAACATTCTATAGTGACCCAGTTACAGTGCGACATGGAACATTTCCCACCTTGAGGATACAGTTGGGTTTTCACTCTCCGTGTCTGGGCAATGAACCGAAACAAACCTCTGAAACACAAACAAGTTTGAAGTTGAATTCCGTGATGTGGGCCCATGTCTCATGGCAACTAATTAAAAACTTGCTGTAAAGTGTGAAACAACAGCATGGTCAGAAGAGCTGGCAGGACTTACTTTGGCTGGCGTGTACCAGGCATTTCTTTGCTCTCTGGTCTGCCAGAAGTGCTAATCTCAGTTCCTTGCAATATCATGTGCATCAACAACTCCTGCTTTGGATCCAGCCTCACATATCACCAGCATCTTATTCTTTGTTGTTGTTTTTTCCAAAAAGAAACACTATTTTTCCCCAGTAGGCAACCACATATTAATTTTTATCCCTACAGTCTGAGCAAAACTACAGTATATGATATCACTGAACTGGCATTTTCATCCTCTGTGTTCACTTAATTGAAACAAATATATCCATTTAAATCTACATATCTTCCAAATTTCTAATGGCTCCCGTAATTCATGGCAATCTTTTATCACTTGAAAAACAATCAGGTTCTTTGCTAGCCTAATTCTGTTTTGCTTGCTCCCAGGCAATTTAGCTCCTGAACCATCAGTCTGCACATGTTCATTAGCTTCATCTATTTAGCTGCTTGGGCAGCTGTGCTATTCAATGGAGCCAAAAAACACTGCCTGAATGTTGGATTCCAGTGCAAGCCTTTACCCAAGGAACCTGCAGGGTTTTCCACAGTCAGAGTGACTGGCCAAAGCCATTGGATGAAACTGACCCACAATTCAGCCCTTCTTTTATATGCCACAGTTGTGAGGTTGTTGATTCTAAAGTGAGAAGGGACCATGTAGTCTGACCAACTTCACAAACCCAGGCCGCACCTTTGCTATATTTCTTAAATCCCCATCTCCTGGAGTCAACTGATGATGAAAGAATCTCAACTTTCACTGGGCCTGGACAAAGATCTTGATTGGATAACTCAAAATAAAATCAGCCTTCCTTATCTGTAATACCTCGTTGATATCAAAAGCTAAGTATGCGACCCTTCCAGACCACTCCGTTAGCCTCATTAGCACTGACACCACCATTGACAGCTACTTTTTTTTTCTTTTCTCTCTTCTGTTTCTGTTATTAATTCTGGGTCCCCCTTTTTTCTCCACTCATGCTCGTCTGAAGCAGTGGGCTTTGTCCACAAAAGCTCATGACATTGTATATATTTTTGTTAGGCTCTGAGGGTGTGTCTACACAGCAAAGTTATTTTGGAATAACAGTCGTTATTCCAAAATAACTATGCGAGCATCTACACAGCAATTCCGGTATTTCGAAATAATTTTGAAATAACGGGCAGTTTATTCCGACTTCTGTAAACCTCATTCTGTGAAGAATAATGCCTATTCTGAAATAGTTATTTCAGAATAGGGGGTGTGTAGATGCTCCATTTCTGCTATTTCAAAATAGCCCCTTACCAGGGCCATTCTAAGTTATTCCTCCTGAGGCTCTAAATCGAGAAAGCACATCTACATTAGGGAAGCCTGCTTTGGACTAATTTTGAGGCTTCCCTGCAGTGTAGACGTGTTATTTCAAAATAAGCTATTTAGGAATACAGCCGCTCCCCGAGTTACGAACGAGTTACGGACCAACACTTGGTTCATATTTCAAAATCACTGCCCGTTATTTCAAAATTATTTTGAAATACCGGAATTGCTGTGTAGACGCTTGCATAGTTATTTTGGAATAACGGCTGTTATTCCGAAATAACTTTGCTGTGTAGAGCCTAACAACACTTGGTCCGTAACTCGAACTGTTCATAACTCAGATCCCATAGAGTTACATGGTGATCACGCTGTTCGTAAGCACGGATTGCCGTTCGTAACTCGGATCCGCATTTACAACCGCTTTGGTCGTAAGTGCGGATGGTCGTAAGTGGAGGTGGCCGGAAGTTGGGGAGCAGCTGTAACTAGTCCGGAATAGCTTATTCCGAAATAACTGTGCAGTGTAGACGTACCCTAAGGTGCCCCAGGACAACTCGTTGTTTTTAAAGTTACAGACAAACACGGCTACCCCTCTGAGACTCTTCAATCAGAAGTGAGTATTCTTAGGCCTCCTAGGGAAAAGATCAAAAACATGACCATGATTCTTTGGCCCTGGTCTGATCAAGGCTCAGAAGCTAGTAGGCAAACACAATAACCCCACATACTGGGTGTTGTAAAATTGTGCTATTGTTAAGCCATGCCTCAGGATCTCAAGATATTTTCTGAGCTTGTTGCTGGCAAATGTTACTGGGTTCCAAAGTACCGATGGTAAGAGATGAACAGTGGAAATAACGCTTATTTAGCCCATCAGGCAACAACCTACAGATCCCACCCTCCTTCCGAGGGAAGTTCACCCTTGTGCAGAGAAGGAACATGAAGGCCGATTAGGAGGGCTCAAGAGGGAGTCACGAGGTACACACGGGGGGCTGGAACAATTTACATAGTGGGGGTGCTGAGAACCATTGACCCAAACTGTAAACCCAGTAGAGAATGGGGACCACTTCAAGCCAAAGGGTGCTGCAGCATCCCACCCCCCTCCTTCATTCCAGCACCTATGGGTCACACAGGTCTTGGGCTGGCCTTGTGCTCTGCACTGAGGTGAATTTTACCCTGAGCCCCCGCTTTGAAGAAGTGCTCACACTCTACCGCCGCCACAAAGCCAAGTGGCACCCACACAGACGAGCCAAAAGCTTCACCTTGGGGTACAAATCCATGCTCCCGGAAGGGGCGGAGTCCTGGGCAGACGGGGCGGGGCAAGACACCCTTTCCTGTGCCACCCAGACCACATCCCTGCCCCCACACCCGTGGCTCTGCAGTGTGCCACGCAGAGCTCCGGTGGCAATTTAAAGGACCTAGGTCTCTGGCTTCTGCCGCTGCCACAGCAGCCAGGAACCCCAGACCCCTTTGAATCACCAGGCTCCAGGACAGCGGCCCCCGGTGTTCCCCCTGTCCTCTGTTGTTGGGCCTACACCCACAGACCCTGCCTTTCAAACATAAGTGAGCTCACAGGAGCTGGTCAGGACATTTTCCCTGGAAAACCATGGACACAGACAGGCATTGGTCAAAGTGCCCAAGGGGGAGACCCACCCAGAAATAGCTCTGTGAAACAAAGACTTGAATGCACCTTTCCTCCATCCCAGCCAAGGGCCCTGATCATCACTCTGCACAGCCAGTCTCTGCTGTGGGAAGTGTAAAAGCTTTTTGGTTTCTGTTTAAAACAGCTAACCTGGGACTCAGGAAATCTTCAAAGGATGGGGGTGGCTTTCCTAAGTGTTTTCATTCTAACTGCTCTGGGCGAAGGGAACTTTGGGAGTTCTGTGGAGACAGGGCTTAGCGCGCTGAGATGCAAGGGCAGCACAGTGCAACTACGCTCCTGACTCTTCAAACTCACCTGGAATCAGGGCCGGTCTCACCCATATGCCAAACCCACAGCCGCCTGGGGCACCTGAAAATCTGGGTCTTAATTTCCACCCATCTACCTCTTCCTATCCCTGTTCTGTGGCTCTGCTTCCTCGGGGGAGGAGCTAAGTTAACTGAAAAGTAACGAAGCCGGCCAGAGCTATGAGCAAAACATTGAACCTGTGAAAGAGCCATTTAAATGGCAATGAAGCTATTTAACAGACCACCCCAGGTACATACAGTCGGTTTCTGAATTGACTGTGTTAGTCACCAGGACCTGAGTTTACAATTTGCTTTCAAAATATTTCACGAGCATGCTGCTGAAGATTATAAAATTTCATCGCTTAAAAAATCAGCATCTCCCCCAACGCAGGCTGCCATCGGGCATAGGGACGCCGGTTTATTAGTACAGCATAGGGCCCCATAAATCCTAAGGATGGCCCTAGCTGGAAGGTTCTACCAAGCACCCCATGTGTTTGCCCAGTGCAGCCTTATCCTAATTCTATACGCGCCACTTGTATCTGTCTGACAAATGCAGCACATCCACGCGCATGCTAATCAGCATGAGCCGGTTTTCTTCCAGTGCCTTTCCCACAGGCCCTTTTCCCCCTAGCTCAAAAAGCGGCTTGATACACTGACAGCAGGGGTAACCTTTTCCAAAGGGCATATCCTCATCATTCACCATTTCCACTATTTCATGTAGCAGCAAGTCTTGGAAGTTTGGGAGTCTAGACTGTAGGGGCATTAACCTTTTGTAAGGTGCTGGATCTGTTAGGCTCACAAATCGCTACCTTAATGGCTGGCCTCAATATAATGGATTCGCTTTGCTGAATGCGTCTGACGGGGATCCCGAGGAATTCCTCCTTTCCATTCGGACACAGAGCGAGTCCATGAAATTCAGCCACATAATGGTGACTCCCTGCTCATGGAATCCTCTTAGTCCACTCGAGAGGAAGAGGGTTTTGTGGTTAAGGCACTGGCTGGACTGGGGTTTCCTATGGCACTGGGATTTCAGATTCCCTTTGGGACCGAAGGCAAGTGATTGAGTGTCTCTGGACTTCAGTTCCCCATCTGTGAAATGGAAACAATAATGCTGCACTTCCTTTCTCCAAGTCTCTGTCTTTCTCATCTAGCTTGTCATCTGCAGGGGCTGTCTATGCTGAGCACAGTGGAGTGGGGGGGCCTGCTCCCCCCCTTGCTATTCCAACCCTGGGGTGACAGTCTCCCCCTCTTGTCAGCCATCTGCTGGAGCCAGGAGACGCAAACTGCTTACTGCTCAACCCTGAACACAGGCCTGAGACATAGACTTATTGCCCTACTCTGCCTGAGGACCTGGGCTATCTAACTGCCTTTGCTGCTCCACCATGAATACAGGCCTGACCTGTAGAATCTTGCTGTGCTGTTAATTCCACATGACAGATGATGCCCCCAGAAGTAACAAAGCAAAGTGACCTCCCAGAGACCCGGAGGGGAAGTAACCCCGCTGCTAAACGACTACACCCCTAGCTCCAAAGCTTCGTAACCTGCCAAGGAAAGCTATCAGGATGGTTTGACACAATTACTTCTTGACAAATCCATGCAGACTGTTACTCATCACCTTATTATCCTCTCAATGTTTGCAAGTTGATTGCTTAATGGTTTGGTCTCCACATTCCAGACCATAGGATTGACTGGAGAAGGGAGGCACTGTTCTCTTTGCAAGCAAAACTAATTGGAAGCCCAAAGGTTCATGAAAGTGCACAGATTTCCTACGTTCTGGTCTGTCATTTTTCCCAGCAATAGTGGTCTGTGTCCTAAAGTGAAAATATGTCTGTTCACAATGAAAATAAGATTCAATAGTGTCATTCCCCAGGCTCTTAGAATGTGTCTACACTGAGGAAAATACTCAGGGCTGGCCCGTGGCAGCCAATGCACGTTTACAGGGCTCAGACTAAGGGGCTATAAAATGGTTGTCTAGAGGTTCAGGCTGAGGCTGACTCCTGGGACCCTTCTCTCTTGACCAGTCTTCAGGCCTGAACCTTTCCACCACAGCTTTATAGCCCTGCGGCTTGAGCCCTATGAGTCCATATCCACTGACATGGGCCAGTCACAGGTGTTGCAATGTAGACATGTCTGTCAGGGCTCCTTTTGGAAAAGGGGTGGAGGTTTATGACGCTGACAGGTTCTGGAATGAGACAATGAACAAGCTAAGAAGGCCACCTGCATGCTACTTGAGATGAACTGAAGCATCTGTCTGTCACAGGGCCAGATTCACTGCCATAGCGCCTCCTGCTGGTGACTCTGGGAGTGAGTTCTTTCCTCAGCAGGGCACCCCTTTCTGGCTAGTGTTTCCCCTGTCCATGCTCGCGTTCTGGACCCATGTCACTCTGGGTATGTCTAGACTGCATCTCTCTGTTGGCAGAGGGAAGCAGATTAGGCAGGTCGACATTGCAAATGAGGCAGGGATTTAAATATCCCCCGCCTAATTTGCATTAAAATGGCCGTTGCGTTTTGCCGACTCAGCGCTTTGTCAGCAAAAAGCGGCAGTCTAGAGGGGGATCTGTCGAGAAAGAAAGCCTTTTTCGACAGATCCTGTAAATCTCCTTGCAGGAGGCATAAGGGATCTGTCAAAAAAGGCTTTCTTTCTCGACAGATCCCCCTCTAGACTGCCACTTTTTGCTGACAAAGCGCTGAGTCGGCAAAATGCGGTGGCCACTTTTATGCAAATTAGGCAGGGGATATTTAAATCCCTGCCTCATTTGCAATGTTGACCTGCCTAATCTGCATCCCTCTGCCAACAGAGGGATGCAGTCTAGACATACCCCCCCAGACCACGGTGTCCTCTTCGGGGCAGCGCCCACTAGAATGGTCTCTTGCCCCCTTCCAGGGGTTGTATCAGCCGTCCTTGGTTTCTAGGGCCTCTATGGCCAGCTGTGGTCTCCAAGCCTAGCCCCTCTGCCTCAGGGGCAAGCCACAGTCTGTATGGGCCATGCCTTGGTGGCAAGGTGTGGTGTGAGGGGAAAGGACCCAGGCCTGCCCACTACTCTGGGTTCCAGCCCAGAGACCCTCTGGTGGCAGCCTTGCCCTGCCCTCCTCTACTCCCCTTCACTGCCTCTTGTTCCCTGGGCCATTTCTCCTGTGACCCTGCATATCCTTAGCCCTTGGATCAAGGCCTGCAGCCTGGCAAGTATCAGGCAAGAGCCTCCATTTCTGGCTCCCCTGAGCTTGCCCAGCACTGCTCCCTCTAAGGTGCTTCCCCTTGGAACCAGTCCTGCACCCTCCCTAGTCAGGCCCCAACCCTCTCTCTCTTTAGGGCTGTTCCTTATATACAGGCCTGCCACAGCAAGCTGCCCTCTGGTTGGCTTGTTGAAAGCCAATCTCTGATTGGCCGGGGCTCTGCACAAGCTCCCTCCTGCTTGCTTTAACCCCTTCCTGGCCAGTTTGGGGTAGTCACCCCACAACATTATCATCTATCTATCTATCCCCATCCACCCCCTCTATCTATCTATCATACCCATCATCCTCACACCCAAACACAAGCACGTAGCACTGAAATAGAAACACACCCCTGTCTATACTACACAGCTTTTAGCGACACAACTGTGTTGACACAGCCATGTCACTAAAAGTCAGGTAGTATAAACACTGTTTGCACTTTTGCAGGCAAAAATCTTCCGTCCCCTAGGAGTGATTTGCTTTGTTGGCAGGAAAGTACTCCAGAACACTGTTTACATTAGTACTTGCTGTGGCCAAGCTAGAGGGAGGGAGTTGAGCACACGTGAACAACAAAAGTTTTTCTCTCCACTCTGCTTATCTGAGAAAGTGGGTTTTGCTCACAAAAGCTCAGGATACTATATATATTTTTTGTTAGTCTCTAAGGGTATGTCTAGACTACATGGTTCCATCGACGGAGCCATGTAAAATAGTTTACTCGGCATAGTCAAAGAAGAGGGGATTTAAATAACCCGCTTCATTAAAATAAAATGGTCGCCACACTGTGCCGACGATCAGCTGATCTGGCACAGCGCGGCAGTTCAGACGCGGGCGCGGTCGACAAGGAAGCCTTTGTCGACTGCTCCTGCAAACCTTGTTTCACGAGGCATACCGGAGCAGTCGGCAAAGGCTTCCCTTGTCAACTGCACTGCATCTAGACTGCCACACTGTGCCAGATCAGCTGATCGTTGGCACAGCGCGGTGGCCATTTTTATTTTAATGAAGCGGGGATTATTTAAATCCCCTCTTCTTTGACTATGCCAAGTAAACATTTTACATGATTTTACATGGCTCCGTCGATGGAGCCATGTAGTCTAGACGTACCCTAAGGTGCTACAGCAGTGTTTCTCAACCTTTTTTTATAAAGTACCGATTTAAAAAAAAAAAATTAAGTACCCCCAGTACCTACAGTTTTCAGACACACCATTTTTTTTCTACCGTTGCGACACATTTGTTTAAACAACTTAACTGTAGCTGAGCGGGCGATGACATTTTTGGGTGTAAAAAATACAAAAGTAATAAAATGCTGCAAAACTTAAAACAAAGATTCAGTTTTCTCCAAATTTCAGTTGTGTTGATGTACCCCCCAGACTTCTCTCGAGTACCCCTAAAGGTACTCATACCACTGGTTGAGAAACACTGTGCTACAGGACTGCTCATTGTTTTTAAAGTTACAAACTAATACAGTTACCCTTCTGAGACTTTTAAACAAAAGTGTTGTGCTCAGTTGCCAGTGTAGAAAAGCCTAAGCTTCACCTGCAGACAGAAAGTTATCTGGGAAAACACAGTTGGGAAGAAAATGGAATTTAACCAGCGGGAGAAGTGATGGATGGCAGAACAAGGAGCAAATGTCTCAAGTTACAGTGGGAAAGGTCTAGGTTGGATATTAGGAAAAACTATTTCACTAGGAGGGGGGTGAAGCACTGGAATGGGTCACCTAGGGAGGTGGTAGAATCTCCATCCCTAGAGGTTTTTAAGTCCTGGCTTGACAAAGCCCTGGCTGGGATGATTTAGTTGGGGTTGGTCCTGCTTTGGGCAGGGAGCTGGACTCGATGACCTCCTAAGGTCTCTTCCAGCCCTAGGATGCTATGATTCTATGAGTATGTGTATCACAGCTCTCCCGGGACCTCATGATGACTGACCAGCGGGGTTCCTTTCCTTACCAAACCCCACTGGACAGTCATCAGTTGTGGTTCCTTTTTGGGGGATTGGGTTAAAGGTGAGTTATGCACTGCTCTCTCGCTGCTCTGCCACTTTTGTTACACAACCTTCCAGCTTCAATCAACAGACATTGTTTGAACTGAGTAGATGGCAGGAGCCCACCCTGGCACCTGCCAATTTGCAAAAAGTCCAAAACGGGCCAAAAACCCTGGGACGGGACAGGCAGCCAAGATATTTGTCATAGTTTGAAAATATTTTTGGCATTTTTTTGCCTTCTTGACACATGACAAAGGAATCTGATTATTGAAAAGATGTTTATCCCCTTCAGTTGCGTGGACTCTCTGGATTGCTATTGTAGGGCTGTTCACGAGCGCTGGGCTGCTTGTGTTTTATTTTAAAAAAGGAACATTCAACAACACTGAAATATATGTCATGTAGAGATGCCTTGCAAATAGCTATGGTGTCTACCAACCCTGACAGTGACTCCCCCAAGGGTACCCAATTATAATACAATGAACTAGAACCACTAAAATCCCAAGAGCAAGTATACTGAGCTATGTCAATTAACTGGGAGATGCAGTTTAAAAATCCTGCATGCAATGTGCCGATATAAGATGAATTCCAAAAGGTGAAGACACCAGAACTGAAAGCGCTAGTACAGAATGCAGCGCTGTTTGAGATAGCATCTCATTAACCTGCTATTAACTAAGTCTAGGACTATAACAAGTAATTGATGCATGTAAAATATAAAATGGTTCTATAGGACCAACTATAATAGAAGAAGTGATGCCAAGAGAGAAGTAAAAGCAATCAGTCTCATTCTTCTCCCTTTGAAGGCTTAATCCTTGAATAGTTTCATTTTAGTTTGCAGGCTAACTGAATCACTCAATTAGTTTATATTTCGTTTGTGTGCAGTTGAGATGGTGGGTTGTTTTGGTTGGGTTTAACATGTGTGGTTGCATCTACTTTCATCTAATCTTGTTTCAGTGTCAGACAAGCACTTTTATTCTTATTCTATTGGTTCCATGAGCTTCTGAGATATTAGGGAAAACTTCCTAGCTGTCAGGGTGGTTAAGCACCGGAATAAATTGCCTAGGGAGGTTGTAGAATCACCATCATTGGAGATATTTAAGAGCAGGTGAGACAAACAACTGTCAAGGATGGTCTACATGGTGCTTAATCCTGCCATGAGTGTAAGGGGACTGGTCTTGGTGATTTCTCCAGGTCCCTTCCAGTTCTATGATTCTAATTCCAATTATATAATTCTCCAACATTGATTAAATTTATTTTTTCCAGCATAAGAGGACAAATCCTAATAGTAATTTAGACCTTGGGCAAGGATGGATGGATGGATGGTTGGGTAGTGGATGACATTTACAGATTTGACTACTTACACCAGAAGACCATCTCATTCAAATGTGGTTTGGTCTGATGCTTTGGGCTTCAATATCACCTTAAAATCATTGAGGTTAATGTTGACAAGTGACTAGTAACCAAGATTTGGTTTAGGTGCATGTATCTCTAATAACTAAGTAGGGTCCAGCACTATCAGGCCAGTTGACACACCAATACAATCGTGGATGGCTGTGTCTACACTGCACAGTTATTTCGGAATAAGCTATTCCGGAATAGTTATTCCTAAATAGCTTATTTCGAAATAGCATGTCTACACTGCAGGGAAGCCTCAAAATCAGTCCAAGGCAGGCTTCCCTAATCTAGACACGCTATCTCGATTTAGAGCCCCAGGAGGAATAACTTAGAATGGCCCTGGTGAGGGGCTATTTCAAAACAGCAGAAGTGGTGCGTCTACACACACCTTATTTTGAAATAGGTACTTCGGAATAGGCGTTATTCTTCGTAGAATGAGGTTTACAGCAGTCGGACTAAGCCGTCCACTATTACGAAATTATATCAAAATAACGGAATTGCTGTGTAGACGCTCACATCGTTATTTAGGAATAATGCCATTTTTCCGAAATAACTTTACTGTGTAGACACACCCAATAAGAATAGGCTCTCGGGGAAATAGTTGCTTCTCCATTCCTCTCCTGGATGGAATGCCCTGACACTCGACTGGGTACTTAGAGTGATTCCAAGTGAGTGCTGGCAATTTCCATTTCCATCCGAATCTCCTGCCACATGGTGCTGCTTGAAGTACAGAAAACCCTCCTGGTTAGCAACCAAAGCTCTTAAAACCTCAGGACTGTCACCAAGAGACAAGTGGCAGAGGTTGTGGGGAAAGAATAGGATCAAGAATCAAGTTCCTACAGACCAACCACCTGGTTTCATCATGCCACACAAGACAGATCATAGCAAACCACAATGGAGCCTTACCTGGGACTGCACTTACTTTCTGCACACATGGAAAATGAAGGACAGCCCTATGCATGGATGTGGAGAAGACATCCAAACCATGGACCGTTTAGTAAACCGCTGCCCTCTAAAATCCTTCTTCAAAGAGATTCACGCCGTGTCACTGGAAGCCCCCGGAGTCGATGATAAATCCATATGTCAACCTTTAATGTTGCTTTTTGAGTAGCTTTTGAATCTGAGTTTCCTGCCAAACGATGTAGAAGGTTACAGCAGAATAAATGTCACTAGATGGAAATAAAGAGAAATATTTTCAAACATAGAAACAGGAGACACTTGCTTTCCAAGCAAAAGGTGGGGGGGGGGGGAGGTTTCCCCCTGCCAGAATCCAGCTTTGCGCCTTCTCTGCACCTGATTAATTGTGATAATTACTTCACCAGGTGCTAATCAGACCAGTGAAACTTTCCTCTTTGTTAAGCCAAGTGATTAATTACATGGCATGCCATTGGAGTCTGCTGCCAGCATCATAAATTTGGAGAATGCATTTTGAAGCACTTGCCAATGGCACAACCTGGCGAGTGAAATATTGCCTCATTATTTACCTCTCTCCCTCACCGGGAATGGGAAGTAAGCACTGGAAAGGTAGCGAAGGACTTCGTTGGTTTGAATTATTGTGAAACGAGCAATCCAATAAAGGGATTTATTTTTATAGATTTTATTCAATGGAAACATGTCAAGCCATGAGATGCATTGTGTCCCTCAGGCCATCTTGCTGTACTGTACATCTTAGGCCAGCGTGCTATATAATCTAATTATGGTGCAGTTAGGGATTCAAGTGTTTCCATTCTGGGAAGGCAAATATACAAAAGGGATGAGACATAAGAGGGGTTGAGAGAATTGTATCCTCAAATCCCAAACTGAGAAGAGAGCAAGCCCCTGTCCGACAACAGGGCTGGTTTTGCTCTTCGTGACATGAACCAACGTGACCTTGAGGTCCTTAGCTGCTCTTAGGTTGAGCTTTGAATCTTAACCATGGAATCCTCATCTCAGGATCTGGCCACTCTATCATTAAGGGAATTGAGGGAATGATTA
This sequence comes from Rafetus swinhoei, assembly GCA_019425775.1. Taxonomy (NCBI): domain Eukaryota; kingdom Metazoa; phylum Chordata; order Testudines; family Trionychidae; genus Rafetus; species Rafetus swinhoei. The sequence continues at coordinate 11,646,017 of JAFJHL010000300.1, forward strand.
TTATAATTGAGGGAATTGTTTTAAGTTTCAGAAATGTTAGCGTTTTCATTTATGTGGAATCCAGATGGCAGATTCCTGGTTTAAAATCTGAATGGAAAAATGAAGGCCAGCCCTATACATAAACAATGAGAAGTCCTGTGGCACCTTATAGCCTTAGGGTGTGTCTAAACTACACCCCTCTGCTGACAGAGGGATGTAGATTAGGCACATCGCTATTGCAAATGAAGCGAGGATTTAAATATCCCGCGCTTCATTTGAATAGAAATGGCTGCCGCTTTTTGCTGCCACGGCACTTTGCAGACAAAAAGCAGCAGTCTAGATGGGGATCGACAAGGAAAGCCTTTTCCGATGGATTCCTTATGCCTTGTGCAACGAGGTTTACAGGATCGGTCGGAAAAGGCTTTACTTGTTGACTGATCCCCGTCTAGACTGCCGCTTTTTGCTGGCAAAGTGCAGCGGCCGCAAAAAGTGGCGGTCACTTCTATTCAAATGAAGCATGGGATATTTAAATCCCCGCTTCATTTGCAATAGTGATGTGCCTAATCTACATCCCTCTGTCGGCAGAGGGGTGTAGTTTAGACACACCCTAAGAGACTATCTGTTACTCTATAAGGTGCCACAGGACTTCTCGTTGTTTATGCAGATTCAGACTAACATGGCTACTCCTCTGATATTTGTCACCATGCAGAGCCCTATACATGGATGTGGAGAAGACCAGCCCTATACAGGGATGCGGAGAAGACCAGCCCTTTACAGGGATACAGAGAAGGCCAGCCCTATACATGGATACGGAGAAGACATCCAGTGGGAGGGGAGGGGGAAGAAAGGGGTGTGGCCACAGAGAGAAGGAAGGATCTTGGTGATGGTGACTTTCATGCCTTTCTGAGGTCAGTGGGAACACTGATTTATACCTGGAGAGTTGGGTTTAATTTCTTTCCTGCCTATGGGCTTTTGCGCAGCTCCACACTTGCAGGTGATTTGTACATCTGTCTCTAGAACAGATGCAACATGGGCAGTGGCAGCACAAGATTCTTCAGCCTCCTCCCCAGCCACTCTCTCCGCTCCCTTATCTCTGACCTGGCCCAGAGCTTATTCCCCATGGGCCACTTTGGCCCTTTCCCTTGCTGATTTCAAAGGGGCCAATTGTGGCTCATGTTTATATCCAAAGGCCCTGGCCGGGATGCACTAAGCGCCGAATAAACCCAGAAGAAGAGACTGCTTCTTCCCTAGAGAATTTAATTATGTCGGAAGTCTTGTGACATGCAACTGGACTGAGACGCATTCCACACAGGCCGCTGAGCCACTGTTATGGGATGTGCACTCATGGCCATTAAAGGATTCCGCTGTTTAGAAAATGGATGGGCCTGTTCTTAAGGCTGGTGTCATTCCTGGCTAATGAATGGCCCTCATTCGTCGAGGGCCAAATATAGAAAACATGTTGTTCTCTGACCTGAGTATGCAGCAGGCGTCAAGTAGTCCTGACCACTCAGGGTATGTCTACACCAGAGGTAACCCGAAATAGCTACCCCACGTCTTTTGAACGCGTTCACTATTTCGAAATAGAGCGGAGGCACTATTTCGCCATCCCTGTAAACCTCATTCTACGAGGAGTAAGGGCTGGCTTGAAAGAGCACTTTATTTTGAAATTTGGCACTGTGTAGACAGAGCTAAATGACAAAATAAGCTATTTCGAATTAGACTCTAAATAACCTACACAACTTGCGAACTGCAAATTGTGTATCTTATTTCGGGTTTCGGGTGCTGTGTAGACGCACCCTCACCTGTCCACATTTGGATAGTTATCTACCTTCTGTATTTAGCATTCCTCACAAACCTCTGGTTAGCACTAACCCCCACAAGTGATTTATCAGGAAATGGAGAAATTCCCCGGAGCATTTGATTGAATAACAAACCTATCCCCAGACACATTCTCAGGATCTCTGTCCACTTCTTGAATCCAATGAACTATAATTCAATTAAAGCGTGAGGAAGCAGCTGTCCTGCAATCAACCTCTCTTATTTCTGATTATCTTTTGGGCAAAGTAAATAAAGCCAAGAGAAGGTGCAAGAAAGATCCCCGGATACTGAAATAAGAAATATGAGTATTCAGGCATGGGCAGTAGAGGATGCGTTAATTGAAACCTTATCCTGATTTTATAAGGTCACTCAAGGTCCAAATATTGATTTCAATTAGGCCTAGTCCACACTAACCACTGCTGTCGATCTAATCTACACAAACAGCATGGCTAAAGTCGACATACTCTCATGGCTGCTCTCCCATCGATACTGGCTACTCTTCTCCACCTGGTGGAGTACCAGCGTCGACAGGAGAGCACTCAGAGATTGATTTATCATGTCTAACCAGACACAATAAATCAACAGCTGCAGCATTGATCCCTGGCATAGTAGAGACAAGCCCTTAATTCCTTTCCTTATGTCAGAGCAGTGGCACTTAATCTAAACACGCTCTACACAACTCATTTGATGAAGTGAGTCTTACCTATGAAACTTCATGATACTATATAATTTCGTTAGACTTGTAACTAAAATCAACGAGTAGTCCTGTGGCACTTTAGAGACTAACACAGCTACCTACCCCTCTGAAACTTACTAAATTCTTTAGAACTTCCAAAGGCTCATGGGTTCATATAATGAGAAAGTTTAGGAAAAGAAATGAAACAAGTAAAACAAATAATTTAGTCATTGTTAGGAACAGACTGGAAGAAAACTGTTCAATATTTACTTCAAGATTTTCTGTTAATTGTTTCACCATGGAATGTATATTTTAAGGTGTAAAAGTATATTTCTCAACCTGTGCTTCTTCAGTCTCCCACATCTGCCTGAGAGATGGGGAAATCCTCTCCTTTAGACACTTCATTAAGGCAGATACCAACAATAATGTTATTAAGTGTCTTTTCAGGTGGAAACATTGTCTTCAGTGTCAATTACTAATGATTCCTTGCATTTTGCACTTGCACAGATTACAAGGATTCATGCTTAAAATGCACCAAAACCAGAAAAATATCTCTGTACAAGGATTATGGCTCCGTATGATCTAACCCACATGTCAGCTAGCAGTTTTCCATTAAGCTGCACCTGCGATCAGAAAACCATGTTGTATTTTTTCTGCTTCTTCTATCCTCATTCTTAATGAAGAGTCTACAATCTCAGTGTGGCTGACAATTTTGTTGTTACATATGCAGAATAGAATCCAGTACATTTTCCATTCATTGTATGTAGTATGAAAAGGAGTAAAAACTTGATGTTTCTTTCTTGGTACCACGTGTAAAATACTGATTTGATCCAAAGAGACATAAAAGCACTTTTTGAGTGGAAAGGTGATATATTTACTGTGGGTTTTTCTTTTGACTTTGGACAAAGCTCAGTTAATGCAGTGAATGGGACTAAATCCACCTCACCCAGAGCAGTACTTGGTCTTTAAGAGATTGTCTAGGGAGAAGATCGACGCTACTGCAATCAATATTCTGGGGTTCAAATTAGCGGGTCTAATTCAAACTGAGAAGGCATTCCCGTCAGCGCTGGTAGTCCGGCTCCTCACAAAGAGTAAGGGAAGTTTATGGGATCATGCACTCCCTTCGACCTCTCACTATGTGGACGGCACCAAAATGTGATTTAAGATACGTTGACTCCAGTTATGTAATTAGCATAGCTGGAGTTGTGTATAGGGTTGCCAGGTGTCCGGTATTGAACCGGACAGCCCGGTATTTGCGCCTTCCATCGGGTAAAAATATTCAGAAAATACTGGACATCTAAAATGTCCAGTATTTTCTGTTTTTTCCCGAGGTCCGGCTCAGGTGCCCGACGGAAGGACACTTGGGACATGCGACGCAGCTCATGCTGGCTGGGACGGGGGAGGGAGGGGGGAGCAGCCTGGGATTAAAGGGGCTGCGGCTGCTCAACAACTTTTCCTGTGGCTTTTTTTTTTTGCTCAACAGAATTTATTCCCGGCATTTTTGGGGTTCAGTATTTTTTGTGAAACCATCTGGCAAGCCTAGTTGTATATCTTAAGTCAACTTTCCCCTTTAATGTAGGCCAGACTAAAGTTGTGAAACTACATTTCTTAGTCTTAGTTGCCCATCCCTACCCCACTTCAGAGACTTTTAGTACACTAAGAACATAAGAACATAAGAACGGCCGTACTGGGTCAGACCAAAGGTCCATCTAGCCCAGTATCCTATCTGCCGACAGTGGCCAGCACCAGGTGCCCCAGAGAGGGTGGACCGAAAACAATGATCAAGCGATTTGTCTCCTGCCATCCCTCTCCAGCCTCTGACAAACAGAGGCCAAGGACACCATTTTATCCCCTGGCTAATAGCCTTTTATGGACCTAACCTCCATGAAATTATCTAGCTTCCCTTTAAACTCTATTATAGTCCTAGCCTTCACAGCCTCCTCTGGCAAGGAGTTCCACTGGCTGACTACACGCTGTGTGAAGAAGAACTTTCTTTTATTAGTTTTAAACCTGCTACCCATTAATTTCATTTGGTGTCCTCTAGTTCTTCTATTTAGGGAACTAATAAATAACTTTTCTTTATCGGTCCTTTCCACACCACTCATGATTTTATACACCTCTATCATATCCCCTCAGTCTCCTCTTTTCTAAACTGAAAAGTCCCAGTCGCTTTAACCTCTCCTCATATGGGACCCGTTCCAAACCCCTAATCATTTTAGTTGCCCTTTCTGAACCCTTTCCAAGGCCAAAATATCTTTTTGAGGTGAGGAGACCACATCTGTACACAGTATTCAAGATGCGGGCGTACCATAGTTTTATACAGGGCAGTAAGATATTCTGGGTCTTATTTTCTATCCCTTTCTTAATAATTCCTAGCATCCTATTTGCCTTTTGACCACCGCTGCACACTGTGTGGAAGTTTTCAGAGAACTGTCCACGATAACTCCAAGATCTCTTTCCTGATTTGTCATAGCTAAATTAGCCCCATCATACTGTACGTATAGTTGGGGTTATTTTTCCCAATGTGCATTACTTTACACTTATCCACATTAAATTTCATTTGCCATTTTGTTGCCCAATCACTCAGTTTGGTGAGCTCTTCTTGGAGTCCTCACAGTCTGCTTCTGTCTTGACTATCCTAAACAGTTTGGTATCATCTGCAAACTTTACCACCTCACTGCTTACCCCTTTCTCCAGATCATTTATGAATAAGTTGAACAGGATTGGTCCTAGGACTGACCCTTGGGGGACACCACTAGTTACCCCTCTCCATTCTGAAAATTTACCATTTATTCCTACCCTTTGTTTCCTGTCTTTTAACCAGTTCTCAATCCAAGAAAGGACCTTCCTTCTTATCCCATGGCCATGTAATTTACACAAGAGCCTTTGGTGAGGGACCTTGTCAAAGGCTTTCTGAAAATCTAAGTATACTATATCTACTGGATCCCCCTTGTCCGCATGTTTGTTAACCCCTTCAAAGAATTCTAATAGATTAGTAAAACAGGATTTCCCTTTACAGAAACCATGTTGACTTTTGTCCAACAAATTATGTTCTTCTACATGCTTCACAATTTTATTCTTTACTATTGTTTCGACTAATTTGCCCGGTACTGAAGTTAGACTTACCGGTCTGTAATTTCACTGAGTGAAATGCCTTTTAAAAGTTAGCATGAACATAGCAAAAAATGATTACATGGTGATAATAAGAGTATGTTCAATATTTAGGTGTCAAATGACACATAATTTTGAAGGATATTTTTGCCTTTCAGATAATAGATCATTCTTCCAAACTGCCACAAGCTCTCCTCGTATTAATACTCTTCAGAATGAGTGGGATTGAAATGATAATGAGCTTCTAAATTAATAATGCAACTTCCCATTTCGATATTTGACGAGCTGTATCAAAACTTCATTAAATCACTCTCTGTTTTGCCAGCTACAGTTTATAATCAGGCCTCGGATACATGTCTTACTTCACATCTCAGATAGTGCCCTAAACCACGCGCTAGCTCACTGCGAGTCATGACTGGCAAGCTCTGATGTGCAATGAACTATGTTAATGGGACAAATACGAGAGTTAATGATGGGGTTTTCAAAACGTAACTATTGCATACCAAATTGCCAGGCTAAGAAGATGAAGTCGTTCATTTATTTATATTTTGCACCAGTTGTAAGAGTTTATCTTTTTACTCTTCAATTGTTAGGGAAGTTCCAATAATTCGCTCTCAACCTTGGCCGCTATTTGTGAAAAGCAGTAGCCATTCCCCAGATTTCCAGGCACATTTTGTTTTTACTTTGCACTTCCCTCTTTCCTTTACTTTGGAGAATGACACAACCCTTTTCAAAATATTCATTCAACTCCGTTGTTTCCAACTTTTACGATTTTTATTTCAAGTCTCAAGATATTTGTTGTTTCTCTGAAAGCCCCATCTCCTGAAGTCAGTGGATTGCTCCAGCGCATACTGCAGACTACAGACTCTCTCTTCCTTGCTTGCTAACTGCCTGACATATGTGCATGAAATTCCAAAGCGAGGCATCTGTTCTGATTACAATATTTTTGCATAAAAACTAAAAAAAATGTCCCTAAAACTATATTTCATGGATCAGGAAAAAAAGGAAAGAGCAGAAATCCCTTATTAACACCTTCCAGAATGTAACCACAGAGTGCTGGCTATAACTATGCCTGTTATAAAGTCTATACTTGAACTAGAATCATAGAACTGGAAGGGACCTCGAGAGGTCATCAAGTCCCATCCCCTGCCCTCTCGGCAGGACCAAGCACCATCTAGATCATCTCTGATAAACATCTATCTAACCTGCTTTTAATTATCTCCAGTGATGGAGATTCCACAGCCTCCCCAGGCAATTTATGCCAGTGCTTAAAAGTATGGTTTAGGTTTGGATATGGACCCAAATAAGCTGAGTCTTTAAGTCTGCAGAACTGGGACATCTCAGAAAAACAGTTCTTCCTAACCCCAACGTGAAGAACACTCATATCAACTCATTCCAGGATTGCAAAACAAGTGTGAATGTGATTCTACCAGACAGGGCAATGTTTGACACACAGGGTGTTGCAAGGGGAACAAGGGGGTGTATTCTTCTATCAGAGGACGTCTAGACTACATTTTTTTCCGAAAGGAGATATACAAATTCAGCACTAATTTGCATATCTTTTTCCAATTGCTTTTTCAAAAGCAGGTTTTTCGAAAGTGAAAGTCTGGACGCTTTTTTTGGGGAAAAAACCCGTTTTTCGAAAAAACTGCTCTTCCTTAAAAAAAGGAGGTTTACACCTTTTTTTCGAAAAAGGGTTTTTTTAAAAAAAATGCATCCAGACTACTTTCACTTTCGAAAAACCCACTTTAAAAAAAAAACAATCAGAAGATGATATGCAAATTAGCACCAAATTTGCATATCTCCTTTTGAAGAAAAACCGTAGTCTAGATGTACCCTCAGTGCACACGTTCTATTGCAGCGATGGGCAATTTAGGCTAGTGAGTGGGCTGCATGAGTGGCCTCCTTCATCTCAGCAGGCTGCAAGACTGTCGTAACCAAGACGGTCTCTTGAGATAGGGTAGTTTTGCTAAGTGCACTTGTACACCTACAGTTTGGGAGTGCGCTGATTGAGCTGTAGCAGCACTTTGATTGGATGCAGAGGGAGCGCACGGCTCTCACTGTAAATTCTGGGTGCAATCAGCATGCACCTCCCTTCATGTGCCCTTGTTTTCCATGTGTGTCACTTTCGCAATACCTATTGGAAAAAACTATACAGACAGAAACCAGCAGAATCTGGCAACCCTGTGTGGGCAATGGTAACAATATGTCTCATGAGCCACACATAGAACACCGAAGGGCTGCATGTGGCCCGCAGACCTCAGACCTGCCACCACTGTTCTACCGTCATTATACTTCCCCATAATGGAAGGTCATTTTGAAAGCAATTCAATATCAACCCACCGAGTTTTGTTCCATTGGAATCTGGAGCAACTGACATCAGGCTGTGACAAAAAAAAATAATCAATTTCTAGAATTCCAAAGAGGCCTTTAAAAATCTAACCTTCATGTAACAACTTGAATTTTATAGACTGGATAGTGGCTTTCTTCCAATATTTACAGCAGTGTTTCTTAAGCAGCAAGTGCCTAATGAAGGTTTCAGATCCCATTCTGTTCCTGTTGCACAGTCTGTAACTCACGCTTCCCTGATCATTATCCACAATGGCAGAAGGTATCTTGTTTTCCAATCATTCACAACTGAAATTCCCAGCAGTTTTTCAATGACACCACCTTCACTATATTCTTCACCTTTCCCTTTTTACAGGCAAATATCCAACATGTTTCAACACTCACATCTAAAATTGCTTATAAAAATTTGATATGCCATAAAATGTATTTTATTTAGGTATCAGAAAAGACTGAGGGCATTAGCAGTCTCCATATTTTCTAATCATCATTTGTGTAACATACAGGTAAAGCCAGGCACTTCCAAACATACTTGTGATTTGTATAAGTGGACTCAGCTACCAGACATTATGCGTACTGATTGCACCCTATTATAGGTCTTGTTTTCAGTTGTGTATGATTTTGCCAAACGTTGGGATAAACTTTGTCATGCCAGTTGTCTGCCTCAGACTGATTTCAAATTTAAATAAATAAATAAAATTCAAAGATCGTCCAGCCATTTCTGATAATAAAATTAAGGGAAAAGACACCATTTTGCCTCTGTTAAAAAGGACTTTGACAGCTATTTCACTGAGAAACCATGGCTGTCGTCCATGCTTTGCTCTGCCCTAAAGTGTCTAAGGGTATGTCTAGACTACATGCCTCCGTCGACGGAGCCATGTAGATGAGTTTACTAGACATAGGAAAATGAAACGGCGATTTAAATAATCGCCGCTTCATTTACATCAAAATGGCCACCGTGCTGTGCCGATCAGCTGTCTGGCAGCACAGCGGGGCAGTCTGAACGCGCCGCGGTCAACAAGGGAAGCCTTTGTCGACCGCTCCGGTATGCCTTGTGAAATGAGGCATAAAGGCATAAAGGATCACGAGGCATAAAGGATCTGCCGACAAAGGGTTCTGGGGTCGGCAGATCCCCGTCTAGACTGCCGCGCTGTGCCAACAAACAGCTGATCGGCACAGCACGGCGGCCATTTTTATTGAAATGAAGCAGCGATTATTTAAATCGCCGCTTCATTTCCCTTTGTCGTCCCGTCACATCTACATGGCTCCGTCAACGGAGCCATGTAGTCTAGCCACACCCATTTTGACAATTCAGGAAGACTTGGTGACCCAAGGCAATTCAAAAATGGGGGGAGGAGAGGAGGCAGAGCCACCTGGGGAGACATTTGGTGACCCTTTTGAAATGTAATGGCGACCCATATTTGGGTCCTGACCCATAGGTTGGGAAACCCTGGTACAGTGACTGGGTGGGTGGACATGCAGTACAGATGCACCGAACAGTTCAAAATCGACCCAGCAGGGGCCAGCACCACATAGTCACTGTGAACATGATAGGATATACCCTGGTCGAAGAAAGCATTCAGTCCACAAAGGAGAACCTGGCTGGGGACTATGCACTGATTTAAAACCATTCTGCAAAGAGAGTCACACTCATCTTTCCAAGTAGGAGAGAAGAATTTTGCCAGGGTAGCTGGTGGTTCCTTCCCGGAACTTTCACACAACCCAAACCCTCACTGTAAACAAGGAGATGGGATTCCTGTCACAAGTAATAAATCCTCAGGCAGCTCTAAAAGCTCAATCGCTATCAAGTGCTTCCAGTTTAAGCTTTCAATGACATAATTCAACCAGGGATCAAGCTAACTAACCTAATTTCCATAGCCCTACATGGAGGTCAACAGAGTAAATTAATTAGAAAACCATTTCAATACTTGTAAAAAAAAAATTATTTTTTTTTAAAGCCCAGAGTTAACCATGCTGGGCCCTGCCCTTCCCGTGCATTTTTTGTTTAGTCTCAAACCTGCCTGTAATTAAACTGCATGTGCCAAGCCAAGATTATACCTAGCTTTTAAATTAAACAGACCTTTCAGTGCCTGGTTATAGAGGCAGCTAATTCATTTAAATTCTTATTTCAAGGGAAACATTTCATTTCAAATTTGGAACCTAATGACTTGGCCTGCACCCAGAATCTTTGCCATTTCAGAATAAAGAGATGATTTCAACCTCCGCCACTTGAATATTCTTTTCTTTAAAATGCTAATAAAAAAATGGAGGAAATTGAAGTCTCCTGTTCTAAGACAAAAGCGTCAGCGCTGCTTTGTAATTGCTGGCCAAGGGTGGTTTTGTTTGTACACAGATAGGGCTGGGGAATTATTTTCACCTTACTTCATTGTCTTTCCATTTAAACCTTCCCCCTAAAACCTGACATGATACTTGACTAAGATGAATGCCCTTCTTTTCCACTTCGGGGAGTACTGGGCCTGTTCCCCTGCACTGCTTCAGAAAAGCAGCAACTGACACCCACTTCCCTCTTGCCATGTCTGTCTAAGGGGCCTGAACAGGGAGCTACCCAACCTCCATACCTGCCATTTCTCCTCCTAGCCAAGGCTGGGAGCTTTTATCATGCTCCTGCCTGCCTGACCACAGGTGGGTCTCTGCCAGCAAACCAGCACAACCTGTGGTGACTTATCCTCCAGCAACACCTGACTGACTGGTTGGCCAGAACTGATGGCCAGGGCCAATGGGGAGGGAGGGGGAAGGGGGCATTTGGCCTGGGCCTCAAGCCCAAAGAGGGCCTCACTTGTTAATTTTTTATCATTTGATAAGTTTTGTAATTTGTTTTTATGTGCATCCCTATCGGATCCAAATGTGACACACTGTAATGGGGCTAGGCCCTAAGGCCATAGAGAAGTCCACCAGGCAGCTAAAGTGGCTAGGAAGAAACCAGCCAATCAGGGGCCAGGAGGGAGTATAGAAGAAGCCGCAGGACTAGCAGTAGCTCAGTTACAGCTCAGACCTAAGAGGGAGAAGGTGGGGGTGGCTGGGTCTCAGAACCAGGGACAGTGCCGAGTGGAACACTGTTGAGAGAGCAATGAACTGATAGAGCCCTGTGGTTAGAGTGAAGGCTTGTCTCCAGGGCTATGTCTACACTCGCGGCTTCTTGCGCAAGTACGGCCGTTCTTGCGCAAGAATCTGCAGAGCATCCACACTGCCCACCCGCTCTTGTGCAAGTAAATTTACAGTACGGCGTGGTAAGAGAGGTCTCCTTGCGCAAGAGCTACGCTCTTTTTTAACAGGTGTAAGCTCTCTTGCACAGGGGCTCTTGTGCAAGAGGGCAGTGTGGACGCTCGGCAGGGATTTCTTGCGCAAGAAAGCCCTATGTCTAAAATTGCCATCAGAGCTTTCTTGTGCAAGAGAGCATCCACACTGCCATGGGCGCTCTTGCGCAAAAGCACAGCTCGCACATGGCAGTGTGGACGTTTTCTTGCACAAGACTTCTTGCACAAGAACACTTGCGCAAGATGTTCTTGCGCAAGAAGCCGCGAGTGTAGACATAGCCCAGGAGGGGAAGCCCTGGAGGCACGGCCCTTGTTCAGAGTGAGGCATCAAACTGGGGGAACAGCACTGAACTGAGAAATGCTCTGTAGAGGGTACTGGGATCGGCCCATTAGAAGCGTACCCTGGAAGGGGTTTGTGATAGCACAGCGCATGTGACTCCGCTGCGGGGTTGAGTAGCCAGAAAGGCTGAAGACTGAGGGCTGTGCAGGCACACGCACACCTGACCAAATGGGGTTGCTTGCAGGAGATGAGTGCCACCCCGTTTCTACCCACTCTCTGCTTAGAGCTGCACATTGAAGCAAATAAGAGATGTGATTTGGTAAAAGCCATAATATTTTTTTGTTAAATGATACAGGTTTTGTCAGTGTTAAAAATGTTCATAAATATTCATGAAAATATATTAGTTCTGATGACACAAGGTTAGTCCTTGATAAACACGTCCTCTCTGATCTGCCGATTATATAAACAAACCGCTACTAGTGGCTGGTGCTGGATCTGTCTTGTCATTTTTTGTTTGTTATGGACAGAGGCATCAAAGCCTGGAAGTAGCCTAGGCCACTCTGGGTCTCGGAGAGGGCCTGCTGACGGCTCTAGTGTTTCAGAGTCGTGCAGCATCAAGGTCCCCTTGAGGTGTCTTTTTTCCCCCTAGTCTAGACTGCTTCTTTAGCAGGCAGGGATGCAGCATGTGTGCAGAGCTGTAGAAAAGAGATCTGTATTAAGCATGCTAAGAAGTCACCGTTATAGACTGAGACTCTAGCATTTGTGCCCTAAGGCCTGGCCCCAGGCTGCCTCCATGGGTGCCACATGGAGCCAGGTCTTTCCTAATCTCCAGTATAGGTTGAACCTCCCCAGTCCCTCACTCTGGTTTGGCAAAATCCGTGGTCCGGCATGATTGTAGTGAGCCGGGTGTCCGCTTCTCATGGGTGTGCACAAGTTTCCCACAGTCCCGTAAAGTTTAATACCACCAGTCCTGGCTCTCAGTGTTCTGTGTTGTGATCTAGCTCTAATTTACCCGTCAATGTCTCTCAAGAGCTCAGTAAAGATGTTAAGAGGGGGGTAATCGTGTAGTTGATACAACTGGTATCAAGTGCACGATTAGTCGATAAGGGAAGGCGTTCAGAAGGCGCTAACCCCACTGTGGCTCTGCAATTTAAGTGGAGTAAGAGCTGGGCATGCAGGCAGCCTGGCTCCTACTACATTTAAACTGCTGAGCTGCAGCGGGGGTCGCTCCTGGACCTTGCACAAGCCAGGACTGAGCTGGGCTTGTCCAGTCCTGGCTTGCGCCGGGTCCAGCAGCTGCTTCTCTGGGGGGTCCTAGCCTGGGCCATGGCAGACAGAGGCTGCTGCTGGAGCAGCCTCTGTTCATGGCAGCTGGGGCTGGCTGCAAACAGAGGCTGCTCTGGAAGCAGCCCCTGTCCGCGGGGATCCCAGCAGGGAGTGGGGAACACCATGGACTGGGGCTGCTGCCACAGCAGCCTCCTCTCCTCCTCCCCCGCACTGCGTTTGATGGAGGAAGCACCATGGGAGGGGGGAAGCAGCACCGTGGAGATGGTGCTGGGGGGAACCGTCTTTTAAGCCAGCTCCTCTCCGCCCTGGCTCCTGCTTCTCCTCCCCTTGCTGCCTTTGCTCTACAGACAGCTAGGGGAGTGGGGCAAATGCAAGTAGTTGACTCGACTACTTTTTTATATCCTTAGTAAGCAGTGGAAGTGCTGTCCATGCTGCTAGACAGCATTGGCCTCCTGTGCTTCAGCAAATTCTCTGGTTTGGCATCGGTCAGGATCCAAGGGTGCTGGACTAACGAGGTTCAACCTGTAGTGCTGCTCATAGTGCATAGACATGGCCCAAATGCACCTGGGGCGAGAGGGGGGGGCAGCTTCAGAGACAAGTGTGCAGATGGGTCCTGTTTGCTCGGGAGGGAGGGTGGGCCTGCGGGACCCTGTTTTCTGAAGAAGTTTCTCCCCTCTGTGCTCAGGATTGTTCTGGGTCAGGACTGGTCACTGGATGATTGGTCTTGTCTGGAATGGTGTGAAAGAGCAGGCGGGACTGTCTGTGGGGGCTGAGGGAGAAGGGGGTTCCTATGAAGGCAGGGGGAAGACATGATCCTAATGCGGGACAACGGGTGTCCATTTTGTGAGGCCTACCTAACCTGGCCACTCACTGTGGCGAGGCTGATGTCAAGTTGCTGCTGTTTGTCTTCCCCTGCCTTTCCTGTCCTATTCCTACAAACTCTCGAGTTCCTCATCCAACCGTGAGCCCAATTTAAAACATCCAAAAAACCAAACCTCCCCAACAAAACCTTGTGGTGTTTTAGATGCTGCTTGTAATTATTAGAATTGGGAGCACTGGGTGTTGGGAGTCTGGAAGCACAGGAAAGAGGAAGGAGGGGGGAGGCGATGAGCCAGGGCTGAGTGAGAGCTACAGAGGGGTGCATCAGCAGCTTTGTAAAGAGGTTTCACCTTTGTTAAATAAAGGCCTGTTGAAGTTTGTTAGTACATTGCTTGTGTAACCACCACTAGATGTGTAGGTTACACTTGCATGATACAACAAACCTGTAAAGCAAATATAAAAGCGGCATTGTCACTAGCTGACATATTTTGCCATCTTCTCTACCCAGCCTCAGCGGCTCTTTAAAAATGATCAGCTTCCCCACATCCCTTTTATAATTGTAACAATAAATCCCTGGTCTGAACTTTGCCCCCCCCCCCCCGGGGGTGGGAGGCTGAGGGGGAGATGCAGTAAGGCTACATCAAGTCTCTGTTATTCAAGGCTCCGTTGCCCCTTCGTTCGTTGCAAAGCAGAAAACCAAAGATCAATCTGTAGGAAGGACTAAAACATTGATTTTTTTTAAAGTTCCTGTGAGGGAATTGAGGCTCTGGAAAAAAAATAGATCATCTATTAATTTACATTAATGAGGCTTAACAATGTTTGCCAAAAGGTGATTAAGGGACTGTGTTCTAGCTTTAACTTCTGTCAATAGCACCAAGGCAGCTATCAAAGGGATGATGAAGAGTTACTCATACAAGGAACCCTGAAATTAACTCATGTATTCTGCCCTGCAGGTGCAGATACAAGACAAACTGCAAAGATGAGTTGTCAGGACATGGTCTGGCCTGGTTTTCAAAGACACCAAGCCACTGATGCTCCCATTTACTTTCAGGCCAGTCCTTGATGATAATTTTCCTTCAAGGTTTCAATCAGTCTTCTATGTTGTTCTGTTTGGCAGGCTTTAGCTGAGCGGCAGCATGGAACCTGAGGCTCAGGAGACACAGTTGTAATGCCAGCTTTGTCACTGGACGACCTTGCGCAAGGCTCTTCACCTATTGGTCCTCTATGCAGATTTTGGGAAAGGAACTGTTTGTACAGTACCTAACACAGCAGGGGCCTCATTTTGGGTGGGGATCAGGCCCGGCCAAAGAGTTTGTGGGGCCCAAAGCGGCATGTGGTGGTTGGCTGCACCGTGTGGCTGGGTGGCTCCCGTCCAGGGCACCGAGTGAGCAGCCAGACAGGTGGGTGCCAGGCAGTGTGGGGCCCTGAAGGCGAGGGACCCATGGCAGCCACCTTGCTTGCCTTGCCCTAAGGCCGGGCCTGGTGGGGATTCTAGGTGCCACGGTAGCAAAAAATAAATCAGCTCATTTTAAAAAAACTGGCTACTGTGATCTTTCCATTCATGCTCCTGGTACAAACTTGCTGAGTCACTGGAAAGTTCCCTCTGAGCAACCCACTTCTGCAGGGTGGCCAATGCTTGAGGCATATTAAAACCAGTTATTTCTCTTCCTCTAACTGCGATCCGCTTTTGTGCCCACCCTGGGTATGTCTAGACTACATGCCCCTGCCGACAGAGGCATGTAAAATAGGCTACCCGACATAATCAATGAAGCGGGGATTTAAATATCCCCAGCTTCATTAAAATAGAAATGGCTGCCGCGCTGTGCTGGATCAGGTGATTGTCGGCACAGCACGGCAGTCAAGACGCGGATCGGTCGACAGGGGAAGCCTTTGTCGACCGCTCCCGTAAATCCCCACTTCATTGACTATATTGGGTAGCCTATTTTACATGCCTCTGTCGGCAGAGGCATGTAGTCTAGACATATTCCCTGAGACAGTGAGCAGGACAGAGATATCCAGCAAGTGCCTAGCCCCTGGTGAGCACTGCCAGAAATTAACAATGAATAGGAATAACTCAGAAAACCACCTGCCATCTGGAGCTCATGCAGGCCAGGATTACTCTATGAGAGAAAGTTGACTTAAGCTTTCCATGGCATTCCCACTGTGAGAGGTCAACGGGAGAGACTCCTCATGACCCGGTGGAATACCGGGATCAACAGGGGCACCATCAATAGTTGATTTAGCAGGTCCTTACTAGACCCACTAAATCGAACCCTGGAAGATGGATCAAGTGAAGATAAACCCGCACTACATGCCATTACATAATATTCAGGATTCAGGGCCAAATCCTTAAGGGTGTAGACCAGCATAGCTTATTGGCCTCAGCAGAGTTACTCTGATAGCTTACATCATCCCTCAGTGTGGAAATAAAAGGGTTAACAAGCAGCGAATCCCTACCTGAAATGAACTCTTCTCTGAACCCTGCTGTGGGCTCTGTCAGGCACTAGATTGGCAGTTGCAGCCCTAACCGAGGTGGGGTCTGATTGTGCTTGATTTCAGGGGGGCTGCATATGAGCACAGGGGCTTGGGAAGTCAGGGCCTTAACTGTGGTACCTTTCACCTGAAAGAAACTCTCCAAAAATATGAACTAAAAGCTACTATTGGATTTAAAAACTGTTGAACCTTGGTTCTAAACAGGGTAAGGGACAGGGATGTGGGGGACAGTGGAGAACCATGAAGGGTATGGGCAGGGAGCGTGTTGGGGGTTCCTTCCAATGTTCCCTCTAATTTTTTCCATTCATGTGCAGAATAAATGTTATGTGCACTGAGACATGTGCACTACCAATAGAAACATGTTGCTGACAGCTGTGGGCGCTCTGCCAATCAGCTGGGCAGCACCTGAATTTCTCCTGGATGGCCACCCAAGCGCTCAGTTTATAGGGAACACTAGTCCCTTCCCCTACCTCTTATCAATCCCCAGCTGTCACTTCCCAGGGAAAACAATAATGTTCTGTTGAGGCGACTGGCCCCTTGACTGCTGTCAAACGCTCTTGTCTCTTTCCAGCACCCAAGAACAAAAACAAAAACAAAAAACCAAAATCCCTGACCATTTCCTGCCATCCTTGTGTCTAATATAAATCGCCTGAAAACACGCAGTGGGTTGTGCAGGGCTCGCCCCTCTGTTGTTGCAGCTCCATCTGCCACTGTTGAAGAAACAGTCAGAGCAGCCACAATTGAAATTCATCACGGTGACATGGAGAAAGCCAGCAGGGCAGCGGGGCTGGGGAGGGGGCCTGAGCCGCTCTGCAAGAGCGTTCTCAAAAACCGTCTGGCAAGGAACGAGCCAGGAGACGAGATTCAGCAAATGAGAGAAATGACCAGCCACAAAGGACAGAAGGCGTTTTACCCAATCAGAAAAGGGGTGTCGATCGTTCCCGCATGTCCAGAGAAGACAGCCGAGCAAACTGCTCCTTTAGTAATATCAGGCCAGCATTGCCAAGCCTGAGTGTTCAGAAATCACGGGTCTCGTCCCGAACTATTGTGAGATTAGCGTCACGATCAGGAGATTGCCAAAGAAATAATAAAGGTTGGGTCCTTTTTTTTTCTCTTTGCCTTTTGCTTTCTGAGGCTTTACAGTGCTCTCAGGTCATGTTTTCCAGCGTTTGTCTGCGACAAGGAGAGATAGAATACGGTTTCATTTGGAAAGGTTTGCTGCAGTTCTCACGTAATCACAGGAATCCAGAAGCTGGGGCTTTTATAAAGATACCAAATATCATGAGAATTCTTATCAGTTAGTTGACTATTCTATAGTTCTCAGGGGCGGGGCCGACAGCCAGTGTGCTCCGGCCCCACTCCTGAGGAGCCCACTGCCATTCTGTGCCAGGCAGGAGCTGGTCCGTGAGGGGAGCCAGTTTAAAAACCATCTCCCCTCGTGGACCAGCTTCCTGTCCCCCTGTGCTGCTACCTCTGATAAAGAGGCAGCAGTGTGAGGTGGCAGCAGCCCCTGTCTAGGGGGGGTCTGAGCTCCCAGACCCAGTGCGAGCCAGAACTGAGCCAGGCTGCTTATCCACCCGGCTCCTAATACATTTTAAATGCAGAGCTGTGGCAGGGTAGGTCCCAGACCTATTTCAAGCCAGGACTGAGCCAGGCTGCTGGCCAGCCTGCTAAAAAAATGTACTTGCAAGTGGGGGAAGGAGGATGCGAGTAGTCTATAGCATTAACCTATACGCTTTTGCTAATTGGTTAATCGACTACACTATTACATCCCTAATAACTAATGCAGAATAACCCACCACAAGCCAGCCTGGCACCTCTGAAGATCAAACGCCCACCCCTTGGTACTAATGTCCCTCCCCTCAGAATCCCATCCTTCCCTCCCCTTTCCCCCAAAGCCTGAGTGCTGGTGAGCTTTGCAGTGTGTCCCCTTTTAGGACCACTAAAACCTGTGCCCCAGTTTCTACAAAGGTACAGCAGGAAACATGAAACTCTCCTACTTTAGGTGCAGTGAATAAGATTAACTGAGAATCTTAAGCTATGTCTACACTGCAGCCCTCTTGCACAAAAAGCCTATGCAAATGAAGCGTGGATTAGCATATTGCCACGCTTCATTTGCATAATTAGGGGCCATTTTTGTGCAAGAGGCTTTTGCGCAAAAAGGAGCCGTCTATGCGGCTCCTTCATGTGCAAAAACCCCCTCTTGTGCAAGAGCCATTCTGAAAAAATGAGGAAGAACGGCTCTTGCACAAGAGGGTGTTTTTGCGCAAAAAGGAGCTGTGTAGACACGGCTCCTTTTTGCGCAAAAGCCTCCTGCGCAAAAATGGCCCCTAATTAATTATGCAAACGAAGCACAGCAATATGATAATCTGCACTTCATTTGCATAAGCTTTTTGCGCAAGAGGGATGCAATGTAGACGTAGCCTTAATGCGCCTGGAGTCTCTCAGACTAAACGCTGCATCAAAGGACAATTATATTCTCCTTGGGCACAGGGTGGCTTTTTGTTCTGTGTTTGCAGCACAGTGGGGTCCTGGCAGGGCTGTGGATGGAGGGGGCAACTGCCCCAGGGCCTGGCGATTTAAAAGGCCTCAGGTTGCTACCATGGCAGCGGCAGCAACTGGAGCCCCAGGCTCTTTAAATTGCTGGCAGAGCCCAGGTGGCGCTGAAGTCTGTGTGAAGGAGGCTAGCCCTAGCCCCGCCCCTTTAACCTGAGGCCCTGCCCCTTCTCCCTGAAGCCCCACCCCTTCTGGAGGGTCTGGAGCCAGGACCCCCCTCCACCTTGACCAGGGTTCGGTGAAGTCTGTCACCAGTCCAGAGTCCTGGTCACATGTGTTTTCACAGGAGACTGAAGATGAACTGTCTGAGACTGGACTTACCCACAATAATAACCCTTTGCTTTCCCATACAGCCTTCAGTGTAGGCTTGGCTTGAAACCGAGGCTTGGTGCCAAGAGTTCTCATTTCAAAGAGAGGGGGCACTCACCCCACGAGTCGGTGGCTAAGCCCAGAATGAAATCCAGGAGTTCCATACTGTCATCTCCTGAGCAGGACTCCAAAGGCCTGTAGACTTCAGAGAAAAAGGTGAACTTTAGTAGGTTCACCCCGATCAGACCTTGCAGACCCACTTGGGATCTCCTGCACTCATGAGTCAGAAGGGGAGGTGGCAGTCTGGAGCGGTATCCAGTGCACAGAGCCCTGGCCTTTCAAAGCACGTGAGCCCAAGAGGAGAAAGAGGAGGTGGCAAGGAATCTGTAATGCCCTGGCTGGAAACCAGAAGTCTTCAAAGAAGGCTCTTTGTTCAGGCTCAAATTTTTCCCATCACTGCCTCTCCGTCTTGGGGGTGGGGAGAAGTGGGATCACCTGATTCTATAATACATAAACTTGTCCTGTGTGCCCTATAAGCAGTAGCCTTCAACTTGGCCCCAGCCCTTAGGGATTATGGGATGCATTGAAGGGCTGGATTCTGGATATCATCATTCCATGAGGGGTCTGTCACTTCTTGACACTGATTGGCATTTCATTCTCCTGAGCCTTTGAAACTGAAATCTCTATCTGGAAAAAGAAAAGGGAGAGAGAAAGAGCAGGTCTAAGCCAGGAGGCAAAGACCAGCTTCCTTTTGGTGCCGCGTTTGCATTTTCCACCCCGATAACTCATGCTGTCACTGGCATACAGCGACCGAAGCTGAAATCTAATTTGGGTTTTGTCAGGTTAGTAAATGGTGTTTGTTAGGGGCGATCTCCTCGTAAATACACTCAACTCTAAATTGAAGAACAGAATTGCACAGCCAGGGAGCTGTTTGTGCCAACTCGAGGGTCTGTCTCGACAGAAGATGTGTCACATTAAGTGTGCTAATATTGGGGATGAAAAATAGGTTCTTTCCCATCAAATTACTCTGTGGTGTCTCTCCTTTACAGACAGATGTTCCCAAGCAGCAAATGTCCTGGAGACTCGTGGTAGGAAATCTAATCGAAAAGCAGGGTAACTTCAATGAGCCATAGTAACCACTTTTTTAAAAAAATTACCAATGTTATTCAACGAGAAACCTTAGTGTGAACATTTAATATCCATCTGAGTGAATATATTTCAGTCCACTTTGGAGAAGTCTTGGCAAACTCTTTGATTGGCTCCAGGGAGCTTATCCAAACCCATTGATATTGAATTGTGGTGTCTTTCCATCAATTTGACTGGACTTTGGAACAGCACACGACCTTTCTATGAGCCCTATTTCCTTCCTCCATTCCTTCCTTCCTTCCTGCCCCAGCCACGTACCATCTGCCCTGTCTTACTTTTGAAGATCCTTCTGCAGGGCCCACAAGCTCTGACAGCTTCTCTGCCAGGCTCCCACAACTGCTGGCTTCTCTGTGGAACAGAACATAGCCCATGCAAGAATTAATTCAGCAGTGGGCAGTATTTCTTGTAAGCTGAGCATGTGGGCGGCTCCCCAGGAGAGATTCAAAAGCTGCCCAGCTAATTAGCAGAGTGCCCACAGCCAGACCACGTGTTTCTATTGTTTGGCGCACATCTGCACGTCTCGGTGCACAGAACAAAATTTATTCCTCGCATGGTTGGACAAAATGAGAGGGAACATTGGCAGCGGGCTGGGTCCAGCAGAAAACTTTCCATCGCTGCTGGGCCTCATGGGATTTTCCAGGGGTCACAAAGAGCAACGGAGGTCGTGGTGAGAAGCAGGGCAAGGAAAGATGATCTTGTGCTTGATGCACTAGACTAGGGCAGGAAATTGGGTTTCCATTACCAGCACTGCCGCAGACTTCCTGTGTGACCCTTGGCAAGTCACTTAAACTTTCTGTGCCTCAGTTCTTCCTCTGTTAAATGGGAATAATCATGTTGCCTGTCTCCCAGCTTAGTCCATGCAGGCTGAGAGCTGTTGCAAGGCAGGGTCTGCCTCTCACTGAGTGTCATAAGAACACAAGAACATAAGAATGGCCATACTGGGTCAGACCAAAGGTCCATCTAGCCCAGTATCCTGTCTGCCGATGGTGGCCAATGCCATGTGCCCCAAAGGGGGTGGACCGAAGACAACAATCAAGCAATTTATCTCCTGCCATCCATCTCCAGCCTTTGACAAACAGAGGCCAGAGACACCATTCCTTACCCCGTGGATAATAGCCTTTTATGGACCTAACCTCCATGAATTTATCTAGCACTTTTTAAAACTCTGTTATAGTCATAGCCTTCACAGCCTCCTTTGGCAAGGAGTTCCACAGGTTGACTGTGCACTGTGTGAAGAAAAACTTTCTTCTTGGGTGGAGGGATAGCTCAGTGGTTTGAGCATGGGCCTGCTAAACCCAGCGTTACAAGTTCAATCCCTGAGGGGGCCATCTGGGGCAAATCTGTCTGCTCTGCCCTCCTAGCACAGTGGGATCCTGACCCAGGAGTATCACCTCTGGATGCTCCTCTAATGCAAACATGATTTCTCCAGCCAGAAGGAAAGGACCAGGTCCCAGAGTAGGCATCAATCAATCAAATAAATAATACCACCAAACAGGGCATCATCTGTGTGGCTGCCTGAGAACAAGGCCTTGGCTTTACACAACAAGATGGGGAAAGGATCAGAAGTTCAGGGAAGTCAATAGAAAGAATCCCAGTGAGTCTGAAAAGCTTTGGATCAGGGCTTGGGGAAGCAGCATTCAGGTTCTGGAATTAGGGTGGGTCTAAATGTGGCATAGTGGGGGTGCTGTCTGCTCTGTATCCCGGGGTCTGGCTGTGATGTGTGATTCCCACTGACTCACCCACATGTTGTGATGTAGTGTCAGTACCTTGCTGGTTGCTGTGAATGACCCCTACTGGCCTCTGCCTGTGAGCACTGCCCAGCAGGTGGGCTGCCTAAGTCATGTAGACAAAGACCCAACTGGTCAGACAAGTTAGGGCAGCGAGGGAACTAGGGAAGTGAGTGTTCAGGAGAAGGGTGAGTCTGGGGCTGGAACCATGAGGGAGACAGACTGAGGTTGCTAGGGCTGAGGGCTAGGAGTGATGGGTCCTAACCTCCCAAGGGGTCTGAATCACCCTGGCCCTGAATCCTGTAAACACATCATGTCTGTGCAGGGGCTGGCCCGAGCCATTTTGGTGCCCCGGGCGCATGGCCCACTCCCCCCAGGTGCGCGGGCGGATGCATGGCGCATGCGCTGCCCAGCCACTGCCACTGGTGCGCTGCCCGGGCAGGCCACGCCTGGCCGTGCAGGGCCCCGCGGCCACGGGGGGAAGGGCACTGTGGGGGTTAACGCGGCCCCCGCCCTGGGCAGCCACTGCAGCCCGCCAGGAGCTGGGCGTGTGGCAGCTGTAGGGGGCGCCGTGTGCCCCTTACAGCTGCCATCAGGCGCCCCCCATCGGTTGGCACCCCAGGCAGCTGCCCGGCTCGCCCACCCCTTAGTCCGGCCCTGCGTCTGTGCTGTGCTGTATCCTGGAGGAGCAATAAAACCTCGCTATTCTACCGCTGGCGGAACTTGTTCTTGCTGCTACGGAGGTGCAGGATCAGGGGAACCCCGACTGCGTCGTCACAGTAGCATGGGGGGGACCCCAGGATACAGAGCAGACAGCACCCCCACTACGCCACACTAGACTACTGAGTTTTTTCCAAAAAACTTCACCTGCATCTAGACTGCCATCTCATGTGTTTCAAAATTAAATCGAAAGAACGAGGCAGTTTTTTCAAAATTGGTAAACTTACTTTTACCAGGAAGGCAGGATTCCAAATGACAAAGAGTGTCGAAAAAATTACAGGAGAGGGGAGGCACTCTAAAGAGCCGGGGCTAGCAGAAAGGAAGCAGACATGGAGACGGAGGAATGGAGCAGAGTTAACACCATAACACTGAAAGAAAGAGAAATGGAGATTCAGAATCCAAATAATGCGGCTCCCCAGCAGCCAGGAAATCCAGAGACACTCGACGTGTATCTCTCAAGCTTTAAATAATTTGTGTCAAGTCAATTACTGTGTGTGCCCAAGACTCAGGCAGTGCTTGAAAAGTTTGTCCTTAATGGAAGGATTTGCATCATTCATTAGAATATACTTCTGAGGTTTGACTATCTTGACTGGTCTCTTTGAATTCTTACCCTCAAGTAACTTTCTGCATCTGCAGCATTCTTACCCGTATTATTGTCCAGGATAGGGTGGATATGAAGGTCATTCAAGAATTATCCTCTACACAGGGTGGTTTAGTTCATGTGCTAACATTACAGAGCATGTTGCAGTTTGTCTTCATGCCAGCCTGTTACAACACCAGAAAGTAACCAATTTCAGCACCCCCAGGGCCTGATTGGTACCAGCCTCCTTTGCTGGTGTCTTCTCCCCCCACAAAGGACATTGAAACAGGATGGGAGCTGGATGGGGGGAATGCTGCTTGCTCAAACCGGGGCAGGTGAGGGTGGAGTTCTCTTCTGACTAGCGTTCTCTGTAAGCTTTGCACTTAGGCAGCCACCCAGGAAAGATTCAGGTGCCACCCCATTGATTAGTAGAGCTCCCACAGCTGGCAGCATGTGTTTCTACTGGTGGTGCACATCAGCATATTCCTTGGTGCATGTAATAAAATTTATTCCATGCATGAATGGAAAAAATTAGAGGGAACATTGCCTATGACCTCCGCGAGCATGAGCAGGGGCTGCACTTCTTATTTTAACCCCCTTGTGTGCAAAATAAAACCCATTACTTCATCAGCCATGGGACTGGAAACTGTAGCATGCACATGCCCAGCAGCCTTTCCGAGGCATCAAGTTCTGACCGTTCTAAATCTCCTAGATTTGGGATCTCCACAGTCCAGGATACAGGCTTTGTACCCACAGATTACTCTAGATCCCATGATGTCTTACTCTATGCTGACAAATGAATGTTGCAATGAACTACTGTAGTGTAGTACAGATTGAACCTCCTAAATCTGGGACTCTCTGGTCCAGCAACATCTGTGCTCTGGCAGGACCAAAGATGTTGCTGGACCAGAGAGCCCCAGTGCCTGGGAGTGTGAGCCAGTCGGGAGTCAAGCAGTGGGAAGCCCCACCATCAGGACCAGTGAGCCTTGTTCCTGGGGAGTTCTGGCCAGGTGGGGTAGCAGCAGGGCATCTGGGGAGTCCCATCCCCGTAAAGTCCCAGCGGGGCACAGCAGCAGTGGGGAGCCACAGCTGGGTGGGGCAGAAGCAGGGCTGCTGCAGCTGGGGAGCTCCGTCCCGGGAGAGCCACAGCCAGCTGGTGGCAGCGTGCCAGAGCCCAAGCCTTGTAGCAGCAGGGCTGGATCCCAGTGGCAGTGGAGCTGGAGTGAAGCCAGATGGAGGGAGGGGCAGTATCCTGGGATGCCGGGGGCAGGGGGCTTCCCTTAGTCCAGCAAATTCCCTCATTCAGGATGGGTCAGGTGATGGTCCTGAGGGTGCTGGACCTGGAAGGTTCAACCTGTACTTAAACAATAGTTCTAACCATCATAAATCAACATAGAATCTTCCATTTGCACCAATCCAGCTTTAAGTGCTGGAAAAAACTAGTTCTTTTAGTCTAAGGGTGCAACTTTCAAAAGCACCCAAAAGAGAACGCCCTAACCGCTAAGCCATGCCAGAACCCACCCCACCACCCTACCTTCAGGGTGCCCCTTATCCTGCCTTCCCTCTGCCGCAGCCGTCTCCAGTTCTGTCCGTCCGCTCTCTGGGGACAAGTCCGATTGAGACCTGGAAGTCCACTAGACTAGAGTCTCCTATGCCAGGTGTTTTTCAAAATGCCCATCTAAAAGGTCTAGGAAATAACCATTTCCGGAGCCTTTCGCCATTAAGTCATTGGCTCAAATCTGAATCAATTTAACAAGGAATTGAAAATCAGGACGGTCGGGTGGCCTCATAAGAAGTTAACGTGAGGTCTGAATCCACTTTGTAGTGAGCAGGTGTCTACAGCTTGGAAATCATTGTCATGATGAGCAGAATCTCAATGGAGCAATCAAAGAATGAATGGGCAGGGAGAAGAATCACTCATCAAAAAAGCGGCCCTGTCCGAGTATATTTAGGATACTTTAGAGCAATGTATCTCAACCTTTTTGTATAAAGTACCCCTTTAAAAAAAATTAAAAGTACCCCCAGTACCTACAGTTTTCAGACACACAATTATTTTTTCTACCATTGCAACATATTTGTTTAAACAACTTAATCGTAGCCGGGTGGGCGTTGAAATTTTTGGGTGTAAAAAGTACAAAAATAATAAAGCACTGTAAAACTTAAAACAAAAATTAAGTTTTCTCCAAATTTCAGTTGTGTTGACGTACCCCCCAGACTTCTCTCCAGGACCCCAAGGGTACTTGTACCACTGGTTGAGAAACACTGCTTTAGAGGGCAAACAGTGTGAGGAAGGAAGCCATTCAGTGTTGGTCTCCAAGTCAGATGGGCCAATCTTTAGCAGGATGTTAGATTACAAACAAAGGTTGAACCTCTCTAGTCCAGCATGCTCGGGACCTGACCGGTGCTGAACCATAGAATTTGCCGAACCATGAGA
The DNA here is from genome assembly GCA_019425775.1 of Rafetus swinhoei. Taxonomy (NCBI): domain Eukaryota; kingdom Metazoa; phylum Chordata; order Testudines; family Trionychidae; genus Rafetus; species Rafetus swinhoei. The sequence continues at coordinate 11,671,573 of JAFJHL010000300.1, forward strand.
GGTCAATATTGTCTAGCAGCATGACCAACACTTTCACTGCTTCCTGGGCTCTTAGAAAATATTTAGGGTTAAATAAGAGCTAAATCACAGCACAGAACACTGAGCGCCTGAACTGGTGGATGTAAGCAGACTTCATGGGACTGTGGGAAAGTTGGCCACACTGGTGATTAGTGGACATCCGGCTAAGTAAAATCATGCCAGAGCATGGATGTTGCCAGACCAGAGAGTGCCAGACTAGAGAGGTTCAATTTGTATATTTCTACAGTGCCCTATGAGCTGGTGGCAGGTGCTAAATACCTTTGTAATAACCTTCAAGCTAAATCCATTGACTGTCAATAAACAGGTGGTGGTTGCTTTTATTGGCTTGACAATTCACTTCAGGCTGAGTATTCTCACTCTGAAGGTGCTCCTAAATGTTACTTCTCCTCAGACTGAGAACATACCGTTTGTTTGTTTTGGGGGGTAGGTTAGGATAAATTTGCACTGTTGATAAAACACAAAAAATGCCGAGATCTTCTCTTCAAACTTTAAAAAAAAAAGTTACTTAATTCACTTATCTCTAATAAAGCCATTGAGTCTGTTGAATCAGTATTTTTTTTCTTTAAGGGAAAGGAGAGGAAAGGGATTATTAACGTATTTGATGTAGCTCCTGAAATTCATGATGACAAAAATATTTAGGGAGCATGGCAACAGCAGAATTATATAAAAAGGTTTAACGAGCTCTGTGGGAAAAGCCATCAGACAAACTCAGCAATTCAACTGCAATACATTTTAACTCACTTGCTCATTAAATGGGTTGCACTGGGACCTAAACTTATTTTCTTAGCCTTTATGAATTACGACTTTCCTTTTCCTAGTTTCTCTCCATTTTGTGCAAACTCTTTAATCGGAGGGTCAGGGCAGTTAAGAGTGGAAAAGACATATCAGTCGATATCAGGTCAAACCGGCCATCCCCAGAGGGGAATGTAGGATTGTTCCACACAACATAATTTTGAGGCCTTTGTCCAGTTCAGTTTTTAAATGTCCCAAGGGACTAAGCTTCCACCATTTCCTTTGAACAAAGTTTCCACCCTCTAATTGATTTTGCTGCTAAGAACTCTGGAGGGTTCCCAGAAGGCAGTTTGGTTTCGTTTGCTCCATTGGGAACTCACATTGTGCGGGTTTCTTGATCTGGAGCTCCTCCAGTGCATTAAATCCCCAAATTGGCACCACTACAGAAAGGATGACGAGTCCCCCTTCCCTCCTCCCAAAAGGATGTGGACACATTAGAGACAGTCCAGTGGAGGGCACAAAAATGATTAGGAGGCAGGGCACATGACTTATGAGGAGCAGCTGAGGGATTTGGGTTTATTTAGTCTACTGAAGAGAAGAGTGAGGGGGGATTTGAAAGCAGCCTTCAACTACCTTATGGAACATTCCAGAGAGGATGGAGAGAGGCTGTTCTCAGTGGTGGCAGATGACAGAATGAGGAGCAATCGTCTCAAGTTGCAGCAGGGGAGGTCTAGGTTGGATATTAGGAAAAACTAGTTTCCTAGGAGGGGGAAGCACTGGAATGGGTTCCCTAAGGAGGGGATGGAATCTCCATCCCTACAGGTTTTTAAGTCCCCATGTGACAAAGTCCTGGCTGGGATGATTTAGTTGGGTTTGGTTCTGCTTGGAGCAGGGGGTTGGATTTGATGACCTCCTGAGGTCCCTTCCGACCCTAATCTTCTATGATTCTATAAGGCGAAGATAAAAGTAAAACCTCAGCAGAGTGATATTACCCTGGATTTGATTTGTTAGTGTCTCTTGTTCATTTACCTTGCCCTTCAAATCCAAACAATAATACCACAACCGTCCAAACTGGAGACACAGTTGATCTGTGCACCCTGTGGGCCTCTTACCATCACAGTTGCCTTGCCCAGGTCCTTCCTTATGTCCTGGGCCCACTAGTCATCTTTTGTCTCTGTGTAGGCCCTGATTCTGAAAACATACACAAGCAGACAGCTGCACCTGTGCAGAACCTCATATAAGTCATGGAGGCTTCACCTACATGGATCCATTTTCAGGCCTGTACACTCCTTGGGGCAAAGACTTTCCTTTATTTTTCTGTAATGCCCAGCACAACAGGAGTCTGAGCACAACTTGAGCCTCAAGGTGTGCCCCTGGTACAGAGAAGACATGACAGACATGAGAAATGGTGGTCGGACAACAGCAAATGTGAAACACATGAACTGCATTGACATTTCAAACATGGGCAAAACTATCCAGGACGCAAAATCACAGCAGCTTACCTGCAAATCTGAGCCCTTCTGTGCTATGTCGGATGCTTGAGCAGAATGTGCTGCTAGGTACGCACCCTCCAGATATGGAATGAAAGAGGAGCAAGGAGCTCTGGACTCTCCAGAAAATCACACCTACCTGCTTGGAGCAGAGCCTACTGCAGAGCTCCAAAATGCTAGGCTTGGTTCAATAATTCATCTTTCCAAACCCAGGGACTCATGGCCAATCAAACCTCTGTGGGGTGTAGCAGTCACATTCTCTCCAATGGCAATGTTGCATCAGCAGTAACACCGTACCCTCCAAGAACCATCAACTTACAGTGAAGGGTTTTGAATTTACAACTCTTGTGCTGGGAATTTGAGAGCCAACTACAGGTTGAACCTCTCTAATCTGGCACTTTCTGGTCTGGCATGATTTGAGTTGGCCGGATGTCCACTGATCATGGGCATGGCCAAGTTTCCGGCAGACTCATAGAGTTTGTTTACAGCCACCAGTCCTCAGTCCTGGCTTAGTGTGCTGTGCTGTGATTTTGCTCTAATTCACCCCAAATGTCTTCTAGTAAGCAGTGGAAGTGTTGGTAATTCTGCTAGACCAGCCATGGCCTACCCGTGGCTCTTCCTTCCCTCTGGAAGTGCGGCTCAAGAAGCCGCCCCCGTGGCTCGTGAAGCTGCCCTCATGCCCCTGAAAACGGCCCCCGCCTCCCTGTGCCTGTGGGAGCCTGATGTGGCCAAAAAGCCTTTAATCATGTTTCTTAAAGGGGCAGTCCTTTTTTTTTTTTTTTTTTTCCTCTCAACAACTTTTCCTCCCCGGCTCTTTGCGCTATATGCACAACTATTTTGGCTCTTTGCCTGTAATGGGTTGGACACCTCTGTGCTAGACTATATTGACCTCCTGTGGAAGCTGACCTATTCTACCCACCCCCATGCTTGCCAGTGAGACAGAGTTAGGCCAGAGGGCTATAGGGGAGTCATAGAAGGGAAATATATTAGCCCCAGATTAAATAGGTTCCTGTTCCCAGGATAAATTAACAAAGACTGATCTAGAACCAGCAGGATCCTGCTAGAATCAATTGGGACAATCAGGCCAATTAAAAAGCCTGGGGACAATTAGGAGGCTTCCAGACTCAAGGGGCTGCGTCTAGACTGTCATGATTTTGCGGAAATACTTTTAACGGAAAAGTTTTTCCGTTAAAAGTATTTCGGCAAAAGAGTTTAGATTACACGGATGCTTTGCGCAAAAAGTGCTTTTGCGCAAAGCATCCGTGCTCAGTATAGACGTGCTATAAGAAAGCTCCGATGGCCATTTTAGCCATCGGGCTTTCTTGCGCAAGAAATTAAGGTGCCTGTCTACACTGGCCCTCTTGAGCAAGTATTCTTGCACAAGAGGGCTTATCCCTGAGCGGAAGCGTCAAAGTATTTGCGCAAGAAGCACCGAATTCTTACATTAGAACGTCAGTGCTCTTGCGCAAATTCTCGCAGCCAGTGTAGACAGGCGGCAAGTTTTTGCACAAAAGCGGCCACTTTTGCGCAAAATCTTGCCAGTCTAGACGCACCCAAGGGAGTCTGACTAATCAGAACACCTGGGGGCCAATTAAGAACCTGTTGAGACTGGTTTTTAAAAAGAAAAAAACAGGACTATGTAGCACTTTAAAGACTAACAAGATGGTTTATTAGGTGATGAGCTTTCGTGAGCCAGACCCACTTCCTCAGATCAAATTGTGGAAGAAAATTGTCACAACCATATATACCAAAGGATACTAGTCCTGTTTTTTGTTTCAGCTACACCAGACTAACACGGCTACATTTCTATCACTTTTTTAAAAAGGTTTCCCTTCTGTTAGCTCAATGTGTGAGGAAGGAGAAGAGGAGAGAAGGTGCTGTGGAGAATCTGGGAGGAGTAAGCACATGCAAGTACCAGGAGGAAAAGCCTATATTAAGGAAGGTTCTGGGGAAGTGGCCCAAGAGATCTTAGCTATCACATAGCTGTTACTGGAGACATTTGCAGGCAGCTGTTTTCACAGGGTCCCTGGCTGGAACTCGGAGGAGACGATGGTCCCAGATTTCCCCTTCCCCCCTTCCTCTCCCTCCCCCCCCACACACACTCCCTATTTCAGCACTGGAAAAGGACTGGCTTTGGAAAAGGGGGTTGTCCTGCCCTGTACCACTTGGAAGGGCCACAGAGACTGGAATTTGGTTTCCTCTCCTTTCCCCATGCTGGCCAATGATGTAGCTCAACAAAAAACAGCAAGGTGGTGCTCTAGGGAAAGGCCTAAACTGAGGGCTGCTGTCAGCCTCTGAGGCAAGCAATCCACCTGAAAGCGTGGGACCCACCGAGGTTGAGGAGGAGACACACCCACGCCCATGGGTAGCCCATCTAGGGAAGAAATGGAGACATTAACAGGAGCTGGGGAGCAGTCATACGAGTTTTTAATGAAGAAAGTGAGGAGACCACATTGTTCCTGGAATAGGGCACCCGACACTTGGGATCTCATCCTAGAGCTGCTGTTACGCGATTTAGCCTTTCTGTGTTACTATTTCCCTCCCCCCTCTTTGCCCATCTTATCATTAAGGGTATGTCTAGACTACATCCCTCTGTCGCCAGAGGGATGTAAATTAGACATACCGAAATTGCTAATGAAGCAGGGATTTAAATATCCCATGCTTCATTAGAATAAAAATGGCCACCGCTTTTTGCCGACGTGGCAATTTGCCGGCAAAAAGCAGCAGTCTAGATGGGGATCAGTCGACAAGGAAAGCCTTTTCCAACCGATCCCTTATGCCTCATGCAATGGAAAAGGCTTTCCTTGTCAAATGATCCCCGTCTAGACTGCTGCTTTTTGCTGGCAAATTGCTGCGTTGGCAAAAAGTGGCGGCCATTTTTATTCTAATGAAGCGTGGGATATTTAAATCCCCACTTTTAGCAATTTTGGTATGTCTAATTTACATCCCTCTGGCGACAGAGGGATGTAGTCTAGACATACCCTAAGATTGCAAGCGTCTTAGGGCAGAAAGGGCCTCTCACTCTGTAAGGACAACACCTAGCAGAATGGGGCTTGGGTCAGACGTGGGATCTCAAGGCAGCCATGCCATTCACATAACAACTCTACTCATCACCCTTTTGTGCAGCACCTAGCACAGGGGAGGCATGATCCCAAACGGGACTTCTGGGCATTTATTGCTCTATAAATATTAAAAGATCATAAGTGGAGAGCCATGCAAAATAATGCTACATATAAGCATTCAATTTTTGTTTATTGCCATCTTCTCTGCAAAAGTATCCTGCTAATTTCTCCTCTTGTGAAGGTTGATGGCGAGAGGTACATGTAGAGCCAGCGCCACTGGACCTGACTTAGACCATCCCACGAAGTGGCCCTTATTCCTCACTGCATGAAGCTGGAGAGGGGAAAGGAGCAAGGGACAGAGTCACATCCCTCTGTGTTCCTCCTCTGCGTGCTGCTGCGTGGAACAGAGAAGTCGCGCTGGGCCGCTGGGGCTGCTCACTTAACTAGGCCCCGAGCTTCCTCTTATGTGCAATGAAATGGAACGTACGGCTGGTGTAACAAACAAAGGGCAGAAAGGAAATGCCTTGAAGGAACAGCTTGGCCCGGTGTGCCCATTCGAGAGCTGGCCAGGTTTGCGGCCCAAGGGATGAGACTTCCCCGCCGAGCTTCAGCGTGACAGACTTTGCTCCGTGATCCATTATGCTGCACCTCTGAATCATTCAGCGGGTGGGATTGACAGTGCAGGCTCCACATGGAGCTTCCTTTCCCCCCCAGGAGTAACTTCTCCAAAGGCAGCACCCGCATCTTCCCATGCGCTGAGCCCCAGGAATGCTGGGCACGGCCTTCCCAGGCTCCCCTCTGGCAATTGGGCAAGGATGGACCAAGAAGGGCAAGCTGGCATGGAAGCCGGCAAGCGGGCGGTGCTCCCACACGGCCAACATCCCTGCTTCAGGAGTAGCTCAGCCTGGCTGGCTGCAGGTTGAGCGCATGGCGCAAGGAGCAGCGCAGGGGTCTGCGGATGTGGGAGCCAGGGAAGAAATCCAGATAAAGCTTTCTGGTCTTCCTGCTTACACTATTATCGGCTAGAGAGTGGTTCTCAGCCAGTGGAAGCAAAGCACGAGAGCGGCACCATGCCAATGGGAGCTGGAGCAGGGCACTGGTGTGAGAGCACTAATTGGGCCTGGCCCTGTCAGTTCCAATCAAGGGGAACAGACTGGGGATGAGGAAAAGGCCTGCTGCTGGCCTGAGGACTGGCACCACCTGCCAGCTTGATGAGCCAGGGGCTAGAAAGGTTGGGAAGGAGTCAGAAGGCAGGAGCAGGCAGAGCGGGAGAGGCAGGGCCGTCTTTAGGCCTACGCAGCTGAATAGGGCATCAAATTCAGTCGTGCCTGAGGGTGCGTATGCCTAGGGCCATCACCAGCCACAGACAGCACCAGCTCTGGCGGCTCCAATCCCTCGGTCCCCAGCCCCCTGCTTCACCTCCCAGCCCTGTTAGACCCAATCCCCCAGGCCCTGGTCTCCCCGCCCCCATGCTCCCCTTCCCCACTGCTCTATTTGCTGGCCCATAGCTCCAGGTGGCTGTGCCACTCTCTGTGCATGCTCCCATACCAGCCTCCCTGCCCACCCCACAGCTCCTGCCCACACAGCCCTGCCCCATGGAATACCTGTCCCCCTCCCTCCCCACCCCCAGCAGAGGATGGGAAGTACTAGAGCACCAAAAATCTTAAGGACAGCCCTGGAGAGAGGTCAGTCAGGGGAGGGGGCTGACTGCCTCCTAGCTAAAGATTGGCTCTGACTGTAAGAAGGGAAAACCCTGCACAGATTGTGTATAGTTTGGACTGGTGGTGGGACAAGGTTAGGTGAATAAAGACACAGGTGTTGCATAATCCAGAAGTCTCTCCAAGTCTGATTTGGGAGGGTAACCAGCACCCAGGGGAGAGGGGTTGTCTGTGCACTTTGTTACAGGAGCAACATTCCCTCTTTGCCCGCTCGTGAGGGAGATAAGATCTCATGATCCTATATCCCTTGCCTATCATCTCCCCCCCCCCCACCCCTTTTGCATTTCCTTGTCCTTTAACTGTTCCCAGCTGATGGGTTAATTGCTCTCATTAGCTCATCAGCCTCCTACCTAATTAAGCCATTTGAACACCCATCACCCAATTAAATCTCCTCCAGGCGGGGGGAAGAGTTAGTATCATAGGATGCGTCTACACTGCATTGAAACACCCACGACTGGCCCTGGGTCAAGCTAAGGAGGATGTTTAATTGTTGTGCAGACATTCAGGCTCAAGCTGGAGTCTGGGTTTCGGAATCCTTTCCCCTCTCCCCGCCCCCGCCCCCCCACATATACATGAGACCCCAGAGCTCAGGCTCCAGCTAAGCCCAAAGTATGCACTACAATGAAACAGTCTTTTTAATTGCTGTGTAGATGTACCCTTAATGTCCAGAGTGGTGGGTGAGTTCTAGACTCCTGGCACTCTGCCACAAAGCTGAACGGTCCAAATATTTTATACTAGAAGATTTACCCTGAGTTGCTCAGGTCCCTAATTCAAATAATGCATAACCCTAACTCATTGCTCTGGGAGGGGTAGGGATGAGGGGTTGAGTAGGCCAGCTGCCCCGGGGAGAAAGAACAACCCTAGCCCTCTCTCATCGCAACAGGTTGAGGCCAGGAGAAAAGCACCTGTCCATGGCTGCTGCAGTTGCTGTGGGCACAGATGCGGGAGGGGTGTATGTCCCCCAGGTGCGGGATGGACAGACATACAAACAGACACAAAAACAGAAAAACTCTCTGAAATATATAGTACATAGCTATCCCTTTCTCCACCCCTGCCTCCTGCTGGACCAATGGGGCTATAGATGTTTTGGTCCCCATCTCTGTTCCTTTACTGCCCCCCTGTGGTGATTCTGCAGTATAACTGTCCCTCCTACCAGACCCCTAAGTTTCTCATAAATGGAAAGGATCACATTCCAGGCACATCCCATTGTCCTGGCACAACCAAGCCCTCACCTTACTTTAAGTTATGATAAGAGGAAGCTACATACCAAATGTGGTGGTCTTAGCTCTTACCTTTTAGGAGGCGCTTTTGAGCAGACGGACTCACAGATGGATAGATGGACAGATGCTTAAAATATATAGTAAGACTGATGTGTAGAAGAGCTGGAAAGGTGATCGTTGGTTCTTGCATTTGTAAGTGAACCTCTGCATCTCTTATCCTCTACTGTTTGCATGCCTGTGCTGCACTAGGGCCCGTGCATACACATCGAGACAGCCTCTCTTCCAAAGATGAAAGAGGCAGACAAAGGAAGGGCTTTGTTCAGGTTTTACAGATGGAAAACTGAGGCACAATGGATTCAGTGTCCCAAGGAGTCACAGTGAGTGCTTGGCAAGCTCAGGTCATGAGGTTCTTTTTCTGGAATCTAGGGCTAGCACATCTCAAACACCCTGCAACCCTTTGTTATGGCTAGGGTTGCCAGATAATTTCACAAAAAATCCCGAACATGGCAGGGAAAAAAATTGGTTGAGAAAAAAAAAAGAGGAGGGACCAAACTTGTTCAGCAAAAAAAAAAATCACTGCACCTTTAAATTCTCCTCCTCCCCCCATCCCCACTGACCTTCCATCCGAGAAAAACAGAAACACATGTCCGGTATTTTCTGTTTTATTTTACCGGACAGAAGACACATTTACCGGACTGTCTGGGCAAAAACCAGACACCTGGCAACCCTAGTTATGGCCCCATGCAAGCTCAGTGTGCTGGCCTTTCTGCTTCACTTTATGTACAACTAAATCCCTAGATCTTTGCTCCCATTTATATGGGTCTCATCTCCTAAACATAATGCACTCAGGAGCCTCACGCACAATAAAAGCTAGAGAGCCTGCTGAATAAACAGGGCAACTCTAGACTTCTCCTTTGTACCTCATGTTCGGCTGGAACGTTGAAGTCTCAATTCATGTATTATTGGCCTAATTAGAGAATAGTGGGATATTTTGACTTGCATTACAGAGCTGCTTGAGGTTGGAATTATAAGATCAGGTCAAATTCCATTGTAGTTCATTATATGTGACTATTTCTTACCCATTATGTGCTGAATAACAACCGTACACCCGTATAATATGCTCTTACAATTCTCTCTCAGTCTGCAAGCCACGGGAGACAGGAAAGCTCTACTCCTTATCATTGACATCACCGTGAGAGGCAATACCCTTTCTCGGGCATCAGTGAGAGTGATAAATAGGCTCCCATTAATAGAAAAGAGAATGAAAAAACCCCATCATTCATGGCACTTGGGAGACATGAATTGTTAATGGAGTAACTTACAGGTTGAAAAAAATGGTGTGTGTGTGTGGGGGGGGGGATTATTATACTATAATATTCATTGGTTACAGGAGAAAATCACAGGACGATTTCAAAGTAATTTGCAGAAGTGGGAAGGTGTTGTGATACCATTTTAGAGGTGGGGAAACTTAGACATAAAGGGTATGTCTAGACTACATGCCTCTGTCGCCAGAGGCATGTAAATTAGACTACCCAACATAATCAATGAAGCGGGGATTTAAATATCCCCCGCTTCATTAAAATAAAAATGGCCGCCACGCTGTGTCAGCTCAGCTGATCGTCGGCACAGCGTGGCAGTCAAGACACGGATCGGTTAACAGGGAATGCCTTTGTTGACTGCTCCTTATGTGGAGCGGCACAAGGCGTCCCCTGTCGACCGATCCGCGTCTTGACTGCCGCGCTGTGCCGACGATCAGCTGAGCCAGCACAGTGCGGCCGCCATTTTTATTTTAATGAAGCGGGGGATATTTAAATCCCCGCTTCATTGATTATGTTGGGTAGTCTAATTTACATGCCTCTGGCGACAGAGGCATGTAGTCTAGACATACCCAAAAAGATTAGAGCGCAAGGGCGATCATGTGACTGAAGCACTGGGCTTGGAGTCAGGGGATACTTTCCTGGTTCTGCCACAGATTCCCTGGGTGAGCTTGAACAAGTCACTTAGGGCCAGATATTTAAACATATTTATGCCCCTACCTCCCATTCAGAGCAATGGGAGGTAGAGGCCTAAATACCATCTCTCTGTGCCTCAGTTTACCATGTGTAAATTAGGAATAATAACACTCCCTTTTCTTATACCCTCTGTCTGTCTTGTATATTTATAATGTAAATGCTTCAGAGCAGTGACTGTCTCATTATTTTTATGTATAGTTCCCAGCACAATTTTCAAGCAGTAAATATAGTGGTTTCATAGCAGTTTTCAAGTATCTAAAAGGGTATTACAAGGAGGAGAGAGAAAAATTGTTTTCCTTGGCCTCTGAGGATAGGAAAAGAAGCAATGGGCTTAAATTGCAGCAAGGGAAGTTTAGGCTGGACATTAGGAAAAACTTCCTAACTGTCAGGGTGGCGAAACACTAGAATAAATTGCCTAGGGAGGTTGTGGAATCTTCATCACTGGAGATATTGAAGAACAGGTTGGATAGACATCTATCAGAGATGATCTAGAAGGGGCATGGTCCTGCCGTGAGGGCAGGGGACTGGATTTGATGACCTCTCGAGGTCCCTTCCAATTCTAGAATTCTATGACAATGAGGTCCTGTTGTCCTATGGGGTCGCTAGTCATCATAGTGACACTCAAGGTGCTGGACATCACTGAGTTGAAGTAGGCTGTTGGGTTCTGACCACTTCTGAAAATCAGAGGTGACATAAGCACATGAACAAGCATCAAAGCTGGGAATAGACTCCCCATTAGCAACAAAGATAAAAAGTTGGTGTCGTTCCTAAGAAAGATGGCACCGAAGTTAATAAGAACTAGACTTTGCCTTATCTTCTCTCTACCCTGACTGGAAAGACTGTGCAATTCACTGAGCTTCTGTGTGGCTTGGCAGGTCACTGGTCAGTGAAGTAGTCATTCCAGGCTTCCTTGGCTATAAACGCAAGCCAGCTTTGTGCGAAACAAATTGCAACACAGTAGAAGAGCCTGAAAAACCACCTTCCATCAGCCTGTTTTGGCATTCCCTCTGAGTTCTACACTTACAGAGTGTGAGGACAATATCGATTCCTCTGCATGGTTCTCTTATTGAAAGTTGCTAAGAACAAAACAGAAGGCACATCAGGTCCGATGAACGCTGCATAATAACTTATGGTCCAAAGTTCCCAGAATGAGCACGGAAGGTGAAATTTGTGCCCGTGCAAAGTGACCACACCTGTTTTGAGAGCATGCACCTTGCCTTAAGCCCCCTTTATGCTGGAATGAATTTCACCAGAGTGAAGAGTAAATAAGGACTTCAGGGACCAAGCCCTTAGCAAAGGGAGAAAAAATGCCATATGATAGTCACAGTCTTTTGGATAAGCTGCCCATAAGCTGGTCATATGGTGCACAGTATCCTTCCCACCCCAAACCATAATAATCAAACAGAAAGTGACACTAGATCCAAAAGCACCAGAGATGGAGTGAAATCACCAAATCAAATCAATATGCACAGGGTAATCAACACTCATTAAACCAATTTAGTCAAGTGGTGACCTCGGTGGCTTTTATTTAATCATACACTTAAATGTCAAATCAAAATGCAAATTTGCCCATCGGCCTTTTCCAATTATATTGCATTAAAAACTTTCAAGTAAACAAATGCAACTGGAGTTGATGGTGTCTGATAAATACCAATCCCAAATGTCTCATGCAAGGCAGCTAACAGATTCCCACACAAAGACCTGAGTGCATGAAGTAATTACCCTCTATGGATTTATCATCCTACATTCTGCATAATAGATGTCCAACATATGAAAACCTAGCAGAGCTTGTTAGTTGCAGTCAGCGTTGTATTTATATAGAGGGTTGCATACAGTTTGTGTATATAAGCTTTTCTCGTAAGTGCTATTCACAATTTTTAAATGTCTTTTTCCAGCTACCATTTCAATTTATATTTGGTACAGCAGTTGCTCTCTGTACCATTTTTTCCCCCTCTGTCACCTGTGACTCCACCCAAATGGTTTATAGAACTGAAGAGTTCTTGTAAAACTGATTTTTTCCCCCAAGTACATTGTTTGCAGATGAAATATGCTGTTTTCTCGAGATCACGCAAGGCGCCCCATGACAGGCATGCGCCCAAAACCTCAGCAGGCATGCTTTTTGACAAACCACATGAAGCAAGGCTGCCAAACACCCCAAGGGAACAAAGGTTCTGAATTATAAACTGTTTTTGGTTGGCTCCCTGCAGACTTCCTGTGTCAGCAGAGATAACAGAGAGCTGCCACTTTTTTGCCTAGTGTCCTATTATTTATGATGCTCACAAGGCTGAGCAGTGACAGGTAAAACATTGTAAATGTCTTGATAACACCACAACTACAAATTGGAAAAGGCACTGTTGGGCTAGAAGACAGAGCCGTAACTGACTCGCCTGCGACACTCAGCTGTCAAATATGACCCTTTATATGAATCTGATCATCAATGTTAAGAGACTGACTCCAAGCAAGATTAACCCTTGGCTAATTCCCAAGTGAGAGAGGTTTACGGATGAGTCATACCCAGCTACACAAATCCAAATTACTAGCCATCCAATATCACTAATTCATTCTGCTTGCTTAGGCAAATGGAAAGCTAACCCTGAGAGCCCCTGGGAAAGCCACACACACACCCCTAAGAAGAGAGATTGATTTTTTTTTTCTCAGAAGAGAATTGGTAATGGGAAGAGGCAAGTTAAAAATAAGGTACAACAAGGAACTTCCATAGATATTTAGTATGAAGTATGGAAAAGCCTATTGGTGATGTTAGTTCTTTACGTGGCTTATACAAATCACTGTTTTTAGAATCCTCCGGCTGGAAGAGACCGCAGGAGGCAATTGAGTCCAACCCCCTGCTCAAAGCAGGACCCATCCCAACTAAATCATCCCAGCCAGGGCTTTGTCAAGCCAGGACTTAAAAACCTCTAGAGATGGAGATTCCACCCCCTTCCTAGGGAACCCATTGCAGTGTTTCACCCTCCTAGTGAAATAGTTTTTCCTAATATCCAACCTAGATCTCCCCCACTTGAGACCATTGCTCCTCGTTCTGTCATCTGTCACCACTGAGAACAGCCTCTCTCCATCTTCTCTGGAACCCCTCCCCCCTTTCAGGTAGTTTGCAAAAACAATGAGATGTCCTCGGGCACCTTAAAGACTAACAAAAGATGCATCTGACAGAGTGGATTCCAGCCCGTGAAAACTGATAGCTAAAGAAATGTGTTTGTTAGTTTTTAAATCCTCATCATTTTTGCTGACACAGACTAACACGGCTGCCTCTGTGAAACTTGCCTAGTTTTGGCTAGTCAGGGAATTGCAATACTGGCAGCAGGCACATTTGTGGATTTTGTGCAACACGGGTATAGAAAAAGGGATGCATTCTCTGGTGCACTGAGCTTTGGGCAGGGTGAACTGCACCTTGCATTGCTGCAGGCTTGCACAGTGCCCTGCCCCCATACTATTTTTGGCAGCAGACCAGCAAAAGCGTTCTGCCAAGGTGCTCTCTGCAGTGGCAGAGGAGAGAATTGCATGTGCCCCATAATGCGGAATGTAAGTGGGGTTGGGGCGGTGTTTAGTGCCAGTGGAAATCATTCCCCTTCTCAGCTGGGAGTATTTTACCTTAACTTTGCTCTGGTGTAAATGGCAAAAAGTCCAGGGCAAGTCAAGCCCATTGTTGTGTAAAAATCACGTGGAGCCTCCAATTTGATTAAGATTTTATCAAATGCTTTCGGGGTGGGGAACCTAAGGCCCAGGGGCCGGATGTGGCCCCTGGCTTGCCTGGACCCAGCCCCCAAGGCTCAGCCCTCCCCCCAGCATTGGGAAGCCCGTGCAGGCGCTCCAGCCCCCCGCCACAGGGCTGGAGCACACAAAATCTACTAGCCTGGGCCCCCTTAGGCTCTGGTGTGGGAGGGGAATGTGGGGAGTGTCTGTCTCCTCAGGCGGGAGCCACATCAGTGAGGGTTTGTTTGGTTTTGGTTCTCTCTTGTGTGTGTCCCCCGACTGATTTTTCTGTGAGTCAGCAGCCCCCAACCCAAAAAAGGTTCCCTACCCCTGACCCATCAGTACTGTGTTTGCTCCTGGTCCTGCATTGCAGTGCTGATAGATGCCCTCCACGTCATTCTATCACTGGGTCCAGGGTCATGAGTAGAACTGGTCTGAAAAATTCCACCAAAGATGTTTTTGGCAAACTCACCAAATCAGCAATATAAAAAGTTTTTTCCTGGAAACGGTTTGATCATAATGTCGTTCTGATGGACCTAGGCATGGCTCAGTCAAAAACCTGCCTTGCTTCCTGCCAGCACCCCCCTGCCTTCTCAGCAGCCTGGGCTTTCAGGCCACTTCCAGGTGATGGAAATAAACCGCAGAACCAAATATTTGCAATTTCTCACTCTCAGAACCCTCCCCCTGCACAAAGGGGCATTTGCATCCCTTTTCCCGTGAGCATAACACTTGCCAGATTGCCATTGATTTTATTTGTGGTGGAATTATTTGAATGAACCAAACAGATTAAAATAAAGTGAGGTGGAGGATAATCACGTCAGAAGGTAAGAAGTGTTCTGCTCTGCACCGGAGCTGCTTACGGTTAATTCGTCATGGCTCTAGTTGCTATCGCCCTTACATGGAAAGGAAATCTGCTTTGCTACATCGTACCTCTTCCTAACTCACACAACTGAAAACCTCATTTCATGGGCTCAAGGGTCCCCAGATTACAATTCCACTGGAGAGAGTCTTTCAGAGAGATACAAACCAATAAGAACATATTAGCTTGTAAAAACCGGATTTTTCTCCTGATCACGCCTAACACTCAATAATGCACAACGCAGAACCTAGTTCTGCCAGACGAGCATGTGGAGAGATCTATTTG
Organism: Rafetus swinhoei; assembly: GCA_019425775.1. Classification (NCBI taxonomy): domain Eukaryota; kingdom Metazoa; phylum Chordata; order Testudines; family Trionychidae; genus Rafetus; species Rafetus swinhoei. The sequence goes on from JAFJHL010000300.1 coordinate 11,686,698, forward strand.
TCATACACACTACATGGAAGAAGAAGGCCATCCATCTCTGGTTTGTTAATGGAGTGATGTTTTCCACTTGTGCGCTTACTTGTCTTAAGGGGAAAGTGTTTTCTACCATGATCGCTTCATATTCGTGATCAAGCCAAGATACTTGAATGATGCTCCCCTTTAAGCCATGCAAGGCTGCAATAAATTGTTTCATATTACACAACGCCTGCTCCTTTTCTAATGTACCAGGGAAAGACCCTTGTTTGTGTTGCTTTTTTGGGGGGGGGTTCTTTGATGGAACATCGTATAAATTCTCTTTTATCAGTTATACTGCAGCTGTGCTCTTGCTGCAGCTTACTGACCTGTAGCAGCCTCATTCCTTCCTTATGGCCACTGCTTTAGGGCCTCGTCAGCGCAAATCTAAGACCAAGCACCCACCAACACATTGGTCCGCTACACATAGAGGCAGGGGAGATGAATCCTTTTTTCCAGGTTTGGAGCTCACGGGCTACTTTGGGCCAATGGACCCCGTGCCCCCTTACATGACCTCCCCCCCCAATCCATGCCCATCATGTGCCTGCTCCGGCCTGACCCCTCCAGGAGTGCAGGGAGCTTGTGTGGAGAATGCATTGCATTGCACAGACATGCATAGCGGCCCCCACACCCCAGCCAAGTTCTTCCGAGGTGTTCAGGCAGCTGCAGAGGAGAGAGGTGTGTTTGCTCCTTAATGCAAAATGTAAATGGAGTTTGTGGTGGGCGTAATGCACGTTGGACCTCCCAGGTCCAGCACCTCGGGACCAAGGAGGGGATTTACCAGTCTCCTCTACTGGCCTTCCAGCCCACCATCCCTCCCTGCTTCCGGTTCCTTCTGGCCCATGCCTGGCCCTGCTGCCCCCAGGCTAGGGCTCAGGCTCCAGCCCCAGCCCCACTGCTGATGAGATATGGTCTCAGCACCCCACCTGCCACCGGCCTGGCCGGGGCCAGAGTCACCCAACTGCTGCTGGTCCTGCTGCCACCAGGGCCAGAGCTCCCTGGTCACTGGTGCTGGAGCTCTCTGGCTGCTGCCAGCCGTGCTGCCACCAGGGCCGGAGCTCCACAGCCACTGGAATTCCTCCCCGCTGCCCACCCCTTCCACTCCCCATCATGCTCCAGGGCCTGCTGCCAGACCTCCTTGTCTCTGGGCTCTGTGGTCCAGGAACATCCATGCTGGACCACAGATGTTGCTAGACCACAGAATCCATATTTATGGAGGTACAACCTGTACCCTTTGCAAGCCCTCTTCCCTGGGGTGACCATCATATTCTGGGAAAGTAGGGACCTGATTTTCATAAGCACTGACCTCTCACCCCAAAAAATTGCAGTGAAAATCAATAGGAGCTATGAGTGCCAAGACACTTTTAAAATCATACCACTGGGTTCTTCTATCAACATGTAACTAGCGTGTCCTAGATGTTTCACTAAGAAGTTAACCAAGGCCCTGCAATCTATATTCCAACACACATGTGGAATTCTGAGGCACTTTTCCACCACCCCCTCATGTTTGTATTTTTTTTTATGCACAGCCAAGCAACCAAAAAAAGCCTCAAATTTATCAAACAGATTTCATCGTGTGCAAAGCAAAGTGATGAAGCCTAAATTGCAATTGACGGAATTTTGAATTAAGCAATCAACTGATTAATTACTTGACTTTTGTCTAATAAAGCAAAATGCAAATGAGGCTCGCAAAAAGTTACATTCCCTCCGTGTAGCATTCGCATCACTCCAAACATTCCAGCAGAACTGCCAGATGCAAAAGGAGGCTGTCTCAAAATGGGCCAGCTACCCTCGCCTGTCTTCATTTTGTCTGGATGTACAACATATTACAAAAAAGGGAAGGAAAGATTTTTTAAAAATGTATCGAACAAGTATTCTGTTTGCTATGCAATAAGATCCTGAGCTATTCTGTCAATCCTAGCGTGTTCTATCAACATTAAAGTAGATGCAACGCATTGTATCCTTCTGATTGATCTGCACAGACGAATGTGAGATTGTCAGATTGGTTAGTGTCCACAAATACATTAATCAGTGCTAAGGTCGTAGGCTCATCTGCAAGAGCTTTTCATGCCTCTTTCTCTGCTGTGTAATACCACTGATAAATGGCCGGTGGAAGATCCAGTCTATTCGGCAGCACAACAAGGCCACAAACAGGAGGACTGTCAGAAGCAGCCTTAAAACTTGGTCCACATGCTGTTTTTCTGCAATCCTTTATCCAGTGATCTCTCACCTACTGTAACCAAGGGTGAGGCTCTTCTGCAAGGGCTGAGCTTGCATTTCGATAGGAACCTGTCTAAATCCTGAGGAGGAGAATCACCCGAAAGGCAACACATGCACTAATGGAATGGGGAAGATTCTGCATGTCCGTCTGCAGCTTGGAGGCAATCTACCCGATCCCAGACCAAGACACGGGCTCCAGTCGGGGTGGCAGGAGCCAGCACTGTGGTAGGTGCCATCTCCATATAGGCGCTCCAGGGCTGGAGCTCACATGGCCCTGGTCTATACAAGGGCTTCATTTTGAAATAACCTCCCTTAGGTTGAATTAAGAAGTGGAGCGTCCACACCACCAAGCCCGTTATTTCAAAATAATGAGCTGGTTATTTAGAAATCTCTACTCCTGCTTTCCTTGGGGAATAACGCTAATTTTGAAAAGTTATTTTGAAGTAGCAGGAGCGTGGATGCTCTGGTGCTGCTATTTTGAAATAACGACTCCCCGGAGTAATTCGAGCTAATGACTCCCCAGTGCTTCCTGGGGCTCTAAGTCAAGGTAGCTCGTCCACATTAACGGAGCCTGCCACGGACTAATATCAAGGCTTCCCTGTAGTGAGGACACGCTATTTCGATTTTGTTATTTTGGGAGTTATTAAATCGATTTTAGTTATTTCAAAACAGTTTCCTAGTGTAGACATGCCCATAAGGAACAAAATAGTGGATGACCAGCCTCCCTGATCTGTTTCTCTCCTCCCCACCAAGAATCTCCTGCCAGCCCCGCCAATCATCTGCAGGCAGGAGTTGCTGGTGGGAGGAGGAGGAGCAAGGGAGGGGCATGCTCAGGAAGTGAGGTCTAAAGGGAAGAACTGGGTAGGCCGAGAGTGGAGTGGGAGTGGGAAGAGCCGTGGTGGGAGCAGTGGGTTGCAGGGAAGGGGTGTAGTAGGGGCGGGGCCTGAGGCAGAAGAGGAGTCAAGCACCCCCGACAGCTCAGAAAGACGGTGCCTCTGAGCACAGATCAGTGAACAGAGCTCTGCACTAGTAGTTTTGTCACTAGCCTGGGTCTGACCTGCTCTGTGACTTCAGGGGAGTCTCCCCCCCAACTCCCCCCTCTTCTTTGTCTGGCCTGTTTCGGCAGCAAGCTTTTCAGGGCCAGGATTGTCTCTTACTCTGGCCATGTCTACAGTAGGAAATTATTTTCAGCTTAATGACTCCCAATTTAACAAAATCGCACTAACGTGTCCATACTACAGGGAAGCCATAAAATTAGTCCGTGGCAAGCTTCATTAATGTGGGTGCGCTACCTCAGACTTAGAGTCCCAGGACGCACTGAGGAGTAATTACTTCGAAATACTCTAGGGTGTAATTATTTCAAAATAGCGGCACCAGAACAACCACACCACTGTTATTTCGAAATAACTATTTTGGAATTAGCAGGCTTGGGAGAGTGGACGCTCCGGTTATAAATTCGACCTTGCGGGGGTTATTTCAACATAAAGTCCTAGTGTAGACCAGGGCTTTGTGTCTCTGCAGCACCTATCTCACTTGATCTTGCTTGAGGCTCCTGAGAGGTGTGACAACAATAAATATTAACGGCCAGATCCTCAAAGACATTTAGGCTTCTGTCTCCCATTGGTCATTAAATTACTCCAGGGGTCTGAGTCTAATTCCTTACGTTTAAGCCTTGGGAGTCAGGGGTGCTGTGCTTTGCACACTGCTGTCCTTCAGCTGAGAACATCAAGCACCATCTTGAATATCCCTGACAGGTGTTTGTCTAACTTTCTCTTAAAAATCTCCAGTGATGGAGACTCCACAGTCTCTCCAGGCAAATTTATTCCGGTGCTTAACTACCCTAACAGTTAGGAAGTTTGTTCCTAATGCGCAACTTAAACCATCTGTGCTGCAATTTAAGGCCATTGCTTCTTGTCCTGTCATCAGAGGCCAAGGAGAACAATTTTTCCTCCTCCTCCTTGTAACAACTTTTTAGGTACTTGAAAACTGCTATCCTGTCCCCTTCTCAGTCTTCTCTTTTCCAGACTAAACAAGCCCAATTCTTTCAGTCTTCCCTCATAGGTCATGTTTTCTAGATCTTTAATCATGTTTGTTGCTCTTCTCTGGACCTTCTCCCATTTGTCCACATCTTTCCTGAACTGTGGTGCCCAGAACTGGACTCAATACTCCAGTGAAGGCGTAATCAGCATAGAGTAGAGAGGAAGAATCACTTCTTGTGTCTTGCCTGCAACACTCTTGTTACTACATCCCAGAATGATTTTTTTTTCAACAAGGTCACACTGTTGACTCTCATTTAGCTTGTGGTCCACTATGACCCCTAGATCACTTTTTGCAGTATTACTTCCTAGACAATTATTTCCCATTTTGTATGTGTGAAACTGACTTTTCCTTCCTAAGTGGAGCACTTTGCATTTGTCCTTATTGAACTTCATCCTATTTACCTCAGACTATTTCTCTAGTTTGTCCAGATCATTTTGAATTATGACCCTGTCCTCCAAAGCACTTGCGACTCCTCCCAGCTTCATATCATCTGCAAACTTTATAGATGCATTGTTGATATCATTATCTAAATTGTTGATGATGATATTGAACAGAACTGGCCCCAAAACTGATCCCTGCAAAACCCCATTTGTTATGCATTTCCAACATGACTGTGAACCATTGACAGCTTCTCTCTGATTTCCTTATTTCTGAGTGATAAGTATTCATTTTTAAATTGAATTTAATTGTAGTTTTGAAAACAAGAATTGGAAGACTCAAAGGTGGATTTTCAAGGCTTCAGAGTCAGCTTTCCCAAGTAAAAGTTCTGAGTATGACAGAATCAAAGCATGGAAGACTGCGAAATCATAATGATTGGTTTAGTTAAGCACCCAGTTAATATTTCAGTTCTGCAGAGAATAATTGTCTTTGAGTAATGAATTACATAAGAACAAGGATAATAAAACCCTAATAATAATTATGCTTATCTCTTACAAGCAGCTTTTCCACCATAGATCTCAAAACACTTCACAAAGGAAGGCAAATTCAATTCTCCCCATTGCAAAGACAGGGAAACGGAAGCACAGAAAAGCATGTACCCAAGATCACACAGAGCCCATAATAGAATGCATATCTCCTGATTCCCAGTCTGGTGCCCCATCCCCACCTTGAAGCTTTCTAAAAATCAGTATCGTTATTGGCACCTGGCTCCATTGGATGTTGGTGCCATAGAATTAAGATGCCAAACTCTCTCAGGGTCCTTTGAAAAGCTCAGCCATCAGACACATACAGAAGAATGATGCAGGCTGAACCTTGGGACCTGATTGGTGCTGAACTAGAGAATTTGCCGAACCACAGGAGGTCAATATTGTCTAGCAGCATTACCCACCCTTCCATTGCTTGCTGGGCTCTTGAGAAGATGCTTAGGCTATGTCTAGACTACGCGGAAGATTAGAAAGAGGAGATGCAAATTCCCATGGAATTTGCATATCTTCTTCTGATCTCACTTTCGAAAGCAGAGCTTTTGAAAGTGAAAGTAGTTGGGACGCAGCTTTTTCGGCAACCCCCCGCCTTTTTCGAAAAGCCGCGTAAACCTCATTTTTTGAAATGCTCCTCTTTCAAATCTTCCGCGTAGTCTAGACAAACCCTTAGGGATAAATTAGAGCTAAGTAACAGCACAGAACACTGAGGGCATGTCTACACTAGGAAACAGTTTTGAAATAACTAAAATCGATTTAATAATTCCTGAAATAGCATCATTGAAATAGCGTATCCACACTACAGGGAAGCCTCAAAATTAGTCTGAGGCAGGCTCCATTAATGTGGACATGCCACCTCGACTTAGAGCCCCAGAAAGCGCTGGGGAGTAATTAGTCTGAATTACTCTGGGGAGTAGTTATTTCAAAATAGCGGCACTGGAGCATCCACACCACTTCTATTTTGAAATAACTATTCTGAAATTAGTGTTATTTCCTGCAGAAAGCAGGAGTACAGATTTTAAAATAAGCAGCCCATTGTTTCAAAACAACAGGCTTGGTAGTGTGGATGCTCCGTTTCTTAATTTGACTTAACGGGGGTTATTTCAAAATTAAGCCCCACTGTAGACTAGGGCTGAGAGCCAGGACTGGTGTCTGTAAACAAACTTTATTGGACTGTGGAAAACTTGGCCACACCCATGATAAGTGGACATCTGGCTAACTAAAATCATGCTGGACCAGGGATATTGCTGGACCAGAGAATGCCAGACCAGAGAGGTTCAACCGGTAATCTAAATGTTTCACATTCCAACCATAATCGATCAACTAGCACATCAAGGTTTGGGTACAAAGCAGGAAGTTGCAGTCTATCCACAGGAAGAAGACAGCCTCTCCCGTCCATTGTTCCTCTAACTCAGTGGTCCCCAACCTTTTGGGGCTGCCAGGCTCCCGGGGGCGGGGCCACACATGCACCGTGCGCCTGGGGAGGGGGCTGCGCATGCGCCGCGCGCCTAGGGCGGGGGCCATGCATGCGCTGGGCGCCCAGGGCCCGGGGAGCAAGAATGGCTCAGGCCGGCCCTGGTCACTAGGCGGGCGCACATAAATGCCCTGGGGACCATGGCGCCTGCAGGCACCACGTTGGGGACCCCTGCTCTAACTCTACTGCTACTCAATGACACCTTGATCACTCAGCCAACAGGGCATCTTTAAGCCTGTGTTATGCCAACACTGACCCCTACAGGACAGAAAGTATCTCATTTTCCCCCTATCAGAACAATCACCAAAATGTGCTTCTTTTTCATTGCAAAAAGTCATGGCACACAAGCAATTTGCTGACTCTCAGCCCTGTGATTCCTTCACAGCATCACTTCTACATATGACATCTCATGACCTGAGAGGTCACAGCTCTGAGATGCACTGTGCCCAGGACTTATGAAATGACACTGATTTGAGAATCACCTGAGATAAGAATAAAAAAAGACCCTGCCATGCACTAGAGTTGAGGGTGGTCAGAATATGATGGAGCATCCCAATAGATAATACTAATACTAATAATACTAAAATTCTAATTTTATCAAATGAAAAAATGAATATCCGTAGGCCTATATAATCTACACATCAGCACAACAAGATGCTTAGTCAATAAAATAGTTCAACTAAGTGATCTCAGCATGTAATTCCATAAGGGTTTTTTTTGCAGGGGAAAACACTATCAGTTTCCATTTCTGTTTAATGAATCATGTGAATTATAGTAACATTACAAATGGTTTTCTTTGCAGCCTATTAGTTTGTTTCTGTAGGGTTCTAATGGAAGACATGCTTCATTTAGATCTGAGCTTGCCCCCAAGCCATAAAGAATAAATTGTATTATTATAAGCAGTTACCTTTTCAAATGATCTTATCAAACAAAAAAAGTATGCTTCAATGTTGTTATGGACGGATATAATCGTTTCAGACAACATGTTGCAGGCTCTTAGCTGTTTTGTTTATTTGTTTATTAATACCACCAGTAGAGAAAGGACCAAAGAGTTCAGAGTAATCTAGGCACCCTTTGGGCAATGTGTAGATAGCGCTATCCTCTCACCCAGGGTAAGTCCAGCTAATTTAAATTACTTCACCGATTCACAAAGAAAACCAGACAGGACCGTTAGATAATCTTCTCTGACCTCCGATGTATCATAGACCATCACATTTCTTCCAGTTGCCCCTCTACTGAGCCCATCAACCTGTGTTTCACTAAATCATCATCCTGAAAGGCATCCAGTCGTGATGTGAAGACATCCATAGATGGCGATCCCAAGACTTCCCATGGCAGTTTGTTCCAATGGTAATTGCCCTCACTGAAAAAAAATGTTGCACCCCGTGCTACAAAACTAATTAAAAATTATCATCAGTAGACCAGAGTGCACCTGAGTCAGAACTTTTTGGACTCTTAGATGCAAGATATTTCAGCCTGATGATACTAATGTTCTCATCCTTAGCAAATGTTTAAAATCATCATTGTTTATAATGGACAGGAAAGCACTTCAGTATCTCAATATCATTTTGCTTCTTTCTCGAAACAAAACAGAAATAAGCACAGATTGAAGCTCTCTAGTCCAGCACCCTCAGGACCTGACCGGTGCTGAAACAGAGAATTTGCTGAACTCAGAGATTAATATTGTCTAGCAGCATCACCACTAGTTACTAGGCTCTTAGAAGACATTTAGGGGTAAATTAGAGCTAAATCACAGCACAGAACACTGAGAGTCAGGACTGGTGGCCGTAAACAAACTTTATTGGACTACGGGAAACTTGCCACATCCATGAGAAGTGGACATCCAGGTAACTAAAATCATGCTGGACCATGAATGTTGCTGGACAAGAGTGTGCCAGACTAGGGAGGTTCAACCTGCTTTGACTTCTGCCTTGTTCACCTCATTACTAGTAATTTTATTACTTTTCTCTAGTAATTGATCTGCACTTTTGCTAAAATGTATTTTGTACCCAATATTCTATTAAAATACCTTATTGTCCTTTGCCCTGCCAGCTATGGATTTTTCCCTATGGTTTTTGCTTCGTGTATCATTTCTCTACTTTTCATAACTTCTCATTTTCTGCATATTGACTGTGATCTACTTCCCCTTTTTTCTATTTGTTACTTTTTTACTTCTTATTGCTGTCTTCATTTTGCCACTGAACCCGAATGGGCTTTTACCCAAACTTGTCTTTATTCTTGATTTATGAAATCATGGCTTTTTGGCCATCTTAGAAACTCTTCTTAAGGAACGCCCAAGTTTCATTCAGATTTTTTCTGTCTACATTTTTCTTCCCTGTCAATTTTCCTCTGCTTTGAGAAATTGGACCTTTTGAAGCACCACGTGTATATATCACTGGCTGGAAGTGCCCATTGTTTACCCATACCGAATATAATCATGTCACGGTAACTGATCCCTAGCCAACCACCAGCTTCCAGTCCAGTGATTAATTCATCTTTCTCCATTAGAATGAAGTCCAAAATCGAATTCCCTCATACGGGGCCCAAAGCTATTATTTTTTAGAAACTCCAGTGATGTTGTTCTACTGGCTGCATGAGCGCTCCAGCGTATGTCCCCTCAGTTGAAGTCCCCCATAACAACACAATTTTTCTTTCTACACATTACCAACAGATGCTTCCTCCTGTTCTCTGATTCAGTGATATGTTACAGTCCCCCACCAGTACCCCCTCCGGGGCTTTGTTGGTTAGCACATTGATCTATGGGCATGCAAGTTCCTCTGGTTCTGAGTTATTCATAACTCTAAAACAAGTAATGTTGCCTTTAATATAGACTGTCACCCCTCACCTCTTTTACCGCCTCTATCGAGTGATTTTGATATTCCAGATGGGAATCGTCCCACCAGATTCTTTCCATTAATGAGAATTTCCAATCCTCTTGCTTGGAATTCAGACCCGTGGCACTAGTATAAAAGCAACTGAAAAACGTCTTCTCTTCATGTTCTTTGCCGCATCCATTCAATGTGTTTGCAACCCACTGAGCTTTTATTGCCTTTACCTTTCTTAACCGTCTCCCCTGGTGCTGCTGACTTTCATGTCCTTCTGCTTGCTCCAGCTCATCTCCAACTGAAAAGATTAGTCCCGCTTATCTGTGGGATGCATGCGGTCTCATTTGTACAGCTCCCTCGCCCACCTAACCATGCCGCAATGTTCTACACAACCATACCCTTCAGTTCACACCAGTTGTAGGGACAATGATTCCCCGCCTGTATTTTCTGCCTTTGCTTTGTCATGGAGTTGGAAGGATTGCCTGTTCTTTGGCTGTCTTCCAAGGTCCCTGAAGTCTTTTATAATCTCTGTAGCCCCATAGGATAGCATGTCATTGGTTCTAATGTGCATCATCACCATGGAGACTTGCCAGATGACTTCAGAATCGCACCCGTTCAGTTACCAGTGGGGTTTACTTGTCTTCTTTGAATGGATGAAGAACCTCTCTTGGTAGCTGGTTGTTTCACACTAGCAGCATGCCCAGCAAGTTCATCCCCTTTAGCTTTTATAAATCCCTCCAAAGACAGGTTGCTTTGTAAGGGACTGAGTGTCTGAAAATTATTTTATATATAACTAGGGGTGTTGAATGTTTCTGGGTTCTCTTTTCCTCTTGGTCACAAACCAACAGCCCATGCCCTCAGTTTCTACTGTTTCCAATTCTCTTATTGCTGGTCCTACCCCTTCCTGCATCTGTAACAATGATTTCAGAACATGGCTGTGCAGGAACTCTTTGTTTTCTCAGTCTCTGCACTGTTGAAATTCACACTTCCAGACCAAGAATCTTCTCTCTCAGTGTGCTCACCAGCTTGTATTGAGGGGGGACATGATAGCTGCTTTCAGGTATCTAAAAGGGTGTCATAAGGAGGAGGGAGAAAACTTGTTCATCTTGGCCTCTGAGGATAGAAGAAGAAGCAATGGGCTTAAACTGCAGCAAGGGAGGTTTAGGTTGGACATTAAGAAAAAGTTCCTAACTGTCAGGGTGGTCAAACACTGGAATAAATTGCCCAGGGAGGTTGTGGAATCCCCATCTCTGGAGATATTTAAGCGTCGGTTAGATAAATGTCTATCAGGGATGGTCTAGACAGTATTTGGTCCTGCCATGAGGGCAGGGGACTGGACTCGATGACCTCTCAAGGTCCCTTCCAGTCCTAGTATTCTATGATTCTATGATTCTACTTCATGCACCAGAAATCGTTTCTGTCCTCAAGCAAGAAGGAAAATATTGCACAGCTGAGGCAGGTCACTTGACAAGAAATGTCCCCAGAAAAGCACATTACAGTGACTTTGTGTGGCCATTCTTGCTTTAGACAGATCATGATAGCTTCTGCACAGATAGAAGCTAGCGCAATTTAGCTCAGACTTTACAACTTTAGATATGGTGGTTGGATGGAAAGGCCCATTAAGAAATAACTTCACTAAAATACCTTTAAAATACCATTGAATAATAACTGTTCTTATATTGTTTGCTTCACAGCAGCACCTAGAGAGAGACAGATCCTCAGCTTATGGACACTACAGATTGAATCTCTCTAGTGCACTCTCGGGTCCAGCAACATCCATGGTCCAGCATGATTTTAGTTAGCCAGATGTCTATTTATCATGGGTGTGCACAAGTTTCCTGTGATCCCATAAAGTTTCTTTACAGCCACCAGGCCTGGCTCTCAGTGTTCTGTGCTGTGATTTACCTCTAATTTACCCCTGCATGTCTTCTAAGAGCCCAATAAGCAGTGGAAGTGTTGGTAATGCTGCTAGAACATATTGACCCTGCTGTGGTTCAATACATTCTCTGTTTTGGCACTGGTCAGGTCCAGAGGGTGCTGCACTAGAGAGGTTCAACCTTTACCTCCTCCTTCAAGGCAATTTAGATAGCTGTGATCTACCCAAAATAGTCAGGATGGAGGCCAATGTTTCCTGTAAGCTGGGCACTTGTATGGCCACTCGGGAGAGATTCAAATGACGCCAAGCTGATTAGCAGAGAACCCACAGCTAGTTTTCTGTTTCTATTGGTGGTGCACATGCACATGCCTCGGTGCACATAAAAATTATTCTGCACATGGATGGAAAAGATTAGAGGGAACATTGATGGAGGCTCTGTTATACTAATCTTTGCACACGCCCATCGTGAGAAACCATCCCTGCCAGGAGGAGTTCATGGTCGGAATAGACAAGGCAGAGAAATGATTGATAATCTCCCTTTTACAGATGGAGAACCAACAAGTCTCTCTGGAATAACCCCCCACGTATTCCTCAGTCCATTCTCAGAGTGGAAAGGACGGTTGCTCCTGCAATTAAAGTGCTAAGTCTGGCACACGAGAAATCTATATTTAACTCCTAGCTTTGCCACAGATGCCCTATGCTTTGGCTTTTGGCCAAGCCAGTCTCCCTGTGCCCTGTTTGGGGCTGTGTTTCCATTTCCACTGAAGAAAAATTCACCTGGGACAATTTTTTTAAATACAACAATTGAATCTTGCCAAGAAATGCAAATCTGCAGGCGAAATGAGCGGGGTGTTATCGCAGGGTCTCCAGCCAGTAGCAAGTGAGACAGACACACTGAGGGGAACAGATCTGGCCTTCTGTCATAGCCACACCAGCCAGAGCCCCTCACACATTGTGGTATCTCCCAAACTGCCCAGGTGGCTCCACCCACACTCCACCTTCAGACCCTCCATTCAGCATGACTCCCCCTGGGCTTCAGCCCCAGCCCGGACCACGCGTCTCCCACTGGGGGGTGGCCTGCCCCAATGGTGGGAGGAGCTTGGTTTCCATAGGTGCTCTGGGCAGTAGGTGTGGGGTGTTGGGTAGAAGGGGCAAGGCTGGCTCCTTGCCTCCTCCAGCCCTAGTTTCACCCATCACCCACGCCTGTTCTGTCTCATGCAATGAATTAAGGCCAACAGCGCAGTTTGGCTGGACCAGCCTTTGCTTCCTGTCATGCTACCTGCCACCATGCAGTGCAGAACGTTACTCACATAGCAGAAGGCCATGGAGTCAGGTTAAAGATGCTCACATCAGCCTCCTCTCTCTTGTAGGGCTGCAGCTTATATTCTGTGCCGCATCCCCCATTAGCAGGAGATTTCAATCCTTCCACCAAACCCTCTGGCCACTTAGCAGTACATTACACAGGGATAACGACTTGATGCGAGTGGCTTGGTAATTATGTGCGCGGTGGGTTCAAAAGAAACTCCCCTGTCACCTGTGCTCCACATTAAAGGCTTGATGTAACCTTGCTGTGATGCTGTGTGTAGCTGATAATTAAGTGGCCAGTAGTTCCCATATAATTTAGCAGCAATTACTTGCTATGTCAGTGCTGTAACATACATTATAACCATATTCATGAGCTTGTGGCTGTCTGAAGGCCACACGAATAAGCTAATAGATTCACTTAAGAAAGACACGTCTGGTTAATTTTCAAGGACACAGCAATATCTTTCATCTCAGATTTGAATATCCCATATTGCCATAAGTGGGGGATCGAGCTCCTTCTGTGCGCCATATGATTTGAGTGGGAAAATATTAAGATCTGAGCAAGAACCTAAACACTGGAAGAATTACCAGGTACTTACTGTGTTCCACTTGAACACCCTTCGGTTCACAATTCATTCCCCGGTGCTCCATTTCTTCACCAGCAGATTCCAAAAGTTTGTCATATGCACGTAGTGATACATATTCATAGCGCAGCTGTCATTTAGCTCAACATAGTTACCTAAATGGATGATCGGACAAACTACTACCCTGGTGTAGAAACATGAGGTTCCTCCTATTCACTGTGCTTCTTATAAATATAACAACATAAAAAATTGCAAGTGAATAGGCACCGAGAGAATTCTCGCTCGTGGCAAAGAGAAAAAGAGGGTCATCAAATTAAGGTGCTGTCACTTTTAGTGTTGTGCTGCTTTTTAAATAGACTTGCCTTTTCAGAACAATAGCATACGTTCTGTCAAATTTAACAGTAATAATATGCTGTAAGATACAAGGTCAGAAGCCTCATAGTGAGTCATAAAGAAGCGCTCTATTTGATGTATCCAACATTTCAATACAATTATTAACAAAAAAAAAAAGAAAAAAAAGAAAGACGGGGAAATATACATAAATTGCAACATTATCCATCAGGGTGTTTATGCTTTGATGAGGGTGGTAAAGACTTAGGTTATTTTTCTCTCCAATATAATAAAATAATGGGTCGGTCCTAATTGGTGGAAAGGTTTATATTACACACATACATGCACCCCATCCTCCCCAGGAACTGTTGATTTCCTGAGGGTTTAAAAATTATGGGTGATGCAGTCTGTGGTTGACAGCTCTGCTCCTCACACAGAGAGGAACTTTCTACCCTAAGGCTGGAAATTTTCAGTGCAGAGGACTGCGTTTACTCTGAGTCCAATCCCAGGCGTTGGAACAACCACCATAGGGGCCATCAAAAATCTCCTCACTCCAATTGCCATGTTTTCCAGCTTGCCCTCTCTGACCCTACCAATGCAAACCACTCTGCTTTCCACACAAGAGGATGAGAGTTAGGCCTAGTCTACACTATCACGGGCTATGGCAACTAAGGGTACGTCTAGACTGCGTTGCTCTTCCAGGGCACCGGAAGTATCCCAAAATAGCAACACTGCATCTTTAAAAGTGCCCGCTATTTCCCGAAATAGCAGGCATGCTATTCCAGCATCCCTGTAACCTTCATTGCATTAGGGTTAAGGGATTTGTCGGAATAGTGTCTTATTTTGAAATTTGGCCATGTAGATGACACTAAGCTATGGGGAGAGGTAGATATGCTGGAGGGCAGGGATAGGATCCAGGGTGACCTAGACAAATTAGAGGATTGGGCCAAGAAATCTGAGGGTCAACAAGGACAAGTGTAAAGTTCTGCACTTGGGACGGAAGAATCCCAAGCATTGTTACAGGCTGGGGACCAAATGGCTAAGTAGCAGTTCTGCAGAAAAGGACCTGGGGATTACAGTGGCTGAGAAGCTGGATATGAGTCAACAGTGTGCCCTTGTAGCCAAGAAGGCTAATGACATATTAGATTGCATTAGGAGGAGAATTGCCATCAGATCTAGAGAAGTGATTATTCTCCTTTATTCGGCTCTGGTGAGGCCACACCTGGAGTATTGTGTCCATTTCTGGGCCCCCCACTATAGAAAGGATGTGGACGCATTGGAGAGGGTCCAGCGGAGGGCGACCAAAATGATTAGGGGGCTGGAGCACATGACCTATGAGGAGAGACTGAGGGATTTGGGTTTGTTTAGTCTGCAGAAGAGAAGAGTGCGAGGGGATTTGATAGCAGCCTTCAATTTCCTGAAGGGAGGTTCCAAAGAGGATGGAGAGAGGCTGTTCACAGTAGTGACGGATGGTAGAACAGGGAGCAATGGTCTCAAGTTACAGTGGAAGAGGTCTAGGTTGGACATTAGGAAAAACTATTTCACTAGGAGGGTGGTGAAGTACTGGAATGGGTTACCTAGGGAGATGGTGGAATCTCCATCCCTAGAGGTTTTTAAGTCTCAGCTTGACAAAGCCCTGGCTGGGTTAATTTAGTTGGGGTTGGTCCTGCCTTGGGCAGGGGGCTGGACTTGATGATCTCCTAAGGTCTCTTCCAGCTCTATGATTCTATGATTCTATGACCACCAAATTTCAAAATAAGCTCTTTCGATTTAGACTCGGAATAAGCTACACAATTTGCAACACAACTTTAGCTATGTGACTAAGGTAGCTCAGTTGACTTACTAAGGCAGGGATGGGCAATAATTTTCACGGGGGGACACTTAATGAATTTTGGTATGTGGTCACGGGCTGGCTCCACCCCCTGGAAGGGGCGTGGTCTGGGGTGAAAGGGGTGGGGTTGGGGACTAGCCTTTCCCCAGAGTTGTCTGGGGCTGGAAGCTTTGAAGTAAAAACACAGCAAAGGGCTCATGGGTCCCAGGCCCCCCCCACTACCTTGTTGCCTGGTAGGTGCTCGGGTTGCTGTGGATATTTAAAAGGCTTGTGACTCGGGCCCCCACCTGGGTAGCACCGTGACTGCCAGCCATGGGTCATTTAAATAGATATAGTAGCCCAATGTCTGTGAGTCTGTAATGCCGACGTACGCGGCCACACCCCCTGGCCGTGTACGTCAGCACCCCGGCCCCCTTCCTCCTGCCGTGGCGCTCCGCTGAGTGCTGCGTCGCTCAGCTGGGCCACGGTGGGGGAGCAAGTGGCAGCAAGCGGCCGTTTGGGGTCCGCGCTCCCCCGCCACGGCCCAAGCTGAGCGGCGCAGCACTCAGCGGAGCGCCACGGTGGGAGGGGAAGAGGGGCGGGGCAGTGACATACACGGCCAGGGGGCGTGGCCATGTACATCACCGCCGCACCCCCCCCCTCTCCTCCCGCCGTGGCGCTGAGTGCTGCGCTCAGCCGGGCCGCCACTGGGGAGCGTTTGGGCTCCCCCACGGCAGCCCAGCTGAGCGCACAGCACTCAGCTGAGCGCCACGACGGGAGGGGAAGGGGGGGTGGGGCGGTGACGTACACAGCCAGGGGGCGGGGCCGTGTACATCACCTCCCGCCCCTCCTCTCCCGCGGCGGCCCAGCTGAGCGCGCAACACTCAACCGAGCCGCCATGGAGGGAGGGGAAGGGGGCGGGGTGGTGACGTATACAGCCAAGGGTGGGGCCGTGCACATCACCGCCCCCCCTTTCCCTTCTGCTGTGGCACTCAGCTGAGTGCTGCGCCCCTCAGCTGGGCCGCCGCGGGGGAACCAGCGGCTCAAGGGGCCATTTGGGCTCCCCCGTGGCGGGAGGAGAAGGGGGGGCAGGGCGGTGACATACATGGCCCCGCCCCCTGGCCATGTATGTCACCGCCCCCCCCCCCTCAGCGGCCCGGCTGAGTAGGCAGCACTCAGCCGAGCGCCACGGCAGGAGGGCAAGGGCAAGGGCAAGGAGAAGGGGAAGGGGAAGGGCAAGGGCAAGGGCAAGGAGAAGGGGAAGGGGAACGGGGGCCGGGAGAGATGGAGGGGAGAGTGAGAAGCAGGAAGGGGAGAAGAGAAAGAAAGAGACAGCGAGAGAGGCAGAAGGCGAGAGAGGCAGGAGGCGGAGGAGAACTGAGAGAGAGAGGGGGAGGCAATAGGAGGAGAGAGAGAGAGAGAGAGAGAGAGACGGAGCGAGAGACCAGAGGCTCAGAAGAGAAGACCAAGGTGGAGGAGAGACCTGAAAATCCCGTCTTCTGACGGGCTAATTGGCTAGTTTAAATAGATTCTGCTGCCTGAGCCACCACCTGGGAATTCAGTGGCACAGGCAGCAGGCTATACATAGAAATCAGGCAAATGCAGTCCGTGGGCCAGAACCAGTCCCCGGGCCTCATCTTGCCCAGCCCTGTGCTCAGGTCTGTTTACTGCAGTGTCTTCACCGTGGTAAGTTCACAGCTGATGCTTTCCCGTCTATACCATCTACTCTTCTCAGTTTGGTGGAGTACAGGAGTGGACGGGAGAATGGATGCAGTAAATCGATCTGCACTGGAATGATTGCTGCCCATCGATCCAACCCGCAATGAAGACTTGCCCCTAGAGAAAGAACCACAAGTGACCAACGTTAGTCACTTCGCTTAATGTATGACCGGAAAGTGCTCAGAGACTGCAGTGATGAGGTTATTGTAAGAACTGGACTGGTCTAGACTAGACTAGACAGCTAGTCACAAGTACGGCTTAGCTATGAAACTGCTTAGAA
The DNA here is from genome assembly GCA_019425775.1 of Rafetus swinhoei. Taxonomy (NCBI): domain Eukaryota; kingdom Metazoa; phylum Chordata; order Testudines; family Trionychidae; genus Rafetus; species Rafetus swinhoei. The sequence continues at coordinate 11,704,090 of JAFJHL010000300.1, forward strand.
AGACTAATTATAATAAATGAGGGTGAACTTCACACAACTTAACGTGCTTGCAAGCCAAATGAGCCACTGGCTGAATGAAAAGGACAACAGAATCCTAACTCCATAAGGACCCAAACTGGACATCTGTAATTGTTAGAGGAAGAGGCAGGGAGCATCGCACTTCAGTTTCCCTTGTTTTGAAGTATGTTCCTTCCTTTCGTCCCTAAATTACTCAAGCTCCACACAAATTGAACTTCCCCCAACTTTTACTGCTGAAACCTGTTCACATCCGAAAGATACCAGAAGCTGAAGTTGCAGAAAAAAAGCCATTTACACCGAAACAGAGAGCTCTGAAAAATGCTGCATGCAACAATTTTCCCACTGGAAAACGGAATTTGTCAAAACTGTGATTTTTTTTTTTCTGTTAGAAAAGATGCATTTGGGCAGAATTTTCCTTCAGAAAAATCCAGACAAAATGTCTCACTTCAGGTCAGGTTGACAGCAATCTCTGCTTCCCCTTAGGTGGCCCTGGCATCTAAGCCATAACACAGAGACACCCCATGAGGTATGGGTGGTGGGTGAAGGTAGGGCAGGGGGAGGCTAGCACCCAGCCCCACCTCCAGTCCCGCCCCTCCTGCCGCAGCCACGCCCCCATCTCAGGGAGGTAGGGTGGCAAAAGGCCTGAGCCTCCCTGGCCCCAGAGTATGGGGAATGTGGGCAGCACCCAGCCCCAGCCTCCCTGGGCACACAACCGAGGCTTCCCCGGCCCCGAGCACCAGGAGGATGGGTTGCCCGTGCTTTCCTGGTCCTGGAGCATGGGGAGGGAGGAGTGCAGACAGTCCAGGCTCTCCAGCCCTGGAGCACAGGGAGGGCAGGTACTCAGGGACAGCAACACTCCGCCCCTAGAATGCCTACAGTAGGTGTTCTGGGGGCAGAGTATGGGTGGAGCCAAGCTGGTGGTTTGGGACCACAGTGCCTTCCCCCAGCTACCATGCCGGCCACCCATGCCATGGTGCATCTTGGGAAATGTAGGCTGGCCAGAGACCAAGGCCCACAGGGGAGAATGAAGATGCAAGGGAACCATAACTACAACTCGTGTGAGTCACCACGGCAGCTGGAGCAGATGCAGAGAGTCGATCTGCAGTGAAATGTTTTGCATTTTCCCCAATCAAAACTGTATCTCGATTTGGGGTGAATACCAGTGTGAAAAATATCAGAATTTCCTGCCAGGTGGAAATTCCAATTTATAATCAGCTCCATGCTAAAGAAAGTGAGTGTTTCATGAATTAATAATTTGTGTGTGTGTCTTCCATTTTGTATCGGTTTGACATTTGTACTGTGGCAGTTTGAGAGCAACAGCTACCAGAGAAGGGAAGTATCCAGAAATCAGATTTATCTTCCCATGTTAAAAATCATTCACTCCTAATTGAAGAATTCATCCCAAAGCTCTTCTTCCTTCTGAGGTTTTATCAGCTGGATTTGTACAAGTGGCAAAATCTACCAGAAGTGGTAAGATGATTTTTGGATGAGGTATGTGGACAGATAGATTAACTGTGCATTATCTGTGTTTTCCATCTTTTGGTTTTGAAAGTAATCTCCTTTGGATTCCTTTAGTAACACTTCGGCTTTCTGTGTTTATTAACCTTTCTTCAGCTGCAGGATTTAACTCTCTGGCTGTGAAGAACAATACGGAAACAACATAGCATAATTTACATAAGAAACACAGAAATTGCTGGAATGGATCAGACTATAAGCCTAGGCCAGTATCCTGTCCCCAACAGTGGCCAGGACCACATGCTGCAGGGGAAGAGAGACTCTGTATTAGACAACTATAGAATGCTCCTATTTCCTCCAGACCCCCTTAAGTAGGGGTGGACAAATACCATGGCTACTTCCTGGTGGGCCGCCGTTGCTATATTTACCAGCAACTCCACAGGTACAGGCGATTGCAGCTCCCATTGATGCAGATTGTGGTTCCTGGTCAATGGGAGCTATAGGAAGTTATGTCCCAGTCCACGCCGCTTCCCACAGCTCCCATTGGCCGAAAATGGTGATCTGTGGCCAACAGAAGCTGCAATTGCCTGCACCTGCAGAGGCACAGGCAAATAGAGCAACAGTGACCCACCAGGGGCTAACACTGGTGAACCGCCGCCATTTTATTGACCACCCCGGAACTAGAGGTCAATTCATGACCCAACGTGGGAGGCTTTAGATTGCTTCCAACTCTTGCTTTATTATTAGGAATTGATATCATAACACTGCATGTCCTCATTATCTAAAATAAATGACTATTTTTTTAATCCTGCATGGTTTTGAGCCCCAATGTTATCATGTGGCAATGAGTTCCACAGGTTAATTATTCATTATGCAAAAAAAAATCATTTATTTCTTTTGGGTTCACATTCAGTACATGTCTTTTCACTGTTCTGGTGCATTTCCCCTCTCCTAATGGCATATAATGCCTTGAGTGACACTAATGTTGCCTTAAGGCTATGCCCCTCATGACTTTAGAAAGCAACCAGTTGAAGATGACCTTGTTCAGGCAATGGGGTTTTCCTGTGCTTTCCCAGGCTCTCAGGGTATGTCTAGACTACATGCCTCTGCCAGCAGACGCATGTAAATTAGACTACCCAACATAGTCAATGAAGCGGGGATTTAAATATCCCCCGCTTCATTAGAATAAAAATGGCCGCCGCGCTGTGCCGGCTCAGCTGATCGTCAGCACAACACGGCAGTCAAGATGCAGATCAGTTGACAAGGAAAGCCTGTGCAGACCAATCCTGTAAACATCGTTTCACGAGGCATAAGGGATCGGTCAGCAAAGGCTTTCCTTGCCGACCGATCTGCGTCTTGACTGCTGCATTGTGCCAACGATCAGCTGAGCCGGCACAGCGTGGCGGCCATTTTTATTTTAATGAAGCGGGGGATATTTAAATCCCTGCTTCATTGACTATGTCGGGTAGTCTAATTTACATGCCTCTGCAGGCAGAGGCATGTAAGTCTAGACATACCCTCATTGTAAACAGAGCTGCAGTTGTGTTGATTTCCAGAATGGATAAACCTGTGTCCCTGCCCAGATGCAACCTGGGATGATAATTACTTTGTGAGTTACAAGACAGCAAAATTGCTTCAACCTGAGGTTGTCACTGAGCAGAATGAAGGATGGTGGCTCTGCAAATTAAACCATGTTGGCAAACTCTTAAGAGAGCTCGATAATGGGTTAGGTTCTGACAGCTGATGTTTATAAGAAGTCCTGCCAGCGGCAAAGGGTTTTTCCTTTTATGAACTGCAGAAAATAAACACAGGGAGCTCTCTCCTGATCTTTGTAACTACTTCTGCACAAAGCCATTTGAGTTACAAATTTCTGGAGTGCAATTAATCCCCATAAACATCATAGGCAAAAAAACCCCAAACCAACTGATAATTTTGAAAAGGGTTCCGATTTTGTTAATATCGCAGTTTTGGCTTTCACCATACTTTCAAGTTATGATGCCGACTCTAGATACACAAAAAGACTTTGCTCTCCAGCTCTTGTTGATAATTCAATGAGAATGCACAGTGCCTGGTTATTGCACTTTGACTCACGGCTGGGGTCTCCTCTCCTCCTCCTCTGCCTCCCGCTCCCGTACAGTGCAACAGCAATTTGGGCTGCCAGTGCGAAGCTTAGGCTGGTTGATTCAAACAGCAAAGCAGCAGGCAATGTGCCCATAGTCCTGCTGCAGCTTGGAACACAAAACCTGCACTTCATGCGTCAGCTGGAGCCTGATCAGAAAAACCTGATCAGTTTAAAATCGGGAGGGAGGGTCAGAGGGGTAGGAGGAACTCAAACTTTTTCTGAATGAACCATGCTGAACTTAGGTGGAGTGAAGTCAGGAAAATCCAGCCAGTGAGGAGAGCCAGCTTACAACGAAAGGGAGAAGAGTCTCTGGGCTCTAAGGACACCAAGTGACGTTGTGACTGCAACATAGAATCATAGAACACTAGAACTGGAAGGACCTCGAAAGATCAAGTCCAGTCCCCTGCCCTCACAGCAGGAGCAAGCACGTCTAGACAATCCCTGATAAATGTCTGTCTAACCTGCTTTTAAATACCGCCAGTGATGGAGATTCCACAACCTCCCTAGGCAATTTATTCCAGTGTTTAACCACCCCAACAGTTAGGAAGTTTTTCCTAATGTCCTTCCCAAATCTCCCTTGCTGCAATTTAAGCCCATTGCTTCTTGTTCTATCCTCAGAGATCAAGGAGAATAATTTTTCTCCCTCCTCCTTGTAGCACCCTTTTAGGTACTTGAAAACTGCTCATGTCCCCTCAGTCTTCTCTTTTCCAAACTGAACAAACCCAATCCTTTCTGACTTCCCTGATAGGTCACATTTTCTAGACCTTTCATCATTTTTATAATTCTTCTCTGGACCCTCTCCAATTTCTCCACATCTTTCTTCACGTGTGGTGCCCAGAACTGAACACAATACTCCAGTTGAGTTAGCAGAATTTTGTTTGACACAAAACTGTATTCTTCCGTGAATAAACTATTGCTCAAAAATAGTTACCCAGTTCTACTCCTGACCTACTGAGGCTGGTGCCTGAACTGCGAAGGGTCAGCGGAAGCAGCTAGTCCAGTCTCTCTCTCTTGCCACAGGAAAGAAAAAAAAATCTTGTGAGAGATTGGGTGCTGCCCTCACTTCTACCAGCTGCACTGAAGCAATTTGTAAAACAACACTTCATTCTCATGTGTGGCTTTTCATCTGTGGACCTCAAAAGGCTTTTCAAAGGAAGACATTACAATTATGTCCACTTTACTGTTGGGGAAACTGAGGCACAGAGCCATGACTTGTTTAGCTGAGAGGGGACATGATAGTGGTTTTCAAGTATCTAACATGGTGTAACAAGGAGGAAGGAGAAAAATGGTTCTCCTTGGCCTCTGAGGATAGGACAAGAAGCAATGGGCTTAAACTGCAGCAAGGGAGGTTTAGGTTGGACATTAGGAAAAACTTCCTAACTGTTGGAGTGATTAAGCACTGGAATACATTGCCTAGAGAGGTTGTGGAATCTCTTATCATTGGAGCTTTTTAAGAGCAGGTTAGACAGACATCTGCCAGGGATGTTCTAGACCAGTGTTTCTCAACCAGTGGTACGAGTACCCTTAGGGGTACTTGAGAGAAGTCTGGGGGTACGACAACACAGGGCCAGCCCGAGCCATTCTCCGGCCCCCGCCCGGTCTGGCAGCCCCACGGTGCCCCCTACAATGGGGCACCCAGTGCCCCCTACAACTGGGATAGCAGCCCGGTAAGCCCGTAGTTTGGGCCAGCTCTGCGACAACACAACTGAAATTTGGAGAAAACTGAATTTTTGTTTTAAGTTTTACAGCGCTTTATTATTTTTGTATTTTTGTACTTTTTACACCCAAAAATTTCATCGCCCGCCTGGCTACAATTAAGTTGTCTAAACAAATGTGTTGCAATGGTAGAAAAGTTGCATGTCTGAAAACTGTAGGTACTGGGGGTACTTACATTTTTTTTTAAATGGGGTACTTTATAAAAAAAAGTTGAGAAACACTGTTCTAGACAGTGCCTGGTCCTGCCATGAGGGCAGGGGACTGGACTCAATGCCTTGAGGTCCCTTCTAGTTCTATGATTCTATCATTTGATCAGGATCCCACAGCAGATCAGAGATAGCACCAGGAATAGAGGCCAGGTGTCCTGAGTCCCAGTCCCAAGCTCTATCCCCTAGGCAACACTGCCAGACCGAGAGAGGAGCCTAGTGACCAAGCCCTAGACCAGCGGTGGGCAACCTGTGGCCCATGAGACATTTTGTTTACCATTGCTCAGGTGCAGGGTTGCCAAATTCCGCTGGTTTCCATCTGCCTCGTTTTTTCCTATTGGTAGTACAAAAGTGACATGCATGTAAGGCCAGAGCACATGAAGTGAGGGGCGGGCTGACTGCACACAATATTGCCTGTGAGGGCCGTGTTCTAGCTCTGCTTCCAATCCAAGCGCTACTATGCTTCAGTCGGCACACCCCACAAATTCTAGGTCCACAAGCGCAGTTAGTAAAACTACCCTATCCCAGGAGACCGTCTTGGTTACAACAATCTTGCAGCCCATGGAGATGAAAGAGGGCCACTTATGCAGCCCACTCACTAGCCTAGGTTGCCCATCACTGCTCTAGGGTAAGCCTTGGACCTATAGCATAATGCTCCAGAGAGAGAAAAGGGCTATGACATGGGACATTTTCATTGGTGTGACGTATTTTAGACTCCGTCCAACTGCCCACAGCAATGCTCTAGCCAAAGGACATCGTAGGTGCTGGAACTATGGGTATGGGGGGTCCTGCCACACCCTCTGCCTTGAAAGGGTTTGCGATTAATATACATTGTTTACAGTTTGGTTCCATGATTCTCCAGTACCCTGAAGGACATTGTATTTAAATCCCAATATTTTGCTATTAAAGACACTAGGCGACAGGCAAAAGTTAGCAGTGTGCTGAGTTCTGCAATTTTGGTCCCAGTCCAACTTTCACTTGGCTTCTCCTGTTTCTAAATCAATGCAGCTTTTACGTGAGAATGTAACAGAGCCGAGAGCGGCTGGTTCCCTTTGTACTGAGCAGGGAAGACCAAGTCAAGCCTCACTCGATTTCTGGTTTCTCGATTTATGAAGGGCAGGCAATGCATTTGTCATAGAAATGTCTCCTGTCTAAAGCCACGTTCCAGATTTTGCCTGGACACACTTTGGAAACAATCACATTGCTTTTTTCATTACAGCTAAAGCAACCGTGTTCTGGGCTTGTTTACAGAAGGAATCGTGGCTGGTCTCCCTACGAGTACTACTGGTGGTAATAATTAACCATGGAATTTTAGCGAAGTTTAGGTTTAAATCAGAGAAAAAAAAAGTGTTTTTTTTCCTTATCACTTAATTAGTTTCTATTTTGCATAGTTTAAGGGCACCCCGTGTGTTGGGAAACATAGCCATGGAGAGTAGAAAAGGCCAACGTTTTGCTATTGGAAAACACCATTTTGTCAACACAGACATTTTCCGTGGGGTGTCAGACTTTGACTGCATTTCACTTCAGAAAACTCCCCACCAACAGGACCGTCCTTATTATTCCTGGTGCCCTACACAGTCCGAGCACTTGCACACACCCCTGGCCACTTCCCAGGGGGTAGAGAGGGGATTGTGCTCAGAGCTGCAGGGCCATGGAGGCAGCAGTTGTGAGGGGCAGGCTGAGGGCTGCTGAGGGTAGAAGCTGGGCAGGGAGGCAGGTGGGGGAGCAGGTGGGAGGTGCCAGGTGGGGAGCGGCCTGAGCTGCGGGCAGGAGGCGGGGCAGGGAGCAGCCGCGCAGCTGGCCAGTGATGAGCGGCGGTTTCCTCAGTGGAAGAGGAAGGAGCTGGTGAGCAGCAGCTGGGTGCAGTCTGGAGCGGGGGGGGGAAGAGTTGGGGGATGAGGTTGGCTGCCAGAGCATCCTGTCCTGGCAATGGTCCTAGGCATATGCACCATGCATCTGCCTAAGGCACCACTAAATTTGGGGTGCCCTACTCAGCCACGTATGCCTAAGGATGGCCCTGCCCTCTGGGACCCTTTTCAATCATTTCAAAATGGTCCAGTCTGATCTTTTGGGGTAATAGAATCTTTGGAATTTTTTCTCATTTCAACATTTATTTTATATCATTAAAAATTAATCATTGTGTCTGCCCTACGAGCTAGGGGCTGAGTCCCAGCTCAGGGTCACATTCCTGTTAGCTTGATGAGAGCAAGTGTGAGCACAAACACATGGCAGGCTGGGCAGTGGAGGAGTGGCTTAGTGGTGCCAAGTGCACACCCCTGGGTTTGTTTAGCTTAGAAAAGAGAAGACTGAGAGGGGACATGATAGTGGTTTTCAAGGATCTAAAAGGGTGTTACAAGGAAGAGGGAGAAAAATTGTTCTCCTGGGCCTCTGCAGATAGGACAAGAAGCAAGGGGCTTAAAGTGCAGCAAGGGAGGTTTAGGTTGAACATTAGGAAAAAGTTCCTAACTGTCAGGGTGGTTAAGCACTGGAATAAATTGCCTAGGGAGGTTGTGGAATCTCCATCACTGAAGATATTTAAAAGCAGGTTGGATAGACACCTATCAGGGATGATGAAGGTGGTGCTTGGTTCTGCTGTGAGGGCAGGGGACTGGACTTGATTTCTCGAGGTCCCTTCCAGTTCTAGTTTTCTATGATTCTATGAAATGCATTTAGCCCCATATTGTCAGCCCCAGCAGTGCCCATGTTATGAAGACTCAGCCCCCGCATCTCCCCAAAGAGGCAAATTCTTCCAGGTCAAGGCAGTGGCTTTCAGAAGAGCAAGGGGGATGCATGTTGCAGCTGCTCCCTGGGGTGGGTAATTGGAGTGAGTCAGTGTCTAGGAGAGGCAATTTGACACTCCTCACCAGCACAAAACTCAGTTTAAAAAAGAAATAAAAACAGAGTGAGAAACACTGGAGCAGCATCGATATAAGTCTGGTCCATACGCTTTGAGTGAGCCTGGCTTATACTGTCAACACAGGCCTCGCTCAAGGGATATGCATAGGCTCTGCTCACACTGGGTCATTAGTCTGAAAGAATGTGTAAGCAATGCGTCCACACTACCAAGCCTGTTATTCCAGGATAAGAGGCTGCGGAATTTGAACTCTGTAGTCCTGCTTTTCATGAGGAATAAAGCTAGGACCAAACTTATAAGTCCGAAATAATATTAGTGTGGATGCTACATTGCTGCTAATTCAAAGTAATTGGCCTCCAGGAGGTCTCCTGAAGCTGCCCAGAGTGCTTCCTGAGTCCTAGATAGCGCAGCCACATTAATAGAGCCTGCCTCGGACTACATTCAATTCTTCCCCATAGTGAGGACATGGACATTCAAATTTGTAAAATCGGGTGCCCTACTGGATTTAGTAAATTCAGAATAATCTCCTAGGTTACATCTATACTGCACCCTTCTTCCGCAAAATCTTATGCAAATGAAGTGTGGATTAGCATACTGCCCCGCTTCATTTGCATAATTAATTAGGGGCAGTTTTTGTGCAAGAGGCTTTTGCGCAAAAAGGAGCTGTGTAGACGGCTCCTTTTTGTGCAAAAGCTCCCTCTTGCACAAGAGCAGTTCTTCCTGAAAAGCGTGGCAATATTCTACTCCGCGCTTCATTTGCAGAAGAAGGGTGCAGTATAGACGTAGCCCTAGTGTAGACATGGCCACAGTCTTTGCACAGGCCTGGCCCAGAGGGTCCATGATGTCCCGGCCATATAGGCAGCAAAGACCCGGCTCATAGAGCCTGCATGGGCCCAGCCTGAGGCATCCATGCTGGGGCCAGCCCATAGCAGCTGCACATTCCTGGTTTATAGTATCCTGTTGCCTTAGTAGGAACATTTCCCCTTTGTAACTAAGGTGAGTGGAACCTCTCCTGGTCTGAAGCTCGTTTCATCAATTAGCTAAACCCATTTGGCTCCTTCTCTAGGTGGCATTGATTGTGAACATCCTGTGCCCTAGAGATAAAAAACAGCTCCCCTCCCCGCGTGGTTTCTCCATATTAGCTCATAAAGTGACTAGACTATTGATGAATGGCCTGGTGGGAAATCAATAAAAAGCACCGACATGTCGTGGCTGCAAGATTAATGAAACTGACGTGGGCCAGAGAACTTTCTTTCGGCTGCATGGCCAGCCCACGATCCTTGTCAGCTCGGATTTCAATAACCACGGGTGCAGCTTGGACTTGCACAGCCATCCTTTAAAGTGAAGTCCATTATTGTCCGGAGTTCTAGCTCCCGAGTTGGCCATGAGAGCCAGCCCACCGCGGGTCTAAATCAGAGAAGATCGTCAATATCGGCAAAAGTATTTTTCTTCTGAAGTGCAGGTCGGAAGAGAACACCATGCGGGTGAAACATTAAGCCCCAAAACACAATTGTCATTGATTGCTTCTAGCGGGGCAGCAGTTATGTTTTTTTAATCATCACAAATTGCTTGAGGAGGAGTGACTTGCTTTTATATTAACCCATCACATCAGGCTCAGATATTTCCCCAGTATCTATCTCCTACAGCTCAGAGAGATTTTCTCTCCCCCAGTATGATTCAAATGCACCTGCAGCCAGTGAGTGGGTTGGTATCAGGGCATTTTCCATACCGAAACGTCCAGGCTGGAATGCTCTTTCTTTCCTTGGCCCACCAGAACGTGGCTATGCCAACTTTCAGCTGCATGACACTGCTGTAGTCGACTGCACTTCGCTGCGATGAATTGCCATTTCTCCTGTCTCCGACTGGCCACCAGTTTCAGCCTTCATCACCTGCTTGTTCTATTTTCAGACAATCAGTTCATGCTTTCCCCCAGGCTGCCCTCCCGCTGGGGTGGAACTTCCCAAGCCACCTCATTGTCTTCCTCCAACTCCAACATGAAAGTCCTGCTTTCCAACGACACCAATGCAACATCGGGTGTGCTGACTCCACAGTCTGTCAGGTCCTTTCTGCTCCCCGACCCTCCAGCCATCTCTCTGTAGCCACCTCTTGTCCTATCCTTAGGCTCTCTCTTCATGGGCACAAAGGTGTTTGGGTTTGATTTATTTACAGCCAGGTAAACTACCACGTGATAATTATCGTGCTGTAAAATCCTGAGTGGACACAAATGGGGCATTTACCATGAGGTAGCTAGTAGAAGTCAGTATCGTCTGCCCACCTGGCGCTGACCTCCTAGTTTCCCCTGGAGGTAAAACTAAAATGCCTGGACTCCTTTTTGTTTATAGCCAGAGAGCTAGCATGCGTTAAAAAACATCTGGTTTGGTGTGCGAAGACACAGCCTGAGACTGCAAGCTCTGTGGGATGGAGACTATTGTTTTGTTCTGTACAGACATGCCCAGCGTAAGGGGGTCCCATGACAAGGCCTCTTAGGAGCTACCACAATGCAAATAATACAAAAAGATTAAAAATCTATACTATTATAAAAGGAGAGGTATCCGGCACGCCGTCTGTCACAGAGAACATTTCTTAATAGACTGGAAGACTTGAAAAGTTTCTAGAAAGTGCCAGAATGCGTGAGAAAACTCCAGAACTTTCTAGAATTTTGTAGGAAAACATTCTGACATGGCAGGCCTTTGTCCCGCCCCTTCCAGCAGGCCGGGGCAGCTGTGGCGCCGAGGGGAGCGTCCACCATGTGGGTGAGTGCAGGGGCGGGATTAGCCCTGAGGGGGCATGGTCTGGCTCGGACTCTCTGCTGGCTGGATGGGTGAGGCAGGAGTGGGGCCAGGAGGTTGGAGCAGGGTTGCGGGAGCCTGGCACCGCCCCTGGCAGGCAGGTGGCCTGGGGAGTGGGGGGCCGTGGAGTCGTATTCAGGGCAACGGGCACTGAGCCAGGAGCGAGTGTGGAACCACAGAGGCAGCGTTCCTTCGCAGATGGGTCAGAAAATTTGCCTTGGGACAGTCTGTTGTGGAAAACCAAGTGAAGGTCCTGGAAAGATTTAGGGCAAATAAAACAGTGGACCTCTGTGGAAATGGTTGTGTCTGGAAGAATCGGTTGCCTGTGTGAACAGGGCAGATATTTGTATTCCAAAAATATGTACGTTAGCAGCAGCAAACATTAATCCAACTCAGAAGTGGCTTGACAAACAATTAGAAGCTAGACCCTGGCATCACCAAATCACTGGCCACCACCAGGAATTGTGCCGTGCAAGGTTTAGACTCCACGACCATCCTGCCTTAGTGGCTTTGAAAGGGCACAATATGCCTTTTGAACAGCCCCCAGAAAAGAAGCCCAGCCTGAGATAAGCCAGATAATCAAGATGAAACTTCCACGGTGGATGTTTGGCTGAGGATGTGAGGAAGAAAGCATGTTTATTCCCTGACCTCTCCCCCTGAAACTGTTGGAGGCATTCCAAAGATGCCAGCTGGACCTGAAACAAATCCAAAATAGAGGGAGAAAATTAGTAGGGTGGATTTCCTTTAAAAAAATCTATGCTGCTCTGATTCTGGCAGAGGATAACACTGCAGTAATCGGATCAAAAACCTAGCATAAGAATAACTCTAACAATCTTTCTCTCCCAGAAGGTGGCTCAAAGCTTGCAAAGTGAAAGAGCCGTGTTCCTTTTCCTTGCCCACTAGCCTGTGATAATCACAAGTTTTTCTAAGCATAATAAATTAGCTCATGATGGATTGTCTTGAAAAGGTGACCAAGGCGCATCAGAAGAGAATCAATTCCAGTGCAATCATTGGGTACAGATAGATCGATAAAGAGGCTACCCAGTGTTTGAAAACCCAAGATTATTAGGATTAAACCAGGACCGATATTCTGGAGACCTTATTCTGTGAAGCTCTCATTGGGGTTCAAAAAGCCAGGGGTGGGCAGGGCAGAGCCTGGTTCTGATTAGTGGATAGGGCCTTGGGCTGTGACTCAGGAAATTTCTGGCTCTGCCACTGATCTACCAATGTGGCCATGGGCAAGGGCAAGTCTTCTGCCTCTGTTTTCCATCCCACCCTAGTCTGTTTAGCCTGTAAGCTCTCCAGAGCTGAGACCAGTACTTACACTGAATTTGTAGAGTGCCTAGTGAACACCCCACACACCTGCTGGGTGTGGTGCACTGTCCCACTTAGTGGCACCTAGACCACTTACAGCTGAGGTGTCCAACACTCTGGCCACATGTGGCTATTTGGCTGGATGGGTGTGACTAGTTCGCTATAGAAGTAGCCACTATAGAGGCTACTGCTTTAGAACTGGTTGGACACCACGGCCTTACAGAGAGACAGAAGGAGTTTGCTCTACAGCCTTAGCTGAGAGCCAGCTGGCTTTTAGCTCAAGCAGTAGAGGGCCCAGGTTCGGTTCTGCCCGTCGGGGTTACTCTAGCCCCAGAGAGACCTAAAGTTGGCTGAGGCCACTGGGAGCTTCAAAAAAATAATCCTAAAGAGAGAAAGAAAGTCAGAGGGGTGTGTGCTTCAAATTCTCTCTGGAGTCCGGGGCCTTGTCCGCAAAGTGTCTCTTAGCCCTCAGATGGACATGGTTTAAACTCGTGCCATGCCGCTTGCAGTGAGTGGAGACAAGCACGTCTGCAGAAGGAAGAAGATGTCATGGAGCACGGCCACTTTTTTTCCAAGTCAGATGCTGAGACGCAACCTGTTGAGAGCTGAAAGCATATGCCCCAACAGCCAAGGGTCTGAGAGAGCGTCTTCAGATCTGAAAGGAAATAAGTACAGCCAAAGAACTACCAAGGCAACTGGTAAAGAGAGTCAGGGGAGCCACCAGCCACATTACTCTCCCTTTGCTTGAGGAAGGGCTGTGATATCCTTCCTCTGCTCCAGGCCCTGCCTCTTCCCGCCTTGCTCCGCCCCTTCCCGCCTTGCTCCACCCCTTTCTGCCCTTACTCTTCTTTCTCCCTTCCTCTTCCCTGCCCTTGCTCTGGGACTAGCAGGGCCAGCAGGTGTCTGCCTCCCGCTCCCTGCACTCGCTAGCAGCAGCTGGGCAAGTGGAGCAAAGAAGCCCCAGCTTGCTTTGCTCCCCCAGCCGTGTCGCTGCACTTCCTGCTGGTGAGTGCGGGGCAGTCCTGCCCCTCCTCCTAGCGACATGGCCGCGGAGCACAGAGACCTGTGGCCGTTGCTCCACTTGCCCTGCCACTGCCAGTGAATGCAGAGGGGCAGACCCCCCTGCTGCAGGCACCAGACCTCCCCCTGCTAGTGCCCCTGCCTGCTGCTGGCCAACCCTTGATCCTCCCACCCTTGGCATTCGGGGGGCACATGCATCGCCTGCACTGCCAAGCATCAATCTCTAGGATTTACCTGCCCATTCATAGATTCCAAGGCCAGAAGGGACCACTGTGATAATCTAGTTTGACCCCCTCCTCCCCATATAATACAGGTCATAGACCTCCCCCATAGGAGTCCTGATGTCCACTCCTCTGCTCTAACTACTAGGTAACTTCCCAGGGGCAAGGGTAGTCCGTCACGATGCAATGGCCCCAATGCAGCCAATGGATTTCATCTGCCCACAGTGCTACAGTTCAAAGAGGTTCCAAAGTAAAGTAAATGCATCAAGTACCCCTCCTCTTGCACACACCTTACAGACCACCTACATCCATATTTATATGATTCAAGTCTCCAAATAGCCTACTGCAATTTATAATGTGTAAATTATACACATTTGGAAAACTGTGCAAACACACATTTCCATGGCTGCGCCTTCCTCTGTTACAGTGCAATAAATAAAACATGTTTTCAAAATCACCTGAATATGTATTGGCCAATCTGCATGCGCCTCTGTGGCGCCGCTTCCATAAACATCGAGAAGAACTCACCTCCTTGCTAGGATTTTTATCGCTTATTAAAGAAAAAAGACTCAGAGCACAAAGCATGTGTCTGTATAATAAGAGTTTGACATTAACTCCTCCCTACTCCCAAGCAAAGAATTTGCAAATCAAGCTGAAATACAGGCACACCAGGCTCCAGAGAGTGAGCTAAGGACTGCAGGGATTTTTGGACAATGTGTGATCTTGGTATAGGACGACCCTCTCAGATCCAGGGCTCCCGGGTCCAGCAACATCAGACCACGGAGGCAGAGGCATAGTGAGGGTGTTAGGTAACCAGGGGAAAGGCAAAATTTGCGCCCCCCCGCCCTGAACCTGGCGCACAGCTGAGCCCAACACTGGGAGGAAGGGGGAACTTGTACCACATCTTCCCCCACCCCCTCCAGTTTGGGGCTGGACCCCCACACACACTAACCCCCCGGCGGAGATGGAGGAGAGTCGGGCTGGGGGTGGAGAGGAGGCTCCAGCAGGCAGCGGCAGGCAGAGGAGGAGCAGGCGAGCCGAGGGATGACAAGGGGAGCGGAGGAGGACTAAATTGGCGCCCCCCTAGTGTGGCGCCCAGGGGCAACTGCCCCCCCCCCGACTCCCCTCCTCACTACACCACTGCACAGAGGTTTCTGGACCAGGGAGCACTGGGAGCAGGGGCCAGCTGGTTTTGGTTTGGTTTGGTGCGTGGTTTTGTTGTTGTGTTGTGGTTTGGTTTGGTTGTGTTGTTTTCTTCAATTTTGATCTTATCACATGGAAATATTTACACTTTTTAAATCTTCACATGCATTGTGCTGGGATGTAGGTCCTCGCTTTCCACCCAGTGGTTATCAGTGGGACTGCTCAGCTGCTCAAAGTTAAGCACATGCGTAAGGGCGTTACTGCACTGCGACCATGAACAGCCTTGTGGTGATGAACAGCACCTTTAATGCTTCAGGAGCTGACCGGCTTTTAATTTTCCTTCTCAACAAGGAAAAAAAACAGCTTTGCTTTATGCCTTCGCATGGCTATGATGGGTCATTTGAGCAGTACCTAGCAACAAAATGCTTTTGCGATGCATTTCAGGAGCCAGCCTCTGCTTTCAGGGACCAGCTTATAAAATCTATAATGTGTGTGGAAAGAGAGTATGTAATTAGAAGGAAACGCTTTTGATCACCTATTGGGTAGCAAGTAATAGCTACTATTAATGATACATCAATGAGGTCACTTCTATGAACTGGGAAAGGAGTTGCAATGTGGCAAGGTACTTTGAAGGCTCCAGGAAGGCACTCAGCATCTGCTAATGTCCTTTTAAGAGCCCTCTTGTCCAGGAATAAAGGGCTGCATACGTGAGGAAGGGGACGCTGGCTAGCGTTCCAAGTGAAGGCAAACCCTAAATGTGTGAATTTAAAGTAGGTTTCTAGCACCCCATTACATCCCTGTGTGCACATTCTTCTGCAGTTGGCCTTAATTCATTTTACCCTGATCCACTTTGGAAGTGAATTAATCTTACCTGAATAAAGGCCACATTAATTCTGAATAAAAACATTCACCCAGGAACTTAATGCCATTTAACCAACCCACTTCAATCCACATGCTCAGTTGATTCTGGTGGGGTGTTTTTCTTGAGTGTCCTTGGCTGTGTAATCAAGTCCTTAGTATCTGTCCTTAGTAAATCCAGGCCCCATTGCATTGGGAAGAAAGTGTACCAAAGCAGGAAAATAGTGCCTGCCCTGAAGAACTAGCATTGAGACAAGACAGAAAAAAGACAGGTTATTCTCATTTTACAGATGGGGGAAAGGAGACAGAGAGAGATAAGTGATACTGCAGGTTAGTGGCAGAAGAAGGAATTTACACTGCCATATGAGGAAAGATTAGAGAGATTGAGATTGTTCAGCTCAGAAAAGAGATGACTAAGGGGGGAATATGAGGGTATGTCTAGACTGCATCCCTCTGTCGGCAGAGGGATGCAGATTAGGCAGGTCGACATTGCAAATGAGGCAGGGATTTAAATATCCCATGCCTAATTTGCATAAAAATGGCCACCGCGCTTTGCCAACTCAGCACTTTGTTGGCAAAAAGTGGCAGTCTAGAGGGGGATCTGTCGAGAAAGAAAGCCTTTTTCGACAGATCCTGTAAACCTTCTTGCAGGCAGTGCTCTCTGTAAGTCAAGCACTTGGGCAGCCAATCCACGCCACAGCGCCCACAGCCACCAGAATGTGTTTCTACTGGTGGTGCACATCTGAACATGCCTCGGTGCACAGAACAAAATGTATTCTGCACATAGATGGAAAATATTTGAGGGAACATTGGGCATGGGGTGGGGTAAAGGAGATGTGTTTGTGAGGCCAAACTGCTGCAGTGAGCGTGGTCAGCTTCTCATGGTTGTTACAGGCCCTGCCCCACCAGTTAGCAGCACAGTTTTGGAGCAGCATTAACACATAACAGGGGCAACAGGGAGGCCCAGGGCCAGAGCTGCACACCTGTGTACAGCATCCCCACACTGCAGTTTGCAATCTGTGAGGCTCTGGGCTCCCGTGCTCTGCATGTCAGAACACTTCCTGCTCCTCTAGCCCTCAATCACCGTCTTCCAATTACCTGGCAATAAAGAGACGCAGGACAGGGTGGGAATGGTAAATTAGCCTGTTCATTTATAATTCTTGAGGAATAGCCCATTATTTTAATAACATTAATTATTCATTGATCGATTAAGCACATGCATAACGGAGGAGAAATCTCCCCAGCTGGGAGGAAGAGCTAGAGAGTTTAAATGTGTTGAATTTACTTATGGTTGGGCCACAGGTAAGCATTTCAGGGATTTCCATTCTGCCCTCCAGACCAGGGAGGAGTTGTGTCACCACCTGTCCCTGCACCCTTTGGCTGCCTCCCTTCCCTGGGTGCTCACAAACAGCAGGTTGGTCATACCCTAAGGCTGTGTCTACATTGGTACCCCTTTCCGGAAAAGGGATGCTAATGAGACACTTCGGAATTGCAAATCCGCGGGGGATTTAAATATCCCCGTGGTATTTACATTACATGGCTGCCGCTTTTTCGGCTCGGGTTTTGCGGAGAAAGCGCCAGTCTAAACGCGATCTTGCGGAAAATAAACCCTTTTCCGCAAGATCTCTTATTCCTACTTTCAAAGGGTTTATTTTCCGCAAGATCGCGTCTAGACTGGCGCTTTTCTCGGCAAAACCCGAGCCGGAAAAAGCGGCAGTTATGTAATGCAAATACCGTGGGGATATTTAAATCCCCGCGATTTGCATTCCAAGTGTCTCATTAGCATCCCTTTTCCGGAAAGGGGTGCCAATGTAGACACAGCCTAAGTGTCTGGAAAGCCACCACTCTGATCCCACAACATCGATCACAGCAGCAACACCAGCCTTGATTACCACTGCAGGGTGGCCCGTGCAACATGGGAGAGACATAAGGCTCTTGTACAAAAAGGGATTTTTGCGCAAAAAGGAAATGTTGACACTGCTTGTTTTTGCACAAAAACCCTTTGTGCAAAAACGGCTCAAAAGATTATACTAATGAAGCATGACAATATGCTAATCAGCGCTTCATTTGCATACTCTCTGCTGGCAAAAGCCAGCAGTGTAGACAAAGCTTCCCTGTCCCAGATTTTCCCTAAAAACACATGTTCTGCCCCATCCAACCCTTTCCTGGACAGTCAGATAGAAAAGGTCCTTTGCCCCTGTCAAGGGGCCAACATACGCCAGCTTGATACTGTAGTAACAATGCAGTTTGAACATGACACTGAATTGGTTTTGATTAAAAAAACAAAATGAATTAAATTAACCACAAAGAGAGAAATACAAGTACAAGGTATTAAAGTCAGAATTGGTTACAAAAGAAATAAAGAGAAAATGCTTTCTTGTAGCTAAACTTACAATAGATTTGGTTCAAGATAAATTCCTTACTGACTGTTCCCTGTTACCAAGTCCTCAGATCAGAAACCCTCTCAAAGCCCAACGGCTGTTTTCTTCGGCAAGAGAGGAAGAGAGAATACAAATGAAATGTATTTGCCTGAGGGTTACCTCTAGGTAAAGTTCTCTCCCACTGTGAGGACAAAAACATGGAATCTCATGGTAACAGGAGTTCTGTGTTGTTTGCTAAAATGCAGATTGGTCTGCCCCTGACCCCCTCCATCACCAAAGAACAGCCCCTTGACTAGCAATTGCCAATATAACACATCAGGAGATGTCAGCTTGTCCTCTCTCTTTAAGAAACAGGTGTAGCCCCCATCCTACCTCCCAACTTGTCTGGTAATTTCAGCTTACAGTGTGCCCATAACTCTTAATATGCATTTCAGACATACATTGCACAAGAGTACTGGTGACCAGTGTGTTAGTTTACAAATGATGCCTCCCGAGGCATATTCTATATAAGGATTACAGCTCTAGTCCCACCCCTTCCCAAGTGACGTGAAACTAAATAATCATTTAGGGGGAGAATTTCAAAGGAGCCTAAGGGATTTAGGAGCATCCCTCCATCTGACCCTCATAGATCCTTTTGGAAACCCCAGCCTCCAAAGCTTTTGAAAAAGCTTCCCCCTGAATTCTAGTGCACTTAAATGCAGTGTTAAGTGAGGTGCATGTCTGGGGCCAACATCTGCTTTCACAATGGGGCAAATCTGGAGTGACTCCCTTAACTGGTTACCCTTTATCAGAGTTTAAAGGGGAGGACTTGGGGGATTCTTACATTAAAACAGCTGCTCAGGGCACCCAAAAATTTGGGGCACCGAATCTTTGGGTGCCCCTGTGCAGCCATGTGCACTTGTATGCCTGAGGATGGCCTGGACCACCTCTTCTGGTTCCTCTCCAGCCCCTCCCTATGGCTGCATGCTTCTGTCTGCTGCAGGGCTTCTCCCTGCCCCCTCTCATCTCCCCCAGGTACTCCTCTCAGCCAGAGTGGGGGCAGAGAGGGGCCCCCAGCATCTGCAGCTCTGCTCCGGCCCCAGGAAGCCCCAAGCCTCAGTGTGTATGGGGGGGATGGGGAGGAGCAGTATGTGGTAAGGGATAGGAAGAAAGCCTCAAGTCCCCAGCAGAAGCTGCAAGGCGGGCAAAGGCCTGTAGTGGAAGCTGCATGGGGGAGAGGGAAGGTGGGAAGCCCCAGACTTCCAGCAGAAGTTGTGGGGAGGAGGAGGAGGGGGAAGGAGAGGCGGAGGGAACTCTGTTGAGTAGGGCCCTATAATTTGTAGGGACGGCCCTGGCTGCAATGGTGCTGTTTCTAAGACCATCAGCCCTCTGCCCTGAGATGTCCAATGCTGCTGACTCCAGCATATGGAACATTAAATTCTCTAATTCCCACCAGTCTTAGTAGGGGCTTGAAAACTGCCAGGTACAAAGCTTCCCCATTATATGGGGCATAAATGGAAGCATTAAAAAAAACAAGCTGGCTATTGGAAAGTGGGGAGGGTAGAGGAGGGAATGAGAAGGCCTGTGTGTAAAATACAGATAAGAAAGCAAATCCAAGCTGGCTTCCTTATCAGCCCTTCCTATTTCTCTGACAAGAACATGTAATTTTGTGCTGGAATAGCAAGGCAGGAGTGATTGCTGTCACATGTGAATGATACTGCTCTAGCTTTCCTCAGGAGAAGTCTCGGAAATTGGAATTGTGGGATCTGTTCGCTAGTTACCCCTATTTTACCCAGCATCTCTCTTAGCACCTCCTTTTCTAGAGTCCGCAACTCCCTGAAACACATTGACGAGCTAAATATTATCTCCTTTTGCACGTTCACAGCCTTTCACCAATATTCTCATTTACCTGACAGTATTTTTAGTTAGGTGAATACCTTCCCCACTTTGTACACAAGGCAGAGAGGTTAAGGCCAGGTCTACATTAAAGGGGAAGATCGAGTCAAGATATGCAACTGCAGCTATTTTAGTTACATAGCTGGAGTCGACCTACCTTGATTCGAGTTTCCCTGCCGTCCCCACAGCAGGAGGTCAATGGGAGCAAATGCTATCACCAGCTTCCCTTACTCCTCACAGGATCAGGAGTACTGGCTGCCAATGGGGGTGCCCTCTGTGTTGGATTTAGTGAGTCTTAACTAGACCCACTAAATCGAACTCCAGATGATCAATCGCAGCAGCGTCGATCTTCACCAGAGGGTAGACATGGCCTAAAGGACTAACCTTTGGAAATATTGCCAGAATCTAGGCCCCAGTTCAGCCAAGTACTTAAGTATGTGCTTAAGTCGATCCTTGTTCAGAATGCACTTATGTGCCTGATTCCCTTGAAGCACATGATGTGACTAGTCTGTGGCAAAACTCCAAGTGACTTCAGTGGTGACAGGATTTTATTCATGGGACTTAATTATATGATGAAGTGCTTTGCCAAACAGGGACGGACGGATGAGAAAAGGCCCAGGATTAGAAAACATTAACTTCTGATCCTCATTACTCTGCTCATATCACTAAACTGCACCATGCTGAGTGAAAGTCACTCACAGAGGAGTGAACACAAGAATGAACATTATTACAAGCAGCACTAACACCATCAAATTCTTTTCCCTATTACAGTGTTTTTCCCTAACAAGAACTATACCGGAGGTTGACAAACACCTCTTATTACATGTCCTCATGTTCGCTTAGCCACCATTTTCTCAAACATTCCCCAGTGGACTGAAACTTTCCATGACTTTAGGTCTCAATCCATTGTTTTGCTTTGGAAAGTTTGGGGAGAATCTGTTCAGCCATTCCTGGACAAATGAAGCGTGAAAATAGGGAACAAACGTATACATTTTTCTGCTTTATACAAAATATAACATAGAAGTAGGCGGACTTTTAAATTCCAGGCCTGGCATATGACTAAATCAATAGGGAATATTTTTAATACTAGCACATTGCTCTGGTCCTTAAAGAGGCGCTTAGGGCAGGGGCTGTAGGAGGTTCAGGAGTCAGGGTTGGGTGGGTGAGGAGGGGCTCTGGACAGGCGACTGGGTATGGATATGTGTGTGTCTGTGTAGGGGCAAGGGGGGGCAAAGCCCCCTCGCCCCGCAGACTCATACCAGAGCTGCTGCTTTTTCCCTTCCTTTCCCTGTACTCCCCAGCCAAATGAGGAATGCAGCAAACTGGGCACTTTCCCCTTCATTCCCTGACAAAGTGGAATAGCCAGCAATGTCCCCATATGAATCTGGGGAGGGAGAGCTTCACACACACACACACCCTCCCGAAAGGGAGCCTGGGGAGTGGCAGGCTCAGGCCTGGGGCAAAAATCCTGGACAGAAGAGGCATATCTGCAGCCAGCCCCTTTTGCCTCTCTGGTGAGTCTGTCTCTTTGTTTATGGTTTTGAGAACCAATCCCATTCTAGGCACATCCCATTTTCCTAGCACAACCAAACTCTTACTTTGCCTGTAGGTTATGAGAAGAGGAAGCTACAAACTGAATTGGTGGTCCTAGCTCTTACCATTCAGGAGTTCTTGAACAAACAGACAACGAGACAGACAGACAACTCTCGTATAGGTAGTAGATATTTATATGGCACCTGTTTCAGGGTTATTAAGAGAGGTCACATATAAAATATTAAAAGGCAAAGACAAAACAATCTGCCAAATACTCAGTTTGTTTTTTTTAAGAAAGAGAAAAAATAAAATTTTAAGTGATTAAGAATTATCTTTGTCGCATACTTAGTATAAGGATCCTGATTCTGCAAAGCACATGTTGAATTTTAAGTATGTTCTTAATTCCCATGCATAGAATCATATTACACCTCACAATTCATTAAATGCATGCATCTTGGAATGCCATATGAGTTTCTAATTAAAGACAATTTTACAATGTGCCTCTAAGCAAGAGCAGCATTAAGCTTGTACATTCAAGCTTAAATCTGTAGTTCCAGACTTTGTATACAGACCAAGTATATGAATACATAAAAAAGGCTTTTTTAATGCAATAAGTAGACACAGAAATAGATATTGTTGAAACAGATACAGACTTGTGAGATTATAGAGATGTTCATTTTATCACCGAGAATTCCGAAAGTGAAGTTACAATTACAATTCAGATGGCAGATTGTTTTGTCTTTTTGTTTTTAATAGTTTGTACCTGGCCTCTCTTAATAACCCTGAAACAGGTGCCATATAAATATATTAAATATATTCCCTATTGATCTAGTCATATGCAAGGTATGGCATTGAAAAGTCCATCTACTTCTATGTTATATTTTGTATGAGCAGACTTCCCTGGCATTGCCTGCATCCTTCAGGGCAGGAGGCTGGAAGTATGAGGGGTGTGTGTGTGCAGGACTCAGACAGGGCTTTGGGGGTGTGTGGGAAATGCGGGAAGCTGGAGGTAAAGGGGGGTGCAAGAGTGAGGGTTGGGAGTAAGTAGGGGCTCAGGGCAGAGGTTCCATCTCTCCCCCCCCAGTCACCCTGACTGCTAGGGGCCTTTTTTCCCCCAGACACTCCTCCCCACAGCTACCAGGAGCCTCTTTTCTCCTCTCCTCCCACCGCCAGCACTGCACCCAAGGACCAGAAAAGGAGGGAAAGGATGTGGAGCAGAGAGGCTCCTTTATCCCTGTTCTGGCAGGCAAGATGGTGGAGCCCCAGCCCTGCTGGCCACTCCCCAGGTGGTACAGCTGCCCCACGTGGACACCCTGTAGGATATCTCTCCCGTGCAGGCTCACTGTCCCCCACGACCACTATTATATTGCGTCTCTCTGACCAGCCGCCCCTCCCTTTGCATGTTATGGAGAACAGTCCCTTTCTGGGGCTTCCGGCTGTCCTGGCCCAACCCTGACCTTGCTTTAAGTGACGAGAAGAGGAAGGTGCCTACCAAATTTGGTGGCCCTAGCTCTTACCGTTTAGGAGGCATTCTTGAACGAGCAGACTCACAGACAGACACATGGACAGACAGACTCACTCTAAAATATACATATAGATAAAACTTCCCTTGTTCTGAAAGAACAACACAGGGCCTTTCGAAACACATTGGCATTTCACTGGGAAAAAAACCCCAATATGCACACAAGTCCATTTTTAATGATGCCCTTTGGATAATAGTTCTACCTGTGTTACCATTTTGAGCAGTCCATTTTGCCTATGAAAAATAACGCTTTCAGCACAGCTCTCCAAGCTCTCCAAGTTCCGCCACTTTTGACTGATAGCAGGAAATTGAACTGCACTAAGCACACATTAGAAAATCTGATAAATATTGTTTGGAAATATAATTGAGGTTTAACCGGAGCATGGGCTTTTTCACTCCAAGGTAAAGATTTCTCCTGCTATTTATCAGGAACAGATTTGACTGTTACAAATGGGGATGACAGTTAAGATAAATGTTGACCTAAGTTGTGCTTTTTCTCATAACGTGCAGCACCCTCCTTGTCTAAATGTACTTAAGTCACCCGTGTGCATATTTGTAGACATCTCTGGACGTAATGTCTAACTGATTAGATATTTGCCCCATGTTTTCACGTTGAGGAGTTGACGAAAAGGTGGCTATTTAATCATTTTTGCTCGATTTGAAATTATTGGAGGCATATTTTACCTCAGCTCATGAACCATCCATAGGATATCAAGGTCAGCCATGGGTAAGTCTACACAGCAGTCATGGGATGTGATTGCAGCCAGCGGGACTGAGCCACTGTGGACTCCAGGATGAGGTGTGACGGGACCAGCTCCATGCCACGGAAGGGGCAAGGCCTCAGGTGGAAGGGTGGGGCCAAGGGCTGTCAGCCCTTAGCACCATCCATACCACAGCGCCCCCCTCCCCCCCTTCCAGCCCACAAAGTCGCACGGAGTGGCACTCCAGCAGCAATTCAAAGTTGCTCAGGGCTCCGTCCCCTGGCAGTTCCGGGCCCCTAAGACTCTCTGGGCCCTGGGGCAACTGCCCCTTTTTGCCCTCCCTCTCTCCCCCCATTGGTGGGCCTAATTGCAGCTGAGATAGATATACCTGCCATAGCTTTAACCTAGCTAGCTTGGGGACTGGTAGCAGTGAATCCATGTCAGCATGGGTTTCAGAGAACTAGCCTTAAGGGTAATGACCAGAGTTTTGGCCAGGCTTTAAGTGTCTTGTGCCGAAATGTGTGCTGCTGTGCCTCCACTGCTCCAGGCCCAGATGGCCACATTAAAGTTGACTCGAGTACATCTACGCAAGCTACAATGAACACAATATGGGGCAGGTTCCCTGCTGACACAACTCTTGACTTCAGTGGAGATGCACTAGTTGAAAACTTTGCCATGCCTCTTCAAGGATTCGTGGTTTGTTACTCAGGAGGTGTGATGAAGTGCTGACAACTTCAACCTTAATACATGGAGGGGGAGTTAAATAATTCTTGGTAAGTGGTCATCTGACTGCAGCCATTCTTGTGAAAGGCACCAGACTGACAGTCTGGGGACATGAACACCTGTGTTCAGCTCCCTGCATAGGGACACTAATGCTAAGTGTCCCCACCCTGATAGTCAGTGGACCACGGCAGTGACCCAGAGACCCAGCTTAGAGACCACTATCCCTGACCCAGTCACTCCTTGACTTTGCTGAGGGCGCTCACAATGGAGCAGGGCCCAGCTGGGGTGATACAGGTCATTTCCATGAGGTAGATACCAGACAAGATTGAGAATGGCAGGTTTACTGCCTGTAGGCTATTAGAAATCCAGCAGACGGTAACGTTCTCTCATTGCTAGCTTGCAGCTGTTTTGGAACACATGAGGATGGAGCTAAGCTATTCTCAGTGGTGGCAGATGGCAGAAAAAGAAGCAATGGTCTAAGTTGCTAAGTCTAGGGAGGCCTAGGTTGTATATTAGGAAAAACTACTTCACTAGGAGGGTGGTGAAGCACTTGAATGGGTTGCCTAGGGAGGTGGTAGAATCTCCATCCTAAGAGGTTTTTAAGTCCTGGCTTGACAAAGCCCTGGCTCGGATGATTTAGTTGGGGTTGGTCCTCTTTGGGCAGGGGGCTGGACTTGATGACCTCCAGAGGTCTCTTCCAGCCCTAATTTTCTATGATTCTATGGCCTAGTGAAGAGCAGCTATGCATTCTACTACTACATCCTGAAGATGGCCATTTCTTTTTTTGTAACTGTTTGTAAGATCTGGCACAATTTCCTCTACGTTCTCTTGGAAATAGTGTTCCACTTACTGGTGTGGAAACACCAGTATGCTCCATACTCCAGTTTCAACTTCTCAAATCCCAAAGGTACCTGACTTGTATCATAAGGGATATGGAGGGGCTGACTCCTTATTGTCCTACACCTTGCGTCATCAGTTACACCAGATCAGCCTGGATGTCAAATGCTCCCAGAATGAAATGGCAGTTAACATCAACGTTTGCCTGGATATAGATGGCTACACGAAATGCAGAGCAATGGAGTATCGGGCCTGCTTGCCTAGGTTCCTAGAGCAAACCATACAATTGTGCCTATAAGACACAAGTGGGTTTGTTCCTTCAGGCAGCCATATCACTTGCATAGAATCATAGAATCATAGAACCATAGAGCTGGAAGAGACCTTAGAAGGTCATCAAGTCCAGCCCCCTGCTCTAGGCAGGACCAATCCCAACTAAATCAACCTGGCCAGGGCCTTGTCAAGCCGAGACTTAAACACCTCTAGGGATGGAGACTCCACTACTTCCCTAGGTAACCCATTCCAGTGCTTCACCACCCTCCTAGTGAAATAGTTTTTCCTAATATCCAACCTGGACCTCTCCCACCACAACTTGAGACCATTGCTCCTTGTTCTGCCATCTGTCACTACTGAGAACAGCCTCTCTCCATCCTCTTTGGAACCTCCTTCAGGAAGTTGAAGGCTGCTATCAAATCCCCCCTCACTCTTCGCTTCTGCAGACTGAACAGACCCAACTCCCTCAGCCTCTCCTCATAGGTCATATGCTCCAGCCCCCTAATCATTCTGGTTGCCCTCCGCTGGACCCTCTCCAATGCGTCCACATCCTTTTTGTAGTGGGGGGCCCAGAACTGGACACAATACTCCAGATGTGGCCTCACCAGAGCCGAATAAAGGGGAATAATGACATCTCTGGATCTGCTGGCAATGCTCCTCTTAATGCAATCTAATATGCCATTAGCCTTCTTGGCTACAAGGGCACACTGTTGACTCATATCCAGCTTCTCATCCACTGTAACCCCCAGGTCCTTTTCTGCAGAACTACTACTTAGCTGGTTGGTCCCCAGTCTATAACAATGCTTGGGATTCTTCTGTCCCAAGTGCAGGACTCTGCACTTGTCCTTGTTAAACCTCATCAGATTTCTTGTGGCCCAATCCTCCAATTTGTCTAAGTCACTCTGGACCCTATCTCTGCCCTCAGGCGTATCTACCTCTCCCTCAGATATAATTAGATATCAGATATTATTAGGATCACGGAGGGAGGGCAGGATAAGCCAGGCAAGAGCAGTTATACATGGTGCTGATTGTATTGCCTGACTGAATGACTTGTGTTACGAAGTGAGCTTTACACAATCTCACTCAGGGTACATTTACACTGCAACACTATTTCGAAATAACTAGCGCTATTCTGAAATAACTTCGTCTGTGTCTACATAGCAGGCAGTTATTTTGAAATAGTGTCAAAATACTGTCAAGCTGGAGGACTTCTTACTCCAACTCCTGTAACCCGTTACACCTATTACTTTTCAGGAAGAACGGCATTGCACAAGAGGGTTTTTCTTGCGCAAGAAGGGGCAGTGTAGACGCTCCTTCTTGCGCAAGAGCCTCTTCTGAAAAAAATGGTGGCTCATTAGGTATGCGAATGAGGCTTGGCGATATTCCACGCTTAGCCTCATTTGCATATTACTCGAGCAAGAAGCCGCGAGTGTAGACCTAGCCCTAGCTAGATGATGCACCTAAATAACAGTGCTGTTTGAATAACATTAAAGTGCTAGGTTGAACATTCTTCTTTGCTTATTTACCTTTCTTCTCTCTTTTGTGAACCTTCTTTTTCATAGATGTCGTTCTGTGTTTGATGCTCCCAAGTGGTCACACTGAAAAATTTGCAAGCGTGTTGCTCTGCTCACGCAACTTTGTTAACGAAGCGCTGCTGGTATGAGCCACTGTTATGTTAAATGAACAATACTACCTGGGAATTTTTAATGTGCACCAGGTCAGAGTGGGTTTTGAACTGGAACGTACAAGTCTCTGCCCTCCCACAGCACCTGTTCTATTAATACCCATTTTCAACTGTGCGAAAAAGCAGTAATTCCCTGCCTCACAGCAAATGCTCAGTTCAAATCCAGACTCCATGCCTCATAAATTCTCATTCTGGTATCACTTCTTGTTCTTCTTACAGCATTTTTAAAATGTAGGTTATCCTCTGCATTTTAACAAGACATGATTGTATCAAATGCCTGGATTTTACAGCCACTAAAATGATCTCAAGTTTGATGAACTGATCTCCGGTGAACTAACTGATGGCAGTTGTCTGCTTTGTCAGTAAATCAAGGGTTGGCATTTCCCAGATTTGTAAAGGTAGGATGTTATGGTGAAGAAAAGCGTTTACTTGAGAACCTATCAGGCAAGGTTAGATTAATAAGCAGTTTAAAAAAAATTGTCCCAACTTAATGGTTTTGGAACATCCAAACTCAATTCCATTTCATTGCTATTTCTAAGGTTTTTTTTAAAGGAACTCCAGAAGCATATGTAAGATATTTTATGGAATATTCTATCCATTTGCTTCTTTGCTTTATAATAATTGATGACATTTACATATATTTCCATGTCATTTTAATGCATGGATCCAGATGAAAGCTGTACACATCGCAATGTGCTGCTCCCTGGATTCCCCCTTCCTACTGAGAGCCATGGAAAATGACTCATTTTAATTCCGTTTGGAGCTTGTTCGCCACGGCACAGTGGACTGCTGCTGCCCATTAATATCCCATAGTGGCATGGGTGGCCTGTTAGGGCTTCTCTACTTGCTCCATTAAGCAACAGACTGTTGCCTGCCCTCCTACACCTGCATGGAATGGAACGCATCCTTCACTCTGACAGGCATTATAGGAAGTCCACACTGGTGGGTTTTTGGTCATAAAAGTCAATTGACTCTGCTTGGGAGATCTGCACACTCAGTCCTCACAATAAAGTCAGCCTTGATTGGTGCACATCCAGAATGCTTCACCACTTTAATTATTCCATCATTGTGCCTTAGTTGAAAGGAACAGCCACAGTGAGTGAGACCCGACAGAATGAAGTGCAGGGGAAAAGGCCAAGTGAATCCTACGTGTTAACACTCTGTTCACATCATTAAATACTCCAATGATTAATTATTTATACAGGGCTATCAAGGCACAGAGACATAAAAGATTATTGGCTAGATCGGTAAGGAGGGAGTTACACATTAAAATGATGATGAGAGGACCCCTGTCAAAAGCCTGCAGATTCGGGTTTCCCCGAGTCAGGATTTATCACCCGCTTGATCGCTGACAGGATGGGAGAGAGTGAGACTGTAAGACAAATGCTCAGATGTTTATCCAAAAACAGGAACAACAGCTTGGCAGTTTAGTGTTTGTTAGGTGTAAAGCCCACGACCTCTTTCCCCTCACAGCTGATGATTAAAATGTGCTCTATTTTACAGGTAAGTTCCCTCTGATCACCAAGAAATGACACTCTAGAACTGGGCCCGGGGCCTAGAGCTGCACCTGGTGAATGGCACAGGAGGAACACAGATACTGCTGCTAACAAATCAGATTCAGGTAAGTCGGTCTGGAGTAATTATGATGTTGTCAGGGTAACTGTGATGCTGTCAGGCTGTCTCGATGGTTCTTGATCCAACGATGCGAACATGGACCCAGGCTGTCACCAATGTTCCCTCTAAAATGCGCAGCAGCACAGCTTCACAGGTGATTCATCCGCCCCGCTCAGTCAGAGGCTCAGGGCTCTGTGCAGGGAGCTGACTGACTGGGCAGGGCGGATTAATCACTTGAGAAGCTCTGCTGCCCCACAACTTAGAGGGAACACTGCTGTCACCACAGAGGACAGTGCCTCAGAGTTCGTGTACCGGGCTTTTATATCCTCTGGTATCCGGGCAGATTAGTGGTCACCTGACCAACTCCTTTTCCCGCCGTTAGTCAAAAGCTTTAATATTACTATAATGCAACTAGATAGGCACAAATATTCATTCAGTGAGGTAAATCCATAAGTATCCGGGTATAGATCCAATGGGTCTGCTCAATGGGCACCAGATGCAGCTAGGGAAGATGGGAGTGGAGATAAGACATGGCAGATGTTTCTGTTCTGCATTCATGTTTAAAGACATGGCCTAAGCCGGAAGAGAACTGCATGACCGTTTGTCAGAATATACTGTTTACAACTCTACAGTAACTACCCACATCAAACTGAGTGCTAAGCTTTATAGACTCCCAAGCTCTCTAACCAAACTTGCTGCAAGTTTCTCCCTCTGTGTGCAATGCAATGGAAAACTTTTCCCATGTAGAGAAGAGCAACTATTTAGATCTCTAGTGTGCACATTGCATGTACTTTTGAATGGATTTCACTGGGCTGGACAAATATTTGACAGGATGTGGTTGAAAGAAGGAGTCCTTCCTTGTCACTATGAACTTTTGGTGGCCCAGTCTGGAGAAACCTTACTGCCAGGGTGTACAGGCCCTCAGAGCTAGTTCCCCTGAAGTCAATGGAAAGACTTTTTTTGAGTAAGTACTCACAAGCAGGAGGAAGGAAGCCATAACTTGTCCCTTTGTGTTTAAATATTGGATGACTGCTGCTTGTTCCCGGGTCACTCTGTCCAGGCAAGCCAATGCCGCTGAGTAGTCCAGAGGAATCCTATTGCGATTTAAGGGGTACGTGAGGTATGAATTATAATAACTTTTAAGATTCGAGTAAGGAACTAATGGAAGCAACAAAGTGCGAAATCTCTCCTAAACTAAGGAGAGATTCATTGTTGAATGCAATCTCCTATATTTTCCACGTTATTAATTTTGCTATAAAGCCAGTTTAGTAGTTGCATAGGAAGAGTGTTCAGGGCCGTGTTCTACATCACAGTGGAATTCAATGAACCAGGCACCATGAACAACACACACAGCTTGTCAGCACCTAGGAAAAAAAACCCTGCATGTTTGTACTCAGTCCAGCCAGATTTCTCTGTATCAACCATTTGGAAGCTTTCCTCTTTTTATTTGTTTAATGAAAAGGCAAGCACTTTTCAGGTGATGTCCCCTCATAATTCAACGTGGAGACTGCCTACTCCGTGGAAAGGGGAAATAAAAGAGGGAGTGATTCTAGACATTCTTATTCCAAGCAACTATCCTTAAATTTCAGCCAAATCATCCGTTTGTTGATTCACTCTGCTTTTTTTTTTTTTTTTTTTGAGCTATTCTTACCACTTTAAAAGCACAGATGGGTCCTGAAATTAACACAAAAACTCTTCTTGTGCTGGCCTGAGAAAAGTTGTATGTTGTGTTATCAATATGTTAAAAGTAATGTAGGGTCATGGTTAGCTAAACCATACTGGTTAGTGGTGGTTGGAGGTGTCATTAATTTAAATGTGACATTTGACAAATGCGCTAATCATCTGGCCCTGTAAAATGTACACAGGGCACCTCTCTGCTCCTCACCAGGGAAATTCATTTAATTACATTCTGATCGCCATCAATCATTTGTTTTATAGGAACGGTTGTCACAAATCTGATTGAGTGTAAACTTTTTGCATCAGGAAGCTGATGTACTGCTAGTTTTTCTGCAGACAGTTAAAATGACAGTAAAAAGTTACATGCCCTACTTTAGGCATCATGTTTGCACCACTACTGAGATTTTCATGGAACTGAAGGAGGTTGATCTCATGGGGCCATTGCTTAAAAAATGGTGCCCTGGTGGTGTCATTCACGGGGACTAAAGCTGGGACCTCTGACCATAAAGCACAGATCTCAGCCACTGGAAATGTCAATTAGCTGAAAGCAGTTACAGGTGGGTAGTCCCTTATATAGTCTATCCACTGGAGAGGAACAAAATAATGCTTGGCTGGTGGGCATCAGTCCGTATTCCATGAGCTACAAACATTCATGAAAATTCACCCTCATCATGTTACATCAGCAGTGCTGCCAAGTAAAAATCTCTTTTTTTTTTTGCACGTGGACAACAGCGGTAACACTTAGACAGGCAGAACAATTATTTCCTTTGTACTACCAGGCTTCTTAGTATGTGTGCAATGTGCTTCAAGTGGCATATGACCAGAAATCATCACCGAATTTCATCAAATCATTAGCTTCCCTGGCCCAGGCCAGGTACTGACGGGGAGTGTGATGTGAAGGCTGAGCCATGCCTCCCATCAACCCAGTGAAAAGCTTAAATTCTTCAGCTTCTCTTCTGATGCCCCTTCCCGTCCCACACCTGTGAGGCTGGGGCTGAGATGCATCCAGATCTCACGATGACTGGTGTTTTCTAAACGTGAGGGAGAGCAAGATAGAAATTGGAAGCATGGTTGAATTTCACAGGGTCACTTTGAACATCTTGGCCTGTACCTTTAACTTGTAGTGGGCAGTAAGTTAATCAGTTCTTACTCTGTTCTTTGCTAGCACAAAATCACATTGGGCCTGTGACAGGGTGTATCCACCCCACACCAAAGCTGAGGGAGTTGCCTTGGCCCAGCTGTCTGAAAGGGCCCCACTGCAACAGCTCTGTGGGCATGCTCCCAGTGGAAATAGAGTATAAAAGCCGCCGGCACAGCCCAGTCTGGGCGGACTGCGGAAGAGGAAAGAGCTCCTGCTAGAGCTGAGCCCTGCCACCACAGCACCAGCAGCAACAGTCCCAGCGACAGCCACCGCCACTGCTTCCACCGCCACAGCAGCAGCAGCAGTGACCACCGCCCTGGCCGGAGCCCACAGTAACAGCTAGGGTGAGAGAGGTGACCCTAGGAGCCACAACCGCAGCGAGACACCACGGGGAAGTTTTGCTACAGACCTGTGGACTAGGCCTCTGGGCCATATTCTCCCCTGCAAAGGGAACTTGCCTGTGGACTAGCCCTTGGGCCGTATTCTCCCCAGCAAAGGGGACTTGCCTATGGACTAGACCTCTGAGCTGTATTACCCCTAGTAAAGCTGGACGCTGGCCACTAGGCCGTGTTACCCTGCCTAGAGGGATTTGGGGCATGGACCTGAGCCCGAAACCACTCTACTGCAAGAAAGGGAACAGAGACATAGGTGAGGCCTGGTGGACAGGAGGCCTGACTCCAGCCCTTACAGGTGATTAGACCTGAGGGTAGGGTTACCAGGTAGACCCCCCCCAAAAAATGGACACACTTGATCATGGGCAGGGGGAGTAGGGTCTGGCCAGGAGGGGGCAGGGCTGGCCGGGGTGGGGGAGGGACTGGCCGGGAGGGGGACGGGGCTGGCTGGGAGGAAGGGGGCGGGAAGCAGAGCAGGGGGTTGGGGGCCACAGGGCTGGCCAGGAGGAAGGGGGCGGGAAGCAGAACTGGGGAGAGCCGGGGGCGCGGGGCTGGCCGGGAGGAAGGGGGCAGGAAGCAGAGCTGGCGGGAAGCATGCAGCAGCGGTGGCCAGGGAGATCAGGAAGAGGAACGGGCCGGCCGGAAGCAGAGCTGGGGGGCAGTGCAGGGGGGCTGGCCACGGAAGATCAGGAGGGGAAGTGGGGGAGAACCAGCCAACCGGGAAGGGCGGGGGGGGTGAGCAAATCGGCCAGCAGGGAGCGGGGCTGACCCGGGCACTTGCAGATCCTGGGGCGCTGCTTGTCCCGCGCAGGCTCCCCGCGCCACATGAGTGAGGAGGAGGCTTCCCCTCCTCCTCACACTCAACCAACTGAGGGCTCCCAGCACCAATCGTGGCCCCGCCTCCCAACTGGGACTCCCAGCTGGTCCCCCACCCACGCCAGGCTTCCATCCGGTGCACAGCTGGAAAAATCAGAAAATACTGGACATTGCACGTGCCCGGTATTGTCTGATTTTTTTTACCGGACAGAGAGCGCAAATAATGGACTGTCCGGTACAATACCGGACACCTGGCAACCCTACGAGGGACCCCCCGAGAAAGGGCACCCCCTCGACAGGCCCCATTCTGTTCTCAGTGAAGTGAGGCGTTGTTGGGGTTTTGTGAAAGGGTTGTGAATTTTTATGATTCGTATTACAATAGCATTTGGAGGCCCCAACTGAAGCTGGTCGCTGTTGCACTAGGCACTGTACAAACTGTGAGAAGCAGTCCCTTCCCTGAAGAGTTTGCAATCTAACCAAACAAGACAGATAAAGAATGTGACAGAAAACAGATCTACTTAGAGGTGAGGAGACTTGCCCAAGGTCACACAGCTGACCAGATGAAAATACCTCATCTCTTGTCATACCCTATCCACTAGATCAAGAAGCCTCTCCAGGCTGTGAAGTCTCTTCTATCATTGTGGATGGATGAAGGTTATGGAAGGCTTTGCGCTAAATGGGAGTTTTGCCAAAGGAAACTCCGCACAAATTAGCTTTGTTATGAGGAGAAATCCATTTTATAAATCATGTAAATGTTAAGCGCTAATGATGCAGCTGGGGGGGGGAGATAAACATGCTATTTAGGGATAATTCTGCATCCCTAGAAACTATTTTCTGCATCTCTTCCCCTCTTTTCTGCCCTGCCAAATAGTCCCAACTCTTTCTGAGCATAACTACCTGCTGGATTATACCTGAATCAGCAAGGCAGCCCAAAGCCCTCTAGGTGGAAATGAGCACATTCCTGCCTTAGGAATGCACCTGCTTTTCCGACATAGCCATCCTCTACTTGGGATCTCACCCTCCACTTGCTGGGGAAAGAGGTATAACTTCATAAGAAAAGGGCCGTGAGGACAACAAGAGGGGAATAAACAGCAGAAAGTGCTAGACGACAAAGCTTCCAAGAACAAATTTTCATGCAAATATTCCGAGTCATAAAAAAGCAAATGCGGAGTCACACCAGAACAGACACTGGCAGAATCCCATCCACAAAATGTTCCAGGATTTGTAGAAGTTACCAATGGTTCTTTAACTTGATGTTCCTTTGTATTATTAATTAGTGCTAGTAATTATTATTAGCTCTACAATGGTGCCTAGAGGCCACAGATGAGATCAGGTCCTATTGTGGGAGAAGCTATACAAAGACATCATAAAAGCTTAGAATTCAAGCAAGTAAGGGATGGGGAAAGGAAGAACAACTGCTTCCTTTTCCAAGAAGAGGAACAGAGAAACTAAATCACTGAGGGACAACTCAGGGGAGTGAGTGGGCGTTATGAGTGGGCTGCAAGATTGTTCTAACCAAGACGGTCTCCTGGGATAGGGCAGTTTTGCTAATTGTGCTTGTGTTCCTAGAATGTGCGGGGGGGGGAGGGCCGATTGACCCTCAGCCGTGCTTTGACTGGATGCAGCAGGAGCGCACGGCTCTCACAATGTTGTGTGTACCTCACTTCACGTTCCCCCTGCTTTAATTACCTGCCACTTCAGTAATACCAGTAGGAAAAAACTATGAGAGTGGAAACCAGCAGAATCTGGCAACCCTGCGTATGGGCAACAGGAAACAAAATGTCTCGCGGGCCACACATAGAACCCCAAAGGGCTGCCCTTGGGCCGCAGGTTGCCACCCCTGAATTAATTGATTGCCGGAAGTCAGAGTTTAAGTCCAAACTGAAGACAGAAGCCCAAATTGTCTGGGTGTAGTTCAGGGCCTTAACTTCAAGGGCATCTCTTGTTTTACCCCCAGGGTGAGGGGCTGTGTGGAATGGCAGCTCTCCTTCCAAGAGCTGAAAACAGGAGCAGAGGTTTGGCTCTGTGCAGTCCTGCACAAAGCCGACAGCAGGGCAGATCCATTTTGTGTAGCATTGTCAATTTTACTGCAAGTCAATGAATTGTTACTGGTCTCTCAGTGGTGGATTTTTTTAGTCATGCATTTTATACCTTGTCTGCCTGGCTTGAAGTGACATGAAGTCAGATAGGCAACAGGAAAGCAATCGATGGAAAAGAAAGCCAAGTTAGCTACACGGAGGAGCGTATTCAATTTTCATTGGGCAGCAGTCAGTTTTAACCCTTGTGTATGTACATCAGGCACTTCTCCTAAAAGGGAGCTGTCTCGTCTGCATGGATCCTAGTAGAACAGATACGTGCCAAGGGAGTGGCATTCCATATTCTCCGATGATCTGGTGCATACACTGTGCTTTTCTTTCATGGAGAGACATAAAAAGCAAAAAGCCACACTCTGCTCTTTGTCTCATGGATTCCAGCAGGTTCCACAACTGTGGCTGACAGCAGAACGTGGCCAAAGTATTCTGCAAAGTATTGATGCAGTTGTAAGACCGTGTTAAAGGGAAATTGACTCATTTATCTGCTGTATCAGAGTCAGGAAACAACTGCTGGGAATGGAGGCCCACAGCACATGGCATTTAATCCAATAAACACACCACCCCTGCGATCTGCCAATGCACTGTCCACACCCTGCTATTTAAATGGATTTAAATGTGTCATTTAAATGTGTCATGTATTCAGTAGCAGGTACCACACGGAACCTGGTGCCTTGCAATGGTGCCAGCTAGAGGAGTCCACAGCCTAATGACTTAACCAACCAAACAATGGGTACTTAAGAACAATTTGCACCTTCTCTATCAGCTTTCCCTTCCTTCTCCTCTCCATCCCCTATTTATTTTGGAACTGGACTTTTAATACTCCAGTCATCTGAAGAAGTGGATTGTACCCCCGAAAGCTCATGATACCATCTACATGTTTTGTTAGTCTTTAAGGTGCTGCTAGACTATTGGTTGTTTTTTAAGTTTTTACACTGGAGAAAGTAACTTATTTCTGGCCTACACTGACAGGAAATTGCAGTCCCTCCCACACTGGCTCTGATTCCATGTCAGGGAATGGATTGGTGCAGTATGGAGAAGGATGATGAAACTAGCAAGACTCCACTCATGACAGACGGATGGGTGCCAAGCAATTCCCACTAATACCAGTCACTTTAACGTTAATACCACTGCTCATTGCATGGTCTGGAATGGAGACCAAGCAGTGTCAGCTCCGTTAGCTTAATTAGCTTGCCATAAATAAACATCATTTACAAGACCTAAACAGTTAAAACACTCCGTTAAGCATCTGAAACATAAATGCTTTAATTATAGAGCAGCTCAAGATTTAAATAACACTAGGGTAAATGCTACAGAGCAGCTGTCTATGAATATTTTACAATGAGATTGCTCTCTGTTTTTCAGGTCCATGGGGACTATCAGGTTGGGAAGTGACTGTTCTCCTCTCTTTGTCGTGTATGGTTACACTCCGTTGTCATTGCTAGTTTGCTGTCAGTGAAGGAGCCTTGATGAGCACAGACGTTTGGGTTTCATATAGGGTTATGGTAAATTGTGTGCCTCTCAAATGAACTCTAGCAAACAAACTCTTCCAAGAGCATGAATATTGGGACGTTGACGCAAAAGTCTCCCGCTGACTTTGGTGGGCATTGGATCAGACTCCACAGTTTGACTCCTGCTTCCCTAATTGCTAGGCTCTTCACTCAGTCTGCCAGGATCGCTATTAAAAAAAATGCAAATGGCTAATCACACCACCAAACCGCTGAGAAACTCAACCGGTTTGTAAGAGCCTCATTCAGAGAATCCGAGCCAGGGCCAGCCTCAGAATTTATGGGTCCCTATGCAGTACTATTAAACTGTGTCCCTCTGCCCAATCAAAAGACAGGACTATGCAGCACTTTAAAGACTAACAAGATGGTTTATGAAGTGATGAGCTTTCATGGGCCAGACCCACTTCCTCAGATCAAATTGTGGAAGAAAATTGGCATGACCATATATACCAAAGGGATACAATCAAAAAAAGTGAACACATATAAAATAGACA
Organism: Rafetus swinhoei; assembly: GCA_019425775.1. Classification (NCBI taxonomy): domain Eukaryota; kingdom Metazoa; phylum Chordata; order Testudines; family Trionychidae; genus Rafetus; species Rafetus swinhoei. The sequence goes on from JAFJHL010000300.1 coordinate 11,741,064, forward strand.
AATCAGATTTTAGAACAGAGGAGGTATGGGGGGTGGTTAAGTCTATGAGATAATGATATTAGAGGTGATAATTGGGGAAGCTATCTTTGTAATGGGTAAGATAATTAGCATCTTTGTTAAGGCCCATTCATAAAGTGTCAAATTTAAGCATGAATGACAGTTCTGAGGCTTCTCTTTGAAGTCTTGTGTTAAAGTCTCTTTGAAGCAGGATGCAGGTAGTCAGGTTGTTGAGACAATGCCCAGTCTGGTTGAAATGGCAAGAAACTGTTTTTTCTTTGTGAAACTGTCTGATGTCTGTTTGTACTGTGGTGTCCAGGAAATGGATGTCTTGTGGAGAATGGTCCAGGCTGAGAGCAGCCCATGAAAGCTCATCACCTAATAAACCATCTTGTTAGTCTTTAAAGTGCTGCATAGTCCTGTCTTTTGTTTCAGCAAGACCAGACTAACACGGCTACATCTCTATTACTATTCCTCTGCCCAATGGCAGCCCGGAGGGAAAGGGGGAGAAAAGAGGGATGCTGATTTTTTAGAGATGTGATTTTATAATCTGCAACAACACCCCAATGAAATATTTTAAAAGCCAATTTTAAACTCAGGTCCTGTAGCCTGACAGAGCAAATTCAGAAACTGACAGCATATACCTGGGGTTCGCAAATGCCTGTTAAATGGTTTCATTACCACTTGAATGGGTCTTTCACAGATTCAATGTGGCAGGCTTTTTCACTTTTAAGTTAATTGGATTCCCCTCTGGTGGAAACAGAGCCACAGAACAGGAATAGGAAGAGGCAGAGGGGTGGACATTAAGACCAGGGGTGTTCCACATTTTCAGGTGCCTCTGACCTGAGTACCCACTTAGCATGTTTAACAGTGAGTGTGTGCTGCCAACCTTAGTTCTGTTGGAGCAAATTGTGTATCTTATTTGGTTGCATTTCAGAATAGCGTATTTTGAAATGTGATGCGTCTGCACAGCAGCAAATTTCGAAATAACGCGCTATTTCAAGACATCTCTTAACCCTCACGGAAGAAGGGTCAGAGGGATGCTGAAATAGCACATCCGCTATTTCGAGACCTATCTTGAAATAACGGGCGCATTCAAAAGATGTGGGGTAGCTATTTCGGGATACTTCCGGTATCCCAAAATAGCCCCGCTGTGTAGACGTACCCTCGGAGAGAAGATGGGGGAGAGGGAGAGCTGAAAGACACAAGTGAAAGCTGAAAAAACAAAAAAGGGAAAAAACAAAAACTGAACATGCAAAAACTTCCCTGTAAAAGTAAAAAAAACAACAACAAAAACAACAAACAAAAAGCAAAAAACAAAAACAAACAAACCAGAAAATTAGGGGAGAAATTAAACCCTTTTGCGTTTTTTTTAAAAGCTCTCTTTTTGACAACCTCCCCAACATTCCTTTAAAAACATCAGCTGGGTCTTTTTATGAAGCACGATTATAAACAGTCCCTGCTGTCTGTGTCTCTCCAGAGGTTCATATCATCTCCAGGTTAAACAAGGCCAGCTGCCTGCTCCACCGTACGAAAGCATTTGTCATCAGCTGCCATTTCACCTGCCTGTACGCAGCCCAGATGCTAGAGCATGCCTTTCTTGAAGCAAAGTGCTCGAGACAGGGAGAAAAGTCGAATATCCCAGGGACAGCTTGGGGAGCATGTTCTCTTTCACATGAATTTTAGGCTGTGCCCATACTATGAGCTAAGGGCATGACTCCTTTGCTCATGTACACACCCTCCTGCTAGCTCTCTTCATACCCCAGCACAGGTATGAATTGCAGTGTGGCTGCGGTAGCACCAACAGAAGCCATGGCAAGGACAAACCCACCTGAGCACAGCCATACCACCACTCCTGCCATGAATGCTCCAGTGGCCCCATTGTTTACTGACAGGCTAACTCAGTGGCAGCTTGAGCAAGGATTTATACACAGCCCCAGGAAATGACACCTCTAGCTTATAGTGTCAACAGAACCCTCATGATGCTGGACTGGCTGCTTGTGAAGCCAGAATTTGTCCCAGGGGCGTTCTGTGCCTGTGTACAGGGAACTAGCTAGGTAATAAAGTGGCAGGAGATGCAGTTCCAGAACAAGTATCTATAAAGACCACCAGACTTTAGGCACAGACAGTGTTTCTGCCCCAGGGGCATGGCCCTTTGAGGCCAGGGATTGCTGGCAGTGGCAGTCTCCAGATGGGGGCACACAATGGAGAGGGGACAGCTGACATCCTGCTAGAGACTGTAGCAAGGAATGTTCCTGGCTTGGCAAAGGGAAAATCCTGCCAGGAGGCCCTGGCAGGTAGGACTGCCACCGTGGAGGTACAAAAAACAGGACATTCCTGAGCTGGGGAAGAGGCAACAAGAAAGACTCAAAACAGATCCACCCATTTCTCTGGAGCTGATGCCATAGATGATCTACCTGCCATCTGCATCTTGATGCTCCACAGCTTCACCCTCCTGCTGCAAAAGCCCCGTCACCATCATCAGCTGCCTAGCAGCCAGCCCCATCTCGCATGTCTGAGTCAAAGCACACAATTAGGCATTTCTCCTTTGAGTCCCTCGCACAAGTCGTCTCTCACATGCCAGTTACTTAGCACTGCTTTGGCTTCATTTTCCAAAGTATTACTGCTGAAAGGAAACGGTTTAATTTATTTAAATTATTTTCTTCTTCCATTGCTCTATTTTGTTTGTGTGCTTTTTTTTCTCCCCACTGCCCTGGTAATTGTACCAGCTTAAAGCATCTACATTCCAAATCATGGGCTTTGTTTATGCAATTACAATACGTCTTAAGAATAATGTGTTTGCCTTTCCTCTTTCCCCCTCTCTGTGTACATACTTTCCAGCACTCCCAGATTTACTAATTAAAAGCATCCTAATACACGCCTCACTTTCCTTCTGGGAGACTTCAGCCCTTAGTTGTTTTATTAACGATCTTAGATCAAAGCAGTTAATTTATATTCATGTAAATAACAAAATTCATGGTGTCTCTCAATGAGTGGCTGAGGCTTCTGCGGAGGCTTTGTATAATGTATCATCTGTGGATGCGTGCATGTGTTTTCACAGCACACTGTGCTCGGAATCAATTAGCTAAATACATTTCCTTCTCCTGAAAAGCACTCAGAAGAACATGGAGACAATTTTGGAAGGATAACATTTACATTTTGATTCTGACTGTGTCCTAATATTGCTGTTGCCTTCCAGGGCAGTTATATTGCTTCTGCTCGTGGGCAAATGTCAGTGGTTCGAAGGTTCTGCGAGGTTTTTGAAGCACCCACAAGTTGACAAAAATGATCTGAGTTTCTTCCTCTTTGAAGGAGAGCTCCGATGTGGAATTTCGCACGCTTCCTGTCTCCCAGTGGCATCTGACTCTGTGGTCCCTGGCTTTGGGTTAGTGGATAGAACGGATGAAAACCCTTCTGCTTCGGAGTTGTGCAAAACCCTGCAGTTTCCCCTTGCAGGGGATCCCCGGAGCCATAAGCTTTGATCCATGTCATTCCACCCATCCTGCCTTTACTGGTTGTATGGTAAGCTTTGAATTAAGAAGTGTCTAAAAGCTCTCTGCAAAAATCAGTCAAATTACTCCGCCTGAATGTCAAAACCAGTTGAATTTTTTTTTTTTTGGTCATGCATTTCATAGGGAACATCCGACTGTTTCCTGAGAGCTGCTTCATTTCTTTAAAGAAACCTTTCAGGAGTCGGAGACTTGCCTCATGTTTCATACAGCCGAGAAGGACACCCTGGTGGGTAAGGCATTGGGTGCTGCTGGGCAGGTTATCCTAATTTGGATGAAGTTGTAATGTGTCCAAGGATTGAAAGTCTCCCCGGGACAAAGGATCAGGCCCATTTGCGTGAGCTGAGGATTTAGATTAGTGGTGGGAGACCCACTGGAGTTCCACCTGGGGCCCATGGACCTCCTGGCTGCCCCCTTCCCCATGAACCTTGCACACTGGAGCCCCACACTTCCTACACATCCCCCTTCCCTCCCAGCACTTTTGGAGTGCACCAGTCGCCTGATTGGCACTCCGTCCCCTCTCCTCCCCCTGCCTGCCAGAGCTGGAATATCATGAAATCAGCTGATTTGCAGTGTTCCAATAATGGGAGGGAGGGAGAGAAGCAGGAATGGAGCATGAATCAGGCAATTTGTGAGCTCTGAAAGTGCTGGCAGGGAGTGGGGAGGAACAGGTAAGTGTGTGTTGTATCATGCAAGCAAGGTAGTAACAAACTTCAACAGGCCTTTATTTACCAAAGGTGAAACCTCCTTACAAAGCTGCTGCTGCTCCCCTCTATAGCTCTCACTCAGGCCTGGCCCATCTCCTCCCCCCTCCTTCCTGTTTCCTGTGCTTCCAGATTCCCAACAGCAAGTGCTCCCAGTTCTAATAATTACAAGCAGCATCTGAAACACAACAGTGTGGGGCTCCGGTGCCCCTGTGCACATGAGGTGCGTGGGGGAAGGGCATAGCCAGGGAGGTCGTGGGGCCACAGGTGGAACCCCAGTGGGCCATGGGCTGCTGCGGCCCACTGAGGTGAAGGAGAACCACTCATGCAGCCCACCTACTATTTGTGGTTGCCCATCCCTCATCTAGCCCGAAATGTGCTAGTTTCCCACCTAACCATGTGGGCATCAGTAAAAGAAGCATGGTGCAACCCCTGGGCTATGTCTACACTCGCGGCTTCTTGTGCGAGTAATATGCAAATGAGGCTAAGCGTGGAATATCGCCGAGCCTCATTTGCATACCTAATGAGCCACCATTGTTTTCAGAAGAGGCTCTTGCGCAAGAAGGAGCGTCTACACTGCCCCTTCTTGCGCAAGAAAAACCCTCTTGCACAAAGCCGCTCTTCCTGAAAAGTAATAGGAGTAACGGCATTGCGCAAGAGGGTTTTTCTTGTGCAAGAAGGGGCAATGTAGACGCTCCTTCTTGCGCAAGAGCCTCTTCTGAAAAAAATGGTGGCTCATTAGGTATGCAAATGAGGCGCGGCGATATTCCACGCTTAGCCTCATTTGCATATTACTCGCACAAGAAGCCGCGAGTGTAGACATAGCCCTACTGTTTTCTGCCTGAAAAAGCTTCTTTTGATGATACATGTAGAATCTAATAAATTTCCCCCTCCTGTGTCTGCCGTTTAATATCGCCAGTTGGAATGTCTTGCAGATCTTGTCACTGTTTGTTAAACTGACATTTATACTGATTTATGCACTGGATAAAATATATTAAAAAGCAAAAGATTAAAATGGATTCGCCCTAAATTAAACGGATTATGTCTTTGCCGCCCTGTATCAACTTGCCAGAACAATCTGTCTCTGTGTGCTCCGTGGGGGAAGGTAGGAGTAGTTGGCATTTCATTTCAGGGTGATATTTGGAAAGTTAAGGCTGACTTTATACCTGAATCATTGTAGACAATAATATATAATTAATGCTTTTATGGACTTTGCCCCACAGCGCTCTCTCTCGCTCTGTCTTTCTCCCCCTCTCTCTGGATTATCTGCATGATTTCAAGATCTTTCACCATTCTATTCAGGACATGGTGGACCAAATCAAAATACTTCTACAGGTTGGACCTCCCTGGTCCGGCACTGTCGGGACCTGATTGGTCCCGAACGAGAGAATTTGCCAGACCAAAGGAGGTCCCCTGCCACCGGCCCCCAAAGCCACTGTCTGCTGCCAGCAGGCTCTCCCAGCAAGCACCCTGCCTTGCAAACCTGGCTGGGCTGCTCGTCCAGCTGCTGTCGGCTCCTGCCATGGAGCTCCGGCTCTGGCCCCATGCTCCCGGAGTCTGCTGTGGGGTTCTAGCCCCACACTCCTCAGGGTTGCCAGGAGACTCCAGCCCCATGTTGCGATGGGGCTTCAATGCCAGCCCCATGCTCCCAGGGACAGCTGCCGGGGGACTCCAGTCCTGGCCCCATACAGCCAAGGGCTGCCAGGGGCTCCCACGGGACTCCAGCCCATACTGCTGCACTGCCCCCAGCCGGGCTGCCGATCCTGTTGCCCCTGGTTCTGGCTGACCCTCCTGCCCTTGGGCTCCTGGGGTCTCTGGTCCAAGAGCAACTGCGGTCCTTCCAGCCCTCAGATGCTGCCAGACCCCAGAATACCTGTTTTCAGAGGTGCAACCTGTCATAAATATGGTGGTTAAAGAAGAACACTAAGGGGCAGGATGCTGGGGTTCCCCCAAGACTTATTCCACTTGGGTCCCTGAGAATTCAATTCAGCTCCAGTCACCTCACTCAGGTGCCTTTCATGGGCATACAGCAAAGTTACACTGAGCTGATTTGGATTAAAAAAACAAGCAACTTTTTTTTTCATGGCTGCAAAAGGATCCTTGAAATTTGGACATGAGCTTGCGTTGGCTGGAACTCACTTTGTCAGATGCACGGAAGTACCGGCCCACGAAAGCTTATACCCAAATACATTTCTCAGAGAGGTAGCCATGTTAGTCTGTAACTTTAAAATCAGTGAGTAGTCCCGTGGCACCTTAGGGCTTAGGGCTAAAGCCGAGATAATTGCGTAGCTTAAGTCAAAATAGTTTATTTTGGCCTTTGGTGCTGTCTACACAGGAGGAAGTCTGAGTTAGAACACTCTTCCTCCAACTTACTCCTTGTAAAATAAGGGTTACATGAGTTGGAATAAGAAGTCCTCCAGGTTGACATGATTTTGATATTATGTTGAAATAACCCCTTGTATGTAGACACGGACGTTATTTCGGAATATTCCGAAATAATGCTTCTGTGTAGACATAGCCTTAGAGACTAACAAATATATAGGATCATGAGCTTTTGTGTGGGTTTTACCCATGGAAGCTCATGATCCTATATATTTGTTAGTCCCTAAGGTGCCAGAGGGGTTCTTCAAATAAATGTAAAAACTTTATAAAAAACAACAAATAGTCTTGCAGCCCCTTAGAGACTAACAAAAAATGTAGATGGTATCATGGGCTTTCGTGGGCACAACCCACTTCTTCAGAAGTTGCCTCTGAACAAGTGCGTTGTGCCCACGAAAGCTCACAATACCATCTACATTTTTTGTTAGTCTCTAAGGCTATGTCTACTCTGCAGGCTTCTTGCGCAAGAAGCTTTTTGTGGAAGAGATCTCCCACAAAAACTTCTTGCGCAAGAGAGCGTCCACACTGCAAAAAGCGCATTGAAAAAGCAATGCGCTATTGCGAAAGAGAGCATCCACACTGCATGGACGCTCTCTCGAAAGGAAACTCTGATTGCTATTTACAAAATGGCCACCAGGGCACCTGGGCTTTTTTCTTTTGTCTCTTTTTGCGCAAAAAACCCTATTCCCCCGCCACACACACCTTTTTGCGCAAGAGCTCTTGTGCAAAAAGGAGTTATTCCTTGTAGAAAAAGGAATACCTATACCACAAAAACCCCTCTGTTCTGTCGAGTCACTGTAAATTTTCTTGCGCAAAAACGCGCTTGAGGTGTGGACACTCCACAAGTTTTTGCGCAAAAACTCTGCAGTGTAGACCTAGCCTGAGGTGCTGCTAGACGATTTGTTGGTTTTTTTTTAAGTTTTTCCAGTTACAGACTAACACAGCTAGCCCTCTGAAACTTTCAAATAAATGTGTTAGTCTTTAAGGTACCACAGGACTCCTTGTTGTGAGACTTGTAGAGCATCTTACACAACAAGCTGGATTCCTTGACTTATTCATTGGAAGGAATGTCATTTCCCCTCCTCCCACGGCCACCCGTGCATGAAGAAGGAATGCTGCCTCCTCTGGATATTTTGAGTGAAGAGTTAGAGCCACGCAACGGCTTTTCCTGGTAACTAACCTGACTGTGCCCAGCATGAGAGTCACTGCCTGCTTGTGGTTGTGTTATATTAGTGCTTGCTGCTGATAGCACTGCAGGCAAAACACAGCAAGCCCACTACAGACTGTAGGAAAAGACACTTCTGGCAAGAAACACTCCTCTGATTTCAAATGCAGCCCCCATCACACACACCGACATGTAGGAAAGGGGCTGGGTAAGGACTCGCCCAGAGGTGTACCATGGATGTCAGAGCTCCACAGGGGCTTCCAGGAAAAGTTAATTTTATAGTAAAGGAAAAAGAGAAGGGAGCACTAACGATGGGAGGCGGAGCTATCTTTCTTTGCCCATTCTCATTCAGCCAGCATTCTGCCTTCTGGGAAACCTGGCTGCATGCCAACATCCAGTTCCCTGGGGAGAAGAGCAAGAATAATTTTCAGACTGGTTCTGACCAAGCCTGGAAGCAGAAGTACCCAAGCCCCACAGGCAAAGCTTCTCTCCTCATATTTATGCACAAGCAGAAGGATGTAGGAGAAGAAAGTTCCTTTCCTTTAAGGACCAGTGTAGCAGACCCAGGTGAGGTGGACTGTTCAGGTAAAAGCCTGGCTTTGAGAGAGAAGGGCTGTTCCAGTGGTTAGCCCACGAGCTGAGGATTTGTGAGACTGCAGTGCAATTCTCTACTCTGCCACTGACTTTGCATGTGACCGTGGGCAAGTCATTTAGTGTCCCTCAGTTTCCTGAATTAACGGGAATTCCTGACTCCCTCTCCCGTTGTCTTACAACCAGCTGCAATGAACTTAGCCCAGCCCCCATTGCAGGGCATGTCTTTTGAAGGTAAGATTTAGGGTGAAATACCCTCCCCTCTCCCGCACAAGTGGAGACCTGTGCGCGTGCACACACCCACATGCACATGCACACACACACACACACACACACACACACACGGTCTGTGTGATGACAGTGAAATGAAGTGGAGATGGTGTGGTCTTGCACTGATGCAAGTCATAGGGCAGGATTTCATCCCAGGGTAACAAAGTCGGTGCAATTTTTTTAATTCATTATCAGTCTGGTAGTAGCATCAAAAGGCCCCAGCCGAGATCCCGGGCACATTGTTCTACATACTATGCTTGCAGATAGTATGGAGACTCTCTGTCCCATAGAGCTTATCATCTTCATAGAGCGGGTAGGCATGGGGGAGTGGGGAGGAGAGAAATTAAGCATTTATCATGTAGGGATGCAATTATTAAAATAGACACAATACTCCAGGACTGCTCCCATACCAAAGAATCCTGATAATCCTCTGGCTGTGTAGATGCCTAAAGCCACTGCTGCCAACAAATGTTCCCTTTAATCTTTTCCATCCATGTGCAGAATAATTTTATATGCACCAAGGCATGTGTGAATGTGCACCACCAGTAGAAAAAAACCCTTAGCTGTGGGCACTCTGCTAATCAGTTGGGTGGCATTTGAACCTCTCCTGAGCAGCGGGACCGGGGCACAGCTTACAGGGAACACTGCTTCCAACTCTCACAATTGCATCCTGAGTCTTGTGGGATAAGGTGCTTTTCTAAAAGCATTGAGTCAGTTTATTATCAGAACCTCAGCTTTTATTTTTTAATAAAGAAAATCATGAAAATGTGACCTCCCAAAGGCTCAGAAATCAGAAGGGGGAGAAAACCCAGAAACCCAAAATGTATTATTTTTCAAAATCTTGTGATTTTAAAGCCAATCACATGATTTTCAGTCTTGACTCGTGATTGTGGACCACCTGGAGTTTGCAATACTGCTACTCCCTTAGACTCCTTTGAAAATTGCATTTAAATGCCACTCTGTGTTATATGCAGGAAAGGCAGAACTTCAATGAACCTTCACCAAAAATACCTATTGGTAATTGTTGCACTGACTCATTTTTCATGCATTTTCACATAAAAATACTTATTGCAAACTCTGCAGAAAGACTTGAAATTAGAAACTACCATGAATAGAACTGAACAGCGCATTGTGATTCATTTTATTATTTAAACTAGTTTCTGTCAGTTTAGCAGGGAAATTAAACAAAAGAAGAGCACGCAAAAGAAATATTCCAGCATTCAGAACATTTCAGAAATGATATATACGCAAAAGCTTCATTGCCTTCTGGAAAATTGATTTAATTCTAGTACCCAAACTATGCCACTTAAATTTCAATACTGATAACTAATGGCAAAAAAAAGAGAAAAGACCAGAAGAAAAGCACTACATGGGAATTAAGAATAACTTTTCACAATGACGACAAAGTATTTTTCTTTCTAAATCTACTGTATTGTTTCATTTGTTGATGATATGGATACTTTCCCAGTTGCCTGGGGTAGGTAATTCAATGTAACCTATCAGCCATCTGTTCTAATTGGTCATGCTGCCTAGAGAAACATTATAAATATGCAAAGAAGAACCAAAAAAAATTCACCCTAATGGAATAGCTGGATAACAATAGCTTTAATTTTTTTTCTTTTGTTCATTTGATTTGCGGCAGTGAATGAAGTATTGGAACAACATTGTAAAGAAGTGAAATGAGGCAAATGAAACTTTTAAGCAAAATGTGCCTGTGAAGAATGAATCCACACTTTTATTTGTGGCTGTTTTATTGTCTCCTCCTAGAGTTTTACAATTTTCCTTTTCATTCCTCTGCATTGTCTTCTGCAGATAGTCTCATTCACGGGTGTACAGATGAAGATCTTGCTTTCGATGGCTTACATAGAAACTGATCAATCACGAGCGAGGCTCTCTTGCTTTCTCCTTGGTTTCCTTCTTGCTGATCATTTACAACTGTAAACAAGACTAGATCTTTTCATGTGCCCATCACTCACTGAAGGAATATCTCATTTAACAGATGGAGCCAGCAAGAGAAATCACTGCCCTAGATTGGCTGCGTGACTTGCTACATTTCATAACAGAATATTGTAGGTCGCCACATAGGCACTCTCTGGATCTTGTCAGCAGGATACACTGATCTCGTATTAAACATGTTTGAAAGCATTTTCTTGCACTTGTCTTCTGAACAAGATCTTTGAAATTTAGTAGCATCAGGCAGCGTAATTGTGACAGAAGCTCAGGGGTGGTGAAAAGGCACCAAATCTTGCAAATAAAAATGCTCCCAATCAGAAAGAACAGGAAGCTCAATAATTTTCATATCTCCCACCACGTTCTAAATCATGGGTTCCCATACTGGGGGGGGGCGTGAAGAAATTCCGGGGGGGCACGAGGCGACCCAGCCACACACACCCCTGTCAATCCCACCCCAAATTTTGCTGCTATTTTTTTGGGAGGGAGGGTGTGAGGGTTTCTCAAAAGTCAAAAAGGGGGCGTGATGCCAAAAAGTTTGGGAACCACTGATCTAAATGGAGAGTATTACATACAAAGAAGAGAGAGCTGACCAGACAACCTTAGAAAAACTGCAATATCCAAAAGGGTTTCATGATGCAAAACTATATTTTAATATCGAATGTGGGTGTTATTTTACTATAGTATTTTCCTTGTTTTTCTTTTGGCTGATGGGAGCTGTCCTGTGAAGAACCGATAGGGGCACCCGATTGTAGAAAACAGTTCAGAATTCGTTTTAATCATCTTAACTCTCCAGAAAGAGCCATATTGCTGAAGGCGTGCTAGTAATTTTTATTCAAAATTATCTAAGCAATTAGTGTACACTGTTCCATGTTTCTAATATTCATGTGTTGCTGTACATATACACACAGAAGCACACGGATACATATTCCATACGTGTATTAAGAGGGAAGAGCAGACCTTCTCATGTTCTGTAGGTTGAGCTGTTCGCTTCATAGCATTGTGAATTAATTTTTTATTTGGTAGATTTTGCCTTATTTACCTTGAGCTGGGCACCCAGCATTGACTATAACTGGTGCTAACACAGGCGGTCAGACTATATGGTTACAATGGCCCCTTTAGCCTCCATGATTTATCTAAAACAAGGGAACAGCTTGGAAAATGTGAGCAGACCCAGGAGTCCTGGCTCCCACCCCAAAGTGAAGTCTGGCCCCGCTAAACTCCATGGATGGAATTAGGATTTCCTCCTAATTGGACCAGATTTTCATCTGAGTTATACCAGTGTGCACTCAGAGTGACTCCATTCTCTTCAGCTTTGATGTCAGTGGACTTCCCCTGATACAACTACACAGCCTTGTGTTGACAGGATATGACTTCTCTAATTTTCCCATCCCACAAGGAAAGTGCTTGGGAATCCACTTTTCATGGAGTGGGCCTCCCACACTGCAATTCGACAACGGGCGAGGCATCTTACTAATAAGGCACAGGAACCTCCATCCATGGGGTGGTCTTTTTCATTCATTTTCTTCTCCATAGTAACAAAACATGATAGATAGCAGCAGGAAGCCCGATGTTTCCAAGAAATCATTTGATCACACTCCGGCATTTTTTTTTTTTTAATTTACTTTCTCTGTGATACTTTTATAGGGTTTTTAATGTTTGGTTGCTACAGCCCCACCATTAAAAGAGAGAGAAAGTGAAGGAAACGGAAAAGAATACTTAAAATGTTTTAAGGGTTCTCATCTCTGAAGGAAAATGATCTTACATCATTTTAAACATTTAAAAAATCTCGCTGACTCCAGTGCTTTTGATGATGACTTCAGCAGCTTGCAGAGCAATTTAAGGAAATAAAGAAAGCTGAAAAGTACAATCTATAGTAAAACTACTAGATTATCCCATTTGAGAGAAGGAGCAGCGCAGTCGTTCCTGACTTCGGAGAGACGTTATCATTAAATGAGCATTGTGAGTGGAGGAATTTGATGCATAGCTTCAATACCCAGGATTACTATGGGGGGGTCACCGAGAGGTCAGCATTCAGTAGAAAATTGTTGGAAACAAGGAGCCAAATTCTTCTCTTGGCGTAGACCCAGCGCAATTCCAGGCATTCTTACGTGTTTGGTGCAGATTTGAAAACTCATGGCATCAGATCAACTCTTGTGCAGAGGAGCTTCTACAAGATCTAGGGAATTCTTACACCCCACTTCAGCCTACAGGGTTAAAAACAAAGTGGTCAAAATGCTAGTGTCAGGCCAACACTCGAACACCCAACAATGTTTAAAGAAAACCCATTGAACACAGGCAAAACCCACCTGGGATGAAATATGCTGGTACCAACAGAAAGTCTCCTGCATGGAGATTACCTAGCTAGATCAGCCTTTCCTCTTGTTGGAGAACTACAGACATGCTCAAGCAACTCGGAAAACAAGAACATTATTCATTTTTATCAAAAAATTCTCCTGTTTTTCCACTGTTGTTTTTTTTAAGATAAAACCACCTCTAAGTAGAAGGAATTAAACAGGCTGAGATAGATGACCCCAGGATGTGCTGGGTCTCATGTAATATCTGGAATGGATTCTTAGGAGTTTTCTTGGCTTCAGGCACTTCAGAATCCTAACCAGGAAAACTGCTTGGAGCTCTATCTAGGGGAATAATTTGTGCTTGTGTAACCCACACACCTACTGGGTGTGGTTCCGTGTAGTGTCACTCAGGCTATGTCTAGACTGCAGACTTCTTTCAGAAGAAGCTTTTCCAGAAGAGATCTCCTGAAAAAACTTCTTCCGAAAGAGAGCGTCTCCACAGCAAAAGCACAACAAAAAAGCGATCTGCTTTTTCAAAAGATAGCGTCCACACTGAATGGACGCTATCTCGCATTTAAGCTGTGATTACTATGGACGGAGTGGCCACCAGGGCACCTATGCTTTTTCCTCTTTCCTCTTCTTTCGAAAGAACTCCCTCTTCCCCGTCCACACACACCTTTTTCCGAAAGAGCTCTTTCAGAAAAAGGCTTCTTCGTAGAAAGAGGTTTACCAATGTTGGGAAAACCCCTTTGTTCTTTTGATTACTTTTTGAAAGAATGTGATTGCAGTGTGGATGTAAGTGAAGTTTTTTTTCGGAAAAACTCTGCAGCATAGACATACCCTCCGACCACTTACAGAGAGAAAGAATGAGTCTGCTCTACAGCCTTAGCTGAGCCTTTTAGCTCAAGCGGTACAGGCTCGTGCATGACATCCCAGGGGTCCTAGGTTCCATTCTGCCGGTTGGCGTTATGCTTGAGCCAGATGGGCTAGATAGCATGGGAGATTTCTGCAACTCTTTATTTCTTCTATTTGTTTGGCACTTGGGTTCCCATGTGCCTGTGGAGCAAAAAGGGCGTGATCGGTGCTGGCAAAATATCTGCAAACTCCTCTCGTCATCTGGGGAATACCTCGCTGCCGCAACGGCAGATGCAAACTCAGGGTGAAGCTGAAGGTGTTAGGTCCATGAACTGGTGTCCTTCCGATTCGATAACAGCAACTCACTGCTGTTTGGTTTGTCTGATGCAGCCTTCCATCATCTCTCTCTAACTCACACAGCACTCAGCAGGAGAGTGGTCCTCCTCAATGCAGCCTGGTCCAGTGTCTGTCCTGATGTACCCTCCTGCCTCTCTTCCCTCAGGTGTGACAACAGGTCCAGCTAACAGTGGTCTCAAGTTGTGGTGGGAGAGGTCCAGGTTGGATATTAGGAAAAACTATTTCACTAGGAGGGTAGTGAAGCACTGGAATGGGTTACCTAGGGAAGTAGTGGAGTCTCCATCCCTAGAGGTGTTTAAGTCTCGGCTTGACCAAGCCCTGGCCAGGTTGATTTAGTTGGGATTGGTCCTGCCTGGAGCAGGGGGCTGGACTTGATGACCTTCTGAGGTCACTTCCAGCTCTATGGTTCTATGATTCTATGAACTCTGCAAGGCCCCTTGCCAAGTGTGGTACACAAATGATTGTGGCTTTATAACTGTGCCTGGCTTCTGTTGCTCCTTTGGCTCTCTCATTCATAGTCCTCTTCCTCTTAGTGCCTGGCCATCGGCATAACACGGTGCCTAATGCCCAGCTCTCTACGCCATCCTAGCCCAAGAGAGAACGCTCAGCTTGCTTCTGCCACACCCACTGCCGCCTGGAAACCCAAGCTCGACTGTTGCCTCAGTGGCGGAGATTTTAATGATTTGCCTTCTCGGGAGTGGAACAGCTGTAATGCAAGCCACACAATGGCAGAATGCTGCTCTCCATGGGCCACCCGTGGTCTGCAAGCTCCACTCAAGTGGTTCCGTCTAAGTCTTTGGGATGGTTCCCTATGAGGGCAGCTGTGCACAAGCAAATGAAGGGCTGCCACCTAATTATTGGAGCTGTGCAAGCATGGCTCCACTAATTAGGTGCCCAGACCCTGGAGAAGATACATATGTAAGATGAGGTGATGCCTTGAGGGGAATAGCAGATAAATAGGAGGGGGACGTGGGGTGAGGTGGGAGAAATAGGAGATAAGTGGGGGAACAGTGGGGTGGGAAGAGGGGGTTGGGGAATTTGGGATGTGCAGGGCTGTGGTGGCCAGAGAAAGAGGCTGCTTTCCCCAGCTCCAGGGCTGAAGCTGCTGGGAAGAGGTGGAGCCTCCTTCCCAGCCTCAGAATATCCCTACGAATATTAAAGTATGGAGTTGTGGGCTTTTATTTGTAGAACAATAAAATGTGAATTACGGTTTTTTATAGATTGTCCTTTTCTCCAAAGTGCTCTACAGCAGTCAGCCGACAGGACAAATGGCATGTGGAAAGACCATTAAGTGGTCCGCCGAAACCCTCAGCAATTTTTTCAAGTGGCCCACAAAGTGTGTGAAGCAGTGCCCGTGGCAATCCCAGACTGTCTATGCTGCAGGCCACGTTGGGTGCATCCACACTGCACCGTAACTCGAAATAAGCTTGGCAATCTGAGCTGTGCAAATTGTGTTGCTTATTTCGAGGCTATTGTAAAATAGCTTATTTCATCATTTGGCATTGTCCACACAGTGCCAAATTTCAAAATAAAGCTCTAGTCCGAAACGTCCCTTACTCCTCGCGGAATGAGGTTTCCAGGGACGTCGAATAGTGAGCCCAAAATAACACGCTTGCTGTGAAGACATGGGATAGCTATTTCGGGTTACTATGGTATCCCGAAGTAGCATTGCAGTGTAGACGTACCCCCAGTGCTTTGATTCAGAGAGCACCTTCTTGCCTCTCAACCTAGCTCAGGAACTGATCCAGTCCTCTCATCACTTTCAGACCTGAGAATGGCACAGCAGCTATAAGCCCGCTTCACCAGTGGGGAATTGACCCAGAGAGGCTAAGTGATTTGCCCAAGATCACCCAGGTAGGCCAGAGCAGGGCATTCAGCCAAAGTCCTGTAAATGCTAGGCTCGTGCCCTAACCACTGGACAAGCCTTTCTCTCTGCACAGCCACTCAAGCAGCCTGTCTCCAGCGGCACAGCTTAGTCCATTACACACCATCTTCTACCTGCTATCTTGGCAAATGCACCGGGGAATGAACAAGGGAATGCCGGGGCTAAAAGCTGTTTGCTCCGGAGCTCCCTTGTTTGAGACAACTTGTGGTTGAACTGCAGCATATCTTTTAGCATCCAATCTTGGATTTAAGGTCTCTAGGACAGGGCATTTGCCCCGCACTGGCTCAGCAAGGGTTAAACTCAGTCCTGGGAGACAGCTGAGATTGTGAAACCCTGCAGCTGTGGCATGTATCAGCCAATTGGGGTCCAGCTGAGGGCTGTATAAATGAGGGTTCCTGGGAGAGACTTTCACTCACTTTTGCTCCAGCTGTGGAGCAGGAGGGTCCTGGCTACTAAGGAAGCTAGAGGCTTCCTGAGACAGAGCAGGGCTGGGGAGCTCTGGCCAGGCAAACTCCCAGGCTGAGGCCTTGCTCTCAAGGCCTGAAGGCTCTAGGGAGGCAGCCAGAGCAGCAGAAGGCAGCAGGTCCACCCCCTTTCCTGTGAGGAGTGGCCATTTCAGACTGAAGTTTGCCCTGGGGGGGCTAGAGGATGATTGGCAGTAGGGTCATTGAGGCCAGGTGGGCATAAGGGGTTGGGGTTTCCCTGAGAGGGGGACCCCAGAATGTGGGGGCAGTGGGGTAGGGTAGTACCCTGAGGCTATGTCTACACTGTTGGCTTCTTGTGCAAGAACTATTTTGCGCAAGAGTTCTTGCGCAAGAGCGTGTCCGCACTGCCATATGCTTTTGCACAAGAGCATCCATGGCAGTGTGGACGCTCTCTTGCGCAAGAAAGCTCTGATGGCCATTTTAGCCATAGGGGTTTCTTGCGCAAGAAACCCGTTGGCCATCCACACTGCTTTCTTGCACAAGAGGGCTTATTCCTCGTGGGGAGAGGAACAACTCTTGCACAAGAAGCCCTCTGTGCTGCCGCTTTACTGTAAATTTACTTGCGCAAGAATGCGTGTGCAGTGTAGACGCTCCGCAATTTTTTGCACAAGAACGGCCGTTCTTGTGCAAAAAGCCTGCAGTGTAGATGTAGCCTGAGGGAAGAGCTCCATGGTCTGGGAGGGATGTGGGTCGTGATACAGGGTGGAGAACAGACAACTGGGTAATGCAGGCCAGACACTGGCAAGAAGGGGGCGCTCCAGGCTGGATTGAGCTAATTCCCAGCAGGAGGTGGGGCTGCGGCTGTGAGTCGTGCTGTATTAGTCTCCCAAGTAAGGGAGAATTTAACACGTCCCTAGAAACTGTTCCCCTGGTGAATCCTCCTCACTCTTAATTTCTCTGAACTTCAGTCTGAACTTTGCAAACTTTTTAATGCTGTAGCTGCTGAATTAAGAAGCTTCCCGGCACTAAAGGCTGCAGTCTGTTTACGGGCCTGTGTTTCTGATGGTTCCTCCCATTTTGAGGCCAAAGAGGGAAATATCCGAGGCAGCTCTGTCCTTCCTAGCTAGTCCTGTCTGTTCTGTGGAGCCACAGTCAACCGAGGCCGAAACGTCCCTTTCCTTTCTTTTGTATCTGGCCTTCATTCTGGGTTGTGGGTGCTAATCTAGGACCAAAGTCGGAGCAACTGTGTTGGCAGGAGGAAAACATAAGCTGGCAGAAGCACCGTGCTGCGTCTTAGCACTGGCATTTAAAAGGAAAGTAGTTAGTTCATGAAAGAAGTGGTTTTTCTGCAGTGCTGAAGAATGGTGGGGAGGAAGCAGTTAAATTGTTTTTCAATCAAACACCACAGTGGCTTTTTTTTCCTCCCCTTTGTCTCAGCTTTGAAATAAAATAGCATCCCATAAAGAACAATAAGACCGCACAGAGGCAGTTGCGATAAAAGCTTTAATTTAATTGCAAGAGAGATTCCAAACCCACAATAAAGTGCTGGCAATACAGAGCCATCATTTTGAGCAAAGGATAAACTAGTCAGGAAAAGACACTTTGGTAAACACCAGTTTGCATCCTCCTCAGCTTTGCCTCCCCTTCCGCTGGAGCCTCCCTGTGTGTGCAAACAGGAGAAACCGCTCTGCCTCTCATAGAACACCAGAGTGCAGGGAGCTGTCATAGTTAAGGTAAGAGAAGATGAAGTAGCGGAGGTAGGGAACGGGTGTGCCTGGGTATAGATTAACCAGTATGGGACACGGAGGAGAATTGCTCAAGGTCAGTGACCATCCGCAGCTCACACATGACTTTTAAAGAGCCTGATTTCCTAATGAAGCCCAGTTCTCAATTCCAGCCACCCATTCCCAGCCTTCTGGTCTGGGGAAGGCTGGTCCCATGGTTATTGCACTGCCTTGGGGTCAGGATCTGTGTGTCGTTCCCAGCTGGATCACAGACATCCTCAAGCTACGTCTACACTGCAGGCTTTTTGCGCAAGAACGGCCGTTCTTCCGCAAAAACTTGCAGAGCATCTACACTGCATGCACGTTCTTGCACAAGTAAATTTACAGTACAGCGTCGGAAAACAGGACTTCTTCCGGAAGAGTTATTCCTCGCCCCACAAAGAATAAGCCCTCTTGTGCAAGAGCTCTTCCACTAGAAGGCAGTGTGGACAGGCAACGTGAATTTCTTGCACAAGAAACCCCTATGGCTAAAATGGCCATCAGAGTTTTCTTGCGCAAGAGAGCATCCACACTGCCATGGACGCTCTTGCGCAAAAGCACATGGCAGTGTGGACGTTCTCTTGTGGAAGACCTTTTGCAGAAGAACTCTTCCACAAAACAGTTCTTGCGCAGGAAGCCGGCAGTGTAGACGTAGCCTCAGGGGAAATCATTTAATCTCTCTGTGCTTCCATTGCCGGCTATACAATGGGGAAGAGTCAGGCCCTTCCTGCATCTGACTCATCTATTTGGGGCAGGCCTTGTCCAGACTGAAACATGAGCGGTGCTTTGAAAGGAGTTGGCTAGCATGGTAATGGGCAGGCAGGGCCTAGCAAGATGAAGCCACCAGGTGCAACAGGAATACAAGCTGAGCGCTGACATGCACCTTGTAGCAAAGGGCAGGTGTTTGTCCCCACTTACAGGTGAGCCAGGTACCTGGGAAAGGTATGTAAGCTCCCTCACGCTCTCCAGTAAATAAGTAGCTGCATGTAATAGGGATCGCTTGCCCTGTCCAGGCATCAGGCAGCACTGGGGATGGAGGGGGGCAGTTTCCTGCTCTCTTACAGAGCCAGCACAATAAAGCAAACAGCCATGCACAATGCTGACTTTCAGCACAAAGTTTCTCCCTGGGGTTTCTGGAAGGCAAATGGTCCTTTGCCCTCAGCCGGGCTCCCCATGCCTTTGCAACAGGGCTTCTCAGTTCCCTTGCAGAAGTAAGGGTGCTGAGGGAGCTGCAACTCCCCCAGGATTGAAGATCCCAGCTCCACACCCCGCCTGCCCAGAGTCCCAAACACTGGGCCTGCTGCTACCTGAGGGTTCTGCTCAGCCACTAACTAGAGAACCCACTTGGCCACAGGTCCTGCTCAGCTGCTGGCTCCACATGCAAAGTGGCAGCTGCTGGCCCCAGCTCTAGGGAGCAGTGAGGGGCATGGATAGAAATAGGGTTACCAGGTAGCTTCAGAAAAAATACTGGACACACTTGATGGGAAGGGGAGGGTAGCGGGGCTGGGAGGAGGGGGGGATGGGAAGCAGGGCTGGCAAGGGAGGATCGGGGGGGGGCGCACAGCTGGCAGGAAGCAAGCCTGGTCGGGGGCAGCAGGGCTGGCCAGGGGAGATCAGGAGGAGGAGAACCAGCTGGCAGGAAGCAAGGTAGGTCAGGGGGAGCGGGGCTGGTCAGGAGGGTCCGGGGGGAGCAGGACTGGCCAGGAGTGGAGTGGGGGGGCGAGAATTGGCCGGCAGGGAGCGGGACTGACCCGGACACATGTAGATCCCAGGGCGCTGCCTGTCCCACGCACGGTCCCAGCGAAGCACAAGCAAGTCCGGCTACTGCTCCACAACGCGCTTGAACAGCGCTCAGGAGCACGGACCGGGCTTCTCCTCCTCCCCAAGGCGTCACTCCTACATCAGACGCAACCAGAGACTCCCAGCGCCGATCGCGCCTCGCCTCCCAGCCACTCCCCCCGCCCGGCTTCCGTCGGGCGCCCAGCTGGAAAACCAGGAAATACTGGACATTGCACATGTCCAGTATTTTCTGAATTTTTTTACTGGACAGAGGGCCCAAAAACTGGACTGTCCAGTTGAATACTGGACACCTGCCAACCCTAGATAGAAGTGAGGGGGTGCCAGTCAGCACCCCCACTCAAAAACCTGTTCCAGCACCACTAGTCTCTGGGCTCCAGTCAGAGCCCACTCCCACCCCCCAAACAGAACACTTCCCAGCTCTTCTAGGCCATTCTCCCAGGCCCACCACATTCAGCCTCCCCCAGCACCTCCCTCCCCTGCCCATCTCTTTTGGTCCTGCCACCCAGAGGGACCCTTATATCCCGTTTCCTGCAGGTCACATGGGTGCTCCCAAGGTCCCACCCATTCCTCCAGACTACATCTCCCAGAATCCCCAGCTTTAAAGGGCCAGGGTCCATAGCAGGTATGCTGGGGGAAGGTGCATGCACCCAAAGTACCAGCACTCCATTACACTGACAGGCACTGCTGTCAAAACATTTGGAAATGCCTTGCAAACATATATACATTTTAAAAAAACTTTTCCAGATGTTTTGGAATAAAAACATAACCTCTGCAGAATGAATGGTGGAGAGCAGAGAGGGCAGAACCACAGTTAAAGAACATTCTGTGGGGAAAGAGTTACACTGAAAGATGTTGCAAGTTAAGAGTTCCTGGAGCTGCGCTTGACTGGCAAATCCTTAAATGTTTTTCATGTAAATTGGCAGTCCCACTGGTACTGTGATAGAACATGTAGCATTGAGTTAGGGAGGGCTGGTGTAAATTACAATTATACTCATTGCAAGTGTCCCTTACGGAGACAGAGAGGAGTACAGACACTTCAGAGTAGATGAAATACAGACCCTGAACGGAATATTTTCCATCAAACCCTTTCTTTTTTAATTGGATTTCTGATAAAACAAAGAAATTGCAGAAATTGTTGGCATTCTGTGATTTGGGCTAAGGAGGGGGGGAGTCAGGAAATTGAAAATGGTTGTCAGCAGTCTTTAGCACAATATGTTTTTTGATGAAACTTGAAATTTTCGACGGAGAAAAAATGTATAAAAAGCAATACTACCTAAAGGAGACAGATCTTAAAGTGTTCACCCTCACTCTAGCATATATGCTCTATGTTCGAAGATATAACGAACCAACAAGATGAGATGGGAATGTTTCCAGTACAGTAACTCCAGGGATATATCCCAAGTATATTTCTCATGATATATTCCAATAATTCATTCTTGTTCCTCTGTTTTGTGTTGTTAAATATACTTGGCATGACGTGACATTCTTTTGATCTCAAGGGAATGTCATTATTGATAGCTGTTGCAAAGGAGGTCAGTCATAAACGGGTTAATTGATGGGTGAATTCTTTCTGAAAGCATGCCATTCTCTTGAGCCTCTCAGTCCAATCCTCATGGTTTCAGACACAAAGATGGCGATGGCCATATAAGAATCTCTGTATTGCCAGCCCTAAACATTCAGAAATGACAAACCATGCCCACAAACTCATGATATTGACTAAAAAAAACCAACTGATTTTTTTTAAACTGTGTGCTCTTTTCACTTCCGATTTCTGCACCTTAAGCCTGCAGCTGGGTCACATTTCCACCTTTTTTTCTGCAACCATGAAGGCTAGCAGGCCTGGCCAAAGAGTTTGTGGGGCCCAAGGCAGCACACTGACAGTGGGGCCTGACCAGTGGATGCTCTAGTTTAAGTCAAACCCAGTTGAAGGGTCAGAGAATCCAGCCTGGGCAGCACAAGTCGCTCACTGGATATATTCCACACCACATTGGCCAGGTTAGAGTCTCTGCTCACCTGTGTGACTCCCCCCTCTATACAGATAAAACACAATCTGCAGCAGACAGGGAGAAAGGCAAGCAGCTCGGGGCTGCATCCTGGCTCACTAGGCCCAAACACAGCCTACAAGTGACAACACACACACAGGCCAAGCCAGCTCCCGCAGCCTGGCCAATTCCACCGGGCTGGAGTCCAGACACCCGCAGGGTGAGGTGGGGGGGCCCCAGCAGTTGCAGGGTGCCGGCTGCAGGGCTGGCTGGGTGGGTACCTATGGAGCTCTTCTGTGCAAAAGCCAGCAAGATGAGCAGCAGCTCCATGGCAACATAGATTTCCAGCTTGTCCAGCGCCTGCTCCAGTCACAGCCCCGTGTACGTGGACTCGGCACAGCACGGGGCACTGAAGGTGCAGGGCCCAAGGGAACTGCCTTGCTCGCCTTGCCATAAGGCCAGGCCTGAAGTCTAGAAACGTCTTTTCAATGAAAAATTAGTTCCTTGAGTAATCACATGACTCCGGGACCTGGATCCTCAAGAAAATCACCAAATATTATGAGACTCACAATATAATTATGAGAGTTTGCATCTACACACAAAGATAGGAATTCAGAGTTGAGGAGACAGAAGGGAGAAGAAAATCCCACGTATGATCATTTTATCAGAAGACTATCACTTTAAACATGAGCAGCAATTAGTTAAGGCCCCAACTGAAAAGCTGAGGTGAAGTATTCAGCTTTGACATTCTCCAGACCCTGGTGCTTAAAGGAAAAAAGGAGAAAAGAAAAAAAAAAAGAAAAGAAACAGAGCCGCTAATCCCCAGCACTGAGAAAAGGTCGTGTGCTCCGATATGAGTAATTAATTTTCTTAGAGCAGTGTTGAAAAGGTTAACTTGATTTACGGAATGTAATTTAATTTAAAATGTGTTGTGTACCTTGTTAAAAGGGCCCAATTATAGTGGCTAATTCTATGGACTGATAGATGTGTTATGGTCTCATAATAGCCCACTATGAAGGTGAGTATCTGCCAGTTTAATAATTAGAATCTGCTTATTGAAATTATGGGGTGGGCGGAGGAAGTTCTCAAAGAAAAACCTGTTCTCTTTGTATCTAAATCCCATTGTGTCGCCCGTCATTCTGCCAGGCTATAAGTGATTCATTTGGAGGCAGTGCTCTGTTCAAAGCAGGCTTTTCTCGGCCCACTGCGAGAGAAGGGAACTCTCCAAATATCTACAGACCAGCCCAAGTTCGGTGCTCAGCCTTCACTTTGTTAATTCCCCTAATGAAATCAGATGAATTGCTACCGCTGTTTAGAAGAGACACCTAAAACACTAGCTCCCCGCTCCCTCCTGGAGTCTGTGAGCTGCAGACGGGAGGGATGAAAGAGAATCCTTCAACACAGAGAAGTTGCCTCCATACTGACCTTTCAGTACAGCAATCAGCTAAATACCAGAGGCCATGAGGATGCCATAGGGAAAAAGCAGCTTGATGTGACCCTGTGGCCGTCCAGAACACACGCTCTGCAAAGAGCCATTTCCAGCAGTGGGCAGCTCAGCACCACTCCCATCTTTTTGAGCCTGAGGGCAGCTCCCACCTGCCTACCCCACACGAAAGCAGGCGCAGATAGTCAGTGAGACGCCGTTAACTAGTCAAGCCAGCACCCAGGTCAGGTGGGAGGGCAGGAAAGTGAAGGGGAATAGAAAAAAGAAAACAGACAGTCAGAATGTTGGTCCATTTTAGGGCTCAGGTGGAGACTCCTATGGAGACATTCGCATGAATCTTCATTCACAGTTCTGAGCTTGGTTGAGGAGTAAAGGGCTTCACTCCCATTACCCATGTGATGTAGGAGGTCAGGCTGGATAATGTAAACAGCTCCTTCTGACCTTAAAATGGATGACTCAATGGAAATGGCATGCCCTTACCTAGAGTAGGATGTAAGTTCTGCTCAGCCTGTCTCAGAAAAGATTTAGCAGAAAGAGCAGAGAGGCAAAGGAAATGAGGAGGAGTAGGAGCATTGCCAGCAGATCGAGGGAAGTGATTACTCCCCTTTATTCGGCACCAGTGAGGCCACATCTGGAGTATTGCATCCAATTCTGGGCCCCCTATTACAGAAAGGATGTGGCGTTGGAGAGGGTCCAGCGGAGGGCAACCAAAATGGTTAGGGGGCTGGGCCACATGACTTATGAGGAGAGGCTGAGGGATTTGGGCTTATTCAGTCTACAGAAGAGAAGAGTGAGGGGGGATTTGATAGCAGCCTTCAACTACCTGAAGGGGAGTTCCAAAAGGGATGGAGAGAAGTTGTTCTCAGTGGTGGCAGACGATGGAATGAAGAGCAACGGTCTCAAGTTGCAGTGGGAGGAGGTCTAGATTGAATATTAGAAAAAATAATTTCCCTAGGAGGGTGGTGAAGCACTGCAATGGGTTCCCTAGGGAGGAGGTGGAATCTCCATCCCCAGAGGTTTTGAAGTTCTGGCTTGACAAAGCCCTGGCTGGGATGATTTAGTTGGGATTGACCCTTCTTTTAGCAGGCGGTTGGACTTGATGATCTCCTGATGTTTTTTCCAACCCTACGATTCTATGATTAAAGCCCTGGAAAGATTTTCCCAAAAAGAGTGAGAAAAAACTGGGACTGCGGAGTTTATAGAGGAGATGAGTCATATTAGGACTGTGGGGACTAATGAATGGTGCGGAGAAAGTAAAGCATACAGTCCTATTGACCAGTTCTCCTAGTACAAGAACAAAGGGACAGCCAATGAAAAGGAAAGGCAATGCAGTTCGAATAAAATGTGTAAGTAAGCTGTGGCACTCCTTCCTACAAGATCTCCTGGAGACCAAATGCTTAGTGGGAGTCAGAAACGTATTGGCCATTGATATAGATAAGGAAGCCACCCACAGCTGTACTAGACAGGCACAATCAAACCTCTCAGTGGCACAGTTAAGAAAGAACTTCCCACGGGGGCAGATTACTCTGCCCAGGAGAGCATTTCTTGTGTGCCGTCTTCTGAAGCAGCTTGCGCTGGCTGGAGCTTTGGGAGTCAGGATTCTTTATTAGCCGCGCTTGGGAGCACACACATGACACCCTGTGCTGACTCCCGCTGGGCCCAGCAAAGCAACTGGCTGCAGCACCACTTGCTTGGCACCCAGCAGGTGTAAAGGTACCACGTGAAGCCATGCTTGGTGCTAGTTCCAGGGGCAGGCGAGCAGGGCATTGGTCGGGATACCAGCTTCCAGGGCCGTGGGGCTGCTGGACTTCTTTTGTCTCCACCCCAATTGGCCCACCATTTCTGCCATGCTGAGAGGCTGGCTGTGGGGTTCCGGTTGGGTTCTTTGCTCAGCGGCTCACCAAAAACGTTTTTCGCCCTGGCCAACCAAACTGCCAGGGCCACTCCTGCCCATTCTTTTCCTGGCATGTGGTGAAATGCCTGAATTTCCTCTGGAGGCTTCTTTCTCACTCTGCCCCACAATCAGTGTCTGTTTGTTTCCTAAACACCCCTTCCATGGGCCATTACTGCTGTATGTCTGAATGCTGAGTGACGGATGGCTGCATGGGCACTCTCCAGCAGGTGGTATCCAGGGCTCCCTGGAACGCTTGCCATTAGCCCATCTGACAATATGTCTGTACCCAGTTTGAGGCGGTTAAGATTAATGGGGGAACTATTGGAATGCAAGAGCCAGCTGACAAGATACATTTTCCTATGAGGCGCAATAAACAGTCGCTGATTAATGGAATTCCTAGCAAGAAATTCATGTAATTCCTTGCTTCCTAACCCTTGCTTGAAAGTTGTTTTTTGGTGGCACTGTGACAGTCAGAGAACCATAGAGTGGTAATGCAGAGAAGACCCCGGGAAACCATAGGTCAGGATGGCCAACCCATTCCGGGCAAAGAGCCAAGGTATCAGTGGATCCAGCACAAAGAGCCCGGGCAAAGTTGTCGAGAAAAAAAAAAAAAAAAAAGGACTGCCCCTTTAAGAAAACGCATTTAGAGGCTTTTTGGCCACATCAGGCTCCCGCCACCCGACGCCATCTTTAATACTCCATCTTTAATGGCTGCTCCGGACGGCTCCCCTACCCCGGTGAGCACAGGGAGCCAGGAGGAGAGGGCTGTTTTTAGGGGCGCGGGGGTGTCTTTATGAGCTGTGGTGGGGGGCTTTGCGAGCCGCACCCGGGGGAGGGGGAGGAAGAGCCACATTGTGGCTCGTGAGCCGCGAGTTGACCACAGCTGCCATGGGTCATAGAATCATAGAATCCTAGAAATGGAAGGGACCTCGAAAGGTCTTCAAGTCCTGTCCCCTGCCCCCCGCCCTCACAGCAGGACCAAGCACCGTCTAGACCATCCCTGATAGACGTCTATCCAACCTGCTCTTAAATATCTCCAGTGATGGAGATTCCACAACCTCGCTAGGCAATTTGTTCCAGTGTTTAACCACCCTGACATTTAGTAGGAAGTTTTTCTTAATGTCCAATTCCTTGCTGCAATTTAAGCCCGTTGCTTCTTGTCCTATCCTCAGAGGCCCAGGAGAACAATGTTTCTCCCCTCCTCCTTATAACACCTTGTGACAGGGCACTTTGACTTCGCACTATAGGACAGACTATGGGCTGAGCCCAGCTGGCTGAGAGTGCCCCTCCCTCGCGGCCTTGCCAGGCATGCTCAGTGGTGAGCAGCACTATAAAAGGCCCTGAGACAGCTCATTCAGGGCTGACCACTGAAGGGGAAGGACCTGTGGAGCCAGCTCCAAAGCCAGAAGAGCCACTACAGCCCCAGCAGCAACCACCACCACAGCCCCAGCGACAGCCCCGGCCCTGGAGACAGGCTGGAGGTACGGCAGCGGAGGGCTGCAGGGCGATAGGAAGTAGCCCAGGGCAGGGAATTGAAAATCCCGAGTGCCTGGCAGGCTGAGGGGAGAAACCCCTGTCTGAGCAAGCAGTGGTCCGAGCTACTGCTAATAGGGCCCTGGGCTGGGACCCGGTGGAGTGGGAGGATCCAGGTCCCCCTATCCATCCCTCTGCAGTGCTCAAGAGAGCAGAGGAAGGTCCAGAAGCCCATGGACTAGGCTGCAGGGCCGTATTTACCCCAACGGGAGCCTTATATAGACTAGGCCGCAGGGCCGTAGTTACCCAAATGGGAGCCTTACCTTGACTAGGCCGTAGGGCCGTATTGACCCCGCTAGGGAGAACCCCAAAGTCTGGGCTGCAGGGCCATACTGACGCTGACAGAAGGGTGTCAGGAACTCAGCCGCCGGCCGTCGGGTTGTGCAGACCTGACAGGTGGACTTGCGAGGGATTTCAGTGGGGAGGACCCCGCACGAGGGGGCTGCACCCCTCGACACAGCTTTTTGCCCTGAATTGCGTGGGCTTCCGAACTGCTTTGAACCATTGAGAAATTTTGATGAATAGCATCCCAAATAGGGTTGCCAGGTATCCAGTATTGAACCGGACAGTCTGGTATTTGCGCCTTCTGTCTGGTAAAGAAATTGAGAAATTTGCTCAACAAAATTTTCCCGGCGCTTTTTTTGGGGGGGTGGGGGGTCCGTTTTTGGTGAAATCATTTGGCAACCCTAGTCCCAAAGGGCAGGGCCTCAGTCATAGCCGAGTGGTCTATTCCCGGGAGCAGGTGGTGGGGCTCACTTCCCATGCTGCCCCAGGCTTCCTGTGTGAGCTGGGGCAAACATCTCTGCCTCTCCACTGCCTGTCCACCAAGTGGCAACATGAATCCTTCCTTGGTCTGTCTGGTCCATCTGGGGGAGCCATTACAAAAGGAGTTCATCAAACTGCCATGCCATGGATTAAAGAAAGGCAAGGTCATTAGACAACATAGGATGGAAGGGGGGGCAGGACTCCTGGATTCTACCCCCAACTCTGCCATTGACACAGTAGTTAAACTAGAGCAAGGCACATCGCCTCTCTGAGTCCCTGATTTACCAGTTAGTGGAATGGGTTTCATATTTACTGACTCACTCTGTGTCAGAGTTATCCTGAAATTAATTTAATTGTTGTTTGTAAAGAACATGTAGATCCCCCGGTTTGATCTTTTAGAGACAGGTGAAGAATTACTAATGTGTGTTGTTATTACTAACTATCTAAGGACATATCGCAGTTTGCCTTTCAAATTACAGGAAACCATAGTGGACTCATTAACCTTTTTCTGTGGACCAGACAAAAGAAACCAAGACATTCCTGGTCTATGTGCTACACTCTGTCCCACATATGCCACTAGGAGTGGCCCATTGCACCACTGAAAACTAGGCTGGCGTGACTAAAATTGACCATCAAAGATTAAAGGAAGTCAGAATGAATGGGCCTTTAAACTGTCGAGACCCTTTAGACTCTTGATTCTGAACATTCTAAAAAACGAAATGTTGCGTGAATCCATTGGTTCAGCAGCTATTCTGTCTGCAGCCTTTGGCCAATCAAATTGCTGTCATCCATTTCACTTTCTCTTACATATATTAATTTTTTGGCAGGCAATTTGTCCTGCAGACAAAGTGCTGCCCTCGACTGCAGACCACACAATAATTAACATCGTCAGACGGAAAAAACCCACAGTTCATATGATCAGAATATGAAAAGGGCGATTGTAATTTCTAAGCTGCAAGGAGCACTTAAGCAAATTACATCTATTAAGAGACTAAGGCTCTGAGAGCTACTTTAAGGTTGACGCATTGAGAACACATCTAGGCTGGATGTGTGGTATCTATTTGTCATTCGGGGTTTAATATTTACTTGTGGTGATGAGACTTCGTCATGCTCTATTACAATTCATAGAGTTGTGTTTCCAAATTTTATGCATCAAAATGCTTTGATTTATAGAATCGCAGAGTTCCCCCCTCTTTTTATATTGTCATAAATGTGGTCAGTGATGCTTATCTCATGATATTAATGTGCCTCATTTAATTATATTGTCTTGCTCAAAAAGTGCACTTAGTTTGGAGGAAGCTACAAATTGTCAACTTTGGGGAAATACTAGTTTTTAGCAGGGGAAATATAATGGCTCCTTCCTTGCAAAACAGCGCAACAGACATCTACTTACAGTTACATGTTTAGTGGCATGTCATAAGACTGTGTGTTGACTGTGCATTGCATGAAACTACTTCCTTTTGTTTGTTTTAAACCTGCTACCTATTAATGTCATTTGGTGACCCCGAGTTCTTGTGTTGCGAGAACACGTAAATAACTTTTCCTTATTTACTTTCTCCACACCAGTCATGATTTTATAGACCTCTATCATATCCCTCCTTAGTCATCTCTTTTCCAAGCTGAAAAGACCCAGTCATTTTCATCTCTCCTCAGATGGCAGCTGTTCCAAACCTCTAACCAATTTAGTTGCTCTTTTCTGAACTTTTTCCAATACCAAGATATCTTTTTTTTTTAAATGAGGCGACCACATCTGCATGCAGTATTCCAGATGTGGGCATCCCTTGGATTTCTATAGAGGCAATAAGATATTCTCCATCTTATTCTCTATCCCTTTCTTAACCATTCCCAATGTTCGGTTTGCTTTTTTGACTGCCGCTGCACATTGAGTGGATGTTTTCAGAGAACTATCTACAAGGACACCAAGATCTCTCTTTTCAATAGGCATGTCAATTTCCTTCTCTCCCCCTCTTAACTTGGGATCTCAGGGCTAGTTCTTCTCCGGAACTGGGCTGCAGTTTCTCCTGGTCACGTTCTCTCCTTGCTGTGTGATCTTTTCCTCCCATTCTGTTAAGCCCTTGGAGATACACATGTGGTTTCCAGCAGGTTCAAGCTCTTCTGCCCAATTCCTACTGGCTCAGGGCTCCAGCCAGTGGGGCTGCTGCCAGTGCTAGATTGGCAGCTGGGAAAGAGGGTGGCGTGACAACATGGCCCTCCTTCCTAGGCCACTGTCAGCCTGAATGTTCTCCTCCTGGCCCATCCACCCACTCACCAGTAATCAGCCCAAGCATTGTCCAGGAGCAGGAAGAGTTTGGTCACCAGGGGGATGTGGCATATCAGAGGGGGAGCCATGTTAGTCTGTATCTGCAGAAACAATGTGGAGTCCCGTAACATCTTACAGACTCAGGGTGAGTCTACACTGCAGGGCTTAACTCGAAATAAGCGATGCAAACTGAGCTGCGACGATTGCGTAGCTTTATTTCGAAATAGCTTATTTCGAAATTGGGAGCGTCTACACAGCCCTTATTTTGAAACAGAGCACTCTTCCCCCGGCTTCCCTTACTCCTCGTACAATGAGGGTGACAGGAGTCGGAGGAAGAAGTCCTCCAGCTTGACAGTATTTCGACTCTATTTTGAAATAACTGCCTGCTGTGTAGACGCAGACCAAGTTATTTCAGAATGGCGCTAGTTATTTGGAAATAGTGTTGCCATGTAGACCCTCCCAGATTTATTTGGGCGGACGCTTTTGTGGGCAAGAAACCACTTTGCCAGATGCATGGAGTGGAAATTAGAGGCAGGCACCTGAAATGAAGGGAGTTACCTTATCAAGTGGAGGACCAGTGCTAAGGAGGTCAATTCAGTTCGGGTGGATGGGGCCCACTCCTAACAGTTGTTGAGGAGGTGTGAATACCAAGGGAGAGAGAACTGCCAGCCATTTCCAGTCCGTGTTCAAACCCAGATTAGCAGGGCTCAACAAATCCACTTATCTACTTGCCCGTGGCAAGTAGATTTCAGCCTGTTGCCCCGTTCACCGGCAGTTCGCGCATGCGCAGTGCGGGGCTGGCGAGTGGTTTTCGCCACAATCGTCGAGCCCTGCAGATTAGTAATGTCAAGTTTGCGAATGAACTTCAGCTCTGCCGTGTCTCTTTGAAGTGGGATGTGGGACTCCTTAATTCCCGATCATTTCAGCTCCACAGTTTCTTTCAGGAGAATATAAATGGCCCAGTAGAGCCAAGCCTGCGTGAGCAGACCCTCTCAGAAGTCCAGAGAGGCCCAGGCCACTTTTGAGGCCCCAAGTCATAATAAAAATAAAAAACAGTGACACATGAAAGCAAAATAAGGCACCAAAAAAACAAAAGTGTGAGACATAATTTGAATATTTGTTAATTTAGCAAATGCTTTTCTAGACTTTTTCTGAGCAAGAAAAGCCGAGCATGTGTGTCACATTTTGGTCCAATAGAGATGTGCATAAAAACAAGATGTGAAATGTATGAAATGCTAAAGTGTCTAAATCTGAGGCCCCCTTTGAGCTTGAAGCCTAGGCCAAATGGCCTTCCTGGCCCCTTCTCTAATTGGCCCTGTGTATGAGCAACCCTGCAAGCTCACAAATACATGTGCCCAGGCAAGTATACGGACACATGAGCACACACATGGAAGTGTGCATGTTAGTAGGTGTGAGCAACGGGTGGGTGTCTGTGATGTGTGCATTCTGGGCAGTGACAAAACGGCGTTGGCTCTACCCAAAACAGAACATCTGGCATTGCGGGTATATTAAGATAGGCCACGTCTCCAGTTGCAGGAAGATCGCCACTGCAGCAGTCGATCTTTCGGCGTTGGATTTAGCAGTTCTAGTAAAGACCCACTAAATCGAACACTGAGAGAGCCCCTGTTGGTGCCGTTGCTCCTTGCTATCGCAAGGAGTAAAGGAAGTTGACGGGAGCATTTCTCCCATCAGACCTCCCGGCATCGAGACGGCGCCAAGTTTGGTTTAAAGTATGTCGACTCTAGCTACGTTATTTACGTTGCTGGAGTTGCGTACCTTAAGCCGAGCTTCCGGGTGTAGTATAGATCTGGCCTTAGATGCTGTGATCTTACCTCAGCGCCATTTCACAGATGGCATTTTGAAGAACTTAGCCCACTTTTGGAACAAATAGTTCATGATAACGCAGGCTAAACACCCTCATTGCCTCAGGTCAGAAAGCATCTGTGTCTTTTCCATCTCTCTCCAAAGGTACATCATTTTAAATAATCTTTTCTCCTGCTTTTCAGCTGCATCGCAGCTCCCTTGTCCTCTGTCAGCATGCCTGTTCCATTCCTAACCCCGGCTCTCATGCTCCCTTGCAGAGAGAGTTGCTCTCTTCCCCCCGACAGGGTGGGGCAGCTGCACTTGTTTGTGAAGGAAACTCCCTGCTGTGAACACCTTTGAGAAAGCAGAGTTTGTCAGTCAGAAAGGGGAGGCTGGTGTTCAAGAATCCTGTATCCGTAGGGATAGGTTCCAGAGGGTAGGGACAGGGGCGGCCCGTGGGTATAGGCCGACTCAGCCGTCACCTAGGCCACCGCCTTCAACTGCAGCCAATGATGACGTCACGGGGCGCCCGGGGCGCCCGATGATGATGTCGCCCCATTGACGGCCGTGCAGGCAGGGGCGCCGATCGCGCGTTCCGCCTGGGGTGCCAGCTGCCGCAGCCCGCCTTGGGCCGCTCCTGGGTAGGGACAGGGTCCCAAGTGACCTATACAAATGTAGGTTTGGGCCAAAAAAATCTGATGAGGTTCAACTGCTCCAGCCCTGAGTCTTCCACTCCCCACCCCAGGTGCTCTTTTGGGAGGGTGGGGGGCTGAAGCTCCCCCCTCCCCAATTCAGACAGCAGCATTGCTGTCTGTCCCCCTTCATCAGGGAGCAAGGGGAAACTACACAGTTTGCTGCATTCCTCATCTGGCTGGGGAGCGCAG
The DNA here is from genome assembly GCA_019425775.1 of Rafetus swinhoei. Lineage (NCBI taxonomy): Eukaryota > Metazoa > Chordata > Testudines > Trionychidae > Rafetus > Rafetus swinhoei. The sequence continues at coordinate 11,773,576 of JAFJHL010000300.1, forward strand.
GGGGCTGACGAACTTGGACGTGTCCCACCCCGGGGACATGCACCCATTCCCCACCTGTGCCCGCTAGAGCTGCAGCAGCCATACAGAGGCACTTCTCATCTGGTCCCAAGCTGCTGTGATGAGAGAAGCCTGGGGGAGTCCTCTCTTCACAGGGCAGCCTGCCTCCTGAACCCCTACTCCCCAGCCCCTCTTGAGAGCAATGATTTAAATGAAGAAAAACAAAAATTAATTGAGTTAAGGGGGGATATGATAGAGGTCTATAAAATCATGACTGGTGTGAAAAAAATAAATAAGGAAAAGTTATTTACTAGTTTCCATAATATAAGAATAGTCAACCTGTGGAACTCCTTGCTAAAGGATGTTGTGAAGACTTGGACTTTAATGGGGTTCAAAAAAGAGTTAGATAAATTCAGGGAGGCTAGGTCCATCATGGCTATTGGCCAGGATGGGTAGAAATGGTGTCCCTAGCCTCTGTTTGTCTGGAAATGGATGACAGGAGAGGGATCACGTGATGATTACCTGCTGTGTTTACTCCCTCTAGGGCATCTGGCATTGGCCACTGTTGGCAGACAGGACACTGGGCTAGCTGGACCTTTGGTCTGACCCAGTATGGCCGTTCTTATGTAAGACCCGAGCAACGCTGGGTAAATCTGCTAGTAGTTTTATAACCTAACAACTGCATTTATTAAAAACAAACAAACAAGGACATTGCAACCAAACCCATTGGAAGAATATATGAAACCACCCTGGGAGTAACTCGGTAGCCCTCCCCAGTTCTAAATCTAGTCCAAAAGAAGCAGTGGAGGGAACACTTCGGGGTGGAGGTTGTTTGTTTTTTAATATTTTGAAATGTGAAATTCAGCAAAGTTGGAAGCCAGCTGTACACAGTACGTGCAGTGATGCCCTTGCCTCACGCAAGAACAAACCAATCTTGCCTCTATGTCCCCAACACACACACTCAAGGGGAAAGGACCCTTACTTGTACTGCTTAACAAATAACCACCTTTCCTCTGGTGGCTTGTCCGTGACATTTCCATATCCTTCTTAGAATATCAGAGTGCTTTCCAATTGCTAGCCTAGAGGAAACAAGCCATGCACATATGGCCAGATTTTCAAAAGTGGGCTAGCCTGCACAGCTGGGCCAGATTTTCAAAAGAGCACAGTTTCCCTTTGGGCACATAATGGAACTGGCCAGGGCTTATCTTGCACATTTCAGAGCATTTGTCTTGCCTGGTTCAGTTGTGTTTGGGCTAAACTGATACGTGAAATAGCCTGTCCTAAAGTCAGCCTCTTTCATAGTGTAGACGCAATGCTGCACCTGTAGTTCAGATTTATTGGTTGTGTTCGTCACCTAAATCAAGGTTAGCTACAACCAGTGCTTTTGTGATAGTATTGCCCAGTAGCAGTACCAGCACCTCCAGTCAGAGCTTATCTGGAAAGAATGGAGCATACTGGCACCTCTGTATGTAAATATCTGATATATCCGATATCTGATAGTTGGCTGGGGGCCACGTGTCTTAAAGGGGCTGCGTGTCTTAAAAGGGCAGCCCCCCCATCCGCCCGCTTCCTTTTTTTTTTTTTTTTGCTCAATAACTTTTCCCCTGGAGTACTGGCATCTTTTTTTTTTTTTTTTGCAAAAAATGCACTGGCTACAACCAACCTAAATTCAACCACTTTTCTCAGCCAAAAGGGCCTAGTTCTTGAGAACAAAAGGAGCAGTTCAATATTGAGCACCTAGGAAAATCTGTCCTGTCCTGTGCTATGCACCAATCTAATCAACATACGTTCTATTCCCCATTGAATGCCTACCTGAAAATTCATGGTCGACTTCTCAGTAATGATCTATCCCAAACACTGCCCCGGTTTGTTACTATTGCTTCACACAGCAATATACTGGGTTTCTTTCCATTAAATAGTGTTGCTGTTTCACTTCGTTGCTAACAGAAATCAGGGTGGTCATGTGAATAGCACAGCAAACAACACGGAGCAAGTTAACTTGTTTTTACGTGGAGACTCTGCCGTCGGCTCCCTAGCTGGGGTCTGAGAAAGGCTGGGGAGTTGGGAAATAGCAGTTCTTGGTGGATGCGATGCTCTGGGGAAGAGAGGCACGGCTGTGGGATGTCTCTGACTGCATGAAAAAACTTGTGGACTGTAAGACAGGGTGGTGTCCCTCTTTCATCTGAATACCGCTGATGCCACGCTGTGATTTTTGAACTTCACATTGAGGAGTTAAATAGGGTCCCTTCAGCCATGCAGTCACCGGACTCTGAGCAATTCCTATGGAGTTTATTTTTAAAATAATATTCTTCGTGAATTTACTGCCAGTAGCAACCATGCAATCAACAGCCGTGGAGATTGGAGTCCTGCCAGGTTCATCTGTAGGCTAGGTAAACACAGGAGAAGCAGTGGCAGCTTCACACACACACTGGTGTAGAGAAAAGTAAATAAGGAAAAGTTATTTACTTGTTCCCATAACATAAGAACAAGGGATCACCAAATGAAATTAATAGGTAGCAGGTTTAAAATAACCCAAAGGAAGTACTTCTTCACGCAACACACAGTCAACCTGTGGAACTCCTTGCCAAAGGATGTTGTGAAGGCCAGGACTTTAACAGGTTCAAAAAAGAGCTAGATAAATTCATGGAGGATAGGTCCATTAATGGCTATTAGCCAGGATGGGTAGGAATGGTGTCCTTAGCCGCTGTTTGTCAGAATCTGGGAATGGGTGACAGGAGAGGGATCACTCAATGATTGCCTGTTCTGTTCATTCCTCTGGGGCACCTGGCATTGGCCACTGTCGGCAGAAAGGATAATGGCTAGATGGACATTTGGTCTGACCCAGTCTGTCCGGTCGTATGTTCTTATCTGGCAGATGCGTAGTGACACAGCTACCATTCTGTCACTACACGGGAAGAGCATCAGAATCATGCAGGCTGACCCTTGGGGTCCCCAGTCAGGACTTTGTGCTGCAGTATTTCCCAGCCTCAGACAGCGGGTATAGGCCTGCACCACGGACACACAAAGTTACCTTGCCCCAAGTTTATCCTGCTTCCAGCCGCAAATGGGACACTGCCGAGAGGGCCTGACTGAAGCCAGTGGAGAGCATGGAATACTTCCTGGGAAGGATTTTGTGGCAGCCCTTCCCGCAAACAGCCATGGGGAGGTGAGGAGAACTCAGAAGCTCCAAGCTCTCACAGGTCTTGAATAGGAGAATGTATTCATCCTGGGCACCAGTTCCCCTCCCCCCACACTCCTTTCTCCATGACTCAGTTTCCATCTGGGACAATGGCACTTCTTGAGATCTATGGGGTCTAAATTAGCTGTTGCCACTCAAGAAAGAGATCTTGGTGTCTTTGCGGCTAGTTCGCTGGAAACATCCATTCCATGTGCAGCAGTAGTCAAAAAAGCCAACAGAATGTCAGGAATCACTAAGTGGTAGACAAAAAAAAGACAGAAAATATCATATGGCCTCCATATTAATCCCTGGTACGCCCACATCTTGAAAACTGCTTGCAGATGTGATCGCCTCAGCTCAAAAAAGGAAAAGACTCAGAGAAGGGCCACAAAATTTATTAGGCCTGGAAAGGCTGCCATATAAAGATTTATTAACAAGACTGGATTTTTCAGCTTGTAAAAGAGAAGACTAAGGGGGAATATGACAGAGGTCTATAAAACCATGACTGGTGTGGAGAGAGTAAATAAGGAAAGGTCACTAACTCCTCATAACACAAGGAGTAGGGGTCATCAAATGAAACTAAAAGGCAGCAGTTTTAAAACAAACCAAAGGAAGTATTTCTTCACATAGTGCACAGTCAGCCTGTGGAACTCCTTGTCACATGATGTTGTGATGGCCAAGAATATAACAGGGTTCAACAAAGAACTAGATAAGTTCATAGAGGGCAGGTTCATTAATGGTTATGAGCCAGGATGGGGAAGAATGGTGTCCATGGCCTCTTTTTGCCAGAAGCTGGGAATGGGATATAGGTAACTAGTGAGGGGACACCTGGGGGTCACTGGCTACGTAACACCCCCTCATTCTGGGGAAGGGCCAGGATAAAACCCCCTCCGCCCCAGGCCTCACTTCTCCCAACCCTCTCCACCCTCACTCTGCCCCCTCCCCACCTCTTCCTGCCTTTGCTCCACTACTGCCCTACCTCTTCCCTCAGCTGAGGCAGTTTGGGGGACTAGTGGGCCTGGGAGTCCAGCTGCTCCCTGCACTCACCATCAGTGGTGGAGGAAACGGAGCAACACGGCTCCAACTTGCTTTGCTCCCTCAGACGTCGCTCCGCTTCCCGCTGGTGAGTGCGGGGGGGGGGGGCGCACATCTCCCGGAGTGGTGTGGGGCAGGGCTGCCTTGCTCCACTTCCCCCATCACTGCCAGTGAGTGCAGGGGCTTGCACCCCTGCTGTGAGCCCTAAGGCCCCTGCTAGTCCCCCCACTGGCTGAGTCGCCCCGGCTATAGAGGATGAGTCCTTGGATTGCCTTTTCTGTTCATTCCCCTCGGGAGCACCTGGCACTAGGCACTGTCAGAAAACAAGGCACTGAGCTAGATGCACCTTTGGTCTGACGCCGTCTGGCCGTTCCTATGTTGTTATGTTCAAGGGAGGAAAGTAAGAGCTGAGTACCAGTCTTTGAAGACAAAAGTGAAACAAGATAAAAGCGGCGTTCAGCTCCCACCACCCGGCTCGGATCAGACGTCTTGCTAAGGGGCCCCCCCACGCTCCTTCAGAAAATAGCAAGCGAGAGAGCGGCAGTGACTTCGGGAGCCCTCGTGCAAACTCACATCAAAGACTTTGCTACGCAACCAAACAGCAATGCCCAGCTCTGCGTTCTCCCTGGGACTGCTGGTTCTGAAGGGAGCCTAGAGAAGCCGCCAGCAGCTCTCCCTTTGTTTTCCTGACTTCACTTTTCCAGGGATTGTGTAATGTGACTCCATATTGATTATCTGATTCTAGGTCCCTCCAATCAGAACTTCCAGGGGGCCATGCCTGATTGATTTCAAATTAAAAAATCTCTTGACTTTGTTGGACTCTTAATGAAAGGGATTAGCAGGGAACATGGTTTGGTTTTTCCTTTTTCCCAGGGCTCCTCATTTTCAGTAGGGAGGTTTGAATAGGGGAAACTTGCAAAGGCTGTTCACTTTCCTCCTTCCCAGAAAGCAGGGCGGAGGACCTGTGATTCCTCACACTGCCCCACCATCACTCCTGACCAGTGTTCGCTGTAAGATGAGCGGTTGGGGACCACCCCAGTGAGGAATCACTTGATGAATCCCTGTTCTGTTCACTCCCTCTGGGACACCTGGTACTGGCCACTGTTGGAGGACAGGATACTGGGCTAGATGGACCTTTGGTCTGACGCAGCATGGCCGTTCTTATGTTCATCAGAGAAATTCAAATGCTGCCCAGCTGATTAACAGAGCGCCCACTACTGGCAGCATGTATTTCGAATGGTGGTGCACCTCTGCACATGGCTTGGTGCACATTGCAACATTTATTCTGCACATGGATGGATAAATGAGAGGGAACATTGCTCCCAACCCTAATAATAAATGGAAGAGTGTGGCGCAAAAATATGTCTATCCTTTCCAGAAATGCTTTGATAGATGCATGTCCTTTGGATGTTCTGTGGTTCGTTGTGTCCCAGAATCTGGAAGTGCTTTATGGACATGTGTTAATTTATCTTCTCCCATTCAGCCATGTCCTGGGAGGTCAGCCAGTGTTACCATCCCTATGGTGCAGTGCCAGAGCCAGGAATCACACCCAAGCAATACAGATTTCCCATGCTCTGTTCCAACCACTAGACACGGCTGCATCTCAGCAGAAGGCCGGTTCAAAGGCCAGCCTCTAGCTGTCCGTGCATATCACTCATCAGAACCAATTGCCCAAAGTCTGTGAATGGAAGCAACCACAGCAGGGTGGTTACTAGGGAAACTCAGGCACCTGGACAGCTTGCAGTGTAAAATGAGGGAGTCTCTTTCATGGAAAGTCTCTTCCATTGGTCAGCTGGGAGGAGAACATGGGATAGAGCTACACAAAGAGCCAAAGCAACCCAGCATGCCATGGAGACCCATCTGATCTCTCGATCTCTCCAGGGCTGCGACTGCATGGAGAAATAGTACAGTTAGAGCAGGTGTAACACCAACAGGCGGAACCCAACCTGGGACCTTTGGAATTTAATGCATGAGCTTCTACAGCTTGAACTAAAAGCCAGCTGGCTCTCAGCTAAGGCTGTAGCACAGGACTAGGTAAGATGCAGCCTGGGGCCAGATCCAGCCTGTTTAACGCTTTGATCCAGCCTGCAGACTGCATCCAGCTGTTTTCTGTTTATATCCTGCTGCCCGTGCCATTGAATTTCCAGGCGATGACTCAGGCAGCAGGGTCCTATTTAAATGGCTCAAAGCTCAGGGTCACGGTGCTACCCCAGCAGGGGCTGGAGCCGTGAGCCCTTTAAACAGCCATAGTAATCCCAGGCAGCTGCCAGGCAACGCAGCAGCGGCAGGTCTGGGAGCCACGAGCCCTTTGCTGTGTTTTTGATTCAGAGCCTCCGGCCGCAGACCATTCTGGGGTAAGGCTAGTCCCCGGTCCCGCCCCTTCTGTCCCAAGCCCCGCCCCTTCAAGGGCGTGGCTGGTGTCCACCCAACAACCAAGACCTGGGCACCGATGACTGTTCTGAAAGCCATTACTGATTTATCTAAATAACGGGCTGAGGAACCTTTTTTGACTTGGGAGTGCTGACCCACAGAAAAATAAGTGGGGGGCTGCACCCACGTGAGAAGCAAAAAAAAACCTCACTAATGTGGCCCCTGACAGGGAAGGAGACAGACACGCCCCACATTCCCCTCCCACACCAGAGCCTGGGGGAAGGGCAGGCTAGTAGATTTTGGGTGCTGCATAGTGGATGGCGAGGGAGGGGGTTGGAGCACTAGCATGGGCTCCCCCAAGCTGGAGGGGAGCCCCGAGCCTCAGGGGGCCAGATCCAAGCAAGCCAGGGGCTGCATCCGGCCCCCGGGCCTTAAATTCCTCACCCTTGATTTTAAACAAAGAACCACAAAGAATTCACCCTACATCCATGGAGACATGCGAGGCTCTCCTTGCCATCCTGTCCTGGGGCATGAGTGACCTGCCCTTCTACAACAGAAGCTCTGCAGGCAGGTGAAGAGAGGATTGGAAATCAAAACTATCAGCTAATGGATCAGGGCGGGCTAGGCGAGGCCGGATTTAACCAATATCATCTGCCCAGGCAGTTCCAAGAACTAAACAATAATGGGTGTTAAAGTACAAAAAGACACTTTCAGGCATGGAGTTTGTATCAGTAGCTGCCTCTCCTCTCAGCAGAGACGGAGCAAAGGAATATCACCAGGCGAGGAAAAGCTTGCGGGCTATTTTTTTTTTTTTCAAATAGGTTTTTCATTTAAAAGATGCCGGCGCCTGCAGATTAGTGTCTCGACTATACAGGTTTCCTAAAGATAAGGCAGAGAAATTGATTTCAATTACTAAAGTGGATAGACGGGGCTGCTCGGCTTTTTTCAAGAGGATTATTTTAACCCTCGAGAGCCAGGAAAGTAAAAAGCAGCAGGGGGAAGCGAGTTTAAACAGCAAGCCATTTCTCTAGTAAGAACAGTGTTAGCAAATGTCATTCATGGTGGGAAGCCGGCAGCAAAGGTTTGGTGAAGGATGATCCTGGTGAAACTTAGGGATTTCAGAACAGTGTTTGGATTCTTGAAGAAAGCTCAGGGACAGAGGTGAAGAGGTGGCAGGAGATTTGGAGCTTTCAGCCACTCCGCTCAGCCTTTTGAAATAGCAGCTGGCAGTGGAAGATTTTTACCAGCCCCCAGGGGCAGCTGAATTGGAACAGCCTGGAGTGGAGAACCTCACACTGCGACACAGGCCCCCCCCCCAGTGGAATTGCCAGTCCCGGTCTTTACTGTGTATGTGTGTCTGAAAGCCAGGCCTCCTGGTTCCTGTTCCCCGCTCTGCCACTGACACACAAAGTGACCTTGGTCAAGTTACTTCCCTTCCCTGGAACTCTGACTTTGTCTACACTGCAGGGTTTTTGCACATGAAGCTTTTTGCGGAAGAGATCTTCTGCAAAAACTTCTTGTGCAAAAGCGTGTCCACACCTCAAAAGCGCATCGCAAAAGCGATGTGCTTTTGTGCAAGAGAGCGTCCACACTGCATGGATGCTCTTAAGCAAGATAGTTCTGATTGCCATTGCCATCAGAGCACCTGTGCTTTTTCTGATAGGCTCTTTTTGTGCAAGAAACCCCTGCAGAGCGTCCACACGTGCCTTTTTGCGCAAGAGCTGTAGCACAAAAGGGAGTTATTCCTCGTGGGGAGAGGAATAACTCTAGTGGCAAAAGCCTTCTGTCCTGTTGATTTACTGTATTTTTTTTGGTGCAAAACCACGCTTGAGGTGTGGACACTCTGCCGTTTTTTCCACAAAAATAGATGTTTTTGCGCAAAAACCTTGTAATATAGACATAGCCTCTGTGTCATCACGGGTATGTCTAGACTACATGGCTCTGTCTACAGAGCCATGTAAACTAGCTTACCCAACATAGTCAATGAAACGGGGGATTTAAATAATCCCCGCTTCATTAAAATAAAAATGGCCACCGCACTGTGCCGACAATCAGCTGATCCGGCACAGCACGGGAGTCTAGACGTGAATCGGTCAACAAGGAAAGCCTTTGTCGGCCGCTCCCTTATGCCTCGTGAAACAAGGTTTACAGGAGCGGTCGACAAAGGCTTCCCTTGTCGACCAATCCGCATCTAGACTCCCACCACATGTCTAGCGGAGGTGACGCTACTGCAAAGGCTCAGGGGAGATGCAGCCAGACCAGGGGGGTGGGGACAGAGGGTGATTGGCCCAACATGGCTGGAAGGGCAAGGGGTGGAATCGGCATCAGTCGAGCTGAGGGGTTAAGGAAGGCAGGGAAAAGGGCACGGAGAGCAAGGCAGGACAGGTCCCAGCAAGGGTGTCGAGTAGGAGAGGACCAGGTGTGTGGCTAACGGAGAGGTGGGACAAGAGGAGCTGTCTACCACACTGGGGTTGTGAGTGGAGGTGACCCGGGCAGGGCTAGTGGATTCGTCTGCCAGTGAGGGGTGCAGCAATAGCAAGGCTATGCAAATACTACATGGGAAGGTGGCCTGTGTGTGACTGTCTCAGGAAGCTAAGAAAAGCCGTTTTTTAATCTTGGGCACTCTCTGCTGCATGGGAAGACCACATCTGGCCGTTCCTCAGCCCCTCCCTCCTACTTGCTCCGCATTTACGTCCCAACATTTCCTCTAATTTCTCATCCAGGGGGAGCCCAGTGCTGGCCTCTCCCAAAATGCTCCTCTCCATTTTTCACAGCTTCGGGAGTTTTATAATAAGCACTTGGAGCTATTTTTCTGTTATTCTCATATCTCAGGTCTCTTTCCTCCTTGAGAATCCTCACAGGAAGGAAATTGCCCTTGTGGGTTTCTCAATATTCTTCTCAGCTGGATTTCACACTGGCTGTTATTGCGCGGCGCTTCTCCTGCTGATCTCTGATATACTTCAGTATACATTTCTCTTTGATGATATGACTTACAGGCTTCACCTGCATTCCGTGCCTGTTAATAACCCTCCCTGAATAGAGAGCTTCCAAGGGGACTAAAGGGAAGGTTTGTAAAAGCTCCATTGTAGACAGAAAACTCACACCATTCGGGGGATTACTCTCCAAAGCTAGGAATTAAATGATGCCATATTGAGAGTTCATCAGGTTGCTGGGTGATCCAAATGGAAAATCAGAATCCAAAGGAAATTACTTTGTTTTGGACCAGAGAATACAAAAGTCTTTTGTTACAGGGACCAGCTAAGCATCCTCAGCTCTGATCCCCTTACAAATAGTAACGTCCCGACATGCTGCATCTGACAATAATGCCACTGTGGTTTGGGGCAGCTTCTCCAGGTGTGCAAGGAGGACAGAGGTATCAACAAGCACTTGGAGATTTATAAGAGGAAAGCTTTTATAAAGCCTTTTGTCACTTTCGTCCAGGGGTATTTCACAGAATTACCCAGCACACTAACAGCGTAGAACTCCCCAGCCCAGCCAATCAATCACAGAACAAAGCTGCCCCTTGATTCCTCTCTTCCCTACTACTTCTGCCTCCAAAGCCATGAAAGGACATTCCTCATGCAGCGATAATGATTCCCCCTCCATGAACTGCATGTGACCTCCCTCCCCTTCGCACCTGTAAAATCTGTGTGTACACAGAAGCCTGCAGTGGGTTAGTTAATGCCCCATGATAGGCTTAAATATGGTCTGCACTAAACCTGGAAGGCCGGGTTAAGGCACGCAACTCTAGCTACGTAAATTACATAGCTGGTGATGGCTTACCTTAAGTCAAGCTTGGTAACATCTTCACAGTGGGAGGTCAACGGAGGCAAATGCTCCCATCAGCTTCCCTTATTCCTTGTGACTGCGAGGAGTACCGGCATCAACTGGAGCCATCCTCAGCATTTGATTTAGTGGGTCTTAACTAGACCTGCTCAATTGAACGCCAGAAGATCTATCTCTGGCACGGCAAGTGGAGACGTGGCTTTAGATGTAACGGTGAGGAATAAAGATCCTGGAAACACACTCGCCATGAAAAGCTCTGTTCAAAAGCTGATAGAAACTCCTACAACAGACTAAGCCAGTGATGAGTAACTTAGGCCAGTGAGCGGGCCACAGGAGTGGCCCTCCTTCCTCTCAGTGGGCCACAAGATTGTTGTAACCAAGACCATCTCTCGGGAGAGGGTAGTTTTGCTCATTGTGCTTGTGTACCTAAAATTTGTGGGAGATAGCATCGCTTTGACTGGATGCAGAGTGAGCGCACGGTTCTCACAATGTTGTGTGCACTCAGCACGCACCTCACTTGACGTCCCCTTGCTTTACGCGCATCTCACTTGAGTAATACAGGCAGGAAAAAAAACTATGCAGCCAGAAACCAGCAGAATCTGGCAACCCTGCTCATGGGTAGCTGCAAACAAAATGTGTCACGGGCCACATATAGAACCCTGATGAGCTGCAGGTGGCCCTTGTGTTACTAGATATGCCCAATACTCTGGGGTATGCTCATTTATCAGGGTTACTCTTATGGGACTGGGGGAAGGTTAACAATTCTATCAGTGTGCTGTTTGTGCTTACTTGTGCTCTCATATGGAGCTGAATTCTCCCTGCTGCCAATTCCCCCTCCCACTGGAGCTCTCCTGCAGGAACTAGGTTCCTCAGGATGGCGTTCTTACCACCTTAGCAACACACACAGACACTCACACCCACTAACAGAGCATGTCTGAGAGGACTGGGTAATCAGCACTCACAAGCTGACCCCCTCATATGTCCCTGCACTCAGCTGGCTGGGTTTAACAGCAATGCCACACTGCACCCTCATGTGCCTTTGGACTTAGTGGGCTGGATTAAACAGCACTTTAAGCTGCCATCCTCGTAAGCCCCCAGATTCAGCACCTCCCGATCCCCACTCTCACACCACAGTCATTCACTGGTAAACCACACAATGAGCAAACCCCACAGGATTTTGGGCACGACAGGGATCTTTAGCTTGGGGACAAGAAGCATTGTTGCAGAGCGAATGGGGAAGCCAAAACAACACCCCTTGAGGAAGAGTGAGCGAAAGAGAAAGAAAGAGAGAGAAGCAACCAGCTTAACAATGAAAGTTATTTATTTCTGAGTAATGAATAGATATCAAACAGTTACAATATTAAATCTAACAGTTACAATATTAAATGTAAATTGAAACTAATTACAAATGTTAGGTAACCATATCACAGTTTACATAGGGCAGGGTCAGGAGGCTATGCTTAGAGAGGTAGTTGATGGGAGGGAGAGAGAGAGAGAGAGAGACCTCACCACTCCATGGAGCTTGCACTGATCGGGGTTCCCAGATGATGATGGTAGCCGGGGTCCAGAGGGCAGGAGACAAGCAGAACAGAGCCCCCAGCACGATCAGACAGGAGATGAAGAAATCTCAATGTAACTGATGCAGTTTAAGTCCAGGTATCAGAACAGTTTTTCTTGGGGCAAGGATAGGAGTTTTTATAGGGATAGTTCAAAGAGAAAGAGGAGAGACAATAGAGACTGATCACCCCTGGTTATAGGTGATGTTCCTTGAATGAGCTCACAGTGCAACTAGGCAGTGTCAGTATTTTAGATGTCAATAGGTTCGTTACTAGAATTGGTCTGAGAATGACTAATTTGGGTGTGAGCAGGCCTGGGTTCATTAGCATCTGGAGTAGAGATTTCCCATCAGGCAGTGCTTCTCTGCTTTCGGTATCCCATAGTTCACTGCGGTTCCTGCCTTGGAAGAGCTGCTCTCCATTCTGTATGCTAATGAGATGTCCCTCTGTTCCATCTTTAATGCAAATGAAGCTGGGGTGTTTCCTTAATGGTATCACCCTTGTCTGAAGCAGTTTAGGTGTGTCTTCCCCGGCCTTTTCATTGCTTTGTCTGATTCCAGCAAAGGCTTAGGGGAATTGGGGAGATGGTTTTCTATGAATGTCACTCCCTGGCTCCCAAAAGCACAGGGCTGGTAGGTAACACTTGGCACTGGACGAAACTCCTGAAATTCAAAGTGGATGCCTTAAAGTCCACCTTAAATGGGTTATATGCCATCACTCGTAGGCAGACTTGTATGGAGATTCACAACTAGCGATCCAGAGAGCAAAGAGTAGTACATTTCCTTTGGAACAGATGGAACAGAGGACATTCTGACACAATGGGAAATCATTGTGAAAAAAAAATCTGTATTTTTATCAAACATTGTTCAGGTTTTGGTTTATCCCCTTAAAACAAAATCAAATCTGGTTTGGAGTCAAACATCCGAAACACTTCCACAACCAACAAAAATTGTGTTGTATCAACTTATTTCAGAGGGAAAAATATTATTTCTCAACTAGCTCTTTTATTCTCTGTATCACGTGCTTTGTGGGACATTCTTGGCCTTTCAGGCAAAAGTCTCCTGTTAGAATTCAGTGTGTGGTCATATAATTTATTAATGTCAAATGGACTTTATCATCGTCCTCATCTACCTGGGATGAAACGCACGCTTGTGTCTAGAGGCCTGGGTAATGGGGTCTGAAAATGCCCTAAATAATCAAGAGAGTAATTATTTGAATGCATTAATTGGGCAAGGGTGGGTTTAGCCCATCAAACTGGAATATCCCAGGGATTTAACAAGCTGGATTTTTTGCTTCCCCTTTGCTGCTGCCATAGTTAATGCCTGGAATTAAAGAGAGAGCTCTGTAATTGTACAGGACAGAGATTCTTGCTTCACTGATCAATTCCCCTTCATAAATTACTGCAGAAACAAAACCCTTTAGCTATGCTGACAATTAAGTAACATTCTGATAAACACCCCTTTTGTTTTATTTAAATGAAAACGCCTTTATTTCTGCAGAGACGTATCGTGGAACAAAAAGATTCACTGTCCCCAAAGCTCGGTTAATTAAACACAGTATTTGCAATCTACCCAAACAAGCTGTTTTATGCAAGCTGATAACAGGGTTTCTATTTCATAACATTAACAACTGGGCTGTGCAAATGCAAGGATGTTAAGTCGCTGTGATCTGTTTCCATCGTCTTATTATCCGCTTCTGTCTGCAAACTCCAAATACAGACATCCCAATTAAAGCAGCTAAATGCCATGTAAACCAACCCAAAATGCTTTTTATCACTTAAAAATGTCCACAGTTTAATTAAAAATATGATTTGCAGCTGGCCTTTCCTGGCCATGCTGCACTCCCACGCTCCGGTCTGTTTGAAATTCTGCCCCTCCTGGCTCCTTTATGGCTTTTGTTCCTCGACGTAGCTAATAAATCCTGTGCAAGAGCCTGTAAAAAACTATTCCTCCTGGGAAGAGTTGGCCCGGCGATGAGCCCTTGCATTCAGATGGAGCTTCCCCTTAAAGAGGGATGCTTTTGTGTAATTGTAAAAGGACCGCAAGTGGAATCAGGGGCGGCCCATCCATATAGGCGAACTAGGCGGTCGCCTAGGGCGCCAAGTTAAATGGGGTGCCAAATTCAAGCGCAATATCATTGAGCAGTTTGGAGGTGGGGCGCCTGATTGCATGGTTTGCCCAGGGCGCCAGTTGCTGGCAGCTAGTCTAGGGCCACCACTGAGTGGAATATGTAAGTTAAAGATCCCAACCCACTCTCAGAGATGACCTGTATAAACCACAGGCTGAACCTTTCTACTCCGGCAACTCTCTGTCCAGCACCATCTGTGGTCTGGCATGATTTGAGTTAGCCAGATGCCCACTTATCAAGGGTATGGCCAAGTTTCCCGCGGTCCTATAAAGTTTGTTTATAGCCACCAGTTCTGGCTCTCAGTGTTCTGTGCTGGGATCTAGTTCTAAATTATCCCTATATATCTTCTAAGAGCCCAGCAAGCAGTGGGAGTATTGGTGATGCTGCTGGACAATATTGACCCCCTGTGGTTCGGCAAATTCTCTGGGTCATCACCAGTCAGGTCCCGAAGGTGCTGGACTAGAGATATTCAACCTGCAGTGCCTCCACAAGTCCCCGAAAATACCCATGTGCAGGGCTCGCCAAGCGGCAGCGAGCCCCGCTCGCCAGCCGCGTGGTTTCACGCCCTTCTGCGTTCTGCACATGCGCAGATCGTTATCTGTGCATGCGCAGATCGCTCTGCGCCGGCTCTTCCGGGTTGTAATCTACTCGCCATGGGCGAGTAGATTACATTATTTGTCGAGCCCTGCCCATGTGAATTCACCCTGCACAGCTAGTCCAGAGCCCAAGAGAGTATTGGTGAGTTTTTCAATTTTTTAACCTCATTGTTGGGGGTCCCTGGGTTGGAACCAAAGGAAAAGGGAGGGCCCAGGTTCTCCTACTGGCCACCGGGAAATGTGGAGAGAAGCCTTCAGAAAGCAGGGGCAAGGACTTTGGCCCCAGTCGCACTGAACAGTCCTGGCCCCTGCTCTCTGAAGTCTCCGCTCCATCTTTTCCAGGGCCAGTAGAGGAACCCAGGCCTGCCCTTTTCCCTTGGTTCCCATCCAGGGACCATGTAATAAGCAAGCCAGGTCCATCTATTCAGGCCCCCTGCTTCCTCCCTGGCTTCTTCCCACCTCAGCCTGTCCGCAGGCCTTTCCCAGCTGCCCCTTCCTGGCTTTCTTGTGTACACGTGCTCCTCTCCAGCTCACTGACTTCACCTTTTTTTCAGGGCCTGGCTGCAGGCTCCCCTCTGAGGTCTACACAGCCCAAAGCAGCAGTACATACCGAAACCACTTCTGCCCTGCCTGGCCTTCAACCCCGGCCCTTCACAAGTCTTCCTGGCTCACCAGTCCTCTCCTGCCAGAACGCCGCTGCCCAGGGCTCCCTCTCTGGGAGGCTGGCCCCCCCATGCTCTCATCAGTCCTCCTGGAATCTGACTCCAATCTGGCCCTCCCACGGGAAGGGGAAACGCCTCATCCCTCCCGGAGCTCTCCTTTCCCAGCTGAGCTCACTCTCTGACCCTTTCCCTCCTGTGTCCAATCCTCACAGCTAAGCCACGTCTTCAGCATCACCTGGGCAGAGCTGCTATGTCACAACATCCCTCAAAGGGCCAGCCAGCCTGGGACAGGTGTATGTCCCATTATCCTGGTCCCGGAACCGCGTGCATGTGGGTGGGCCTCTTGAACCCATGTATATTCCAAGGGGATCATATGTAGGAACTTGCAGGGCCAGGCTCTCTTTAGGTACCAGCCAGGCACTAGCTGGGTTTGGGGTTTAAACGAAGCAGGGAGTCAATTATCCCCGTATTTATTTCCCCAAAGGAGCTTGTGCGCACCCACTTATTGGCAGGCACAAGTTATAATCCTAGTGCCTTAGCAGCAACTGAACTGGGGCTGGTGTTTTCACTCCCTGCCTTCTCTATGTTCCCAGCAGAAGCTATCTCTCCATACCTGGTACTGCAGAGGCACAGGGCAATAACCTTCCAGCCACAGAATGTTGTGCATTACTGTGCATTGGGGGAGGTGTGAGGAATCCCTTCCTGACCCTTCATAGATGACTACATTGTGCCAGGAAGCATGAGGTTTCTATGCTCTTTGCACAGTGAGATCCAGGCATGAAACTGCTTCCCTCTTCTGTGCGAGTCGGGCGCGCCTTTCCACAGCTGGCAACTCTCTGCTAAAATTCCAGCCTTCATATCTGAGCACTTTCATGACCTTCTTGTCCAAGCCAGACACTTCCCATGCAGTAAGGATAACCAAGTAAAACAGAGCTTACTGGATCAGCTGCAACTAAGGAGGAGATTTTATTCTAGTTCCCTTTGATTGTGCCATGTGCATCGTCTGGGCTGAAAAGAAAAGAATGGGACGACCCCTTCTTTTCCCCAGCCTGATGGCGGAAGGTTTTTTAGCACAGAAGATGAAATAAAAAAAAAGTCTCTCTTGTAATAATCTCTCTTGGAGATGAGGCATAACAGAGCCTTTTGGAACGTTCCCAACATGAAATTGGCGGATACCTCGCAAAGCCCAGCCTTCCCCTGGAGAATGGAGCGGATCACTCCAGCGACATCCAGAGCTTTGCACGGCTTCCAAAGTGCAGTAATTTAACTTTATACCATCCATATTTGCAGCAGCTGTCAGTCACTGCAACAACAATATTAACACTCTTGATATCTTTGTTGTGAGCAACAGAAAATGTAATTTTCTGGTGGGGAGAGGTAGCAATCTCCCCGGCAGCAGCTTACAACCCAAGTGACTCTCTTTATGGAATGTGTGAGGTTCCGACTGAATTTTAAACATCCAAGAAGGGGCTTACTGTGGGGCATAAAATGACTGGAATTAACTTTAGGCTGACAAGAGAAAGTAAAAGGAATCACGGAGATAAATAGATGTGCAAGAGGGAAAGTAAAAGGACACATTCTGGAATTCATAAAAATGCAAACTCACTTTTTTCAAAGCACTGAAAGGGCAATGGCAGATTTACATTGCTGTTAAAACATGTGGAGCAGGAGCAGGAGCAGGCTGGGAAGGGAAGGGCCATCCTTTCGATTCTGGACTCCTTAGGGAATGTTAAACCAGTTACACCAAGAATATTAAATGTAGCTATCAGCCTTCTCTCTCTCCTTAAGAAGCGAAAGAGGGAAGGGAGGAGTTGGTCTGTTAATTTTCCAAGCACGAGACTTTGTCTCTGTCTTGTCACCTGGTTCCCTTCTGAGGGAAAAAGAAATCTTTTCTTCCCCCCGGCCCCGCCAACTCTTCGTTTCTTTAATTAAATGTTTTCAATTTCCCTTCTTCCTCTCCACAGAGAGAGCTCCCTGAATTAAGATAAGGCATTGATCACCAGCGTTGGGAGGATGAATCCTAGTTAATTAGTTCATTATTTCTTTTTGCACAACGAGATTGATGATTTATTAGGCTACGGTTAATTACAGAGTTTATTATTTGAAAATAAACAAAATCTAACTTCACATCTTCACTGGGACGGGCCTGACTCTGCTCTCAGCTCTGCCCACGTAAACTGAGAAGCAACTGCACTGAAGTCAACGGCGTTGTATCCACGGGGGTTAAGTGAGGTCAGAGCTGGGCCCATGGTCTAGCAAGCAGGTGGATTCCTTACAGATCACAGAGATTACTCTAGCAACTGTTAAATACAGGCGGCATTCACCTGAGTGTGACGGGCCCATGCCAAGTTGTCTGCACCATTTAAACCAGGAGTGGGGAAACTATGACCCAGGGGCCAGATCCAGCCCCTGATGCTCGGGACACCAGTCCTTCAGGCCCCCCACACCTGGCTGGAGCACCAAAGCCGGCTCCTTGCTGTGTGTGGGGTGGGAGAGAGCTGCAAGCCTCGCAGGCCAGAAATCAGGCAAGCTGGGGCTGGATCCAACCCACAGGCTCTGCCTGGTGGGGGCAGGAAATGGGTCCGCACACTGCCACTTCCCGAAATCGCAGCACAGCAAAAGCCTGAAGGCTTTTCCCTCACTGCTCCGATTGGCTGTATCGTGACCAATAGGAGCAGTGTATGTGTGTGGGGGGAGGGGGGGGTAGTCCTTGGGAGCAGTGGGGGCCATGGAGCCATGTGTATCCCAGGGGAGCTACACCAAGTAAGCCCCAGACTGCACCCCCCCTTTTCCTCTCCTGCATCCCCCTCCCACCCAGACACCCACCCTGCACCTGGATCTCTCTTCCCATTCAGCCCTCCCACCTCCAGCCTACTCCTGCACCCCTTCCACCCTGACCTCCCACTCCCACTTTGCTCCTACCTTCTGCCCTGCCCCCCCATCCCCAATCCTCAGACCACTCCTGCAACCTCCCTCTGGCCCACACTCCACACCCCACGCTTATTTCCCAGCAGAACCCTCCCACACACTGAACCCCTCATTTTGGCCCCAGCCCAGAGCCTGGGGGAGCCACAAAATCTACTAGCCTGAGCCCCCCTAGGCTCTGGTGTGGAAGGGGAATGTGGGGAGCGTCTTTCTGCTTCTCAGTCAGGAGCCATGTTAGTGAGGTAAAGGGGGCAGTTGCGCCAGGGCCCAGCAATTCAAAAGGGCCCAGGGCCTGGACAGCACTGCCACAGTAGTGGGGTTGGCATCTGGGAGCCCCAGACCCTTTAAATCACCGTAGGAGCCCCATGTGGAGTGCTGTGTGCAGCACTGAGGCTGCCTAGGGGAAGACAACCCCAGCCCCCTTCCACTCAAGGCCCTGCCCCTTCCAGGGGTGTAGATCTGGCCCCACACACCTTACCTAGGGCCCCAGTGAGTCTGTCAGCCCTACCAGCCAGGGCTCAATCAGAACTTCTGTACCGGGGTGAATTCCACTCTTAGGGTTCATCATAGAGATCTGATCCAATTCCCACTGAAGTTCATGACAAGTTGGATTGGTCCATACCGCTCCGTTTTCTCAAAGCTGAAAATCTTTCTGAAATGTCTTATTCCAAGTGATGCACCTTCTTGGTAGGGTTGCCAGGTGTCCGGTATTGATCCAGAGAGTCCGATATTTCTGCCTCCTGTCCAGTAAAACAATTCAGAAAATACCGGACACCTAAAATGTCCGGTATTTTCTGTTTTTTTTCCCTGCCAGAAGATGAAAATACTGGACACCTGGCAACCCTACACACACTCAGCAATTGGGCCCAGCCTCTGGGCCTTCTTCTCCCTCCTCCCCACAATCCCCCCGCTTACCTGGTTCTACAGGGAAGTTGCCTTCTGGCTCGATCAGGAAAACAAGATGGCCTCCGGCAAAAAGCTTCAAAGGCTTTTCTTAAAGGGGCCATGCTGTTTTATTTTTTATTTTTTAATTTTTTGTTTAATAAGTCTCGGGGTTCCTTTTTATTTTATTTTATTTTATTTTATTTTATTTTTTGCTCAACAACTTTGGTCTCCCCCTTTTTTTTTCTCAACAGAATTTTTTCCCCGATGTTTTGTTGGGGGGGGGGGAGGGGTGTTCTGTATTTTTAGTTAAACCATCTATCTGGCAACCCTACTTCTTGGAGAATGGCCACAGCATGAGAAAGGAAAGCACAGAGAAGGACAGAGAGGCCTCAAATAATCTGTTTCCATCACAACCCTCTCCTGGGAACCACACTTTTCTTCTGCTCCTTTAAACACCTGAACTACACTTTCAAAGGTGATGGACTTGAGGTGCCCCACCCTAGGCCGCACCTACAAGGGGCCTCATTTTTCCTCTAAAACTGTTAAGGCGTCTGAAGTTGAGGACCCAGAATTGAGCCCCTTCCTCTCCCGTCTTTTGAAAACTCAGGCCCTTTCCTCCAGCATCTCCCTTGCTCCTCCAAGCTCCCCTTGTAAAAGTGACATGGAATGCCAGGCCTCATGTTTCATATTCATAGGGCTTAAGGCCAGATGGGATCTCTAGACCAGTGTTTCTCAACCAGTGGTACTAGTACCCTCGGGGTACTCAAGAGAAGTCTGGGAAGGGGGGTACGTCAACACAACTGAAATTTGGAGAAAACTGAATTTTTGTTTTAAGTTTTACAGCATTTTATTATTTTTGTACTTTTTACACCCAAAAATTTCATCACCTGCCCAGCTACGATTAAGTTGTTTAAACAAATGTGTCGCAATGGTAGAAAAAAATTGATGTGTCTGAAAACTGTAGGTATGGGGGTACTTATAATTTTTTTTTTTTTTTTTTTAGAAAAAGGGGGTACTTATAATTTTTAAAGGGGTACTTTATAAAAAAAGGTTGAGATACACTACTCTAGAGTTCTCATCTGACCTTCTGTCTCTCATAGGCCAGAAAATACCAGCCAGCTACCCTCGTGTTGAGCTCACTACTACATGCCCTTGTGTCTACATCACTTTTGATTGTTTTAAAACTAGACTCCTCTGTTTTGACTCCGTGATTCACACTGGTTTTGTTAGGACAGTGGAGAAGTGACACAAGGGGCAGTTCACCACATATTTAAGCACGTTAACAGCTCAAAAACACTGCACTTCCACATTTTTCCATTTCGAGACCACCTCTAAGAGTATGTCTACACTTGCCCCCTAGTTCGGACTAGGGAGGCAAATGAAGCATACCGAAGTTGCTAATGAAGCGCGGGATTTAAATATCCCGCGCTTGATTAGCATTGATCGCCATTTTAAAATGCGGTCGCCGATTTAACTTGCGCGTGTAGGCGTGGTAGTCGATCAAAACCCTTCCTTCAATTAACTGTTACTCCTCGCAATGAGGAGTAACAGTTAATTCAAGGAAGGGTTTTGATCGGACTACCGCGCCTACATGCAGTTAAATCGACGACCGGCATTTTAAAATGGCGACGTCATAATATGTAAGACTGCCGCCGGATATTTAAATCCCGCGCTTCATTAGCAACTTCGGTATGCTTCATTTGCCTTCCTAGTCCGAACTAGGGGGCAAGTGTAGACATACCCTCAGGAAGTGAGTTGTAGGTACCACAGCAAGGTTGCCAGTGTATTTCTGCCTACTAGACCGTTGTCTACACAAACCTTAATGTGGTTCCGAATGGGCTAATCCCTTCTTCTGTGACAATGACCTGTGATCCCAGAGTTAGAGGTTCTCCTAATACAAAATAGCATAAAGCTGCAGTGAAATGCAAACTTCATAAATAACCATGTCACTGCACAGAGCACTTCCTGCTTCCAAACCCCTATCAAACTCAAATGAGAGATTAAAGTCAAACTATAAACCATGCTGTAGGGACAGGGGAAGTTCTGAATCAGAGTACATCTAGAATGTGTCGCTCTTTCGGGATACCAGGAATATCCCAAAATAGCAACACTGAGTCTTTAAAAGCGCCCCTATTTCCCTGTGTAGACAGCGCCAAATTTCAAAATAAGCTTTTTCAATTTAGACTTGGAATAAGCCACGCAATTTGCTTATTCTGACAGAAAGGTGCTGTCTAGACGCACCCTTCGTTTCCAGCATTAAGAAAAAAAAAGTTCCAAATGTTTTGCCCATGTTTTTTTCTTCCTAGCAGAGGAGAATAACAGAGGGCAACTTGCTCGATTTGGCACTCCCTACACAATCCATAACAAACATAGGGACCCTTCCCATAGTGTTGCCTTCCTCCATGTGGATCGGGCATTGGTGTGGGTTTCAGAAGAGCTGTGTTCTGTTGCTGGGTCTGCCCCTAACTTGTTGTGTGAGCTTCAGCAAATTACTTCACCTCTCTGTCCTTGGTTTCTCTTCCACTCCGGCTTGTCTAGGCCAGGAAGGAATCTCCCCCCTACCTGTCTGTATAGCACCTAGCACAACAGAGCCTCTTGACAAGTAAGACTGATAGAAAGGTTGCATCCACCAGCAACCAGGCTGGGCCAAGGGCTGCAGAAAGCTCATTCTCTCTGTTCAAAAGTCTGTGAGATTCTGCACCACAGAAACTGTGGGGATTTGTTCACATTTCTCTTCTCAAGCCGCCTGGACCTTAGCTAACTAAATAACTCATGGAGAAGGAGGAGGGGATGTTGTGTATGAATGAAACATGGGGAAATACCAGAGTTTTGCAGAAGAAAGTGCGTGAGACCACTAAATGCTCCATGAAGGCAGGTCACTTTAAATCATAAGAGAAGCGCTCCCAAGAGCCAGTACATGGCACAAGGACCAGAGAAGCCACCAAAGAGTGGAACGTCCCTCTTCTCAGTTTTTTGCGTTAATGTGCAATGTAGGACTAAGGAAAAGGGAATTTGTGGAGAAGTGCAGGGTTCCAAGCACTAGCCAATTCAGCGGAGCTCTCTCGCTGCATCTCCCTTGTCCCCCAGAATGGAACGTGTCCACAAAGTGGATTGAATTCCTCGCGGTCTTTGACAGCGTGTGGCGTGGGTGAATAACGGGGAGACTGGACCCGCTGTGGGCCCATCCATCCCATCGGAGCCGATTTTATCAGTGGCACAAATGCACCACCCCTTGTCTAATAAGCTAGCAGGAATCAGCGGCTGAGCGGCACTGGCCTGAGCTCTTGGAAATAAGGTCTTGCTTCATGGCGCGGAGCGCCGCTAAGTCCGATATGGCCAGGCACTGCCTTGCGCACTGGCAGGAAGTGCTGTGAATGGCCCATCAGCTGAGTTAGTTCAGCTCCCGCAGAGAGGTTGGGACCCTAAAGGTAACATCTGCCATGTGGGAAGGTGAGGGTGAGTTTTACATAAGAACATAAGAATGGCCGTACTGGGTCAGACCAAAGGTCCATCTAGCCCAGTAGCCTGTCTGCTGACAGTGACCAGCACCAGGTGCCCCAGAGGGGGTGGACCAAAGACAATGATCAAGCCATTTGTCTCCTGCCATCCTTCTCCAGCCTCTGACAAACAGAGGCCAGGGACACCATTTCTATCCCCTGGCTAATAGCCTTTTATGGACCTAACCTCCATGAAATTATCTAGCTTCTCTTTAAACTCTGTTATAGTCCTAGCCTTCACAGCCTCCTCTGGCAAGGAGTTCCACAGGTTGACTACACGCTGTGTGAAGAAGAACTTTCTTTTATTAGTTTTAAACCTGCTACCGATTAACTTCATTTGGTGTCCTCTAGTTCTTCTATTATGGGAACTAATAAATAACTTTTCTTTATTCACCCTCTCCATACCACTCATGATTTTATATACCTCTATCATATCCCCCACAGTAGGGTTTTACTACTCTCTGTCAGTAAGGGGCAGGAAGAAGGCTAATTGATCACCTTGTTGCTTTCCATCTGGGCAGGGCCCAGGACTGCCCCTTACCCGCGCTGTTTAACGGACAATTTTTTTTTAATCTTGGACCCACGCTGTCTGCCTGCTGCGGGCAGCACCTCGGCAGATCCAGGGGAGAGGCAGGAGGGAAGGACTTGCTCTTAGATGCTGGGGTGAGGGGACAGATCTTCTTCATGTGCTCCGAGTTGGACCTGGGGTCAAGAAGGAATTTTCTCGCAAGACAGTTTGGCAGGGACCTCGGCATGGAGGGGGTCACTTTCCTATGCAACTTGGGGCGTGGGTCTCCTGCTGACATGGGCGGTGGGTGAAGGCAGGGCTGGGGGAGGCACCACGGGGAACCGCACGGCCCCAGCCTCCCCAGCCCTCGAGCATAGGGAGGGCAGAGGGCGCTCGGGGGACAGCAACACACATCCCCAGTACGCCCACAGGAGGCATTCTGAGGGTGGAGTCTGGGTGGCGCCGGGCTGGTGGTTTGGGAAGGCCAACGCCTTCCCCTGCCTATGATACCCTCTGCCTGTGCCTGCTGGGATCACGTGGCCATGTCTCACCCCATCAGTTCCCATAACTGGGGCCTTGGGCATTGATGGCCCCTCGGTCTGACCTGTTCTCAGCCTGCGGCCACAGTAGTTTATTCTCCCAGGGTCTGAAACGCTTTAGCCAAACTAAAGTCATTGGGCTGAAGTGAGGAGCAGCGGGGTGGGAGTAGGAGGCCTGAGCTACCCTGGAGATCAGACTAGATGACCCTATGGGCCAGTCTGGCCTGAAACTCAACAAAACCTCTTGGGTTTTTTCTCTCCTCCTGCCGTTTTCCACGGCAGAGTGGAAGGGGTGTTTCCCATGCCCGGTGTGTTCCTCACACACTGGGCGTGTTCCCTACTCACTAGGCATATTCCCCATGCACTGGGTGTGTTCCCCACCACCTGGGGTGTGTTTCCCATGGACTGGAGTGTGTTCCCATGCACTGGGGTGTGTTCCCCATGCACTGGGTGTTTTCCCCACCCCCTGTGTGCTTGGAATGGGAATCATTCTAGAAACGCATTAGGAACATTGCACAGGGAGCCAGGGTGTTTTCTGCTTTGCTGCATCTGCTCTTCAGCCCCGGGGGTCATTGCTCTTTATCGCTGTTCGCTCCCTGCGCTGCAATAGCCTGACGGCTCTGGTGAGCAACTTGCTGCCTGCTTGGGCGAAGGGCTCCTGACTTGGGTCCACAGGGCACAAGCATCATTGTTTCGGGCCCTGTATAAACTTGTCACACAGCCTCCCCCTCCCCCCCAACACACATCGCACCATTTGCAGCCTGGGCTGCCCCCCCGCCAGGGCCTCTGGGTGCTGGTAAAGTGCACCTTCCCCCCCCATATGGGGGCACAATTAGGGCCAGCTGTTCACATGCTGGCCCCCACCACCTCTTAACTGGCCCCAGACCAGTCCCATTGAAACCAGTATCGGCATCAGTTGCTACCCATCCTGACAACGACTTTCAGTATTCAATGCTTAATGATTTCTTGAGAGGTGCCACGGATTCTGAGACAAGAACTTCTGAAATTCTCATCTTCTATCAGCATGTGGGAAGTGCTGGTTTGCCCAGCAAGCAAGGTCAATGCTTCCTAGTTTGGCAAACAAGAAAGCAAAGAGAACCCTTGCATTAGGGCATCTCTACTGCTCAAAAGGAGATTTTCTTTTTTAATCTTGTACTTATGCTCTGTCTGCCTGCAAGAGCCTCTGAACCTGGCAGGGCTGGCTGCAGGCAGCACCTCGACAGATCAAGAAGGAGAGAGGCCGGAAGGAAGGACTCACTCTGGGGCGAGGGGGCAGATCTTCTTCACATGCTTCAGGGGTCAGGAAGGAATTTTCTCCCAAATCAGTTTGGCAGGGACCTCGGCATGGGGGGAAGGGCCAGGGTCACCTTGCCCTCGTCTACCCCTTACGTTGGCTTTGCAGGGAGAATTGGAATGGAAAAGAGGCGAGATACCAGTCTATTTACATTTAATTTCTTGCTGAAGTTCTCCGCTCTCGTGGGCAGATATCCGGTCTGCAGCGCACGGGACTGAAATACAAAATACGCCCACGGTGACCCTTGTAAATCAAGGGATTGCGGCCATATCAGACGTCCATTCGGCTTTTCCTCAGTAATTAAAGCACAGCCAATAAATCAGAGCGCGCCGCTGATTTAAATACACTGTCAGGACGATGAATACACAGAAGACAAAAGTTGCTCGGTGCCCCGCTGCTTAATTCAAACATAGGCTACGGAGACAAGCAATGATCGCGGATTGGCCTTGCCTGTTTGGAAAGGAGAGGGGGCGTTCACGTCTCTGGGCTTCGCAGAGAGAACGAAACGCCCTGTGATGGGGCAGTGTCTATTCGGTGGCCCGTGAAATGAATCCACAGCCCCGGTCCCGGGTTATCAGATGCCAGAGGGCAAAAGAAAAGCCACTAACCCATCTGTCCCCAGCTGGCGGTGGGCGTCAGAGCAGGGTGTGGAGGCTTGCTTGCCAGGGCAGTGTCCCAGCCTGGCTGGCCCTTCAAATGAAATAGGCCCTTGGCCAGGATAGATGCCCCAGTCTGGCCAGTGGAGGGGGCAGGGCCATGCTATGCAGGAGCAGGGCACTTGGGGCCTAGGTGAAGCAAGACCTTTGGGAGGCAGGGTGGCTTGAGGCAGGTGGGAGTTGCCCCAAGCGGGGGCTGGAGGAAGCAGAACGCATTTCTGGGGAAGGCTGGTAGCCAGGAGAACTGCAGCAGGATTTGCTGGCTACCCGCAGAGCCAGAGAGGGGGAAGGAAGGCAGGAGGCACTTAGAGAACGGAAGCTGGAACAACAGGGGGACTTTCCCACTGACACCGACAGGGGGACTCACCCACTTGGCAGGGGGGCCGGGAAGAGGGAAGGTCCCACCAGGAAGAGTGGGAGGGTTACATGCAACATGCCCCAGGGGTGACATGGACCAGCTTAGGGACTGTGGGTTCTGGAAGGATTTGCAGAATGTGTGATAATAAACCAGCCTCACGTGGGGATCTTACTGAGGCGAGAAAGTCCCTGGGCACTCTGGCAGGAGGGGACTGCGGCCGAAGGGCCAGCGTGAGGGCTGATTTGGGGCCGTGATGAAGCATTTGCTCTGCAGCCAGAGGCTGGATTGCAACACTCTCTCCAATGAAAAGAGCAGTGAAGACAAGCGGCCTGGGACAAGCGAGGCATGCGAACGCCCAGGGCTTGGGGCAGGCTTGGCCAGCCCACCCCGAAACCTGCGCTGCCGGGTCTTCCCTGCTCCGCCTCGCTTTGCTAGCGTGGGAGAGCCGCTCCACCCTGCAATCACGCCTCCAGCTGCAGTGTAAGCCAGCCGTTCTCAGGCGGCTTTTCTCATGGCCCAGTTGAAGAAAATTGTTGGTGCCGGCAGCCTCACATCATGTGACGAGTGTGTCGGCTCCAGGGTGGGGCTGAGGAGGAGAGCTTTGGGGCATAGGAGGGGGCTCCGGATTGGGGGCTCAGGGCTGGGGCAGGAGTGGTTTACCTTGAGTGGCTCTCAGTCAGTGGTGCAGCGGGGGAGCTAAGGCAACTTCCTGCCTCTCCTGGCACCGCAGACCATGCTGCACCCCAGAAGCAGCCAGCAGCAGGTTCCCAGCCAATGGGAGTACAGAGCTAGCGCTCAGGACAGGGGCAATACATGGAGCCCTGTGCTTCTCCCCTCCCACCCCCCCAGGAGCTGGGTCTGTTGCCGGCCACTTCTGGGGTGCAGCGCAGTCTGCAGTGCCAGGACAGGCAGGGAGCTGCCTTACGCCCCACTGGTCACCTGACTCCCCTGCAGCAAGGAGCCCCAACGCCCGACATTCCACCACCCAGTACTGGGCTGTGACCCGTCGTTTGAAAACCACTGGTGTAGACGAACCCTGAGACTCCTTTTACACCTCAGGAGTGGGAAGCTTTTCCTGCTTTCAGCCATGCTTTTCCTGTTTGTGGGCAAACCTAGGGCTCTGATCTGGAAGGGCTAGGCATGGTCTTTCCCCAGCGCAGCGCTTATTTGGCGGCAACAGAAGAGCAAATGAGGTTGATCAAAAGCAGAATCTTTGTTTACCAGATGTCAGCTAATAATAAGAGGTGTTATCCCAGCAACGAGACCCATTGCGAATGGCATGTACAAGCTTATGAGCTCACATACCTGATTTATTGACTGTTCCGTGCCCTCATTGCATGGGCTGGTTTGAATGTAATCTGCTGAAAACACCCCCACAGGACCCATAAACTTTATATAAAGAGTCTTAACTCAAACAATAAGAGACTCCCAGGACCTGAGGAGAACGGCACAAACGCTGCAGAGGATGGATCTCTTTATGTGGATTTTTTTTTATGTTCTAATCACAGGAGCTGATTTCTGTTTATTTTGCAAAAAAAAGTTACCCCCCAAAAGCCACAAACAAAAAGTGTAGGAAGGAATCTGTTTCTATTCTATTGTGAGTCTGACTAGACTTACATGTTCTGTGGA
The DNA here is from genome assembly GCA_019425775.1 of Rafetus swinhoei. Classification (NCBI taxonomy): domain Eukaryota; kingdom Metazoa; phylum Chordata; order Testudines; family Trionychidae; genus Rafetus; species Rafetus swinhoei. The sequence goes on from JAFJHL010000300.1 coordinate 11,801,174, forward strand.
AACAAAACCGCTGACCTTCCCAGATGTGTCTGTCCTCCATGGGCTATGGTTTTTATTTAGAGCGCCTTGAAAATTTTTCCAGTAGGATATCTTCCCTCCCTTCCCTCCCCCCCAGAAAATGACATTTAGTTGAAATCGAAACGTTTCACAAAATTTTGTTGTGAAAAACCACAAAAGGAAGCCTTTCAATGATGTGAAAATGTTCAGTTTAGACATTTCCAGAGTGAAACCTCTTAATTTTTTGGTTCTATTTTTTTTTATTTACTGTATTGTTATTGTTTTAAAGCTGGAATTGGTACAAAACATTTCAGTTTTAATTCTAAACAAACCTTTCTGATTGACCCAGAAAGACATTTTCCCAAATATTTCATTGCGCTGGAAATGTTGCATTGTTTCGTTTTGGCATCAACTGGGAATGGAAACAATTTTCAAAATGTCGGACTTTCCCATGGCACAGAAATTCCACTTTCAACCAGCTCTGCTTTCTACGTAACCCCAGGACAATCGTAACCCTAAGCCTAACTAAGGTGGAGGTGAAGAAAAGGTCTCTCTAAGTCAGTGGTTTTCAAACTTTTTTCTTCTGTGGACCCCTAAAAAAAGTCAACAGGAGGTGCAGACTCCTTTGGAAATCTTAGATCTAGTCCAAAGGTCAGCGAACCACAGGCTGAAATCCACTACAGGTTGGACCCCCTTAGTCCAGCACCCCCGAGACCTCACTGGTCCTGGATGAGGGATTTTTCCAGACCAGGGAAGGTCGTTTCTAACCCTCCTGCTGCTTGCCCCCTCCTCCCCCCTGCCCACCCCTCATGGGCTTCCTGGCTCCCCACACAGCTTGGCTCCCCCTCTCCCCCTCCCCTCCCCACACACACTCACACACAGCTGGCTCCTGGATTCCACAGCTTTGCTGAGCCATGTGCCGACTCCTGGCTGCCCACCACAGCCCTGCTGAGCCGCCTCCCCCTCTGCAGCCCAGCTGGGCTGTGCATCACCTCCACCCCCCTTGCATAGCATCAGGCTCCCAGCCTCCCCAACCCCCCGCAGCATGCCAGGACTCTCTGATCCTGGAACATCCATGGTCCTTCTGGACCACAGATATTGCCAGACCAGACAGTTCCGGTGTATAGAGGTGCAACCTGTTCTTGAAGCCAGCCTTCTCTCCTCACCCTGGAGCTGATGTCTGGGTTCAGCAGCTCTGGATGCATTTTAAAACAGACTGGGAGCTGCCATGTATGACACGCTACTTAGAATGGTCCCCTCCTAGGTGGGATGATCCAGCCCCTCCCACCTTGGTGTGGGAGCAGTGAGCGGAGGTTGAGGGGCGGCTTTGCCAGCTTCGTGCCAGCTGCGAGCATCCCTTTAGGAGAGTTTAGCAGCTGTTTGCACTGAGCTGAGCTGCACCCAGCTGAGGAAGGGGTGTGCAAGGGTCTGGCCCTACACGCTGTCATCCTCTTATCTCCGATTTCAGAGAATGCAGGTGGGGAGTCCATCTGCCCCACCCCTGCCCCTGAGAACACGAGGCTGTGTCATGGCCCCATGCAGCAAGCAGAGCTGCGCCCGGAGATCCGCAGCCCCTCTGCCTGGTGGGATGCTTCGGGAGATCAGTGTTGAGTGGCAGCCTTCATTCTCAGCACGCCTGCCTCGCTGTGGCCCCAGCCAGGACTCATGTCATGCCCCTTGGACCTGCTGAGGGTCTGGAGCACAGATGCCAGCGCAGGAAGTCAGCCCTTACCTTGGCCTGGCTGAGATCAGAATCAGGCCCCCAGCGGGATCCTCTCCTTAGTTGCTCATTGGGACGGTTTGATGCGAGAGGCTGTACCACGTGGGAGGCGACAGGGCTGAGCAGAGAGCACCATAGGGAGGCGGGAATCAGGGCCCTGCTGCGAAAGGAAAGGGTGGCAGGTTTAGAACTTGTCTGTCTTACCGTAGCATGGTGTTAGACTGGGACATTCCCTGACTTAACATAAGAATGGCCACACTAGGTCAGACCAAAGGTCCATCTTGCCCAGTGTCCTGTCTGCCAACAGTGGCCAATGCCAGGGGCCCAAAGGGAATGAACAGAACAGGGAATCCCCAAGTGATCCCTCCCCTGTCGCCCATTCCCAGCTTCTGGCAAACAGAGGTTAGGGACACCAATCCTACCCATCCTGGCCTTTGCCGGGGGCTGATGTTTTAAGAGGGCAGGGTGAAGACTGGCAGTCCCTAGCTGGCAGGCACATGGTAAAGATCACATTGCATGTTTCTAAGCTGAGCTGGGGGGGGAGGTCAGGAAGGAATTTCTCCATTATTCCTCACCTCCCCCCCACTGAGAACTTCATTGTACACTTGTCCAGACACACGATGGGTTTGTTTTCTGCTTTCCTTTGAGCCGGTCACTGTTGCAAACAAGAAAACAGACCACATGGGCCAGGGACCTCAGCAGCTCAGGCAAAACCTTTGTTCCCCCATCATTCTGGGAGGGGGAAAAAAATCAGACTCTTATCTCTGTTTGTAGTAGAATCATGACTACAACTCACAACACCCTCCTCCTCCTCCTTCTTGTCGCCTTCAAAGTCCCACGGCCCAGCTCTGCTGCCTCCCCTGAGAATTGACAAAGAGCAGTGTTTGTGTGGTGTCTCTCTTGTGGCCTTTGATTTTGTGCAGCACTTCAGGGCTGACTCCTCGTAGGTTTCCAAGCAAAGTTCTTTTAAAGAAACACCGGAGTTTCGGGCCTTACCTCTGTCCTTTTGCTTCTTTTCTCTTGAAAACAACGATAAGGTATTGATCTAATTTGAGACAGTGAAGTCCCTTTAATTACTTCATTAGTCCTGGTTTAATGCTCAGCTAAATTCGGGTTAATCGCAAGAGTTTATTATTTTTTAAAAGTTTACAGGTGGTGTGTTGAATGGAGGATGGGAGGCAATTGGAATTCCTGAACCCAGGACGAGTGAAGACATTTATGCACCCAACTCACCCCAGTGTTCTGCGTGCGAGGAAAGATGATCTGAGCATTATGGATGCCTGTGATCATCCTTATTGAGAGAGCAGAGTTCTGGCCTGGCACGAAACAGGTCTGCATCTTAAAGGTAGATGCTCTACAGTACCCTGTGTCATATTTCCATTCCCTTGTTTGCAAATTTGATCCATGCTAAAATGTCATGGTTGGGGGTTTTTTCAGTGAAAATTGTGGGCACATCAAAATTTTGAATGTCATTTAGAATGGTATTGGATAGAAAAGAGAGCTAAAATCTGTTGTGTATTGGGTTGTAGATATAGTTCTTGTTGTTATAGTAACTGAGTTAGGTCACTGGGGTCAGCCCAGCTGGTTTGGGCTGGTTCTAGTTAGTTCTGTGTTATGCAATAGAATGGACACTTGCAACTACTCAAGCTCGCTGTGTTTCCACTGATTTCTTCCTATACAGCCGCTCCCCGAGTTACGACCACCTCCACTTACGGCCATCCGCACTTACGACCAAAGCAGTTGTAAATGCGGATCCGAGTTACGAACGGCGATCTGCGCTCATGAACAGCGCGGTCACCATGTCACTCTATGGGATCCGAGTTACGAACACTTCGAGTTATGGACCAAGTGTTGGTCTGTAACTTGTTCGTAACTCAGGGAACGGCTGAACCGTAGAACTCCACACGACATAACAAAGTGACGACGAGGATAGGATACCTGTGCTGCCTCCAGCAACAAAAGAAGTAGAAGTCAATGTAAGAAAACAAACTTTTTTTGCCGTTCTCGAAGGTGGGTAGACTGACTGCTACTCTGACAGTACAAACTGAAACTAAGATCAGTGGAAACACAGCGAGCTTGAGTAGTTGCAAGTGTCCATTTTATGGCATAACACAAAACTAACCAGAACCAGCCCAAACCAGCTGGGCTGACCCCAGTGACCTAACTCAGGTACTATAACAAGATCTATATCTACAACCCAATACACAACAAAATCCAGACATCCGTCCACTCCACGGCCAATGGAATATTTTCTCTATAACACACGTAAATGTCTTCAATGGAACCCAAACAAGACTTGAAGGCAGGTCGCACACAGCTCAGATTAGAAACTGCTGCCCAATACTTTGTTCAGAGCTCTAATTGGTGGGCCACAGTGTCACCACAGTTCTGCCCAGAGATTACACATGCCCTTTTGCTCCTACTACCCCTTGTCCAGCAAGGGCTACCAGCTTCCCGCCATCTGCCATCAGCAGCTCTTTCCCTGCCTTGAATCATGACATCGCTGCATGAACTCCATTACTTTGGGGCTTGAGAGCATGTCGCTGCAAGCCTTATTCTCTCCCTGCTGTAATGCATTCTAAAAATTAATTTCACAGCTTGTGCTGTATTTCCTATTCACAGGCCAAGGTAATCCACATGGGAGCGGAACCAGTAAATTGCAGGGGGTATTGTATTGCTAAAAGTTTAATGATGACTGTTAGCACTTTTCCTGGCTTGACCCAAGGTGTAAATTATGCAGTAATAAACCAGCAGGGATACTCTAATCAAACGGGTGATGGAGGGAATTTTTATCAGAACTGATCCTCTGAATGAGAATTTGGTTCTTTATTTTCACACTTTATAAACTTTCTGATGGTGGCTGATGAGCTTGTCTTTCTTCATGCTGGCAAAAAAAATGGTTAATATATAGCCAAGACTGTTAAGATTTAGCCACAAGCTAAATATGAGTTAACAAGTGTGACACTGTTGCAAAGAAAAGCAAACATCATTCTGGGATACATTAACAGGAGTGTTGTGAGCAAGACACAAAAAGACTCTGTGCTGATTAGGCCTCCACTGGAGTATTGTGTCCAGTTCTGGGCACCACATTTCAGGAGAAATTGGAGAAGGTGCACAGAAGAGCAACAAGAATGATTGAACGTCTAGAAAGCATGACCTATGAGGGAAGAATGAAAGAATTGGGTTTGTTTAGTCTGGAAAAGAGAAGCCTGAGAGGGGACATGATAACAGCTTTCAAATACCTAAAAGGGCGTTACAAGGAGGAAGGAGAAAAATTTCTCTCCTTGATCTCTGAGGATAGGACAAGAAACAATGGGGTTAAACTACAGCAAGGAAGATTTAGGTTGGAAATTAGGAAAAACTTCCTAACTGTCAGGGTGGTTAAACACTGGAATAAATTGCCTAGGAAGGTTGTGGAATCTCCATCGCTGGAGATATTTAAGAGGAGGTTATACAAACATTGTGCGGGAGGGTCTAGATGGTGCTTGGTCCTGCCGTGACGGCACAGGACTGGACTTGATGACCTCTCAAGGTCCCATCCAGTTCTAGTATTCTAGGATTTTGATTCTTTAGGCCTGATTCTTTAATTATTTGTGTAATAATTAAATATTATTATTACACAAAACTCTTAGTCATTGCCCTCAAGAACCTGCAGTCCTTTCATTATAGGATCATTAGAATTACCAGACATAGTATCCATCTTGTCTAGTATCCTGCCTCTAAGGATGTGTCTAGACTACATGGCTCCATCGACAGAGCCATGTAGGCAGGACGACAAAGGGAAATGAAGCGGCGATTTAAATAATCGCCGCTTCATTTAAATCAAAATGGCCGCCGCGCTGTGCCGATCAGCTGTTTGTCGGCACAGTGCGGCAGTCTAGACGGGGGATCTGCCGACCCCAGAACCCTTTGTTGGCAGATCCTTTATGCCTCGTGAAACGTCGACGGAGCCATGTAGTCTAGACACACTCCAACAGAGGCCAGTACATGCTGCTTTGAAAGAAGGTATACGAAACCCTGCCCACAGGGAAAGTTTCCTCCTGATCCTGATAGTTAGAGGTTGGTTAGAGGAATTGTATGCTATCCAAAGCTCTTGGTTATTTTTTTTTAATCCTTGCTGTACTAGCTCTACATATCTGCATTACCCATAGAAATTACCCTTTTTAAAATCACATTAATCTCTTGGCCTGTGCAATGCCGTATGACAGTGATTTATGCTGGTGTGAGTGTATTGCACTTTATCGTTCCTTTCTGAGCACTCCAGGGTATCACATATTGGTAGCAACCAATGGGACAACTTGTGATGCAAGGGCTCACCAGTGTGACTAACAGTATGTCTACACTGAAAAAACCCTACACCCTACAATAGCCAGTCTCAGAGCTCAGGTCAGCTGACTTGGGCTCCCAGGGCTCATGCTATTAGTCAAAAAGCAGCAATGTAGATGTTCCTGCTTGGACTAGAATCCCGGCTCGAAACCCAAAGAGGCAGGAGAAGGTCTCAGATCCTGCTATTATTTGCCCCATGGCTCAAGCCCCGTGAACCCGCGCTTGCAATTGGGCAACAAAATGGCAAATTAATTTGAATGTTGGTAAATGCAGAGTAATGCACATTGGAAAAAATAATCCCAACTGCACATGCAAAATGATGGGGACTAATTTAGCTGTAGCCACTCAAGAGAGCAATCTTGGCGTCATTGTGGATAGTTCTCTGAAAACATCCACTCAATGGGCAGCAGCAGTCAAAAGAGAAAACAGAATGTTAGGAATCATTAAAAAAGGGATAGAGAATAAGACAGAGAATATCTTATTGCCTTTATATAAAACCATGGTACACCCACATCTTGAATACTGCATACAGATATGGTTGCCTCATCTCAGAAAAGCAATATTGGCATTGGAAAAGGTTCAGAAAAGGGCAACAAAAATGGTTAGGGGTTTGGAACAGGTGCCATATGAAGAGAGTTAAAAAAGACTGGGACTTTTCAGCTTAGAAAAGAGGAGACTAAGGAGGGATATGATAGAGGTCTATAAAATCATGACGGGTAGGGAGAACGTGAATAAGGAAAAGTTATTTACTTGTTCCCATAACAAAAGAGCTAGGGGTCACCAAATGAAATTAATAGGTAACAGGTTTAAAACAAACAAAAGGAAGTTTTTCTTCACCCAGAGCACAGTCAACCTGTGGAACTCCTTGCCAGAGGATGTTGTGAAGACCAGGACTATCAAAGAATTAAAAAAAGACTTAGATAAATTCATGGAGGTTAGGTCCATCAGGATGGGTAGGAATGGTGTCTCTTGCCTCTGTTTGTCAGAGGCTGGAAATGGATGACAGGAGAGGGGTCACTTGATGATTCCCTGTTTCTGTTCACTCCCTCTAGGGCATCTGGCATTGGCCACTGTCAGAAGACATACTGGGCTAGATGGACCTTTGGTCTAACCTAGTATGGCTATTCTTATGTTCTTATGTTGACCCTGGCTTTGAGACTCACTGCCTTGGTGGGTATTTTGTGTGTATGTATTGTGTTGTGTGTGTGTGTGGGGTTCTTGGCAGTGTAGACATACCCTAAGAGTTCCACAATATGGCTTACACTAACTGGCTCCTTTAATATTATTATGGCGTAAATCACTTGAGCACATCGTTTTACAAGTTCATTTGTTTAGCTCACAGGTACTGTTCAGTCTGAAGAAATTCTGCATTATTGTTAGTTACCGTGCACATTTTCTTAGGGGGAACTGTTGCAAACAGTAAGACTGTTTTCTCTCTGCTTTAATCTCTCTAATGATTCCTTATGATAAACAATCTTCCACCTTGTACACATCTGTGACACTCTGAATACTTTTCCCAGACAAGAAGACAAACTCTGTGTTGCTCAAAAGCTGGACTCTTTCACCAACAAAAGTGGGTCCAAACAACTTGGGACCATCTTGTCTCTAACTACAGGCAGTTCTTGGGACAGAGTTGCTTCCTGGGAACTGAGTATTTGGTTCTGAGCTGAGATTTCTGAAAGAAGGATTTGTTTGCCTGTCTGCCATTTGTGACCACCTCTGTTCCAAGACTGATGCACACGGGCATGGCAACACATCCTAACTACCAGTCAGACTACAGCATCATATTTTCTTCCTGCCTTGTTCGAAGCAGAACAAGTCTCTAATAAAAGTGTGTACTCTGAAATGTCCACAAGCCGCTGAGATGGAATAAAAACACATTATCTTCCTGGCCCCAGTTAAAATCCAGATTCAGCTCCTCTGTGACAGTTCTCGATAATTGTTTCAAAGGATCCAGAGGTAGAAAATACTTTAAAAACAACTTTAGGATCAATAGCCATTTTAATTTGCAACTCCCAGCCCCCCGCTCTGACAAATAACCCAGGGAGCTGGGTGAATCGGACAGTTCCAATTATTTTTCTGTGCAAAATTTATCTTAGTTTGTGTTGTGTGCTGCCAAATAGTTGCATTTTCTACCGCTGGCCTGTGCTTGTTCCCCTTTCATTGGCAATATATAACTTTATGAAGAGAGACCAAATCTTCCTGCGTGAGTGGCACTTTAACCCAGCATGTTATTGAAAATAAATAAATAAACAAATAAATAAATAATAGCAACGCTCCCTGGAACACTAAACAAAAAGCAAAAATCTAGCCAGTGAGGAACGCCATACAAAAAACCAAGCCTGGCCAGAAGGCAGCAGCTAGAATACGCTCCAAAGCGCAGTGTGCCTTAGGTTTACCAGTTCGGATTTTCAGTGGCGCATCGCATGAAGTGATCAGCTACAACTGATGTTGCACGGGAGTGGACCCTGAATTCTCTTCGGGTACATCTACACTGCAACGCTATTTCGGGATACTTCCGGTATCCCAAAATAGCTATCGCATGCCTTTGAAACAAGCCCATTACTTCGAAATAGAACAGGCTCGCTATTCCGACATCCCTGTAAACCTAATTCCACAAGGAGTAAGGCACATTTTGGAATTGCAGTTCATTTTGAAATTTGGCGCTGTGTAGACAGTGTCCAATGGTGAAATAAGCTACTTCAAAATAGCATAGAAATAAGCTGCGCAATTTGCGTAGCTCACATTGTGTAGCTTATTTCGAGCGAAGAGGGCAGGGTAGATGTACCCTTAGAGAGACTGAGGGGGGATATATAGAGGTATATAAAATCATGAGTGGTGTGGAGAGGGTGAATAAAGAAAAGTTATTCAATAGTTCCCATAATATAAGGACTAGAGGACACCAAATGAAATTAATCGGTAGCAGGTTTAAAACTAATAAAAGAAAGTTCTTCTTCACACAGCGCATAGTCAACCTGTGAAACTCCTTGCCGAAGGAGGCTGTGAAGGCTAGAACTATAACAGAGTTTAAAGAGAAGCTAGATAAATTCATGGATGTTAGGTCCATAAAAGGCTATTAGCCAGGGGATAGGAATGGTGTCCCTGGCCTCTGTTTGTCAGAGGCTGGAGACGGATGGCATGAGACAAATGGCTTGATCATTGTCTTTGGTCCACCCCCTCTGGGGCACCTGGTATTGGCCACTGTCAGCAGACAGGCTACTGGGCTAGATGGACCTTTGGTCTGACCCAGAACGGCCATTCTTATGTTCTTATGATTCCCGGCCAAAACACATTTTCCAAAGTGCTTCTGTGAGTCATGCCCTAGATGGATGGGACTTGTGCTGCAGAAAAGCTTAGGAGCCGACTGGAGCTAGGGGATGTACATTAGTTATTAGGTGTATCATGACAGTGCCTGGCCGTCTCACTTATGGACCAGGCACCAGTGTGCTAGGCGCTGTACAAACAAAGCAATGGTCCCGTCTGCAAGGAGCTTACCATTAACATAGACTTAGGGCAGCTTTTCAAGGGTTTTTAGGCACAAAAAGAGGCAGATAGGCAGCCAGGGGAGGGTTCAGAAGCTCCTTCAGAGCACATGCCTAATCTAGCCATGGGTGCAAACTCCCTCCAGCACTTTTGAAAGTCCTACCCTTTATCTGGTACATTTCCCCTTGTGCCTTTTTCTGGGTTTGGGGCTGGGAGGAGTAGAAATCTCTGGCCGACAAGACAAGCTGTTTTAACAGGAGGCAAACATTGTCTTTGGGCTGCAAAGGACTAGCTGTTCAGTACACTTCTGGCATGACTGCTGTTCCAAGCATGGCCTCAGCTTTCAGGTGCAAATCCCCGCCTACGCATGTTCAGAATTATTAGTAGTATTAAATTTGTATTACAGCAGCGCGCTGAGGCTCGATTGTTGTGAGATGCTGTTCAAGCTCATTGTCAAGGACAGCTCTTCCCCCAGAGAGCGTGTTGTCTTAATAGACAAGATGCACAAAGAGTGGGAAGGGAAACATGTGCTGTGAGGTGAAGGGATGCACCCACGGTCTCACAACAGGTCAGTGGCAGAGCAAGCAATAGAATTCTGCCCACTGGCTTACTTCCATGAGGACCCTCTATCACAGGCAATGCTGTGAATGCTACTGCCAGTATTAGAGTGCTTGACAGCAGTGACCTAAGAGGGGGAGAAAACAGACGAAGGGCCATGGTCTGTTTGCACAGCCTGTTTTCAATGGTGTATTGAAGTACTCACTTAATATTTTTATTTGTAACTAGCAAACCTACCCGGCATTCCCCGGATCATTCAGAGCATGGGGCTGCCAGGGGGGAGGGGAGGTGCAGGAGTCAGGGCAGGGTCTTAGGGATGGGGGGAGGAGCAGGCAGTGCAGGAAGCTGGGGTGTGAAAGTGAGGGTTGGGCAGTGAGGAGGGGCTCAGGGTGGGGGGGTCCCATCCAGCATGGGCCTTTTCACTCTCCCGAGCCCCTCCCCCAGCCGCCAGGGGCATTTTCTCTCCCCTCCCTGTTTCAGTGCTGCAGCCTAGGGCCTGGGGGGGGAAGGGTTTAGGTTACGGGGGGCTACTTACTCCATGTGCTCACAGACAAGTTGGAGGAGCCCAGCCCTCCTGACCATTCTCTTGGTGGGGCAGCTGCCCCCAGTGGACACTTTCATATCACATCCCTCTGAACAGCAGCCCCACCCATTGCATGTTATGGGAAACAGTCCCTTTCCTGGGGCTTCCCATTGTCCCGGCACAATCAAACCCTGACCTTGCTTTAAGTTAGGGGAAGAGGAAGCTGCCGACCAAATTTGGTGGTCCTAACTCTTACCGTTTAGGAGGAGTTCCTGAACAAATGGACTTGCAGACCAGCAGACAGATGTACTTTAAAAGCTATATATAGCAATAGACTATAGACTGCATCTAGAGCACATCTGGGAGTGGAAGAACATGCTCTCAGTAGGCAGGAGGCCCCTAGGAGGGAGAGAACAAACCTCTGGCAGGAGGGAGAGCCCCCAGTCCCCTGCACACACATCGTCCCCCACATCCCCAAGGCCCTGTCCTGAAGGACCCGGGCAACACCCAGTAAGTTTGTTAGGATAGATAGATAGATAGATAGATAGATAGATAGATAGAAGGGTGAGGGTGGATGGGGATAGACAGACAGACAGATAGATAGAGGGGGTGGATGTAGATAGATAGATAGATAGATAGATAGATAGAGGGGTGTATGGGGATAGATAGATGGAGAGAGAGAGAGAAGAGGCTTTTATCTATTAGCACCCCCTTGTGGTGAGACAGGGACATGCCTGGCTCCCTCCATCTCTTGTTGCCACACCCATTTCTGCACTCGTCAAGCTCCTGGTTAAATGAGGAAAGTGAATCCAGGCTTGGGGTCCAGTCCCGGACCCTTGTTCGAAACAGCCAGAGCCACGCTGCTCTCTATTTCCTACTTCTTCTCCTCTGTAGGCTTCCCCAGTCCCTGCCCTGCTCCTCCCTCTTTGGAGCGTTAGTTTGTCTGGCAGCTTCTCCCCATTCGTCTCTCTGCAATCCCTCTGCTTCCCTGGCAGCCACCTGGCTCTCTTTTGTCCTCACAGCTGCACAGAAGATGCCAGAGACTCGTACCGGACTAGCATCAGGCTCTGAACTGCCAGGGCCCGAGAGGGGAAGGGTGGAGATGTACAGGAATATGTTTCCTTCGATTGGAGCTCTTCCAGGCAGAGACCCCATCAGTTTGTTCCAAATGTGTACAGCACCGAGCACACTGGGATGCTCCTCTCTGACTGGGGTTTCCTAGGCAACCCTGCCATACAAATAAATAACACTAATGGTGACTGGGGATGGACTGATTGATTAGCTTCGGCTCTCCTTTTCTCCATCATTCTCCGAGAGACATTTCTTTCACATCATGGCCTCTCATTCAAACTCCTGAGTTGCTTGTCTGGCAGGTTTGGGCCCTCTCTCTACCTCTTTCTTTTCCCTGTCCCCTGCATTGCGGCCTCCAGAGGTGGCAGACAAGTGCCGGAGCCCGATTCATGCCCCCAACCAAAACGACAGTCAGTGCAGCCTGAAGGGCCTGGCCGCGAAGGCAGCAATATTAAACTAGAGCCGCGGCAGGCAGTCAGGTGGCCAAGGAGGGGACGAAATAGACGCTGATTTCAGCTAAACGAGATGGGAAATGATGTGCAGCAAACTGACAGCTGCTTGTGGCTCACCCGTGAATTCCCAAATGGACAACGCTAACAGCTTGCAAAAGAAGGAAGGAAGGAAGGAAGGAAGAAATTTATTTAATGAGCACGGCTTCTTGGAAACCTTTCCTTCGAGCAACGTCGCGCCGGCTGACATTTCCACGAGCCTGGGCAACAAATGGGACTCACGGCCCCGACAGTTTATTCTCCCAGACCAATGAAATGTAATTGACCCAAGGGGGAAATAATCCTGGTTAAAGTCTATTACTGCAATAATAACAGGACCGTTCCACTAGGGAGGTGCCCAGGTAATCAGTTTACCTGGCGATGCTTACCGAGCAATGGTTAACCAGTTCCCTGGGGAGTAGCCACCCGCCTGCAGCTTGCCACGGGTGGAGGGCTGCTCCAGACCCGCACAGCTGGCAGCTAGGGCTGGGAGCCAGCAGCCAGCCCCAACCCCAGCGTGGGGGCTGAGAGGTGGCAGCCAGTCCTGCACAGCTGGCAGTGGGGCTGGGCACTGGTGGCAGCCCCCAGCCCCAGCATGGGAGCTGGGAGCTGGCAGCCAAGCCCATGCAGCTGTTGGCTGGAGCTGGGAGCTGGCGGCAGCCCCAGCCTTAGCCCAGGGGCTGAAGCCAGGAGCCAGCAGCAGCCCCAGCGTGGGAATGGGGGCCCTGTGGGCTGGAGAGCTGGAGCTGTGAGATCCTGCTAGTGGGTTAACCAGTTAAACATTAAGTTAACCTAACATTTAACCGGTTAACTGATTAACCCACCAAACACATCCCTGCTTTAGCCCCAGTGTAGAACAGCCATGCGGCAGCTACCAGACCAGGGTTGGGAGCTGTTGTACCCAGTGCCCTAGCGAGGGGGTTATGGCCCACAAATCACTGTAGTCTGCAGATCTCTGAGCCACACACCGTACACCAGCCCATCCAGCTCCAAACCCTTCTGCCCCACCACGGAGAGCATTGCCATGGAGGGATGCTCGGCGACACGTACAAGGGGGCGCAATGTTCCCCTGGGCTGAGCACAACTTTGGGCCTTTTTTTCAGTCCTTCAGAGCCGGCCCAATCGGGGGGAGCAGCTTTCAAATCCTGCCTCTTCCACTCCATGTGGGACTCGCCCCTTTGTAGAGAACCAGCACAAATTCCAGCAACCGCTTAAGTGCTAGACAAGTGGAAGGATTCGTTGTAATGTTGCAGCCCAAGGTGAAGGATTTATGTCTCCATTAGATTTGTGTCTCCACTCCCTTAGGCTACGGCTACACTGTAGCCTTCTTCCGGAAAAGCTTATGCAAATGAAGTGCGGCATGGAATATCGCTGTGCTTCATTTGCATAATTAATTAGCAGCCAATTTTGTGCAAGAGGCTTTTGCGCAAGAGCCGTTCTTCCACATTTTTTCAGGAAGAACGGCTCTTGCGCAAGACGGGAGTGTTCCACAAAAAGGAGCCGTCTACATGGCTCCTTTTTGCGCAAAAGCCTTTTGCACAAAAGCTGCTGCTAATTAATTATGCAAATGAAGTGCAGCGATATTCCATGCCACGTTTCATTTGCATAAGCTTTTCCGCAAGAAGGCTACAGTATAGCCATAGCCTTACAGTGTGGCCCTATTTACAAAATGTAAATCGGTACTACTCTATAGCTATGGCCAGGTGGTAAAACCCCACCAAACACACCCCCAATCCCAAAACAAGGAATGCTCTGATCAAATGGTTTTCACCAGAAAACGCTATTTTGTCAAAACCAAAACGGTCCATGGGAAATGGTGGCTTTTCAGAGAATCATAGAATCATAGAGCTGAAAGAGACCTTAGAAGGCCATCAAGTCCAGCCCCCTACCCAAGGCAGGACCAATCCCAAGTAAATCAACCCAGCCAGGGCTTTGTCAAGCCGAGACCTAAACACCTCTAGGGACGGAGACTCCACTACTTCCCTAGGTAACCCATTCCAGTGCTTCACCACCCTCCTAGTGAAATAGTTTTTCCTAATATCCAACCTAGGCCTCCCCCACTGTAATTTGAGATCATTGTTCCTTGTTCTGCCATCCATCACTACTGAGAACAGCCTTTCTCCATCTTCTTTGGAACCTCCCTTCAGGAAGTTGAAGGCTGCTATCAAATCCCCCCTCACTCTTCTCTTCTGCAGACTAAATAGACCCAACTCCCTCAGCCTCTCCTCGTAGGTCGTATACTCCAGCCCCCTAATCAAATCTCCTTCTCGGAAAAGAAAGTTTTGAAATTGTCAAAAATCTGTTTCAACCATTTCAAAAGGACGTTTCATTTTGGAGTGGGAAATGATTTTTTGAGATTTTAGTGACATTACGCTACAAAGAAATGGCTAAAAATACAAGTGGTCAATGCCGAAATGGGGCAGTGTTCCAAATGATCAAAACAAAACCTTTCCGTGGACTCAATCTGATTTTCTTATTATCATTATTATTATTGATTCATGAAAATGTTCAAGGCTGTGACTTTTCAGCCTGATTTGGGACCAGACATTTTTTTTCAGCATCTCAGAAACTCTCGCAGAACAAGCCGGCCGTAGCAGTGACCTCCTGCCTGATTGCATTGGCCGGCACTGCCTCCAGCAGGCAGACAGGATGACCAAACAGCCTTTAGAGCAGTGATTCTCAACAACCAGTCTGTAGACAGCTGCCAGTTCCTGAGATCTCCCTGACACAGTCTAGGAAGGCAACAAGCTGGTCCCTGTTGTCAAAAAGGTTAACCACTGCTCTAGATTTCCATCTCTACAGGGATAGAGATGCAGCCGTGTTAGTCTGGTCTAGCTGAAACAAAAGACAGGACTATGCAAGTGCTGCATAGTCCTGTCTTTTGTTTCATCTCTACAGGGCCACCAAGGCAAGGGCTGGAGAGGGGAGGGGTCAAGAGGGCAGTTGCTCCAGGGCACAGTGATTTCATAGGACCGTGGCTCCAGGCCTCTGCTGCTACCCCATTTAAATCATCACTGGATTTCCATGCTGGGCAGTCTAGGCAGTGCTGAAGTCTGGCTGCCCCTAATCATGCCTCTCTTACTCAAGGCCCTGCCCTTCCAGGGGGTCCAGAGTTAAGCGCCCCCGCTCCACACACACACACGACCAGTCGAAGTCTGTCACCAGCTCTGCATCTGTATGTCTCCATGAAGTTGGAGAGACTTAATTCAGAGAGGTCAACTGTGCCCTCCAGACTAACTCCTTCCCCATCTTGGAGTTATTCTGTATTTACCTCAGTGTAACTGGCAGAATTTGATTCCAAATGCTTTGCCTTCTCCCACCTGACTTAATGAGGAGATAAATAAAACAGAGGCTGGGGAGCAGTACCTGTAATAAGGTTGGAAAACAAACATATTTTGGGATGTCGAAGCAGTTCATTTTTTCTAATAAATAACCCCACAAAAGGCTCTTTTCCCCCAGCGGCTGCATTTCCTCACTCATTAGGCTCTGCTCTGATCATCAGAATGTCGCTTAGTGTCATAATTTAGCCACTGTTGTTGATCATGTTATCTATGGCGTAGTAGCAAATGGGAGATCAGCTTTGATTTCTATTAGGCATTACTTTCCCTGACTCCCTTTTAGCATGCTGTGGAATAAATGACCTCCCCCGGTACTCAAGTTCAGATGTGGACGTGATGGTAAATTCAAATGCTGAAATTTCTATCCGGTGGTAAAATGGAATTTAGAAAAATCCCTTTCTTCTGCCAAGATCTGAGCTCCTTCCAGATGTCAGACTAGCATTATAGCTGGATTGTATTTTGTAAGATATAAGCAAGGTATGCCGCCAATATATGCATGGCTCCCCCCCTTGTAATTAATAAAGCACAGACCAAACCAAAAAAATAATCACACAGCGTGTTCTGCTTTTGTTACCATGAATTTTCCATGGACTTGACAGGTGATAACTGGTATCAAATGTGCAGAGCAGGGCACTTCATTAAATATCCATTCTCTTCCCAATATCTGACATCACCCTAAATAAAAGTATTTTCCTCAGACTCCAGCTCGGAAAAGGTATCGCTATCAGAGAAGAATTGCTTCTTAATTGCACACAGTCTTACTGGTGAGAAGCCCGTTCCTGATTTGTTATCTGAAGATTATTGATCTGCATCCAGAAATGGCTGCTGTGAGACTGCGATTCATTTTATTGCTATCTGATGCCAGGCATTAACAAGCGTGTGTACGTTATAATGTGAGGAAACAGAGAATTCATCTGTTCAATTCACGGCACTGTGCTTGAGGACAGAAGGGAACAAACTGGAGAGAATCCCAACAGAGCAACTAAAAGGATCAAAGGGTTAGAAAACCTGACCTGGGAAAGAAGGTTACAAAAACCCAGTCTTGAGAAAAGGAGTTTCAAAATCCAAGGTTACAAAATCCAGTTTAGTCTTGAGAAGGCCACCAGGTAACAGTTTCCAAGTATGTGAGGGGCTGTTATAAGAAGGACAGTGATCAACTGTTCTCCACAACCACTGAAGGTAGGACAAGAAGTAATGGGATTAATTTGCAGCCAGGGAGATTTAGGTGAGATACTAGGGGAAACGTGCTAATTCAAGCTCCAGAACAGGCTTAAAAGAGGAGGCTGTTGGATCCCTGCCTCTGAAGGATTTTAGGAACAGACTGGACAAACACCCATTGGCAGCTAGGGATGTTAGGTAGCATGTGATTGAATAGTCGTGTAATCGCATCAAATTTTAGTGGTTACATGACTATTCGATAGTCTCCGGGGGCAGGACCAGCACCCAATGTTCTCCCAGCACCACTCCCGGGGAGCCCCCTGGCACCCTCTCTATCAGAGACATCAGCGTGGGATGGCAGGCGGGAGCCGGCCTGTGAGGTGAGCTGGATTAAAAACGTGTAGTTGACAGGATTAATTGATAAGACCAGGTTCATCGGTTCATCGTGACATCGTCTACACATTGACATCTCTATTAGTGATGTGGGGGGCGTGCACCCGGGTGCATGTGCACCCCCGAGGCAGGAGGGCCAGGGCCAGCGCTGGTGCTGGCAATCCGCCCTTCCCTGCCTTCCTTCCTTCATTCACCAACAGTGAGGAAGGCGCAGGCCGGGTCGCTCCAGGCCATGCGGCTCTGGGGAGTACTGGGAAAGGCGGGCGGAGAGGGGTGGAGAAAGGACCAAGTGGGGTCGGAGCAAGGAGTGGGGAGGGGGGGCCTGTGCTCCGCCTCCTTCCCCTGCCACACTTCGCCACTGCAAACACCTGTCAGGGATGCCACGGTGCAGAGGACTGTGCTGGAAAACTTCCAGCTCTACTTTTCTATGCTCCGTGGGGTTAAATTCTGAGCTACAACACTGCGTATACCCAGAGAGGCAGTTGCAATGATCTATCCCATCATTGCATTGCCAATAGCGCACACACTGCTATGTGAACCATTTTGAATACCTGCTTTCAGACTGAGGAGGGACTTGGGCCTGGCTTTTCCATGTCAGGGCCCTACCACTGGGCTAGACTGTCAGTCTCCCTCTTGTCTTGGGCCCAATGAATATTTCATTATTTATCTACAGGGCACCAGCTTCAACAGAAGCACATGAGAGCACTTGACTCACCCCACAAGAGTCTGGTGATTAGGACATGGGAGACGCAGGCTCACGAGTTCCTGCACTGAATTAGATAGACTGGGGACTTGAATATGTCTCTCCCTTATCCCAGATACATGTCCCCAAATACTAGGCCCTGGGCTATTCCGTGGTATCTTCTGGGTCACTCTGATTTTTTTTTCCAGGAAAAGGTCTGTTTTGTCCTGACACAGGATGAGAAAATTGTTGAAATCATGAAAAGTTTCAGTGGCCAGGAAATAACGAGCCAGGATTTCTGGGTTCTTCTTTTCCAATGACTCGTGGTGTGAATGTGGCGAGGTCACTCACCATGGCTGTGCCTCTGTGCAGTGCTTAACTTGTCATGAACGAGGCGCCAGGGCTCAAGCAATGTTTTTACTTTCATAGCTGATGTGGCAAAACTCAGAGGTGCTGGGGCTATGAGCTGCTGAGCCTAGAGGTGCCGGGGCTTAGCCCTGGCAAGCCCTGGTACAGCTGGTCCCCGAGTTACGAACGCATCGACTTACGACCGTTCATATTTACGACCAACCTCCTATACACCCGGAACCTGAGTTATGAACGAAATCCACACTTACGAACAGCGCGGCCATACGTAAGTGAATGTAATCCGACTTATGAACAGATCGAGTTACGACCTAGTGTTTGGTACGTAACTCGTTCGTAAGTCGGGGACCGGCTGCATATATTAAGTACTCCCTCTGCGTAACCATCTGTAAAAAAGCATAATATGATTTACCTACATCAGATGCTATTAGGAGGTTTCATTCATTAGTGGGCCTGGTTCCTCTGTTTCCTAATAGGGTAACTTTATATGTTTATAAACTGTTCTATCTTCCTGGGACAAAAATCATTATATAGAAGAACAAGGTTTTATTCTTCCACAAGATCCAATTTGATCCTGTTCATCTACTGTAGAAACTCCTCCAGTTCACACTGAACCAGAGAAATATTGCTTCATTAAGCTCAAGCAATCTTTCTTTACAAAACAACTACTCAATTACTCACTTTACTTATTGAAGAAGTTGCCTTCTCTACCGAATTGGACATGCTGCCAATCAAATCAGATAATTCAGCCACAAAATCAATGGCATCACATTTACTCAATCAAATACATTGCTTTGTAAATTATGTCCACGTGAAATTAAATAGATGAATGTGCTCGTTCCACACCGGCATTAGGCTTCAGAACTTTGGCACATGCGAGTTAAAATTAAGGAAATCGATAGGTGAGAGAGAATGTATTTGACATCAGTCACTGGTTTTAATACATTAATTTCTTCAACAGATAAATCAGCTATTGATTGTGCTTCAGCTTTCAGAGAGCTGGAATGAGAGAACACAATGGGCTCTCCTGGTCAGAAATCTACAAGGCAGAATTGGCGTTCTGCCTTGGCCTGTGACAAAAGGACACTCTGACCTAGCGGCTGGATGGACTGGAAGGCCTCAGATGCCATTAGGAGGAGAACGTCACCCCAAAACATGTTCCTGAAGTTGTTATCATGGGTTGGCTGAAGAATGATTGTTCCACAGGATTGCTAAAGGCAGCATTTATCTCTCGCAAGCGCCCCCTTGCCCGAGTGCACGTGCCTGCACTCTCTGGGGCAGGTCTTCGGTGATGCAGCCGTCTGCCCAAGTCCCACATAGTCTGCACTCCTCAAGCTCCAAAGAGGGACTGTCTAGCTTTGACCCAGCAGGTTTCTTTATACAGGTTTGCTGGGCCCTGATTGGCTGCCTCACACACTGCCGCTCTAGGGAGCTGGGAGGACTTCTCTACTGCTCTTTTCCTGGGGGTGAAAAGGCCACAAGCCTCCAGCAGGGGGCTTCAGGACTTAGTCCACCCCTCACAGCAGCTCACTTAGAAAAGCTGCTGCCACTCACTGTTTTGAGAATGTTTGTAAACGAGACCAAAACTTTGTCTGAAACAGGTGAATTTTTACCACATGATAATGCATGCACATTGGCTATCCCGCTGTGAAATTCTAGTGCAGATAGGGCCGCTGTCTCTTTAGCACAAGGTCATCCACGGCCAGTGATGTAGAGGTGACCTTTCCTACATATCTCGTGGGAAATACTACAGGTACTCTGTCTGCACACGGATTTTATAACAGGATAGCCAGCCAGTTCCACACACACATGAATTGCCTGGTTGAAAAATCCCCACCTTTTTTGCAGTGAAGCCATAGTCCTAGCGAGTGGTGTCTGAAGCACTTGCAATGTGAGATCGTTTGCCAACTTATCTGCAAACCTGCCCTTGGACTGGCTCCGCATCCCTTCCCAGCAGAATTTAGCTTCAATCTATGTTGAATAGCCCGCAGGACTCACTCATGCTGTGTCAGTGACAGATTTATGCACGTGCTAAGTAAGCTACATCTTAGGGCCTCACATTATGAGGGGCCTCTAAATATTAAAAAATTACTAAATGTCATTTTTGGGGTAATGCTCTGGGGCTTCTTAAACTTGACATTGCTTAGGGCTCCACATGCCTTAATCCAGCCCTGCATGCTGTGAAATATGTACAGAATGACACACGCTGATTCAGGTGAAGAAAAGCTAGGAAGAACAGTAAGGGTATGTCTAGACTACATGGCTCCGTCGACGGAGCCATGTAGATGAGTTTACTAGAGATAGGAAAATGAAGCGGCGATTTAAATAATCGCCGCTTCATTTACATCAAAATGGCCGTCGCGCTGTGCCGATCAGCTGTTTGGCAGCACAGCGGGGCAGTCTGGACGTGCCGCGGTCGATAAGGGAAGCCTTTGTCAACTGCTCCGGTATGCCTCATGAAATTTCCCCCTTTGCCTCCATGTTGGCAAGCCTAACCCCTAGCAAGGGCCATGAAAGCAATAAGAAGAGGTTGTATCATTACATTAGGAACACCCAAGGGGAGATGCATGTACTCTGAGGTGTTTCTTGTCCGACAGCTAATCCGTTGATTTCTAAACTCTCCGAGTGACGCTGATTCTGCAGCAGGAAGTGGCTCCCCGGCTGAAGGCGCGCTGGAAACACAGACAAGACTGACCTGGCTAGTAGGCCGAGCGGCTGCTTTCGATACTTCCCCCGCTGCTCAGTTTGAGTGAGAGTGTCCTGTGGGCTGCATGTTGCTTTAAGGTGCACTTAGGCCCAGATGCAAATCCCATTGGAACAAATGGGAAGACTCGCACTGACTTCAACGGGATGTGGATTGTATTACAATTAACTCCTGACTGCAGCTCAGAGGTAAGAACATAAGGATGGCGCGGATGCTCGTACTGGGTCAGACTGTCCTGTCCTAGATTGATATGGGTGCAAGAGGAGACTGAGCACCCTGAAGACCGACGTTCTCTGTCGGCTGAACAGGTACAACATGGGCAGTGGCAGAGCAAACTTCTTATGCACATACCAGTATTCGGCAGCAAGAAATCTGAAGGGACGACCTGGAATTGTGTGACCTTGAAGTGACGTGAGACCCGCTAATTCATCTCACAATGTTGTTGATAATGCATTTCCCAGACACTGGATTTGCCACTTTGGCCTGTCCGACGAGCTCTGTTTTCATTACAGGAAGGTCACTAAATATGAGCAGTAAAATACCAGTGGATAGCTCTCACCCACGCACTCCTATTGGGCTCATTTCATCGGCTGTCTAGTCTCCACTCTGCCTCGCGGAGTCTTTTGTGCGTGTTTGCTGGAAATAAAAGTGTTGCTTTGATGCTCAATTCTAGCTCTTTCCTCCTCTCTCCAGCTCTCTGACAAGGTCATCCGTCAGGTCTCAGGCTTGAATCATGATCCTGCTCAGGGGAAATGCAGCAATTTTGACCTCACCTTTTGGCTGCTGCTGTGGGGCTTTTTTCGGTGCTTGGAATTTTACTTTATTTATGTGTATATAGGATTTTCTAGGCACCCGCTAGCCCAGCACTGTAGCATCTGAGCTCCTCACGTTTGCTAACAAATGTATCCCCATGGTAACCCAGCATGGTAGACAAAGTACAGGTTGGACCTCCCTAGTCCAGATTCTCAGGAATTGACTGGTCCTGAACAAGGGAGTTTCCCAGACCAGGGATGCTCAATTCCAGCCCCTTTGCTGCCGGCCTCCAAGCTCTACCTGGAGGCTGCCAGCCTCTCAGCTGGGCTCCCCTCATGACCACCGATCCCAGCCATAGGGCTCTGCTGTCAGCCCTGGCCAGACTCCTTGACTGCAGCTCTGCTCCCAGTCCCTCACCTGGGTTCCCAGCCACTGGCCCTTCTGCCACTGGATTCTCAGCCATCTCCTGCTGTTAAACTGTATCATTTTACCAGTTTTACTGATGGGGAAACTGAGGCAAAGAGCAACATTAGTGTGATTTCCCATGGTTAAATAGGTAGCTTGCTGCATAGCTCGCATTCTGGAGTCCCAGTGCAGTGCCCAAATCACAACATTACCCAGCTGGAATTCTGGGCTGCAGTTTCTGTGAAGTTCCCTTCTGGTTTCTTAAGGCTTTGGGCTCATAGCCCCCACCATCCTTGGGTGATGACAACTCAGTGCTGGGCTCTTTGGGGTTAGTGCCCCAGCAGCTTCAAGTATTTTCATTTCTTTCTCTGCAGTCCTTTCAAAGCATAATCTTCCTAAACACTTGCACAGATTGAATGCAGAGTTGCGGGCCACCGAGGGCCACGTGTTCAAATGAAAGAGCTCTGACTGCTCCCCCTTATACCAGAATTTGCCGCATGCTCTTGGGTACTAATGCACCCAAGGACCTTGTCATTGTGTGAACAATGTGACCCTAAGAACACGCCTTGGAAACACAACAGCGCAGTTTATTATTGTAAAAGGCATGGAAAGTTGAGGAGTGATGAAAGAAAGAAAGAAAGAAAGAAAGAAAGAAAGAAAGATTTTTGCAGGCATTTTGCTTGAGAAAACTAAAAGAACGGAAAATTGGTAACTGGTGGGCAAATATTCTGCTTGTGCCGCAGTCTGGAGAAATAAGATGAAGCCAAAATTCAGTCCCTAAGACCCAATGAAGAAGTCGGCCCTCACAGCACTAAAATAGCTCTCAGTCACCAAATCTAATAAAGCTCGTAGAGAAGACAAAAAGGAGGGTTCAAAGCATCTGGAACTCCATTACGCTAGGTGCTGTACGAACATATGCCAAGACCAGGGTCTTTGCCACAAAGAGTTACAGTCTAAAGGCATGAACTGAAAAGGAAGTTTTTCCGCTCATTTCAATGAGCTACAGAGCAGGCCCTGAGCCAAACTCCTGCACACACTTGCACCTGTGCTTAACGTTGCACAAGCCTTGTGCAGTCAATTCCCTTGGATAAATTTAAGCTTGCTGTGTTTGTGTTTGCAGCTTCGGAGTGTATGCTAACAATGGTGGCAGGGAGGGAGGTGCTGGTAATTAATTAGTCTGGGCAGATCTAATGCAGTGTTCATATAATCCATTATTTATTAAGTGTGAATGATTCGCCGAGCTCTCGCCATGACATGGTTAGTTGTATGTACATCGGTAGCAAGGGGTTTGGGTTTAGTTTAGTTTTTTTAACATGCATTTGTGTTCTATATTTTTCAGGAGGGCGAGTGTTCACCACCTCCACCGAAGGCTCCGCCTACACTGAACATATCGATAGTATGGATTCCTCTGTCACTTAATTATTATTGTGGTTACTGAGCTATACATTATGTGCCTCTGTCTCATTACTCCAAGCCAGCAGGAATCACTCCCTTGATTAACCAAGACAGCGTTGTTAATAGCATTTAATCTTTGCAAATCCACAATGGACTGGGGTTGTGCTATTGTGTGCCTTCTGCTGGCCTAAGGGAAGCACCACTAAGCAGAGGTGCTGGGGTAGCATCATTAAGTCTTTGATGGAATACGCCAAATATGGATCTTACTTTAGCTGGAAACTCTCTGTCCAATGTGTTCTTAGCACAAAGCAAGGGCGCTTAGTTGATGCTCTTCTCTATTCATTAGAATAAACACCTGTCGGGCTGATTTAGGGTTACTTGTTCCTGCCACGGTACAAGGGGTTGGAGTTGAAGAGTTTCTGAGGACCATTCCAGCCCAACATTTCTACTGAGTTTTCACATCACAACTGACCTAACTGGATTTCCCAAGCCAGACAACTGCAAAAGACTTACCCAGAAAACATGCCAGAATTCCCATATTAAACCAAGCAACATATCCTCTTAGGACAAAAACAACAAGGAGTCTGGGGGCACTTTAAAGACTAACAATTTTATTATGGCATAAGCTTTCATGCATTGGAGCTCACTTCTTCAGATGCATGAAGTGAGTTGCAACTCACAAACGCTCATGCCATAATAAAATTGTTAGTCTGTAAAGTGCCACCGGACTCCTTGTTGGTTTTGCTGAAACAGACTAACACAGCGACCTCTCAGAAGCCTCTTATGATAGGTAAGATCCAATATGGCTGGAGGTAGATGAGCACACACTGGGCAAAATTCTGTTCTCATTTACATTGGTACAAATCCAGCATAACCCCACTG
This sequence comes from Rafetus swinhoei, assembly GCA_019425775.1. Classification (NCBI taxonomy): domain Eukaryota; kingdom Metazoa; phylum Chordata; order Testudines; family Trionychidae; genus Rafetus; species Rafetus swinhoei. The sequence goes on from JAFJHL010000300.1 coordinate 11,825,416, forward strand.
ACTCATCAGACTCACCCTGGATTTACATTGCAAATTCAAATCCAGTACATTTGGGGAGCAGAATATTCCTCATGCTATAAAGATGGGGCACGAGGACTGATTCTTGCTTTTTTCCTTTCCTAAGTGAAGGGCTCACAAAACATTTGGCTGAGAAATTAAAGAGCACATCACATAAGGGGAAGGAGAGAAATCATTGTTTATTTGCAGACAAGCTACAGTTTCCAATCTCCACATTGCGGATGATCTGATTTACACAGGGGCTGCTTATCTGCACACAATTGTTAACCTCTACCTTCCTTTTCTCAGTGTCACACCAATGACACAGCTGTTGTTTGTCTCCGATAAAAGAAAAGGGGGGGGAAGTGGAGGGGAAGGAAATAGCATTATAACAATACTTCGCAAGATACCAAAATAGACATGGTCAAAGTGCTGTGTCCTACTTTTAGAATGCACTGATGGGGTAAGCAAGGAGAAAGCTTGGCATGTTTTTATCTGTAGTTGGCTGGTGAGAAGCACATCTTGCTCCTTTGCCCTAAAATCAATTCTGCGGGACTCAGGATTGTCTGGGTTTCAGTCAGAAGATGACAAGGGTGATAAAATTAATTAGCCAAGCAAGAGACAATCCGCAAGCCGGTCTGCCTGGCCTCGTATATTACATATCAACAGCGGCTTTATCTCCCTGACAAAGAGAAACACGCTTGCTGCTGAAAGTTATCGCGGGTGATGTGACAGGTACAATTGTTTCCCTTTCAAGATGCCGCGTGACGAAGCCAGGCACTTTACTGAAACGATGAGATTTCCAGCTAACACATGCCTGTCACTCAAGTGAATTAGCCAACGGAGGGCTCTGGTATTCTCCTGAATTTATATTAGAATTATGGATGAACTGGCAGTAATAGACCCCAGCCTCTCTCTCATCTATCCATCCATCCGTCCGTGCCCCTGACGGAGCACCTGCCAAGCACCCACTGTGATCGATCATCTCTGCAGAGAGGAGTCTGCAAGCCAGAAAGCAGCAACTAGCGAAGCAAAGGGCAAGGCAGGTGAAGGAAGCTCTCTCCAGGCCTAGCATTAGTCTAAAAGGAGCCAAGTTCGGGATGAACGCCAAAGTCAGGCTTGGCCCAGGTACAGACACCGGCCAGGCAGTGAGAGTATTCTGGTTTATGGGGCCATCCAAAGAAAGACCAGGAAGGCCAATGAGGATAGGGGGGTGAAGGGGATATTGCCCCGGGGTCCGGTGATTTAAAAGGACTCTGGGCTACCGCTACCTTGGCAACGGCAGTGGCCATAGCCCCGGGGCCTTTACATCACTGCCAGAGCCCCTGGCGGCACATGCCCTGTGGCCCCGGTGGCACTGAAGAGCTGGCTGGAGGAGGCTAGCCCCTAGCTCCATCCCTTCAACCCAAGGCCTTGCCCCTTCTGGGCGGGGGGCCGCCCTTGCTCCCCCAAGGGCCTGGTGAAAGCTTTCCTCAGCCCTGAGAGGGTATGTCTAGACTGCATCCCTCTGTCAGCAGAGGGATGCAGATTAGGCAAGTCAACATTGCAAATGAGGCAGGGATTTAAATATCCCATGCCTAATTTGCATAAAAATGGCCGCCGCGTTTTGCCAACTCAGCACTTTGTCGGCAAAAAGCGGCAGTCTAGAGAGGGATCTGTCGAGAAAGAAAGCCTTTTTCGACAGATCCCTTATGCCTCCTGCAAGGCAAACCCAGAGAGACAAAAGCCAATGGAGGGCAAAGCTGGAGGTGCCACATGGTGACAGCCGGAGAGGCTGCATGTGAGAAGCACCCTTAGATACGTGCAGGGAACCTCCTGAGTCCATCTGCACTGAGGAGCATCCTCAAGATGGGCATGAACTAAACCCTGGATCCAGAGCAAGGGGAGGGTCAGAGTGGGATGTTCATCCAAACTCCTGCCCCCACCAATTTTGTATGATGAGCTGAGCCCAAACCCCAGATTCAGACACAAGTTTGGAGCCATCTTTTGCAGCTTAGTCCCGCCTTTCACCACCCCTTGAGTGCCTGCTCTTGGAAAGCCCTCATCTGTGTGCTAAGGCACAGAGCATCTGTTGGCAGCAAATGGCTTTCACCAAAAGAAACCACATTTATCCAGTCCCGTGGGTATCCTCTTCAGGGAATGTCTCTTGCCATGTGTCTGTGCAGCACCTGGCACAATGGGGCCCCAGTCCTGATCAGGTCCTATCATATCACTGTTGGCCTAATTATAAATAATCACAACAGTGGTGATCAGCTTATTCTTCTCACATCTATTCCCCAGCTCCCATGACAGCTGTTTTTAATTTTTACAGTTATTGTTACCTAAACTCTTCCAGTTGTCCTCTGTTGGACACTGTAATGGGGCTAGGCCCTAAGGCCAAAAGGGCCATAGAGAAGTCTTCCAGGTGGCTAGAGTGGCTAGGAGGAAACCAGCCAATCAGGGGCCAGGAGGGACTATATAAGAGAAGCTGCAGGATTAGAGGCAGTTCAGTTGCAGTGCAGACCCAGAAGGGAGAAGGTCAGAAGTGGCTGGCTGGCTGGCTGGCTGGCTGACTGACTGACTGATGGACTGGCAGAACAGGGACAGCTCCTAGTGGAGAACTGTTGACAATAATGAACTGAGAGAAAGCCCTGAGCTATGGGCAAGAAACTGTCTTGAGGAGGAGAGACCTTGGAGGCACCACTTGCTCCTGAGTGAGGAACCAAACTGAGGGAAAAGGGACACTAGCTGAGGGCACCAGGATGGGCCACTTAGGCATGTACCCTGGGAAGGTGTTTGCGATCACACAGAGTGTGACTCAGCCAGAAGGTTGAGTTGCCAAAAAAGGCTGAAGACTGAGGGCAGTCCAGGCACACCCGCTTGACCAAATGAAGGTGCTCGCATGAAGTGAGTGTCATCTCATTACAGACACCTTTGTTTCTTCATGGTGAAAGTTCTTTGAGGGTCTAGTGTGAGCTTGTTGAACCTTAAATCAGTTGATTCACCTTTATGCTTTGTTTGATAGCAAATCTTGAGTGGAGATCGTGAATCCTGAGCAGAGAGAGCTCCTTAGAGCTATCGGGTTACCTAGCTAAACACAGCTGTTGCTAATACTGGATGGTGGTAATATCTTTCCATCCTCAATAGATTGCTAACTTTTCCACTCCAGGCCTTGCTCTGTAGCAGGGCTACTCAATTTTGGAAGCCCTGGGGGCCACAATGATATTCACAGCATATGCTGAGGGCCACAACTTAAGAGAAAATGAACAGAACAGGGAATTATCAAGTGATCCATTCCCTGTTGTTCGTTCCCAACTTCTGACAAACAGAAACTAGGGACACCATCCCTGCCCATCCTGACTAGTAGCCATTGATGGATTTCTCCTCCATGGATTTATCTAGCTCTTTTGTGAACCGTGTTATAGTCTGGGCCTTCACAACATCTTCTAGCAGGGAGTTCCACAAGTTAATTGTGTATTGTGTGAAGAAATATTTTTTCATTTGTTTTAAACCCACTGCCTATTAATTTTATTTCATAGAGGCCATGCAAAATTTTCCGTCTGATTATTTATTCCTTTCTAAGTTATTCCTAACATTCTGTTCACTTTTTTCACTGCTGCTGTACTTTAAGTGGATGTTTTCAGAGAACAATCCACACTGACTCCAAGATCTCTTTCTTGAGTGGTAACAGCTAATTTATAACCCATCAATTTATAAATATAGTTGGGATTGTGTTTTCCAATGTATATTACTTTGCATTTATCATCATTACATTTCATCTGCCATGTTGTAGCCCAGTCACCCTGTTTTGAGAGCTCCTTTTGTAGCTCTTTGCAGTCTGGGACTCAACTATCTTGAGTGGTTTTGTATCATCTGCAAATTCTGCCACTTTTACATTTACCCCTTTTTCCAGATCATTTAAAAATACGTTAAATAGGTTTGGTCACAGAACAGACCCCTGGGGAACACTACTAGTTACCTCTCTCCATTCTGAAAACTGACCATTTATACCTACCCTTTGTTTCTTGTCTTTTAACCAGTTATCAGTCCATGAGAGGACCTTCCCTCTTATCCCAGGGCAGCTTACTTTGCTTAAGCACCTTTGGTGAGGGACCTTGTCAATGGCTTTCTGAAAATCGAAGTAATCTAAAATCCCTATATCCACAGGATCTCCATTGGCAACATGCTTGTTGACTGCCTCAAAGAATTTGAGTAGATCGGTGAAGCATGATTTCCCTTTACAAAAGCCATGTTGGCTCTTCCCCAATAAACTATGTTTGACCATATTGTTCTTTACTAGAGTTTCAACCAGTACAGAAATCAGGCTTTCCCATCTGTAATTGCCAGAATCACCTCTGGTGCTCTTTTTTAAAAGTGGCATCACATTAGCTATCATCCAATCATTTGATACAGAAACTGATTTAAATAAGTTACAAACTACAGGTAGTAGTTCCGCAGTTTCTCATCTGAGTTCCTTCAGAAAACTTGGGTCAATGCAGTCTGGTCCTGGTGACTTATTACTGTTCAGTTTATCAATTTGTTCCAAAACCTCCTCTAATGACATCTCAGTCTGGACAGTCCCTCAGATTTGTCAACTACAAAGAATGGGTCAGGCTTGGGAATCTTCCTAGCATACTCAGCCATGAAGACTGATGCAAAGAATTCATTTAGTTTCTCTGTAATGGCCTTATCGTCCATTAGCATCTCGATCGTCCACTGGCCTGACTAGTTGGTCATCAGGCTTCCTGCTTTTGATGTACTCAAAAGAAATTTGCTATTGCTTTTTAAGTCTTTGGTTAGCTGTTTTTCATATTTTTCTTTGGCCTCCCTACTTCAATTTTTACACTTCACTTGCCAGAGTTTATGCCCCTTTCTATTTTCCTGAATAGGATTAAACTTCCATTTTCTAAATGATGCCTTTTTGCCTTTCACTGCTTCTTTTACTCTGTTTAGCACATCAGCACTTTTTTGTTTTCTTTTTATGATTTTTTTTTAATTTGGGGTATACATTTAATTTGTGCCTCTATTCTGGTGTCTTTGAAAAGTTTCCATACAGCTTGCTGGGATTTCTGTAGCTTTTGGTCCTGTAGCTTTTTAATTTCAATTTAACTAACCTCCTTTTATGTGTAGTTCCCCTTTCTGAAATTAAAGGCCACAGTGTTAGGCTGCTATGGTGTTTTTCCTGCCACCGGGATGTTAAATTTAGTTATATTATGGTCATTATTACCAAGCGGTCCAGCTATAGTCACCTCTTGAACCAGATCCTGCACTCCACTTAGGATAAATCAAGAATTGTCTCTCTTCTTGTGGCTTCCAGGACTAGCTGCTCAAAGAAGCTTGTCATTTAAGGTAACAAGTAATTTCATCTCTGCATCCATCCTGAGGTGACATGTACCCAGTCAATGTGGGGATAGTTACAATCTCCCATTATTATTGAGGGTTTTTTTTTTTTCTTATTTTAACAGACTCTCTAATCTCCCTGAGCATTTCAGTCACTATCACTATGCTAGTCAGGTGGTCAGTAATAGAACCTTGCTGCTATATTCTTATTATTAGAGCATGGAATTACTATCCATAGAGATTGTACGGAATAGTTTGGGTCATTTAAGATTTTTACTTCATTTGATTCTGCGCTTTCTTTTACATATAGTGCCACTCCCCCACCAGCACAACCTGTTCTGTCCTTCTGATAGATTTTGTACCCTGGTATTACTCTGATTATCCTCATTCCACCACATTTTTGTGATGGCTATTATAATAATATCCTCATTTAATACGAGACACTCTAGTTCATCCCTCTGATTATTTAGATTCCTAGCATGGTATATAAGCACTCTAAAAAATTGTCACTTTTTAGTTGTCTGATATTACATGATGCAATTAAACGGGACTCTTATTCATTTGACTGTTTCTGATCATATTCTCCTTGTATTTTATCCTTATCCATCCTCTCCTCCTTACTAGGACATAGAGAATCTCCATTAATAGACCCTCCCCTTAGGGATGTCTCTGTCCAAACCACATGCTTTTCCACACCTGTCGGCTTTCCCCAAGCTGCCAGTTTAAAAATTGCTCTACGACCTTTTTAATTGTAAGCAATCTGGTTCCATTTTGGTTTAGGTGGAGGCCATCCTTCCTGTATAGGCTCCCCCTTTCCCAAAAGTTTCTCCAGTTCCTAATAAATCTAAACCCCTCCTCCCTATACCATCATCTCTTGCATGCATTGAGATTCTGCAGCTCTACCTGGCCCTGTATGGGGAACCAGAAGCATCTCAGAAAATTCTACCATGGATGTCCTAGATTTCAATCTCTTAACAAGCAGCCTACATTTGGCTGATCAGTGGTTCCACGTTTACACATGAGGGGAGGTGGCTCACTCGGAGCTGATGCATGTGGGGAGACAGCTTTTAAAAGCCAGCTCCCCGCACTCACCAGCTCCTGCTTATTGGTTAATTGTTTACATGTTTACACTATTACACCCCCAAGGGTCATGTAATCGCTCCTTCCCCTGGAGAACTCCCTTGTAAAACTCCCCTGTTAGCTGCTCCAATTCACTAGCTTTTTTTCAGGTAAAAAATAAAATGGACTAAACATTTAAAAACCCATTAGAATGTCCCATTTTGACATTTTTGGAACAGGAAATTTGGAGTCTGGTTTTGGAAGGACTTTACATTTTGAAAGTTACTTTCCTTTGCAGTGAAAAATATTGTTCATACAAAATGGTCACCCCCCCCCCCCCAAAAAAAAACCATTTTGATTGCCTGGAAATGAGCATTTTTAAAAATTTCATTATACAAAAAAAAAATTAAATGTTGGCACTTCATCCCAGTTCAGGAGGATTTTTTTTTCCAAACTCTCCAAATTTTTCACAGGATAAAAAAAAATGTTGCTGACCAGCTGTAGTTCTCAAGAAAGCTACATAGACTCCAGCTTCTCACCCATTCATGGGAGTAAGGAGGAGTGAGAAACTCCTACATAAAAGGAGCTAGGATTAGAGAGCCCCTCTGCACCAGCCAGAACAGCCAAGCCAGTATTTGGACTGTCATAGGGTATGTCTACACTGCAGAGTTTATTCAGAAAAATGGACTTTTTCCAAAAAACTTCAGTTACGTCCACACTGCAATTTCTTTCTTTTGAAGAAAAAATCGAAAGAACAGAGGGGTTTTTCTGACATTGATAAACCTCTTTCTACAAGGAAGAAGCCTTTTTCCAAAAGAGCTCTTTCAGAAAAAGGCATGTGTAGATGGGGAAGAGGGAAAAAGCTCAGGTACCCTGGTGGCCACTCTGTCCATAGTAATCTCAGCTTACATGCGAGATAGCATCCATTCAGTGTGGATGCTCTCTTTCAAAAAAACAGATCGCTTTTTCAATGCGCTTTTGCTGTGTAGACGCTCTCTCTCTGAAGAAGTTTTTTCAGAAGATCTCTTCCGGAAAAGCTTCTTCTGAAAGAAGCCTGCAGTCTAGACATAGCCATAATGTGCTGCAGCTATAGGGCAGTATCCAACGGGTATTAGAAGAAATGTGCCTTGATCCATTATTCTGACTGGAAATTCATAGTAAGTTCTGGTCTTTCACCACTCTGGGTTGGATTTCCTCCTCTCCATCCTCCCCCGCTTAAAAAGGAGCTCATCATATGCTGTTATCTACTGAAAAGTCAATGTTAGCATACAGTCCTCACAGCTCTCAGATTCATTTGGTGCCTATTTTGCCTTAAAAAACTGTTTCAACCAGGGCGCAAAGCAGCAACTGGGGTTCTGTCAATAAGACTCATTTTCTGGTTGTCAGATCTCGTTAAGTGTTTGCAGACAAGGACTTTCACTTACTGGCATTCTCCAAAGACATGGGCCTTTGCAGGAATGAATCCACTTCTCTCCATCTTAAGTTATTGAAACATTTTGTGAAAGTTGGTGTGAAGTGAGCAGGTACAGTCGGGCTCCCCGTGTAATTCCCTTTCCTTAATATCGGCTCCTGGACAAGGCTGTGTGATATCGATCTTCTGTCAGTCTATGTATCCACAGTCCATGGAAGGCAGTTATTAAAATTAACATGGAAGGGGTTTATTGTCCAGCCACAGAGGTCTCGTGATCAGGGCAACCTAGGGATAAATCCAGGTACAGAAATGACAAAGTGGAACGTTCCGATTTCTGGTTTGGATCCTGGGGTTTTCTGGGCCCATGAGAAATGCTCCCAGTGCAACAACAACAAGGGCTGCATTCCGGTGGAGGGGCACATCCCTTGACTTATTTCTGATTTCAGTGCAGGCAGTTGCTGATATCCATGTATAGCAGAGCACACACCGAACTGTAGAAAACTTGACCTCATGGAGGAACCCAGAAAGAATGAAGTGTCTTCCCCTCCTCTATTTTCTGTTGGGAGAAAAAAATCTCCACTTTTGTTTGCCCTGGTCTACACTAGGACTTTATTTCAAAATAACCCCCTTAGGTCAAATTAATAAGCGGACTGTCCACACTACCAAGTCCATTATTTCAAAATAATGGGATGCTTTTAATTTTGAATCTCTACTCCTGCTTTTCATCAGGAATAACGCTAATTCTGAAATGGTTATTTCGAAACAGTGGTAGTGTGGATGCTCTGGAACCACTATTTCGAAATAACTACTCTCCAGAAGCTTCAGGGGGTAGCCGAGTTAGTCTGTACAGGATACATTTAAAAAACAACACATGGTCTGGTAGCACTTTATAGACTAACAAAACATGTAGATGGTATCATGAGCTTTCATGGGCACAGCCCCCTTCTTCAGATCATCTGAAGATCATCATCCAGTCATCTGAAGAAGTGGGCTGTGCCCACGAAAGCTCATGATACTCTCCAGAGTTATTTGAACTAATTACTCCCCAGTGCTTCTAAGTCTGAGGTAGTGCGTTCACATTGATGGAGCCTGCCTCGGACTAATTTCGATGCTTCCCCAAAGTGAGGACATGCTATTTTGAATTTGTTTAAATCAGGAGTTATTAAGTCAAATTTAGTAATTTTTGAATACTTTCTTAGTGTAGACATGGCCTTAGGGAGCAGAAATTGCTGGTGATGAAAAGATGAAGGTGAAACGTAGGGGAGCCAACAGCCTCCACAGGCCCTTGAGCAAGGTGGGGAAGGGCATCTCCGTGCTCCTGGAAAGGGCAGGGCCTCGGACAGAGGGGGGGAGATGGGACAGACAGCCCTCTACACTGCCCGGAGCATAGCGCAAGAGCACACACACACAGAGAACCTTCAGAGCTGCATAGAATCATAGAATACTAGAACTGGAAGGAACCTCGAAAGTCATCGAGTCTAGTTCCCTGGAGCCCCCAATCCTCATGGAGTATGCAACGCTCCAGCGGTGATTTAAAGGGACCAGGACTCGCAGTAGCAACAGCAGCAGCCCCAGGCCCCTTGGAATCACCAAGGCAACTGCCCCCTTTGCCCCTTCAAGTGGGCAGGCCCGGTGAAACATCACACATGGGACAATGCTGAACTCATGCCAGGTGAAAATGCCCCATCCTTTTTCTCAGAAAGAAAAGCTTGGTCACTTAGGAAAACCACCTTTCCTTTTATTGGGATAAGGAATTAGACAGGAAATCCCACCGAGCCAGAAAGTTGGCAGGTACAAATGAGGACAGCAGATCACACCAGCTAAGACTCTGTCCCAGAATGCTGTGCTTCACGGTAAAGAGCACCGGTTCCCCCAGCACAACCTCAGAGCTTTTCCGCACCGCACCGCTCTCCAAAGCATGGTACAAAAACCAAGAAAACTGCTGTGGGAAAAAAATGAAAACAGGCTTGTTCTCTCTTTTGCGGATGACAGTTTTCCTCAGTATTATTCCGTCTTGCTCTTCATTGATGAACTGTCTGCTTGCGTTAGGTCTCAACATGCTTGCCACGCTTTGCGGCTCACGTTTCATCTTCAGAGCTTTGTCATTCTTTCGTGCCTTATTGACAGAGCCGTCACAACCGTTAATGGTCAAAAGAGAGCTGGGCAGCTCAAAAGCAAAGCACGGGGCATGATAAAAAAAAAAAAGAGCTGCAGACACAAGTGTGCTAAAGATTGGTCTGTGCTTGATTTGATAGTAAGGGCAGTGCATAGTGTAAGCCTGTGATGAATTGGGGGAGTTGTGGGAGCGGGGGCAGGGTCAAACAGGGTTGTGGATTCACTTCAAGACAGAGTCGATTAGGCATAGTTGCTTTTATTAATTTCACTGCGTCACTACTATTACAGGCTTAATACTGCCAGATGGTTATACAACTACTGCAAAGTAATACACCAATAAGCATAGGTAGAGCAATGCATAAAAGAGTAACAGGCACTTGGAAATGGTTATGTCCCTTCAGTCTGTGGGGAGTCCCATTCCAGTCACCTCGCACCCGGCCGCAGTGGACGTGGCTCCAGCTAGGGGAATCCAGGGCACCTTTCAAAGTCTAGGTCCCTGGTGAGACTCACAGAGGGGCGGGACTCCCAGTGATCTTATATTCTGGGGCTATGTCTACACTGCCCCTGTTTTGCACAAGAAATATGCAAATGAGGTGAAGCGTGGAATATTGCCGTGCCTCATTTGCATAATTAATGAGGCTCCGTTTTTGCGCAAGAGGCTTTTGCACAAAAAGGAGCCGTCTACACAGCTCCTTTTTCTGCAAGAGCCGTTCTTCCGCATTTTTTCAAGAAGAACGGCTTTTGCGCAAGAGGGGGGGGTTTTGTGCAAAAATGGAGCCTCATTAATTATGCAAATGAGGCACGGTGATATTCCATGCTTTGCCTCATTTGCATATTTCTTGCGCAAAACGGGCACAGTATAGACATAGCCTATTTACTGAGTGTGCGCGAGTTGGCCCAATGCCACTCTCAACGTTCCCATGGGGCTGAGAACTGAGGTCATGTTATTTATCCCATACTCAGCTGTCAGCTAGCAAAGGGGAGCTGCAGCTGATGAAGGCCGTCTGATAAAGAACACCTGGTATTTTCACCAGCAGGGCTCATGGCTGGCCTAGAGGAATATAGATTTAACCCCTGGAGGCCTACATAGGGCTTTTTATGTGACAGGGGGTCAAAGGCTTTGCATGCAGAGGGGGGGAGGGGCATTCAGTATCCCTGGATGTTACTGGTTACTAGGGGAGCAGAGCGGGAGTTTGTTGTTACAGGGAACAGCACAAAACTGGAGACCCTGGTGACATGGTGACCAGAAGACCCAGCTCGGATGGCACATCCGGTTCTGGCCAGGGGGAGACGAATGGGCTGCAGAGAGGAGACCTAGGTGACCTGCCCCGCTGGTTCCAGCCAGGGGAGAACAAAGGAAGGAGGAGAGGAAAGGCGGAGAAGAGGGGAGCCCAGGTGACCCCGTTTACCTGGACAGAAGACAAAGGACAGAGGAGGGGCTGCTGGCTCTGCACCCAGGGAACCAGCGGCTGCCCCGCACTCCGGGGGCTCTGCTGCCAACTCCACACCCAGGGCTCTGCTGAGGCTATGCTGCTGGCTCCAGGCCTGGGGTCCCGGCTGCTGGTCCGTACCTCAGGGCTTTGCTCCCGGCCTCATTGAGGGGGGGAGGTCAGAGCAAGGGAAGGGGGGGAGGTCAGCACCCTCACTCTTAAAAATATTCCCGCCCCCTGGACACAGAAGCAGAGACTCAAACAGCGGAGTGAATGATGGGCTCTGCCCCTGAGTTAAATTGGAACAGAATCCAGTCCAAATCCATTGCAGGATGGGAAATGACAGCAACAAGGGAGTGGTGCAGAGAGAAAATTGGTCTTTTCTGACAGGTGGCTTTGTCCAGTTGCCAATTTCCAGTGGCAAGGAAATTGATGTGGAGAGCCAGGCGCTGGAGGTGTCAGCAAGAAGTAGAAGTATTAGAGAAAAGAATACTGATTGCATCTCAACAGTGATTCGCAGCATCCTTAACTGCAGCTGTATCACAGAGCCTGCCTGATTAAACTGGGGAACTGGAGGTAAAAACACAAGGGCAGCTCAGAACTGCAGCGTCCTGACACTGACTGTACAAAGTCGGGGAGCTCTGGGGAATTCCCTTCTGAGTAAAAGGCCAGCACACATGAAGGGCTGAAGTAGATTTAATGGTCCACAGGCCTCAAACTGACCCCCTACAGAGGGGTGAGTACCTGGCTGGGTCACTGAAATATTTGACTGATGCCTGAATTCAGAGAGATTAAAAAGACTGGGACTTTTCAGCTTAGAAAAGAGGGGACTAAAAGGGGGGATCTGATAGAGGTCTATAAAATCATGACAGATATGGAGCAAATGAATAAGGAAAAGTTATGTACTTGTTACCCATAAGAACTAGAAGTCACCAAATGAAATTAATAGGTAGCAGGTTTAAAACAAACAAAAGGAAGTTTTTCTTCACGCAGCGCACTGTCAACCTGTGGAACTCCTTGCCAGGGGATGTTGTGAAGACTAGGACTTTAACAGGGTTCAAAAAAGGACTAAATAAATTCTTGGAGGTTAGGTCCATCAATGGCTATTAGCCAGGATGGGTAGGATGGTGTCCCTAGCCTCTGTTTGTCTGGAAATGGATGACAGGAGAGGGATAACGTGATGGTTGCCTGTTCTGTTTTCTCCCTCTGGGGCACCTGGCATTGGCCAATGTAGGAAGACAGGATACTGGGCTACATGGACCTTTGGTCTAACCCAGTCTGACTGCTCTTCTGAACCCAAATGCTGGGGGATTTCTAACGGGTTCTGGTGCTGTTGAAACTGAAGGATCATTCTCTAGTGATTACCAACCAAAAAAAGCCTAACTGTGGTTTTAGGGCCTCAGATATTCAGAGGCCCCATTGGAGCCACATGCATTGCTACTGTCTCCCTTGTGTAGGTAATTCTATTTTCAAATTATCAATAGAGAAACGCTAGGAACTAAACGGACAAGTCTGGGGCTTGCCGGATTCCATGGCTCCTGGCCAACCTCATTGGTTATCCATTCTGAATTTTTTTTACCAGTCCGTCTCATTCTTCCACCCAGCTTTTCTGCCGATGATTCCTCGAGTGTGGGAGGGTGGCAAGGCTCCATGCAGTCATGCTGGCGCAACATGCTCGCTGGTTACCATTGGCAACAGCTGGCTGGGGCGGCTGATATCCTCAACATAAAAGATTGCTCTTCGGAGTCGGCGAATCCATCTCGGAAGGAATGAGAGCGGCGTTTCAGTTGGCACTGGCTGAGGCAGGAAGGTAGACGGATAAGAGATAAGGAGATATCGCCCAAACTTGGGGAACCAGAGGACCCAGCAGTGCTTTGTCTATTTCTTGCATCGTCTTTGTCTTAAGGTAATTTGAAAGTACAGTTACCCAGGCAAAGAGAGACAGGAGCAATGCATGAGGTTCTCACAGGGTCAGTCTAACCGCCTCCGAATAGCTGAGCCCAAAACCACAACAGTGTTTCTGGCGGGCTGGTAATCAGTACAGAATGTTACTCCAGTTTCAACAGCACTGGAACCCTTTGGATCTCCCAGTAATTGGGTTTGGGGCATCAGTCAGATATTTCAGTGACCCAGCAAGATCTCTGCAGGGGGTCAGTTTGAGGCCATTAAATCCACAGCCCTTCACTGGTGCATAGAATCCTAGAACTGGAAAGGACCTTGAGAGGTCATCGAGTCCAGTCCCCTGCCCTCATGGCAGGACCAAGCAGTGTCTAGATCATCCCAGACAGGTGTCTGTCTAACTTGATCTTAAATATCTCCAGGGATGGAGATTCCACAACCCTTCCTAGGCAATTTATTCCAGTGTTTAACCACCTTGACAGGTAGGAAGTTTTTCCTAATGTCCAACCTAAACCTCCCTTGCTGCAATTTAAGCCCATTGCTTCTTGTCCTATCCTCAGAGGCCATTTTTCTCCCTCCTCCTTATAACACCCTTTTAGATAGAATATGTCCTGGCTCTCCAAGGGGAATTCCCAACAGCCTCCAGGGCCAGACCCATCTGCAGTGATACACGCGGGCAGAATGAATAACACAAGGGATGCTTGCTGTTTGCTATGTAAAAAAGAGCTGAGATGTTTTCTCCCCTGGTTTGAAAATTCCTCATCAACTGTCATCTAACTTCACTGCACATCTGCATGGCCTCGCTTGCTTCTTAATGGAAGGATTACTACCAGGCAGTACTGTCTCTGCACTAGTCGTATACAGTGACTACTAATGACTCACATTACTAATTAAAAAACGAGTGGTCCTGTAGCACCTTAGAGACTAATGAAAAGGTATAGATAGCATCATGAGCTTTCGTGGGCACAACCCACTTCTTCAGATGAATGGAGCAAGGGGCTCTGAGGTACAAACATATAGCAGAAAAAGATGGGAGAAGGGGGGGAAAAAACCCTGTCAATTAAAGTCTTTGCTAAATGAGGCTAACAGAGTGGGCTGTAAGGCTTTGTCTACACTGCAGGGGTTTTTGCGCAAGAAGCTTTTTGCGGAAGAGATCTTCCGCAAAAACTTCTTGTGCAAAAGCACGTCCACACCTCAAAGCGCATTGCAATAGCGATGTGCTTTTGTGCAAGAGCGCGTCCACACTGCAGGATGCTCTTGCACAAGAAAGTTCTGATGGTCAGAGCACCTGTGCTTTTTCTGATAGGCTCTTTTTGCACAAGAAACCCCTGTTGAGCGTCCACACACACCTTTTTGCGCAAGAACTCTTGAGCAAAAAGGAGTTATTCCTCGTAGAAAGAGGAATACCTACACCGCAAAAAGCCCTCTGTTCTGCCGTTGTATTGTAAATTTTCTTGCACAAAAACGCACTTGAGGTGTGGATGCTCCATGGCGTTTTTGCGCAAAAACCCCATAGTGTAGACATAGCCTACATGTCTGACACTTAGCTTTTGTCATTTGGGTGTTGACTATAATGGCCCATCCAAGCAATGTCTTTGTTCAGTCCCTGGGTAAATGTGTCAAACTTGCATTTGAAGGCCAGTTCCGCAGTCTCTCTCGCTAGTTGGTATCTGAAATTTGCAAGAGGATGGTACTTTGAGATCCATAAATGAGTGCCCAGGCAAGTTAAAATGTTCCCCAAGAGGTTTCTGTGTGTTACCATTTTGAATATTTGATTTGTGCCACATTACTAATGACTAAAGACTCCCCTTGACTCTTAGGGCTTTGGATTTGGACTTAGCAGCATAAGAATTCTGCTGTTACACTCCACTTAGCCACTTATGAACGGATGACCCTTGCCTCAGCCTGTTGAGACCCAGATATGGAACAAGACCCTAGTATTAGCAAACAAAGTTACGAGCCAGGAGTTTGACAAAAAAAAATGATTAAGAGCAGGCACCTTAAATCAAGGCACTAAGGCCCTGAACCAAAGATCACTGAAGACAGCAGATGTCTTTCTATTGACTTCATGGGCCTTTGGATTAGGCTGTGGGGCTGAGATCTTCAAAGGGAGGGAGGTGCCTAACTCCCATGGGTATTACTGGTTGCGCAGCACTTAAATAACTTTAGGATCCAGGCGTCAGGGTCTTAACAAGACCACAAAGTACACGGCTGCACTGCGCATTCATTCTCCTGCTCCTGTCCCACCAGGGTTAGGGTTGGGGGTTCTGGCTGTTCTTCAGTGGCTCCAAAGTCTTGACACACAACATGGAGGGGATGTCAGAGAAGATCAAGGAGTCTTTAATGCTCAGCTCTCTCAGACACGGCACAATGCCGAGACTGGCAGATACATAGGGATTAGTCTGTGCTACTCACAGATCATCACTTAAACCACCTCCTTTGTAAATCTGAATGGAGCACAGCTCTGCAGAGAGACCTTGGTCGCTAATTGCCAGCCCTTGTTCAGTTGACTTTGGCAGACTGCCCCGTGCATCTCAGAACAGTTAAGGCTGGTCTACACTGGGAACTTACATTGGCATAGCCACATCGCTCAGGGGTGTGAAAAATCCACCCTACTGAGTGATACAGTTAACCCAACCTAACCCATACTGTAAGCAATGGTGGTTGTAGCTACCACCTCTCAGGGAAGTGGATTACCAACCCCAATGGGAGAACCCTTCCTGTGGGCACAAGTAGAGTCTCTGCTATAGCAACGCAGCTCCAGCACAGCAATGTTTCAAGCACAGACAGGCCCTTAGAAAACAAAATAGCCTCCACTTGTTTGCATTTGTATTAGAATAGCTACAGAATGATATGGTCCTCTAGCTCTGTGATGGGAGAAATTTCCCATCACCTATAAGTATTGTTCCTTCTAATAGTTTCCATCCATGTGCGGAATAAATGTTTATGTGCACCAAGGCATGTGTGAATGTGCACCACCAGGAAAAACACAAATCTAGCTGTGGGCACTCTGCTAATCAGCTGGGTGGCACTGAAATCTCTCTTGAGTGGCCACATAAGAGCACAGCTTACAGGGAACGCAAGCAACTACGCTATACACCTGGCAGCGGTTGCCCCCTGGCCAGAGGAAGGGGAGTTAGGCTATAGAACAGGGCCCACATAAGCGGCCCACGGGCCAAATGTGGTTCAGCAGGGTTAGCCCCTGACGGGCCACCAGATGCTTTATTTACCTGCACATCTGCATGTACAGCTGTTCACAGCTTCCCTTGGCCAGGAATGGTGAAATGTGGCCAACGGGAGCTGTGAACGGCCGTACCTGCAGACGTGCAGGTAAATCAAGCTTCTAGCAGTTCACCGAGGCTAACCCTGATGAACCACATCTTGTGTTATTGCACACCCCTGCTGGAGAAGGGGCCAACAGAGCTCAGTCGAAAGGGGAGACCCAGGAAAGAGGAGCTAGGAGAAGTTTGCTCTCCCTGGGAAGAGTCTGGAGGAAGGCCTATCAACTTGGGCCTGGCTGTTGCCAGGATGCAGGACTGCTGGCGCAGAGTTAACTTCTGTGGTGGGACCTAGAGTGGAGAGGAGGCCTGAGAAAGTATCCAAAAATTGAAGCCAAAGCCTATTAGGGGCAGAAATCCAGCTGAAGCAATACCCAAGACTTCCAGCCTAGGGGGTCAGTCCCCTGACCACAGGGAAGAACTGACCTTGAGCCTCAGGCAGGGGGAAGGACCTTTTTGTTGGAGTTGGGCCCACAAGGAGCAAAGGATCTCTTGTTCAAAGTGCAGCCCCTGGAGAGGACCAAACTCATGTGACTGGCCTGGGGAACTGAGCCAGAGAAGACCCAGAAACACAGATCAGAGACAGGACCGATTGAGAGTGACCGTCTTGGCAGAGAAAATGGCTACCGGAGGGAATGTGAAAAGCAAAATCCCCTGAAATGCTGCATCTGGATACAAGAGGCCATCTTAGATTCGTACATCGATGCAGACGCTCACCAGGGCGTGTCCGGATTGGGAAGCTGGAGCAGGAACACACTGCAACCAGCAGTGGCGGTACTAGCTCCATTGGTGGGAATGAAAAATTACAGAGGCTAACTTGCCATGCGATGCAATGATAATGGAAGGGGATAACTAATATCGAGTGTTTGTTTTAATTACTCCAAGTGACAATGAGCTATTTGTATTCTGTGGCTTTATGTTCAGACTAATTAATACTGGCCTAAATTTTCCAAGCTGGATGCCTGCATTTCGGCTCTTAAATCCACATTTTGGCATCCAAATAAAAATGTCCTGATTTTGAAAGATGCAGCCCCCAATAATTCCAGTGAGATTTGCGGGTGTTTGGCATTTCTGAAAACCAGTGAATTATAATTAGGAGCCTAAGTGTGAATTTAGAAGGGTAATTTCAGGTACATTGAATGAAAAACGTTAGCCATTATACATTGGTTGAATTTAACTAGTTACCATAGCATGCAAGCATTAGGGAAAGAAAAAAGGACTGAATATCAGAGCATCTGCTAAAATGGGATTGGATTCAAAAACTCCAGCTTTGGTTCCGTGTTTATATTAAGTTAAAAACTCTTGCACAGAGCTTAGTAATAACCTACTCTTACAGATCTGTGATCTATAGTTGTGCTGGTTGATTAGACTATTAGAATTTATTCAAATGTCATGGTTTTAAATTAAAATGTAGTCCAAGAAAACAAACTTCTTGCTGGAAAAACTGTTCCTTGAATTCCAGGAAGGATTCACAAAGACCAAGAGGCTGACTTGGATCAAGAGGAAAAAATGCATCCTCATGACACACGGGTAAATTTGCCCCACTGTTTGGCAGCTCATTCCAAATTACCTAAACCACCCTCATCAGTAGGGAAGAATTGAGACCAGGACCACAGAAGAACCATCTGCAGTAGCAATGCTCCCCCTCATTTTTTTCCACCCATGTGCAGAATAAATGCTATTATGTGCACTGAGGCATATGTGGTTGTGCACCACCAGTACAAACACATGTTGCTGGCTGAGGGCGCTCTGCTAATCAGCTGGGTGGCATTTGAATCTCTTCTGGGCAGCCACCCAAGTGCACAGCTTACAAAGAACACTGTGCAGTAGAACAGGTAGAAAAAAATTCATGTAAAAATGCAGATTTGATAACACCATAAATGTTTCCCAAATGCATGTCAGTTTTATGTTTGTATCAAAGAAAAAAAACCAAAAAAGTCTACGAATCTTGATATTTTTCAGGACAAAACAACTTTTTAAAAAGATGCTTTTGGAGTGACTCAAAAATGGAATTTTTCCCCAATTTTCACACCTGCCAGTGAAGCAAAACTTGTGTTATTTGCACAGTTCTTGCTGCAATTCAGGGAGGCTGGCAACATCTGCAGGCTGGAGCTGCCTTTCCCTCACTCCTCTATACAAATCATCCGTGTCAGGCCTGGAGGACCAGCTGTAACCCAGACACACATGAATCCGCTGGCATGAACGCTAAGTGACTGCCCTAACCAATGAGCGTCCCGCTTTGCCTGCACAGCCATCCAGCAGCATGGAGCGATAATCAATGACAAACAATCGCTGAGGTGATTCAGCAACAGCTTTTACAATGCTTAACGATGTAAACTAATTGTAAATTGCAGCAGAATGGGGAACTTAATGGCACTTTAGCTCTTGAAAGGAATTTAAATACTGACGATTCGCTAATATTTCTAACTGGTGGGATGAAGGGGAGGATTGAAGGAGAACACACACATGTTTCAGTGATAAAAAGGAGCCACTTCATTATCTCCTGGACCAGTGGACTAATAATTCTGCTGCCATTCATGATAAGCCAGATTCTAAGGATCAGTCTTGTATTTTTTGTCATTTCTGTTTTGCCTAGAAACGAGAACTGAGCCACCTTTTGATGATCAACTCAGCAGCTCAAAAGGATTTGGGGGTCTAGAAATGAGCCAAGAGTCAGGACAAGTTGTATTGAGATTCACCTAACCCTAGTGATAACCCCAGCTGATTTCTCTGCTTTACAAGCTCTTTATGGATCACTGTTGTGTCTTCCATGCAAAGCGAGCACAGAAGTCCGATTGCCAAAAAGGAAGTATCTCATTTATCTCTAAAACTGAGGCTTAGCTGGCTTCCTGTTGGCTTTCACATTGACAATGACAATGTATCTTCCAATTCATTACCCATCACCACAATGCATCTGCTTGGGCCAAGGCGAGAAGCAGTCCTACTCCTGTCCCAGTTCATTGGCTTGCAACACGCTACCGAGTTTCAGATAAACATTGAAAAACCACCATGCTGGAGACGGGCTTGGCTAGAAGAATCAAAGAGTTGTTTGCTGCATCAGCTTCTAATCCTTCCTCTTCTGCCAGACCGACGCCCTTTCTCTCTCTAGCTCCTGCTCTTTTCCAGTTCAATCTTTTTCGGTCCCAAAAGGTCTGGGGAACCTTTAGCCTCTCAGCACTTGCTGGCTGGGAACACAGCACCATCTTCCAAAGAGGTGTCATGGTACCTCTGGAAATCAAACTCCCTGGTGCTAGGCAAGCCAAAAACTCAGGCACTCCAAAATCAGTGGCCACTCATGGGCGGCGGGTGAAGGCCCAGCTGGGGAAGGCAAGCCCAGCACTGCCCCTTCCACTCGAGGCCCCGCCCCTTCTGCCCGAGGCCCCGCCCACACCCAGCCCGATACTTCCTGGCCACCTGGAGGGTCAGGCTACTGCATTGCAGCCCCAGACTTTGGTGGCTGGATGTATAGGCAGTTTTGGTAAGGCTGTGCCTTCTCTTGCCTAAGTTACTCACCACCCTTGTGACCAGTGTTGAAAAATTTGGCTTTAACATACCTGTTCCTTTTCTGAAGTTTCATAGGATGATGACACGAGTGTCGTGAGGGTCAATAATTACTGTTGCGAAAGGGCTTTGAGACTTAGGCATGAGAGTGTGAAATGTGAAGTATTATCAGTTATTACTCTGTGATCCCCTGCATATGATTGCCTGGAGGTTTCCTGGGGAAGCATGCCACCAGAAAGGTAGACTTAGGCAAGAGAAGCAAGCTAGGGGCACGTCTAAACTGTTCATGGCTTTCGAAAGAAAATATGCAAATTCGGCACGAATTTGCATATCTTCTTCCGATCCCATTTTCGGAAGAGTTTTTTTCGAACAAAAAGCAGTCTCGACATGGTTCTTTTGAAAAAAAACCTTTTCAAAAGAACCCTGTACACCTCATTTTTTCAGAAAGACGGGTTCTTTTGAAAAAAGGGGCAATTTTTTTTTGAAAGAACCATGTCTAGACTGCTTTTTTTTTGTTTGAAAAAACTCTTCCGAAAACGGGATCGGAAGAAGATATGCAAATTCGTGCCAAATTTGCATATCGTCTTTCCAAAGCTGCAGGCAGTTTCGACATGCCCTAGATGAGCATCTTTTGGTGAAAGACGTTGCACAAAGAGAAATTAGATGCACTCACACATTGAAGAAGTTGTTTCAATATGAGATGAATGCATAGAGTGGTACTGCAGAAACCTTTTTCTAAGCTATTGACAATTAGTCATAAGAATGGCCATACTGGGTCAGACCAAAGATCCATCTAGCCCAGTGTCCTGTCTGCCGACAGTGGCCAATGCCAGGTGCCCCTGAGGGAGTGAACAGAACAGGGAATCATCAAGTGATCCCTCTCCTGTCACCCATTTCCAGCCTCTGACAAACAGAGGTTAGGGACACCATTCCGACCCATCCTGGCTGATAAGCATTGATGGACCTATCCCCCATTTATGTATCTAGTTCTTTTTTGAACCCTATTTAAGTCCTGGTCTTCACAACATCCTCTAGCCAAGAGTTCATTTCTAGGATTATTTGTCTGGGGGGGGAGGGGTTGTTCTCCACACTGAGGCAATGAGAGCTGGTATTTAACAAGGATATTCTTGTCGGAGCACCGCATCACATACAAACCAGAGCCCGCTGTGGCCTGACACAATCTGACCTGCCCCTCAAGACCCAAGTGCTGCATTTGGTCTCTGCCGCCGCATCCCACACAACAATGACAACTGCTCCATGCTCACCCATAGTGTTCCTCGGAGTGAGCACGTGTGCATGGGTGCATATGAGAAAGTCAGGTGGGAGGGCTGCAACAGAGTGGGAGAAAGGTAGCCCTAGGAACCAGAAAAAAGCCAGCTCCCTTGTTAGTGAGCAGTGGGCCAATTAGGAGCAGCTGGCAAGAAGCTGTCTCAGGCAGATTAGGGATCAGCTGAGACCAGGCTACCTTGAACCAATTAGGGCCAGCTGATTCCACTTTGGGTCTGCTGCAGACCTTTTAAAAGCCTCCCTTTTAGGTGGAAATGAGAGAGAGTGTGTCACGTCGCGTCGCGTCGCGCGCGTCGCTTACAGGCACACTCATACTTACAAGAGACAGAAGGGGAGAAAGGAATTCTGGGGCCGGGGGGAGGCTGGGCTCCTTCACCCTGAGACAGACTAGTAGGCTAACCCACTTCTGAGGGGAAGTCTGTTTGCCTCTACATAACAGATGGGGAGCAGTTTGCCTGGGGCCCTTCTCACCAAGGGAAGAAGAGCAGAGTTCAGCAAGGGGCGGTGGCGGGGGGGGCCTTACCACAGTGCAGTTGTTTAGTATTTAGGACTCAGCTGGATTTATCAATGCAAATGTTTCCAGTCTCCACAGCAGCTACTGATAATACCGTCCTGCTGCACAGTGCCATGTGGCCAGGCAGGGTTATGGATGCTTGATAAGGCAGCATGAAACCTAAAGAAAACAGAGCGAGAGCAAAATAAAGAGATCTGCTGATTGATTGATTTTCCCCTTACGTGAAGCTGGTTTCTACAAATGTATTCAATGAATAGCGAGAGGTAAACATGAGGCAGGATTTCTTCTTGGCCCAAGGCGGGAAGCAATTCAATTTAAAAATAATAATTGGAAAGCATGGAGTAAATCCCACAGGGACAGTACTGCAGTAAGGCTCTATCCTTCCAGGGAGTGGCACAGCCCAAACAGAGAGGAGAGGTGCCCAGACATTCAGACATCCACACTCCAGATTATGTGGGGTAGTGAAATTGTCACTCTGGCTACATTTAATCCCCTGTTGAGAAGGGCCTACATAGCCAAATTCAGGCTAGTGTTTCATGGCTAAGTTTCCTAAACAGCTTGAGGGTATGTCTACACTATTTTTTTTGTTTCGGGAGAAGTATGCAAATACCACAGTGCATTTGCATACTTCCTCCATTTTTTTTTTTTTTTTTTTTGGAAGAGACTTTTCCGGTATGTGCCCCGTCTACATGGGGTCAAATTTCGGAAAAAAACACTATTTCGAAAGACCCTGTAAACCTCATTGTAGGAGGAATAAGGGGTCTTTCGAAATAGGGGGAGGTTCCAAAACTTGACCCATGTAGACAGGGGCAATACTGAGAAGCCTCTTCCAAAAAAAACCGAGGAAGTATGCAAATGCATTGTGGTATTTGCATACTTCTCCCAAAACAAAAAGTACTATAGACATACCCAATAAAAGAGGAAGCTGCTTATAGTTACACGTAGGTCTAAGAAGTTACCGGGTTAACATAAATGGTTGTCCTGACCTTAAACCTGAGCCCAAAACTTTTGGTGTTTGTAGCTATTTAAATTCATACTTGAGGCTTTTTTTGTTTGCTTTTTGGAGAGGACAAAGTGTCTAGAAAGGTAAATGTCCTGGGAAAAAAAATGTTTGACCTTACTCGATGGGAAGTCCCACGGCTAAATGTCCAACATACTCACCGCTTCAGGTAAATACCTTAATTTTACGGTGGGGCTCCATGGTCCTCTGGTAATCCATACACCCACCGAGTGAATTCTGCAAAGTTACAGACACCACAAAGACCTCAAGCGGCAGTAGGGAGATTCCAGCTCTTTGAGACACATGCATCTCAACCCAGGATGGATATTTATGAAGCCGACTGTGTGTAGCTGACCAAAGCCAATTTCAGGGGAACATGAAAAAATACATGCCACCTGCCATCCGACTTGACTGGAACTTCTAGCCAGGTTTTAAATGGGCTGACACAGCTTCCCCCGCTCCTTGAGAAGTGCAGGAGGTTTCATGCATGCAAATACTGACCTTTCTTAAATCCTTCTCCACCTCCCTCAGCGAGCTGCCACTGCTGGGAGTGAAAGGAAGAGTTGGCAGGACATGAGCAGTCTGAATATCACTCTCCGTACGCAGCTCAGAGATGTTCAGGGGCATAAAACCTTTGAGAGCGCAGAGTGGCATTTTTCAACCTGCTGCCTCCCACCCTTTTCCAAAGGTCAGGCGGGAGTTCAACTAGACGCTGCTCCTCCTCTCTCCATCTTCATCAGCCAGTGCACACGCCGATCAAATTTCACTCCAGTCTCCTGACTCTGATTACACTGTCTGACTAATCCTAGTGCCTCCACCACAGGAAAACCAATGTCTGAAGTGAGCAGCCGGGCAGGGGCAGTCAATGGAGAAGCCACTGCAATCGTGCACTACTGTCATAACCATGAGGGTTGACCAGCAGCCTGGTGACTAAGGGGTTAACTATGTCTCCTGTCCCTAGCCAGGTATCTGGTCAGCCAATAACAATGCAAGTAGGGATTTCAAACTGGGACAAAGGATTTTTTAATTTTTTCTCTCCTTTATCTCAGAGCGGTTTCTTCCAAGTAACAGGGAAATGGGAAGGCCTGTGTCTCTCCAAGAAAAGATCTCTTATAATGTGTAAGTAGGGCAAAGTAGTTAGCCTGTCAGGTTTTATTGTTTTCGTGGTTTGGGGATTTGGAACTGATGTCTGTGCTGTTAAGTGGGGTTTTTTTCTCTCTTTTGTAATGAAGCTTTTTAACCCAGGGAATTTTCTTTGAGTATATCAATGGGAGGCTCTTACCATCTAGCCACCTCAACTATGCTTGCAACTGTAGTTTTGTTTTGATAATAAAAGTTTGTTTTCCTTTTTCTAATTAACCAGTATTGGTTCATGTTTGTGTCCTGGAAGGTTTGTCTGCGTGTATCTACCTGCCTGACAGAGGGGCAACTATCACAGACTGCAGCTTGTTTTCTCTTTTCTTTTTCAAGCTCTTTTGGTGGAAAAGAGCTTGAGATATACCCCCTGAGGTTTTAGGAAGGAGGTTTCCCAAGTGATCTCTTCCCTGGTTTTCTTGGAATACTTGGGTGGTGGCAGTGGATATTCCCCAAAGTCTGGGTATTAGTATTTTGGGGGGAAGTTTTTGTACCAAAGCCTGTAAAGATAAGGTTTTGGGGTGTTTTTAGCTCCCACTTCTGCATTTGTCGTGCCAGAGTGGGGAACAGCCTTGACAACTCCCTGGGAGCCTTCTCTCTGGTTGCCCTGCCAATCCAACAGGTGGTTCCGTCACATCACAGCAAGGCTGCCGGGTGTTTTCTTTTTGTTATGAATAAGGTTCTGCTCATGAGTCACACGGACCGCCACTGCACCATGCCTCCTGCTCTGCTTGAGAGAAGAGGCTTGGATTTTTTCGCCCAGGTTTCATGGCACCAAAGTTTAACTGGTTTTTAACTGGCCCGTCTTTGCCAAAAGAGCAAGCAGGGTGCGGCGTGGCTGGAAGGACGAGGAGGGAGTTAGAGTAGAGGGTGCTGGAGGGGAGAAAACCGGAGAGGACTCAAAGAAAGGAGAAAAACCAGCTGGGTAATGGGGAAGTCAGAAGAAGATAGAGGGAGGGAGACAGGGAAAACTCAGGAGGAACACAGAATTTAACACTGTAGAGCCCAGAGGGAAAAGGGTGTTTTTGGAGCACGAAGGCTGAGAGAATCAGGCCTTCTGGAGCCAAGGGACAGAGACAGAGCTAGGGCAACCTTCCTGCGTGTTATGCTTATCCATTGCAGCAATACGGCTGTGGTACTACAGCAATTCACTGGGCCAATATGGCTGTCTATTAGGACTACAGGCTAGAACAGGGCAACTCAACACCTGGCCCGTGAGCCACATGCGGCCCGCGGCCTGTTTGTTTGCGCCCCGCGGTGCAGTTTGAATTTACGCAGGGCTCAACACGTGGCCCACGGGTGGGATCCTTTGAACATGGCCTCTACTGGGAACATGCTTCATAATGGCAAGTCAATAGAATGGTCTTCTGTTGAGATGCGTTTTAGTAGTTACATTCCTGCACTGTCATTGCTCATTAAAAGTGCTGTCAGATGGGTGGAAATCAGGGAAATATTGCATTGTATTAATATCAGCAGAACTGACTTAAATGGGGCCTGCGTGTTGTGTAGTCTTGCCTTAATGTTTGTATTCATGCCCATCCATGCGAAAGAAGCTACAGCCGCTCCCCAAGTTGCGAACGGTCGAGTTACGACCGTTCGCACCTACGACCAAAACTCCCATGGAGCGGTCATAAAGGCAGTCCCCGAGTTACGAACGCAACCCGCGCTTATGAACAGCGCGGTCATGTGTAACTCAATGGGGTCCGAGTTACGAACGGATCGAGTTACGGCCAAGTGTTTGGTCTGTAACTCGTTCGTAACTCGGGGAGAGGCTGTATTTGCATATTTTGCATATATATTTGCATGTGCATGCAACCACACTTAAGATGCAGCCCTCAGCATGTGCTGTGAGTATCATTGTGGCACCCGGGGTTTCCAAAGTTGAGTAGCCCTGGGCTAGAGCTATATCCTACGGGTCTCTGGCTACATGCCTAAAGCTCTGGAACAAACAGCCAATAGCAGATTAGATGCCTCTAGGATCCAACCATCTTTAGGAAAAGCTGTGAAACCTTCCTCTCTGGAAAGACCTTTCCACAATGAGAATGATACTCCCAGCCCGGGCAGCCCCAAACGAGACCTTGACAAACCCACAATAAATCTTCAGAGAGGTAGCCGAGTTAGTCTGTACGGGTGTGTCTAGACTACAGGGTTTTGTCGACAAAAGTGGACTTTTGTTGATAAAACTATATCTGCGTCTACACTACCGCTGAGTTCTGTTGACATAACGTTGACAGAACTCGGCAGTTTTGTCGACGGCGGTAAACCTCATTCTACGAGGAATAACACCTTTTGTCGACAGAGTTCTGTTGTCAGAAGGTGTTATTGCATCCACACTGTCCTTTGCGTCTACACTCTCATGCTGACAAAGCGGCTTGCTTTGTCGACAGAACTGGATGTAGTCTAGACGCTCTTTGTCGACAGAACCTTTGTGGACAGTATCTGTCGACATAGCCTCTGTCGACAAAAGCCTGTAGTCTAGACCTACCCTACAGAATAAACTTTAAAAACAACAAATGGTCTGGTAGCACTTTAAAGACTAACAAACGTGTAGATGGTATCATGAGCTTTCGTGGGCACAGCCCACTTCTTCAGATGACTGGAGTGCTGTATGTCCAGAACCATAGGGGAGAAGGGCGGGGAGGAAAAAATGGGAGGGAGGGGGACAAAAGGAGCCAGTGGGTATATAAGTATCAAAGGGAAAACCGAGCTGGTATGTAACAGGCAAAACTGATAGTCTATAAGCATCTAAAAACTGGATAGTTAAAAGAAGCAGATAAGGACCATTAGTAGCAATTAGAGAGGAAGAGTACTAACATCAGAATCTACACAGACAAAGAACCGTTGGCACCTTCATTGTTTGGTTGGTTGATAATGTCCCAGCCATCCGGTATCTCGATTCAAACCATTGGCATGTGAATTAAACTTGTGAAATGAATTGTAGTTCCAACCCTTCCCTGTGCATTTGGCTTGTGGAATTGGTATGTAACAAAACAGCAACTTGAAGATCTCTTCATGAATGACCAGGCAAATTAAAGTGTTCACCAACAGGTTTCTGTATGTTCCCTTTACGGATATTTGATTTGTGTCCATTGATTCTTTCTCATAGAGACTGTCCCGTTTGTCCAATATATATCTCAGTGGGGCATTGCTGACATTTGATGGCATAGATTACATTACTGGATGTGCAGTTAAATAAGCCTCTGATTTGGTGGCTTATGTGGTTGGCTCCAGTGATGAATTCACTTGTATAGATAAGTGGGCAGAGTTGGCATTGGGGCTGATTGCAGGGCTGGGTTCCTGGATGTTTATGATGTAGCTGTGTGGCAGGGTTACTGGAAAAAAATTGTTTCAGGTTGGGGGGGTTGTCTGTAAGCGAGAATAGACCTCAATGACCAAATGTGAATTAATAACATCTAAAAAAAAACCCTTAAAAAAACCCACAAACCCTCCTCTGCCAGTTGGATCACAGAAGTCCCCTTGGGTCTGTTCCTCAGTGGGGCTGATCATGCCACTGGTGCCCGCCTTCCTGTCCTTTGGGGCTCCCCACCACCCTGTCCTGTTGGGCTAGAAGCTCTGGTCTCCCCAGGCAAGGCTCAGAGTTCAGGTTGTGGCTCCCCTGCAGAACAATACGGGGTGTCCCCACTATAAGTCACCCCGGTATACATCCATTCCACACTAAAGTCATTGACGCTTGTAGGAACAGATGCATTATAAATCCTCCCACTTTTAAGTTATACACACACACACACACACACACACACACACACACACACACACAAAACAGTTTGCGCAAATGGAAGTCAGTCGTGGGGGAAAAATATTCCCCGCTTTAAATTGTTTCGCTCTAAGTCCAAGTTTTTTGGAACGTATCTTGGAATTATCACGAGGCCGGCCTGTACAGACACCGAATCAGTTCAGCTCCAGGAGGACTCAGCACCTGGGAACACTGTCCCCAAAGAGGACCAAACCCCCAAATAAATCTGTCTTACTCTGTGTAAATGTTTTACACGGGAAAAATCTCATGAAGTCAGCTCCCTTTATCAAAGAAAGAGAGAGCTGCACAGAGGGCGCTCCTCACCCCTCACCCCAGTAGCAAATATTTACACTGGGCTTGTTAATAAACAAAAGTGCTTTTATTAAGTATAACAAGCAGGATTTAAGTGGTTGCCAGTGAAAACAGTCAGATCAAAGTAAATTATTAAATTAAAATAAATAATCGCCAGCTAATCATAGTCCGCTATGAAACTTGTTTCATGTAAATTCTTAACCTAAATATCAGAGGGGTAGCCGTGTTAGTCTGAATCTGCAAAAGCGATGAGGAGTCCTGTGGCACCTTATAGACTAACAGATTTATTGGAGCATAAGCTTTCGTGAGCAAAGACTCACTTGGTCAGATGCATGTATCTGACGAAGTGGGTCTTTACCCATGAAAGCGTATGCTCCAATAAATCTGTTAGTCTATAAGATGCCACAGGACTCCTCGTCGCTTTAACCTAAATAGTTGTTCTAAATATCTCTTTTATAAGCTAAGCTGTCTCCTAGCTTGGGCGTCACCCTTCCCCATGTTCAATCTTAGAAGTTTCCAGCAGGCATCTTAGGGTTTGTCTACACTGCACCGTTATTCCGGAATAATGGCCGTTATTCCGGAAAAACAATACTAGCGTCCACACAGCAATTGCGTTATTTTGAAAGAAAATTGAAAACCCCATCCTAAGCCATCAGTTGTGTGTGCAAAATAGCTACATAGAGTAAATAACTATGAAACTTGAATTGCTTCTGCATAATTATACATGCAAAAATTGAGGCCCAGTCAAGGCTGGTCGTCTTCACATAGTGCACAGTCAGCCTGTGGAACTCCTTGCCCGAGGAGTTTGTGAAGGCTAGGACTATAACAGGATTTAAAAAAGAGCTAGATAAATTCATGGAGGTTAAGTCCATTAATGGCTATTAGTCAAGATGGGTAAGGAATGGTGTCCCTAGACTCTGTTTGTCAGAGGGTGGAGATGGATGGCAAGAGAGAGATTGCTTGATCATTACCTGGTCGGTTCACTCCCTCTGGGCCACTGTTGACAGACAGGATACTGGGCTGGATGGACCTTTGGTCTGACCCAGTATGGCCATTCTATGTTCTTATGAAATAAGGGAGGGCTTTTTCCGATACTGGTAAACCTCTAGGAACATAGTTAGTGCATTCCTCACCCAGGCTTGGTAGGACCATACGGTGATCCAGTCAGCTTGATCCCTTCCTGGTTCTACTTGGAGAATTCAACCTCCTGGCTGGCGTGCATGTGCTGGGGCAATTATAAAGCAGACACATGATTAATAAACGGGTCAGAACTGTTCCTAGAACTTACTGGTCCTCCTTTCATTTCATGGATATTCTGTCAGCCAGCCAGCAGGGGAAGAGTTAAGCTTGTGGCTCTCCTCTTAAGGGGAGGAGCTGGCTTTTTGCTCACCCTGCTCACTCCAGGCCTGCGCTGACCCCTGGGTCTAGTAATACATGCCGCAAGCAGATGCCTTGCTCAGATTTCTCCTGCCTCTGCATCTCAGCTGTAGCATGGAAGCTCTGCATTGATTTAGTGTCTCTCTCTCTGCCACACCATCCTTCCACAAAGGTGAGTTGGCCACATCACCTGTCAGATACTCCTCCATCCTGATGTTTCAGTTCCTATTTCCTTCCTGTCCACCACAAATCACATTGCTCCTCCTCACGAGGCCTATCAATCACACTCGGGGAACAGGAAGAGCCCCCGATAAAACAGTCCACGAGCCGCGTGTTTAGTTCCTTGCTGGCCTCGAGGTGAAAGCATTAAATTTCTCACCAAGGAATCAGGCTGCTACCTCTTTGCCATATTTCTGAGCCCTGATTTCCTCTTCCGATCCCTCATGGGAAAAAACTGCAAGAGCATCTTGCCTGAGAAGACACATGCCAACTGGGATGCCTTTAAAATAGCTAGTAAGGCATGCCGTAAGCCATTCCTGCGGGTAGCTTTCCTCACTTACTGCATTCAAGGCTTGTTGGAAGAATCCATAACCACCATAGTGGTGTCTGTAATATTTTAAATGTCAGAACGTTGCATTATATGTCACTAGTGGTCAAATTAAGCTAATTTGACCTTTCAACTCCATTTTTTTATCTCTTACTTTGGCATCCCGTGCGATTTGCATTCGGCAACACTGACACACAGCCTAACAAATGACTTTCTTTCCAAACTGCCTTTGAAGTAGCTGAACTTAATGGACTATAACATTTATGAACATCTGAGTTCTTCTTTCAGCAGCTGCACTGGGTTATTGATGATCTAATTGAAATGCTGGCAAATATATTCCAGTAGTATATGGAGAGCAACAGACTACTCAGAGACTCTGCAGTCTTGCAAGCGTATGTTTGGCCTGCTATTTATTAGACTCATGCAGTATATTTGCAGCTATGTTAAAACAACAAGGGGAATCTGAACAAGAGAAACCAGAGGCAAAAAATCCACACTGCCACACAAGCATCAGGCTGAGATTTATTGATCTTTTTGGGGTCCCTTTCATCTCATAGAGCACACAGAAATAGCAGCCGCAGTGTTATAAACCTGTTTCTATTTGACACTTGCAATTTACTAATATAAATCATTGTTTCTCAACCTTTTTTTATAAAGTACACCTTTAAAAAAAATTCTAAGTACCCCCAGTACCTACAGTTTTCAGACACACCATTTTTTTTCTACCATTGCAACACATTTCTTTAAACAACTTAATTGTAGCTGGGCGGGCGATGACATTTTTGGGTGTAAAAAGTACAAAAATAATAAAATGCTGTGAAACTTAAAACAAAAATTCAAGTTTCTCCTAATTTCAGTTGTGTTGACGTACCCCCCAGACTTTTCTTGAGTACCCCTAAGGATACTCAGACCACTGGTTTAGAACCACTGATATAAATAACTAGGTGCAGCTTAGATCAGTCAGATGTCTAAGGATGAGAGGTTCCAAAACACACCTCAAGGGCCCAACTTTCCTCCCATTGACCACGCATATGAAAGCCCCATCCTAAGGCACCGGCAGTGCATGCAAAATAGCTACATACAGTACATAACTATGAAACTTGAATTGCTTCTGCATAATTGTGCATGCAAAAATTGAGGCCCAGTCAAGGCTGGTCTGGCATTTTGGCCTCTAATTTGCAGAGCAGTGAGGTATTTGTAAGGAATCTCTCTATATATAAATAAGTTTTTCCTGCCAGACGACAAAATGTTCCTGCCGGGCAACAGAATGATGTCATCTTGTCATCAGCATCAACAGGCTCTCTCAGTGAAGCGAAAGCAGCCAGGAGGGGATGGTAGGTGAGCATAGCAAGCAGACGGCGCAGCCCCCTAGTAAAATAATAAAAAGATATTTTAATGCAAGAGCATATCTTATTCTGGACCTCATTCCCTAAATACCTGGCAGTCCATAAACTTTTAAATTGGCTAGTTGCATGAAAGGAATACCTGCAGGTGTTGAAGATAATTTCCATGATCCAGAAAAATACTTCAAGCACACCTCCTCTGTTGACTGCAATGGCATTGTTCTTAAAGCTATTCTGACAGAGTCAAGCCAGAGGGCTACAGGAGAGTAGTCGAGGAGAAATATATTAGCCCCAGACTAAATAGGTCCCTGTTCCCACAGTAAACTAGCAAGGGCTAATCAAGAACCAGCAGGAACTTGTCAGAAATAATTAGGACAATCTGGCCAATTAAAACACCTGGGGCTAATTAGGAGGTTTCCAGACTTAAGGAAGCCAGACTAATCAGAAGACCTCAGGGTCAATTAAGAACCAGTTCAGACTGGTTTAAAAAAAAAAGGCATCCCTTCTGTTTGCTCAGTGTGTGAGAAAGGAGCTGAGGAGAGAAGGAGCTGTGGAGAGTCTGAGAGGAGAAAGTGCAAGCTGGTACCAGGAGGAAAGGAAGGTGCTGGGGGAGGGTTGTGGGGAAGTGGTCCAGGAGATTGTAGCTGTCACGCAGCTGTTATTGAAGACATTTGCAGACAGCTACTTTCACAGGGTCCTAGGCTGGAACCCGGAATAGAGGGTGGGCCTGTTCCCCATCACCCATTTAAGCACTGAAAAGACTGGCTGTGATATAGGGGTTTGCCCTGGACTGTACCACATGAAAGGGCCATGGAAACTATGACTTTAGTTTCTCCTCTTTTCTCCATGCTGGCCAGTGATGAGAGCAGCTCTACAAACAGCAAGCTGGTGTCTAACTTGAGGGCTGCTGTGAGCCTCTGAGGCAAATAAAATCCACGTGAAAGCCCAGGAACCACTAAGATTAAGGAGGGGCTTTATCACATTATCGACTTGCCTAAGTGGCTTGCTGGATTGGGTCTAATGTGAAAATAAGTGTGATGATGTGACACTTTTCAGAATGCACTTGGTATCCCACTTACCCGTCTTCAGGAACTTTTTTTCAGCTACTTGAGAGTCTATTTTATTATGGCATAAGCTTTTGTGAGTTGCAGCTCACTTCGTCTGATTCATGAAGCAAAGTTGCAACTCATGAAAGCTTCTGCCATGATAAAATTGTTAGTCTTCAAGGTGAAAATGGACTCCTTGTTTTTGCCGAAACAGACTAACACGGCTACTTCTGAAACTCAAGATTCTACTGCTTCTACGGATGCACTCACGGCGAGGGCTACGTCTACACTGTCAGCTTCTTGCGGAAGAAGAGCCGTTCTGCCGCAAAAACTTGCCAGCTGTCTACACTGCACGAGCGTTCTTCCAGAAGTAAATTTACAGTATAGCGTTGTAAAACAGGGCTTGTTCTGGAAGAGTTATTCCTCTTCCCACGAGGAATAAGCCCTCTTGCGCAAGAGCTCTTCTGGAAGAGGGCAGTGTAGATAGGCAATATGAATTTCTTGCGCAAGAAACCCCTATGGTTAAAATGGCCATCAGAGCTTTCTTGAGGAAGACAGCATCTACACTGCCATGGATGCTCTTGCGCAAAAGCACATCTCTTGCGCAAAAGCACATAGCAGTGTAGATGCTCTCTTGTGGAAGAGTTTTTGCACAAGAACTCTTCCGCAAAAGAGTTCTTGCGCAAGAAGCTGCCAGTGTAAACATAGCCCAAGTGTTTAGAGAACTCATCATGCATTTTCCAAGGTGTGTGCATGACTCGGGGATCAATGATCATTCCATCTTTTCAGGACACCTTGGGAAAGAACCCAGCAGGCAGCTCCAGGGTGAGGAGAGCAGAAGGCTAGCTTCAAACCCAGCAGGTTTCAGCCTGTGGTCCTCAGATCTAGGAGTCTGCAGACAAGGTCTAAGATTTCCAAAGGGGTCTGCACCTCCTGTTGAAATGTTTGAGGGGTGCATAAATGGAAGAAGCTTGAAAACCACTGGCTTAAAGAGACCTTTTCTTCACCTCAACTGGGTTTTGGGTCACAATTATCCTGGGATTACTTAGAAAGCGGAGCTGGTTAAATGTGGGAATTTCTGTTCCATAGGAAAGTCTGACATTTTGAAAGTTGTTTCCATTCCCAGTTGGCGCCAAAATGAAACCATGTAACATTTCCAGCAAAATGAAATACTTGAAAAAATGTCATTTGGGGTCAATCAGAAAGGGTTGGGGTTTTTTAGATAAAATTGATATGGTTTGTTCCAGCTTTAAAACAATAAAAATACAATAAATAGAACCAAAATCTTAAGACATTTCATGCTGATAATGCCAAAACTGAACATTTTCACGTTATTGAAAGGCTTAATTTTGATTTTTGTACTACACAAAGATGCCTGATGGACAATCCTCTATTCGCAAACAGTCGCGTGACTTTCATTTGTACCACACCAAGCCTGTTGTGTGGAAACAATGGTGCTTGTGAGCAAGGCAAATCACAACAGTTATAATGGTGAAGTCATCCAGGGGACATTGCTGAGCAAAATTCCATGAGATTTCAATCAAAACTCAATACCTTGGCTCTGATTCTCATTTATGCTTCAGTTTCCATTACTGTCTACACCAGTAATAGGCTTTTTTTCCCCCATCACTTGAAATCCATCGGGGCTTATATAGATATGGAAATATTCTAATTGGCCATTACATGCCCCCATTGTTCCATAGAAAGGCAAATGGCACAGATGTCCTCTGATCTCTAACTACCTTGATGTTTGAAAATGCCTATTTAGGTTCCTAGTAATGTCTCTAATTCCATCTCACTCAATGTTTACCCAGCAGTCAATTGATAGCAACTGCTTAGCTTTACACTGATTGGCACATAATTAAGCACAGGAAAGAAAGTCATAATGTTTAGCAGCAGCATAACTTGGATCTCCAACCATAACTGGAAAGACTTGAGTGTTGTGCTATTAAAAAGAGACAAAGGATGCTGGGTTAGGTGTATTTAGCTCTTATGCCATGACTAGCTGCAGGCACTCCATTGTATTTCATTTCTTCTGATGGGATCCAATTTATATGGGAGGGACCATGAAACAAAACAGGATTATAGAAAAAGGGGAGAAAAATTAGGCACAAAATATAGATGAGAGGAAATCAACATTGTACCTTGGAGCAGATGAAGGTTGAGCCATTTCTGGCACTGCCCACACAGCTGGATTGACGCCGCTGGCCCGTGCTGGCTAAAAGAACCAGATAAAAATGAAAATTAATTTTCTTCACCTTACTGGACACACAGAAATGGAGGATGCCACTCAAAAGGCAATCTCCCCCAAACATTTAAAAAACATTGTGCAATTTATATCTTGTGCTTGACAGAGCATCCAAAAGTAATTTCAACACCGTGTACCATGGCCGGAGCTATTTGCCGAGGGTGCCAGTCAGCGGTCTGCAGTCGCGTTACTGCTGCATAATTTCCCTTTCCTACCCAAGCTGTGGGGCTTTAAATGTGCACTGGCCACTAGCCTCTTCCTTCTGCTGGAAAATCTGGCTGTGCCGACACGAGGAAGGTCAAGTGACTGCTTATTGACTGTAAATCTGGGGGATCTGATGGCAGAGACGAGCTACAGTAAAAAGCTTCAGGAAGATGGCTCACTGTAGCAGAAAATCTATTCTAAGAGTATTTTATTTACTATCTCTTGCATGCATTTGAGTCTTCCAAAGTGACGGGCACTAGGGCTGTCCTAGCAGAGGAATGGACGCACAGATCTGTTAGGTCTTTATGTATATAGTCATGCCCTGAATTTTCACTCCTATAACTCTGGGTGTTTGGATTCTTCATATAAACTTCAGTTACAGTTCCGGCTCAATTAGTTGACTAGCACCTGATTTCTTGGGGGGGAAAGTGACGAGTTCTCCCTTTTGCCTTTATCTTTTCCCACCACCATTTATTTAGCCCATCTTAAATTGCATGCTATGAGAGAGTGATCTAAACAGGGAAGAAACAGAGACCGATTTGCCCTCCTACCACTCAGCAGGAAAGCAGAAGAATTTATGTTGAAGAATTGGAGCCTGAGAGATTTCAGCAACGGGGCACTAAACCAGCAAGGTATTTATGCATGTGGCTAACTTCAAGCACTGAGGACCCTAACTGGAATCAATAATGCTTACAGTTAGTCATGTGCTTGGGTAGCTTGCTGAACTAGAGTGTTAAGAAAAAGGCTATTTATTTTCCAGAACTGTAGAAGACAATTCCACTTAATTACTGTTTAAGTAGAGAGTCTGGAATGTTACTACATAAGAGAGCAATCACTGGAATTTAACAAGCAGCTTGTCTCAGATTCTCTGAGACATTCTCACTTTATTTATTCTCAAATTCCCACTTTATTTCCTAGGCAGAATGAGAGACACGTCGATAAAGCTGAATTACTGACTTTTCTACAATAACACAACAACACACAGAATAGAGAATGCAATCAAACCTAACCACAGTTGTTTATGCTTAAACACCCTTCACACACTTCTCACAGCTAAGTAGCATTGTTTAGCTTATAGCTTGTTATAGGCTAACCTAAGGAGGAGGGCTTAAAACTAGTTTTGACAGTGGC
Source organism: Rafetus swinhoei (assembly GCA_019425775.1). Taxonomy (NCBI): domain Eukaryota; kingdom Metazoa; phylum Chordata; order Testudines; family Trionychidae; genus Rafetus; species Rafetus swinhoei. The sequence goes on from JAFJHL010000300.1 coordinate 11,861,322, forward strand.
AGGTGACCAGAGACCAAGGGTAAGTGAAAAACATGAAGACCTGGGAGATGGGTTAGAAACTGGGGGGGAGGGTGCATTGTGCAGGGGCTGTAATTGCAGGAATAAAGGAGAAAGAAAGCAGAACAGGGGGGAAATCAAATCAGTATCTTAGCTGTCTGTCTACAAATACAAGAAGTATGGGGAATAAACAGGTAGAACTTGAATTGCTAGTTAAACCCCCACAACTATGACATAGTTGGTATCACATGTGGGTATGTCTACACTGCATTCATCTTTCGAGAGAGGAATGCAAATGCAGCCGAGAGAAATTGCAAATGAAGCGCGGATTTGAATTTCCTGTGCTTCATTTGCATAATCGCATCCGGCCACTATTTTGAAATACCCTATTTTGAAATAAAAAACGCTGTGTAGACGCGGTTATTTTGAAAGAAACCCCTTCTTTCAAAATAACCGTTAAACCTCATTCTTTTAGGAGTAAGGGTTATTTCGAAAGAAGGGGTTTCTTTCAAAATAACCGTGTCTACACAGCGTTTTTTATTTCGAAATAGGGTATTTCGAAATAGCGTCCGGACGCGATTATGCAAATGAAGCGCGGGAAATTCAAATCCGCACTTCATTTGCAATTTTGCTCAGCTACATTTGCATTCCTCTCTCGAAAGAGGAGTGCAGTGTAGACATACCCTACAGAGACATAGTAGGATAATATGCATGATTGGGAGATTGATTTAAAAGGGTACAGCTTGCTCAGGAATGATAGGCAGAGAAAAAAGGGAGGAGATGTTGCCTTATATATTAAAAATGTATACACTTAGACTGAGATTGAGAAGGACATAGGAGACGGACTTGTTGAGAGTCTCTGGGCAAGGTTAAAAGAGGTAAAAAACAAGGGTAATGTAGTGGTAGGGGTCTATTACAGACCACCTACCCAGGCAGAAGAGGTAAATGAGGCTTTTTTTTAAACAGCTAACAAAAATCATCCAAAGCGCAGGATTTGGTGGTAATGGGGTACTTCAACTGTCCAGACATCTGTTGGGAAAATAACACAGCAGGGCACAGATCATCCAACAAGTTCTTGGAAAGTGTTGGGAGACACTTTTTTGTTTCAGAAGGTGGAGAAAGCTACTGGCGGGGAGGCTGTTATAGATTTGATTTTAACAAATAGGGAGGAATCGCTTTAGAATTTGAAAGTGGAAGGCAGCTTTGGTGAAAGTGATCATGAAAGGACAGAGTTCATGATTCTAAGGAATGGTAGAAGGGAGAACAGCAAAATAAAGACAATGGAATTCAAGAAGGCAGACTTTAGCAAACTCAGGGAGCGGGTACGTAAGGTCCCATGAGAAGCAAGATTAAGAGGAAAAACAACTGAAGAAAGTTGGCAGTTTTTCAAAGGGACATTATTGAGGGTGCAAGAGGTAACTATTCCACTGCTTAGAGAAGATAGGACATACTGCAAGGCTGTGTCTACACTGGCGCGATCTGCGCAAAAGCGGCCGCTCTTGCACAAAAACTTGCTGCCTGTCTACACTGGCCGCGTGTTCTTGCACAAATATACTGACGTTCTAATGTATGAAATCAGGGCTTCTTGCGCGAGAACTCTGACGCTCCCACTCAGGAATAAGCCCTCTTGCGCAAGAGCTCTTGCAGAAGAGGCCAGTGTAGACAGGCAACATGAATTTCTTGCGCAAGAAAGCCCTATGGTTAAAATGGCCATCAGAGCTTTCTTGCGCAAGAGAGCGTCTACACTGGCATGGATGCTCTTGCGCAAAAGCACATCTCTTGCACAAAAGCACATGCCAGTGTAGACGCTCTCTTCTGGAAGAGTTTTTGCAGAAGAACTCTTCCGCAAAAGAGTTTTTGCGTGAGAATGCGCCAGTGTAGACGTAGCCCCAAGAGACTACTCTGTCTTAACCAGAAGATCTTGAATGATCTAAAAATCAAAAAGGACTCCTATAAAAAGTGGAATCTAGGTCAAAGTACAAAGAATGACTACATACAAACAACTCACGTATGCAGGGGCAAAATTAGATAGGCGAAGGCACAAAACGAGCTCAATGTAGCTAGAGACATGAAGGGTAACAGGAAAATCGTCTACAAATATATTTGAAGCGAGAGGAAAACCAAGGAGAGGGTAGGCCCATTGCTCAGTGAAGAGGGAAAACCAAAAACAGAAAGTGTAGCAATGGCAGAGGTGCTTAACGACTTCTTTGTGTCAGTTTTCACCAAGAAGGTTACTGGTGATTGGATCAAGCTCGTAGGCGGGGAGGGGGTGCGAAAGCACCCCTCCCATGCAAACCAGAGCCAATGGGAGCCATGAGGCTCCGTGGCTATGGACCCTTTAGGTAAACAAATCGGTACAGGCTCCCTAGAGACTTTCCCAAAGGCAGCCCACAGAACACAAGGAAAACATTTATCTAGATGGTGTTTGATCTTACTGTGAGGACAGGGGACTGGACTTCATGTCCTGTTGAGGTCCCTTCTAGTTCTAGTGTTCTATGATTAGGGTTGCCAGATGGTTTCAACAAAAATACCGGACACACTTGACATTACATCACAATCGACATTACATCTTATTTAGAAAATACTGGACATTTCTATTTTCTCATTTATATTTTCTCAATTTGTTTCCTGAACAGAAAACCCAAATACTGGGCTGTCTGGTTCAAAACTGGACACTTGACAACCCTGTCTATGATTCTATTTTTGTCAGACTTCAGCTTTTAGCCTTTTTTTCACTTATATTCTCTTCTGTACTCGCGCTGTAGTAATATTTTGGGAAATAGACAATAGTTCACTAAATTAATTCCCCCCCCCCCCCCAAAAAAAATCAATTCCCAGCAGAGGTGAAAGGATTTACCCTTTTTATGAGGAAAAATGGGTGTTAAAACAACTGTATTCTGCTAATTTTGCAAATGGATTTTGGTTAGAAAGATTAACATTTCCACTCCTGGCTAATGTATCATGTAAATCCTAATGATAATACAGCTCGCCTTCCCTCCCAAGCTGTTAAATGATTTCCTCAGGCTCTTCACAGAATACATGCTTCATTTAAATCCTCTCTCTTCTCTGTTGCAAATAATGAAAACCAGATTCCTTCCTCAGATTTGTCACTTAAAAATTGTATTAAGAAAGGGAGCTATATGTTAAAACCATAGGAATTGTGAACCTGTTAACAGAACATTTGGCAGTGCTTTGTAGGTTCAGTTGTTATACTAAATAATTTCTTATACTTTCAATTTAATTAGCCTTCCGTTGTGAGAGGAAACAATTCTACTATAGGTGCTCGGATTAGGAATGGATGCATTTCAGATGGAAGATGGATGCACTGAAGGAATAATGCAGAGCAGATTAATAATACAAAACAGATTTCTTCAAACTATGCTGTCACTTTACCTTAGAACCTCAGGAAAACTCCAGGCTGAAACTCACAGTGGAATGCAACCCAAAGGGCTTGGTCTAAGTCAGGGGTGGGCAAAATCCCACCCGCCACTGTCCTGAGGCCCAGCGGGAGCCTCCGGCAGGCTTCCTGCCTGCTGCACATTCACACGCCACTCAAAGCGGATGGCTGAACGGGCCATGTGCTCTCTCTGCATGGCATGGGCCACTAGGAGGGGGCATTGCAGGCTGCCCACCCCAGCACAATCTTGCAGCTCCCATTGGCTGGTAGGGTTACCAGATGATTTCAAAAAATACCGGACACACTTTATCTCAGATGGGGGTGGGGACCAGCTGGGAGAACATAAGAACATAAGAACGGCCATACTGGGTCAGACCAAAGGTCCATCCAGCCCAGTATCCTGTCTGCCGACAGTGGCCAATGCCAGGTGTTCCAGAGGGAGTGAATTGAACAGGTAATGATCAAGCAATCTCTCTCCTGCCATCCATCTCCACCCTCTGACAGAGTCTAGGGACACCATTCCTTACCCATACTGGCTAATAGCCATTTATGGACTTCACCACCATGAATTTATCTAGTTCTCCTTTAACCCCTGTTATAGTCCTAGCCTTCACAACCTCCTCAGGCAAGGAGTTCCACAGATTGACAATGCGCTGTGTGAAGAAGAACTTCCTTTTATTTGTTTTAAACCTGCTACCCATTAGTTTCATTTGGTGGCCCCTAGTTCTTATATTATGGGAACAAGTAAATAACTTTTCCTTATTCTCTTTCTCCACACCACTCATGATATATCCCTCTTAGGTATGTCTACACTAGCTCGTTAGTTAGAGGCTAGGTAGCAAATGAGGCAACCTTGGAGTTGCAGATGAAGCCCGGGATACTTAAATCCCGGGCTTCATCTGCAACTCTGGTTGCCCTCATTTGCCTACCTAGCTCGAACTAACGAGCTAGTGTAGACATACCCTTAGTCTTCTCTTTTCCAAGCTGAAAAGTCCCAGTCTCTTTAATCTCTCCTCCTATGGGACCCGTTCCAAACACCTAATCATTTTAGTTGCCCTTCTCTGAACCTTTTCTAATGCCAGTATATCTTTTTTGAGATGAGGAAACCACATCTGTACGCAGTATTCAAGATGTGGGAGTACCATGGATTTATATAAGGGCAATAAGATATTCTCCATCTTATTCTCTATCTTATTCTCTATCCCAGGGCTGGCTGGGAGGAGGGAGGGGGGAGCAGGGCTGGCCAGGGGAGATCGGGGAGGGAGGGGGAATGGCCGGCAGGAAGCAGGGCTGGCTGGGAGGGGATTGGGGAGAGCGGGGCTGGCTGGGGGGAGCTGGCCAGCGGGGAGCAGGGTTGGCCGGGAGTGGGTAGGGAGGAGTGGGGCTGGCAAGGACGGGATCGGGGCTGGCCGGGGCATACTGGGGAAGGGGGGAACCAGCCGGTGGGACGCAGGGCTGGCCAGGAGGGGATTGAGGGGAACGGGACTGGCTGGGAGGGGGTCGGGGGGAGCAGGGGAGGGGGAACCAGCCGGCGGGGAGCGGGGCTGGCCCAGGCACACGCAGATCCCAGGGTGCTGCTCGTCCTGCGCACGATCCCGGCGGGGCGCACGGGCGAGTCCGGCCCCAGGAATTCCATCCTGCCCCAGCCCCACCCCTGCTCTCTACTGCGTAGTTGCGTATTGCCTGGCTGGTAGACACGCTCATGCAGTGTGAGTGTGTCTACCAGCCAGGCAGTACGCAACTACGTACTGATACTCATGATAATAATAAAACATATTTAATTAGAAAATACCGGACATTTCTATGTCCGGTATTTTCTCAGTTTGTTTCCCGGACAGAAAGCTCAAATACCGGACTGTCCGGTTCAAAACCAGACACCTGGCAACCCTATATGTCTGGTTTCTAGCCAACGGGAGTGGCCTAATCTGTGCTTATGGTGCAAGCAGCATGAGGAGGGCCCTTGTCCCTCAAGAGGCATGCAGAGATGTACATGGCCCCTGCAACCGGCTGTTTTGCAAGACATTCGGGAGCATGGAAGGCAGGAAGCCCGAGGCTCCCACTGGGCTGCTGGCTGGGAACCGCCTAGAAAAGTACCTCTTGGCCAGAGCCTATACCTGGTACTGCATGCCCTCCCCGATCCTCTGCTCCCCACATCCCAGACCCCGCACCACCTCCATTCATATCATGGAAGAGCGCGGCCTTTCACCACTTAACAAATCCTTGGAGTGGATCGCCACCAAAAATGATTGCCCATCCCCGGCCTAGGTCATAATGAGAGGAACCGAGTTCTGCCTGATTTCTTCCAAAACCTGTAACTCGCCTGTGACGGGGCGGCGTCCGGCGCGGCCGCGCCCCGCACTCCAGCCGGCCCCGGAGCCCAGGAGAGCCCGGAGATGCGGTCGGGCGGCAGCAACGCTGCCCGGCCGGCATGGCGCGCTGAAGGCCCAGCCGACGCCGGCTGATGACGCCACGACGTCTCGCGCCGGGCGGGGGGCCTCCGGACACCGAGGACGTGGGGCAGAGGCGGGGCAGGCGGCCGGCGGCGGGGAGTTTAAAAGAGGGCCAGGAGGACTCCCGGGGGGACGGAGGGAGACGGAGGCGGCCAAGGGGGGTAAGGAACCCCGGGTAAGGAACCCCGAAGGGCAGGGGCCCGGAGGGTGAGGACGCTGTCCCCAGGAGGGGAAGAAGTGGCCCAGGGCGGGGCCGCGGAACCCGTGAACGGAGGGTTTGGGGTTGGATACCCCTCCGTTGAGTGAGGACGTTGGCCTCACTTCAGGGCCCTGGGTTGGGGTCCGGAGCGAGGGCGGGCCCGGACCCCCTTCCCCTCTCTCCTGCCGCAAGGGGAGGAAGAATAGGAGGATCGCCCACGGCCGGCGACCCTTCCTGGGTCGGACGAACCGGGGCACGTAAAGACACTCGAAACTTCCCTTAGTTCAGGCAAGAAAGGGGGGGCAACTCATGACATCGCCTTAAAGTGACTTTAGATTGGCTCCCACTCTTAGCGGAATGTCTCCTGTAATGTGGCAAAGTTTCCTACAAACCTGGTGTTAGTCATTTTTATTTAGAGGAGTTACGCAAAAATGAGGAAGCTCCTTGAACAGCAGTGAAAGGGGAGCGTCACAAGCATGAAATGCCTGCAAGCTGCATGGAAAATGTTTACAAATGCAGTCACTGCTCACTTAACCTGGTCTCAATGAGAGCACATGCTCGTTTAAAGTTGTGCGATGCTCCCTTATAACATTGTTTGGCTGCCTGCTTTGTCCACAAACTGCAGGATTTTCTGGAATAGCAGCCTGTCCTTGTGGGGGCTTGGAACCAGGGTGGAACGGCAGCCCCCCTAAGTTCCCTGTAAGGTATGCAACTGGGCAGCTGCAGTTCAGCTGCTCTTCCCCCCACTGCCCTGCTGCTCCTGCCCTCTGCCTTGCAGCTGGTGCCAGGTGCCTCCTACTTCTTCTGTGTGGGGTGGGGAGTGCTGATGTCTGGATGTCTCCTCCCCCCACTCCTTCGAGCTCCCCACTCCCTACCCCATCTCCACAAAGAATAGTCTGGTGTCTGAACTTCCTGGCCTACTTACATGGGCAATATACTTGAAGTGGGGCCAGCATACTTAAAGGGGCAATACACATCTCTGTCTGTCCCTCCCCCCCCAAACACACATATGCACACTGTGTTTGATCTGTCTCTCTCTCACACACGCAGTGTGTCTGTCTCTCCCACCCTCCCACCCCTTGACATAATGCAGCCACGTATGCACCGTCCTGAGGAGAGAGTGGTGCACTCCAACAGGAGACTGTAGATTCATCATCATGATCAATTTCTGCAGGGAAGTGTTTGCAGTTACTGCCCTGTGTGTATTGTGTTTCCTCCCTCCGGCCTCAGTCCAGGCTGCTGCTACAGTGTAAGGCTACCTGAACAGCAATGTGAGGGCTCAGCCAAGTGCTAGCTCAGCATTTAGCAGCAAAACATTCCCTGGGAAATATTCCACCCTCTGACTCCACCATCTCAACCAAACGTCACAGTCATCATTGTGGTGTGCAGTACTACATTGTTTAAAAGGTTCACTGTGTATGTGTATACCGCCTTTAGTCTGCTGAAAAAAAAATTCCCTGGAACATGACTTCCCCTATTTACACTAATTCTAATGGGAAAATTGGATTTGCTTAACATTGTCATGCTTAAAGTAGCATTTTTCAAAAACACTAGCGGGCTTCCCCCGTGCTTGCTATGCTCGCCAACCCCCCTCTCTCTCTGGCGGCTTTTGCGGCCAGAGAGTGTGAGAGCATGATGACATCATTCTGTCTCCCGTCCGGAAAAACCTTTTTATATATATCAAGAGCGATAACATTAAGCGAGGAATTACTGTGCCATGATGAGGAGCTCAAATTAAAGGCATCCCCCCCAAAAAAACCATTTACAAAACACAGTAAGAAGACCACCAAGTCCCACCATGTCTAAACAACAGAGTAAAGAAATAGTTAGAGGCAACAAGGCAACCTTTAAATATTGGAAGTCAAATCCTGCTGAGGAAAATAGAAAGAAGCATAAACTCTGGCAAGTCGCGTGTGAACATATAATTAAACCGGCTTAAAAAAAAAAGAACTTGCAGAGCCTCTAGTAAAAGACACAAAAACTAACAGCAAAAAAAATGTAAGTACATTGCAAGGAGGAAGCCTGGCAAATAATCAGTGGGGTCACTAGATTATCAAGGTGCCAAAGAAGCATTCAAGGAAGACAAGGTCATTGCAGAGAAATTAAATGAATTCTACGCATTGATCTTCACTGTAGAGGTTGTAGGGGAGTTCTCCACACCTGAGCTCTTCTTGTTAAGTGACAAATCTGAGGAACTGTCTTGGATTGAGGTATCAGTAGAGGAGGGTTTGGAACAAACAGATAAACTGTAGTGTCACCAAGATCATATGGTAGTCACCCAAGAGTTCAGAAGGAACTCAAAGATAAAATCCCAGAACTACTAACTGGTATGTAACTTATTTAAATCCTGGCAATTATAGGGTGATAAGTCTAACTTCTGTACCAAACAAGTTTATTAAAACTATAGTAAAGAATAGAAATATCAGACACATAGATGAACACGATTTTGTGGGGGGAAGTCAACATGGTTTCTATAAAGGAAAATCTTGCATCACCAATCTATTAGAATTCTTTGAGGACATCAACAAGTATGTGGACAAGGGTGAGTGGGTGGATACAGTGTACTTGGACTTTCAGAAAGCCTTTCACATAGTCCCTCAGCAAAGGGTCTTAAGCAAAGTAAGCAGTCATGGGATAAGAGGGAAGGTCCTCTTAATGATTAGTAACTGGTTAATAGGCAAGACCTGAAATTCATTTGGAAATTCAACACTATCAACTTAAGACTGAGTTAGGATCTCAACTGGATAACACAGTAGAAAGGCAATTTCCCCTCTGGATTTTCACATCTCCACACCAAATGCTGTGAATGACCCACTTCCACCCTGACTTGATTAGCTTCATTAACACAAGGAATTTCTTCCTTATATATACACCCTTGCTTCTCTAACTTCCAGTCCAATTCATCTGATGAAGTGGGTTTTACCCACAAAAGCTGATGCCCTAATAAATCTGTTAGTCTCTAAGGTGCCACAGGACTACTCCGTGTTGTTTAGTTTTGGGGTTTTTTTAAGGAAATAAAGGGTAGCTTTAGGTTTTAAACAAACAAAAGGAAGTACATCTTCACACAATGCACAGTCAACCTGTGGAACTCCTTGCTAGAGGATGTTGTGAAGACCAAAACTATAACTGCGTTTTAAAAGAGAATGAGATAAGTTCATGGAGAATAGGTCCATCAATGGCTATTAGCCAAGATGGTCAGGAATGCAACCCCATGCTCTAGATCCGTGGTTCTCAAAGGTATGGTCTGACAGTCTTGCAGGTGGGCCCCAGGCTCGGGGCTTCTCCCCCTCATCAGGAAGCCCAGGTAGGTGATCCAGCCTCACAAGCCCCCGCCCCTCCTTGCCAGGTTGGCTTCCCCCTGCAGTAGGGAGCCCTGAGTCTTGCAGGTTGAATCCAGCTTGAGGGGGGAGGACGCAACTCTGCATGCTGCCACTCCCTTCTCCCACAGCTGGGGAAGCGGCTGCATAGGAAACCACTCACCTGGAGGCTTTTTCTTCTGCTCCCATTGGTCATAATCCCAATCCCAAACGGCCGCTTGCTCCCCCACTGGGGCCCAGCTGAGCACCGCTCAGCTGGGCCTAGCAGGAGTGCCACTCAGCTGGGCCTGGGGTGGCAAGCAGCCGCCACTCAGCTGGGCCCAGCAGGAGCGCTCTCAGCTGGGCCCGGCGGCAGCGCGTCACGGAGGGAGGGAAGGGGGGCGGGGCGCCACGCAGGGAGGGAAAGGGGGGGCGGAGCTGGCCGGAAGGGGGGGCGGGAAGCAGAGCTGGGGCTGTAGGGCTGAGGGGAGGATGGGGGCCCGGAGGAAGGGGGAAGGAAGCAGCACTGGCGGGAAGAAGGGGGTGTCCGGGGGCGTGGGGCTGGCCAGAGGAAGAAGGGGCGGAAGCAGAGCTGGGAGGATCGGGGCCGTGGGGCTGGATGGGAGGAGGGGGGCAGGAAGCAGACCTGGTGAGGGTGGGGGGTGCAGCCACTGGCCGCAGCCGGACCGCAAACAGCTGCTTGCCGCCGCTTGCTCCCCGGCCGCGGCCCAGCTGAGTGGCGCTGGCGCTGGCGCTGCGCCGCTCAGGTGAGCCCTGGTGGGATAGGAAGCGGGGCCGGGCGCTGATGTACATGGCCAGGGGATGGGGCCATGTACATCACCGCCCCACCCTTCCTCCCCCCCGGCGGCCCGGCTGAGCGCGCAACACTCAGCCGAGCCGCCACAGAGGGAGGGGAAGGGGGCCGGGCAGTGATATACACGTCCAGGGGGTGGGGCCGTGTACGTCACCTTCCCCTCCCACTGTGGCACTCAGCTGAGTGCTGCGCCCCTCAGCCGGGCCGCCAGGGGAGCCAGCAGCGCAAGGGGCTGTTTGGGCTCCCCTGGGGTGGGAGGGGAAGGGAAGGCGGTGACATACACGGCCCCGCCCCCGGCCGTGTACGTCACCGCCCCGGCCCCCTCCCTCACGGCAGCCTGGCTGAGCAGTCAACATTCAGCCAAGTGCCATGGTGGGAGGGAAGGGGAAGGGGAAGGGGAGAGACAGAGGGGGGAGAGAGGCAGGAGGAGGAGGAGAAGAGAAAGGAGAGTGAGAGGCAGGAGGGGAGAAGAGAAAGAAAGAGACGGAGAGAGAGGCAGGAGGCGGAGGAGAGCTGAGGGGGGGGAAGGCAGTAGGAGGAGAGAGAGAGACAGAGCGAGAGAGCTCAGGAGAGAAGACCTGAAAATCCCGTCTTATGACGGGCTAATTGGCTAGTTAAAGAAGAGCAATATAATTAATTTTAATTAAAATGGACTCTCTGAAACTAATTTGATTTTTGTGAGATTACAAGTTTGGTTGTAAAAGGTAACCCGTGTTAACGCAATATACCTAGACTTCTGTAAGGCATTTGACTTGGTACCGCACAACACCGATTAAGAAACTAGAGCAATAACAATAAAGCATGGCACACACTGTTTGAATAAAACACCGACTAGCTGATTGGATTCAACACGTAACTGGACATGGCCCTTCTCTATTTAATATTTTTATCGATGACCTGAAAGAAGCCATAAAATCATCACAGTCTAAAAGGCAAGCGATGACAGGAGAATGAGGCAAAACGGGCAGTTAAGGCTGGTCTGCGGGGCAAGATGGGGCAATAAACAAACACAATAGGATGTGCAGATTTCTTAAGCAGTCAGTGGCTGCTACCACAGTGTTTTGCCTGCTGGCAGGCCTGAAACCATGTTGTGTTCTACCGAGTAAGGAGGGGGAATCAGAGGAAGAAGAGGAAGAGTTCATAATCTGTTTCTCTCTGAGGTAAAAAGTCTCAGAGGAGTAGCCATGTTAGTCTGTAACTTTAAAAACAATGAGCAGTCCTGTGGCACCTTATGGTAATTATCTGACCTCAATTACCTCACAATCTTTGATGCATTTGTCCTCACATCACCCCCAGGACACAGGGAATTGCTGCTATCCCTATTTGACAGATGGGGAACTAGGTGCAGCAAGTTAAGTGACTTTTCCAAGTAGTCTGGGGCAGACCAGGTAACTAAATCAAGGCCTCCCACATCACAGGCCAACACCCTAACCACTGTACCCTGCTGCCTTTCCATCAGAGAGCTGTTCTTGTGCAGTTCTTACTTCCGACAAAGGATTCTAAGGTCTGAGCAGCTTTGTGGAAGGGTCTGAACTTCTGAAGGTGTCTCCAAACCAAATGTCAGAAATTTCTAAGGCTCCCCCACTGCTAGTGCAGAATTCACATTACAGTTTCATGTGCCAGACTATCAGACAATTCTTTTTTTTTTACAACAGTTTTTAGTTCCTAAGTGAACACAGCATGTTTTATGATCTGCATTTCCCTGCTTTGATCATCCGTTCTGCATATCAGTTTTCATGTTTAGCGGTACAGAAGAATACGTAATGAATGCAAATGTAACGCCTTCAGAGATTAATGTCTAGACTTCAGAGCCTAATCCTCTCCAATCTTACACCCCAATACAATGTTTTCATATTTAATACATTCTCAGGGATTTTGCTTTTATAAATAATGAACTAATCTCATCTTCGATGCCTCGCCTTCCAGTTTAGTAGCAAACTAAAGCAAGACTCTCGGAGCTCAAAGAAATCGATTTAACCCGCATTAACCACCTTCCCCCAGATAAAGGCTTTTCAGCCTGGGCAGTTGTTTCTTTCTGAAACAACTGTGCAATGCGTAGGTGGGAGCCATGGAAGTCTCTCTGTATGGGAACAAGGGCAGGGCTGGGCATAGAGAACAGAGTCCCTTTGTGAATTTGACTTCTTGGGGCATCCTGCACCAAAAAATTAAAAGCTCGGTGTGCAATATTTTAAAATTCTGCAAATGTTATTTGTCAGAATAATACTATATAATCACACTGGTTTATTTTGGTAATTTATTTCAAAATACCTGCCAGCAAATATGTCTGTAACAATACAAATTCCCCAGGAGTAGAAAGTTAAAGAAACTCCTACAACAACCCAGTTCCTGTTTTTCTGCCCTCTTCCCCACCGAGCCCAGCCAGGAACCCAGACACTCCCATTTTTTCACCCCTAGAGCCTAGGGATCCAGAGGGAGAAACACCCTGATGCTGATTCCCAAGCCTGCAAAGAGTTTCCTGTGTGCAGTTGCCTCCAGCTACTGGGAACCTTCTAGTTCCCTCCCAGTCCCTTCTCTTTCAATTGTGAACTGTTCTTTGCCCAGTCTAGCGGCCCCTAGTGGCAGCCAACATCTCTGCAGCCTCCTTCAGTGGGGGAAAAAGGGAAATTCTGCACGCAAAACATTGATTTCTGCGAAATTTTGTGTGGTGCAGTGGCGCAGAATTCCCTCAGGACTAGAATATGTGAAATGCTGCTTGTGTTGCAGTGAGGGAAAACTCTACTTCTCAAAAGAATAAACCAAGAAAACAGGGTGGTTTTGATAAGTTTTTTTTGTTTTGAGTGTCTCACACTTAGATGGTTGCAAAATCAAAGAATCAAGTCAAAGCAAAGGAGTCCCTTGCAAACAGAAGCTCTAATTTGGCTCCTTATCCAGACTGCTGAATCCCCAGGCCAGATTCTGTTCTCATTTATCCTAGTGTGAAGTTTAAGGGCCTGGGGTTGAAGTCCAGCATGAGCGAAAGCATTTTGCTGGGTCAGGACTTTTCAGAGAAATCTTCTACTGACCCAGCCCACACAGAATAGTACAACACATTAATTTCATGGTAATCAGTAACACAAAAACCACACAAGACCCTAACATTCATTTTTAGTAACAGTGAGTAACAACAATCCACCATGCAGTGCTACTCCCTGTATAAAGATGTACTGAACTGCCCTGAATTATTACAGACTAATATGCAGTCTGCCATATTGCAGGGGATAATAATTAACAGCTCTAAACTTAATGCTGGAATCACTATCTAGGTTGCAAAAGAAATGAAGCGGAAAGTAACCTTGATTGCTCAAGACCATCTGGCTCCATATACAAGAGCATCATGTAGCAGCATGGGGAAAAGGCAAAGAAGGCAGAATAGATGTTGTGGCAACCACCGGCGATTCCTCCAGATCTTGACCGGGGACATGAGTAAGAAGCAATACACTGTCGCTGAAATAACTGGGACTAAGATGAGCATGAGTCATAATTTGGACCTGCCATGTGTCCTGCTCTTATTCCCATAGGGTAGATGAATGAAACAGAAGTTTCGGTGTCCACAGAATGCACCAAGAGGAGGAGGATGCACTTTGCAAATGGGGCCCAATGCTGCTTTGAAAGCTCCTTCCCATTCTTTCCTAGGCTATGTCTACACAGCTTCCCTCTTCCGAAAAAGTCTATGCAAATGAAGCGCAGATTAGCATATTGCTGCACTTCATTTGCATAATTAATTAGGAGCCGCTTTTGCGCAAGAGCCGTTCTTCCTCATTTTTTCATGAAGAACAGTAACAATCAAAAAATTACAAACAAAATGCCTGAAATTCCTCCATGTGCCTAAATACAGGAGGCTGCAGTATCCTTTTTGTCAAAGTCTGGTCACATTTCCTAAGGACTCAGGCTTTGAGTCAGCAAAACACTTTAGTCCTTGCATAAATCTGAGCATGTGAATAGCCCCATTGTCATCCGTGGGGCTAATTGCCTTCAAGTCAGGCATGCTCTGAAGTTATCCAAATCAGGGCCTAAAGCAGCGAGGTTCTAGAGAAGCGAAATGGCTTTTCGTACCATTGTCTTTAAATCACCTAGAGCCGCGTTTCTCAAACTGTGGGTCCTGACCCCCCAAGGGGTCGTGAGCAACTTAGAGGGGGGTTGCAACAACTTAGAGGGGGTCGTGTTATCACAAAGTTTGAGAACCCTGACCTAGAGGAGAATGGCGTTTGTATGGAGAATTACACCCTCCAATTCCAGAGGGTGCTTGAAACACTCTTGGAAAAAGGGAAATACTCTTGTTAAATTTCCATGGTGGAAGGAAACATCGAGCTAGATGAGGACATTACCGTGTCTCTTGAAATAAAGGGCAGGATCTTATTGTGCTGCCCCAGCCAGGAGCAATCCAGACAGGAGAGGCTGACTCCTGCTCCACAGGTGTAGGGCAAGCACTCTGCATTCTCAACATACAAGCATCGTCTGATATTTATCGTCTGTTTGTATTCTTTTGGGGCATTGCTCACCGTCTCTTTTCTACACGTCATAGTCCACAGATGCGGCATCTCATCTGGCTTCCAAATTTATAAGTCATCTTACCCAGATCAGCTTTTAAATAGCCATCCACCAAAGAAACGCCAGCCGAAGAGGAATGTCATTGATTCCGCTCTCTCTGAATCATAGAATCATAGAACACTAGAACTGAAAGGGACTTGGAGAGGTCATCGAGTCTAGTCCCCTGCCTTCATGGCAGGACCCAGCACCCTGATAGATGTCTATCTAACCTGATCTTAAATATCTCCAGAGATGGCCGATTCCACAAGCTCCCTAGGCAACTTATTCCAGTGCTTAACCACCCTGACAGTTAGGAAGTGTCTCCTACTGTCCAACCTAAACCTCCCTTGCTGCAGTTTAAGCCCATTGCTTCTTGTCCTGTCCTCAGAGGCCAAGAAGAACAATTTTTCTCCTTCCTCCTTGTAGCATTCTTTTAGATACCTGAAAACCGCTATCATGCCGCCTCTCAGTCATCTCCTTTCCAAATTAAACGAGCCCATTTCTTTCAGTCTTCCCTCATAGGTCATGTTCTCTAGACCTAGAAGTGATTAGCCCAAACCCGAAGGCTCAGCACAGTGGACAAAACATTGGCCCTGCAAATGCTCACCCACAGGGGAAGCTTTGACTACAGGAGTCCTCTCACTGAGGGCAGCGAGGCTGTTCCCTCAAGTCATGGTGACGCTTTTGCTTAAAAGTTTTGCAGGACCAGAGCTTCAGTGACTCCTTCAGGAGCTGTGGGGCCTAGGAGGGAGTCAGTCTGTCTGCCAAGCTGTCATTCTGATGCCATCTACCTGCACCAACGTGAGAATGAAAAACTAAAAAGGATCTCATTTCAATATTTCCTATTTAAAAAGAAAAGGGTCCCTTGTCTCTTATTGCATAGAGTTCTTGGAAGAACTACTTTTTCAGTGGATGGCCATGCCCTAATAAGGGGTTTTGTTTTGTTTTCCAAAGGGCCATGTTTCCCTGCACACAAGTTTCCTAGTAAAGACAGACAAGCGAGATGATTCGCTAGCAATTCGAGGCTGGCGTTATTTTTGTTTCTGCGAAAGCAGGCCGAGGCTTTGCATTTCCTTCCAGCCACGATGTCCCTCTCGGTGATTTAAAATTAATGGAAGGCAGGCATCAAACGTGGATTGCATTAAGCCTGGGAGCTCCTCAACGTCTGCATCTCGTTGGTTTGCCCTGGGAGCTGGGGCATGACGGCTCCAGGAGCAAGCCAGCCAGCAGAGAGAGAGCTCGCCACGGTCGGAATGTCAAATTCAGAGCTGATTCCCAGCTGACAGCCTGGAACAAAGGGGAAAGAATCCCATTTTGTCTCCTGTAATATTTGTTACCAAGGCAGCAAGAAAACAAGCTTCACCTTTAATACAATAGGCCCGGGAACATAGCTTCCTAAATGTCTCAGGACTGACCTGTTCATAAGGAGACTGTTGACAGAGGCATTACTGTATTTATCACTCCTACTCCTAGCTCTTACCATGATCATCCCCAGAGAGAGGTAGCAGCCTGGTGTTTCACATGCATGTATGCTGGTACTGATTCAACTGTTCTCCTCCTTCCCCGTGCCCTGAGGACAGCACAGCTGACTTGAGGGAGGAGGGGACAGTATAATTGAGCACAGCATGAGAATACTTCCCTTCGAGAAAAAAAAAAGGAGAAAAAAAAGAAGAATCCCACAAGCCGAAGCCAAGCTGAACTCTTTCTGGGTCAGGAAGAAAAGCAGCTCCTTTGCATGAACTTTTCAGGCTAGTTCTACCCTGTGCACAAGCATTGGTATGATGGGTTTTCACGACATCCAGTTCTACCTATGCCAGACCTGCTCATGTTCATTCCTTCTGGGACACCTGGCCTTGGCCACTGTGGGAAGGCAGAATACTGGTCTAGATGGACCCTGGGTCTGACCCAGTCTGGCTGTTCTTATGTGATGGAAAAGAAACAGAGGTGAAAGTAAGCCGGGGTGCCTCAGTGCGGTGCTCTGGCAAGAAGCCGGCCAGCGGAGGCACTCAGCTGCAGGAGGAGGTGCAGCGCACCCTCAGCCTGGCTCCTGAGGCTTCCTGCAGGCTACCGCTCTAAGCAGCAGGCAGCTAGGCTGGTGAAAGGGGCTGGATGAGGGTGCAACCTCCCATCCGGAACTGTCCAGCCCTGAGCCCCCTGCCCTGCATGCCATTTCAGGAGGGCGGGGGGCTGCAATTACACGTACCAGGTCCATGTTGCTTTTCTTCTCCTTTCCCAGACTGCCAGGGAGCAAGGGGAAAGTGCACAGTTTGCCCCTTCCCTGGGCAGCCAGGAGCGAGAGGAATGCAGCAGGCTCTGCACTTTCCCATTGCTCCCTAACAGTCTGGCAAGAAAAAGAGCAACAAGGAACCCGTATGTGCAGCTGCAACCCCCCTGCCCTCCCAAAATGGCCCCCTTGGCCCCCCCTCCCACACTCACCCCTAAACACACCCAGCCCCCTTCCCTGAGCCCCCTGCCCTGACTCCTGCACCCCTACATCTCCCTGTTGTGAGCCCCCACATTCCTCAGCCTCCTGCTCTGCCTCTCCACACCCCAGCCCTCTGCCCTGACCCCTCCTCACACCCCAACCCTGACTCCGGAACCCCCACATCTCCCAACCCTGACTTCTGCACTGAATTCCTCCTCACCCCCAAGCTCTTGCCCTGACTCAAGCTTCCCCCCCATTCCTACACCCTGCCCTGAGACCCCGGAGGGATGGGGGTGCAACATGACAGTACCTGTAAGAAACGTAAGTTACTTTCACCCCTGAATGAACCCAATGCTCTGATACATCTTTCCCAATCTTTCCGCACTTATTGCCTTCGATAGCAAGAGGAAGAGGCTCTCCCGCAGCCAGAAACCAGATAGGCCCATGCTCTGTTCCTGGCTCTTCCTCACACACGTGTGTCCTTGGCCAAATTTTCAGAAGCGCTCAGGGCTGGATTGCCACATGCTCAGTCCCCACACTCAGGGCCAGGTTTCAGAAGGGACCTCAGCCCCCATTGAGATGCCAGAATTAAGGCAAGATTCTCAGAGGTACTCAGCACCCAACAAGATGAGCTCTAGCTGGTGGGCCTGAACCAAAGCCCAGTACAATCAATGGCAGTCTTCAATGGGTTTTGGTTCTGACTCTATAATTCTCTGCTTCCATTTCCACCAGCACCATGGGAGTAACAATATCATCTGTCAGGGCTATTGCAGTGACATGTTCATTCAAGCTTGTGAGGCACTCAGGGATTGCAATGAAACTCTATGCCCATGAATAAATTGGGTCCTAGTCTACAGCAAGCAAAAATCCTCTAGGTCCCAAATAACGTCAAGATCAATTTCTCCCTTTGCTTCCCAAAGGAGAGCAGCTACTGCTCAAGCAGTGACACCTAGGTGCTCTAGACCAGTGTTTCTCAACCTTTTTTTTATAAACTACTCTTTTTAAAAAAAAAATTCTAAGTACCCCCAGTACCTACAGTTTTCAGACACACAAATTTTTTTCTACCACTGCAACACATTTGTTTAAACAACTTAGGGTATGTCTAGACTGCATCCCTCTGTTGGCAGAGGGATGCAGATTAGGCAGGTTGACATTGCAAATGAAGTGGGGATTTAAATATCCCGTGCTTAATTTGCATAAAAATGGGTGCCGTTTTTGCCGACTCAGCACTTTGTCGGCAAAAAGCGGCAGTCTAGAGGGGGATCTGTCGAGAAAGAAAGCCATCCCTTATGCCTCTTGCAAGGAGGTTTACAGGATCTGTTGAAAAAGGCTTTCTTTCTCGACAGATCCCCCTCTAGACTGCCGCTTTTTGCCGACAAAGTGCCGAATCGGCAAAACCTATGCCCATTTTTATGCAAATTAAGTGCCGGATATTTAAATCCCTGCGTCATTTGCAATATTGACCTGCATAATCTGCATCCCTCTGCCGACAGAGGGATGCAGTCTAGACATACCCTCAATCATAGCCAGGCGGGCGATGAAATTTTTGGGTGTAAAAAGTACAAAAATAATAAAGTGCTGTAAAACCTAGAACAAAAATTCAGTTTTTTCCAAATTTCAGTTGTGTTGATGTGCCCCCCAGACTAGGGGCACCCTAGGGGTACTTGTACCACTGGTTGAGAAACACTGCGCTAGACCTAGACCGTGATCGGGATCAGAAAGCCCTTTGGAAGCAGAGCTAGTCAGGAGTTTCAAAATGAAATGTGTCCTCCCCCCATCGGAAAATGCTCATTTGTCAAAACCAAAACTTTTCCTGGGGAAGGGTCAGTTTCTGCCATTTTTTCCCTTTTGAAACCAATTTGGAAAAAAAAGCATCAAATTTCTCAAAATGCGCCGTGTTAACATTTTCAGAATGAAAAAGTTCTACTGTGGGCATTGACATGTTTATAAAATGGAAATCCAATTCTAGTAAAATAACGCAAAAACAAAAGTGGTTGAAATCAAAATGAAACATTTCAAGTGACCCACCCTGGAGGGAAAAAATTGGTCATTCTGTTCATAAACATTTTTGAGATTTTGACTTTTTCGTCCTGATTCAGTACAACGATCTCAAAGATTTTCCCCGGCTGAGACTATCAGTCCTTGCTCATCTCTGACTGTTCATCCATACTTCCCTGGATTCCTCCAGCAATGTTCAGCACTCAGGGCAGCAAGGTACACATCTCTGATGGAAAGTTGATAGGAATCAGACATAAAACTCCTATTTGCACCTCCATATCGCATAGCATATTCCTCTGTTCCATATACATCCCAGCCCCTCTCCTAGTCCTGCAAGAACCACAACACACTCACCTCCAGCTCCATCCATCCCTGGACTCCTAAACCCTGAGATACGTTTACACTGTCGCACGTAGCTCAAAATAAGGTACGCAAATTGCGTAGCTTATTTCAAGATAGCCTATTTTGAAATTTGGCGCTGTCTACACAGTGCCAAATTTCTAAATAGACTGCTATTCCGACATCCTCCTCATTCTTCGTGCAACGAGGTTTACAGGAAGCTGGAATAAGATGCCCATTATTTCCAACGTATTTCGAAATAACAGGTGAGCTGTTAAGACGCCACTGTGTAGATGTACCCTGAGTGACCGTTGCTCTTGTCCCAGCCCAATAGAGCCTGTGCACTGGCCTATATGCACTGATCCAGGGCTGCAGACAGCTCTGTAGAAAGTGGCAGCATGAACTCCTTTCCCACTGCTGATTTTACAGGCTGCTTCCGTCCATAGCCTCAGGTCCCAGGATGTCCTGTAAAGCGATGCAGCATGACAAACACAACCTGATGTGATGCCAAACAACAAAGTACACCTGGGAAAGCTGATAATGGAAAGTGTTTGGAAACTTGTCTCGATAAAGCACTGTCAACAAATGTTTTCAGCTACCCTAGGTTGTTTTCTTGCCTGCAGAGATACCAGGTAGTTTTCCAGCCATCGGCAATATCTAGCCTTAGATATTAGAGAGCTGCCCAGCTCCTGACAGCATGTTTTCTAAGCTCTGGGAGCTGTCGCTTAGGACAGAGTCAGGGGAAGGGATATTTCAGCAGTGTGCACAATATGGAAAAGTTCTGACCATATTTTAGAACATCTGCTATGCTGACTCTTCCTTCTAATAGGAGCAAAGCAGAAGCACAGAAGCGTAAGGCACAAATACAGGCTCAGCTGGCACTGCGAGATATTGGAACATATCTGCTTTATATTGTCCAGAAATCTGCCGTAAAGATTTCTTTCCTGGGAGAAGAGTGAGCCAGCCCCAGGGAATGTCTTCAACATGGGCTGGATTGGCGGGCAGCAATCGATCCATCAGCGGTTGATTTATAGTGTCTAGTGACTGCCAAACACTCTCCCATCAACGCCGGTGCTCCACCAAAATGAGAAGATTTAGTGGAGTTGACGGGAGAGCATCAGCTGTTGACAGGGCCATCCTTACCCACACGCAGAATATGCAGCTGCGTAGGGGCACCTGAAAATCTGGGGCACCACTGGGTCTCAATGTCCACTCACCTGCCTCTTCCTAGCCCTGTTCTGTGGTTCTGCTTCCTCAGGAGCAGATCTAGTTAACTCAGAAGTGAAAAAGCCTGCCAGAGCGATGAGCAGAACACAAAGGGTGTGTCTACACAGCAGGGCTTAACTCGAAATCAGCGACGCAACTCCGGCTACGTCAATTGCATAGCTTATTTTGAAATTGAAACTGGGAGCGTCTACACAGCACTTATTTCAAAATAGAGCACTCTGCCTCTGACTTCCCTTACTCCTCGCACCATGAGGGTTACAGGAGTTGGAGTAAGAAGTCCTCCCACTTGACAGTATTTCGACATTATTTCGAAAGAACTGCCGGCTGTGTAAACGCGGACGAAGTTACTTCGAAATAATGTCGCTGTGTCGACGTACCCTGAAAGAGCTATTTGAGTGGTAACGAAGCCATTTAACAGGCATTTGCCAACCCCAAGTATAATACTGTTACTGAATTTCCTGTGTTAGTCGACAGGACCTGAGTTTAAAATTTCCTTTCAAGCCAGCTCATTAGTGTGTTACTGAAGATTATAAAATCACACCGCTAAAAAATCACCATCCCCCCCCCGGTGGGCTGTCATTGGGGATAGGAGCACCAGTTTAATAGCACTGTGTAGGGCCCCGTAAATCCTGAGGACGTCCCTCGCTGCCTGTTTACTGCTCTGAAGACACCGCAGTAAGCAGGCCTAACTACATTGGCTTCTGCTACATTATTCACACAGCTGAAATTGCCTAACTCGAGTTGATGGCCCGCGGTAGTATAGACAAGATTAAAGATTGCACCAAACCTCTTCTGCGGAGCTTTCTGCCTGGTCAGTTGTAATGAGGAAAGCCAATGTCCTGAAGAGATGTGCTTCCCATAGAGCCAAAGGCACGAATCTCCATGCCTCATGGCATATTCCTCTACTCCGCATGCATCCCAGCCCCTCTCCTGGACCTGCAAGAACCACAACATGCTCACCTTCAGCTCCTTCCATCCCTGGGCTCCTAAACCCTGAGGGTATGTCTACACTGCATGGCTCCATCGACGGAGCCATGTAGATGAGCTTTGTAGACATAGCAAAATGAAGCGGCGATTTAAATAACGCGCTTCATTTATCAAAATAGCTGCGCGCTGTGCGATCAGCTGTTTGTCAGCACAGCGTGGTAGTCTGACGCTCTGCGGTCAACATCAAAGCCTTTGTCGACCGCCCGGTAAACCTCATCCCACAAGGCATAACGGGGCGGTCGACAAAGGCTTTTGATGTCGACCACGGAGCGTCCAGACTACCACACTGTGCCGACAAACAGCTGATCGGCACAGTGCGGCAGCCATTTTGATGTAAATGAAGCGGTGATTATTTAAATCGCCGCTTCATTTTGCTATGTCTACAAAGCTCATCTACATGGCTCCGTCAACGGAGCCATGTAGTGTAGACATACCCTGAGTGAGCAAAACATGTTAAGTACATGCTACATCCCGAAAAACTTCAGCAGGATTTAAGCATGTCAATTCATAGATTGCAAGGCCAGAAGGGATCATTGCAATCATCGTGTCTGAGCCAAGAGACAAGGCTCAGAGAACTTCTGCCTGCATAACACAGGCCAGAGAACTTCTGCAAAATCATTCCTGGAGCAGATGTTTTCAGCAAAATATCCCATCTTGATTTACAATTTGTCATCGCTGGAGACAGCATCACAATCCTTGGTAAATTGTTCGAGTGTATTTACGAGTTTTTCTTGAGTAGGGATGCAATGCTCACATGCTTTAAATTAAGCATGTGCTTACGTCGATCCCGTCTCAGCAAAGCAGTTAAGCACATGCTTAAGTCCCATTGAGGTCCATTGGGATTTAAGCATATGCTTACAGTTAACTAAATTAGGGGCTTAGTTTGTAAAGATACTGGTTGAGTTTTAGGCACAGCTAAGCCTACGTACTCTTTGTCAGAAGGTGCTGGGATGGGTTTATTGGTTTTTAAGAGTCAGGTAAGAAGGGGTTTTAAAACCATGCGACTACTTATTGGAGTCTATCCCCACTGCATAAATATTGCATATAATTTGCCTGTGTAAGTGACTAAACTTAATCCAAATAGGAAAGTCTGGTCTGTGTCCATTCTAAATGTGATTTGTCGCAAATGTGCTTAATAATTGATAGTCAATTCTGGAAACAAAGTTTTAATTAATTCATTTACATTTATTTGTGGGCAATCGCTTTAGACCTAAACACTGTTCTTGCTCGCTGGAAGTCATTAAACTGTGCCGAGTAGTTTCCAAAAATGTTTATCACTTTTAAATCATTTGTAAAGACAAGTAAATACAAAAAACTGGGTTACTCTATATCAATTATTTAAAGCTGCTGAGAAAGGGCCGTTTTCCGATTAAACCTTACATGAGTTCTTCTTACTCAGTGATTTCTCTCCACTCAGTCAAGTAATCCATTTGAGTTCTGTCAGGCTCCTCCCAGTAGTAAATGTTTGCATAATCAAGCCAGATTATTTCTCCTCTTTCTAACCAAACAGATTTTCTTTGTGAGAGGAAATGCTGCTTATTTTAGAGAGAACTGGCAACCTCTGCTCCTCTCTGTCTGAGGCTCTTTCCTCTTTAATCTCCCCCCTCAATCATTATTGTAAGGGAAAGAAAAGCCCCCAAGCCACACTGGGCAGAATCTTGGAAATAACCTTTTTCATCTCAAAGATCCGGCTGAATTTTAGATAAAAAGGCAGCTTCCCTTTCAATAATGCATTTCCCCCTCAGCTCCCTTGCTATCAAAATAAGTTTCCCAGAAAAGAAAGCTCAAAAGATGACACTTCCCCAAATTCAGAGTGCAGAACTGACGCTCGAGCCTGTCAGATGAATTTCAGCCTATTTTTTTTTAAAGGGCCTTTTTCTTGTTGTGTTTCTGAGGCCCCTGAGAAGAAGTGAGGGCACTGGACATTGTTTTAAATCAGGACATTGGGAAGAAGGGTCACTTACCCATCATGCCGCACACCCACTCCAGCCTGAAGCTCAGATTACAACTAAGCATGTAGAATTCAGGCTCCAGGAGGGGAGCTGAAAATACTCTTTTGCATTGTGGGTCATGAAAAAAAGGGAAGGCAATTTGCATAATCCTTCCCTTTGGCGCAGCCCCTCTTTGGGTCTTGAAACCCCACAAGAGAATTTGCTTGAGCAGGCAAAGCAAACACTGGCTAGATTCTACCAGCCGTTCTTCTTGTACCATTTATTTCCAGTAACACCCTTCACATGCTGGGCACTTCACCAAGGCAAAGGAAGGCATGGCCCTGGTCCCTGATCTAAAAGGCCAAGCAAACCAATAGAGCATCAGCGGTAAGGAGGTTGCATGCAGTAAAGTGATCAAGGAGCTGATTGGTTTTCCATTTGTCTTAGTAGTGAGGCAGCTTGGCCTCCCTCTGACCTGGAAGGGAAAGAATGCCCCAGGACACCCCAGTGGGTGGGGCCAGCACAACCCAGCCCTACCCCCAGGAAACGGAAGGGTGGGGCTAGAAGTATAAAGGGTGGAGCTAAGAGCTCAGCCACAAAGGAAGTCAGACAGCTTGCCCAAGCGCTTAAGGGTATGTCTACACTTGCACCCTCTTTCAAGAGAGGGATGCAAATGCAGCTGAGCGAAATTGCAAATGAAGCGCAGATTTAAATTTCCCACGCTTCATTTGCATAATCGTGGACCACCGCTATTTTGAAATACCCTATTTTGAAATAACAAACGCTGTGTAGACGCGGTTATTTCGCGAGAAAACCCTTCTTCCAAAATAACCAGTAAACCTCATTGTATGAGAAGGAAAGCTTGGCCGCACCGCTGAGGAGAGAAGAATTGGACTGGGCCACCAGGACCACCGGCAGGCCCAGAAGCCTGGCCAGAACCATCAGGACTCCCGATCAGCTTCTCTGTAATGAGGCATCTTGGCATCCCTCCAGACTGGGATCAGGACAGTTTTGTTTTGCTTTTACCATCTGATACAGTGCCAGCTAGTAGCAAATGTCCAGCAAAGGGGTGCAACAAATATGTTCTTACTGCTTTACAGGGGTGGAGAGAGAGAGAGAGAGAGAGAGAGAGAGTGTGTGTGTGTGATCAGCACCACGCACTCCATCCCCGTGAACCAAACCCCCTGGAAAGTCCCTTGTCCAGTCCCAGAACAGACACAGCACAGGCAGCTGCTGCCCAAATGCCTCCCCACACACACTGCCCTGTCACCATGGCAAAACCATGACCACTGTAGGGGTGAGAAGGGAGTTCGGCTCCCTGGCCCAGATGGTCCTAAGCCTCAGCTGAGATTGCCAGTTGCTGCCAATGGTGCTAGTGGTTTATTGGGAGGAATCCTGGGGGACTGGAGGAGGGGGTGCAGTAGGGTTATCTGTTCCCTAGAAACTGGACAGAGAACTCCTAAACTCATTGCACAGGCATAGACTGCGGAAGATAATGCTGCATCAATTAAGTCAAAGGGGCTACCCCAGTTTACACCAGTTGAGGATCTGGCCCAGAGACTGTACAGAACTAATTTTTCCACTGTAAACTTTTTCGGGGGGAGGTTTTAAGAGCAATGGCCCTGCCTGTTTCTTCCTCGAATGGCAGGCATTAGAGAAACAGTATCTCAGGTCACCCTGCCTCATAGCAGAGTGCTCCCCAAAGCAAAGCACACTCATTTGCTTACTGCCCCTTTCCCCCTCCAATTAGCGCAATCATCACATCCCTGCCTAAGTGCTATTGCCTTGCAGCTAGCTCTGGAAGCCAGGCTGTCGCTATTGGGGGAGGTGTATGGGGGGGGTGAGTGTACATTTTCCTCTTGAGAATTAGAGTGTATGAAATGGATACAGAAAATAAACCATCTATAGCATAAATGAATTGAGGTAAAGTGCTTCTCTGTAAATGGTTTAACATATTAAACCCAGGCCTGTTTTGTTCCTCAGCCCCCTTATGGCTGAACAACATGTAAATTGAAGCGCTTAATGAATAAAATACTGCGGCTGCTGAAAAAAAGAGCATCGCTGCTTCCCCAGATTTATCTCACCTCAGGCAGGCATCTTTGTGGCAAGTGCTACAGGGATTTTTTTTTATTATTAAGGCAAATTACTTATATGGAATTATATTTGTGTTTATACCTCTTATTTACTTAGCCGCATCTTTCCCATCTCCTCCCACAGGGCAAATAACTAGGCAAACTGATCCACTCGCAGGCTGCCTGCCTGGTGAGGTGCCTGCGGTCAGTCCACATCCCCGGGATCGGAAGGCGACGGATTGGGGGTCATTTCCCCAGCAGGCTCGTGTGCAATTATCAGGTGAAAAATAAAATCTATGAGGCCTTGATTCAGAGTCATTTCCTGACTCCCTCCCTTCACGTCTACCTGTGGCTAGTGTAAATCTCAGGGATGCTGGGTATTAGATGTATTGCTACTTGAGCCATGCCCTCTCCCACCCTTTATACCAGGAGGGCATGACAGAAGGCCAGCCACCTGCAGACAGGAGAGTTCCCACATCCCCCCACCTCGTTGCACATTCAAGCCAGCTTTATAGCCCCTTTGCATGGTCCATGTGGTATAAGGGTCCATATCATATGGCAGGATCTGGCCCATCAGCCCGGATCCAGCACTACATCTCTGTAGATGACTAATTATAAACAGAGGAGCAGTCCCATTGTAAGGACTCAGGAAGATAGTTAGAAGAAGAAGCTGAACTTTTGGGTGCTTATCCAAACCAAACTGCAACCCTGAACCTTTCCCAGCTCTCAGATAGCACCCCCTCGCGATGAAAGTCTTTTTCACCGGGTTAGATTTGGCCGCTGGGCTTTATTAATAGCTAAAAGAAAAGTACAGCACCTTCCAGCCACCAGTAAAAAGTACACCTTCCAGCTACCAGAAAAACCTCCCAAATGCTGCTTTCTGACAGCCCTCCCGTTTCCCCTTGACAGCTTAATGAGACATTATTCTGTTTGCTCTGATGTATTCGGAGATCATTTGAAGCAGCACATTCTACTTTGCCAGGCAAATCTTGACACTTCATATCAAAACTGTTTCAGGCATTCTGCCATTCAAACAACAACAAAAGCCCCTGCAAACTCAATTTAGCAACATAAAAAGATACAACTGAAAGGACATTTCATTGTAGTTTTGTCTTGTTTTGTTTATAATATTGCAAGATAGTTTTCCTCTGTATTGAAACATGCAGCCGGTAAGGGAAAATAAGAAAAAGGAAAACAAGGTGCAAGATGTAATACTCAATGCAGACAAGGGAGGCCTTAAAATAATGGAAGTACAGGCACATTTGGAGCCCTGGTTTTCTGTATCAGTAGCTGGGGGCAGCTGAAGCTCAGAATGTTTCAGTTCTTCCAGCTAGTCAGCCAAATTAATCCTTTGGCAGTGTTGCGTGCACAGCCTCACCTCCAGAGGTTTCATGCATTTTATGGGTTATTCTGTATTCCGAAGAATGTCAACAAGCCCCTGAGCTGCTCAGGCCACTGAAATCCAGGGTGGGAATAGGTGTTGAGGTCTACTGCGGATTTCTGGAGATTCCCAGGAGGGTTCCCTCTCATCCAATTCTAGCTTAGATTTCAGTTGAAATGCCCCATGGCGTGTATTATGCACGACAGTGCTCGCAGACCCAAGGGCCCCTTTCTCAGTCACCCTTCACCTCTGGTAGCTCTTGCACAAGATGGGTGTGAAACGCAGCCCTTCTGATTCGGTGGCCACGGAGAACTGGACCCAGGAGGTCTCAGGTACAGGGAAGGGGGAAAGAGAAGTGGCTGAGAAGCAAGCAGGAGGAGAAGGCACATGGAACAGCCAGAAAAGAATGTATCTGTCTCTCGTGTTCCCCTCGGTCTTTGCTTGCTCGCTTCCCTGCTGAGACAGGAATAGAGAGGGTGCCTAGAGCACAAGACAAGGCTGCATGTCTAGCTAATACCTTCCACCCCCCAAAACCTTCTCCTAGCTCTGACCTTGCTGCTGGTTTCTGTTTCCCAGCCTCTGGGAACTAGCTCCCTACCTCGTTCCCTAAGGCTACGTCTACACTGTGGGTTTTTTGCGGAAGAGGATATGCAAATGGTGTGGTCATTTGCATATTTTGCACGCTCATTTGCCTATCATTACATAAAAATGTAATAAGAAAAGCAAAAAAAGATTTTGAGGAACAGCTAGCCAAAAACTCAAAAAGAAATAACAAAATGTTTTTTAAGTACATTAGAAGCAGGAAGCCTGCTAAAAAACCTGTGGGTCCCCTAGATGATCGAACTATAAAGGAGCAATCAAGGACGATAAAGCCATTGCAGAGAAACTAAATGATTTCTTTGCTTCAGTCTTCACGGCTGAGGGCGTTGGGAGATTCCCAAATCTGCACCGTCCTTTGTGGGTGATGAATCTGAGGAACTGTCCGGATTGAAGTGTCATTAGAGGAGGTTTTGGAACAAATAGAAAAACTTAATGTTAACAAATCTCCGGGACCGGATGGCATTCATCCAAGGGTTCTAAAAGAACTCAAATGGGAAATTGCTGAACTATTATCTGTGGTTTGTAACCTATCCCTTAAATCGGCTTCCGTACCTAATGACTGGAAGGTAGCCAACGTGACACCAATATTTAAAAAGGGCTCTAGAGGCGATCCGGGCAATTACAGACCGGTAAGTCTAACTTCAGTACCGGGCAAATTAGTCGAAACAATAGTAAAGAATAAAATTGTGAAGCATGTAGAAGAACATAATTTGTTGGACAAAAGTCAACATGGGTTCTGTAAAGGAAATCCTGTCTTACTAATCTATTAGAGTTCTTTGAAGGGGTTAACAAACATGCGGACAAGGGGATCCAGTAGATATAGTATACTTAGATTTCCAGAAAGCCTTTGACAAGATCCCTCACCAAAGGCTCTTGTGTAAATTACATGGCCATGGGATAAGAGGGAAGGTCCTTTCTTGGATTGAGAACTGGTTAAAAGACAGGAAACAAAGGGTAGGAATAAATGGTAAATTTTCAGAATGGAGAGGGGTAACTAGTGGTGTCCCCCAAGGGTCAGTCCTAGGACCAATCCTGTTCAACTTATTCATAAATGATCTGGAGAAAGGGGTAAGCAGTGAGGTGGTAAAGTTTGCGGATGATACCAAACTGTTTAGGATAGTCAAGACAGAAGCAGACTGTAAGGGACTCCAAGAAGATCGCACCAAACTGAGTGATTGGGCAACAAAATGGCAAATGAAATTTAATGTGGATAAGTGTAAAGTAATGCACATCGGGAAAAATAACCCCAACTATACGTACAGTATGATGGGGGCTAATTTGGCTACGACAAATCAGGAAAGAGATCTTGGAGTTATCGTGGACAGTTCTCTGAAAACTTCCACACAGTGTGCAGTCAAAAAGGCAAATAGGATGCTAGGTATTATTAAGAAAGGGATAGAAAATAAGACCCAGAATATCTTACTGCCCCTGTATAAAACTATGGTACGCCCACATCTTGAATACTGTGTACAGATGTGGTCTCCTCACCTCAAAAAGATATTTTGGCCTTGGAAAGGGTTCAGAAAGGGCAACTAAAATGATTAGGGGTTTGGAACGGGTCCCATATGAGGAGAGGTTAAAGCGACTGGGACTTTTCAGTTTAGAAAAGAGGAGACTGAGGGGATATGATAGAGGTATATAAAATCATGAGTGGTGTGGAGAGGGCGGATAAAGAAAAGTTATTTATTAGTTCCTAAATAGAAGAACTAGAGGACACCAAATGAAATTAATGGGTAGCAGGTTTAAAACTAATAAAGAAAGTTCTTCTTCACACAGCGTGTAGTCAGCATGTGGAACTCCTTGCCAGAGGAGGCTGTGAAGGCTAGGAATATAACAGAGTTTAAAGAGAAGCTAGATAATTTCATGGAGGTTAGGTCCATAAAGGCTATTAGCCAGGGGATAAAATGGTGTCCTTGGCCTCTGTTTGACAGAGGCTGGAGAGGGATGGCAGAAGACAAATCGCTTGATCATTGTCTTCGGTCCACCCTCTCTGGGGCACCTGGTGCTGGCCACTGTCGGCAGACAGGATACTGGGCTAGATGGACCTTTGGTCTGACCCGGTACGGCCGTTCTTATGTTCTTATGTTCTTATGTTCTTATCTTCTTCCGATCCTTTTTACAGAAGAGGTTTTGCCAGTAAAAAGCCCCACGTAGACAGGGCCATTTGTCGGAAAAAAAACCTTTTGCACAAGATCCCTTATTCCTCAAAAATCGAGGTTTACAGGATCTTGCGCAAAAGGATTTTTTTCTAACAAATGGCCCTGTCTACACAGGGCTTTTTAATGGCAAAGCCTCTTCTGCAAAAAGGATTGGAAGAAGATATGCAAATGAGCACACAAGATATACAAATGAGCACACCATTTGCATATCCTCTTCTGCAAAAAACCCGCAGTGTAGACATAGCCTTTATAGGGTATGCCTATACTGCGGCGCTATTTCAGGATATTTCCAGTATCCCAAAATAGCTATTCCATGTCTTTGAAACAAGCCCGTTATTTCAAAATAGAACAGGCTCGCTAGTCCGACATCCTTGTAAACCTCGTTCCATGAGGATTAAGGGACATATTTTGGAATAGCAGTTTATTTAGAAATTATCAGCTATTTCGAAATTAACCTGAAATAAGCTAAGCAATTTGCATAGCTCAAATTGCGTAGCTTATTTCAAGCTAAGGGTGCAGTGTAGACGCTCCCTAAGAAACTTGCTGTCTAGTTAAAGTTCATTAGTGAATGGCTAGGACCTCCTAGCTGCCTCAGGCAGGGATTTAACCCCTTCCTTGCCTGACATTTTGCAGGGTTCATCTCTGTTGTCACTCTGATCAGAAAGATAGATCAGGAGATAAAAGAAAACAAGGGACTCAGCCATAATAGAGCCGAGTCCTGTACAGATGTCCTTAAAGAGAGCCCCATGGTCCTGTACAGATTTCCTTAAAGAGAGTTCTGTCCAGAGAGGACCAGAGCCCATTCCTGCAGAACCCATCAGGCATCCGCTGCGGCTGTGCTGATGGCTGGATGTGCTAAGCACCCACCAATCCAGTGGAAGTTAATGGGCACTGCTGGTGCACTGCAGCATTCCAAAAACTCGCTCTCTCATTACATGCTCTCCCATGGCTGTTGAGGACCCTGAGGGTTAGTGCCCTTGGGGAGGTGCTCGATAGAGTGGTAGCAGTTGAAATGAACACGGAGTGGCTGGGGATTTTGGGAGACTTGCTGCTGTAGGTTTTGCTCGATCTAGGCTGGCACTGGCGGTACATCTGGACTGTGAGCCTCCCCACCTGGGCAGACAGACTTGGGACAGCAGGGCTCCAGCAGAGGTGGAATCTCCAGTGGAGACCCCGGCTAGCCACCGGAGTTCCGAGCCAGGAGGATGGGTGGGCGTGAGCATCCCAGGGGGATGGGTGGGCGAGACCCTAATTCGAACTACCTACTCCGTGCCACGTGTAGCCGCGGGCACGGAGTTCGGACTAAGGGAGATTTAAAAATGGCGGCACCCGGGAAGATGCAAATGAAGCCCGGGATATTTAAATCCCGGGCTTCAGTTGCAACTCCGGTTGCCCTCATTTGCCTACCTAGCTCGAACTAACGAGCTAGTGTAGACATACCCATACAGACTCAAACATTAATAAAAGCACAAGTAAAAAGGGTGGCTTTAGCCTGACGCCGGAACAACGCTAGTGTTGGCACCATGCGAATATCCCGAGGAAGAGAATTCCACAGCCTGGGAGCAAAAGCTGAGAATGCCCTGTTCCACGTAACTTGGCCACATTCCATCTCTAGGGCCTTGCCACAGCGGCCTGTGGTTTCCCAGGCATTTGGACTGGGTTTGGAAATGGGGAGAAAATAAGCTTTGCTTGCCTGGCTCCCAGCCTTTTCTTTTCCAGTTTGCTATATTCAGACAGCAGCATGAGCCTCCGCCAACGGCTGCACGAGTCACTCTTCTCCACAAAGGCATAATAGAGAGCTAACGTGTTTGTCATCCAGCACACAGTGAGGAGCCATGTTGCTTTGATGGCATGTGCATTGAGGGAAATATTTATGGCTTGATTTCATTTCAAGGGCTGAGCTGTTTCCTTCCGACACGCAGACAGCGCGAAGGGGGCGATGGATGTGGTGTGCTTTGGGAGCTTGTCGTCAGTATTCTAGTATGGCGTTCACTACATGCTTCTGGGCTGCCTTCACCTGCAAACATGTCAATTTTGTGTTTCATCGGCTGCAAAAAGATAACCATCAAAGCACGGAATGGTTTAACGTTATATCTAACCCTAAACTGTCCAGACAGCAAGATGTATTGACAGTCGACAATGCAGAAGATAACCACGAGATATAGGGTAGCCCAGAGTTGTTGTTAGCACGGGAACCAGGAGCAGCCAATACAATCCATCTTCGGCACCACATTTCAGGAAAGATGTGGAGAAATTGGAGAAGGTCCAGAGAAGAGCAACAAAAATGACGAAAGGTCTAGAAAACATGACCCAGGAGGGAAGGCTGAAAGAAATGGGCTTGTTTAGTTTAGAAAAGAGAGGACTGAGAGGGGACATGAGAGCAGTTTTCAAGTACCTAAAGGGGTGTTGCAAGGAGGAGGGAGAAAAATTATTGTCCTTGGCCTCTGAGGATAGGACAAGAAGCAATCGGCTTAAATTGCAGCCAGGGAGGTTTAGATTGTAAATTAGGAAAAACTTCCTAACTGTCAGGGTTGTTAAACACTGGAATAAATTGCCTAGGAAGGTTGTGGAATCTCCATCACTGGAGATATTTAAGAGCAGGTTAGACAGACACCTGTCAGGGATGATCTAGGTCCTGCCATGAGGGCAGGGGATGGGACTCAAAGACCTCTTGAGGTCCCTTCCAGTTCTATGATTCTATGATTTTATACATGCCATCAAGTGCCAGCAACACCCCTTTGCCATGTACAGGTTGAACCTCTTGTCATGGAGTGTAGGGAGCCACTGGGCCCTGCACCCCCATCTGAAGCCAGATGTGACTCCCAGCCAGCAGGTAGAATAGAAGGTTAATTCGTTGACAGGGATACAGTGTAGCACAGAGTTGTTAGCAAAGGAACCAGAAGCAGCTAGTACAATCCATCCTGGGCAGAAGGGAGCCCAGAGCCAGGGCCCTGGGGCCCCTTCCTGCATCCTAAGCTCACCCAGACTCCCTCACACACCCAGCAACCGGTCCCAGCCCTGCAGGCAGCCCCGCCTCTGCCTTTGTCCAGCTTCCAGGCCAAAAGGTGTCTGCCGTCACAGACCCCTCCCAGGCTCAGGTTACAAGAGAGCCTGAGCTATTGTGTACAGGCTGGGCTAGGGCAGCCAGAGGCAGCCTCCCCCTCAGTGAGACACCCACCCAAAACTCCCATCCCCAGCCAGGCACTGCTGCAGTGCCCAGGGAAACCATGGCGCACACAGAGTTACAACAGAGCAGCACAGAACAGTAGAGATCACATACAACACAATAAGCGAACCGAGTGAATACAGTTCTCACTTCATCACACCACTTTAAGCCAAAACTCTCTGGTCTGGAAACATCCATCACCCAGCATGATTTAGTGAGTCAGATGTCCACTTTTCATGGGAGTGGCCAAGTTTCTTGCAGTCCCATAAAGTTTGTTTGCAGCCACCTATCCTGGTTCTGTGCTGTTATTTAGCTCTAATTTACTCCTAAATGTCTTCTAACAGCTCAGAGCAGTGAAAGTGTTGGTAATACTGCTAGACAATATTGACCTTCCATGGTCTGGAAAATTCTCTGGTTTGGAACCTGTCAGGTCCCAAAGATGCTGGACTAGAGAGGTTCAACCTGTCTATTTGCCAAACTGGACAGTCGCTACGACAAAGGATGAATGGACACAAATCAGACATCAGAAATGGCAACACACAGAAACCTGTAGTGTAGGGGAACATTTTAACTTGCCTGGGCCCTCAGTCATGGATTTAAAAGTAGCCATTTTTCTACAAAGGAATTTCACCAGCCAATTACAGAGAGAGTCTGCAGAACTGGAATTCATCTGCAAATTTGACACTGTTTCCCTAGGCTTGAACAAAGACATTAATTGGATGTCACATCATAAAGTCTCCCCTGCCTTTAACACCTCATTTTTACATCAAAAGCTAAGTACGGGACACTGCAACCCACTTAATTGACAGGTGCCTTTTTTTCCCCTGTTATTAAATACTTGGTTTCTGTTATTCCTCTCCAGCTCACCATCTGAGGAAGTGATTTTGGCCAGGAAAGCTCATGATTCTATAAATTTGTATTAGTCTCTAAAGTGCCACAGGACTACTCATTGATGATACCCACGTTTCACTCTTGGCAAAGCATAGTTTTGCCATAATGGCAGCAGCTGACAATTTGCAACTCCATAAACTGGATGCATGATTCTAATTTATGTATGGAGCTAATGGATCATTGCTCTTCTGATAATCAGCCCATGGTAAGCAGGGTTTACCAGCCAGGGGGATGCCTTCTGCACATTTCTTATTTAATTTTACTTTATTTTGCAAGGTGCTAACATCAACCAATTAATAAATCTGAGCAAACATTTCCTGCCTGGAGTTAGATCAAGTTGCCAGATCCATATAAGAGGTGGGATCCCATGGCTTTGGGAAACAAACTTTGGTATTTTAAATTAAAAACAAATATAAAGATTTTCATTTTTCTACTCAAAAAGAAAGGGGCTCAAATTACAGTGGGGGAGGTCTAGGTTGGATATTAGGAAAAACTATTTCCCTAGGAGGGTGGTGAAGCACTGGAATGGGTTGCCTAGGGAGATGGTAGAATCTCCATCCCCAGAGGTTTTTAAATCTCAGCTTGACAAAGCCCTGGCTGGTTGATTTAGTTGGGATTGGTCCTGCCTTGGGCAGGGGGCTGGACTTGATGACCTTCTGAGGTCTCTTCCAGCTCTATGATTCTATGATTCTATGATAAATGGACCAGAGTTGGAAATCAAATCAATGGTTGATTCATGTTAGGCCAACTTCTCAAGGCTTTAATTAGTTACATTCAGAATGCAAAGCTCCTTGGGGTGGGACTGTGCCCCAGACAGCCTCCGGCACATTGTTGGTATCTAGCAAATAATGGCAACGAGGCTGGTAATTATGAAGACTAATGAATGACTCACGAATGACCATGAGGAATGTGCTTGGAGCTCCCAGCATGGCACACACATGTAAGCACAAACTTCGACTATATTTACTTCTCACCCTACCTTGCAGCAGACACAAGACCACAGTCAGAAAGGCATTTCTAGCCCTCTCCTAAACAGGCTGCCATTGTGTAACCATATGGCTTTTCTGTAGCCATGTTGGAAGGCCTGTGGTAGGCCTGAACCAAAGCTTTCTTCTGCAGCCAGACTGAAGAGCAGCAACCATTAGCTGTAAGACCTGGAGTCACATACTCACAGTCCATCTAAATTGTATAAAAAAGTGTCACACCAAGCAGTGAGGAGGGGACTTTGTCCTGATAGCTCCCCCACTGTCACCAGATAAAGAAACAGATCTCAAGATGGGTAAAGAAAACTTAAGTAACACCATTCTGTCTGGCAAGAAACTGCTTATTAATAGAGAATGTTGTGGAATCCTCATTCTATTGTCATTACACTTTCCTATTGTTTGACTGTGATCTCTGTCTGGTTTGTAACTGTTCTGTCTGCTGTATAATTAATTTTGCTAGGTGTAAATCAATTAAGGTGGTGGGGTATGATTGGTTAGGTAATTTTGTTATGATTGGTTAGTAAAATTATACTAAAATAATTGGTTAAGGTATAGCTAAGCAGGACTCGGGTGTCATTATATAAACTGGGGTCCAAGAAGGAGACCAGGAAGAAGATCGGAAGTAACAGAAGCAGAAGGAAAGAAGCAAAAGGCTGGAAGACCAGGAACACCAAGAAGGGGGAAGACCTGGAAAAGAAGAACTCACCTCCAAAACACAGCCTAAGACCGGAGAGACTCATATTGCCTGGCCAACAGGGGAAGTCTGTCTGTATCATGATAGGTGAGCATGACACTGTGTGCTTAGCATGTGTATTCTGCTTGTTTGGGAATTGTCAATAAATAGAGGATAAGGACATTACTGTGTGAGGCTCTTTCAGTGGCTATAGATCCTGCAAAACCTGCAGGAAGATGCACCCTGAGCCCTAGGAATTGGGTAAGGGTGGGTGTGTAAATTAACAGGGTTGTACCTTGAGCCTGGGTAAAGGTGTGTGTCCCTACAGTGTGGAAGGGATAGAGAAATTTGTGCAGGTAACAATTGGGGAACCCGGGAACTGCTCTTTCGAACCCCAACAACTACCCTCTCCTAGGGGCCAGCCTCCTATGCCAGGGGAGGAACCCCCTGTGTTGTTAGCATCAGCCTCGAGTGCAGCACTCTGGTCTTCTAACCTGGACCCTTGCTCCTCTGCAAGCGAGATCAGGGCCTCACATTATTTCACAATACGCTGCCAGAGCCTCAGCATTTAAACTGCCCGTTGCCTCCCCAGCTTCTTTTCTCCTTCATTTTACCCAGAAGAAGAGCAACGAACGCCTGGTAGGAACAGAGGGAGGGGGCCCTTTCCAGGAGGAACACAAAGCATTCAAAAATCTATTGGCAGTATTAAGCAGTCCATTAAATCGTTCCCAGGAGTGCGGGAGATGCATTCTGTTTACAGTGGTGAGGGCAGAAGGCTAAAGTACTTTACTTGACAGACTCATGTGATTTAAGGCTTAGACTTCATCAGGTTGAATCACAAACCATGTTTGAGTTATCATCAGTCACTATAAATATTAGAGATGCGAGGGCTTGGAAAAACCCATCTAGCTCTGTCTCTTTCTCACATCCAGCACAGCAGTCCCAAGCCGTGAACTTAAAGGGGGTTTAGTGACGTGGATTGGCCGGACCTTCGGACAATACCGCATTCCCGACAGAGCCCGATTTCCTGGGTGAAAATGTGGGGCTGGCAGAATTCCGGCTTAGTGGCTGACGTTCAGAATAGCTCCATGTGTGACATTTTATGGGGATTATACAATGAACTAATTGGCACATTTACAAACCATTTGCCTCTGTCCATAATATCCAGGTTGTGTTAACACACCCTGCCCCCAAGCTAAGGTGGGTGAGTGAGTTCCAGAGGGTAGACAGCTTGGGGCTGGCATGTGTTAGAGCATGGGTTCCCAAACTGGGGGGGGGGGGTGCCCCTGGGGGGGCATGAAGAAATTCCAGGGGGATCCCCATACCCCCACATCAAGTTTTGCTGCCCCGGTCAGTTCCTTTTTTTTTTTTTGGTGCTATTTTGGGGGCGGGGGGCGCGTGAGGGTTTTTCAAAAATCAAAAAAGGGGCATGATGCCGAAAAGTTTGGGAACCACTGTGTTAGAGCGTCTGGGGGGAAGAGGGAGCATGGATGCCAGAAGGAAGCCACCGGAGGCAGGTCTGAGTGACATTTTTCAGACCAGTAGGTTATCCGCGGGAAAAGGTGATTTGGGGTCAACCAAATCGATTCACAAATTCCATGGAGGGTGGGGTCCCCGGAGGCTGCTGAAATACTCCTCACCAAGAAGAGGAAAGGGGGAAACACATTCACAGCAGCTGTTCATTAAGCACCTTTCTTGAGAAGCGGACTTTGAATTCTAGGGACTTGAGTTTTGCTCCCCGTGGCTGAGGTGGCAAAGGTGACATCCAGAGGATCTTGTGTGCTTTGGGGCAGATGCAGAGCCCACGACCTAAGCTAAATGGGCTATTCCTAGGGAATTAGGGATGTCCTGGCAGAGCAGTTCCAGGACCATTGAGAGGGGGCTACTAGGAGTGAAGCATTTATGCTCAGAATTGCCTGTATTATACCTTCAGTTCTATTTTGGATATTAATTAAAGTCAGTAAGCCCAGCGGAGAACTCAGCATCTCTCGCTGTGCCAATGCTGCCATCTATAGCAAACTCTCCGGTAGTGCAACTTTTCCCTCTGGACTGGAGAATCAATCTCCAGATATTCAATTCTCAGAGGGTCGAACTTCACAGACAAGCTGCCAGGAATTTTCAGAGAGGGAACCCAATTCACAGCGTAAAATACTCCCGGTACTGCGGAGAGAGAAGCAAACACATTGCCCCCAAAGTTCTGTCCTTAGGCATCTCCTCCCTTCCCAAACAAACTTCCGCATTTTTTCCCTTCCAAATAGGAATGAATCCCTGATTCTCCCATCTCTGGCCCACTTGGCCACCCACCCTGCACTTCTCCAGCGTGCCTCTCTCTTGTACAGTTGCATACCCACTCCATGATCAATAGGTGGTGCAACCAGAGGCGTAGCAAGGGTGTTTATGTGCCCGGGGGCAAAAGCAAAATTTGCACACACCCCCGCCGCCTCTGCTGCAGGCGCATGGCTGAGCCCAACCCTGGGAGGAGAGGGAGCTTGTACCGCATCTTTCCCCGCCCCCTCCAGTTTGGGGCCGGGTCCCCACATGAACTAACCCGCCAGCAGAGATGGAGGAGGGTCAGGCTGGGGGCAGAGAGGCGGGGAGGAGGCTCCAGCCGGCAGCAGGAAGAGGAGGAGTAGGCGAGCCGAGGGATGACGGGGGAGTGGAGGGGGACTAAATTGGCACCCCCACAGAGTGGTGCCTGGCGCAACTGCCCTCCTCTCCCTTCCCCTCGCTATGCCCCTGGGCTCAACAAAGGTGAGAAGCCTCAGAAAAGTGCGGAAGCTTTGCATTCTGGAGATGGGAAAGGCTATGCTGAGAAGAATGGTCATTTGCCAGCCAGTGGGATGGTGGGCTGGTCTCCCCGCAGTGATAGCTATCTTTCAAAGTATGAAAAAGAAGTAGCCAGGAGAGTGAGGGGGTAGGAGCAATCAGAGACTGGACCGGAGCTAACAGGAGTCCCTGATGACTAACCCAAGCCTGAGTAAATGTGAAGGTTCATTGCAAGGGATGGGCAAAAAGTTCAGGGCACTCTGGCCACCGCTGGTAGCAGGCCACACCCTTTGTTCCACAAATCTGGGACACCGCTAGGGAGCGCATGGTCGCCTGGCACCTGGCGTGAGCCTCCCACTCTGGAGAGGAAGGTTAATGCAGGAGACTTAGGTTCAGGTCTGACTGACAATAAGGCCTCAGAGCTGCTCAGATGATAAATGAAGCT
Organism: Rafetus swinhoei; assembly: GCA_019425775.1. Taxonomy (NCBI): domain Eukaryota; kingdom Metazoa; phylum Chordata; order Testudines; family Trionychidae; genus Rafetus; species Rafetus swinhoei. Next base: position 11,900,045 of record JAFJHL010000300.1, read on the forward strand.
GCAGCAAACCTAGACAGATCTAGACGAGTCTCGCACAGTCAACCTGTGGAACTCCTTGCCTGAGGAGGTTGTGAAGGCTAGGACTATAACAGGGTTTAAAAGAGAACTAGATAAATTCATGGAAGTTAAGTCCATTAATGGCTATTAGCCAGGATGGGTAAGGAATGGTGTCTCTAGTCTCTGTTTGTCAGAGGGTGGAGATGGATGGCAGGAGAGAGATCGCTTATGTTCTTATGTTACTGGGTGCTGGGGGTGGGGGAAGCTGCAAATCAGGACTGAGTGCAGCACCCACGCTGTGTGGGGAGGACATTTGTGGCAGTTGAGCCTGCACGATTGGCCCCAAAAAGAGCTTTTTTATCCTCCATGACTCCATCAAAGAGATACCCGGGGCTCTGCCTCCACGCCGGGGCCAGCAGAGGACCAGAGAGCCTCCCTGGGCACCCTCCATGAATGAAGTGAAATGAAAACGACTATTCAGAGATGCTCCTTCCGCCATTTTCCAAACCCGGTCTCCCACCGCTCCCCACTTCAAGGTAAAATCTGTATGCACTGCTGCAGTGTTCACTACCAGACATCGTAGGTTCAGCTCCAAGCCCCAGCACGTGAAAAACACCCCATAAATAGCGTAGCCGGGTTGTTGTTTTTGGTGTTGTTTTGTTTTTAATTTGATGCTGCCTTGCAAGCAGAGATGCCTAATCCTTGGAACATCTGCTCAGAGCAGGCGGCAATCCCTTAAATGCCACTGCGCTCTTAAGAAGTTTTCTCCTTCTCTACAGGGGCTCCTGGAAGAATTTCACTGACATAAAGCACTTCCCACCGCTCCAGCTAATGATCACAATGCCAACGGTATCTGCATGCTCTGATATTCCTTTAGGGCAGCCTGGAGAGATGCAGAAGAGAATCGACACAATAACATCTATTAATCTCCTACAGCTTGATTTCCCTTCATTTAAGAATCATTTCCCAGCCCAGGTAATAACCGGTATCAGCAAGGACAGTCATTCACAAAGCAGGCAGAGACCCAATGTGGCTGGCCGGTTTACCTTTCCTGTTTATAAAAGGAGATGCACTGGAGAATAGGACGGGAGGATATTGCTAGTTTTCCAGGTGTAGGCGATCAATATATACAAAGGCTTGTGGGGAGGGGCTAGTGGCATATTTAAAGAGACAGGAGAGAGTTTTTGAGGTGTGCCTTGAGGGAATCCTCTGGTCTGCTTTTTTTAAATAAGTATTTATTACTATTATTATTATTATTATGTATTTACAGCAGGTTCCAAAAGGCAGCAGGAGGTTGCTTCCTTGAGGTGAAGCCCTAGAGCACTACGTGAATCCAAGGGGGTGTGCCTGCCCATTACTAAAGGCCCTCCCTCAGCCTTTTGCAGGAGGGACCACCGGACCCAGGACTCAACAGATCACAGGGGACAAATGATGAAAAACAGGGTCAGGGGTGTGGATCAAAGGTTTAAAACAAGGGAAACAGATGGGGACATGGAGCAGAGAACCTCGGACAGCACCCACTGCTCCTCAAAGCTGTCCCCGGAGCCGGTGGATGCTGCCCAGAGGAACTCCGCCCAGCTATGTGAGACTAGGGAGGAGTAGAAATAGGCCCCACGGTTGCAGAGCACCCCCTCCTCCTAGCATCCTCCTCCTGCTAGGGCCAGGAGGAGGCTGACAAGGAGGTCTCGTGACTTTGTGGAGCCATGGCTGGGGTGTGCGTAAATAAAGCGGTGAGGGGAAAAGTAAGCAAGCAAGAGGTTCTGGGCCCCCCATTATAGAAAGGATGTGGACGCATTGGAGAGGGTCCAGCGGAGGGCAACCAAAATGATTCGGGGGCTGGCGCACATGACCTATGAGGAGAGGCTGAGAGATTTGGGTTTGTTTAGTCTGCAGAAGAGAAGAGTGAGGGGGGATTTGATAGCAGCCTTCAACTTCCTGAAGGGAGGTTCCAAAGAAGATGGAGAGAGGCTGTTCTCAGTAGTGACGGATGGCAGAACAAGGAGCAGTGGTCTCAAGTTACAGTGGGGAAGGTCTAGGTTGGATATTAGGAAAAACTATTTCACTAGGAGGGTGGTGAAGCACTGGGATGGGTTCCCTAGGGAGATGGTGGAATCTCCATCCCAAGAGATTTTTAAGTCTCGGCTTGACAAAGCCCTGGCTGGGTTGATTTAGTTGGGGTTGGTCCTGCTTTGGGCAGGGGGCTGTACTTGTGCCCCTCTGGTGTGTGAGGGGAATGTGAGGAGTATCTCTCTGCTCAGTCAATAAGGGTTTGTTTGGTGGGGTTTTGCGGGGGGGGGGGTTGTTTTGCTTCTCACTTGTGTGCAGCCCCTGACTGACTTTTCTGTGGGTCGGTGGCCCCCAACCCAAAAAGGGTTCTCCACCCCAGTGCTAGAGAATTCCAGAGTCCAAAACACCAGTGCATGTGGCCCCTCTGCCTCTGATCTCTTGGGCCTTGACACCCCAATAATTGAACACAGGAATGAGACTGCCAGCTGAGTGCCAGAATTCAGTTTCTCCACTCATGCAGAGGAATCCACAGCTAGCAATAAATGGGAAACCCCATTTCTGATAATTCTACGCCCCCTCTCCCCACACACATACACACCTCAACTTTAGGGATGGCTGAGTGTTTTCCCTGCAGTGATGGGGATTGCCACAGCTCAGAGCCCCAGTCATACTGTTCTACTCTGTGCTGATTAGGCCTCATTTAGGGTACGTCTAAACTACATGGCTCCGCTGCACAGCGCGGCAGCCATTTTGATTTAAATGAAGGGGCGATTATTTAAATTGCCGCTTCATTTCCCTTTGCCGTCCTGCCTAATCTACATGGCTCCATCGACGGAGCCATGTAGTTTAGACATACCCTTAGAAAGGGTTTTGGCCTTGGAAAGGGTTCAGAAAAGGGCAACTAAAATGATTAGGGGTTTGGAACGGGTCCCATATGAGGAGAGGTTAAAGCGACTGGGACTTTTCAGTTTAGAAAAGAGGAGACTGAGGGGGGATATGATAGAGGTGTATAAAATCATGAGTGGTGTGGAGAGGGCGGATAAAGAAAAGTTATTTATTAGTTCCCTAAATAGAAGAACTAGAGGACACCAAATGAAATTAATGGGTAGCAGGTTTAAAACTAATAAAAGAAAGTTCTTCTTCACACAGCGTGTAGTCAGCATGTGGAACTCCTTGCCAGAGGAGGCTGTGAAGGCTAGGACTATAACAGAGTTTAAAGAGAAGCTAGATAATTTCATGGAGGTTAGGTCCATAAAAGGCTATTAGCCAGGGATAAATGGTGTCCTTGGCCTCTGTTTGACAGAGGCTGGAGAGGGATGGCAGGAGACAAAGCGCTTGATCATTGTCTTCGGTCCACCTCTGGGGCACCTGGTGCTGGCCACTGTCGGCAGACAGGATACCGGGCTAGATGGACCTTTGGTCTGACCCGGTACGGCCGTTCTTATGTTCTTATGTTCTTATGTAGAGTATTGTGTCCAGTTCTAAGCCCTCTGCCAGACTCCGCTGGAGTACTGTGTCCAGTTCTGGGCACTACATTTCAAGAAAGAGGTGGAGAAATTGGAGAGGGTCCAGAGAAGAGCAACAAAAATGATGAAAGGTCTAGAAAACATGGCAAATGAGGGAAGACTGAAAGAATTGGGTTTGTTTAGTTTAGAAAACAGAAGACACAAGAGCAGCTTGCAAGTACTTAAAAGGGTGTCACAAGGGGGGGGGAGAAAAATTGTTCTCTTTGGCCTCTGAGGATAGGACAAGAAGCAATGGGCTTAAATTGAATCCAGGGAGGTTTAGGTTGGATATTAGGAAAAACTTCCTAACGGTCAGGGTGGTTAAGCGCTGGAATAAGTTGCCTAGGGAGGTTGTGGAATCTCCATCACTGGAGATATTTCAGAGCAAGTTGGATAGACATCTATCAGGGATGGTCTAGAATGGTGCTTGGTCCTGCCGTGAGGGCAGGGGACTGGACTTGATGACTCTTCCAGTTCTAGTGCTTTATGATTCCATGATTCTATGCCAAAAGATTGTGGGCGGAACATCACCCAGCTGAATGGGAACTTGGAGCTGGGAGAACAGGCTGATCTGGCAACTTCTGCTTGCTCCTGTCATCAGATCCCAGCATTGGTCCAACCTGCCTGCCAAGAGAGCAGGGAGAGCGAGGTCAGAGGGGCCAAAGCGACAGAAAGGAGGCAGAGATTACCCCTTTGGGGCATGCCCTGTAGTCCCTTCCTATTGGTTGTAACCATTTAGTTTCTTGCAGGATTGGCATCCATCACCAACTAGCACCAAGTGGGCACAGTGGCACACACACAGTGGGAGCTCCCCAGGAGTCAAGGGGCTTATACCATTCGACACCAGTCAGGGATCCATCCCTTTTCCTGTGTCTGTGCTTCGAGACAGGGACCAGAGCATCTTCTTCTGCACTGGAAGGGTGCTTGGCACAACAGGCCCACGATCCAGAGGGAGGGCTTTGGGCGCTCCCCCAATGTAAATCATCCTAATACTAAGCAGATACAGGGAACTAAAGCAGGGTGAAGCTCAGGCATCCTGCAGGGAAGGGCAGCTATAGAGGCACCCAGAGCAGGGACTGCAGCACTGCGGGGGGGTATAAAATGGGGCCCCCCGGCGCTATGCAGCCTCTACCAACTAACTTCCTGAACCCAGCGCTGTGCAGAGGAGAGCTACACAAGCACTCCAGGGCTACTAGGGCCCAGCTGGTCCCTCCCAGCCCCCGCCTTGCCATGTGGGCCTTGCAGGGAGGCACAAGCCAGCCAGTGGGAGCAGATTGTAGAGGCAGCTGAAGCAAGGACTTTCCGACAGCAGGAGACCCGTCTACACTGTGCAGTGGACTTCCTCTGCCCTGTGCTGATTGGTTGTTTGCTCCAAATCTCTCCCTCTCCTCCACTTCACCCCACCCCGCTCCTCTCCCTTGCCCTCTCCTTTCAGTTCCTCCCCCATCTGCCCCCCTTCTATCTAGCGGATCCCCTTCTAACTAAATCCGCTCACGGAACAAGCAAGACTTTGGCTGCCGTCCCAGCGTTCTCACGTCCCAAGTGTTCTACCTCTTCACCCTGGGTCCGTCTGGTCTAGCTGGATTGAAAAAAAAATATCTTATTGCTTCTCTATAAAGCCGTGGCACGCACACATCTGGAATACTGCATGCGGATGTGGTTGCCCTGTCTCCGAAAAGATATATTGGCATTGGAAAAGGTTCAGAAAAGGGCAACAACAATTATTAGGGGTATGGAACAGCTGCCATATGAGGAGAGATTAATCAGACTGGAGCTTCTCAGTTTGGAAAAGAGGTGACTAAAGGGGGACATGATAGAGATCTATAAAATCATGACCAGTGTGGGGAAAGTAAATAAGGAAAAGTTATTTACTCCTTCTCTAATACAAGAACTAGGAGTCACCAAATAAAGTTGACAGCCGGTTTAAAACAAACCAAAGGGAGTATTCTTCACACAACGCACGGTCAACCTGTGGAACTCCTTGCCAGAGGATGTTGTGAGGGCCAGGACTATAACAGGGTTCAAAAAAGAACTAGATACATTCATGGAGGTTAGGTCAGGGATGGTGTCCCTAGTCTCTGTCCATCTGGGCTGGGAATGGGCGAGAGCGGATGGCTCACTTATGATTGCCTGTTCTGTTCATTTTCTCTGGTATTGGCCACCAACAAAATACAGGGTCCTGGGCAAGAGAGACCTTTGGTCTGAACCAATATGGCCATTCTTATGTAAACACCTGAGGGCGTGGCTTATTTGTCACTTGGTGCTTGTACAGCGTCTAGCACATTGGGGCCCCATTCGTGGCTGGCCCTTAGACATTTCTGTGCAAAACATTAATAAAATAATAATAATAGTAATAATAATAATAATAGTGGATTTTTTTTAAAGAAAAAGGACCTGATTCAAGGCCTGCCAAACTCACAGGAAAGACTCCCATCAGCTGCACTGGACTTTGGAGCAGCCTTGGAGACAAAAGGCAGGATAATCCGTCTGGGCATTGAGTGTGATGCCAGGTGGCCTGTGTAATGTGCCGGGGGGGGGGGAGGAGCAGAGTTCTGGGAAGAAAGAAACCCCACGGAAGTGAAAAGGGCACCGCCATCCCCAGCTGGGGGGAGATTACAGTCAACACATGCCGCGTTGCTCCTTTCAGTTTCAAAGCTCAAGTCCCTCTGTTCCGCGGCTCCCCTCACAGTCCTCCAAGCTGCGTACAAGACCAGGGCCATCTGGCAGGTGGGAACGTACCATATTAGAGGCATATGCATGAAGGCAAAATAGCCACCCAGCTCTTCCTGGAGCAACTGCCATCACAAAGTGGATTTCAGAGGCAATTGCAGCAGGAGACTCAGAACTTCTAAGCATAACAGTGCCTTGCATTTGCGGTGGGCTTAGCACAATGCCACGCTACACCCCACCAGAGGTGAAAGGAAGTGGGTGCGTCCCGGTGCTCAGCTCTGGCAAGAGCTGGCTGAGCTGCGGCAAAAGCCAGCAGGGAACTAATTTGAAAGCTGGCAGGGACCCAGGTTGCAATAAAATTGTAAGAAATTGTAAGTTACTTTCACCGCTGGCACCTCACTCCAGCAAGTCCTCTCAAAACCCCAAGGACCCAGCTGAAAACTTCTTGAAAAGATGCAGTTTGTGGTATGTGCACCTGGGCCATCTACCAGCCTTTTGGTGTGTGGCAATACCTCGGGTCTCAGGAGTTTGGGGGAGACTGCAAACAAGCAGCAACACTGAGGCAAAGTTGCCGGACGTTTCACAGTTCAAACGGGCCCGCTGTGGCTGATGGGATACTTTATTGCCAAAGCATTTGTGCGTTTATTTGTGCATTATCAATAGTTAGCACAGCTGCTTCCTTGCTGTGTCTAAGGCAATTGTTGCAGGTGGACCAATCCAGCACATACAAGACTTTCCCCGTGTAGGTCAGCATGAGATGCAGTCTGCGGGCATCAGCCACAATTGCAGTTCTCCGGTCTTTTGTGAAATGATAGAGGCATACAAACCTGGCCCATCTGAAAGACATGCTCACAACTTGGCAAAAGCCAGAGACTAGCACTTAATGTGCAGGCCCATCAACAGGGAGTGGAGGGGCAGAGGACAACAAGGAAGTAGTTGCCCCTGGGCCTGGAAATTTAAAGGGGCCCAGAAATCCCTCCCGTTAAGAGCCCTTGGCCCCTTTGAATTGTTGCCAGAGTGCAGCTCCCCATGGCTCTGAGGGCTGGGGGGGCACAATGCGGACTGGGCAGTGCAAATGGTTGACTGCCCTCAGCCCCGCCCCTTCTGCCTGAAGCCCCGCCCCTTCCAAGGGCACAGAGCCAGGCCCGTCCAACACCGTGTCCCCAGGCCCACGGTGGGTGTTGGCCCCAGTGCTAATGTGTATGCAATGGTACAGGCTGCAGCCTCTGCTGGCTTGAAAGGGATGGTGGATCCTGCAGCGTGCAGGGACTGCAGGGCACTGCACATGATGCTCAGTCTTGATCCCATAAGACATGGGATGATCCAGACTTCTGAATCTAACGAGGCGGATTCAAAATCTTTATCTAAGGCCAGAGCTAAACCCCTTCCGAGGAGCCCAAGCAGAAAACCCCTCGTGCTTAGAGGAGTTCGACAGCTGGGAATTCAGCGCTGAGTCTGAATTTCAAAGGCCAGGCATCCTGCCTTTGAGACTGCTGGTCCCAGCATGCAGTTCTGCACCTGGATACCTGCAGCAATCAGGATCTTTTCTGTAATGTGGGCCTCAGAGACTACAAGTCCCACAATGCAGTGTTCTCCTTTGCATCAGGCAGCCAGTTGCAGTGCCTTCTGGGACCTGTGGTCTTCATGGAATTCACCTTCCCCCCCCCCCCCCTGCAGGTGGAGGCCATGCTGTCAGACTTTGTACCTTCATCTGGCCCTCGGGGCGCACACTGCCCGCCCTCCACATGACTGCTGCCATGTTTCGAACCCCACTCTCCTGTCAGGGCTGATATCAGCTTTGAACCGGCAGCACTGCCAACCCCAAGTGTTCCAAAATCATGAGTCAGGCTCACCAAAAATCATGAGAGTGTGTAAAAATAATCAAGCACTGCATCGCTTTTATTTGCCTTCTGCTTTTTAGGCCTTCCGGGTGCACGGAGGGGGGGGGGGGTCACATTTTGAAGCTTCCTCCATAGCCTCGAGGGCTAGACTTTTTTCTTTCTTGTGATACCAACAGACACTGACCTAATGAGGCTGAAATTATCCCACCACATCCACTTGACTCCAGGTATGGGGTTCTAAGGAAAACAATCAGTATCGTGAGACTCAGGACAAAATCATGGGTGTTAGTAACACTGATAATCGACTAGTCGCTTCCCCCCGTCCATCCCCCCCTTGCTGCCTCTATCAGAAAGAGGCAGCAAGGGGCAGGAGCGGCTCGAGGCCGGCTGCGGCAGCTGGCACCCCAGGCGGAAGGCGCGATCGGCGCCCCCGCCTGCACGGCCATCAATGGCCGTGACGTAATCATGGGGGGCCCAGTGCCCCGTGACATCATCGGGCGCCCAGGCTAGTGGCGCCCTAGGCAACTGCCTAGTTTGCCTAGGCTCACGGGCTGCCCCTGGCAAGGGGGTGAAGAGAAGGGGGGATGCTTCAAAGCAGCAGCGCCACGGCTCCATGCGTCGCTTCAATAGTTCCTTTGGGTAGCTTCAAAGTGGCAGCGCCATGTGGAGCCCGGGGTCTGCCAATTTGAAATGCCGTGTGCAGCCTGGGGCCAGCAGGGTACTGGCCCTAGGCTGCATGCGGCGTTTCAAAGTGGCAGCTCCACATGGAGCCCCACTGACCCCGGGCTCCATGAGGCGCTGCCGCTTTGAAACAGCACAGGGAGCCCGGGGCCAGCGGGGGACTGCTTGAGTTCCCCACTGGCCCTGTGCGCCACGCAGCGCTTTCGCCTCTGAAATGTAGAAACAGCCCTGGGGCTGTTGCTACACTTCAAAGGTGGAGGCTTATCGACTAATTGAATAGTTGATGCAAATTGCATCGACTATTTGATTAGCCAGTTAATCTAAATTTAACATCCCTATTTCCGGGGATACAAAACGTTCAGCGCCCAGCGCCCCGAGCAATAGTTCCTTTGGGTAGCAGGAATGTCACCTCAGAGGGCTGGTTATTGTTGCTCCACCCTGGGGGAGCCAGCCAAGCACTGCTCTGAGTGCCATTGCCAGAGCCACCCGTCCACAGGATGGTTTGAGGCGGCTGCCCCAGACCCCGCACTATGAACAGCCTCTCGGTGACTGGCTCAACCCTCCCCTGGATGAGTCCCAGGGAAGCCCGGGGAACTGCTTGGGGGAGGGGCCTGGGGCAGGATGGCACTAGGGGTCACCCCCATCCCCTCAGACTGCAGCAGCGGGAGCCAGAGCTACCTGGCAGCCTGCTCCACTGCGCCCCACCCAGCCCACTGTGGTCGGCCGCCGCAGAGAAGCGGGCTGGGAGAGGGCAACCGGGCAGGGCTGAGCAAGCTGCCAGGCCACTCCGGCTGCTGGCTGCTGCCTCCGTGGTTAGTGTGAGGGGGAGGAGCCCTGCTGCCAACCCACGTCAGGCCCCCTGGTAGTCCCCTGGCTCTCATCACTCGGGGGAAGAGTCTTTGGAAAGGGGGTGAGACGGAGCGGCGCGTGGGCGGAGCAAGGGCAGGGTTTGGGGAAGGGATGGGATGGGGCAGGGCAGGAGTGGAGTAGGGGCAAGGCCAGCAGTGGGGGGGCCCTGGCTCCATGCTCCAGGACCCCCACCCCCAGGCTCCATGCCCCCCCTTGCCCTTCCCTGGTATGGATGGAGCTGGCTGCTGCCTGCTTCCTTAGCAGTGTCAGTTCCCGACCCATTCCTGCTGCAGAAGCTAATTCATCTTCTTCTTTCGCTGGTCTATTCCTCCTTCCCCAAACGAGAGCCCCCAAGGTTTCAATCAAGGAATTCACTTTCTACCCCCCTGGCTGCACAGGTTCTGCTCTGCTCCACCATCCATTTTCTCACTTGGCAAGGGTGGGGACGGTGGAGCATTGCATTTATGTTTTAAAAGCCTGATTCAAAGGCTGAATTTCCAGCTGGTATCATTTTACCCTGGGGATCCACAGCCCAGCCGGCTGAGGGGGACAGCAGGGCAAAGCAGAACCCAGGCAGTACCATCAGCAGAGGTATTCCCGATTGACTCTTGTGTCAAGAGATGAATCAGGGGCAATATCTTTCCCTGGCAGCTTCCCAGCTATCATGAGCACAGCATGATATTATCAGCTCTCTAGCTGCTCTAGCCAAAACGTTTTTTTTCCCCCTACTTCATATTTTTCCACACTTAATATTTTTTTTAATTGACTGGCTCTCCTAGGATGCAACAGCTCATGGGCAAGGAAGAGAGTTATATGTATAAAAATCCTAGCATGTGCTTGTTTACTTTGTAGCTGCTCAGAGTGCTCCACTGCTAATTTTTATGAAAAACCAATAATGTTTAAGCTGCTTAAATCCAAGCGACACAAAATCAATGGGACAATATTGCTACCCTGGATGACTAGTGTAAATATTTTGTTCCTTATTGTTTGCCCAATGAAAATGCCGACAATCCCTCTGGAGTGAGAAATGAATTAAAAGCTCCCAGCTGGCAACATTTTGGTAATAGCATTAGCATCGTAAAATGCATCATTAGGTCAGTGTCTGTTGGTATCACAAGGCATGGGGGGGAGACCTGTAGAAAGGCAGGAAATTATGCACGTTTATCACAACCAGGTTTACAGAAAGAAGCTACTTTAAAAAAATGTGTAATGGCACTTGTTTCTGTTGAACAGTGTCCTACAAACTGCTGCTGTTTTATTCACGACACGCCTGGCCCCATCTTGATCATGACTTTCCTTCTTTCACTCTTGGCATGGCCTGTTAATTAGAGGTGTGTTATTTCTTACATAATTGTGTGGGGCGGAGTTCCCTGTAAGCTGCAGTCTTGTGCAGGAGAGATTCAAATGCTGCCCAGCTGATTAGCAGAGCACCAACATCCAGCAGCATGTGTTTCTATGGGTGGTGCACATCTGCCCATGCCTCAGTGCACATAACAAAATTTATTCCTCAGACATTTTAAAAAAAAATTGAAGGAACATTGGGGTGGGGCTTCTCTATTGCTCCAAACATTTCTGCTTAGAAAGAGGGAATGTAAGTCAGAATGCCTGCATTCTACTTCTGCCTTTGTGGCATGATTCTTTAAGGGTACATATACACAGCAACATTATTTTGAAATAACTAGTGTTACTTCGAAATAACTTAGTCTGCGTCTACACAACAGGCAGTTATTTCAAAATAATGTCAAAATACTGTCAAACTGGAGGACTTCTTATGCTAACTCCTGTAACCTTTGTTGTACGAGGAGTAAGGGAAGTCGAAGGAAGAGTGCTCTATTTCTAAATAAGGGCTGTGTAGACGTACCCTTAATGAGAAGCTTAATCTTTTGGGCCAGTTTCCAGTGGAAACTAGGCACTTAAATAACTTCGAGCATCTGAGCCTCTGTGTCTGTCTTTCTATATAAGTCCTTTTACTGGTCAGCTAAGTCACAGACTGTTGTTTCTCTTCTGTGGCTGGCTAAATGCGCAAACATCTCTGGGCCAAAATTTCATGCGAGTCCATTTTAAATTCTCTTTCCATGAACCCTCACCTGTGGAACTTTGGAATTCACTGTCTTTGGTCATTTGTGCAAGGAAGTTTGCGGAAAGTGAACAAAAAGGGGTGTGAATATGAATGGAGAAAAATTATTTTAAAATGAAAAAGATTTTGAGAAGGGTTTTTTGGGTTGCGCTGGCTCATGAACTCTGCTAAACTGGAGTTTTCGCTACCACCTCTCCCATCTCCTGCCAGGGGCTAGTTCAAAATTGACTGTCTCTTGTAGATTGCTTTAATAAAATCCCATTGCTGGAGATCCTAAGCTCAAGTTGCATAGAAATTCCCAAACTCTAGATCAGCTCAAGCTGACAGAAGCTTTTAAAAACACTGTCAAGCCCTAGAAGTGTCATATTTGGTTAGGTGATGGCAGTGCCCATTGGGAATACAGTAGCTTTATTTCCTCCTCCCAAGTAGCCTGCAATCATCACTGTAAAAATAAACAGCTTGTTCCTGGAGGGTAAAAAGTTATGTTTTAGACAGTTGCTGAAGTTTATTGAAATTTGGGTATGAAAGTGCACTCTAGAGTTACATGTACGAGACAAGCGCTCAGTCGCATCAGAGCTCTTGTGCATATACTTAAGTATTTTTGCAGGGGGAGGCTTTCCAATCACACTATTGAGCAATCACTCTGCATCTGACCTCTCAGCCTTCATCCTCAAAGGAAGCCTGCACAACGCTTTCAAAAGGAGCTTCAATGCGTAAGTGTGCTAGACACTGAAAACCGCAGACTGAACAGAGACACTGAATGTATGGCTCATAACAACAATCTGTAACCTACTAACTCCCCCTTCTTGTCCTATGGACAGCAGAGGTGCGAACAGGCCACTCATGGGGCAGGGCTGGGGAGGCAAACTCCCAGCCCCACCTCCAACCCCGCCCCTTATGCTGAGGCCCCGCCCCTTCCCTGCCCCCCACGGGGCAGCACACCGCACTCATGCTTCCTCCTCGCAACTATGGGAAGGGGAGCAGGCTGACATGCGCTTGCCCCAGCCTCGGTGCGGAGGGGGCGCGGCATGGCTCCAGCCTCCCCTGCTCCCGAGCACAGGGAGGGCAGGCGCTGGGGGGGCATCAACACTCCACCCTCAGAACGCCTACAGCAGGCGTTCTAGGGGCGGAGTGTGGGCGGGGCTATGTCTGGTGGTTTGGGAAGGCGAAACCTTCCCCCGGCTAATATCCTGGACTCCCACGAGGTCACTCCACCTTGAATGCACCTTTAGAATATGTCCTAACTTCTTACACATTTTCTGTTATTTCCACCCCACTTCATCGGATGAAGTGGGTTTTACCCATGAAAGCTCATGATTCTCTATATTTTGGTTGGCCTCGAAGGGCATGTCTACACTAGGAAATTATTTCAAAATAATAACTCCTGAAATAACTATTTAGAAATAAGCTTATGCCCCAAGGAAAGCAGGAGTTATTATTTCTAAATAACCAGCCCCTTATTTCGAAATAACAGGCTTGGTAGTGTGGATGCTCTGCTTGTTATTTCAGAATAAGGGGAGTTATTTTGAGTTAACTCCCTAATGTAGATCAGGGCTAAGGTGCCACAGAACTTCTCGCTGTTTTTAAAGTTACAGATTAACACGGTTACCTTTCTGAGATTTCTTACACTAAACAAACTGTTCCGCCTTGCATTTACCTGTGATGCTCCCAGTACCTTTCCAGACCTAAAACAGAGTTCTGTGTGTCTCAAAAGCTTGTTTCTCCCACTACCAAAAGTTGGTCCAAGAAAAGATATTACCTCTCCCACTTTGTCTAACAGCCTGGGACCTACACGGCTACAACTATGCTGCATATCACAAAACAATGGCACTGGTGCTCATAAGTTACTCATGCAGATTTGAAAACCACACACTCACAAGACAGTAAGTGCTGCTGGCCCAAGACCATGCACAGAGCCCCATGGCAGGACTCCAGATGCATGCCTTAAATATCAGGCCAGGTGCTCTTAGGTTCTGAGGTAAGGAGTAAAAGACCGTGTAAACAATGGGCCTCGTTCTCTTTCCACACTGTTGTATTTCATTGGCCTCAGTGGAGTCGCTCCTGGTTCACATGTCTGCATGGGATCGCAGACCCAGGCCTGCCTTTGCACGTTTCATGGCCAATAGTTTCTCGCTCGCTCTTTAATCCATCTGGTCAGTCTGCACCCTAAGGGAGAAGCAGGCCCACCGACAGGGGAGCAAAGGAGGCAGCTGCCCCAGGTCCTCCGAGCAATTCGAAAGGGGCCAGGGGCTCCCAGCCACCACTGCTGCTACCACAGAAGTAGCGGCAGCCAGAGCCGTGCGCTCTTTAAATCCCCAGCTGAGTTCCCCGTGGTGCACTCCGGGCGGCTCTGAAGGCTGGGGGAGCGGCATGGGCGGCACACTCTGGCTGGCACTGCGGACTGGATGCCCTCAGCTCCAACCCTTCCAGAAGTGCAGAGCGTTCTCCCCCACCACCACCTCCACCACCTTGCTCAGGGGCCTGGCAAGTCTGTCAGCAGCCCCTTAGTGAAAACTTAAGCTATGGCTACACTGCCAGTTTTGCTGGCAGTGAATATGCAAATGAGGTATGGATTAGCATATTGCCATGCCTCATGTGCATAATTTATGCAAGGCATTTTTCCACAAAGGGTTTTTGTGGCAAAAAAAAAAAGCAGTGTGGACGTTTTCCTTTTGCGCAAAAACCCCTTTTCCTGCCAGATCCTTATGCTCCAAAAAAGGAGATTTACTGATCCGGTGGGAAAAGGGGATTTTGGGCAAAAAGAAAACATCCACACTACTTTTTTTTTCCGCAAAAAACCCTTTGCTCAAAAACAGCTTGCATAAATTATGCAAATGAGGTGTGGCAATATGCTAATCCACACCTCATTTGCATACTCACTGCTGGCAAAACCAGCGGTGTAGACGTAGCCTTAGAGACTGAATTAAATACAGGTTGGACCTCTCTAAACCGGGACTCTCCGACCATAGATATTCCAGGACCAGAGAGACCTGGTGAAGGTCTAGTGGCTGGAAGCCCTGCAGTGGGGCTGCCCTGTGGCACCAAAACCAGGAGCCTGGCAGCAGGGCTGTCGCCTGGAGGAACAACCAGAAACCCACCAGCACCTCAAAGCTGGAGCTGCCGCCCAGTGGTCTAGCTGCCCGGGGGAAGTGGAAGGCAGTGGAGCTACCCCATGGGGCCAGGAGTCCTGGGCGCGGAAGGACTTGCAGCAGGGGAGGTGTCCGGCTGGGAGGCTGGGAGCCAGGCCAGGACTGAGGGACTGGTGGTAGGGGGCACAAAAATGACCTCTCATAGTCTGACAAAATCCCTCATCCAGGATCAGTCAGTTTCTGAAGTTGCTGGACCAGGGAGGTCCAACCTGTAACAGGCCATCCGTTTTAAAGCAATCTCCTTTACTAACAACACATGAGAAAAAGCGGAAGGTTTTCTTTCTTTCTTTCTTTCTTTCTTTCTTTCTTTCAGAAACCAGGGATCTGAATGAAAATTAAAATTACCCAGCTTGCTTTTCACTCTGCACAGACCTTCAAAAGAGAGAGCGCTCTGAGCTTCATAGCTCCCACCTGTGCTCGAACAGGGCTCCTGTAAAACAACCAGCAAACCAGATTTTAATGGCACTTATAACTGGGGAGATAGGAGGAGGAAAAGGGGGAAACTGAATTTAAAATGCCCCCAGAGCTGGGTTGCTAGACAAGATAAATAGAGATCATCATTTCTTCCCTAAGGAAGGGAGCTGCTGATGTATAAGTTACCTGAGAAATGCAGAAAAAAGTAATGCCCTCCACCAGACCCATTAAAACCACTCATTAGCCACCCATTTATCATCTGCACCCCCAGGATTCAGGTTCGGGACAGACACCTTCACCCTATATCTCAGAACTAGGCTCTGCAGGGGAAGTCTTTACTTCTAACTCCTTTGCATAGGTTACTGTTCCTGCTACCAAATGCTGTTTGTAAATGATTCCTATATATTGTAAGCATGTTACATACCGACATAATTATTAGCTGTTACAGAATCTCAGTCATAAGCTTATCAGTAAATGGTGTCATAAATGGTTATAAATAACACTGGTAAGCAATCTAGTGACCTGTTGATAATCAATTAACCATTTATTAAAACATCTATTAGTCCTGTAATAACTCTTAATAAACTATTTACAAACTTTCTTATAAGGGTGACAATGTTTCTTTTTAAAAACAAGTAACCCTGTGACACCTTAGGGCATGTCTATACTGGGGAGTAATTTCAAAATAACTCCCCACATTTTGAAATAACCAGGCAAGCGTCCACACTACCAAGCCTGTTACTTCAAAAAAATGGGCTTGTTATTTTGAAATAATAACTCCTGCTTGTGAAGAGGAATATGCTTATTTCAAAATAGTTATTTGGGGAGTTATTATTTTGAAATAAATAACCTGGTAGTGTAGACATAGCCACAGAGACCAACCAAAATATATGTATAGTATCATGAGTTTTCGTGGGCAACATCATCTCATCTGAAGAAGTGGATTTTGAGAATTTTTATAATGTTGTGTAATTTTTGAGTTTCTGTTTATAATTCTGAATGTATTTCCTTTCCATTTCATTGAATTTGCCCTTCTTGTGTCACAAGGTAACACGTGTGTGTGTGTGTGTGTGTGTGTGTGTGTGTGTGTGTGTGTGTGTGTGTGTGTGTGTGTGTGTGTGTGTGTGTGTGTGTGTGTGTGTGTTCCCAGTTCATTCCTGCCTGGCTTATGCATGATTTTTTCATTTTCAAAACAGGGCAGTGTTTAATAAAGAGCAGAGCAATCACAGGGCCAGGAGCTGCTAGCACCAACTGATAAACAACATTAAATATTGACTTGGAAATAGCTTGAAAACCACTGGCTGGATAAAACACGGTGCTTTTCCAACAGATCACCTGTGTGCAAGATAAGCAATTGTGCCGCCCCCCTCACCCCTTCCCCGTGCTTTCATGCACCTGCCCTATGTCTCACTCACCCTCCTGACCTTCCTCCTCAATGAACTGGGATGTCTCATGGGATGTCTAATTCTTCTCATTGAGGCTGCCAGGAATGATTCCCCCCACTTCGTTTTGTTCCCCTACCTCGCCACTGATCATTCCCCAGCGCCATCTGTGTGCATTTGCATATTTAATATTGAACTGTCTCTTATTATCATTATGGTCCTGAGATCTGAGTGATGGTGCTGACTGGTTGCAGCTTGCAGCATCTGCCTTTCTCCCTTGCTGTTGGTGAGGTAGCACTTTCCTTGCTCCTTGGGACTGGCCTATATCTTGTTTCAAATCCCCTGTTCAGCTACCAACCTACAATGTGTCCTGCCATTTCTGATCTCACACCAAAAGGTTGCTAACAATGGCATCTGGGTGCTTGAACAGAAGACTAAAGCAGTACATTGGTTTCCCAGAAGAGCCACTGGAACAATGACTTGGAGTGGAGGTGGGGGTAGATGAAACCCCCAAAAATATTGTCAGAAACTGACATTTCCTGTGAACATTTCCATTAAGTCAAAAAATAATGGAAAATGTGGGACCAGCTCTCATTTTCTAGGCACTAAAGTTGAAAGAATCACCTCTTACGAAGAGAGATTAAAAAGACTGGGACTTTTCAGCTTAGAAAAGAGGAGACTAAGGCGGGATATGACAGAGGTCTGTAAAATCATGACTGGTGTGGAGAAAGTGAATAGGGAAAAGTTGTGTACTTGTTCCCATTACATAAGAACTAGTGGTCACCAAATGAAATGAGTAGGTAGCAGATTTAAAACAAACAAAAAGAAGTTTTTCTTCACACTGCGCACAGTCAACCTGTGGCACTCCTTGCCAGAGGGCGTTGTGAAGACCAGGACTTAACAGGGTTCAAAAAAGTACAAGATAAGTTCATGGAAATTAGGTCCGTCAACATTTATTAGCCAGTATGTGTAGGAATGGTGTCCCTAGCCTCCGTCTGTCAGGGGCTGGGAATGAGTGACAGGGTGGGATCACATGATGATTGCCTGTTCTGTTCAGTTCCTCTGGGGCACCTGGCATTGGCCGCTGTCGGAAGACAGGATACTGGGCTAGATGGACCTTTAGTCTTACCCAGTGTGGCCGTTCTTATGTTCTTACTACAGGCCTTTGGGGGGAAAGGAGAGGGCTCCTGATGCATCCCACACCAAAAGGAGTTCCAATTATAGTTCTGTTTTGGGTTGAGCCACTGGCCATTTTTTCAAACTTTAAGGCCCCATCCCGCATCCCTCACTCACACAGCAATGTAAAGCCTTTGAAGGAGAAAGCGTGGACGCGGGAACTATGGGTGTGGGAGGTACCACTACACCACCAGGTTCCTGGCCTAGTGCCCACAGTCCCGGCTGCCTCCTCGCACACTGTGGGCTCTGCTGTTGGCCCCGTGCCTGGGGACCCAACGGCCACCCCATGCTCTGGGGGCTCTGCTATCAGCACCTCACCAGGGGTCCTGGCTGCTGCCCCACATGCCCAGGGCTCTGCTGCCAGCCCTGCATGTCAGGGGCTCCATTGCTGGCTCTGGCTCTGGGGTCTCGACTGCTGCCCCATACTCTAGGGGATTCTGCTGCCAGCCCTGTGCCCTGGGTCCTGGCTGCTGCCCTGCATACTGGGGCTTTGCTCCAGGACACAGCTGGGGCGGGGGGGAAGGGGGGGGAAGGACAGGATAACAGGGGGATGCCAGCACCCCCACTCTTGACAATGTTCCCGCAGGAGAAAGAGGCCAACCAGGAGACCTTGAGGCTCCTGGCTCATCCACTTGACATTCTCCAAAAATACACAACAGCAATCAATCATTGTGATTCCAAAGCATGAGCCCCCCCCGCAGTGCTGGAGGTGTGACACAATGCAACTAGCGCCATGAATGGACCATCACACCCTCCTGTCCTACTGTCACCTTCCAATAGCTGATCTCGTCTCTGTCACATCAGCCTCCCCGCGAGAGCAGCCCCCTCCATCTGCCAGCAATGCCAACCTGGATGCCCCCGGCTTTTATCCAGGCTGTGCCCTCCCCTGGGAACCACCTTCCATTTTCTAGGCTGCCTGGCCATTAACTTCATCTAATCGTTCAATGCCCAGTCCTGCAGCCACTGAAGGCAATGGGCATTTTTGCACTGACTCCAAGGATCAGTGGATCAGGCTTCTCCGGCCTCCATCAATTACTGTATCTTCCTCCTTGCACTGGGCCTTTCACCACTTCTCTTGAGAATTTGTTCCGCTGGCGAGTGCATCTCCCTGTTCGCATATTTCCCAGCTCCTCAGCCTAGCTCCTCTCCAAATTTCACCTCATTGCTCTTTGTAGTAACCCTCAATTAATTCCCTGCCCAGCTTTGCACCCAAAACTCCTTCACTGTTTGCAGACAGTTACCGTATTCCCAGGTGTGGAAGTAACTTAAATTTTTTTACAGGTACTGTCCTATGGCAACCCGGGTCCCTGCCAGCTCTTTCAATAGCTCCCTGCTGGCTTTTGCCGCAGCTCAGCCAGCTCTTGCGGGAGCTGCGCACCAGGGTGCACCTGCTTCCTTTCACCTCTGCATATTCCGCTTTTAGTCACTGCTGGTTTAAATACTGAGAGGGAACTCGCCTGCCAAAAAATAAACCCGTTGGTAAATCTTGACAACAATAGCTGAACATGAGCAGGAGTTTATAAAAGAAAAGGAATAAAGGATTCACACACATACACACACCGTTTTATACTGTGGCATGTAATCTATGGCAATGGTTATTCTATTGCCTCCTGAGTCCACAGGCAGCAGTAAACAACCCCTCCATACACACTGTGCACTCAACTTTTCAGTACCTGGGAGCTGGAGCGGCTTGTAAACTCAGAGGCCAGTGAAATTATCTCTAAACAAACATTAAATCACAGCTCCGGGGAAGAGCGCACCAGAGAGACTGCACACACACAAGCAGGGAGCTTTACAGCTCCACAGGTAAATCAGCTTTAAAACAGTTGCAGTTTTTCTTTTCCCCTTGCTGGTGCCAAAGTAACTTGCCCCAGGTGGGCCCCGGAAACAGCAAGTTGGACAGAAAAAGTTGCATAGGATAAAAGGGTCCTGGAATATTATCAGCGCCTGACGATTTCCCTGCTGAAAAGCACACCGGGGTTTCTTTAGATATAGATGTTACCCTGGTGACGATGATGCCACCTCTATTTTCTTCCTGACCCTTAAGCTTCGCCAGTTTCTCAACCTCCTGCATATCTTCGAGTTTGGGCGGGAGAGGAGGGAGCCATGATCTGGCTTCTTGTGCTTATTCTTCTGCAGCAATATAGGGCCTGAGAAAGTTCATTGAAACGGACAGAAAGACTCCTTTTTTGAGGCATAAGGATCTTGCGGAAAAAAGGTTTTTTTGCGCAAAAAGAAAACATCCACACTGCTTGTTTTTGTGCAAAAACCCCTAGTGCAAAAAGGGAACAGCAGAATATGCAAATGAGACCACGACTCATGCAAATGAGTCCCTCATTAGCTCATTTTCTGCCACAAAAACTGGCAGTGTAGACGTAGCCTTAAAGAGGAAAATCTGTGTCTTTGCAGCGAGGGATCTCTTGCTGGACTCTCTTAAAGAGAAATATGATGGACAATCTATGCACCAGGAGAGGCATATGTTCCTCCAAAGCACCTGGCAAAGGCACGGGCAGGCATTTACACTGGATCACTGAAGGCAGCACATCTCTTGGTCCTCACTTCAAAGTCTGAATGGCATGGGACCTCGCTGACCTCCTCTAACAGTTGTGATTGTCTCCTCTGCACCCAGCTCTCCAATACAACAAAGGGATGCGGCACTGTCCTCTGTCATCCCAGCCTGAATGCCTAGGAGACCCCATGTCACGCCTCATTATGTGTCAGCAGCAGTAAGCCCTGCAATTATGCACCCTGGGCATTGTAAGAGATCTCAGGCTGGGTGCTGGCTTGATGCACAAGCTAACTAGCTACAGGTTAGGGCCTCAGATTAGGAGGGGCCTTTAAATACAAAAAAAGACGAGTTTTTAATTGCATCCTCCCCTATGTACTAGTCTATATGCAAATATAAAACGCTTTTCTTTCTATTTTCATTGTCTTTTCAGTTAGAATAAGACATTTTTTTTTTAGTAACGCTATGGGGCCTCTTGAATTGGACAAAACCTCTGCATGTCTTAAGCCGGCCCTGGCTGGGCCCCCAGAAGCACTTAGCACTTCTAAAAATCTGCTTGAGAGCCCATTTCCAGAGAGAGAAACAGCCCCAGTGTAAGCAGCAGCAGCAAGCCCGCCCCTCCTGCAGCACCACAGCCCCTCTGCCCCATGGCAGGGCACTGGGCCAGTACCAACTGGGAGAGAGACACATGCTCTGAGGAGTTGCCAAGGCTCCCCAGGGCAGCTGCTCGGCCCAGGATGGCACGAAACTCCTCACTGTGCCTCAGAGGCTCCTCCGGATTATCCCTCTGGGTCCGTCTTGCAGCTACTAGGTGCCTGTGGCCACGGCTACCCACCTGGCTTGTTCTCACCCATTGCGATACCCAGGGAGGCGCAGGGGGAGGGGTCCGAGGTCCATTACAAACATTAAGGAGAAGTCACCCGCTCGTCGGAAAAATCCATAAGTGTTTGTGAAAGCTGCTTCTGCCACTGGGTGCATGCGGGCACATGGCAGCTACGCAACGAGAGAGCAAGAGAACAGATTGCGGCGGTGGCTGCCTGCGATGCCGAGCAGGATTGAAACACGCCGCTTGAGAAACTCGCTCCTAGGGAGAGAATTCCCGCCGCAGGATCTGCTCCAGGAACTGGCTCCCCAGCTCAGGCCTGGCTGGGAACCACACACAGCCCCCTTCCAGCCCCGCCCCCCCTCCCGGCAGGGCTCTTGTCGTTTCACCCACATTTTTCAAAGTAGCCCCTGGTTTTCGGTGCTGCGATTTTGGCATGCTCCATTTGAGACACGGTAAGAGGGCCTGACATTCAGGCAGGGCTGAGCACCCATTACATTCAGCTGGGGGTGCTTAGCTCATCTGAAAGGATGACCCAAAATGAGAGGTTCATTTGGAAAGTGTAGGATTTAATGTCCCCCTGTGGGCAGCCCAAGGGAGAGAAGGCCAGTTTCATGCACTAGTTGGGATTGGTCCTGCCTTGGGCAGGGGGCTGGACTTGATGACCTCCTGAGGTCTCTTCCAGCCCTATGATTCTATGTATGAGCCCCATGCCCACAGACTGAGCAAGGGTGTTGCATGCATAGCTGCCAAATCTCCACCCTGTACAAACCCCACAAAAGGGCCTTCTCAGCACACCCCTAACATGGAGTCCTAAGGTGATGCTGTGAGGTACTATCAGAATACTTTGTAGTGCCCAGCAGTGTGCTAAGTGCCTTCCAGGACAGAGAAGGGGACAATTTCATTCCCCACAGACCCTGCAGTGCTTATGCAGGAGGCCAAGAGAAGAGCAGGGTGGGACTGGGAGAGGATGGGCCGGCACGACATGGATAATAATGCTTAGCCCCTAATCCAGAATTCAGCAGTTTCTCAGCAAGCCCTGGCACCGAGCCTGTGGGAAACCCCCATTTTCTCTGCAGATTTCAAAAAAAACAGACAAATAAAATGAGGGTCTTTGTTGACTTCATTCTGCCATGCGCCACTGAACTAGGAACTGGAATTCAGGGCAGGATCAGTCAGTAAAAGGAGAAAACCTATGGGGAATGCCAGGCAGCTGGGCTCCAACTTGTCTGATTATCTCATGCTCTACATTGGGCCGTTTATTTACTTGGTTCCTGGTTGGTTGTTTGGGTGATGGAGAGGAAGGGACTGTTGTGACTTTTTCAGAGCCATTCCTCGGCTGACTCCCTAATCCTTCCCCACCAAGCCCTGTGCCGCAAGACGTTTCCCTCTGCCTCTGCATTTAAAGCAGAGGATGTAAAAGCAAAGGTGAGACATACTCCAGATTCGTTTTTCTCTCTTTCCATCCTAATACTCTTAGGTATTATTTGCAGCCGTCGTAGGCAAAACACAATCAGATGGAAATGTGATCTGTACACTAACGGAGTGTCCGTATGGTGCACAGGGGGAAACTGAAGCATGGGCTATTAAGAGAGTTAATTAGTTCATGCTTGCAAAGTGCTTTAAGATCCTAATGATGGTGCTCAGATGATGCTTTGCCTATGCAAAACAAACTCCAGACCAAAAATCCTTTCTGCTCTGAGCCGGGCATCAAATGCAAGAACTTCAAAAAAGAAAGAACTCAGAAACAACCACTACAGACTCGTGAATACAGGCAGCACACCCATCAAGGGTGTCTTACGTGTGCATCTGTGCCCACATCATTATTCTGCCTGAAACCAGCCTTCCTGGCAGCTTCCCAAAGCCAATGCATCAAGGACCTCTGTGTCAATATTAGCTTTATAGCAGACAGATAATAGGAGGTAACTACTCTGAGCTGGCCAGTGCCAGACGACATAATGGCAAAAAATTAAGTTCTTCAACAAAATAGCTGCTCCCAGCGCGCGTCGGAACAAAACACACTCCGGAGAGGAATCTATTGCAAGGCAGAACAATTAGAGAGCAATTATAGGCGCGAACTTTCCTCACTCACCCACGTGGCACCTTCCTTTTGTTCCCTCTCTCTCGAGTCAAACCACCAAACATTTTCTGTATTGCCGCTGACAGTAACCAGCTAAATTATTATTATTAATAATATTCAGCACATCTATAGCCCTATAGACACCCTGAGCCATTAATCCTTCCACGCCCCTCTGAGCGAGAGTGGCAATACTGCATACTAATTTGGGGCTGACATTGGTGCACCTTACTTTCAGGAGCAAGCCTTACTTGTGGAAGTGGTCCCATGGGGAGAAATTCACTCTGGAGTCAGCACTAGACCAGTGCTCTGTTATAGATTATGATGGGGTGTCTGCCCTGCACTGGCCTAGCAAGGGATAAATCCAGCCCTGGGAGCGGACTGGGGCTGTGGAGCAAGCAGTTGCGGCATGTATCAGCCAATTAGGGCCCAGTGGAGGGCTGTATAAATGAGGGCTCCTGGGTGGGAGAGGAGGCTTTCACTCACTCTTGCTCCAGCTGTGGAGCAGGAGAGACCTGGCTGCCAGGGAAGCTCGAAGCTTTCTGAGACAAAGCAGGGCTGGGGAAAGGCAAGCAGGGCTGGGGAAGCTCTGACCTGACCTCACTCCCAGGCCAGATACTTTCACAAAAAATACCGAACATGGTAGGGAAAAATCGGCCTTCCCTCCAAAAAAACCAGAAAATACTGGACATGTATTTTCTGGGGTTTTTTAGGGGACAGAGGCCGCCAATACCAGACTGTCCGGGGCAATACTGGATACCTGGCAACCCTATGCAGGGCCTGAGGCAAGGCCTGAGGGCACTAGGGCTGCAGGAGGGCAGCAGAAGGCAACAGGTCCACACCCCTTGCCTATGATAAGTGGCCATTTCAGACTGCAGTTTGCCCCTGAGGTAAGGAGTTTGATGACAACTGGCAGTGGGTCACTGAAGCAAGGTGGGTATTGAGGTTTGGGGGTTCCCTGAGGGGGAGGACTCCAGAGTGTGGGGGCCCTGCAGCAGGGCAGTACCCAGAGGGGAGGGCGCCCCGGACTGGGAGGGACGTGGGTCTCAGTGTAAGGTGGCAGAACCATTAACACAAACAGGTAACAGTAGGTGAGACAATGGCCAATAGGGGGCACTCCAGGGCCGAAGAGCAGATTCCTCCAGTGACCAGCAGGAGGCGCCACAATGGTGAGTCAGGCCATATTACACAGACCTATGAGCTCTAGTTAGCAGGAAAGTCCCACTTCAGCTCTCTGGGTGCATAGACTGTGTTGGCTTGGTACGCAGGGATGGATTTCATCTGTGGCTAGTAAAGATTACTCACAGGAGGAAAGATTTGAGGTTTTCTGTTATCACTGATGCCACAGAGCTGTACACTTCTCTATCTGATGATCAGTGTCTCTCAACAGATAGGAAACTATTGTTATTAGTGGGCACTGAAATGTGTTGAAAAAATCATATTTTCTACAAAAGAATTGCGTGTGGGTCAATGTTCATGGAAATGTTTCAGGTGTTTTGCTGGCAAAAAAAGATAAACCAATTTTAGTTTTTGAATGCCAACATCTGGGAAATGTGAGCGGTTTCGCTGAAAAAATGGAAAAATTAGAAATAAATATTTTTGTTGAAGGTTAGAAGAAAAAACCCTTTTCTGACTAAGGGCACATCTTCACTAGCCGCCCCGGAAATCGACGTTCTGGCGTTCGATTTAGTGGGTCTAGTATAGACCGATAAATTGAACACTCAGCGCAGTTCCAGCTGGCACCGTACTCCTCACGGTCACGAGGAGCAAGGGGAAGCCGACTGGAGCGTTTGTATTCTACATAGCTGGAGTCTCATACCTTAAGCCAAACTTCCAGGTCTAGTGTGGACCTGGCCTAAGAATATTTCCAGTGCTAAGTTCTGAGCCGCTCTCCTTGCCAGGCTGCAAAGCTGGAGCACCATCCCTGGGAGAATCCCTCACCCACAACCCTTTCACCTCGCTATCCCTTCAGGAGCGTCCTGGACAGGTATGCAGGCCTCAGTCTCACACAGCTGGGAGGGCGGCAGGTTCACTCTCTGTTCTGTGGGACAGGAGGCATTTAGACTGGCATTTGCAAAGCCGTTGAAGGAATTTGGGTCTGGGCATTCAAATCTCTTAGAGACCTACTCTACACTAGAAAAGTTCTATTGGTATCACTGTGTCAGTGATTTTTTTATTTTTTTTTACCTTCACATGGGGCAGTTATAGGGATTACAAAGGTGCCTGAGGCCTAGTCTACACTTAAAATTTAGGTCACTGTAGCTATGGTGCTCAGGGGTGTGAGAACTCCAACCCCTGGGCACTGCAGCTGTGCCAACCTAGCCCCTGGGGTTGACTTTCTGTGCTCAGAAAGTCCCATCTGTCAGCCTGTCTTGCTGTGTTGGCTGAAGAAGCGTGTGTGGCTCTCTGAGCAGCCCAGGAGGAATTCTAAGAACCCACCCCCAGCTTGAACCCTACAGACAGCCAAGGAATGGAGGGAAATAGGTTTTCTGTATCCCCCCCACTCCACTCGGGCCCTGGCATTCACTCTCTCACTGCTCCTCCCGCATCCTCTCTCCCGATGTCAGTTGTGGGAGTGAGGTAGCACTCTGTCCCTGGCCGTTACTTCCCTTGGCAGGGCACTGACAGCTCTCCAAATGGCGCTTGTCAGTCTAGTAGAGAAAGTTACAACGCGAGCCAGTGGCTGGGAGTTGAAGCTAGGCACATTCAGACTGGAAATAAGACATACAGTGGGGAGTATGTCAGGAAGGGAGAGTAATTAAGCACCCGGGAATTTTCAAGAGAATACTGGATGTTTTTCTAAAAGATCTGCTTTTAGAACAGGAACAAACTGTGGGAATTCCCGTGACCTGTGTTACATGGGAGGGTAGATTTAGAGATTGCCCCAGGAGCAGACCTACCCCACTCACCTGTCTGTTCAGAGGTAACGCAGAACTTTGTATTCTCACAGTGTGGGGCAGCCTTTGCCGGGACCCATAACTCAGCTGCTGAGTGCCTGGAAAGCTCCTAGCAGCCTCTGGTCTTTGGGCACCACTGTACCACAGTGTACTCATAATCCCTTGCATGCACCTATTCTTTTTCACCCCTCTCAGGCGTGGGTAGGCTGCAAGAGTCTGTCACAGAAACTACCTGGCCAGCTTTCCAACTATAACCACCACTAGGTAGATTTGAACCTGGAGCTTAATGTAGGAGCCTCTACAGCTTGAGCTATAAAGCCAGCTGGCTCTCAGCCCAGGCTGTAGAGCTCCCTTGTTCTTATCTGTTGCTGTAAGTCAGTGGTCCCCAACGCGGTGCCCGCGGGCGCCAGGGCGCCTGCCGGGGCATTTATGTGCGCCCGACAAGTGACCAGGGCCGGCCTAAGCCATTCTTGCACCCCGAGCCCGGGGCGCGCAGCCAGGGCCAGCTCGAGCCATTCCTGTGCCCTGGGCAGCGGGCGCGCGACACATGCACGGCTCCGCCCCCCGGGCGCACAGCGCATGCGCGGCCCCGCCCCCCGGTGCACTGCGCACCTTTCAGCTGCAATTGGGCATCCCCCATAGGTTGGTGCCCTGGGCAGCTGCCCGGCTAGCCCTCTCCTTAATCCGGCCCTGCGCGTGGCACAAGTGTGGCCCCCTCCCCTGGGAAAGGCGCATGCGCGGCCCCGCCCTAAACGCGCGTGTGCGCGGCCCTGCCCCTCATGCGCGTGGCGCGAGTGGCCCCGCCCCCAGATGCCCGGCAGCCCCAAAAGGTTGGGGACCACTGCTGCAAGTGGTCTAAGTGCCACTGCATGGGACAGTGAACCACACTAGGGGTACATCTTCGCTGCATCCCTCTTGCGCAAACGCCTATGCAAATGAAGTGCCCATCTCTGTATTTCAGCCTCCTCCTGCTGCAAAAGCTTGTGTTCCTCCCCCAACATACAGCTTGTGGGATTTTTTTTTTTTTAATTCCCAGTGAGATGAAACAAGTTTTGAGAGTGCATCCTGCTCACTCAGGGAATCTGCTGGTGGCAGCAGGACGGTGAGTGCGGCTGCAAAGGAAGCTGCAGACTCAGCTGGGAAAAACAGGATCAGACCATGAGGAACACCCCTCACTCCCTGAAATCAGCACGTGCTGTGCTTTGTGCACCCATAGGCAGGCTTGGCCTCTGCTGCGGAGTCTCTAAGGCCTACATTTCCAAGTATGGAGGCCTCTGTTTACTAGCTATGGTGACACACCCAGGGCAGCAATAGTTTGGTGGAGAGCAAATATACAGGGAACCAGGTAAATAGTTGTCTGTGAGTGAACAGGCCACCTAGTCAAGACAGGCAGGCACCTGGGTAGGGTTGCCAGGTGTCCGGTATTAACCCAGACAGTCCGATATTTTCACCTCCTGTCCGGTAAAAAAAATCAGAAAATACTGGACATCTAAAATGTCCGGTATTTTCCGATTTTTTTTCCTGGCCAGGAGGTGAAAATCCCGGGTGCTTACCGGGTTCCGCAGGGGAGCTGTCCGGCCCAGAGCAGGGAGACAAGATGGCAGATGGATGCCAGCAGCCTGTTAGGGCTAAAAAGTCTCAAAAGCATTTCTTAAAGAGGCCATGCTTTTATTATTATTATTATTATTATTATTATTATTATGCTTAACTACTCTCGGGGTCTTTTCTTTTTCTTTTTTTTTTTTTCTTAACTTTGGTCTCCCCCTTTTTTTTCTCAACAGAATTTTTTCCCCGTTTTTTGGGGGGGGTAGGGGTGTTTCGGTATTTTTGGTTAAACCATCTGGCAACCCTACACCTGGGGCCAATTAAGAAATGGCCTGAAGCAGCAGGCTATTCAGGGCAACCCATTATGGCCTGCTAGGGCTGGTTTAAAAGGCTTCCCCTCAGGAAAGGGAAAGGGAGGAGAAAAGAGAAAGAGGGGTGCTGCCGGAAAGCTGAGGTCTGCAAGGAGGGACGTGTGTTGTGCAGGAATAGAAGAGACTCACTGAGGTACCAGGGAGAAGGTACTTGGGGGAGCATTTGGGAAAGTGGCCCAGGGATTGGTTACTGGATGGGAGCTACAGGAAAAATGCTGCCAGTTGCCACTACCTTAAGGTACCTGGGCCAGAACTTGAGTAGTATGTGGGCCTGGGTTCCCCTCAACCTTCCCCACAGTTCTGCAGAGTCTGCCCCTGAGAGAGGAGACCAGGACTACAGAGGCGCTTCACCCCAATCTTTGGACTTGCCTATGATACAGATGGCCCAATAAGCTGTGGCCCTGGCCTCTAGTAAAGAGCAAGAGACTGTGGGGAGGGTGACAGCGAGCCTATGAGGCACACAATATCCACCTAGAAGCACCGGGTCCTAGAAGCTGCGAACACCCTCAGCCAGAGTGACAGTAGCTGAGGCCAGAGTGACAGGAGATCACGGCCAGAGTGACAGGAGCGGACTTCCAAAAATCAAGCCACTTTTCCCTGGGCACCCGCATCTGGATTTAAATACCTCAAACCTCTGGGCCGACGTGGCTAGTGACTTGGGGGAGTCTGGGAAGAGGCCACATTTTTGGCAGCCAGCTCAAAGAGGCCACATTTTTCAGCCAGGCCGAGTGTCTGCGCTCTGTGGTCCAGGCCCCTTTTTAGGAGCCTCAGAAAATATCTCAGAGACATTTTTGAAAACTTAGACATCTAGGAGGGAACTTTTTGGCCAGAACGCTTGCTTCATGGGGTGAAAGCAAGGCCTGTGCCTATCATTCTGAGACCCTTGGCTCAGCAGCTTCTAAGGAGGCCATTTTAGAGCTGCTACCAATGTTGAGGTGCATTCTGGAGTTAAATGTACAGGAAAGGTCCCTCCCCCCCCCCACACACACACAGGTGAGATTATGGCCCGAATTCCAACTTCCACTTAATAGATTCATCGAGTTTATTAAAGTGCATCGACAGGGACTGGAAATATTCGTTCCCCTCCATTGCGCTACATTGATCATGGGTCCTGTAGTCCCGAGATAAACTTTCACCACATTTATTTTAATTTATTTTGTTGGCGCTAAATGTGAGCAGACTCTTGATGGAGACACTGATGTGAAACCAAGACGCCGCCACTGTGAGATTCAGAGCCCAGGCAAAAAGGGGCATGGGCCTTATCACTCCATCCCCTCCAGACAGCTCTGTCTTCCTATCTCTGGGAATCTCCACCTGCTCGCGTGCTAAACACTCGCTCAGGGCTGAGACTCTGTCATTCATTCAGAGAGAACGCTAAGCCCTGCCTGGTGCCGGTGGGACGTCTACCCAGACAGCACAAGCTGAGGCAGGAGAAGTTTGCCCGGTGTCGAAGAAAGCCACTGTGTGACCCGATGCATGGCCTGAACTCAATACCCAAAGGGTGTGGGATGAAGGCAGAGAGCGTATGGGCTTCCTCCTGTTCTGGTTTCACCATAAGTTTGATAGTGCCAGTCTGAGTCTTCTCTGCAAAGATCTGTTCCAATGACATAGCCAGAATGGGGCAGGTGGGCAGGCCCCACTTCGGGTGGGTGGGCAATGACTGGGAGGGGGGAGGTTGGAGCAATGGGTCCACATCTTTCCCGCCTCCCCACACACACACAGGTGGCCTTGCAGGAGGGGTAGAGATAGATGCTGTGGCCAGGGGCCCTATATAAATAGGAGCCTCCCTAAAAATGTGTGCCCAGCACTCTGCCTCCTCTTGCTCTGCCTGCTGAGGGCGGGGCAGGACTTGCCCAGAGCTCCAGCATAGGAGCAGGGTTGGGGCTCTGGGTCTTGTCCTGCTCTCCCTGTGTGTCTGATGCTCCCAGTGGGAAGCTGAGTTGGAGCACCGAGGCTTGCAAGCCCCCGACTCTGCTCCTGGGCAGGAGTGCTAGGAGAGCAGAGCCGGGCAAGCCCCAGCCCTGCTCCTTTGGCCCAGCTGGCGCACCGGACAGAGAGGAGCAAGCTGCTCCCACCCTCCAGCTGGAGCAGAGTCAGGGCTGAGAGCAGGTTGGCCTGGATGCTAAGTGGGGGGCCCAGGCCCGCTCGTGGCTATGCCCCTGATCAGCTCTTCCAGGCTGTGCAAACAGTCTTCCCGCTGGCTGTGAAGAGCCGGTTGCAATTGATTCTGAATAGACGCAGCTGCCCAGGTGCTCACACGGGGTTTTGGAGATGGACCCGCAGGCTGACACAGATGTTCCGTGCCCAACTGATCGGGACGGTATGTGCCACTCTGCGTCCCAGCCAGCATGGCTGCTGCCATGTTATTTCCTCATCCCCCCTCAGTAGCTAGACTGGTGCTTCTGGGGTTGCCATTGCAGCATCCACAGGGCTCGTGTTCCAACGTCAGCCCCTGCAGAGGCAGGAAGAGGATGGAAGTCGCCTGGCCGGCACATAGTGCAAAGCCAAGGCAGAGCACCACGCAGGAGCAGGAGGGAAGGAATTCGCACATGCACCAACTGGCTGTCAGAGCACAGGGCATGGAGGGAGGATAACTCGCTGTAAGTGGTTAGGAGCCACCCTTAGCACCAGGGCACTCGGCTGGTCTGAGGAAACTGAGAGTGCTGGTGTAGAGTAAATTCTATTTATTGGAAGAAGGAGGAATCTGGCCCCCTGTTGCTACGTGATACTCCCCACTTCCCAGCTCAGCAGGGGCAGCTGTCTCCAACACCGCAGGGGCTGGCACTTTGAGAAAACAACCATGGAGAGAAAGAGGAGGTGCTGTGGATCTAGGCTGGCAATGGGTTTAGTGAGGAAACCAGTTTGGCTGGTGCAGCATCCTGGACTCACCAACCTGGCATAGCCAGGCATGCAGAAATTCAGAATCTCATGTGTGTGGTGCCCTTTGCCCTGCAATTTGTCATGCACAGCTACTGTTCTATGCGTGCGTATACCGGCTGGCGCATATGCCTGTGCATGACTGTGTGCATGTGTGCATGCATGTGTGTGTGTGTATGTGCATGCCCGCTGGTGCATATGTGTGTGCATGTGCACAGAGTAATAAAATGCTGGTGCCCTGGGATTGCACCATTGTCACTATCAGGGATAAAGATTAGCTTCGCCTACATGATCAGCTACAGTAAACTCTTGACTGTGAACGGGAGATATGGCATACACACATACACCTCTCTCCCCTGCTCATTCCATCCCTCTCTCCCACCTCTTCCACTTCACTCAACCCGCCTCCTCCTGCGGGTCGCCCCTGTTCCCCCCATCTCCCTCACATTGCCAGCACCGCCCACCTGTCTTGATCACAGTGATCATACAGACACCTAATTCAAGCCAAGGAAAGGTGTGTCCATACAGAATGGCTTAGTCTACACTGCAGGGTTTTTGTGCAAGAAGCCTTTTGCGGAAGAGTTCTTTCACAAAACTTCTTGCGCAAAAGCACGTCCAGACCTCAAAGCGCATCGCAAAAAGCTATGTGCTTTTGCACAAGAGAATGTCCACACTGCATGGACACTCTTGTGCAAGAAAGCTATGATGGTCATTCACAGAATGGCCATCAGAGCACCTGTGCTTTTCCCAACAGGGATTTCTTGTGCAAAAACCCCTCCGGAGCAGCCATGCCTACCTTTTTGCCCAAGAGCTGTAGCTCAAAAAGGAGTTATTCCTCGTGGGGAGAGGGATAACTCTACCAGCAAAAGCCCTCTGTCCTGTCAATTTTCTTCCACAAAAACATGCTTGAGGTGTGGACGCTCTGCCGGTTTTTGTGCAAAAACAACTGTTTTTGCGCAAAAACCTTGTAGTGTAGACATAGCCGATGGGTTGTCACTGCATTTATTTGCTATTCAGAGAACACAAGAGGGAAGTCACTAGTGTATCGTCTTAGGTGCCAGCAGTGAATGAGAGATCTCCATGAATATTCCATTTGATGGGACAAATGATATTTCCACACAGGCCAGGTTTTCTTGCTGGCATTTGAGGTAAAAACACAAACAAAGGCTAGGGACACCATTCCTACCCATCCTGGCTCATAAGTATTGATGGACCTAACCTTCGTGAATTTATCTAGTTCTTTTTTGAATCCTGTTAAAGTCCTGGTCTTCACAGCATCCTCTGGCAAAGAGTTCCACAAGTTGACTGTGCGCTATGTGAAGAAATGGGAGTGCTGACAGCGAGGAACTCATGCCTGCCCTGCTGGGGTGTGTGAGCACAGCTCAGAGTTCTTGCTTCCCCCTCCTCTAGAGCTAAATGCTCCCAGCTCTTGTGCTGTTTTCTTTTTCTACTCAAATCCCAGTTCTCAGAGTCAGGTGATCCTGGGAGAATCTGGGCTCGCATTCCAAAAAATTAAAAGGTTCCCAGTGGTGGTGGAGAAAATCTTGAAAATGGTTCATGAGACAGAAGGCAAAATAGAAACGGCCCCACACTGGTTTTTTTTTTTAAATGCCGTGATTCATAAGCCGGTCTGGTGGTTTAAAGGGAGCTCACTCTTGATGTTTGAATGGTTGGGATTGGCTGGCCCGTACTGCATGGAAATCTCAGATACTGGAGTCGTTGCAGGTCCCCAGGGAAACCGACGAGTCCAAAGGACTTTAGGAGGTGAATTGGGGATCACATGTCCCTGAAAGTCACACAGCTATAGAACCCTTTGGGTTACTGGGCAGGGGGGCGTGGCTCACAGCAGACAATAACAATGAGTAGGTTGTGTCAACCACATGCTGCTTTGTTAAACAGAGCATTGTGAGTCTGAGACTGGATTGCACCCTGCAAAGAGGCAACTAGCAGATGTACCAGCTGCCTTTGGTGAATGTCAGTTGGAGGGTTGGGATTCCAAAGACCTGTACTTTCCCGTGAATGAACCCTAGCAGCTACCGTAAGAACATAAGAACGGCCATAGTGGGTCAGACCAAAGGTCCATCTAGCCCAGTATCCTGTCTTCCAACAGTGGCCAATGCCAGATGCCCCAGAGGGAGTGAACAGAACAGGCAACCATCACGTGATCTCTCTCCTGTCATCCATTTCCAGACAAACAAAGGCTAGGGACACCATTCCTACCCATTCTGGCTAAGTATTGATGGACCTAACCTTCGTGAATTTATCTAGTTCTTTTTTGAATCCTGTTAAAGTCCTGGTCTTCACAGCATCCTCTGGCAAGGAGTTCCACAAGTTGACTGTGCGCTATGTGAAGAAATACTTCCTTTGGTTTGTTAAACCTGCTACCTATTAATTTCATTTGGTGACCCCTAGTTCCTATGCCATGGGCACAAACAAACAACTTCTCCTTATTCACCTTCTCCACACCTGTCATGACCCTATAGACCTCTATCATATCCCCCCTTAGTCTCCTCCTCTCCAAACTGAAAAGTCCCAGTCCTTTTAATCACTCTTCATATGGCAGCCATTCCAAACCCCTAATAATTTCTGTTGCCCTTTTCTGGACCTTTTCCAATGCCAAGATGTCTTTTTTGAGATGAGGCAACCACATCTGCACACTGTATTCAAGACGTGGGTGTACCATGGATTTCTATAGAGGCAATAAGATATTCTCTGTCTTCTTCTCTACCCCTTTTTTCAACGATTCCTAACATTCTGTTTGCTTTTTTGACTGCTGCTGCCCATTGAGTTAAGCCACGGGAAGACTACAGAGCTTGGATGGGGGGCTGCTATGGGACACACAGAAATTGGTGGTGTTGCTTATACAGTAGGCAGGATTTTGAGATGTGCCCCTACCACAGTGATGAATGGGATCAATGAGAACCTTCTGAGAAAGTACTAAGTGCCTGATCTGATGCCTAGTGAAATCAATAGCTGGACTCCCTTTGATCTGAGAGCCCTGGATCAAGCCTTATGAGAGCGGGGGGGGGAAGTTTTGTAGCTTCTGATCTACAGGAGGTATGATCATGCTGGTCCTTTCTGGCCTTAAAGTCTATGAGAGCAAGCCCTGTGTTCTGAGCGTGCCCATCACTGCCCATGTGCACCTTCCAAGCTACTGCCGTGAGTTCATGCCGTAGGTTGGAATTGAAATCACAGAGACGCTTCGTCCAGCTTTGGCACTACAGAGCACTTTCTATCTTCAAAGCCCTTCATCTAAAGCAAGGGTGGAGGAACTGTTTTTGGGCTGGGAGCCACTGACCCACAGAAAAATCAGGTCAGGGGCCACAAGTGAGAAGCAAAAAAAAAACCTCTCACTGACGTGGCCCCCAACTGAGAAGCAGAAAGACACTCCCCACATTCCCCTTGCACACCCCAGCCTGAGCTAGTAGATTTGATAGGCCCTCCTAGGCTTTGGGATGGGTCCAAAACTGAGGGGTTCAGTGTGTGGGAGGGGGCTGCCGGGAAGCAGGCTTGGGGTGCAGGGTCTGGGTGAGAGGAGGATTGTGGGTGGGAGGTAAGGTGCAGGAGCAGAGGGGGAGGCAGGAGTGGGTGGGGTTCTGTGCAGAAGGTAGAGTGCAAGAGCAAAGTGGGGGTGGAAGGTATGGGTGGGAGGGGAGTTGCAAGAGCAAAATGGGGGTCGGAGTCTGGGCAGGAGGGAGGTGCAGGAGCAAGCTGGGGGTGGGGAGTCTGGGAGGGCGGGGATGCAGGATCAGGCTGGGGCTTGGGGTCTGGACAATGAGGGGACACTAACCTGGCACAGCTACTCCATGCTCCCGCTGTACCCAAGAACCCGTCCTCCTCCCCCCGCTGCTCCCATTGGCCAGGATTATGGCCAATCCATATGGCCAGGGGAAAGCCTCCAGGCAGTGCTTTGCTGGGCTGCTGTTTCCCCAGCCGGGGGAAGGGGGAGCAGCATCACACGGAGCTGCTTCCTCCCCGTCTCGCCGCCAGGCAGAGCCTATGGTTAGATCCGGCTCCAGCTTGCCTGACTCTGACCCACAAGGCTCAGGGTTCCCCCTTGCAGCGGGGAGCCAGCGCTGGCGTTCCAGCCCCATGGGAGGAAGCTGCAGTCGGGCTGCAGGGCTCGAATGCCAGCACTGGCTCCCCAATGCTGGGGAGGATTCCAAGTCTCGGGGGCTGGATCCAGGCAAGCTGGGGGCCGGATCCAGCCTCTAGACCATACATTCCCCACCCCTTATCTAAAGAGACAGCCAGACTCATCTTGAAAAAGCCAATATGCATCATCTCCTGTCGGCTGCAAGCAGCTCTTTTCATCATAAGATGATTTATATTGGCGCTCGTGTTCCACTCTTGATTGGTGTTTGACCTGGTGACCTTGAAACTGAACTCTGAGACTGAAAGTTGTGATCAAGTAGCAATTACAGTGCACTAAACATTCTATATGCCATGGAGAGAGGGTGTTTGTGTGTGTGTGTGTGTGTGTGTGTTTATTTATTTTAAATATCTTGCATTGTGAGTGCAGCAGAGAATAACGGAAGAGCTTCAGTAACCTCACACCAGTCAGGATTCAAACCACACGCTGTGTAGTTGTGACGGGTTGAATCACATAAGTCCCCTTGGGGTTGTCCCCCAGTGTGCTGATCATGTCACTGACGCCTGCCTTCTTGATTTCCAGGGCTCCCCACCACCTTGTCCTGCTGAACCAGATCCACTGCTCTTCCCCAGACAAGGCATAGAGTTGGGGTAACCGCCCCCCCTGCAGAGCAACACAGACACTGAACCAGTTCAGCTCCAGGAGGGCTCAGCTGTAAGGGATCAAAACCCAGGAAATCAACCCCCAAATGGGACCAGACCCCCTACCAAATCCTTCCTACCCTGTGTAAAAGTTTTATATGGAGAAAGCTCATAAGGAGGTCCACCCACTTTATCAGTGAAAGAGAGATATGCACAGTGGATATTCACAGAGATACTCCAGAGGAGGGCAACCAAAATGATTAGGAGGCTGGAGCATATGACCTATGAGGAGAGGCTGAGGGAGTTGGGTCTATTTAGTCTGCAGAAGAGAAGAGTGAGGGGGGATTTGATAGCAGCCTTCAACTTCCTGAAGGGAGGTTCCAAAGAGGATGGAGAAAGGCTGTTCACAGTAGTGACAGATGGCAGAACAAGGAGCAATGGTCTCAAGTTGTGGTGGGAGAGGTCTAGGTTGGATATTAGGAAAAACTATTTCACTAGGCGGCTGTTGAAGCACTGGAATGGGTTACCTAGGGAAGTAGTGGAGTCTCCATCCCTAGAGATTTTTAAGTCTCGGCTTGACAAAGCCCTGGCTGGGTTGATTTAATTGGTCTTGGTCCTGCCTTGGGCAGGGGGGCTGGACTTGATGGATTCTAAGGTCTCTTCCAGCTCTATGGGTCTATGATTCTATGAGTGGTTGCTCCTCCACCCTGGTAACGATTATTTACAGTGGGCTTGATCATAAACAAAAGTGTGTTTATTAAGTATAACAAGTAGGATTTTAGTGGTTGCCAGTGAAAAGAGTCAGATCAAAATAAGTTACTAAATTAAAAGGAACAAAAAATATGCTCAGCTAGATCTGATCTACTAAGACACTTCTTACACACAAATGCTTGCCTTGAACAGCTGTTCTTCTCTCAGGTAAACAATTTCAAGTCAGAGTTGATCTTTACTCTGGCCTGGGTCTACAGTTTCTTCAAAGTTCTTTGTATCCTCTTAGGTTGGGCCAGGCAGTTTCAAAGACTGGCTGAAGACAAAGGACTGATGGCTTCCCACTGCTTAAACAGACTTTCCCTCATGGTGGGTATCCTTTGTTTGCCCCCCACCATTCCCATGGAAAAACATGAGATCCAAGATGGATTCCAGTACCGGGTGGCATGGTCACATGTCTTTCTGGGACCAATTACAGTTTAGATTTATAGGACAAATTTGACCATTCACAGGTCATTGGTTTAAGTACTGAGCTATTAGGTTTCTGGAGCATCAGTCCTGGCCCTCATTAGCACACTTAGAATTATAAACAGATCCATACTTCCTATTTCTAATTTCACATACAAGAATGAGACATACACAAAAATAGGATATACAGATTCAGCAGATTGTAACTGTAAAATTGATAGGTTACATGACCTGTTTTGCATAAAGCATCTTTGAGTTATGCACATTCATATCCATAAGCCAATTTTCATAAAGCGGGGGGGAGAGGAGGTATGTGACAGTAACAACCCTACCTTTTTTTCTCTTCGAGGGGGGAATCATCTGGGCTTATTTAATGAGTGTGACATGTAAAGTGGCAACACATGCCAGCTTGCTGTTCCCGTTGACTGGCACGCACAAGAAATCAAGGTGACAGTGATGTATATGACTTGAACTACTCTGGCTGCTCTGTCTAGCCAAAGGTATAAATTGGATTATGTTGTGAAATTTTCGGGGAGGGGAGCTTTGCCATTTGAGTGGCATTTCCATATTCTGCTGTGCGACGCACATGCCCATAAAATCTGATACGTTTTCTCGGTCATCACTTTGTGTATTTTTATGAGTCTATTAAAATGTGATTTACATTTTTTCAATTTCCCCCCTTTTCCTTTTAATATGCCCCAGGGATGG
This sequence comes from Rafetus swinhoei, assembly GCA_019425775.1. Classification (NCBI taxonomy): domain Eukaryota; kingdom Metazoa; phylum Chordata; order Testudines; family Trionychidae; genus Rafetus; species Rafetus swinhoei. The sequence continues at coordinate 11,937,507 of JAFJHL010000300.1, forward strand.
GCGAATTAGATTGGAGGGAGACCAGGACCATATGGCCAATTGAATTAGACTCTTCTAAGTGTTCCGCGGAAAGTAATCAGTGTTTTAAACTTGTAGCCTGGATTCTGAGTGCTCATCTTGTCTGAATTGCAAAACAGCTACATTTTTCAAAGACTCTTTTGCCGTATTAGAGCTGCAGTGGAACGATGAAGGGACATCTGACTGACCCAGTGGCTAAGGGCTTGTCTATACATCAACTGGCATATCCATTCTGGAACTGTTCCACTACAGCTATTCTGGAGCAAACATATCTGCGTGGGCAGTCACTCCAGAATAGTTCCAGGGCTTTAAATTCACAACCTACTTTATTCCACAATCGCTTCTCTGTGTAGACGCGCCCCTCAGTTTGCCACTGTGGGCACGGGACAGAGGTGACTAGTGGCGAGGCAGGCAAGGGTACGTCTAGACTACGCTGCATTTTCGAAAGAGGAATTTGCATATCTTCTTCCAATCTCACTTTCGAAAGCGGGTCTTTCAAAAGTGAAAGTAGTCTGGATGCGTTTTTTTCGGAGTGCCCCCCCTTTTTCGAAAAACCACGTAAACCTCATTTTTTAAGGAAGAGCGGTTTTCAAAAAAGGGAGGGTTCCGAAAAAAACGCATCCAGACTACTTTCACTTTGAAAGACCCGCTTTCGTAAGTGAGATCGGAAGAAGATATGCAAATTCCCGCAGAATTTGCATATCCTCTTTCAAAAATGCAGCATAGTCTAGACATACCTTAACTGTTGGTATAGTGACGCCGCAAAAGGACAGAGCTCCAGGCTGCCTTGCAACACCCTTTGCAGAACGGCCCGGTGAGAGCACAAGATTGGAGGACATGTACTCTAAACAGGAAGGACACTGCACTAGATGTCAGGGGTCCCAAGTTCATAGTCTGCCTCCATCCTGCAAGCTTCCTGTGTGACCATGAGGAAGTCATGAAGTCTGCCCCGTGTACCAGTTCCCCAGTTAGGAGATGAGAACACTTCCCTACCTCATGGGGGTGTTGTGAGGGCAAACCTCATCGACCAAGAACCGTTCAGACATGAACGGGGTTGGGAGGGCCGGAGAAGCGCCAAGAGAGAATTGCTAGACCACGTTAGAGTAACAGCTGGTCTATTCAGTAGCCCTGCAAAGGAAGGGCCACGAAATGCTGCAGGAGCAGAAAAGCACTAACTTGCCCCCAGCAAAAGTCTTTTCGTAGCCCCATCATATGGTGGATGAAGCAGATAGACCCCACTGTCCCATCATACCTGGCTACAAGAATGCGCTTACCTACTTCCACCCTATGGGTGACTTTCCAGCCTTTGTTCCAAAGCTGGTCTGTCCATCTAATGCAGGGCCACATGCCGCTCACTCTAACAGTTTGGTTAAAACTAGAACGAGCCTTAAGGAGGCGTCCACTCACATTTGCTGTTTGCATACCTGCTAAGTAGTCAGCCTTTGTGTCCAGGGGGTGGGCTCCTCCAGCCCCAGTTCTGCAGCTGTGAAATTAATTACCCAGTCAATCGTTCAATGTAGTGCACTCGCACCATGGAGGGATGGTGCTTCAGGGTTCACCCCGCGTCGCTGATGTAACCCATCACACCATCAAATTCACATTGCCACTACCTGGGAGATTCAGCTTTAATTAATGGTCTGTTCGTGTACATTCGTAGCAACGGGTTGAAGTCCTGGTATGGCTAGAAAGACCTTTGGGCACAAAGGCATTCCCCAGAAAACACATCCATGTCAGAGCTCTGCAGAAATGGGATTTGTGTGACGTCTAGCAATTTCTGGATAAAGTTTTCTGGGAGTGTTCTCACCTTCCCACAGTTGCTAACTCTCGGTTTGCAGGTCATCCACTGAGAATATTTGCAATTCAGAACTGATGCTGCGTTCGCAAGTTACCTAAGTCACACGGTATTGCTTCTCGTTCCTGATTGGATGGCATAGAAAAGTCATCCAGGCAGTGCAAATTGTAAATTGTGAATTTTACAGTGGAATAAATTTTGCTCTTTGTGAATGTTCCAGCTTAAAATTTGCTTTTGTGCATATTTGTGCTTGCAAAGTGCAGCCGCTGGAATGCTCCTGGGGCGTGCGCACAAAAGAACAGCACACCCTGCCAGATCAAAATTGGCTTTCCAATCTGAAGGAGCATTTGCAGAAATGTCTCTCTCTGCTGTTTGCTCAATTCTGCTAATAACATGTTGCCAACCAGGTTCAAAGATAGATGAGAAAGCAGATCTCTGAACAGCCTCCAACTGTAATTCTCTCTTCTATAAAGAGACAGAGGCAGATTAACAGACAAAGAAGCAGCAAGGGAGAGACTTTGCCAAAAAATAATCACTTTCAGATAAAGGAGGCTGGGTGGCTGATTCTGAGGAAATGGCAGAGATAAGGGGACTCGTGTTCCTTCACCCCACAATACAAGGGGATATTTAAAGTAACGTTGGTGCAAAAATTATAATATCTGAATTATTTTTCTCATTGCCGCACCCTTCTTTCAGACCCTCTAAGCTACTCTAGGAACTTGCTGCTTGCAGCTCTTTCTTAGTCTCCATTTTGCTGCTCAGTTGTTATGAGCATCCAGAGCAGGATCCGGGCTTAATTTACAATGAGCGATGCATCTCCAGCTGCAGCCATCTGCGAAGCTGTTGAATGCTGCCCTCTCTGGAGAATGAAACCTGGGTCTTTCGGAGCTACCCTGCAGCCAGCCAGCATGTGCAGCGTGAATGACCTCGAACAATTCAGCAGGCAAAGCATGTAGCAAAATGGCACGTGGTCTGTTTGAGAGAGGAGTCAGAGCGCTGCCGAAGAGAGGCAGGTTTTGCTCCATAGCCGGGGATGGCTGGAGTCAGATGTTGCTTTGGATATTCCATTTTCATCATCACCGGCCTGGGGTGCGAGGAGCAAGATGCATCCAAGCACACATGAAACCTCCCCCACAAGGTAAGATCGTCATTGTCCCCACCCCATAATTCCTTATATTATCTAACAGCCTCCATAACCCAAAACATTTAAAACTGGCCTAGACAATAGTTGACAAAAAAAATGGTGGGAGAGGTCCAGGTTGGATATTAGGAAAAACTATTTCACTAGGAGGGTGGTGAAGCACTGGAATGGGTTACCTAGGGAAGTAGTGGAATCTCCATCCCTAGAGATTTTTAAGTCTCGGCTTGACAAAGCCCTGGCCCGGTTGATTTAGTTGGGATTGGTCCTGCCTAGGGCAGGGGGCTGGACTTGATGACCTTCTGAGGTCTCTTCCAGCTCTATAGTTCTATGATTCTATGATTCTATGAATAATGAGCAGGGGAAGGAGTTTTAAAATTTTGTTACTGGGTTATTTTTTGGTTTTGTATTGTTTTAACTTTGAAAAAATACCAACATTTCAACATTTTTAACTGTTTTTAACATATTTGAGCAGTGCCACCACTGGCCAAAAGGCCTGAACATTTTCAAAAAAATCTTTCGCCAAAAAATGTTAGGGTTCCCCCTCCCCCCCATCAAAAATCAGTTTTTTGGTCGAAAATGTCAACTCAAGATTTCTACCAGCTCTGGCCTGGACAAAGTCTTGGAGAACAATGAGGCTTTGGGGATGGACAGGAGGCTGCCTCATAGCCTTATTTCTAATGTCTATGATTCTCCAATCAGATGCCGTAAAATGAGGTGGACCCTTCAGTTATTTAGGGGGACTAAGATTGGACTTTTGGGTGCCCCTCCCACATTTTCTTCACCCCAAGAGGAGCTGGAGTTCAAAACAGTGTTGATGAGAACCTTCCAATCCAATGACTCTGTCACTCAGTTGCTTAATGGATTGTAATCCATTGGGCACAGGTATACTAGAGCCATAACGATTTTTGCATGGATGGTGGGTGAAGGTAGGAGAGGCAAGTCACCAGCCCTGACCCTTCTGCCAAGGCCCGCCCCCAACGGAAGCCAAGCCGCCCACCCAACATCACAGGGAGTTAGGCAATGCATGGCCCCGGCATCTCTGGCCCCTGCACCACGGGCAAGTGCTCCCTGGCCCTGGAGCATGGGGAGGACGGGCAGCACAGAGCCCCAGCGTTCCCAACCCCAGAGCACAGAGAAAGCAGCGCTTGGGGGCAGCAATACTGTGCCCCCCCCCACCCCGGTATGCCTACAGTAGGCATTCTGGGGGCAGAGTCTGGGTGGGGCCAGGCTGGCAGTTTGGGAAAGCAATGCCTTCCCCCACCTCTTATACCCACTGCCCATGATTCTTTGTATTAGCCCCCTCCGACAAAGCACTTCAGAAACATTCCCTAGTTAAGCCTCAAAATACCACCTCTTTCCAGAGCCGGGAGGAAGGTGAAGTAATTTACTTAACATCACACATGCGTGTTAGTGTTAGAGATGGGATCAGCCCCTAGACAACCAAATAACGCAATCTCATGCAACTGACCAGTAGGCAATCGCTTGTTTTACCACCTTTTCTCTATGGGTATGTCTACACAGCAAAGTTATTTAGAAATACCAGCTGTTATTTTGAAATAACTTTACTAGCGTCTACACAGCCAAACCGCTATTTCGAAATTAATTCGAAATAGCAGCACACTTATTTCGAATTTGGTAAACCTCATTCCATGAGGAATAACGCCAAATTCAAAATAGCTATTCGAAATAAGTGCTGTGTAGACACTTATATCGAAATAGGGGGCCTCCAGCCTTCCCAGGGTGCCCTGGTAGCCACTCCAGCCTCAACCAAGAACACTCCTCTCCCTCCCCCCTCCTCAGAGCCCTTAAAGGGGTTGACTCTGGCCACAGTGCCTGTGCCAGCTCCAAGCCTGCCAGCCCAGAGCCAGCAGTGGCCACCGGGTCCCTGACCCAGTGGCCCCAAAACATGAGCCAGCAAGCCACTGTCAGCCAGCCCTCCACCGCTCCCCAGGAGCAGTCTGCCAGCTCCCAGGAGCCTGTCAGGGCCCAGAGAAGGCGGGCACCTTCCTGGTCCAGGGTGGAGATCCTGGACCTTATTCAGGTTTGGGGGGGATGCCCCCAATGTCCATGATCTCCGCACTAGACAGAGGAATGTGGCCTCTATGGCAGGATAGCTGCCAGCCTGGCCACCAAAGGCCACATGCGAACCCAGGAGCAGGTTTGCATGAAAATCAAGTTGGTCCGGTGAGACCCCCAACCCTCCCTGAGGTTTCCCCTCCCCCTTCTTCCTTGTTTCCCCTTCCAGCTCCCTCCCCAGTCTCACCAGAGTTTCATTCCCCCCCCCCCCAGTTTTGTTAAATAAAGAGAGTTTGTGTTCATGAAAATACATGCATTTTATTTGACATCAGGAAGGGGGGTTAAGGAGGGGGTAAGTGGAAGGACGTGAGGGAGGAATGAGGCACAAGCCCCCAGTGGAGCAGACCAGGGAGGCTCTTAGTGCTCCTCAGGGTGGAAGCTCTCCCGCAGGGCCTCCTGGATACTGACAGCCCCCCAATGGACCTTCCGGATGGTAGCCTGCACAAAGTGCAGCCAAGCTTGCAGCAACGCATCCACAAGAAGCACCAGAGTGACCAGGGGCAGCTCTGGCTCCATGTTGCAGAGTGCTGTGGTGTCCCAAGTGAGGGCAACCAAAGCACACAGAGACAACATGCTTTGCTGTCCCTCATAGAGGTAGGCAAGCAAGCAGGGAAATCTGAGAACCAGCTGTCCGGGCGGGTCCCTTTAAGCACAGGCCTCAGATAGCCTCAGGCAACAGGCACACAAAGTAACTCCTGACCTGATGCCCTGCCGGACATGGTTCTGGCCAGCCTTAAATGCGATTCAGCATCCACGCAGTGTGGACGCGCTATTTCAAAATAGCAAAATGCTATTTCAAAATGCATTTTGTGTGTAGACACATTATTTCAAAATAAGCTATTTCGAAATAACTATTTCGAAATAAGATATTTTGAAATAACGCTGTAGTGTAGACATACCCTATGTCTGCGCATTGTCACCTGCCAGGTTTGTATCTGAGAGATGCAAGAAATCCCTGGATGTATCATTTTCTATCTGTCTAGTCATTGATCTAGCTCCTACCATCATGGCACTGGGGCTCGTTTTGCTAACCCTGGAGACCCCTTGATAAGATTTAACATACATCTGGACACCAGCTGGATGCTACACAATTGATACAAAACAAGGCAGTATTGTCACCAGTACATTGGGCCTTGGGATGTGTGTGTGTCACAGAAAAAGTGTCATTTGTCAAAGAGCAAAATTCTCAGGGCAGCTTTTAATGCTATAAATGCAGCTTTTCCTGGCCTGTATCCAGCAGACTTTGCTCTCTAGCAGCACTTGAAATGTTTTCCTCCACGCCCGAAGGATTAAGCAAAGTATTCCCCTTCACTTTTTAAGCTAGCTGGAGTTTTACTTTGAGAAATTCTGTGCTTCACTGGATACTTGGGGCTGAACTTGTTCAAAATGACAGCAATAATGTTTGAACAGATACGTACTGATTATTACTATTTCTTATTTGTATTGCGCAGGGCCAATACAAGCCCCAAACAAGGACAAGTATGAGACAACCCCAGCACCATGTCCAAACAGACCAGACAGAGGGTGACGAATATGAAGTGGTTATTACAGAAGGCACAGAGAAAGGAAAGTATTTTCCCAAGGGAGTCTGGGACAGAGTCTGCTAAGTCCCAGCCCAGAGAATGAACCAAAGACCACTCTTTCTTCACTCCTGGTCTTGGATCAATTTCTTCAGAGAGGTTTTATTCAGCTAAGTAGCTTCACTGGTGTGTCTTGTACAGACCATAGCATGATGGGAAATGGCTTTAGTAACCCTCAAATATTTGTGAAAGTTGAAATTTTTTTCCTACTCGAATGAGCACAAAAAGTTGAAATCTCACTAATTCCCATGAACCAAGAAAACCTCCTTTCATGTGGACATTTCCAAATGCTTCATTTCAATGTTGACTTTTTCTTTTTGAAATTTGTCTTAGTTTAAATATCAAAACAAAAAGGCATTCTGAATGTGAAACTGGGATTTCTTGTTCTGCAAAGGGCAAAACAAGACATTCCAACAATGGTGAAACTCATTTTTTTCATCATATTTTTGAGTCAGATTTATCCAAACCTGTTTCAAATTTGAAAAATTAGCATTTTTTGGGCAAAAAAAGGTTTTAGTTAAAAATTCCTGTCCAGCTATAGTATAGACTCTCTGGCTCTGTACTGACAATAATATGCCAAAACACATGAGCGCAAAGATGGTCTTACTTTACATGTCAGTTAACTTTCCCTATTGGGGTGAGGCATGCGCTTTCTAGGTATTTGGGGAACATTTTCAAAGGGAATCTCTGAGTGTTTCTAGAATTGGCAGTTTGTGCATTGCAAACTCTGCGGTGTTTTTGTCAGGGCTCAACATAGTAACAATCCCCGCAGAAGGAAATTATCACCTCTGCCTGGCCTTTTCTTTGCTCCTGAGCCACTAGTGAGTAAGTCGCCAGAGGAGTGACATTTTGTGCTCCCTGCAAACCCAGATTTGAAGTGTCTGATTGTGCATTTACAAGGGAATAGCAGGACTCTGTGCTCCTCCCTCTGCTTCTCACAGTCCATTTAGACCCCAGAAGAAATACATCAACAAGGAAATGTTTCCTCTATGCTATTCCCCAGCAAATCAGAGGATGACTGTAGCTCTGGGCTAAGTCCCAGAACCCCTTGTGACAAAGGTTGCATCAGATTAAATTAGAACAGCTGTTCTTTCATCCGGATTATTTGTCTCATTACCAAGGCATTTAAGAGCTTGCCCCTTCAGATGCAGTTGATGTGGTAAAGAGCCTCCAGAGACATAGAGCACTGACCACAGTGCTAGCAAAGGGCAGCTCTCTCCAAATGAGAGGTAATAAACGCATAATGCTTTTAGCAAATGCACGGCCACTAACCACTGCCCCATTGTATGTCATTGCCAGGCAGAATTTCTCTGCAGCAATGTGGAGAGAACTCATGCGAGTCTTAGGAACAACGAGTAGTCCTGTGGCACCTAAGGGTACGTCTACACTACAGAGGAAGATTGAAGCTGCCGCTGTCGATCTTCAAGGGTTCGAATTAGCGGGTCTAGTTAAGACAGCTCATTCGAAATGAGAGGGGCGCTCCAGTCAATGCCGGGAACCTTGCTTTTACAAGTACGGGAAGTCAAAGGAAGAGTGTTCTCCCTTCGACTTCCTGCGGTGTAGACAGTGCCAAAAGCCAAGTTAAGCCACTTTGACTTCAGCTACACAATTCGTGTAGCTGAAGTTGCATAGCTTAATTCAACTTTGTCCTGTAGTGCAGACATACCCTTAGAGACTTACCAAAATGTATAGACTCATGAGTTTTCATAGGCAAAACCCACTTCATCAGATGAACTGGAGTGGAAATAACAAAAATCAATATTTTATTTTATATATATAACAGCAGAAGTAGTACCTGTCAATTGTAGGACCCATCTTAATGAGGTTAATTAAGGTTACATCTAGACTGAAGAACTTTTCTGTGTTAGCAGAGGTATCCCGGAAAAACAATGGCACGTCCAAGGAATGCGTCCGCTTTTCCGGAAAAAAAAAATCGGAAAAAAGGACACATTCTTTCACCATCCCTCTAAACCTTGTATTTCGAGGAAGAAGGGATGGCTCAAAAGAGCAGGTTTTTCTGAAATTTGGCACCATGTAGACACGCCAAATTTCGGAAAAGCCTCTTTTGAAAGAAAAGCGGAAAAAGATACACAAATTGCAAACCGCAATTTGCGTATCTTTTTCCGACGTTTCTTTGTAGTCTGGACGTAGCCTAAGTGGGTGGGATGTGTCCCATACATAGATTTTGATGTGGACATGCAGGTGTTAATGGCAGGAGAAATTGGCTTTCTAATGGGCTAGCCAGTTAATGTCTTTGTTTAGGCAAAGGTATCAAATCTGTAGATAAATTCCAGTTCTGCACTCTCTCTCCGTAATTGGTTAGTGAAATTCCTTTGTAGAAGAATGGCTACTTTTTAATCCATGACTGAGTGACCAGGCAGGTTAAAATGTTCCCCTGCATGTTAGGGCCTCTGACACTCAACTTAGCAGTTCTGTTTTTGCCCAGCAGGGGGCAGTGTTGCACACAGACTGGTCAGTTCATTATATTAGCTGGCACCCAGACAGCCGAGCACTTTACATTGTCAAAGCACTGTGCTTACACCAACTGACCATCCCACTAGCCCTGGAAGGTGGGTAACATTTACTAATGGAAATGAGAGGCAGACCTAGGTGAAGTGACTTGTCGAAGGCCACACCATGTGTCAGTGGCAGAGTGAAGATGAGGACTCAGGGGATTCTGGATTCTCTCCGGTTCTCGATACACACTAGCTTCTTTCAGCATGTGCATTGGCTGCAAACTGCGCAGCGAACCCTGGAGGAAAACAGGAATTGCAAGACCAGGCATCGATCTAGCCCAGTGTCCTGTCATAGGCAGTGTCCAGCACTGGCTACTTCAGTGCAAGAACCAGGCAGGGGACCACTGTCTTCTCTTGAATGTGAAAGTGTTTGGTTCTGATTTGCCTGGGAATATCCACATGTGCTGGCACTCTCTGGCAGTCTCCTAGGCAGATGCATGGCAAGGCTATTCACGCCACAATCGCCCACCTGCCCAGGAGAAGCAAGTACTCAAAATCTCATACCAAAGCCTGTTCCTGTATGATCTTCAGCAGTGGTTGCAAGCCAAAGCATTTAGTTAAGCATTAGGCCAAAGAAAATTACTGAGCCTTTGGAGGGTCTCCTTCCTCTGAATTATATCCGGGAAGCAATGTTCCCTCTGAGCTTTTCCATCCATGTGCAGATTTTTTCCACCCATGTGTGGAATATTTTTGTCAGTGCACCGAGGCATGTGCAAATGTGCACCACCAATAGAAACACAAAACCCAGCTGTGGGCGCTCTGTTAATCAGCTGGGTGGCTTTTGAATCTCTCCTGAGTGGCCATACAAGTGCACAGCTTGCAGGCAACACTGCCAGGCAGCAATAGCAATTTCTGCAATAAAATCCCCCGTGATTAGTCTTTAAGTAACAGCAACAGGAGGGCTTTACCTGCCACCAAAGGAGGCGAGATCTAGATTGGCTAATTAATATAGCACAATAAAAAAAACAATAACTGGAGCTGACTAGTGCAAAGAGATTCTGCGACATGGCATCCACTCCCAAAGCCAAGCGAGGAGGTGTCCCCGATGCATGGCGAATGGCTAGCCAGCAGCACAGCAAGGCAGGGCAGAACAGAGTGGAACTGAAAATCAAATGGGTTTTGAGAAAAATACACACGATAAAGCAAACGATCTCGCTGTGTTCCCTGGCTGCCCCTCATTGAAATGCAGCTGGAACCTCGCAGACGCCTTGGCCACTCTCCTTTTGTTCATAGATAAAGTGCTGAATTACACCAATTAAGGAGGGTGAGAATAATCCAGTTTCATTTTTCATCTCTGTTTGTGTGGCACGTGCCTGCGATTTGTTCAGCTTTATTCTTTAATAGCCTTTGCATCCCTGGGTGGTTTTCAGCCTGCACACAGTGGAGCATCGCGTTCCATACACAAGAAACATGGCCAAGTGCAAACCTGAAATCCAATTTTTTTTTCAGCTGTGCCGCAATTTCAATTAACATATGCTTTGTTTTGCCCAGGGGAAGAAATCCTGGCTTAGAAGGAACAGGAGAGAAGATTAAGAATAAGGAAAAGTGGGACAGATAACAAAGGACACATGCTCATTTCTGCTCCGATAGATTGCGCACGCGCCCCGTAGATGCCAAAATTAATCGTTTGCAGTATTTTGAACGGCATTTATGAAAATCACCTTGTCGATACAGCCAGGCACTTGGTTTCGAAGGTTCTTTCTGTATTATCTGCATCTTAACAGTTTACAGGTCAGGCACACTTCAGCACAACAGACTTATTCGCTCTGCAGGTTTTTTCTTCCCCTTGCCACATTGCCATCAAAGACGTGGAGAAAATGCAGATGGGGGGTTTTTTCCCCCTTTTGCTGCCCTGCTGAAGCCGCATTGCCTCCCTTATCAGTTCTGCTAGCATTCTTCCGACCAAGGAGTGTCCCAGAAATAGAATGGTCCCTGGATTGCATAGATCCCCGCAACAATGCCCAGCTCAGGTTAACTCTGAAAAGGCCTGTGGGATAGTAAGCAAGGGTGACTGGTGCCTGCAGCAGGAGGGGGTGCAGGAAAGGCCACCCAGAGGGGCAGGGATATGGGGGCATGCAATTTAGCAATTAAAATTTTGGTGAGGGTATGGGGGGCTCTGGTTACTCAGGGTGCATCTACACAGCACCTTAACCTCGAAATAAGCTACACAATTTGCACTATGCACACTGCATAGCTTATTTCGAAATAGCTTATTTCAAAATGTGGTGCTGTCTACCCAGCACCACATTTCAAAATAAATCGCTATTCCGAAATGTCGCTTAACCCTCGTGCAATGAGGTTTACAGGGATGTCAGAATAGCATCTTATATTTAGAAACAACTCTTAAGACGCAGAATAGCTATTTTGGGACACCGGAGGTATCCCGAAATAGCTCTGCAGTATAGACATAGCCTCATTGACAGATTTAAAAATAGCCATCCTTTTACCAAAAAAAAAAAAAAAAGCCCACAACCTTCAAAGCCAGACTACAAAGAGCTGCAATTCATTTGCAAATTTAACACCATCAAATTAGGACCGAATAAGGATTTAAAAAGTCTCACTACAATTTTCCCTCTCTTGGTATTCACACCTACCCATTAACTGCTGGGAGTGAGCCACATCCACGCTGACTGAATTGGCCTCCTTGGTCCTACACTTGATAAGTAACTCCCTTCTTTTGATATCGGAGCACATACGGCTGTGTCTAGACTACACAGTGCTATTGGGACAAGATATGCAAATTGCAAACCGCAATTTGTGTATCTTTTTCCAATTCTTTTTTTGGAAGAGGCTTTTCCGACATTTGGCCCAGCTACACTGGGCCAAATGTCGGGGAAAAAACCCTTTTTCAGAACATCCTTTCTTTCTCATAAAACGAGGTTTACAGGATGCCGAAAAAACATGTCTGCTTTTCTAAAAAAAAATTTTGGAAAAGCAGACACGTTCCTTGGACATGGCAGAGTTTTTCCGGGATACCTCTGGTATCCCGGAAAAATTCTGCCATCTAGACGTAGCCATAGACAGCTCTACCTCTGCCACTCCCTAATCTGGAAAAACTTAAAAAACACTTTAAAAACTTCAGGTCTTGTAGCACCTTAGAGACTAACAAAACATGTTGATGGTACCGTGAGCTTTCGTGGGCACAACCCACTTCTTCAGATGAATGGAGTTATTAAAAGTCCAGTTTCTAAATAAATAGGGGATGGGGGAAGAGAAAAGGAAGGGGAAAGAAATAGTCAGAGTGTCCCTGCTACATGAAGCTGATAGAGAAGGTATTAGTTGTTCTTAAGTACCCACTGTTTGGTTTTCTTATGTCATTAGCATGTGGAATGTAGCGGGCCATCCAGCCAATGTCTTTATTCATACCTCTGTGATAGGAATCAAACTTGTAAATGAAGTTACCTTCTAAAGCTACGTCTAGACTGCAGGCTTCTTGCGCAAGAAGTTTTTATTGGAAGAGATCTTCTGCAAAAACTTCTTGCGCAAGAGCATGTCCATACTGCAAAAGCGTCGAAAAGAGATGTGCTTTTGCGCAAGAGAGCGTTCAGACTGCATGGACGCTCTCTCGAAAGCAAGCTCTGATTGCTATGCACAGAATGTCCACCAGAGCACCTATGCTTTCTCCTCTTTCTGCGCAAAAAAACCCTCTTCCCCCTCCACACACACCTTTTTTGCGAAAGAGCTCTTTCGCAAAAAGGCGTGCTTCCTCATAGAACAAGGAATACCTACGCTGGAAAAACCCCTCTGTTCTTTCAATTTTTTTGTGCAAAAACACACTTGAGGTGTGGACGCTCCACGAGTTTTTTCGAAAAAACAGCTGTTTTTCCGGAAAAAAACCTCTGTAGTGTAGACATAGCTGAAGGCTTCCCTGTGGAGTTGGCTTGTGGAATCTGTTAGTCTTTAAAATACCACAGGACTCCTCCCCAGTGAGGCATCCATTCAGCCCACAGAGGCGGGCCCAGGCTGGGAGAGCTGTAACCCCTTTGCCCATGAGCACAGTCAGAATCAAACCTGTACGCTCCCATTCCTTCTGCTCCCGCTCAGCCCCTTCTCCGTGGCCCCGCTGCTCCCAGCCCTCCCTGACAAAGCCTTTCCCGCCACGCTCTCTGCCTGCCCCTCCGCTCCCTGACTGGCACTGTAGTTAATAAGAAGTGCTTTTCTTCTATTCTACTCAGGGCCGTGATGGAAACTACTTCGGCTGGAAGTGAGACACGAATCAATAGTCCATTCCATTTAACAGGGTGACTGTCACAGTAACTAGATAAAAGTGGATTAGGTACCTGCTGCTTGGCAGACCAGCCTCGCCCGGCATTTCAAGTCAGCGCTGAACGTGCGGACGTAGCTAGGGAATTCCATCTTGGCTTATCTATTAAAGACCAAATGCGCAGAGCTGGCAGCCGGGCTGGGGGCTGCACTGCCAGGCAGGAAAGCATGGGACTTCTGCAAGGAGTCCGGATCTTTTACCCTGCACGACTGGTTAATTGTCTTTTAGACTCAGTGGCAGGTTTTCAGTCAAGCCTGGCCCCTTCAAGGTTGATTTCAACAGGTTTCTTCCCCAATGGCCCATGCACTGAATTGCTTCATTTACACATGGAGAGGAATAAACCAGTATATGAGCAAGAAGAGCAGAGGCTGGTGGAATCATAGAATCATAGAACTGAAAGGGACCTCAAGAGGACAAGTCCAGTCCCCTGTCCTCACGGCAGGACCAAGCACTGTCTAGACCCTACCTCACAATGTTTGTCTAACCTGCTCTTAAATATCTCCAATGATAGAGATTCCACAACCCCCCTAGGCAATTTATTCCAGTGTTTAATGACCCTGACAGGAAGTTTTTCCTAATGTCCGACCTAAACCACTTTGCTGCAATTTAAACCATTGTTGCTTTGTCCTATCCTCAGAGATCAAGGAGAACCATGTTTCTCCCTCCTCCTTGTAACACCCTTTTAGGAAGCTGGAAGAGAAATGAAGGGGTGGGTGGACCTTTGTCTAAGGCCTTGGATGTGGGCTCAGGGTTCTGTTGTGGAATGTGTCACACACTCCATGGGCATGTCACATGTGGGCAGGTTTTCCATGCTCTCAAGGGCAGAAGGGGAGAGAGGAATCCTGTGGAGTTGCTGGGATTTTCTTGTAGGTAGACCCCCTCCCCGCACCCTCCCTCCAATAAAGCCATGGCTAGTGATGGGGCCCGCAGGTGGCTAGGGTCTGGTGGACACTTTTCCATACTAGAACCCTGCTCCTTGATTTGGCCCTATGGTCATGCCCTGCCAAGGGAGGCCCTGAAGCAGGCAGGGCTGTTACGGGCCGGGAGCTGGTAGAGGATTTGCACTGCCCCAGCACTAGAGCACCTCAGACCTTGGAACCAAATAGCATGGGCAGGAGATGCTGGTAGTGCTATGACAGAGCAGAGTGGGGTGGGGAAGGTGCAGGACTAGGAAAAGAGGCCTGCAACTTGTGTTCCCTGCAAGCTGAGTGCTTGGGCGGCCGCCCAGGAGAGATTCCAGTGCCGCCCAGCTGATTAGCAGAGCACCCATAGCCACCAGCATGTGTTTCTATTGGTGGTGCACATCCACACGTGCCTCGGTGCACATAACAAAATGTATCCTGCACACGGATGGGAACAAAATTAGAGGGAAGATTGTAAGGGTGTTACAACCCGCTGCTCAGAGTTTCCATTCACCCCCAGATCCCTTTGAAGGCACCGGGACAGGGGGCATCAGTACCTTTTGCTCTAATCACTCCTTCCCTACTCAAAACTCAGTGTCCCTTTTCACCAGGAACAAGTTAGCTCTTCCGTTCATCTGACGCTGGCAGGCCACGGGGGCAGCACTTCGCCAATGCACTCGAAGGTCAAGTATTCATTGGATCCCAAGTGCTGCCATCAGTGGAGATGGTCCTTGCCAGAATACCAGACCCATATCCACAGGGTCCAGAGCCATCAGTGGGCCCCTGGTGTGAAGGAAGCAATGAAGCCAAAATGAATGCATGCAGGTCAGAGAGAGAGGGGTGGCTATAAGTCACTCACCATAAATGCCGAGGGAGACGACAGCTGTCAAATAATATAAAACCTCAGTATGTTAATAATTCTTACCGTTGTGCCAAAGACTTAATGCCTGGCCTGTCAGCAGCAGTGACAGAAGCTATTATGGAGACAAGATTGGAATATTTCACAGGCAGCATTGCAGCTGGTAGCAGCCCCATCTCAAATGCATGACAATGACGTTCTGGAGCCGGCAATGCTGCCGGGAACCGGATCTATCATTGCAAATCAGATTTATTCCCCTAGTGCATTTTAAGTAGCTCCTGTCAATTTCAGGGAGTTTCCCCTAAAACATCAGCTCAACTTTATTAATGACTATGATTCTTATTGCATGTCTTCACATCTGTGCCCTGCAATGATCTCTTTCCTCTCATACACGCATGTGCATTATTCCTTTTGCGGTGATAAAACCCAGTTCTTAAAAGTGCTGAGTTTTCCAGATGGACACATGCTAGTGCCCTAGACCTGGTCGGGGAAAAGTTTCTATTGGTTTTCCCCACAAAAATTGTTGATAAAAATTGAAAATTTTCATTTGCCTTAAAAAAAACTCTTGTTGATATTTGGGGAATTTTCATTTAAAACACATTTTTTTTTACAACAATGAAATTTCTGGTGGCAGCTTCATAAGAACATAAGAATGGCCATACTGAGTCAGATCAAAGCTCCATCTAGCCAGTATCCTGTCTTCTGACAGTGGCCAATGCTATGTGCCCCAGAGAAAATGAATAGAACAAGTAACCATCAAGTGATCCATTCCTGTCACCCATCCCCAGCTTCTGACAGACAGAGGCTAGGGACACCATCCCTGCCCATCCTGGCTAATGGCCATTGATGGACCTATCCTCCATGAATTTATCTAGCTCTTTTTTTAACCCTGTTATAGTCTTGGCCTTCCCAACATCCTTTGACAAGGAGTTCCATAGGTTCACAGTGCACTGTGTGAAGAAATACTTCCTTTGGTTTATTTTAATCCTGCTACCTATTAATTTCATTTGGGGATCCCTCGTTCTTATGTTATGGGAAGGAGTAAATAACTCCTCTTTATTCACTTTTTCCACACTGGTCATGTTTGTATAGACCTCAATCATATTCCCCCCCAACCCCCACCCTGAAGCGCTGCTCTACACAAGGGAGTTATTTCAAAATAACCCCCTTTATTTTGAAATAATAAGCGGAGCTCTGCCAAGCCCTTTATTTCAAAACAATGGGCAGGTTATTTCAAAATCTGTACTCCTGCTATCCTCGGGGAATAAGCTTATTTTGAAATAGTTATTTCGGGAGTTATTATTTCAAAATAAGTTATTTCGAAATAATTTCCTAGTGTAGACTTGCCCTGAGTCATCTCTTTTCCAAGCTGAAAAGTCTGTCATTAATCTCTCCTCATACAGCAGCCGTTCCAAATCCCTCATCATTTTTGTTGCCCTTTTCTGAACTTTTTCCAGTGCTAAGGTATCTTTTTTGAGATGAGATGAGATGAGCACATCTGCTTGCAGTAAGATGTGGGCGAACCATGGATTTATCTAGAGGCAATGAGATATTCTCTTCCTTTAGTGTAGAAGGTTTTTTTTAAAAAAAAAATAAAGAAGAATTAGATAAAATTGTTGAATCACTTTATTATGCACCCCATAATTCCCACAAAGCCCTGGTTGGAGGCTCACCTGAAGATGGGGAACAAACAAAGGAAGTGTTCTTCACCTCTCGGTGCATCGGGCTGTTTCCCATGCACAGCAAAGACCTTGTGCACCTTTCCCCTGTTGCTCTAACATGACAAGCCAACACCCCTTGCAGCGGAAAGGACACTGTGCTAGCTGGATTCCTTGTGGCCATGGCACAATGCATCTTAATTTAAAACCTGACCCTGAATTTCAAACTAAACTTCAACAATATTGGAAACTATTTTTTTCTTTTGAACTGTGAAAGAAATTCCAGGCACTTTTCTTCTGGGTTTTCACTCACAACAAGAGTAGAAATGCCAAAACCCACTGAGAAAGGCTCAAGTCCTGTTCTGTTGGAATTTCCAAGCTGGGGGACTCTCAGGAACCCCATGAGATCCAGCTCTCGTGACATTGTGAACCTAGTTTCTAGCCACATGCATCCAAGAGCTCTGGGCAGATTGGCTCACTCTGCCCGCGTATCTTGATAACTATGGGAGAAAACACTGGAACTGATGAGAGTTTGGTCCCGAAACCTTAGCTAATACGCAAGCGTTAACTAAGGGAACTCTTTGAATGGATTGTTTATAATTATGCTGTGAACAGGCTGTAGAAAGAGAGCATTCAGCAACACAAACGACGTGCTACTTTTCCTTTCGACTGAAGTGAAAAGGATAACAAATAATGTTCATTAACTAGAAGACTTACCTGGCACTGCCCAGGTCCTTCAGGGCAGGGAGCTGATGGGGGGGGCAGTGCCTTGGGACTGGAGGGGGCCGTTCAGGAGGCTGGGGGTAAGGGGGTGAGAGAGTGAGGCTTGCGGTTGAGGAGGCGCTCAGGGTGGGGTCCTAACCCATCTCCCCTCAGGCCCCAGCCCCCAACCACCAGGGGCCTTTTCTCTCCCCCCGCCCCGGCGCTGTGCCCAAGGTCCGGGAGTGGGGAAGGTTTGGGGAATGGGGGCTACATACCGGTGGGCTGAAAGGCAAGATGGCAGAGCCCCATCCCTGCTGGCCATTCCCTTAGTGGTGCAGCTGCCCCCAGGGCACCCTCAACAGGATCGCTCTGCCCTGCAGGCTCGCTGCCCCACCATCTCAGCACACACCCTGCCCACAGCCAGCCGATGAGACTGCTTTGCCGTCACCGAGTCACCGGGGCTCAACTGTAACCTTGTCTCCCGGAGGCTAAAGGCTCCGTTTCCCAGTGCTAATCTCCGGACTCCCTGCCTCACGGGGTAAGGCCACTCCTGGCTTGCCGTGGTCACTCAGTATTGCCGTGCTTAGGAACGGATAGAAATTTTCTTCCCTTCCTGTATTTTTCCCCAACGTTATCAAGACTCTGTAATCTGCATCCTTGTATTTAGGGTCACAGGTTCCCCCCAGATTTGGCACCCTGCCTCTAACGGAAGCAGGCTAAACCTCGAATGCAGCAGTGGTCGGTGCATGTAGGTAGGTAGTTGCATTAGGGTAGTGCCTCGAGTCTCCACTTGAGTTTGGGGCCCAGTGTGCTAGGTGATGGATATATCAGTTATAGGAGCTAGACCTGTCACAGCTCACAGTCTTACTAGTGTAGGGGAAACAGAGCCCCAAAGAGCTAGCTGACATGCCCAAGGCCGCCCAGGAGCTCTGTGGCAGAGGCAGGAATAAAACTCACATCTCTTAGCCAGTGGCGCAGACAGAAGGGGACATTTGAGTGGGCCCCGACTTCAGATGGGCGGACAGTGATGGGGGGCAGGAGAAATCGGGCTGCCTCCCACCAACCAGCCTTGGAGGGGGTGGGATGGGATGTACACACTGGTCAGGGGACACCAAGGGATGTACCTGAAGAGTGGGAGGGGGCACAGGGCTTACCTCATTCTACCAGGTGCTTCTGCTGGGAAGCTGGGTGTCTGGAGCAGGGCTGCTGCGCCCACCCGACCATACTGCCGGGGAGCAGTGTCAGGGGCTTACAAGTCCTATGCAGCAGTGCCACTTTCCGGCAAGCATGTCAGGTGGGAGGAGCAGGACAAGCCCCCGACCGGACTCTGCAGCGGGAGCACCAGAAGGGAAGAGTGGGGCAAGCCCCACACCACAACCCCAGACTTCGGCAGGAGCACCAGACAGGCAGAGCTGGATGAGACCTCGTGTGTCAGCCTGGCTCCCCAGCAGCAGCGCCAGATAGGCTGAGCACGGCAGGGGTCCCCGGTGCAGGAGCAAAACTGAGATTGAGATGGGGGGCCTGGATCCCACTCAGGCCCACTCATGGCTAAACCCCGGCTCTTAGCTCCCAGGTCAGTGTCCTGTCCATTAGCCCCCACTGCCTTTCTCTGCTCTCTACCCCCTAGATTATTGTGTGAGGTTCCCTGTCTCAGGGACAGAGTTTTTCCAGGGGCTGGACTGAGGCAGTGGGATGTACCCAGGGCCGGCCCACAACATTTTGGCACCTGAGGTGGGGAGCTCAAATGATGCCCCCATGTCCCCTCGCTTGGACCAAAACTTTGAAAGGTCTCAATTCTCTGGGTCCTAGTGGCGCCCCCCCCACCCAGTGTGGCACCTGAGGCGGCCGCCTCAGTTCCCCTCACGGTAAGACCAGTCCTGCATGTACCCCAGCCAGAGCCTAGCACCACAGTGCATGCCTCCCACCTGCCCTTATTAATAAAAGCCCAGAGCACATCATGCTTAAAGACCCCTCCCTTTTTTTTTTTTTTGCCCCCTAGTGAGAGAAGGAAAGAGCCACTCACATGGCTTAAAGTCTTTCTGGGATTTGTTCAGATGCCGTAGGGCCCCCAGTGCTAAAGACCACAAGAGAGAACTCAGCAGAAGAGATAGGTCAGCTAAAAACGTCATCTGGAAGGGTTAATAGACTGAGACCAAAATGCTTAAGCAAAACGAGCGCTCGCTTAGGCCTGATCCTGCTGGAAAGCACCAGGGGATGCAAATCCCATGATCCCTGGAGCCTTTCCCTTTGCTAGTGGAGGCCAAGCAAAGCTCAGCTAAAGCTGTCACAGGCCTAACCATCAGCAGCTGAGTTACAGGTCCTGGCAGCCAGTTAGGAAGAGCAGAGCTTATTAAGTGCCTGCAGCTGAGGCACTGGTAGCCTATAAAAGGTGCACAGGGGGTCATAAACTCCTGCAGCAGAAGCACTGGGGTCAGGAAGGGTGATGAGGGTTTTGTATGTTGTGCTGCTGTTAGCTGAAAGCAAGCACTAACAGAGATGCCATAGGAGAAAGGGGTGATGCAGGGTTTGTAACCGGCATTATGGATGGAAGCATTCAAGCCATCTCAATGAACATTTGTTTTAGGCCAAAAAGGGAGCATAAACATTTCCTCCCATGCTGTTGCAGCATTGATATTATTTATATGTTGACACGGAAGCAAGGCTAGGCTACAAATCTATATAAAATACATTTCCACCAGGCCACTCTACAGGGTCTGATAACCTCAGCAAACTTTGTGCAGCACCAGCTGTTGCGTGAACTAAATTTAGAGGCTTCCACACAATATCCAAATACTTATGGTACATTGATTCGCTTTTCTAAACAGAAACTGCATCTTACTCCCGGTGTGGCTGCAGCAAAAGAAACCAGCTTGTTTAGCCTTGAACATTTTTCTCTTTTTAAAAACTTGTTTTTTTTAAATGGGATTTTTAAATGGTTGGGTGGGAATCTTGTTTTAAAATACACCACTTGGAGGCTTTTGTAAGCAAATGAAAGCTTTGGGACCAATGATTTATCATTTCTAAATGGCCTTTTATCCAAAAAAGGATTCCAAGCTAACCTCTCTACAAATTTTCAACATATTCACAAGTTACATGCGTATACTAGTTCAGGTAACTTTTTTTTAACTCACTATTGCAAAGCAATCTCCTTGAGAGAGGAACACTGAAGGTAGGTGCACTGTTTTGGAATGAAAAACACTACGGTTATGTCTACACTGGAGGGGTCTTGCGCCAGAAATATGCAAATGAGGCTAAGCGTGGAATATCACCAAGCCTCATTTGCAAACCTAATGAGCCGCCATTTTTTTGCAGAAGAGGCTCTTGCGCCAGAAGGAGCAGCAACACAGCCCCTTCTTGTGCAAGAAAAACCCTCTTGCGCATTGCTGTTATTCCTGAAAATAATCAGTGTAGCGACATTGCGCAAGAGGGTTTTTCTTGCGCAGAAGAAGGGGCAGTGTAGACACTCCTTCTGGCACAAGAGCCTCCTCTGCAAAAAATGGCGGCTCATTAGGCATGCAAATGAGGCTCGGCGATATTCCACGCTTAGCCTCATCTGCATATTTCTGGCGCAAGAACCCGCCAGTGTAGACATAGCCTACCATTTTAAACTAAAATAAGAGATTCTGAGAGAAATGTATAGTCTCAAATTCCATTTGAACAGGAAAGGGTTTTTTTGTTTGTTTGTTTCAAACCAGTATGAGCCAGTTCTTGGTGCAGAACCGCAGGACTCTAAAGTCAGGTCAGCGGGAAGTTCTTAGTGGCCCCCAAGGAGCCGGAAGTGTTGTATGCCGTTGCTGCCACCTCTAGCTCCTTGTTTTCAGCAGAAGGAAACAGAACAGAAGGGTTGGTACACGCCCCAATGCAGCACAGTACATAAGCACGTGCTTAGCTTCAGTGTATCTGTATCTCCAAGCACTTGCACAGTCCTGGCTCTGCGGAGGGCGAGCGGCATGCTGCCAAAACAACCCGTTCCCTGGTTTCTCTCTGATCCGAGATCAGAGCCGGTGATCAGCTGCGCTGCCAGATTTCCTCTGCAGGTTAAATAGTTCTCTCTCCTCTGAGGGTGCCCATCTCCTTCCCATACTGTGTTGCCTAGTGCAGTAGCCTGAGAGCTGACCTTGTCTGGGAAGACAGAGGCAAGAAAAGCATTGAGTACTTCACCACATCTTCTGTCACTAGGTTACCTCCCTCATCCAGTAAGGATATATTCCAGCAAGACCCCCCTGCCATGTATATTGGCCAAACTGAACAGTCGCTGTGACAAAGGATAAATGGACACAAATCAGACATCTGGAATGGTAACCTACAGAAAACTGTAGGGGGACATTTTAACTTCCCTGGACATTCAGTCATGGATTCAAAAGCAGCCATTCTCCTACAAAGGAATTTCACTAACCAATTACATCTGAGGAAGTGGGCTGTGCCCACGAAAGCTCATGATACCCTCGACACGTTTTGTTCGTCTTTCAAGTGCAAGACTATTCATTGTTTTTTAAGTTTTTCCAGTTAGGCTACACTGGGGGTGGGGGAAGGGTTTCGAAGAAGGTATGCAAATTGAGCTTGTATTTGCATATCTTCTTCTGATTTTTTTTCCAGAAGAGGATTTTCCAATATTTGGCCTGTCTACACAGGGCCAAATATCAGGAAAAAACTCTTTTGGAAACCCCTTATGCCTCGTAAAATGAGGTGTACAGGGGCCTTCCAAAAAAAGGGAGTTTTCCGACATTTGGCCCCGTGTAAACGGGCCAAATATAGAAAAATCCTCTTCCGGAAAAAAATTGGAAGAAGATATGCAAATGCAAGTGCAATTTGCATACCTTCTTCAAAAAAAAACCCACACTGTAGTCGTACCTCCACAGACTAACTTGGCTATCCCTCTGAAGCAATTACAGAGACAAACTGCAGAGCCGGACGATTCATCTACAGATTTGACACGATTACCCCTAGGCTTCAACAAAGGCATTGGTTGGTGCGTTACAAAGTCAATTTCTCCTGTCTTTAACATCTGCATTTCCACATCAAAAGCTATGCATGGGACACATCCAGCCCATTCAATTAGCCTCATTAACATGGGTCCTACAATTGACAGATGCTTCCTCTGCTGTTATATATATCTTGGTTTCTGTTGTTTCCACTCCAATTCTTCTGCTGAATGAGTTTTACCCACAAAAGCTCATGATTCTATATATTTTGGTTAAACACACATACAATGTTCCTTCTCCCACCTCCACCCCCATCTAGTGGCAAGCCATTCATTCACTCTCTGTCCCTCTCTATTGCATGAGAAGCCTATTTTACAAACTAACAGGAGACTGAGGCGTCCCTGAAGTGGACAACTTCATAAAGTTGAACATCTCCCCATTACCGTAGGTCTGAGGCAGGCTGGTGTGCTGCATTGCTTTCTACCTGCCCATCAGACCTCTACAAAGGACTTCTCCCCCCATGCCCTGAAGGCATCGGAATGTGAAGGGATGTCAGCTTTTTCTTCACCAACTTCAAACCTTCAGCCTGTGGTCTGTTAGAAGCGTTCTTACAAATGGTCGTTTGTAAGACTGGTGTTGTTACCATCGAGATTCTACCATTTGGCCTCCCTGCTTCAACTGGCAGTCAGGGTCCCTCTTAGCAGCAGACGTTAAGACTGTATTTATGATGTAGGCACACCCTGTCCGCCTGGGAACCAGATCATAAGTCAGGTGGCTGCTAGCCTGGCATGGGTTGGCATACAGAAGGGTACAGCTTACTCAGGAAGGACAGGCAGAGGGAAAAGGGAGGAGGTGTTGCCTTATATATTAAAAATGTACACACTTAGACTGAGATGGAGATGGACATAGGAGACGGATGTGTTGAGAGTCTCTGGTTTAGGCTAAAAGGGGTAAAAAACAGGAGTGATGTCATGCTAGGGGTCTACTACAGGCCACCTACCAGGAGGAAGAGGTGGAAGAGGCTTTTTTTTAAAACAACTAACAAAATCATCCAAAGCACAGGATTTGGTGGTGATGGGGACTTCAACTATCCAGATATATGTTGGGAAACTAACACAGCAGGGCACAGACTATCCAAGTAAGTTCTTGGACTGCATTGAAGACAACTTTTTATTTCAGAAAAAGATACTGGTGGGAAGCTGTTCTAGATTTGATTTTAACAAATAGGGAGGAACTGGCTGAGAATTTGAAAGTGGAAGGCAGCTTGGGTGAAAGTGATCATGAAATCATAGAGTTCATGATTCTAAGGTATGGTAGAAGGGAGAACGGCAAATTAGAGACAATGGATTTCAGGAAGGCAGATTTTGGTAAGCTCAGAGAGCTGGTAGGTAAGGTCCCATGGGAAGCAAGACTGAGGAAAAACAACTGAAGAGAATTGGCAGTTTTTCAAAGGGACATTATTAAGGGCCCAAAAGCAAGCTACTCCGCTGCGTAAGAAAGATGGAACATATGGCAAAAGACTGCCCTGGATCAACCAGGAGATCTTGCATGATCTAAAAATAAAAAAGGAGTCATATAAAAATGGAAACTAGGACAAATTACAAAGGATGAATATAGGCAAACAATACAGGAATGCAGGGGCAAGATTAGAAAGGCAAAGGCACAAAACGAACTCAAACAAGCTACAGGCATAAAGGGAAACAAGAAGACATTCTGTAAATATATTAGAAGCAAGAGGAAGACCAAGGACAGGGTAGGCCCATTGCTCAGTGAGGAGGAGAAACAGTAACAGGAAACTTGGAAATGGCAAAGATGCTTGACTTCTTTGTTTGGTCTTCACCGAGAAGTCTGATGAAGAAATGCCTAACATAGTGAATGCTAGTGGGAAGGGGGTAGGTTTAGAAGATAAAATAAAAAAGAACTAGTTAAAAATCACTTAGAAAAGTTAGATGTCTGCAAGTCACCAGGGCCTGATGAAATGCATCCTAGAATAATCAAGGAGCTGATAGAGGAGGTATCTGAGCCTTTAGCTCTCATCTTTGGAAAATCATGGAAGACAGGAGAGATTCCAGAAGATTGGAAAAGGGCAAATATAGTGCCCATCTATAAAAAGGGAAATAAGAACAACCCAGGAAACTACAGACCAGTCAGTTTAACTTCTTTGCCAGGAAAAATAATGGAGCAAGTAATTAAGGAAATAATCTGAAACACTTGGAAGATAATAAGGTGATAGGGAACAGCCAGCATGGATTTGTAAAGAGCAAATCTTGTCAAACCAATCTGAAAACTTTCTTTGATAGGATAACGAGTCTTGTGGATAAGGGAGAAGCGGTGGATGTGGTATACCTAGACTTTAGTAAAGCATTTGATACGGTCTCACATGACATTCCCAGAGAATAGTTATTAATGGTTCACAATCCTGCTGGAAAGGTATAACAAGTGGGGTTCCACAGGGGTCTGTTTTGGGACTGGTTCTGTTCAATATCTTCATCAACAATTTAGATATCGGCATAGAGAGTACACTTATCAAGTTTGCAGATGATACCAAGCTGGGAGGGGTTGCAACTGCTTTGGAGGATAGGGTCATCATAATTCAAAATGATCTGGACAAATTGGAGAAATGGTCTGAGGTAAACAGGATGAAGTTTAATAAGGACAAATGCAGAGTGCTCCACTTAGGAAGGAACAATCAGTTTCACACATACAGAATGGGAAGCGACTGTCTAGGAAGGAGTAAGGCAGAAAGGGATCTAGGGGTTATAGTGGACCACAAGCTAAATATGAGTCAACAGTGTGCTGCTGTTGCAAAAAAAGCAAACATGATTCTAGGATGCATTAACAGTTGTGTTGTGAGCAAGACACGAGAAGTCATTCTTCCACTCTACTCTGCGCTGGTTAGGCCTCAGTTGGAGTATTGTGTTCAGTTCTGGGCACCACATTTCAAGAAAGATGTGGAGAAATTGGAGAGGGTCCAGAGAAGAGCAACAAGAATGATTAAAGGTCTAGAGTACATAACCTATGAAGGAAGGCTGAAAGAATTGGGCTTGTTTAGTTTGGAAAAGAGAAGATTGAGGGGGGACATGATAGCGGTTTTCGGATATCTAAAAGGGTGTCACAAGGAGGAGGGAGAAAACTTGTTCTTCCTGGCCTCTGAGGATAGAACAAGAAGCAATGGACTTAAACTGCAGCAAGGGAGGTTTAGGTTGGACATTAGGAAAAAGTTCCTAACTGTCAGGGTGGTCAAACACTGGAATAAATTACCTAGGGAGGTTGTGGAATCTCCATCTCTGGAGATATTTAAGAGTAGGTTAGATAAATGTCTAGCAGGGATGGTCTAGACAGTACTGGGTCCTGCCATGAGGGCAGGGGACTGGACTCAATGATCTTTCGAGGTCCCTTCCAGTCCTAGTATTCTATGATTCTATGATAAACATAAACAGCTTCCTTATTAGCCAACACGGCAAGAGACATTATGATGAACATTTGAAAGGCAAATGAGCTTCCGGAGTGTTTTGCATGAGTGATTCATTGGCTTTAGCCCCTCTTTGAGGATTAATATTTATTTCTTATAAAATTTTGATTTTTTGGTGTAATGAAAATTTGATTTGTCATGAATTAGTGATGAAAACATTTATAATCTTAGCTGCCGCAAATGAGAAATCAGCAGGCACCCATCCGGGCAGCAGAAAGGCAGGTGAGAAATACAAGAATCGGGGTCTAAGGACAGGGAAGCGAGATGAAAAGATTGCTCCCTTTAGAAGAAGAACTGTTCTCCCTCTTGAATGACGCCATGGAGCCTGGCACATCTATCAATGCATTAGAAGATTTACCCGGTGTTGCTCCATAACTCAATTAATTTTTGTGTTTTGGAAAACAAAATGAAAATGTACATGCTCCATTTAAATCATTGCACAGAGCGGGGCTGGGGATGAGGGATTCAGTATGCAGGCCACCCCGGGGACTATCCCATCCTTCTCTCATCACAAGAGAAGCACATGTCTATGGTCGCTGCAGCTCCAGCGAACACAGCTGGGGGAAGGGTGCATGTCCCCCAGATAGGACAGAATCACCAGGCCAGTGAAAGGGGCTCCTGGTTCATCTGTCCCCTGCACTCCCCAGCCAGAGCGAGGAACGCAGCACTTTCCCCTCGCTCCCTGACAGTGATGAAGGGGAATAGCCAGCAGGGTTCCTGTATGAATCAGGTGGGAGCTTCAGCTCCCCCCACCCTCCCTAAAGGCTGCCTGGAGATGGGAGATGGGAGGCTTGGGGCTGGAGCAGTCCTGGACAGAGGGGAAGGTGCACCCCCTGGCAGCCCCTGTCACTGGACTGGTGATTCTGTCTCTCTTCTGCATGATTTTATGGGAAGCAATCCCATTCCAGGCACATCCCATTTTCCTGGCACAACCAAACCCTGACCTTGCGTGCTCTAAGTTATGATAAGAAGCTGTGTACCGAATTTGGTGGTCCTAGCTCTTGCCGTTTAGGAGTTCTTGAATAAACAAACACACAGACAGACGGACAGACAAATTCTGTCAAATATATAGTAGATGTATAGGATCCCCAAAAATGTTCCCTCTAATCTTTTCCATCCATATGTGGATATTTTCCATGCACATGCAGAATAAATTTTTATGTGCACTGAGGCATGTGTGAATGTGCACCACCAGTAGAAACAAAACCTATCTGTGGGCGCTCTGCCAATCAGCTGGGAGGCATTGGAATCTCTTCCAGGTGGCCGCACAAGCACCCAGCGTCTAGGGAACACTGATCCCCAGGGAGAAAGACAATGAAGGCATGCATGGGAATGACTGCGAAGTCGTTCCCAGAGATGATGAGTGTTATAGGGAATCCATTAGTGCTGTTGATAGAGATAAGTCTCTAGGCATGAAAACAAATGAGCATTTCTTTAAATGTCTGGATAAAAGACAGATGGGGGTTTCTTAACAGCTTAATCGGTGAAGGGCAATGTTCTCAGCAAACTGTATTCCCATTAACTGGAAATGCAAAGGAAGCCGAAAAGGAAGGGTCCTAGCAGTAAGGTGCATGAAATGCCTTCTCCTTAGCTCAGTGCGGACTCCGACGGAGATAACACAGCCCCACTCGCATGTTGCAGGGTCTGTGGATCTATGCACTGGGAAGGGCAGGCAGCCCTCTGCCGTCCTCGGCTCCCCAGCGTAGATGATGGGTCTCTAGAAGCAGAGCAGACGGGGTCTGAGCTGAGCTGGGGTCTTGTGCAGTGCTAGACTGTCTCACCAGCCAGCCTACACTTTATTATTTCCTTGGATACTGGTAGCTGAAGAACATAATTCTTCTTTCTTTGCATTTCATTGCTCTCCATTCATCCACTGCTAATTATCATTCATTATTCTCCATTTAAAATATTTATCATCCACTCAGGGAGCAGATAGAGTGCCCCATGGCTTCGGGTGGCCAATCACACACTACAGCTTGAAAAACAACCACTGGCCAGCTATCCATGCGCCCTTTATTCATCAGATTTATTTGGACATGAGCTCTTGTGGATAAAAAATACACTTTGTCATATGCTTTGGAGTGGAAACAACAGAGGCAGGGTTATATATATGTACTAGTATATCAAAAGAAGGGAGTTTACAGAGGCAGGACAATATACACACACTATCCTTGCACCCCCTCAGCCCTTATCTCAATGCCTGCAGTCTGGGGCTACGTCTAGACTGCAAGCCTCTTTCGAAAGAGGTTTTTTCTAAAGATACTTTCGAAAAAGCCTCTTTCGAAAAAGAGCATCTAAACTACCACCAGTACTTTCAAAAAAACAAGCCACTTTTTCAAAAGAAAGCACTCAGGCAGTCTGGATGCTCTCTTTCGAAAACGCACAGTTTGCATTACATAGCACCTTTTTTCGAAAGAGCACTTTTGAAAAAAGGCGTTATTCCTCATAAAATGAGGTTTTCCGCAGTCGAAAAAACTGCCACGTTCTTTCGATTTATTTTCGAAAGAACGCGGCAGCAGTTTAGACACAGGGGAAGTTTTTTCGAAAAAAGGCCACTTTTTTCTGGCAGTGGGAGCCAGAGTCTCACTGCCCTGCTACCCTGCCCAGCACTCCTCTGTCCTGGGTGCAAGCCCTCCTTCTCTGAGAGCCTGTCCTCCTCCTTTCTTCACAAGAGTGAGAGTGAGCTTTTCTCAGCCCTGCAGCCTGTTATAAGGCCCAGCCTGACCCTGATTGGCTGACTTCGCCCTTCCTCTGATTGGCCAGGTTTGTGCAGGCTTCCTCCAGCCTGCTTTTAACCCTTTCCCTGCTGGAGTGGGGCAGCCACTACAACTACTCATTCTAGTCCCAAAGTTGCCTATGTTCCACGAAACATAGAATCCCATTACCTTTATTGCTGGAAATTATTTATATCCGTAATAAAAAGTTCTGAGTTCACAGAAAGAGTTAATCACCTTAAAGGAAGAAAACCCATAGCCTTTTACGTTTCCTTCATGAGTACTTGTGTGTGCGCCCCGCGTGTTGGATCTTTGACAGATGGTGCATTTGCTATTTGGGCATTGGCAGATCCATGAGCACAACAGCATCAGGCTAACTCAGAAAGTGAAATAGAAAGAAAGAAAGAAAGAAAGAAAGAAAGAAAGAAAGAAAGAAAGAAAAAGATCCGTCTGTTTTCTGTGTCCCATGTTGAGTGGAAAACAATTGACAAAAAGACACGACAGACAAAAATTAAATTAAACCTTTCAAACACTTTTTTAGTTTTATTAGAGGGAATGATTTTTTTAATGATTTTTTATTTTAGTAGCTTGGTTTCCTTTCTACAAAAAAATTATGGGTTCAAAATAAATAGGCTCTACCCATAAACTCTTTGCCACAAACAGGGCCAGTTTTAGATTTACAGCTCATGGCTGAGTTATGGGAGTGAATCACAACTTCACTTGCTGCATGTAATCTGAGATTAGTGTCCTGTGTTACCTCCATATTCAGTTTCTTCTACTAATTCGCCCATTTCCAGGAGACGTGCAGTCGATGTAGCATAAATGACAGAGGGACGCTCCAGAGGTTGTCATCATGTTCAGGCAGGGCTTTCTGGGAGTATGTAAATCTAAGATATGGATCTATTTGTATGAGATGTACATTTAGGAATTGAGCTCTGCCTTTAGATGTCGCCAACTTGGTCAAGACCTCTATTATCCCCTGGCATCTGCACTTATCCCTCAGGAGAAAACTTAGCACCACAGTGGTTTTATGAAGTTTCCTGCGTGCCACATATCAGAGTCGGCTTTTAAAAGAACTTCCAGCAAGTTGCATGGCTCTTAATACTGTTACCTCTTCTGACCCAAGCCACTAGCCAGTTCCCAGGATCTTGTGGATTGTTTCCATGAGGAGGAAAGGTTTATGACAGGGTCAGGTATTTCTCTGATGCAAACCTGTCTGCTTACAAGGAACACACACGGAATGCCCTTACTCTGAGCCCAGTAGGAATCAAACCACAGCAGGCGGTTTCTCTGCTCAGCGCTCCAAGCCTCTTTCCAGACAGCACTTTACCCCAAAGATCACTCTCTTTGCTTTCTTTCAGGTCAATGTTGCCAGTCTTCTTGGCATTCTCTTGCTTTCTCTGTCTGTGTCTGGACTCTCGCACTTTCACATGCACGTACAGATCTGCCACCAAATCAATCCCCTACCCCAGCATTTGACACCAGATCTTTGATGCCTTGAACTGCATATCCCAGCCAATGCCCAGGCTTGCATATGGCCTCGTCTTTGTTTCATCTAACCCTAAATAAAGGAGCGTTTAATTGTTCCCTCATTTAGCCTGAGTGGAAGAACACTATTACATGAACAGATTCCAGGAACTGGTGTGATGGCCTACACCCCTCTCCCGCCCCATGTAACAATACTTGTGAGCGGGAAGAGCTAATAAAGTGCGGTGAGAGCCCTGACACCCCTCATGCAGCACTGTGTAAGCTCCCCTCATCCACAGTCCTATCAATGCACCACCCCCAGACCTCCTGCCTACTGGGGAAAAGGCTGAATCTGCCAGATCCAGATTCTAATGCATGTGCATGTGCATGTGTGTGTGTGTGTACGTGTGCACATAGCTTTTGGAACACTAGCTCCACCATGAGGTGGGGTGTGTGTGTGTGTGTGTGTGTGTGTGTGTGTGTGTGTGTGTGTACACATCTAGCTTTTGGGACACTAGCACCACCATGAGGTATAGTCGCACTCAGCAACACAAATACCAAAATCTTCACCTTTTCGAAACATCCATTTTTCATCCAGATTTCCAACTACCCGCTTGCTAATGCTTCAGGAGGCTGGCATGACAATATAGAGTAAATAGGTGCCCTGCTGTAGGTTGGTAATTCCAGGTATTACATATGTTCAGGGACACAAGCTAGAGATGACCATCACACAGACTGCAATCCGATGGGTTACTTTAAAGTGGGCAGCAAGGGAAAACTCATAGACCCCAGTCCCTGATTAATCTGATCTCATCAAAGGAATCAAAATTCATGCACACACACAATTACTTCCCCCCTATTGTGCAACAGCTCTAGTTGCCCATGGCAAAGGCATGGACTCCAAGCCTGTTGGTTTTGAAATCAGCCAAGTCAATATAGACCCAGGTCCATCTAGCCTGGTCATGCAGAGGCATGCTGCATCTAAGCATGAAATGCTTTAATCTGAACAGGAAATTTTCTCCTGCTTCCAAAAAATAATATTCCTGTGCCCTGAAGCCAAAGATTGAGAGACTTGGAAATTGTCAGCCCAATAAAGAGACAGTAATTTTAAAATCATATCTGTTGTTGTTCTAATATGGTTACTGTAAGTAAGAGCCCTTAGAAATATTTCTCTCTCTCTCTTTCTCTCTTCCATTCCCCCACACACACACACACACACACACCACCATCCATTTGTTTCATTTGTGCTTTCCATAGCATTTTATGCGCACAATTCCCCTGCACAATTAGTTTCCATTGTTTTTTGTCTCTGGGTCTTTCACACACACACACGCGCGCGCGCGCGAGCGCACACACACCACAAAAAAAAGGAAAGAAAAACACTCAAAAATAGGAAACATTTCATTGTAAAACTACAAACTTTGTCAGAGCGTGATACGGCTGAGGCAACACTTTGAATTACTTTTAACTGTCTTCTGAAAGCTGACGAGAGTTCATAGAATCATAGAATACTAGGACTGGAAGGGACCTCGAGAGGTCATCGAGTCCAGTCCCCTGCCCTCATGGCAGGACCAAATACTGTCTAGACCATCCCTGATAGACATTTATCTAACCTACTCTTAAATATCTCCAGAGATGGAGATTCCACAACCTCCCTGGGCAATTTATTCCAGTGTTTGACCACCCTGACAGTTAGGAACTTTTTCCTAATGTCCAACCTAAACCTCCCTTGCTGCAGTTTAAGCCCCTTGCTTCTTGTTCTATCTTCAGAGGCCAAGATGAACAAGTTTTCTCCCTCCTCCTTGTGACACCCTTTTAGATACCTGAAAACTGCTATCATGTCCCCTCTCAATCTTCTCTTTTCTAAACTAAACAAACCCAATTCTTTCAGCCTTCCTTCACAGGTCATGTTCTCTAGACCTTTAATCATCTTGTTGCTCTTCTCTGGACCCTCTCCAATTTCTCCACATCTTTCTTGAAATGTGGTGCCCAGAACTGGACACAATACTCCAACTGAGGCATAACCAAGTTCGAGTGGATGGTGTCCCTTTAAAATCACGCATTGAAAAAAATCCATTTCCGTGTCACACAAAAGGTCATATGTGGGTCCTGCAGCTTAGCAGGCTTGGGATGGAAGTTTCCATCCCTGCTGTACCCAGTTTAACATAGCCTGGAACCCTGCAAGCCCAAACAGCAGCTGGGTTTTATCAGCTTTAACCCTTGCCTTGAGCTGGGAAACTACTAAGCAGCAGGAGCGGCCTGAGGCCGGCTGCAGCAGCTGGCGCCCTAGGCGGAAGGCGCGATCAGCGCCCTCGCCTGCACGGCCGTCAATGGCCGTGACATCATCATCGGTCGCCCGGGCCGGCGGCACCCTACGCAACTGCCTAGTTTGCCTAGGTTCACAGGCCGCCCCTGCTAAGCAGTAAACAAGTTTGACCTCGATCTCCGCTCATAAGAGTGATAAGAATGGCGTTGAGCCAGTTGTGCACACCCGGTAAACAACTGTAGTATAACTAGTGTAGGGAGTCCCGGGCCCATTGTGTCTCACCAGGGACCTAGACCTCGAAGGGTGCCCTGGGTCCCCCAGCTGGAGCCACGTCCACTGAGGCCTGGTGCGAGGTGACCGGAACGGGACTCCTCGCAGACCTGAAGGGGCGTAAGCATTTCCAAGTGCCTGTTACTCTTTTGTGCATTGCTCTGCCTGTGCTTATTAGCATATTACTTTGCAGTAGCTGTGTAACCATCTGGCAGTATTAAGCCTGTAATAGTAGTGACGTAGTGAGATTAATAAAGACAACTATCCCTAATCGACTCTGTCTTGAAGTGAATCCACAGCCCGGTTGGGCCTTGCCCCTAGAACGTGACACTGCAGGTCTGTGATACACCATGCAACCTTTAGAGCCAGCCTCGGTCTAAATTCAACCCAGCCACTGGGCCACATGGCAGAATGGAGAACCTCATTTCCAGCTGGATGGGACTGTTCTGTGTCTCTTCAGATAAGACTGGAGGCTCCTTTCTTGAATATGCTCTGAGAAAGCTGACGAGGAAGCCACGGAGCTCTCCGTCTCTTAGAGTGTCCTGCAGCAGAGATGAACTGTCAAGAGGCAAAAGACGCAAAAGGCCCAATGATGAGTGCATGCTCAATGAAACATCCTGTCCTCAAGTGAGATACCTGGCGCCTGCTTCTTCTGGCTTGGCACCATGGGGATTAGAGCCTTCAGCAAACCTAACACCGATTCAATAGATGCCCCCAAACTGATTCTGAACTAGCACTGGCCACAAAGTTAGGGCAACAAACTGCTTCCTTGTGCAATTATGGGAGGTTGTGGAATCTTCAGCACTGGAGATATTTAAGAGCAGGTTAGATAAATACCTGCCAGGGATGATCTAGATGGTGCTTGGTCCTGCCGTGAGGGCAAGGGACTGGACTAGATGACCTCTTGAGGTCCCTTTCAGTTCTAGTGTTCTATGATTCTATGAATTATTGGCCCAAGTCTCACAGTTTACAGTAGGGTGACTCTGCATTGTTTTGGAACATTTCCAGAGTACTGGGGAGGGAGGCCAGCAGCATATAGATATACAGACAAAACCATTGGGCAGGGTGGGGACAGCCAGATGGGAGGAGGTGGCAAACTTTAAAAGAGTCATGTTGTTTTTTTCTGATCTGAACACCTTAAGGGATTTCCAGAGGTACTCAGACCCAGAGATGGGATAGTTCAGCTCTTCCTCCCCCCATCGGTTCATTCTAGCCCAAATTTATGCTTGCAAATTTCACCCAGCTCAATCCCCATGGGACAATGCATCAGGCACAAAGAGAGACAGGGTTAGCAGATGGGCACTATAAATCAGTCAAAAACTATGCCAGCCTGTCTGAAAGGTTCTCCTCTCATGATAAATCTCTTCCCAGGCATCAGCGGCTAATTAACAAACATGCAGAAGGCCCTTCAGGAGATTTTCCTTGCTGGGGGATTTCGGTCTGAAAGGGCAGAGATTGGAACCAAGTGTGTAGCTCACCTTGGCAAACTGAACAAGCTCAACCAGCTAAGAATCCTAGGGTTGGAGGAGACCGCGGGAGGTCATCGAGTCCAACCCCCTGCTCAAAGCAGGACCAACCCCAACTCAATCATCCCAGCCAGGGCTTTGTCAAGCCGGGACTTAAAAACCTCTAGTGATGGAGATTTCACCCCCTCCCTAGGAAACCCATTCCAGTGCTTCACCACACTCCTAGGGAAATAGTTTTTTCTATAGTTTTGAAATTAATGGGCAGCAGGTTTAAACCAAATAAAAGGAAGTTCTTCACACAGCCCACAGTCAACCTGTGGAACTCCTTGCCTGAGGAGGTTGTAAAGGCTAGGACTATAACAGGGTTTTAAAAAGAGCTAGATAAATTCATGGAGGTGAAGTCCATTAATGGCTATTAGCCAGGATGGGTAAGGAATGGTGTCCCTAGCCTCTGTTTGTCAGAGGGTGGAGATGGATGGCAGGAGAGAGATCGCTTGATCATTACCTGTTGGTTCACTCCCTCTGGGGCACCTGGCATTGGCCAGTGTGGGCAGATAGGATACTGGGCTGGATGGACCTTTGGTCTGACCCAGTATGGCCGTTCTTATGTTCTTAATAGCCAACTTAGACCTCCCCCACTGCAACTTGAGACCACTGCTCTTCATTCTGTCATCTGCCACCACTGAGAACAACCTCTCTCCATCCTCTTTGGAACCCCCTTCAGGTAGCTGAAGGCTTCTATCAAATCTTCCCTCACTCTTCTGTTCACTAAATAAGTCCAGATCCTTCAGCTTCTCCTCATAAGTCATCTACTCCAGCCCCCTCATCATATTTGTTGCCCTCTGCTGGACTCTCTTCAATGCATCCCCATCCTTTCTGTAATGGACGCATTGTTTCTCAGGATGGGTTTTTCCCCCAATCACATTTCTATCTGGGGACCCAGTTGTGCATCCAGGATCTGAATATTTCAGCCTACGCCTGATGCATCCCTTTAACAGCCGTACTCATTTTTTTATCAACAGCCCATTGCAAGAGCCTTGGTGCATTGTTTTTCAAAGTAAAATTAACAGCCGCTCACCGTGGGGAGAGGGAACAAGAGTATTATTTTCTCAACTGTTGATAAAAGCCGAAATTTTCAACTATATTACATTGTGTACTTGACCTCTGGTGACCTTTAATAATTTCACCTTAAAACAATCATAAGAGAGCTATTTAGAGGAGGCCATAAAGGCAGCTATATTTCAGGATTGATTTTCTGCCAGTCCACCCAGCGCGCTCTACATTCAATAACAGAAACTTCAGTGATCTTTCAATAAACTCCAAGTTCTCAGGACTTGGGCTGCGTTTCAGCTACGGTGAGTACGTCTGCAGTTTGCCTTCAAAGCGCTGCAGCAAAAGGGAGAGCAGAACAAAGACCCCGCCATGTTCTCTGCTGGAGTTTTGGGATTGGGAAAACATGAACTCTGAGGGAATGGGGCGTTTCTACATCCATTCTAACCCCTCCCTCCATCCATCGTTCAAAGGTACATTCATAGGCCTGTGGGCCAAATTCTCAGCATCCATCCTGCAGAAGCAGTGTGGTTGATAGCTACAGATTTCTCCCTGTTAGGGCCGGGGGATAATTAAGCTACAGACTCCAGATCTCAGCCTCCCTTTAGAGTGAGCCACAAATCATGGCTCCTTCCAGGAGGGCTCTGTGGTTTTCTTTTTACAAAAGGGTCCAGATCTAACTACCTCAGCAGCTGAAAAAGTTCAACATTCAGCCACAGACTATGTACGGCACAAGCTTTCAGATGCCACCTACACAGCCTTTGTGTTGGACCTTGGAAGGAGCACTATATCCATTCCCACAAACCGTGACAGCCATTTGGATTAGCAGGTGTTGTGAGATGGCAGCTAACCCAAAACATAAGAACTTGGGGTTATTAAATGAAATGAATAGGTAGCAGGTTTAAAACAAACCAATGGAAGCTTTTCTTCATGCAGTGCACAGTCAACCTGTGGAACTCCTTGCCAGAGGATGTTGTGAAGACCAAGACTTTAACAGTGTTCAAAAGAGAGCTAGATAAATTCATGTAGGTTAGGTCCATCAATACTTATTAGCCAGGATGGGTAGGAATGGTGTCTCTAGTCTCTGTTTGTCAGGGGCCAGAAATGGATTAAAGGAGATGGATCACTTGATGATTCCTATTCTGTTCACTCCCTCTGGGGCGTCTGGCATTGGACACTGTTGGCAGACAGGATACTGGGCTAGATGGACCTTTGGTCTGATCCAGTATGGCCGTTCTTATGTTCTTATATAAAATCCCCAGCTCATTCCACATAGATAAATGATGTTCCAGGAGGAATACCTTCTGATCACTACTGGCCTGAATTTGAATTTCTGACCACAATGGGATTGGGAGGGTCTGTAAACCATCACACCTTCCCTGATCCATTCAACTGCTCAGTTCACGTGTATTTCCTTCACTCCTGGGTGTCTGTCTCCCCTCATTCTGATAGAAGGCCTCGTCCACACATCTCCTGCAGCGAGCACTGTGGTCAGAGACATTCATTAGACTCTCCTTCTGTGGCCCAGAAAGCGCACAACTGTTAGCCTGGGCCTGTTAGCACCAAGATTATTCCAGAATGAATGGGTCTTGTCCAGCACTAAAATGCATGTGCTCTTCCCGCATCCCGAGGCAGGGAGGGATAATGGCCCGAGGATGGATTTTATCCAGCATCTACCTGCCTGCCTATCGTTGGCCTGTCTGTCTTAGACATTAATAATGCACCCAGCACTGTATCCAGGACCCAAGGCAAGAAAGGGAATCATCTCTACTCAAACTGAAACAAAAAATTCAGACTTGCGCCTCAGAGCCTCTTTGAACAACTTTATCCCTTAATTCTAAAGTCTGTTTGAATCACCAGAAACTGGATCAATATGGAAGGTCTGGGAGATTCAACTCATCATCTCCCTACCAGACAACAAAGAGCAGTAATTCCTTTCCATTCAACTCAATTATCCCCTGACTCAGTCTTGGGAGAAACAGCCGTGATTGCTCTGCAGCCAGCTCATGGCTGGCAAGTTAATAACATTACACCCTGCCTTTGATGCACCAAAGGATTTAGTAATTTCTTGATGAGAGAGCCTTCCGGTGGGGCAGGGAAGGAGGAGCAGATGCCCCTAGGATTTCATTTCCATCGCCGAAAAATGTTGTTCCTCAAATGTCCCGCTCCTTTGCTTTCCCAGCAAGTCTGGAAAATGCTGCATGACAGTGGATAGCTCCGAAGCTTGCTGAATAGCTCCAGAGGTCCCGTGCTGCTTTCATGCCATTAATAAGGTGGGTGATGCTGAGCTACAGGCCCTGAAGACGGGCACAGAGTCAAGGAATGGCAGTTGATCTAATTCTAGGGCTAATGGGGCTTCCAACGAGCAATCGCACATAGCGATGATGTTCCCCAATGAGAGGACTAAGTCCTGTGGCCGTGAGAAGTTGGGGGGATGGTTTCATCCCAGCAACAGGTGGCTAAGGAGCTGTAAGAGCCATGGTAGCCACACGCTCACAAGCCACCGGCCGGATGTTGTAGCTAGACAAATTCTGACCAGAAACAAGAAGAATTTATTTACCTGGGAGGGTATTTAACCCCTGGAACAACCCACCCAGGGTCATGGCGGCTTCTCAATCACTGGCCGTTTTTCAGTCTAGATGGGCTGTTTTTCTAAACGCCTGGGAATCTATGAAAGCAACCTCTGTGGTGCAGCTCCTGCCCTTACAAAGGGCCTCTTGTCTCTGGCAGCTTCCTGGTCCCCTCAGTCTACCAGCAGTCTACCTGCTGACTGCCTGCAGCACCCATTACAAGTTGAACCTCTCTAGTCCAGAGTTGAACTCTCTAGTCCAGAACTCTCTGGTCCAGCAACATCCATGGTGCGGTATGCTGTTAGCAAGCCGGATGTCCACTTCTCATGGGTGTGGCCGAGTTTCCCAGTCCCATAAAGTTTGTTTACAGCCACCAGTCCTCTCAGTGTTCTATGCTGTGATTTAGCTCTAATTTCACAGAATCATGGACTGATAGAATCACAGGGCTGGAAGAGACCGCAGGAGGCCATCGAGTCCAATCCTCTGCCTAGGGTTACCAGGTGTCCAGTATTGAACCGGACAGCCCGGTATTTGCGCCTTCCGTCCAGTAAAAAAATTCAGAAAATACCAGACTTGTAAGATGTCCAGTATTTTCTGTTTTTCCGGCTTGGGCAGCCAATGGAAGGGTGTTTGGGACACACGATGCAGCTTGGGCTGGCTGGGGTGGGGGGAGGATGGAGCAGGCCAGGAATTAAAGGGGCCGTGACTGTATTTCAGTCCCGGTCAGTCCCTTTTTTTTTTTTTTTTTTTTTGCTCAACTACTTTTGCTAGGGGTTGTTTTTTTCCTCAACAGAATTTTTTTCCCGGTTTCCTTTTGGGGGGTTCGGTATTTTTTGTAAACCAACTGGCAACCCTACCTCTGCCAAAAGCAGGACCAACCCCAACGAAATCATCCCAGCGAGAGCTTTGTCAAGCCGGGACTTAAAAACCTCTAGGGATGGAGATTTAGCCCTAAATGTCTTCTAAAGAGCCCAGTAAGCAGTGGAATTGTTGGTAATGCTGTTACTATTGACCTCCCGTGGTATGGCAAATTCTCTGGTTTGGCACCGGCCCGGTCCCAAAGGTGCCAGACTAGAGAGGTTCATCCTGTACTATGATATCCAGGCTCCGTACCTCTCCATCACAATTAGCATTCAGCACAGCTCCTGTGCCACCATCTCTCCCGGACTCCTGGCTTTTTGGTCTGCGGGTGTTAAATGAATTTCTGATGTGGATACCTGCCAGCCATTCACAGCCCCAGAACTCGAGGAGAGCAGAATCTGGGTCTAGCCTAGAAGCCTTCTCCCCTCCCCCTCACTGCTTCATGGACGAGTGGAGAGGCCAGGCGCTCGTCATGGTTACCTCCCATTGGGATGTAACCTCGGAACCTGCAGGCAGGACGTCACGCCAGGACCTGCTGACTGGGCTGAGTGCTGTCTCCCTCCTAGAGAAGGAGCTTTGCAAGGAGTGGCACCCCCCGGTAGCCAGCCTGGGAATGGGAACCTCCTGCTGCAACACTGAAGCCAGGAGGGAGCACGGGTTAAACAGACTGTGCAAGCAGAAGCACGTTAATTAATTCACCTACGAGGAAACACTCAAGCTTGGCCCTTCTGCTAAAAGCAGCAGCGCGCGGTGAATGGCAGAGCCATGCGCGGACGGCGGGGATGAGAAAGCATCTGTACCTCCCAAGCAGTGCCAGGCTCTGTGCGCTGGGCTAGATAAACAGAGGGAAGAGACTCTCTCAAATCCCCCTTTCTCCTACCTGCAGAGTGGGGCTCACTCCAGAGCTTAGTGCTGAGGGCTTGAAAGCGCCTTGTGAAGGGAGAGGGGAGATTTAGGCCTGTCAGGAATGGCAGAGAGGAGAAAGCAAGTCACAGCCCCTGGGTGGCTTTCGTGGCCTTATTTTCATAGCCGAGGAGTATCCACAGCCTCCAGTCCAGCAGCAACTGCTGCTCGGCATCTCTGGAAATCAAGGCCGGAGCCAAAACATGGGCTGTTGGTGTTGATCTGAGTCACCCCCACTGTGACCACGTTGGCCTGGGGGAACTGCAAGAAGAGCCTTGGGCACGGCAGGTGGAGTGGATTGGGAAGTTGGTTTGCCTCAACCGAGGCTGCCAAGAGGGGACAGTTTTCCTGGGGCCTGGCGATTTACACAGGCCCGGAGCTCCATGCCACTGTCGCCGCTACCGTGCCAGTAGCAGTGGCCCTTTAAATCGCCACCGGAGCCCCACACAGTGTAGTCCAGGCAGCACAGAGGGCTGGGTGAGAGAGACTAGCTCCCGCCCTGCGCCTTCCCCTGAGGCCCTGAGCCTTCAAGGGGTTCTGGAGCCAAGCCCCTCCCCCTTCCCCTTGCCCAGGGTCCAGTGAAGTCTGTCGCCAGTTCTGACCACAGCGGCCATTTGCCATCTACTAGAGGCAGTGGGCTGCTGGCTGTTTCTAAGGGGTTGTGCTTGCATGAGGGGCTGGATCTCACACCTGGCCCGTCCATGGGAGTTTCTCCATTGGCTGCCCTGGGAGCGGGATCCCAGCAATATTCCTTTCTGAACAGCACAGACGCACCACAGTGGCGGGGCTTTTCATTGGCACCTCCTGAGATGGCTCTTTTGAGACCCTTAAAAGAAGCAGGGGAAACACGACGCTTCTCCC
Source organism: Rafetus swinhoei (assembly GCA_019425775.1). Taxonomy (NCBI): domain Eukaryota; kingdom Metazoa; phylum Chordata; order Testudines; family Trionychidae; genus Rafetus; species Rafetus swinhoei. The sequence continues at coordinate 11,977,837 of JAFJHL010000300.1, forward strand.
ATGAAGCAGAAAGCGGCGGCTGGCAGGATGACGTCTCTCTGTCACGCATTTCAGGGAAAGGAGCCACGCCACAAAAAGCCAGCCGCAGGCTGTCACTCGCATCTGACAAGGCACGAGTTTTCCCTCCTTCTTCGGCCTACGGGGCTCGAGTTATTTCGTGGTGTTGGGTGACGGGGAGATGTCATTCACCGGCCAGCGGCTGGCATGCAATTTCATCTCTGTCAGACTCACAAATGGGTTTTCTTCAGTGAACGCTCCCAGAACGGAATGGGATGTGGGGGATTGCCAGGGGGAGACAAACATGCCAGCGCCCGAACTGTATGCAACTGCTGCCTGTAGAAAGCACACAGTGCAGCAAAAAAAACTCAAACCAACCCTTGCTTTCCAGAATGTCTGCCCAAAATGTCTTGTGCCCATAGTGCGACATCATCTCGAGATCTAAAAATACCTCAGAAATGGCCACGTGTGCACTGACTCCACCGCCTGCCTCAACTCCCAACAAACGGGCCAGCCTGAAACACTCCTGACTGGCTCACCCTGCCCTTTCTGCCCTGCCATCTCCCCACCTCATCCCCCTAAGGCCCCAAATCAGCAAAGTCCTTTAGCAGCTGTCTCACTTCAAGCACCTATTGACTGCAAGGGGGCAATTCCTGTTCCTAAAGCAAGGCACCTGCTTTAGTAGCTTGGCGAACCAGGGCATTAGGACGTGATATCACAGTGGAGTTTGGGATCTCTCTGGCCCCAGCAGGATCAGGGACTAAAAAACAAGCAGGTGAAACTGTAAGAAACTTCACTCTGTGGGTGAAATTCCTCTCCCCTCCCCTCCCCGGTTATAAATAATTCCTAATACAATAAAATAATACATTGTGGGTTCTTTGTGCTCTGGATTTTGAGCCTTTGAGGGACTCATGCACCATGTTTTCAAGCTTTTCTCTATGACAAGGAGAGCGAGAGACTTTATTCTTTTAAAAACAACAAGGAGTCCTGTGGCACCTTAAAGATTGATTAGGGCATCAGCTTTCCCCATCAGATGAAGTGGGTTTTACCCACAAAAGTTGATGCCCTAATCAATGTTAGTCTCTAAGGTGCCACAGAACTCCTCGTTTTTGCAGATACAGACCAACACGGTGACCCCTCTGAGACTTAGGCCAGGTCTACACAGGTGGAGAAAATCAGTGGAAGATACGGAACTCCAGCGGCATGAATTGCATAGCTGGAGTCGACGTATCTTGTGTGGATTTTCTGGGGCAGCCCCACAGTGGGAGGTCAATGAGAGAAACTCTTACATCAACTTTCCTTACTCCTCATGACTGTGAGGAGTTCCAGGGTTGGCAGGGGTGCCCTCAGCATTTGATTTAGCAGATCCTTACCAGGCCCGCTAAATCCAACACCGAAAGATCGATCTCTAGAGCATCAGTCTTCCCAGAAGTATAGATGTGGCCTTATTCTTTTAAATGAAAGCTGAGGTTTTCACGTAGGGTATTTCCCCACCCCAGCGAGGACATGCTTCCCTGCTGGGGCAGACAGACACATATTAGCTCTGTCCAAGCCAGCATGCTATCAGTATCAGTGTAGCCACGGTGACATGGGTTGGTTCATACTTGGGTGGCTAGCCCAAGCCATGGCCTATGCCATAGGACCACATTGCTGTTACCATGCTAGCCTAGCAGAGATAGAGTGTATCTGTCTAACTGCCTGGAGACACACAGTCCCAGCTGCTGTGTAGACGTACCCCTAATGGCCTAATGGGGCTGTAAGAGAAACACCCAATATCCTGAGACCCATGATAAAATCACATGTGGGCAACATTGATGTTCTGGGCAATTTCAGTGGGTCCTGCTATCTGTGCTCTCTATCTACCACTCCTTAGCAAGCTGCTTATAACAGCTCCATTGTCTCTCCTGGCCTAGTCTCTGGTAGGAAGAATTAATGGTGAAGTTTCTTTTCTGTTTCATGCAGAATTTTGGTTACAGGCTTCTTTCTTTCTTTCTTTCTTTCTTTCTTTCTTTCCCTTTTTGTAAATTTTTCAAGGAACCTCTAAAATGTGACAAGACTAGTAATGAAGAGGCTGAGAGGAAATCAATAAGGCAGCCGAGTGAGCAAACACTAATGAGAATCTGTAGCTGAATCTAACTACATCCACTTGACAGAGGGGAGCGCGTGCGCCAAGGCCCTGCACCCCAATGCCTGGCAAGCTCCTGCTGCCCTGGAGGCAATATTGACTAACAACAAGCAAGCAATATTACATCATAAATAACAGCGCTGGAGATGTACCCCCACACGGTGCCGGGTGACTAGCAAGTGTGTGGCACCGCCTCAGTAAGGCAGCATGAAAGCACAGAGATGGAGGTGTGTGGGAGCCATTCATCCAGCAGAGGGAATTCGCCCCTGTGAAGAGGGGCCAGAAGAAGACCCAGACAACAAAGCTGGCTGGGAAATATTTGACCATATGAGGAGGGAGGGGAGGTTCATCAGGAAATGCCAGTTAATTGAAAATGAAGCTCTTCGGGGGAGGGGAAGGGAAAGGGTCATTTTTTCTTGACTCAGAAAAACACTGAAAAAAAAAAGTTTAGAAACGGTTTCAAAACATATCAGCTGAAGTGGGATTCGGGGTGCATGGGGCTGGGAAAGGCTCTTTGCACGGGGGTGAATTTCACTCCCAGGATGAGTTTGCTTGCCACATGATCTAGAGCTGTATTTCTCAGCCAGGGGCCCAAGTAACCCGGGGGAAAGGGGTATGGCAGAGGTCCTCGGTGGGGGGGGGGTACATTAACTCATCTAGCTACTTGCCTAGTTTTACAACAGGCTACATAACAAGCACTAGCGAAGTCAGCACAAACTAAAATTTCAAACAGTCAGTGACTTGTTTGTGCTGCTTTATATACCCTACACTGAAATGTAAGTGATTTATTTTATAATGACGGAGTAAAAAAGGAGAGGACGTAAGTAATTGTTCAAGAACAGTATGCTGTGACATTTACATGTCTGATTTTATAAGCAGATAGTTCTTAAGTGAGATAAAATTTGGGGTATACAAGGCACATCAGACTCCTGAACGGGGTATGGTAGTCTGGAAAAGTAGGCACATTCACTGTGTGAACTCAGGCAACTCACATTGCTGTCATCAGTGTGTGCCTCAGTTTCTCTGTTTATATTCAAAGGGTACTAATGTATCTGCAGGGAATTCTAATCAGGGCTTTGAAATCCCAGGATGTGAAGAGGCAGCATCACTGTGCCAATTTAGTATGACATCGAGTTACGTCATTGCTGAGCCAAAGTGATACACCAATGACACCAGCGCAGGGACAAATCTCTCGACAGGGCTTGCAGTGTTCTCATTGCAACACAAGCTGGGCACACTGTGTAGGCAGGGAAATAAAATAAATGCAACCCTCCTAGAATCACAGAGACTCTTATGATAATCCTAGGTCCTTTGTTCACAATAGGCAGGAACTCAGCGAGGTTTTGAAATAACATCAAATATATAAGTGATAGACCAAGGAAGGCAAAGGTGTGACTCTTTCCCTCTTGAAGGCAGCTCCCAAGTGGGCGATGGGGAGATGGATGACAGTCATGGCAGGCCCATTGTTAAAGTGTCATTGCTGGTATGAATGGCTGAATTCATCTTTTAAATACTATGCTCTTACCCGTTCCATTTCAGCTTTAATGCTGCCTTATTGCTAAGCTGCTCCTTGCTGAATCAAGGGAAAGGCAGCAAGAGGCCAGAGAAGCTGACCGGATATGCACAGGGCCATCAAATGCCCAAAGCAACCAAACTAAATCACAGAAAGTAAACTATTGCTCAGTATCATTTGAGCTCCCTGCCTCAGGTGCCAAAATGTTGTGGGCCAGCCCTGATCCACATTAACAAGGACTCAAATTCTAAGGTTGTTGATGAGGTGCCAGGTTTCCAGGTGCTGGAACTAAGGGTACGGGGCATGGGGGGAGGAGTGCTGCAGCATCCTCTGGCTTGAAGTGGTTTCTGTTATATAGAAGGTTCACAGTTTGGTTTAATGGCTCTCAGCACCCCCACTATACAAATTGCTCCAGCCCCCCGTCCTGGTGTAACAGGAGAAACCATCTCTCCTTTGGGTGACAGTGTGGCCTGGGGACTTAAGCCCTGAGCCTGAGAATGAATGCATATGAATTGTCCCATTGAAATGAGTGTGGCAGTGGAATGAGACCAGTCAGAGTAACAATTTCACCCTAGCTGACCTATTGCTCTGTATACACTTGCCAGGGCTCCTGCTGCAGCAATCTAACCCTCAGTGTGCAACCCGGAGCACGTGTGCCATCTAGCCAGGTCTCAGCTCAATGGGAAACCCTCGGCGTCACTTACCACGACAACACTAGAACTGCAGAGCAAAACAGGAGAAAACCATGGGGCTGAGGACACTAGTTATGGAGACTTGCCAGAGTGAAGCTCCTGCCAATGCCAGCTCTTCCTCTTCCCAGAGAAAGAGGATGGTAGAAATGAATGCAACTCCCTGGAATGTTGAAACGCTTGGCATTTACAGCCATGTCATGTTGTGCCCGCTGCTGGCTAATTTAACACATGAACAGTGTCAGTGTCGTGCTTACTTAAAACCCTCTGTTGTACCCTACTGGTAAAAGTGTTGATTCTGGTAATTTGTGTTGAGAGTTCAAATCCAGCCGGCCCTTTCCTTTCATTAAGAAGTACAAAAGAACTTTTTCTCAATGCCTATTCACCTTTGGGTGTCCTGGGGCGACTGAAGTCTCTACCCATTGCTATTAAGAAACTTTAAAAAAAAAAAAAAGAAGTTATATGACATCAAAGAAGCATTTGATCCAGGAATAATGTATTGGTTTGATATGCCACCCCATACACTTCCCAGGTATTCCAGTCCAGTCTAGTGTAATCTGGTCTCTCAGCAGTGTTTGAAGCATGGTATTTAAGGGCTTTCCAGGAAAAGTAACTACACTGGGCCAGATCCTTAGGTGGTGTAAATCAATTTACGTAGCTGAAGTCAATGAAGTTGTGTGGGTTTACACCCGCTGAGAATCTGGCCCCAAAATCTCTCTCTTCCAGGAACAAGTGTAAGATTATTGCCAGCGATTGGTATGAAGGGTGGGACCCGGAGGTGTTTGGAGGGAGAACTAAAAGGAGATGGGTTTTGCAGTCAGCTCTGAAAGCAGCGAGGGTGCTGCTCACTCATTTTATCATTCCACAGTCTATGGCAGGCGCACTCCTGCCCTTGCAGATCTCTGCCAATCACATCCCATTTCTAGTGATGCGAAGCCATGCGGTGAGGTCATCCTGGTGGGAGCAGGGGCACGCTGAAACAGTCAAGTTGGTGAATGCCCAGAGCTTGGGCAGAGTGGCTGAGTCAAACAACCTGCGCATTCAGTCCCCTCCCCAGGTTCCTCCGCTTCCCTCCAGGAGCGAGGAGGAAGGGAAGGTGCCTTGTAGGTGAGTGAGCGCAACGTGAGCCGCATGAGAGCCTTTGGGTTGAAGTCCTGTCATTTCACCGGCGGAGACGCGCCTACTTCAGGATGTCACAGCCGCCGCCGCATGACTCAGCATGGAGGAGCCTTGAATGACCAGGAAGAGACACCGTAAAACGAGAGGTTTCCACGAGGTCGCCGTGTTCGTCTGTTTTGGCAATAACAACAAGGAGGAAGCTACAGACAAACACATTTGCTAGGATATTAGAGCATAAAAGTGACACGTTTATTAGGATATTGGAGCATATCAAGCTAGAACTCTCACTTCCTCAGATGCAGAAGGGAAAAAGAGAGAAACAAAGTCAAGGGGGAAGGTACAGAGATGGGAGTGTGATAACAGTGGTAATGAAATCAGATGGATGTGGCTCACCTCTAACAGTGGTGAGAAGGGGAGAGTCCCTGAATGCAAACCACTCCACCTGTTTGTTTAGACCTGAACTGTTGCCCCACTCCCATCTCTGTATCTCTTTTTTCCCTCTTTCCTTGTTTCTTTTTCTCTTCTGCATCTGAGGCACTGAGCTGTGGCTCACAAAAGCTTGCGCTCTAATACCCTAATCTATTGGTGTGGGTCTGTAAAGGGCCACCAGACTCCTTCTTGGTTTTAGTAAAATGAGATGCACTTGGTTTTAGTAAAATGAGAAGCACAAAGCCAGCACCGTCTGGGCCTAACAAAAAGCTTTGTGTATAACTATAGGTGGGAATCCTAGGCATAAGAACATAAGAACATAAGAACGGCCGAACTGGGTCAGACCAAAGGTCCATCTAGCCCAGTAGCATGTCTGCCGACAGTGGCCAGCACCAGGTGCCCCAGAGGGGGTGGACCGAAGACAATGATCAAGCGATTTGTCTCCTGCCATCCTTCTCCAGCCTCTGACAAACAGAGGCCAGGGACACCATTTCTATCCCCTGGCTAATAGCCTTTTATGGACCTAACCTCCATGAAATTATCTAGCTTCTCTTTAAACTCTGTTATAGTCCTAGCCTTCACAGCCTCCTCTGGCAAGGAGTTCCACAGGTTGACTACACGCTGTGTGAAGAAGAACTTTCTTTTATTAGTTTTAAACCTGCTACCCATTAAGCAGGGCCAAAAAGGATATCTGGGCTCATCCAGCCGGTCCTCCCCCCATGTTTACAGAGCCACTCGCTATCACTTTATCTAACCCTACCCTGGCTTTAGTAGGTCCATATCTCCTCACTGGGGTGGCGGTGCTATTTCCAGGTCACAGACGCAAGGCTCTCACTGGCGGGGTAAGTAAGGCCGCTCGGGGTGCCAATAATTCCTACTTCAAGTGAGACAGAGAGGCCAGGGCTTCAAATGTAACAAGAACCCCTAGCTGCAAGCAGTGGCTGAGAAAGGGCTCGCTCGCAACAGCAGCAGGGGGAGCCCAGGATCGGGTGCCCACCCAACCCCACCCCTGGCCAAGCAGCAATGCTGCACCGTTCTGTTTTGTCTGGAGGCCTCCCTGCCCATCGAGATCCCCATGGGGGAAGGACATGTCCATTTCTGCTCATGAGGACCCCCATCTATCCATCCAAGGGCCTGATCCATAGGAGAGTCCTGTTGCCTCGGACAGGCACTGCAATGGCACCTGAGTGCACAAGAGAGCAAAAGGATATAAGAAGCCAGCAAGATGCCGGAAGAGGCTTTAATCTAATCCCCTTGTTTTTCCACCAGGCTCCACTAGCCTGTTGCCCTTCCCCTTTGCTAGAATGTCTCTCCCACGGCAGGAGAATATCTGTCAAACAGAGTTTCTCTCGCACAGATGGATTTAGCTCTGGGTAGATTAGAAATTCAAATCTCTCTTTACATTTGGGAAAGGAAAAGGAAAGAGCCTCTTCTTCCTGATTAAAAAGGGGGATCAATGTTAGGAGTAAAGGGGGGGGAGGAGTTAATCAAACTTGAGCTGGCATTTTCCACTCGGATTCCTCGCCTCCTCTGGCACCGTTCTCTTTGCTCCGTGGTACTTCCCCAGTAATCATAACAATAAGTGGAGGGGATACATTTCAGGGCTTAACTTCTTTCTATAGTTAATAAATGTCTAGTGCCTCTTTATCTCTGCCCGCGCCGTTCTGATTCCGTCCTTTACACCTTCTTAATACCGTCCCCGGCTTGTCTGACAAAGGCGTTTTACGAGATGGATATGTCTTGTCTCTTGCTATAAAAACCAATGTGGTAATGAAAATGATAGAGAGTGCCATGTGGAGGAGCTGAGAGTGTGACCTCTGAGCAGGGCTCTCTGGGGAGAAAGCAGCTTAGCTCTGCACAAGCCCCCCAACTCCCCCGCCCACAGAAATAACTCACCCAATGGTTAACAATTTAAAGTAGGGCATTGTGTTTGCACAGGCCTGTTTGTTGTTGGCCTTATGATTTCCCTATCACAAAGCAAAAGATCCTTGTAAGGAGCCTCTTAGTTATTCCAACTATGACTCTTACAGCCCGGGGTCAGACCCTGAGAGACAGAATTAGACTAGGTGACCTGCAGGGGAATTTTTAAAATATTGTGCACGAGTGTTCCCTGTAAGCTGTGAGCTTGTGCAGCTGCTCAGGACAGATTCAAATGCCGCCCAGCTCATTAGCAGAGCACCCACAGCTAGGTATTGTGTTTCTACGGGTGGTGCACATTCGCACGTGCCTTGGTGCACATATAAAATTATTCTCTATAGAACAGAAAAAAATCTGCACGTGGATGAAAAAGATTAGGGGCTGCATTGTTGTGCAGCCTTGTTTTGAAGGCCTAGGAGGTTCCGGATGGCTGGTATAGCTATATTGGGTCAGATTTTTCTTGTGAAAAATTTTGACTTTGGGGCCCAAAAAAAACCCCAAACCAAACATATTTTGGCCCAAACGCAAAATATTTGGAAAAGCCTCATGGGGGATGTAGTTTCATGGCCTTTCAGTCTCATTTTCCTTTATAGAGTGGGATTCTGGGTTAGACTGCATCTCGCAGCCCTGGCCTACACTAGGGAGTTATTTCAAAAGAACCCTCCTTATTTTGAAATAATAAGCAGAGCGTCCACACTACCGAGCCCGTTATTTCAAAATAACAGGCTGCTTATTTCAAAATCTGTACGCCTGCTTTCCTTGGGGAATAAATTTATTTCAAAATACTCACTTTAAGTAAGTAAAGTGGGAGGTAAAATGCAGCCAAGAAGCCCAGCCAATAGAAGAGACTGGGGGCATGAGGCAACAAAACTCCCCTTTCCCTGAGCCATTGTGAAGGCATTTCGGAATCTAAGGCTTTGTCTACACTGGAAGTTTTTGCTGCAGAAAATATGTTAATGAGGGACTCATTAGCATGCGTCGTGACATCATTAGCATATTTTCTGCTGATTCTTTTTACGCAAGGGGTTTTTAGCTGAAAACCAAAATGTTTCGGCTTTGTCTACACTGGAAGAGGCATAAGGATCTTGCCCAAAAGGGGTTTTCTGCACAAAACGGAAGCGGCTACACTGCTTCTTTTTGCACAAAAACCCCTTGCGCAAAAAGAATCAGCAGAATTTCAAACCCCGATTCTAAAGGGAGACAGCTGAACTGGAGTTTATTTGCAAATTTGATACTATCAACCTTAGGATTCAATAAGGATCTCAACTGGATAACGCACTACAAAGGCAATTTCCCCTCTCTGGATAATCACATCTCCACACCAAATACTGTGAATGACCCACTTCCACCTGGACTTGATTAGCTTCATTAACACAAGCAGCTTCATCCTTACATATACCCCGGCTTCTGTACCTTCCACTCCCATGCATCTGATGAAGTGGGTTTTACCCACGAAAGCTTACGCCCTAATAAATCTATTAGGATATGTCTAGACTACATGCCTCTGCCAACAGAGGCATGTAAATTAGACATTCCGACATAGTCAACGAAGCGGGGATTTAAATATCCCCCGCTTCATTAGAATAAAAATGGCCGCCGCGTTGTGCCGGCTCAGCTGATTGTCGGCACAACGCGTCAGTCAAGACGCAGATCGGTCGACAGAGAAAGCCGTTGTCAACCAATCCTGTAAATCTCGTTTCACGAGGCATAAGGGATCGGTCGACAACAGTTTTCCCTGTCGACCGATCCGTGTCTTGACTGCTGCGTTGTGCCGACAATCAGCTGAGCTGGCACGGTGCGGTGGCCATTTTTATTTTAATGAAGCAGGGGATATTTAAATACCCGCTTCATTGACTATGTCGATATGTCTAATTTACATGCTTCTGTCGGCAGAGGCATGTAGTCTAGACATACCCTAAGGTGCCCCAGGACTCCGCGTTGTTTGAGCATACCAAGAGTCAAACCATTTTTCTAAAACAACGAGGCTGTGGCACAATGACACTGAGCAGCCATGAAATTCTCTGACAGACTAAACCCTGTAATCTCTTTTTAAGTACCTTTGTAATGACTGGATTAGTGAGATTTTCCTCGGCTATCCAGAGCAGAATAGCTAATCCAGAAAAACCCAATACTCCAATACTACAGGGACCTTTGTCTCCCTCCCCACCTGGCTACAGACTGAGGGGCTGATGGGTCCCCCGCCGGGATACTCTTTGAAGCCTATTCTGTGTTCTGACCCCAAGACACATCCAAAGCCGGAATGTACGTTAATGAAGACCATTTAACGAGCTATACATTCATTAATCGCAGCATAAATGGACTGCGTTAAGCCCTAGAGTTAGTAATTGGGCTTTGTAAGGGAAGCATTTGCTGGCGGGATGCCTACAGCTTATTATTATAGTGAGGTAGCATGCTTCTGAGCCAACAGGATGCTTGGGCCCGCCATGGTGACAGGGAGAAAGCAGCAGCTATAGAGCAGGGGAGCTTTGCAGCAGATTGTTGTTGTTGTGGCTGTTGAAACTAGCAGGTGCAAAAAAGGAAAGAGACTAAAATAGATCTCCCTAGCGATCTCAAAAAGCCCAGAATTCTGCAGCCAGGATTATGCTTCTGAAAGTAGCCCCTGGGCTCTGTGATTTGTGTGGCATGTTTGGCTCTTTCCAGACACACCCCTCCATCTACCACCATCTATACTCCTCTATCTGCGCATTTCTGGGTCTAGCTATCTTTGAGTACTCATTGGGGTTCCATTAGCACCGTATCTGTGCCCCAGGGACATTAATGTATTTATCTTTGCAACACTTTGGAGAGGTGGGGCAGGATGAGCATCACTGGACAGGGAGGAAGGTGCAGCTAAGTGACTTGACAGGGTCCCGCAAGAAATCTGTGGCACAGCAAGGTCATACACTCAATGCGCTGAGCCCTGGACCCTCCTTCCTCTTAATCCAGCTCTGCAGACAGTTACCTGGGATTAGGGCCCACCTCTGCCCAAGGAACTGGGCAAAGTATAAAAATAAAACCAGCCATAACCATGGCTTAAAACCCTTTGGCCAAGGAGAGACCCATGGGGTGGAGCAGACAGACAGAGGAGAGAGGCATGGGAAGCAGACAGGAGGTGGTAGCAGTAAAACAAGCTCAGTTTTGCAGAATGGGGCAGCACAGTCACCCATCTCCACCTGCTACTTGCCAGCAGGTTCGCTAGGCCTCATGGCTTTTTTCCGTGGCGTTTTCCCATGCATAAGGCTATCATGGGAGAGACCATGTGTCATCGGAGGGTGTTTCCCACTCTGCAGGATCAGCCCCCTCCTGTGCTTACCAGCAAGGTGGGAGGCACCCGTTTAATTCCTGTAAGAAAGACCAGTGGAAGCTCCGGGCCAATCCACCAGAAACGGGCTCTCCAGCTCCCGACTCCAGAACCCCAGGGATCTGGGGGCAGGGGGCTCAGTCGATAGCTTTGCTTCTGGCCCATCTCCAGTGCCTCGTGCTCCTCGCAGGGCAGGAGGAAGCTTCCCGCACTCCCCGACCCCCAGGCCCTGATTGGCCTGCGGGTGGGGGAGTGTGCTAAGCCTCTTCCAGGGCATGGGTGCCTAGTGGGAAGAGGGGGCAAAGGGGCTCCCCCAACCCCAGACCAATCATGGTCTGGGTGTGGGTAGCCTCACCCCTTCCTGTTTAGGCCCCCCCCCTTCCAGGGTGGTCCAGGGCTACTTCAAACATTTTTGAAGTGGCCCGCGGGCAAAAATGATTGCCCACCCTTGCTCTAGCTCCCCTACGGCTCAGTCCTCCCGGAGGCTCAGAACAGGACAGAGGGAAAGAGAGAGCCAAGAAGCACTCGAAGTCCCTTGCTTCTGGCTTCGGCTGCTTGCGGGAGAGGGGCAGGGCAGAGGCTATGTCTGAGATGCACAAAACCAAACCCTGCCTGTGCTGCTCCTTCGGGTGCTGCGAGGGGAGAAGAGGGGACAGGCAGGAGAGAAGAATCTAGGCAGGATTGCAGCCTATCTGCACTGAGGTGCGCCAAACTCAGCCCTAAGCTGTCATCCAGGGGCCCCAAAGCATGTTGCTTTTTTGCTGGGTTCTCGAGTGGACTAAGGGCTACAGCATTTACTTGGGGAGCGCAGGGTGGGGGGTTCAAGTCCCTCCCATTCTGGGAGCAAGTAGACAACCATTGCAGGCTGCCCCAGGGATGAAACAGTGGAGCTAAGGCAGACTTATTCCTGCCCTGGGCCTGCACCACTCCTGAAAACATCTGGCATGTACAGCAGTGGCTCTTCTAGCACCATAGACATTGGGCATAGGATGACCCCAGCTAGTCCAGGCCTAGACAGGAGGGGGCAGTGCAAGGACACCCCCCTGTACCTCTCACCAGGGTGGATGAGTGGCAATAATTCAGGTTTGGTCCCTTGGTCTGGTGCCTGCATCACAGTCCCTACCTGTCCTCAGCTTGTGCAGCACAAGAAAACCATGCCAAATGTGTTTTACGCCCACGCGTGTGCAGGCTGCCTCTGAATGGAAACCTGTTTTCACGTCAGCATGTTGGAGCATCTGCTCCTGCTTTGCCCTGATCCTCCAGGGACAGGAACCGCTCTCCCATGGGCCCAGCATAGCTCCTGCAGGCAGCTGGGCTGTCCTGACCCATGCACGGAGCCCACAGCTGCGTAGGGCACCTGAAAATTCGAGGCACCCCCCTGCCTTGTGTCCACCCACTCTCCTCTTCCTATCCCTGTTGTGCGGCTGCTGCAGCCTGGTGCGTCATCTTCTGGGCATGAGCTAGTGAACCTAAATGTGACGTAGCCTTCTAGCCGCAGGGCTGGCTCTGAAGCCCCTGCCTAGCCTATGAGCAGAACACAGCGCCTGTGAAAGAGCCATTCAAGTGGTAATGAGCCATTGACCGGGTATGGAGGGTCAGTTTCTTGTATTTGTCGGCTGGACCTTTGTTTAAAATTTTGCTTGAACAGTGTGCTCATGTTGCTGAGCTAGGACTATGAAATCCGATCTTTAAAAACTGTCCCCCCTCCTGGACTGCCATCGGGCACGGGGCACCAGTTTAACAGCCCTGCGTGGGGCTCCATCAGGACGGCTTTGGCAGGCAGTGGGGATGAAAGGAGGGGAAGAGGGACATTGTACCTGGTCCCTGAGCTCAGGGCTCCCCCCGCCCCAAAACACTGGTGTTGATGCAGCAAAATGGAAAAGGGCAGAACCCCAGCCAATATGATGCACCGGAGCCCCAGTTTCCCTCCCTAGGCCTGTCTACAGGCACCCAAATGCGTTGCATTAAAAATGCATCAGCAGCAGCTGGTGAAATTAGGAAACTAGGTAGCTCGAGGCAGCTGGGAGGGCCCTGGGATGTGTCGAGAACAGAAACCCCTGGAAGCAGTCACATGCAGTGGGGTTTGTTCCCCTGCCAGCTCGCCCCTAAAGGTGCCATTGTCTTTTAAATACACGGAGTGGGTAGTTAGCTGTGCATTTTAAAGTGAAATGAAAGAGCAGGGAAATCCAGGCCTGATTCTGCTGTCACTTTCCGTGGCAAGATGCCAGTGGTGACATCAGTCAGGGCTGCTCAGGACTGGCAATGTTGCGAGTGAGATCAGAATCAGGCCCTCCCTCTCTCTGCTACTTCCTTCCTCCCCCCCCCCTTTAAAGTAGGTATTGCAAGAGCATTTTAAAAGGCAATAACCTCAAAGCAATGATTTTATATCGGCTGTCAGGAGCCAGCAAAGTGCCCCTTCGAGTGTCAGCTCTATGTTCCCCTCTGTTTTCACCCATCTGCAGAATAAATTTTGTTTTGTGCATGTGCGGATGTGCACCACCAATAGAAACACCTGCTGCCTGGTGTGGGCACTCTGCTAATCAGCTGGGCGGCATTTGACTCTCTCCTGGGTTGTGTCTGTGCTGTGCTGCAGAGTGCATGCTACAGAGAGCACTCTCCAGTGGCAAAACTCCCCTGGAGTTAAACAGCACCCGGCTTTGTCCTGGAGTCTAAGGATCAGCGTTGAACATCAGGAAGGTTACCTGTAGCCGAGGACACTTCAAATTAAATGCTTCAGGGGGTAGCCGAGTTAGTCTGTAACTGGAAAAACTTAAAAAACAATTAATAGTCTTGCAGCACCTTAGAGACTAAAAACACATCGATGGTATCATGAGCTTTTGTGGGTACAACCCACTTCTTCAGTCATTTCCTCCTGCAAAGCCATTCCTGCAACCAGGCCATCCCTAATAGAGTCTCTGAATTTAATTCCGAAGAAGAGGGTCGAACCACCTCCTTCAGGTCCATCCCCGTACTCCTTGCCTCCCTGGTCCTGGTGGGAGAAGACTGTGATTTACTGAATTTGCCTGGTTTTTTTCAGCTAGCCCCAGAAACAGACACCTCCTCACCCACAAACCTGAGCTGCTTTGGGGGTCTTTATTCTCCAGCTAATCATGTGCAGCCTTTAATGAAATGAATGCTGCCACTGCAGGCACCCAGAACAGCGCCGCCAGAACAGTAACTGACAACGGTCTTCGACTCTACCTGTGCCTGTTGGTGAGGTCTGGTGGAGCTATTATTTTTAATGATGTGCAAACCCATCTGGGAAGCAGGAATCAATGGCGGGTTGAAAGGCTCGGTGCAGGGGGTCTCCCATCGACTTTCCGAAGAGAGGCACTGCCTGGGAGCTTGGTTTTGTTTAAATATAAAAGCGGAACGAGGATTCTTTTCTGATGTTTCCTGGGTGTTTCTTCCTATTCTCTATATAACAGAAGGAATTGATTTCAGATTGTGTTCCTGCGTTGAAGGCAATATGACAATCGTATATTTCACTTGTGGGCCTGAGCACAGAGCTCTATTATTCAGACTCTGACTTTAAGTTCTAGCAGCTTTTGTGTCAAATGTACCAATTCCAACAGATTTAATGGAGTTGGCCTTTGTCCCCCTTTCTATGTGGTAGCTGGTATTTTCTACATATATCAATTGTGTCTACAAGCAGAAGGAAAAAAATGTATTATTCCTGTGACTGCTGTTTTAGAACCGCGTAATGGCAGAGTAGAGGTTTCCTGCTATGGTTAGTGGCAATTCCGCACAATGTGTAAAGCTGTGCATGTGAGCGTAGATGCTGGGGGAAGGTGACAGTCGGCGGGTGGATGCTGGTGGGTTGTGCACATGATATGGATGTGGGATTGTGTGCATGTATGTAGACCCAAGAATGTGTGCAACTTGTCACCCAAAGTATAGGGGAGTCACGGAACCCTGCACCCCCGTCCGCAGTCAGAGGCGACTCTCAGCCAGCAGGAAGAGCAGAAGGTTTATTAGTCGACCGGGACACAGCACGGAACAGACCAGTCAGCCCAGGAACCAGAAGCAGCCAGGACAAGCCATCTTTAGGGAGAGGGGGCACCAGAGGGCAGGGGTGGCCCGTGCATATAGGCCAACTAGGCTGTCGCCAAGGGCACCGCATTAAATGGAGTGCCCAATGATGACGTCACGCCATTGAGGGCTGTGGAGGCGGGGGCACCGATCGCGCATTCCGCCTGGGGCGCCAGCTGCCGGCAGCCCTCCTTGGGCCGCTCCTGAGGGACCCAGAGCCCTCCCCTTGCACCGTCTACACAGCTCCTGTTTGCGCAAAAACCACCTCTTGAGCAAGAGCCGGTCTGCCACTTTTTTTCAGGAAGAATGGCTCTTGCACAAAAAGGGGGGTTTTGTGCAAAAAAGAGCCATGTAGATGGCTCCTTTTTGCGCAAAAGCCCCTTGCGCAAAAATGGCAGCTCATTGAGTATGCAAAAGAGGCATGGCAATATTCACTGCTTCGCCTCATTTGCATATTTTCTTGTGCAAGAGAGGGAAGTGTAGACAGGTTCCCCCCTGATTACAGGCAGCCCCCATGCCCATTCTGGCAAAAGGTGATCAGACTACGGTGAGCTCAAGGTTTCTCCTCCTAGCAAGGTAGATAGGAATGCAAGAATCATTGTGTTAGACTGGGCCATGGGGCCATCAAACCCAAGGGGTCCTGCTTCCTGAAGCAGTGGGGGAGATGAAGAAAAGGGAGGCACCAGCCCATTTGTGGAGTGTTCTCTGTCCCCTGCCACAACCCATCTCATCCTGAGCTATGAGAGATCTATTAATTGTCATAATAAGAGGGGCCCAGACCCAAGCCCCAGCACCAGAGCAAATGTTCATCTAATCTTTTCCATTCATGCACAGATTTTTTTCTACCCATGTGTGGAATAAATGTTTATGTGCACCGAGGTATGTACATGTGCACCACCAGTAGAAGCTAAAACCTAGCTGGGGGCACTCTGGTAATCAGCTGGCAGCATTGGATTCTCTACTGAGAGGCTGCCCAAGCACCCAGCCTACAGGGAACACTGCTCCAAAGGCTCCCTGAAGATGGTGGTGTTTGCAATCCAAGCCCAGGTTTACACATTCATTTTGGAAATGGGGCTTGTTTCTACAGTGAGATTGTGATGGGGTGTACCAGGCATTGGCTGCTCCTTGTGGGAGGCCCCGTCGCCATGGCATCCCAGCCACCTCAGAGCTTCAGGAACTGCCGAGAAAGGCGAGCCAGGATCAGCCGCAGATAGAACCAGTGAGTATCAGTCCTGCAGTGACTGGCAGGGCTGGGATTAAGCAGAAGCCAACTGAGGCCCAGCAGGCAGGATAAAAAGGGCGGGCTGTTTCTGCCAGGTACCAGTCCTGGGTGAAGGTGGGATGGGGGAGGAGGAAGGGTTGCCTCTTGCCTGAGTCCAGGGAGGGTCCCAGTCCTTAACTCTGGCCACACCTGTTTGTCTGAGCCACTGACAGACTATTCTGTTTATGACCCTAAGGAGCTGAATATCAATTTGGCTGCAGTAAGGCTAGGCAAGTTTGCTTTGCGAGAGGCTTTGCTGACTCAGGTGGCCCCTAGGCAAGGACCTATGCCAGCCCCAACCCCAAACTCTCCGGAATGCAGGGGGTTTCAAAGGCCAGTCCAGATGTGAACCCATCTGGAGTCACGCTCATTATGCTGCATTCACACCAACCACACCGACCCTTGGTCATCAGTGGAGTGCCTGCCCGAGTAAAAAGATCAGGACAGTCTCCCATTACTTTTCGGGGTTATACTGTTCCCATGGAACCTCTTGCTGTGCAGACCCCTGGATCTAGACCCAGTCACTTTGCTTTGCTCCAAACAGCCATCTCCATGTAGCTCAGCAAAATGCCTGGAGTGCAAAAGCTTGTATTAAGCATTCCTCCTGGCATCTCATTACAAGCACAGCAGAATAAGGGGTTGGGGGACTCACCCCATAGGAGGGGCAAATCAACAAACCCAGGGCTCCTCATCAGAAGTAGCTGGTACTGGGCATGGCCAGAGAGAGGAGACTAGACTAGAGAGACCCTGGTCCGAGCCGGCCTGCGTTTGCCCAGAACAGCTGAGTTTCTTATGCAGTCACTTGCAATGATTTCACGAGAGTTTTCTCGGCGTGTGTAGCAGTCTGTTCTCAAGGCAATGATGATATTAAGACTGGCAGCTAGGCAGACATCCTCTGCAAACACAGATAACATATGCAGCACTGAAATTACCTGAGAGTCTTGAACTCGGGCTTTATATCACAGGAGGGAAGGCTGTTGTTAGTTGTCCAGCAGCTGGCTCGCAGGGAAAGCAGGTGCTAATCAGGGCAGCCAGTGTTGTTCTCCTCCTCCCCCAGTCAATGAAAGGATAGGTCAGGGGTGAACCTTGCTCCATGAGGCACCAAATTGTCTTCAGAGAATTATAGAATCCTAGGGCTGGAAGAGACCTCAGGAGGTCAGTGAGTCCAACCCCCTGCCCAAAGCAGGACCAACCCCAACTCAATCATCCCAGCCAGGGCTTTGTCAAGCCAGCACTTAAAAACCTCTAGGGATGGAGATTCCGCCCCCTCTCTAGGGAACCCATCCCAGTGCTTCACCACACTCCGAGGGAAATCATTTTTCCTAATATCCAACCTAGACCTCCCCCTCTGCAACTTGAGACCATTGCTCCTTGTTCTGTCATCTATCCCCACTGAGAACAGCCTCTCTCCATCCTCTCTGGAATGTTCCATAAGGTAGTTGAAGGCTGCTATCCTCTTCTCGCTTCTCTGTAGGTTAAAGAAGCCCGAATCCCACAGCTTCACCTCATAAGTCATGTGCTCCAGCCCCCTAATCATTTTTGTTGCCCTCCACTGGACTTTCTCCAGTGTATCCACATCCTTTCGGTAATAGGAGGCCCAGAACTGGACTCTGTACAAAGATGAGGCCAATGTTCGGGTTACTCAGCTGGTTTATTGTGCTTTCCCCTCCTTCCCCTTACTCATTCCGTGTTGCTGCACCGCCCATCACCATAGCCAATAGTCATTTGAGTCTCCCTTGTTGGTTGCAGGCGTGGCTGCTGTCAGCAGCAGGGTAGGGGGACTCGGGCCCGCCCGCTCTCCCGAGTCCCGACCCAGGGCCCTTAGGCAGGGAGACCTCCTCCCTGGCCAGCGGATGGGGTGGTGACCCCGAAACGCATCCGCTCTTGGGTTCCACAGCCCAGCCCTGGGCCACTTCCTATCCCCGTCCGCAGTCTGTCCTAAACCCCCTCCCCCAGGGCGCCGGGCACCCAATCCGTACCTTCCCCTCCGGCGTCCCTCCGTCCACCGCGCCGCTCGGCTTATTGGCTTCCCTCCTCTCCGCCGCCACCAAGAGTTGCCTCCCGCCCTCCCGCCTCAGAGAGCTGCCTCCCCCTTCTGCGGCGTCGGTGCAAACTTTAAACGTCCCGCCTTCCCGGCCGGTGACGTCATCACCCGGCGTCTCCTGGTCAGCGTGTCCTGCGCTGATGGCGCCGGCGTTCACCTCCACTCCAGCTCTTCCCTCCCCCCTGCTCAGGACCAGAGTGTCCTCGTCGACCACTTCCCTGCCAGCGGCAGTACCGGGGGCCCCTCCACCCGGGCTTCCCCTTGCCTCCCTTTAGTGTGGGGTTGCTTCATCCCATCACAGACGCAGTACTCCAGATGTGGCCTCACCAGTGCCGAATAAAAGGGAGTAATCACTTCCCTAGATCTGCTGCCAATGCTCCTTCTAATGCACCCCAATATGCTTTGAGCCTTCTTAGCTACAAGGATACACTGTTGACTCATATCCAGCTTCTTATCCACTGTCATCCCCAGATCTTTTTCTGCCAAACCCCTGCTTAAACAGTCAGTCCCCAGCCTGTAACAATGCTTGGGATTCTTCCGTCCCAAGTGCAGGACTCTGCACTTGTCCTTGTTGAACCTCATCAGATTTCTTTTGGCCCAATCCTCCAATTTGTCTAGGTCCTTCTGGACCCTATCCCTGCCCTCCAGCATATCTACCTCTCCCTCTAGCTTTTGTCTTCTGTGTAACTCTTCTGCCAGGTTGAGCTAGCAGCAGCCGGGCCAGGTTCAATACCTAGGGGTTCCTCTCCATCCATTCTAGGGATGTTAAATATTGGTTAATTGAATAGTCGAGTAACCTCATTAATTCTTATTGGTTAGTTGACTATTCTATAGTCACCGGGGGGGGGTGGGGCTGGAAGCCAGTGCACTCCAGCCCCATTCCCAAGGAGTCTACTGCCACTGCATGTGGGGTGCCAGGCAGGAGCTGGTCCGTGAGGAGAGCCAGTTTAAAAACCAGTTCCCCTTGTGAACCAGCTGCCTGTCACCCTGTGCAGGGTGGCAGCAGCCCCTCTCCGGGGTGGGGGGAGGGAAATGTGTGTAGTCTATAGCATTAACTTATATGCTTTTGCTTATTGGATATTCGGTTAATCGACTACACTATTACACCCCTAATCCATCCATCACAGAACTGGCTCACCCCCCCGCACCAGTAACCTGGGAATTCACACAACACTTTTGGGTGCCTCCGAGAGGCAATGCTTCCCCACTCACAAGCATGGAGTCTGAGTGCAGAAAAGAAACATTTAATAAAAGGGTAGGGAAGTAACATGGCATTAATTTGGGAAAACACCACAGAGTTCATAACCAAAACCATGAGTAACAGTCCTACCCAAAGTCGGTTGGGCAATGTCCTTTGTCTCAGGTGCTAAAGTCCAGCAATGTAAATGTCCCCTTCACATGCCCAACCCTTCTCTGCACCCCACTCACAGTTGCTCCTCTTGGTCAGGGCAGACCCAGAGTTCAGAAGTTCATCTCCCATCACTCCACTGGTCACTCGGGGGTATATCTACACTTCATTCCTCCTTTGAGGGAGGAATGCAAATGTAGACATCTGAAATTGCAAATGAAGCAGGGATTTAAATATCCCGCGCTTCATTTGCATAATCACGGGACTGGCGCTATAACAAAATAGCACTATTGCAAGAAAAAAAATGGGATTATTTCTAAAGAAAACCCTTCCCTCGAAATAACCCTTAAACCTCATTTTTTTAGGAGAAAGGGTTATTTTGAGGGAAGGGTTTTCTCTCGAAATAACCCCTTTTTTTCCCCTTAATAGCGCTATTTTGCAATAGAACCAGTCCGCGATTATGCAAATGAAGTGTGGGATATTTAAATCCCCACTTCATTTGCAATTTTGGATGTCTACATTTGCATTCCTCTCTCAAAGGAGGAATGAAGTGTAGACGTACGTACCCTCGCTGCAATCTGTCGCCGCCCTGCTGGCCATTTGTCTCACCTTGCTACCGCCACTCTGATAGCCGCTGATTACACCTCTCCATTGCTGCCCTGCTGGCCACTTATTACACCTCTCCATCACCACTCTGCTGGCCGCTCCATTGGCTTCTGGTAGATTTGGCTCTGGGCCAAACTTAATGGTTTCAGTTCTCAGTGATTTCAGGTCTTGGCCCAAAGCACAGTCCAGCCACAAAAAATTCCAGCATCCACTGGAGTAAATTTAAAATAATAAAGGAGATGCCTTATGGAGTCTGTTCTAGTTCTATCATTAGAACAAGGGAGAGAAATTGGTTGAACCAGGCTTACAGCTCATACCTGGAGGGCATGTAGCCTGCTGACTCAGTGTCCTGCCCTCCCCCTCTTAACCTCACAGGGCTTTGGCAGTTGAGCCCTTGTTCCTCCGACGTTATTTACACTGACAGTGTCTCCTTTTGAACTGAGTTAAACACAGTCTGACTTTTCTGCTTTCCCACAATAATTGCAAACATTAGTGATCATATCTCACAATTCCTGCATTTAGAGTTAACACAATTTGTGATCTCATAACAGCCAAATTAGTTACAATGGGCAAAACACTGTTGTTGAATATCTAGCAGGCCTAAGCAAACTGAGTGAACTGTATTTACATGCACATGCCCAGCATCTCATTCTTTAAACTGAGAGTGTTTCCCTCCTTTGTGTCAGGGTAAGCACAGATTTTCTTCTTTTGTATTCCCCCAATAATTACAGCCATTGCAATTAGTATTAACAGTGACCCAACACCAGCCAAGCTGATTACAATGAGCAAAACACCATTGTAACAGCCAAATATCTAACACATCTAAGCAAAGCGGGAGCAAACTGTATTTACATAGACACACCCAGGATTTCCTTCCCATTTCCAGCTGGCTGTCATGGAAGCATTGATTCAGACCCTGCTTACATCTGGGAAATTGTTGAGGGTGCAATCCATCCCCTCATCCAGGTCATTAACAAAGATATTGACCAAAACCGACTTCAGAACTGACCCTTGGGGCACTCCACTTGATACCTTGCTTCTCACCATCTCCAACAGTCTGGGCCATGTCTCCATCTTCCCCGTCCCCTCTGCTCACCTGCTTGGGCAAGCTGACAAATAGACAGGATGGAGCATGTTGGAGGTATTAAGCCAGGAAGACTAGACTGAGAAATTGGTCCACAGCCCACTGAAATCAATGGAAGGACTCCCCATCTTGGGTGAGGCACTGACACAGGCTACTGCTTCTGGCACTTCTCACCTCTCTGCACAATCCTGTGTATTTTACTGCAGCAACTTCCAGATAAATGTGCCGGGAAGAGAAGATGGGGAGGAAACACCCTAAATCCTGTGGCTAATGAGTGAATCATTTCTATGGTTACCGAACCCATTGCCCATTGATCCAGCCTTTTGCTCCATAGCAGCAAGGTGAGCCAGTGGGCCTGGTGCCTGATAAAAGGGGAAGGTGGCAGGAGAATTCTGAACAAATTGAATACAGCCCAGGATGTGGAAGCCCATTGGTTTGGTTTGCACTTTGTGCAGCCAGTTTGGGCCAAGGGACTGTTGGAGGCTGCTGGAAACTGACCTTAATACATCAATCAGAGGACAGCAGAAGATGGGTTTGAAAGGAATCTGCCCTGACAGCTCATGGCTGAGAGCTTGTCTCATCTGCAAGAGAAGGGGCTGCAGGCAACTCATCTAGAAACACTGATAAGGGAAATTTCACCAAAGGGACTTTTGCATGGACAGGAACGGCTTGTGGGGTGGGGGTGGGGGGGTTAATGATCACTGCAGGTGTTCATGGCAACCCGCCCACCACGTCATACCCCAGGAACATCCCCGGGGAGAGTGGGGGTGGCTTTTGAAATTTCAGGGATATTTTTGTTATCGAATAGGCAGCAGGGCAAGTGCTAACACTCTTCATGAAGGCCAGTTGCCAAAGGGGCCCAGCAGCCTGCAGAGCTAAGAGCATTCTCCTCCACAGCTGGAGCTAAAGGGTTAAGTCGCCTTGCTGGCAGTTGTAACTTTCCTCTCCTCTGGCTCATGGGGGGCCCTGCAACCCACAGAACAGTGGGTAAGGCAAGGTCACACACACACACACACACACACACACAGACACACACACCTTAGCGCTCTGTGGACAGCAAGAGCCATAGAATTCCTTCTGTCTCCATTTGTCCCGCTCCAGCCTTGGTCTCTTGTTCGGTAATAAAATCTGATGCCTTAAAACAGACTTGTGACAAGTTGTAAAGGGACTTTCTGTCCACAGAGCCACCGTTCCTGTAACCAGCTGGCAACGTGCCCACTTCTTAATTTTTACAACTAATTATCTCTAATTATCTCATGTCATGACAACAGCCGGCATGGAGATAAATAATTAATTGGCACAGGACTATTCAGCAGACACTGGGCCCCAAATGGCTTGCTTACAATGGCAACCATCCCTTTTCCCCGTCACCTCTTTCATTAAACCGAAATGGTGAGAGGCGCAGAAAAATCTGAGAAATTAAAGTGCATTACGAAGCCAGCCTCGGTAAACGCCTGTGCAAAGCAGCTACCATATCAAGGGAAGGTGTGGGGGTTGCACTAGCCACTGACAGAGAAATTTACAAAACAGGAATCTGTAGTAAACAATACCTCAATTCGCCGTCTGTGTCACTAGCAGCAGTGTTGGTACATAACTCTGAGGGAATGTGTGTCTTGTCTACACTGGCACGTTTTGTCGCCAAAACCTGCCTTTTGGCAACCAAACCGTCAGAGTGTTTATACTAAATGCGACATCCAGTTCTGACAACAAAAATCTTCCTCCTCTGGGAGACTCTTGTATTTTCCCAGTGTGGATTCTGCTCTTCGTCTTGTCGAGAGAACTGGCTTCCGCCAGTATCCCGCAATGCCTGCCCTCATGGCTGTGCTCAGTGTTTTGTGATCTCTGCTGCCCTGCCGGCATGTGCCCCTCCCCTTTCAATGCTCTAGGAAGTATCTGACAGCTGAGTGAGTGTATTTTAAACAAAAGTGGCAGACACCCCTGCAGGATGGGAGACAAGGAAATGTTCCATAAGACTGAGGCAAATTTCTTCTTCTTACGGTATTTTGCATGATTTGCTCTGGTAGCCCTCTGGTGGTGCCTGGAGAAAAGCAAGCTGGAAAAAGGACCTACAGGGTGATCAGACAGACAGAGGTTTCAAGGGTCTGGTGCAAAGCATCCTAGGAAACCCTAATGTCGCACCACCACAAGGAGAAGAAAGTCCCTATTTTTACTATTTCCTGCTTTCCCCACGATCCAAACACTCAGGCAGGACTCCAGGATTCTAATTCTACTTCAGTGTTTGGAGTCACTCAACTGCTCTGTGCTTAGCTTCCCAGGCTGTCATGGGGAATAATGATATTTGCATTACCTGCCTTGCAAGGGAGCTGCAAGGTCTCGGAGATCCTCAGCTGCAAGGAAAGAGCAAAGAGTATCCTTTCTATTGCCAAACCATCAGGGGCCAGGGAAAAGGAAGCTTTGACTCCTTTGTCCTCAAAGAAGGAAGGATTTAATTTCTCCCAGCATCACAGCTGCAGCCGGAGGAAGGGGAGGCTTAGAGCTACCTCCTGCCTTGTGTGGAGTTAGGAAGATAAGGCTGCAATTTTTGTATTAAAATAATAAAGTGATTAAGGGGACAGCATGGTTCCCTAAGGCTGACTGGGCCAGAATTAGCACCTGCTGCTCCAGTTGAGATGGACCCTTTGGCTAATCCCTCGAGCCACAAGGTGGGGATCGGCTGTCGAGAAGCAGAGCGTCTGACGGATTAGCCCTCTTCCTGGACTCCACGCTGCTAGGCATTTCTGCCGGCATCGGTGCCCCGCGTAGGGAGCTGCCAGGTGCCACCCCCCAGCTCATTCGGCAGGAACGAATGTCATGCAAAGGTTATCGCAGAGCTAATGTGGTACTAGGCGGGTCACCTGCTGGGGTGGCTCACACGCGGCAGCCGGGGCCGGCCAGCTGTCTGGAAAGGTTTCTCTCTCGGAATGGAATCCTCCCACAGTCGGGGAGTGGATTTAACTTAGTGCCGTCCTCACCGACAAGAGGGGAGTCCATCACGTGGCCCAGCCAGCCACTATTGTACAAGTAGAGTTTGTCCTTTCCAATGGTCGCTCTGCACCCCAGGAAAGCTCAGCTTAATGCACCCGCTACACACTCTTCTTATTGATTGCATCTTCCCTTGCTGCCCTCCGTTCGGGGTGACAAACAGATCAGCCGCTGCAACCACGGATGCGGGTTTCTTCAGTCATTCGTTCCTGAGCTGAGCTTTACTGAGCTGGACCCCAACCAAATCCCCAGATCCCAAACACCCCCTAGATTAGGGAAGAATCTGGATATGGATCTGGACCAGTGTTTCCTGTAAGCAGGGCGCTTGTGCAGCTGCTCAGGATTGATTCCAATGCTGCCACGCTGATTAGCGGAGTGCCCACAGCTAGGTTTTGGTTTTTACTGGTGGTGCCCATTCACCCATGCCTCGGTGCACATGAAAATTTATTCTGCACAATGGATGGGAAAAAATCCGCATATGGACGGATTAGAGAGAACACTGGCCCATGTCTAGATCCTTCTGATCTGTAAATAATGTTCCAGATTCAGCACTGCCAAACCTAAGCAGCCAAAAGCCCTGAATGAGCCCCAGAAAATTCTCATGAGATGGGTTCTAAAATCATGAAGTGGCTTTGTCTGGGGCAGGAGGGTTGTTGAGGGGGGAGAAGGAGGTGGAGAGTTGTTTTTTTAAATAGTAACTTTTGGGTAGTGTTTACTTGTCTTCTGATTTTCAGGCCTGTTGGGATCCTATTTGCACTCTTTCCTCCACAAATGTGTGTAGAAATGTACTTTTTTTCTTTTAAGGAAAGTTCAGTGTCACAGGTAATCAGACATTTTTAGGAGCTGGGACTCTAAGGAAAATATCCAAGATCACAAAATTCCAAGAGTGGGTAACACTGCAGAACCAGGTACGTAAGGCTCATTCACAGAGCGTTCAGTCTTGAGTTAAAGGATCAGGACAGGTGAAATCCAGGCCTTGCTGAATTTTGCCATTGGCTTCAGAGGAGTCAGGATTTCATGGTAAGTCTGTTAGCCTGGAGGTGGTAACATATTCATAAACCTCTGCATGTGCTCTGGCTGGTATAGAGCGACAGAGGCCCACACTGGGTTCAAGTGAGTTCTGCTTTGCATGGCAGGGAGGAAGTTTGTTTCTACATTTCTAATCCACGTGTTTGTGGAGAAAAGTGTGAACGTATGATCCCAACAGGCCGGAAAACCTGAAGACAAGTAAACATTTCCCCAAAGTTACTATATAAAAAAACTCTCTACCCCCTTTTCATCCTCCCCCCCTCGAAAAAAAAACCAACAAAATCAAAGCCACTTCATGATTTTAGAACCAATCTCGTGAGAATTTTCTGGGACTTCACTCAGGGCTGGGGTGCTGTAATTGTTACTTTGATGTGAGGTGCTAGCTAGGGCCTTCATCCTCCACAGAGTTCCAAAGAGCATGGCTGTTTTACCAAATCTAGCCAGTTCTACACTGGATGCTGAATTCGCTCTCATATTCTGCACCCGGTGTGGATGGAGCTTGGGTGAGAATCTCTTTTGGACTTGGTTCAGCAGTAGGGCATATTGCCTGGGCTGTTAGCAGACTCACCAAAGGGACTTCCACCTCCCTCTGGCAAGTGGCAAGAGTAGCCAAGGACAGGGCCTTGTCTATACTGGCATGTTTTGTCACCAAAAACTGCCTTTTGGTGACAAAACAGGGAGAGTGTTTACACTGCAATGCGACTTTTTGTTGGGGAAAACACCCTGTTTTAGCAACAAAAAACTTCCACCCTTGGGAAAGACTTTTGTCTTTTCCTCTCCCTCTACTGTTGACAATGAGCCAGTATGGACTCTGCTGTTTGTTTTGTTGAGAGAACTGGCTTCCACCAGTATCCCACAATGCCTGCCCTGATGGCTTTGCTCAGCATTCTGTGATCTCTGCTGCCCTGCAGGCATCTGCCCCTCCCCTTTCAAAGCTCCAAAAGTATCTGACAGTTGAGTGAGCTGCTCCATTTGAGGAACAAAGAAAGAACAAATCATTGGAATGCTCCTGTTCTACCCTGCTAGCAACACAGTGGCAGGCAGACAGCTGCTGCAAGGGGAGGGCTGGAGAGACTGCTGTGCTGCTTTGACATTGCTCAGCATGCAGAGCTCACAGAGCTACGAGGGAATCCCAAGAAGCACAGGGATCAACTCTGCCTTCCCACCACACTGCGCTGCAAGGTGCTTACCCACAATGCTTTGCTCTATCTGTCGACAGGGTGCTAGCCATGTGGCCATGAAACGTCTACAATGGGAGGCAGAAAAACCAGTCTGACCGGTTTTCACTTTTGGCGACTTTTGCATGTCGACAGCACTTTTGTCGCCAAACCTTCCCATCGTAGATACAGGTTGACTGTTGCCCAGGGAGATAGAACTCCTCTTTCCCCCTGACAAGCTCCTCCTTAGGTCGAATTTGAGACACCTTGGAAAGGGCAAGATGTCACAGTCCCTTGGTGTCTGTCCTGCAGATGCACTGAAGTCTTGAGGCTGTGACTCAAGTGATTTCCATCCTCCCTGACAACATATGGAAAAAAGACCCAAACGAAGCCCATTTTGGGGCTAGTATGTGTAGCCAGCCAGGCGCGCTAGACAGACCCAGTGGTTCAAAATAAGCAGACTGGCTTCACCTTCGAATGGCTCCTGCTGATGCTGTTACTCTGCAGACAGAAATACCTTCCCTCTGTCGCTTATTTTCTGTATTACCTGGCCAAAGGCGACCGTCCCCGTGAGACCACATTTCCAATGGAGATTGGCCCACAAACGCCACCATAAAAGAGTGGGACTGATAAACGCAGACATTATCCTGACCAGTCACTTGCTTGGCTCAATCTTCCACTTCCCAGCAGTTGGCAAGCCGGGGCCGAAAGCAAGGCTCAGCTGAACACTGGCAGCTCTATCGGTACATGACAGCAACATCCGCCAAAGCTCCTCTCTCTCTCTCATACACACACACTGACACCATTAATACCCTGATAACACTGTACTAATTGTATTATATGGATGATAACACAAGATTAGCCCTCCGACACACTAGAGGAACAGCACCCCGGCAAGCATGTGCGGCGACTGCAGTGTCCCATTATTCAGCTATCTACTCCATTCACATGGGTCCTTCATAGGGCGTGTGCACTGAGCCAATAAATTAAACTGGAGCGGCTTCGTCCTTATTAAGGTAGGTGATACTTGAAAGAGAACCTGAGCCAGGAAACTGAACTATCTGTTGAAAACGAGAGCAGCTCTATTAACTGCCTGAACTTGTCCCACTTGTGTCTGTAGCAGCTCCCAGGAGTTGGAAGTTGCTGCAGAATTGCCCTTGGAGAAGGGGCATGAAATCGGTTGCAGGCGCTCCTTCCGGCGCTGAGACCAGAGCGGAATCAGAGGAGAGATGTTGCCAGGCACAGGCATGGGGACATTGGGCCAGCATTACTGAGGGTTTAGTCTCCTCAAAATGCCAAGCGGGGGGTGTTCCAAAAAAATTAGGCACCCAGCCCCCATTGACTTGTGCCTTTATTCAAGCCATATATCTCGGGACCTAACGCAGACCCCGCGCGTTTGCAAACTTCTAATGGGAAAAGAATTAGTTGGGATTGGTCCTGCCTTTGGCAGGGGGCTGGACTTGATGACCTCCTGAGGTCTCTTCCAGCTCTATGATTCTATGATGCTGCTCCAGGTTTCTGGAGCTCCCTCAAAGACAACTTCCAGAGGGCTGCTTTCTGGATCACCAGCTCTTTTGGCGAGGAGACGTGGCAGCTTTGGCACATGATCAGGATGTACAAGCCCTGCTCCATGCCTCCCCAGCTAGCTCACTCAATGCAGCATGGGGCAGATTCTGTGGAATAAATTGCCAGTCTCCGATCACTGCATTTCATCCCTCAGCCCTTGCACAAGCATGGGCGGCTGTGTGGAAAGAAGCATGCTGTTGCATGGACAGTCGCGCACTCACTCCCATGAGAAGCCTTCGCCATGGCGCGGCTTTGTGCACAGAATTACTGGCCTGCCCGACCCAGCGTACGGAATCTCTGTGCCATACCAAGTCTGCTCCCCTTACTTACAATGGCTGCTGGAGGCGTGTCCACCCATAACTCGAAGGCCATCGTTCCCAGGCTACACGCCAGTGTGGACTCTGCTGTTGGTTTTGTCGTGAGAACTGGCTTCCGCCAGTATCCCACAAGGCCTGCCCTGATGGCTCTGCTCAGTGCACCTTTCAGGTTCAGCGACATTTGTTCCGATTTCACAAGCTCACAGTTCAAAGATCCGGTGCAAGCTCCAGCCAGAGGCGCAGCGAGGGTGTTATGCGCCTGGGGGAAAAGGCAAAACTTGCTCCCCACCACCACCACTGCGCGGCGGGGCCCCGAACCTGGCACACGGCTGAACCCAACCCTGGGGGGGGGGGAGCTTGTATTGCATCTTCCCCCGCCCCCTCCAGTTTGGGGCCAGGCCCCCGCACACACTAACCTGCCGGCAGAGATGGAAGAGGGTCAGGCTGGGGGTGGTGAGGCAGGGAGCAGGCTCCAGCTGGCGGCAGGGGGCAGAGGAGGAGCAGGCAATCTGAGGGATGACAGGGGGAGAAGAGGGAGACTAAATTGGTGCCCCCCTAGTGTGGTGCCCAGGGGGCAACTGTCCCCCCCACCTCCGCAGCCCCCGCTCGCTAAGCCACTGGCTCCAGCAGGTGTGGGGTATGTTAGCAACAGGGCTGTGGCTCTGGGTAGGATGGGGGTTCACCGACTGTATTTACAACAACAACACAGTCACAACAATCAGTCAGCATTCTCAAAGCCCACGCCACCAGCTCCATTTCCAAGGACCCTCAAACAGGCATGGTCTATGTGCCAGCCCTTTACACAGAGCTGGATTTCATGCTCTTAGCCAAATGGTCCATCTTTTGCAAGAGGCCTCATTTGCACAAGACCCAAACAATTGCACATGCACTTTAAAGCTGTGGCGCACTTATTATGAAAGCAAAAGAAAAGAGACCGTGAGAGAAATCTTTGGCCAATATAATGTTGTTCTTCCAGATGGAGGACGCCCTTCTTTGGCCACATGCTGCGATTTTTCTGACTCGCACATAGCCTCTTGCTCTCTGAAGTGGAATCTCTTAGAACTTTTCCTACTTACCTGGAGATCAACAATCCAGAGATTGATCTTCTAGGGTTTGATTTAGCGAGTCTAGTAACGACCCACTAAATCGACCACTGATGGTCAACCTGGCATGCCCTGGGGTCGCAAGGAGTAAGGGAAGTCGATGGGAGAAACTCTCCCATGACCTTCCACTGTGGGGATGCTGCAGAAATTCAGCTTAAGGTACGTCGACTCCAGCGATGCTATTCTCATAGTTGGAGTTGCGTATCTTAAGTCGACTTTCTCCCTAAGTGTTGACCTGGCCTCTGAGTGTTGTGTGATCTTCTCCCATCTGGCAGATAGAAAACACATTCAGCCAATGAAAGGAGCACAGAAGGGGGGCTAGAAAAGGGGTCGGTTTCCTCTAGGTCGGCCACTGCTTCCCTGGGTCCTGAAATCCGGGAGCCAGACCCTTCTGAAAGTACTGAAATTGCCTCCCACTCCGAGGAATAAAAGCCATCGCTAGAGCCAGGGAAAGGCAGGGAGGAGAGGGAGAGAGGTTTAAAAGCTTCCCTGGCACAGAAAGACACATCTGGGAGGAGAGATCCGGCACATTTGAGAACGGAGCCGTGTCTTCTCCCCACACGGCTGATTGAAGTGACTCGATAAATGCAGGGCTTGCACAGCTCCGAGAGGGATGTCATTTGCAAGGTCCAGACTCCCATCCCGGGGTCAGAGAGAGTCAGCACTCCCCGGCAGTGACTGCAGGGCATGGAGCCGGCTTGCTAGGAAAATGGGCCAATGCTGCCATCTGCTGGGTTTTATCTGAAAACGAGTAGTCCTGTGGCAGCTACCTCTACACAGCAGCATTATTTCGGAATAACATAGTGTGCGTCTACACCACAAGCCTTTATTTCGAATTCATGTCGAGCTGGAGGACTTCTTCCTCCGACTCCTGCAACCCTCATTTCACGAGGAGGAAGGGAAGTTGGAGGAAAAGTGTTCTTCCTCTGACTTCCTGCAGGGTAGGCAGCGCCAAAAGCCGAATTAAGCTATTTCGACTTCAGCTATGCAATTGATGTAGCTGAAGTTGCGTCGCTTAATTCAACTTTAGCCCTGCGGTGTAGACAAACCCTAAGGGTATGTCTACACTAGCCCCCTAGTTCGAACTAGGGAGGCTAATGTAGGCATTCGAAGTTGCAAATCAAGCCCGGGATTTAAATATCCCGCGCTGATTTGCATCTTCGCCGTCGCCATTTTTGAAATTTACAAGTCCGGACTAACTGCCCACATCTACACGTGGCAGGGACCCGGTAGTTCGAATTAAAGCCCTAGTTCGAACTACCTGTTATTCCTCCTGAATAAGGTAGTTCGATTTAGGGCTTTAATTCGAACTACTGCGCCACTGCTGCGTTTAGACGCGGGCAGTTAGTCCGGACTTGTAAATTTCAAAAAATGGCGACCGGACGGGAAGATGCAAATCAAGCGTGGGATATTTAAATCCCGGGCTTGATTTGCAACTTCGAATGCCTACATTAGCCTCCCTAGTTCGAACTGGGGGCTAGTGTAGACATACCCTAAGAGACTAACAAAAATATATGTAGTATCATGAGCTTTCATGGGCGAAACCCACTTCTTCCAATGAGTCTCAAGTTCATCGGAGGAAGTGGGTTTTAGCCAGGAAAGCTCATGTGTCTATATATTTTTGTTGGTCTCTAAGGTGCTACAGGACTACACATTTTTTTAATTACAGACTAACATGGCTCCCCCTTTTAAGCATTTTATTTGATTAGGCTGGTTCCTGTCCTGCATCAGGCTGGCTCTAAATAACCTCTTGTTTCCCCCAAACCTCTGATAGGAGCCTGATCGCTGGGAGGCAGTTGTCCGCAGCAAGATGGGCTGTGATTTGGTCTGATGGCAGGTTTTCCAAACCTCTTTTCTGCCAGCAGTAAGGGATTTGCATGGGGCAGTGCAAAATGGGGATGACTTACTTCGCTACATTGACAACTCCCCCAAGAAGGGTGCCAGCAGCCTGGGACCTTACCTGGCCCTTTATTCTGTGCCTCATGCAGGTTCCAGAGAGATGATTACACTCCTCTCCATGAGCCCTGCTAAGAGCGCATCAGCCATAAACAGACCAGCGAGCTGGACTGCAGGTAGCTTTCTGCTCATTGACATTCACAGGTCAGACGGCACATGCTAAAGGGAAGCAGCTCAGGAGGACAGAATAACCCCAAACTGCTCTGCAGCCACCTTCCAGCCCCACCCCTTAGCCTAGCCCAGGGACACCAATTGGATCTTCCCCTCACACAAGAGCAGGGCCCCAATGGAAATCGGTGGTTGATTTCAGGGAGCCCTGAAGGGGGAGCGGTCCAGGCAATGTTGCCCTGGCCCCGCCCCTTCTAGGAGCACAGAGACACACCTCCCCACCTTGCCTAGGGGCCTAATGAATCTCTTGGCTCCCCTGGGTGAAACTTAGAGGTACACAAGACAAATCAGACCGGAAAGGCTGAAAGCCACTGACAAACTATGGGTGTAAAGCTGACCCCGTTAAATATAGAACCAGACACTCAGCTAGTGTAAAGGGGCACATTTCCATTGACTTCAATATAGCTGCTTCCGTTTACACTATGGGTGTATCTAGACTACAGGGTTTTGTCGACAAAAGTGGACTTTTGTCGACAAAAATATACCTTCGTCTACACTACTGCCGAGTTCTGTCGACATAACGTTGACAGAACTCAGCAGTTTTGCCGACGGCAGTAAACCTCTTTCTACGAGGAATAACACCTTTTGTCGACAGAGTTCTGTCGACAGAAGGTGTTATTGCATCTGCACTGTCCTTTGCGTCTACACACTCATGTCGACAAAGCGGCTTGCTTTGTCGACAGAACTGGATGTAGTCTAGACGCTCTTTGTCAACAGAAGCTTTGTCGACAGTATCTGTCGACAAAAGCCTGTAGTCTAGACATACCCCATCTGAGGAAATGGCCCAGTTTAGTTCCCAAGAAGAATATGAGCACAGACATCCCCTGAAGGAGAAAAAGAAATCCAAGCAAATGTTTATCCCAAGCAAACGTTTAAAGGACAGAACCAATCTTTGTGCTCACATGACAGGTAGAGAAGATGCATTGATTATTTATTTGTTTGTTTGTTTTGCAATTACTGAACCCACCTCTACAGGCAATCCAGCTACACTGAGGTCAAATCAGTCCCAAGCACTATTCATTTCCCGGTATTTAAGACAGCAATGAAAATCTAACTGATTGCTTTAGCATGGGCGTCTGGATGACTAACACAGATCTATGGGCAAATGGCATTAGAATGTTATGAACTAGGCAGACGCTTTAGCCCGGGAGCCATAGGAAAATGCTATTAATCTCCATGCAGAAGTCTTGACCTGTAAACAGTATTACTCGGCAATATGTCTCATGTCAGATTACTTCTCTCTTATTACAAATGGGCTAGTAAAGTACCGGGCTGCCACAGAACTCTTGCACTAGCTGGATATTAAGAGTTTTCTTTATCCATCTCCCTTCGCATGTTTCACATTCAGCTTTTTCTCCATGCAGTGATAAGCAATCGCAAACTGCCATGATCACAAATGATGCAAGAGAGGATATTCTGGGCTGTTAAAGAGCAGAGCTTTCTGTTTCAGATTCATCATCTCGTGCGTGCCGGTAGCACTAAGCATCAGAGATGTGAGCCAATCGCTCTTGGCAGATTTTGGTTGTCATTGGCTTTGCATGCTGCATGAAATGATTAGTTGTGGTGCTGTTGAAATGGCTTCCATGCTCTGGCTGAGAGGCTGCATCACCCAGGCAGACCTGGGTAGTTTGCACAATCAGAAAATTTGGCAAGGTATCTTGGAACAACCTAGGAGGCAGATACTATCCATAACATGTGAAACATAAGAACGGCCATACTGGGTCAGACCAAAGGTCCATCTAACCTGGTACCCTGTCTTCCAACAGTGGCCAATCCCAGGTGTTTCAGAGGGAATGAAGAGAATGCATAACCATCAAGTGATCCATTCCCTGTAACTCATTCCCAGCTTCTGACAAACAGAAGCTAGGGACACCATCCCTGCCCATCCTGGCTAATAGCCCATTAATGGATATCAACCATGAACTTATCTAGTACTTTTTTGAACCTTGTGATAGTCTTGGCCTTCACAACATCCTCTGGCAAGGAGTTCCATGGGTTAACCATGTGTTGTGTGAAGAAATACTTCCCTTTGTTTGTTTTAAGGTGATCAAGCCAAATAGCTCTAAATAGAAATACCAAACTTAAGTTGACCCAGGTAAGGCTGAGAAGAGGGCAGATGCTTGGTAAATCAGACCAATGAAGCCTAGAAAAGGTTTGCAAGAATAAACCAGGGAAAAGAGATTTCCCCGAATCGTAGCTCCATTGAGCTGTCTGCTCAGCACCCAGGCGTGGCCTTCTAAGCTCCTCAGCCTGGGAGCAAAGACAGGAAAGCACTTACGATAATGGACTATTCATTGCTGACACCTTTTAATTCCTCCAATGATTAACGTTCAGTGGATTAGAACCAGGATGGCTATTTAATTAACAGGCATGTCAAGCTTGCTTATGAGTCATTAAAAAAAGAAAAACACCCCAGTGATTGACTTGTTAATACAGAGGAAATCAATTACATTTTTTTTTTCTGCTGAGATTTTCTGGCTTCAGCCACAAGGGTGGAAGGAAAAGGAGCCCAGGTTTGAACAGAGCTTTATCCTTTGTGACCAAGACTTCTGGGAATGCTCTAATCCCATAGAGACAAGCACAGAGCTCTGTATCTCTCTGCTTCCTCCCACACCCCTGGACTCAGAGGCTGCCTAGTATACTCAAGGGTGCGTGCATGGGACCATGCAGTAATGCAACACCTGTGCTCTTGTCACAGTTAGTTACTGTTACTGGAGGCACGGGGGGATTGATTAAGGGTACCAGTCTGGGACTCCGGGGAACTCAGGACAATTCCCTGTTCCACCAGGGACTCCCTGTGGGCAAGTCAGCAGCATCCTGTTGCCTAAGATGCCCAGCTTCAGCAGCAGAGCATGAGTCTGAGGCTGTGGGACTAGGGCCAGCTAAAGAGATTATTTATTTGTGTTGGGGTAGCAGCCGGGGCCTCTATTCAGGATCGGGGCCCCCTTGTGTTTTCTTTAAGGCGAGATGCCATGAGCCGGTTTAAGAATCAGGTGACAGGCAGAAGGAGTGGAGTGAGGGAGGAGGGGACCGGTGATGGGCACGCACAGTTACATGGACTCGCCTAGGGATGTAATAGTGGAGTCGATTAACCGATTAACTGATAAGCAAAAGTTTATAGGTTAATGCTACAGACCACACGCATTTGCTGGCCGGCAGCCCAGCTCACTCCTGACTTGGGACCTACCCCGCTGCAGCTCTGCATTTAAAGTGTATTAGGAGCTGGGCAGGCAGGCAGCCCGTCTCAGTCCTGGCTTGTGCCGGGTCCAGGACCTACTCCCACTGTGGCTCTACATTTGAAGTGTATTAGGAGCCACATGGGCAGGCAGCCAAGCTCATTTTCGGCTCACGCCAGGTCCGGGAGCTCAGACTTCCTCTGGACAGGGGCTGCTGCCACCCTGTGCTGCTGCCTCTTTATCAGAGGCAGCAGCACTGGGAGATAGGCAGCCAGTCCGCAAAGGGAGCTTGACTCCTCAGGAGTGAGGCCGGAGCCCTGCCCCCGGGGACTATAGACTAGTTGACTAACCGATTAGAATTCATGAGGTTACTCGACTATTCAATTAACCGATAGTTAACATCCCTGGACTCGACCTTGGCTCATCTGGCTGGTCTTGAGCCAGTTAATTCTGCTCCGAGGAACCACTGGAACCATTCACCGAGCATCGCGATGGAGTCTCCCTTGCTGGCCGTTTTTACCTCAAGATTGGACGTTTGTCTAACAGATCCGCGGCAGGGCTTGATCTGGGGCGTTCTCTGGCCTGCGTTCTGCCGGAGGTCAGACTGGGTGATCACAAAGGTCTATCTAGGAATCCGTGAAGAAGTTATCAATAAATCTCAGCCAAATATCTGCTTGCCACCTGGCAAAGCTCAACAGTGATTGCCTCATCGGCATTCCTAACAGAACCCTGTTGTGCGAGGCTCTCTGCAGGCCCAGCACCTCAAAGGAACCGGAAAGCAATAGAAGATCGGAGCTTATATCCCTTCAAAGACCTGGGCCAAAGAACTTCCTGTCCAAACAGCCAGGGCATGAAGAGAAACAGAAGCACTGAGAGCAGCAGTGACTGTCCCATGGTCAACCAGCCATGCCTAACTAATAACACCCAGAGGGGTAGCCATGTTAGTCTGTAACTTTGAAAACAATGAGTAGTCCTGTGGCACTTTAGAGTCTAACCAAACTATTTAGAATCATGAGCTTTCATGGGCAAAACAAATGGATTTTGCCCACGAAAGCTCAAGATTCTAGCTCAACATGGATGTTGTGAAGACCAGGACTTTAAGGGTACATCTACACAGCAACCTTATTTTGAAATAATATAGTCCGAGTCTACACAGCAAGCAGCTATTTTGAAAAAATGTCGAAATGCCGTCAAGCTGGAGGACTTCTTCCTCTGACTCCTGTAACACTCATTGTATGAGGAGTAAGGGAAGTCGGAGGAAGAGTGCTCTATTTCAAAATAAGGGCTGTAGACACTCCCAATTTCAAAATAAGCTATTTCGAAATAAGCTACGCCGGGGTGGCCAACCCATTAAACGAAGAGAGCTGAAACAGTGACAGAAGAAATGCAAAGAGCCGCACCAGAATTGTTGAGCAAAAAAAAAAAAGAGCTCCCCTCCAGCCAGAGTTGTTGAGAAAAAAAAAAAGGACGCTGCCCCTTTAAAAACTGCTTTTTGGCCACATCAGGCTCCCGCCAGCTGCTGCCATCTTGTGGGCACCAATTTGCCATGCCGGATGGCTCCCCTGCACATGGTGAGCATGGGCGGCTTCGCAAGCCGCGGGGGGAAGACTCGCGAGCCACACTTTCAGGGGTGAAGAGCCGCATGCGGCTCATGAGCCACAGCTTGGCCACCCCTGAGCTACGCAATTGATGTAGCTCAGTTTACGTAGCTTATTCTGGGTTAAGCCCGGCTATGTAGACGCATCCTAACAGGGTTCAAAAAAGAACTAGATACATTCGTGGAGGTTAGGTCCATCCATACTTATTAGTCAGGATGGGTAGGTCCCTAGCCTCTGTTTGTGAGAGGCTGGAAATAGATAACAGGAGAAGGATCACTTGATGATTCCCTGTTCTGTTCACTCCCTCTGGGGCACCCGGTATTGGCCACTGTCAGAAAATAGGATACTGGTCTAGCTGGACCCAGTCTGGCCATTCTTATGTTCTTATATTTTTTTTGTTAGTCTGTAAGGTGCCACAGGACTACTTGTTTTTAAAATAACACCCAGGTGTTCTGCCCTCCGGCCCTGTGCCCTGCCTCCGGACCATGGTGCTATACGGGACAAGCTGGGGGTGGAATTCCAGTCCTGATCGCATTTTCC
Source organism: Rafetus swinhoei (assembly GCA_019425775.1). Taxonomy (NCBI): domain Eukaryota; kingdom Metazoa; phylum Chordata; order Testudines; family Trionychidae; genus Rafetus; species Rafetus swinhoei. The sequence goes on from JAFJHL010000300.1 coordinate 12,014,894, forward strand.
CTGTGAGCTGTGATATACTTTTAGTGCCCGAGATTTCCATTGGGAAGCAGGTCATGGTGGTTTAGATCAGTGTTTCTCAACCAGTGGGATGACTACCCTTGGGGTACTCGAGAGAAGTCTGGGGGGTACATCAACACAACTGACATTTGGAGAAGACTGAATTTTTGTTTTAAGTTTTACAGCGTTTTATTATTTTTGTACTTTTTACACCCAAAAATTTCATCACCCGCCCGGCTACGATTAAGTTGTTTAAACAAATGTGTCGCAACGGTAGAAAAAAAATTGATGTGTCTGAAAACTGCAGGTACTGGGGATACTTATAATTTTTTTTTAAAGGGGTATTTTATTAAAAAAAAAAAAGGTGGCCCAGAAGCCCTCTCCTGTGTTTACTTCTCCCTCCTGTCCACACAGCTGCCAGCCCTGGGCTGAGGGCATGTGCCCACGCAGACTGATCGCTGGCTGCAGTGAGAAGATCGAATCGAGCCGGCTGTCATCCCAACGTAGCTGCGCAAGGGGCCTTCATACAAAAGCAGCCGCCCTCACCATCTCGGCCCGCAGGCAGCCCTGTCCCAGCAGCTCTGGCCGCTCATTTAGCGGCCGCGCCGCTGTGCGTAATAGGGGCCCATGCGAAGCGGCTTGCTGGGAGTGCCAATGGAAAGCAGCAAGCAGCCGCTTTGATGAGCATTTGTGTAGCTGTAAGGGCTGCACTGTTCACGCCCACCTCCCACTTCGCTTATCGGTTGAGGAAGGGGCGGTGGGTGTGATTACTGCCAGGAGCTTGGAGCAGAGGAGGCGACGGCCTAAGCCTGCTTGGGTCCCCCCACCCTCGGACTGCCGATATTTGAAGGCGGGCACGCTAGCGAACGACGGCTACAAATGGGAAGGGGTTTGCCAATCAGCACACAGCCTGTGCTGGGGAGGGGACTGGCCTGCTGCCATACAGCGTCCGGGGGTCACGTCTCTTGTGGGCGAGAGGCGAGCTAGTGGAGCGGAGCGCCTGCTCCCAGGAGTAGCAGGACTGGGCCCAGGATCGGGGCCCCGCTGCGGGGAGCGCTTGTACATTTTATTAGCTAAGCAGGCCCAGATAAAAAAGACTAGGTGTTCAGAGGGAGGCTGACTTGCTGGCACTTAGCATGTGGATAATCCCTCTGGCCAGCCCAGCGACTGCTCCCAACCCCTTCTCCTTAGCCCCATTCCTCAGCACCGCCCTCCCCCTCTCTCCCAGGCCACCGGAGAGATCCCACAAAACCCATCTGCCACTGAGGTATGCCAGTGGGGACATTCCGGTGAGCTTGGGCCACGTCCATCCAGAACGGAGAGACAGCCCTTTGCCCCTACCGTTCTTCCTAAAAAAATGAGGTTTACACAGTTCTTTCCAAAAAACAGTTTTTTTCCTCGAAAGAACCAACCACGCCTGACTACTTTCTTTTTCGAAAGAACCTGTTTTGAAAAAGCGATCGGAAGAAGATATGCAAATTTGCGCCGAATTTTCATATCTTCTTTCAAAAGTGAAAGCAAGTCTAGACGTGCCCAGACTGTGTCTCCCTCTCTTCTAGCCACCGCCCTGGAAAAATCTCTTTGCCTTGGCCGGAGCGCTGCAGGGCCAGACTTTCTGCAGGCGTAAATCAGAGCTCCCCTACCCTCCCAGTTTATAACACCGGAGGCTTTGCTGTTGGCTTTTCAGCTCAGCGAGAGAGTCTGCTCCAGCCCTCTGCTCTGGTCCTAGTTTTGCTCTCGCTGGTCAACCCCAGCTCAGCAAAATATCCCCCGAAGTTGACTCGCTCCACAAAAGTTCCCAAGACCTGGTGCAGCAAACGCTGCTTGTTTGGGCTCACAGAGCTGCTGAGTGATTTATCCTGCATGTTAATACGTAATGAACGCAGCGCAGCGCGACAGGCATAGGCCCTGAAGATAGATGAGGCCACCCCGCCGACTTAATAAATCTAGCTGCAAAGTGACACCAGAAATACCAGTGCTTCTCCCACGCCTGGACTCCGGGTGACATGACAATGCAACGCAAATAGGATTAATTACTGCCATTGTTGGAAGCTAACAACTCTTCTCTTCCTATACGCTCCGGTTAGGACGTGTTTGCAACGCACTGCACTCCTAGTAGCAATTGATGCAGCAAGAACAACAGCCCAAATAAAACATGTTTGCTGCTGGATTAGGCACAGGCGGACATTCTTGGGACTTGACTCCAGCTGGTTCGAGGCTTTTTTGAAAGATACAGGTCAAGATTTTCACAACCAACTCATGATTCTGAGTGCAGAGTATCCACCCTCTGAAAACCAGGCCCTTGTAAGGGCTCTCAGCTGAGAATTCCTCCTCTTGAGCACAAGTATTTCGGTACCAAGCAGGGTAACAAGGAAACAGGAACGACCAAAGCCACTCTGAGGTGCAGGCCATATGAGGCCTGGTATTGTACAAACATGAGAGCAGGTACTCGCATTTGGAGTTTTGCATCCACTTCTGGGGCCTCCATTACAGAACGGATGTGACCCCATTGGAGAGAGTCCAGCAGAGGGCAACCAAAATGATGAGGGGGCCAGAGCATGTGACTTATGAGGAGAGGCTGAGGGATTTGGGCTTATTTAGTCTGCAGAAGAGAAGAGTGAGGGGGGATTTGATAGCAGCCTTCAACTTCCTGAAGGGAGGTTCCAAAGAGGATGGAGAGAGGCTGTTTTCAGTGGTGATAGATGAGACCACTGTTCCTCATTCTGTCATGTTGCAGTGGGGGAGGTCTAGGTTGGATATTAGGAAAAACTATTTCCCTAGGAGGGTGGTGAAGCACTGGGATGGGTTACGTAAGGAGTTGGTGGAATCTCCATCCCTAGAGATTTTTAAGTCCTGGCTTGACAAAGCCCTGGCTGGGATGATTTAGTTGGGGTTGGTCCTGCTTTGGGCAGGGGGTTGGACTCAATGACCTCTTGAGGTCTCTTCCAAGCCTAGGATTCTATGGCAGGCACTGTGTATTGGCATTGCCATTAGCCAGGATACCAAATATTCATTTCCTAAGGGTCTGTGTGATTTTTTTAACATGTTACCAGCCCTCTCAGGGTATGTCTACACTTGCTCCCTATCTCGAGATAGGGATGCAAACGTAGCGTACCGAAATTGCTAATGAAGCGCAGGATTTAAATATCCCGCGCTTAATTAGCATAATCGTGTCCGGCTGCCTTTTTGAAATCGCATTATTGCGAAATAAAACGCCCTACATGGGGCGTTTTATTTCACAATAATGCAATTTCAAAATGATGGCCGGACGCCATTATGCTAATTAAGCGCGGGATATTTAAATCCTGCGCTTCATTAGCAATTTCGGTACGCTACGTTTGCATCCCTATCTCAAGGTAGGGAGCAAGTGTAGACATACCCTCAGTCTGCTGTTACCACAAGATTACAACTGGGTCTAGGTCTCTCTCTTCCTTGAGAAGGTGCAGGGTGCGTGGACAGAGAGTTACTCACGGTATGTGCCTATTTCAATATTGCCAGCTAACTCCTGCAAGAAAGCTGCTGTGTCGCTGGCAGAGCTGTCCTGGGGCTTTATTTGCGTTGGGATATGCCACTGAGTAATCCTGAGGACCTGTAGAAAGGCACTTCCCTTCCAGGACTGCACCCTTCAGCCTGACCCCTCAGAGGGCCTGTATTGTGTGGCCTGCCACTGACCCACTCCTGGGGGCTCCTGAGAATGGGGGCTGCATTGGACAGGCCTCTTGTCAGTTCTGTGGCTGGGCTTTTTAGTCTTTTACTTCAGGAAGTCAAAGGGGGAAAGAGCCCCCTGAATCTGGTGGGGACAGCAGGGGGCTAATGGAAGCCTTGTTAAAATGTAGCCTGCAATTTGCTGCGCTAATGATTACCTCAGAGTAATGCACAGTGAGTGCTGCAAAGGCCAGGGCTGAGATGTGGGGTTTTCCTCAGCAGGCTCTGAGGAACAGCTTACGAATTTCAGGGATAAGGAGGAGCTCAGGAGACTGTGTGCACCAGCTCTCAACTTGTCTGGGATGGGGGCGGCGGGAGAGTCATCATGAGCCCTTGGCTGGTGTCTTCAAAAGCCAAGAGCTCAGCCAGAGATGTAGAGAGACCACCTGGTGCTGATACAGAAAGGTCTGCTTGGTAGCTCACTCCTCAGGCAGTTGAATAGTACATGCGCCCTAATAGCTAGGGTTGTCACATGTGGCTACGGGAAGGACATTTGGCTGACAAATCACTTTTGGGGGTTACTTCAAAGTCCTAGCTATCTGTTTACAGGAAGCATTTGCTGTCTTTGTAGGAACATAGAAACATAGAAACTGCCTAAACAGAACATACCCATTGTCCTTCTAGTCCTGAATCCTGCCTCTCACAGAGGCTAAAGCTGAGTGCATCAGAGATTGACATAAAGCTGACACAAGGACCCATAGTCCTTCGTATTGCTATCCAATACAATATAATATTCCCCCTCTTTTCTAACACTGGGATCCCACAGCTAACACCAATGTCAATCTTTTGCTTAACAATAGCAAAATTCTCAGCCAAAAAGGTGGTTTCCCACTGGAAAAGAAATCAGTAACATAGGCTCTGGGTATATGCCACATGTCACTTGATTTATTGACATTATATACACCAGTCCTGGAACAGAGGCGGTCACAAAGCATGTGCAAACAAGCTCCTTTGCCAGAATTCTGAACCTCAGCCCAATTCCCAGGAAGCGTCTCTGTCTTAAGAATTTACTCAAATACAAGAAATAAGCCAGGGAGAAAGCTGCTCTCTGCCATGGGTTCTAGGACCATGGCCTAACTAACTAACAACAATACAGCATTCCTTCAAAGACTAAACATTTGCTTGCACACTAAGAAGTAGAGCTTGTAAGTCTATACAGGTAGTCCCCAGGTTACGTACAAGATAGGGACTGTAGGTTTGTTCTTAAGTTGAATTTGTATGTAAGTCGGAACTGGTACATATTGTAGGGGAAACTCTAGCCAAACATTTCTCCAGAGCTCAGTTTTATTCTCCCACACCTCACTTCCCTCAGTCCTTTATTCTCAAGCTGAGGTGTCTGCTGAGAAAAGCCGCTCCGCGTCTCCCTGGTCTGCAGGGGGCCCAGCAGACCAGGAGACGCGGAGCGGCTTTCTCGCCAGCGGAGGACGTGGGCGGTGGGACCACGGCGCGTCTCGGCGGTCTGCTGGGAGAGCGCAGCTAGTGCGGGGTTGCCTCACACCGTTTGTAAGTAGGGATCCGATGTAAGTCGGATCCATGTAACCCGGGGACTGCCTGTATATAACAGTGCTCTCTGGTGATTCCTGCCATAACAAAGTAAAATAATTTCATCTGGCTCCCACTTCCCTCCTTTTCTGAATTGTTCTTAGGTAGGCTTGCCAGATGCTTTCAACAAAAATCCCAAACATGGCAAACTTGGTTGAGCAACAAAAAAAACCAAGGTTGCTGTGTCTTTAAATGGCCCTGCGCTCCTCACTCCCCTGCCCCCGCCAGACATGGCAGGGAAAAACTGTCCCCGCTGGGCTTCCATCCGAGGGAAACAGGAAATACCGGACATTTCACATGTCCGGTATTTTCTGGATTTTTTTTACTGGACAGGGGAGCCAAATACCAAACAGTCCAGGTGAAAACCAGACACCTGACACCCCTATTCTTAGGACCTGATCCTGTGATATTGAAATGAGTGGGAGTTTTGCCATGGACTTCAGGAGAAGAAATGCACCACTAAATCACTCTTCTGTCTCAGTCCTGTTGGCACCAACCCCCAGACGAAGATGTGCCACCTACTTTTTTATGGGAAACTTTGATGAATCCCCTTCTCTCTGAAATTGACTTCAGAGTCTGGCCACCCTCTGTGTTTTGCCTCTTCTCCCGCTCACCAAAGTGCTAGCATTTCGGAGTGAAGTACAACTCTGTCCCGTTCACACCCTGCATGTGTGCACAGGAAACGCAGCCTCCGTGGGTAACTAAGGGCGATTGAACCGGGGGCTGCTGCAGTAAGATTGTGCTGGTGCCGAAGAAGCAAATTGCACTCCTGCAGGTGGGGGAAGCAATAGCTCAGATGAGGCCACAGCAAAATGTACGGTTGTGGCAGAACTGTGGGGTAGGAGGGTAGGAAAAGGACGGAGTGGGCCATCTGATGGATCATTTCTATCTCTAGTCTCTGCGGTACTCTGACTAGCCCCTCATGGAAGCTAAAAGTCTTTGAAAATTCCTGCTGGTGCCATTAAGACTATGAATCCATTGTTCTCCAAAGTATTCTGTGGCTCTAAGGAGGGTGTTCTTCATTGTGTGGGACAGTGGAAGAAATGAAAGTCAGGGCACAACCCCCCCTGTGCTGATGGGCCAGCAAAGGGCTAATGCAACAGTAAAGCTGTACTTGGACACCACTTTGAGATCTTGAGTGGGACTTAAGAGCTAAGTGCATGCTCAACCCTCTGCCCGGGATGGGGGGAAGGGGTTGAATGTCATAGGTAAGGATCAGATTTCCAGAGTAAATGTGCATTTTGGATACCTTTCGACACGAGAAGAGAAGAGAAGAGGCCTACAAATATGCAGTGTTGTCTTCAAGTCGTCATTGTCAAGTCCAAGTCGAGTCTCGAATCCCTAAAGTCACTTTCGAGTCAAGTCCCAAGTCAAGTCTCAAATCTTAATTTAAAAAAATGTCAAGTCACTTGTGTACAAGCCATCAATATCGGCATTTTCTGACTATTTTTTCACCAAGTCGATTTAACAAAATTAGCAAGTCTCAAGTCGAGTCTCAAGTCACAAACAATGAACCCGAGTCGAGTCTCAAGTCGAGTCACCTAGGCGACTTAAGTCGGACTCAAATTCAAGTCGTGGGACTTGAGTCAACAACTCTACAAATACAACAACAAATGTAGGTGCTCACGTAGGGCTCAACATTCTGGTCCAACTCACCAGAACTCCCAAATGAACCCCAATCCCACACAGAAATGTTGGAGTAGTTTCTTGACGTGGTGGAAGTTTAATGCTTTTTCATTCTCCAAGAGGCAGCACAGAGGAGGTTAAAGTGAGCCATTATAAATTGCATTCTGCAGAGCCTGACTTGGGGAACAGAAATTCTGATTGCTTAAAGAGTAGATTGCCTCTTGACATTAATTACTATGTAAATCCGGCAGATTAACACTGTCAGATGATGTGTGGCAAGTTTCTCTTAGAGACAGTTTCTCAGGTGCTCGATTGTTACGTAAGTTGCCATAGCAATTGTCTTTGAAAATAAAATACAATAAAATAAAATGCTGGAATCAATGCTCTCCAGCCCCACCCACTGCTGGTTTGTGGATGTTCACATGGTTCCAGAGCCAAGCTGCAGGCTGAGAGAGTTGCCAGCCGAGATAACCCGCCCACAGCACAAGCTGACGTATGTGATGGCACCTGACCAATCAGGCAGGGGATTAAAGATCAGGCCTCTGAAGTGGCTGGCATTGCTTCTCCTCCCAACCTGGCGATCTGGCACCAGGAGGAGAAGCTATTGCTTGTGAGTGATCTGGTGCTGTTATCCCGGGCACTCTGAGTCTGGCCCCCTGGCATAGTGCTCCCCTGCCACAAGTCATTAGCCCTTCAGAAGACTTCCCTGAGCTGTGGACCAAGTCCTCCTGCACTTTCTTCAGGGAATGGTGTTTTGGTCCCAGTGTTTGTTGCTTTTTTCACTGGGGGGTCATTCACGTTGGAGCTGAGGGGGCTGCACGAGGCCTGTGCCTGCTAAGCCAGCCTGAATTGTGGCCTAGTTCTGAAGTGGCCCCTTGAGACTGGCACTAGAGCCGGCCTTCGAGCAAAGAAAAGCAAGTAAGACTCGGGGCAGGTCTATCCTACCGCTTCAGTCAATGTAGCTTATTTGGCTCGCGGAAAAGATACATGCACCCCTCAGAGCAACACAAGCTACAGTGACTAAGCACTATCCACACCAGCGCTATGTCGGCAGGACATGCACCTTCCATCAGCACAGAGCATTTTCACCAGCCGCTCTAGTGCAGCTGTGCTGATGTTGCATTTCTGGAGTAGACCTAGGGTTGCCAGGTGTTCGGTTTTGAACCGGACAGTCCAGTATTTGAGCTTTTTGTTCGGGAAACAAATTGAGACAATAGAAATGTCCGGTATTTTCTAAATAAGAGGTAATGTAGATTGTGATGTAATGTCAAGTGTGTCCAGTATTTTTGTTGAAACCATCTGGCAACCCTAAGTAGACCTTCCCAAAGAAAAAGAGAAGGGAGCCCCGTGTCTATGCCAGGCAATTTAGCAGAGCTGCAACACTGCTACCTTGTAAGTAAGACACAAGAAGTCATTCTTCCTCTCTACTCTGCGCTGATAAGGCCTCAGCTGGAGTATCGTGTCCAATTCTGGGCACCACATTTCAGGAAAGGTGCAGAGAAATTGGAGAAGATCCAGAGAAGAGCAACAAAAATGATGAAAGGTCTAGAAAACATGAGCTATGAGGGAAGACTGAAAGAATTAGGTTTGTTTAGTCTGGAAAAGAGAAGACTGAGAGGGGACATAATAGCCACTTTCATGTCATTCGTGCAGGGGGCTGGACTCGATGACCTCTCAAGGTCCCTTCCAGTTCTAGTATTAGGGATGTAATATCCCAGTTAATCAGTTAACCAGTTAAATATTATGTTTAACCAGTTAACCGATTAAACAGAGGTGAGCAGGGTCTGGAGCCGCCCCCCTACCTGCTGCAGCCACACTGGGCCCGCCACAGATGAGGGCTGTGGCCCCCCTCACCGTGGGTGGGGGCTGCTCCAGCCAGGCTAGGCCCGCCACAGATGAAGGCTGCTATGGCCAGGCTAGAGCACTCCTGCATGCAGCATGCCAGGCTGGACTTGCCATGGGTGAGGGCTGTTCTGGAGAGCTCCCCCACCCACAGTGGGCCCTGCAGGGCTGGAGTTGCCTCCTGCCTGCAGCCAGCAGGGAATTGCTCCAGCCCACTAGTTAACTGTGACTGGTAAGCATCACCCAGTAAGGGTGATGCCTACCGGTTAACCAGTTAAGCATTCACATCCCTATCTAGTATTCTGCGATTCTACCAACAGCGTGCTGCTAAAAGACACAGGGCTGGCGCGGGAGGGCCATCCAGTCATGCAAACCTTGCTGCTCTGGTTCGCCTGTAGCTACAGAGGAATGGCACCATTTTTGCCTAGTGCTGATGCACTCCAAGAGTGGTCCATGTACCCCAATGCCGTAAAAAAATCCAGTAACCTGTTCATGGTAAAACCCTTGCAGAACTTCCTCCATCCAAGCCCCCAGGGTTGAAAGCACCATCCCCACCCAACATCCTCCTGCACCGCACTCAGCCTTCCCATGCACACATAGGCGAAAAGAAAGGAGAACTAAAACAACGAGGAGGAAGGAAAGATAGGTGCACACTCAGAGGGACTGTAGCCATGCTGGGATATCAGACAGAGCCAGGAGCACATGTACTCTCATGTCTGACAGGCGGGGATGTGTGTATTTTCTTCAATTCGTTGGCACTTCTGTACCAATAGTGACCACAGACCCTACAGCATATACAGCAACAATTGTCAGGTCACTGTCTCATAGATACTTTCAGAAAAAATACCGAACATGGTGGGAAAAAATTGGTTGAGCAAAAAAAAACAACGGGAGACCAAAGTTGTTGAGCAAAAAGGGCCAATACCAGACACCTGGCAACCCTAGTGTCTCAGCCTTCCAGTCTGGTGTGAATGTTCCTGAGGCCTGCAGGAAAACCAGGTTCTAATCTGCTGTAAACTGCCAACCGTCCCTCCGACTCCCAGACCTTTCTTCAGTTCAGATGCCGCGCGGAAGATGAAGTCGCATTTTGACCAGCCAATGGACGTAACGCTCCTTGGGGTATTTGTCTGGCCTCTCTCAATACTGGGTGGCAGAGCACAGAATGTCTTCCGCTGTTTCCCTTGCCTCTGCCCGTGCCACCCATGTGCCAGCTGAGTCCAGTGGGTGTCGTATTGCAGGGCAATAAGGGTTCCCTTGGGGAGAGAGGCTGCCAGAGCCTCCTTTGTGCCGGCTTGAGACGGAGATTTGGTTTTGTTATCTCTGGCTCTGAAACTGAACTGTATTTTAAAAAACATGGTTTTTCACTAGAGATCAAAGACATGGGCTCAGAACTGAACAGGGCTGTGTGTCACATCTGAGAGCTTTTAAAGCCAGCGAGCTGCAAAGCTCACCAGAGACCTACATGAACTGCCTTAGATCCGGGGTTGGGACCAGAACACAGGGGGAGGCTTAAAACAGTGGCACATGGAACGACCCTTTGAAACAACAAAGCTTTCCAATCACCTCCACTCACCTGCAAATCCGGAGGCCCTCGCACCTCCGAGCGGTTGAGATCAGCAAGGGGCCATTCTGAGCTCACCCCTCTCTTGGCCCAGGTCGGAGTGTCCTCCTAGGAGACATGCCTCTTGCGACGTTTGCAAAGTTTAGTGCCGAGTGGCAGTGCTGGGACCCAGCCCAGAGTTCTTAATCCTCTTGCAAAGCCCATCCTGCAATGCAGGCTTGGGGGTCAGAAACAGGGTGAGAGAAGTAGCTTCCAGTGCGGGGGCAGGGGAGGGTGAGCAGATGGGCCGGCCTATTGGGTAGGGAGCTTTGGATATGGAGGGATGTGGATTTTGTGCTAGCCGTGTTTTTACAAACACAGGAAGAGCTTAAATCTCAGGCAAGAGCTGTGAATACTTAATTCTAACCATGAATATACTATGCTATGCTGTGCAGTGCAGTGCGATGCAGTGCAGTGCAGTGCAGTGCGATGCAATGCAATATGGATTTGAAGTTTGAGGTTGAAGAAACAGATCCCAGCAGAAGAAGATGTTGCTATTGATGGTTTTATTGGGCCTGATTTTCCCATTGTGGCACAGTAAAATTTGCAGCACTGCCCCACAAGTCTTGGCGAATCACACGCTTCTGCAAACCACTGGTGCCTGTGTGGTACTGGTCTCTCCACTGTGCTGATCTGCAAAGGGTTCAAGATATCACAGCCCACAACCATAGGCCTTGGCTTTTTAGCTCAAGCTCATGGAGGTCCCTAGTCCAAGCCCTGGTGTGTTGCCCAAGAAGGCAGTCGTCACCCTTTCCTCTTAGGGTATTTCTATACTGCAGGGTTTTTTTGAAAAACGGACACACTGCAATTGTGTTCTTTCGAAAAAAAATCAAAAGAACAGAGGGGTTTTGCCAACATTGGCAAACTTCTTTCTACGAGGAAGAAGCCTTTTTCCGAAAGAGCTCTTTTGGGAAAAGGCATGTGAGGGTGAGGAAGAGGAAGTTCTTTTGAAAGAAGAGGAAAGAGGGAAAAGCACAGGTGCCCTGGTGGCCACTCCGTCCATAGTAATCACAGCTGACATGCGAGATAGCGTCCATTCAGTGTGGACGCTCTCTTTCCAAAAAGCAGATCACTTTTTCAATGTGCTTTGGAGTGTAGACACTCTCTTTCGGAAGAAGTTTTTTCAGAAGATCTCTTCCGGAAAAGCTTCTTCCGAAAGAAGCCTGCAGTCTAGACATAGCCGTAGTGAGATGGTTTTAATAGAAGCTCCTTGGATTTCCCAGCTGCCCTGGGAGAATGGGTCACTCCGGGATAATCCACAGTCTGCACTCGTCCTGCCAAAACCCTGGCTCCGGAGAGGGCAAAGAGGAGAGCAGAGTCCATGCCACTGAGGCCAACAGGAAAATGGGGCAGGGCACAAAGGCCAGGAGGGCGGCAACTTCTGACCTGTTGCATTTTCTTTGGAACCGCTCACACAGACGTGGAAGGGATGCTCAGGGGCAGGGGGGACTCCGGTGGCTTTCTACAGCTGGTCAGCATTAGGATGGATGTCACTCGGGCAGCTGTGTCTCCTGGGAGAGCATTTCACAGCTTCACCTGCCCTGCAAGCCCTTCCTGATGGAGCCTCCGAAGCAATTCCAGTGCTATATTTCATTGTCACGTTTATTTGCCAGGGGTGTCAGCTCCGTGTCAGAGAGCGATGAGCCGCTTTTCCGTTCTCCGTCCCAGCCGTTAACTGGCTGATGCATCCATTACCAAGGAGTTTTCTTTAGGGAAGAGCCGACTATCTGTTATGAGCTTACAGGGGTTTACAATAAAATGTGACAACATCAGGCCTGGCAGTCCGTGGTGTTTGTTGCAGAACGTAGTGCACTGGTGGGGTTTAAAGAAGTGAGGCTGTGCACAGTGCAAGTGATAGGCACAGACTGAGCCTCGCCTACCTCCCCCGTAGCCATTCCCTACAGTGCACGATGTCCTCAATTTTTCTGAAATTACGACTCCCAGAGCCACATCCAGGGAATTGCCAGACTGGGTCAGATTGATGGTCCATTTGGCCCAACATCTCGTCTCAGACAGTGGCCAGCATCAAATACTTCAGAGGCACAGGTGAGCAATCTCATAAAGGACACATACGGGGCCAGCCTGCCCACAGATACAGTTCTTCCTGACCTGTCAGTTACTGGTTGGTTTATGCCCCAAAGCATGAGATACATACTGACACAGCAGCAACTAGAGTATTGTGTCCAGTTCTGGGTGCCACATTTCAGGAGACGTGGACAAATTGGAGAAGGTAAAGAGAAGAGCAACAAAAATGATGAAAGGTCTAGAAAACATGACCTATGAGGGAAGATTAAAAAAAACAAGTTCTTTCAGTCTGGAAAAGAGAAGACTGAGAGGGGACAGGATAGCAGCTTTCAAGAACCTAAAAGGTTGTTAGGAGGAGGAGGGAGAAAAATAGTTCTCCTTAAGCCCTGAGGATAGGACAAGAAGCAATCCCTTAAATTGCAGCCAGGGAGATTTAGGTTGGATATTAGGAAAAACTTCCTGTCAGGGTGGTTAAGCACTGGAATAAATTGCCTAGGGGGGTTGTGGAATCTCCATCACTGGAGATTTTTAAGAACAGGTTAGACAAACACCTGTCAGGGATGGTTTAGATCCATCATGTCCAACCTGCTAGCCACTAGCCACATGTGGCTATTTGGCCAGTTGAGTGTGGCTAGTTGGCTATCGCAGTAGCCACTATATTATTTACATTTTCAGAATAATGTGACACGTTCACTATTGCAATAGCCATTATAGTGGCTACTGCTTCAGAACTGGTTGGAAACCACGGGGTCTAGATGGTGCTTGGTCCTGCCATGAGTGCAGGGGACTGGCCTAGATGACCTCTCGAGGTCCCTCCCAGACCTATGATTCCGATTCAATGATTTTGGATTTATTGCAAATTTTGATCCTTTCTTCTGTTGCGGTTCTCGCTCCTCACGCAAATGTCTAATCCATTTTGAATCCTGCTCAGTTCAAACCCCTGCTGCTAGAAGTAATGTAGACTGAGACAAATACCTTCCATTAAGGTCTAAGTCAGATACCCTTCAACTAATTTTGGAAACTTGTCCATGTCTAATGGCTATGACCCTTTCAAGTCATCTAGCCCATTCCTTTAGCATTACAGCCCTTGACAACCCAGACCCCATCCTCCCTTGGTGACCTGCCATGGCATCACCCCTTACGCCTCCAGAGACCTGGCCATGTCATCAGTGCTACCACATTACCATTTAGTCCTCCACTTGGTTTCAGGCCAGGTGACGAGCCTGTTCTCCACTGGCCAGGACGAGACTCTAACTCCTGCTGCATCAAACCTACTCCCACCAGGCTGTAAAAATGTCTTAATCTTATTAACACAAACCAATCCATTAACTCTAATTGCTGCCCTTGTCGGGGAAGGGATTTTAATTAACTCTCCGGGTTTCCCGTGTGAACGCAGAAGGGCACGGCGCACGCGGAAGGGGCCATTGGGCCGTTCTTCATTGATCTGTGTATTTGCTTAGATATTCTCTGTGCAGCTGTTTTGCAGCTGTCACTGTCCCCCTCCCCCTCCCGCCCAGCTCCCCAGCACTCCTCTCCTGGGCCAGCCTGTGGATGGCAGGTATCACAATCTGCTGAGCATGCTCTGCTGTGGGAAGTTGGCAGTAGAGGTGTAACCAGGGGCAGAGGAGGAGCATGACCCAGGAGGAAGCAGCAGCCCGGAAGGGAGCTGCAAACCTGTCAGGCAATTATCCAGCAAACCGGGTTTTGCCAGGAATAAACGGGACCGACCCCAGAAACAGCCCACGCTTCTCGCTGTCCCAGAGAGCCCGTTTCTGTGGCTGAGGCTGCAGGTGAGCTAGCGCTGGGGGCAGAATAGCTGGACAGGTGCCTAGCCACTGCTGCACTCCCAGCCTTGTAGACGGCTTTGCATCGCCCTCAATGCTGCTATGCGCTCCGCTGCAAGGTGTCCACAAGCTAAAGCAGGAGGGTGGGGGGAGCAGCCAATCCTGGGTCTGGGGTGACTAAGTGCTAATCTATGGCATGCCACATCCCCATCCCTCCCCGACTTCCCTGGAACCCCAGGGCTGGCACATCCCTCCCCACTGCCCATTGTGTGTTACAGGTTTTATTTGCTTGGCAGTAGAGGTTGGCCCTCCCTGGTCCGGCATCATCGGGACCTGGCCGGTCCCAAACGAGAGAATTTTCCAGACCAGGGGAGGTCTCCAGCCACCAGCTCCCAAGCCCATCACCTGCTGGTGATAGGCTGCCCCAGCAGGCACCCTGCCTTGCCCTCCCACCTCCAACCTGGCTGGGCTGCTTGTCTAGCTGCTGCCGACTTCCTGGGCAGCAAAGTCTCGGCTCCTGCTGTGAGGCTCCAGCCCTGCACATCCAGGGGCAGCTATGGGGCTCCAGTGCTGGCCCCGTGCTCCAGCAGCTGCTGCAATCTCTAGCCCCACACTGCTGTGCTGCTGGGGACTCCATCCCAGCCCCGCACTGCCTCGGGCTGCTGGAAGCTCCCATGGGGCTCTGCCCCCAGTCTCGTGCTGCCCCCAGCCAGGCTGGCAACCCTGTTGCCCTGCTCCAGCTAGCTTTCCTGCCCTTAGGCTCCCGGGCTCTCTGGTCCAGAAGCATCTGTGGTCCTGCTGGATGAAGGATGTTGCCGGACCAGAGAGTGCTGGGTTTTGGAGGTACAACCTGTACCACCTGGTCCAGCTGGGCACTACACAGGCACAGTAGGGGCAAGACAGTCTCTGCCCTGAAAGCTTGTGTTCTAAGCTAAAGCAGCAAGGCACAATCGTACTGAACAAAGGGATGGACAGGACAGGTGTGAGGGTCACCTGCCCAGTACACATTATTCTGGGCCTTCCTTCAGCGAGAGGAATCAAGCAGAGCTAGGAATGGGGCTGGTGCCTCACACTGGGCACTGCATGGATAGAACCCTCCTCCTCTACTGCCCATTTCTGTCTTATCTATTGTATAACGCACCCTTTGGTCCTTTGGGCTGCCAATGCCTCCGTGTGGGAGCTCTTTCCTGACCAATGAAAGAAGACAGAAGTGAGAACACAGAGGTTAACAATGGACAGCACATGAATTCACAAGTGGCCTTGTAACTAATGTCATTAGTGAATAACAAATACAGGTTCAGCCTCTCTAGTCCAGCACTCCCTGGTCGGGAATCATCCGTGGTCCAGCATGATTTTAGTTGACTGGATGTGCACTTATCATGGGCGTGGCCAAGTTTCCCGTGGTCCCATAAAGTTTGTTTACGGCCACCAGCCCTGGCTTTCAGTGTTCTGTGCTGTGATTTAGCTCTAATTTACCCCTCAATGTCTTCTCAGAGCCCAGTGAGCAGCGGAAGTGGTGGTAACACTGCGAGACAATATTGACCTCCCATGGTCAAATTCTCTGGTTCGGGATCAGTCAGGTCCCGAGGGTGCCAGACTAGAAAGGTTCAACCTGTAGTAAGAAGCCTAAAGTGTGGTAAGTTTGCAGCTGCCACTTTGGCTACTAGCTGTGACCAGGCCAGGTCCGACCCCCCATATAGTATTTGCCCCCGCCCGTCTGACTGTCCCGAACATCCCGCCACATCACCCGTAGTCTTATTGTGGAATGGCTTCCCCAGCCGGTCTGTCTAGGTCCTTAGTCGTGCAGACCTCCCACCTGCAGCTGAGGGGGGGGGGGGCATAGAGCGCTGTCTCTTTCCCCAAATCTCTGGGTATTCCCTCCTTCGAGGGCGAACGGGGAGAGGGGGGCCCGGGTCTGCCCTCACTCATGGGCCCCAGCCCAGGGCCCTAAGGACGCAGACCTTCGACGGTCCTATCCGGCTGACGGGGGGTCTCCACCGAAACCCGTCAGCCCGCAGGCATTGCATTGCACTGCCCTGGGCTACTTCCTCTCCTCTACTGGTCGTACCGCCCCTGCCTGGGGCCTACCTGGCCTCCAGCGGCTCGGCCGCTTGGCTTTCTCCTGCGGGCTCGGGTCCCCGTTGCCTCACAGGGGGTCCCGCTGGCGTACGCCTGCTCCAGCGCACGCACACACACGCGCCCCCCCTCTCCCAGCGCCGAGCGGCATTTAAATCACCTGCCGCTCCCGGCGCCGGGCGTGATGTCATCCTGACGTCCCGTGCGTGGCCCCGCCCACCCCGTTGCGTCTGGGCCGCGTCTCAGCCGCTGCGCTTGGGGCTGCCAGGCGTGCTGCCGCCCGCGAACACTCGGCACAATGCCGGTATTTCGCCCCCTGCGCTGCCAACAGGGCGCTCGCGGCGGGGGCTGCAGTGCGATGCTGTGGAGCCCCGTCGCACTAGCCTATTTTGGACCTTGTGGATAATTTAGATGGGACATGTGCGTGCCGCAGTCGGTGGAGACAGTCTGATTTAGCACAACCTGCTTTTTGGAGCTGTGGTAATCCCCGTCCCCACCCCCCGCAGCTGGACCACGGCAAAACAAAGCGCCGAGTCCAGACTCGAGCTCCTTTCTTGGAACCCAGGGGGAAAGTTGTTGGGAAAAGAATCCCCACCCTCGGAGCCTGTTTGATGGCATCACGCCCGGTGGGACACGGCGGCAGCATCCCTGGCTAGGACTTACAGCCGAGGGTGTGCTGCCTTCCTGCAGCAGGACGACTCCCTGGTCAATGAAGAGGGCTGCCCCCAGGTTTTCCCTAGCTCAGACAGGCAGAAGCCACAGTGCACGGAATGCCTAGGAGTGCCGGGTGCAGCAGCAGGGGGACACAGCAGCTGTTGCGGTGTTTGGGAACCCTTTCAACAGTGGGGGAAGACTGGGCGTTGGAAAGCAGCAGCTGGCTTTGTGTGGGCTCAAGAGCCCATCAGTCTCGGTGAGCAAAGCACACCTGATGGCTAATGACCGACCTGGGAGTTAACCGGGACACAAGGGCACAGGGGATAACCAAAGCAGGCCCACCCTAGTAACAGGACAGCAACCCCTGGGACAAGACACATGGCCGGCAGGAGGGAAGGGCCTAGGTCTGTTGTCTATCATGATGCCGGCTGGAGTGGATGTGTAGTTGTGGCTCAGGTTGAGCAGAAGAGCATAATAACCCCAGTGAGCAAGGCACTGCTGCTAAGCCCCTGGGAGACGCAGGCTCCTGTCCGCCCAGCAGCCTCTGACCCTTTCCCTGCTGGTTTCTGTACCCGGCCATTGCTCTGTTTGGTGCTGTCGTCCAGGGTGATGTGATGCTCGCGTCCACATCAGCGGCGGATATCCACCGATTATTGCAGGGCTCTATTCTGCTGAGCTGTAGCTGCATATGCATATGCACGATTCCTCAGTGTCCATTAGACCAGTCATGGGCGGCAGGTGAAGGCCCAGCTGGGGAGGGCAAATGCCAGCCACGCCCCTTCCGCCCAAGGCCCGCCCCTGGAGCCAAACCCCACCCACCCCCAGCCCGATCCTTCCTGGCCACCTGGAGGGCTGGGACTGCAGTGCTGCGGCTCTGGCCCCAGCCGTCCCCATTGGCCAAGGAAGCCGGGCTGCCTTGCCACAGCCCCACCCTTCTGGGCAGCTGGGGCATGTAGGCAAGTTTGGGAAGGCTGTGCCTTCCCTTGCCTTTCATGACCAGCCACCCATGAAGCCAGTGCAAAGTGGGTGCAAAACTTTGCCCCTCTGCTCTGCATCATTCACGTTGCCAAATGCAGGGTCTGAAATTTGCCCACCACTCACCCTGTGTCATGCCAGCCATAGACCCTCTCTCCATGACGCTGGCCGAAGAAAAGGCTTCCTCCTGCTGCCAGGGAGCACGCAGGGTGATTGGTAAAGGAGCGCAGGGCTGCCAGCTGGTTATAGTTGGAGTTTGGCTCTTCGTTCCCAAAATGAACCAGGAGCTGTCATGATGTCTCTATTGTTATTGAATCTTCCATCATTATTATTTCATCAGCTACTCCCCGGAGGAGTGCGTGTGACAATGGGGATCACTCAGGAATAATGTGGATTGTCTTGTAGCACCACAAAGTAATTCAGCATAAATTAATGTACCATAGAAATAAAGTGTTCCCGGCTCCCTCCTCCCTCTTCCCGCTCACGTCTCTCCCTCCCCGGGTCATGGCTGCCTGCGCGCCGTGCCGTGCTTGAGTTCTGCCACATGGAGAGAAGAGTTTTCTTCCCAAGGCTAGTGGTGCTGGCTGCCACCCAAACGCAGGGCCTGATCCATGAGCGCAAGGGACTTTGGCTCGGATCCCCTGCGGGATTTATCCCGGCCCAGCGAGCCCAGAGGGGCGGCCCATTGGTACGGTTTTGCTGGCCCCACTGGTCTTTCCCATGGGCTGCTGCACTGTAACAATACTATCTCGTGCCTTTCCCCAGCACAGCCAGCTGAGGGTCTGGCGCAACATGGACAAGTATTACAGAGCGGAGCGATGCAGTGGCAGACCTGTTCCTGGGCCCAAGGATGAGCTAGAGGAGGGGGCAGAGGTGCAGGGGAGACCTCTGGCAGGGCAGCGGCAGGACCACACGAGCATGGGGCACTGTGGGAGGGATGCTGACATAGCACCCATCTATACCATGGCCCGAGGAGCTTTATTCGCTCAAAAGCCTGGCAGACATCTGCCCGCCAGGGCCCTCCCTGGTAGCCAGGCTGTGATCTTCCCCATGGCATGCATTCGCTCCCCCAAGGTGCCCCTTCTGCAAGTCACGTGACACCAGGCAAGGCAAGTCACATGACACCTGTTTGGCTGCTTCTGCACCCTCATTCCCTGGGGATGCTCTTTCCTAAGCCTGGAACTACAGCACCCAGGTGCCCCAGATCTGCTTTGGCACACACAGCCGCCTCTCTGCATGGAGGAGGATTTTACCAGCCAGCCAGCCCAGCTTTCAGGCAGTGCTTGGAGACCCACCTCTGCACCGTGGATTTCTAAAGGAGCAGTTTTTCTCTCCGAATAAAATTAGACGCTTCAGATCAAACCCAGCAAGTTTGCAGGGGGGCTGCTTCATCTCCGGGTTGCACGCACCCCAGCAAGATTCACACTGAGTTTGAACCAACATCTACCTCATCATGACTCTCCTTGGGCACAGCGCTGGGGGAATCTCCCTCCCAGCTCGCGGGGCTCTGACCTTCCTCAGTTCAGCTCTCAATAGAATCATCTGGCTTTGCAGGGCTCAACGCCTGCTGAATTTCAATGGGGCAGCCTTGCCATTCGAGGAATCCACGGCTGGGAGCACACTGGGTTTCAGCCTGGTTAAAAAAACACGGCTGCTGCTTTTGTGGCAGGAATTAAGCGGGACAGGGTGGCGTGGATTTACTTCTTGAACCCTGGGATTTTCAAGCACAGAGCGTGCTTAAGGAATGATCAGATACATCATGCGGTCTGAAAACAGGATCCTGAATAGCCGGGGCTGGCTGCAGAATGGCTACTCTCGTGCGCCCATGGAAATTGGACAACTAGCTGGAGGAGAGAGCGTGCATAATAAAATAGCGTAGGGCAAAGCTCGGCTCCTTCCCCACTTTGACTGGGTTTCTACTGGGATGTGGGGACAGGAAATGTTTTGCAGCCAGCAGGTGCCCTTGGAATCTTGACCTAAGGGGGAAGTCTCTTTGATCAGTGGGAAGAGGGAAACATTGGCTCGGATGAAATCACTCGGCCAGACGTCTGTCACGGGGGATGTTCGGCGATCTCCATCGGAGACCACGGGAGCTGCAATGAGGGACCATTTGGGGACAGGGTTGCCAGATAGTTTCACAAAAAATACTGAACATGGCAGGGAAAAAATTGGTTTAAAAAAAAACAGGAACCAAAGTTGTTGAGCTCAAAAAAAAAAAAAGAAAATGGGGAATCAAAGTTGTTGAGCAAAAAAAAAGTATCACGGTGCCTTTAAATCACCACACTTCCCCCCGCCCGCACCAGACGCGGCAGAGGAAGAACGTCCCAAGCAGCCTTCCATCCGAGAAAAACAGAAAATGTCGGACATTTTACATGTCTGGTATTTTCTGGGTTTTTTAACGGACAGAAGCTGCAAATACCGGACTGTCCGGGCCAATACCAGACACCTGGGGATGGTTCACACAGAAGAGAAGAGGGCAGCCATTCATGAACGCATGTAGTTCCTGCATGAGGTCTGAGCTTTACCCAGAGGAAGAAAAACTTTATCCATGTCTTTGGAGTCTGGGGAGGAGGTCTGTAAACTTCCCCTTCTCACAGCATGCCAGTTGAGACACTGGGACTGGGACTGGCATTGGTGCAGAGGCCTCAAGCTGGCCCCTCTGTCCAGGCCTGGATGTGAGTGACACTGCCATGGACACCTTTCTATCACCTTGAGCCCCTTTCTCTCGACTCCCTCTGGGAGCCACTGTGCTTTCCACCGCCCCAGCAGGCCAGGGGACTGGGGGCTGCCTGCTCCCTCGCTCGAGTGCCCATTATTCAGCTTATAAGGGGCAGCGCCTCCTGTAAGCTGCTGCCGAGACCCATCCCGGGCAAATTTCTAGCAGGGCCATGGCGCATTTCCAGCTCTGCCGCCCTTCCCCCTGCCAGGCTCTCCATTCCCGCTCCTGAGCGGCGAGAGTCATTAGGATGCCAGGCGGAGCACGGAGCAGGCAGACATAAAGGCAGCGCGGGAATCCCCGGGGACGGCATGTGTTCTCGGGAAGCGGGGGGAGAGCGAATGAGAGGGAAAGATCCCAGCTCTGGCTGGAGCTTTAGAACTGGTGGGAAGTCCTGCTGCCTTTCAATGAGATCATTACCATTTGCGGAGGAAGGGGGGGTTAGTAATTATTTCCAAGCGGGAAGTTTGAGCTACATGCTTCCCCTTCCCCATAACTGCTCTCAGGAGACGCCTCGTCTCCCCCCACCACTCTGGGCTTCTCCAGGTGCCCTTCCCCCCAGCCCACCCCGCAGGGTGGCTCAGGAAAAAATGTGACCTAGAAGCGCTTGCTCGTTGCAAGGCTGCGCTTGTGATGTGCCTCCCCGCCACAGTCTGGTTCTGGGCCTCGCAGGGGATCGTCTCTGAATGCCAGCAAGGGCTGGCCGGTATTTCCAACCAGCTCCAACAGCTTGGCCAGCCGGGGCGTTGGCACATCGGAGACAGTGATGGTGAGATGCCACCAGGGGTTAGTAAAAGGCAGAAGGTCGCCTTTACGCCTCGGCTGGTCTGGAGCCAGCCTCTGGGGAGCCTCATCGGGAGGGACAGGACCGCGTCTGGGGAGAGGCTGTGGAGCTCAGCGGTCCTGGCCAGGAGTCAGGAGACCTGCGTTCTCTGGCAATGACGTTCTGCAAAGCCTCTAGTTCCTTTCTAGACTATCTAGAGCAGGGGTGGGGAACATATGGCCCAGGGGCCGGATCTGGCCCCTGGCTTGCCCGGATCTGGCCCCCAAAGCTCCTGCATCCTCCCTCCTGCCCAAACCCCACGCCCCAAGCCCATTTCCGGCAGCCCCCTCCCACACACTGAATCCCTTCTTTTTCATCCTACCCCAGAGCCTTGGGAGGGCCAACAAAATGTACTAGCCCAGGTTCTCCTAGGCTCTGGTGTGGGAGGGGAGTGTGGAGAGCGTCTTTCTGCTTCTCAGTCAGAGGCCAGGGCAGTGACTTTCATTTTTTTCCTTCTCACTTTTGTGTGGCCCCCGACAGATTTTTCTGTGGGTCAGCGGCTCAGAACCTAAAAAAGAGCTAGACCGTGAGCTCCCGGAGGCAGGACCTGGCTCTCCCTGTGCATCTGCACAGCCCTAAGTGCGCTGGGCCCGAGCTTCGCTGGGGCCTGCGGGTGCTAGTGTGAGGATACTACGAGTCTGTGTGTGCCACTTGTAGCTGCACAGAGACGCCCCCTTGGAGCCCATGACACGAGAGGGGCCTAAGAGAAGCAGAAGTGATGGTGCCGAGTGGGGTAGCAGAGAGGGGAGGGCAGGTAGTGGGAGGCGGCTGCAGAGAAATAGAGAGGGGAGGCATTAAAACGAAGGGGACAATTACTGGCAGTCATGTGCTCTGATTCCCTGTCCTTTTGTTCACGTCCAGCTGCGCAGCCTCCCTGCAGCAGTGTCTGACCCAGGGCCGGCCCTCGCCTTGAGCTGTGGAAATTTCCATCGGCGTATTCGGCAGGTTCACGGCCCGGCCAGGGGCTCGCCGCCAGCGGGCGCTGAGGGAAGTTTGGAGTGAACTTTCCCGTGCACTCACCCTGAGCAGCCTCTTGAGATGTCCAGCGGCAGGCAGGCACGGCAGCTTGTCCTCTGCGAAGTCAGAGCCGTTTTCCCCATCTGTCACGTTATGAGATATCTCCTCATATCTAAATGGGAGGCTGAGAGCAGATCGATCTGGCATATTCTCTCCAGCCTGCAGGCTAGGTAATGCTGCCCGAGCCGTAAAGTCATAACCACGTAATCCAGTCTCCAGCAGTTGCAATGTTGCACACGCCCTTCCCGGTCAGTTCACCTGGTCCTCTTGTGCAGGGCTGTGTTGGGGGAGGCTTGGTAGCATGTCTGTCGCTGCTTCACTTTGCTCAGCTGATACATTCTGTCCTGCCCAGCTCTGCCAAGGGACCTTAACACTGTGCCAGTGCCAATCTGCAATGGGCCCAACCAGTGTTCCCTCTAGCCTTTCCCATCCACATGCAGATTTTTTCCATTCATGTGCGCAATAAATTTTGCTACATGCACTAAGGACCTGTGTGAATGTGCACCACCAATGAAAACAAAACCTATCCGTGGGCGCTTTGCTCATCAGCTGGGCGGCATCTGTCTCTCTTCTGAGCAGCTGCACCAGGAAATACTGGGCCAAACTGTTCCAGCCTGGGGGTCCACCTCTCAGTTCAGACCTGCACACCCGCAGCCATGACAACACCTGTTCTGAGTCAGCTCACCTCCAGCAGCTGCTAGATTTGGGTGCAGTTATTCTGGGAGCCGCTCCCCTGTGAGTCTGCACCCGCTCAGAGCCAACCGCCATTTGCTTTGGAGGCTCTTAAAACTTTGGACGCTCAGCTCGAACGTGGTGGCATTTGAGAAACTGCTCATGAAAAGGAGTGTGCATCACCTGCATCCTGATGCATTGTGCAGCCTTAAACTGGAGTCAGCTGGGCCGGGGAGTTTGACTGAGCAAACAATTCAGCTAGAACAAAAAAACCTCCTGGGAAGTCATTTGAACTGATGCTACTGAAACGGCACAGAGGGTTGACAGATCTCTCGTGGAAGCTGAAAATGTGCTACATTGAGAACCTGCTGCGAGCAGGCTGGGGAGAATGAGGCAGCTGCCCGATCAATTGGGGCGTTAGTCTGTTCTGGTAATGACAGGGGAGAAGAGGCAGTAGCAGAACACTTGGACCCTGTCATAAGCCCAACCGCTTCAAACTCCTGAGCATGAGTGTTTACTCTCCAATTCCAGATCCACTAGGGGAAACCGGATCATCATCAGTTCATGTCAGAACTCTGAGACTGATTCCCAGGGGCCATGTTCCCCTCCCCCTTTCTTAATACTCTGGCAATGTTAGCAAGGTGCTTTGAGATCTTAAAGACTGAAAGCACCCCTGCACGCTAGCACGGTATTATCCCCATATTAGAGATGGGGAAACTGAGGTACAGGGTGGGAACATGACTGGCCCAAGGCCATGGAGTAAGTCAGTGGCAGAGATCTAGGTAGCTCTGTGGAACCTAATGCCACATTACCTTTTGAGGGATTGTGCACTCCTGCAGCCCACATGGGTTACCAAAACAGTGACACTGAACATGAGTGGGGTAGTTGGCATATGTTTGCAGATGAGAGACTTTCCCATTCATGTAACACTTTCTTAATACTAGACCTGTGTGGTCCAGCCTCTCTCTCCTGGGCTAATGACAGCTGAAAAGCAACATCTGTATTGTAACAGATGAGACACACACTCCTCCGTGCCCCCAGAGACGTGCTGATGTTATTATCGGTAAGTTCCATTTTGAAAAATGCCTTGTGACACAAAGTAACATTAGTATCCAGAAACCATGGCAAGACCCCTCTGGGGAGCCCCTGTACTGTCACCCTGATTAAATTAGAGTGTGTCTTTTTTCCTTCCATGCAGATGTTCCATCAATATTTATGAGGGAGACTGTGCTTGTGTGTGCCGCAAGCCCCCCCAGCGTTTCCAGGCAGGGAGAAGAGAGACGAGAATAAGCATTTTTCTAGAATAAGCATCAGCATCGTTTGCCAGTCGAGCTGTCAGTCCAGAAATTATGATCATGGACCATTAAAAAGTGGCACAGCTGGAGTGAACGCTCCACATTACATAAAAACATAAGAACAGCCGTACTGGGTCAGACCAAAGGTCTATCTAGTCCAGTATCCTGTCTGCCGACAGTGGCCAGCACCAGGTGCCCCAGAGAGGGTGGACCGAAGACAATGATCAAGCGATTTGTCTCCTGCCATCCCTCTCCAGCCTCTGACAAACAGAGGCCAAGGACACCATTTTATCCCCTGGCTAATAGCCTTTTATGGACCTAACCTCCATGAAATTATCTAGCTTCTCTTTAAACTCTATTATAGTCCTAGCCTTCACAGCCTCCTCTGGCAAGGAGTTCCACAGGTTGACTACACGCTGTGTGAAGAAGAACTTTCTTTTATTAGTTTTAAAAAGTTGGGAGGTAGGTTGCAGAAGCAGGCTGGGAGTAGAGTGTCTGGACAGGGGGGAGGAAGCAGTATTAAGGGAGGGTGCAGTGTGTGGCCAGGAGGGAGGATTTTTCAGGACCTGTCATTTTTGGCCCCCCGTTACTGCCCCCCGCCCCACACTGGGCTTCCTGGCACTCCCTCCCCCCACAGCCAAGCTGAACTCTGAACTGATTCCCTGCACACGCATGCGTGCATACACACACACGTCCACAGGCCAGCTGAGCCCTGTGCAGAGGTTTCTGTGCCCCCCACAACCCAGTTGAGTCCTGTGCCCAGGTTCCTGGGTACTTCCCCCCAGCCCAGCTGATCCCCTCACAAATCATTTTTTCCTGCATTCCCAATGGCTATTGCCTCCTGCTGATTCCAATTCCCCCAGGGAAGGAGGGGGGAGGGGAAACAGCAGCGAGCAGCTGCATTTGGAGTCTCAGGGCTTGTTGGAACATTTTACTGCTTCTCGGAGGCAGCAGAGTAGATACATCTCTGTATTAATCATTCTCTCAGGCTACGTCTACACTGAGACATTCCTGAGACACAGACCATCTCTGCCTTGAGAGGGGTCTGAACATCCCAGGACGAGCTGAGTTGCTAAGCCAATACTCACCTACCCAGCCTGCCCAGCACAGCCGCTCAAAAATCACAAGTCTGCTATTGGGGTTTGGGGTTTTTTTTTTTCATTTCATGATTTTTAAACCAGCTTGGAGTTTTGGGGAGGGGCAATCTCAGGGTTCCTGTTGGTTTGCCTGCCCCTTTGAGGGCTGTTTTTCCAAGCTTTCCTTCACAACCCTGAAGGCAAAAAAAAAAACCCCTCACTTCTAAAACAATCAATCCAGTCGAGATTCAACTGACTGTGGGCCCCCCACTACAAAAAGTGGGCCCCCCACTACAAAAAGGATGTGGACGCATTGGAGAGGGTCTAGCCGAGGGCAACCAAAATGATTCGGGGGCTGGAGCATATGACCTATGAGGAGAGGCTGAGGGAGTTGGGTCTGTTTAGTCTGCAGAAGCGAAGAGTGAGGGGGGATTTGATAGCAGCCTTCAACTTCCTGAAGGGAGGTTCCAAAGAGGATGGAGAAAGGCTGTTCTCAGTAGTGACAGATGGCAGAACAAGGAGCAATGGTCTCAAGTTGCAGTGGGAGAGGTCCAGGTTGGATATTAGGAAAAACTATTTCACTAGGAGGGTAGTGAAGCACTGGAATGGGTTACCTAGGGAAGTAGTGGAGTCTCCATCCCGAGAGGTGTTTAAGTCTTGGCTTGACAAAGCCCTGGCCAGGTCGATTTAATTGGGATTGGTCCTGCCTAGAGCAGGGGGCTGGACTTGATGACCTTCTGAGGTCTCTTCCAGCTCTATGGTTCTCTGATTCTATGATTCTATGACTCCAGAAGTTGGGGTTTTAAGAACACCGCTAAATTATACCCGCCTTGTGGGAGAGTTGCCCATGTTAGCAACCCCTCGGCAGGGCTGAGAGTCAGGGCTAGTTTATACCAGGAGGCTCAGCCCTGAGCCAGGGAGCATGTAAGCTGCGTGGTTCTGGAGGCAGATGCCCTTCCAACATATAAGGCCTATCCTTTCAAGTAGGGATGGGAGGAGTTAGGATTCTTTGAATTCCCCACCACTCCTCATCTCCTCTCCATCTGCTTGCCCTCAGACTATGTCTAGACTACAGGCTTCTTTCGGAAGAAGCTATTTCAGAAGAGATCTTCTGGAAAAACTTCTTCCGAAAGAGAGCGTCCACACTGCAAAAGCGCATCGAAAAAGCCATCTGCTTTTTTGAAAGATAGCATCCACACTGAATGGACGCTATGTTGCATGTACGCTGTGATAACTATGGATGGAGTGGCCACCAGGGCACCTGTGCTGTTTCCTCTTTCCTCTTCTTTCGAAAGAACTCCCTCTTCCCCTTCCACACACGCCTTTTTCCGAAGAGCTCTTTTGCAAAAAGGTTTCTTCCTCACAGAATGAGGATTACCAATGTCGGAAAAACCCCTCTGTTCTTTCGATTTTCTTTCGAAAGAACACAATTGCAGTGTGGACGTAACTCAAGTTTTTTCGGAAAAGCTCCGTAGTGTAGACATACCCTCACTGAGGACTAGTGCTACACTCCACCCTGGAGCTGGGTCACACTAGGCCAAGCCTTGACTGGTAAATTAATTCTCTCTCTGGTTATTTCCATTTCAGGTTGGCGGTGCGAGAGAAGAGCAAAGGGCTAGTATGAGCCACCAGAGGGAGAGGGAGTGTTTATATTTGCAATAGGCTGTGGCCTGTACTTGCCTTGTCCAGCAAGCAGGCCATTTGGGGCGGTAAATGTGCCCCTTTCCCTAGTGAGAAGGGCATCTGGAGATCTGTGTATTTGGTTCAATATCACAGGGAGGTGTAAATAGCCCCACTGGCCCCGCCTCCATTTCCTCACCTGTTATCAATGTTATCATTGTGGCCCCCTCCCACACACCTGAGACATCAGCTCTAACTGCAGGAGGAGAGGATCCAAGACCCCCAGCAAACTCCCCGGGGAGGCTCCCCTTGGCTCCCAGCAAGTCGGACCAGGGCCCAGATCTCTGGCTCACTCCCAGCACTGACGGTTTGTTTACACTGAAAGCAGAAGTGTAGCATGAGAGGCCCAGCCTTGCTAGCTTTTGTCATTGGCCAGCAACCCAGATGCCCAGCAGGGTCCTATTTGGGAGGGCGGCCTCAACGCAGAGCCCGTTCCTCCACAAGCGCACTATTGCCGTGACCCGGCTCACTAGATGAAAGCTTGCAGGGGCATGACTTTGCAGGGCAGACATGCTCTCCGTATCCTGGACTGTGAACTCTGTGGAGAAGGGACGGTGTGCGTGTATGCCTGTGAGTCTGTGTGCGCTTGTCTATCCATTTCTCTGTGATAATGTGTGTGTCTGTCTGTAGCTATGTGTGTGTCTGTGTCTGTCTCTTGGTGGCCATGTGTGTGTTCAGCCCCCTGCACTTTGTGGATCCCAGTGAAACACACTTGCTGGCTGTGGAGCTGAGGTCAGTGCTGGCCCTGTAATGGCCACAAACTGAGGCTCCATCTCTCAGGGTACGTCTAGGCTACAGGCTTTTGTCGACAGAGGCTTTGTCAACAGATACTGTCGACAAAGCTTCTATCGACAAAGAGCGTCTAGACTACATCCAGTTCTGTCGACAAAGCAAGCCGCTTTGTCGACATGAGAGTGTAGACGCAAAGGACAGTGTAGAAGTAATAACACCTTCTGTCGACAGAACTCTGTCGACAAAAGGCGTTATTCCTCGTAGAATGAGGTTTACCGCCGTTGACAAAACTGCCGAATTCTGTCGACGTTGTGTCGACAGAACTCAACAGTAGTGTAGAGGCAGATATAGTTTTGTCAACAAAAGGCCACTTTTGTCGACAAAACCCTGTAGTCTAGACACACCCTCAGAGAAGGGGGAAGAAAAAACAGGACTATGTAGCACTTTAAAGACTAACAAGATGGTTTATTAGGTGATGAGCTTTCATGGGCCAGACCCACTTCCTCAGATCAAATTGTGGAAGAAAATTGGCATGACCCTATATACCAAAGGGAAGGGGGAAGAGTACTGAAAAACATGCTCTAAACATGTCTGCAAGCCACACACACAGACACACCCCTCTTTTACAACACCGGCTGCACCAGGAAGAAAGCATCAAAGGGGCTCAGACAAGCCCTTTGGCCAGACAATGGCAGCAAACCAGCATCAGTCAGAGAGAAGCTTGCCTTAGCTAGCGCAGTGCCTTGAAAGGCCATTCCATTTGTTTGCCAGTACCAAGAGAAAGTCCCATCCCACTCTCTGCTTCAGTCAGAGCCCCATGATCTCACCCAGGCTTCCCAACACCCCAGTGAAGTGGAGCAGCCTACCTACCTTCCAGGCATCCCTTATCCTGCCTTCCGAGTGCTAGAGCCAGCTCCTGCTCTGGGGTAGCCTGTGGTGGCTGTTCCCAGGGTGGGGGGCAGGACTTGAATCCACCACCCTGCCCTCCCCAGGCAAATGCTCTAGGACACTCCAGAACCCAACCTGCCTGCTTACCTACCTTTGTTGGGATGGGGCTGTCTGCCCTGGAAAGCCTGGGTCCGGCACTCTGGGCCTACTTAGACTCACACTTCCTGGCCTAACCGCAGAGGCAGGAAGCCATCCCAACAGCCGCCTGCCCAGAGATCGCCTCACACCCAGGGAAAGGCAAACCCAGGGCCAGAGCTGAGTGAAGCTGCTGCTGGGCTCTGAATTCTGAGCCCAGACTGGGCAAAACCTGGCAACTCTGGCTTCCTTCAGAACTCAAGAGTCTGGGGGATGAAACTGGTTTGCATGGCCCCTGGGCACTGAGCGGGATGTGACCATAATGAAAGGCACTCTCGGAGCAGCACTGACGCGTTTAGGACAAGCCGAGTCACCTAGTGGCGTGCGATGAACCAGGGCCCTGGAGCACGTCGCCAGATACACTCCGGTGGAGTCGGGGGTGAACTGAGCCGGTCAAATCTAGTCAGGAAGAGAACTGTTAGGTTGCTCGGTGCTTCTCCTGACCTAGCCAATGCAGGATAGAGACTCGCAGACACATCTCTTGATACAGGGCTACACTGTGCCGTTTTCCTCATGCTGGGAGTAGTCGTTCACAGGCACTTATGTGCTCACCTGTGGGTGCAACTCACCTTTGTGCAGTATGAGGTCTATGTGCCATTTAAAGGCTGAAGTGCCTGTGCTCTGGCCAGACATGAACTTCACTCTTATTCACAGGGGCGTGAGCATGTCCACACTGCACGGAGACAGGTGTGGCTGGCCCGTGCCAGTTGACTCCAGCTCATAGGGCTTATGCTGTCACTGAGAGCACATCCACACAGCAGGGCTAAAGCCAAAATAAGCTACTCAACTGGAGCTATGTCAATGGTAAAGCTGAAGTCGAAATAGCTTATTTCAGCTTTTGGCACTGCTACACAGCAGGCAGTCCAAGAAAGAGCACTCTTCCTCTGACCTCCCTTACTCCTCGTAAAATGAGGGTTACAGGAGTCAGAGTAAGAAGTCCTGCCTGCTGTATAGACGCGGACTATGTTATTTCGGAATAATGCCTGTTATTCTGAAATAACGCTGCTGTGTAGACATAGCCTAAGGGGCCTTTCATTGCAGCACAGACATTCAGACTCAGACTGGAATCCCGGCACTGAGACCCTGCAAGGAAGGAAGGTCCCAGATCTTTGCTAGCGTTGTTCTGACCCCAAACTAAATAATCAGGGAGTCAAAATATTTCTGGAATTATGAGGCTGAACCAATTCTCCTGTCTGTATTTTTCATTCTTTAGATAGCTCTAAAACAGCCTTTCTTATCCTCTCCCACCTTTTGCATTTTTAATAGACTTGTTGAGGGGGGAAAAAGTTTATTCCCTAGCAAATTAAAGCTACAATTCAACTCTATAGCTTTATTTAAGAACATAATTAAAGTGGGCTGATATTTGCAGAATCCACAGCTATAAATTTCCCTCTGGGAAGCAGATCCTGCAGTCCATGAAAAATCCAAGTGCCAGCTAAAG
The DNA here is from genome assembly GCA_019425775.1 of Rafetus swinhoei. Lineage (NCBI taxonomy): Eukaryota > Metazoa > Chordata > Testudines > Trionychidae > Rafetus > Rafetus swinhoei. The sequence goes on from JAFJHL010000300.1 coordinate 12,045,255, forward strand.
AAAGGTAGAAAAATGTTTTAAATGACTAAACGAGTCAGCAGCATCCCTGGTTTCTCAATGATGCTGTATTTTCTCGACCCTCGTTGTGCTTTTTCCTTTGACATCTTGGTCCAAATCGCATTCCGGTGTAGCCCCAATGGGGTTTTACCAGGAAGCAGCATGGTGGCTTTGTCTTGCCTGGGACTTGATTCACTCTTCACCTGTTTTCAGTTTCACTGCCAAGACGTTGTGATCCAGTTACAAAGGCAAAAAGGAGCACAGGGGCCTGGCAGAATGCTTCCTGCGTGCCATTGTTTCCTTAAAAAGTGGAGGGTGCTGCATGCTTCTGTTAGTGATCTTGATTATAAACTCAGGGTTCTAAGTCCCTTCTCCCCATTTGCTTCTCAGTATAAATACAGCCTCTTGGGGGTCCTGCCAGGTTCCTGGATTAGGGACCTGGTCCACAAGTCCTCTCTCCATTCTCCAAGGATAGAGCTCTGCTCTGCCATTTGTTCTCATTACGCTTTGCTTCACAGCGCCCATGCCAAGCCCGTAATTTCTCCTGGACTTAATAGCAGCACCTCCGTATATCTCGGTGAAAGCAAAGCCCAGCCTAACCGTCCACCAGGGAGAAGTGGGATATACAGCCGGCATTACCAGCTGTTGGGAGCATGGTTAATGCCTGAGGATTATTCCATGACTCAGCTCGCCGCGCCAGAGGCGATCAGTTAAGCGAGTGGCAGCGCCACTGGGACTGGAATGGGGGAGCACTAGAGTGGGAGCCGGAGCAGACTGGGCAGCCCTGGCAGCCGCCGAGGTTTAGTGGCTTGTCAGTCTGAAAGGTACTAACCCAGTGGCCACCAACCAGTAGATCAGGATCTACAGGTAGATCTTGGAACCTTTGACAGGTGATTCTGACTAGTTTGGCCTAGAGGCTGGCAAGTGCTGACACTTCATCTGCTCCTCTCAGCACTGCCGTGCTGCTCCTGCCCTCTGCTTGGGAGGTGCCCCTCACCCCGGGAGCTTCCTGCTTGCTGTGCAGTGCACGGGAAGAAGAGGAGGGGGTGCTGATGTCAGGGTGCCCCTCCCTTCACCCTGTGCCCCATCTCCACAGAGCAGAGATGGGGCAGGGATGGCGAGAGTTTGCTGGCTGCTTTTGGGAGTGGTGCAGGGCCAGGGGAGGAGTGAGCCTGCCTTGGCCCCACTGCACCACCACCCAGAAGCCAACTGTGATAAGCGGTGCCCAGCTGGAGCCTACATTCTGAACCCCGGCCCCAGTCCTGAACCCCTCCTACATCCCAAACCACTGCCCTAGCCCTGAGTCCCCCTGCACCCAAACTCCCTCCCAGAGCCTGCACCATGAACCCCCTCCTGCACCTCAACTCCCTGCCCCAGGCTCAGCTCAGAACCCCTCCCACACTCCAAATCCCTTAGCCCAAGATCAGTGTTTGCATCCCCCTCCCCTCTGCCCCCAGCCGGGTAAATGTGAGTGAGGATGCGGGGAGGAGGGAGGAGGGAGTGAGCAGGGGCAGGGCCTTGGAGAAGGGGTAGGGAGGAGACGGGGCAAGGGTGTTTGGGTTTGAGGCAGATCCTGGATTGCACTTAAATTCAAAAAGTGATCTCATGCTTAAAAGGGTTGGAGACCCCTGTACTAACCCAACCCCATCAGGAAGTCTGGGGATGAGAAACAAGGATAATTCCCTCCCCCCCATCCCAGGCTGCATTGAACTCTCCACCTGAGCCTTCCTTTTGGAGCCCAGGGGCCATTCTGACTCCGTATCACTCCACTGATTGCCACCCACCAGCAGAGATGCCAAGGAGTAAATGTGGTCCGGGCCAGAGCACAAAGCCAGTGCTGGGGGCTCTGGAGTTTGGGCAAAACTCCATCCTCGGGCAATGTATCCCCACTCTGCCAGCAGGGCCAACTTCTGTGCCCCGTCAGTGGCACTGGAAAAGGTTCAGAAAAGGATGGCAAAAATGATGAGGGGGTTTGGAATAGGTGTCATATGAAGAGAGATTAAAAAGTTTGGGACTTTTCAGTTTAGAAAAGAGGAGACTAAGGGGCGATATGATAGAGCAGGGGTGGCCAACCCATTACAGACAAAGAGCCAAAATAGTGGTGGATACAGCGCAAAGAGCCAAGGGAAAGAAGTTGTTGAGCAAAAAACCAAAAACAAAAACCCCAAAAAAACCACTGCCCCTTTAAGAGCCGCAATTTTTCCTTTGAAGAGCCACATGCAGCTCATGAGCCGTAGGTTGGCCACCCCTATGACAGAGGTCTAAAAAATCATGATGGGTATGGAGAAAGTGAATAAGGAAAAGTTATTTACTTGTTCCTATAACATAAGAACTCAGGGTCACCAAATGAAATGAATTGGTAGCAGGTTTAAAACAAAAGGAAGTATTTCTTTGCACAGCACAGGGTCCCCTGTGGAACTCCTTGCCAGAGGATGTTGTGAAGGTCAGGACTTTAACAGGGTTCAAAAAAGAACTAGATAAAATCATGGAGGATGTGTCCATCAATATTTATTAGCCAGGATGGGTAGGAATGTTGTCCATAGCGTCTGTTTGTCAAAGACAGGGAGGGATCACTTGATGACTGCCTCTTCTGTTCACTCCCTCTGGGGCATCTGACATTGGCCACTGTCAGAAGACAGAACTCTGGGCTAGATGGACCTTTGGTCTGACCCAGTATGGCCACTGTTATGTTCTTATGTCAGTACTATTCCCAGCCCAGCCCCAGGAAATGCTGTCTCCTCCTTTCTCCCAGGATTCAAGTCCCTCCTAAACCTCACGCCTTCCCCAGAGTCCAGGAGATGGGAACTGAACGAAAAGGTAGAGAGAAAAAAAACACTATGATTCTCACTGAGCTTCCATCTTCCCTCTTACGGTGGGTACAGCAGTAGCCCCTATAGGCCCCATTGTGCTGAGTGCTGCACAGACACAGGAATGCCTGCCCCAAAGGTTGACACGCAGAAGGAGAAACTTGTATAAATGGAGAAACTGAGGTGCCCAGTGACTGATTTTCACATCGAAATGGACACCTCGGCGGAAAGCTCATCTCCAGGACCATACTTCCTCTGGCTTTTTCTAGCTCCGTGGCTGGGATGCTCTTCAGCACTGGGACAAGTTCTGCTTTCTGTCTGGGCAGGGACAAGCTGAAAAAAAAAAAGAGCAAGAGCTTTCCTGCCCTGCCGCCTTCGGGGAGGGGGCACTGTGATGCCGGGAAACAGGGCCCCATGTATTCCCACCATGCCTGCATCTTCCAGGGGTTCCTTCTTATCTAACTTCCCAGAAACAACAGCCTCCCGTCAGGTTCTCCCCACCTCCGGTATTTTGGATCCACATCATCCTCCCCTGGGCTTCTTTGGAGCTGCATTTGAAAGGATGCTCACCTTGAAGTCGCAGCCAGGAACGGTTTCATTCCGCCAATGCGCCAAGGGCAGCGGCTTCTTTGAGACGGCAGAACAACTTTTCAACACATGCTTGTGTTGTCTTGCTCCCCACAAAGGCTGCCAAATTCCCCTCAGAATTACAGCTCTTGGAGCGAGGCACAGGCAGCATGAAAGGCCGCTACATGGCTTCAAAGGCAAAGGATTGTCTGACTGGCATTAGCTTCAAACTGCAAGTAGTTACTGACTTTCCCTTGCCAGGTGCTAGGCAGAAATGGGCTGCTGGATGCACACGCATGGAGCATGGGAGGGGGGCTGGAGAAAGGGTTGCTCTCCTCCCCTCCTCCGTGCAACAATTATGGGGATTCACAGCAGTTGCATGATGCTGACAATGTGGGAAACCAAAAAAGCTGGCTCTGGGATCGTAGAGTCATAGAATCCTAGGGTTGGAAGCGATCTCAGGAGGTCATCGAGTACAACCCCTTGCTCAAAGCAGGACCAACCCCAACTAAATCATCCCAGCCAGGGCTTTGTCAAGCCGGGACTTTAAAACCTCTAGGGATGGAGATTCCACCACCTCCGTAGGGAACCCATCCCAGTGCTTCACCACCCTCCTGGGGAAATAGTTTTTCCTACTATCCAACCTAGACCTCCCCCACTGCAACTTGAGACCATTGCTCGTCGTTCTCTCATCCGTCACCCCTGAGAACAGCCTCTCTCCATCCTCCAGCCATGCGCAGTCCTTCAGCTCCAGGCTCTGACACAGCTCCCATAGAAAGCTTCCCCACCCATCTCCGGGGGCAGGAGGAAGCCATTTGACAGGGTTGCATGCAGTTCCCAGCTCATTTGGTCCTGCTATTTTAACACCTTTCTAGGGAGATTCCAGTGCAAATTTCCAGGGACAGCCTGCACCGCTTTTCTCCATGCAGTCAATGAGGGTCTGGAGAAGATTTACCTCTCAACACACCTGCAAAGAAACAGCCTTTGAAACCTACTGTGACAAAAGCAACAGGCGCACAGATGATTAAACAGCCCAATGCTTGATGGCGGGTGCCTAAACAATTTCAACTCTACCCCTGAATTTGGGTTACCATGTTCAGGCCCAATTCATCGTCTGTTGCCACCGGCAGTCTTTTCTTTGGTATCAGTGGGAGTTGGATTGTGCCCTTACAGTGCTTATAGCGTTGTTCATGTGGCTAAAGGAGGACGTGTGTGTATTATTTGTTTTGGCATCCGCTTGAAGGCTAAATGAAGATTCACACACTTGAAGCTCCTGCACGATGGACTGTACTCATCATTTAGTATATTATCACCTGCGGTTGGAGCCGGGGCTGGATTAAGCTCTACATAGTCCTTAGGCACTCTCATAATTGTAGGTCCTTAAATTAGACTATATCAAAATATAAAAGGGAGAAATGCCCTATCACCTCTATACACCTATGTGATGGACCGAGCTGGGGCTGGGCACCGCTGAGGGTGTCAGCTCAGGGCAAGTTGCTCAGAACCAGGGCTACTTACAGCCCTTGACTGGAGACCTTTCTCAAATAGGCCACAAACCAGTCACGCCAAGCGCTTCAGCTACCAATCCAGCCAGCAGGAAGCCTCACGAGCAAAACCCCTCAGACACCCCAGCTCTCCCCGTGCCACAATCAGCCCCGGGCCTACACACAGGTGAGGGGTTATCGAACCCAATCTCACCCACGCCGAACAGATCCTCCCGTTCCCAAAGAACCAGCCACAGTCCCCGATCAATGTATACTTTAGATCTTCCCCACAAGAGCACGCTGGACCAATCCTTTAGAATCTAAAATCTAAAGGTTTATTAACAAAAGAAAGAAAAGGTTAAGAGTAAGATTGTTAAGGGGAATACATTATATACATCAATTACCAAGATCTTGATGCAGGTTCTTAGCAGAGATGTTACAAACAGCTATCTTAGAAGTCTCTGGCGTACATGCTATGTCAGGATGGGTCAGCAATCCTTCCTGGCTCTCTGTCCCTAGCAAGCAGGGCTGGCCCGAGCCATTCGTGCACCCCAGGCCCCAGGAGCACGGCGCCGACCCCAGAAGTGCGGCACATGTGTGGCCCCGCCCCTGGGTGCATGGCGCCCCTGGGCCCCGGGCGCCCAGCGCGCGTGCGGCCCCGCCACCCCTGGGCGCCTGGCGCATGCGCAGCCCCGCCCCCGCCCAGTCCGGCAGCCCCATGCGGCGCCCCCTACAATAGGGCACCCCGGGCAGTAGCCCGGTCAGCCCGTAGCTTGGGCCAGCTCTGCTAGCAAGGCTGCATCTGGGATCAGTAGCAAGATTTAAGGCAAAATGGAGACAGCCTCACAGCACCTTTATATCTCTCCTGTCTCCCAAACTGGAGCTGGTCACATGATCAAGTGACTTGTCTCTGTTTCGCCTGCAAGTAGCCATTATGCACTGGCCAGCCTGCAGGTTTCCAGACGCATTCCTCAGGTGTGTATTGGCCACTCCGAGAGCCGTCCATCAGAAGTGCTAATTAACACAGCCATTCACTGAACAATCCTTCTTCACAACAGGCAGTACAGGCCCATTGCTCCCTCTCAGACAGAGAACATTTACAATACGAGAACAGAGCCCATAGTCATAACTTCAGATACAAACATCATAGAAGCACACGAGTATCATACATAGAATCAGTAGAGCATAAGCTTTCGTTTGACACCTCATATGGCCCACTTTGTACTGAATTTGGGGCAAACACCCTCCTAGGTGCAGCAGTGATCTGTCTGCTCACTTTACAATCCAATAACATGACAATCTAATATCACCCACTTTAATCTTTGCTCTTGAAAGTGGTGCACTGTGTGAGAAATTCATGGTACTTCCTTCTAAAACAGCCATTTTGTTGTAAACTACAGTTACACTTTGGATTCACCTGATAGTTAATCAGCTGATAAGGAGAAAATTAAGGTGATGTTGCCACTGCTACGACTGTATAATCCACAGAGCAGTGCATTGCGCTGCAGAGCTGATAACTTGGCAACACTGAGTCTCATGATCATTCAATGTCATTTACTAATTAACAGTACATTGGCTGATGCTGGCCATACATTTCTGCAAGAAACAGTGTTTAGTAGTCAGAGCCGGCCCAAGCTACGGGCTGACCGGTCTACCGCCCGGGGCATCCCATTGTAGGGGGCACTGCACAGGGCTGGTGGACAGGGCGGGGGCCGGGCCGCACATGTTCCGGGTGCCTGGGGGCAGGGCCGCGCATGCGCCGGGCACCCAGGGCGGGGCCGCACGTGCACCGGGCGCCCGGGGGTGGGGCCGCGCATGTGCCGGGCGCCCAGGGCCCAGGGGCGGGGCCGCGCATGCGCCGCACTCCTGGGAGCGGTGCCATACTCCCAGGGCCCGGGGCGCACGAATGGCTCGGGCCGGCCCTGTTAGTAGTAGCCTAGGGTTTCTGAAACACAGCTGTGAAATGCAAATACTGTAGTAATAAGCAATGTTCCCTCTAACATTTTGCATCCTCGGGCGGGTTGAATTTTCTTATGTACACCACTAGTACAAACAAAAAACCTAGGTATACATATATATTTTAAACTGCTCATAGGTATGGAAGACAAAAATTTTAAAACTCAGGATAATTAACAAGGAGCAATGCTTATGATGTTGATTTAATATCAAATAAAAAGAAAATTAACACTACCCTGGGACTACATATATTTTATCATCCTTTCTAACAACTCAAGCTAGTAAACACATCAAAATGCATATTATCCACACACAGCTTGGCTTTAAGATGCTAAAGCAATCTATGAGTCAACTGGAAACAGTCATGTTCTCCTTGCAAATATTAATACAATATTTACTTACACTGGAAAGGGGAGAAAAAGGCATGTACTCAGGCTTATACAATTTCTCTGGAATGATTTGATTAATAGTGCACAAACATAGAACAGTAAAAATATGTAATAGAGCAACACAGAAAGCAAATAAAGCCACAAATGTCAAAATAGGAAGGGAAGTAAAACATCAAGTGGTTCATGATGAGTATTTTAAATAAATGTTTAGGATCACTATGCAAGTGAAACAGAGACCTGTAAACACAGATAAAAGTTATCCTTGTTTGAAACTTTCACACTGTGTGTGTCACCAGCTCAAAGAACAGAAGCTTCAGGGCAGCACTTTAACACATGGCTTTTTAAAGAGCTTGCAAATACAGTCTTCATGCTACAAAACACCTAGCATCACACCTAGTTCGCCCATTGACTCATAAGAGCCAGAACTATACTATATAGAAAAGACCTGGTCTTAATGGCCCTCCCCAAACAAATTCTAGAATTTAATGGAAATCATTTGTCTGGAATCCAAGTCTAACTGAAAGGCCAAACAAATAAACAGGTCCCATGGCAAAGTTCTTCCAATTTTAACAATTTACCATGTATTAATTAGCAGGGCTCGACAAATTAGGCAATCTACTTGCCCGAGGCGAGTAGATTTTAGCCTGGCGGGGCCGCACAGTGCAGTCAGTGCATGCACAGCGTGGTCTGCGCATGCGCAGCGTGCGCTTCCGCGTGGCTGGCAAGCAAAGCTCACCGCCGCTTGGCAAGCCCTGTTAATTAGTAACATAGGATATTATTTTAAAAAATCAAAGTATTCAGATATCTACAACACTCCAACAAATCTGTTAAATGGCTATTAGCCAGTCTGGGAAAGGAATGGTGTCCCTAGCTTCTGTTTGTCAGAGGGTGGAGATGGATGGCAAGAGAGAGATCGCTTGATCATTACCTGGTCAGTTCACTCCCTCTGGGACACCTGGCATTGGCCACTGTCAGCAGACAGGATACTGAGCTGGATGGACCTTTGGTCTGACCCGGTATGGCCATTCTTATGTTTTTATGTTCTAGAAGAATCCTTTTCTTTCTGTACCTAAGCCATTAACACCTATGTAAACTTTCTCTGAAATGTAATCATGCAAATGTAATGAGCTAGGCCTACCCACATAATCCTTATCTACAAAAGCAACCTAATTTCTTTACAATAGAAAAACATCAGAATTTTTTAAATTTTTTAATGAATTTTTTTTAGTCCCTAAATTTTTTTGTAGGCCTTAAATTTTTCATAGGCTCTAGGCACTGTTCCTACTGTGCCTAATGAATAATCTGGCCCTTGTTGGGGCACATGGATATAGAATCCCAGCCCTTCTGGAACAAGATGTATTTATTAAACAAAATACACAACTGCAGACTTCCACACAATTTGCTTTCCCACCTTGTCTCCTTTGTTTACCAGGGAACCCACTTCTTGGAACACTGAGCAGTACACAGAATCATCTGGCAAGTCAATACTGCAAGTGAACGGGGCATTAAAACCAATATCAAGTTTATTACTGCTAACAATGGACATGCTTCATATTTTCTAAGGCACTTCAAAGGCAACACATTACCATTAATTTCTGATGTCCAGAAGAGATTTATGGCACTTCTAATTAGAGAGAAGCAAGATGGTTCAGTAACAAAAAAGTTTAGGATTTATTTAGACCTAGTTTGTAAGAGGAGGAAAAATGATAAAAGTTTTATTCAAAGAAGGTAAATGGTCGCCTCCCCTGTAGGGTAATATGTGATTTCGTCAGTTTCGCACAGACAGAAAAGTGTGTTGAAGAAATGTGACAAATCGATTTCCTTTTGTGAGGAGGCGTGATTCCTAATGGAGGCTGTAATGTCTTGTCATACTATTCTGCGAGGCCTATTTACCACCTTCCTAAAAGTAAAGGTCCTTGTTATTGATTTCATTCTGTGTTTACATGCAGTTCGCTCTCTTAATGTAACAAGGACAGGAGCAGCAAAATTCTCAAGATCTCTAACTCCAAGAGATAGTGGCCTCATTTGTAATAAGCTTGCTCAGAAATTACATGATTCTAGTGATGGGAAGGGAATAGTAATTCATTCCCTTCGTTTCCCTTTATAAGTAGTTTGCATAGGGCCAGGCACATAATTCAGAGGCACTTCTATGAAGTTTGCTATGATTTTTCCCAAAGAACATGCTTCTTTTTCATTATCCACCCATCTCTATGTGGCTGCTAAAAGGGAAAGGCTTATTAGGAAAGCAATAAGGAGCTTTCACCTCTAGGCTCCTGGTTCCAGTCAAGCAGAAGCTGATACAACTAAAAACCAGTTCCATTATACAGTTGTGTGGAGGCCTTTGTGCCCAGACAGTCTTAATTCCCTGCAGGACCCAGAGGAAGGAGCACACTTACATTTGTGAAAGTACTGCCAGGGTATGAGCCTCACAGCTTCCAGCACTGCTACACAACCCTTGACTTCAAGACCAAAGGAGCAACTCCATTAGCTGGCAGCAGTAGTAGGTTGTTACCCTCTACTTACTGCAGTTGTGTTTGTGAGATGCATGGGAAATGTGAGTCTTTAGGCAAGATTGAAACGTTGTTTTCTAAACTCTCTCTGAAGCTGAGGCCCGGCCAAAGAGCAGAGACCTTCCCCCGTGTATCTGTGGGGACATGGTCATTCAAAGATGGATCATACCCCGCACAGCTCCAGGAATTCAGCATCCGTTTAGGCACCGAAATAGGCAGCCAGTTCTCAGCAGAGCTCAGCGTGTTGGGTGCACGTGGGGGGTGCTGGACTCTGGCTGGCCAGTGGCCTCACAATGGGAGCTGCTCAGTGCAGAGCCCTTGGCAATCCAGCCCTGAGCTCTTGAGATCGTGGCACCAGGTCCTTCCAGCGCTGTCTGAGAATGAGAGACAGTTATGGCAGGCAAGAGCTGCCCAGTGCCTTCACAGCAGAGGGGGGGAGCCTGCCCTGGCACTACCCGCCCAGCCGGATGTCAGGTCTATCCGTTCATATCCGTAGCCAGCTGCAAAGAATGCAGCCATGGCCCCTTTCCTGGGGTTCCCCTGCACCGTCTTTCCAAACAAGGTGGGGTTTCAAGGGAATTTGAATCCCCTGGACTGTCACTCGATGCTCCCCATTCTAGTTCTGGAATCCCCACACTCAGCTCTGTCAATGCCCCTGAAGCCTGAATCCCAACACTCCCCCTGCTACTCCCACACTGGGCTCCCCAAACACTTCACAATGCTGATCCCCTCCCCCAAAAAAACCCCAGCTACAACCCCCTTTCCCTATGCCAGGCCTGGATTTGAAAATGCCAGTTGGAATGTGCCACCAGATGTGGACAAACGGAGAGCACCCCAAACAATCCCCACCCCAATCTCATGCAGACAGACTGACAGGCGTAGGTAGCTTTCCCCAGCAGGCAGGAATTCCCCAAAGCTTCCCCACCCCAGCTCCATTCTAAAGCACAGAACATGTCCTGATACAATCAGATGCTCTTCTACCCCCTGAACCAACCATCAGAGGAAAACAGAGGACAAACATCTCCACCTTCTTTTTATAGCTCCATTAGCAGGATTTAGATGACATCCAGCACTTCCAAGCCTCCGTTGCTAACAAGAGTTTTGTTAATAACGACATTAGAGACCTATTCAGCCTCTTTAGAAACTGGGATTTGCCAGGCAAAGCACTGTCAGAAGGGATAATTTAATGCATCAGGAGGGGACGTCTTGGCACCAGCTTGGAAACCATACATCGCTGGTGTTCCATAGGATACACCTGGACGGGAGCAGGAGATGCACAGTAGTGAGGCTGTTCCAGGATATTTCAGAATTAGGCATAAAGAAAGGCCTTTCTCTCACCTTGGAGGCTCTCAAATATCATGGAGATGGAGGAGCACAAAGAGGTCTGTGCTCATGGTGTTTCCAGCCTGATTCCAAACTAAAGAGTCTCGTCTAACCTTTGGATAATCAACCCACCACTAGCTCCTTCTCAGACCCAAGCCTTTGGAAATCTGCCCAGTGCTAGGAGATACCCATGCAATCCCACCCGAACCCCGGGCTAAGTCCAGTTCTGTTCATCCCACTCAGCTGGGATGAGGGATTTCTTCTGGCCAAGGGACAAACAAACTTTAGATTTTTCACCGCTGCTCACCGTGGGCCATACGGTACCCCGGCGGAAAACTATTTATGAGTTGTCCAGGCTGCTTTAGGTTTGGAGGAGCAGGATTTGGATCCTAGTAGCATCCCGAGGTTCAGGTCGGGGATCCCAATACACTGGGTACTCTAGAAACATGCAGCACAAAAGAAGCCCCCGCCCAAGGAGTTTACAACCTCAGCATAAGATGAGAAACACCGGGCCGGTGGGGGGGAAGCAGCCTGTGAAACGGAAGCAATGAACAGTGAAACAACCATGTCTACTATAACAGGTAGAAGTCACAGCGCCCTAGCTTCCTCGGTGACAGACAGGTCTGAGTTCACTGCTTGGCTGCTTAGGTTAACTGGCCGGCAAGGTTTTGCCCCTGCAGACCAGTGAGAGCCAGTAGAACATCTGCAGATGCAAGATGCTTCCTTTTTACACGGGGATTCAAGGGCACAGAAAGCGCCGCTGACTCTGCCCACGTGCATGCGGATGCCGGCAGCCGGCTAGCGAGCAGCGCTGATTTAGTGACTCATAACAAGCCCCACTTGTTGCTCCCGCGCTATAACATTAAATCTGTCCCCTGGCAGAGCACCCCAGAGTGTTGTTTACAGGGCCTTCGATAACTTTTGTAATTACAGAGCCGTACGCTGCGTTATCAATTGTATCTGGCGAGCTGGGATCCCTGCGACAGTGCCGGCAAACTTGACTTGGAAGAGATAAAGCCAGGAGGAGGCTGTAAAAGAGTTTTACGGCCCAGAGGCTGAGCCTACCCCAGCCATCTGTCCCACCCAGCTGGTGAAATATCGCCTCCGCCCCCCCGGCCATGTTGGTTGTTCATTCCTCCAGCCCAGCACGTGTTTACGAGTGACCCAGAGAGAGACTGTGCCGGGTGGCGTAGACTGGAACCAGGCTCTGATGCTGACACCAGGGCAAACGGTGAAAAAGCTCACCGGGGGACCGCCAGCCACGTGACCGCCCCCCACGTGACTCCTCCCCACATCACCCAGGAAAGGGCTGAGACAACATTCCCTCTGCCCCAGGGTCCACCTCTTCCCCACCTCTTCCCACCCCCCCCCCATCTGGCCGTTCCTCCACCACATCTGGCCGTTCCTCCACCTTTTCCCCTAAGCCCTTCCCCCAGTGATGTGGCTCAGGAGACTACTGGGGGGGGGTCACGCATAGCAGGGGTCCATCCCCCTCCCGCAGTCACACGTGGCAGCAGGGAGAAGCAGAACAACACGGCTCCATCCCCAGCTGTGGGCCACATCACTCTACTTCCTGCCAGTGATTGCGGGGCGAGGGACAGTCCCACCCTTCCCCTGAGTGATGCATTGGTGGCTGGGGAGTGGAGCCGTGTTGCTCTGCTTCCCCCCATGATGGCCGGTGAATAAGGTGGGGGCCTGACACCTGCTGTGGTCGACAGCCTCCCCTGCTAGTCTCCTGGGCTGCTCAGAGGCTCTGGCCCCTTACCCCTCCTGCCCACGGCATGGCGGGGGGGCATACAGCCCCTCTGACCCTGTCATGAACAGGGAGAGTGCTGACCAGCACCCGCTGACTAAGGGGTTAACTCAGGTAGCTAGCAAAGGTGTCGGCCAGGGAGCCGGGAGAGCCAATCAAGATAGAGAGCTGAAATTTGAATTGGATATAGATTCCCTGCCTGCTTTCTTTGTGTGGGAGTGTTACACCAGGGCTACGGCTACACTATGAACTTTTTCCGGAAGAGGAAATGCAAATAGAGCACTCATTAGCATTTCTCGCACTCTCATTTGCGTAGTCTCTTCCGATCCTTTTTGTGGAAGAGGTTTTTGCGGAAAGAAACGCAGTGTAGACGAGGCCATTTTGTGCAAAACAACCCTTTTGCATAAGAACCCTTATTCCTCAATTTCATAGTGTAGCCATAGCCCAGGAGCGGAGAGACACAGAATGATTTAAACTCAGGCAGGATTACCATGCCCAGCCCCCACGGAATTCAGGGCATGGGAGTGGACTGAACAAAGAGAAAATTAGAAGTATCAGGGAAATGTGAGTCCATTTGCATTCAGGGTAATTTTTCTTTATTCTGTGGTTTGGTTTGAACTGCTCTGTGTGATTCTATGCCTCCCTTCCCCCTTAATCATCTAAGCATTGTGCCAGAGGTTTTTTTCTGTTTTAATTTGATTTCCTCAGTTCCTCTGTAACATCTAGCAACCAAGTATGCTTTATCAATTTTATCTTTTGTTTTATAATAAAAATCACTTCTTTTAAGGTGATGGTTAGATTCTTGTGTCCTGGAAGGTCTGTCTGTGTATCTGCAGGCCTCTGACTGAGGGGTCAGCTACCAGAGACTGCAGCTTGTTATTCTCTTTTCTTTTTCAAGCTCTTTTGGGGCAAAAGAGCTCAGGATACCCCGGGGGAGGTTTCAAGTGTTCACCCCTGTTTTTTAGGGATCAAAAAGCACTTGATGGGTATTAGGATTTGAGGGGGGAGTTTCTGTAACTGTAACCAGTGCCTGTAGAGGCAGAGGCGGCCCAAGGTACAGGCTGACCAGGCTACCGCCCGGGGCGCCCCATTGTAGGGGGCACCACGCGGGGCTGCCGGGCCGGGTGAGGGTGGCACCACACATGCGCCGGGTGCCTGGGGGCAGGGCCACGTATGCACCGGGCGCCCAGGGGCGGGGCCATGCTCCCGGAGCCCGAGGCGCACAAATGGCTCGGGCCAGCCCTGTGTAGAGGCAAGGACCTGGTCCTGAGCCAAGGGACGTCAAAGACTCCTGCAGCCTCCCCTGGGCTCTGCTTTGGGGCTGAGGAGAGCAGCACACCAAAGTGACCTCCCATAAGTACCGTGACTGTAGTCCCAATCTCTGAGGGTCATAGATGTTTAAGGCCAGAAGAGACCTTTGTGGTCATTGTGTATAGGGACCACCACATTGGCCAGCTGGCCCCAGCCAGCAATTTCACCCTCACCTGCATCAAGCCAACCCCCTCCGTTTGAGCTACAGCCGATCTTTTAGGGGCTAGCACTTCCCAGCTCCCGGTGCTAATTCAAAGGCAACTCCACACAGCTGCAGAGAGGCAGCAAAACTGCAGGACTGGGGCTGGGCTGGCGACAGACCATCTTTACAATGGCCTCTGCGTGCTTCCTGGTAAACTGGCCTGAATGTGGCGGGTGTATCCAAGCCATTAATATGGCTCTGACTGTTGCTGCAGAGCTTTAGCACCTGGCATTGATTTGCTTGGTTTGAAATATAAACATGACACCTTCCCAGCAGATGGACGGGCCCCAGTGGGTGCTAGAACATGTGTTCTAGTTGGCACAATGGAGGGGGAAGCTCCCGGGCAGGGAGGATTGGCTTCAAACTGTCAGGCCTCATCAGCATCCTCTCCTTTCAGAAAAGCAAAGGAGGGGAAGGGAGAGGAGCGCTCTCCTTCCTGCTCCAGCCGCAAAGAAACAAACTGCACAGCCTCTCTGCACCACCCGTCTCCAGCATGTGTGGACACACACTCACCTGGACATCATGTTGAGCCTGATTCGACAGTTCCCTGCACCTTGCCCAGCCAATTGCAGCAGTACGAGGGAGACCCAGAGTGTGGATTCTGTTCTGATCACTGGGGAAATCACTAACCCAGCATGTCCCCTGTTTCCAAAAGCCAAATTAAGCTATTTCAACTTCAACTACGCAACTGACGTAATTGAGGATGTATAGCTTAATTCGACTTTAGCCCTGGGCTGTGTCTACACTGGTGCGATCTTGCGCAAAAGCGGCCGCTCTTGCGCAAAAACTTGCTGCCTGTCTACACTGTCCGCGTGTTCTTGCGCAAGTAAACTGACATTCTAATGTATGAAATCAGGGCTTCTTGGGCAAGAACTATGACGTTCCCACTCAGGAAGAAGCCCTCTTGCTCAAGAGCTCTTCCAGAAGAGGCCTGTGTAGACAGGCAACATGAATTTCTTGCGCAAGAAAGCCCTATGGTTAAAATGGCCATCAGAGCTTTCTTGCACAAGAGAACGTCTACACTGGCATGGATGCTCTTGCACAAAAGCACATCTCTTGCACAAAAGCACATGCCAGTGTAGACGCTCTTTTCTGGAAGAGGTTTTGCAGAAGAACTCTTCCTCAAAAGAGTTTTTGCGCAAGATCACGCCAGTGTAGATGTAGCCCTGCTGTATAGACATACATCTACACTACAAGGTTTTGGCGCAAAAACCGGCGGAGCATCCACACCTCAAGCACGCTTTTGCGCAAGTAAATTGGCAGACAAGAAGGCTTTTGGCGGTAGAGTTATTCCTCTGCCCACGAGGATTAACTCCTTTTTGTGCAAGAGTTCTTGCACAAAAAGGCAAGTGTGGACGCTCCGCAGGGGTTTCTTGTGCAAGAAACCCCTATCCAAAAAAGCACAGGAGCTCTGATGGCCTTTCAGAGCTTTCTTGCGCAAGAGTGTCCATGCAGTCTGGATGCTCTCTTGCACAAGAACACATCGCTTTTGCAATGCGCTTTGAGGTCGCGATGTGCTTTTGCACAAGACATTTTTGTGGAAGAACTCTTCCACAAAAGGCTTCTTGTGCAAAAACCCTGCAGCATAGACAAAGCGTCAATGACTTGTCCATTATCACACAAGGACTCTGTAGTAGAGCCAGGGCCCGAGTTTAAATCCCCCTGACTCCTAACCTGTTGCTTTATTCACATGCCATCATTCCTCCTCTTGGATTTACCCTACTTTTCCCAGGAACTTTTGCAAAGGCCAGCCCCTTGTCTGAGCAAAACCAAGGCTGTTTGGGGCACAGATGACCAGAAATGTGTCCCTCTTTTAAGGGCAGCCAGCTCTTGCACCAAAAACGCGCCCAAAATTGCATTATCCTTCATATCTTTTCCGTGCAAAAGCCACATCTCCTCAGGAGCAAAAGCTCATGGGACGATCCACACGAGGGCCAAATCCTCAGCTGGCGTAAAACAATGTCGCTGCAGCAAGGTGAATGGAGCAATGCTGCTTTTCACCATGGAACTGGTCCCCTGGGAGGGTGAGCCATCCATACGGTTCTGGCTTTTTCCCTACCCACTGTGGCTCTCAGCAGCATCTCCTTTCATCCCACCAATATTTCTCATTACAATAATTTGTCTCTTAAATAAAACATGCATTATCTGATGGGGCGATTCGCGCACATGTGCTTCCAACCCAGTGGCAGACGTGGTGAGCGTCCCTGGCAGCGCAAGCAACCCGGCTGCCATTAAATGAGAGAACAGGCCGTGTGAGGGAACGTTTTGATCCTGATGTGCAAGGCGGCCCGACACGAGCACCTTGTTTCCATAGAAATCTGCCTGGTGGGCAAGGACTGAAGTGGGGCTTGAAGGCAGCTCCCTGCAGAGGCAGGGGGGCCAGGATGCAAGGGGGCCACAGCTCTCCGCATGGCTGCTGACTCCAGAATTTCAGACCCCAGCCAGAAATCCCTGGTCATTTTCAGGAGGCCAAAGACCCCAGCTTATGCTTATAGGGCTCCCACATCACACACAGGAGTGGCCTGAGGCGGGCTGCAGCAGCTGGAGCCCCAGGCGGAACACGCAATCGGCGCCCCCGCCTGCATGGCCATCAATGGAGTGACGTCATCATCGTGCACCCCATGACGTCATCATCGGGCACCCCGTGCAGTCATCATCGGGCACCCTGTGACGTCATCATCGGGCACCCCGTGCAGTCATCATCGGGCACCCCGTGCGCCCTGCGCACCCCGTGCAGTCATCATCGGGCACCCTGTGACGTCTTCATCGGGCACCCTGTGACGTCTTCATCGGGCACCCCGTGCAGTCATCATCGGGCACCCCGTGCGCCCTGCGCACCCCGTGACGTCATCATCGGGCACCCCGTGCAGTCATCATCGGGCACCCCGTGCAGTCATCATCGGGCACCCCGTGACGTCATCATCGGGCACCCCGTTGAAGGCGGCACCCTAGGCGATGGCCGAATCCGCCTATAGTCACAGGCCGCCCCGGTCACACAGCAAATGGGACTATCCGCCAAGCGGGGCTCAGCTGGCAGGATTTTCTAGATAAAAAAAGAAATTGCGTTAGCACTAGAGGGGGATGTGACCTCAGAGGGGAACTTCTCAGCCTAGGCCAGTGGTCACCAACCAGGAGATGGGGATCTACTGGTAGATCTTGGAACCTTTGACAGGTGGTCCTGAGAGGTTTGGCCGGGAGGCTGGCAAGTGCTGGCACTTCATCCACCCCTCTCAGCACTGCCGTGCTGTTCCTGCCCTCTGCTTGGGAGGTGCCCCTCACCCCTGGGAGCCTCCTGCTTGCTGTGCATGGCACGAGAAGAAGAGGAAGGCGGGGTGCTGATGTCAGGGTGACACTCCCTCCACCCTGTACCCCATCTCCACAGAGCAGAGGGGGGCAGGGATGGAGAGAGCTTGCTAGCTGCTTTTGGATTTGGTGCAGGGCCAGGGTAGGGGTGAGCCTGCCTTAGCCCCCTGTACCACCACCCAGAAGCCACCTGTGGTGAGCAGTGCCCAGCTGGAGCCTGCATTCTGAACCCCAGCCCCAGTCCTGAACCCCTCCTGTACCCCAAACCCCTGCTCGCAGCCTGATAAAAGTGAGTGAGGATGGGATAGGGAGAATGGAGTGAGCAGGGGCAGGGCCTTGGAGAAGGGGCGGGAAGGAGACAGGGCCAGGGTGTTTGGGTTTGACGTAGCTCCTGGATTGAACTTAAATTCAAAAAGTGATCTCATGCTTAAAAAGGTTGGAGACCACTGACACAGATTGCTGTCACGTGGACACTCAGGCCACGTCTAGACGGCGAGCCTCTTTCAAAAGAGGCTTTTTCGGAAGATACTTTCGAAAAAGAGCGTCTAGACTACCACCAGTACTTTCGAAAAAGCATGCCGCTTTTTTGAAAGAGAGCACCCAGGCAGTCTGGATGCTCTCTTTCGAAAAAGCACAGTTTGCATTACATAGTGCCTTTTTTCGAAAGAGCACTTTCGAAAAAAGGCGTTCTTCCTCGTTAGGCGAGGTTTTCCGCGGTCAAAAAAACTGCTGCCTTCTTTCGATTTACTGTCGACAGAACGCGGCAGCAGTCTAGACGCAGGTAAAGATTTTTCGAAAAAAGGCCACTTTTTTCGAAAAATCCCTATAGTCTAGACACACTCCCAGTGACATCAAGAGGCATGAGTCAAACATGTTTCACAGGGGCTGTTAACAAGCCACCAGGCAGTTATGAATTTTGATTGCTGCTAAACTAGGTGGGATGTGCACTCATGACCTCACCAGGGAAAAGAGGCATCATTGCCTATTTCCAGCCCCCAGAGCCATCCCACCCTTCTGCAGTGGGTGTTAATGCTTCACCATTCCTATTCATTTTAACAGGCAGCACCTGGCTGGCACCTTTGAAAACTGCAGGTGTGACTTGCACAGAGCTCCCCAGAAAGAAGGAAACTGCCCTCACTTTCCTTACTGAAAAGCTGTTCACCTTCCTCTGCGCCATAATTAAACTGCTTCCTCTTTGCCGGAGCCGAGACAAGCTTTTAAGGCGCCTTTCATACCCTCCGCTCCTTGCTATCGACATGAGACATTTCTTTATTCTGGTAGCTGCCTGTGAGCTATGCACACTCTTGTGTTTGACACATCCGAAATGAAGGTCTCGAAAGCTGGGACGTAGTCAGAGACGAATGCACTGAGAATAAGATATTCTTTGGGAGAAGGATACACACGCACATGCACACGCACAGGCACACACTTATGCTTCTAGCCTAAACAATGCTCTATACTTCCAATTTTCCATCGGATTATGTTTTCGTCTCAAAAGATGTTGTCTCCTGCTTCTTGACCTGAATAAACTGAAAGATAATAGAATCCAGATGAAATATACACGCGCATTAATCTTGTACAGAGAATGTCTTCCCTACGCTGAAGGTGGAGCGCAGGGAGTGGATCCAGCATGTAATCAGACAGCGACCTTTAGCTGTGTAATTTCCATGCTGCTTTAACAGGAGTCAATGCATGTGTGCGATGCAGCCGCCTCGCCACTGAGATGTGCTTTCTGTGCTAATAGCATAGCCCTGGAAAGACAATCTTGGGTTCAGCTAGAAAGGGAGCTTAAACGTTAGGGCTGTGTCATTCCCCCCCCCCCACACACACACACACACACACCCCACGTGTGCAGAGACAGAGCTGCAGCCCTGCTACTTGGGCAAGAGCAATGAAGCCCAGGAATAAGCTGAGATGTGCCATTGGCACGCCCAGGGGAATGGGGCAGGATAAAGAGAAAGCGCTCTGGCCCCAGCTGCAGAGCACACCGGGGCAGCAAAGGGCAGATGCTGCTGCACAGATCCTCAGGCACCCTGCTTCAGCCATTTCCCTTGAATCCACCTCATCTGGGGATGGGACGATTCCCCACCCTCTGCTCCTTTGAGGCCAATGCTGCAGGAGGAAGGTTGGGACCCCACCGCTTTCCTGTCCAGCAGAGAGGACCTCCAGACCCTCCCCATTTCCTCACCTCAGTCCCAGCTGCATGCTGCCTGCCAGCCCCTTGGGAGCAACCCAGCTTCTCACGCGCACACACACACACACACACACACACAAACGTGGCTCCAGATTCTTCTGCCTTCCTCCACAGCAGCGAGTGCTAGTCCCTGGCAGAGGCAGGTCCCAGGACTAGCCGGATCAGAAATCAGATGCCCTCAGGATGCTGGAGGATCACAGTGTGCTGATGGCCAGCCCCCGGAAAATCAGGTTCCTGGAACGTGGTTCAAACCACGTGCCCCAATTCACTAGCCATTTTGGACATATGCAGCCAGTCTTCCTACTCTCCGCTTGTCTGCGGTATAGTGCCGCCAGGACAGCTTTGAGGCAGGGTGGATGCTCTCTATAGATCTTACAGCCTTGGCCATCTCACTTCACATCCCCACCCCATTGCTGGGTGTGAAACTACACCCCATATTCATCATAGAGATACTGGTATGATATGAATATGGCATAACAAGATATGTTTATGTCGTACCATTAAAAGGGTTATGATGTACTGACCATGATTATCCTACTTGTATGCATGTCTCATTTTTGTATCTGAAGTAGGGACTCTTGTCTATATACCTGATACAACTGTGTTTATAACTTGAAAATGCCCACCAGACAGAATGCAATCAGCCTGGATAAGCCACTGGAGAAAACAATCGGACTTTGAAGATGCTAATCTCTCACTTTCTTGGGATGCTACTCGGGTTATCAACTTTCCTGATAGGACAGACCAGATGCCATCCTGCAAGCAACCTTTGACTTAAGGCTGCTCTGACACTGAAGGATCATGTGATTAGATCACCTGGTCCTGGACTCTATCTTGGACTGCTAGTATTTTGCTGCTAATAGGAGGTGGGCATCAACCTGGGAAACCAAGTATTCCTGCTATATATAAATCTTATTTAAGCCAGGGAAGTGAGTTAATCATGGTTCATTCTTCATTGAATTCCCACCCAGGATGACTGCTGGAAACATCTAAGAAAGAAAGACAAACTGGGGAGGGAGAGAATCTGAACCTGAGCTAGAAAAGGTGTCTGGTCTATGAAAGGAATATCATAAGTTTTAAGCTGAAAGCAAAAGCAAAACAACATTTACGTGTAACCAGTTATCTTAATGTATTAAGCTTAGTTTGCATGTTTGCTTTATTTGTTTAGCAATCTAGTTAGATTTTTACGTGATTATGAGGGATAACAAACAGATCAATCTTTTATAGTTAATAAACTTGTTTTTGTTGTCTCTAAAACCAGTTTGTGGAATTCATAACCGGGGGAACAAAAAGTTTTGCATATCCTCCTCCACATTGAGGGAGGAAGCAAATTTCAATTAGCTTAGGCTGTACCATCCTCTGCACAGCAGAAGACAAGACAATTTGAGGTTTGCACCCCAGAAGGGATGTACACGTGAGTGACGGGCAATTCTCTAGCTGAGTCTTCCCATGCAGAGCTGATCTCAGTGTCTGTGTCTTTCTGCAGCTGGGTGCGTCCCTACTTGTGTGCGTGCTGAGGGCCTGGCTCAGCTGGGCAGTGTAAGGTGGAACAGGCAGACTCAGTGGTATCTCAGTACATCAGGTGGTGCCCCAGCGTGAAGCATAATCCGTCACACCGGTCCTCACCCTTTCCTACCATGTACAACCCAATTTAGGCTATTGGAGGGGGGAGGTATCCTGCCCCCACTCAGAACCATGGCAAAACTCCCGTTGACTTTGGTGGTGCCAGGATCGTTCCCTTGGGGTTTAAGACAAGTGCCCCAGGTTGGGTGTTTGCCACACACTGGAGGATCACCATCTCCCATGAACACAAATGTCCTTGAGCAGGACCTTCTCTGAGGAATCCCAGGTCCCACCTCTGAAGATCCCTGGCTGCTCTGGACATCACAAGACAAATAGTGAGGCAAAATTCATAGGCAGAAAAACTCTCCTGAGACTCTGTGCCACCTCCCTGCCATAGGATGGAAATGAACCACCCAGTGATTGGTAAACGGTCCAAGTGACTCTGGCAACTACCCAGCTGCAGCCTCTAACATGGTTCACCAGAGTTAGCCCCTAGCAGGCCTTCACATGTTTATTTACCTGCGTGTTTGCAGGTACGACTGGTCTCAGCTCCCATTGGCTGCGGATCATTGTTACCAGCCAATGGGAGCTGCTGGAAGTGGTGTCCTGGTCCGCACTGCTTCCTGCCGCTCCCATTGGCTGGAGCCGCTCCCATCTTCGGCCAACAGGAGCCAAGAACAGCCATATCTGTGGACGCACAAGTAAATAAAGCTTCTGGCAGGCTGCCAGGGGCTAATTCTGGCAACCCATGTCTGGCCCATGGCTTGCTTATTGCCCACCCTGAGTCCCTTGCTTTACATGGAAGAGGAAAAAACTGGAGCCAGGGAAACAGACGACAATGCCCGTGAGAAGATGCACATTTCCATTCTACTTAGGTGCTGAGTAATTGTTGGCAATACAAGAGATATGGGCAGTATCATTATACTCCACACTGTGCAGGAGATGTATTATCATCATCTGTCATTATCTGGGCTTCCTTGTAGCTGCAAAATTGTAGAACATGATTTTAATAACCCTGGCGGGCAAAAAATCATTTTTCTTTTGTCACCTAACAACTCGGCCTTGTTCAAAAGTACCTTTAAATTTAAAAAAGGGGGAGAGAGAAAGAGGGACAGAGAGAATTAATTTTTGGTGGAACACACACCGCCAGTTTGCCTTTCTCTGCATTTGCAAAAATGCCCCCATGCAGCCAGACAGCACTCAAGGACATTACAGATAATGGCGGGTAAACCTGAGCAAGGTCGGGGACTTGTACAAGCATCCAGACATCTGGAACAAGGATGATAACAGCAACTCCACACTTGGCAGCATTGTGCTCCCCAAACTGCTTTGCAATTATACCAATTATATACACTGGGGAATTGCTAGCTCTGCAGCTGAAATGCAGCCACCTCTGGTGTATGGGCAGTTGTTGGGAAGGGTACATTGATACCACATGTTTGGGGAAGTGTTTTGGGAGTGTAAGCCGAAGATCCGAAGATCTCCTTGGCCTGGAAGTCTAGTGGGCAAAACACAGTGCTTCATAAAGCACACCGGGCTACTCAAAGACTGACCCAGGGCAGGAAATCTGGTGGCAAGGCTTGAATGCGGCATTCAAGATCTAGGGTGTGGCAGTGACCGGGGCTGCAGAAAACCCAACCCCTTTGCAAAGCTGCAGAGATGTTCTCCCACGGAGCTACCATCACCAGGGGAATGGCCTTGCTGAGTCCTGCAGCACTTTCCACTCACCGTGGTGGAATGGAGCCACCTAGTGAAATCCCAGTTTGCTCGACTTCCTTCAGATGAAATGGCCGCAGAGGGGACAGGCTGGGGAAAGGGATAGAAGGAAACAGGCTGGCGGGGAGATCCGCCCAGCTTTGACTCTGGCGCCTTCCGCAGCAGAGAGGCGATTGAAGAGGAGAGTCCTTAATCTGTCTTGTCAGAAAAGGCTGGTGAAATTAATTGGAATTTGCAGACAACAAACCAGCCCAGGCATGTAACAATGGGAGCACTGATAAGTGTTCGAAGCATTGTGTTACTGGGATAAGGCCTGCCACAGCTGTGTCTGCAAAATGGATGAGGCGTCCCTTTGGCTGATTTATAGCTTTCAGCGGTTTAAAGGAGCAGACTTGCCCACCTGGCACAAGCCAGGGCCTTGCAGTCGAATACCAAGGTATGTGGGTTGGGATTTTTTCCCCCCTTTTTAATTGTATGGCAGAGGGAAAGTCTGGTCATACTACATGCATGGGATTGTCCGGCTCCAGTGGGATCAAAAGCCTCGCTGGGCCCCAGGGCAAGACAGGAAGGGGCCCGGCTCTGCGCCCCCTGGAAGGGGCGGGTCTAAAGCAGAAGAGGTGGGGTTGGGGGTAGCCAGCCCTCAGAACCACCTGGTCCACAGCACGTGCCCCTCTGCCCCCAGCCCTCAGCGCTGCCGGGTGCTCCAACAGCAGTTCTGGGCCTTTTGCCGTTTTGTTGCCCAGTCACTTAGTTTGGTGAGATTTCTTCAAAGCTCTTCACAGTCTGCTTTGGTCTTAACTATCTTCAGCAGTTTGGTATCATCTGCAAATTTTGCCACCTAACTGTTTACCTCTTTCTCTAAATCATTTATAAATAAATTGAATATGATTGGTTCCAGGACAGACCCTTGGGGAACCCCACTAATTACCTCTCTCCGCTCTGAAAACTTAACATTTATTCCTACCCTTTGTTTCCCGTCTTTTAACCAGTTATTAGTCCATGAAAGGACTTTCCCTCTTATCCCATGACAACTTACTTTGCTTAAGAGCTTTTGGTGAGGGACCTTGTCAAAGGCTTTCTGGAAATCTAAGTATGTTATATCCACTGGATCCCCCTTGTCCACATGTTTGTTGACCCCCTCAAAGAACTCTAGCAGATTCGTAAGGCAAGATTTCCCTTTACAGAAACCATGTTAACTTTCCCCCAGCAAATGATTTTCATCTATGCGTCTGACAATTTTATTCTTTACTATGGTTTCAACTAATTTGCCTGGTACTGACATTAAACTTACCGGTCTGTAATTCCCAGGATCACCTCTAGAGCCCTTTTTACATATTGGCATCACGTTCGCTATCTTCCAGTCATTAGGTACGGAACCTGATTTAAAGGATAGGTTACAAACCACAGTTAATAATTCAGCAATTTTCCATTTGAGTTCTTTCAGAACTCTTGGGTGAATGCCATCTGGTCCCGGTGACTTGTTACTGTTAAGTATCAGAGGGGTAGCCGTGTTAGTCTGGATCTGCAAAAGCAACAAGGAGTCACGTGGCACCTTATAGACTAACAGATGTATTGGAGCATAAGCTTTCGTGGGCAAAGGCCCACTTCGTCAGATGCATGTAGTGGAAATTTCCAGAGGCAGGTATAACTATGTAGGCCAGAATAAGGCTAGAGATAATGAGGTTAATTCAGTGAAGGAGGGTGAGGCCCACTTCTAGCAGCTGATGTGGAGGTGTGAACTCCAAGAGAGGAGAAACTGCTTTTGTACTTGGCTAGCCATTCACAGTCTTTGTTTAATCCTAAACTGATGGTGTCAAATTTGCAGATGAACTGTAGCTCAGCAGTTTCTCTTTGAAGTCTGGTCTTGAAGTTTTTTTGCTGCAGGATGGCTACCTTTAAATCTGCTACGGTGTGTCCAGGGAGATTGAAGTGTTCTCCTACAGGTTTTTGTATATTGCCATTCCTAATATCTGATTTGTGTCCATTTATTCTTTTACGTAGGGACTGTCCAGTTTGGCCGATGTATATAGCAGAGGGGCATTGCTGGCACATGATGGCGTATATTATATTGGTAGATGTGCAGGTGAATGAACCAGTGATGGTGTGGCTGATCTGGTTAGGTCCTGTTACTGTTAAGTTTATCAATTTGTTCCACAACCTCCTCTAATGACACCTCAATCTGGGACAATTCCTCAGATTTGTCACCTAAAAAGAATGGCTTAGGTTTGGGAATCTCCCCAACATCCTCAGCCATGAAGATTGAATCAAAGAATTCATTTAGCTTCTCTGCAATGACTTTATCATCTTTGAGTGCTCCTTTAGCATTTCAATCGTCCAGGGACCCCACTGGTTGTTTAGAAGACTTCCTGCTTCTGATGTACCTAAAAAACATTTTGCTATTACTTTTTGAGTTTTTGGCTAGCTGCTCTTCAAACTCCTTTTTGGCTTTTCTTATAATATTTTTACTCTTAATTTGGCAAAGTTTATGCTCCTTTCTATTTTCTTCACTAGGATTTGACTTCCACTTTTTAAAAGATGTCTTTTTATCGGTCACTGCTTCTTTTACTTGGTTGTTAAGCCACGGCTGCACTCTTTTGGTTCTCTTACTGTGTTTTTTAATTTGGGGTATACATTTAAGTTGGGCCTCTATTATGGTGTCTTTGAAATGTTTCCATGCAGCTTGCAGAGATTTTACTTTTGTCACTGTACCTTTTAATTTCTGTTTAACTATCTTCCTCATGTTTGTGTAGTTCCTCTTTCTGAAATTAAATGCTATAGTGTTGGGCTGCTGAGGAGTTTTTCCCTCCACGGGGATGTCAAATTTTATTACATTATGGTCACTATTTCCAAGCGGTCCAGTTATATATTTACCTCTTGAACAAGATCCTGTGCTCCACTTAGCACTAAATCAAGAATTGCCTTGCCCCTTGTGGGTTCCAGAACCAGCTGCTCCAAGAAGCAGTCATTTAAGGTATCAAGACATTTTATCTCTGCATCCCATCCTGAGGTGGCATGTACCCAGTCAATAAGGGGATAGTTGAAATCCCCCACTATTATCGAGTTTTTTATTTTGATAGCCTCTCTAATCTCCCTTAGCATTTCAGTTTCTTTTACCAGTGACATGTTGCTGCTGCATTCCTGAGCCATATTGCCTGGCTCTGCCGCCTGGATTAGCTGTTGTATCACCCTGGCTCCTTTGCTTCCCACATCCTGTGGCTCTGCAGTGAAACGACTCTCTGGAAATCTGCACAGTTTCCCATAAGGAGCTTAAGGGATCATCCCAGACAGCAGCAGCAAATCACTGAACACTTTGGGAATCTGCTGATGCTTTTTGCAAGTCACCGTTTGCACGTGGGGGGAGGGAGTTCTCTGCTCTCTAAAAATATCTGTAAGAGCCTCCAGGCTGTGCCAAGCGCCTCCAGCATGTTTAGGTCAAGCGAGGGCTTAGCTGGAGGAAAGAGGCGTGCGAGTCCCTCGCAAAATCACAAGTGCACTACACATGTATGCTTGCACACATGCAGACACACACTCACCTCTACACACGTGTGATCACACAAACACATGGTAGCGGCAGGTTCACACAGGTGTACACTCTTACAAGCATAGCGGTGCACGTGCACAATCACACACACACTGCTCAGATTTCTAGAATTCATTTGCTTCCTGCATCACTTTCCTTCATCTAAGTAGGTTTTTTTTCTTTGCGGATTGGCCATACGAATTCCCCCAATGTGGCACAGGCAGGCTCACACAGAGGGATGGTTTCAAAGGGCCACAGGGGCCAGGGGCCTGCTAGTTGAGGCAAGTTATTGTTATGGAGCAATTGTGTCTTTGACACAAACCAAGCTGTCAGTCCAAGTTAGGTGCTTGTTGTGTGAGTAAAGCCAGGACCCATCATGCACCGGCTCCTGGCTGCCAGCCCTGCTCCTCGGGAGTGGCTGTCGCCCTGCCTCGTGGGTTGTTATGCTGCAGAACCTGCAGTGCGGGACATCCAGCTCCCGGCTGGGAGCAGGGCCGGTGCCCTGGAAGTGAGGCTAGCTGAGCGCCCACAGGCTCTGCCAGCCCCACTCCTCCAGCTGCCAGCCCCACTTACAGTATAGAGCCCGCAGCACAGGGCAGCAACCGGCTCCCTGGGAGCCATGGGGGCACCCCTCACCTTCTTTCCCTCCCTAGTTCCACCCAGCTGTAGATCCCCCCAAAAACGGTTAACCGTGTAACCACTAGGATTTTTAACGGTTACGGTTTTAAAACCTGTTTTACATCCCTACTGAATGGAACAGAGACAAACTCAAACCCCCCCCCACCACCACCACCACCACCAGGGCACCTTGGCCCCCTGACTGAATGGAGAAAACCCTGGAAAACGCTAGAAGCTAAAATAGCATGCTCTGGAAGAGTGAGCGTGGCCTGGGGCATCAGGACTCCTGGGTCCTATCCCAGCTCTGCCTTGGCCTCCCTCTGTGCAAAGGTGTGGGGCAGGATCTGGCCCCAGAGGTTCATGGCAGGGCTCTGGGGTCATCCACAAATCCCTGTCTTTGCTCATGTTGCTCACCTTGTCACCGCCAGCGCCCCTTGCTCAGAGCCCTCCCTCTGCCCCACAGCGAGGGGCCATTTATTCAGCTCCCTGCCGGTTCCTTTCCGTTGTACAGATCATGGTGCTGCCTGCGGCTTTGCTTTCTACCCGACAAACGAGCACAGGAATTAAATTCTCCAGCTCAGCCGCAGCTGGGGAGTGACTGGAGCGCTCTCTGCTACCGGGCATGTGGAGGGGAGATAAGGCCCGATCTTGGCTGGGATTCCCCTGCAATCTCACAGCTGGCTGCTGGGCTGTGCCACTAGCGCTGGACGCAGGGCAGACAGTCCTCCACACAACTCACAGTGGAGCCCAGGACATGGCAGAGAAACGTGCCAAGGCCAAGACGAGCCCAGCTCGGCTGCTCCCGGCCTAGCAAGCTCCATAAACACAGGCCGTCTGGAATCCTTCCTTCACCTGGGCCCCCACCAGAGGCAAATGTAGCCGATTGGAAACTCGGCAGCACAGAATCTGTCTTTTTTAGAGCAGCCGCAAGGGCCTGGAGGAGCCGGGTGGGTGCCAGCAGTTGGGGCGTGGGCAGAGAGAGTGTCCTTTGCTCTGACATCCAGAATCCCCGACGTAACGTAACGCAAGATAAAGCAGCTCCCAGAACTCAAGAGAGGGTCTGGGTGGAGGGGGGAGAGGACAGACGTTCCAACTGAAAAGGAGCCGAATGGCTTTGAGGAGGGAGAATCCCCTGGCTTCCCACACACACCACAAATAAATGCCCCAGCTTGCATGTAGCCTGGGCCACTGGCAGCTGCTTTGGCTGTGGAAGGGGATGTGGGCCAGGATGCCAGAGGGAGCTGTGGCAGAAGCAAGATGGGGGGAAAGCGCCTCCTTTGAACGGCCCCCAAAACCAGCAGCATGGAAGGCGCCGTGCACGGCTCCGCCAGCAGGATCAGTATTAACTCGGAGCCCCCAGGCTGGGCTGAGTTTTGCCCCGAGCTTGGGAGTCTGCGGCTGGGCTGGGGCAGTTGCCAGCTGCTGCTGAAAGGGCCTAGGTCATAGCTGGCTCAGTTTGGATAGAGCCCTGCAGATGGCCATGGCTTTCCTCTTTGCTGCAGGAAGACGGCCATTGCGGAGGGAACTGAGGAACTCCATGCATTTGCAGCAATGCATGGGCCAGAAATAGCGTCGCTCTGAGGTTCTGGACCCAGTTCTGCTCCTGGCCTTGGACAAGTCCCTGCCTTTCTCCGTGCCTCAGTTTCCCCTGCTGTGTGGGGCTGTCAGAATGCATTGGTCTCACCAAGCCTTATACTGAGAGACAAGGAAGCTAAATCCTGCCCCATCAACACTTTCCCTCGGCCTTCCGTTTGCCTCACCTGCCACCCCAGCATCTGAGCCCCTTTAGGTACTTAAAGACTGATATCTTGTCACCTTTCAGTCTTCTCTTCTCAGTCTTTTCTTTTCCATACTAAACAAACCCAATTCCTTCAGTCTTCCCTCATTGATCTTGTCTTTTAGATCTTTATACCATTTTTGTTGCTCTTCTCTGGACCTTCTCCAGTTTGTCCACATCTGGACTCCAAATGTGGTGCCCAGACCTGCATACAATACTGCAGTGGAGGCTTAATCAGCGCAGAGTAGAGCAGAAGAAAGACTTCTCATGTCTTGCTGACAACACTCCTGGTAAGGCAGCCCACAATGATGTCTGCTTTTATTGCAACAGGGTCGCACTGTTGACTCATATTGAGCTTGTGGTCCACTATGACCCCCAGATCCCTTTCTGCAGGACTCCTTCCCATTCTGTATGTGTGCAATGAACTGTTCCTAAGTGGCGTACTTTGCATTTGTCCTTATTGAACATCATCCAATTTACCTCAGATCATTTCTCCACTTTGCCCAGATCATTTTGAACAATGACACTCTCTTCCAAAGCACTTGCCACCCCTCCCAGCTTGGTATCATCTGCAAAGAGAGGAGGGGGCCCAGCACCACCCAAGCAGGCCTGCCACTCCTGGTGTGTTCCCTAATTCCTGGAAACTCACAGGAGATGGGACCACCCAGCACTTCAAATGGAGACCTCAGTGACTTCATCCAGGCCATGGAAGACATCTGTAGAGGGACTTGGAGTCCTGACCCCCCAGCCTCCTGCTTTAACTGCCTTGCCTTGACTCTGCTGCTTCATCCCTGGGGCAGCTATCTGGTCACTCACAGGGTGGGAAGAGAAGGGGTGGGTGGGTGGAGGAAGGGTGGGACTTGAACCCACAACCCTGCCCTCTCCCAAGCAAATGCTCTATACCCTTGGCCACTCAAGATCCCACCATGTCACCAGCAGCTCCCTTACCCTGCTTTCCTAATGCCTTTCCTAAACAGCACTCCCGCTTCTCAAAGCCACAAACCAGCCTGCTGCAGATGATACCAAACTGCTCAAGAGAGTTAAGACCAAAGCAAACTGTGAAAAGCTTCAAAAGGATCTTACCAAACTAGGTGACTGGGCAATAAAATAGCCAGTCACCTGGTTTGATAAATGCAAAAGTAATTTTAATGAATTTTAATGTTGATAAACGCAAAAGTAATGCACATCAGTAAACATAATCCCAACCAGACATGTAAAATGATGGGGATTAAATTAGCTGTTACCACTCAAAAGAGAGATCTTGGAGTCCTTGTGGATAGTGCTCTGAAAACATCCACGCAATGGGCAGTGGCAATCAAAAAAGCAAACAGAATGTTAGGAATCATTTAAAAAGGGATAGCGAATAAGACAGAGACTATTTTATGGCCTCCATATAAATCTATGGTACGTCCACATCTTGAATACTGTGTGCAGATGCGGTCGCCTCATCTCAAAATAGATCTCTTGGAACGGGAAAAGATTCAGAAAAGGGCAACCAAAATGATTAGGGGTGTGGAACGGCTGCCATATAAGGAGAGATTAACAAGATTGGGACTTTTCAGTTTGGAAAAGAGATGACTCATGGGGGGATATGATAGAGGTCTATAAAATCATGACCGGTATGGAGAAAATAAATAAGGAAAAAGTTATTTACTCCTTCCCATAACACAAGAACTAAGGGTCAGCAAATGAAATGAATAGGCAGCAGGCTTAAGACAAACAAAAGGAAGTATATTTTCATGCAATGTACAGTCAACCTGTGGAACTCCCTGCCAAAGGATGTTGTGAAGGCATAGGCTATAACAGCATTTAAAAAAGACCTATATAAATTCACAGAGAATAAGTTAATCAATGGCTATTAGTCAGGATTGGTAGGAATAGTGTCCCTCACCTCTGTGTGCCATAAACTGGGAATGGGCGACAGGGGACAGATCACTTGATAATTCCCTGTTCTGTTCATTCTCTCTGGGGCACCTAGCATTGGCCACTTTCGGAAGACAGGACATTGGGTTAGATGGACCTTTGGTCTGACCCAGTATGGCCGTTCTCATGCTAGTAATGTACCCCAGCATCTGATCTAACACACAGCACACCATCTGGCACTTGTAACAACCACCTTTTGGTTGTATCTGGGTCCCCCTGGCAGTGGGTGGCATCTCCTGGCTGGCTCGGCCATCCTCAGCACATGGCCAATTTCAGCTATCATTGACATTTATTAATTTCCTTATCAGGCATCTGGGCAGCCCCCTTTCCCTTACCCCCAGCCGAGCAAATCCCCAACTGGAGAGGGGCTTAATTTACATCCCGTGAGAAACCTGAGCTAGCCCTGGGTCCTAACCCAGCAACACACCAGGAGCACAAGCAGCCAGCTGATGCGCCAAGGTTCCACGGGTTGCGCTACCTGCTGCTAGTAACGGTGGGCTGGGTTTGATCCACACCTCGCGGGATGGGTGGGAAGTTCATCAGGCACCTGCTTCCCAGGTGCCCCCAGCAGCTCCCACCCTATGCCAGCGATTGTTAAAGGCAAGTCTCGTTGCATGACGGAGTTGACAAAATCCAACCAGTCTCCTGCGGCACAAAGGGAAAACCCAGCCTTGGGTTGTTAGAGCAAAGTATTTTGACAAGTAACAAAAAGTGAACTTCACAGGATGAATAGCATTAGACCCAGTGTAGCCAATGTCTAATTGGTGCTTGGCTCAGCATGTTTTATTCATCCCCTTCTAAACAGTTTCCAGTGTTTTGTCAGGAGCAATTCTCTGGCTATCCTGACTCTTGATTTCAGCAGCCTTTGGTGTTTACCGGGCGGTCCGATCACCATGAGATATTTATAAAGATGGTTTAACCCAAGGGAGGATCCACGAAGGTCAGCCAAAAGGTCTCTGCAGTTCATGCTGGATGGCACACAAGTCTCATTAGAAGTAGGGTATACAGGCAACCCCCGCACTTATGACCTAATTGGTTCCTGGAAAACCATCGTAAGTCAAGCCGTTGTAAGTCGACCCCTTATTTCCCATAGGCGCAATGTTATAAATGGCGGTTCCATTCCTGAAAATCCATTTCATACCCTACAAATACCAAAATTGACTACAGAAATGGAGGAAAACTAAACTAAATAGTTCAAGTAATGCACACAAATAATTAAAAAGTGAAGACCAATGTGGTGGAGATGCATGCAGTTCAAGCAGCAGCTGCAAACTGGAGAGTCTGACTGTATGTTTCCTGTTTTGGGATGATGCGTGGAGTCTGTGTCATACACCGTTGTAAATGCGAGCTGCGGACGTAAATTGGGGGGTTTTAGGAGCTATCTCGCATGAAAAAAATGGTTGTAAATGCGTGGGGTTGTAAGTCGGGCGGTTGTAAGTCGGGGGTCGCCTGTATTTTAACGCAGGCCGTCAGATGGTCTCGTGATTATGGCCCTGGGTGCAGGAACTGAGGTTCAAGCCACAGACTCTGTGAGACATTGGGGGAGGGACAGGATCATGCTCTGCCTCACAGAAGTGCCAGGGGAGGGGGTGCGGGAGAGGTCAGCCAAAAGGTCAGCCAATTGTGAGACCCTCTACCCCTAGCACAGACAAAGTGCTGGGTGCCTGCATTGCCCAGAAGCCAGTGAAGAGAAGCCAATGCAACCACCTGCATGCTTCAGATTCAGCAAGGGCTTGAGGGCTTTGCTAAATGCATTTGGAGCCCGTCTGAGCCACTGGGGGGTTAATTAATTTCTGCAGCCCACTCTGCTCGCTGGGCTAATGCAGAACCTGGGCCTGAAAGCTCCCGCGACTGATTCCAGGGACTATTCAACAGGCACTTCCAGCAGCCAGTTTACCAAGTGAAGTATTCTCCACAGGATGCAAATATTGATAGCCCCGTGCAGAAAGCAATAGTGATTGTGTGTATATATAGCCACCGCTATTGTGAGATTTCTAAAGAGCTTCTGCGCGAAATGGTTCTGTTCCTTCAAAAGAGAACCCCCATCAGGCACTGGCTGGGGCTAACAGCCTCGCTCTGCAGCTATCGACTAAGAGTAAATAATCTTTGGATAGATATTCCCCTCCCCCCCCCCCCGCATAAAAGCAGAATTTCTCTATTATGGTTGGGGGTGTTTATTAGAGCAGAAAAATAATAGCACTGCACTTGCAGCATGATTGCCTGGAAATGTCAGAAATCAGACAAGCGCCGACTGGCACTTTGGCAAGGAAAGGTGCCTTTTTGTGCCTTTGTCAAAAGGGAAAAGGTTGGGGGGGAACGGAGGAAGTTAGTACAAATCTGTCCCCCCCCCAGTAGCTTCAAAGAGGCCGCATGGGACTGCGCTGACCTCTTGGGTGGAAGGAAAATCTGGCAGGTGGACTCTTGGAGCCACCTAGCCCGGCTCTCGAGCAGCAGACAGAATGCACAGGGGATGGGGTCTTGCAAGGAGAGGAGATCCGTCTTGCTTGGCTGCGGTCAGTGCTGCTGCTGCAGAGCGCCTGCTTGCTGGGTCTGACTTCTTCGAAAGGGCATCATCACAGCTCTCTAGGGTCGGCGAGCAGCAGCCATGGGAATGCTGCAAGGGACAGATCAGGCCGCTTTGGGCTCCCTCCCAGTGACACCTGGACCCCTCAGACCAGGGAAGACCATGTCCCAAACTCCCTGCTCCCATGAGCCGCATTCCCGGGACTCGCCCTGTCCCCGTGGGGACTCAGCAGCTGCAGGACTTGATTTTGAGTGGGGAGGGAACACGAGGAAAGGTCTGACCCTCCCCCCAACTTCCCCGCCCTGCTCCCAGGAGAGGTGCTCTCTCTGTTTCCCGGCTCTGCCCAGCTCTGCTCCTGGGGCCTCCCTCCGTCACTGGCAGTTTTGCTTTAACCTTCCCGGGGCTGGCACTGCCCATGTCACCCCAACTCCCGGTTCCAAGGAGTTAACAGCGCGGCGCTTGGAGCTGGATGACTGATCCCCAGCCTCCCATTGTACACTAGATGCAATTTCTCTTTGGAGATAACATCATAGCAGCAACTAACTTAGACGCCTGCCAGCTTTCATTACCTGGCTAGTAGCAGGTAGGAAAAATTGCTAGTGGCATTTCTCTTTATACTGATAAGGGGAACACACCAGCTACCGTGTTACCTCTCCCTCCGTCTAAACAAAGTGGAAGCCTTGCACTGTCTAATGACATGCGGTGCTGATTGACGGCTGCTGACATAGCTCATGTTAAGCGCCCTTTATGACAGCCCTGGGAGCTGTTTGTCTGCACTGGAGGAAGCAGGGATGTGACCACAAATATCCCTTTGAACTCAAAAGGCAATTTACATTGGACCTCATGGAAGACAATACTTTTCCCACACACTTAGCCAGTGGAACTCATTGCCACAGGATGAAGCAATGAGCCCGTAGCCAACCACAGAAACTCTATGCGGCCTGGCAGCGCCTCCTTCTTCCTCCAAGGCTGGAGCAGTGGCCTAGAGAAGGACACTGCGCCCTGCCATGGAGAGGGGTCTCTGGTTCTGTCTGGGGGGGATGGGGCTGTGTGCCGCTCTTGCTCTGCTGCAGCTGGGGTACCCAGCTGTGAAATGCACTGGGAAGGCTTCGCTCTGCCTCCTCATCGATTCCCCACCCTCATCACCTCCAAGGAAACAACCTACCAAACACGCACTGTTGTGTGGTGCCGAGCTGGGTTGGATGGAGCGCTGCTGCACATGGCTAGGATGGGGGGTGGAAGGATTAACTCTCTACAGCTGGCAGGAGTCTTAGCAGCATCTTTGGAGGAAGAGGTGGCAGTGGGGGAATTCTGCTGGGTTGCCATATCAGGGACCTTCATACTGGTCACTTAAGGGCCTGTTTGCTGGCAGCGAAGAGCGCCCTCCCCCTTGCTTTCCTCCTCTCCCCTCCCCCCTCCCCCCCCATTCTCAGCACAGTCCTGCAGCAGGGGCAACGCAGAGGATGCCAGCCCCAGAACAAGCTGCAGTTCCATTGCATCCTTTTCATTGCTCAGATTAGCGAAGGATAGTCCAACCCCAGGCAACCACCTGCCGCCTGGCCCCCCAGGAGGGATTCCCCTGGGGCCTAGCAACAAGGAAAATTAATATTCCTTCCTGGTTAATTACAGTACCATGTTGGGAGCCTTGTTCAAGGTCAGCCTCATAGACCCCGTGTAATCAATTCATGCCTCATTTACATATGCATCGCTGAGCAAAGGGAGCCTTGCTGCGGCTCGCAGGTGATTAGCTCCTGTAACGGGGTCAGGGGAGGCTGGGAAGAGCTCCAACGCTGTTAGCACACGGCGCCTAAGAGGACCAGGCCAGGGGGCATGTGTATGATTTGCATGGCAGTAGCACACAGCAGCCTGCCCAGTCCAGGGTGAGACACACTCTCTGCCCCAATGAACGCACCGACCAATAGGCCAGACAGACAGAGGGAAAAGGGCAGCCAGAACAAGGAAGTGGCTTGGCTGAGGTCCGTCACACAGCAGATCACGGTAGAGCTGGGAACATCAGTCCCCAGGCCACCACTGCCAGGCCTACCCGCAGGGCCATCCTGACAGCTGTTCCCGGCTCTAGCGCCTATATTTGGGCGAGGCAGGGCCTTTTTCAAAGCCTCCCTCCAGGGAGCTGGCTCCTTCCCTAGGATATTAAAGTCCAAACCCAGCAAGTCAGGGGAGGATCAGTGCAGCAGGCTCCAGGCACTGCCAATTCAGCTGTTTCCCATCAGTCACTAATATTTTCCCCCTGCTCTCCTGGTGCCTGTGTCCGTCCTTCTGCTGAGGGCACGAAGCCTGGCAGGGGTTATGCTGCACCAACCTTCTGCCCAGGGGCCGCCAGGGCTGCGGGAGTGGCTGACAGTGATATATGGCTGCAAAACCACCTTGGATTTGAGGAGAGGGCAAATGTGTGCGTAAAAAGCTACGGCAGGATAAATTGCTGTCACCCGGAGGTTCCAGGGGAGAAGCTGAAAGGGGAAGGTGGCAGGACACACTGGCAGGGAAGCCCCTTGATACCCCCCTCACCAAGCCGAGCGAGCAGGAGAGGCCCACACCAATACCAGGGATGCTGCATTCTGAGAGAGAAAAAAAATTCCAGCAGCAAACTACCTTCCTGTGACCCCTCTCAGCAGTGACCTGCTCTCAGCATTGCCTTAAGGCACACCTTTCTGGGGGTAGAGTTTCTGGAACTAACATCATCTCCAGATCCCCTGCTTGTGGTACTGAATTATTCCAAACAACACATCTCTTACTTGCTTCCAGACTCCTTACACCAAAGACAAAACTGGCCGTTACAGGGAAAGGGGAAAACTAAAGAGAGGGCATCATACTATACAGAGTCCTGGTCCTTCTGAGACTGGAGGCGTCACTTACAGAAAAAAGCTACAACCATAGAGAAACAAAAATGTTTCTGCACAACTTGAGCCCCAGCTTTGTTTCTATTGTTCACCAGGCAGTAAATCATGCCTGAATTTAAGAACGGCCATACTGGGTCAGACCAAAGATTCATCTAGCCCAGTATCCTGTCCTCTGACAGTGTCCAATGCCAGTTGCCCCAGGGGGAATGAACAGAACAGGGAATCATCAAATGATCCCTCTCTTGTCACCCATTCCCAGGTTCTGACAAACAGAGGCTATGGACACCATTCCTATCCATCCTGGCCAGTGGCCATTGATGGACCTCTCCTCCTTGACTGTATCTAGTTCTTTTTTGAATCCTGTTAAAGTCTTGGCCTTCACAACATCCTCTGGCAAGGAGTTCCACAGGTTGACTGTGCGTTGCATGAAGAAGTACTTGCTTTTGTTTGTTTAAAACCTGCCACCTATTAATTTCATCAGGTGACTCCTAGTTCTTGTGTTATGGGAACCAATAAACAACTTTCCCCTATTCACTTTCTCCACACCAGTCATGATTTTATAGACTTCTGGAACTCTGGACCTATGGAACTCAGTCCAGCAAACAGGGACATCTAGTGGCTGCAGAGAAAACTGCAAGTGGGCAAATCGTATTCCTGGAGGTGATGCAAAGGGCAGTCTGACCTTTCACCCCTGAGGCCAGGGTTTAGGGCTCGCTTGAGAACCTGCCCATCCTGATTGCTCCATAGTCCCTTGAAATACTCCACCTCTCAGAGAGACACACTAAAGAGTTTGATCTTCTCTGAGCCTGGGGGAGCAAGGTTCGGATCAGGGTTAGGGTTAGGAGGTCCAGCTTCCTGCTACCCACCATCAGTGTTTGCTTGGGTCCCTGAGCTAACGATCTACTTGCCAGTGTCATGTGCAGAAGCTTTGCTGATGGGGAGGTGCTGTGATGCATAGGGTAGTATCTCTGGGGGACTGAACTGTATGATGGTCATCTGTCAGGGATGGTGTAGCTCAGGGGTGGGCAATAATTTTTGATGGGGGGGGCAAGCCAAGATTTTGGTAAGTGGTCAAGGGCTGTACTTTTCTGTGGAGGGGGTGCAGGGTCTGGAATGGAGGTTGGGTGCAGAAGGGAGTTCAGAGTAGAGGACTAGGGTGCAGGCATGGGTTCTGAGAGGGACTTTGGGTGAAGGAGGGGGTTGTGACCAGGGGCAAGGGATTGGGGTACAGGATCGGGGAGGGGGATTACTGGGAGACAGGCAGTGGGGTGGAGCGGAGCAGGCTGTCGGGTCGCTCCAGCTTCCGCTGCTGCAGTGAGGCACCAGGCTCTCCCTAATCCCCCAGCAGATGTTGCTCAGGAAAGGGGGCTTTGGGAAAGGGGGCAGAGCAGGGGCAGGAAGGGATGGAGCAGGGGTAGGACTTGGGGAAAGGGGTATAGTGGGGATGGAGCGGGGGTGGAGCAGAAGCGGGGTAGGGTCTGCATGGGGTAGGGCCTGCCCCAGGCCCCATGTCTCCCTAGGGATAGCCCTGGGTACGGCGCCTAGAGAAACATGCCTTCCATGGGCTAAACTGAGTTTTCCAGAGGCCAACACACAAACCTTTGAGGTAAAAAGGTTGAAACTGGCTCAGGGCCTCCTTTCTGACCCAGCAAGCAAACGGCACCTCCTGTCCAAGGGCCCAATCCTTGAGGAAGGGTTGGGAAGACTTTGGCCTACCGGGGCCTAGTGATATAAAATCCCGTTTAATCAGTTAACCGGTTAAACCTTAGGTTTCACCAGTTAACTGATTAAGCGGGTTGGGGCGGGAGGACCGGAGCAGCCCCTAGCCTATGGGGCTTCCGCCAGCCTCTTTGGTCCCGGCTGCCGTCGACTCTGCCAGCCACACCCAGGGTTCCTGGCTCCATGCGGGGCTGCCAGCCTCCAGGCTGCTCCTGGACACACCCTGGCCCCTAGTCAGAAGGGAAAGGGAACAACGGCCCCCTCCAGAGACAGGAGACCTGGGACCTAGAGCGGTCCAGGGGATGGGGGAGCAAGTGCAGTTACCCTGAAACTCTGACGGGTATTAACAGTCGCTGGCTGGAGACACTCGGCACTTCCCCTCACACACATCCTATGCCCACGCCCCTTCTTGACAGCACTTTGCTGGCAGGTTCCTCTCTCTGGAGCCTGCTCCCTCTCACCCCTCCGCACGGTTCTGAGGGGGGGCGCGCAGAGTCGGTTTTGATAGAATCAAACTCGGAGTCTCCATTTAACTCTTCTGCCTCGTGATACCAGTGGCCCCCAGGCCCCCCCTCCGTGGTGGATTAACCCTGCTTCAGAGAAACTCTCCGCAGTTGGCTGAGTCCGTTCGAAGCCTCCTCAAATGGCCCATTTCAGACAGTTCTCTCCCAGCTCGGAGGCCCTCAGAGACTGTAACTTTCCCCGCCTTCCTCTTGAACCAGTCTCTCATCCAGTCTGCTCAAGCACTGAGACAGTGCTACTGAGTGCAGCCTCTGGAGGGCTCTGGAGGTCACAGCCGCACAGTGCCCTGCACCCAAAACAAGGTGTTCGGAGGAGCCAGGAGACCAGGCTAAACCCTGCACCCTGGGCCCAAACACGGAGCAAACCCTGCGCCATTGGGGAGTGGTTTATCCCGGCACTGCTGGTCCTACCTGGGTCTGGGAGGAGAACAGACAAAATCCACAGCTCATGTGGCATTTTGCAATCCAGCCAGATGGGACAGGGGCTGGAGGGGAAAGCGCCTTTCCAGCTGGCTCATCCCTAGGGTTGCCAGATGGTTTCAACAAAAATACCAGCCTCTGGTCTTTCGCTCCGTGTCTCTCTCTCTCTCTCTCTCTCTCTCTCTCCTCTTCCTACTGCCTCCCCCTCTCTCTCTCAGCTCTCCTCTGCCTCCTGCCTCTCTCTCCTTCTCTTCTCCCCCTCCTGCCTCTCACTCTCTCTCCGCTCTCCTCTGTCTCCGTCGGGGATGCACGCTCATCCAGGTCTCGCCCCCTGGGTGTGTACGTCACCGCCCCGCCCCCCTTCGCTCCTGCCGTGGCGCTCGACTGACTTCTGCACCACTCAGCCAGGCTACCGCGTGGGAGCAAGTGGCACAAACAGCCTCTCTCTCTTTCGTCTCCTCCTACTGCCTCGCCCTCTCTCTCTCTCTCAGCTCTCGTCTGCCTCCTGCCTCTCTCTCCGTCTCTCTCTCTCTTTCTCTTCTCCCCCTCCCGCCTCTCACTCTGTGTTTCTCTTCTCCTCCTCCTGCTGCGTCTCTCTCACTCTCTCTCTCACTGTCCTCCGCCTCCTCCGTTCTCCTCTCTGGCTCCTCCGCATCCTCTGTGTCTGCTCCGCTTTCCTCCTTTTGAATCCGGCGCCCTTTCCTGACATCAGAGACGCACACTGATCCAGGCCCCACCCCCTGGCTGTTCCCTCTGGGTGGCACTGTTGCCTCCCACCGTGGCACTCAGCTGACTTCTGCGCTGCTCGGCCGGGCCACCACGCGAGAGCAAGTGGCACAAGTGGCCGTTGGGTCCCGCGCTCCCCATGCAGCACCCCCGTACTGCATGGGGAGCGTGGACCCCAAACAGACGCTTGCACTGCTTGCTCCCACGTGGCTGCCCGGCTGAGCGGCGCAGAAGTCAGCCGAGCGCCACGGCAGGAGGCAACAGCGCCGCCCAGAGGGAACAGCCAGTGTTTCAGCGTTACAGAGTCACAGACATTGGGCTACTATATTTTAGAAAATACCGGACATTTATATTTTCTCATTTATATTTTCTCAATTTGTTTCCCGAACAGAAAGCTCAAATACTGGACTGTCCAGTTCAAAACCAGACACCCGGCAACCCTACGTATCTCCCTGCTTATAGACCAGAGCGCGGTGGATACGCTCACCTTACGTTTGCACCGTCTGAACCTGATCTTTCAAGTCTAAATTAGATTACAAAAAGCAAAAGGGAGCACAGGCGCAGCCTGGCCTTAGCGGCTGTGAGGGCCACATTGTCGCTAGCAACCAGATGTAAAGCTGGAGGCCTAGCCAAGTTCCCCGCACAGAGAGCCGGGTGGGTGGATCTGCATGGTAAATTGTTGTGCCAGGTTGCAGGTGACTCTGTGGCGGGCAGGTATTTGTTGGCAGCCTGTGCGCTCCGAGGCAGGTGCCAGATATAAATTGTGAGACCTTTACCCCGCGCTCGTTTGCAAAGGCCACCACCAGAGGTTTTTGGGGTATCTGTGGGCAGACGTTCTGGGCCCTATTGGTTGTCACAGGCCATGCCTGGTTTCCCTGCAGCCTCCTGAGGGGAAGTTTAAGCTTCCAGCTGCCAATGCGCCCCTCTTCTTTCCAGCCTTGCACTGTGTTGGGCAGGTCAGCCGCCGCCGTCCTGTCTTGCCTGTGAGAGGTGCAGGGCGAGTTTGCGCCACTCAGGTGGCTCGCTGCCAGCAGTTCTCCAGCATTCATTGCTGCCATATGGAAATCAATTTAATAGAGCAATAAACTCTTCTTAATGAGATTGCTAACCGACTGCAACATAGGCTCTGGGCACAACATTACCATGTCACTGAAAACGTTCCTAATGTCTAGGCTTCCGTAATGAGTCAGAGGCTTAATGGATGAGCACGGCAGAGGCTAGACTGGGTGTTCTGAAGCAGCGCAGACCAGAGATTTTCTCTCAAGCCCTGTGCATTCGGTACCACACCCTGGCAATGGGTGCAGCTTCCTCCTCCCTGTGTCCAGAGGGGAGTGAGGATGAGGACCAGGTCGAGACTCCTTGGGCAGGATGCTTTTGGGGCACGGTGTGGGGAGGCAGTGGAAGGAATCTCGCTGTCTGTGGGCAAATAGAAGGCACTCGAATGCAGGGCTGTCATGCTCACCCCTTAGCCACAGCTAAATTTGCTCTTAAAATGCCCATCACAGTAAACAAACAAATGCCCTGAGTTTAACAACCTGTAATGTTCAAAATCAGTCCCTCTTGGGGCCCTTGGGGGAACCCAGGGGCTCGGCTTTCAGAGAGTTGCCACTATTATACCATTATGCTGAGCATGGGATGAGGGATGGGCAGGAAGCGACTTTTTTCCTGGTGAAAACGACCATTTTTCTTCTGAATCATTCCGGTTTTTCACAGAACCCTTCTACTCAACATTTTTTTTCCATTTTAAACCTCCCCCCTCCCCCCAAAAAAATAAGTTTGCCATTTTTACAAAACCTGGACGTTTTCTATAAAAATGGAATTTTTTCACAAAAATGGAATTTTTCTCAAGCATTTCCATTTAATCAAAAAGCCAAAAAAAAAGGCAGCAGAAAATTTTTGACCAAATCTAGAGGTAACGGATAAAATTCTGTTCTGTGTGGAGTTTTATCCCAAGATCTCGCTGAAGGGTCTAAGCAGCTTCTAGGGGTGCATTAAACAGCATGACTCACTGGGCAGCGTTGTTTGTTCTCCCTTCCTCTCCGGGGGGAAGAAGCGAGTGCAGAGGAGAGTCTTGTTTTGA
Organism: Rafetus swinhoei; assembly: GCA_019425775.1. Lineage (NCBI taxonomy): Eukaryota > Metazoa > Chordata > Testudines > Trionychidae > Rafetus > Rafetus swinhoei. Next base: position 12,087,016 of record JAFJHL010000300.1, read on the forward strand.
GAGGGTTAGTTATCCCTGTTGCTCTGTGGTTCTATTAGAGAAGACACCTCAAAGAAATGCCCCTTCCACTGGTAGCAGGTTTGTGGGCTGATGCATCATCTCAGACCATCCTAGGGAAGGGTCTGTCTCCTGCCCAGATGAACATCACTCCTATTGAGGAGACCGCCATTGTGTCAAAAACTGACACAGAAACTGAAGTGAGTTTCTCTGTCGGAGCCCGTACCTGCTCCCTCACCTCATTTGCACCTGCTCTTCCTGCTCCAGGTGCGTGGTGCCTACAAAATGGTGCTGGGCCCCTCCTCCCTGCATGCAGCTGGGGCTGGTGTTCTCCTGAGGACAGCTTTGCTCACCCCCATGGTGTTACTCCTCATTCTTTCAAGCCAAAGCTCTTGGGGAGGTTACAAGGTGGTGTCAAGAAATTCCTCAGTGGAGACATGGCCATCCGACCAAGCGGTGGTTGTCACAACCAGTATAAAACAACAAGAGCACACTCACTTAAAGCTAGATGTAGTCTCAGGGTATGGCTAGACTACAAGTTTTTGTCAGAAAAATGCACTCAAAATGCGCTACGCATTGGGCCAAATGTCAGGAAAAAAAACCCTCTTTCGGAAGCCCCCTTCTACCTCATAGAACAAGGAATATAAGAACTTCCGAAAGAGCGCATTTGCTCTTCCACAAAAAAAAGCAGAAGAGCAAACGCCTTCCCTGGATGCAGCAGAGTTTTTTCGGGATACCAGAGGTATCCCGCAAAGAACTCTCAATTTAGCCATATCCTCAAGTGCTTACATGAGCACTTACCCTCAATTTAGCCTTACCCTCAATGCTGACCGAAGTTTGGGGTGGTTCTCGAGTGACACCACCGCAGCCTCTGGTCTTTTACCTGCTACTGGGGAGCCCACACTGGCTGTGTCTGGACTACACCTCTCTGTCGACAGAGAGTTGTAGATTAGGCACGTCGAAATTGCTAATGAAGCAGAGATTTAAATATCCCGTGCTTCATTAGCATAAACATGGCCACCGCTCTTTTTTTTTTTTTTTTTTTTTTTTCAAAACAGAGCTTTTTAAAAAAAAATGGAAGTCTAGATGGGTATCTGTTGAAAAATAAACCCTTTTTCGAAAGATCCTGTAAACCTCATTTGTTGAGGAATACAGGATCTTTCGAAAAAGGGCTTATTTTTCGACAGATCCACATCTAGACTGCCGGGTTGTTGTTTTTTCGAAAAAGCTCTGTTTCGAAAAAAAGCGGCCTCCATGTTTATGCTAATGAAGAGCAGGATATTTAAATCCCTGCTTCATTAGCAATTTCGACGTGCCTAATCTACATCTCTCTGTCGACAGAGAGGTGTAGTCTAGACGTACCCACTGTGTCCAGGAAGAGATCCCACTAATCCAAAACTTTCCTCTTATTTACCCTTGAGAGTAGACAACAACACGTCAAGAAAAACACTTGCTAGGCAAGCGGTTTCAAAAGCGAAGCCTGATGTCTCCTCAGGATACTCCTTGGCCAGCTGTATTCCTGCAGGGTCTGCATGCCTTTGGGCCCAGACAGACACAGCCCAGAAGGCAAATATAGATATGCCTCTGGCTTTTCTCCTCAACCCCAGCACGACCAACAGACTTCATCCCAAAAGGACTCAGGGTCAGGCAAAGGCTGAACAAGAGGTTCCCTTCCCTCCTGGCTTAGTCATGCTAAGCCCTTGCAGAGACCTGCTACTTTTGGTTCTGTTAGAGACAATTACACAATGGCGAGTGGTCCCTGGTCCATGAAAATCCCCCCCACCCCATGCAATGGGACTGGATGGCTGCAGAGTGAGGAGGACGGCTCTGTCACAGCAGGGGGGAGGCGGGCGGGGGGTCTAGGTTGGATATTAGAAAAAAACTATTTCCCCAGGAGGGTGGTGAGGCACTGGAATGGGTCCCGGAGAGCATGACTGGGGTGACGCCGAGGGGCTGGAGTGTGGGAGGGGGCTGGGGCAGAGGGTCGAGGTGTGGAGTGAAGGCTCCGGCTGAGGGTGCAGGCTGGGGGTGAGGGGTTCAGTAGGCAGGCTGCCCCAGCGAGAGAGGACTACCCCCAGCCCTCGCTCACGGCAGCAGCTTGGAGCCAGGCAACAAGCAGCAGCTTCAGCAGGCACAGCCAGGGGAGGGGCGCCTATCCCTCAGCAGCGGCAGCTCTGGGGCAGCTCTGCGTTGGGCACCATGGCTGGGGGGGGGAGGCAGCCCTCCCCTCAGCCCCAGCACTGAGCTGCTGTGGTAGGGCCGGTGGGCAGAAGCAGCGCTCTGTGTGGCAGCCCTGAACCCTGTTAGGCAGCTGCACTGCCGCACAGGTTAGAGGGATCTTAGCTTAAGCCCTCTCTAGAAGAGCTGCATAGCCCGGGGCAGGGCCTCTGGCAAAGAGCAGCTATGGAGCAAGGACCCCCAGCCTGAGCTAGCTTCCAGCTCCTGGCTGTGTTTAGGTGCCGGTGATGTCCCAGGAGTAACACAAATACCTAGCCCTGGAAAGTTCTTTTAATCAGCCATTGCTGGTGTCACTCCACCCTGCAGCCAGGAGTGGGAGAAGAATGCATTCATCAGCCAGCCGTAATTAGCCTCCTGTCGGACTCTGGTTTGTTCTTTCTGGCAGTCGGGGCCTATGCTCACGCCCTTCGATCCTTATGCCCAGCCCAGCCCTAGGAGCCTTCCCTGGATTTTACTGAGCCCTGGTCTGCACTTAACATTCACATCGACTCAGCTGCTCCTGAGCACGGTAGTTACGCCGGCCTAACCTCCAGTGTGGATGCCTCTTGTGCGAAAGGTGAATTCTTCTGTCAGCCCGGTACAGGGAGCTGGGCAAAGCCCTGGGTCTAACCTACAGCAGTACAGCAGCGCCGCTGTATCGCCTGCCGGGGAGAACTGCCCTTCGTCCTGACTCTGGCCAAGCTCCCCTTGGGTTCACCGAGAGTTCTGCCCGAGTGAGGGTGTCAGAATGTGGCCACCTGGCTTTCCATCTGGCATCGAGCTCCCCATCTCTCTGGATGGGGGGAGTCACTTTCCACCTCCACCCACCTCCCAGGAGCGTTCATTGATTGCACCATTGCAGGAGTTCAGCTCCTCGAGGCCCTGGCAATGCCAGGCAGTGTTAGCTGGGCAGCCTCTCTATTGCATTTGACAGGCAAGGCCAAAGAGCACATAAATACCCATCTGTCACACCAACCCGCCGGCCGTCATCCCGGCAGCCCAGCCCCCTGTACGCCCAGAGACCCTCCGGCACACAGCAGAGGCGTCAGAGGCCGGGGCAGCCGGGTGTTGCATCTGTGGAGCCTGCACTGTTATTTGCTACAGCGGAAAGACTCCATGGGGAGCACTCTGCAGTGGGGCCACAACACACTAGTTCAGTGAGAGCACCTGGGGTGGCAAAGCTGGGGGAACAGTGCCATCTAGTGGGCCACGGCGGAGGCTCCGTGGAAGGCCGGTTCGGCCGCAGGATTTCAGCTCCCTTCGCCCTGCGCTGTCGCATCCCCCCAGTAGCAGGCGTGGGTGTCACTGGCAATTAAAGCAACAGCAAAAGGTGGCAGGTTGGCCCTCAGCCCCCAGCTGTACCTGATGTGCCCCCGTTTGCTCAGCCGCTTAGCTCTGCTGTGTTTTCTGTGCCGTACTGTCGGCCAGTTGGAACGGGGCAGGCCGGGGCCCTCTCTGCGGAGCAGGCAGTAAATCGGGCCCAGCCAAGGCAGTGCATGGCTGAACGGCCCCCCCACAGAGCCCACCAGCACGTCCAGGTTCAACCCGGCAGAAGGCAGAGTGGGCAGGATGTGCCAGCCATGCTGTCTGCCCACCTGCATCTCCCCCTCCGGGACCAAAAGCCCACAGAGACGCGGGACGCTAGAGACAGGAAACCAGTCCCCATTCTGCATGTCTAGCGCAGGATTCTTCCCACCGGCAGTTTGCCCAGGCTGCTATGAAAAGCCCCAGTGGAGTGGCTCCCAGGCAGGCAAACCGGCCTTTAACTGGGTTCAACGTCAAGTTACAATGGGGCAAACACAAGTCCATTGGTCCTCCCGCACCTCTCAGCTCTCCCCACATATAACTGGGGTCAGCCAATGCCACAGAGCTCCCCGGGGCAACACTCCCAACCTGCAGATGCCACCAGCTACATACCCCAGGGTCACTCAGTGCCCAGCAGAGGGGGATGCTGTCCTCCGAGGCCCCAGAGCCATGCTCCAAGCAGTGTTAAGGACTGACTGCCTTTGGCCCTGCCCCTTCTGCCTGAGGCTCCGCTCCTTCCAGAGTACAGAACCGGAGGCCCCCACCCCTTAAGAAGGGTTGCCAGATACTTTAAAAATATATATATCAAACATGGTGGGGAAAAATTGGTTGAGCAAAAAAAAAAAAAAAAAGTCACTGCGCCTTTAAATAACTCCCCGCTCCCCTGCCAGATGCAGCAGGGGAAGAATGTCCCCACCAGCCTTCTGGTATCCAGAAGACCAGACTGTCCAGGCGAAAACTGGACACCTGGCAACCCTAACCCTTATCCCCAGGCCCATGGTGGCTGTCAGCCCCACTGTGCACAAGAATCCCTAGATACAAACAAAGTCTCTCTTTAACCGGAGCCATATCAAAAGCTGCATCTTCTTTGCTGCTGCTCTTTGGCCAGGCCCAGCCTGCTCCCTTAGCACTGTCCCTCTCCTGCAAAAATCTCCTTTAGCTCCTCCTGTTGTTTTCCTTTCCGCCTTTGCAGCTGGATTGTTTGTCTCTGCGGAGCACAGAGCCATGCAGTGTGAATGAAAACTGCCAGCCAGGCTGGTGCTGTAGGCTGTGTTACCACAAGCAGCTAGGTCTGGACGAGGAAATTAGCAGCTGCCAGCCTTGGACAAAGGCAGATTAGCAAGGCCTCCGCTGCTCAGTGTCTCTTTGACTTGATCTGTGATTTTCATCTTTAAAGGGCCTGGATGAAATTTTCTTATTTTGCAAATAGCTCTGGATGTGAAGAAACAAACACGTTGCCTGCCTAGCGAAGTTGAAACTGCTCCCTGATTGGAACAGACAAAGATCTTCCCTTCTGCAGGGAACATAATTATCTCTTTGCAAATCAAAGGCCATTTCAAATCTGTCATGTTTTGTGTAGATCACAATAGGAGCTAAAGTAATTGAGGCCTGGAAAAAGCAACATCCAAATAAAGCACAAGCAAGACTACAGCTTCCCTCCCACATTAACTAGCAAGTGTCATTTCTTCTTGCAGGAACCTTGGCTGAGATTGGGGCTCTTTGTGCACGGTGCTGCACAGACACAGTATGGCTACGTCTAGACTGCAAGCCTCTTTCGAAAGAGGCTTTTTCAAAAGATAGTTTCGAAAAAGCCTCTTTTGAAAAAGAGTATCTAGACTACAACCAGTACTTTCGAAAAAAGCAAGCGCTTTTGAAAGCACAGGCAGTCTGGATGCTCTCTTTTGAAAAAGCACAGTTTGCATTACATAGCACCTTCTTTCGAAAGAGCACTTTCGGAAAAAGGTGTTCTTCCTTGTAAAACGAGGTTTTCCGCGGTCAAAAAAACTGCCATGTTCTTTCGATTTACTTTCGAAAGAACGTGGCAGCAGTCTAGATGCAGGGGAAGTTTTTTTTAAAAAAAAGACCACTTTTTTCGAAAAAACCCTGTAGTCTAGACACACCCTATGAGATGCTGCCTATCCCAAAGGACACTCAGCCTAACAGAGGATGGGTGAAAGGAAGAATCATTATCCTGGCCTTATGAATGGGGAAACTGAGGCACAGGTGTTTAAAACAAACAGAAGGAAGTATTTCTTCACAGTGCACAGTCCACCTGTGGAACTCCTTGCCAGAGGATGTGATGAAGACCAGGACTTTAATAGGGTTCAAAAAAGAACTAGATAAATTCATGGAAGTTAGGTCCATCCATATTTATTAGCCAGGATGAGTAAGAAAGGTGTCTCTAGCCTTTGTTTGTCAGAGGCTGGAAATGGATGACAGGAGAGGGATCACTTGATGATTCCCTGTTTCTGTTCACTCCCTCTGGGGCATCTGGCATTGGCCACTGTCGGCAGACGGGATACTGGGCTAGATGGACTTTTGGTCTGACCCAGTATGGCCGTTCTTATATTCTTATGTTGTGTGTAATGGGGCTGGTTTTGAGAAGTGCTGGGAAACCCACAACTCCAGCTGGAGTCAGCGGGCATGGCAGGGGCTCGGCCCACCTGAAAATCAGACCCTTGGAGCCAGATTTTCCAAGGGGCTCGTGTAGATCCCAAACCCAACGGGTTGCGGACAGGTTGGGAGCAGAGCAATAGCTCATCAAGCAATGCAGCTCCATTCTAGCGAGCGGCCCCTTTGTGGGCCATGCAAACGCACTGCTCGCCCGGTGGCTTTTCACGAAGCCTCTCCTGGAGCTGCTCTGAGCCACCTCAGCCCCTGGGGCAGGACTTTTAGCCTCCTCTCTGCGGTTTTCCATAGAGAGAGGTGGGGAGGTCACCTTGCCTGGCAACACTGGAGAGCCACAGACAGGCTCCCAGCCACCGGAGGAGGGGCCCTGGCATGCTCCCCTCCTTTCAGCACCTCTCTACAGGTCTGAGCTGCTCCCATTGATCAGGACATGCCTGCCAACAACTGAGCAAGACTCTGGCACCCTTGTCGAGTAGGATAATGACACTGGAGTAGACAAGGGGGCCAGACACAGAAGACAAAAAGGAGGGAGGTGCAATGTTTTCCTCCCCCCACATGTTGGCTGGTTACTTACCGAGGGTGACCCTGGGGCATCTTCATTCAAGACAGGTTTTTCAAGCATAACCACATAGAATTGTACCAGTTTCCATCTTAGCCGGAGGGCAGGAAGCAGGAGTCTCTAGAGTTGGTGCTAAAGAACCAGGTTTTGCAACTAGTAGATAGATAGATAGATAGATAGATACTGTTCCCTTCAGATGGATATAGAATCATAAGCAGGGCTCGACAATTAATGTAATCTACTCGCCCATGGCGAGTAGATTACAAGCCGGCACAGCTGCGCAGCGCAGTCAGCGCATGCGTAGCGCAGTCTGCACATGCGCAGCTTGCAGAACTGCACAGCTGGCGAGTGGGGCTCGCCACGGCTTGGCGAGCCCTGATCATAAGAATGGACATACTGGGTCAGACCAAAGGTCCATCTAGCCCAATAGCCTGTCTTCTGACAGTGACCAATACTAGATGCCCCAGAACAGGGAATCATCATGTGATCCCTCTCCTGTGACCCATTTCCAGCCTCAGACAGAGGCTAGGAACACCATCCCTGCCCATCCTGGCTAGTAGCATTGATGGACCTAACCTACATACATTTATCTAGTTCTTTCTAGAACCCTGTTAAAGTCCTGGTCTTCACCACATCCTCTGGCAAGGAGTTCCACAGGTGGACTGTACGTTGTGTGAAGAAAAACTTCCTTTGGTTTGTTTTAAACCTGATACCTATTAATTTCATTTGCTGACCTCTAGTTCTTATGCTATGGGAACAAGTAAATAACTTTTCCTTATTCACTTTCTCCATACCTGTCATGATTATATAGACCTCTATCATATCCTCCCTTAGTCTCCTCTTTTCTAAGCTGAAAAGTCCCAGTCTTTTTAATCTCTCTTCATATGGCACCTGTTCCAAACCCTAATCATTTTTGTTGCCCTTTTCTGAACCTTTTCCAATGCCAATATATCTTTTTTGAGATGAGGTGACCACGTCTGTATGCAGTATTCAAGATGTGGGTGTACCGTGGATTTATACAGAAGCAGTAAGATAATCTCTGTCTTATTCTCTATCCCTTTTTTAATGACTCCTAACATCCTGCTTCATTTTCTGTCCTCTTCTTTCATGCAGCATTGCTACGTTGCGTCTCAGGGCCGAGTGAACCAGTCTCTGTTTTTCATTACTACCGTCATTTAGGAGCATTTCGAAAGACCCCTGTGAGCCATCCGGAGGAGAGCTGATGTATAAACCTACAATCATTAGCACTGTCGCTGTGGCACAGAACCTCTGAGTAACTGAGGCAATTTGTGCCTGGAAAGTGCCCGACACAAACACATATCGAGGTCTATTTATCTCCTGCTTTTCAGCAGATGATGAAGAATTGCCAAAGTGTCTGTCGGGGAGGTGCACGGAGGTCACCCTGGTTGTGTCTGCTGAGATTGGGGGCTGGAACCAAGAGCCGACGTCTCAGATGGCCTCCTAGCCAACTCTAAATGCAGGGGGCTTTTTTCTTTAGCAGTTCCTTGCAGAGGATTTTATTTTTATCTCCCTCTTTCATGGAGCCTCTTTCTCTCCCATCTGTGGAGTTGGAGAGACCCCTCCAGTGAGCACAGCAAATTGCATGGCGTTGTAACACCACTTGTTTTGCTGCCCTTTCCAGAGGCCCATTCACATCAATTGTCCTTCTGTTGGGTTTGATTTATGGCCCATGCTTTGCTGCGTGGCCCTTGAAGTTGCCACTGTGACGACATGTCGGGGAGCCCCCGACCCTGCACCCCCGTCCGCAGCTAGATGTGACTCTCAGTCAGCCATCAGGTAAGGGGACTTTATTGGTTCTCAGAGATACAGCGCAACAGGCTCGATGTTGACATAGGAACCAGGGCAGACATCCTTAGGTCTCTTCGGGGGAAGGGGTTTACAGGCCCCTGAACCCCTGTGTCCTGAACTTAGTCTTTCTTCATGCTTCCTCCAGCCCAGACTGTCCCTTTTCCCAGCCACTCACTCCCCCCAGGCAGCCACACCCCTTCCTTTGTTCAAACTCCTTCCCCAGGCCAGGTGTGAAGCTGCTGGCCATTGTCTACCTGTCTTGGCTCAGGAGACCCCCATCCCCCACTGGGCCCTGCACAGACACAGACACAGAGCAGCATAGGATCACAGAAGCAGACAGCACCCCCCACTACGTCCCAGCCGCTATGTTTGCAGAGAGGAACCGGCTACCGTGTGGACCCTGTTGTCTGCGACGACAGCACTCTCTTTTGCTGAAGGGCTGGAGCAATATGGTTTGTTTGAATTAATCATGTCGGGTGGCAATTAAACACACCTCCCAGTACATTAGAGCGTGTGTACTAGGAGAGGCTCCAGATTTTAGACGTTGCTTTTCCATGTTAAGTGACTGGCAATATTTTAATTTTTTATGGGATTTAAAAAAAAAAAACACCCTCTTTTGGGAGCCAGATTCTTGCGGGCAGCTAAGCTGAGATGAGCAGGCAAATGTACTTTATACAGCTGAACAGCACGGAGCCACCCCACAGGACTTCCATCTGAGAGGTTGAAGAGCACGCCTGAGGAAGGAAAAGATTAAGGAACATTTGGAGGGAGTTTCTCCGCAGCTTTTCCCCCGGCTGATAACACGCAAGGACAGCTGGATGTCCGCAGGGCCAAACGCTCACCCAAGAGCCATGCTGAGCCCTCTCCCTCAGCCCCGAGTCTCCAGAGCTCACTTCCTCTTCAAGTACCCACCTCCAGGCTAGATTTTCAGAAGTGCCCAGTGACCAGGGGAGACTGGTGGGCAGAACTCAGTGCCAATGTGCTGGGCAGCCAAGTGGGCTGGTCTAAGCCTGCAAGGAGCTCGACTTAGCGGGAGAGCTGCAGATAAGGGGGTGTAGGCTAAAAGGACGCTGTGTTTGGGAAAGGATTAAAGCACCAAGACCCCCACACAGGGGGGATTTTGTTTTAAAGATTCCAGCCCTTAAGTCATGGCGAGGAACCAAGAGGAACCTGAGGGCAGGGAGCCTCCAGAGCTAGCTCAGGCCATGAAGGGGTGCTCAGGGAAGACCCCCCTCCGTCCGCACAAGGCAGTTGTAGCTCAGGGTCTGTGCTGGGTTCTGCAGTGGAGGAGGGCGGATGGTGCAATGAGCTGCAAGGGAAGAGCATGCCCAATCCTTGCTCCTCATTCCTGCCTGGCCTGCTCGGGACCCCTTGGCTGGAGGAGAGCTTGCTGCACCATGGGCCCTCTGGGGGCCAGAGTAGATGGTCTGCTTAGCGTGCTGTGGCTCCTAAGAGGCTCCTAGAATCCCAGGCCAGACCAGTCTCTGGGGCTCCGGCTCAGCTGGGTCAGTGGGAGTTGGGGACTTGGGCCATGACTGTCCCTGGCCACCCCAGCCCCCTGGGTCTTTCTTCCCTTTCCTTCTCTCGGCATTTCCCCACGGCGGCCAGGACACACGGAGGGAAGATCCTGTTCCCAGCAGCCGCCTGGGAGCCTGCCGCTGGGAGGCCTCTGGCTTGAGCGGACAGGCTGCGCCGCCGGCCCCCTTTGCGCGAGAGCGGCAGGAGTCCAGGCTCCTGGGTGTTGAGATGTTATTAATGGTGCTGCCCGTGCCGGGCGGGCGGGATAAAAATACACTAGATCAAAGTCTGTCGGCCGCACGCTCGCGGCGAGGGCGGCAGGGGCACAGGGCAGACATGATGGGGATTTAATTACCTGCTTAGCACTGAGCGATGTGGCTCACAGGCTCTGCCCTGGCCAGGGGCCCAGCCGGCTCCTCGCCCATACAGCCCCTTCCACGTGTCACCTCTCATGCCTCCCCTCTGCAGCATTAAGCTCCTGTCCCTGTGCATCTGTCATGGCTCCTTCCCCACTCTGGCACGATAAATGCAGAAGTGGAGGCCAGCAAAAGTACCCCAAAACCTTATCTATGAGGCTTTGGTATAAAACTTCCCCCCAAAATCTTAACAACATAGGTTTTGGGAATAAAATCTGCACTGCCACCACCCAAGTATTGATACAAAAATCAGGGGAAAGATCACTTGGGAAATTTCACCCCTAAAGTATAAACCGGGACACAACCATTTACCAATACCAGGTTAATAAAAAGGAAAGAGAAAGAACTTTTATTATTACCACCAGGGCTTGACAAACCACGGTGAGAGCTACTCGCCAGCCCCGCACCGCACATGCGCCAGACCGGCACTGCTCATGTGTGCAGCGCCGGTGAATGGGGCGCACAGAGCGACCGGCTGAAATCTACTCGCCATGGGCGAGTAGAATCAGCAGTTTGTCGAGCCCTGATTACCATAATATTTCTGTTGCAAGCGTAATGGAACAGTAATAAAATAATATACTCATGGACTAGATGGAAAAGTAATAAAATAATATACTCATGGACAGGGCTCACCAGCCATGGGCGAGTAGAAACAGCGATTTGTCAAGTCCTGCTCATGGAGGAGAAATTTACCATGGGCCAGGAACTTAGTTACAAAGGAGAGCAAAACCCATTTTTAAATGCACAGACACTAGATCCTATTTCCCAAACCATAAAACAATAAAACCTAACAGATGTATCTAAACTTTATCCTACTTACAGACTGTGAAGAGTATTTTCTTAGAGGGTGACATCCTGTCCCCTTCAATAGCTAGAGAGAAACTGCCCAGGGAAAAGGGAGAGGGAAAAAACAAAAATTCTTTTGTCCCAGTTTGAAATTCCTACCTACATTCCTATTGGCCAACTCTACCTGAGTTAGGTATAGTTAACCCCTTAGTCCCCAGGCTGCTGGCCATCTCTCATGATCATAACAGCATCCCAGAGACACCAGCTGCCATACCCAGTGTGCCAGCCAGGCCCTGTTTCTTGCTCTCCCTGGGGCATCTCCTACCCTCTGAGGAGATTTGTGCTTCTTCTACAGCCGGGGTCTCAGCATGACAGCGCCCACGCCTCCTCCCTCAGCATTCCCATGCTGTGCTACCCACGGGGGCACCTTGGGGCTCTGCCTGGGGCTAGCACAACGCTGGGTCTGTGCCCTGCACCTCAGTGTCCCCTGCAGGGGGGTGGGACAGTTGCCAGGGGACCCGGGGCTGTGAGGCACGGACTCCCTCACAATTCTGCCAACCCGGGGATGTGTCACGAGGAGCCGTGGGCCCCCTGAGGGGAGCCTGGCAGGGGTGTGGGAAAGGGCCCAGAGTGGTTGCTGGGCACGGGGCTGGCCTAGGCATCCAGGCACAGACTGACGGGCAGAGGCCTGGGCAGAAAAGGTTCTGGCTATCTGGAGGGAAGGCGGAAGGCCCAGCCTGGTGTTCTCTGGGAAGCTGGGCCGGGAAAGGAGCCCTGCAGGGTGGTGACGGGCCCTGGGGATGGAGGGGCAGCACAGGCAGTAGTGTGGGGTCTCTCTGTTTCCCAGGGGCCTCTGGGATGAGGAGGGCAGGGCGAGGGAGGTGGGGTAGTGGCACTTCCCCTACCGGAAGCTCCCCCTTCTGCAGCAGCCTGTGCTCTGAGCAGGGCCGTGCTGTGACCGTCTGCCCTTCCCTTGAAGCTTTCAGGCCCCGTTACCAGATGGCCCACGCGTGGTAACTCTGGAAAAGCCCAGACGAGTAGCCGTGGCCACTTCCCCATTTGGGGTTCCCGCTCTCATTGTGTCACGGGGCGGGGAGCGAGGGCATTGTGGTGTCACAGACCGGGAGCCAGCCGTTCCCACCAACGCTCACCCTCACTTCTCCAATTCCACTGGGCAGCCCTGTGTGCCCCACTGCGCCCAGCACCCCCCGACGTGTGCCAGTCAGCCCCGGCCACCGGTGCTCAGCTTCCCGTCTCAGAGCCAGCTCCGTCCCTCCCCTTCACGCTCAGGCACCCCGTGAGGATACAGGTCGGTGCCTGCCATGCCCTGGGCTGCTGGTTCCCAAAGGGCCCCTGTCTGCTCAGAGCCAGCCTGATTCCCAGGCCATGTCACACAGTACTCACTCCTAGGCCTATAAAATCCCATAAAATCATGACAGGTGTGGAGAAAGTGAATAAGGAAACATTATTTATTTGTTCCCGTAACACAAGAACGAGGGGTCACCAAATGAAATGGATAGGTAGCAGGTTTAAAACAAGCCAAAGGAAGCATTTATTCACGTAGCGCACAGTCAATCTGTGGAACTCCTTGCCAGAGGATGTGGTAAAGGCCAGGACTTTAACAGGGTTCCAAAAAGAACTAGACAAATTGATGGAGGTTAGGTCCATCAGTACTTATTAGCCAGGATGGGCCGGGATGGTGTCCCTAACCTCTGTCTGTCAGAGGCTGGAAATGGATGACAGGGGAGAGATCACTTGATGACTCCCTGTTCTGTTCACTCCCTCTAGGGCACCTGGCATTGGTCACTGTCAGCAGACAGGATACTGGGCTAGATGGACCTTTGGTCTGACCCAGTCTGGCTGTTCTTATGTAGGCCCCACTAAAGCCAGCCAGGCTCTGCCAGCATCTGGGATGGGAAACGATCAAGACCCAGAGCCCTCACCAGGCTGCACCCCACACTCAGGGAGCTGCACAGTGCCTGGTGCAGGGCCCCACGCTGCCCTATTGGAGGGAGCAGGGGGATTCTCAGGAGCACACATAGTCTCTGCCGCTTTCCCATCCCTGGGGCAGCCAATCACCATGCCATTCTGCCCCCATCTGTACCTGCCCCGCAGGAGCTGCTGGGGTATTACCAGGGATCTGTGGGAAAGCTTGTACCAGCTGAACCCCACTCTTTTGGCCTTGGGTTTTCCAGCGCACCTTTTAGCACCAGCCTCTGGACTTTCAATACAAACAAGAGAGTCGGCAAGAGACAAGCCTGTCCCAAAGAGCTCCCGGTCTGAACAGACCAAGCAAAAGAAGAATTGCCCCTCTTTTACAGATGGGGATCTGAGGTGCAGAGAGATAAGGGGACATGCCCAAGAACTCCCAGGCCATCAGTGGCAGAGCTGAGAGCGCCCATGTCTCCTGGCACCAAGACCCAGCTCAATGGATGGACCACAGAACAAAGGGGCAGCACCCAGCACCCCAGAGCATGCAATATTTGAGCAGGGCATCCTCCAGGATCCATCCGACCCACTGCCAGAGCTGGGGGCCAGGCAAGACCAATGGGAGGAGGCCACATGAATTAGCCACACCAGGAGAGGGAGAGAGGAGGGTGTCAGGGACCATTGGGCAGCTCAAGTATTAGCACATTGCCCCAGGGTGGCAGAAGTAGGGAACGGGGCACCGCTGGCTTCAAGCAAGACAAGGGCTGAGCGGCTCCAGCAGGATGTTAGATCCAGCACCCACTGGCACCAACCAAGTCCAAAGCTCAGGTCCATCCTTTGCTGGGCATCCAAAGCCCCATTGGGTCCCCAAGCCAGCCCCTACACATGCCAGAGGTGTGTTTGACCTCCCAGCACCCGGCAGAGCAGCCAGGCTATTGCGGCTGGGCTCAGAGGACTCTGCACCTCTCTGGATCACTCTGCTAGCTGCAGCTCCCCCTCACACCAAGGGTGTCCATGAGGTCTTGGGCCTGCACATCAGGGGGCATCACACAGGGTGTGCCAGCACTGGGGGTTGGCTGGACTCGGTTCCCCCCTCACAGCCCTGGGGCAGCAGGGGAGGGGCGGCCCCGTTTGTTCTGAATCCTGATGTTTTGTTTGTTGCTTTAGAGTTTAGAGGTTCCCACGGGGCACACGTGTCGCCATAGTTACAAGAAAAGGCGCTCCCACTCCCTGCAGTAAACAGGCTGCAAGAGGTCAGGTTTCCGTGGTAAGATGCTCGGGTTGCTACACCCCAGGGAAGATGTTGCAACGGCAGCCACTCCTCCCCATCCACCCCTGCTTCTGCGCCCATCGCTTATCTGTGGGAAATCGCTGTCGGACGGGCGTGTGGTGAGACATGCATCAATCAGGGAGGCCGGAAGGGCACCCCCCACACCAGGGGAAGAAAGAGGGTTTCTGATTTTGATCAGACCTGCCAAAGCCAAAGCATCCCCTCACCGTGCAGCAAACCCACATGCCCCACAGCCATACATAGCCATCTGCATGCCCGCTGGTGGCTCTCAGTACACTCACACTGGGGTGTCCCACACCTACCACAACATAAATACTAGCACCTGGCAAAACTACTAGCAATGACAGCTGTCAGTTGGGTAAATACTTGCCAAGCAATACACGCCATTGCTCAGTGATGTGCCAGTCCTCCCGTGTAACAAGTGACTACACTGAGTCTTTAAGGCTGGGGGTGGGCAGTAATTTTCACAGGGGGGCCACCTCATGAATTTTGGTACGTGGTCATGGACCAGCTCTGGGCCCCCCAGCAGGGGAGGGACCTTGGGCAGAAGGGATGGGGCTGGGGGCTGCGGAAAGAGAGAAAGTGTGAGTGTGAAAGAGAGACACTCTGTGCGAGAGACAGACTTTGTGACACAGACTGAGTGCGTGTGACTCTGAGACTGGGAGAGCGTGGGGCCCAGAGACAGACAAGCATGTGGGGCAGTGTGAGTGTGTGGCACAGCGACAGTGTGGCGCAGACTGGGTGTGTGTAACAGAGCCACAGAGTGTGTGTGCTGGCTGCTGCTGGGTAGATTTCTGAGAGAAGCCAGGCGCTGTCTATTTAAGAGAGGGAAAGCTGTCCTGCTTTATCGCCCCCACCACCACTCTGCAGAGACGGGGTGTGTGGGTGTGTGCATGTGTGTCACATCTTAAGACAGACATTCCTCTGAGTCACTCACTATCCATGCTTCAGATTGGAGCAGCTCCACTGTGTGTGTCTCTCTCCCCAACCCTTGCTTTGCAGAGATGGGGGATAGGGACAGTTGCATACCCTGACTTCAGCTCTTCCCCTTCCCCCCCCCCCCATGTGCATAGCTAGCAGGAGAATCCTGGGAGCAGCTCGGCTGCTGGTCAGACCAAGGCTAGCGTGAGGGGCAGCTGAACACACATTGCTGTCTGGAAGTATGCACTTCTGCTAATCAGCTGGGCGGGCTGGAGAGAAATGCTGGCAGGCAGGCCGGATCCAGCCCCTGGGCCTGATTTTGCCTGGCTCTGCTTTAAGGCACTACAGGACACCTCATTGTTTGAAACCGACTAACACGGCGACCCCTCGGAAACTTGTCCTGGATTGGTTCTGGAACCCTCCAGCTTACAGCAACGGGCTGGCCCTTCGCTGTACAAGGCTGTCCATGTATTTTTCCATTTTTAGCCAGGCATGTCATGAACGACTTTCTTGGAACGCAGGAGCTCAAGGGGTCAGTGCTCACAGTGACAGACACGCTATAAGGACTGAAAATGGACAGAAATGAACCTTCTGGGGCCCATTATAATGCTTAGTGTTCCCTGGAGTTCAAGGGACTGGACTAGCTGACCTCACAAAGCCCCTTCCAGTCCTACAATTCTTTGATACGATGACTGCAACATTACATTTTAAACTTTTAACCCATACAAGCTGAGGCTGGTCCAATTGCCTCGCTCTAATAGACATGGACAGACAATCAGCACACAGAGCAGGTGCTGAGAGGGTCTTGGCATTTCCATCTTGAAGCAGTTACATTTACCATGGCATTGCCCAGTCGAGCCCCAAAGAATTTCCACCCAGTGCCAGGGCACACGTGTCCATGGCGCTGCAGCAAAGATCCTGGTTTGCACGGTGCAAAGTGGCAGCAGACAGCTCCCAACAGCACAGGAAGACAGCCTGATTGCCATTTAAATGTGGCTAGAAATGTGAGCCGGGGTCCGTAAGGGATGACTCGGGCAGGGCTTAGCAGGTGGGAATCAGACAGAGCAGAGCCCTCGCTGCAGACCTGCCTTCCCAAGATGCACCATGCACTAGACCAGGGCTACTCAACACGTGGCCCATGGGCCATATGCATCCTGCAGCCGGTTTGTTTGCAGCCTGCAGGTGGGAGCCAAAACAAAAAAGGAGTCAATAGAATGGTCTTCTGTTGAGATGCGTTTTAGTAGTTAAATTCCTGGACTGTCATTTGCTCATTAAAAGTGCTGTCAGATGGGTGGAAATCGGGTAAATATTGCATTGTATTAATATCAGCAGAACTGACTTAAATGGGGCCTGCATGTTGTGTAGTCTTGCCTTAATCTTTGTATTCATGCCATCAGTGTGAAAGAAGCTATTTGCATATATATTTGCATGTATATGCAACCACACTTAAGTTGCCGCCCTCGGCATGTGCTGTGAGTATCATCGTGGCCCCCGGGGCTTCCAAAGTTGAGTAGCCTTGGTCTAGACACTGTGTCATGGTGTTCAGGGCCTGGGACCAACTGCTGACATCTGGAGGGAGGCGTTTTCTTTTGGAAGCCCCATGCCTGTCCCTCAGCTGATAGGAGCAGCTCAGCTCCACCTGGGTTGGCTAGCAGGGGTAGGGTTCTACAGCAGCCAGCAGGGCAGTCCCTTCCTACAGGCACAGAATGTGCTCAGCCCTCTCAAAATAAAGCCAACGCTGCGAGAGGCAGCAGCAAAGCAGGGCTGGGGAAGGGTCATTTATCAGAAGGTTTATTTAGAGACCCATCTGCCAGGCTAGCACCCGGGCTAAGCTCACACTAGCAGGGAATGGATTTTCGGTGGGGTGGGGGTGCGGGTGGGAGTGCCGGTGACGGAAGCCCCAGCGTAGGTTGTGATGTTCCCCAGCTAATGGGTGGGAAGCAAAGCAAAGCAACAGGGAGGAAACAAATGAGGCCAGTGAACGTAGGGCAGGATTGCGGGTGCCCAGACCAGGACTTCCTCCGGCAGAAGATAAGCATCTGAGAGCACCAGCCTTATCGCTCTGGCTCAGCCCCTCGGCGCACCCCCGCCTGGGGTAACAGCCCTAGAGAGTGGAAGCCGGCAGACGCTGAGCAAAATAGCATGGAGCGATTGCTCCAGCTACTGTTCGCAAGCTGCTTCCCAGGAGGGCCTGTTCCGGGCCCGCTCATTCAGGAGATACGAGAGAGAAATCAATGCAGCACATACAGGATCCCACTGCTCTTCCTGGAGCTGCCCGTGGAAAAGCTGCTCGCTCATCTGCTTTAGCACAGCCTCTCTAGTACTCTAAAAGGTCTTGGACTAAGGCCTTTTGCTGGCCCTTCTCCCCCACAGGGTCGGTTCTACTCCAATAGGGTTTGCCAAACCCCACAAGTGTTTATCTTCAGCCCACCAAGTCCCTCAAAGCAGGGCACAGTCACCGTTAACATTGACAGTGAGGGAGAACTGGCTTTGGAACCTCGTGCACTCTAATGCAGTGACCACAGGTGTGCAGGAGGGATGTAAAATCCCATGTAATTTGTTAACCGGTTAAATTATAAGTTTAACTGGTTAACCGCCCACCGCAGCCCAGGCAGGGAAGTGCAGGAGCAGCCCCCTGCCTGCGCTGCGGTGGGCCTGGATGGGCGGGAGCAGCCCCCCAAGGTAGGCACCGGTTAACCCATTACCCTGGTAAGCATGCCGGTAAGGCAACTCTTACCAGTGAACCAGTTAAACCTTAACATCCTTACTATGCACTGGCATGGCACTAACCGGTGGGAGCTGCTTTAACCTCCTGCTCCCTTTAACTCAAACTCTGCTCTTATGCTGAAGTGCCAGTGTCTCACCAGTGAATTTTGGCAGGCCAGCAAGAGCTCTTCTACCAGCCTATGCGGGGAGCAAGCAATGCTGGCAGAAAGGGGTGTTGTCTGTTGCATTTCCTCGTGAGTCACTTGGAGGCAAGTGTTGCAGGCTTCAAGATGTCCAGAGCCACAGTGGCTTCACACTCGCAAAACAATGCGACCCCTTCTGGGGAGGGAGAGGAGGAGAAGAGAAGGGTTTACAAAACAAGCATAACCCAAGCTAGAAACTGTCGCTGTCATCACTGTATCACCCAATTCACTGGATACTGGCTGATGTATCAGTCAGCAGATTGGTCACTCTGACCTGACCCAGAGCCCAATGAAGTCAGTGGAATGCTTTCCAGCCTATACTCGGGGCCGGTCCTAACCAATTGGCAGCCCCGGGTAACCGCCCAGCTTGCCCGCCCCTAAGACCGTCTCTGCCTATACGGTCTTTGTGCCAGTGGGCATACGGGTGCTCAGTCGTTCTCCAGCTAGAGAAGACCAAATGTGACTTCAGCCAGGCATTATTTCTCTTGCTACTGCCTGGGCTTCGGGCCCCAAGTGAGAGGGATGCTCCCCCACCCTGCCCCCCCGGAGAGAAGGGGAGCCGATGTGACGTTATGTAGGCAATCGAGGCTTTGGCTCCCCCTGCACATAGGGCCCAGGGAGCAGCAGTGCGCTAGCTTGAGGCTGCTGGGTTTGGGGAGGCAGACAACAGCGGTTTTGCGGCGGGATGGTGCAGGGGCCGTGAGTAACGCGCTGCTAATGCGTGTCAAGTAAACAAACACATTACAAATCCCGTAGTAAACAGCTGTTTGCACAATAAATGCCACCCCTGGAAAGGTCACCGGTGCATCATGGGATTGAGCAATGCTCTGTTTACACAATTGCTCCCGTACTCCAGCTCAGGAAATGCAATGCACTGGTGAGGCAGCCTCAGGGATGTAATGCTGCCCTAGGACGTGTGGGTGAAACACCAGAGATGTTTAAAGGGGAGATGTTAGGGTGGGGGAGCCCTCAGCAATTACCTGTCTCAAGTGTGGCTGTTCCCTAGAGCAGTGGTTTCTCAGGGGTACTCGAGAGATGTCTGGGGGGGTACGTCAACACCACTGAAATTTGGAGAAAACTGAATTTTTGTTTTAAGTTTTACAGCACTTTATTATTTTTGTACTTTTTACACACAAAAATTTCATCGCCTGCCTGGCTACGATTAAGTTGTTTAAACAAATGTGTTGCAATGGTAGAAAAAAAATTGTGTGTCTGAAAACTGTAGGTACCAGAGGTACTTATAATTTTTTTAAAGGGGTTCTTTATAAAAAAAGGTTGAGAAACACTGCCCTAGAGGCCATCAGCATCCAAAGTAGGTCACTGGCTTTTATCAGTGAAGATTTGTTTCTAGCATTTGTATCACCAAAGTCACCATAAACTGGCACCCTCATTGGCACAGAACACAGCCCGGCCCACACACAGAGAAGTCAGCCTCTTGCCGGAAGGTTGCAACATACCACAACTTAATGTTTCAGAATTCAGAACAGTAACACCCTGGAACCCAATCCAGGAAGAGACAAAGCAGACTGCTCCCCAAACCAGAGAGGCCCAACTCACTCCTCTTTACACCAGGTTGGTTCCTTCCAGACTGACTCCAATTGTGCACTTCATTACAGAACCTGCTAGCCTGCAAGCAGGACCAAGGAAAAAAACCTGAAATGTAAAGTGACCACCTACAATTTTCAATATACCTCAGCTGACTGTCTCAGAGACTAGCAAAGCTTTGAAAGGGCCCAGAAGATAACACCTCTCGGAGTGCTAGAGAGACTGTGCTAAAGAAGACTTAAGGATTATTTATTTAAATCTGTTTCTGTCTTATCACTGCCAGAACCCCTCAGAAACAGTGTAAGTGTTTTAAGTCTCAGCTTGACAAAGCCCTGGCTGCGATGGTTTAGTTGGGATTGGTCCTGCTTTGGGCACAGGGCTAGACTTGATGACCTCTTGAGGTCTCTTGCTGCCCTATGAGTCTATGATTCTCAGTGCAGACTGTTTGGAGAATCAGTGTTATCTCCAGTTCACACCAAGGGGAAGTGAGATTCACCCAAGGAGAACTATTGAGCAGAGAAGCCTCCCACTATGCCCGGAAAACTGGTCGGAACTGTAATTAAATGGAATTCAGAAAGGCCTAGAATGGACAGATCCAACAGGGACAAACCAGCCCTGCTCTGTAAGGCCATGTCTACACTAGGAAATTATTTCAAAATTACTAAATTCGACTTAATAACTCCCGGTTTTACAAAATCGAAATAGCGTGTCCACACAACAGGGAAGCCTCGAAATTAGTCCGAGGCAGGCTCCGTTAATGTGGACGCGCTACCTCAGACTTGGCGCCCCAGGAAGCACTGGGGAACAATTAATTCAAACTACTCTGGGGAGTCGTTATTTCGAAATAGCAGTCCTGGAGTGTCCACACTATTGCTATTTTGAAATACCTATTTCGGAATTAGTGTTACTCCTGATGAAAAGCAGGAGTACAGATTTCGAATTAAGTGGCCAGTTAGTAGTGTGGACACTCCACTTATAAATTCGACCTGAGGGGGCTTACTTCAAAATAAAGTCCTAGGGTGTGTCTAGATCAGTGGTCACCAACCAGTAGATCGGGATCTACCGGTAGATCTTAGAGCCTCTGACAGGTGATCTTGATTGGTTTGGCCGGGAGACTATCAAGCGTTGGCACTTCAGCTGCCCCTCCTACCACTGCCCAACTGCTCCTGCCCAGAGCCTCAGAGCTGCCCCTGGGAGCTTCCTGCTTGTTGTGCAGGGTGGGGGAAACAGAGGCAGAGGGCATTGATGTCACTCTGTCCCCCTCCCCTGTACCCCATATTCATAGAGTGAGGAGGGCGGGTCCTCAGCAAAGGGATGGAGCAGGGGTATTTGGGTTTGAGGTAGATCCTGTACTGACTTAAATTCAAAAAGTGATCTTGTGCTTAAAAAGGTTGGAGACCACTGGTCTAGACTACATGGCTCCATTGACGGAGCCATGTAAACTAGTTTACCCGACATAGTCAATGAAGCAGGGATTTAAATAATCCCCACTTCATTAAAATAAAAATGGCCGCCATGCTGTGCCGACGATCAGCTGATCCGGCACAGCGCGGCAATCTAAACATGGTCGATGCGACAACGGAAGCCTTTGTCGACCGCTCCTGTAAACCTCGTTTCATGAGTCATAAGGGAGGGGTCGACAAAGGCTTCCCTTGTCGACCGAGCCGCATCTAGACTGCCGCGCTGTGCCGGATCAGCTGATCGTCAGCACAGCGTGGCGGCCATTTTTATTTTAATGAAGCGGGGATTATTTAAATCCCTGCTTCATTGACTATGTCGGGTAAACTAGTTTACATGGCTCCGTCGACGGAGCCACGTAGTCGAGACACACCCCTAGTGTAGACCAGTGCAAAAAGAAAACTATACCTCTCCAATCCACTAGCGTTCTTGGAGAGAGCAAACCAGGTCATGTGGTTGATTTGGACTTTAAACAGCTGTTGATAAAGCCCTTCACAAGTGGCTGTTAAGGAGACAAAATCAAAACCTGGGAGGAGAGACTGACTATTGCCATGGCTCAGACACTGAAGGATTATTAGGCCAGAGGTGGGACATGAAGGATTATTAGGCCAGTCTTCACCATGGCCAAAGACTGGCAGTAGGAAGCCTTGAAGATCTGTGCTAGGACGTGGAGTGGTGAATTCTGGAGCCATTCCAGCAGTCACTTAATTTCCACGTTAGTGGCACCTGAACTGCCCTCCCCTCATCATCCTGGGGCAAGTCCAAGTCATCAGCGGAATCTCCCGAGCTCTTGGGGATGTTGCCACAGAGCTGGCTGAGCACACGCTGTGCCAAGGAGATGTGGTCTCAAACCCACAGGCTGACTCTCCTCTTTTCTCAGCAGCCTTTCCTAGGGCCCGCACACTCCTCACCATGGTGCAGGAAATGCTGGGTGTTTAGAAAACACTAGCTGAGCTTAGCGGGTAGGGGCTGAGTGGGCTGGGTGGCCCTGATACATGGGAGGTCAGACTAGATGATCCGGTTGTCCCTTCTCCCTGTAGATCAGGGGTAGGGAACCTAAGGCCCAGGACTTGCCTAGGTCCAGCCCCCGAGGCTCAGGGTTCCTATCCAGCATTAGGGAGCCCGTGCGGGCGCTCCAGCCTCTCCACCGCCCCACCGTGTGGCTGGAGCCCACAAAATCTACCAGCCCGGGCCCTCCTAGGTGCTGGCGTCCGAGGAGAACGGGGGGAGTGTTTCTCCTTCTCCGTCAGGGTCCACATCAGTGAGGGGTTTTCTTGTTTTGTTTTGTTTTGCTTCTCACTTGCATGTGGCCTCCGACCCAAAAAAGGTTCCCCACCCCGGCCTTAGACTCTGTGGCTCTATGACTTGACCCTGGGTGTCCCGGCCCACGGCTGCTCCACCAGCTCTTTCTGGAGAATCCTGAATGTAGGCCTTCCTCATTCAGTCTGGAAAAGACCCAGGAGCAGAACCGAGAGGGATCGGGAGAGTGACCCAGGGCAGGGAGGGGCAGCTCTCCAGTAGGGACCCTGCAAGGCTATTCTCCGGTGTGGGGTGAGGGGAGAGCTGGCACCAAGAGCTCTGGATGGGCATGAGCCTGGGAACAAAGGTGGAGTCTGGGGGATGGCCGGGCACTTCCCGACATGACACCGGCTGGTGAGCAGGGCGGCCGTGAGCTCTCCGCACGTGATGCTGCGTTGAGCGGTGCACGGGGCTGTACAAACAGGGACACTAAACGCACATGTCCAGCCCCCTTCCAAAGGCTGTGCTGTGCTCTAGAGCCCCTTTATAGCTGTATGCCTCCGGCCAGCCTCTCAGAGGCCAGGCGAGCCTGGCTGGCTCTAGCAAGTCACAGAAAACCGGTTCAGTATTGCCCCAACCCAGCCACTCGTGAGCTCCCTGACAAGCGCGGGGGGCAGGGGAGGATGAGGAGCCGGGAGCCCTTTCTCCGGCCGCTGGCTGCCTGTGCTGTGCTCCTTCCTTCCTGCCCGAAAGCCAGGCAGAGACAGCCTGCGGGGAAGCGTTTTGCAATCACCTTTTCTGAAAGTCAGAGCAATTAACGGCACTGGTTGGTGGCTTGGGTCTTTTTTTTTTTTTTTTCTTCCTTTCTTTTTTGAGGAACTAACGGTGAAAGCAACATGTTAGCGAAGCGCTGGAACACTCTGCTCTCCTGGGAGCCAGGGGCCGGTCCCGCAAAGGAGCAGTGAGCCAGGTTGTGCAGCACGAAGAGCTGCAATGAGGTAAGGGAAGGAGAGCCTGCCGGCTGGGTGCCGACTCAAACGCCCGTCACCCGGAACGTCTGCCAGGATCCCGATGCGCTGAGGTGGGCTCCGTCCTTGGCCACAGCGGCTCCGAGCGGCTCGTCCCCCTTTAACGAGGTGGCGAACGATGCTGTCTTGTGAATCTGGGCATCCTGGCATCGAGCGCCTGCCTTCCTGCTGCTGCGGCTCACCGCTGTTCAGCAGCTGCTTGGAGTCTGCCGGGTCCTTCGGAGCGGTGACGTGCGATCCCTGAAACAGGGGCTAGTCCCAGAGCCGGGCTGTGGAGATGGAATAACCTGTTCTCCCACACCAGGCTTGCACCCCCATGGACCCCGCCCCGGGGTTTCCTTTTGTGGGAGTCAGTGGGGCTGCCAGATAGCCAGCCCCACACCCAAACTGGTGGGGATCGGCAGCCAGGAGACGGTGAGTGAGTCGGAACCCAGAGCCCAGCAGGGAAGAGTGGGGATGGTGGCGACTGGGAAGAAGAAACTGAAAACAGCCGAGAGGCGAACCAGACCACAGAGGCCAGACCCCCGTGGCCTGCAGATGTGGCTTGTCAAGTGGGGAGGCATTTCCTCATTCATTCTTTCATGAGAACAGCCCCAGTCCCTGCATGGAGCCACCTTTAAACCCACCCAGCGCATGGCACGGGAGGTGGAACCACATCTGGACACAAGGGCGGCTGTCCCTTCTCTGCAGGAGCCAGGGGATCTGCCTGCCTTGTGCATGGCTGAGCGGAGCTCTGAGCTGGCTGTGGGGGTCGGGCTGGTGGCCAGAGGTCGTGCTTGCTTCTCCCACACATGCTCATGCCTCAGGCTTTGGTTTCCTCTGGAGTGCTTGCCCCTTCTCTGTGCTCTTTGCCAGCTCAGGGTGGCAGCACCAGGGTTTCAGGAGGTGAGAGGGGTTGCTCCCTGCAGTCTGGCAGGGTAGAGATTTGGTTGTAGAGGCTGCCAACTCCTTGCAGCAGCAGGGACAGGCTCTTACGAAGGGTGTGCCTACCCTGCAGCTGGGCGCAAGCTCCTTGCCTGGATGGAGACTCGCACTTGTGAGGCTCGAGCTAGCACGTTAAAAACAGCAGCCTGGGCATCGTGGCTCTGGCAGAGAGCAGGGCCAGCCACCGGAGCGCGGCCCCTAGTCTAAACCTGAGCCAACCTGCTGCTGGAAGCTCTGGGAACGCCCTCCTGTGCCACGTCTGGAGGGGACACAGGTCGGCACCAAGCGATTGGTGCTCCGTGCTGCTCTCCCCTCATCTGAACTGCGTGGAAACGCTTTCCTGCAATTGACCAACCGCTTCAGGCCTGGAGTGGAGGTGTCAGATTATCCCTGTTAGCGCATGTGTGTATGTGTGTGTGCGAGTGAGAGAGAGAAAGAGGAGTATATGGGTTGAGGGAGCTCTGGATATAGATAGATAGATAGATAGATAGACAGATAGATAGATAGATAGAGGGGGTGTATGGGGATAGATAGATAGATAGATAGATAGATAGATAGATAGATAGATAGATAGATAGATAGATGTACTGGGTTCATCCGTCTATCATGTATGACTGTATCAGGCAAGGTTCATCTGAGCACTCTCCTGTCTCCACAGCCATTCTCCTGGGCCTGTCAAGGTGACTCGGCGTGTGAATTGCAGGTGATACCGAAGTGCAGGATCCGATCATGGCCGTGCACGGCAAGTCTGAGATGCTGCTGGGGTACTCCACACTCTTCCTTCTGCTCCTGGCAGGTGAGTTTCAAAGCGAGTTCCCAGATGGGAAATCCCTGACTCCCAAACTCTGCCCCAGACACACACGAGGTCACTTCTGTGGCCAGCGTCCATATCGGACTGGCAGCGGCCGCAGGGGACCAGCCTGTCCGAGGGATGGTTAATCCGCGTCAGGCTGGAGAAGAGGGGTGGCACGTTTCCCTGCGCTGGCTGTACCGGACCTGCTCTGTCGATAAGTGGAGAATTCCGCACCTTGGGAAGTTCCTCAGCAACAAATAAAAGCAATAGATCAACGTCTCGGGGCTTTGAAAGGGAAGCTCCCCACTGAAGTGACCGTGGGCTGAGCAGGGTTCAGCCGTGTTCCACAGCTGTGGGTGCTCTGCCAACCAGCAGGGCAGCACCTGAATTTCTCCTGGGCGGCTGCCCAAGCGCTCAGGCAACACTGCCTGCCACCCTAACGTGATGGTCTCTCTCCCTCTACAGGGGCCCGCGCCTGTGGCTGGGTAACGGTGAACTCGCCCACCGTTCTGCTGGGCTCTACCGTCACGGCCTCTTGCACCATCCAAAGCAACCGCTGCCGGGGCTTGGAAGATGAGGAAATCCAGATCACATGGAGGCTCGACAGCCAGGCCGTGCCAGGGAGCCAGCACAAGAATGTGGATGGAGCAGACGTGTCCAATCTCACCATCCCCCATTTCAACCGGACCAGGGCCAAGCTGTGGTGCTACGTGGTGTGGGACAGCACTCCGCAGCGCATCGGCATGGCGGAGATCCGCGCAGGCTGTGAGTCTCCCCTGCCTCTCGCCTTGCCCCAGAGGGAATCGTGTACAGTCCACGGTCACATCGGGACCTTTTCCACCCGGGGCAAATAACCCCTCCCCCCCCTTGCTATTTGCACCGGCCTCCCTTTCTGTGCACCAAAACTCCTGCGTCTGCACATGCACATGGGGTTCCTCTGACCTCCCGATCGGGGCAGGTAACAGGTGCTGGGTAGATCTGGCCCTGAATGCTTATCACTTCTCTCTTGCTTTGGCCAGGGAGGGAGAGACAGCCTGGGGGTGCCTGTTGCTTGGCGCATGGGGGAGGGGAGACCCGTTTGGCAAAGCACGGCCGCCAGGGAGGGATGGCATGTGGGAGTAGTTTGTGCTGTTGCTGCCTGCCCGGCAGGGGCAGCAAGTAAAAGAGGCAGGGGAAGGCAATGCCAGCCTGACCCCACCCAGACTCCACTCTCCGTGTGCTCCAGGACCAGGGAGGCTGGGGCCACACGCCACCCCACTTCCCTGTGTTCCAGGTGGGGGGGCATGGCTCCCGTGCGGGGGGTGAGGCCTGGACAGAAGGGGCAGAGCTGGGGCAGGGCTGGGGGCTTGCCTCCCCCAGCCCTACCATCACTGAGGGCTCCTTTATAAATGTTCCAGGAAATAGGTAGGTAAATAGTTAACAGACACCAGCAAATGGTGTTCCAGGACAGGCAGATTCACTGCTGGGTTTATCAGGCCCAGTCTTCCGTCCAGCTCTTTACATCAGCTCTTAGCAGGGTGTCAGCCCCGAGCTCCCATTAAAGCACAGTCAGCATTTGTACGGGATCATTTATGATCAGCACTGAGGTACAGTGCTGGGGCCAGAACCCCCTGGTGCCAAGTGCCGGACAAGCCAAACTGAGGCTGGTTCCTGCCCCATGGAGCTCACAGTACAGGACAAGAGACAATAACTCGATGCGACAGAGAGCAGGGGCCGTGCAGGGAAGAACGAGACCCTGCGGACGCCCTGGCCAATGCCATTCCTCTTGCCCAGATCCAAGGCATGGTGGGGTCATTGCTGCTAACATGATGGGGAGATGGGGAGGGTGTTTGTGGCCTCGGGCACAGGGTGGACCATGCCCTCTGCCACATGAGCCCCCCCCCCACTGCCATGCCTGAACAACACCCTGCTATGCAGCTACTCTGACCCAGGCACGGGACAGTGGCTAGTGCACTGCCTCCCTTGTGGAGACCTGGGTTTGAGTCCCTACTCTGCCACAGACTGCCTGCAGGACTTTGGGTGGGTCACTTAGCCTCTCAGTTCTCTCCCGCGGGTGGTGGTGGGGATAAATACATTCCAAGGTCGAGAGGAGCTCAGTGATGGGTGCTGGCATGCCATACCTGAGCCATTCAGACCTGCAAGGTGTGCCCAGCTCATCTCAGATCCTTTCTCCCCATCGCTTTCTGCCTAGATCCCCCGTCGAAGCCTGACAATCTGACCTGTATGATGAACCTCACTGATAACAGCCTGACGTGTCGCTGGGACCCCGGGCTGGATGGACACCTCCCGACCAAAGTGGTTCTGATGAGCTCCAAGTAAGAGATGAGCCTTAGACTCGTGCATGGCCTCCTCTCCGTCTGCGAGTCAGGCCTGTTCACCCACAGCACGCCGCTCGTGGAGCACGCGCTGTTGGCAATGGAGAACCCATGAAATTAGGGGGAGAAGGGCCCGTCTGGGTCCCCTCCATCGCTTCAGCAAAGCGTGTTCCTGAGAAGTAGATTGTCTAGGGCTGAGTCCAGTTTGCTTTTAAAAGCCCCGCACAAGAGGCCTCCAGCACGCCCTCTGAGACTGTCTGGGGGCATCCAGTGCCCAGGTAGATACCAAGTCTGGCAGGCTGCTCGGTACCAGCCCCTTGCGGTGTGGCTTCGGAGGTGTCCTATGGCCACAGAGTCCCAGGGCTCAGCATCGCCCGTTGGTACCTTGTGCAACAATAATCGCTCCACAGTGTGTGCTGTAACCAGCTCCCTGGGACCAGATTACTGCACTCGCTAGAAGCCCGTTGGAGAACTCCAGATACCACATGGCAAACGATTCTAGGCACCCTCCGTAGAGCAAACTCGGAGCCACTGGGACTTATCCCCACCTCCCCTTGACACCCAGCCTCTGGGACTGCACCTCGGAAAGCTGCTGCCGGGAAGTGCCCTTCCCTTCCTCAGGCTAGCTTTGATTCCTTGCCAGCAGTCTGCTCAGCTTAGATCTTCCTTCAAGAACTGTATTTCCCCTGCCTCTAGCTTAGCCATGGGCATCGCTCAGAGGGTGCTTCTGCACCTGCACAGGACCTGCCCTGGATTGCCAAGTCCCTGGGTGCAAGGCTATCTTTATCCATATGCAGAATACGCAGCTGCGTAGGGCACCTGAAAATCTGGGGCACCCCTGGGTCCTAATGTCCACCCACCTGCGTCTTCCTAGCCCTGTTCTGTGGCTCTGCTCCCTCCGGAGAGAATCTCATTAAACTAAAAGTGAAAAAGCCAGCCAAAGCTATTAGCAGAACATCAAACCTGTGAAAGAGCCATTCAAGTGGTAATGAAGCCATTTAACAGGCATTTGCCAATCCCAGGTACATACTGTCAATTTCCAAATGTGTTAATCAACAGGATTGGAGTTTAACATTTGCTTTAAAAATATTTCATTAGTGTGTTGCTGAAAATGATCAAATCGCATCTCTAAAACCATCAGCCCTTCGCCCTCTGCCATCGGGCACAAGGGCACCAGTTAAATAGCCCTGCATAGGCCCCAGAAATCCTAAGGATGGCCCTGTCTGGGTGTGTCCACTGGCCACAAGTGGAGAGGAAGGTGAGGAAGGTACCTCGGGCTGATGGTTCTCCAAGGAGCACGTGAGGAACTGGTGGTGAGACCTACAAACTGACCCTGTCTCCTTGTGCTGCAGGAGCAGAGGCCAGTGTGAAGTTTCCCAGGAGGTGCCCCAAAACTGTACCCCGCAAGCCGGACAGAACTACTGCACCATTTCCCGCAAGTTCCTCCAGCTGTACCAGAAAATGGACATCTGGGTGTCAGTCCAGAATGCCCTGGGCACAGCCGAGTCTGAGCATCTCTGCATCGACCCTACAGATGTAGGTGTGTAACTGGGCTGGGGGCTTCCTTTGTAGCCTCCGAAATCAGAGCAGAGAGAGTGAGTGAGTTCACTAGGTCACACTTTAAGGTACGGTTCCATTTACAAATGGCTTGCAAAGGGTTAATAAGGGGTTTCTAGCTGTTCTAAACATGTGGGCAGGGTGTGTTAAAGTGGGTCCCATGCCTCTCAGCACAAAATGTTATGGAGGATTATAAGCAACCTGTTGACTGCCTGGTCTCCCATTCATTGAGCTGTGTGTAGCTTGGACGTCTGTCCCGCCCATCAGCAGCAGCCGATCCAGACAAAGATATGACCTCACCTACCTTGTGTCTCTCTGGTACTGAAACATCAGCGAGTCATTTATTAACCCTTGGGAAACTACTGATCCCTGAAACCTTCTTATCAAATGCGACGTATCATTAGTGCAATTATTTTGCCATTTAAGGGCCTGACTTGAAGCTAGGGTTGTCAGATGTCCAGTTTTGAACCGGACAGTCCAGTATTTGAGCTTTCTGTTCAGGAAACAAATTGAGAAAATAGAAATGAGAAAATAGAAATGTCCAGTATTTTCTAAATAAGATGTAATGTAGATGGTGATGTAATGTCAAGTGTGTCCGGTATTTTTGTTGAAACCAGCTGGCAACCCTACTTGAAGCCCATCAAAGTCAGGACAAGTCTTTCCATTGACTCAGCAGCTCCTAAGTGCTCAGTTCTCCAGGTGAAATCCTGGCTTGATTGAAGCCACTGGCAAAACTCTGATATAGTGTATAAGCACCTGGGATTTCTGTTACCAGAGCCCCTAGGTCAGGGCTGGGCAAGATGAGGCCCGGGGTGGATCCTGCCCACCTAACTCTTTGATCTGGCCCACGGCCTGCATCTGGCCACTTTCTATTTATATCCTGCTGCCCGTGCCACTGAATTTCCAGGCGGTGGCTCAGGCAGCAGGATCCTATTTAAATGGCTCCCCATTGTGGTGCTACTCTGGAAGACGCTTGAGCCGCGAGCCCTTTAAATAGCGGTAGCACCCCCGGGCGGCTGCCAGGCAATGCAGTAGCAGCGGAGCCAGGAGCCCTTCGCTGTGTTTTTAATTCAAAGCCTCTGTCCCCAGACAAGTCTTGGGGGGAGGCTAATCCCCAGCCCTGCTCCTTCCACCACTGGCCACACCCCTTTTGATGGTGAAGCCAGCCCGTGACAAAGCTGCTGGTGTGTGAGTCCCTGCAGCGCTGGTGGGGGGGCGGTAGTCTGTACTCACCACGATGGCAGGAGCCGTGGGGAAGCGGAGTAATGAAGCAGCCTCTGCCCTGCTCCGCCACCATCTCCCAGGCCAGCCTGGTTGCTCCACTTCACCGTGGCGGCGGGAAGCAGAGCGCCCCAGTCCCAGAGCGGGCTGGCTTGGGAGATGGTTGGCAGAGCACAGCAGCCTTCCTCGCGGCTCCTGCTGCCATGGTGAGTTGCTGGACCCAGCCCACCCAGGGCCCCGTGGGCTAATCTGAGTAGTGGGGACCATCCTGTCCATAAGTTGGTTGGGATGGCAGCCGTGGAGCCCCGCAAGCCCAGGGTCCGGGGCAGCCACACCAAACTGCCGATGGACGGGATGGCTCTGCACACACCTCCCCTCAGACACAGGGACGTGCCAGCAGTGGCCCAGACCTAGCAGCCAGAAGCCACTCTAGCCCCTCTGTGCTACTGGTGTGGGCAGTGGGGGGTACCCTGGGGTAGGTTAAATCGCCCAGGGGTGGCAGGCAGGGCCAGGGGATGCACGGGGAGAGGGGGGCATGTGGGCCAGCAGGCAGGGCCAGGAGACGGCCTGCTTGTGTTCTCCAGAGAGTGGCCCAGTAGGGGGGTTTGAGGACTGGCTGGGCCCTAAGACAAATTGTGTTTGAGACCCCTGTGTCAGGGGGAGGTTACTGAGTAGGAGTTAACCCTGCAAATGTTGGCCTGGCAGTTGTTAGAATTGGCTCACTACTGGAACTCAGTAGGCGGGGGGCTACCGCCCCCCCAGCCCTGAAGTGGTTTGCAGCCTATCCAGGGTTTACCATTTGGTCCAAGGGCTCTCCGCACCCCCACTAGCATCCCTCACACCAGGCAGGTTGGGCTGATGCGGGATGAGGCGTCCCTCCCTGTTGTGAGCGGCGGCCCAGCTGTGGCATTTCCCCTCAGCGTGACAGCGCTAGGTGGGGCAGTTCCTCTCGGGAGGTAAAGGGCTCTGTGAGGTTTCAGGAAGGAGAGGCGCAAGAGGAATGTCAAACCCATGATTCATTAATGAGTTGTCAATTATTAATACTCATACATTTCCCTCAGTCTCTGATTGGCCCCGTTCCCGCTATTGTAATGATGCTTCACTCTCCGGGCTTGCGCCTGAGGGACATGCAGAGAGTATTTCACTGCATTTGCATAGTGAACCCAGCTCGTCCTTGTCGGATTGGTTCTGTTTGCCCAGCTCTCGTCATGGTGCCTTTTTTTAACCATTTATTTTTCTTAAGCCTCTCACTGGAGTTTAAAGCCAGATTAAGGCTCACCCTAATACAGATCAGCGAGAGGGCTGGGACCCCCCCTGTGTGAATCCCCTGGGGTTTGGGGCTCCCATTGACTGCAGAAGAAGACCTGTGGAGTCAAGCCCTGACTGTTTTGTGCTTTGCCAGAGCCCGGTCTCACGATCTGTCTCTTCCTTGCAGCCAAACTGGATCCCCCTGTCCTAAAGAGCGTCCAGTCAGTCCCTTTCCAGACCAACTGCGTCTCCGTGGCCTGGGAGGTGGCTCACACCAGCTCCCATATAGAGCAGCAATGTGAGCTCCGCTACTGGACCCCAGGGGACCCTGGATGGACTCTGGTGAGTGACGCTGGCGCCAGGGAAGGGGGACTGATCTGTGTCCCTGGACGGAAGTGTGGTCTAGTGGCCAGGTCTCCCGGGATCTGTCCCTGCCTCAGTTTCTGCGCTGTCGGCCCCTCAGTTTCCCCATCTGTGAATTGGGAGATTCCAGCTGCTCTTCCACCCAGCGCCTTAGGGGAGAGACGAGCATCATTGGCTTCTTCCTCCTGTTTGCAAGGAGGGGAGGAAACCTCTCCTGTCCCTCTCAAGCCCCCACTCCTGAACTGTGCCAGCTGCTCTTCGATCGTAACCCTCCAGCCCCTGCCCCTGAGGCGCCGCACAGGTAGTGCAGAGATTTACTCTGTGCCCTCAGTACCATCAAACCCCTCCCCCCGCGTTGGCATCAGGTTCGCCACACACCCGGGGCCCACTGCTGCTGGGGCAGGGAAGAGGGCAGCTTGCTGGCCTCAGATTTGGATCTCCAAGTGCACGGCACCCCCTAGAAGGGGCCAAATACCAACCCCACCACCCTCAGTGGCTCCCACTGTGACATTGACCAGATTTTCCAGACCTCATGACCAGCATCCTGGGCTCTTTGGACCATCAGGCCAGTTGCCTAGATCAGTGTTTCTTAAACTTTTTAAGACTGAGGAACGCCAAACAATAATATTTTTTATGAGGAACACCAAGGATTTTTTGTTGAGGGGGGAAAAAAAAAGGTTGGGGGAAAGTTATTGAGGAAAAAAAAAAAAGAAGAAGGTAGCCTGCCTCTTTAAGGGCGGCCATTTTGAATTCTGTTGTTCTCCACGGCACACCTCCGACTGCTTCGTGGCACACCGGCATGCCACGGAACACAGTTGAAGAAACACTGGCCTAGATGCCTAAGCTGATCCCTGGAGAACTGGTGTGATGAGGCCTGTGGACACTCCAGCCTGCGGCATGTGGGGGGCAGACACCCGCCAAGGGGCCAAGGCTCCCCAAAAGCAGCCCATGATTTGGGGGCTCAAACTTCAGGTACCTTCTGTGGGCCTGGATCCTCAGACAGCACTGAGTGGCCTGTGAGACTCCAGCTCCTTTGAGGCCCCACAGATTGGTGGCTGCGAATGACTTTTGCATCCACCTGGGGATCTGGCCCATTGACCCCCGTGCAGTGAGCCTCAGTGTCTGCCCTGCCCTGCAGAGAGATCCAGGCCACACCACACCAAATTCCACCATCGCGGAGCCGCTCACAACCACACCTCAGATCTCTGCTGCTCCCGCTGCCAGCTCATCTCCAGAGCCGCTCCCTGGCAACCTGCCACTCAGATTTCCTAGGGCCCTCTCATTTCCAAGCGGCCCAGTTCCCCTATTTAAATCACAAGTTGCCTGGGCTGGTTCTCCCCTCTATGGAGGTAACGCCCCCAACCCGCCCGAAAGGCTGAGGGCTCCCCAGCAGCACTTTCAGGCACCAATTCCCCCCACATCTGAAGGCGGGATTGCTTCCCCTTTGCCTGCGCTGGACCCATCTGCTGGCAACAATGGAGTTTGCCCTGCGTGGCTCACACTGCACGTGTGACTCTTCTTTCTGGACCTGTCTCCAGTGGGTTCTGCAGCTTTTTCCACAAGGGGGCATCACAGGGTGTGGGGGAGTCACCAGGCCCTCTCCCCAGTCAGATGTCACTCTCAGCCAGCACGTAGATCAGAAGGTGTATTGGTTCACAGGGGTACAGCGTAGCACAGACTTGTTGTTAACACAGGAACCAGAAGCAGTCAGTACAATCCAGCTTGGGGAGAGGGGAGCCTTGGGCCCCCTTCCTGCATCCTAAGCCAGCTGAGAGGACTCAGACACTCAGCAGCCAGTCCCTGCCATGCAGGCAGCCCTGCCTCCTCCTTTGTCTGGCTTCAAAAGGTGTCACCTAGGCTCAGGTTACAAAACAGCCTACGCTTATTGTTAAACTTAAAAAAACAACGAATGGTCTGGTAGCACTTTATAGACTAACAAAAAACAGGTTGATGGTATCATGAGCTTTCGTGGGCACAGGAAGGGGGGGGACAGGATTTGTGCTGGGGGGAGCCAGCTTAAAAGCCGGTTCCCCTCAGCACTGTCTCTGGGGTGCCACCTGCTCCCCTCCCCCCGCTGCTTCTATAAGGGGGGGGGGGATAGGGGACACTGCTGCAAAGCAGCCCCTGTCCGGAGGGATCCCAGCAGCTAGGGCTGTCCTCCGCAAACAGGGGCTGCTGGACCCAGCGGGAGCCGGGACCGAGCAGTCCCGGCTTGCGTTGATCGCTGCACCTCTGCATTTTAAATGTAAGAAGAGCCCAGCGGCTCTTCCTACATTTACAATGCAGCGCTGCAGTGCAAGCATCTCTGAGGCTGGCATGAGCCAGGACTGCTCAGTCCCGGCTCGAGTCGGCTCCTCTGGAGCTACCCCCGCTGCGGCTCTGCAGAGGCCTTATCGACGAATCGTACAGTCGATACAAATTGTATCGACGATACGATTAGCCCAATAATCGCATTTTAACATCCTCAAAGCACATACAACATAACAAAGCAAACAGAGGGAACGCTATGTCACAGGGGGTGAAAAGGTTTTCCTGGGAAGGAGCCAGAGAGGAATGGGGTCAGCTTCCCCCGGGCCTGGCCCCTCACGCCTCAGTTACCGCCTCATACTGCTGCCCCGGCAGAACGGGCTGCCAGAGGTTACCCCAGGGAGCATTGCATGCCCACTTCGGAGCACTTTGCCCTCGGGTGGTCCACGCACAGGGCGCAGGCCAGGGGGAGGAGCGGGGCCTTGATCCTGCCAGGTCTGAGTAAGAGCCCAGCGGGGGTTGCCTCTGAGAGACGTGGCTTTGCTTTTCTACCAGGTCCCCGACATCGTCAGCCCCAACCTGAAGACCCAGCACTGCGGCTTCCTCTTTGGGGCGGAGTATCACTTCCAGATGCGCTGCAGGCGGGTCACAGGGATGGGCTACTGGAGCGAGTGGAGTCAGCGGTGGAACTTCACCACCCACGAGAAAGGTGGGTCCTGGCTGGGGGATCGGCCGTGCCCGGGTGCCACCGCACAGCCAGGGTCGGATTGGCTCAGGCTCAGGGCCTGGCTGAGGGTCCTTCCCACACTAGGCCACTCTCACTGCTGTCCCCTCAACACCCACCAGGCAGCCTCAGCAGAGACACCACGGGCCGAACCCAAGGGCTGTGACCCCACATTGGGATCCCACCGCGAACCTGGGCCTGTGGCTTTGCTGAGTGACTGAGACAGGATGGGAGGGCAAAGCAATGCACACAGAGCTTGGGGACGCAGCACCAGGGAGGGCAAAGGGAAAGGCCCAGGGCCTTATCGGCATTTGCAGCCGTTCTCTAAGGCCTCGTAAAGGACAGCTGGGAAGCAGGATGAAAGAGACCCCTCCTCTTCCCCCTCCTCTTTTATGCCCTAGCTCCTGTGGGGAAGCTCGACGTTTGGTGGAAGACGACGCCCGTGGACTCCGGGAAGAGAACAGAGGTTCAGCTGCTGTGGAAGGTAACACTGGCCCTGACCCCAGTAGCAGAATGCACATGTGGCTCATTGTACGAACGCCCCCAGAACAGTCATAAAGACGTGGCTTGTCCATGGGAGAAGAGACACGTGGGCATTTATCACAGGACACGCTGAGATTACCACAGCCCCCTTATCTGACACCCTGGCGGTGTCCTGCCTCACGCTTCCCTTCCCTGCCCCTGGGATTTCTATAGGACCCCCCTACCTAGGAGCTAAGCACTGAGCAGCGGAAATCACCCCTGCATGGGGCTCTCCCCAGCAGGGTCTGGTCTCAGGCCAGGGGCCCTGTACCAACCCAATCGCTGTTCTCCCCTCTGTAGGCTCCGAAGCGGAACGAGACAAATGGCAGGATCCTGGGGTACTGGGTCTCCCTGAATCCCAGGCGGAGGAACGGGGCACTAGCAGCCATTTGCAACACGACCGACATGCAGTGCAATTTCTCGGTGCCGGCTGGGGTCAGGAGAGTTTATCTCTCAGCCTATAACTCAGCAGGCGAGTCTGCCACCACAGAAGTCCTCTTCCTTGAGCAGAAAGGTAGGCGCGCGCTAGACCTCCTTGCCGTCTGTCAAAAGCACTAGCAGCATCTCTAGGCTATGGAGCAGGGATGGGCAATCATTTTTTGCCGGGGGCCACACAGGAAGGGGCGGGGCATCAAGCAGAGGGGGCGGGACCAAGATACTTCCAGGTTCCCCACCCCCGGACAATGATTGCCTTTGCCCCCCTCCATGTTTCCCCTAGGTGCCCATACCCCTGGCGTGGGAGGAGACTTCCCGCGCTCCCTTGCCCCCAAGCCAATTAGGGCCTGGGGGTTGGGGAGCGCGCAAAGCCTCCTCCGCTCTGCCCCCATCCTGCGAGCAGCGCGTGGTGCTTAAAATCCCCACGTGCTCCTGGCAGAATGGGAGGAGGCTTTGCACTCCCCCCACCTGGCCCTAATTGGCCTGGGGGTGGGGAGCGGCAGGGCCTCCACGGGACAGATCCACCCACTTGACAGGCCGGATCTGGCCCGCGGAGGGCCTTTTGCCCACCCCTGCTCTGGAGAGTGACTAGCTGGTGTGAAGCAGCGGAGGAGCCAATGGAGTGACACTAGTTTGCATCAGCAGTGGAGCTGGACTGTCACTTATGAACCATCCTTTGGAACTGCAAGAGAACAGAGGATGGCCAGTCCTGTGCGCTGAGCAAGGGGACCACGTGACACCCCAGCCCAGGCCAAACATCCTGATGTTCCCGTGGCGGCTTGGCTCACGGGCTCCATACTGTCTTGGCTAGCCAAGGAGGCTGCAGAAGGGGCCACTGCCGCTCAAAGCACAGTATCACAAGTTCTGGTGCCCGTCCCCGCCCTAGTCCCTGGGCCTTCCCCATGTCCAGCACACAGCTTGTCTCACCTCTCCTGCCTCCGGGGCCTGGGGCGGTCTGGGCCTGATGGTGTTCCTCCGTGCTGTGTGCAGGTCAGCCCCTGGCCAGGATCCACGCGTCGCCCTGTGATGAGCACAGCCTCTGGGTGCAGTGGGAAGCACCCAAAGCCACAGCCACTGGGTACATAGTTGAGTGGCACCAAACATCCCTGCCGGGGCCAGCCGGCCGCAGCGTGAGCTGGCAGCTACAGCGGAACAGGAGTGCCACCAAGGCACTGCTCCAAGGTAGAGCGCTAAGGGGCAGGGTTTGGGCAGGAGCTTGGGAGGCTGGGGCAGCAAAAGGGGGTTCTTCTGCTCCAAGGTCTGTCCACAGCACGTGGAGCCTCGGCGGCTGGACACCTGCCAAGAGAAAAGGGCAGAGCTCTGCCTAGGCTGACAGAGGGCAGCAGGGGTGTCTTCTGCCTCTCCACGTTCTGAGCTGTCCCTGGATTTTACAGGACTCTGCCCTGTATCCATCCTGTGACCCCCATCTCTGCCCTGTATCCCTCTCATGACCCCCATCTCTGCCCTGTATCCATCCTGTGACCCCCATCTCTGCCCTGTATCCCTCTCACGACCCCCATCTCTGCCCTGTATCCTCTCACAACCCCATCTCTGCCCTGTATCCATCCCATGACACCACATCTCTGCCCTGTATCCATCCTGTGATCCCCATCTCTGCCCTGTATCCATCCTGTGACCCCCCCCATCTCTGCCTTGTATCCATCCTGTGACCCCATCTCTGCCCTGTATCCATCCTGTGATCTCCATCTCTGCCCTGTATCCATCCCGGGACACCCCATCTCTGCCCTGTATCCCTCTCATGACCCCCCATCTCTGCCCTGTATCCATCCCGGGACACCCCATCTCTGCCCTGTATCCCTCTCACAACCCCCCATCTCTGCCCTGTATCCATCCCATGACACCCCATCTCTGTCCTGTATCCCTCTCATGACCCCCCATCTCTGCCCTGTATCCATCCCGGGACACCCCATCTCTGCCCTGTATCCCTCACAACCCCCATCTCTGCCCTGTATCCATCCCATGACACCCCATCTCTGTCCTGTATCCCTCTCATGACCCCCCATCTCTGCCCTGTATCCATCCCGGGACACCCCATCTCTGCCCTGTATCCATCCCATGACACCACATCTCTGCCCTGTATCCATCCTGTGACCCCCCATCTCTGCCTTGTATCCATCCTGTGATCCCCATCTCTGCCCTGTATCCATCCCGGGACACCCCATCTTTGCCCTGTATCCCTCTCATGACCCCCCATCTCTGTGCTATATCCATCCCACAAACCCCCCATTGCTGCTGGGAATCCATCCTGCCAGACGCACACATGCCATCTCTGCTCTGTCCATTCTGCAATCCATCCTTCCATTGTCCATGTGCATTCCAAGCTCTGCTTTCATGAACATAAGGCCAGTAACTGTGCCACTTAACCCCTGGGATCCTGCCTCATGGACTAGCTCCATGCTGAGACACAGACATTTGCTACGTCAGCTGGCCGGCTATGTCAGATTGACTAGAGATGCAAGGGAGGTTGGCAGTGCAGAGGGGGTCCTGTCTGTTTCAGATGACAGAGTAAAGGATTCTCAGTGCTTGTAGTCACACTGATTCAATCACCTCCTCTTGTCTTCCCTTCCAGAAAACATTGAGCCTTTCCAGCGGTACAATATCTCTGTGTACCCCCTGTATGCGGACACAGTGGGGCTGCCCCTGCACACAGCAGCATATTCCAAAGAGAAGGGTATGTGTTTCTATAGCATCTCTCACCTGGAATGACCCCAGACTGCTTCACCAATTAGGTCCAGGCAGCATGACTGAAATGCAGCTATCTCTGGGGTGGTGCTTGGCAGCCCGGCTGTACACGGGATGGAGATGCTGAAAGTTCAGCCCAGGGCAGTGGGCCAAGCCCCCTGTTCTGATGAAAAATGTCTCCTGGCTTCTGTGGAATTTGGCAGAACAGAGGGTTCACTCTGCAGAATGATCTTCTGCAAGAGATCTTCATGCGAGAGCCACAAGACGGGGTGCAAATCAGTGTAACCCCAGTGTAGTCAGCTGGAACTGCACAGACCTGCACCCACGGAGGAGCTGGCCACTGCTCACCGGGTGTTCAGTGGCAGAGGGGCGCAGGCCCCGGGGCTCCTCGACCTCCAAGCAGTCAGAAGTGTCACGAATACCTGCTCTTCTCCAAGGCTCTTTGGGGGCCCTATTGGAATCTGCACTGCAGTGCCCTTGGCTGCTTTTTTGTACCTTTTGTGTTCTTCTCCCACTTCAGCTCCGTCGTGCGCCCCTAAACTCCACCTAATGAGCGTCAGCAAGTCCCACGCTGAGCTCCGCTGGGACCCCATTCCCGTGGCAATGCAGAACGGTTTCGTCACCAACTACACCATCTTCTGGGCAAGCACCACCAGGGATGAGCTCCGTAAGTCCTGTCTGTGTCCCTGCCTCCACCGCGGCACAGCACCTCAGCGCTTGTCCACTTGCCCAGTGCTTTGTAGCACCCTGTTGTCCGTGGGCTGGATGGAGAACAATGCTCGCCCCAGCACACGGGCCTGTCGGCAGCAAGGAAGCTTAAGGCAGGAGCCGGGATGCTGGAGGACCTCATTATAAATGTGACCTTTTCTGACACCTCTTCCTGGGCGGCAGGTGAACCTAGCACTGGGGGGAACAAGCCAAGGCTGGGGCTGAATCCCAGATAGCCCTGGGGGAGTTGCACGGAAGGGGGTCAGGGGCTGGGGGCAGAGTGTGAGTGGGGCCAGGCTGGCAGTTTGGGAAGGCATTGCCTTTTCCTGCCTCTTATACCCACCACCTATGCACCTCTTGATACGGGTTTGTGATGAAATGGGTGGGGATCTGTCCAGGACAAAAAACAGGACTATGTAGCACTTTAAAGACTAACAAGATGGTTTATTAGGTGATAAGCTTTCGTGGGCCAGACCCACTTCCTGATGGCAGGGCTGGGTGGGTCTGGGACACATTAGAATTGGTCTCTATTGTGTTTATTTACCCAGAAGCAGCGTGACAGGCCTTTAAAACAAGGCCCTCTGAAATATGGATTTAAAGGGAACAAACAGCAGGAGGAGGGGTAGAGAAGGGCTATTTCTGCGGTGGGCTCAGACTGCAGGTATATGGTAGCCCTAGAGACTGCCAAGAGCTTGCTTGTGACAGGTATGCAGGTTGTGTTTGTCAGCCCCAAGTGATTGGGCACAATGTGGGAATCCCTGCCGGAGGGTCTCTCACCTGGGTGTTGCCAGGGTCAGATCAGAGTATTATAATGTGCTGTCTCTTGTGGCTTTAAAATCTATGCAGCCAGATCCTCAGCTGGTGTAAGTCAGTGTCACCCCCACTGACTTCTCAGGATATGGTCCCGTGAAGCTACATCTTCCGCTCTACTCTGCGCTGGTTAGGCCTCAGTTGGAGTATTGTGTCCAGTTATGGGCACCGCATTTCAAGAAAGATGTGGAGAAATTGGAGAGGGTCCAGAGAAGAGCAACAAAAATGATTAAAGGTCTAGAGAACATGACCTATGAAAGAAGGCTGAAAGAATTGGGTTTGTTTAGTTTAGAAAAGAGAAGACTGAGGGGGGACATGATAGCCATTTTCAGGTATCTAAAAGGGTGTCATAAGGAGGAGGGAGAAAACTTGTTCACCTTGGCCTCTGAGGATAGAACAAGAAGCAATGGGCTTAAACTGCAGCAAGGGAGGTTTAGATTGGACATTAGGAAAAAGTTCCTAACTGTCAGGGTAGTCAAACACTGGAATAAATTGCCCAGGGAGGTTGTGGAATCCCCATCTCTAGAGATATTTAAGAGCAGGTTAGATAAATGTCTATCAGGGATGGTCTAAAGTGACAGTACTTGGTCCTGCCATGGGGGCAGGGGACAGGACTCGATGACCTCTCGAGGTCCCTTCCAGTCCTAGTATTCTATGATTCTATGATTCTATCTCTGCCTAAGGTATTACAGAGCTTCCAACACCACGGCGCCTCTGCTTTTGAAATGTACAAGAGTCCTGCAGGGCTCTTGTGCACTTGAAAAGCAGAAGTGCCGCAGGGAGCATTGGGCCAGCCCACTCTATGAGAGGCAGTTGGGGGTGGAGGGCAGGAGGCACCCCGGAGACAGTGCTGGGGGGAACCAGCTTTTAAGCCGGTTCCCCCCAGCAGGCCTGGCCAAAGAGTTTGCGGGGCCCAAGGCGGCATGTGGCGGTTGGCTGTACTGTGTGGCCGGGTGGCTCCCAGCCAGGGCAGCAAGCGAGCAGCCAGGCAGGCAGGCAGGCGCCAGGCAGTGCGGGGCCCTTGCTCGCCTTGTCCTAAGGCCAGGCCTGCCCCCCAGCTTCAGCTTCTCCCCCCCCTTTGCTGCCTCTCATAGGTTTGCTTTTTCGACAGAACTGGTTGTAGTCTAGACGCTCTTTTTCGACAGAGGCTTTGTCTAAAAAGCCTCTGTTGAAAAAAGCCTGTAGTCTAGACGTACCCACAGACAGCACGGGGCAAGGGGCTTGCCAAGTGTTCCCTGCGGCACTTCTGCTTTTCAAATGCACAAGAGCTCCGCGCAGGGCTCCTGTACATTTCAAAAGCAGAAGTGCCCGCAGTGGGAACCGGCACAAACGAGGACTTGAAGCAGTCCCCGCTCACACCGTTTCCACGCTGTGCCTCCGCCTCCCTTCCCCTCCGCGGAGCCGGTGCTGAGGGGAGCCGGCTTAAATGCACTGGCTCCTGCTTTCCCCCCCCCCCCCGCCATGCTGACTCTCTCTGTTAGAGGCAGCAAGGGGAGGCGAAAGCGACTAGTTGAGCATTTGCTTATCAGATCGTTGACGAGTCGCTTACATCCCTAGTCCAACCTAAACCTCCCTTGCTGCAATTTAAGTTGCTTCTTGTTCTATCCTCAGAGATAAAGGAGAATCATTTTCTCCCTCCTCCTTGTAACACCCTTTTAGGTACTTGAAAGCTGCTATCCTGTCCCATCTCAGTCTTCTCTTCTCCAGACTAAACAAACCCAATTCTTTCAGTCTTCCCTCATAACTCATGTTTTTAGACCTTTAATAATTTTTGTTCCTCTTCTCTGGACGTGCTCCACATCTTTCCTGAAATGTGGCGCCCAGAACTGGATGCAATACTCCAGCTGAGGCCTAATCAGCGTGGAGTAGAGAGGAAGACAGACTTTTCATGACTTGCTTACAACACCTACTAATCTCAGAATGAGATTTGCTTTTTTTGCAACATTGTCGCACTGTTGACTCATAATTAGCTTGTGGACCACTATGACTCCTGGATCTCTTTCTGCAGCGCTCCTTCCTAGGCAGTCCACTTCCCATTTTGCATGCGTGTAACAGATTGTACCTTCCTACGTGGAGTATGTTGTATTTGTCCTTATTGAATTTCAACCTATTTACCTCTGACATTTCTCTGGCTTATCCAGATCATTTTGAATTATGACCCTCTCCTCCAAAGCACTTGCAACCCCTCCCAGTTTGGTAGCATCTGCAAACTTAATAAGCGTCCTTTCTATGCCATTTTCTAAATCGTTGATAAAGATACTGAACAGAACCGGTCCCAAAACTGAGCCCTGCAGAACCCCACTTGTTTTGCCCTTCCAGCATGACTGTGAACCATTAATAACTACTCTCTGAGAACAGTTATCCAGCCAGTTATGCACCCACCTTATAAGAGCCCCATCTAGGCTGTATTTCCCCTAGTATATTAATGAGATATTGATATGCTGGAGAGGGCTCAGCAAAGAGTCACAAGAGTGACTGGAAAACCTGCCTCACAATGACAGATTCCAGGAATTTAATCCATTTATCTTAACAAAGAGAAGGTGGGGGTGGGGGTGGGGGTGGACTTGATTGGAGGGGGGACTTGATTACAGTTTATAAATACCTATTGGATAACGGGCTCTCCAGTCTAGCAGAGAAAGGGTCGAACACGCTC
Source organism: Rafetus swinhoei (assembly GCA_019425775.1). Lineage (NCBI taxonomy): Eukaryota > Metazoa > Chordata > Testudines > Trionychidae > Rafetus > Rafetus swinhoei. Next base: position 12,129,794 of record JAFJHL010000300.1, read on the forward strand.
CAAAGCCTGGAAGTCGAAGCTAGACAAATTCAGGCATGGGGATAAGGTGCACGTTACCCAAGTGGGTGTAATTAGCTGTTCAGTCTATTTATCGAGGGTCATGGTGGATTCACCATCACAGGCAGTTGTTAAATCAAGATGGATGGTTTTTCTAATCGCTCTCCCCTAGGAATGATTGCAGGAAGGTCTCTGGCCTGTGTTATCCAGGGGGTCAGACTAGATGATTGTAAAGGTCCCTTCTGGCCGTGGAATTGATCAGTCTATGAACATCCCAGTAGGCACTTGCCTGCATCCTATGGTGCCCAGATCCCTTTGTTCATCTGGCCCGGAGAGACTGAATGACCTGTGCATGGTCACAAAAGCCAGCTGTAACAGAGCAGTGAATTGATCCCAGCTCTCCTGCATGCCAGGCTAGTCCATTCTTTGTCTAGGCACCAGTCTGTGGATTTAGCTGCTGGAGGTGATGCCAGGCCTAGGAACGAGTGTGTAAATGGTATGAGTGCATGGCGGGATTGGGATCCCAGGGTCACTAACAGCCAGACCTGCTTTCTAGGTGCCGTTGTGAACTCCTCCTTCACTGCCTTCACCATCCGGGGCCTGGTGCCTTCGACGATGTACAAAGTGCACATAATGGCGTCCACAGCAGCCGGCAGCACCAACAGCACCACCTTGTCGCTGGTGACTCCGGCATTGAGTAAGTCTGTGTCCTGGGTCTGCTGGGGAACCCCGTGGTTCTTGGGGTGGGCCTAACGCAGTGATCAGAGACGCTACGTGGGCCGTGTGGCAGAAGTCGGGGGGGAGACAGCCTGGGAGCCACACCCTCAGCATGCACACACGCACACAGACAGGCACATGCACACGCACCCACTCGTGCACATGGACAGGCACATACACACATGCACATGCACACATACATGCACACAGGCAGGCATATACACACACACATACACACGCACACACACATGCATACATGCACACGCATACATACAAGCACACACATACATGCACACACACAGACAGGCACATGCACACGCAACCACTCGTTCACATGGATAGGCACACACACATACACACATGCACACAGACAGGCACATGCCCACGCACCCACTCATGCACACAGACAAGCATGCACGTGCACACATGTACACGCGCATGTACACACGTGAACTCTAGGGACAGCTGACTCGCAAGGTGCATGTGACCTTAGCCCCGTGGTCACCAACCGGTAGATCGCGATCTACCGGTCGATCTCAGGGGCTCTAAGAGTCGATCTTGAGCCCTCTCTGAACTGCGCGCCTGCGCAGTACATTTACATTTGATTTCCTCATTTGAGGAGCAGCTACTCACCGAGCAACAACACAGGTGAGTAGCTGCGCGGAATGGTGGGAGCTGGAAGGTCAGGAGGGCTGAAACACCCCGGCCAGCTGGCTGTGGCTTTCAGCTGAAAGAGGCTCCCCCGCGCTCCAGCTGATCGGGCGGCTTCTCCTCTGCGCCTGCCCACGTGGAGCATGGGGCACTCTGGCTGAGCGCCATGGCCAGCTGGTCGGGCAGCCGCTTCTCTTCACTCCAGCCCGGCTGCCCTGCGGTCAGCCCAGAGGGAGCGCTGGACGGAGGCTTCCCTCCGTGGCTGGTGTAGGGGACTCCCTGCCCCCGAACCTTGTTCCCTCTCCCCTGCCCCAAACCTGTCCCCCGCCCTCCTGCCCCCCTGTTCCCTCTCCCTTGCCCCCACTCCACTGCAGAAACCTGCCCCTGCAGAAACCTGCCCCCTGCAGAAACCAGTTCCGTCTGGCACCCTGTCCCCTACTGCAGAAACCTGTCCCCTGCCTTCCCCACTACAGAAACCTGTCCCCTGCTCCCCTCTGCAGAAACCTGTCCCCCCCAGCACCCTATCCCCTGCTGCAGAAACCTGTCCTTCTGGCACCCTGCCCCCTATCCCCTGCCCCCACTGGCACCCTGTTCCCTGCCCCAGAACCCACTAGCACCCCTCCCCAGTACTGTGTCCCCTGCTCCCGAATGACTTTTCTATGGGTCAGTGACCCCTGACTCAAGGAAGGTTCTCTGCCATTCTCATAAATAAAGACAATGCAGAAACTTTTTGTGTTTAACATAGTATTTTATTTAAAAATGAAGCCTGGCCAACAAACCCCCAATTGGGGCCAAGCCCCCATCTGGCCACAACCACTCCTGCATTCCTCCTTCCCCAGACTCTAGATCTGAGCCTATCATACACTGGAACCCCCTGCCCTGAGCCCCTTACATACCCCAACCCAAATTCCTGCACCCTCACATCCACAAGCCTGTGGCTTGCTTAGTACCCCAACACTGCCCGGCCTGGAGCCCCCTCCCCGAGCCAGTGTCTCTTTCTCCACCTCCTCCTGCATCCAGATTTCCTCCCAGAGCTTGCACCTCTCACCCACACCCACACCCAAATCCCTCATTCCCACCCCAGAGACTACACATCCTGTCTCAACCCAGCGAGGATCCGGCTAGACTGCAGGAGTTTTTCAGGATTCTGGAGATATCCCAGAAAAACTCTTCTGCATCCAGGGATGCGTTTGTTCTTCCGCTTTTTTTAGTGGAAGAGCAAACATGCTCTTTCGGTCACCCCTATATTCCTCTTTCCACAAGGAATAAGGGGGCTTCCAAAAGAAGGGTTTTTTTTCTGACAGTTGGTCCAGTCTAGACAGGCCAAATGTTGGAAAAACCTCTTCCTACAGAAGAATTAAAAAAAAAAAAAAAAGCAGCAGTATAAGGATTGGGGATAGCAAGTGATGGAGAGGAGGAGAATAGAGAGGGCGGGGCTTCAAGGAAGGGGCAGGGCTTCAAGGAAGGGGCAGGGTTTCAAGGAAGGGGCAGGATTTCAAGGAAGGGGCAGGGCGGTAGATCTTGGCTTGGTCTGTCATTTAAAAAGTGATCTTGGGTGTAAAAAGGTTGGAGACCGCTGCCTTAGCCCATCCCTAGGTGGCAGAGGAGCACATGGGGTTTGCTGGGGCACAGGGACTAAGCCCTGGGTCCACTCCTGCTGCTTAGCACAAAGCACCCCGGGCTCCAGCCCCCACCTGCCTAGGAGGAATCCGCAGATCTTGCCATGCTACCAAGGGGCTGGGCTTTTGGAATAACCCCGTTTCCCGTCTCTTTTCCAGACGAGACAGAAACCCAGTACCTGCTGCTGTCCCTTGGCCTCTTGTGCGTTCTGCTCATTGTGTTTATCGTCTGCTTCCTGAAGAACAGGAGGTGAGTGCCGGCGGATCAGCAGACCCCCATGGGCTTGGCAGCGCGTTGTTAACCACTTCACCGCCCCGGATGCAGCCCACACCTGTGCTGCTCTTCCGTGCGACGCGCGGGCACCGAGCTCTGCCCGCCCAAGGGAGGGGCTGGCGTCAAAGGGCTGAGCCGACATTTCCTCCCCCTTACGCTCTGGGACACGCACCAGTCTGGGAGTTTTGCACTTTTCCCACCGGGTCCAATTCTCGGCTGGGGCGAATCGGTGGCACTCCATGGACTCGGCCCCAGGGACGCGCTGTCCCTCTTTATTGTGTGAGCAGAGGCGGGTCCGGCAGGCTCAGACAGGAGCAGCAAAGGGCACTGAGCCAATCACACCTCCTCCCCCCCTCCCCACACACACACTTGGGGCATCTGTGCTGCCTCCAGTTATTTTGTGCTATGGCAGCCCCCGGAGGCCTCTGCCAGGGATCAGGGCCCCCTGGTGCTGGGTGCTGCACAAACACAGCCCCAAGCCCCAGATCTCACCCTGCCAGCTGAGTCTCTGCCAAGAACCCAAGCCCTGTCAATAAGCAGCCCCCTGGCCTCTCACTGAGCTTCTCTGATGTGCGACCAACAGGGTGAAGAATCAGTTCTGGCCCAGCGTCCCGGACCCAGCTAACAGCAGCCTGGGCAAGTGGGTGCCGGCCGACCTACAGCAGGTAAGAAAGGGTCCAGCAGAGGCCAGTCCTCCCCCATCACTGCTGGCTCCACAGCACAAGACTGAGTCCCCCTCTGAGCAATGCTCTGGGAGGTTGTAGAGTGCCCCGGTGAGAAGGCCAGACGCTACAGTGAGGGGCAGGGATCGAGCACCCGAGTAGAATAGAAACTAGCCCTGCCCTCCTAGCAGCTGGATCAGAAGCAGAAGGATCTGCCAGTGGGGTCTGTTAGCAAGCTCAGCCATGTTCGGCAGTCAGATCTAGCGCACAGCCCAGCTGGCAAAGCATGGGGCCTGATCCTGCAAAATGCTCAACTCAGCACCCTGCAGGATTAGGCCCTCAGGCAAGATTGCAGCTGGGCCCCAAAGCCAGGTGGAAAAGGGGGTCACTTTGGGGCCCTGCAGTAGGGCTGAGAACACAGTGCCTGTCAGGAGAGGGGCAGGACCGAGGCGGGGAGGGGAGCGGGAGAGGGTGGGTGGGCACAGCCATGGGTCTGGTAAAGGTTGGGGTGAGCAGGTAGTGCAGAGAATGTCCCCCCCTTGGTGGAACTGAGGAGGGGCATTCGGGGTGGGGGCAGCGGTCAGGACCAGCCTGTGCTCTGCAGTGGGTCGGGAGGGGAGGGGGGGAAGGGAGGCTGAAACGACACGCCTCACCGCTATCAGTCCAGCCTTCCCTGAGCCCACTCCTGTTTCCCAGGAGATTCTCCCGACAGCCAGCGCGAGGGAGCCTGGCCTGGTGACCATTTCTGACATCACAGTGCTGGAAAAGGGAGCCGAGAAGAAGGCACCGCTCTGGGGGAAGACAGACTCCCTCCCAGCAGCTGCTGGCCCCTTCCCGGTCCTCCCCAAATCCTACATCCTCCCCAGCAGCTCCAGCCTGCCAAGTGGCAGCACAGCTCTGGGAGAGGCGAGGCAGGGCTCCTACGTGAACGGTGCGGGGGCTGTCCAGTACGCCAAGGTGGTCGCAGACGGCTACCGGGGCCAGCAGCAGCAGCAGCACGTCCCCTCTCCCCTGTACGTCCGCTCCGACTCCACTCAGCCCCTGCTGAGCGAGCCGTCGCCCAGCCCCAAGCCTTACGAGAACATGTGGTTCCATGGGGCCCCGCAGGCGGGGCTGGGCTGCCACAGTTCCCAGGAGGATGGGGACTTCCTCGAGGAGCCGCTGATCGACTTCCCCCTGCTGCAGGGCCTGAAAATTGGCGGGGCTGAGGGCCTACAGGACTTCCAGAGATTCTAGTGCCTTTCAGAGGCCAGGAGAACAGGCGGCGCGGGTGTGCGTCTCTCCTGGCTGGATCCTTCAGCCCCCAAATCTCCATGGAACATGCATCAAGCTGCTGTTTGCATTTGCACCACATACTCTCAAAGCATTGGCATGACCTGAGCCTGGGGGAGGCAGAGCGCTGCCCCGCTGCCCTACAGGAAACCTGAGTCTGGCTCCCGGGCTGGCGGGGGCTCACAGCCAGATCCTGCTCAGGGGAGTAAGGAGCTGGGTGCTGTCTGCTCTGCTCCCCTGTGAGCTCGGCAGCCCACAGAATTGGGCCCTTCCCTGAAACCTCCTCTAGTCTCTTTCTGCCCAGGCCGGCAGGGCTGGGAATGCTGCAGAGAGGGAGTATCCCAGGCAGCCCCACTGGCCAGTGCTCAGGGCCATGCTGTTTTCTTCAGGCAGCTGCCGCCATCTGCGGCGGGGAAGGTGGCTGTGATACAGACACAAAGGATGGGGGGATGCCTGAAAACAGCATCAGCTGCGCGCAGGGCCCATGCAGAGGCTGCCGGCTCTGGGGTCTGGACGTGTTCTGCGGCTCCTGCCTCCAGTGCTGCCCTGGTGGGGAGCCCTGCAGACTCGGCTAAAGACTTTATCAAGCTCCCTATCTGCTCAGGGAATGTCAAGGAACAGTCTTCTAAGCTCATTATCCTGCTACCGGGGGTTCTCTGGCAAGGACCAAGCCATGGCTCTACACGGCCCTCGCAGAGATGGGTAGCGGAGAGATTTCACTGCACTTTCGAAACCCCACGTGAACGTTATGCTATTTATTTGTTTCTCCACATGTCACTTGTTACCCTGGGCCATTTGCAAAGTCAGCCCAGCAAGAGCTGCGGCCCGGGGCCTGGAATTAAGCTGCTGAGCTGTTCCCTGCAAGGTGGCCAGCGCAAACCTGACTCGGGTCTATAGTGACCAGATGCCAGGCCCTTGGAGGAGTCTCTAGGTCACAGCATAGGAAATGAACCCAGTGGGGCCGCGTCACCAAAAGGGCTCATGAACTCACCAGTCAGCCCGTGAGGCGGGAACTCCAGCCAAGGGTGTGGGGTGTTGTGAGGTATGTTTGCCCTCAGGCTGGGCCTGCTCGCTGAGGGGCAGGCTGATCCAGCGCTAGCCTGGGAGAAGTAGACCTGGGCTAGGTTCCCAGCCACACTGCTGTGTGGCCTTGGGGTGTCCCTCACTTGGGCATCCATACTGCATTGCAAATCTGGGTTTACGATAGCTGGCCCCAGATCTCCCAGCCATGCTAGTGGGTCCACACTGCACAGTCCTTTTGGCTCGGGTGTGGCTTGACCTGCATTCACACTGCAAAAGGACAGGGCTTGGATCTGGGACTTGGGCTCTGATCCAGGTCCTGAGTGCCAGCTGACACCCACTTCAGACTGATTTGTGCGTGGACCGACGGGGGTGTTGGGCTGAAATCGGAGTCAGACTGTGTGTGCAGTGTAGACATACCCTTTGTCTCTCTGGGCCGTGGCTCCCATATGAAAGCACCATCCAGCCTGCCAGGGTGTTATTAGGATCAATGCCTTAAGGATTGTGAGGTGATCAAATGTTACAGCATTAGAGAGGAAGGACCGTAGAGGACAAGCTAATTAAGGCTTGAGGTTGAGTCTCCTGGCCTGCCAGCCCAGCACTGGAACCGCCGCTAGACCACTGGCATTTGGAAACAGTATTTTTATAATCAACTGGGCTGGCTTCAGTGCTGGAGCTGGCAATTTTCTGTAGCTTTGGAAGGAGAAAGCTGGGGGCTGCAGCAGAAGCTGCACTGCAGGAAACCCACCCCAGCTTACCCTGAGAAACCCAGGAGATGAAATGCAACTTCCTAAGGCCTCGGGCAAAACTCCCCACAGTGTTGGGGTGAGGGCAACAATTACACTAGATCCTTCTTTATGCTGAGCCAGTTTGCTCACCCTGAGGGACAACTCCAGAAGTTATTAGTCGGCTCACCCCCTGACAGCATTAGCTCCTGTCAAGCATTAATACAGCCAGCAGCGATCCCTGGTCACCCTGCAAGGCAACAGCTTGTCAAGCTGCACCTGAATTTTCCGCTCATTAGCAGTTGGGTTATTTCCCTTGAGGGTTTTGAATCTTCTCCAAGCCATTCGCCGGGCGTGCTGGGCCTCGGCGTGTGGCCAGTTCTCTCGGTTGCTGTCGATATTGCACCGGATGGGATTGTTGGGTGTGGTGGGCTGGGCTGCCACCAGACTGGAGTTACATGGTGGCAGGAACAGGAGAAACTTTGCAGGTAAGGTTTTGTACAGTCATGTAACCATGCCAGACCTGTCCATGTTGCCCCAGCGGCTGCTCCGACGCCAGCTCTCTTTGTAGTATATGCTTCATAGAGAAGATGTCCCTATAGGGATTTTTTTTAATGTTACCTTGATTTGTTTCCTTTGAACTCATCATTGTAACGTTCTGAAATGTCAGTGTTTGCCAGGCGTGTTTATTTCTTTCTGTGTTTGCTACAATGGTTTTGTCACTTCTTGCGCTCCTCTTACGGGCAGATGGACAGGCTCCGGGAGGTTCTGTTCCCTCCGGTCCTGCTGCAAAAGTGACGCATTGGCCTTGTCTGTGATTGGTGTTTTTACTCTCCAAGCCGGACCTGATCTAGCTGCTGGAAAGGACAGGCGTGCAACGCAGCATGGACCGGCTCCCCTGAGAGCCCCCAAACCCGGCTGAAGTCAGTGTAAGCAGTGGGTGTTCAGCATGCTGTCAGTCAGGCACGATGTGATGGTCAAAGTCCAGTGTTCCTGCAAAAGGCTGGTTTTCTGAAAGGGGCACTAGAGGCAAGCGAGCCAGGCCCCTGTACGTTCACACTGTGCAGGCCAGCTGCAGTTCTGTGCCCTAGCAAGCAGGTGACAGCTCAGCCTTCAAAGTACTATGTCATCACGAAGGGTCTGAGAAGGGACATTACACCCAAATGTGAATGGGGACCCATCGCCAGAGACACCTGACTTTAAATATCAATATTAGGAAGATACTAGCGATGAGAGGAAAGAGATGGGCTGGCTGAGCTCCAGGGCTCTCTGTTGCTCTGCTCCATGTGCCATCAATCACCCACACGCAAAGGGAGTGTGAAACACAAATCAGAATAGTAACAATTCACACCCACCGTGCATGGGGGTAAACGGCTGCACAAGACACAGGGCAGCAAGAAATCAGCCTTGTATTTGCTTCTGTGAAACTCACATTGGGAAAGCTGAAGCCATGCAAAACCCACTGCCTTGGGTCCTGTTACAGATGGCACTCTCCCAGCTTTGCGTAACCCTGGGGAGGTTAAAACGTTTGGTGTTGAAACCAAGTGACACTCACATTTCAATGTGTATTTTGGCTGCTCCTCACTAAGGTTTGCTTTGCGATTGTTCGCACCATGAGCCTCAAAGCAGAACTGACCAGGGTGACAGGGGGGGCGCGTAGCGCACCCAGGAGAAGGGGCAAGCAGTTGTCAGCCAAGCTGAGGTCTTCGTCCTGCCAGATCAGGTGGAATTCTCTGTGACTCCAATGCAGCTCCGAACCCTGAATTCTTGCCGGCTGTGAGGGCCCCGGTGTAGCCTGGGAGCAATCTCTATTGGAGTGCCAGGGTTTACAGGCCATGCTTTCAACGGCTTTCCCAGCTCAGAGGCCCTGGGGTGGGGTGCGAAACCTCTGGGTCAGTTCTAGTTCAAGCCAATTCCACAGTGACTGAGCGTTGGTACAATCTGGAGGCTCTTCAGCAGCCCTCTGGGCAAATGAATTGGGAGGGAGTCTCGCTCCAGTAAAAGGATGTAAAATCCCATTTCACTGATTAAACAGGAGGGGAGGGGAGGGGGGGGGATACCTGCAGACAGAGGTGACTGGTCAGCTGGTTCCAGGAGAGAGGGGCAGCCCAGGGAAGGGCAGGGACAACCTCCCTCCACCCCAGGCCCTGCCCCTCCCCGTCCTTGCTCTGTCCCTCCCCATCCCTGTCCTTGCTCCCCACTTCTTCCCCACCCTTGCTCTGCCCCCAACTGAGGCAGCAGGAAACAGGGGTCTGCCCCACCTCCCAGCATTCACTGGCAGTGGCCAGGGAAGCAGAGCAAGGTGGCCCCAGATGCTTTGCTCCGCTTCCCACAAGGGAGTGCAGGGGCCGTCTTGCCCACTTCCCCACAGCAGCATGGCCAGGAGAGCAAAGTAGCTGGGGCTGCCTTGCTCCACTTCCCCTGCAAGTGCCTGCGGATATAAAGAAGATGTCTGCAGATTTGCAAGGCTCTACCCATTCCATCCCTTGTTGGGCTCCTCTCTTGCTCAGGGCTCTCTGCTCAGATTCTCCCATGGGCATGCTCCTCTGGGAGTTGGAACCTGGTTCCTGCCCCCTCGTTCCTTTGGGACCCCACCTGTCTCATTGTCACATGATCTTTGAATGCAGCAGCCGTGCCTAGGCTGGCACTTTCTCTGAACTCCCTGAATCTAAACGTGATGGAGTAAAACAAACCCTTATTTCCGAACCACCCTGAGCCAGCCGGCTAACCCACCCTGAGCTGAGCCCAGCAGCTGAGCCAAGCCAGGCCAGGCTAACCCACCCTGAGCTGAGCCCAGCAGCTGTGCCAAGCTGGGCCAACTAAACCACCCTGAGATGAGCCAAGCCGGGCCAGGCTAACCTATCCTGAGCCAAGTTAGGACAGGCTAAATCATGCTAAGCTGAGCCAAGCTAACCCACCCTGAGCTGAGCCCAGCAGCTGTGCCGAGCTGGAGCCGGGCCAAGCTAAACTACTCTGAGCCAAGTTAGGACAGGCTAAATCATGCTAAGCTGAGCCAAGCTAACCCACCCAGAGCTGAGCCCAGCAGCTGTGCCGAGCTGGAGCCGGGCCAAGCTAAACTACTCTGAGCCAAGTTAGGACAGGCTAAATCATGCTAAGCTGAGCCAAGCTAACCAACCCGGAGCTGAGCCCAGCAGCTGTGCCAAGCCAGGCCAAGCTAAACTACTCTGAGCCAAGTTAGGACAGGCTAAATCATGCTAAGCTGAGCCAAGCTAACCCACCCTGAGCTGAGCCCAGCAGCTGTGCCGAGCTGGAGCCGGGCCAAGCTAAACTACTCTGAGCCAAGTTAGGACAGGCTAAATCATGCTAAGCTGAGCCAAGCTAACCCACCCAGAGCTGAGCCCAGCAGCTGTGCCGAGCTGGAGCCGGGCCAAGCTAAACTACTCTGAGCCAAGTTAGGACAGGCTAAATCATGCTAAGCTGAGCCAGGCTGGGTCAGACTAACCCACCCTGAGCTGAGCCCAGCAGCTGTGCCAAGCCGGGCCAGCTAAACCATCCTGGGCTGAGCCAAGCCAGGCCGGGCCGGGCCAGGCTAAACTACCCTGAGCCAAGTTAGGACACACTAAATCACGCTAAATGTAGCCAAGCCAGGCCAGGTTAAACCATCCTGAGCTGAGCTGAGCCGAGCCAGGTTAACCCACCGCAAGCCCAGCCCAGCCAGGCTAAAGCCAACACAGCCAGCCCAGCCCCTGTCCGCCCTCTATCGATTAGCTCGGCGCCGCCGCTCAGCGATCGATTGGCCGGGTCTGTCTCAAGATGGCGGCGCCCATGTCCGCCGGTCGGTAGGGCGGCGGAGATGCTGCTGCGGGGACTCCGCGGGGCGCTGGGCTGGGCCCTGAGCTGCCGCCTGCCAGGCCCCGGCTGGAGCAGGGGGGCCGGCGGGGCCTTGCGCCTGCAGGAGGCGGGAGAGGGGCGCGCGGGTGAGGCGGCCGGCGCGGCTCGAGAGGAAGGGCCCGCACGTGGGCGGGGGGCCCGGGAGGAGCGGGTGGGGCTGGGCAAGGGAAGGGGGCGGGAGGTTGGAAACTGGAGGTGGGGCTGGGCAAGGGAAGGGGGCGGGAGGGGTTGGAAACTGGAGGTGGGGCTGGGCAAGGGAAGGGGGCGGGGAGGGGTTGGAAACTGGAGGTGGGGCTGGGCAAGGGAAGGGGGCGGGGAGGGGTTGGAAACTGGAGGGGGCTGGGCAAGGGAAGGGGGCGGGGAGGGGTTGGAAACTGGAGGTGGGGGCTGGGCAAGGGAAGGGGGCGGGAGGGGTTGGAAACTGGAGGTGGGGGCTGGGCAAGGGAAGGGGCGGGGAGGGTTGGAAACTGGAGGTGGGGCTGGGCAAGGGAAGGGGCGGGGAGGGGTTGGAAACTGGAGGTGGGGGCTGGGCAAGGGAAGGGGCGGGAGGAAGGGAGGCCATGAGAAGCTGGGGAAAGGAAGAGGGACATCAAGGAGGGGCCGGGAACTGGAGGGGGAGTTAAGAGCCTTGGGCGTAAGGGGAGATTTGGGTGCAGTTGTCTGAGGACAACGTGGGGGGTGGTTGCCGGTGGAGTTCTAGGCCAGCGGTGCTTGCAGGAGGTGGGGGGGTGCAGCATATAGGCTCCCTGTCCACTCTAAGGTGAAGAGGGAAATCACTGGGTCCCACAACTGGGAGATTGGGCCCAAGGGATGGTGCTGATCCCTGGGAGGTGGAGGAGAGGTCAGAGGTACTTGAGGCCACAGGACAGAGTGAATGCGAGATCCCAAAATGCAGAGTGTACTTGGGTGTTAACAGGTTGGGGTGGGTGAGGGCCTATGGGGCCGGGAGTCTTGCGTGCAGGGGTAACACTGGCTCAGTTGTTTCTTAGTTGGCTGCTGGCCGTGCTTGATCCCCAAGCACTGTGGTAGTCCATGCATTTCAACCCCAAGCACCAGTATTGGTGCCACTCTCTTGGTTCCCAGCTCCTTTAGCTGATTCCCGCCTCAACCTCCAAGATAAGCGTCTGTGCCAATATGTTCTATTGAGTCTATTCTTTCCAAACGTCAAAAGTATATAGATGAAAGGTATTTGTGTGTCTAGTAAATCTTTGCTTTCTCCCATTAAGTTTATAGCCCACTTGTTCAGACAGCCAGATGTTATGCCAGGCCTGCCAAAAAGAAGCAGCAAGGTATGGTAGAGACTGGATTTTTACCATATTTCAAAATGTTTTGTTGTTAATAACATTAACATTGTCACCAATTTGATGGTGGAGGAAGAGAAAAAGGGTTACATCCTAAAAATGTTATTAGACACTTGATCTGGGGGAAAGGGGGAATGTTTGAGTCATTTAAGTCATGCTGCAGAACTCTTAAAAAACCATTTTTAGACAGCAAGCGTGCTGGGTTGATCAGAAATCTTAATTGGGCAGTCATTTTGCAAATATACAGGGAATGCTTGCTGAAGTCAGTGGGTCAGAACTTAAATCCAGAATACTATGGCCAGCAAGCAGGACCATATCAATTCCAATCAACTGGTTTCGTGTCCCTCTTCAAGTTCAGTTCTAAACTGCTCTCTTGGTTTTCTCTTCCACAGTTGAGAGATTCCCCTCTTTGCTTTTTAATTCTCTCCCTCTGATCCATTCCCCTCCCAAATTCTCTGCGGTGCCCTGATTTGATGTGCCCTTCCTCACATGTTGATCTTTCCTTTCTAGCACTCCTCAGCCATCTGGATGATCTTCCTCCTACCATGCTGAAGAAAGATTATGCCAATGTCCCAATAATAGATAAGTATGTGGCAGAAGCAAGGGAAGGGGGAATGCTTAATTATCTCAGAGGTTTAATTATTATAGACCTAACCACAGAAAGTGATAGTTGTAGTACTACTAGCACTTACATAACACTGTACAGTCATTCACTTGCTGTCTAGAGCAAGGGTGGGCAATAATTTTTGCAGGGGGCCACTTAATGAATTTTGCTACATGGTCATGGGCTGGCTTTCCCTCCCTCCCGACCCCCCCGGTGTCTCTTAATACTTTTAAAAGGCAGAGGTATAGCAGGGGGACCAGGTGTGAGCCAGGAATCAGCTGATTTCTGGCTTCTGCCTGGTCTCAGATGCTATGTTAATACATTTTCAATGTATTAACAGCTGCCAGATTCTTAATACATTTGAAAAGCAGCAGTGGGAGGGACTGGGAGTGAGCCGGGAATCAGCTGTTTCCCGGTTTGCGCCCGGTCCCCCACACTGTGCCTCTGCCTCCCCTGCCCCCCAAGATGGTGCTGGGGGGAACTGACTTTTAAGCCAGCCCCCCAGATCACTGGCTCCTGCTCCCCCCTTGCTGCCTTTCTCTGATAGAGACAGCAGGGGGCTGGGGGAAAAGCAACTTGTCAAGTTACTACTCGACTGTCCGATAATCATATGCTTATCGGGTAGTTGACTAGTCACTTACATCCTTAGAGAGAACTGCAGAAGTTTTGAAATAATGGCTCTGGAGTCTGAAATTTGAAAAAGTGACTACTAATTATAAGAACAAGCTGAGTATCCAAAATTAGTAGTCACTTCTGCAATTTGGGCCCAGCTTGCATTTGTGAACCCCTACTGACTTCTACAGGAAGGTGCACAGATATAGCTTGAAGGATCATGGCCTTAATAGGAATCGTTTTGTCTTTGAATGTGCACTGAAAGCTAATCTTCAGCACCAGAAGTGCACATCAGGCAGGTTTTGGAAGTATCAGTACTCCATGGTGAAAGGAAACATTTCAGTCCTACTATCCAATTAAAACAAAATCTACATAGTAACTTTTAGAAGTGATTTCTTTTCATGAGCAGAAGAGATGGTTTGATTTGATTATTATTTTACATTGGTACAAAGCCTACTCTATTTTAAAGCTCTTAGAAACGCTTACAGAAATGTTAATCTGTTCTGAAAATGTAAATCAACCTTCAGAGTTAAAATAAATACATTACATGTTTTGCTTTGTTTTATAAATCAAATCTCTGAAATCTCTACAGGGTTGATGATGTGGTGAAAAGATTATTGTCTCTGGAAATGGCAAGCCAGGTTAGTACCTCTAGTTGTGCAAACGCTGGGAATTTGGTTGGCAATGTCGCTGTAAGATCTGACTATATACACTGACATTTATTTCATAAATTACTTCTTTGGGTTTGTTAGTTTTGCCAAGTGACTTCACACCTGGTGGTTAAAGCACCCTGATCGGATGGTAATTAGCTGAAAATATACCTAAAATTCACCAAAAAACTGTCATTTTATACTAATAAAATACACGTATGTGCTATTATATTTTACATATCTAAAAATAAGTGAGAAAACACTATGCCATAGGGCTGTTGAGTGACAGGAAATTGTAGAAAATAATTCATGGTCAAAATTTAATTTTAAAAAGTGGTTTTATTGCTATTTTTGAATGCCCCAAAAATGCAGGCATATCAAAGCCAAGAGAAGGCACTCATTCCATGGAGCTGCTTCCTATCTATATTAAAATTGTACAAGAACAGGAAACATGCGGATAATGGAGTCCTCCAACTGCACTAAAAGAGACCAGGTCCAGTTTCTGCTCCTTCCTTCAGCATGTTAGTGGGAGCTTGGAACACTTTGGTGCAGTCATGGTCCAGCCTACAAACAGTTAAATGTCTGAGTGCTGTTCAGATATTAATACAAGGGAAACACTTAATAATACTACCCTTATGTGGCAGAATACATAACTTGTGGTTAGACTTGGAGGAATTTAATTATTTTATAATTTTACAGATATTATCAATGTTTATTTTTAAGCGTTACTATTTACATTTTCATAGCTGTGGGAACTTATGGGAGGGTAAGATAATTATTTAACAACTGTAGACATTGAGATTCAAAAAGATCAAGCTGTTTAACCTTTAAAATACAAATTGTAAACACCACATGTCAAAATATACAAAGTAAGTATTCTTAAGTCAGACTCTTAATAAGAATAATGCTGTATGAAAACTTGTCTTGCCAATCTCTAAATTTTGACTGTTATCAATGGAATATTTTTTCATCTGTGTGCGTGTATGTGCAGTGAAACCAACCTTTATCTAATTCCTTTCACACCAAGGCTGATGTTGCTTAATAACAAATTTCTCTTATTAAAGAGAGAAACTGCCAAGATTCTGAAGGGGAGACAGGCCTGGATGAATCTTTGGGCATCTCAATTAAAGGGCACAAAGGGGTTTGAGTTTCCCCATCTGTGTGTGCCTTAAAAAAAGGGTGTTCCTTGACTTTGGGCCTAAAAATGGTCTTTCTAGGGCTTACAGCTGAGAACTTCCTGCGTTGTTTTCTGCCATACTCTGGTGCTATCACACTCAGTGGCTGCCTTTCCCTACACACTTTGCTGTCTGAAGGAGCTCATGCATTGAGCAAAACCATTCATGAAATAGTTGGCTTTTTCCCAACTATTGGATTGGTGTCAGTGCTTTGACGCGGTGGGGTGTCTTGCATCTACAATAATCCCAAGTAAAATAAAAAGCTGAGATCCCTGATTTCTGTCTGTCTGCCCACAGAGGGAAAGAGTGAAGATAAAGATACAGCAGTTGGTAGAGAAAGTCAGGAGGAGTCCCAGTGACAAAGGTTCCTACGAGGTACAAAGTAAGTCCAAGAGCCAGAGGGAAATCCTCAATGGAAAACATCCCTCTGCTTTTATCCAGCAGTTTCTCCTATCATTTTACCAAGGCTTTGGGGATGTTAAAATGGTTAATCAGTTAACTGTTCAACATGGTCCTAATGTCTGGCCCACCATTCGGCCCCACTACGGCCATGGGGTCCCACAGCTGGCTGTCACTGAAGTTAAGTGGCAAGGGCCGGTTAACTGATAAGCATACAAGTAAGCCTTCTGCTTACCAGTAAGTTTACCAGTTAACTGGTTGATGCCCTTACAAGGCTTTTGTGAGAACTACAAGCGCCACCTTTGTAGGAGCACCGGGAAGGTGCTTTTCCACTGGCAAAGGGTGCAGTTTGAACTTTTCTGATTGCCTGCAACTGCTGCATAGCGAGAGACTGATGAGGTCTGTTAGGAAGAGAGGGGACAGGGCCCCTCTGCCCCACAACAGAAGAGTCCAGACTATGGGCTTCGTTTAGCACTGGAAATGAAGGACTTTCGTAGCTGTGCTGCGGGGAGCCATGCAGTGCTGCATGAGACTCGTTGCATTGCACAGTCTGAGCCTGTAAAGTCATCTGCTTGGTCAAGATCTTCTTGTAAAAGAACTCGTAGTTCGCTGCTTCAGTCATCTGGGGTGGATGACTCCGCTGCAACGCTTGATGTTGCTGCAATACTTCCACAGTAAATGTCTCTTCTGGTTTTTCCTCCACTGTTTCTGCAACTGTTATGTCCCATGCTCATCAGAATGAAGCAATACTATGGGGAGGGAGTGCATGGCAGGAATTGTGGCTTTTGAAAGTTCATCATGGCGTTTGGAAATAAAACCCCTTTCTGTGCACATACCAATGGTTTAATGAAACCCCAAAGGATCAGCGCAGAGGTGGGGGCCAGGCTGCTGCATGACAATTCATTTGGCAGGGTGTAACCTTGCCCAGGGTTTTGTATGGGAGGGAGAGAGAGGTGCAGCCCTACCATGAGGCGAACTGAGGCGGCCGCCTCAGGTGCCAGACTGTGGGGCGCCAGTAGGACCCAGAGTGTAGAATATTGTGTCTGCTGCTGGTGCGTATGTAGGTAGCAGAGCAGTACCATGAGAGGAGTAGAACAGGAAGAAGGCAGAATTGAGACCTTTCAAAGTTTTGGCCCAAGCGAGGGGGTCTGAGGGCATCGTTTGAGCTCCCCGCCTCAGGTGCCAAAATGTGGGCCGGCCCTGGAGAGGTGAATTCCTCCAAACAACATGACCCTGTGTTAAAGCTCCATGCTGAAACTGGCAGCCATTGTCACCTCTTTCTGCATCAGGAAAACAGAGATTTGCTTCTCTGGGTTTAGAGAGGCAGCAGTGTTAGTCTGTTTCAGCAAAAACTACAAGGAGTCCAGCGGCGCTCCTTGTTTTTTATTCTGGGCTTAGTCAAAGTGCTAGAAAGTTTGAGAACAGTCAGCCTTCCTTCTAGTGCTTTCCATTACAGTTGTCTGCTAAGAGTCTTTCCAGTGGCAGTGCTGAAGTGTCACACACCCCAAAGGCAGTGTGTGGATTAACCAGTTCCAAGCGTCCACGTTGCACAAACCACCGCAGCTGGCAGTTTCAGCACAAAGGCTGAATTGGCCACGGAAATTGAACTTCTCACCATCAGAGGCAATTCCTCCAGGCCAAGGCTGAGGTGTCTTGGTAGGGGATGATAGGTACTGCTGGGTCTGAAATTTGCTATTTAACTATAGCCAAGGGTGGGCTTTTTCCTATTCCTCTTCAACCCAAGCAGAGTGAGTGAATATAAAGCTGTCAGTTAAGCAGAGCAGCAAACATGTCATCTGGAAAGGCAGGCTCTCAACTGTTATTAAAAATACATAATAGACAATTTAACAATAACTTTCAAACTGACATCTAGGTTTATGGGGTATTTGAATTTTGAAGGCATATTTTGCATGTTATTTATAAATTCTGTGCAGACTTTCAAAGTTCTGTGCAAATCTGGTACCAAAAGTGTATCTGTTGTAGCATGTCAGAAGCTTGAAAAAACATCAGTGGCAGAGAATGCATTGCTGCTTTGATGCAATCTCTTGTTTGTCTCTTACAGCTGCTGTTTTGACTGCCAAGATTCAAACATATCAGGAGCACCTTCACATGCACCCCAAGGTAATTCTCATGAGAGATGTAATCTACAAACTTGAGACTAGCCAGAGAGTCTTGTACTTTGATTCAGATTTAGAAGATTTTAATGGTGTGGGAGATCCTAATTCAGTTTTAGAAATGTCTGTTTCTCCTCCCTTCTAAAGCAGTGAGGTCACTGGTAGGGTTTGAAGCTGGAGGATATTGTAGGGCATAGCTCATGTTTCAAGGATTGCTTTGAGTTTTGCTGCCTCAGACTGGAGGATTGATGGATCACAGTTACATTTTCAGACATTGAAATTTGCCCAAATGACTAGATACATTCAAATTAACTGCTAAACTAAATCATGCTGCTAGTACGGATTAGGGATACCAATGTGTAGTCAACTGCATGATTAACCAATAAGCCTGCATTTATCAGTTAATCCTATTGACTACATGCATGAGTCCCCTCCCCCTTGCTGCCTCTGAATCAAAGGTAACAAGGGTCAGAAGGCAGGATCATGAGTATTGGATCCCATGGAGCCACCTGCACTGCTGCCTCTGAGAGAGAGGCAGCAGCATGGAGGGTGAGGGAGGCAGGTGGGAGCCGGTACACATGGGCAAGCCAGCTTCCCATCATCTCCCACGGAGCTGCTTGACCCCACCTCCTGTGCTGCTGCTTCTCTATCAGAGGCACCAGCATTGGGGAGGGGGAAGCAGGAGCCAATACACGTGGGGAGCCAGCTTTTAAGCCAGCTCTCCATGCAGCCGCTACCCACCCACTTTGCTGCCTCTCACAGAGGCGGGAGGAGCAGGCAGGAGCCACCTGGCCTCTGCCCTTCCCCGCCCCTGCTGCTGCCTCTGTCAGGGCAGGAGAGGCTGCCGTGGAGCAGTCTCTGTCCGCAGCAGGCCCAGGCTCATCACAAACAGAGGGCTGCTCTGTGGGGTGCCAGCACAGCCTTTGTCTATGGGGAGCTCAGGCCCCCTGCGGACACGGGCTGCTTCCTCCCCACACTGCTGCCTCTATCAGAGGCAGCAGCACAGGGCAGCAGGCAAGAGCCGGTGTAATGGATAGGGGGAGTGCTGACCAGTACCCACTGACAAAGGGTGTGTCTACACAGCAAAATTATTTCAGAATAATGGCCGTTATTTTGAAATAACTACGCGAGTGTCTACACAGCAATTCTGTTACTTCGAAATAACAGACGGCTTATTCTGACTCTGTAAACCTCATTCCATGAAGAATAACATTCCTGTTCTGAAATAGCTATGTCGAAATAAGATGTGTGTAAATGCTCCACTTCTGCTATTTCGAGAGTCCCTCACGAGGGCCATTCTAAGTTATTCCTCCTGGGGCTCTAAATCGAGATAGGGTTCCCTAATGGAGACACGCTGCCTCGGACTAATTTTGAGACTTCCCTGCAGTGTAGACATTCTATTTTGAAATAAACTATTTCTGAATAACTATTCTGGAGTAGCTTATTCCGAAATAACTGTGCAGTGTAGATATAGCCTATGGGGTTAAACTCAGGTAGCTAGTTACGGTGGAGGCCAAGAGAACCACCTGAGGCTACGTCTAGACTGCAAGCTTCTTTCAGAAGAAGCTTTTCCGGAAGATCTTCCGGAAAAGCTTATTTTGAAAGAGAGCGTCCACACAGCAAAAGCGCGATGAAAAAGCGATGTGCTTTTTTGAAAGATCGCGTCCACATTGATAGAACGCTATCTTGCATTTAAGTTGTGATTGGTCTGGACGGAGTGGCCACCAGGGCACCTGTGTTGTTTCCTGGAGGCCTTGTCTTTCAAAAGAACTCCCTCTTCTGTGTCCACACACGCCTTTTTCCGAAAAACTTTTTCGGAAAACGGCTTCTTCCTCGTAGAACAAGGTTTACCGCCGTCAGAAAAACCCCTCCATTCTTTCGACTTTCTGTTGAAAGAATTCAATGGCAGTGTGGACACAAGTCTTGTTTTTCCAGAAAGATGGTTGTTTTTCTGGAAAATGCTGCAGTGTAGATGCACCCTGCGATAAAGGATTGAAATTTGAATTGGATATAGATTCCTTGCCTGCTTTCTTTGTGTGGGAGAGAAAGACCAGGAGTTGAGAGACACAGAAAGATTTAAACCCAGGCAGGACTACCATGCCTCCAAGGAATTCAGGGCACAGGACTGGACTGAACAAAGAGAAAATTGGAAGTAAATAAATGGAAAAGTGAATCTAGTCTTGTTCAGGGTATATTTTTTTCTTTATTTTGTGGTTTGGTTTGAACTGTTCTCTGTGAATCTCTGCCTTCCCTCCCCAATTACCATCTAGCATTGCGCTCAGAGACTTTTCTCTGTGTTTTTAATTTGTTTTCCGTAGTTGCCCTGTAACATCTACCCACCAAGTATGCTTTCTCAAGTTTATCTTTTGTTTTGTAATAAAAATAACTCTTTTTAAGGTGATGATTTGATTCTTGTGTTCTGGAAGGAACAGGAGGTCTGTCTGTCTCAGGCTGAGAGGTCAGCTACCAGAGACTGCAGCTTGTTTTTCTGTTTTAGGACAAAAGAGCTTGGGGTACCCCGGGGGTGGTTTCAAGTGTTCACCCCTGGTTTTTAGGGATAAAAATCACTTGATGGTGGCAGCAACCTCCCAAAATCAGTATATTGTGATTCGGGAGGGGGAGGGGGAAAGGGAGAGGGGGAGGGGGAGGGGAGGTTGTAACCAGTGCCTATAGAGGCAAGTTTTTTAAGCTCTCTTGCAAGCCCTCAGCTTCTGTACTCAGAGTGCCAGCCTTGACAGCTGGTCTGTGCGGGGAGCCTGTTTTTAAATACAATGTGGGGTGGCTTGGTGCTCCCCGGGAATGTACTGGCTGCTGGCCTCCCCCCCAGGAACTAACAAATAATTGTGTAACCAATCATTTTTAGTACAGTTACACGATTATTCAATTACACAGTATCTAACATTCCTAGTACAGATAGGCTTTTCAAATGTTCGCTATTTAACATTTTATATTTATATATTTCAGCTAGAAACCCATTTACTTCTGGTTATCAAACACTTTTACCAGACAGGATTTATTTCAGTGCGACAATGACTTAAAATCTAGTTCTGCTGTTTCAAGACTCCTAGGTTTAAAGTCCAGACTTTGAGCATCAGCAAAAATGAGTTTGTGGACAAGATGCCCTTAACTTCTTGGTGAAGTTGTACCCGCTTGGAAATGTAGTAACACAATGGCTGTGTCTAGACTGGCAAGTTTTTCCGCAAAATCAGCCGCTTTTGCGGAAAAACTTGCCAGCTGTCTACACTGGCCGCTTGAATTTCTGCAAAGCACTGACTTCCTACTGTAAGAAATCAGTGCTTTTTGAAATACTATGCTGCTCCGTCAAAAAGTCCCTTTGCGCAAAATTTTTGCGCAAAAGGGCCAGTGTAGACAGCTGAGATTTGTTTTCCGCAAAAAGCCCCAATTGCGAAAATGGTGAAAGAGCGTCTAGATTGGCACGGACGCTTTTCCGCAAAAAGTGCTTTTGTGGAAAAGCATCCGTGCCAATCTAGATGCTCTTTTCCGAAATGCTTTTAACGGAAAACTTTTCCGTTAAAAGCATTTCTGGAAAATCATGCCAGTGTAGACACAGCCAATATGCCCCGACATTGTGCTTCAGTTTCTTACATTAAAATTGTTCACCATTTATCCTTACGGTTTTGGAATTAAAATCCTTAAGGTCTCATCTACGCTACAGAGTTAGGTCGATGCAAAGCAGTTTGTCAACAGAATTATAAAAGTGTCTACTCTTCAGTTTTCCTCCCAACAACATGACTGCCACCTTACACTGATTTAATAACTTCGTCTGTATGAGTGGTGCGGAGTCATGGTTGATGTAGTTAGGTTGATGCAATGTCAGTGTAGACACTGCATTGCTTGTGTTACTGTTACAGGCTTTCAGGAGCCATCCCACATTTCACCCATACTGACAGTCCAATACAAGTGCTCTTGATGAGGGCACACAATACTGACATGAGGAGCAAAGTGTTGATACACCCCAGTAATGTAACTACTGTGATTGCCATCCTAAATCAGATCAACTTAATTTTGTAGTGTACACAAGGTCGGGGTTGTTATTACTGGACTGGGGTCCAGCTATTCCAGTGTCCAGCCTGTACCAGCACTTATACCTTCTCTTTCAGCAAAAAACAGAAACCCTTGAAATATAGTTGGCTGAAAGAGCAAGAATTGTGCATAGGGAGTGGGGAGGGGTTAGCGTCTGACTCCTATAGGCAGTTTTTATGCCCTGAAGCTGGCGATTCCCCTAATAGCATGGTTGAACTGTCCACCTCCTATCTAAAATCTTTTGCCAATGATGAACCAAATAGAGCCTACCAGGTTGAACAGGTCCCAAATTTAGCCTCAGTGAAAACACAGCTAAATGCTTTCTGTAGGATTCTTGGAACAATACATATCAGTGGAAGCAGAGCTTTTAGCCAATCAGACTTCCCCTTTTGTCTTTGGCTCCTGGCCATTGCAGCTTATGCTAGTGCAAAGGAACATGAGAGTGAAATTGAGTAGAAAAAGGGAATATATGAATTGAAACGCACCTAGCGATTAGATTTTTCAAATTTTCTTATAAGAATCTGAGGTGCAAGTTAGGGATGTAAGCGACTACTCGACTAACTGATACACCTAGGCTACTCGCACCCCCCCCCACCCCTTGCTACCTCTGTGTCAGAAGCCAGTTCCCCCCAGCATCATCTCTGTGGTGCTGCTTCCCCCCCAACGTATCAGAGGCAGTAGCGTGAGATAGCAGGGGAAGGGCCGCTGCCGAAGCAGCCTCGACCCTGGGCCGCTGCAGACATGGGCTACTTCTTACCTTGTGGATAAGGGAGAAGCGGTGGATGTGGTATACTTAGACTTTAGTAAGGCATTTGATATGGTCTCACGTGACCTTCTTATCAATAAACTAGGCAAATACAACTTAGATGGGGCTACTATAAGGTGGGCGCATAACTGGCTGGATAACCATTTTCAGAGAGTAGTTATTAACGGTTCACAATCATGCTGGAAGGACATAAGTGGGGTCTGTTTTGGGAATGGTTCTATTCAATATCTTCATCAACAATTTAGATGATGGCATAGAGAGTACACTTATTAAGTTTGCAGATGATACCAAGCTGAGAGGGGTTGCAACTTCTTTGGAGAATAGGGTCGTAATACAAAATTATCTGGACAAACTGGAGAAATGATCTGAGGTAAATAGGATGCAGTTTAATCAGGACAAATGCAAAGTATTCCACTTAGGAAGAAACAATCAGTTTCACACATACAGAATGGGAAGCGACCGTCTAGGAAGGAATACTGCAGAAAGGGATCTAGTGGTTATAGTGAACCACAAGCTAAATATGAGTCAACAGTGTGACACTGCTGCAAAAAAAGCAAACATGATTCTGGGATGCACTAACAGGAGTGTTATGAGCAAGACACACAAAGTCATTCTTCCACTCTACTCTGCACTGATTAGGCCTCAATTGGAGTATTGTGTCCAGTTCTGGACACAAAAATGTTGTGGAGAAATTGGAGAAGGTCCAGAGAAGAGCAACAAAAATGATTATAGGTCTAAAAAACATGACCTATGAGGGAAGATTGAAAGAACTGGGCTTTTTTAGTTTGGAAAAGAGTAGACTGAGAGGGGATATGATGGCGGTTTTCAAATATCTAAAAGGGTGTCACGAGGAGGGAGAAAAATTGTTCTCCTTGGCCTGTGAGGATAGGACAAGAAGCAATGGGCTTAAACTGCAGCAAGGGAGCTTCAGGTTGGACATTAGGAAAAACTTCCTAACTGTCAGGGTGGTTAAACACTGGGATAAATTGCCCAGGGAGGCTATGGAATCTCCATCACTGGAGATATTGAAGAGCAGGTTGGATGGACCTTTATCAGGCATGGTCTAGACCGGGGCTACTCAACATGTGACTCGTTTGTTTGTGGCCCACGGCCCACAGGTGGGATCCTTTGAACGTGGCTTCCACTGGGAACATACTCCACAACGGCAAGTCAATATGTTGGTGTTCTGTTGAGATACATTTTAGTTGTTAAATTCTGGACTGTCATTGCTCATTAAAAGTGCCGTCATATGGGTGGAAATCAGGTAAATATTGCATTTTATTAATATCAGCGGAACTGACTTAAATGGAGCCTACATGTTGTAGTCTTGCCTTAATCCTTGTATTCATGCCCATCAGTGTGAAATAAGCTATTTGCATATATATTTACATGTATATGCAATCACACCTAAGTTGCGGCCCTCAGCATATGCTGTGAGTATCATTATGGCCTGCGGGGGCTTCCAAAGTTGAGTAGCCCTGTTCTAGATGGTGCTTGGTCGCACCATGAGGGCAGAGGACTGGACTTGATCTCTCAAGATCCCTTCCTGTTCTAGTATTCTATGATTCTACTTCAACTGGGCAGGCAGCCTGGCTCGGTCTGGGACCAAACCTGCCCCCCAGCTCCTCCTACATTTTAAATTGCAGTGCCACAGCAAGGTTTGGTTCCAGACCTGGCACGAACCAGGCTGCCTTCCCCTATCGACTACTCAAGTAGTCAATAAAATTCTGTTGACTACTCAATTAGTAAATTAACCCCATTTTAATATCCCTAGTGCTCATTATATATTCTAAAGAAAACTGTTCTTAAAATGTTACTCTTAACTCTCCCCATCAGCAATAAGTAGAACCATTGTGAACTACTGGCTGGGATGGAGTTACAGTCTGTTGCAACTAATGCATATTGAATCCTGTGCAGGACAAAAGTAACCGGCGTGTCATGCTGATGGCCATAGATCAGCGGAAGAAATTGCTCAAGTACCTGCGCCGCACCCGGTATGACATCTTTGAGCGCACGTGCAAGGTGCTGGGTATCGAGTACATGTTACCGCCACCCTATTGCAGGAGAATGACCCGGCGATGGGTTGCTAAGAAGGCTTTCTGCCTCAAGGTATGAAGTGCAATTAGCCAGCTCAGCTGGGTGTCATTTCAAGGGGAGCAGGCTGGGGACCTGCTTGCACAGCGAGAGCAGATCTTCCTACCAAAGTTTGGATCACTGCTCAATGGATTTAGTGAGGCAGGTTTGAGGATCACACTGGAATAGGATTTGAGTTTGAAGAGTCAGTATGAGAGAGGAGCTCTCCAAACAGTGCCATGAAAGGTGAGTTAGGAGCTGGAGGTGCAGGAGTCATTGAGGGTGTCTCTACACTAGGAAATTATTTTGAAATAACTAAATTTGACTTAACTCCCAATTTTACAAAATCGAAATAGCACATCCCCACTATGAGGGAAGCCTAAAAATTAATCCAAAGCAGGCTCCGTTAACGTGGCCGAGCTACTTCAACTTAGAGACCCAGGAAGCAGTGGGGAGTAATTAGTTTGAATTACTCTGGGGAGTCGGTATTTCAAAATAGCAGCACCGGAGCATCCCTGAGGAAAGCAGGAGTACAGAGTTCGAAATAATGGGTCAGTTATTTAGAAATAATGGCTTGGAAGTGTGGATGCTCTTAAATTCGACATAAAGGGGGTTCTTTCAAAATAACACCCTAGTATACACCAGGGCTGAGTGGGATACAATTACAACCTGCTTTTTAACTATCTGGTGGTGGTGCTGAATTGCTAAGAATGAGAAATTTGACTTTCAGTTGCAAGCTTGGGAGAAATCCACTTTTTCAGAGTCTGGCCCAGAGATTGAAGATGTAAAAATGAAAGTGTGAGAACTTCTGTTATTTGCTGAAAAGGGATGTGGGCCTCAGCTGAGGGTCAGAGTTTAACTTGTCAACTACATCAGCAGTTTTCAGTAGTGGGTTCACAAGTGCTTTCAGGGTGGTGGTGGGGCCCCAGAGGCATGGAGGTGAAGCCAGCTTGCCCTCCTCTACCCTCCCCAGCCAAGAGCAGCGTGGGGTTGAAGTGTGCTGATCTTCTTCCCGAAAGCTGGGAGCAGTGCAGGGCTGATGCCAGCACACACACACCCAAATTCACCAAAGTCAGCCCACACACACACCACCACACACCCACACACACACACACACACACACACACACACACACACACACACACACACACACACACACACACAAAGCCAGGAGCAGTGGAGGGCTGAAGAGGGGAGCTCCAGCATGCCCTGTCCCCCCTGTTGAAGCTGAGTCACACACACACCCTGCCACCCATACACAGCCTCCAGCTACCCCCGCCTGCATGCAGCCCCTAGCTACCCCACTGCATCCTGAGTGATTTTCAGAGTTTTTGAATGGGTTCCCACCTTTGGGTTATATATTTTTGGTTGTGTCCCCCTCCTAGTCCGGGCAGGCTAGGTAGCTGAGTGAGTGAGTGAGGGGTGGAGGTGGGGCTCCCTTCCTGAACTCTGCCATGCCGAGCTTTCTTGAGCCCCACCAGCCCTTTCCCCCACCCCCAAAAATGGAAGTAAAACTGTCTATGCCCAAGGGTACACCCCCAGCCTGGAGCCGGAGCGCCCCCCACCCCCTTCTTCCCCAGCCAGGCCCTGGAGTTTTTATAGTATGTCAAAGGCGGGGGGGGGGGCTTCAGCAAGAAAAAGGTTGAGAACCCCGATCTACATTAGTGTAACTGAGAGTGGAAGCAAAAAACCCTGAAAACTAATACACTAAGCTCTGTGAGTTGCTGTATTGAGACATGCAATATCCTTTCTAAACCTTGATGTTAGGGATGATCTATTAAATCCCGTAAGTTCTTGCATGACCCCAGCTTGATGTTGGAACTGTTTTCAACAAGGCTATACAGTCTTCTTTCTCTCCATGCCCTCTACCTCTGTCCTGCAGGTTTTCAATGAGGCACAGAAACTGAAAGCACCAGAGAGGCTAAAGCAGAGGCGAGAATGGCAAGCAAAAGGAAGGGCCGCCAAGGAGCAGGCGCTGCAGAGTGAAGGGACCCCAGTGTAGAAGCATTCTGAGCAGATCTTATGTTCCGTGGCTGAATGTGAAAAATAATTTCTCCCTCCAAAATGCAATAAATGATTTTAAAGCTACTATTTCCAGTGTCTTGGTGTGTGAGGAAGGTATGTGTAGTTTGTCCTTTCTATTGTGTGTGATTAAAAACCTGAGGGTGCAACGAAAATACCCAGTTGGTGAAATGATCCTTTTTGAGAGGCATCTAGTACTTCTTATTACACAATGCATGGTTTGCCTGGAGAACTCCTGTCATGAATAGGAGCTGCTAAGAAGAGTCTAACATAGCTGGAGAGTGAGGAAAGGGTTAAGCAATTCTGGAGATACACCTGAGGGAGGGGGGGCTTCAAGCATTCAGCCAATGAAATTAAGATAGGAATTTCAAACGGAGAGGGTTTTTTTCTCTCTTCCTTTGTTTTTAGATCAGAGCAGTTTTTCTCCAGGTAGCAGGGGAGACGGGATCTCCCAGGAACGGACTCCTTGAAATGTGTTAAGTAGGGAAAACTTTAGACAGTCCGTCAGGTTTTATTGTTTTCCTTGTTTGGAAATCATGTCTGAGCTGGTTAATTGTATTTCTCTTTTGTAACTAAGAATTAGAGCCCAGGGATTCTCCCCTGAGTCTATTTCAATCCATGGCTTTTAACACCCAGTCATTTACTATGCTTGCAACAGTAGTCTTGTTTTAATAATAAAAGTGTTTTCTTTTGGTTTTGGTTAACCAATATTGGGTGTCTGTGTCCTTAAACCTATGTGACCAGGGAGAAGCAGAGCCACGTTGTTCTCTGCCAATTACGTTTGTTTTCAACTCCAAGCAAAACGGAGGTTAGGGCGGGGGGGGGGAGAGTTTTGCTTCAGGGAGTGCAGTTCAAGTGACCTCTTCCCTGGAAAAGGGCTTGCTTTTTTTTTTTTTTTTTTTTTTTTTTTTAACACTTGATGGTGGCAGAAAACTAGTCGTCTTTCTTTTTGGGTCTCAGGGAAACTGAAACCGGACAAGTTTGTCTCTGTGAGTTAGAGAGACAGGTTCTTACAGAGTTTATTCTGCTAGCCAGCCCCCCATATTTACACTCGAAGTGCCAGGTTGGGGAATTCAGCCATGACAACTCACTATCCAGTTTTGCTAATGCCAGTTTAGATCAGGGTGGGCAAAAACCTCTCAGGGCCGGATCCGGCCCGCAAAGCAGTTCCAGGCCCCACCCCCTAATCCAGGGGTCAGCAACCTATGGCATACATGCCACTATTTTTGACTCTATAAAGTATCACTGGTACTCGGACCCATACAAAGAGGTGAATAAGTCAAATCTCGGCACTCCACCTCTGAAAGGTTGCTGACCCCTGCTCTAGCGCGTTGCCTAGGAGCCGGAGATGCACGAGCCCTTTTACCTGCTTCTATTTAAAGGGCTTGCGTCTTCCCCGCACCTTGCATAGCATCCATGAGGAAGGCGCGAACCCTTTAAATAGAAGCAGTTGAACAGGCTCACGTGTCTCTGGCTCTCTTGCAACACGCTAGCGGCGCCGGAGCAGCGAGCCCTTTCAGTTGCTTCTATTGAAAGGGCTCGCACTTGCTGGCAGCCACCCGCACTTGCTGGCAGCCACCTGGCAGCCACCCGGCAGGCGCAAGCCCTTTAAACAGAAGCAATTGAAAGGGCTCCAACTCTCGGTCCCATTGGCCCGTTGCCTGGGAGCTGCCCAGGAGGCGTGAGCCCTTTCAACGGCTTTTATTAAAGGGCTTGTGCCTGCCAGGCAACAGGTTAGCAGCGGGGCCAGGAGCAGCCAGCCATGTTATGTGAATTCTAAGCCTCCACCCCAGACTACTGTGGGAAGAGGCTGTCCCCCAGCACCCTCCCATCTGCTCCAGGTCCCGTCCATTGACAAGTTAAGGAGCAGGGACTCCAGGCCAAGCAAAGCTCCTGGGGGGGTAGCGCTCAACCCCACCCCTTCTGCCCGAGGCCCTGCCTCTTCTGGGTTGGCCCACGGCCACTTCCAAAATTTATGAAGTAGCCCCCCTTCCAAAATTATTGCCCACCTCTAGTTTGGATTAGCCAATAATGCAATTTCTATGGACATATGCAACTATCCATAGAAATGTCATAAACAAGCAGTTGCAGGAAGTTAGCCAACTCGTGACTTGCCACCAACCCTCCTGCAAGTTCTCTTTCAATACATTTACCCTTCTGGCTCTCTTGAAAGAGGGAAGACAAAGCTTTGAGGTAAGGGGATATTTTTTCATTTCAACATATGCATAAATTGCATGATAAATTACTCTTCATTATTAAATGATTTCTAGTACATATTAACCAAGTATAGTGTGTGCCTATTACTTTGTCATGCCTCCAGAACTTTTAAAGCTGCTTTTTGAGAAGCATTCTGGGGGGAATGCTCTGTTTACTTATTGCAAATATATCTAGTTTCCCTGTCAACAATCTGATTGGAAAGTGTCCTGATACTCCCAAGAACTAGCTGAAAATGTTCAACTTCTATATTTTAATACAGAGGGATTTAAAAAAAAAACTCCATTTAGTATTTTGGAAACAGTCTCTAGGATAATCACTATGGCCAAGCATTGACAGAGAGGTGTGTGTGTATTTTTTTTTTTTTTTTTTTTAAAAAGACAGACTTGGGAGGGGTGTTCTATTTTTAAATATTCAGTTGAATTTCTAGCAAACAATTTTGTAAAAGCAATGAGCAGTTCTGTGGCACCTTAGAGACTAACAAAAAGATATAGTATCATCATGAGCTTTCATGGGTAACACCTACTTAATCAGATGAGTTTGAGTGGTAGTAACTGTGTAGTAACTGAGGTGTGGTAAACTAGCACCTGTAGATAACTGACTACAATTGTAAACTCATAATTAAGAATTAGGTTGTCATGGATTCCGTGGCTTTCTGAGATCTCCATGACAGCCCTCAGGTGGTGGGGCTGCAACTGTCAGCCGGCAGAGGGGGCCTGCAGCACCCAAACACCAGCCCTGACCTGCCGTGGGAGGCCCCAGAGCACTGAATCACTATAGCACAGTGTGTGCTGGACTTCCTCCCATCCACACACACTACAGCAGGATTCAGGTTCTCATTTCTCCTTCTCCTGCCCCTCTGGCTTCACTCCTCTTTCCTCACTCCGGCCTGGTCAAACCCTCCCCATTATTTTTAGTAAAAGTCACAAGTTGCAAGCTTCCGTACATTTTTGTTTCATTCCCGTGACCTGTTTTGGCTTTTATTAAAAATAACCGTGACAATATCTTAACCCGACTCTTGTGTGCTGACTTCAGACAACACAAACCAAATAAGGTCACTCACTTTGTCTCCATTTCCCAATTTAAAATAGAGAGAACATGGACTTATTTCACATAAGAAGCAGAGAGCTAACATTACTCTCTTATAAGTGCTTAGTGTTATAGGTTCTTCAAGAAATAAACGTGACCTGTAGCTGCACCCTGGGCTTTGTTTGCAGAAGCTGCATTGAAACATTAGACAATGTCCCAGACCGTGATCGTCCAGCAACCTGCCTCCGTGGGTTCTGCCGTCATGTCCCCTACAGGTGACTGGAGCACCGGGAGGTATGAATGTTGTGCGGATTGTGCCACATGTAAGTACAATAGTTGCTGCAGTTGTGATGCATTTTTTGAGGCAAACCACGTGATTTTTCAGTTAACTGGTCTGCCAACTGCCAAGACTGTTTGAATTGCAGAATGCATTGGATAAGCATTTCTGTGAAAATATTAAACACAGGAAAATGGAGAAGGCTGAGACCTGACTACATGTTAAGGGGAAGGGGTAGGAGTGCAGGGAGGGAGGAAGAATATAATTATTTTCCTAAGGAGTCACTACCCCATTTTTTTGAAACTGCATGGTGAATGACTGGCATCCAGTGCACTGTTTGTGAATATTCTTGTTTTGAAGGCTGCTTGGGGACTTTTTGCCCAACACTTCTGGCATGTTACCTGGCAAACAAGTATGGAGAGAATTGCTGCCTTGGGATCACTCTTGGAGGCATGACAGCAATGCGAACACACATGCGCCTCTCTTATGGCATCCAGGTAGCAATGCTTTTTGGAAAATTTCACTGGGGATTGTCTGTCTTTTGAGCAATGTTTAAATTAAGTCGGGGTATTGGAGCAGCAAGACTCTATGTAGTCTGCGAAATGGACATAAATGGATCAAGAAAGCATTAACAGCACTGAATGTGAACTGACACAGGGTAATCTTTGCTGTGGAGATGCCTAACGTTGTCTGAGAATAAATATATCTGCTGTACTGGCTGAAAGTTTAAGTCTATAAAGTTCTGCACCCTGGTCAGCTAGCCGGCAATGTCTGATGTTTCAGAAAAAACTTAAAAAACAACAAATAGACTAGTAGCACCTTAAAGACTAACAAAACATGTAGATGGTATCATGGGCGCAACCCACTTCTTCAGATGAATTGAGTGTAAGAAGTCCAGATCCAAGAATAAATAAGGGAAGGGAGGGAAGAAGGGGGGGAAAAAGTCAGTGAGTAGATGGTTTAAGTATTTACAAGAGGCTGATAAGAACAATTAGCACCTCCACTATTGGATTGGTTGGTTAAGTCATTGGGATGTGGAAGGTAGTGTGGGAGCTAGCTGATGTCCCTGTTCATACCATTTGCATAAGAATTAAACTTGCAAATGAAGTTAAGTTCCAATCCTTCCCTGTGTATTTGGCTTGTGGAACTGGTCTGAAACAATATGGTGACTTGGAGATCCATTAATGAGTGTCCAGGCAGATTAAAGTGTTCTCACAGGAGGCCAACCCCACCCTGTTACAAAGTTCAGCAATTACACAGTGCAGTACATGGGAAGGAGAGAGATCCTCCAGTACTGATCCCTGTGGTGATTCCCTTGCACCCTCAGGTTTGAGGTTTTCATTACGCTTTTCTCACCATGGATAATTGGAGAATGTCAAATGTTATTGCTTGCAACATATCCAGCTATGGTATTTGAAACAGCCTTCCTGTGAGCAGTAATTTCCATAGTCCACCACATACTTTGTGATATATAATTCCTTTCATTTGTTCTAAAATTATCCATCACTTGATTAATTGAATCCCCACCCCTTGACTTGTTTTCCAAGTTAAATAGCCAAATTCTAAGCCAGGGGCGGGCAATAAGTGGATGAACCATGTCCAGCCTGTAGGCTACTTATTACCCAGTCAGCATGTAGTTCTAAACCCATAGGCTACATCTAGACTGGCATGATTTTCCGCAAATGCTTTTAACGGAAAAGTTTTCCGTTAAAAGCATTTGCGAAAGAGCTGCCTAGATTATACGGACGCTTTTCCGCAAAAGCACTTTTTGCGGAAAAGCGCCGTGGCCAATCTAGACGCAGCTTTCATAAAAAGCCCGATCGCCATTTTCGCGATCGGGCTTTTGCGGAAAACAAATCTCAGCTGTCTACACTGGCCCTTTGCGCAAAACTTTTGCACAAAGGGACTTTTCTGAACGGGAGCAACATAGTATTTCCACAAAAAGCACTGATTTCTTACAGTAGGAAGTCAGTGCTTTTGCGGAAATTCAAGCGGCCACTGTAGACAGCTGGCCAGTTTTTCCGGAAAAGCGGCTGATTTTCTGGAAAAACTGGCCAGTCTAGACACAGCCATAATGTGGAAATGCTTCCTATATTAAAGCCCTATCTGATCACAGTGGACAACTCAACCCTCATTGGAAACTCCTTTGTATGTAACGGCTCAATCAGATGAGAGACTCAGAGGTTAGATATGGATAAATCCTTAGTCCATCTTCTTGGTGGAGATTTACATTTCAGTTTCTAGAACAGAACTGATTATGAAACGACACACTTCTTCCAGCTTTGGACCAGGAGCTTAATCATTTTAACTCCTTTGCTAGGAACTTTGTTAGAGAGCGATGTTACAATCCTTGACTTCAGAACAGAGTTTAATATCTTCTGTTAATTCCTTACCTGCCAACATAAATGAGTTTGTTCTATTATGCAACATCACAAATAACTGATCCCCTGTGGAGAGGGATAAGCAGATCTCTCACTCTCTTTCCCCCCCACCCTCCCCCCCAACACTACAGTTTCTCTTTTTCTCCCGCAAATCGTTACATTACAAAACCCTTTGTTATCTTGCTGAGGAAGTGGGGAGATGTTCTGTGGCTGGAAAACAGTAGCACACCCTCTCGCTGAATTGGAGGCTGCAGTTAGAACTGTTGGTCTTCAGTTCTGTTATCAGCCCACACAAACTGTTTCCCTTTTTGCTTCGTGTCAGACAACAAATACGCATGACACCTCAGAAAATAATACACTACCATCCATGTCATTAAAATAAAAAATCTAGAATCCCTCTCTGACTGTAGAGTAATATATGGTAGTGAGGAATGCAGTTGTTCTTTCATTAGTTGTGGCCTCACTGTGGAAGCCAGGGATTGGGAAGGATGGTTGATGCCATCTTCAATTAACACATTTAAATAAAATCTGTTAAGGAATTGAGTGAGAACTGGCGTTTGGAGCCTCTTGCCTCTGAATCACTGGATGAGAATTGTCAAGGTTGTTAATGATGAAAAGTCATTAATGTCTGATAGCACTTTGTCTTAGATGCAAAATGAGTTTTAGTGGTCTCAATCCAGTTACTACTGGCCATCAGCCTTCTAACAGACTGCTCATGTGGCTCATAGCTGGGAAAAATGTCTCCGGTCCACTTGGGACAAGTCTGTACATGGTACATTAATTAGGTTATGATGGTAGATTTTAAAAAATGATGCAAATTTTGAGGAAAGGGTATGCATCAGACAAGGCTCTATCAAGGGGAAATAGCTGCTTATATTAAAACAACATTCCTAGCTGCAGCACACAACTGCATAAATCTGACCATTTCAAATCAACAGCACAAAATATTGGATTTAGGGTATGGCTGATAACCCTCTCATTTTCTCTGACTTACACAGGGAACTATCTGCAGAGATGTACTGGCAATGTGCTTTTGTGGCCCCTGTGAGCTATGCAGAATGGCTCGTGAAATGAACATCCGCTGTCCGCATTAAAGAGCACTGCGAAGAGGTCACTCAGTGGATGAAATCCCAGGCACGCCATTGCCGCTTCCCTAGTAAAGGACATCAACTGTAGTGTGACTGCCCAAAAGATCTTGCTTCATGGTCTAAGCCCCCAGTGCAGTTCTGATGGTTGGGGTGCTGTATTTCCATTAAAGGGCACGGCTGAGAGAATAAAACTAGCCTGTGTTTATTGTTGACTGGTGGAGGGGCTGGCTGGGAAGTTCGGGGGGGAAGTTCTGGGGGAGGATCTATAGTAGCTGACATGGATTTTGTGGGCAGTAAAGAGGGACTGCAGCCATGGGGGAGGGGGCTGATGGGGACAAGAGGAGCAGTGTGGGTGGGGGGAGAAGGGAAGGTGCATGGGGAGTGGGGTGGGCAAGAGGGCGGGTATGGGAGGGAATGGGGTGTGAGCAGAGGGGCAGGTGAGAGGGAAGGTGTGAGCAGAGGGGCAGAAGGTATGTGGGGGAGGGGTGGGACAGAGGGGGGGTATGTGGGGAAGATTTGGGGTGGGGGCAGAGAAAGCCCTCCTCTGTCGTCCCCTCGTGTTCCTGTGTCGCAGGCCAGGCCCAAGGGGCGCCTGGGGGGCCAGATACGTGTCTATACGCTGGGGGGGTTGGGAGGAGACGCGCGAGGATTCTTGTCGGCCAAATCCGCCCCTTCCCCTTTAAGAAGCCGACGCTGTCAATAAGTCGCCCCCGGATTGGTTCTTGCTCCCGCCGCGGTGCCCCGGCAACGGCATCGGCGTGTCTGGCCGCCTGGGGAAGGGGCGGCCTTGTCCGGCCGGGGCCATGTCGGCGCGCACGCTGCCCCTGCTCTTCCTCAACCTGGGCGGCGAGATGCTCTACATCCTGGACCAGCGCCTGCGGGCCCAGAGCATCCCCGGCGAGAAGGCCCGCAAAGGTGAGAGCCGGGGGGGGGGCCGCCCCTGCCCGCAGCATCCCCGGGGGGGGGCGCTCCCCCCCCCGCCCCACAGGCCCCGCCCCCCAGCATCCCCGGGGGCGCTCCCCGCCCCACAGGCCCCTCCCCCCAGCATCCCCGGGGCGCTCCCCCGCCCCACAGACACCCCCAGCATCCCCGGGGCTGCCCCTTCCCCACAGCGTGCGCAGGGGACCATCTCCTGCCCCTCGCCACAGCATCCCCTTGGGGCCTCCCCCACCCCGCCCCATAGGTCCCTTTCCTCCCACAGCAGCCCCGGGGCACCCCGCTTCACACCCTCCTTTTCCCCCCCAGCATCCTCGGGACTGCCCCCTTCCTACAGCATCCCTGGAGCGGCGCCTCCTGCCCAGGGCCGCATTGTGACTTCCGTGGGCCCTAGGCACTTTTGCCTACGTGGGCCCCTCCCTCCATAAAAAAAAAAAATTAAACATTATTTTTGATATAACTTTAAATACGTCAACATTTTATTTTATTTTTTTCTGTTTTAGGCAACATTTAATAGATTTTCGTGGGCCCTAAAAGTTTCATTTTTTTTTTCTGGTGTGAGGGGAAAAAAATTAAAACATTTTCTTCTACCCTATAAGTTCATTTTTTTTTCTTCTGATTTTAAAAGAAATTAAAACATTTTCGTGGGCCCCTAAAAGTATCGTGGGCCCTAGGCACTGTGCCTACTGTGCCTAATGGATAAGTCGGCCCTGCTCCTGCCCCTCCCAATAGTGTCCCGGAGGGACTGTTCCAACCCCTCCCTGCAGCCTCTTTCCCCCACAGCATCTACGGGGGCTACCCTCTGCACCCCCTCTGCTGCAGCATCCCTAAAGGGCCTCCGCTTGCCCACAGCATCCCTGGGTAGCTACCCCCACCCCACAGCATTCCTGGGGGGGGCTGCCCCCCTGCCTCTCCATTACAGCATCCTAGGGGAGTCGTCCCCTGCCACTCACCCACATCAGTCCCAAGGAGAAGTGCCACAAAAGTGAGGCCACTGGAAAAACTGCTCTGGTGCTGCTATGTCCATTCCCAATATTGCAGGCTGATGGGGCCATTTCTATGCCTCATAGCCTAAGCAGAAACTGGGAGAGGGGCTAGGGAATGGAGCATGTGGGAAGATCAAGGGTCTATAGAGGAGGCAACTTTTATATGCTGACTTAATGTGAGTTGCATCCCAGTCAGACTTCACAATCCTCTCTCCAGGGGCCAATAGGAAGCTTTCCCGGAGAGGTTGAGACCCATGGGCGGAAATTAGATACTTGTTTGGGCTTTATTAAAGCCACAGATCTTTCCCCCATGATTTGAAAGGGGCATGTTTTGCTTGTGACTAGGAATGTGAGTGGTTAACCAGCAGCCCAGCCCAGCCCAGCTGGAGCAGCCCAGTGCCACAGATGGAGGGTGCTCCAGCCCAGCCAGAGCAGCCCCTGCCTGCTGTGGGGGGGCCACTGCAGCCTGACTGGGCCCGTCGGGTGCTCCAGCCTGGCCAGAGCAACCACCTGCCTGACCCTATTTAAGTGGTTAACCAGTTAAATGTACCGTTTAACCAGTTAACTGATTGAATGGGATTTTACATCCCTACTTGTGACCCAAATGTACAGCGGCTGTTTATACTCCTGTAGATAGCAAACAATTAATTAGAAGTCTTTGACCATGTCTATTCTATGTGGAAGAGCAACGCTGCCACAATCGATCTTCCTGGTTTCGATTTAGCAGGTCTAGTGACGACCCGCTAATTTGAAGTGAGAGGGTGCTTCCATTGGCACTGGTACTCCGGCTCCTCACGAGGAGTAAAGGGAGCTGACAGGAGCATTTGCTCCAGTCAAGCTTCTGCTGTGTGGACAGTGATTTAAGATACCTAGCTGTAGTCGATGTAATTTACATAGCTGAAGTTGTATATCTTAAGTCGACCTTCCCCTTTAGTGTAGACTTGCCCTTTGTGCCACAGAGGCAGGGCTGGCACTGCTCACTGAAAAGGGGGACATGAACACCAGAGACTGTAAGTGAGGTGAAGCAGGAAGGCCACGAGTCAGGAGGCACTGCAGAGAAGAGAACCAACACTTTCGCCTCCAGAATCCAGGAGACCTAGGGCTTCAAATGTATAAAATATCTACTTATCCACAGAATAGAAAAATTGAGCAGTTTGAAGACAGCATCATGGTACTCAGATGCTAGGTTGATAAGTGCTATATAAACACCTAATGAGAATCTGAGTACTTGGGAATAGGGGAGGTGCAATTCTCACTTGTGTTATTCTTGCTCCTCCTTGGTGACCTCAGCCCTCCCTCTCTTTGCTTTTTTGTTGGCCATTGGCTAGTAGTCAGATGCTAGGTCTAAGGGTGTGCCTACACAGCAAAGTGCTGTGCTGCATGGGGAGCGCGGAGCCCAAACGGCCGCTTGCGCCGCTTGTTCCCCCGCAGCGGCCCGGCTGAGCGGCGCAGAAGTCAGCTGAGCGCCACGGCAGGAGGTGAAGGGGGGCGGTGACGTTCACAGCCAGGGGGCGGGGCCCGGAGCCGCTGTCACTCCATACATCACCGCCCTGCCCCCCTTCGCCTCCTGCCGTGGCGCTCGGCTGACTTCTGCGCCGCTCAGCCGGGCCGCCGTGAGGGAGCAAGAGGCCGTTTGGGCTCCGCGGTCCCCCGAGTGAGAGGCAGGAGGGGGAGGAGAAGAGAAAGAGAGACAGAGGGAGAGGCAGGAGGCGGAATAGAGCTGAGAGAGAGTGAGTGGGGGAGGCAGTAGGAGGAGGAGAGAGAGAGAGAGAGAGACCGGAGGCTCAGGAGAGAAGACCGACATGGAGGAGAGACCTGAAAATCCCATCTTATGATGGGCTAATTGGCTAGTTCTGAAATAAGTGTGCAGTGTAGACATACCCTAAGATCCAGAGCCTTGATAGGGAAGCATCACATCTCCAAATTCTGATGATGGATGTCTGGCTGAAGACTCAGTTTCCTTTACATGTCTGACATTTCTAGAGTGTTATTCATTTAGCGTCATCCCTTAAGAGAGTCAACAAATAATTCACACACTCTTTTTGATCCTGTGTCTTTGGCTTTCTGTACTAAAGGATATCTGCTTTGGCTTTGTACACTGCCCTCTAAACAGCTATGGCTCCATGAGCAAATTTTGTATTAAACTGGTTTTAAAATAGCTTGTGACAAATGCATTTTACCAAGCTGTCGTTTCTGGAACCAGATTTAAATTTGGCTTTCATGGAGCTTTAGACACAGCACTACTAGATACTTACGCTTCTAGATGTAAATGTTGAGAAATTATATTTTGGACTGAACACTTTTTGGCTAATGTAAGTGTGATGTGTGGGGGATATTGTTGAATGTGGATCAGAGTTATACTCCATTTCTCTATACTCGGTTCCCATACTATAGGGAACAATCATGCTCTATGCCATTACCTATATATCTAGGTTTCTTCCAACTGTCACATCTTTTATGGAGTCCTTGAAATCAACAGTTCTAAGAGAAAATGTGCCCAGGTGGAAGACTTTATTGGGTGTGCAGAGGACACATTCTTTGCTGCTTTGGGGGAGGGAATGGCTCCTCCAGCTAATACAGGAACATCCCGAACAGGATGTAGAGGGCACCATCTATATCTCTGCTTTTGGCCTCTGTGAAGTGGAGGAGAGGAGGGTGGGAATTAAAAAAAGAAAACTGAAGGAATTCCAGAAGACCATGAAGCAAATACTCTGAGAAAAAATATGAGTCATGGATGTATAAAATAAGGTGAAATATTCTTCTTCTCCTAGTGATTTCATTTGCCAGGAAGTGACATTGCTGCAACATAAAAATGGACTTGAAAGATGCTTATTTATGGCAGTATTCTGTTTTTAGCTATTTCACTTTGAAACATGATCAGTCACTTTTCCTGCTGCAAAGTGATCTACAGTTTAGTAGGAAGCTAGTCTCATGCAGTCATTTTTATTGGGTGACATTTCCCTGTGTTACATTTATGTAGGGGATTTATGAATATACTTCATATCATACCAGAAGGATACGCAAAGACAACATTGTCATAACAAGCATTTCCTAACCAGAGCTAGCAAT
The DNA here is from genome assembly GCA_019425775.1 of Rafetus swinhoei. NCBI lineage: Eukaryota > Metazoa > Chordata > Testudines > Trionychidae > Rafetus > Rafetus swinhoei. The sequence goes on from JAFJHL010000300.1 coordinate 12,168,323, forward strand.
GTTAAAAATTGTTTAAAATTGTAACCATGTAACCATTAAATATTCTATCAGTTACACGGTTAACCATTAGTTTGAGCCTGGGGATGTACTACAGCCCGCTGCGGGTTCTGCATTTGAACTTAGAGCTGGCAGGTGGGCTCAGTCCCGGTACATGTGCTGACACCAAGTTCAAATGCAGAGCTGCAATGGGGGCAGTCCAAGAACCGGGTCAGCTGCTGAGATCCAGCGTGTGCTGGGACTGAGCCTGACTGCTGGCTCCAAATTTAATTGCAGAGATGCAGCGGGCGGGGCAGCCGATTCCCCAGGTGGGCAGCATTTAACAAGTATCATTAACCAATAAGCACCCGTTTATCAGTTAACCCATTAAACTCTGACATCCCTAATCAGAGCATTATAGTCGTAGATTAATAGATTCCAAGGCCAGAAAGAACCATTGTGATAATCTAGTTTCATGTGTATAACACAGGCCATAGAACTTCCTGAGAATAATTATTATAGCATATCTTTTAGAAAAGCATCCAATCTTGATTTTAAAATGGTCATTAGTGGAAAATCTACCATGACACTTGTTCCATTGGTTAATTATGCTCACCATTATAAATGTATGCTGTCTTATATTAAGTACTTCTCTGGTAATGACTGTATGAGGCTATTGTCATGTTTGTCACTTCTTTACATACTATAGATTGCCTCATTTATTACAGTAAAGAATTGATATGGGTGGAAGTCTATAGAGGAAGTAAAAACTTAGTGTGATGGGGGTGCATCACAAAGTCCCCTTGGATTGCCCCTCTAGTGTGCTGATCACGCCACTGACACCCACCTTTCTGCTTTCTAGGACTCCCCACTACCCTGTCCTGCTTGGCAAGATCCTCTGGTCTCCCCCAAACAAAGCACAGAGTTGAGGTTATTGCTCACGTGCAGAGCAATACAGATACTGAACCACTTCAGTTCTGGGAGGGCTCAGCTATAAGGGCTTAGCCCCCAGGAAACCACCCTCCAAGAGGGATCAAAACCCCAAATAAATCCATCATTCTCTGTGTAAAAGTTTTGCACAAAGACAGCGTATAAGGTCAGCCATCTTTATCAATGAGAGATATCTGGGGGAGCAACCACTGTGCATAACAGTTATTTACACTGGGCTTGATAATAAACAAGTTTTTATTAAGTATAAAAAGTAGGATTTAAGTGGTTGCTAGTGAAAACAGTCATATAAAAATAAGTTGCTAAATTAAAATGAACAGAAAATGCATATCTAATTCTAATTCACTAAGAAACTTATTACGTAAAAATTCTTACCCTAAACAGCTGTCCTTCTTTAATGTATAAGCTTCAAATTAGAGTTGGCCTTTGACTTGGGTTTACAGCTTTCTTCAAACTTTTTTGGAAGGTGTCAGTACTCCTTCCTAGACAATCGCTTCCCATTCTGTATGTGTGAAACTGATTGATCCTTCCTAAGTGAAGTACTTTGCATTTGTCCTTATTAAACGTCATGCTGTTTACCTCAGACCATTTATCTAGTTTGTCTAGAACATTTTGAATTTTGACCCTATCCTCCAAAGCACTTGCAACTCCTCCCAGCTTGGTTAACTATAATGACACACCGGGTGTGAATTAGTGACTCAATAGAGCAAGTTCTTATATATCTCAATGAGAACATAGGACTGGAACTGCTGAATCTGTATTTTGCGTACCAGAAGAGTTGGGCTTTATTTAGGTTTGAGATGTGGCTACAGCTATATTGTGGTATCATTAGTTAGAACTGTTGATGCTATATTGTTCATTTGTGAGTAATAAATATAGTTGTACTTAAAACAACCAGACACATCAGCCCTTTGCTTTCCCAGCTTCATGTCAAAAGTGCTGAGTATTTGCTTGGGGTAAAATTCTGGCTTTAGCGAAGTCCGTAGGATTTTTGCCTTTGACCTCAAAAGGGCCTGGATTTCACCACTGGTGTTTGTGAGTGAAAGGTAAAAATGGTAGGCAGCCTCTTTTTGTTAATCATTGAATGCTGATGTGAAAAATAAAGTCCATTAGCTAGATTTTTCCAATTTCTTTATTTTAATCTCCTTGCAAGTATTGTTCTTACTACTTGAACCAATGTTTTTGTTTTATATGCTTCGTGTAGATGAATGGACAGATGTGGACAGGAAACGAGGTACTGTAATCTTTTAGCTGCATGCAGTAGACCAGCACAACCATATGCACATATGCACTTCAAACCCATATGCCACGTATACACTGCAAACCCTGTTGCTGCAGTGCTGTAGTTATATTAATTGTCAAGAACACAAACAAGTGATTCTTCAACCAAGACTTTCTATTTAAAAGATACGTTAATAATTTTAGATCTAAAATACAAATAAATCCAAGGTCCTTTAACAATAATTATCTTATAATCATGCAACACTTAAAAATAGCTTATTGAAAATTAATTATAATCCAGATAATGTATAACAATAGATGGTGTCTTCACTAGAGAGTTTTCTAGCCAAATCTGAATGTCTTTGTTGATTAATCTTATAGAAATACAAGCATATGACTACAAGAATTCTGTGAGCATTATTCATGTGTAAAATGCAGGCAGTGATCATGTATTCTGCATAGCTGTATTTTTGTAAGATTATTCCCAATTCCCTAATCCCCTACCTTTCCTAATCTTAATTAGTCTCCAGTTCCCTGGGCCCAACATCTCTTTAAGCAGCTTCCTTTTAATAGTTACAATTAGCAGTTTTCAGAATAAAGCCTTCAGGGTTCTGTATACGTTTAGCCAAGATGCTTATCACTATGATATCTCCGTGTCCAAGTCATGTTAATGTGTGAATATCCTAGAGTTTGCTTCCGTTCTTCCCTGTGACTCCATAATGTGCTTTTGTGCAGAGCATGTTCTTGTTACATGTTCTTACAGCATTTCAAATGTACTAGCCTATCAAAAGGCTCTGGTGCATTCTGTTGTAACGTGTTCGAAAATGGGATGCAGAGAATAAAAGCACCTGCTTTTCTTATTTATATGGTTAAAGCACAAATGTGGTTTCCATGTAGCTCAAGCTTTAATTCTTTCATTGTGTCAGGACTGTGCAGTAAAAACATACAGTATCAATTGCTGGATGCGGCTCTTAAAAACAATGATCCCCGAGGAGTCAGCAGTCCAAAATCGCAATATTCTGTTGTTGATTGATATCATGATGATTCAAGCTTCACCCACCCTATCTACTCCATTGACCTCAGTTATTTATCATTAATATAAAATTGTTCATGTTTTCACAGTAGTTAAAGGAGCTGTTGGAGCTGTGTAAAATGTGACTGGTGTGTGAAGCAGTAATTAGTAGTTGGCAGACTGTGATGTGAACATGTGTGTATGTCTGTTATTCACACCTACAATCAGTTATAACCTTGGTTGTCAGCAGTTGTGTACCTGCATTTTGTTTTAAATGGAAACTTGTTGCAGATAAAAATGTGTAACTGTTTGGGTCCTTTGGCAGACTTGAATGTAATCTGGGAAGCATGAGCTTTATCCAGACAGAAAGTTATTAGCCTCCTGTCATGCATGTGAGCCATGTTGTGGTGTTAAACTACATTAGAAATGGAGATGTGTGCATCATAAATGATGTGACATGATCATGTAAAAACATCTGTGAATCCTTTGTCTTTTCTCTCATCCATAGCATACTCTCCTTGTGGGGATGTCTCCTGTCTGCACTTGAATCCCTTTCCCTGGTCCTGCTTGCTGTGCTTAGTTGTCTTTATGCTGCATTGCTTGGAGTCTCCTTATCCCTGTGCTGACACACCTCTGCTTTTTTTTGTAATTATTTTCCTACACTCAAATGGATAACATGTTCTCTTTGGGAGAACCTACACGCTGTGATCCCGTTGCTTGATCCAAGGCTATTGTCTTTAGTTCCTACAAAGAAATTAATGCCACATTTCACTGTCAGGAATGTGTTGTCAATGGTTACATTTATTTAAATGATACCGGGGTCGGCTGTGACCTTTTTACATTGAATATTTGTTGCTTTCACAAGTATGAATGGTTTTAATAGCAGGAATTAAGGAGTGGTGTGTGGTTAATACAGTATACAAGTCCCATTCTGCATTGCATTCTATTGTGAAACAAAGAGATTTTCAGTGTTGCAACTCTAAATCGGATTGGTCTGCTACTTGTTTGAATGGCATTGTTTTTCCTAAGGCATCGATGACAGGTGCAGAAGACCTTAATGGATCTTGGTGGGCACAAAAAGTGTGCAACGTGCAAATAGCTGTAAAATATTCATGTTAGTATTGCCATAGGAGCAGATGGTTTGATTTTTTTTTCATATCTACCAGCTGCAAAATAAAATACATAATGATTTATACTTATTGACATTGGATTGGATTTTCTTAATTCCTAAAGGATGTTGAATTAAGATTTATTGTACTGCTGTGAACCAAACTTTTCTGGATAGGACTGACAAATAAAATGTTTTATGGACAGTACGTTCCAAAGGTAGGCAGTAGGGGGAAGGCAACCCTTTAAATCAGGGGTTAGCAATAATTTTTGAAGTTGCCCTAGGTCGCCCCAGAAAAGGTGGGACCTCAGGCGGAAGGGGCAGGGCCAGAACACATCCATGCATCCCTGATTGGTCTGGGAGTGGGGGAACCTTCTCTGAGAGAACTGCCAGCTGTTCTGAACAGTGGCTTCTAACCATGTAAGCCACAGCATCAGGAGCTCAAACAGCTGCACATCCTCTTATGTGATATATATGCCATCAAGTGCCAGCAATTCCCCCCTGCCATTTATATTGGCCAAATGGGATATTCTCTGTGACAAAGGATAAATGGACACAAATCAGACAGGGGAACATTTTAACCTCCATGGACATTCAATAATGGATTTAAAAGTAGCTATTCTTATACAAAGGAATTTTATCACCCAATTACAATCCTACATTTGACAGGTAACTGCTTTTGCTGTTATATATATGGATTCTGTAACTTCCACTCCAACTCATCTAATAGAGTGGGTTCTTAGTTGCCACGAAAGCTTATGATATAACATAGTTGTTAGTCTGTAAGATGCCACAGGACTACTCATTATTTTTAAAGTTACAGACTAGCATGGCTACCTCTCTATAGCTTTTATTTAGTATTTTCTACAATGGGGAGTGAGTGTGTGCAATACAGAGTTTAGGGACAAATTTATTGCTGAAGACAGTGGAATGCACATGTACCACTGCTAATTTTCTTCCCAGTGTCTGACTTTTCAATAAGACAGTGTAATCTGATTGCTAGATCAAAGCCCTGTGAGTCAATACTCCATGGTTCTGTTCTTTGCTTGGTCACTGCATCTCTTGAGTAAACCACTTAACAGCTTTGTGCCTCAGTATACATATATAAAGAGGTACTAATCACCTCATAAGGTAGTGAAGTTTAATACATGTTTGTGAAGTGCTCATGAAAATCACAGTGGAAGAGCTCAGTAACTTCCATTGGGGCCCGTGTTAGAAATGCTTTCCTTACCCCCAAAAGTCCAAATCTGTTCAACAGAAAAACTCCAGACAAGGAACCTTGAACCTTTTGATAGACTTCTGTTAAAAAGAGGAAATAAATTGATTTCTTACATTTCTAAAGGGAGAAAAAGATTCCATTGACCATAATTTGTTTTAAGATGATAACGTGAAAGTCTAATAATTCAGAACCACAAAGCTTTTCCCCTGTGGAGCGGAATTACAGCTAAATAGACATAGGAGGCAATATCAGCCTATGCACAGAACCAGACATTTCTAATTTAAATTTAAAAAGTAAAGTGATAGACATGACTTTAAAATCAGTGCACCAAACAAAGTTATATTCCCATCAGGAAAACAAAACTGTTGCCTATGGCTCTGTCTACACTGTAGACTTCTGCCAGCTCAGTTCTGTCATTTGCAGGGGTTAAAGAGGGGTGATCCCTGACCCACAGAGCTTGCCAATGGAAACTCCTAGTGTAGATGCATTTATATTGGCAGAACTGCACTTTGACCAGTATAGTTTGATTCTATTGTGGGAGGTGGTTTTACTACTCTGTAGCAAAGGACAGCTTTGCTGGTTTAGCTGCTGCATCCACACTAGAAGTGCTTTGCTGGTATAGAATACCAGTATTTTCCCCCCCGTGGCTCTGTGTGGTTTGCATAGATAACCGTTCATATGAATCCTTGCACATCTGTCTCTGTCCTCCATGTGGAACAGAATAGAGCATTAGCTATTGCCAAAGACTGTCAGTACAGAAAATCAACCAGATGGGTTCTTTTGTCTTTACAGTTATGAATGATATCATCACAACCATGTTCAATAAAAAGTTTATGGAGGAACTGTTTAAACCACAGGAACTCTATTCCAAAAAGGCTCTGAGAACAGTGTACGACCGACTGGCTCATGCATCAATCATGAGACTGAACCAGGCAAGCATGGATAAGGTAAAAAGAATGTCTTCATCTCATCATTATTCTATACTAGAAGAATTACCCAGTACTGCCTGGAGCTGGGGCCAACCAGGACAGCCTGTGCAGGCTGCCCGCAGGCGTCTCCCCAGGGTCGGCCCAGGGCAGCAGAGGCCACATGGTAAGGTGGCCTGGGGTCAGCCCAGGGCTGCACACAGCCAGCAGCTGCTCCCCAGGATCATGGGGGTCATGCTGCCGGCCAGTGGCTACTCCCTGGGACTAGGGCGCTTGCTGCCCCACTGTGGCGATTCATGAGTATAACTATCCCTCCTATCACACCCTTCCCTTTCGTTTGATGTGAAACAATCACATTCCACACACATCCCATTGTCTTTGCACAACCAACCCCTTACCTTCCTTTAAGTTATGATAAGAGGAAGATGCATACCAAATTTCATGGTCCTAGCTCTTACCATTTAGGAGGACTTGAACAGATGGACTTACAAACTCTCTAAAATATATAGTAGATAGATGTTATAAGCCATTTGATGCTTCCTTTAATACTGCTTTTCACTGTTAATTGCAGTAAAATTTGTGTATATCATTCTAATTTATCAAGCATTTTGTGACAGAAATCCTCCTCACAAAGGTCCTCTTAGTTGCTTTCTTTCAAAACCCAGAAAAGATGTTACAAAATACTTCTGTCATAGAAGACACATTAAGATAACTCAGAAAAACATCTGATTCAAAGCTCTGTGTTCCTTCTTTGGCAGTTTGAAAGTGTTTGATTTGGGGTATTCATTAAGCATTGTCTTTCTTTTAACTGTGTCTGTGCTTATTACTGTTTGGGCACCTTCAGATTCATACCTTCAAATTTGTATGTGCATATACCTGAATGTGTGCCTGCAAAGAATATTTCTACTTGCAAACAATTGTGGCTATAACTAAGGAGGTTGCGGGAAGCCTCTGTGAACATTTTACCCTTTGGATTTAGGTGTTAAAAGTTAAATGTTGTATGTATAAAACCTACAAAAGAAAAAAAAAGATCACAGCTCTTACCATACAAGAATTATAATGAGTTTTTAAAGTCACTTTCCAGATTAAACTTGACTTGACAGTGGAATTTAAACCAGATGATGATTAACCTAGGTTTTTGGATCTCACTAGATTTCTCATTATTTTACAGCTATATGACCTTATGACTATGGCTTTCAAATACCAAGTTCTGCTCTGTCCTCGACCCAAAGACATACTGCTAGTCACTTTCAATCATCTGGATGCTATCAAGGATTTTGTACGTGACGCCCCTAACATTCTTAACCAAGTGGATGAAACATTTCGGCAGCTAATTGATGTAAGAGCCCAATTATTGGATGAACCATGGACCACCCAGCTGTTTGTTTTTTCACTTTTTTCAACTAATTTTAGAGATGCTCAATACCATGCAGATGAGTAGCTCATTGAATGTGGAACTTCTCTTACAACCTTGGGGAACATCACAAATCTTTCTGCTGCTTCTTGGAACCTGAGGGAAATAGATTTGGTTTGCAGTTACTAACATTTCCTAATCTCTTTGGAACCATTAATATAACTATCCCGGTGAAAGGAAATTTTTACTCTAAAATTGAATTTCTTTGACAGGGAATTTAGCGGTGATATATTCTAACAAATAATGGTGAAGGAAGGCTCTGAAGTGTTTTAAAAAGCATTTCTTGAGACTGAGTTTAGAATTCCAGTGTTTTCATATTGGCACATTTTAAGCTATGTATTTATTTAGGGGCTATCCAATTCCCATTAAAGTGTAAGTCCTATTGACTTCAGTAGGAAATGAATTTGGAATTGGCTTGTTGACAAGGATTGCTTACCACACTGTCCTTTATTGATCTCTTATCTGAAACACAGATTTGACATTTTTGTGGCCACACTTGACTAGATGAGACAGGTCATTCACGGAAAAGCTGAGAAATATTATACTTATAATTTTTTTTCTGTTCTCTAGATGTACACTTGTCTCTCTGCTGGTGAATTTCAACTGATCAGGCAAACACTCCTAATTTTCTTTCAGGACATGCACATCAGGGTAAGTGTCCCATTGCATTAGCCCATAAGAAAAACAGTGTGTTTAGTTTTGTGGCAATAAAATGTAGGTGTTTTGTTATAATTACATTATTTTGAAATAGATGTGTTTATGTGGTTTGGGCTTGTAACTTACATTGATGTGATTGATTTCTCTGTAGCTCTAAAAACTGAGCACAATAGAAACATTTCCAATAAATTTTACTAAATGAACATCCCATTCACTGGAATGGCATGAAAAGCAACTACTGCCCATACTCAGCTGCAATTCTTTAAATACTAATAAACTGACTGATTTCTGAACTTGGATTTTTCATTACTGGCAGATTTCACAAACCCAAAGATACCTCAGAGGGGTTGCCGAGTTAGTCTGTAACTGGAAAAATTAAAAAAACAACAAATAGTCTTGCAGCACCTTAACGACTAACAAAACATGTAGATGGTATCATGAACTTTCGTGGGCACAACCCAGAAGAAGTGGATTGTGCCCACGAAAGTTCATGTTACCATCTACATGTTTTGTTAGTTGTTAAGGTGCTGCAAGACTATTTGTTGTTTTTTAAGTTTTTCCAAAGCTACCTGTTTATGTACGAACTCTACCAACAAATATTTTTCTTTTTAATTAGAGGCTTGACTAAGAAACCATGAGAAACTGAGGGCTGACAGCAAGAATTCAACATTCTTAAATAAAATAAAGGGTTCTGTTTTATTTATTTGAGTATGCTCAGTTAACCTACAATAAGATTAATACTGCCAGTCTGTGGGCCATAACTAGAATATGACTATTGTGGGCCCAGTCCCACAGTCCTTTTACATATCAGCCTGCCTTTGAGTTTGACAGGAATTACCATGCAGGAAGGCTGCAGAATCAGGCTCCAAGTGATTTACATTAGGAGACATTTGACTGGTATTTTTGTAGGTGGCGTGTTTCTTTGCAGGTCTCCATCTTTCTAAAGGATAAAGTACAAAACTCGAATGGTCGCTTTGTGCTGCCAATATCCGGTCCTGTTCCATGGGGAACAGAAGTTCCAGGACTCATCAGGTGATTTCTAAACAATTACTTATTATGTAAGCAGCTCCCCCAGTGTGCATGGCTGCCCACAAAGGAGCAGTTGGTACCAACTGCAATGAGAATATTTGTTCAGTGGGAAGTGCGCTAAAACTATCCTTCATTTTGCATAGATCACTGACCATCTGTTGGGTATTAATTACTTATATAGTTCAGGATTTGGAACAAGTGATCTGGCAGTGACAGGCTAAGTATTCTCTCTCTAATCTCTTGTTCAAGCAAACTGCCCCTTCTTTACTCTTTTAAAATTACACCACTTATCAATTGTAATTGACTTATCAATCAATTACACCTTTATAACTTTGGTCATTTTTTTATAGTAGTATCAAACATTTCATAGAAGAGAGCTTTATTCCCCCTCCTCCAGAATGAAGAGCAGAGCAAGGCAGCTTTAAAGAGCACCACTAAATATCTTGATATAACAATTATTTATTTGTATTCCTTTAAGGATGTTTAATTGCAATGGAGATGAAGTTAAACGAGTTGAATTCACCACTGGTGGAAATTATGTCAGTCCACAAAGGGAAGGTTCATTTGATCTTTATGGAGACAGAGTGCTTAAACTGGGAACAAACATGTAAGTAAACCATCCTGCATAGAAACTACATAGAACATTTTTAATAAAACCTCCAGGAGATTTTATTGAAAATAATTGCTCTTGGTTTGTTGAGGAAAATATGTTTTCTGTCTTTGTATCTCATTGGCTTGTTTATGCCACTTCTGCTTCTCTTTATCAACGTGACAGCTTTAGTTTAGTGATCTCCTCCTGGGAGGAGAACACCACAACTAGCAGTAACTATGTAAGAATATGTAAAAATTTCCCTGGAAAAGAAATAACAAAATCAACACGTCCACAGCACAATTGAGAAATGAGTAGGTCTAGCTTAGTACTACTTGCTCTGAGAGCGGTATGTAATTGTCACTTAGGTTGCATTCGGGGAATACTTTTGATTACATATATTTACATAAGTAATTTTGCCATTCAGGAACGAAGAGTTAGGATTACTTTTTGCCCATTTGTACTTTTCTTCATTCAAGCATTTAGCACACTGAGTGTGTCAGAAAACTGAATTAGAACTGCTCGTTCCAACTATTTGCTGCCACCATAAAAGAATATACGGATATAATTTTATCATCCAGAAAACATATATGGAGCCTATGAAGACAGAGAAAAGTATCTTTGGCTTCTACCCTGTGCACAGGAATGGACTGTTTTTCCATTCATGCAGTAACTCTTTTATGTTTCTCTCTAGGTACAGTATTAGTCGACCAGTCGAGACACACATGTCAGGAGCATCCAAGAATTTGGCATCTCACACAAAGGTCAGATGTCCTTCTATCTCCTTCATGTTTTGCTAAGTTCTTGACCTCAGTGGTATCCTGTGGCAAAAAGTATTTTGGTGTAATTACACATTAAGAGAAAACGTATTAGTTTTAGATTTGCCACCTTTTTAGTTTTATTTCATCTCCACTTGTTCTTTTATGAAACATGAAGAACAGAAACTCCCAACCTTCCTTTTCTAAACCCATTTATTACTTTATATACTTTTTTCACATCCTCTCCTATTCTTTTTTTTTCAGGTAAACAATACCAGTCTCTTTAAGCTCTGTGTATAGGAGAAATTTTTCAGGCCTGCACGTTGTCAGCCTTCTCTCAACCCCCTACAATTTTGTAGTATCCTTGTTGCCATGAGGTGACCAAAGCATATTAGAGGAGGATACCAGAGGCTTACACCATGGTTTTATAATTTTTTCCTCTATTATTCTCTGCCCTGATCTTTATGCATGCTAAAATCGTTGTTATTGTTTTCCCTAACCAGTTGTTTGACCCATTAGAAGTTGGTTTTACAGATTTCTCAGCTGTTTAGTTTAGCCAGGAATTATTTTGTCCTAAACACCAGTCAGCTACCATATTGCTACTATAAAATAAAATGTTTAATAATAATATAATTGAAAAAATGTTGACCTTTAGAGTACCAGGAACCAGCAAAACAAGTATAGTCCTTCTTTTCCTGTTTGTTCCATCCAATAACACCAGTATTGTTTTCTGCAGGAGAATGCAGCCCCCAACCCCCTTGCTAAAGAAGAACTGAACTTTTTGGCTAGATTAATGGGAGGCCTGGAGATCAAGAAACCCAATGGCAGTGAGCCAGGATTCCGATTAAACCTATTCACAACAGATGAGGAGGAAGAGTATGCTTAGTTCCAATGCAATTTTCTGTGTGTGGTTTTGGTACTCAGGAAAGACACAGCATTGACAGTTCTGGAGCCTGAAGCCCTTTCTCCCCACAGTAGAGATAGCACAGGGCAAGCTTTCCATTGTGGCTCAGTCCTTACCTTGGTGGATCCTCTCCAAGTACAAGAGAAGTGTTCAGTCTTTCTGGAATATTCACACCTTGGCCTTTTTTGAAATTACCAACCAGGAATTCATTTAGCATGGGTGGGGTTTTGTTTTTGTTTTTTTCCTCTTCTCCACTATAAGGATGCATCTATACTGCACCCATAGCTTGAACTAAGCTACGCAGTGTGAGCTACGCAAATTGCATAGCTTATTTCGAGTCAATTTCAAAATAAATTATCTCCAAATTTGGCACTGTCTACACAGCACTTATTTCAAAATAAATTGCTATTACAAAACATCCCTTACTCCTCATGGAGAGATGTTTACAGGGACATCGGAGTAGCAAGCACGTTGTATTTCGAAATAACGGGCACGCTCAAAAGATGCAGAATAGCTATTTCGGGATACCTCCGGTATCCCGAAATAGCACTGCAGTGTAGATGTAGCCTAAGTGCCTAAGGCCTCAAATTCCCCATTGGATGGTAATAACTTTTGGTCACTAGTGACCTGATAGATTTGAACCCTTGGCTGAAGCAAAATACTTTATATTCCATTACCAATCCCCCTCCAGTTCCTTTTAGGCAAATAAACATTTCACAAGATAAGTGCTGTATTATATCCTTAATGACAATTCAATCAATACAGTCTCTCAGCTGTAATCATCCTAATCTTTTTTGATAAAAGATCTGTTTGCTGGGGGAGGGGGACAGAAAGAGGAAGACTGCATTCGATTGTCTAATTAGTTAAAGATAACTAGATATGTTTTGTACTAGAGAAACACAAGCATCTCTCCATTGTTAACACAAGAATCAAAGATATGCAGGCGTTGCTATATGAAGACCGATGATCAGTAAATTCATAACCAACCAGATTTTTTTTTCCTTCATTCTCTTATCTATTATACATGAGATTAAGTACACTTTTTTTTTATACTTTCAAAACCAGATATGCAGCACTGACCAGGCCTGAAGAGTTATCTTACAAAGTTATCAACATACAAGCAACCCAGGTATGCACAATGCATTTCAGATTGCTTATCATCTCTTTGTTTCTGAGAAAATATTTTTATCCTTAAGATGAATTTTATAAATTTTAAAAATAATAATGTATTTTGACAAAATCCAGTTAAGATCACAAAGACTTAGCAATTACAAAGTAATAGAACTTGTGCAAATATTTGCAACTGTATCTCCATTATCTGCCAAAGCACAAAGTTTTTTAAATATATAGGCTAGAGAAGACCGACCTGATGGACCTTTTGCCTGCTCCTGCTGCCCTACACTTGCAGATCCAATGCTTAACTTTAAGCAGGTGGTTAAGTATGTCACCTGTGTGTTTGTATTCTGATTTCAGTCCTGTGAACTGCACAGGACAGAACTGAAAGGGCAGGTTCCATCATTAGCTGTTTTAAGGAAAAGGCAATGGCCAATGTTATCATTAACCAATTAGGGATAGGGAGGGCTGCACAATTATTCTTTTTAGTATTACACAACTGATGGTTTGGTTTATTAGTGGTTAATTTCTCAGGAAATGAACAGCATCTTTTTTTAAACATACTTTTTTATGTTACAATATATACAATTGAGAACACTAAGGGCTTTTCTAAGATTATGATGACAGTTCTAAATTTGGTCAAATTTTGGACCTGAAATCTTAAAATGAACTCTGAATAGAGTTATGCTGATAACACTGCTCTACAGCCAAAATGCTTCTGAAATAAATGTAGTCAAACTTTACTAATTCTGGGTCACTGAGAACGAAAATGATGCTTAAAATTGTTGATTGGCTCTAGTTTTCAAGATATGCTATTGGGTCAGTATATACGACCCTTGACTTGGGAATGGCGGAGGATAAGTGAGTTATAAAGGAAGGATCTCAATTTAAACCAGAAATGACTAAAATACATCTTTGACTGGATCTATGAATAAATCTATGACTGGGTTTGGACAGTACTTGCTTTTAGGCAAAACAATGAATGATGCAATCTGAAGCTGGTATTGCGTCATACATGATATGAATTGCATCATGTTATTCCTAGAAGTCATGGATGATGCAATCATAACGAAGCTTACATCACTCTGCTGAACAAATTGCCCTATATCAGCTCTAGAAATCATACAGTGTCGTGCTCTCTTATTTGTCAGTGTTTGATTTTGCAAAGGGACACATTTCTGTTTAGCCAAAGTGAGCAGAGATGCCTCGTACTTGTGTGAACAGTGCAGATAACTTCTGCTATGTTTGTGGTGAAGTGACTTTTGCATCACAAAAGCGCAGTATAACCACTATGGTTAAGAAAGCCTATCACCTTTATTTTGGCTGCAAAATTGGAGATCAGGACAAGAGGTGGGCCCCACACATATGCTGCAACACTTGTGCAACAAATCTTCGTGGTTGAACAGGAAAAGGAAATCTATGCCTTTTGCAGTGCCAATGATTTGGAGAGAGAACAGATCATACCAGCAATTGTTACTTCTGCATGGTGCCTCCAGTTGGGAAAGGTGTGTCAAAGAAGAAAAAGTGGACTGTGCATTATCCAAACATTCCATCAGCTACGCCCAGTACCCCACGGAGAAGGACTGCCGGTTCCTGATGCACCAGAATCATTCTCACTTGAGTCAGACGAGGAAGAGGAAGAGGATGAAACTTCTGGTTCTGAACCATCAATGTCACAGGACCCACATTTTCTCCCATCCTCCTCCTCTGAACCACACCTCATAACACAAGGTGAACTGAATGACCTTGTCAGGGATTTGGAACTACCCAAGAGTAAGGCAGAGCTGTTGGGCTCCAGACTACAGCAGTGGAATCTCCTGGCAGGTGATGTTAGGGTTTCCATGTTCCGTGACCGTCAAAAGGATCTTGTCCCATTCTTCTTCATGGAAGGTGATCTTGTAGCCTGCAACAACATCGATGGTGTGATGGCAGCCCTCGACATCGTTCACGATCCAGATGAGTGGAGACTGTTCATTGATTCATGGAAGACGAGTCTTAAAGCTGTTTTGCTGCATAATGGCAATGTTTTGCCATCAATTCCAGTTGGTCATGCAGTCCATATGAAGGAAACCTATGACAACATGAAACAACTTTTGAGGTGCATAAACTATGACCAACATCAGTGGCAGCTTTGTGGCGATTTGAAGGTTGTTGCTCTCTTGCTTGGTCTGCAGACTGGATACACAAAGTACTGCTGTTTTCTCTGCGAATGGGATAGTCGTGCAAGAGATTCCCACTACATCAAGATAGATTGGCCACTCCGACAGTCATTGGAGCCTGGGAGGAAAAGTGTTCAGCATCCACCACTTGTTGAATCAAGGAAGATTTTGTTACCACCCTTACACATCAAGCTGGGTCTGATGAAGAACTTTGTCAAGGCCATGGACAAAACACAAGCAGCTTTCAAGTACCTCTGTGGAAAATTTCCAAGGTTAAGTGAAGCTAAGATAAAGGAAGGTGTCTTTGTTGGTCCTCAGATTCGTGAACTTCTTGAGATGATGCATTTGACCATGCACTGCGTGGCAAGGAAAAGACGGCATGGAAAGCCTTCCAGTTAGTGGCAATAAATTTTCTCGGCAACAACAAGGCAGACAACTACAGGTTGTTGGTGGAAAACCTCCTCAAGGCATACAAAAGCCTTGGTTGCAACATGTCACTAAAGATACATTTTTTGCACTCTCATTTAGATTTTTTTCCACCGAACTGCGGAGCAGTGAGCGATGAGCACGGCGAGCGATTTCACCAGGACATTGCAACAATGGAGAAACGCTATCAGGGCAAATGGAGCCCATCAATGCTTGCAGACTATTGCTGGACAGTGACAAGAGATGCTCCATTTAATGAATACAAGAGACAAGCAAAGAAGCGCCGAGTAGACACTGAATAGGACTAAACTATGTACATAATAGTTTTTTGCCTTTTGTTTCATAATACATTTTATTTATATAACCCTTTTGCTGATTTTTAAAGTGTTACATAAACAGGACAGGTGAAATATTATCATGTAAAGCAACCATAAACACATGAAAAGACCTAGGTTTACAATTTATGATTAAAACTCTACTATCTACACAATATACATAGACGTAAAATGTAAAAACTTAAATATCTTGGAAACTGTAGCCAATCAGTTGTTTTAATTGTCATATTTGAATTCAGCACATCAAAATACATAATAAATAGCACATTTTATTTCTGAAGCAGACGACTTCTAAAAAATTGTAGACCAGTGTAATCATTGTAAAATTAAGGATTTAGATATTCTTTTGTTTTTGTTTTAATGTATTATTATTATTATTATTTTTATTACTTTTAAATAGGACCAGCAACAGAATAAGGAGCTGGCTCGAATCATGGGAGAGTTTGAAGTGGCAGATCAGCCCAGTCAGAGCATAAGCAAGGGAGATGATTTACTGGCTATGATGGATGAATTATGATACTCTGCTTCCCAGAGGCAGAAGGAGAAGCTGTTTATTTACTCACTCACAATTTGACACAGACAGAAACCTGCTGCTAGTCTCCTACCACATGGAGCTGTTACAAATCCTGTTTGTGTCATGCCTGATTGCACAGGCCAGTCTCAGTTCCCAGAATCACAGGCTGGGTGGCACTGGTACATGTTCTACCAAAACCACTGATGTTAAATGTGACTTTTCAAAATTTGACTTTCATTTTCTGTAAAAATTCTAGATTGTTCCATGCCTTAGACTTAGATTATTGAGTAATTTGAAGGAAAGGGGGAAGTGTTCCGCTCTTACCCTTTGCAAGGGGAAATCTGGATACTTTTGGTACCATTTATAATGGGAAATGTGAAGCTTGGTGTAATATATATTAGCTTGTGCTTGGTTTTTTAAGCACTCTTGGAAGGAACAGCCCTGTCTCTAAGCCAGTCAAGGCCAGAGAAGATTGTGTTCGCTTGAATTCATGTAGCTAGCTTTCTGTTCTCCATTAAATAGTAGCAGCCTCTTTTTTGCTGCACTCAGGCCTAGAAATGACCTGCTATCAAAGTGTCTTATTTGTGTTTCTGTGTATGTAATGTATATTTTTTCACTTTTCAATAAGGTGCAGTACCATACTTCACTATTTGTTTCTGCTCCCACCACAAAACGGGACTTCTGCATATGAGCTCTTCAGAAATATTTTCCTGGGTGTAGAGGCTTTTCTGCTTTAGAAATTCTCTTACAATAAATCTGTTGCACTGAGCCCTTAAATGATGTCTAGCATTTTTCTTACACCCTTTAGTGATACTCCTCTTTATAAATGTACAACTTGAAAGAAACTTGAGTCAGATTACTTGTATAGTCTGTTGTTTGCAAGCAATAGGGAGCCCTCTCTTAGCTACCAATTAAACGGTCTATCACTGAGTGGATTTAGTTCCAGTGAAATGCTGATAGATTTAGGGCAATGGTTCTCCCAGGTGGTCCGTGACAGGAGCTCAGCCTCCTCCTCCTACTCCACGAAGCAGAGAGCCCGCACTGCCACTGGAGCCTTGTGGCCAGCACACAGCCACGAGGCTGTAGTAAAAACTTCAGCTGGCAGGCGAGGAGGTGAAGAATGCAAACACACGTGCACACGCCCCATGTGGGCTACGGAGCTACATATGGAGGAGCGCCTCCTGCCCCCCTCCATGGGAAAGTCCCACCTGCCGCTGAGCATCCACCTCACCTAGGCCCCACCAAGTTCGTGGTCACCATGGTAAGAGTGGCGTGTCCCTCGCTTGCTCCCACAGGGTAGGCTACAGGTTGGGCTGCGACGCATCTGGCAATGATGGGAGGAGGCAGGGCTGGGGCTGGGGCTGAGGACCTTGCAGGACACAGGTGAGGGCTCGGGGCCCTTCATGGCTTTGCACCCATAGAGACTTGGTCTGAAGGGAGGGACTAAGCTGCCTCAGTGCCCAACCCCTGATGGTGCCATGGACTGGACCCCTACGAGACCCTGCCCCCTGCAGGGCTGGACACCCCAAGGTCACCCACTCGCCCATCCCCACATTGCTGCACCACATCCAGCCTCCCTGCCCCCCATTTCCCTGAACACCCCCCCCAGCCACCCTGACTCCAGCCCTATTCCCAGGGGCACCCTCTTTTAGGGATGTGAACAACTAGTCGACTATCCGATAAACAAAAGCTTATCAGATAGTCAACACACTAGTTGCTTTCCCCTCCCTTGCTCCATCAGAAAGGGGCAGCGGAGGGAGGTGGGAGAGAGGAGAGGGTGCTTCAAAGTGGCAGCGCTACATGGAGCTCGGGGTCTGCTGCTTTGAAATGCTGCATGCAGCCCGGGACTAACTGGGAGTGGCCCCAGGCTGCACGCAGCATTTCAAAGTGGCAGCACCACGTGGAGCCCGGGGTCAGCTGGGGACTCCCACTGACCCTGAGCACCATGAGGCTCTGCCGCTTTGAAACTCCAAGGAGAGCACGGGGTCAGTGGGGAACTGCTTGAGTCCCCGCTGGCCCCATGTTCCCTGCACCACTTTCACCTTTGAAGTTTAGCAACAGCCCCGCAGCAATTTGTAGCCACAGCAAAACGTATTGACTATTCAATTAGCCAATTAATCTAAATTAATCTCAAAGAGATTAATCTCCCAGAGATTTAGATTAATCTAAATCTCCCTGAAATCCCTCAGCCACTGTGCCCCTGTTTTATCCCTAGGCACTCCCTGCCCGCAGCCTGACACCCCACCCCAAGCACTGTCCGGCACCCTCCCTCCTAGCCAGAAACCATACCCCATGCCTGCTCTTGCTCCCTTCCCCTGGCCAAACACCCTATTCCCAGCCTGCTTCTGCACCCCACCTCCCTCCCAGATCCTGTACCACTCACTGACAGCCCTGTTGTGCACAGTGAACCCCTTATTTTTGTCCCTACCCCAGAGCCTAAGAGGTCCATACAATCCACTAACTCTGGAACCCAGAAAAGTAAATCCGGGCTATGGAAAGCCCTGAAGCTCCGTTCTCCCTGTCCTTCCCCTCGCCCTGTGGGGCTGGAGCACCAGAAGAGTGAGGTGTCTCTGTTGGAGGCCACATCAGTGAGGGTTGGGGGTTTTGGGAGGTTTTTTTTCTTCTCACTTGTGTGGTCCTCAACTGATTTTTCCGTGGCTCAGTGGCCCCGACACAAAAAAAGTTTCCCCATGCCTGTCATAATTAAATAACTATCATTCATGCTTAAATTCGACACTTTACACTCAAATTTGAATAAAGACTCTAAGTATCTTACCCATTACAAAGATAGCTTCCCCAATTATCACCTCTAATATCATTAGCTCACAGACATTTACTTCCCCCACCCATCCCCCTTCTGTTCTGAAATTTGATTTGTCCTTTTCATATGTGTTCATTTTTTTTTAATTGTATCCTTTGGTACATATGGTTGTGACAATTTTCTTCCACTATTTGAGCTGAGGAAGTGGGTCTGGCCCACGAAAGCTCAGCACCTAATAAACCATCTTGTTAGTCTTTAAAGTGCTACATAGTCCTGTTTTTTGTTTCAGCTACACCAGACTAACACAGCTACGTTTCTATCACGATAATTAAATAAAACATTGAAACCTTTTGTGTTGCACATAAATTCATGTTTTACTTTAACACAAAGTTTGATAACCTAAGGTGACAACGTTAAAACGCATAATCTGTTGACTAATTTAAATAAAACCATTCTCCCGCGCTGCAGCACTAGCAAAATGGCTCAGGCGTAATTAACGGTGACTTTCCATTAGCAAGTGGTGGTCCCTGGAAAGGTTTGGCTTGAGCCAGGTGGGCTGACCCGCACTCCTCCGGGCGAGAGAGCAGCCAGGGGCACTTCCTTTTGATCAGCCACGCAAAACAAGCCTGGCGTGGGGGGAGTTTCACGTGCGCTGCCCGGGAGGCTGGTGCGGTGCCAGCCGTGGGAAGCATGCAGGGATGGCAGGAGCTCCCGTGGCCTGGGGAAGGTTCCATCACGGGGAGGTGATGGGGAGATTCCATGACCTGTCAGCGGGAGGGGGAGAAGAAAGATGAAGAGGCTCAAGGGTCTGTGCTGGGGAGGGGCTAAGGGGAGGGTCCATTGCCCACGCGTGGGGGGGGGGGGGGGGAGGAAGAGATCGGAGGGTTCCATGGTAGAGAAGAGATGGGAAGGCTCCATGGCCAGCGCAAGGAGAGGAGATAGGGAGGTTCCATGCCCGGAGGGGGGGGGGGATGGGAAGGTTCCATGGTTCGTCCTGGAGGGGGTACGGAACGTTCCATGGCCGGAGCCGGGGGGAGGTGCTTCCGAGAAGGGGGCAGTTTCGGGAAGGCGAGCTCTCATTTCCGCCCTGGGCTCTGGTGCCCCGCCCCCGCCCGGAAGTAAGCCCCGCGCGCGTGGAAAGGGGCGGGCTGAAAGCCTGGGTCGCGCCGGTTGCTCACTGCGCAGGCGCGCTGGGCGCGCGGTCCGTTCGAAGGCGGGTAAGACAGACGCCGGGCCCCATAGCGTGTAGAGCCGGGGTCCTGGCGTGTGTGAGGGCCGAGGCCCTCGGAGCCCGGGGAGCGGCGGGGCCTCAGAGCGCAGGGCCAAAGCCAAAGCGATCTGAGCCCAGGCAGGGGCGGGGCCGGAGTGGGCGGGGCTTTCTTAGCCTGGGGCAGTTGCCGTGCTGCCGGACGCGTGGTGCGCGCATGCGCGCGGCGCGGTCTGTGCCCGCTTCCTCCTGGCACGCGCAGGGCGCTCACAGCTGCACCATCCCCCAGTGCAGCTGGTTCAAGCTGAGCGGGGTCTGCCAGGCCCTGCACCTCCCCCCCCTCCCCAGTGCAGTGGGTGCAGGCTGAGCGGGGTCTGCCAGGCCCTGCACCTCCCCCTTCCCCAGTGCAGCGGGTGCAGGCTGAGCGGGGTCTGCCAGGCCCTGGTCCCTGCACCTGCAGCACAGGTGGATAGTGGGGGCCTGGGAGACTCAGGGTTAATTAAACTCTGGGGGGGCTGCAGGGCTGTCATGGAGCATTGTGTACCAGGGTCATTGTCGGAGCAGGGGGTCCATGTGTTAGCGCGGTACTGCCGGGAGGGGGCAGCTCAAGGTGGGTGATGTGGGACCGGCCACTTCCCTTCCTCGGCACTAGCCAGTCTGGTTCTGATCCATCATGGCTTGGTAGTGAGAGAATGTTACTACCCACTGTTGGCTGTTCGGCAGCCTGCATGTGAAAACCTGAGTTGCTGGGTCCGGTTCCTAGTGGACACTGAGCAAAAGTTAATCCTCCTTGTGAGGGAAGGTGCATTTCATAGGTGGAGAAATTGAGATGCAGGCAAGCTTAGTGACCTAACTGTGTCTGCAGAGTGAGGCGATAGGTTGGTGATGACAGCTGGAGAGTGAGAGGGGCCAACGTAATCCAGTGGCTGGATTTGAAGCTAGACAAACTGGAAGTAAGGGTTAGATTTTTTTTTTTTTTTTTTTTTTTTTGTAATCACTAGACCAGTTCACCAAGGATCGTGGTGGGGTCTCTATCAATGACAAACTTTAAAACAAGATTGGATGTTTTCCTTAGAAGATCTACTCTAGAAATTATTTTGGCCCATGCTACCCAGGAGGTCAGACTATATCAGGGCTACTCAATACACGGCCCATGGGCTGCATGCGTGTCGTGGTCCATTTGCTTGTGTCCCACGGTGCGGTTTGGGTTTAGGCAGGACTCAACACGTGGCCCGCGGGTGGGAGCCAAAACAAAAAAGTAGTCAATATAATGGTCTGTTGATATGCATTTTAGTAGTTAAATTCCTGGACTGTCATTGCTCATTAAAGGTGCTGTCATATGGGAGGAAATCGAGTAAATATTGCATTGTATTAATATCAGCAGAACTGACTTA
Source organism: Rafetus swinhoei (assembly GCA_019425775.1). Taxonomy (NCBI): domain Eukaryota; kingdom Metazoa; phylum Chordata; order Testudines; family Trionychidae; genus Rafetus; species Rafetus swinhoei. Next base: position 12,189,993 of record JAFJHL010000300.1, read on the forward strand.
AATGGAGACTGCGTGTTGTGTAGTCTTGCCTTAATCTTTGTATTCATGCCCGTCAGTGTGAAAGAAGCTATTTGCATGTATATGCAACCATGCTTAAGTTGCGGCACTCAGCATGTGCTGTGAGCATCATTGTGGCTCCTGGAGCTTCCAAAATTGAGTAGCCCTGGACTAGATGCTCGAAGTAGTCCGTTTTGGTTTTAGGATCTGACTACAACTCTTAGACCCCTGCTCAGACTTCTAGACCTTGCTGCCTTCTGATATGTACATAAAAAAAAAAAATCCCACAAAGAGGCACTGAATGCCTCATTCTTGACTTGTCTCAGCAGAATGGCTAAGGAATGAATGGGACAGAGACAGCTCGCTTTTGGCCTTTAGAGGGCAGGAGTGCAGCACATTAACCGGGCTGTGTGTCTGAAGCTTCTACTGATGCCCATGATATGCCTGTTGCAGAGAGAACCAGAAGAATCTGGTTGTCAGGCGACCACATATACCAGTGCTAAGTTAATCTTAAAAGCTTTAGTGATGTAAACAGTTGTTATAGAATGTGTGACCTACAAACTGTCCCAAAATTTGTAGAACTCAGGACTAGCCAAGAGAGAAGGCTGTAGAAGGTAGCAGCAGGACCTGTTAGAGAGCATTAACGCGGGGTGAATTCGGCAAGTGTTACACAGGCTTCTCTTGCTCTTTTCCTTGTAGTTGGATAGCGCTATACGATGGAAATCAGCCACTCTGTCAAAGAGCGCACCATTGCTGAGAACAGCCTGGTTATCCTACTCCAAGGCATCCATGGCTATGTCACCACGGTTGACCTTCGCGACGAGAGCACAGCAGTGGGCCGCATCACCAATGTGGATGCCTTCATGAACATTCGCCTGTCCGAGGTGACTTTCACAGACAGACAAGGCAGAGTCTCCCAGCTGGATGACCTGTTTGTGACAGGCAGGAATGTTCGCTACGTCCATATCCCTGATGAAGTGGATATCAGGGCCACGGTGGAGAAGCAGCTGCAGTTGATCCACAGAGTGCGCTACTTCGGTGGCAGAGACAAAGGGAGAAAGGAATTCCCTACAGCAAAGCACAAGTAAACTCTCCAGCCTCAAAGTAGGGCTTTCAACACCCTTATAACATCACTCCCACCCCCCCTTCTGTACAGGAAACCTTCCTGTCTCTCTTGCTGCGGTTTTAAAGAACAAGCATGTCTGAGAGATTCTCCTGTTTGGTTGTTTCAAATTCTTCCTGTCAGTTATAGAGATTTGGTTTTGATTTCTTAGGGTAGTTTCCAGATGCTGGTGTTAGAGTGAGAGGAAATGCAGAAATCTTCTGTAGGTTTTGGGTTTTTTTTTAATTTAAGGCCTTTGAGACCTCCTGGTGTGTGTCCCACTGCTCTTGTAACAAAGGACAAGGAAAACCCTGTTTGGGATCCTTTCTCATGCTTAGATTGAACAGAAAACTTTTTTCAAATAAAACATTTTTCCACAAACCAGCAAGTTCCTTCTGTGTTATTATTAGGCCTCTCTGATGCCTTTTGCCACCCCCACTGACCTGCTAGCTTGGGCCATCACTGTATTTTTATCCTTTGATCAATGGCTGGTGGATTATTTCCATTATCACATTTATCTTGGCTCACCAGCTAAGATGAGAACTGACTACCTTCTCTCCATTCGGAAGTTAAAACCGAAAAGATGCATCTGAATGGAAAAGCAAGATGGAAATCTCAGCCCAGGAAATAGGCAAGAGGGCCAGGGACAATTAGATTATAAACCGACCCCGGCTTGCTCATCTTGTGTTATCCAAATGCTAGATGGGGTTCTGTCTTTGCAGTGGAAAAGGTCAGAAAGGCCCTAGGTCATGGCCAAAAAAAACTGTAGCTGTGTCATCTGTCCCTGGAATGTCTGGTGTCCTGATTGAAAATTAACGTCACAGGGATAATCCAGACACTGAATGCAGCCTGGCTCCCCTGTGCATATTCAGGCCTGCGTCCAAGTGCAGGGGGCTGCAGCACTTCCTGCTGACAGCAGCAGGGACATGGCGTGAAAGTGCTGGCGGCAGAGTCCCTCAGGGGATGAGTTACGCTGGCTGGCTCTGCTGGCTGGCTCTCGCAGCGTGGTGGTGATCATGTCTGTGGGAAGCAATGAGAGCTCCACGGCTGACCATTTTTGTCCGTCACAGCCCAGCTGAGTAGGTCTCGATGTGGTCTAGGAGTCTTACCACCTACGAGTGCAGAGGGCTCCTTGAGTTGTTGCTAAAACTCTCTAGCCATCCCCTCCTTGAAATCCATCCCCCAGTCGTGCTCTGGCCACTGGATAGCACGCTTCAGAAGCTCAGCATATCCCCAGCTATCCCTGGCTGTGTGCTGCTGCAGCACAGAAGGATCAAGTGGAGTTAGCAAATAAAATAGAACACTAATGTGAGCTCCTTGCTCAATGATATTCCCAGCAGCTTCCACATTGCCAAGAAAGGCTGCTTTGGAAATACTGCTTGAGTGTTCCAAGGTCCCGATTAGAAGTGCCCATCCCGACCGCAGGATAGTCTAAATCACTCCATTTCTTGCCCTCCTATGCTGCTCCAGATGTTACTGGCATCTGCTTAGGCCCTTTCGGTACTATTGTAATTCCCATAGTAATGGCAAGGCAGTGCCTCATTAACTCTGCTCCAACTAGGGATGTAAATACCCATTAAAAAGTTAGCCAGTTAAATAATATAATTTTCCTTACTATATATTAAAACTTTTCCTGCAGGACGACAGAGTGACATCATGCGTCACTCTGTGTCCTGCAGCTCCTCCCTCCACCCTCCCCTGTGCTTGGGGGGGCTTTGAGCCATCCAGCTTGTGTCCTACCCCCTCTCCCCTCCCCCATGCTCGGAGGTCAGTGGGGAGAGGGCTGGGCCTGACCATGCGTGGATTTGGCCTGGCCCAACTGCCCTGCAGCTGTGGGGAGAGGGCCGGGCCTGGCCACAGCTGGGAGGGTTAGGGTCGGAGGGAGGGAGAAGAGGAGCCCAGGCTCGCAGGATGGGGAGAGGAGAGAGAAGGGGGGCTTGGGCTGGTGTGGCAGGGGTGGGGGAAGGGAAAAAGGGGGACCCAGGCTGGGGGGGAAGGGAGAAGCAGCCCGTGGTGGCATGGCCGCAGCCGGGCTCTCACCAGTGGCTGTGGAGAGAGCCAGGGTTGCCTGCCCCACTGCAAGATGGGGGCTGGCAAGTGCAGCGAGCAGGGGTCACAGCTCGCTAGTAATCATTTAACTGGTTAATTGTGGGGGGCTGGTTCAGAGCGGATAGGGTCCTGTGGCAGGGGCTGCTCCAGGCCCCCACAACTGAGGTCCTGCCAGCCTGTCTCAGCTTGTCTCCAGCTGGGCCTGCCCCTCCAGTTACCAGGTAAGCATGCTGATAAGATTAATGCTTACTGGTTAACCTGTTACATCCTTAGCTCCGACACTTCCGTATTTAGCTAAATTCTGGAATGGGATTGGAGATAGGGAGTGTTTCCAGTTTTCTATGCTGTAACCTGCTCAAGTGCAGCTGACCGCTTTTTTAAAGTGAGATGTTGTTTAAGAACGAGTGTTCCATTCGAAAGCCCTATCTGTTAATTTCCCCAGTGGTTTGAAGGCCTTAGCTCTTGGACTGTTTGTAATTTGTTCATTCAAAGTCCTGTTGGTGCAGCTGTAATTTAACAACATCCCTAATAGAGTTTGAGAGAAAAGTCAGTCTCTACTGGGGGTGGGGGGCTGTGTATGCAGCTGTGCGAATGGGAAGTGTATTTCTTATTGGTAGTGCATTGGGTTGCCCCCCACTGTTAGTGTGCAATTGGCAGGCGATCAGCTACACGGCCCTGGGAAGTAGTAAAGCCTGACACGACACATGTGGCTGACTGAGAAGGACGTTACTTTTGTGTGGAGCTGGCCACTGCCTGGGCCCTTTGGAACGTGGCTGAGCAAGCAGATGAGCTCAGAACTTTTCTGTCTTGTTTTCGGAGCATGAAGCCTGCGAGCCCTGGAGGGATAACTGTGTTATGACTTTTAAAAAGTCTGGTAGCACTTTAAAGACTAAGAAAACATGTAGATGGTATCATGAGCTTTTGTGGGCACAGCCCACTTCTTCAGATGACTGGAGTGTTGGAAGTCCAGATCCAAGAATAAATAAGGGAAGGGGAAGGAGGGAGGAAAAGTGGAGGGTGGGGAGGAGTCTCTTTTAACTATTTAGTCTTTAAGATGCTAATAGACTATTTGTTGTTTTTTAATCATAGAATACTAGGACTGGAAGGGACCTCGAGAGGTCATCGAGTCCAGTCCCCTGCCCTCATGGCAGGACCAAATACTGTCTAGACCATCCCTGATAGACATTTATCTAACCTACTCTTAAATATCTCCAGAGATGGGGATTCCACAACCTCCCTGGGCAATTTATTCCAGTGTTTAACTACCCTGACAGTTAGGAACTTTTTCCTAATGTCCAACCTAAACCTCCCTTGCTGCAGTTTAAGCCCATTGCTTCTTGTTCTATCCTCAGAGGCCAAGATGAACAAGTTTTCTCCTCCTCCTTATGACACCCTTTTAGATACCTGAAAACGGCTATCATGTCCCCCCTCAGTCTTCTCCTTTCTAAACTAAACAAACCCAATTATTTCAGCCTTCCTTCATAGGTCATGTTCCCTAGACCTTAATCATTCTTTTGCTGCTCTCTCTGACCCTCTCCAATTCTCCACATCTTCTTGAAATGCAGCCCAGAACTGACACAATACTCCAACTGAGGCCTAACCAGCGCAGAGTAGAGCGGAAGAATGACTTCTCGTGTCTTGCTCACAACACACCTGTTAATGCATCCCAGAATCATGTTTGCTTTTTGTGCAACAGCATCACACTGCTGACTCATATTCAGCTTGTGGTCCACTATAACCCCTAGATCCCTTTCTGCTGTACTCCTTCCTAGACAGTCGCTTCCCATTCTGTATGTGTGAAACTGATTGTTCCTTCCTAAGTGGAGCACTTTATATTTGTCTTTATTAAACTTCATCCTGTTTACCTCAGACCATTTCTCCAATTTGTCTAGATCATTTTGAATTCTGACTCTATCCTCCAGAGCAGTCGCAACCCCTCCCAGCTTGGTATCCTCTGTAAACTTAATAAGCGTACTTTCTATGCCAATATCTAAATCATTGATGAAGATATTGAACAGAGCTGGTCCCAAAACAGACCCCGGCGGAACCTTTTAAGTTTTTCCTGTTACAGATTGACTCGGTTATCCCTTTGAAACGTATCTACCCAATGTCCTCTTTTTCCTCTCCCGCCCCCCAATTTTTTTTCCTCCCCCCCCTTATCTATTCCAACACTCCAGTCATCTGAAGAAATGGGCTGTGCCCACGAAAGCTCATGATACCATCTACATGTTTTGTTAGTCTTTAAAGTGCTACCAGACCATTTGTTGTTTTAAGTTTTTCCTGTTACAGACTAACTTGTGTTATGACTGTACACTCTGACCAAAGGGCAGGAGGAAGCAATCAGGTGCCAAGAGTGATGTGCTGCTTGATTAAATGAAAGCACAGAGCCACCATGATTTCTGGAGCCCACTGTTTTGGGGTCATCGGGTGACATGTCTGTGGCGTATCCTGGGGGAAGGGAGAGGCAGGGGATTGGTGCCATGAGAGATGAAGTTGGAATGTTGTACCGGATGGGAAAGTCGCTGTGTTGTACAGAACTGAGGCACCTAACGGAGGAAGATACAAACCAAAATGTAACTACCAGCAACCATGTGGGATGTGTGCATCTAGCCTGCAAATGACCAATGTAAAAGCTTGTCCACACATGGAATTATTCTGCTTTAATTTCTGTTCCTGACAGCTCCTTAGTTCAGGATAAAACTGCCTTGTTCCTGGTTAGCCTAACCTACCTTGAACATGTGGTAAAATAACCTGGAATACAAGACTTTAGAATAAGAGAATCCACACAGTCAGAAACAGCTACTGCACTTTAAATTAACACCCTACGTTCATCAAAATTGCTTTCAAGTGTAGACAAGCCCTTAAGCTGCTTTGGAAAGCCCAGGCTTCCTCTCCATTTAATGTGGTATCCTTGCTCCCCTTTAGTAATCTTTCCTCCCTCAGGTCCTATGGTGAAGTGAACTTCTACTCTGGGCCGCCTCCAGCTTTTTCCAGTCCGCTCCTAGAGCTGTGTGCTTGGAGTGTGTTGGCCTGGCAGCCGGATGGCATGCTTTCTTGGGTGGAATTCCTTCCTGGAATGTGGTGACTCAGGCAGCCACCTGCCTGGTGTCTGCCTGCATCCACTCCAGGTTTCTGGACAGCCCTTCCCCGGTTTGCACTTTCATCCTAGGCCGCTGAAAACTTGCTCAGCTCTGATTTCCTCCTCTGTGCCCTGGGAACTCCCTGTGAGCATGGGCAGCACAGACTGCTCATAGCTCAGTGGGATGAAGCCTCTTCTCTAATGCACAAACTGAAGCCGCTGCTGAAATAGTTATGCCCTGTGACAGCCCTGGAGCTCTCCAAACCCATCACTGAGGCTAGGTGCCTGAGGTTCACAGTGACTCCTTGGCCAGCCGGGCTGGGTGCCCCAGTGCCTGGTTTGGCTCTCTAGTGACACGCAGACCAATGTCAATAGTGTCTAGCTGAGCTTGCCCATTTCCTTCTGGCAGGTGGGTAGGATACTGTGATGCTCGCTTATAACGGGGGAGGAAGGAATAATAGAAGGACCCTTTTATGCAGATGGTCTGTGACTTTTGCCAGCCTTGCACCCTGTAGTGGGAGAAGGTTTTGGCCCCCCTACTGCCTTCATCCTGGACAGTTTTCCACCACCGCATGGCATAATCAAGAAGTCACTATCACAAGAACGCTCAGACCAAAGGTCCACCTAGCCCAGTATCCTGTCTTCCGACAGTGGCCAATGCCAGGTGCCCCAAAGGGAATGAACAGAACAGGGAATCCCCAACTGATCCCTCCCCTGTTGCCCATTCCCAGCTTCTGACAAACAGGGACACCATCCCATAGTCATTGATGGGCCTATCGTCCATGGATTTATCTAGTTCTTTCTTGAACCCTGTTATAGTCTAGGCTTTCATGACATCCTCTGGCAGGGAGTTCCACAGGTTGACTGCGCTGTGTGAAGAAATACTTCCTTTTGTTTGTTTTAAACCTGCTGCCTATTAATTTCATTTGGTGACTCCTATTTCTTGTGATATGGGAAGGAGTAAATAACTTTTTTCTTTATTTACATTCTCCCACCAGACATGATTGTGTAGACCTCTATCATAGCTCTCCTCTGCCCATTAGTCATCTCTTTTCCAAGCTGAAAAGTCCCAGTCTTGTTACTCTCCTCATATGGCAGCTGTTCCATACCCCTCATGATTTTTGATGCCCCTTTTTGTATCTTTTCCAATTCCAAGATATCTTTTTTGATAGGAGGTGACCACATCTACACGCAGTAGTGGCTGTACTGGATTTATATAGAGACAATACAATATTTTCTGTCGTATTATGTATCCCTTTCCTAATGATTGCCAACACTGAGTTTGCTTTAACTTCTGCTGCACATTGAGTGGATGTTTTCAGAGAACTATACACACTGACACTGATCTTTCTTGAGTGGTAATAGCTAATTTAGACCCCCATCGTTTTATGTGTATAGTTGGAAATATGCATTATTTTGCATTTATCAACATTGAATTGCATTTGCCATTTTGTTGCCCACTTATCCAGTTTTGTGAGATCCTTTTGAAGCTATTTGCAATCTGCTGTGAATGGTACTATCTTGAGAAATGTTGTATTATCAACAAATTTTGCCACCTCACTGATTAACTCCTTTCTCCAGATCATTTATTAATACGTTAAATAGAATTGGTCCAAGTACAGACCCCTGGGAGACAGCATTATTTACTGCTCTCCTTTCTGAAAGTCAAACTCTTTATTCTTACCCTTTGTTTCCTATCTTTTATCCATGAGAGGACCTTTCCTCTTCTCCCATCACAGCTTACTTTGCTTAACAGCCTTTGAGAGACCTTGTCAAAACCGTTCTGGAAATCTAAGCACACTGGATCCACTAGATCCCCCTTCAACACATGCTTGTTGACCCCCTCAAAGAATTCTAGTAGATAGATGAGAAATGATTTCCCTTTATAAAAACCATGTTTACTCTCCCCCAGCCCAAATATCCAAGTCTAGCCTCCTTCTGCAGAGCACAGAGATCCACGATGCTGACTTTTATTTCCAAAAGAGACAGGTGGTCTACCCCCACAAGGACATGCCAGCCTGCTCGCCCGACCCAGATAACCCCCCTGAGATACGGCAGAGGCCCACATCCTCCCGACCCCAATCCCGCCCATGGGCTCTGGCGGACCCCCGCAGCCGCTCAACCCTGATCGTGAACACCTGGACTCCGGTGACTGCCCTAGGCCACCTGACCCCGAACATACCCCCTAGAGATCCGGTGGCCGACCTCGCCCGCCGGGACCCAATCACACCCCCCCCAGGATCCGGCAGCCGACCTCGGCCTACAGAGGCTGATCACGCCCCCCAGGGCTACTGCAGCTGCCTAATCCCAGTCATGCCCCCCACCCCCATGGGCTCTGGTGACTACCCACGGCAGTCCAACTCCGATCCAGCCCCCTAGGATACACCAGCCGCCTTTGGCCTGCCGCCCTGGGCTCCAGCAGCCACTCTCAGCCAGTGGACCATGATCACAGCTTCCAGGATCTGGGGGACACCCTCCTCCCAACCCCGATCCTACCCCATGGGCTCTGGTGGCTGCTCTTGGCTTCCCAACCCCAATCGCATCCTGCCTCCTGGGCTCCAGTGGCCTCCTCCGGCTGCCTGACCCCTATCTGATGCCCCCCCCCCAGACTCTGTCGGCTGCAATCGGCTATCCAAACCTGTTCCAGCCCCTCCCCCTCCCAGCTCTGGCAGCTTCCCCAAGTCACCCAACCCCAGTCCCACCCTCCCAGGCTCAAGCAGCAGACCTCAGCCTCCTGCCTCCGATCACATCCGCCCGGGCTCCAGCAGCCGACCTCGGCTTCTCGACCCTGATCACGCCCCCCAGGTCCAGCGGCCAACTTCAGCCGCCCGACCCCAATCGCACCCCACTGGGCTCTGGCAGCCAACCTGGCCATCCGACCCCTATCTTGCCCCCTCGGGCCCTGGCAGCTGACCTCAGCCTCCTGACCCCGATCACACCCCTCTGGGCTCCAGTGGACGACCGAGGCCACCCAACCCTGATCACGCCCCCCCCCCGACATCACCCGTCCAGCCCCGATCCAGTCACACCCTCCTGGGCTCCAGTGGTCAACATTGCTTGTCCAACCCTGATCACGCCGCCCTGGGCTCTGGCGGCCGACCTCCACCTCCCAGCCCTGATCGTGCCCCCTCCCGGGGCTCCATGGGATGCCTTCCTCCGACCAATCCTGATTTCACCTCCTGGGGCTGGACGGAAATCATGGGCCTGCTTTGTTCATCCCAGCCAGGGGGCAGGGAGAGCGTGTCTAGTTGTACGAGTGGTGATTTTCACCAGGGGAAAGTACATGGACTGGAATTACTCTTTGATGTTTCATTAGTCTCAGTGTCCCTGGGGATGCAGCAGCAGATGTCTCTGCTCCCATTCCTGTCCCTGCTGCTCCCTCCAGGCCCGACGGAGTCATCCTGGGCCACAGCCAAGGGCAACAGATGATTTCTATGTTGACAGGGCTCTTTTTGCCCCTCAGCACTATCTGGCACCTCTGAGATGGAGCTCTGGTCTCTTCCCCACACAGCCCAGTCCTAGCTTGGGCCTGTGTCACAGAATCGAGGCGGCCCCCTCATGTGCTGAGGTGGGGGGTTGGCTGAGTCACCCTTTGCAATTCAGCCGGTCGCTAACACGGGGCTGCAGTCAGAGGTGGAATGGAGTGCAGGTTGGGAGTGGGGTGCAGACTAGGCATGTCAGCATCTACTCAAGTGGTCTACTCGCTTAGGCTTATCAGGTAGTCGAGTCACTACTTGAATACTCGGTCCCCCCCCCTTGCTGCCTCTGTATCAGCGGCAGCAAGTGGGGGATAGCAGGAGCTGGTGCTGGGGGAAGCTGGCTTAAAACCGGTTTGCCCCAGCACCGTCTCTGTGGTGACGGGGGCAGGGGAGGCAGAGCCACAGCGGTCCCAGAGCCGGCGCGAGCTAACCCCAGAAGCTAACCAGGCTGCCTGCACCCCTGGCTCCTACTACATTTAAACTGCAGAGCTGCAGTGGGGGTAGCATGCAACCCCCCTTATCAACTAATCGAGGAGTTGATTAGCTAATTAATCGCTGTTAACATCCCTAGTGTGGACCAGTTCTGTGAGGGAAGCCTGGTCTGGGGTCGGAGCCGAGGGACTGGCAGTCAGGACTCCAGGGCTCTGGCCTAGCTTGGGGAAGGGATTGGGCTGGAGCCGTTCGAGCCGGGATGTGGGAGTCCCAAATTCTGGGTTAAATCCCTGAGTCGGCCAGTGCCGCGCTGCAGCTTGATTTCCTCCTCTGCGAGCTGTGTCTCGTGAGGTTGAATCCCCCCGTGGAGAGGGTGGAGCGGGCTGTGAGGCGAGACAGGAGGCAGTCTGACTGATTTATTCTTTCCAGGATCTTTAGGGCAGCAACTGCTGCAGGGTTCCGTGTAGCCATGCCAGCCCCAGGCACAAACAATGGACGTGACAGCTTGGACACCACCCAAGTGCAGGGTGGTGGGTTCGAGGCCCGCCTCCGCCCACCCCGGGAGCAGCCAGACAGCCAACACCGGCTGCTGGGTGGCTGGTGAGTCTGTGGGCAACATAAACAGACAGGGGCTTGTGGGCTGCCCAAGCTCCAGGGGGGCTGTAGTCATAATTCTGGGGCAGACCGGGTGCCTTGTACCAATGGAGGGCAGCTGTTGCCACCCAGAGCATGGCAGCCCACTTAGTGCAGCAAGTCCCTGTCCCGGCCTCGCTGCATCCCTTGCCCTTATGCTCCTTGTGCAGCCAACGGGGACTGGTCTGGGACGTGGCACTGTGCTGCCATGGAGGATCAGCTCCCAATGTACAGGGGGCTGGGCTTGCCACTGCCCATGTGCACGCTGCTGCTCAGCAGCCCCATGGCAGCAGGGAGCCAGAGCATGGGCAGTGGGACGCTTTTTCCTGGGCTCTCAGGGAAGGCTACATCCCACCTCCTGGAATATGTGCTGGGCCAAATTCCCCATCACCCCGCACCTCCTGCAGCCATGAACGCACATGCAGAGGGCGAGACGTTGCCCAGCCCCCATAGAAGTGTTTGCACCCACACGGCCCAGGGTGAACAGCCCCCCACAATGCTTGCCAGCAGCAGACTTGACCCCTAGAAGGCACTTCCCAGAGTAGACTGTGACATAGCTTGTCGTGGCTCACCCTGTGCAGCAGGCAAAGCCATGGCCCAGACACATCCAGCTGCACCCTGTCCAGCTCTGACCTCCCCCCCTCACTTCCCCTCCCACACACATTCAGCCCTATGCTACGGGCTGGCGGTCAACAAAGCCACCAGAATGCTGGGAATCATTAAGAAAGGGATAGAGACTAAGACTGAAAATATCTTATGGCTCTCTGTAAAGCCATGGCACGCCCACATCTTGAATACTGCGTGCAGATGTGCTTGACCCATTTAAAAAAAAGATAGTTTGTGTGGCGGCACGTCGGGCCCCCACCTCCGATCCTGCACCCCCGTAGCAGCAGGATGAGACTCCGCCAGCCAGTAGAATAGAGAGGGGTTTATTGCTTCTCCAGGATACAGCACAGCATAGACCTGATGTGGCTACAGAAGTCAGGGCCAGGATGCCTCAGCCCCCTTGGGTTAGGGGTCCATCGCCCCCTCGGCACTCAGCTTAGTCTGTTCCCTTCATGCTTCCCAGCCAGAAACTGCCTGGCTCCCAGACCCTGCCCCCAAACCAGGTGTTCGTCTCCGCTTCCCTCCCTTTGTCTTTCCCCCTGGGAAGAGCTTTGCTAACTGCTCAGACTGGGACTAGGTGTCTGGGCCAATACACATGTGGGTGAGTCAGTGGGAATCACACATCACAGCGCAGGGGAACCAGGTTACAGAGCAGACAGCACCCCCACTACGTCACAGCTTGGAACTGGAAAAGGTTCAGAAAACAACAACAATAATTAGCAGTATGGAATGGGTGCCATCTGAGGAGAGATTATTAAGACTGGAACTTTTAGCTTGGAAGAGAGAGAACTAAGGGGGGATATGATCGATGTCTATACAATTATGAAACAAAAAACAGGACTATGTAGCACTTTAAAGACTAACAAGATGGTTTATTAGGTGATGAGCTTTCGTGGGCCAGACCCACTTCCTCAGATCAAATAGTGGAAGAAAATTGTCACAACCATATATACCAAAGGATACAATTTAAAAAAATGAACACATATGAAAAGGACAAATCAAATTTCAGAATAGAAGGCTACATTTCTATCACTATACAATTATGGTGTGGAGAAAGTAAATAAGGACGCATTATTTACTCCTTCTCATAATACAAGAACTGCGGGTCACCAAATGAAATTAATAGGCAGTTTAAAACAAACAAAAGGAAGTCTTTCGTCACAAAATGCCCCTGAGGAACTCCTTGCCAGAGGATGTTGTGAAGGCCAAGATTATAAAAGGGTTCAAAAACAAGCTGGAGAAATTCATGGAGGAAAGATCCATCAATACTTATTAGCCAGGATGGGCAGGGATGGTGCCCCGAGCCTCCGTTTGTCAGAAGCTGGGAATGGGCGACCAGGGAGGAATCACTTGATTATTCCTTGTTCTTTTCATTCCCTCTGGGGAACCTGGTGCTGGATACTGTTGGCAGACAGGATACTGGGCTAGATGGACCTTTGATCTGACCCAGTACGGCCGTTCATTTTTTTCTCCAGCTAGTGAGAGTTAGATGGAAAATGCCCTGACTCAGCAAGAATCACAGATTTTTGGAAAACTCAGACACCCCATTCAAGAGCTGGCTGGTGCTGCCACTGGGACCTTCTTTGAGTTAAAGGGCCCCCAGGAGCTGTGGGGAGGTAGCTGATGCCTCCTCCATTGTCTAGGTTTCTCTTTCTTGGCATGCATGCTTTCCTGCCTGTCATTCCATCTGTGCCTGTGCAGCCCAGGGAGCCAGGGCTCTCTTTACCTCACTGTGTCTGTTGAAGATGCTGAGCAGTCTCGTATGCTCCGGGAAGGGGGGGACCAGCTGGCATCCCGACGGAGCAGTGAGGCACCAGGGCCAGGGTTGGGGCATTGATTTCTGTGAAACAGAACTAGCTGCATGTGAATCGTCCCGATTCGCTCGATGGGCCCACCCGGGCCCCGGCGAGAGCCTCCTTTTTTCATACACTTAATAAAGGATTTGGATGTGAATCTGGCACTTATGAAGCAAGAAGCTGGTGTCCTGGGTGTTCAGTGGAGCACTGGCAGGAGCAGAGCAAATTCTCCCACTCCCGATGCTCTGGAGGGACCTCTATCCCCACCTGCAGCACCCCTGCTATTCCAGTTCGGGCTGTCTTCTGACCAGAGCCTGCCAGTCGTGCAATCTGGAGTGCTGGGAGGTGTGAGTGTGCAAGAGTCAGCAAGAGCTGGTGTGTGGCGGTGCGAGGCAGCATGGGCATGTGTCTGAGCGTGCGCGGGGAGGGAAGGGGGGAGAGAGTGTGTGTCTCGAAACTCCTTTGCACAAGTGCCTATGTGGAGCTGGGGCATTGCACCCTGGGCCTGGGGAAGGTGCCAGCGCACTGGCACTGCAGACCCACCTACCCCCCCTCCCAGCACATCTATCAGGGTGCATCAGCCAATCACCACGGCAACCTGACTCCATGACATCAGGGATGTAACATCCTGGCGGCTCTGGACAGCACGGGAAGAAGAGAACAAATTTCCCTGTATCCTAACTATAGCCTGGGCTGTGTAGATGGGTGCTAGCTGGCTGGGGAGGGTGGGCGGTGCATATGGGCACAGACTAATTTTCAAGACAAGTGGCAGTTTTATCAGTGTCCAGAGCCTGTGTCTCCCAGTCCATGTGTGCCAAGAAAGAGAAACCTAGACACCAGTGATGCATTTGCTCCCTCCGCACCGTCTCCCGTTCCAGCCACGCTGCTGTTGAATGAATAAGGAGAGGCTCTGAAAGTGGCACCATCCCTTCCCATGCTGGGGCCAGCAGTGTCTAGAAACAGCTCTCCGCAGGGACAACAGGAACAAGATCAGTTAGGCACCAAAGCTCACTCCCTGCACCTGCCTCGGCTGGAGAGACAGCAGCCAGCCATGGCCATGAGCGGAAGGATGCCTTTCTTGGAGTTAGGGCTACCCAAAGAAGCATGAGAAAAAAACACCTCAGACTGCAGCATGGGATGTCAGGGAAGACCAGAGCTGCTGCAGCCTACACACTGGCAAGTCTCAAGTCCCTTTGGGGCAGCAGCAGGCACGTCCCCTCTGGACCGAGCTCCAAAACCAGTGACCCCGCACGTATCCAGCCAGTTTGCAACGTGTCCAGGTAGCTCCCACGAAGAGGGATGGTTGGACCCACATCAGGACAGACAGCAGCCCCTTCTCTCAGCAGCATGGCTGGCTAGGTACCATTCAAGCCAGGGCAATGACTAGACATGCTCTTTGTGCAGACTGTGGGCCAGTCGGAGACAGCTGAATGCAGGAAGGGGTTTCAAACAGAGACCAGCCCCATCTGCTTTCTGCTCTCAGGAATGGGCCTGTGCACCAGCAAGACGGGCACAGTAACCACTGCCCAGGGGCCCTCACTACTCAGCATTTGTACAGTGCTTTGAGAGCCTCAGAGGCATGTCCCTGTCGGGAGAGCTGGGGCCAGCCCAGGTGTCAGCCTGCAAGGCTCTGGGAAGAACCCGAAGGGAGGGAGCTGTTGGTCTCCCTAGCCATGCTGGGTCTGGACCAGTGTTCTCGGTAAGCTGAGCACTTGGCTGTCCACCCAGGAGAGATTTAAATGCTGCCCAGCTGATTAGCAGAGCTCCCACAGCAAGTAGCATGTGTTTCCATTGGTGGTGCACATCCAGGCATGCCTCAGTGCACATGACAAAATTTATTCTGCACATGGATGGAAACAGTGAGAGGGAACATTGGTCTGGACTGAAGCAGGACACGGCATGTTGGGCCACAGATGAGAGCTTCCTTCCCCTCCTCTGCCACCCTCTCCTGACGCTCATTAATGTGAGCCCTGGCATCTCACATGGCATCTCACTCTGCTCCCCTGCAGGTACGAGGCGGTGGCGTAACCGGGCAGTGGAATATCCCAGGGTAATGCAGATCCAGTAGAGCATCTTCTCTGCCCATCTTCTCTTTCTGTTCCATCCACAGATCTCCTGCAGCACGTGGCGGGCTGGTGCAGGAGCAGGGGACTAATTGACCGATGCTCCTGAGAGTTTGGAAGTTGTCCCTCAGGCACCTTCGGTGGCTGAGAGGCAGAGGCTGCAGGGAGGGAGGCTGGCACCCTGCCTGTTGCATGATTCACCCTGCATGATGCAATTGCTTTCCAGTGCTCATGTGCTGCTTCCCTCTGCGTGCAGCTGATTCACCAGAGGAGTGGCAGGGAGCGAAGGCTGGGAAGAGATTACACAAGCTGCATGCAGAGCTGCTTACTGGGCTGCTTCACAGGAAAGGCTGCTCCGATGCCACACCTGACATGAATCACCCATCGCCACATATCTGGGAGCCAGATGAGATCACAAAGGGAGGCCCACTGTCCACACGGGGTGGGGGACCTCCAGGGAACGTTCATGCATGTGCCGCCACTTGCACTCGTTGCCCCGAAATCACTGGCCACGGCTCCAGCCCAAGGAGCCCGGACAGCAGCTCAGGAATACAGGGATTGTCAGACTGGATCGGATCACTAGCCCACCTAGCCCGGAATCCCATTTGTGACAGCAGTCACTAGCAGGTCGTTCACAGGAAGAAGCCCTGGTTGGCCTAGGCCCTGAAGCTGGAACATCTTGATTCTTCCCAGGCTTCTAGAAGGGATTTGTGTATAATCCTGGCTGTTGGGCTGTGGATGCTCTCTGTATCAATCGTCCTGAACTCTTGGCCTCTCTGGGATCCTGTGGCAGGGAGTTCCCCAAATTAATCATGTGTTGACTGTGTAAATGGCATTGTTGTAGCCATGTCAATCTCAGGCTAGTAGAGAGACCAGGTGGGTGAGGTAATATCTTTTATTGGACCAAGCTTTTCAGCTACACAGAGCTCTTCCTCAGCTCTGGGAAAGATGGTATGGGTAACACAGCTAAATATAAGATTGAACAGATAGTTTAGCACAGCTAGTTAGTACATGTTCTAAGGAACCAGTTATGGCGAAGTGGCCCCATAATATCTCTGTAGCCATAGGTCAAAAAAGGCAGTTAATAGGTTACGGATTGTTGTTAGGGTTGCCAACTTTCTGAGGCCCCACCTCCGCACACTCCATCCCCGCTCCCTCCATTGTTCGCTATCCCCCACCCTCTCTCACTTTCACTGGGCTGGGGCAGAAGGGTAGGGTGAGAGCTCTGGATGGGGATGCCGGCTCTGAGCTAGAGCCGGGGATGAGGGACTTGCAGTGCAGGAGGAGGGTCCATGCTGTGGCAGAGGGTTTCAGTGAAGGGATGGGTGGGGACTCTGGCTGGGGTGTGGGATTTGGCATGGAGCCTGAGATGATGGGTTTGGGTTACAAGAGGGACCTCAGAGCTAGGACAGGGGGTTAAGTTGTGGGGGATGCAGGCACTGGAGGAAATTTAGGAACAGGAGGGGAATTCAGGCTGGACAGAGGGTTGAGGTATTGGAGGGGCTTACTGTGGCTCCTGGAAGCAGCTGCAAGATTCCTGCAGCCCCTAAGCTCATGGTGGGCAGCCAGGGAGGCTCTTTGCACTGCTCTTGTGCGCGCAGGTGCTGCCCCTGCAGCTCCCATTGGTCATGGCCGATGGGAGTTGCATGAGCAGCACCTGTGTGTGCAAGGGCAGAGCACAGAGCTTCCCCTGAGCCTACAGACCCCAGGGATCTGGCAGCCACTTCCAGGAGCCAAGTGGAGTCTTAGCTCTGTCTCTGTCCCCCTCCCACACACCCAACCAACTGGACTTCTAAGAGTCCGCCCAGCAGTGCTGACCAGAGTCACCAGGGCCCCTTTTCAACCCAGCGTTCCAGTAGAAAACGGGACACCTGGCAACACTGTAATAAGCCACAAACCCAATCTCTATTCAGTCCATGACTTTGAATATACAGCACAGTGAGGTGCCTGAACTCTCAGGGGCGTTGTGCAGGTTTCCCTTGAGGCTGAGGCCGGATGGGTCAGCTCCGGAGCAGTCGCTGCGTGAGACGTGTTTGCCCACAGGCGCCAGGGCATTTTCCATTGGCGAGCGCAGCAACCGGTTGTCTCTTTTACGCTCCAAATTGCTATTGGGGCAACCAGGGCTCTGCGTGCGTGACACCACGTGTGCTAGGCGTGTGCAGGTCCGACATGTGACAGGGGCTGATGGTTGTATCCTGGGGGGCCATACTGTGCAAAGCCCTCAGGGTGGGCTCTGCAGGAGGAGGAGAGAAGAACTCCTATGGGCCATCTCCAGCTGCTGGGGGAACCCCACACTGAGCTCTAGGGGCCTGGGCAAGTATCTACCCAGCTCTCCTCCAATCACAGCCAGGCAGTTTTGTAATCTCCCCACTTACCCACCAATCCCCAGTCTCCTTGTCAGCCCGCCTGGGGCGCAGCCAATCAACACAGGAGATTGACCAGCGCTGTCCAATCACGTCCCCCGCCGTGATCAGCCAATCAGCAACTAACATCCTCCAAGCTCCTCAGCGCCCCCTCCCTTCCCGCCTCGCTAAGGTTTCAGCCAATCAAAGTTGGAGGCGCTGGGCCCAAGCCTCCAATCAGGAGCGGCTCGGGGAAGACGAAGCGACGTTCCCAGGCAGCGGCATCCTCCATCTTTGTTCTGGCCAGAGACGCCAGGAAAAAAGATGGAGGGCAGGCCTGGGGGCGGTCCTTGGCGGAGGCGGGGCTCGGCGGGGTGCGTCACTTCCGTTGTCAGGTGGCCGCCGCCGGGAGCGGAGCGAGCCGGGGAGGACGGCGGCCGAAGCGGGCCTGGGCTGCGGCAGGGGAGCCCTCCGGCCGGGCCCGGGGCCATGGGTGAGGCGCGCTGAGCGGCCGCCGGGACCGGTGAGGGGGGCGCGGGTCACCCGGCGGGGGTGTGGTGCGCCCGGGGGTGTGGGTGAGTCCCCGGCGGGTGGAGCCCCTCCTTGGCGGGACGGGGGGCCCCCCCGCGGGCAGTGCCCCCCTCCTTGGGGGAGGCTGGGGTGAGCCCCTCCCCGCGGGCAGTGCCCCCCTCCTTGGGGGAGGCTGGGGGTGAGCCCCCCCTTCCCCGCGGGCAGTGCCCCCCTCCTTGGGGGAGGCTGGGGTGAGCCCCCCCTTCCCCGCGGGCAGTGCCCCCCTCCTTGGAGGAGGCTGGGGTGAGCCCCCTCCCCCGCGGGCAGTGCCCCTCCTTGGGGAGGCTGGGGTGAGCCCCTCCCCGCGGGCAGTGCCCCCTCCTTGGGGAGGCTGGGGGTGAGCCCCGAGGGTAGTGTCTCCCATTTTGTGGGGGCTGGGTGCTCGGGAGAAGGTGAGGAGTGTCTGGCTGGACTCTAGCATCCTTTCCAAGCACACTTGCCCTGGCTGGAAACACAAACACACACAAATACACACACCGATGTTCCCCTGGTACCTAGCAGAGGGTCAGGTCCATGCTAGCAGGAGCCATGGCACTGCCCCTCATCCTGTAGGGATGGAGGCTTAGAACCCCCTCCCAGGAACTCCTGGTGTTTAGTTAGTGTTGCCTTTTGAAAGCTTCTGCTTGTGTCCAGCAGCAAATGATGGGTGAAAAGGTGTTGTCCGAGCTCTCACAAGATCCCTGTAAGTTTTCCTGATGGGCCTTGGCGTGGACTCTCTTGCCTTTGGCTGATCGACCCAATGATGAGAGTGACAGCATCTAGAAAGCGCTCCCGCTGCTGTCGTGCTGGGGATGCTGCCCAGCAAACTGGGTGGTGAAGCCGGGTACAAATGGTGATGGGAAAGGCTAGGTCTATTGCTGTATGTGGCGGTGGTGTAGCTATCTTGGTTC
This sequence comes from Rafetus swinhoei, assembly GCA_019425775.1. NCBI lineage: Eukaryota > Metazoa > Chordata > Testudines > Trionychidae > Rafetus > Rafetus swinhoei. Next base: position 12,209,031 of record JAFJHL010000300.1, read on the forward strand.
CAGGATATTAGAAAGACAGGAGGGGGCGATAATCTTTTATTGGGCCAACTTCTGTTGGTCAGACACACGTTTTCAGGCTTACACCTAAAAGGAGTTCTGTGGAAGCTGGAAAGCTGCTCTCTGTCACCAGCAGAAGTTGGCCCAATAAAATACGTTTGCTCACACGCTTTGTGGCTGTTTAAGGCAGGCTCTTTCACAAGGAGTCTCCCCAGGCACTTTGCAGAGGGAGATCCAGGTGTGCCGCTGTCACACCTTCAGCCTGGCTGCTTTGTTTCTGAGGTGACAGGTTTATCGTTATTTATAGACTTCTGGGCTAAATGCAGCATTTCTCAGGTTCTGATGAATCGCCCTGTCAGTTTCAGGTTTAATATGTAATATGGTTTAGGTTGTTCTCACCACGTCATTACCTACTTCAACTAGTGCCTGCACAGTGACTGACAGCATCGGTTTATTTATCTTGCTGTGTCCTGAAATATTTAACTACATAGATGATAGAAACAAGAGTCAGCAAAGACCTGTGATTAGTCATATAGTATTGCAGATGTGCAAACTGTTTTATGATGAGTATAAACATGCTGAGAATGGAGTCCTAGCCCTGAAGAGGCTAAGTCTGAATGCATGAATGGGTATCATGCAATGCATAATTATTACCAGAAAGGGTATTATCTAGTGGTTTCAGTGGGTCACTGAGAGTCAAGCTTTCTTGGCTGCATGTACTCTAAGAAAATTGGCACCTATAATTTCCCCACTGGCTGCTGTAGTGTAGACCGGGGTCAGATATTTGTACTGTCACCTCATTTAATCTACACCACATCTTATACCTTTCTTACAGCTGGTGGAACTGCACTGCTGGGAAACTAGGTCCTAATTCTCCTAGTATAGATAAGCCCTAGGCTCTGATCTTAGTTCTGCAGCTGATTCACTGTGCCATTAGGAAAATCACCTTTTCATGCATCTTTATTTTAATCTATAAAATGGTGGTCATAGTGTCTTTCTGTCTGGCAGGGAGCTTGCAAGTCTTAATGAATATTTCCGTTCTGCTTTGAGCTCTGGATGACAGGTGCTAGAGAAGTGTGAACACATTAGGGGTGGTCGCTGTACCCAGAATACTTAGTGGAAAACTCCGATTCGAAAGAAAAGGAGCATGATGTATGGGCCTCTGGTTTACCCTTTTAAGTGCCATATTGCTCTAGGGTCAAGTAGACTGTCCCACTATCTTGCTTTTTTTAACTGCAGACACTGAGTAAATAACTGGTTGTCTCTAAAACCTGCAATAACTGATTAAAGTGTCTGAGAGAGCCTGAAGGTTTTCTAGGATTCACAGTGGCTTTCACACAAGCTTAGAAAGCAGCCACAGGGAAATCTTGGAAAGCTATAGGAGAAAATAGTTAATTTATGCACATAATGAAGCTGTCTGGTATGCAAATCTTATTGTACTTGGGATGTTTAAGTATTAAATAGCTTAGAAAGATTGATGTCTTGATCATGAAATTATTCAGGGACTGAAACTGCAGTTGTTCAAAGTGCTGAACTTGTCAGTATTTCTGTCCTATGTGAGAGTTGGAAACATAAGCTTTCATGTGGATTCTCACAAGGATAAGTGGGGGGGAAGGAGGGCTGTTCACATCTCGGCTTTAGATTTAAATGCTGATACAGTTCCTACTGGTACTTGTTTTTCTGCTGCTCTGGTCCTTAGTGGTTGGTGGTTCTGATCTGTGAAGAGCCAGGCTGTTCAGGAAAGCGCCTGAGACTAGGTTGAGTTGTGGTTGTCCAGCTGACCAGAGAAGCTTACACATTAGCTTCCCTGCTAGCCAGTGTTAGTCTTACTTTCATAAGCACCAAATTAATCCACTGACTCTAAAAAATATTCATAGAAATAACTTTAGAAGTTCCATGTCTTTGTCTAAATGTTCTTTAAGTTTGGTATTAAAATTTAGCATTTCTTTTATGTGAAGTACTAGCCCAGTGCTAAGATTCATGTGAAGATGGCTTTATCTCTGTACTCTTAGGAAAGAATCAGATGAAAGTTTTACTCACCTGTGTAACTGCTTTGATACTTCCTTGTAGAAAATGCTTTGGCTTTAGAATAAACATAGTCTGACTTTTTTTTCTTCTCAAAGTAGGTGGGAATTTACAGTAAAGACTTTTAGGGAAAATGTGGGTGACTCTTACTGGGTGCTAAAACCTTAAAAGGAAGTTTTGCTTTTAATGGAAATAATTTTGAGAACATCGATAACGTCTGAGTAAAGGTTTCCATTAAACCCAACAATGGAGTTGTAACACCCTGACTCTCAAGACTCCCTACTGACTTGCTAGTTAGGAAGAGTGACCTGATACTCCTGTTCAAAAATACAGAATCTAAATTTTTCTCTCTCTCTCTCTCACTCACACCAGGCCACTGAATCTGAGACTTTCCTGGTCTTGCACAGTTTTTTGTGGTGTGGAAGCCAGTGTCTTACTGACTCATCTCTTAAGGGTGTGTTCAAAGGTAGCAGCAGTTAGATATAGTTATTGGACTGGGTCATGAAACTACAGAAGTGCAAGTACATGCTCATCAGCCTTCAACCATTTGCCACATTGCCTTGCCCACATTTGGTCAGAGAGGTAAGCTTCCTGACTTTCATGGAGAGAAACTTGCCAACTCTGCATAGCTCACATACCTTCCACAGCTAACAGCTCTAAAATAGCCTTGTTCAGTAACAGGGCCGTGTGCTTGGAAGGCACTTCGAAAAGCAGCTTTTTCTGTCGAGTAACATCTGAAATACTTTGCAGGACTGATTGTAGGTGTGCATCGTGTACATTTATATGTACACAGAATTACTGAAGTAAGTGTATGTGCGTACACATACACTTACAATGTCCACTTTTTTCCAGACTGTTGAGAGAGATTAGTTGGAACAACCTGTACCTTATTTGCAAGTCTGAACTGCCCTCTGCTAACTGATCCTGGTGCTTCCTGAGTTGCCCCAGAAGAGAACAGTCCAGCACCATTCAGTCATAACTAACTGGGTCTTAGATACAGCTGTACTATGTTGATGTACAGTATAGGAACCAGGCAAAAGGAGTGTGCACTTTATCTATGTACCTATGCACCATTAGATTTCTTATTCTGATGAGTCTCTCCATGAGATATAACTGACTGAAATGAGACTAATGACATTCCCAAGTTCTTCATTTTTGGTCTTTTCAAGCATTTCATTAATAACACGAATGTTGCTTTAAATTGCTAGACACAACCTACTCATTCATGCAGCAGAGTAGCAGGTTGTGAACATGCTGAGGGAACAAACAGTTCACGTTCAGCACTATTTGTTTTCAGTCAATGTTTAGCAATTTCTGTCCTTTTCAGGCCTCAGCAATGAAGGAGAAGAAAAAATTGCATACTCTGAGCACTTGTTTTAATTGAGATTGTCCATGTTGGATAAGAACTCCTTAGACAATAAAAAAGCTTTAAAGATGGGGATATAGGCTCATAGAAGATGAGTTTCTGTGGCTATACTATTGTTCCCTTCATTCAACTTAATAAGAAAATGGAGGACCCATTTGACTTTGATCTACCCAGGACCCTGTGATTTTGCTCTGTAATTTACTTGTCTCTTAACAGTGAAACTTAGGTTAAGATGTTTGTTTCACTGCTGCAGTATATAAAATATCAGTCTCGTCTTAAATTTTTCACCGGGAGAACCCCCAGGATCCTCTCCCTGCTTACATCTTCAGCCATGGCAAAAGTATAACTCTTGCTTTTATTTTGGCTGCCTTACTGCTGCTTCCCTCCTACGCCATCTTGTGTATTGTTTGCTCAGTGGTTCTGATCTTGAATGTGAATGAGACTCTTCTGTCAGGGTAGAAAATGATTCCTTGAGTGCTCAGGTTAGGAAGTTGCATTTCTTGGTGCTGTGATTGATACTCCTTTGCAGACCAAGTACAGAATCCTGAACTCAGGACTTGGCAGCACAAAAAAGCAAAGTAAATTTTCTATTTACTTTTTAAAAGCATTTATTTGGCATGTCACATTAAGCTGTTTTGAGTAACTCTTTAACACTGTGCATGGCTGAGGTTTAAGAATTAGATTCAATCTATATTACTATGTATATGACAGTGCCTAGAAGTATTCTAGCCCCACAGGACAAATGACACACAGCTCCTACCCAGGAGAGAGAACTTTCTAATTTCAAATATTGTGGGCATCAAGTCAGTGGGGAAAAGGACAAAAGAACTCAGCAACAGGTGGAGCCAAACCCCTTTTCATGGTATGAATAAATTCTGTGGTTTGGTCTCCTTTCTTGTCAGTATCACAATAGGAGTAGATCTTGCAAAGGGATTTTAAAAAGTAGAGGGTGGCTGGGCTAGGGTTATCAGCCTGGACTTACCAGTTAATGTTTATGGTTACATGCAAACTCCTGCTCTGCTCCTGGGGAGCTGTCTGCTACCCCACACTGCTGCCTTTGTATCAGGTGCAGGTAACTGCTGAGTTTTTTTTAAGTGGTTACACATTTACCTAATTACTCACTTTTTTTAACATCCCTAGGCTGGGCATACCAGTGCAGTAAAGGTATTTCTGTGGCTATGTCTACGCTGCAGCCTTTCGTTGGCAGAGACCATGCAAATGAAGCACTCATTAGCATTTGTTGCGCTGTCCTTTGCATATCTCTGCGGAAGAAGTTTTTGCACAAAAACAAGCAGTGTAGACGGGGCCATTTTGCGCATAAAAAACCCTTTTGCGCAAGATCCTGTATGCCTCCTTTTTTGAGGCATATGGGATCTTGCACAAAAGGGTTTTTTTGTGCAAAATGGACCTGTCTACACTGCTTGCTTTTGCACAAAAACCTCTTCTGCAAAAAGCATCCGCAGAGATATGCAAAGGACAGCATGACAGATGCTAATGAGTGCTTCATTTGCATGGTCTCTGCTGACAAAAGGCTGCAGTGTAGACATAGCCACTGTGTGTAAGGGGCAGTGGGTAAGCATGGCCAGACTTCAGAAGCCAGAACCGTGGGATATCTAGCCCTTGTCTACCCCAGGAGAAATCAGATGCAGTTACTGGTGCAGTTCTATCAGTGGTAGTTGTAGTGAAGAAAGGGCACAGGACTCTCTTCTACCCATCAACTCAACTCAACTCACCCTGCATCTGATGCCCGGCTGCACTACAACGTCCACCATTGCAACGACTAGTGGAGAATTAGAGGTCTGCATTATTCCACTGTAGGCAGGTAGAGCAGCCGCACCCAGATATGCAACATGCCCAATTCTTTGTCTGCATGAAACTTATGTTGAGTGGCTTTTCACTATAGCATAATCTCTAGCTGCCAGCATCTGTCGGGCTGTTTCTCAGAAAACAGTCTCTATTCTGGCAGGTGTCTGACATGCCAGATGCTGCATGGTTCTGTTGTGTTTTGTTCAAGATACGGTGGTGAAAATGGACTGGCTCAAACTAGTCTAAATGGTCCTTTAATTGGGGAGACATTTGACAGCCTCATTAGTTTATAAAGATTTAAAATTACCACAGTTCAGTTTGAATGTCTTTTCTCTCTAATTCTTCATAGACCATGACATAGAATATGGGTCTTCTGGCTCTCTGTTGCCGAGCCCCTTCCCTTCCAACTAGTCACTGACAGTTACATCACTGGCTCGTGATAGGCTGTGCTCAGTAGTAGGAGCCATAACTCTGCTTAGGTCTTGCTGTGGGACTTGCTCTCGCAGATGTTGCGCAAAACCTGTAATTTTTACTGAGTTATTTGACTAAGTCCTTGAGCATGTGTTCCTGTTAGAACTCTCCAGTTGGAAAATGTTTTTTCCTGGAAAAATAATAGAAAGTTAGCTAGTTGGTAATAAAGTTTGATCCTGCCCTGCTTCAGTGCATCTGAGATGGTCTTGCCAAGACAACAAGGTGTCAGATGGCAGCTTAAAGGCCAACAATTTTATTATAAGCTTTTGTGCTTCGTCAGATGCATGAAGTGAAAGGAAAAAGAAACAGGTGGTAGGGATACAGAGATGGGAGTGTTACATCAAGAGCTAATTCAATCCAGGTTGATGTGGCCCACTTTCAACAGTGATAAGGTGAGAGGGATGTTACAGTAATTAATTGAATGGTCATGTAACCGCCTTAAATTTTAGCAGTTCCCCGACTATTCAGTAGTCCTTGTGGGGGGTGGAGCCAGCAGCTAGTGGACTCCCAGCCCCACTCCCTGGGAGCTCCCTGCCACTCTATGCTGATGCTACTCTGTTACAGGCAGCAGTGCGGGGGCGGGGAAGCAGCTCCTCAGGAGCCCCTATGTGCATGGAGCTGGCTTGAAAGCTGGCTTCCCATGTGTACTGGCTCCTGCCTGCCCCCTTAACTCCCGTGCTACTACCTCTCTGCCAGAGGCAGCAAGGGGGAGGATGCATGTAGCTGATAGGATTAACCAATAATCCCAGGCTTATTGGTTAATTGTGTATTCGACTGCATGTTTTGACATCCCTAGTGAGAGTACCTAAAGGAGAAAATTACTGTAATGAGCCTTTCCCAGTCTCTATTCAGACCCATTCTAATGGTGTCAAATTTGCATATGAATTCTAGCTCCCCAGTTTGTTACAGTTTGTTCTAGGAATGTGAAAGGTTAATGGGTAAGCATCCCCCTTAACGGGTAATGATTATCGGTTCTGGTTAACCAGTAACTGGTGGGAGCTGGAGCAACTCCCCGCCTGTTGCACGCAGGGGACTGCTCCAGCCCTGCAGGGGACCCACTGCGGACAGGAGCCTGTCCACAGCAGGTCCGGGTGCCCCACAGGCAGGGGCTGCTCTGGTGGGGGCTGGGAGCCAGCAGCAGCAGCCCCGTCCCTAGTGTGGGACTGGGGGTGGCTCCAGCCAGGCTTCTGCTTTAGTCAGTTAACTGGTTAAGCGTTAGGTCAACTGATTAACTGGGTTTTTACATCCCTAGTCTGGTCTTGACTTTTTTTTTTTTAACTAGTGAATGGCAACTTTCAAGTCTGTTATGTGCCCAGGGAGGTTCAAGTGTTATCCCACTGGTCTCTGTATGTTACCATTCGTGATATCTGACTTGCATCCATTTATTCTGTTGCTCAGAGACAGTCCGGTTTATCCACTATATGTGGCAGAGGGGCATTGCTGACACACGAGAGCATATGTCACATTAGTAGATAATTAGGTGAACGAGCCTTTGATAGTATGGCTAATGTGGTCAGGTCTTATGATGTGTGGCCTAGTAGGTGTATACTAGCACTATAGTAGATGTGTGGATGGAGTTGGCAACCGGATTGGTTTCTGGGTCAGTGTTTCTGTTGTGGGGTGTGTGGTTGGTGAGTATTTGTTTCAGGTTGGGGGCTGTCTGTAAGCAAGGACTGGCCTGCCTCCCAAGGTCTGTGAGAGCAAGGGAACGTCATCTGGGATAGGCTGCAGATTCTTCATGATGTGTTGGAGAGGTTTTAGCTGGAGGCTATAGATCATGGCCAGTAGCATTCTGTTGCTTTCTTTGTTGCCCCTGTCCTGTAGTAGGTGACATCTGGATACCCGCCTAGTTCTGTCACTCTGTTTCTTCACTTTCCCAGGTGGGTATTGTAGTTTTAAGAAAGCTTGACAGGTATTCTGTAGGTATTTGTCTCTGTCTGAGGGATTGGAGCAAATGTATTTTAGGGCTTGGCTGTAAACAGTTAATTGGATTGTGTAATGAAAAGCTGGAGGCGTGTAGGTAAGTATAGCGGTCAGTAGGTTTCTGGTATAGGGTGGTGTTTGTGACCATCACTTAGTCCAGTGGTTGTCAAAGTATGGGTGGCAACCCGGTACTGGGTTGTGGAATGCCAGGCACTGGGTTGTTTTGCAGTAGGGTGATCAAGTGACTAATGGGGGTCCACAGACCACACTGTACCCCGGAAATGGCCAGCAGCAGGTCTAGCTCCTGGGTGGGTTGCCATGGGGCTCCACACACTGCACTCCTCCTGAGCACCAGCTTCACACCCCCATTGACTACTACTGGCTGCATGGTCTGAGGTGCCAGAACAGGAAGGAAGCCAGCCTTAGAATCTCCACTGTTCTGCTGAGTGAGAGTCACTGGAAGTAAGCCCATGCTCAACCTAGTGCCCCAATCCCCTACCCCAGCCCTGAGCCCCCTCCTGAACCCAATATCCCTCATTCTCTGCCCTACCCTGGAGCCCGCACTCTAGTCAAAAGATGCATGTTGGGTCATGGTCATCAACAATTTTCTTCAAGTGGGTCATGAGAAAAAATGTTTGAAAACCACTGACTTAGTCCGCCGTTTGAGTTAGCTCTACATAACACTCCCATCTCTGTGTTCCTACCATCTGTTTCTTTTTCTTTCACTTCGTGCATCTGATGAAGTGAGTTGCAACTCATGAAAGTTTGCGCCATAATAAAATTGTTAGTCTTTAAGGTGCCTTCAGACTCCTTGTTTTTGCTGAAACAGATTAACACAGCTACCTCTCTGAAACCCATCTTGCCAATGAAAGTAACAAATTATGTTAAACAATAGGAGGAAGGTTTCATCCACTATTGGAAAACTGCAAAATCAAGCATAATGGGAGCAAAGGGCAGAGGGATTCTTTCTGCTATGGCTAATTATAAAACTAGTCCAGTAGCTATTTGATCTGAGAAATCAGTGGTCTTTGGGTGGGGTCAGGAAGCCCAGACTTGTGTGTCTGCATAAAGAGGACTAGGGGCCGCTTCTAGCACATTCTTCTTTTGAAGAAGAGCCTATATTAATTCCTGTTTCGTCAACAGTCCCTGAGCAATAGCAGTCATTAGGATGCAGGAAGTATTTCCCTCATTTTGTAGTGTTAACACTACATCCTTTCATTGTTTCTCTGTGGCATCCTCACTAATGATTTGGTCACATAATCATATTGCTTCAAAGCGCTGTAATCTTCAGCTGCTTTTTATCCTTAGGATGTTATGGTATCATCTCCTTTCAAAGACCACACAAAGGAAAGCCTTATAGGTTATTAGCTGCTGTTTGATTAAGGATGATCCTATTGATTTCAGCTGCACTGCGCTTTGCTTTTAGTCTAAATAAGTCTTGTGCTATCTGTGTTGGCAGAGGAGACTCGGGAATGCTCTGGGCTTTCTAAATATTATATCATGCTGTACCAGAAGCAGCAGTGGAGGGAGGAGGGGAGATGGTCCCTGCGTGTACTAGCTCCTGCTGAGCCAACTCCCCCCTGCGCAGCTGCCTTCCACAGAGGCAATGGGAGAGGAGGGGAGGGGGGCAGAGGCAGGAGCCAGTGCTCACTGGGGAGCTGGCTTTCTCCTAACTCCGCCCTCCCTCTGCGTGTGTGAACAGTTACATATTTACAAAAATAAATGCATTTTAACATCCCTATTTTGTATTAGTCTCGTAGTACCACATGAGGAAAAGGAGCATGCAGGCAATCTAAAATGCAGCCTTTTGAGTGTTTTCTTTCTGACCAGTCAGGGTGATAGGTTATATTGTATCTCCTATTAAAAACAGCAACAGCACCTCACTGCAAAGAATAAAACTATCAGTATGTGCATGAGTCACATAATAATATTCTGTGCATGCAAAGGAAGCTTTCCTGCAACTAATTTGTGGCATGCTAAATGGACAGAGTAACTTGTGTAAAAGAAAATCCAGTGTAATAAACATCTTATGTGATGGTGATGGATATATATATTTTTTTAACACATACTTAAATAGTTTTATGCAAGTTCTGTCTGAATTCCAGCCACTGAGTTAGGGATGCGGTGGGCATGGAGTTCCTATGCAAACAGCAGCGGCTTTCCTTTCCAGGAATCTGCAGGATGCAGCAGCATTTCATTTTTAAGTGATCCCTCCACATTGTACCACATCCTGATAGGTTTTGCATTTAGCTTATAGGCCATTGGCTGTAAGCATGTTTTGTTTTGTTTTTTGTTTTGAATGGATTGGAAACTTGGATACTAAAATAAGTTTAGCACTAAAAAGTTAAGCAGTCTCAAACCTTATACCCAGTAAGAAAATGTTTCACTGCTGCTGACAGTCCTTACCATTTTCTTCTGTTTCACATTCTTCTGTAGGCTTTAAATCAGAAAAACTGATCAGAACTGTTTTACTTTTCAGTTCTAAACTAAAGTTTTCTTTTAATCGTTCAGTTAGGGGAGGAGCCAAAATCAGCTTGTGGATTTCCAAGGGCATTAGGCAAAACTTCCTGAGTCTAGACTCCCTCCACAAACCATGTTTCTATAGAAGCCTTTGTTCCTCCAGAAGGGCTTTCAAATCAATACACAGGTTCTTTGTGTGTGTCAGTGGGACTGCTGAATAACTGAACTCAATCTTAGACTGGGCTCTTTGAATCTGTGGCGACGGGTTTTCATTTCACGTCATTTCGTTTTCTGTACAGAATTGTTAAATTTCCGAAGGTTTATTAGTATTGCAGTTGACTAAAAATGAGTGTTGGTATCAACTGAATCACCCCCAAACAACTGACATCTCCGTAAGGCAGAGGAGAGAACTTGATTTGTAGTTTCTTTTTTTAGAAAGATCTCTCCTTTGCTGTCTAGTGAAGGGGATTGTCTCCATTGAAGAGCCCTTGCTTTACACCCAAAGAATAGTGGAGCTGATATATGCATTCACTCTTTGGAGGCAGCCATGGTCAGGGGAGAAAGGAAAAGTCCTGATTTGTAAAGTAAGCTGCTGCACTGATCTCTGGCATCCCCATGTCAAGTCATAACCTTCTTGCTTTTTATTATGCTTCATTCATTTTTGAGTCTGTCCTATGAAGCTTCCCTTAATCCAAAAGCCAGGGCCTCTTGCTTATCTCAGGTCCGGTCAATTTTGAACAACCAGACTTCTAGGAGGTTGTTTAGACAACTGAGTCCTACATGAAGAAGAGTTAGGAAGCTTGGTCTCAGATGTTCTACAGTTCTTTTCAAGTGGAAAGTATCTCATGAAGACACATGAAAATGCTTTTCTGGAAACATCGTTTTTCACCGTAATCTTAACCCATTATATATCTCCCAATTATAAGCCAAGTCCTACTTGAGGATTTACTGTTAAACTTCAGAAATGCTTTAATTATTCATTTGGATTGAAGGTCATGTACATTGTAATTTCTCATGTGCACACCAAGTTTAAAAGATATCTGACAACCTTGGTTAAGTGGTAATGAATTTTATCTGGTAAAGGTTTAGAGGCAAACAGGTATATTTTGTCCTGCTTTGTTGACTAACATGTCATCTTTTGCTGTTTAAATTTCAGTAAAAGCTAAAACCTGAGACGGGTCTGATCCGGTGCCTGATAGTCAAACTGCACAGTAATCTTTGTGTTAACTCTTTTAACTTGTGTTGGAAATAGCCAGTTGGTTTTGGTCTTATTCTCAAGAGAGCCTGAGTATATACATTGCGGCACATTAACAAGTGCCCAAAATGCTGCCCAGAGAAGCCAGCAAGTTAAGATGTAAGATGCATTGCAAATGACTGGGTCTTGTGCAGTTCACCTCTAAAGCTGCTGAAATCGGCAAGGAGCTGCTAATGTGGCTTCCCCTTCCTATCGGTAAACAAGTCTGAAGGCCTTTGTTCTCTCCCTTGGTACAAAGAAAGCAAAACCCGTACAGGTTGAACCTCTATAGTTGGGCACCCTTGGGACCTGACCTATTCTGAACCAGACCGTTTTCTGGACCACGGAAGGTCAATATTGTCTAGCAGCATTGCCAACACTTCCACTGTTTACTGGGCTATTAGTGGACATTTAGGGGTAAACTAGAGCTAAATAATGGCACAGAACACTGAGAGCCAGGACTGGTGGCTGTAAACAAACTTTATGGGACTGCAGGACACTTGGCTCCACCCATAAGTGGACATCCAGCTAACTAAAATCATTCCAGATGATGGAAGTTTCTGGACTAGAGAAGTTCAACCTGTAATGCAGTTCTAGCATTTGTTTTAGAAAGCAGACTGGAGTCTGCAGGGAGAAGCACGGTTTTATGGCTACAGAAACGTCAGTCGTGACGGCCTGACCAGCTCCACTGGGAACTAGGGATGTAAGCGACTAGTTGCTTATCTGATAAGCAAATGCTGTCAGTGAGAGGCAGCAACGTGGGGGAGCAGGATCCGGTGGTGGGGGAAGCCGGCTTAAAAGCCAGTTTCCCCCAGCACCATCTCCGTGGGGAGAAGGAGCAGGGTCGCAGTGGGGAACTGGCAGCACTTCTTCCTTTGAAAAATAGCAAGAGCAGAAGAGCTGGGGAGACCCTATGGGGAGCTGGCGACTCAAACAGCCTCCTGCTGGCCCCTATGCTCCCTACTTTTGAAATGTACAAGAGCCGGGAGGGTGGAGGAGGGAAGGGACCCTTGTATGTTTCAAAAGCAGGGAGCGCAGGGCCCGCAAGGGACTGCTTGAGTCCTTGGCTGGCCCTGCTCCCTGCAGCACTTCTGCCTTTGAAATGTAGCAAGAGCCAGCAAGGCTCTTGCTACATTTCAAAGGTGGAGATGTCCTTATTGACTAATTGATGCAAATTACATCGACTGTTCGATTAGTTGATCTAAATTTAACAACCTTACTGGGAAGGGTCTCTGTCCAGTGTTCTGTGCCTAGATGGAGGGTCCCTTGTGGCAAAAGAGAAAGAGCTTAATAATCCATGGATATGGGGAGGAAAGCTGTGAACCTCTACTAACTGCATAGCAGCCAGAGCAGTGAAGTTGAGCAAATTATTTTGGCTGTTTCCATTGCCATCTCTTTCTATTCCTTTAGCTGACGCTTCAGGTTCGATGACAAATTATAGCCACTGGGAGTCTCCGGGGGGAAATGATTCATTTGTCCTGTGTGCATGTTTCAATTAGCAGTCTGGGAACTGCACTGGTAACTCTGCCTATCTTGTTTTGCCTGCAGTGTTTCCATCTTAGAAACAATAGAAAAGTTTCAGGCATTTCAGTGATCACTTCAGCAAAGCAAAACCATGCAAGTGTGAGAATACTCACTTGTTCAGCATTAGAACTGTTTCTGGAGGTATCCTGGTTTCTGAAGGCTGCTCTTTGCTACAAGTAAAGCTCGAGGACTCTTTCAAAAACTGCCTCTGCAGCTTTTGATAGGTGTTAGGTTGCAAAGGCAGGTCTCCTTTGATCTTTTCTGCTTTTGTCAGCTTCCTTCAGGCATTTAGAAGCTATGACCGTGCAGGGGTTTCCTAGAATGGTGACTTGCTGGTCTCCATTCTTTTATGGGGCAAGGGAGAGCCCTAGAGCAAAATATTTCCAGGCAGCCTTTGCAGAATTCTGAGGTGTTCGTGTTTCATTTTGGCTCTCGGTTTAGTAAGCCAGAATCGAATCCTGTACCATTAAAATGGATCTCTTCAGGCTCTTGAGTGGGAATGAAACCCAGCTATACAGCACTATTTGATGCTGAGTACAGTCGTCATTGCAGTTCATGTGTGATTGTTGCTTCCCCATAGGGCTAAAGACTTCGATTTTCTTTTGAAGCTAGTTGTAGATTTTAGAGCATGATTGTGTAGCAGTCTTAAAATTAACAATTATGCTGCAATTTGCATGTTTGCATTATTTACGGGGCTCTGATTATTACTATTCATAAGCTCTTTGGTTCCTGTCCAGGCAGGAAATCCTTGCATGATGCAGTACTCTTCAGATTCATGTCTCTTCTTCTTGTGAGCAAACAGGAGGAAGGGAAAGCCTCCTGCTGCTTTGGCAGATCAGTGGTGGTAAAACATTCTACCAAACAGAAATTGGAGTTTGGGACTTGAACTTGGCCTTTGCAGGAACTATGACACTTCCTGTTTCTCTCTGGCACTCCCTACAGCAGATGTAGGGGTAGTGTTGATGGGATCCACTGGTGCCTACCAACCTGCTTAGTCTGGGAGGAAGCTATGATTGTTTTAAGGGAGGCTGGGGGTCCTGTGAGGGCCTTTGGGAAGTGTAGGGGACTGCAAATTACCTAGCTTTCTGCAATGCTTGCAGAACCAGGTTCTCATCTCTTTCATTGCCCTCCATGCTCGCAAAAATGGAGCATACAGGCAAAGTGCAGGGTTAGCATCCATGCTTCCAGACACAGCGGCTGGGTCTAATGATGACTACTGGTTTTGATGGTGTCCCTTTAAGTATGACTGAACACTTAGATCTTTTCAGAATATAACTAAATACAGGTTGAAGCTCTAAAATCCATGACTCTCTGGACTGGCAACAGGCCACGGATATTGTAGGACCAGAGAGCCCCGGCTGGCCAGGTTCAGGGGCTGGGCTGGTGGTAGGGAATGCAAGCCCCGGAGGTAGCAGGGCCGGCGTGGTGAGGAGCGCAGCCCCGGCAGGGCTGGGGGCAGCAGGCCTATGGCGGGAGCAGGGCCAACAGCCAGAAAGGGAGTCTTAACCTCCCCTGGTCCGGCAAACTCCGTGGTTCAGGACTGCTCAGGTCACAAGGGTGCCGGACCAGGGAGGTCCCACCTGTAGTTGGCATCTGAGCTGGCAGCCTGTAGACCAGGTTTCTGTGGGATTCATAGACTCCAAGGCCAGAAGGAACTATTGTGAAGTAGTCTGACCTCCTGTATGATACAGGCCAGAGATCTTCCCAAATTCATTGCCAGAGCGGCTCTTTTAGGAAAAACTTCCAATCTCTATTTTAAAATTGCTAGTGATGAAGAATCCATCATGACCATCGGTAAATTGTTCCACACTTGCTGAAAGAAGTACATGAGCTATGAGGGAAGACTGAAAGAATTGGGTTTGTTTAGTTTAAAAAAGAAAAGACAAAGGGGAACATGATAGCAGTTTTCAAGTATCTAAAAGGGTGCTACAAGGAGGAGGGAGAAAAATTGTTCTCCTTGGCTTCTGATTACAGGACAAGAAGCAATGGAAGGTTTAGGTTGGACATTAGGAAAAACTTCCTAACTATCAGGGTGGTTAAACACTGGAATTAAATTGCCTAGGGAGGTTGTGGAATCTCCATCACCGGAGATATTTAAGAGCAGATTGGATAGATGTCTGTCAGGGATGATCTAGATGGTGCTTGGTCCTGCCATGAGGGCAAGGGACTGGACTTGATGATTTCTCGAGGTCCCTTCCAGTTCTAGGATTTTATGATTCTATCTTATTTCCATGTTGAATTTCTCTTTCTTCAACTTCTAGCGTGAGATTGTGTCACGCCTGTGTCTGCTAGATCGAAGAACCCAGTATCAAATATTTTATACGTGATCTTCCCATGGAGAGCTTTCCCTCCCTCCACCCTCAAAATGAGCTTTATAATAGCAGTGCTCCGGCTAGGACAAAACAATAGAAGCACTAGCAGATCTGCATATTCTGTACACCTGCTGGCTTGATAGAGGGAAGGGCATCTCCTGCATTGCATTTTCCCAGGGCTGTGAAGATGATGCATTCCATGGTGTATAGGACAGTTTCAACTAAAAACAGCACTGCTGCCTTTCTGTTTAAAAGGCCTCAAAATAGATTCACCTCCCAGCGTCTGTTTTTCAAAGTAATATGCTGTTGTAGGTGAAAAAACCTGTGTCGCCATTGGAATTCCCCAGTTATTGAGAGAGAAGTTGCACAGTAAATCCTGTGGCCTTTTGACCACTTTCCTTGGTTTAATCTGGGTTACGCAATGTCCGTAAAGGCAGAAAAGGGAACAAACTTCCTGGTGTTTGAGAGCAGCTGCCTTTGACTTTCTTCCCTTTGCTTCTGGGACTTTCTCTATCTTGGGTTTAATTCATGTTTCCTTGCTTAAAGAAGCTTCAGCATGAAATCCTCTGTTTCAAAACATGAAATTTCAAAACATTCAAAACTATAAGTAATTTCAGGTGCTGTCCTTGCAGCTGAGTCCCCCTGTCCATTTTTGTGGCTTTACAATGGCATTTTCCTATTTTAAGTTATTTTCTTTCTTGTTGCTGTGTGAGAGCCCAAACTAAACAGGAGAAATGCCCTATAGTGGGAGAAGCAGTGAAACAGGCTAGACAGCAAGTGCTGTCAGATGTGCACATTAAAATTGTTCACTCCTAGGCATTTCAGACTTTGCTTATAACAACAGTTGGTAAGTTTTCTGACAGGAGTATGATATTTAAGTCAGTGTCCCTTTAACAGGGCAGGAATGAGAACGCCCACTCTGTGCTAAACGCATAGTGAAAATGCTGTCTAGGACGTGTTTATAAGTTTGCCTCCTTTGCACTGTTACAGCCCATCTGTCACTGATCTGTGCAACTCAGGCTATGTCTGCAGATATGCTGCAGTAGTGTAGATGCTTCAGCAAGGGAAGGGGTTTTTCCGTCACTGTAATAAATTCCCCACCCTCACCTCCCTGAGAGGTAGCAGCGAAATTGAAGGAAGAATTCTTCCATTGACCTCTGATGGTACCTATGCACTGGGATTAGATCAGTTGAACTACCGCTCTTGGGGATGTAAATTTTCCATACCCCTGCATGACCTAACTAGGTCAGCCTAAATTAAGTGTAGACGAGCCTTAAACAAATGTTCTTTGGAGTCTTGGCTCCTAGTGCTAAGTCCTTTGGCATTGTAAGAAAATATTAAAAATAAAAGATGACAAAGTACAGTGCTATATAGCCTTTTAAACAAGTCCCAGTAACAGAGTGTATTGTAACATTGCATCTTATCTGACCTCAAAGGAGATTTGACTATTGTTGTCTCAAATATGGTTGCATACACATTCATTTAGGTTCAACTGCAGTTTATTATTAAAATACTTTTGGAACTTAGTAAAACAGTACAAATTGTATTATACAATATTTAAACCTCAAATATTTGTAATGATTGTTTTTAATACACTAACTGCCTGACTAAACCCTAATTGCAATCCTTATTTGAGCATGACTTTGAGGTGTGACCAGATTAACTGTAAGCAATATTTAATTTTAGTGAAATTATTTTTGTCCCTGATTTGCTTTGCCCTTTCAAAGAAAAGTCCTTGTGCATACAGGATTCAATAAGACCTTAGTGTATCAAACTTTGTCCTTTGCATTTCAGTTTCTGCAGACTTTGTGCATATTAACCCTTTCATAGCAATACAAAAATTAGTTGCCAGTGATGAATTCCTTTCTTTCTTTACGTCCATGAAGTCTTATTAATTTTTATTTAGGTAAAAGCGCAAGTCAGGCATCCTTTTAAAAACCATCCAGGAAGGTTTATTCTACATAAAATTATGATAGATTTTACTGAGTTGTAAATGTTCCAACTTTCACCACAAAATATAATTAAAAAGATTCTTGAGGCAAGTACTTGTCTTCTGTTTGTACAGTGCCATGCACACAGGTAACTCTCGAGTAACAGAGCTTCAGTTGCCCTTCTAGCTCTTGTCCACAAGCAGAAGCTTAGAGGAGGATCTGGAGGCTATTCTAAGACAAACAAAACATAGATGTTGCAAAATACAGAAGTTTTTTTTGTACCTACCACATTGTAATAATCACATACACACACCTGACGCTGTGGTTTTGGGATCATCTCCTTTTACATTTACAGAGTCCCTGACCTTTCGACTATCCAGCCTTCTCCAGGGTGATGCCTGTTGCCTCCTGAGGCATTGGAAAACCTAGTTTGGAAGAAGAATCAAGATATGGTTGATGCTGAACTACAACGTGAGTCCTCAGATTGCTTTGTTTACAATAATGTCGTGTACCACTGAGACCTAATGAATACACACTCAACAGCACCAGTTGTTGCAGCATATGTATTAGTTGAGGCTTTCATCAGTGACGTTTTGTTTGTGCATATTTCCATCGACTTGGTGGAAGTGAATAAGTCAGTGATACAGCTTGAACAGGACTAAGACCCAGACCTTAACCACTAACGTGCACAGGCACAATAACTTAGTTCCATTCATTTCAGTTAATACTTAATTTGAAGGGAAAACCATATATATAGTGTGTGTGTGTGTGTCCGTAATGGGGCAATAGACATATATTTTGTGTGTGTGAATGAATCTAAACCTGCAGATTGATTTCATAGACTCATTCCACTTCCTCCTATAAAACTACTTGCTCTGCTGGGCACAGCGGTAAGTGCTTTTGTATAAATTGATGCAGTGGTGTGATGTTGAGTCAGTGAAAAGTTCATGCCCTCAGAGGTGTGAACTTCCCACTCTAACCAGTTGGGGCTGGAGACTGGGGAGAATGTCTGTTTTAAAAGGTGAGAGAGAGTTGTTAAACAAGTACTGAAAGCACCCTTCCCCTGCCCAAAAGTCATTGAATCTTTGCAAGGGAATTTGTTTTGGCTAGGGGAGATAGGGATTTCTCCAGGCCATGCTTTTTTGTTGGGTTGTTTTTTGTTTTTGGTTTTTTTGTGGTGGGTTTTTTGTGTGTGTGTGTGCGTGTCCTTCCTTTTTTGAACTGCTTTAAAAATGTTAGTATGAATACAGTTGACCAGTTTGGAGTTGGGGGATTTTCTTTAAAATAGCTCCTCAGCCAGGGAGGAGATGTGGGTGGGAAGAGGAACTCTGGAGATTGGTGCTCGGTCCAGTGACCACTGTAAGCTGTGCGCTTGTGCAGCCACTCAGGAAAGATTCCAATGCCCAGCCCCAGCTGATTAGCAGTGCGCCCACAGCTCGGGTTCCGTTTCTTCTGATGGTGCATATTTATACATGCCTTGGTGCACATAACAAAATTTATTCCACACATGAATGGAAAAAATCTGCACATAAATGGAAAAGATTAGAGGGAACATTACACTGAGAGCAGAACGCAACAATGACAATAGTTTCATAGTCCAGAATATCTCTGCAATAAATGAATAAGGAGACGATAACAAGCCTGAGAGCCTAGTCCAGGGAAGTATAGCGTGATCCATTCAGATAGTCTGTCTATGTACAGTGATGTTAGCTGCACATTTGGATGCATGCAAGACATTCCTGTCATGGACAAGTGTTTTCCTGCATAGCAGTTGGGTGGAGGAGCTCACATCAAGGATTTTCATGAGGAATTTGTCCACTGCCAAATATCTTTTGAGATCTGGGGAGAAGGGTGGTGTGTTTCTTATCACGGAAATGCAAGCAAGACAGCCGTTTTACACCAATGACTGAAAGTGCCTGCATTTTACTCAGTGCATCTGGATGAACATCATGAAGGGATTAAAGAGTATAGATTAGGCCAGTGATTCTCAAACCGTGGGTTGGGACTCCCAAGTGGGTGTCAACCTCAGTTTAATGGGCTCATCAGGGCTGATTTACATGTGCTTGGACCCCTCACACTTCCACCCAGGGCTCAAGCAGGCTCAGGATTTGGTCCCCCGCCTTAAGGTCATGTGGTATTTTGTGTTGTGAGGAGGAGCTCACTGTGCAATGAAGTTTGAGTGCCCTTTGATTAGGCCATAGGGTGAACAGGGACAAAGGGGGGAATTTTAGTTTATATATAATCTCAATCTCTCTCTCTCTCTCTCATATTTACAAATAAATTGTAAATTAAGGATGAATTAGCTAACAGAGGTTTGTGGATCTTTCATGCGCACTCTCTCCCCAATCCTCTGTCCCAAGGAAAGCTGAAATGTATCAGTTCAACCATATGATCAGTTTAATTCCTCTGAGCGCTGAGAACTGTAAAGTCTCTTGTGCTTCTCAATGGCTGGCCATCGTAATTAAAGCATAAGTGTGTGAATAAAATCCTAGGGTCTCATGGATTGTTTTTGGGGTTTTTGGGAGGAACAGAGGCAGTTTGTTCTGAAGCTTTTTAGAATGTGTTCATTCATGTACTTCATCCTGTCATAGAACAAGTCTTAATTATTTGTATTTCTCTTCACTAATTCCCCCTCCCCCCCGCACCCCACTACATGGGTCAGATAACTGATCATCTAAGAAAATTACACTATTATGAAGCTGCCTTGTTTCTCGTACCTTCCTGAAATGCATGAAGCCGGTAGCTCCCAATGTAATCCACTAGTAAGCAAGCCACTGCTTTTTGTTAGCAGAAACTGCCTTCTGCTATACAAATAGGTGGAGGTGCCATGCATCATCAAGTAAAAGGTTTGCAGCACAAAGTAGGATTTAGCATAAGAAGAAGAGCTTAGTTACTCACTGATGTGTAATCCTCCCTGTCTTTCAAGAGCTGAGGATGAAGCGGCGAGCCTCAGACAGAGGAGCTGGGGAGACATCTGCTAAGGCCAAGGCACTTTGTACAGGGATTTCTGGAAATAATGCCAAAAGAGCAGGCCCTTTCATCCTAGGTAAGCAAAGAGGGTTTTTTCATCCCCTGTGCTGTATGAGGTAGAAAGTTAATGGTTGCAAAGCTTAAGGAAAATAGTCAATCAAATGAGACAAAGCGGAATTGTAATCTAGGTTCTTGTGTCTGCCAAAATCCACTTCATCTTATGTTGACAAAGCAGCAACCCCTGGAGTTCTTGGAACTGTAAAGTTGAGAGTGATCGTAACATATATGTGTATGGTGACCATATTTCTGAACCAAAATTAGGGACATGTTAGCCATGCCCCCTGACCCTGTTAACTATGCTCCCTGACACCCATTAGCCACGCCCCTGCCACAAGAAGTCGCACCCCTGGAGATAGTACTCCCGGGGTCAAGAGGGACACATGACCAGAAGTAAAGGGTGTTGTGTGACCCCTCTAAGAACTCCTCCCACCGTCATCCTACTAATAGGGATTTGTTTGCCCCCCCCCCTGGAACCCTCATGCAACTATCCTGCAATTGCAATGCAAATTGGGTTAATGCATTAACTCAGGGGGAGAGACTGGGGAAGTGTTCCCTCTAAGATTTTCCTCCCATGAGCGGAGTGAATTTTGTCTTGTGCACCAGTATTGAGTTCATGTGCGCTTGTTCGGCTGTGCCACTGTGGCACCCAAGTTATTAATAAATATCTTATCAACCTGTCCCTTTTCCCTCTGCTTCCATGTCTCCCACTCTTCCCTTGCCCCATCTGCTGCCCTCCCCCCCTTGCTGTCCTGGCTTCTGCCCTTCTCACTCCCCTCAGCCATTTGGGGACCTGCACCAGCCCTTCTCTTCCCCCTGTGTCCACTCCTCCTCTAGCCCCACTCTGATCATCTGTAGCTACTCCTCCCCATCCCCTCTCCTAACACCTCCCTCTGCCCACCTGCCCTGCCTCTCTCCTCTGTCCTCTGGTGCCCGTCCCTCCCCTCCGTGTGTCTGCCCTTCTGCTTCACCCCCACAATCCCCTGGCACCTGCAGCTTCCCTTACCCCTGCACCTTCCTAGTGCCTCCTTCTTCCCTCCTTGCCCTTTTTCTCCCTGGTGCCCACCCCCTCACCACCCTTTGCCCAAGTTCTCCTCATGCCCCTTTGTGCCCTCACACATGACTTGCTCCATCCCCTGCTTTCCGCATGCCTACACCTCCTTTCAACCCCTCTTCTCCCAGCACCTACTCCTCCCCTCTCCTCTTCCTCCCTCTTGCCCCCATTGTCCCTCCTCTCCTCCAGCATCACCCTGTCCCCTCCCTTCTCCCACCCTACTGACACCTTCCCTCCCATCCCCCCTTCTTTCCTCATTGTCTCCTCTTGGCCCCTGGCATTTGTCTCTCCTCCACTCTGCCCCTTGGTGCCTGCCCCTTTCTTCTCCTGCCTTGGCCCCCCCTTCCCTCAGCATAAACCCCTCAATTCTCCCCCTGCCCCTTCCCACACCTTCTGCCTTCGACATGGAAAGCAGTTTGCAGGGCTGGAGCCAGGCTATGACTCTATTTTTATTACCGCAGTCCGGCCCCAGAAGCCCCCACATTCTCAGCCCCAGGTGCTCCAGGGGCGGGACCACGTCCCGGGACTAGAGCAGAGGCTGCCCATGGTGCTATTTTTAGTACCGCAGTCCTGGTCCCCACAGGCTGCCTGGCTCCAGCTGGAATCAAGCAGCAGCCACACAAGGCCTGTTCCAGTGAGGCTGCCCCAGCTGGAACGCGCCTCATGTGGCTGCCGCTTGACTCCAACTGGAGCCACAGCAGCCAGCGGGGACCGGGACCGCGGTACTACAAACAGCACCACAGGTGGCCTCCACTCCAGTCCCGGCACCTGACAAGCGCGCCTGCCCCTCCCCAGCTGGGCTCCTGCTGGGGCTCCAAGGCAGTCGGAGAAGGAGGCAGTGCCACCAGACCAGGACCTTGCATGGCAGAGGCAGTCCCACGGGCGGGAGGGGGGAGAGAGTGGCCGCACGCCACTGGAAGCTGGCCCGGCTGCCCTACGCGCCCTGCTGGAGGGAGGGGAAAGAGGCTACTGCGCCATGCAAGGAGCAATGGCACGCCGCGGCATTTCTTCCCGCAAACCAGTGTCCCCATCAAGTAGTGAAATGTCCAGTGGGGCTTTCTGGGACATTTCCCCTACTTGATGGGGCACCAGGACAGAGTATTTAAATTTGGAACTGTCCTGGAAAAATCGGGACGTATGGTCAGCATATATGTGTGTAGCAGGATAGACATATGGCCATTAGGGGCACAACTGTGAGCCCCTGCTTTTATTGGTTTTGGAACTGAATATTTGAATTGTATCAAAAGGCAAGCTGTCATCTTGCTGGTGGTAGGACAGGTTTCCTTAAGGAGCTCAGCCCCACTTCTCTCTGAATGTGCTGCTAAATTAGTGCGCACACTGTTTATTGAAATAACACAGTGGCTGCTCTTTCCTTGGCAGGTGTCCTGTAAGCTGACCCCCTCTGTAGGTTTTGGCTGTCACTTGAATACTATAGTTTTTAGTTATTTTGCATAATGCCAAGATCCCTGTGAAGTCCACTGTATAAAACCTACCAGATAGTCTGTTAAAAATGGAAGCTTCAGGTGGTACCCGAGTTAGTCTGTTACAGAAAAAAACAACAAATGGTCTGGTAGCACTTTATAGACTATAGACTAATAAAACATGTAGATGGTATCATGAGTTTTCGTGGCTACAAAAGCTCATGATACCATCTACATGTTTTATTAAAGTGCTACCAGACCATTTGTTGTTAAAAATTGATTAGTTAAGATGGGGAATCAGTACCGTGGGTTATTCTGGTGCATTCAGTAAACTATTAAACTGAGCAACCCCTTAAGGAGTGGCAATTAGGTTGAAGTTCAGTAGTAAGCATTCCTTGCCATAGCTACTAATAGCAAATGTAAAACCTATATGGCTGAGGCATGCAGAAATTTGTATTCCTATAAGGGGCAGTTGTACACTGTGGTAAGGTCTCTTCTGGGAACCAATGGAGCATTGTACAAGGAGATTCAGAATCCTTTGGTATCTTAAGAGCAATATACTTTATGGGAAGAAGCTGCATAGTGCGGATATTCATACCTTGCTGAAAAAGAAACTTGATTTAGACTTATACAAACTGTATGACTGCTGAGTATTGACATAACATTGAATTAGTCACAGTTTCTTGAAGAAAAACAAATCTGTTCTGCTTTGTGCCGGTAGGTCCCCGGTTAGGTAACTCCCCAGTGCCAAGCATTGTTCAGTGTTTGGCAAGAAAGGATGGGACAGACGACTTCTATCAACTAAAGGTGAGCAAAATCTCCTATGGGTGGATCCTCTGAGACTTTTAAACTTTTGCTTCAGCAGATGAGCTGCCTGACTCCTGGGGGAATGCAAGCCTAAAGCCCTTGTATACACTAGCGCAGTGTTTCTCAAGCAATGGTACGAGTACCCTTAGGGGTACTGGAGAGAAGTCTGGGGGGGTACGTCAACACAACTGGAATTTGGAGAAAACTGAATTTGTGTTTTAAATTTTACAGCATTTTATTATTTTTGTACTTTTCACACCCAAAAATTTCATCACCTGCCCAGCTACGATTAAGTTGTTTAAACAAATGTGTTGCAAAGGTAGAAAAAAATTGTCTGAAAACTGTTGGTACTGGGGGTACTTTTTTTTTTTAAAGGGGTACTTTATTTTTAAAAAAAAGGTTGAGAAACACTGCACTGGGGAATGGCGGCTGAATCTTCATGACAACAGTTCAGCTCCACAGGCAGCAACATTGGTGCAAGCATTAGCTTTTCAGCAAAGCCTCAGTGGCCACTGCTTTGAACAGCATTAAACAGTTTCCAATAGGCTGGGGAACTAAGCCTGGTGTACTGGCAACAAAGGAGGAAAAAATTAGGGGTACTTGCAAATGGCAACGTGTTTCCTGTGAGCTCATCAGATTCATGCTTTGTCACGTTGCACATGTGTGTGTTCAGACACTGTGGCAATTACATAAATCAACCACTGGTGTAATTCCATTCAGCCTTTCAATGCACATGTGAATGTTTAAAATGTACAGCTGGTGCTGAAGATTTGGGAGTGGGGGACTTCAGTTTCCCCTCAAGGAATAAGGCTTTTTTTCTCTTTTCCCAAAGATCCTTACTTTAGAGGAAAGAGGTGACAAAGGAATAGAAACCCAGGAGGAGCGACAGGGCAAGATGCTGCTGCATACAGAATACTCTCTCCTTTCCCTTCTGCACAATCAGGATGGAGTGGTTCACCATCATGGGCTCTTTCAGGTACATCTAGCCACCTCCCAGGCTCTCTGAGGACACTGGTAACTGCAACTGGGCCACTTATCTGTGCAGTGCACTACTCACGGTGACTTTCTTGTGCATAGAGAATTACCAGCATGCAAGCCATGATTAATCAGTGCCTCTTAACGCAAACAAGTGTATTGCAGAAACTATTATGTGCTAAATGCTGATGAAATAAGACGTGATGTATTAGATTATGAAAGGATATGGGTTTTAATATGTACACTTGAGCTAGCTTTGTGAGCATTCTGCTGCTTAACATTGAAAAGTAGCCTGAAGTACAAGAAACATGAGTGTCGGTCTGAAGAGGCTCTTCCAGTAGAGCTAGTACCTAGAATTGGGTCCACTCCAGGAAAATGGAATTGCCCCATGCCCCTTGCTTCACATTGGAGTCAGCATGTGCTAATTGGCAGAGTATCTTATTTAGAATGTGATCTCTGCTTTCTAGTTCCTGAGTCAGCTTCTCCCAATTCAGCAACAGACAAGTTTCCAAGAGGCAGTTTCAACATGTTACAATAAGTTGCTAAATGTGCTAATTAACCAATTGCAGGGCTGTTAACACTTCTGAAACAAGCCATCTATTGAGTCTGTGACCCACTGATAAGAGATGTTGGGCCTTGTCTACACTGTCAAGATCTGTCTTGCAATAAAATCTGGAGACCATTCATGTTGCGATGGGACACACACACCCAGTTTTGGGGCCAAAAATCTTTCACCTCCACGTGGGACTTTTGTCTCTTCCCCCTCCTTTTATTGTCGACAGTCATGTAGTTGTAGTGTGTACTATAGTAGGGTTTTTGTCCAGTTGATTGACTTCCAGGCTCCAGCCTATTTCCCACAATGCCCAATTAGCAACTCTGGCACGCACTTTGAACTCTGCTGCTCTGCAGCCATGTAATCAGGGGCACCCCTCCACCCTGCAATACCCAGGAAATTTAAATTCCACTTCCTAGCGTCTGGCTCATTGTGTAGTGGTCCTTATGGCATCTTCTCAGGGAAACAGGGGTGACTCTCGCTCAAAACGCTTCTACTTGGAGCACTGCAGAGCGTTTGAATCTTATCAGTGTGGGGGGTGAAGAATCTGTGTATTCACACCTGCAAGTGACCCATAGGAATGGGGACATGTAAGGTCACATTTCTTGAGCCCTGTGTGAGAAGAGGGATCACCGTGAGACACTCTACAATGCAAAGCCAAGGTAAAGGAATTCCAGCAGGCACATGAGAAGGCGAAGGCAGCAAAGCGCTGGTCTGGTACTGCACACACAACATGTTATTTTTTATAAAGAATCGGATGTAATCTGGGATGGGAACCCTATGTCCACACCTGAGGAGAATGCACAGAGTCAGAGGCAGAAGTTATTGATGAACAGATGGAAGCAGACAAGGAGGTTAGGCTCAATCCAGTGCTCCAGGCAGCAAGGAATTGTTCTCAAGTTCTGATGTTTGCGAGGACTCTCAGCAACTGTATGTGGAGCATGAAGGAAGGGAACAGGGTAAGTTGCTGTGCAGGCGGGGGAGAGGGGCGGTGGGGTTGGTGGCCATGTGGGGTGGTGAGTTGCTATAGTGCAGCCGGGGGAGGGGGAATGGCAGCGTCCCAGGGCAGTAAGTTGCTGTGTGGGAGGGGCATGGCATGGGAAGTTGCTCTTGCAGACCCGGAGGCGTGGGGACAGGATGACTGGAGGCTGTATTTCTGTGAGCTGGCTAAGCCCTGCCTGGGTCTGCGTTCTGTCCAAACAGAGCGTGGATGTACACAGAGCTATCAATAGAATTTTGTCTGGAGAGGGTGTCAAAGCTTTTCCTGATGTACTGGGGCTGCCATTTCCCCACCGCCATACTACGGCGCTCTCCCAAACCATACTTCATACTGCGCTGCTGGAACCAAGGTGTCACAGAATTTGGCTGCCTAAGGAGCCAGGTGCCCCCTACTTGCATCCAGAAGCTGAGCCCAGGTTTGCCTGTTAACCATCAGCAGGGTAATGGCAGCCTGTCGACAAGTGTAGGATTATTACAAATTGTTTCCATGTACACCTGCTGCCCAAGCACAGACTGTACTTTCTTGGGGACCCCATGCCCAACCCTCCCCACCTTTAAGACTGATCATGATCAGAGTGTCTAGTGAGAGCTGTTTGCCTCTAGGGCAGTGGTTCTCAAAGTGCAGTCCATGGACCACTACCTTACCGGTGGCCT
This sequence comes from Rafetus swinhoei, assembly GCA_019425775.1. Classification (NCBI taxonomy): domain Eukaryota; kingdom Metazoa; phylum Chordata; order Testudines; family Trionychidae; genus Rafetus; species Rafetus swinhoei. The sequence goes on from JAFJHL010000300.1 coordinate 12,235,570, forward strand.
ACGGCTGGAGTCCAGCTCCCTCTCCCTCTTCTCTTCTCCTCTTCTGCCCCATATGCAGCGGGGAGCCTGCACTGCTGTTCCAGCCTCATGGTCCCCGCACAGCCGCGAGGCTGGAGCACCATCTCCAGGTTCCCATTCAGAGGGTGCGCAGGGTGGGAGGTGAAAAAAGGCCCGACCTTCCCTGCCACACCTGGCTCGCAGAGAGAGGCAGAGCAAGCGGCTCCATGTGCTATCACCCCGTGGCTTCCCCCCCCCCACTGGGGGAACGGCAGCGTGTGGAGCTGCTTGCTTAGCCTCTGTCTACAAGCCAGGTCTGATGGGGAAAGTTGGGGCTTTCTTCGCCCTTCCTGCCCCTTCCCGCACGTCCTCTGACCAGGAAGCTGGAGCTGGTGCTCCAGCCTCATGGCTGTGTGGCAACTGCAAGGCTGGAGCAGCAGCACAGGCTCCATGCTGTGTGGGGAGGAGGGGGAGCTGAGTTTCCCCCACTCCTCATCCTGCTGGGAGAACAACAGCGCAGTGACGCACGGTCCGGAGTGTTTCCCTGCTGCGCCCATTGGCCGGGAGCAATGGGGGCATGAAGCCGGGTAAGCTCTCCCACACCCCACTCCCACTCACTCACCCTCCCCCCACCAAGACCCTGCACCCCCATCTTGCTCCTACACTCTCCCTTTTGTCCACACTCTGCACCCTCCCTCCTGGCCAGACATTCTATCCCCCACCCTACTCCTGCATCCACCATTGCTCTTGCACCCCCCCCCCTTGGCCATACATTGCACCCTCCCTTGCTCTTGCTCCCTCCCCCCCCAGCCAGACACCCAACTCCCAGCCTGCTTCTGCACCCTACCTTCCACCCACACCCCCTCCTGCACCCCACCTCTTGCCCAGATCCTGCATCCCCATCCCTATTGTACCTGCTGGCAGCCCTGTTCCGGACACTGAACCCCCTCATTTTTGTCCCCACCCCGGAGCCTAAGGGGGGGTCCGCAAAATCCACTAACTCCAGAACCCCAGAAAAGTAAATCTGGGCTATGGGAAGCCCTGAACCTCAGTCCTCCCTGTCCCTTCCCCTCTCCCCCCTTGGAGCTGGAGCACCAGAGGAGTGAGGTGTCTCAGTTGGGGGCCACATCAGTGAGGGTTGGGGGGTTTGGGAGGAGTTTTTTGCTTCTCACTTGTGGTCCCCAACTGATTTTTTTTCTATGGGTCAGTGGCCCCTGACCCAAAAAGAGTTCCCCACCCCCTGCCATAAATAAAGGAAATATTGAAACCTTTTGTGTTGGACATAAATTAATATTTTACTTCATTTAAAATAAAGTTTGATAAACTAACATGAGAGAGTTAAAATGCTTATTCTGTTTAATTTAAATTAAACCATTCTCCCTAGCCGTAGCACTAACAAAATGGCTCAGGCATAATTATGTAATTAACGGTGAGTTTCCATTAGCAACTGGTGGCCCTCAGGAAGGTTTGCATTGAGCCAGGTGGGCCGTGGGCCAAAAAGTTTGAGAACCGCTGCTCTAAGGTAACAAGAAAAGTGCCAAATTTTGTTCAGAGATGTGCATGTTAGTGAAACGTTATAATCTTTATAATAAAAAACACAGTCACTCCATTGTTAACGGTTACTTTTTCCAGATCAGACCTTGAGAAGACGGGTACATTCACCAGCAGACAAACTCGGTCAACTAAGAGAAAAACCTCAGAAGACGAGGATCTGATCAAGGATATGTAGCATTGTTCAAACTTCAAACCGAGAAAAGGGAGCAAATAGCAGCTATGAAGATGCAAGTCAGAACAAACCACTGAGCGCATGCTAAGGCTTATGGAAGATCACAATAAGATACTGAAGTGTCTTGTCAAGATGCAGAGCAAGCAGCATCAAAGGCCTCCCTGGCAACACATGCAGAACTCTTTCCACAGCAACCATCCTTCCATGCCCATACATTCAGCCACCCTGACTGCATGCAGAATTCTTTATCCAGCAACCCTCCCTCTATAACCACACACTCATTGTCACAGCACACTCTACTCCCTGTGAAAGCAGCTATGACTTTGACAGCTGGACATGAACACAATTGTGAGGTTTTCCAGTAACCCTTACCATCCCTTACCTCTGATCATCCTGATGGAAAGACAACAATAAAGACAAATATGATGCAGGTTTCCATGAATTTAATTTGTGACACAACTCAGACCAATGGATCTGGCCCCTGGTAGTCTGAAATATCCTTGGGTTGCATGGGAATGCCTTGCTCAGGATGAGCAGTGGGATGAGGCAAGGAAGCAACCCCAACCCACAGAAATGTCAGTGCCACTCATTGTCAAGTGGTTCCTCAGAGCCTGCTTATATTGATGGTTACTCTGGGCTTCTCTGACAGCGTGAGGGTCTGGCTGTTCAAACTGTGCATCCCGGCGCTATCTCATTGTTCCACCCATGGGCAAACCCTTGTTACATCATTTGTGTGAGAGTAACAACAAGCGGCCACCACCCAGGGAATATGGTCTTCCAAAAAGTCCAGTCTGCCATAGAGATGCCTCCATCTCCGTTTCAGTCTGCCAGAGGCATATTCAGTAACCATGTGGTATTGGCTTAGCCTGTTGTTGAACTATTCCTTACAGCTGTTGAGGTGACCTGTCTAAGGCTTCAATGAGCCAGGGCTGTAAGGGGTAGGTCAAATCACCTAAGATCACTGTGGGCATTTTCACATCTTCCACTGCAATTTTCTGGTCTGGAAAGAAAGTCCCAGGCTGCAGCTTTCTGAACAGGCCACTGTTCCTGAAGATGCGTGCATCATCCAGGCCACCCCGCCTTTATCTGTGAAACTTCCACAGTGATCCACAGGTTCCTGAAGCACCCTGGAGAAGTCCCCCTGCTGATTGATGTACTCGGAGGCAAGGTGGGGTGGTGCTATAATGGGAATGTGTGCACCATCGATTGCCCTGCCAGTTTGGAAAGCCCGTGTCTGCAAAGCCAGCCACTATGTCACCCACATTGCCCAGAGTCAGTCGTACGCAGCAAAACGTGACTTTTATTGCCTTCCCCACTTCCCCACTCCAAACTGATTTGCAACGGAACCGCAGCGATTGGGAGTCACCAGCTTCCACAAAGCAGTGGCTACACGCTTCTCTACCAAGAGAGCGGCACTCCTTCAGGAGTCCTTGCGCCACAGTTCCAGGGCCAGCTCAACACCTGGCTCCAGAAAAGTTGCTTTAGGCATCTGCAAGTTCTGTAGCCACTGGTCTTCATCCCACACCTGCATGACAAAGCGATCCCACCAATCGGTGCTCGTTTGCCTAGTCCAAAAGTGACACACTACTCTGCACAGCTGCTCTGTGCCAGCCCAATGCAATGCCAATTCTCTGCGGTTCCTGTCATTCCCATTCTCACCTGCGCCTGAGTCTTCATCCCCTGCTATTGCATAAGTAGCTCTGCTGCTATGTGTGGTCCTAAGCACATTGAACACAACATGGGAGAGAATTCTGGGATCCTCGACTTCTCACAGCAGGTGCTGGATTTTACAGCGAAAACTGTCATTCAAGTGGCACGAAGGCAAAGAGGTGGCGGATGGGATGTTTTTCACGTTCCCCAAAATGCCGAGTGATACGTTGCACATTCCCACAGCGCTTAGCAACTGAAGTTGACGCCAGGCACGATTGGATGCTTACCCATATTGCTTTCCCCTTTCAGTTGACAGGGGAGCTAGCAATATGGCCATGAAATGTCGACAATGGGTGGCAGAAAAATAGGTTTGACGAATTTTCTGTTTTGGTGACTTTGGCACATTAACAGCACTTTCATTGCCAAACCTTTCCAGTGTAGACATAATCTTAGCAGTGATGCGCTTGCTGGCTAAATGTCAACAGCCTGTTTTTCCACTGAAGCTTTGTCTATGGCTGTTAACAAAAACCAAGGGTCCAACTACAGTTAGTTACAGTCCTGTCTGGTTTCTGAGCATGCTGGTTTTTGATTAGGTTTTGGTTATGCTGAGTACCCATTCTGTTAGATGAGTGTATTCTCACTGTGTCAGTTCTCCACTACTCAGGCTAGGAAATGTGGACTAAGCCTTATAGTTGCTAATCTTAAATCAAATGGACGTGTCTCATGTAATCTCTTATCTGTGCTTCGCTTATTATTTTATTCTAGCTATCTAAAAGGCCATCTTATTGTCTAATGCGCATGCCCCCTGCACGTGGAAGTTAGATCATTTATTTAAACTCCATTCCTTGTCACTGCAGGACCGAACTTGTGAAATCGTGGAAGATCTGGAAACTAACAGAATGGTCAAGAAGATGAGGAAGCGCATTTGCCTTGTGTTAGACTGTCTCTGTGCTCACGATTTCAGTGACAAGACAGCGGATTTAATCAACCTACAGCATTACGTCATTAAAGAGAAGAGACTCAGTGAGCGGGAGACTGTAGTTATATTCTACGATGTGGTACGAGTGGTGGAAGCATTACACAAGGTACCATCTCCATGTAGCCTGTGTATGTGTCTTGGGGGAGTCTAATCCCAAGGTAGCATCCTGGACTTTGTAACGTTTCATCCTACAAGCAGGATTGCAAAGGATGGATGTCTCCGCTCTCTTCCAATAATACAATCCTTTTTAAACATTAAGCTCTATACTAGGGATGTAAAATCCTGTTTAGTTAATGAGCTAAACATTACATTTAACCGGTTAACCACTTAAACGTGGGTGGGCAGGAGCTGGGATGGAGTGGCCCTGCTGCAGACGGAGGCTGCTCCAGCCAGGCCATAGCACCCCTACCTGGGCCCCATGGGGCTGGAGCAGCCCCATGCCCATGGGGCTGGGGGAGAGCTGCTCCACCCTCCACCAGTTAACTATAATGCTTACCAGTTAACCATTCACACCCTACTCTACACAAAACTCTTGTGTTCGGTTGAGGCTAATCAAATTCAGAAACCACTCCAAAGCATTTCCTGTGGAAGAAATATCAATCATGAGTAAGATAAAAATGGATTCAGATATAAAAACCCGGTGCTGCTAGTTTGAGATCAATGAACTGGAAATTGCTGTGCTATTAAAAATAGATTCCACTGAGGTTTGTGACTAGTTATGCTATAAAAAGCAGCATCCGGCCTCCCTTAGCACAGCCTTGCCAGTGAGCTAATAAACACACGCCTTTCTCAGACTAAAGGGGCATGGTCAGGGCTGGCAGCCTGCGGCTCTGACCCAGCAGCTGCAGTCAGATGTGCCATGCAGCGGAGCTAAAGTAGCAGGATTCTGATACTCTAGTTTTGAGACCTGGCAACGAGAATGGCGCAGACGGGGTAGTACAAGGGTGGAGGATTCGCCCTCAGTGCCACACTAGCACTTTGAATTTCATTGGGGGTGTCACCAAGCTCATTAGACATCTGACATAACTAGGGCTGAACCTAGAGGGACGCGGGGCGCAGGGCAACCTCCCAGCCGCAGACCTGGCCCTGCCTCTGCTGCACCCATGCTCTGCCTCCTTACCCCCTCCTTACCCCCCTGGAGAAGAGGGGCCCAGCAGTCTGCAAGAGGGTGGAGCAGAGCAAGCTGCCCTGCTGCTCCAGATCCTGCTGCTGTGGTGAGTGCAGGGAGGTGGGAGCCAACCTCAACTGCTGCCCTGCGCCAGGTCTCCATGATTCCCTGGGTTCTTCCCATCCATAGGACAGTTGAGGCGGTCACCACAGAGGCCCCTAAAGCGTGGGGCAGCCGTCCCAAATCTGTCCTATGGATGGGATGGCTCTGTAGATAAGGCTTTGTACAATCTTCTTCACAGCTTTAGGCCCTGAACCAACTAGAAAGAACCAAACTGGATTTCAGCAGTGTTTGCAGACACTTATGTTGCCATTTTATGAATGTAGACAGATCCAGCTATATCTCTGCGTTGTAGGCATCACGTTCCATGTGCTGCCTGTGTGTAGGAATAGCCCTTGGATTGGATGTCACGGTGACAGACTAAGGAGCATGAGCATTTATCTCTAATATTCATCTACTCTGAGGATGAGGCAATCTCAAAAATAGAATTAGTGCTTTGTGTGTTCTGGGTGCTAGGGCCAGAACTGAGCTAGGAAGGCTTGTGGTGATATAATATCTGAATGTAACATGGAATCTGTCTTGCAGAAGAACATTGTGCACAGAGACTTGAAGTTAGGAAACATGGTGCTAAACAAAAGGTAAGTTTTCTGAGGGCTCTTTTCTGCATCTGTTTTGTGGTGCTTCCTTAAGGAGTTTGTTTCTTAGCAGGCAGCTCCTTCATGGGTTAGCTGTGCAGTTCTAAGTTGACACCAACATGGATGGTGGGTATAGCCCCCTTTTGGAGAGAGCTGCCCCTGGCTCTGCCCCTTCTGCCCACACTCCATGCAGCTGGATCCCTAAGACCCCTTGCTTCTCTCTCCTCTCCCCTGCAGCCGAAACAATGAACCCTGCTGCCCAGAGGAGCCCTGAGTCCCTCCCCACACCGAGCCAGAGGAGCCCCAGAAGAGCTGCAGCCTTCCCTCCCTGACCACAAGCCACCCAGGAAAAGCTGCAGTGTGACAGCATCTCCTCCTGGAGAAGAACCAGAGCTTTTGCTATGCCCCGTGCAGGTCCCGGGACAGCTGCAGAGGTGGTATCTGCTACTCTGCTTCCTGGGTTCCTCAGTAGTCTCTCTGGGGGGCAGGGAGATTACTGAGGTACCTAGGAAGCTGAATAGCACGTGCCTCTAGCTGCCTTGGAACCTGCATGGAGCATAATAAAGCAAAACCTTCACCCCGAGCAACCTGCAACTCGGTGGCAGGGGCAGCACCTGGGGAGGCAGAGTCTCCCCTGGCCTATTACACCTGACACCCATGTACACAGGGCTGCTATTCCAGAGATAGGGAGAGGAAAGAAACCATTTTAATCTTTTCTTTTGTCCCCTGCCCCCCCCTTTCAAAATTCTGTTAGAAGTCCTCCAAAAGTGGTCAAAGCCTAACCAATCTTTCCCCCACTGTACTTCCATTGCCCACCCCCTGCTGTTTCCCTGTGATCTAGAGGCCAGGCACTGGGTGCTAGTCTCAGCTCTGCGACTGAGCGGTGCCTCAGTTTACCCACCTATATAGCGTGGATGACGGCAATTGGCAGTGTTGAGATTTGTGGATGAAGGTCTCCATGCAAGAACAAAGCATTTCTCCTGTGCCCAGATCTTGCTTGTGGCAGTTGCTCCCACAGCTGCTTTGCCTCCAGGTTCTGTCCAAGCCTGGACAGTGACTGTGATAGGCAAACCGCAGTTTTGCCCTCTCCTGGTCTCCAAGTGCACCCCCTCTCGGGTCTCGGGCTGTTCCCTCTCTGCATGGAATCTCCATGTTCTCTCACTCCGACCTGGCCCTTTGGACCGCAGTCCTCTGATCACCTGTGATCACCTCAGCAGATCCAGTGCCTGCAGGTCTGCCCCCTCGGGGAGCAGTGTTCCAACAGCCTCCTTAAAGCAAAGCCATGTTTACAGTGAACAAAGGCCTGTAAGAGAGAACCTCTGAAAACAGGAAGCAGTTGCTAGGCATGCCTGCCTGTCTGCCTCAGAGCTTCACCTTCCCTGGAGGCTGGGCAAGGCCCTTCAAGAGCACTGATGCTCTCACAGCACCTGTCTGTATTCCTACCAGCACTTGGCGTTGACCCCACCAAAGCTCTCTTAGATTCCCAGCGTTGGCAGAAAGAGCTGTGTCTCCTAGGCCCATTGTCCTGTAACTGCCCCTTCACCCTTACTAGTAGGTTGATTATTTGTAGCTAGTTGTTTTCCTGCTTTCTTCTCCCACAGCCCCCTGTCAACCTAGAGCCATGCATTCAGACAGCAGAGTAACCATTCCACAGTAACTTAATCTCTCTGATCAGGTCGCATTATTTCATGGCAGGACCCTGAGTCCATCAGTTACATCTTGATGGTGGTGCCTTTGGAGTATGGATTGTGAGAGGCTGGGGAACAAAAATTGTCTTTGTAAACGTTAGTCCAGATTGAATTTCATGCCCTATTTCTAGATGGATTTGAACCTGAAGTTTCCATTCTTAGCTGTTACCATTTGAGGCTATTAATACACATGGCGGAATTATGGCAGATTAGTTTTCAGCTCCGAATGTTAATTCCTACTACGCGCCACAATTTGAGCAAAGCTTAACTGACGGCTAAATTCAAATGGGTAATCTGCCTATCCTACTAATTCTGGGGCTTCCTGAGCAAAGTCAAGGAACATCTCATCCTTAATGCCAAACAATGAAGGGTTATTTTAATGCTTTATAGAAGGCAGGGTAAAACCTTTGAATTACCTGTGGCCAGTGTTAAGACAGTCAGACTAGATCAGGGCTGGGCAAAATATGGCCCATGGGCCAGATTTGACCCATGGATGCAGCAGGGACCCTCAGGCATGCTCCCTGCCTGCCCCACCCCCCGCATGCCTATCAGAAAAGCAACTGTGGGGCCCTGTTTGTCTTTGAACAGCTGTGAGTTTGGGGGAGTAGGGAGAGGCTTCACACACTGCCCCTGCCCCCAGCACAATCCCATTGGCCAGTAATCCACGTAACCCAAACCCTCCCTTCCTTCCCCCCCCCCCCCAGCATTTATACTGCCACCCCAGTTCCCTGCCCCAGGTCGTAACCTCCTCCTGCCCTATGTCACAACCCAAATGCCTGCACCCCTTCCTGAGCCCCAGTCCCCTACCTCAGGTCACAACTGCCTCCTTCACCCAAACCCCACACTCCCTCTTGCACCCCAGTCCCTTACCGCAAGCTCCCTTCTGCACCCAACCTTCATCCCAGACTACACACCTCCTCCATTCATATCATAGAGGAGGGCGGCCCTTGACCGCTTTCCAAATTCTGGGCATGGCCCCCTCATCAAAAATTGTTTCCCACCCCTGGACTAGATGATCAGAGTCTTCAATTCTACAAATCTATGAAAGAAAAAGCATGTAGCAAATAGAAAGTAAGTGTGCGGGTGGTGTTAGTGGTTTGTGCTATTCAGGAAGTCAGATGATCACAATAGGGTCATCTGGCCTTAAACTCTTACTTTAAACAGCTTCCTTTCTGCGGACTGGAGAGTAGGATTGGGAAGTGAAGCTTATCTCAGTAGGACATTGAAGAGAGAAGGGTGCAGATGCTGGCTTCACCTGTTAGCTAGTAATTATTGTCGATCTTTCTGGGGGTTTACTAGTAAAGACAAAATGCAAGTTAGCATAGAAAAGCTATGATGGTGTAGCAAGTCAAAAGTGCCAGTTTTTATGGGGGTTGGGATGTCTGGGTGCTCAGTTGTACCTCAGTTGGGTATGTTGTATACAGCTCAGATCAAACTAGCTTTGTATCCACTCATATAGATCTGCTCATAATTATAGGTTAGTGCAGATCTAGGCTACAGCAGGATATAAAAAGCATTACATTAATGCAAGATCTCTTTAAAGAGCAGTTAAAATTTGCAGTCAGTTTTACTTTTACTTTGCAGATTTTCATTGTCGACTTTTAGGGCAAACATTTACTCAGTTGACAGATCAGATGACTTTTTGGTAACCTGCACAAAATTCTACTTCTGTATGAAAATCCACCTTTATTGCCTCTTTACCTCATCACTAGTTAATACAGCTTCTGTACTTAGAGTTTATCTGGCAGTTTGGGTGCACAAGGCAGAAGAGAATCCTTGTTGGTTCTGCAAGGCTAATGCGAGTAAAAGCATGGTCAATAAAGTGAAGTCAGATCCCAAGACACATAGGAGCAAGACATGCTATAAATTGACCCATATTGACATGGTCACACTTCTGACCAACACCACCCTCTGTATTAGGCAGTTGTCCTTTGAAAATCTGTGTTCATCCAGTTCTTCTGTCTCTCGCCAAGTTGTATTTGGCACCAGGCACCTCTTTGCTCTTTCTCATCTTTCCCTTCAGGATGGGTGCTCCTCTGCTGGTGCCGTGTAACAAGATCTGCTTCCATTCTCTTGTCTTGCTGATGCCCTTTCCAGCTTCAGTCTTATTTTGCTACTGCTTTTTTCACAACTGGCTTAAACTTTGGGTCTTGATTCTGTCCTTAGTTGCACCTGAGCTGTCTCATTGAAGACGGTGGGATTGGCTGGGTATAAAGGCAGAATGGAGCCCTGGTTTTTGTGGAAATGAGCTGGGAGTTAATTACATCTGATAACTTATTTCAATTAGGCTTTCAGTTTCTCTTCTGGTCAAAGAGCAGAATTTCCTGTGTCGGAGCCATTGTGCGCCCTTAACGTGCATGCATAGCTTGTACCACTGACTCAGTGTGGATGGTATGCATGCCTGAGAGGGCAGGATCTGGTCTTTGTGTTTGGAAAATAAAAACAGGGGTCTGCTCAGCCTGACGTATCCAAACACCCAGGTACGCTCCCCTTCTCCCCAGAAAGTGAACTCTCATGTTCCAAGGAGGTTGGCACAGGCTCTTTCCTTTAAGGGCGGGAGGTACAAACCAAGTTCCTAGAAAAGGAAAAAACATAGCATCAGCCAAAAGGCTCATAACAAATGTGACTCATTCATAGCAAACGGTGCTGACGCAAACCTCCATTTACATTTCTCTCCTAGTCCTGATGGAATGGGATTGACAGCCTGGAAGGAATAAAGCCATAATTTCTCTGAACTTAAACTGTAAGAGCTGGTCAGCAGTGACTCAGTAATCAAGTAAATCTTGCTCTGTCCTCTTTCCTCCCCCCCCCTTGCAAAAAAGTAGTGAATCTTTTGAATTCATATTTTCTGACACTCATTCAAAACTGGATTTTAACTGAGTAACTAGTGACTCCATGTTAGTACAGCCACTCCCTGACTTACAAACACACCGACTTATGACCATCCATACTTACGACCAACCTTCCATTAACCCCATTATAATATTTTCAAGTTGAGAACCAGGTATGTCAAGTTTTTCAAACAGCGCAGGCAGCGCATTTCAGGGTATTTCCGACTTAGGACCAAATCGAGTTACGACCAGGTGTTCGGAACGTAACCCGTTCATAAGTCGGGGACTGCCTGTATTATCTAACGCGGAGTGTTGCTTTATTCTGGCATGCAGTCAGTTTTGTGGGCCTTTCTTTAGTTCACTTGTTTATCCCAAAAATCTAGTCTTGTCTTACAAAGCAAATGTAGCTGGTGACTTCTCAACCCTTTTAAACATAGTGAAAATAAAGTTTGCACTTTAAGAAGAATTGGCCATGCTCCTGTGCACTCATTGGGCCCAGAGAAGTTGAATCACACATTGTGTAGCAAATCCTAGGACCTCTCTTTGTGCATCAGTGTTAGGCTTTTCCTATCAAAATATAAATTGATTTGGAGAAACATTCATGTTCTTTCTACTCTCAGTCTCTTTTTCGTTTGAAGCCACGCGTGTCCACCTAGAACATTGAGTTCCATTACTTAAAATACTGTGTTGAACTGATTAGTTCATCATTCAGGCTTTAAAAATTCATATTTAAAGTAAAGTGGCCATAAGAACAGCCACACTGGGTTAGACCAAAGGTCAGTCCAGCCCAGTATCCTGTCTTCTGACATGGGCCAATGCCAGGTGCCTAAAGGGAATTAACAGAACAGGTAATCATCAAGTGATCCATTCTCTGTTGCTCATTCCCAGCTTCTGACAAACTGAGACTAAGGACACCATCCCTGCCCATCTTGGCTAATAGCCATTGATGGACCTATCCTCCATGAATGTATGTAGCTCTCTTCTGAACCCTGTTCAAAGCTATCTAAGTTGTTGAGTTCCCACTTTACTAAGCAGACATGAATTTCACAGTAATCTTTAAAGTTCAAGATTTTAGTGAGAGTGTTAAAATAGCTTAATCGCAGTCACAACTTTCACCAAAATTGGCCAGGTGCCAGGGTATGTGTGTTTCCGCTTAATTCAGATTGCCGTGCTGTTTTGTTCTACTTCTCTTCATTTGTTACCTAGTGGCAGCACCGCCATACGGTACAGTAGTTCATCTGCATAGTCTCTATTGTGGAGCGCACAGGAGCTGGAGAGCATCTCCAATGCACACGTGTATCCAAACTTTGTCAGGGAAATGGGCACTTATTGAGCACAACTTTAGCTTTGTGAAGACTGTTTAAAAGCATTTTGGTAGATTGATCTTGTGTTTCCTTACTACACTGTTGTCCCTATCTTGCCTCCAATGTCCACATGCAAAATGTTCTTTGTGTTTTGCCTGTCCATATCTCTGTGTGTCACCTTGAAATTAATTTTCAAAGGTGCACAGATCATGTCCTTCAGATTTCTAAAACTCTGATTTGAGGTGGAATGTGTGATCATATTCTCAGTTTTCCATGTTGGGGCCATGTGCGCCTGGGCAGTCAGTGTGTTACTGAACAGCTGATTATTAAATGGAAGTTCTTTAGCAAGCAGTTTCACATTGCACATTTCTTCTCCTGTTGTACATTGAGCCGAGGCCAAGCATGCCCATTCTTAACCAGCTCTCCCTGCAGCTGGTCTGATTCATTGGCCTGTGATTTGGAGCGGTCTGGTTTTCTTGCACTGTGCATTCTCCAATGCCTTGTTCCATTCAAGGCTCTCAATAAGGTACAGTAAATGTTTGTAGCTCTCAGACTGGGAGAACAGTGGATGTCAATGAAATTCCAGTACAAGACTTGCACAAATCCACCTTGATGTAACCTATTTCTAAACCGGCTGGGAATAGTGTTGTGTATGGACCATGTGGATTTCTCAGTTTCCACTTAAATATAAGTAGTGATGGTATCCTGGTAACTATTTGCTATTAGAATGTTGACTCATTTCTTTAGAGACAATTGCTTAAGGACTTAAAATAGAAAGTGAGAAGTTTACACTTGAAAATGGAAGTTGTAGCCTGGAAGTCAGTCTTAAATCTCTGTTCTCTGATAGAAGTTGTGTCTTTCCTTTATTAAAGAAGTGTGCCTGAGTGCCTTTGAGAGAGCCAGTTGAACCCCTTATTCGGTCTCTGTCTGCCCTGTGGTTTTACAGCTTTGATAAAGCAATCTATGAAACCTACGCCAGAAAAATGCTGGGTTTTTTAAAAATTTGGAACCAAATTCTATATCATAAGAATAGCCATACTGAGTCAGACCAAAGGTCCATCTAGCCCAGGATCCTGTCTGCCAACAGTGACCAATGCCAGATGCCCCAGAAGGAGGGAACACAACAGGTAATCATCACATAATCCCTCCCTATCACCCATTTCTAGACAAACAGAAGCTAGGGACACCAATCCTGCCCATCCTACCTAATAGCCATTGGTGAACGTAACCTCCATGAATTTATCTAGCTCTTTTTTTGAACCCTGTTAAAATCCTAGTCTTCATAACATCCTCTGGCAAGTAGGGATGTGAATGACTAGTCAACAGGCTCCTCACTGCATTTCAAAGCAGCAGCACCATGTGGAGCCCAGGGTCAGCTGGGGGCTCCTCCACTGACCCCGGGCTACATACACCGCTGCCACTTTGAAATGCCGCGAGGAGCCCAGCGCCAGGCTCCTGTGGAGTTTCAAAGTGGAAGCACCCAGTGGAGCCTGGGATCAGCTGAGGACTCCCCAGCTGACCCTGGGCTTCACTCAGCACTTTCACCTTTGAAGTGTAGCAACAGTCCTAGGGCTATTGCTGCACTTCAAAGGGGGAGGCACCCTATCGACTAATTGACTAGTCGATGCAAATTGCATCGACTATTCAATTAGTCAATTACTCGATATTTAACATCCCTACTGGCAAGGAGTTCCACAGGTTGACTGTGCGCTGCATGAAGAAAAACTTCCTTTTGTTTTAAACCTGCCACCTATTAATTTTCATTTGGTGACCCTTGGGAACAAGAAAATAACTTTTCCTTATTCACTTTCTCCACACCAGTCATGATTTTATAGATCTCTATCATATCCACCCTTAGTCTCCTCTTTTCTAAGCTGAAAAGTCCTAGTCTTTTTAATCTTTCTTCATATGGGACCCATTTCAAACCCCTAATCATTTTTGTTGCCCTTTTCTGAACCTTTTCCAGTGCCAATATATCTCTTTTGAGATGAGGCGACCACATCTGTATGGAGTATTCAAGATGTGGGCATAGCATGGATTTCTACAGAGACAATAAGATATTGTCTGTCTTATTCGCTATCCCTTTTTTATAAAACAGCCTTGTTCCTGTAACTAAGCTCCCCTCACACTAAATAAACTCTTAGCACAAACTCTCTACAGCAACATATAAAATGTCTTTTTGATCATCAAAATACTGCTATAGTAGCTGACAAATATATTTACTAATCTAATAATGTTTCTATCAAGTTTTGCTTATTTGAGCTAGCGATATTGTCCCTGTTCCCATCAATATAAATTTTAGTTGGTTGATTATTGATTGAGTATACTAGTGTCTGGCACGTGCTGTTTTCTGCGAGGACAAATTGGAAGGCCCCATCCTTTCTCTGAAGAATTTACAAGGCGAAAGACAGAAATGGGAGGGGTGGGAAAGCATGCGAGATAAGTGTGGGGGCGAAATGGTAATAAGCACATACTCTGCTAGGAAAAGAACTGCAAAAGCCTATTTAAACTACTGAGAGCTGGCCAGCCGGTCCCATCACAAAGATATTCAGATGTATCCCTTAGGATCCACTTTATAGTAGAGAGCAAGGGCTTTTCAGGATGACCCTGGAAAGCCACTGAATTGGTAGCATTGTCGTAGTGCTTGCTCTTCTCTGGGGTGAAGGCCTTTTTTAGGAACCATTAGGCTCACGGTTTCAAATCTAATCCTTTGTAATGTAGGTCTGTGGTGGTGTCCTGCAGTATCTGGGGCTGTTAGCAACATCCTGAGAGGGAGATGAGCTTGTTTGGGTGTCTGGTCAGCGCCTGGAGTGAAGTTGTGGGAATCTAAAGTCTTATGTCCAACTCCCCTGATACCAGCCTTCTGCTCTCACCAGCATGCATAGACAGATGTGGGATGTGTTAGCGTACACATGTAAACGGTTAACCGATGAGCCTGGGCTCGTCAGTTAACCTTCACAGCTACAGAAAAGTCAAACGACTGAATTCTGTGGTTCACCTGCATCAGTCGGTGGTTTTCAGTGCAAGGAGCTGCATTCCCTGTGTTTAACGACTACAGGTGCAGGATAAACTTTCTTAACTCTTTTGGTTGCTGGAAAGAGGCAAAATGATTTGGGCTGATCAGAAATGTTTTTGTTGCCAGACATGCCTGTCATAGCAACCCAAGTTTTCTCTGTTGGCTGCCTGTCACTTTATAAAATGCAAACCACAGACATCACGTTCCTAAGCTAATGAAAATACCGCAGCCATTGTCACCTGGGAAACGGATCCCTTGCATGAACACTGGTGACTAGTTCAGGCCTCTCCAAAAGTAGCCAGTGCAGCTGCTTGGTTCTACACTTACAAATTCAATCATATTTCAGTGCCTAAAGAAAGCCAAGCAATCCTGAATTTCCTGGTGTCTCTTAATCGAAATGCTGGGCCTCTTGCAGAGGCTGGATCTGCCATCCTTCCACAGCATGTCTCTTGGTATTCCACTTTTAATCTCTCTTTCCAATAGAATCTAATCGGAGTCTCCTGAACATAAATCTTGCTCCTTAAATTAAAATAATGGGGAAACTCTCCATTGCCAACCCACACTTGATTTTGTTTGACTCTTTTGTTGGATACATTATTTATATTTCATGGACAATTTTGACTTACGTAATCCATCCGTGCCAGCACTACATGAGGAATGCTTTTTGAGGGCATAATATTGTCGTCTTCTAGACAGTGGTTTTAGCCTCTGTCCTTTGAGTTTTATGTTAAGAGTGTTCAAGTGACTGTTGCCAGTAACATGGAGGTAATTCATTTCATAAAGAGCTACGCTGAAAGAATTTCTTTAATCTGATCAGGAAATCCTGTAGAAACAAGAGTATATGCATACATTTTTCACATTAGAATAAATTCCTTATCCTCTCTACGTAGAAACCATTATCCATAAAGAAACCCCCTAGTGGTTGATTAACCATTAGGGTTGCCAGGTGTCCGGTATTCACCCGGATAGTCCGGTATTTTCGCCTCCTGTCTGGTTTAAAAAAAAAAAATTCAGAGAATACCGGACACCTGAGCTGTCCGGTATTTTCTGAATTTTTCCCCGGCCAGGAGGCGAAAATGCTGGGCACCTGGCAACCCTACAAACACTCAGTGCCTGGCCTCCTCCTCCCCGAGCCTCCCTCTGGCCCCCAACACCCTGACCCCAGCCCCCATGCTTACCTGGTTCCCCAAGGCTGCTGGGGGATGCTTCCCCTTGGTCTTAGTGCTCAACTGCTCCCCTGTTCCTATCCCTGCACTCACTCTTAAAGGGGACATGCTGTTTTATTTTAATTTTTTTTTTTAGTAGAGATTTTAAAGCCCAACACAGAGATGCAGCTGGACCCCTTGCACATATGATGGGCTGGGTTTATGACCATGGCTGCTAGCGCAAAGCTGGCCTTTTCTTGGTGTTTTCTAGGCTTCCTGCAAAGAATTCTAGCTGTTTCTGCCATAGTGTTAATTCCCTTGTTCACACTGGCTCCTGGCGTGGCTCTCCTGCTCACTAATGCCTTGTAACCCTCCCCAGGACTCACCGAATAACCATAACAAACTTCTGTCTTGGAAAGCACCTAGTGAGTGAAGAGGATCTGCTGAAGGATCAGCGTGGGAGCCCTGCCTACATCAGCCCAGATGTCCTCAGTGGTAGGTGATCCCCCTTCCTCCCTCAGTGGGAGTTCACAGCCTATGCACGGGGAGTCAGCTTTGTTTTATTTGTGTGCTGCTCTTGTTCCTGGAAGAGGAGCATGTCTAGGCTTGTTCCCAGATGTAACATGCCTCGAAGATCCTCTTGCAGCCTAATATTAGATCTAGTCTATTTTCCAAGCAGGGAGGGGAGGGGAGGGGAGCGGAGCGGGAAGAGTGTTTGTTCCAGTGTAGCTTAATCCAGGAATTACAGTGCTCTCTTACTGTGAAACCAGCATGTCCACACACGGGGTTGGGCAGGAATCTTGGGGAGCTCTGTGGATAGACACACTCTTGTGCTCTCAATTCCGTCCCACGAGGCAGCCGAGCAGCTTAGCTGGTGGGTGAGCGCACATCCCATACAAGAACCAGGGCTTAGGCAGTGCTGATGCTTTAGGAGTGTGGTACTCGCCCCATGCCATGCTGTTCAATGGCAGCTGTCTCACTTCTGCTTAATCTCCGGGGAGGTGCCCTGGTGGAAATTAAAGATCCCATGGCACTTGGTGCTGAATAAGGGACACTGCCAATGTCTGTTAATGTCCTGGTCTCTGAATCCGCAATAGCCAACACTAGATGGTGGTTTTGTTTGACTCAGCAATGGCTGCACTGCCAGTTCCTACTGACTATCCGCTTTAAAGTGTTCAGGGCACCTAGCTCAGAGCAGGGTGTAAAGTCCGAATCCCAAGTCTGTGCAACTGCAGCTGAGCTCTTTGTACCTGGAGAGAACGGAGCTTAGTGGGCTGTGATGGTCAGTGTTGCTTCAGAGTCAAGCCTGGCCCAAGCTGGTGTCCTGGGGGAGTTTGGCTTCTGTGTGTTTGGCTTTTGCTGGTTCTGCTAGGAAACGTCCCTCAGCCTGGGCTAGGGATGTAAGTGAGTAGTCGACTACCAGAAAAGCCTAGGGTTATCAGGTAGGCAAGTCGACTACTTGCTCTTCCCCCTCCCACCCCATATCAGACACAGCAAGGGGAAGGGGGAAGCAGGAGCCAGTGCTGGGGAAACTGGCTTTTAAGCTTAAGTCAGCTCCCCCCAGCACTGTCTCCACGGTGCTGCCTCCATCAGAGGCAATCGCATCAGGTGGGGTGGTAGGGAGGCCCACAGCAGGCCCAGGCTAAGGGCTTTGCAGGATGGAGCCTTGGATTGGGAGAGCCCATAGCTGCAGCATGAAGGCAGACCTTCTGTTACTCTGGGGCGCACCTCTCTGGTGTGAGCACCTTCTGAGCCAGTCCTGTGACTGGGAAGAGTGTGTGTAACCCTTCCACGCCCGGGTCTATGCACCCGGAGACGTAGGTTGAACCCTCGAACCTGCTGTAAGAATGCAGCGCGGGAACCACACAGTGTGCTCCCTACCTGGCAACAGGTGATACCCAAGGCCATCCGATTTTTCTTTCAAACTAGATCATCGTTTAGTTTCTTACTGTGATGGAGCCTCCCTCTGTCTGCTCCTCTAATATTCTCGGGCAGGTGGGAGCTCGGCGCAGCACTTGCTAGCCATTGTTTAGGGCTCTTGAAGGAGATCTCCCCTGGGAAGAGATGGCTGACAATGTCCCTGCGGGAGAAGGCGGCAGGCAAGGAGGAGGGCGAGGTGCCTCCTGAGCTGTGCACAGCAGAGAGTAATTGCTGTCAGTACCAAGTGCTGCAGCGGTGACTCACTGGTGACTCAGAGGAAGTTGGTCCCTCAGCCCTGTGCTTAAAGTTCAGCCTCGGTGCAAGCTCTTCTGCGCTTTGGCAAGGACGTGGCTGCCGGGATTCTGAAGCAGCAGTTCCTCTAACATATTCCACAGCGTCACGGGGCTGCCGCGGAGGGTTCCCGGGATGCCAAGTCGTGGGGGAGAGCTGCTCTGAGCTGGGCCAGACTTCAGCAACCATCTACTTCAGATCTCTCCGAAGGGCTGAGCTGTCTCAGCTCAGTTGGGTGCATCTGAGCCGTATGTGGCAAGCCTGGGAGTCTGCGTGGCCACGTGAATGGCGGTGGGTCACATACAGCTGGACAGTCAGGGGCTGGATGGTCATAGCAGCCAGATTGGTGCTGACCTGAGCTGGCTGTTTCCCCAGTCCCCTGTGCTTCTCACTGCAGGGATCTTTTCGCACTTGCCAATAGTCAAGTTCCTCTGTACCATATAAACCTGAGTTGGAGCAATAGACCTCTAAACCAAGGGTACTTAACTCAACACTTGCAGCACCTGGGGTGGGGGACACTGGTCATCGGTTCCTGCCAGTGGGGTCGGGAACAAAAGACAAGGGTATCCCTCAGTGTGGCTGCAGAGGCGATAGGACTTTAGAAGAATCCCAGAGTACTCCTGTCTGCTTCCAGACAAAGGAAGGGTTGCGTGAGCATCACCAGAATTTGAACCTGCGGCTTCAGGGAGCAGGATAGGCCACATCCCAAGCTCCTGTGAATTGCTGCCTGGTGTCTGGCCATGAGAACTTGCAAATTGAACGTAATCTCAAGGTCCCGCGGTAAATAGTTCTTCCCCCCCAGCCAGGGGAAGCTTCAGCTAGAGAGCAGCTTGACTCATTACACCCCAATGGGTATCCGGCAAAGACGTGTTCTTCAGCACTCTCTTAATGGAGCCTCCTTTGAAAGGCCACTACGTGGCTCGGGATCCAAAGGGTAATGATCATGCTTACCTAATACTGAAAGAAGAACTTGTTGGGAACCAGTTCCTGTGCTGTGTTGTTCTGAATGAGAGAGGCCAAGGTCGCAGCATCGCGTGACCTGCCTTTGTCCCTTCCTCTCCCCAGGTCGGCCGTATCGTGGGAAACCCAGTGATATGTGGGCGCTAGGCGTGGTGCTCTTCACCATGCTGTACGGCCAGTTTCCCTTCTATGACAGCATACCTCAGGAGCTCTTCCGCAAAATCAAGGCTGCCGAATACACCATCCCCGAGTGAGTGACCCAGCCCCCGGCGCACCCAGCACTTGATGCATGCATAACCGTGTCGGGAGGCTCACAGTGCTGCTCCACGCACGTATCCCAGCATACAACGGTCTACAAGGGAGCA
This sequence comes from Rafetus swinhoei, assembly GCA_019425775.1. Lineage (NCBI taxonomy): Eukaryota > Metazoa > Chordata > Testudines > Trionychidae > Rafetus > Rafetus swinhoei. The sequence continues at coordinate 12,255,245 of JAFJHL010000300.1, forward strand.
GGAGCTGTGCTCTGGCCCCTCATTCTAAATGCGAGCAAGGCCCTAGCGTGGCTGCACCCACCTAGATCGAGGAAACTCATGGATATACAATAAAAGGAAATAAAACCCAGTAGTAAACGTTGAGCTCTGGGGAGTCAGAGCATAGTCCTTGTGTTGCATGCGCTGCCCTGCTTGCTCATCCCCCGCCCCACACCAGCCCCCGGTTATTTCTCCCACCTTCAGCACTCCCTGGGCTATGTAACCATCACGGCCTTGTCTTGTTCTGACTGTATCTTTCTCCGCCAGAGATGGGCGGGTTTCTGAAAACACTGTGTGTTTGATCCGGAAACTGCTGGTGTTGGATCCGCAGCAGCGTCTCACGGCCTCCGAAGTACTGGAATCCCTCAGCGCCATCATAGCGTCGTGGTGAGTGCCCTGAGCTACGGGAAAAGGGGGGCTGGTGCTCCCTGGGGGTCAGGTGCACATCTCTTGTCTCAATGGTAACCTATCCTCATTGCACTTTGGTGGCCCACGGGTTGTAACTAGTGATATGAAGTCAAAGTAAAACCAAGCATGAGAGGTGGAAAAGGGCACTGGGGTAGATGCTTCTGTTTCATACTAGAGCATTGAGTTGTGGGTAGGGACATAAAGGGGTAACCAGTTGCCTTACCAGCATGCTTACCAGGATAAATCGTTAACCGGCGCCTGATCCAGCTGCAGCAGCCTCCTGTCCACAGCATGCCGCAGGTGGGGCACTGCTCCAGCCCAGCCAGGCCCACTCCTCCGCGGCGTGCTAGTTAATTGATTAAACATAGAGTTTAACCAGCTAACGTTTTAAATGGGATTTTACATCCCCAATTGTGGGTGGGATAAGGAAGCCATTTAAGGATAAATCTGACTCCAGAGCTGTGTGCTTACTGAGCAGAAGGAAGCTCCTCTGTCTCCTAACCAGGAACTCACTGCTGCAGCAGTCCTCCATCCCCTCCCCTCTCATGGCTCATTCGAATTACCCGTATGGCTCCTCAGTGTGCCCCTGAGCCTGGAGCTAGAAGGGCACCTGGTGAGCCAGCTGTCAGGCATGGCAATTTTTGGAGCAGAGGCTATTTTGATTTCTACCTATACAAGGTGGCAAGAGAGCTGCATCCTGCTTCGAGCACTGGCAAAACCAGAGTGTGAAGTAGCGTCTTGGTGCGCTAGAGACGTCTAGTTAACTAGAGCCGCAGTGAGCACACTGAAATGCAGCGTGGCAGGGGGGTTGTACCAGGTCTGTCTTTCGTGCCTCTGGCGTGTCTGTGCCATACATTGCTAATACACTGTGTTCTCCACACCCCAGGCAGTCCATGTCCTCACTAAGTGGCCCTTTGCAAGTGGTGCCTGATATTGATGACCAGGTGACTAACCCAGAAACTCCCCAAGAGGTGAGGCTGCAGCCTGGCTGTGAGTTTGTTTCACATGGTGCTGAGATGGGAAGGATTTGGTTGTGGTGGGTGGAGAACCGGCTGCCCAGCTGAGAATTCGTTGCTGTTCTGACAGCCAGCTCCTTTGCCCCCAGGCCTCAGCATGCTTCCCCTTCAGTTGCCTTTTTCCTCCACCCCCTCTCCCTCTCGTCCCTTCACTGAGCCCTTGTCAGGGCACCTCCTGCCCTCCACAATACAGGGAGGGGCGTGTGGCTAGAATTGCAGGGCAGAAGGTGGCCGTCTCTATCTGTAGCAGTGACTCTAGTTCAGGGTAGTTGGCCAAATCGGGATCCCCGGATGCTTTTGAATGGATCCTGAAATGCAGTTACTTGCCATCATCCTCATTATATATTGTTACTTTCCCTTGACTATCCCTGGACCCTGGCAACAAACAATTGACTCCCCCTCCTCTAGGTGTTCAGTGCCTTCCCACAGGGCAACAGCAGCTGAGCTGTGTGGAGGAAGCAGCAGGCAGCAGCACCAGCTAGCTGAGCTCGTACATGAGAGATTGGCCTCTTGGCTTTTCCGTTTAACAATTGGGCTTGAATTTTCCCTGTGTAAATGAGCTCCCCAGAGTCGCTGCTTCGCTGTGGGGAGAACCAGGAAGTGGTAGCAGCACTACCTCAGCACCTCTTCTGTAGGCCACAGAGTGAATAAACATCCTGTTCTCTTTGCCAGCGCATTTGTGGGGGAAGCGATGGCCGGTGACCTCACTGTGCCAGCGCACCCCTTAGAGCCCCACTAGCCAACCTGGGCTGCATTCCTCACCTGGGGGACACTGGCTGCTGCTTGGCCCACTTGCCTCACTGGGCTGAGAGTGGCAGAGGCGTGGTCAAACCAGGACATTGGTTTGACCACGATCAAGTGCCGGCAGATCTGGGCTGGAATGCACACACTTGGCCCAGTCTGAGTGGGCAGGGGCATCATTGTTGCCCAAGGGGCAGCCCATGAGTGCCCCATTACTACTCTTCCCTGGTGGTAACTTCATGGGAGCCCTGTGCGTGTCTGTCAGTAGATGGCATGCCTAGCTCCAGGCATGCTTCGGTTAGAGGTGGATTCTTTCCCTGCTTTCTCGGTAGCTAGGGAATATCTACGAGAGCTGGGAGGCTCACCCCAGCTGGCTGTGCACGAGTGTGCTTTGCCACGGGCCGGGCACTCTGGCAGCTCTGACTTGGTTTGTCTTGTCTGCAGGCAAAGGTGACGGAAGAGTGCTCCCAGTACGAGTTTGAGAACTACATGAGACAGCAGCTGCTCCTGGCCGAGGAGAAGAACACGCTGCATGAAGCGAAGAGCTTCCTGCAGAAGCGGCAGTTTGGCAACATCCCACCCGTGCGGCGCCTGGGGCATGATGCCCAGCCCATGAACCCTTTGGATGCTGCCATCCTGGCCCAGCGCTACCTTCGGAAATAGCTTGCCATGCCTCCAACAGCACACGCACCATCTTGCAGTCTGCCTTTTCACGTCGCCTACTCCAGCTCGACAGCAATACCTGTGCCCTGTGATAGAGAAAAATGTAGCAGCTCCGTCAAGCTCTGTTAAGGGACACGCACTCGTGCTCGCTCTGTTGGAGGGAGAAGACTTTTGAAAAAAGCTAGTTTTGGAAGCAGCAAACTCTTGGCATCTTCCGGAATCTCTGATTTTTTTTTTTTTTTTAAATCCAAGCCTGGTTGACTAGTTTGCTTTTAATCATGACTTTTTAATCTACCTCTGTCTTTTTAACTGTGCTGTTCTGTGGATCGAGCAAAGCCTCTGGGAAGAGAGGTTGCTAAGGGGGAAATCGGTTTGCTGGCAGAAGTGCCGTGGCTGAGTGTGCAGTCCAGAGAGTTGGCTGGTAGCATTTGCTCCATATGGTTTGAATAAGCTTCATTTTATCTGGGTTTCTTGAAAGTAACTGTTTCTTGAAACCTCCCACTCCCACCCCTTATCTGCATGAAACCGTCGTTCTAATTTTAACACAACACCTGGGTTGAATATATTTTGTCTAACGCTGGCTGGTTTCTGGCATCTTAGTAACAGCACTTTGGGCCTCTAATAAGCTGTGTAGGAATGTTAACATCCAAGTCACCTTAGGCAGCTAAGAAATGAAGCCTGTTTTCTGAACAGTGAAACCAGGCTGAGATGCGAATGACCATTTCGGTCCATTGCAAGCACTGAAAGTCTTTCCAGGCTTGTTCAGAGGTTTTGCAGAACCCCATTTAGCCCATCTGGGCCTTGCCTCCCCTCTCACCTTTCATGGATTCTTTTAGCTTTTTGAGAATATATGATTTAATCTGTTTTTTTTCTTAGTAGCTTATCTAAGGTGCAGTAAATTTGCATTAATTGAATCGGCATTTTCACCGTTCATTGTGGTACAGATATAATATATGACTTATAATGTGAAAGTTCCCCAGAATAATCTATGTAGATTTAGAGGGAAGGGGTTCGCAAAAGCCTCTATTGTATGTGCTCTTTAGTTTATCTTGCCACCCGAGTCTGGTGCTGCTCCTCTGGGCTGGCCATTAGGAGTTAACGTGGACAGGGAGTCCCCTGGTTCCACCACCAAATGCCATTCCATAAGCGTTGGGCCGGGTTGAGAACAGGATAGATCGTTTCTGAACCTCATTTTGTGAACTGGATGCCTGTCTTGCCAGAGAACTGTTCTCACCGGAGAGATCCCATGGCCCACACTGTCCGATCCAGGCTTCTGATTAACCCAGAAGCCCGTGTTTCTTTTCAAACGCGGTCTTTTCCCTAGACCTGACCACACACTGTTCCCAGCCGTAGCTTGGAGCCCCGCAGCACTTGCGCGAAGAAGCTTTAATGTAACGTTCTCTCTCCTAGTTGTGGTAACCAAAGAAACCACCTGACTTCAGTAGAGCTATATAAAAAAGCAGTAGCGTGGATAACGGGGAGCTGGCTGGGCAGGTGCTAGGAAATGCTGGAGTAACAGGTGTGAGATGCCAGCAGTCCCTGGACCCTGGCACGCAGCTGGGAATTGGGCTGGACCCAGGTTGGGCTCTGGGTTGCCAAATCAAAATACTCCTCACTGGATACAGCAGCGTCAGGGGACCTGCTGATGGGCCCGGGCCTGTGCAGTCACCAGCACCTGCTCTTTCGTTCTCCCTGTTACTCTAGTGAGCACAAGTGTGGCCTAAGTAGCAGGATTTATTTGTAGCTTGTTGCCGTCTCTTGCCTAAAGGCTGGCGCTGTCTTTAGACTGCTCCCAGTTGTATTTAAATCTACAGCCTTCTGTCAGTGGGTTCTGCCTGGTAACGCACTCGGGGGCTGAACTGAAATTCCTTGGCAGGAATATCCATTGTAAGCTGTGGGCATTATGTTCTGCCTCCAAACGCCCTGCAGCAAATTCACAGTGTGCAGGAAATTAGACTTAGGAACACTAACGGGGACTAGAACAGCCTCACCAAGCTCGCCAGGATGAGCCAGTAGCTTGAAGTTGTACTAGTCTCTTATTTATTTTGTTCAGAGATGATACGCACGGGTCTGGCACCGCTACCCCTCAGTGCCGCCAGCATGAGAGCTGGCAGGCAGAGCCCCCTGCCCCTGGCTGCTCCAGAATATTGGCCACCCGCCCTGTCACACCTCTGCTGGGCAGGCCTCCCCACAGGGGGCTTTGAAAGTCCTGGGCATTGCACCCCACCTGCCATCCCATTCTTGCCAGCTCCTTCCCACCACAGATCTCACAGCAGGCTGGAGCCCAGGAGCACAGTGTGGATTGTCACACATCCCCCCCCCGTCCCAGACTAGCTCGCTATTTGTTCATGTTGTGTGTTTTCCCAAAGTTAAAGCAATATTCTGGGAACTCTGCGAAGTTGTATAATACTGAGTATTCCTGCAAATGGCTAATCACCAGTGAATGGTCACATGTGGATAGTAAAGAAACTGGAAAAAGATGGCAGTGCACGGGGAGGGTTTGAGAGCTGCTGGGTTGGTTTCAGTGGATTAGACGTATGACATGCTGTAGACAAGGAGCCTATTGTAAAAAATGAAAAAAAAAAAAAAAAGTTTGTATAAAGACATATTTTTGTACTACATCGAAAACTCTTCCTGCATGTCAGCAATAAAATTTCATAATGTAGAACTGGCGTCGTGTGGTCCAGAGTCTTCTGTGGGGTGGCCAAAGCATAGCATGGCAAGGCCGTACGCTGAGTAGCCAGTGGGGAAGGACGGTGACACCGCTCAGGCTCCCAAGGAGCAGGGGTGAGCAGGACTAGCCCAGCTGATAACCCCTCCTCCATCTTCCTGCAAGGGCTAGTGGGGTCTCTTGTTCCAGGACTGTCCCTATGTGGTGCTTACAAGATGGATGCAGTGCATGGGGCGATGCACTAGGGGGCACTCAAAGCCAGGGCCTGGCCCCTTAAGGAGCATCCTCACAAGGTGCCCTGGTGTTACTCTTCGGTTCCAGACATGCTGCTGGGGTGAGGGTGCATCCCCTGGGAAGGGGCGGGGAGTCTGGCCCAGGTGCAGGGCGGCCTGGAGTGGGGTTGGGCAGACACAGCCCCCAGCTTCCACTGGCAATGCAGCCGTTGCCTGAGGTCTCGCTCCTGCCGCACTGCTGGGGAGCCCACGCCTTGTGCCTAGCCCCCAGCGAGTGGCAGGAGCCAGCTGCACGTAAGCCCTGGGGGGACAGAGGCAGGGTCCCCACTGTGGCTCGGGGCTCCCTTGGGGCACTCAGAGCCTTGGCCCATGCCAGGCCTGCCTGGTCGCAGCCTGCACTCTTGTGCCCTGCTCTGCCATCACACACGCTTGCCCCTGTGCTGAGAGGTGTGGTGGAGTGGGGCGACCCCCCGTGAAGCACGGCTTGGCACTGAGGGGTCCATCCAGCTCCTGTTGGTATTCAGGGGGACGTCATGCTCTCCAGCCAAGAGCAGGGTTTGGCCTGGGAAGTTCCCCCTGCCAGGGCTAGTCGTGCTGCTCTCTCCCTGCAAGACACTGGGCTACTTGTCTTCACACAGTGTCATGTCTCGGGGTGGGGACCCTTCCTCCTACACACTACACTGGAGGCCCCGTCGCTGCCTGGCTTCCCTCCATTGCTGCCAGGCTGACTCTGGGTCTCTAGCCACGCACCTGCCGGCAACAGTTCTTCCTGGGCCTGAGACGAATGGGAGAGGGGGAGGCGGTGGCCTTCCCCAGCCTCTTCTGCTCATGGCTCTCCTCTGCCAGAGACTGACAGCTCCCTGACCATGGGAGCTCCATGCCCTGGAGTTTCTGTGCTGTGCACTGGTCCATCACTGAAATAACCCAGCATGAGAGCCAGGGTTTGCCCTGCTGCAGGGGTGAGGCCATAGCCATGAGACTCCTGCATGGGAGAGCCAAGGGAAGGAGGAAGTCACAGTGGCACTGATGGGGATGGTCCTACAGGCAGGGGCACCATTTCAGATTTTGGTAGGGGAGGGCTGATCTGTGCATGCTGTGGTGGAGGGAGAGAACATGGGGGAGGGGGTGGACTGAGGACAGTGGCTTCAGCAGTGGTACTGAGCATGCTCAGTACAAGCCAAGCACCAAATGGGGGGAGGGAAACGCCCCCCCCATCCACCTTCCCCACACACACACACACGTCACGTCTATCCAGGGGCTACTAAGGCACCGGAAATCTCTTACTTTTTTGGCAGACAACTTGGTAGTTAGCCTTAACATTTTAATGTATATTCTTACTTTGTTACTAACTGTGGAGAGAGACAGGCACCCCCCTGCCCCTCTGCTTCCGCCCCCTCAGGACTCCTGGGCTTTATCTCAGCTCTGGAAGGGGAGTGGAGTAGTGGGTTACAGCAGGAGGCAGATACATTTCAGTTCTATACAAGAACATCAGAATGGCCGTACTGGGTCAGACCAATGGTCCTCCTAGCCCTGTATCCTGTCTTCCAACAGTGGCCAATGCCAGGTGCTTCAGAAGGAATAAACAAAAGAGGCATTCATCATGATCCATCCCTAGTCGCCCATTCTCAGCTTCTGGCACACAGAGGTTATGGACACCATCCCTGCTCTTTCTAGCTAGTAGCCCTTGATGGACCTGTCCTCCCTGAATGTATTTTCTTATTGGAACCCTTTTAGGGTTTGGGCCTTTCCACCATCTCCTGGCAAAGATTTCCACAAGTTCACTGTGGGGGGGAAAAATATATAATTTATTTTAAATCTGCTGCCTACATATTTAATTGGGTCAGCTTCTTTGTCATGATTTTCTAGACCTATCCCCCCACCCTAGTCATTTCTTTTCCAAGCTGAAAAGTCCCAGTGTTGTTAATCTCTCTTCATATGGAAGCTGTTCTTTACCCCAATCATTTGTTGTCCTTGCTGTACTTTTTCCAAATCCAGTAAATCTTGTTTTAGATGGAGTGATCAAATCTGCAAAAAGTATTCAAGTTGTTGGCATACTCTATATAGAGGCAATATGGTATTTTGTCTTATCTATTCCTTTCCTAATGATTCCCAATATTCTGTCAGCTTTTAAGTTTTTCAACTGCCACTGCACATTGAACAGATGTTTGCAGGGAACTACCCACAAGGATTCCAAGAGCTCTTTCTTGAGTGGTAACAGCTATTTTAGACCCCATCATTTTTTGTATGTATAGTTGGGAATTTTATTTTTCCATGTGCATTGTTTTGCACTGATCAACACTGAATTTCATCTTGTAACTCTTTGCAGTCAGCTTTGGATTTGTCACTGTTCACCCCATTTCAAGAAGATTTATAAGTTTAAGAGCAGGGTTGTGGGCGGGGGGGGTGGTGTTTCTCTGTCTAAGGTGCTAGAGGATTACTTATTTTTTTTAAGTAACAGAGAGGTAGTCATACTAGACTGATCTTGGTAAAACAAAAAAAGCAGTCATGTAGCCCTTGAAACACTAATGATAGTATATTAGGTGGTGAGCTTTCATGGGGCAGACCCACTTCTTCAGATCATATTCTGAAAGTGAATTGGCATGACCATTATATAACATTGTATCCCTCTGTTATATAATGGTCATGCCAATTCACTTTCAGAATATGATCTGAAGTGGGTCTGCCCCATGAAAGATCACCACCTAATAAACTATCTTGTTAGTCTTTAAAGTGCTGCATGACTGCTTTTTTTATGTTTTAAGGTTTTTTTACATCTAATAGCAGTGATTTAAATGCAAATCCCAGCAGCACAACACTCATTCCTACTTTTTTTTCCCCCCTCCCATCTTTTCAGTGGAGTACCAGGCAATGTTTTCATGATAATCAAACAATCCTTCAATGACTGGAATGCCCAGCCTTTTGTTGTTCTTAATCACCTTGCCTCCCTCCTTTTATACCAAACTCCCTGCCCCAAAGAGAAACTTCACACAGCTCAAACTCTGTTGCGGTTAAGACCTGCCTCTGGAGTCAGGGCATGCAGCTTTAAGCAGACCTCAAGTATGAAATCCAAGGGTTCAAACTCGTGAGGGAGGGCAACTGCCCTCCCTAGCCCCTCATAAAGGGCACCCTTGTCTTCAGGGAGAAACCTGGAATAAACACAGAGCTCATAGGTGCTCAGACTCAGGACATGGGAACTGCTGCACCCCTTGTCTTGAAGTGGTTTCCATCACACTGGCTGTGTCTACATAGGCGCGATCTTGCGCCAAAGCGCCTGCTTTTGCACAAAAATATGCTGCCTATCTACACTGGCGGGGAGTTCTTGCGCAAGAACTATGATGCTCCTGCTCAGGAATAAGCCCTCTTGCGCAACTGTTCTTGCGCAAGAGGCCAGCGTAGACAGGCAACATGAATTTCTTGTACAAGAAAGCCCTATGGCTAAAATGGCTATCAGAGCTTTCTTGCACAAGAGAGCGTCTACACTGGCATGGATGCTCTTGCGCAAAAGCACATCTCTTGCGCAAAGGCACATGCCAGTGTAGACGCTCTCTTGCGCAAATACTCTAACGCAAAAACTCTTGCGTTAAAGAGTATTTGCGCAAGATCATGCCAATGTAGATGTAGCCACTGGGTCTACAGTTTGGTTTAAGGGCTTTCAGCATCCCTATGATACACATTGTTCCGGTCCCCTGTAGGAGGTTGCAGGGCTACCTCTGTATTGGCTGCAGGCAAGTCTGCACCCTGGCTGGCTGGTCTGAGTTGCACCCTGCCAGTGGCTGGCCCTGGGCTGGTACTGAGTTCTCAGTGCACAAACAGCTTTGAGCAGAGTCTGAGGCTGGCTCATTAACCCAGCCTGCTCATGGAGCTGCAATTGCAGCATTGGCAGCCGGTGGGTACAGCTCCAGCACTCGCTCGTGGCTTTCCCTTTGCTGCTCAAGGGAAAGGTGCCCCAGCCCAGGAGCAAGCAGGTGAGGGCATGTCTGGGCTGGTCATTGGCTGGGCCCCAGGGATTTTGAGGCTGCTCCTCCAGCCAGTTCTGGGCCGTTCAAAAGCCAGTTAGTACTTGGTATTTCAGGCCCCTCGTCCGTTACCTGCCTTGCTGTGGAATCACATGGCTGGTCAAGTCAGTGTAAAAGCAAGGCCGAGCACTAGACGGCATCCGTGGGCTGAGCTCCCAGCCATGCTGTGCATGTGCATTGAATAAATGCCAAAAATCCCCAGCGTGGAGCACTCCACGCTAAACTGTGCAAGAGGCTGCAACTCTGGAGCAAAACAGGGCAGTGTGACACGCACGCACCGTCCCTCCTCCTCCCCGATGCTCCCTGCATAGCCCACCCTAGCCACCTTCATCCCAAACCTGCGCTCCCCAGATCTTAGCCCATTCGTCCACCTTCAGCCCTGGCTGTGTCCTTGCCTCTCTAGGCCTCAGAAAGGAGCTTGGTGGTGGCTTCAGGGGTCTCTTCCCCATGGCCCTGAGGGGATCTGTCCCAGCTGACAGCTCCCACTGCCTGGTGCATGACAGAGAAGAAAAGGCCCAGTGTGGTCACAGGACTGAGGGCCCCGTGCTCCCCTGGAATCAAGCTCTCCTGGCCCTCACTCCTGCTGCTGTGGGGGCCATGCTGGCATGAGGGGGCGCACGCAGCCCTGCCCCTCACAGCCGTGGTGGCATACCGAGGCCCATTGCTGGATCACCCCAAAGCCAAACTCGGTGCTTAGATTTCGAGTAGCTCCCAGAAGTCTTCATCTTGATTGTGTGGGTTACGGTCCCACCTAGAGGCCTCCTCTGGGAGTGGGGCTGTTATGTGGTAAGAAGCACACCTCAGGGAAAAGGCAACACGCCGCGTTCACTGAGAATGCAGTAGAAAAGCAGCTAGCGCGTGCTTCATGTCATTCAAGCCCACGCACAAAGACACACACACACACACACACACACACAGGTCCTGCAGATGGTGCATAGTTTCCAGTCTCTTGTGGCTCACGTCAATCTTACTGGCCAGGCAAGGCTGACAGAAGCATTGGGGTTCCTCTGAGACTTGGCTCGCAGGACTGGACCCAGAGGCTCCATCTACCACTACAGGGTTTTTGTGTAAGAAACTTTTTGCAGAAGAGATCTTCCGCAAAAACGTCTTGCACAGAAGCACGTCCACACTACAAGAGCGCATGGCAAAAGCAATGAGCTTTTGCGCAAGAGAGCGTCCTCACTGCATGGCCACTCTTGCAAAAGAAAGCTCTGATGGCCATTCACAGAATGGCCATCAGAGCACCTGAGCTTTTTTCAATAGGTTCTTTTTGCACAAGAAACCCCTGTGGAGCGTCCACACACACCTTTTTATGCAAGAACTCTTGAGCAAAAAGGCGTTATTCCTCGTAGAAAGAGGAATACCTACACCGCAAAAAGCCCTCTGTTCTGCCGTTTTCTGTAAATGTTTTTGAGCAAAAACGCGCTTGAGGTGTGGACGCTCCGATGCAGGTTTTTGTGCAAAAACCCTGTAGTGTAGACATAACCAGAGTGTAATGGCCAGAGTGCCCCTTCTTATACATGTAAATTCCCATTTGAGTCTGTGGGTATTGCTGTGTCATGATGCTGTCATCCATCCTTAAAAGATGTTAATCTGTGTTTTCCAGAGTTATCCTTTGATGGTGAGTGTCAGGCTGCCCATCCTTGTCTCTCACCCCTGGGGTGGGGGGATTCTGCCTGTCTCCAAGGTTGTCAATGCTGCTAATTCAATTCAGCCTCAAGACACACTGCATGTTTCCTCGTTATCTTCAAAGTTTTCCACTTCTTCTTGATCACCTGGGCATCTGTGACGGCTGTCACGCTCACACACCCTCCTCCACTCACACCACACAATTGTGCAGAGTTTCAGACAAGAGTCATAGTCGCTAAAGGAACAGCAAACAGAAGGGAATCTTGCACAGCTTAGTTTGTGATACAGACAAGGGGTACAACTTAATTTGTAATGCTAACAGGAAGCAAGGCCTTACAGTAAACAACTAATCTTGAGAAACAGGATGAAATAGAAAAACACAAAAAAACAACCCCTAGTCTGCAAACAGGATGAAATAGAAGCAGATAGCACTGATCAGCACGTCACTATACATCAAATCATTCTACATCAGACTTAGAGTCTTCTTTAGGGTTGCCAGATGCTTTCAACAAAAATACCAGACATACTTGACATTACATCACAATCTACGTTACATCTTATTGAGAAAATACCGGACATTTCTATTTTCTCAATTTGTTTCCCGAACAGAAAGCTCAAATACTGGACTGTCCGGTTCAAAACCGGACACCTGGCAACCTTAGTTCTTATTACCAATACTAAAATATATGTTTCTGCTACAGGGCCCTGGCATGTAGGGTTGCCAGGTGTCCGGTTTTGAATTGGACAGTCCAGTATTTGTGGGTTCTGTTCAGAAAAACAATTAAGAAAATACCGGACATATAAAATGTCCGGTATTTTCTAATTAGGTAAGTTTTATTATTATTAGGAGTATCAGTATCTAGTTGCGAACTGCCTGGCTGGTAGACACGCTCACGCCATGTGAGTGTGTCTACTAGCCAGGCAGTATGCAATTATGCGAGGGCAGGGGGGCCGGAGGGAATCCCCAGGGCCAGACTCTCTACTGCTTCGCTGGGACCGTGTGCAGGATGGACAGTGCCCCGGGATCTGCATACACCTGGGTCAGTCCTGCTCCCCACCGGCCAATTCTCTCCCTCCCCCCCCCTGGCCAGCACCCTGGGATCTGCGTACGCCTGGGTCAGTCCCACTTCCCGTCGGCCGGTCCCCCCCGTACCCGATCTCCCCCAGCCAGCTCCGCTCCCCCCAATGAGCCCTACTTCCTGCTGGCTGGCCGGTTCTCCCTCACTCCTCCTCCTGATCTTCCCTGGCCAGCTCCGCTCCCCTCGACCCCCTCCCGGCCAGACCTGCTTCCCACCGGCCGGCCCCTCCCTGATTTTCCCGGCCAGCCCTGCTGCCCTCAACACACACACCCCGATCTCCCCTGGCCAGCCCCGCTGCCCCTGACTTCCCCCCATCTCCCCTGGCCAGCTCCACTGCCCCCAACCAGCCCTGCTTCCCGCCAGCCAGCTCCCCCTCAACGCACACATCCTCCCGGCCAGCCCTGCTCCCCTCCCGACCAGTGTGTCGTCCCCACCCACCGCCCACAACCATCTGAGATCAAGTGTGACCAGTATTTTTTTTAAGCCACCTGGTAGCCCTACTGGCATGTACAGAGCCCCAGTGAAAGCCAGGCCCTGCCCCTAAGCGGGTTCAGTCTGCACAGAATAGGCAGCAGCAAGAACCATCTTTCTGCCCTCCCAGGCCTTGGCTCAGGCAGGGGGCATTAGCACAGTAGATGGGGTGAGGGTGCTGTGCCAAATCCCAACACCCCTCCCCACCCCCTGTGCTCCGATACTGCTCCCCTCTCTGAGGCCTGTGGGGATACACAGGGCTCCCTGGGTGGCCAGCTGAGGGCCCGTGTCAGTACCTCACTGCCCCAAGGCCTGGCTGCGCTGTTCCTTGCCGGAGCACCTCTGCCGGCCGGGCAGTCGGGCACCCGGTTTGGTGGGGGGGGTTAGCCCCTTGCTGAGATGCTGACAGCGCTGCTGGTGCCATTGGCGCTGAATGATGCAACCCCCCCAGCACAGCAACACAAGGGATTCCCATGACTAGGGCTGACGCTGCACAGAACCAAGGGGAGGGGCTGGGGCCCAGCGGATCCATGTGGGCAGTGGGAGGGATGGAGATTGTTTGCAAGGTGGTAGTTTCTCTGAGCAAGGGGCCAGCCCATCGCCATATGGCAGGAGACAGGACGGGGGGAGGAAGCACCAGGAAGGGTTGCTTTGCTTGTGGATGCGGACCAGCCCTGGGATTTGCAGGAGGGGTGAGTTTGGCTCCGAGAGTAGGGTTGCCAAGTGTCCGGTTCTGAACCGGACAGGCCAATATTTGAGCTTTCTGCCCGGGAAACAAATTGAGAAAATACCAGACATAGAAATGTCCGGTATTTTCTAATGAAGTAAGTTTTATTATTATCATGAGTATCAGTACGTAGTTGTGTACTGCCTGGCTGGCGGATGTGCTCACACTGCAGGAGCGTGTCTACCAGCCAGGCAGTACGCAACTACGCAGTAGAGAGCAGGGGGTGGGGTGGGGCTGGGGTGGGATGGAATCCCCGGGGCCGGACTCGCCCGTGCGCCCCGCCGGGACCGTGCGCGGGATGAGCAGCACCCCAGGATCTGCGTGCACCCAGGCCAGCCCCGCTCCCCGCCAGCCAGTACCCCCCTGGCCAGCCCCACTCCCCCCAAGCCCCTCCCGGCCAGCCCTGCTTCCCGCCAGCCGGTTTCTTCCCCCGATCTCCCCCGGCCAGCCCCACTCCCTCCAAGCCCTCTCGGCCAGCCCCACTCCTCCAACCCCTCCCGGCCAGCCCTGCTTCCTGCTGGCCGTTCTCTCTCCTTCCCTCCCCGATCTCCCAGCCAGCCCCGCTCCTCCCCACCTCCGCCCAGCCAGCCCCGCTCCTCTCCTGGCTGGTCACTCCCGACCCCATCTGAGCTCAAGTGTGTCCGGTATTTTTTTGAAATCATCTGGTAACCCTATCCGAGAGGGGCTGGGGCCTGTGCTCCACAACGGTCCCTCTAATTTTCCTTTCACTTGTGTGTGGACTAAATTTTGTTCTATGCGCCATGGCATGTGCAGCTGTGCACCACCAATAGAAACAGATGCTGGGTGGCTTTTGAATCTCTCCTGGGTGGAGAGAGCAAGCCAGAGCCCTTCCCTGGGCGCTGGGCAGGCAGGCGCCGGGGCCACTCTGAAAAGAAGGGTGAAGGCCAAGAGAGCCTCCCAGGCCCCCCAGCCTTGGCTCAGGCCCAGTGATGCTGCCTAGAACAGCTTCAGCCCCAGCCAGCAGCGCCAGGCCAGCTCCTGCCAGGCTCGCTCTATCCAGCCCCGCCGACACCTGCCCTGAAGGAGTTGCCCAGCTGGGCTCCAGGGGAGAGATGGGGGCTGTGGGCTCGTGAGCAGGGCAGGATGGGGCCGTTCGCTGGGGACAGAGAGGTTCGGGAGGGCCACTTCCCTCAGACAGAGCCCTGTGGATGGGAGCTTCTGGGGCAGGGGTTGAGGCCCACCCAGCCCCCTCCACCCCGTCCCAGCAATGGGCATCGCCAGAGCCCCCTACCGCTCCCTCTGCTGGAGCCGGCTGCACCAAGGATGCACATGACACAGGCTGGTGGTTTGACGCCATGCAAACCCCTCCCCCCCAACAGGGTGCAAGTCCAGGCAGAGCCATTGGTGGGGGGACTGTAAGTGCCCCCCCAGGGACTCTGAGCTGCTCCAAATGCTCTCAGCCACCAGGCTCTCTGCCAGCGCGGTGAGGGTGTTGCAGGGGTGACACCGGCGCTCTGGGTTCAAGCCTCAGCAGCCCACGTGACTCAGTCTGCGGCCGGAGGGGTGTCTCAGCACCTGCACAGTCCCGGGGCATCTGACCTTTGCTATGGAGAACCTGCCCCTCCCCTTGCAGCAGTCAGCAGGAAAGATGGGGGCAGCGGGCTGCGGGGGTCAGGATGTGGGGGGTATCAGACTTGGGGGCACAGGATGGGCTCTGAGGGAGGCGGGGGGGCAGGGCACTGGAGTCAGGCTGGGGATGGGGTCAGGCTCATCGCCTGTTCAGTGCTGCTTCCGTAAAGCGTTTTCCTCAAGGCCCTGGCCCCCTCCTGCCATCCCCAGGGAACCAGGTCTAAACCGCTCTCCCCCACCCCCCTCAGCCGGCAGGAGGGGCTGCTATGGGCTGCGCTGGGGAGTGCTGACCGCCCGGCTCCTCCAAAGTATTTCCTGTTGCTGCAGCGTTAATGCTAAACAGACCTTTCTCTCCCAGTTCCCAGCCAAAGTGCAGCTGGCTCCTGCCACTGCCGCATCACCCTGGGTCCCCCATCAGCCAGGCAGCCCGGCGCCCCTCGGCCTGGTGAGTACAAGCCCCATCCAGCGGCAGCCCCTGTTCCGTCTCCCTTTCAGTGTCTCCCGACCTTGCCCCTTTGCAGAGGCAGCTGCAGGCACAGGGGCTAGAGAAGGCTTTCAGGAGGGAGCCTTCCCGCCCCAGTGCGGGGGACAGGCCGTGGCCCCCAGTGGCTTGGAGCTGGAGCCAGGTCACGTTCCAGCTCAGGGCACAGCCCCCTTTAGCCTAGAGACCGTGGATAAGATAGGAATGGATGCATCTGGGGGTGCATGGGGCCCGGTGCACAGATGTCACATTTTGGGGGGCCCCCACCCTCTGCCCGTACTCAGCCTGGCTAGCTGGATCCCACATCCTGGCTCCCCCCTTCTATTGCCCCCAGTGCAGTGGCGGTGCAAGAAACAAGCCCTTCCTTGGGACATGCCCAAGAGACAAGCTAGGTGCCAGAAAACCCCGAAAACACTGGCGCCCAAACAGCTGCCGGCTTCACTTTTTGCCACCTGGTACCAAAGGGCATGGGAGGAAGCTAGTGCCTGGCTCTAGGGGGCCAGGGTTCGCCTCCCCCCGCCCGGCACGGCACCCAGTGCGGTTCTGCCTCCCCACAGTCATTCTAGGCCCCTGTGCCCCGGGCCGACCTGGCTGAGCGGGTGCCCTGGCCCGGCTCCCCCCTGCCCTGTTGTCCTTCCTGCATTGCACACCCTGACTCCGCGTCAATCATTAACCAGGCGCGGCCCCAGGCTGGTGAGCAGGGCAGCCGCTCTGCCTCCCTGCTGGGGCCCTTGTGCCGGCTGGGCGAGCGGGGGCAGGGCTTGGCCTGGGTGCGGAGGGCGTCCGGCCCAAATCCAGGGCACCCTGCCCTGCTGCTGCTGGTATTGCGTGAGACGCCATGTCCCACCCCAGCAGCATCGAATGAGACCGGCTAGAGTCCGGGCCCCTGGCAAGGGGGTTCCCAAAGCACCTTAGCGACCTTGGCGGGCCCGTCCCATTGCGAGGCAGGCAGTGTGTGCGCCACGATCAGCTACACTGTGCTGGACCCCCCCTCTAGAGACTCCAAGGGCTTCAACTGCCCCACTAAGCTCGGGGGGGGGACAGAGGCAGGGCCCCCACTGTGGCTCGGAGTTCCCGGGGGGCTCTCGGAGCCCTGGCCCGTGCTGGGCCTGTCTGGTCGCAGCCTGCACGCTGGTGCGTTTGCCTGTGGGATGGCCCGTCCGGGGACAGTTCTGCTGATGTGTCACATATTTTCTGCATTTTTCCCCCCTCATTCCTCCCCGGGTAGAGCCGTTTCTGGGAAAGCAGCTCAGCCTGCCAGGGCCCAAGTGCAGGGAGAGACGCAAGAGCGCTGGGGGCGTCTCCTACCCACGCTCCTTCCAGTCCACCCCCTTGGCGTGTTCCTCCCCTTGTCAGTTCTCAGTGCAAACGCTCCGCCTGGCCTTGAGGCTCCCCAAGGTGGAAAGGGGGGGCCGGCGCCTTTGGGCCATGCTGGGGGGGCTCCGTGTTGGGATGACTGAGCCTGGCCGAGGGCACCATGTTGGGGCCATTTGGGGCTCTCCCTGGGGCCCTGTGTTGGGCCGTACCTGGGCCTTGTTCCAAGAGCCCCAGGGTGGGAATGGAGGAAAGGTCACGCCATGGGGCTGAGCATCTGTGGGGTTTGGGCTCGTCGAACCCTCAGGAGAAGTGATTTGGGAGGTGCCGAGCCCCCACAGCCCCAGGGGATATGCTCATCCCAGATGTGACTCCCCCCCCCACCCTTGGGGATCCATGGGGCAGCCTGAGGAACAGAAGGACAGAGTCCATAGGGGCCCAACGCCCCCTTTTCCAATGGCTTTTAACTCTCCCCCCCCCCGTAGCGCTTCCTGCCGGAGGAAGGGAAGGGAGAGCCGGAGGAGGGGCAGGCTTGCCCTCCCCCCTAGTCTCCAAAAGCGACTTTTCCTGTGAGTGCAGCAGCCTGGAGTCTAACAATTATTGCCTGTGCTCTCACATCTGGAAGGAAGTGAGCGGCTCTTTCCACTGGCTGCCTGCACTGGGGGGAGCTGGCAGCCAGCGCCCGTCCCGCCCCGGCTGCAGAGGGGCCAGGGAGCGCCAGAGCCTGCACCCACGGCTGGAAATGGGGGGAGCCGGGCACCCCAGCGCTGCGCCGCCCGTGCTGTGAAGAGAGCCCAAGGGGTAAGCCGGTGCCCGCGACGTGCGCCCCTCGCACAGCAGGGGGTGAGGGGCCAGGGCGGGGGTGGGTTGAGGGTCAGACTGCTCCTTAATGGCGTGGTCCCGGGCACAGTTGCATTAATCCTGGCCCGCTCCCACATGAAGCGACACGGGTCGGCGTGGGCCAGAGCTGGGCAGCCAGGTTCTGCCCGCAAGAGGCCCGCGCCCTCGGCCACTCTGTGCATGGCGCTCTGGGTGGGTGACCCCCGTGGCCGGGGCCACTCACAGTATGGAGCTCTGTTGTGGGCTCCTGGACCACCCTCCTGCCCTAGAGCTGGGCAGCGCAGCGGGGGGGCCATGCTCCTGGAGCCTGCAGGAACTGGGCGTCTCTTTCAAATCCCCCGAGGAACCCTGCTTTCCATTGGCACCGCTGGCCCTATCCCCGGCGTCCCATTAGCAACCAGAGGCCAGGTCCAGCTCCACTCCCCACCGGGGCCTCCGTGGACCCCGGCCTGGGGCTTGAGTGTGGAGCTCAACTGAGCTCAGCTGCCATGACCCTGCCAGTGCCCCCGTGCCAGCAGCCATCGAGTGACTCCCTGCCCCACGGCTGGTATCTCACCGCAGCCCCCCGGGCAGGGGGGGGACCCTCCTGCCACACAGCTGGCCCCACTGGATTGTGCCGTCCTCCCTCTCCCGGAGAGACAGCTGCCTGGGGAGCCATGAGGTGGGAAGGGGGGGGGGATCCAGATGATCCAGCCCCACAGCAGCCACGAAGCACCCCCACCCCAGCCACCCCGATTCTGAATTCCCCCGCAGTCAAAGGGAAGGGAGCACGGGGCTGGGGAGTGGAGCACCCAGGGCTGACGCCAGGCGAATACCGGCTGGATTTCAGGACCTTAGCGCAGGGGATCGATTCTGACGCTAAGGAGCCGTGGCTGAGGCTTGGCCGTGCATTCCTGGCCTGCCCTGCCAGGCGGCCAGCCGGCCCCATCCTGGCCTGCACTGGAGGCGTCACTGCCCCAGGTGGAATGCGCCCCAGGTGTAATCTCTGCTCCCCGGCGCAGGAGGGGGGGCAGGGCCTTTGCAAACAAATGACAGTCCTCCGGACCACAAAGCCCTACTCCCACAGCACAGCCTGTGCGGTTTGGGCAGCCGGGGGCTGTGGGTAGAGATGGGGAGGCAGTAGCAGAGTGGCAGGAGAGGGGGAGACACCAGGGCTGCAGGGGGGGGGCTGGAAATGAGAACTGCGGGCCATCCACAGAATTTGGGGAGGGGGGCATTGAAGCAGGGTTGCACTGGCAAAGGGACAAGGGCTGGCTGGCTCCCTGCCGGCTCCATGCCTGGCTCCAGGACTGCTAGCCCTTTAATTACTCAAGCGCTAACTCCATCCCAACGGTTCAGGGGAAAGAAGAGAGGCGTTTCTGTGCTCTGCTGTGGCTGGTTTCTGCATCTGCACCTCCGGAGCCCCCAGCCAAGAGCGTGTGGTCAGGAGCCCGGCGTCTGCGGATTTACTGCCATTCCGCGCATTGCTGGGATCATCCTATTTACTTGGCGCAAGCCAGAAACTGTCTGGGGAAGATCTGGGCGGTGGACCGACGGGGGCCGGGGCTGAGCTGCATGCAGGAGTATGGCCTGCAATCCCCGGGGCGCCCCCAAGGGCCCGGCAGAGCCACACTTGGCTTCTTAATGCCTGTGTCCAGCTGCCAGATAGCCCAGGCCAGGAATGCAGGCAACACACTGGCTGTGTTGGCTGGGGGATGGGCAGCTGGCACCCAGGCTGTCCACAGAGCTCAATGCATTGGAAAATGTGGGCCTATGCTTTGCTAGTGTCAGGATGTGGTGATTCACTAATTAGTGCAGCCCTGGGGTGCCCTCCGTCAGCACTGGCATAGCACAGGGAGACAGGTGTGCTCACCCCAGCGGTGGCTGCATTTTGCTAGCAGGCATGGCAGTCTGCCGAGCTGTGAAACGTGTTCTAGGAGCCCACGCGGTGCAGGGCGCTGGAGGCGTGCCGGCATGGGGCACTGCCTTCCTGCTCCTCGCCTTCATTCTCCCAGGTGATGCTGGGAAGGGAAGACCGTTAACTTGGTTGGTCGGTTGGCTCCGCTCCATATCCACTGAGTAGTCGCATGGATCAGAAAAGCTGCTGGGCAGGCCTCCCTCTCTGATCACCACAGGCCTCCTCAGTCGGGCAAGGACAGGTCAGCCGCTACAGGTGACCCATCCATCCCCTGCATCTCTGCCGAGAGACCAGCAAGAGGTGCAGTCAGGGCCTGCTGGGACCTGATTTCCACAGTTGTCCTCAGGCTGAGGGTTGGTGGTTGCGGTGGGATAGCCTAGCAGATGAGGAGGGCAGGGGAACGAAGGCTCCAGCTGGAGCGGGACTACCTGAACCAGGTTCCTCTGTTCTGTGACCCACCATCAAGGGAGGAGCGCCTCAGCAGCATTCCCCACCCAGCGTGCAGCTGGTCCAGCCCTGCCTCGACTGAGAGCCCAGCCAATGGCACTGCCATCCCATGCAGACCGATCCCCCTCCCGCATGCTTGCTTCTATGCCTGAGCAGGAATACTCCACTACTGGGAAGGATGGATATGAATGGGGCCAGCACCTTCCAGCTGCACCCCCAGCCCCTACAGCCAGTGCCGGGTCTACAAGCCTGAAATTACAAGAGAGGAGCCTGGGTTGGCTCCCATACCTGAGAGCAACAGCCAGGGTGGGATCTCAGTAGGCCAGGGGCATGGGGCCCCATGTTCCCACCCCACTTCCTGCCCTGGGCACTAATGGCACCCATGAGCGTCAAGAAGGGCTGTGAGCAGTGAGAGAGGCCACGGCTCAGAGCGAGAGGGTCCCTGTGCACCAGCCTGCGGGAACACCCCTGCTGCCTGCACACCCCCCGATCTCCAATTGCCGTAGGCGCTACACCCAGCTGCTGCCTCCCAGTGAGACCCTCCTGGATGGGTTCTCCTAAGAGCCCAGCACCGGACATGTAGCAACTCGCGAGCTCTGCTGCAAGTCTGGCTTTTGATGGGGCCAAGCCCCGAACATCCAGCCCTGTTGGCAGAGCAGTGGCTGCCACCCCACTGCGCAGCACACCCAGACCCACAGAGCCGACAGCAGCGCCTAGGCCAGTGGGGCAAGGCGAGACGCCGGGTCCCCGGAGGAATGGCAGTGCCCTAAGGGCCTGACTGCTCCGCCATATCCCTTGGGCTCTGTCTACACTGCCGAGCTGCAAGTGCTGCTGTGGCCACGGCACGCGCGCCAGGCGAGAGTGTGCCAGGTAAACCACCTCCAGGAGGGGTGTAGCTAACTGTGCCGGGAGCCTGTTTACACGGGCGCGTTACACTGGAACTTGCTGCCCTTAGCGGGGCTGGGGGAGGAAGGTCTCCCCGTGCGAGCAAGTCACAGCGCAGTGTAGCCCAGTGGCAGTGTAGACAAGTCCGTCGGCTGCCTTTGCACCATGCAGGCTGGGCAGAGCAGCGCCGCCGTGACCCTCCAGCCCCTGCGCCAGGGCAGATGGGGAGGCGGCGGGACCCCAGTGGCTCCAGCTTTACGCTCACAGACAGTCCTTGCCCCGCAGCATGTGGCTCCCCCGGCTGTCGCCATCCGTCACCTGCAAGAGGCGCTGGCTCATCCGGGCCAAGGCGGGCGGGGACCCCGGGCCTGCAGTGAGCTGTGTGCAGCTGGGGAGCAGGTCACGCCTTACCCAGGAGCGTGCCTGCCTGGCGCACACCCTGGCGCTGACGGGCCGCGTCCGGCATGGTCTGCGCTGCTCTGGCACCCTGCAGAGGCGCCGAGAGTGCCCTGGAGCTGCTCTCAGACACAGCCACGTCCGCCCCCCGCCCCCTCCCCAAGCGCCTCTGCACCCAGAGCTCCATGTGCAAACAATTCCCACCATACGGGTCCTGGGTTGTCATGACAACAGCATGTCCGCTGGGTTCCTGAGGGGGGGGAGCGTCCCCAGACACTGGCCAGGCCCAGGGAGTGAGGGCTCCCTTCCGGCTGCAGAGGCAAGAGCCAGGTGCAGAAGGCCAGGGAGCGGCTGGTCATGCACCGGGCAGGTTACACTGGTGGGACCCTAGTCGCAGTGTGAGGGGCAGTGAAGGGGGGGGCAGCACATCTCCCAGAAGCGGTGTCAGGAACGAGGAGCAGAGCTGGATGGGCTAGAGAGAGTGGGACTCCTGGCGCTGCGAGGGGAGTGGGGTCTAGTGGTTAGAGGGGCGAGGGATGCCTGGGAGCCAGGATGCCTAGAGTTTAGCCCCAGCTCTGAGGGGGGCCTGGTTGCTAGTTGGGGCTGGAGTGTTTCCCCTGGGACATGGGGGAAGGAGTGGCCTAGAGGTTCCTCGAATGGGAACTGGGCTCGCCCCAGCCGCTGTCGCTGTCTCGGGCTGCAGCACACCAAGGCAACGGGCAGCATGGAGGGGCTGGCAAGGATGTCTGCTGGGCTGTCCTCGCCTACGTAGTCTGCAGGCGGCCTGCTCGCTGGTCCAGGATCCCAGGCGCCAGATGGTTCCAGTCTTGGGAGGATCTCGGGGGCTGAATTGAGGTGCGACCCAGGGGTGCAGCCTCCCCCACCCCTTCCAGGAGCAGGGAATCCCACAGCAGGGCGAGATCATGCACCCCCAGGGACCGTCAGCCCAACTATAGATAACCCCGCTTCCCCCCATCTCCCGCCAAGCCACGACGCCTCCGCTCTGGGCTCTGGAGGAAGAGGAAAGGCTGGTGTCGGCCGACAAACCCTCTTGGCTCTGAGGCTAAAAGGACCCATATCCGGCCCTGCCCTGGCTGGAAGGCCAAAGGGGGAGTTAAGCGCAGAAGGGGGGGGGCAGGGCAGTGCGTGGAGGGTGAGCCAGCCCCATTTGGACCAGCCTTGTGTAACTGATGGGGAGGGGGCATAGATAAAGCCTAGTTTAAAGTAGCCCAGAGATGTGCCTGGGCAGGGCATGCCTGAGGCCCTGGCGCATCGCTAGGGCTGGGCAGTTCCCGGCCGTCCATGCACAGTGGGGTAAAGCTGTTTGGAGTCAGCCTGTGAGATGGTGCACCACGGGATCCCCTGCCCACAGGCCGGGTGTGAGCGCATCAATGGACAGGGCCAGGGTCGGACATCAGCCGTGTCAGGGCTCCCTTTGTCGCTGGGTGGGAGGCAGCCGCTGGTCCTGAGTGTTCTGCTGTTAGGCCCCGACAGCCCCCCCCAGCCGGCGAGCTCTTTGTGAAGCACTTAGTAGAGTGGGGCCTGACCCAGCTGCCATGTCCACCGTGTGCCTCCCAGCTGTGGGATGGGGCGAGTGGCCCTGCGGCTCCAAGGCACGTGGGAGCCAGACTGGGGCGTGGCACAGCCGGGCGAGGGGTGCTGGCCTGGCTTAGCAGGCTGTCTGCGTAGGCCTGAGAGGGGCTGGCTTGTGGCCTGCCCCGGAGCTGGCGGGAGGGGAACGTGCTGCCCCGAGCACCCTGGCCCTTGTCTAGCCACGGGGGGCCCCTGTTAGAGGTGCAGTGTCCTGGCTAATCCCCCTGCCTGCCCAGCGTGCTGCAGCCAGATGCCTGGTGTGCATCTGTACGGACATAATGGGCAGCTCAGCTCCGCCCTCCAGGCACTACACAGTGGGAAGGCTCCGAAAGCTGCAGCAGCTCCTCCAGCAGGGCCTGGTGTCCCGAGCCGGTAAGGACCCCCATCCTCCTGCACCTCGCTGCGCAGGCAGGTTTGAGCTCTGTCCCCCCCCCCCCATGTCTGTGTATGCCGAGGAGCCATGTGGGTGCCCGATGACTCCAGCTATCAATGGGACTGGCTCAGACGCCCTGTTCATCTTTGGGGCGCTGCTTGAGCCCTCATGCTGTGCAGAAACCCTCCTGCGCCCCTTCCCCCACTGTGCCGCAGACACCAACCCGTCCCCTGCCTGCAGGTCCTGCCCCAGGAAACTAGCCTAGACAGTGGTCTGAACACAGGCCAGGGAGCGGGGAACTGCTGGGTTCAATTCCTGGCTCTAGAGAGCTAGCCAGTCACGTCCCCCTTTTGTGCCTCAGTTTCCCCATCATCGGGGAGGACTGCAGACAGGTGTAAAGTGCTGTGTATGTGTGTGTGGGGGGGTGTTTAGTGGTTCTTTCGGTGTGTGACCTAGGATAGTGCTGGTTACACTCCTCTCTGGGGCAGTGACCCCCTGGCATGACCTATAGCAGAGGCGGGGAACTTCAGGCCCTTGGTCCGGATGCAGCCCCTGGCTTGCCTGGATCCAGCCCGTGGGGCTCAGGGCCCCCGCTATGCTGGTGCTCCAGCTCCCCTCCCCGCCCCACTGCTCCACTGCAGGGCTGGAGCACACAAAATCTACTAGGCTGGGCCCCAGGCTCTGGTGTGTGAGGAGAACGTGGGTCTTTCTCCTTGTCAATCAGGGGCCATGTCAGTGAGGGGTTTTTTTTTGCTTCTCACTTGTGTGCAGCCCCTGACAGATTTTTTTGTAGGTCAGCAGCCCCCAAACCCAAAAAAGGTTCCACCCGACCTATAGAGAGCACCTGGACCCAGGGCCCTGGGCAGTGTATTGGGGAAAGAATTCCCTGTGGGTGTCTGGGACTGGGCGGTGCAAGCGCCTGACAGGAAGAGCTGGGCAGACAGTCATGGGACGGTTCTGCTGGTGATTAGCGCCACAGCTCCCGGCAGCCAACCCTGGGGCCGGCTCAGGCCTTAGCTCGTTCCCCTGGGCTGGGGGAGTTGTGGGGGCTGCAGGCTCCACTTAAAACCTAAGAGAAATGAGCACTCCCCCCCCAGCACCCCGGCTGAGTTCTGGGAGCCAGCACCCCTGCTAACGAGTGGGCAGCAGCTGAAGCAATGCCCCCCTCCCCCCGGCCCCACATGGCGCTCAGCACCAGGCTGCAATGGGACCCGATCTCCTGCGGTGAAGGGGTGGTGCAAATGCTGTTATCAGCACAGAGACGCCCCTCCGTGCAGGGGGTGTGTTGTTCTGTGGTCTCTGGAACGCCTTGGAGAGCTGCTTCCTAGAGAGGCCTGGTGCAATTAGCCCCCGCGTGGCAGGGGCTCGAGGGTAGCGAGGCTCCTCTGAACTGGGCCAGTCTCCTGTGTCCATCACAGGACCCCCCCAGGGCAGCAGCCGGCTTTCATCCCACAATGGTATGATGGCTGGTCCTCACCAGGTGCCCTCGGCTGGCCTCCTCAGGCACCTGGGAAGCAGGAAGGGGCAAGGGGCTGAGGCAGGGTGTGGGGTGGTACACGGGCAGCCCCCTTTTCAAGCCCCCTCTCTCCTAGGTGCAGCGGGCACATCCCTCTTCGGCCAGGCGAGAGCCACGGTGTGCGACGATGGAGACACGCAACCGGGAGATGGAGCTTCTGAGCAACAGCATGGCCGCCTACGCCCACATCCGAGGTGGGTGTCCAGGGGTGGAGGCTGTGCTCTGGGCTGCCCCCTTGGTTACTAGATACTCCTGGGGCAGATGGGAAGGAGAGCAGGGCAGAGGTTAACCCCCTTCCCCCACTTTGGGCCCCTCCACAGGAGCCCTGGGAAAGGTTGCCGCGCGCCAGACATGCCCACCCGACCCGTCCTGCCCCTGGGTGACAGGTCCTGCCACTCAATCGCCTCCCCTTTGTTTCTGTGCCAGACAATCCTGAGAGCTTCGGCCTCTATTTTGTCCTGGGCGTCTGCTTCGGCCTGGTGTTAACCCTCTGCTTGCTGGTGATCCGCATCTCCTGCCAGCCGCACACCCACAGCCTCCCGGCCCAGCCCCGGCAGAGCCTGCGGGACATCAGCGAGGACGAAGAGGACGAGGAGGAGGAGGAGGAGGACACGGTGGACAACGTAGCGGCGGAGTCCCTGCTGCCCATTACGGAAATCCCCCTGGAGAACCACAGCCCAGCAGACGGCCCCTTGACTGTCAACGTCTTTGCCTCGGCAGAGGAGCTGGAGCGGGCGCAGCGGCTGGAGGAACGGGAGCGTATCATCCGGGAGATCTGGCGCAACGGCCAGCCGGACATCCTGGGCACGGGCACTGTGGGCAGAGTGCACTACTACTGACCGTGGGCACGGGGCCAGGCTGCCCTAGTGCTCCCTCAGCTAGATGGCGGCGGCAGCCCCCCAGCCGTGCCCAGGACGGCTCCCTACGCTTCTTTCTGACTCAGGAGAGTTTATGAGTCTGGAACTGTTGCCCAGCCCCGGGGCACCACGGGCGTGGCCCCCGGAAACTCCCCAGTAGCTGGCGCCAGCTGCGTGTGACTGGCTGAGTGAGGGAGCCAAGCTCCTCGAGGCCCTGCTCCCGTTAACTGACTGCGCAGGGCCCTGCGAGTGGCACAGCAAGCATCGCCACTGCCTGCTGGTGGCTGGGAACCTCTCCCTACATCTTCCCGCAGGAGCCCCCTGCCCCCAGGTGCTCGGGAACAGGGCTCACGTGCTGCCAGCCTGCCAAACCCCGGGCCTGCTGCGGCATGGATGGGCAGACTCAGGGAGCTGCTGGAGGAAACTGCTGCATCTCGGCCACAGGAAGGGCCGCTCAGTCCCACGGTCTCTGAGTCCGGCTGCAGCTGGGACATCCTAGCCACGCTCAGCCCCCGCCTCCCACAGCTGCCTGCAGAGAGAGAGATGCAACCCCCTCCAGGCAGCAGGGAGCCGCTCGGGGGGGAGCTGTCCCTCCCAGGAGGGTGCAGTGCTGCTCTTGGACACTGAGGTGGCCCGGTGCGGTGAAGGGACACAGCTGCATCGTGAGCTGTTGGTACGATTCCCTCCGCCCGCCCCCTACCCACTCCCCAGGGAGCGCCTGCAAGGCAGGTAGCACTGCCCCCCACCACAGCCAGGCCCTGTCGGGGGGGTGGGGAGTGTCGGTCCCTTGTACTTTCCTGTGCAATTCCACCACAGCTGCCTGCTCTGACTGCTGGGCCACACTGCCATTCCAGCCCGCTTGGTAGGTGCCTGGCCAGCTTGGCCCCGGCAGCCCGTTCCCAGAGCGCAGGCCTGCGGGGTGAGACCAAGCCCAGCTGCACTGGGGCGCTGGCACAGGACATTAATAGTGACCACAAGCTCAGGGCACATGATCATCTCTACCCCAGCCAGGGCAGCAGCAGCCCTGCCGCAGGATTCGTCTGCGTGCAGCACCCAGCTCGCACCGAGGGGCCGTCTTGCCGGCGCGGGGCCCAGCGCTGGAGGGTCCCTTTGGCGGGGCAGCGCAGCAT
Source organism: Rafetus swinhoei (assembly GCA_019425775.1). NCBI lineage: Eukaryota > Metazoa > Chordata > Testudines > Trionychidae > Rafetus > Rafetus swinhoei. The sequence continues at coordinate 12,282,236 of JAFJHL010000300.1, forward strand.
AAGCAGAGCTCGCTGTAGGCAGGGCAGAGCGCGTGGGTCCCGGCCATGCGGGGCTCCTAGAAACAGTCTAGAACCCTTGCCCGGACGCAGCACAGTCTCTCGCGGCATCCGCGGCTCGCCCTCCCCGGCCCGGCTGGTCTCCTCCGGGCAGACCCCAAGTGCTGGGAGCAGCTTATTCCTGCAACCCTGCCCAAAGAGAGCAGGGAGCCCTGCCCAGACAGGTTCCAGCCCAGCGGGGCCTCTCTGTGCCTGCTACCCCCAGGAGGCACCCGGCCCCGAGTCAATGGGACTGGGGGGGGGGGGAAGAAGGACAGCCTTGCCGGGGGGCCCCCCACGCCCTGGCCAAGGAGTTCACCCATCGCTGGCAGGCTCCTGTTGCCCTGGCAACTGCACAGGATCAGGGCCCAGCTGCCGTATTCCTGGGTGGGTGGCGGTAGCCACCTGGCTCCAATGCTGAGCGCCAGGACTTCGCCGCCAGGGGAGCCAGCCAAGGCAAAGCTCTGGTAAGCCCCTGGGCACATTGCTCCCTGTGGGCACCGCTCTTCCCTAGGGTCCCCCTGAACGTGGCCCAGCCTGCAGAGACGGCAAGGTGGCACCCCCCTGGAACCCAGCCTGCCATCCCGGTCCCTGCACCCAGTGGCTGCATGGCTGGGATCAACACCCTCCCCACTCTGCACCTCCGTTTCCCTGGCCCAGCAAATCTAGTGCGTGGCCCAGCTCTCACCTCCTTCCTGAGCCCCGGCCCCCCTCCCCTTGCGAGAGCTGCTGTCTGAAGAAGCCTTCCCAGGCTCCTTCCCCTCCCCGGCCCCAGCATTCCTGCTAAAATTAGCTGCTGTCCCTTTCCGGCAGCATCTGACCTGCCCCCATCAGTCACTGGCTGCTTCCTGGATATGTGTGGAGGAGGGGTGGGGGTGTTCTAGGCTGGCTGCCAGCAGGGCGGGATTAGCCCAGGCTGCCCCCACCCCTTGATTCAAGGCCGCCCTCCGCTCTGCGCCCTGGCCAGCGCTGCTGTTTGTTCAGGATCTTTTGGAAACACTGCCCAGGGCATGGGGACTGCGCCTGCTGGAGCGGGCAAGGGGCCCCCTGGCCGGCCCCCCTCGGGCCCTCAGGCCACATGGGGGAGTCCCCCGCACCTCTCACTCCCAGCGGCTGGCACTTACCCGCAGCAGCCGAGAGGCACCTGCCTGGGATGGGACGGTGCCACATGGTGCCAGGGGGCTGTCCACTCAGCCTGCCGCATGGGAAGGATTGGCGCCTGGACAGCAAAAAGCTGGGGCCCGGCCGCAGGAGTTGTGCTGAGTCCGGCCCAGCCCAGAGCTGCTTCCACCAGGCCTTTCCGAGAGGGGGAGAAGAGACCGACCTTCCCCAGCCGCAAGCCACAGCCCCCTCCCCGCCAGCCCTGTGTACAAAAATAGCTCATTCCCACCAGGGCCCAGCCCCCTGCTGCCAGCTGGAACAGGCCCCAGATGTTTTCCAGATGTGCCCTTCTGGCCCCAGGGTGAGCGGGCTGCCAAGAATGCAGGGAGGCATGTGCTGACCTGCGACCTGCACCGAGCTGGTAAACAGGGAGAGGGGGCTGGTGCCAGGTGGGCCCCCTCCCCCAGGAATAAGGGTTCTGGGGGGCAGGAGCGCCAAGAAGAAATGGGCTCTTCCAAGCCCAGAAGCAGTGTGCTGGGGAGGCTGCAGTGGATGGGGGGAGGGTAAAGGGATGCCTGGGGTCCTTGTGGTGGGGAGGAGACAGGAGCTCAGAGTCACTTTCTGCACAGGGGCCAATTTTGATCTCCCTGCCCGTGCTAAGATCTTATGGCGGGAGCGGGTATGCTGCAGAGGAATCACACGCTGCACCTTAATGGGCCGATTCCTCCCCTGGAGCGGATCCAGAGCAGCAGATGTAAACTGCCCTGCCAGAAGAGGGTTGGGGGAGCCAGGAACACGCTCGGCCACTGGCTGCTTTTAACCAGGCAAAGAAAACCCAGACGCCTCACCTGGGCATTTCTCACCTGCCCCAGACTCATGAGAATGGCCAGACTAGTCAGTCGATCTAGCCCAGGCTCCTATCCTCCAGCATTGGCCAATGCCAGGTGCCCCAGAGGGAGCAAACAGAAGAGGCAATCATCAAGTGATCCCTCCTCTGTTGCCCATTTCCAGCGTCTGACAAACAGAGCTAGGGACACCGTCCCTGGCCATCCTGTGTAATAGCCATTGATGGACCCATCCTCCATGAATGTATCTAGCTCTTCTTTGAACCCTGTCATAGCCTTGGTCCTCTCGACATCCTCTAGCGAGGAGTTCCACAGGTTGGCTATGCGTTGTGTGAAGTACAGACTAAGACAGACACTGTGTGGAGCTAACCTGACTTGCTGATCGGCAGCGAGCTTGGCTCCCGGGCTGTCCCCTATCCCCAGCACTTTGTCTGGGGCTGGACTGTTCTGACTCACTGGAGCAGGGAACGGCTTTCTCCTGACATTCGTGCAGTGCCTTGCACATCATGGATGCTGCTGTAAAGGACACTCCAGCAGCCAGGTAGTGGCTAAGATTGATATAAAAATAGTTTATTAAATTTTTTTTTACACATATTTATAAGTTTCTAAAATCTCAGGCAGTCTGAGGGATAGCAGCTCAGGGGGCAAGGGACATTCACAGCTGTTTCATCCCCATGTCAGACAAGCATCGTGGGATCAGAACCGGTGGGCAGGGCTGGGAGCTGCTCCCAGGGTGAGGGAGAAATTCCCAGTTCTCAGGATTCAAAGGGTGCGAGATGGCCAGAGAGGCCAGACAGGGCTCCCGGCGGGAAGGGGGATGGCTGAGAGCTGGGTCACACCAGACACCCATGCTCTGTCACGTGTGAACACATGCACCCTAGCAGAACTAGATTCTAGTGTAGACAGGACACAAGTGTTAGCTCCGAGTTGTGGGGGGCTGTAGTGCCATTTGGGTCCAGTCTGCGGGAGTTATCACAGGCTGACCAGGATGGAGGATTCCAGCACCCAAGTCTGGCCCAGGGACGGCTTGGCCATCTGAGTGACCTAATGTGGACAGGGCAAGATGGAACAGGGCTTAGCTGGGGGGGAGACAGCCCGCTGACCAGGACAATGCAGAGGGCTGCCTGCACTCGGGCAAAGCCATTTCAAGCCCTCTTATCCTGGTCTTGTCAGACCAAGCCCTGGCCCCCAGGGATGAGGCATGGCAGACAGAGCTGAGTCAGCACAGGGCTCTGTGGGGGGGGGGGGGTTTAGGGCTCAGGTGGCTATTCCCCTGTCCCCCCATCAAGGGAGGGGCTGGCAACAGCATGGGGATGAGCATGGCCCAAGGCTGGGACAGGTCCAGAGAGGAGGAGGGGAGACAGGGGCTCAGAACCTGTCTCTGGAGAGGGACAGATGCTTCCAGGACAAGGGGCAGCCTGGCCCAGGCCTGAGGGCCCACTTTGGCCTATCTGCAGGCAATTCGGAGCGGAGCAGGTGGCGGGGCCTGGAGGACGATGCCAGCACTGGGTAAATCCAGGCAGCAGCCTGCCAGCAGCCACACTGTGGAGGCCAGGCCTGTGTGTCGCTGGCATTAGCGCTGCCCTAGCAGGACCAGGGCACTAGCTCCCCTGGCAGCCCCCAGCAAGCAGGGTCCCCCGTGCCGCCCCTCCCAAAGCCAGCATCCCCAGAGAGTCAGCCCAGCGGGACCCGCAGTGGGCGAAGGGCTGTGCCCCCACGACGGTGCTCAGGGGCCATCACAGAGCGGCCCCCGAGGGCCCAGCGGGCAGAGGCTGCAGGAGACCAGCTGGCAGCGTTCTGGGCGTGGCAGGCAGGGAGCCAGCCTCAGGGGTGAACATACACGAAGGGGAAATCAATGGCCAGCGACTCTCTTGCAAGTTCAACAGCCCCGGCAGAGGGTGCGGAACGAAGCTGGCACACAGCGGACATCACAGCAGGACTGGCAGCTCCTCCCCGTCACCGCCCGGCCCAGCCGCTCCTGCTCCTGCTCCTGCTCCCGCCTCGCCCACGGCTTCCAGGGCAGGCATCTGCTTCATGCTCTCGATTTCCACCTGCCAAGGGGAGACGCGTGGGAGTCCAGAGACTCAGGGCAAATCCCCGCCCCATAACTGGCACTGTCCAGGCAGGGAGCGCCGACCCCTCACGCAGCACAGGGCCTCCAAGGCACCCAGACCCCAGGTGACCGCTGGGAATGCGTGCAGGAGGAGAGGGTCACTGTGACCAAGAGCTGTGGCGTCTGGGCACCAGACACGATGAAGACCCAGTGACCCTGCTGCTCAGCTGTTAACACTTCTAGATCCAGCCCCACGTGCCAGCTCCCGCTCTGACCCGGCAGACCCACAGCCAGGTGCCCCGGCAAAGGGAAGGGGGGTTCCCCCCCCCGGACACGCTGCTCTCCGTGCTCCCTGCAGCAGCATGCGAGTGGGGGGGTGCTAGGGCTGAGCGCCCCCCTGACAAGCCTGGCTTGGAGGGGTCCCAGTGAGGAAGGGGCTGAAGCAACCCCCACCCCTGAAATCCCCACGCAGCCCGGCATCCCAAGGGCTCTCACCTGCAGCACCATGCGCTTGGCCTGCTCCGCCTTAATTTCCGTCTTGAGCTCCTCCATGTCCTTCCTGCCAAGGGCAGTGCAGAGTTGGTGGGACTGGCTCTCTGGGGGCCCAGGGACGGGGGGGAACGGGGGCCGGGGCTCCAGCCCGAACCTCAGCCAGCTCCGAGAAGTCACCCCAGGCACATGGGCCCCAGCTGCAGAGCGGGCCTGGGGCCAGGGGCTGCCCCGGGGGAAGCAGGGACCCCCACGAAGTTCACCTCCGAACCTCCATCTCCCAAGGCAGGGGACGGTCCCCAGTGGACACCTGATTCTGCACAAACAGGGCAGGGGCACAATTCCCCTTCCAGCCAGGTGCCCTGGGCCGATTCACTGCTCGACTGGGTCACGCGGACACAGCCGGCCCATGCTGCTCCGACAGGTTGGCCGCAGGGCTGGGACCAGGCCTGCCCCTGCCCAGGGATCAGGATGTGCGCACTGGCTGGCAGGCCAGGCCAGGCCCGCCACTAGCCCAGAAGAGATGCAGCTCCAAGCATGACTGGGAAGAAGAGCCCCCCCCCCGCTGCCTGCACGCAGGAGCTGTCCTCTGGGGATGGGGAAGGCCGTAGGCCACTCAGGGCGCTCCAGCTGGCTACCTCCCAGAGCTCCAGCCGCCCCCCAGCTGCCCCACGCCCAGCCCCACTCACTGGTGCTGCACCCTCATCAGGTCCATCAGGATCCGCAGGGACCGGATCTCAGCCATCAGCTCCTCCAGGGACAGCTTCTCCTGCGCCTTGGGAGGCTCAGCCGGGCCCTCCGGGGGCTGCGGGTCCCTGGCTGGGACGCTGCTCTTGGGTGGGGCCGGGGGCTCCTTCGCATGCTGCAGGAGCGGAACGGATGGGGAACATGGCAAAGCTTGAAACTGGGATCCTCGTGCCCAGGGCAGGGCCAGCCGGTCTCCCTGCCACCGGGGAGCCTTGCGGCTGGGCACCCCCATCTATGGGCACCAGACAGGCACTGCTCTAGGAAGAGCCCCTCAGGGAAGGCAGTGGGTCTCTGGCACCCACCTCCCAGCCCTTTGGCTGACAGGCGAATGGGTCCCCCCAGCCAGGCTCCCCTTTGGGCGCTCCTTGCAGGGCAGAGCCAGGCATGTGCAAGGCCAGGCCAGATGCACAGAGCTGGCCCTGGCCCTGGCCCCCCCTGTGCTGCATCTTCTGCCCAGCTCTGAGCGCCCAGCCCAAGTGCTGGGCTCTGCAGAGGGGAGGGGTCGGCACAGGATCAGGAAGCAGCTCCCCTGACCCCTAGCACAGCACCCCTGCCCTGGCTGCCCCACGCATTCACTCCTGTCCCTGCTGCGACCCTGGCAGCGAGGGGGGACTCGTGGCACCCTGCTCTTCTGCTTCTCCTCCCCCTGCCCCCAGCCCCCACGTGACATGTTAACCCCAGCTCCTCCGGCGGGAGCTGCAGAGCGCCACCGTCCCATCCGACAGGGCTCCCCGGCAGAGTCTGGGAGCCCAGCCCTGGGGCTCAGTAGCCTGCACCCTGGCACAGGAGACAGGGGCTCCTGGGTGGGGCCCCTGCCCCCCGCGCCCCGCCAGCTCCTGCCAGTGCAGAGGGAGCACTGGGGCAGAGTGGGGCATTCCCTTCCCTGCACAGGGGTTCAGGTGCCTCCAGTCCCAGGTAGCCAGCCTCTGCGGTTCAGGGAGTGATGCAGAGTGGGCAGAGCCGCTCACTCTCCGGACACAAGGCAATCACGGCAGAGAAGCGGTGGGCAGCAGCTCCAGCACAAGCAAGGTGCCCCCCCCAGTGTGGCGTTTCCACCCATTCCCTCTCCTCCTCCCCCGACAAGCCCAGCGAGGGGCGCTGCCAGGCACTCACCGGCAAGCGAGGCAGCAGCTGGCTGGGCGGCTTCCTGCCTGGCATTTTGGGCCGGGTGGTGGTGGGGTGGCTCAGCTTGGCATTGCAGACTGGGATGGCATCAAAGCAGTTTGCATCTGCAGAGTCAAGAGGCAGCGGCACCGCCCTTTCCATCAGCAAACACGGCAGGAGCCTGAACCTGGGCACAGCCCCTGAGCTCCAGGGCCGGGGGAGGCCCTGGGCACGAGGATCCCAGTTTCAAGCTATGCCACATGCCCTGCCCATGCACCCTCGGGCCAGCACAAGCCACAGGGCTACAGCCGGACGAGGCAGCTGCAGCAGCCACTGTGCAGAGCCAGGTGGGCCAGAGACCAGGCAGTGCACAGCCCCACAGAGCTCCGCCCCCACCCGTGGAACGTGGGGCTGCCCCCCGCCCTGTCACTCCTGGGGGCAGGGAGGGATTTGGGCCGCTGGCCGGACACCTGGGTTCCGCACAGGTGAGCCGGCGCCGGGAGACCCGTCCCATCATATGGACTCCTTACACACAACCCCGGGTGATTTCCTCACTTTGAGCCCCGCTGGAGCCGGGGACAGAGCGCCCCAGGGTGCTCAGAGCCCCAGGCAGAGCAACACCGGGAGGTGCCAGCCCTGCCCCGATGCCCTGAGTCCCACAGGCTCAGGAGACGCCTCCGTTCGTGCAGGCCTGGCCCCGGTCTCAGCGACCTATTGGCAGCTCGGCCTGGGGCTGCGTTGGACCCCGGAGGGAGCAATGTCAGTCACCCACCCAGCAATGGGAGAGATCGGCACGTGCCGGGTGGCACCAGGCTTACCTGGGTCCTTGGGCTTGCTCTTCTCCCTGCTGGCCGGGGCACAGTTTACCGAGGTGCAGGGGGGCCTAGGAACCGACAGACATTCCTGCACATGAGAGGGGCTAACAGCCCACAGGCTCCCCCCTCCCTGTCCCCTCGTGTGCTGCCTCCCACCCCGCGTGTCCATCCCACTCCTGCCACTGCCCAGCCCACCTCAGTCGCTCACCCCTTGCAGACACTGCATGGCCGGTGGTGGCATTAGCAGTGCCAGAGGCAGGGGGCCAAGCCCAGACAGGCAGGGTGGGAGGTGCCCATCCCGGACACCAGGATGAACCCCTGGAAGGTTTGCATGAAGAGGCCCCTGTCCCATGGCGGGGGGGGGTCAACACAGCACGGAAACACTAAGTCCCCACTCCCTCCCGAATGGGCCGCCCACGCCAACCCCCCGCCCACGCCAGCTGGACCCTGCCCTCCGCACAGGGAAGGGGACGGTCTGCTTTGGACTTAACGCTCTGGAGTCGTTTTGCATCATCCGCAACCGTTGCCGCCTCCCTGTTTAACACCATCTGCAAAAAGGGGTCCGAAGCCCTGGTCCCAGTGCAGATCCTTGGGGCCCCACTAGTTACCTCCCCCCATTCTGAAAACAGACCATTTATTCCTACCCCTTGTGTCCTGTCTCAACTGGAGGGCCTGGGAACCCAGGCAGGGTCATTTAAGGACCCTTAAATGAATGAGAAGCCTCTTGTTCTCGTCACCCCGCCTCCGTTTGCAAACAACTCCCTGCCCCCGGGGCGGAAGTTGTTAGCAACCAAGAACTAGTCACATTCCTCACTCGTGCGGGTGCCCGGCTGCTGCCTGCCCTTCCCCCTCGATTGGGGGGGCACGTTCCCCGACGCACATCCCCTGCCCCTCTCACCTGGGGGGGAGGCTGGAGGCCAGTTTGGTCTTGGCAGGGACAGGAGGGGCAGGGGCTGTTTTCTTGCTGGCAGGGAGGCTCATCTTGGGCGGGTCCATCTTCTTCTGCACCTTGGCCTCTGCGGGCAGGGGGCGGGGTGAGCGGCAGGAGACGGGCTGCTCCCCAGGAGTTACGGCTCCCAGCTCCGACGGGCCAGTGGCCACCAGCGGCAGCCCTGGCCCGGGTCCCACCAGCAGACCAGGGCCGGCAGCAGGTTCTAGGCCGAGGGCCGGTGGACCTTGACCTGGGGCGGTTGCCCTGGGGGCATGGAAGCGCAGAGCCCAGACCTGTGCCCGCAGCCACACCACACTGCAGCCTCTGGGCCCAGCTGGGAGATTGGCAGCATGCTGCAGAGTCCTGCACCCCGCCCACACTGCCCGCTGCGCTCTCGCCTCCCCCCAGCCCAGAGCCAGGCCGGGGGGGGGGAGCAGAAGTAGGAAGGGGCAGGCTGGCTGCAGCCTAATGTAGGAAGCAAAGGGCTGCGTGCTGCTGCCCTGGCAGTGCCCTTCCCCGCAGCTCCCTGTTGACCAGGGGAACAGCCTCCCGGGGGCGCAGGGAGGGAAAGTTGCGGCTGCTGCCCAAGGGGTGGCCCCAGGAAAGGGTAGACCCAGCTGAGGGATCAGTACTAGCCCCTCATGCCCCACCCCTACCAGCAGGTTTCTATTAGCCAGCGGTGTGCCCCGGGCACATGCCCTCGAGGAGGGGGGAGCAGCCCAGCTGTGCAGGTTGGAGACCTGGCACTTCCCCCAGAGTCCCCGCCCAGCCCGGCCCAGTGGGCGCCCCCTGCCCTCCCCTACCTTTGTGCTCTTGGGGGGTCTGCGGCTCCGCTTTGCTGGTGCTGGAGACTTTCTTTCCTGGCCTGACGCCTGGCAGAGAGGAGCAAGGGGACCAGTGAGGCGCTGGTCAACTTGGGCCGGGGCGTGCTCCAGGCTCCATCCCTGCTCTCCTAGCCCCTTCCTTGGGCAGGAGGCTGCGCTTGGGTCCTCCTGGCCGGAGTGGATGCCAGGGCCTGGTGGAGGCAGCCAGCCTTGCTCCCTCCCATGCTGGGACTGGCTCCATCCACCCAGGAGTCTCCTCCGCCCCCTGCCCCCTCCACAGGAGCCATCACCTGCAGTGGGCTGGGGCAACCCCAGGCACTTCCACCATTTACATGGGTCGGGTGCACCTCAGCAGTCACCCTGGGGAGGCCAATGGAGTTTCGCTTCCCCCGCCTGCCCTCGGGAGAGGTGAACCCAGCCCTGTGACGGGGGACACTCCAGCATGGGGGCACTGGGGCCCCATTCCTGGCCCCTGCTCCCCTGCCCGCAGGGGTCTCTTCCCCCGGCGCCCATGGCCATGGGCTCTCCAAGATGGTGTCTCACGCTCACCTCAGACCCCGGCGGGCGGCGCAGAGATGCTCACTCTGCACTGAGAGTCAGGAGGCGAGCGAGTCAGAGGCACGGGGCTGGCGCCCCCACAGCCCCGCCTGGCGCATCCGGGGAGCTGTAGCTGCTGCCCCCCTCCTTCCCCCCGTAGCAGCTCCCAGCACCTGTGTGCGTGTGCAGAGGGGCTGCAGGGGATGGAGTTCAGAGCAGGGCTTTGGGCTGGCTCCATGCTGGACTGTCTGCACTGCCAGCATCACTGCCCCCCACTGGGCCCCGAGGGAGAGGTGGGGGCTTGACCCTGCCTCTGGGGGTGCATGGCAGCAGCTGGGATCTCAGAGCCCAGAGCGCCCCCAAAATTCACCCAGAGTCTGGCCCCAGAGCTCAGAGCCAGCCCATCCCCCAGAGACGCGCCAAGTCCCTCTCCACAGCAGCGACAAACCCAGCTCCGCTCGCAGCGACAAACCCCAGCGCCGCTTGCTTGTCGCACGCGGCCCACGCTCCCCAGCCAGAGGTGGCGTCTGTGGTCTGCACTTCCTCTGCCGGCTGCTGCACCGGCACCTTCCCCCAACCCGTCCCAGCACTGGCGCCTCAGGTCCCCACAGAGATGCCTCCCCACTGCAAAGCAGGCCCCACTCCCGCCAACAGCCTCCCTCCCCCACCTGGCAGTGCAGCCCTGCGGGGGAGCTGAAGGCCCAACCAGGGAGCCAGACCCAACCCCTTCCCCAGAGCTCGGGGGCAGCTGGGGTTAGGGGGCAGGTTACACGTGCAGCACCAGGGCTGCTCCCCTTCACCACAGCCCTGCGAGCTCCCCCCAGAGCAGCACTGACCCCATCTCCCAGCAGGCGGTTGGGCTCCCAGCCAACCCTGCCTCTGCTACCCCCCGAGCCCTGACCACGGACGGCTCACACAAACCAAAGCCACCCAGCCCGGGGCCAGAAGCGCCGCGGGGGCAGCGGGTTCGGTCTGCCACTTCCCAGCAGATGCCAGGCTGGGTCTGGCCAGCCCCCAGCGCCTCCTCAGAAATAACCAGCCACCAGGGGACCCCCGGGGGGGGCTGAGAGACTGGCTGGGCAGTGCCACCCTCCCTCAGCTGAGAGGAAACGCTGGAGTGAGGGATTTGCAGGCTCCCACAGTAACCGTCTCCATGCCACAGTCGGGGCCACTGAACCCAGCCCCGACCCCCCACAACCCTGGGATGCAGCTGCTGCCCCCCCCCCCCACCCCCGCCTGACAGCTCCTGTATGCCCAGCACCCTGGGGGCCCTCGAGCAGGAGGGCACAGGGTTGGCGCAGCCAGCAGTAGCTCAGAGGAGGGAGCGCTCCCCTCCTCGCCACGCCACGCGCATGCCACAGACAGCGCCGAGGGCACCCGGGTACCTGACGCCGCCGCCACCACGCCTGGGGCCTTCGCGCTTACAGCAGGGATTCCTGGGCCCAGTCGGCTGAGCTCACCGGCCGTCCGCAGGAGCCGGCCCGCAGCTCCCCAGAGCTCTGCTCAGAGCCAGCCTTCCCCAGGCTGCTGCTCAGCCCCAGTGCCCCGGGCACGTGATGCAGGAGGAAACCAGCACCCTCGCAAGAAAGGAAATCAGAACTGCAGAGCATCACTACCCAGCTCTGTGACTCGGGAGCCTCTTCTGTCACCCAGGCCCTGCCAGATCCCCTGCTCGCTGCCCAGGGAGCTAGCCAGCTACCCAGAGGCCGGCCAGCCTAGCAGGGGGAGTTGCAGGGTCCCCACACGGGCCACGCGCCAATGGTGGAGCTGTGCTGGGACCCACGGCTGCTCTGTTGATGAGCCCACATCCAACCCAGCCTGCAGGGCTGGCCGGACCCCCAAGAGCCAGGCTGGACGGTCTGCTGCCCGCTCGGCCATCAGATTGGCAACAGCGTGGGGCTGGGAGCTCTGTGTAGGGTGGGGCCCACCGCCAGGCCCCCAGCTCCGTGGGCCCCTTACTTACTCGACTCCTGGCTCCGCGAGGGCACCACCGCCTTAGTCTGCAACAGAGCAGAGCACGATGAGCGGGACGGGGCACCGGCGCCAGGGCCTGGCTGTGCTTTGCCCCGTGTCTCGAGCGTCTGAGCCGGGAGTGGCCAGCGCCACACAGGGCAGGAAGAGGGGCCATCAGCCTCCCTGCCGCTGGGGAGGGTCCTATCCCCCCGCTGGATGCTCCTGTTAGCAGCTCCAGGCACTGGCGCAGCCCGGGGCAAGTTGCCACTGGCGGAGGGGAGCCAAGCGAAGAGCCAGGCCATGCGGATTTCTGGCTGGCCACCGAGGCTGCCTGGTGCTCCAGCCCAGGAAGGAGAGAGACCTTGTTCTGGCCCCCGCCCGTGTCCATGAGCCACCCCAGCTGTTCCCTTGGGGTCCCGGTGCCTCCTGCTGAGGGGATGCAGAACCCGGAGTGCCGCAGTCGCCTCCCCCATGGCAACAGGGCCAGGAGCTGCTCTGCTGTCAGAGCCCCCCACCCCGAGGCCACCCCCAACAGGTCTGCTTCCTGGGACCCCCTGAGGCAGGGAACTCCTCCCCCCCCAGGACTCACCTTGGGCGCCAGGGGCTGCAGCAGCATCACAAAGTTGTCGGGGAAGAAGCCCCTCTTGCCATCGCATTCCCCTTCCCACCAGCCCTCATCCTCCGTCTCCTGCAAGGCAAGTGGGAGCGTCCAGATCAGGCCTGGGGGCTCCCACCGAGCTCCCCGCCCCAGCACAGCCCAGCGCCTCAGCCATAGGCTCAGGCATCCTGGAGCACAGGGGGTGAACACAGGCCCAAGCCCCGGGGGTGGCACCCACCCCAGCCTGCTTGTCTCCCTGGTGGCACCCAGCACTGCCAGCGAATCCTGCCCAGGGCCAGACCCCTTGAGCAGGAGGGGCTCAGGGTGCCCCCAACACCCAGGCTGCAGCCGTTCCTGGTGCACAGCCAGGAGGGGCAGTGAAAAAAAGGCACGGGGGGGGGGTCATTCAGGTGCCCACAGCTCCCTCCATGCAAGGAGGGGATCACGGCCCTGTGCCCCATGCCTCCCCAGCCGGAGCGCCAAGACCACAGGGATGGTGCATTACCGGGGGGGGAGAGGGAGGCATCAGGGCGGCGCCAATGGGACCGGCAGCAAGATCAGCTCAGCAGGGCTCCCTGGTTGATTTAATTGGGATTGGTCCTGCCTAGAACAGGGGGCTGGACTTGATGACCTTCTGAGGTCTCTTCCAGCTCTAGGGTTCTATGAAAGCAGCCAGGGGTGTTGGAGCCCCTCTGAGACAGGAGGGGGTGGGAGGGGCCATCACAGCACAGGGGAGATGTGGGGCTGAGACCTAGAAGCTCCACCCCTCCAGCACTAGGCTCCACCCTCGGGTTTGGTGTTGGAGCAAAAGGCACCAGAGCTGTGGGCTGGCTGTGTCCCGCCCAGAGGCCCCAGTGATGGGCCAACGAGTCACTAATGAGCTCTCTCTGGCTAGGGGCAGGCAGCTGGCTGGGGTCTGGCTTCCCCACCAGAGAGATGATCAGATCAGCACCCCCAAAGGGTTCACCGCTCGCCCTGGCAGCTCCCCCTGCACCCTCCCCGGCTCCCCCAGCTCACCGCCCCTCGCTCCCACCTTGCAGAGAACCCGAACGACATCCCCTCTCTTCAGCGGCAGCTCGTCCGGGAGCTCTGGCTCGTAGTCAAACAAGGCCTTGCAGTACTCGGCCGGGCCGTCTGGGGGGGAAGGGGAGAGGACTCAGAGCAAAGCCCCCCAGGGTTGTGGGAGGGTGGTGGTGGGGGCACCGTGCTGCGCACAGGGAAAGGACCCGCCCCACCCTCAGGGAGCTCTAGGAATCAGCCCGCCAGGGCATTGCACCTGCAGAGGCAGGGCAGGAATCGGACCCTGCTCAGGGTGGAAAGGGGGGGGGGCGCTCCCCTGCCCCATAGACGCTGCATGAGGCAGCAGGAGCACCGAGGGTCCAATCCCAGACTCTGGGGCAAGTGGCTTCCCTGCACGGGGGGGGAACCCATCCTGCCCCGGGGGAATGGCTGGGAATCGCTCCTTGAGGGCGGTCGGGTGTTCCCTTCCCAGCTGCTACAGCCCCCGTCAGGGCCCTGCGGGGGACACGGCCACTCAGCAGAGGCAGCCAGCTGCATGGGGCCGGGGCGCGCAGGGGGGCCTCACTCACTCTGGGCTGCAGCGCTGGGCTTCTCCAGCTTCTTGGGGGGCTCTGGCTGTGGAAGAGACACGAGGCTTGTTAGTGCTGGGAAGCAGGCAGTGCCTGCAGGCAGGGGAAGGACTGATCTGCCACCCCCGCCTGAGAGCACCCAGGAGGCAGACTCCCCCACGGACGCTCCCCCCCACAACTGGCAGAAGTTGGGCCCGCGGTCGCCGGCACCCACCAGCTGCCCCCTGTGGGGCTCAATGACCCGGCCCAGGAGCAGCCAGGTGGGTCAGGTCACCAGCTATCCTGGCTCCCGGGCGGGGAGGGGGGGACAAGGTCTTTTTTCTGTCCCCGCACTGGCAGACCCAAAGCCCCAGGCCTTCCTCTGCAGTGGGACAGAAGGAGCAGCCGCCCTCAGCTGTGAAGCCCGGAGTTGCCTCCTCTCAGTCCACCTAAATTGCCCTATAAGAGTGCAAGTCCAGGCCGGTCAGACAGCGTGGAAACCCTGCCCCAACGGCTCCCAGCATCAGCAGACAAAGAAAGAGATCTGAAGCTAGCAAAGAGAACTCGGCGTGACAGCACTTCGCCTGGCAAGAAACCACGGACCCATAGTGGGGACTGAGAAAGCCTCATTCCTTTATTGTTCTATTATCACCGTTCCCACTTCCCCATTGTTTGTCTGCGCGATCTCTGCCTGTTTCAGTGGTCTCCGAGGGGCAGCCGTGATGGTCCGTAACTCCAAAAACAAGGAGTGTGCCTGTGGCACCGCAGAGACTAACCAAAACAGAGAGACTCGTGAGCTTTCGCTGGGCAAAGCCCATTTCCTCCGATGAGCAGAGCGGAAAAAGAAGTGGATGGTTTTGCCCACCGGAGCGCGTGATACGATATATTTATATTTGTTCGTCTCGAAGGCGCCACAGGACCACTCGCTGGGTTTTAATTGTGTGCCTGCTGGATAATTCATTTCGCTAGGTGTAAATCAGTTGTGGCGTGTGCGTGCGCGATTGGCGAGGTAATTCGGTTCCAGTCTGTTAGGACTGGTTAGTAAAGTCCGAACCAAGTAATTGGCTACGGTAGAGCCAAGCAGGACTCAAGTTTCACGCTGAACTAGGATCCAAAAGGAAACTCTTTGGGAACCGACTCCAGACACAGGGCCAAGATCAGAGCTGCCAGACCTCAACCCAGTGCCAGCGACACCAGGCAGACACTGGACTCCCCCGGCTGGGCTGATCCTGAGCAGCCAGCAAGGAGAGCTCATCTGTCCTATTGGGAGTTGGTGACGGTTAATAAGCAGGTTACGGAGGCTATTGGGGCGTAAGGCTCTTTCACAGCAAAAGGCCCCACAAACCCGCAGAGCGTAAGGTTACGCCCGAGCCCTAGGAACGGGTACGGGTGGGTGCCCTGGACAGAGAATTTTGTGCAGGTAACAGGAGGGGACCGTGGAAGGTGAATCCCAGGACTGCCCTTCCCCCGTCCCTCTGCCCGCAGTGCCAGGGCTGCCCCCCCACTCACCTTCTCCGCCTCCTTCATAATGAAGGTCTCATCCGTCAGCTTCGGCCTCTGCTTCCCAGCCCCATTCTTCAGGAGGGGCTCGGGGACTGCCAGCCCTGCACACAGCATGGGGGGCAGCGGGTTATCTCAGGGCACCTGGGACGTGACTGCCCCCTGCGGGGGGGTGGAGGGGGCGGCACAGATGCTGCTCTGACCCAAAGCGGCAGCCACCTGCCAGCACAGGGTCAGCTCCCCCAGGGTACAGGGCCCATGCACACAGGCCCTCCCCGGCCCCATGCTTTGGGGCTCACACTTCATGCCTTGGGGCCTTCCCAGGTCAGCCCCTGGGCTGCTGCACCCGAGAGCTTCTCCTGGGGGGAGGATCAGGGCAGTGCAGGGAAGGGAGGCAGGCCTGATGCCCCACGGACCCAGCCCCATTGCTGCTCTCCCACCCTTCCTACCTGGGGGCAGCTCCTGGGGGGAGGATCAGAGCAGTGCAGGGAAGGGAGGCAGGCCTGATGCCCCACGGACCCAGCCCCATTGCTGCTCCCCCACCCTTCCTACCTGGGGGCAGCTCCTGGACGAAGTTGGAGGGGAAAGCACCAACCTGCCCGTTCTTCCTGCCCAGCCACCAGCCATCCTCGATCTGCAGGGGAAGGAGAAGGGTCAGCGGCTGCTCGAGGCCGAGCACGCCCAGAGCACCTCCGGCAGCCGAGCTCAGAGGGCGCCACCCCTGCCACTGGGGGGACAGAGCCCCAGCCAGCCCCCATGCTGGCCGTTCCCTCGGGCACTGGGAGACAGCCCTGGTGTCCCAGCCAAACCCCAGCCTCCCAACAGCGCGCCCTGCAACGCCCCCCGCCTCTTCCCATCCTATTGTGGCCAGGCACCCACAGCCGGCAGCGTGTGCCTCTACTGGTGGTGCACACCTACACATGCTTTGGTGCACTGAACAAAATTTATTTCACACACGTATGGGAAACAATTAGAGGGAACCTCGCTCCTGAGCCCAGCTGGCTAACAGCTCATGCCCATGGGATCCGGGGCCCTTGCCAACACAGCCTGAGCTGTCCAAGTCAGGAGACACCCTGGCTCGGGGTCCCCCCCTCCCCACTGCTCCTCAACAGGAAATCCTGTAGGGCTAGAACCCAGCCAGGCTGCCCCTCCTGAGGTCTCCCATTGCCTGCCCCTGGCCTTTCGCCCCATGCTCCTCCCGACGCAGACATGAGAGCAGATTTTGGAGCAGTCGCCTGGCCCTGGCTTGCTGGTGCGCAAACAGGTGGCAGGGTGGGAGCCGGCCACCCCACTCCAGTGGAGCTGGGAAGCAGACCCTGCCCTGCGCTGCCGGCCTGGCACAGAGGGGAGGGGAGCTGGAAATGGGGCAGCCTTGGCAGCAACCGGCTGGCCGTGGCCCTCTGCTATTGGGCTGTATCCACCTGAAGCCCGGTCCCTGCCCACAGCACCACGACCCAGGCCAAAGCGTACAGCGGGAAACAACCCCCCGGTTGCCTCCCACTGCTACGGCCTCCCTGCCCCCAGGCCCTCTGCCGGCAGGTGCCCCCCAGCCCTGCTCACCTCCTGCAGGACCTGCACCAGTTCGCCGACCTTCAGCTGCAGCTCGTCTGTCTTGTCCGGGGTGTAGCTGAAGTGCACCTCGCACCAGCGCTGCCCTGGCACCTGCGGCTTCTCCGCTGGCGTGGAACGGCAGGAGAGGCACGTCACGCGGACACAGGAGGCTGGGGGACAAGCTCAGCAACCGGCCCCCACTCCCTGGGCTGGCACGCTGAGAGGGGCTACGCTCCCGCACTAGGGCAAAGTGGGGTCCCAGCATCCCTCCGTGCTGCTCTCTAGGACCTCGCCCGCCCTGGGATTCCCCCTCCACACCCTGGTAACCCCAGGAATGGGGCTGGCTCCCAGCAGCGTGTCAAACTGTCCCCCCTCCCCAGATGCTGCTGCTCTGCGCGCCACCATCTCAGCTCTCACTCAACAGCCAGGGCTCCAGCAAAGGAAAGCTTGAAAGCCTGGAACAAATGGGAGGTGGCCAGCCTGCCTGACCCAGCAGGCAGCTGGAAAGACGACCTCAGAGAGGGGGAGAACTGCCCTGTGCTTCGAGAAGGGGTGTTAACTCTGAAACCTACTGAGGGCGCTTCTGGGCTCAGCCCTCATCACCTTCTCACCACTGATTAAAACAGCAGACCAAGGAGGGTGGCGGTGAGGTGAGTGGAAGCCTCATTTTGTTGCTGTGTGTGGGTGGAGCTTGGTTTGTAGGTGGAGACGACGGCTAGTTCCACACCCCCCTCCTGCCCTTTGAGTGCTTCCCTCACCTACCCACCCTTTGGGAGCGCGAGCCCTGCCTTCTTACAGGAGATGGCTCAGTCCATGGCTCGCTGCATTGCTGGTACTGGGCAGGCACCTCCCCTGCCAGTCTCACCGGGAAATGGGGAGGGGACAGCAGGCTGCAGGGATGGGAGAAGGAGCCAGGGCCTGGCATGGCCAGTCCCAAATCACTCCCAGGCACTCAACCTACAGCAGCCTGGCAGGCAAACAGGAGCCTTCAGGGGGTAGGAGGCAGGAAGCCCATTTCCCACCTCCCCCCAGCAGGAAATCTGGCTGCCTCCCTACTGCTTATCCCAGCCAACCCCTCCCCCCCACACACACAGCCCCCGAACCAGGGGGGGCTCCATGCCAGCTCTGCTCTGGTCCCCAGCCCAAGAGGGGACAGGCCTCTGCAGAGGGAGGACAGGGGGGCCCATGAGGCCCTGGCACACTGGCAGGGCAGGGCAGAAGGCAGGGAGGGAGCTGCTGTTCCAAGTCAGGAGCCAGCCCCACACCCTAGCACGGGGCTCCCCCAACTGGACAGCCCAGGGTGCAGGCCTGAGCCGAGAAGGAAGACTCGGGCCCTTCCGGGGAGGGCCACCAACACGCCCAACAGCGGAGGCACTAGGAGCTCTTGCTGCCAGCCCATGGCGGGCTCCCTCCCTCCCCAGCCCTAGTGTAGCAGAGACGCTGCCACGCCACCTGGCCCATTGTGACCTGCGGGGATCCCATTGGCTTGCAGAACTGGCCCATTGTGCATGTCAGCCAATCAGAGGCCGGCGTGTCAATAACAGGTGAAAGTGCCACAGCTGGGCCTTGTGCAGAGCCCTGGGGGGGATGAGCAAAGGGCCCCGAACTGACAGCTCTCCCCCCCCCGCCCCAGGGCATGGAGCATGAGGGCCCCACTCCTAGCTCTGGGGAAGGCAGCCATGTTTGGGAGGCAGGACGGACAGAGGCCGGGGTGTTCTCCCAGGCTCAGCACACTCTGAGCGGGGAAGGAGACACAGTCAGGGCACCCAGGACTCATCAGCTGGGGGAGCCGGCTGGCCATGGCACAGGGACGGGGGATGCCGGAGGAGGGGCTGGTGACTGGGATGGGCAGGTGTCACGCCCACTAGCAGCGTGCCTGGAGGCCCACCGGCCTTGAGCAGGTCAGCTGAGCCCCTCTTGCGAAGCGAAGGGGACCAACCCACAGAAGCACCGAGGGACCCGTGCAGAGCTAGCGACAGAACCCAGGAGTCCTGGTGCCCAGCCCCCATCTCTCCAGCACCAGGGCCATTTTCATGTACGTCTCCATGCCAGTCTCAGACCCTGAATCCTCAGAGAGCCCCCCCACCCCACCCGCTAGAGCACCCACCACTGGCATGCCCACCTGGCGGGTCACGCCCAGCGCCCGGCAGAGCATGGGAGCCGGGAATTCGCGCTCTTTATGCTCCTGTCTCAGCACCAGCACCCCAGGCCTGGGTTCTGTGGCACGCCCTGCCCGAGGGCCTCCGCCCGTGCGCTGAGCCAGCCACTCACCAAAGCGGGTCGAGCGGGGGTACCTCCGGTCTCCGTCTGCCATGAGAGATGCTGGGATTTCCTGGGCAGACAGACAGGCAGGGTAAGGCGCCGAGGGGATGTGAAACAGCTCGTCACACCCCAGCCCCTCGGAAGTGAAACTCCCAGGGCCCTGGGGACGTAGAGACCTGCTCCTGGGTGGGGGACGCTCAGGGTTCATGTGGCGCCAGGCCCAGCTAGAGGGAGGGTAGCACCAGGTCTGAGGGCTTGGTTGGGGCACCCTGGAGAGGCAGGGGGGGCACTTGGGTGGGGTTGTCCTGCCCCCTACTGGCTAGGATCTATGCAGAGGAAGGGCTCTGCGGGGTTAACCCCTCACTCTTAGAGGGGTAGCCGTGTTAGTCTGGAACTAAAAGAAGCCCCCAAAACTTAAAAAACAACCACGGTCCTGTTTTGGGTTAGCCCCTCATTCTTAGTCTCTCGGGCCTGCCACAGAAGGACAAATAGCCCCAACCCAGGGCACAGAGCCCGCTGGACAGCTCGGCATGGTGGGGACACAGGGTCTGAGCTCCCTCAGCAGGCTGGGCAGAGCAGGAATAGAGCCCAAGGTGTCCCGACTCCCAGCCCTGTGCCAGAGTCAGGGAAGGGAGGAAAAAACCACCAGGATTCCCATCCCTGAGGATCCTTAGCCACGAACACGCCAGCATCTGCAGAAACCAGCTGCTGCAGGGGAGGCAAAGCCCCACCCCTGATACCCAGGTCAGCCCTCACTCATGGCCAGGTGTAACACACTAGCCACAGAAGGCCCCATTCAAGGGAAGGCACTGGCTCTCACCCATCTCACATAGAAGCCCCCACCCAGATCAGCCATTGGAGTAGCAGCTACGAGAGAAGAAGGGGCCACCTGTCTTTCTTATATAGGTTACTCAGGAGGGTGTGGCCTACACCCCTTTGCCTCGCTCCCCCAGAGAGCCGGTAGGCCCAGGGGAATGCTGGGACACTGGAGGATTTGCACCTGCACACTGATTGCCAGTGCAGCTAAGCCTGACCCGCCTCCGCCACAGGGATAATGCAGGGAGCTACAGGGCCCAGCAGCATCCCAGGCCCTGGAGTCCTGCTGTCTGGCAGGTGCACACCTGCGGGGTAGATGCACCCACTTGATGCCCCGCCTGGGTCAGGTTTGCTTTGGGAAGCTGCCAAGCCACCTCCAGAGCCCGGCCGGCCAGGCTGCGTGGGTGAGTCCCCCAGGAAGTGGATTCAGCAGGCAGCAGCGAGATGAGCTCCGTGGGATGATCCCACCCGGCAGGCAGGGCAGGGGATGCTCTTCTGCTTCTTCATGGCGGCGCGTTCCTCCGCGACCCTGCCCCACTCACCTGCACAAACTGCTGGGGGAAGAGCCCCGACTTGCCAGCCAGCTCCCCCTGCAGCCACCCCTCCTCCGGGCCCGGCACCACCTTCTGCACGATGTCCCCAGCTTTCAGCGACAGCTCGTCCTCCCGCTGCCCGGCAAAGTCCACCAGAACCAGGACCTCCCCTGGTGCCAGGAGAGAGCGAGGCTGAGAGGGGGGGATGGGTGCACGAGGCTGGGCCCACAAGCCGCCCTGTTTATCCAGCCACAGCTCTGGCCCTGCGGTGCGGGGCCTGGTGCCATCTCGAGGTGCTGCCCCCCAGGGCTGGAGCTTGCCTGGACGGTGCTGCCCCCACCTTGGTTAGACTCAGCCCGTCGGGGCAGCATCTGCCACTGGAAGCCTGGGCGCGTCTACACCGGTGGGGGCTGGCGCGCAGGTGCTCAGTGGGGCAGGGCCTTGAGCCAGGGAGCAACACCAAGGGCCTGGCACCACAGCTGGGGGTAACTTGTGCAGGCCCCAGAGAAGTGGGGGGGGTGGGCATCCCTGGGGCCCCAGAGAGGAGGGGGAAGGGGCGCAGGGCGGCGCTGGGGCCCCAGAGAGGAGGGGGAAGGGGCGCAGGGCGCGCTGGGGCCCCAGAGAGGAGGGGGAGGGGGCGCGAGGGGCGCTGGGGCCCCAGAGAGGAGGAGGGGAGGCAGGGTGGCCCTGGGGCCCCAAAGGGAGGGGGCAGCACTCCCCATGCTGGGAGGCTATTGAGCATTTTGGGGGCAGAGGCCTGGCTTATCCCTCTCAGAATGTGGCAGGGGACAGAGCTCTCCAGAGCCCACCCTGCAGAGGGTCCCTACAGGAGCCAAAGCTGGTCGCTAGAGAGATGCAGGGAGGGCAGCTGCGGGGTGGCATCAGGCCCAACCCCTGTAATTCGCTGCCACAGGGCTCAAGGGTAGCCTGGCTTGCTCCCGTGTGTCCTGAACAAGGGTGAAGGTGGCATCTCCGGGGTTTGGCTGCTGAGTGTCTATGGGGCGAGTGGGCCGCCTCTGAGGGCCCCAGGCAGGTCTCCTGCCCTCTGCTCCTGGCCAGACGGCTCCCACGAACCCCTGCCCTGGGGAGGACCGGCCCCAGCGCCCTGGGCTACGTACCCATGGTGGTTCCCATACTTCCCGCAGCCTCCTGAGTGAGAGCACGTCAGCAGGCTCCAGCGTGGAGCAGGGAGCAGCACCTCGTGGCTCACGGGGCCGGGAATGCCAGTTCCGACAGGCCTGGCGTGGGGGCTGGGCTCCGGGAAGCAAACAGGTGAGGCCGGTTCTGATAAGTGCCGTGTGACTGACGGGGCTCTTTACAACCTGGAGGCGCCGGGAGCTGTGGGAGAAGGGCAGCAGCACGGCAGGACCAGCTCTGCCACAGCTGCAGGCCAGGCGGCAGGACCAGGGCCGTGCCCCACGCTCCATGGAGCCCAGCCCGGGCTGTGGCAGCGACAGGTGGGAGCCTCCGGCATGCAGGCCGGGCTGAGGGGGCTGTGCCAGTGGCCCCGGGAAGGAAGCCCAGACACGGCTGCAAGGAGACGGGCTCCCAGCAGGGCCAGGTGGTTGCCTTGGCCCCAGCTTAGAGGGAAAGGGACTTGCCCAAGGTGGCACAGTCCTCTGTGGCAGAGCAGGGAATAGGAGCCCCTGGCTCTAGCCCTGCCGCCAGCCTGAGGAGACCTCGGTGCTCCCCCAGCACCTCTGCTAGGTCAAACGAACGCCCTGGCAGACTGCAGGACCCAGCCTCTGGGTGTGTCCGAGCAGCCCAGAGTCCTGGCTGAAGGGAGCTTGTTCGACCTGGCTAAAGGTGTCAGGCGGCCCGGCTGCTCCACGGGGATCCCAGCATGCTGTGTTCTGGGCAGGCTACAGCATTTTCCCCACTATGGGTTAGTGGCACCCCTCACCACACTGCCTGAGCGCCCCGATGCGGTTAGAAACAGGCAGCTGAAACAGCTGAGCCCTAGCACCTCTTCTTGTGTCGCCTGCTGGGATCCAGCCATGGCATGGAGCCCACCCCATCCTGTGGCCCTCTGGGCTCTGCACGCCCAGACTGCGTTCAGGCAGCTGTGCCTTCAGGGAACCCGGCTGGAGGAGAAGCAAGTTTGCCAGGAAGAGCTGGGGGCCAGGCCTGCTCCAGGCTCAGCCCCAGCCTGGGCACGTGTGTGCGGAGAAGGCAGATGATGTCCTGTGTGCTCCAGAACAGCTCGGGGGGGGCCAAGTCCCTGTTGGCAGGGGGGTAAGGAGGCTGCTCTTCCTGCCCATCTGCACTCCTCCATAGCGAGAGAACTCCCAGGGCAGGCAGAGCCTGGAAGCAAAGAACAGGAGAGGCTGGCTGAGCCCCCAGGGTCTGGGCGTCAGGCCACGAGGACAGGCACCTGGCCTGACACAGCCTCATCCTAGCTAGCCCTTAGGCAACTGAGCCAGCCTTGCCTGGGGTCTGTGTTGGAGAGGTTCTTGCAGCGCCTGCCTCAATCCCAACAGGGGCTGAGCACCTTCTGCCAGGGCCCAATCAATATAGATGGCACCTGTCTCATGGGGCGGTTCCCTCCCCAGGCAGAGACACGGGTGCAGCCGATTCCCGAGGGATCCCAGAGTCCCTATGGATTGGATCCAACTCCTGACAGTAGCTTTTGGACTAACCTGAGCGAGCTCTCAGTGCACATGGGTGCAGCTGGGCTCTCCCATCTTGGGAACAGGGAACCCTGCCCACAGAGCAGGAAGGAACATAAGAACGGCCAGACTGGGTCAGACAAACGGTCCATCCAGCCCAGTATCCTGTCTGCTGACAGTGGCCAATACCAGATGCCCCAGAGGGAGGGAACACAACAGGTAATTCTTACGTGATCCCTTCCCGGTCATCCACCTCCAGAGAAACAAAGGCGGGGGACACCATTCCTCCTCATCCTGGCTAATAGCCAATGATGGAGCTAACCTCCATGAATCTATCTAGTTCTTTTTTGAGCCCTGTTAAAATCCTTGCCAGAGGATGTGGTGAAGACTAGGAGTTCCAGAGGTTGACTATGCACTGAATGAAGAAAAACTTCCTTTTGTTTTAAACCTGCTGCTTGTTAATTTCATTTGGTGACCCCTAGTTCTTATATTGTGGGAATAAGTAAATAACTTTTCCTTATTCACTTGATTTTATAGACCTCTACTATATCCTCCCTTAGTCTCCTCTTTTCTAAGATGAAAAGTCCAAGCCTTTTTCATCTCTCTTCATATGGGACCCGTTCCAAACCTCTAATCACTTTTCTTGCCCTTTTCCAATGCCAATATATCTTTTTTGAGATGTGACCACATCTGTATGCAGTATTGAAGATGTGGGCGTACCAGGGTTTTATATAGAGGCATTAAGATATTTTCTGTCTTATTCTCTATCCCTTTTTAAATGATTCCTAACATTCCATTTGCTTTTTTGACTGCCACTGCACACTGAGTGGATATTTTCAGAGAACTATCCACAATGACTCCAAGATCTCTCTTGAGTAGTTGTAGCTAAATTAGTCCCCAACATATTGTATGTATCGTTGGGATTATTTTTTCCAAGGTGCATTACTTTACATTTGTCAACAATAAATTTCATTTGCCATTTGGTTGCCCAATCACTTAGTTTGATGAGATCTCTTTGAAGCTCTTCACAGTCTGTTTTGGTCTTAACTATCTCGAAGCAGTTTGGTATCATCTGCAAATTTTGCCACCTCACTGTTTACCCCTTTCTTTAGATCATTTATAAATAAGTTGAATAGGATTGGCCCCAGGACAGACCCTTGGGGGACCCTACTAGTGACCTCTCTCCATTCAGGAAACTTACCATTTATTCCTACCCTTTGTTTCCTGTCTTAACCAGTTATCAGTCCATGAAAGGACCTTCCCCCTTATCCCATGACAACTTACTTTACTTAAGAGCCTTTGGTGAGGGCCCTTGTCAAAGGCTTTCTGGAAATCTAAGTACACTATATCCACTGGAAAGCGTCAGTGTGGAAGTCCCACGTGCAGGGTAAGGGTGGAGAGAGACATAGTGCATAGGTCCTGCTCCATCAGCACCACCTCCTCGCTCTCGTGGCTCCAGCCAGCAAAGCACACTTCCTCACCTGCTTTCAGGTGGGGCTGGCCCCTTCCACCTAGCCAGGCCCAAGGACTTTTCACAAAATACATCCCGTGCTGTTGCACAAATTGCTCCTGGGATGCTGCCACCCAGAGCCACCGGGGGAATTACAGGGCCAGGCTGACACACAAGCTCCTTTTTAATTACGGAAAGTGCCAGGATCTTCAGACAAGCCTAGCTCCTTAGATTCTGTCCCTGGAGGGGAACCGTGTCTGCCTGTGGGGACTGCTGCTGATGGAGCACTGAGCTGGGAGTTTGAGATGCATAGCTCTTGGGGCTGCCCTGTAGTTGAGTTTGAAAACCCACTGTGAGGTGTCAGCCCCATCATGATCGCGGAATGCCCGGGCCGGGCCAGGCCCATGCAGGCCCCACGTTACCTTTCAGCTACATTCTTCTCAGAATTATTTAATTTGCTGGTTTGTTTTTTAAAGAACTTTGTAATTATTTGAGCACCCCCTCCCCCTCATATTTCCTACAGTTTGGGGCAGGTCAAAATAGAGGACAGAGCAGGAAGCACCAGCCCACCAGCAAAGGAGACAGATTTGCTTTGGATAGGAATAGCTGAGCAAACAGGAAAATAAATAGCACCTGATGACATATCCTGGGTAGATTAAACCCCTATCTGGCCTCTTCTTCACTATCTCCACATGCTGCCTTTTGTCTACAACTTAACCCATCTGCAGAACCTACAGGATTAGTGGGTGTGATTGGTTCCCTTCCCCCCCCCCCAGCTCACCTAATTGCCCACCAGACTGTGCTTTGGAAATTCCAGCTCAGACACAGAACCCTCTTGCCACAGGCAGCCACTTCTGCCTGACAATTCAGGATAGACAAGGACTTTGCAAGTGGCTGATGTCTCTGGGTCTTAGGCCCATTGGCTGCAAGTTGAAACTACAGCACTTTTGTACCTTCATGCTGCTCTTCAGCAGCTGTGGATTGCTCAGGTTTGGGCCCTCTCCCCCACTGGCTGCACACACATGGGTAAAGGTCACTCGGTCTGTGTGGTCATGGTCCCTATGCTCCTCTCCACAGTGCTTTGGTTACAGGCTGGTCCTTAGTGCAAATCCCCTTCATCTGTCCGAGGCACAGTAGGAAGTAACATGGCAGGCAAGAGTTTAGGCCTAGTCCTCCCTCTGAGCTGAGAGCAGATAACCAGAGCAATTCATTCCGTTTCTCCAACTTCACTGCCCAGCCACCCTTGGAACTGCTCTCATTATTGACACACTGGAATCTACGTGGCACAGAGCAGCTGTAAAAGCTGTGTGCACAATGCCTCGCTATTGATTCTAGGGTGATGTCAGACCAGGAGTGGCAGAAACTGATCTCAGCTGTGACTGAGGATCACAGAGGCAGCTTCCCTTGACCAGTCTCCATTTACAGTTGCATGTTGAAACCTCTGTTAACCCGCCTTTGTCCCATTGAATGTCTGCCATGGTCATTTTATATCTTTCAAGTTTTTTAATCAAAATGTCATGTGGTAGCAAGCCAAGTGTCATGCAGCAGACTAGAACTCATCCATCAACACTATTTCCTTTATCAACCAAATTTGTAATCTCATAAATCAGTTTGACAGGATCGGTTTTCCATAAACCCATACAGAGTGGCATTAGCTCTAATTTTTAATCAATCAGCTGCTCTGTTATCTTGCCCAGGATCAGTGAGACAGCTAGGCCTATAATTAGCCACGTAATCCCCTTTACCCTCTTAAATAGTGGCACAGCATTACTTTTTTTTTCTAGCCTCCTAGATCTTGCTCAGTGTTCCAGGACTCAAAATCAAAAGTAACAATCCAGTAAAGTCCTCAGCCAGCTCTTTTAAAACTCTTGCATGCAAGTTATCTGGGCCTGCTGATTTAAAAATCACTTTAAACCACTTATAGTAGCAGTTCCAGAGCTATTAGTGGATTGGAAAAACGGTTATATGATTGCATCTTGTTTTCTCCTAAATATAGCACATTTATTGAACACCATTGCTAGGAGTGTCTTTGTTTCTAATTTGTTCCTAATTTTCTGATTGCCCTTGACTCTGCTGGCCACACATTTTTCCTTGTCCCTTTGACTCCCTTATCAGTTTTCTAGAATTCCTGGCTTCTGATTTATATTCATTATTTTCAATTTCCCTTTTGTATACAAATTTTGTACCAGCTTTCCTTTCCACTTGATTCCAAGTCAGTTTTTTTTTTTTAACTGATACAACCTTGTTCTTTAATTGTGGCTTTTTGAAAGTGTTCTTGATTCCCAACTATCCTTCACATGGAATTTTTCTGAGCTGCTTTGGCTCAGTTGTTGTCAGCTCTGTGAAACTGGCCCTTTTGAAACACCAGGCATGTGTGTATACAGAAAGCACGTGTGTATGTATATATCAGGCAGTTATAGATTAGATCTCTGGCACCTTCTTCTGAAGTAGCTGGTACTGGCCAACCACTGTAAGACGACACTGGGCCAAGAGTTGAGCTGGGATGAGAATTGAGACTTGACAGCTTTCTGCTTCACCACACCCCATATTTTTGGGGTAACCACATTTTCATATTTAAATATGTAACGTTCAGAGATGTTAGTTCTAAGTTAGTCACAAGTGCTGCTGCTAAGCACATCTAGCACCATACCCCTCCGGTTCAAGTACCAAGGGGTTGCATTGTTCAGTGAGCCATTAATGCTCCTTTGAAGTGGCACAGAGAGATATTTCAACTTTGACACCCGTGAAATGGAATTAGCAGTTCATTCTCTGGCAGTTTATGGAGCTATACATTTGTGCTGTTTGTTTTATTGATGGCAAACTGGACTGTTGAACTGTGGGAGCGAACTTTAGCGTCTGTCTCTCTCCAAAGAGGAAACATTTTTTGAGCATGCCAGTGGGTGGTTTCTTCTCCACATCCCCCCTCCATAAGCCCCTTACAACCAGCCAATATCACAAAACACTGAGTACCTTTTCAAGTGACTGAGTTTTTTACAAGTCCTTGCAAGTACAAGGGAAAAGCTTTGCAGCCCAAAAAGAAGCCTTTGGACTGTTACACTCCTCAGCCTGCAGCTATAACAGCTTCGTCACTCCAATAAAACCCAGGAGACAAGAACTGGAGTGGTGAGATGCTGCTGCAGACACAGGTCACCCTGTGCAGATAGGAACTAGCTGTCCGGTGATGACTGGTGTAATGGCCACTCCCTCTGGAGGCATACACAGCTATCTTAACATTATGGCTCCTAGGTTAAGTGTTACATTGAAGCTGCCCTCCCAGTGCCATGTGATCCAGAATTGGCAAGAACCATATTTAAAGAAAAAGCAGGATGCATGCTGGGAACGCAATTTGCTACAACAGCGTCTGACAAGGACACTCCCACTCTAAAACAAGATCAACTTGGCTAAGTTCTTGGGAATTTCATTTGCTGAAGAAACAGTCCTAAAGGGAGAAGGGAAAAGTCACTGGTGTCCTGGCCAGCACTATGAAGTGAACAATTCCCAGAGGGCAAATCCAAGGTACAAACAAACACTTAGAGGCTGATTACTGTATCTAATCAGTACTGTACAATCTATGGCAGGGGTTCTCAAACTTTGTGATACCGTGACACCCCCAAGTTGCTTGCGACCCTCTGGGGGGTCGGGACCCACAGTTTGAGAAATGCGGATCTATGGGATAAATAATCCCTTGCCAGATGTGTTACTATAGCAGCAAAGTAACATCTGAAATAATATAGGCAACAGGGAGCAGACCTGTTGTATTCTTCAGAGCAGCTTTTTCTACACTGTGGAATGAAATCATGAATGTTGTCAATTTTCTTGTGTCTAAGTACAGCCCAACACAGCTGGGCCTGGGAACATCTTGTTCTGCATTTTAATTAAACCTGGAGTTATGTGCAGCCAGTGCAAACGTAGACAAGACAGACAACCACAAGAGCATCAGTTCAGAATCCCTCCCTCCCTGTGTGTCACTGTGGTTGAGTCTAATTCGTCTTTCAGATCAGCTAGCGGTTTGTAAAGCCTCCATTTCCCACAGCAGCAGCAGTTGCTCTAGGACCGTGCCCTGTTGCTGGACACAGCATTGACTACTTTTGGCTTCCCCTCTCCACTTGGAAGGCAAAGGTCTGGAACAAGGGGAGGCCCCATAATCAGCAAGAGAAATAAACTGGAGTTACACCGATGGCTTATTTTATTGTATTTTTATTTGCATGAGGAGTTGAAACAATCTTTAGGGATTTACTAAACAGGAACTGTTCAAGTCAAACAAACTATAGTTAGCAGGGGATGCGGGGGGAGGGTACACAGCAATCCTGGGAAGGCAGAGCTGGAAGGGAAAGAGGCTGCTGTCTTTTTACATGTGCACACACTATACCTGTGCATGAATATGCCTCTCCTCCCAACAGACTAACTCACTCAACTGCCATAGAGCTATTTGCTAAACCTCTTCATAACATTGTAAATGTAAAACTGAAAGTAAAAGAAACCACAACTTTCCTTAGCCAGCACAGGAGGGATTTGCTTTTTTGTTTTAGAAAAAGATTAATAAAAATATTGAAAAAATTCTTCTCCTTTTATATATTTTAACCTAGTAGAATTCAGAAGTTTCTTAGAAAACTATGTTAACCCTCGAAAGAACATTTAAGTTCACAACCAGCTGCAAAGAGGATTCACACAATGCCTACGAGCAGTTTGGGATTCCCCCATACAAGAACCAGGTCTAGCAGCATACGCACTAAAATGGGAGAAGAGCAGGGTGCACGTTTGTCATGCTAGCTTTAAATTTTTAGCATAAAAGAAAAAAAATAAGGTGGTTTAAAAAGGCTCTAAACTCAACCAATACATACAAAAAATTAGTTTTTAAAAATAATCATAGCAGTTTGGTCCCAACTCCAAGTTAACATTTAGATGTTTATTCACGTGCTTCATTGTTTTCTTATAAGAACCAAAAATAGTTTCCAAAATTAGCCATCTTAACTACATACACAAAGGCCTAAAATAAGTAGAGTATGAATTTAAAAAACAAAATAGACAGGAGGGGAGAAAAATTTAAGCAGGTGGGTTAATCCCCACCTTTATCACCTCAAATTATAAAAGAGAAACAAAGTGTCAAGATACTGGGTTAAGCTGGGCACAAACCGAAATTCACACTGTCGTCAAAGACTGATGCAAAACAAAAAAAAAACAAAAAAAAAAAATCTGACCATCTAATAAGGTCACAAGAGACAAATGTTAGGATCACACTTAATATTGGACCTTATTCTGTCCAGAAGGTAAAGTCTTTGGGAAGAAAGATATACTCCAACAGTGGATCCGAATGTAAGTGATCAATCCCAGTCCACATGTACAGAGGCTGAATCTTAAAAACACAGTTAGTATCATTTCAGAGCTTCTCTGCAGAGCTCTGTTCAGCATGTCAGCATTACCCTGGCAGACTCCAACACTGCCTTGCCGGATCCTCTTCCGCCTTGCCAGGATGCTCAGGGACATGCAGACCTCCTGGTTAGTCAGCAGCTGACTGTAGGTTGTCCTTCTCCTCTCTGTTCTCCGTTCCGCTTTCATCATCCTCGATTTCTCCTTCTTCTCCACTAAATTTATCATGGGCCCACTTGGGGCTAGTGCTTGATTTTCTGAACATGAAACGACCTCTTCCTCGGGGGAAGGCACCCCGGCCTCGGCCTCTGTTCACCCACTTCTCACCACCTTCACCCTCCCGGTCATCGTGCTGCACAGGGAGGAAATCAGCCAGGTCACACGACATTCACAAACCACTTTCATCGAGAAAAATATAAAGAGGCGCAATATCATCTCCTAAAATAATCCCGACTGATTTAAGCTGTGCCACGCTGCAGCACAAACCAGATCCCCTTATGTTAGGCAATGTGCCTCAAGTCAGCAGACAAGTGAATTCAGCACATAAAAAATACATGTTTGTGTTTGATTAGCGGCCCACCAATTGAGGCTGGAAGGGAATTGCTCCACTTTGCTTTCCCCTCTTTTTGTGCATGTATGTTTCTTTTTCTGGCACAAAGCTCTCAACAGTTTTCAGGACTAGCTTGGACACTGGTGGCACTAACACACTCTAGACTTGATGGGCCTACAGCTGATATCCTGCTTACAGCTCGGAAGCTATTTTATGGAAGTTTTTACAGGTCATTATATTTGTCCCACCTAACCCTTCTGAACAGCTTCTCAACCATTTTCAGATGTTTTCTTTTGATTGTGTTGTAAACATAACACACTATTTAAAAAAAAAAAACTTTTGGGAACATTTTGCATAAGAGGAAGATGCTATTCGGACAGCTAATTTAGTTTAGGATTATGGATTGGTTATATGACCCAAATATTGTATCTAGACAAGTAAAGACCAACACAGTACATAATAAAGATTATGTCTTCAAGAGCAATCAGAAGAGAGGGCAGGAGAAGAGACAGCTAGCGTGATTTAGCGGTAAACCATATATGACCTTTATAATAACTCTGAAGAAAGATTGGAGCAATCACAAATATCCAACAGAAGGGGAGGGGGAAAAAAATGGTTGCAGCAAATAAGCCATTTAAAGCTGATGCTATCTCAAAAGTGAGAAGCCCTAAGAGAAACTCATGCAGGATTTTGCCAGACTAGCAGATGGAAAATGAAAGAATGCTACAGCCAGCAATAAAAGCAAATAGCATTAACCAATCCCAGAAGAAGCAGGGCACTGCACAGAGCTGCGAGATAGATTCTAACAGCTTAAGATGGATTTTCCATACTTCCTGTGAAGCATATGTTCTTCCACTGAGCCCTCCAGATTTTGGTTAGTGGCAAACAATGATCAGAGCTGACTGCTCCCTAGTTGTGAGCAAAGATTTCTAAAGGCCTCTTGTGGGGGGTGGGGTGACTTGAGAACCCCAGAAACAATATTTTAAATGGTTTGATGGTTGCCAGTCCCCCCCCCGAAAACTACACGTGACCTGTAAGAGCAAACCAAATGCACAGCAAGGCACATTCATACACACCCGCCTTCTTCAGACACATACCAGATAATACTTTTTGCTTTTGGGTGTGTACTCGGGGTCCCACTCCTCGTCCCTGTTTCGCTTCTGAAAGTCATTGCTGCTGCCGCTATTATTGTTGTTATTGTTTCCAGAAAAGGTGCCTCTGCTCCATCCTCTCCCTCTTGCTCTGAACTGGAATAGCAGCAAACAGCAGAGGAAAAAAGAGAAGGGCAGGGAGAAAATTGCTTAGAGAAATGGCATTAAGTCTTTTCTTTCACACAGCTCTAGCTACAGTAACTCCTCACTTAACATTGTCCTGATTAACATTGTTTTGTTGCTTATCTATTAGACCACATGCTCATTTTCAGTTGTGTGAAGCTCCCTTATAACATCTTTGGCTACCTGCTTTCCCCATGACTTGCAAGATTTTCTGGAAATCCAGTCCTTGTGGGGGCTTGGAACCAGGGTGGGCTGGCAGCCCCCCATCAGCTTCCCTAAGTTCCCTGTAAGCCAGTCCCTAAGACCCTGTCCCTGCCCTCTGCTGGTGCTGCTCCTGCAACCCTCTTGCTTGCTGTGCAGGGATGGGCATGTGTGTGCTGATGTCAGCTTCCCCGCCGAGACTCCCACTCCCTACCCTATCTCCACAGAGCAGGATCTCAAAGCTAGCGTCTGGACTTCTGGGTCTTCTTAGACAGGCAATGTACTTGAAGTGGGGTCAGCATATTTAAAGGGGCAATGCATATCAGTCTGCCTCTCTCAAACACTCAAACACACACACACACAGTCTGTATCTCTCACCCGCTCCCACACCTTGGCATTGTGCAGCCAGGACAGAGGGGTGCATTCCAGCAGGAGAATGTGGGTTCCTTATCATGTTAAGTTTTGCAGGGCAGTGTTTGCAGCCACTGCCATGCATCTATTGTGTTTCCTTCCTCCTGCCTCAGCCCATGCTGTCTCTACAATGTGAGACTACATTAACAGCAACGTATTAACCCCTTGAGCTAGCACGGAGCTGAGCCCTCATCATTTAGAAGCAAGACATTCCTGGGGAAATAGTCCGCTGACTCCACCACCTCAACCAAGCTTCACTGTCATCCTTGCTGTGTTCTGTACTACACTGTTTGTTTAAAATTGTTTAAAACTTATACTATACATGTATATACAGGTTGAAATCCTGTCGTCTGGCACACTCATCTGGCAAAATCCGTAGTTCGGCATGATTTTAGTGAGCCGGATGTCCACTTATCTTGGGTATGGCCAAGTTTCCCAGAGTCGCCAGGCCTGGCTTAATTTGTCCTGTGCTGTGATTTAGCTCCAGTTTATCCCTGAATGTCTTCTAAGAGCCCAGTAAACAGTGGAAGTGTTGGTAATGCTGCTAGACAATACTGACCTCCCATGGTTCAGAAAATCTCTGGTTTGGCACTAGTCAGGTCCCAAAGATACCGGACTAGAGAGATTCAACCTGTTCTATCTTTTGTATGCTTAAAAAGAAAGTGCCCTGGAACCTAGCCTCCCTATTTACATTAAGCAAACCCAATTTTCCCATAACAATTAAAGTACCATTTTTCAGGAACAGAACTACAATGTGAAGGGAGGAGTTTACTGTACCTCTAGCCTTGCCATATAATGACACCTACACTCTCATTATCCATTGGTAATACTTCTGTTCTTATCTGATCATATAGTGGTGTACTTCTAGGGGTAGCTGTGTGCACGTGTCAAGTGTGCAGGGGAAGGCATTCACACAGACAATGCACAAACACAGCAGGACTATTTAAATTAAAACACGAGCCATTTCCAAAGGAACCAGTGAAATTACAGCCAGAGTCATTAAAATGTCTTCATTGTAAGTTCACAGAGACCAGCTTATCTTTACTCCTGTCAGTGCTGCTAAGCAAATGCTGACACACAAGATCTGACTGGGTTGGATATGGTCTCAGGCAACATCAGCAGGACCGCTAGTTTCAATCTCCAGAATTTATGCTGGGCTGGTGATTGGGAGCAACCACCGAGTGCAGAATCACAGCCAAAACTGTACTTCCAGTCACCTTTCAGATCACATTTTACCTGATAAAAGCAGCAATTTGCACAAAGGCTTACGCAAAAGGTTTTAGCTGTATTTTGGGGGTAACTTACGAAGGTCCCTCTAGCTCTTCCTCTTTCGTTTGGGCCAGTGAACTCTTTCGTCCCAAGCCGAGATTTATCAAAGCCTGTGGTGCTCTCTTCCCTCTCCTCGTTCTCCTCAGGGTAGTCCTCCCCTTTGTACGAACGAGAAGATTGTGAAGATGAAGAAGTGGATCTGGATCGCTCACGCACCCTCCTGTGTTTCCTGTACCAAGAATGAAAGGGAGATGGGGGGACAAAAATCACCCATGCGATCACTAACTTAGTACTGTCCTGTCTCAGCTCTGAAGTCACGCTACCACTCCTCCGCCTTCCCTTATTATATCCATATACAGCCAAAGTGACAGCTGCTAACGGCCCAGGATCAGCTATAAAGTGCAGATCAATGAGATCTCAGGACAGCTCCTTTCCCAGGATTTGTTCTTAAAACCATAGACAAATTGTAAGGAGGCATCTGACATTTTCAGCTTATATTATTTGTACTAAGGTAGCATAACAGAAGCCCAACAGAGAACAGAACCCACTGTGCTAGATGCTGTACAAACACAGATTATATCTGCCTAGAGCTTACAGATTAAACAGCCAGGACAAGGGAAGAGAGAAGATGGAAAGTGACTTGCTTAAGGTTATACAGTAAGTCAGCAACAGAGCTGGGACTAGTACAACTTAGGTCTTCTGTCACCCTGTCCACGGAGTCGTGCTCTCTGATCACAGAGGTGTTTAAACCTATTGTTCAGCTATGAAGCCAGGACTAATTTATTTGTCCTATTGGACTCCTTTCTCCAGTAGGTATCTCAACATGAATCATTAACGAAGGGGGGAATAAAACACTCAGCTGACGAGGCACTTTTTGTTAAGAGTTTCCAGTTATAACACATTTGTAAAGGAAATCCAGCTGCATTTTGGGTTACATGAGAAACTTTGCAAACTGTACCTTTGTAAGAAGAAAGAACATTGTCAGCAATCACATGGCTAGAAGAACATTACAGAATAATTCTATGAGGCTGAGCTGTTACCATGATCCAGCAAAGCACTTAGGCATGTGCTTTAACTTGAAGCACACAATAGCCACACTGACTTTAATGAGAAAATTCACGATTCATGGTGAATAAAAGTTTTGATGGATCAGGACCCAGCCTGCCAAGTGTGTCAATTTATGAATATGCACTAAAAGGCTATTTCTCCACCATTTTTGACAGGCATGATGTCATTCAAAAGCCAGCAGCTTATAGATGAGCAGTAAAGGTGTTTTATTTAAAAATTAAGTTACTTATTGGCCCAGTGAACTTAAAAACATTCTCCTGGGTTACAAACAAGTCACAGCGCCAACATAATCTGTGTGTAAGTTAAACAGGAAAAATGGAACCAATGGGAACGAATCCAAGAGCAAATCAACGGAGTCCCTGACAGCACTTCTCCGTTTTGTGTGAAATGAAGGCCTTACCGAACAAACCAACCAACCAGCAGTATGCTCATCCTGGGACAAGCAGCCACTTCAGTTTGTCTTTCTGTGTCTAATCACCGAAGCCAAGCACAACTCAGCTCTATTAGTTACAGCAGCAGGCATACCACCAATTCCATAAGGCAAAGGCTTGTTTCCAATCACAATCACTATGGTAAGGGTCACACTGCCCATGAAAGCGGATGATTCTATATATTGTGGCTAGTCTCTAAGGTCCTACAGGACAATCTGTAATTTTAAAAAACAAATGAACATGGCTACCCCTCTGAGTTAATAAAGAAGTGATGACTAGCCTCCTACATACTTCTTTTTTGAGCCTTTGTGAGTTCTCTCTGGTTTCTCAGTTGATCTTTCCCTTGAATGGCTTGAATCTCTTGAGTCCACCGATTCTCTCGACTTCTCTCGTTTAAGATCTCTTTCCTTATGTTTTTTACGGCGTTCAATATCAAGGCGCAGATCAACTGGGTCATCTTTATATTTCCCTTCAGTCTGCAAAGGCAGGGAATGGGTGAAAGTTTAACAGAAAGGTCTAGCAGCTTGTCAAAGATTTCAGCACCATTACTTTGCTATAGTGTGCAGAGACATCCAGCGGGCATAAGTTTATAAACCAACCATTCACAGATGCAGTATGATTCACTACAAGAATATAACATTTATTTGAAGTTTTCAGTTTTCCTACATATTTTATTTATATATACACACTACCCCTTTAAAATAGTATAAACCTAGCTTGATAGTACAGGAGGCGAGAGATATCAGGAGACCAAAGATTCACTGTGATACATAACCCTAGTTAAAATTAATGTTAGCAGCTAATGGTCTTCTAAAGGAGTCAGGTCCAACTGATTTTGTCACAACTGGGGTGCATATACAGCCCTAGCTCTTTATGTTTCTCGTGTCCAAAGAATTCCTCCCCATCCTATCACTCCTTATACAAACTAGACCTGTCTCTATGAAGGACAGAAGACATTTTCAAGTGCTAGACCTGAAGGCAGCACTGACAGAGAAGCAACAGCTGTTGGCCACTTGGAGGATGTGATGCTAACAATACTGTTACTGATTCAAGTGGCAGAGTTACACAGAGGCCTGAAAAATGCAGCTATTAAGTTTATTCTGGGAAATATGAACATTCTTAGAAACTTTTTTAATCGCTGTCAACTGAAACCAAACATCCTTTCAGCAGCACTCTATGCATGACACGCCAGTTGCTCTCTATTTCAGAGAACCAGGGGACATTCTACACAAGATTTTCCCCTCCATGTATCTGGCTAGCAGGTCTATTAACGTTAGTTACAACGGTGCATTATGAAGAGAAAATAGCCAATAACCAGAAAAGGAATAGTCAAGAATAGTATAGTTAATTGTATGCAGAAAAATCTTCAACAATAGCTACAATCTTTACAATTTAGCAAATGAGGAAATTTTCAGGGTGTGTATCACTTGTCCTAATACCAATTTTCAATTAAGAAATTCTCCTTTGCAAAAGGAAAATAGTTATTGGGTTAACCACACAGGCTCTAGACTATTTGCACAGTCCTATACTTGGGAACTGCATGACTTGATTTGCAACATACACCAGATAATTAGATACGTCTTGAATTAAATAAAAAGAGGGATTAGTAATTCTCTAGCAATTAAATGTTTTACTTACATGAATTTCTAAACACTTTTTTTGTTTAAATAAAGATTAATTTCAATTAGCAGCAGGAGTGGGAGTTGGTGCTTTGTTTGTATTGTTTGCTCTTCTGCTTTCCCCAGGCAAAGGGTTTTAACTATCACTCAGAGCAAAAATGCTCCCAGAACGATGGTTGATAGGTAAGTGACAAAATCAACAGCAGCAACCTTAAGTAGCACAGAAGACACCTATTGCGTTTGTGAGGGCACATCTCTTTCATGAAGGACTGGAGAGCTGTTTGAAAACCATGTTTTTGTTATAACACTGCCCAGCTGGTGCTCAGAGATCAGGCCCATCAAATTCATCTCACCATCGTCCATGTCAAGCCACAAGTTTGTTTGGGAAAAAAAATCAAAAACAAATATATGAAACAAGGTTTCAGCAGGACTGTTTAAATCTCTTCACTGTAAATATGTATGAAGGTGAACAAAGGTTAAAAACCTAAAAATGTGACATATTAGGTTAAACCATTTTTATGACTGCTTATAGACTGTATAATGGCTTAACATTCTTCTACTCATTAGAGCTAATATACTGGATTCCCAGAGGCCTGTTCTTTCAGAACAGGTGCTGAGTGTTAAAACAACAGCAATCAATAGAAATTAACAGCAAAGTGTTAGAACAAGATTTATTATCTTCTTAGTAATAGTGTATTTGGTTTAGATATGGATTTATTTTTACTTTCCTTTTTGACATGCATGTCTTTTGAAAACATGGTTGGAAATATCGCATGTATACAATTGATTTAATAATACTTACAAGCGGAAAAATATCACAAAAAGTCTCTTCTCTCATCATGGGCACTTGTTCCAAATATCCTCTCTTTTTTTCTCAATCTCACCTCAATTGACTTTGGGGTCATTTACCATATTCTAACCACTTCACAAAGGTTGTTGATACATTTTTAATAAAAATTAACCCTTTTGTAGTTCATTTTTAGAATTATGCCCATCCTTAAAAGAAAAACACAAACTTAAGTAGAGAGTAATTTAAACAAAAGCATCACTGTTAAGTTCATGCCCAATGCACTCATTTAGTTCAATTATTGATCAGATCAACAGTTCACCTTGTTGCCAGACTCTCTGGAGCTCTTCGTTTCCTCTTGAGTGAATCCATGTTTTCTGAAAGTACTGGGAGAAATATCTATCCTCCTAAAAAAAAAAAAAGCACAGAATGAAGCTATTACAGCCTTCCCATAAACAGTATTCTAAGATCTCCTAATCCTGATACTATTTTAAAACAATTAAGTTTCTCCATTATACTGCTTTTTAAAGCAAAGTTGGCAGGCCATTATTCCATGAAAATGACAGGCTGTACACACAGAATAACACACAATCCTGATAGACTGTAACAAGTGCATTATGTTTGATGAACTGATCATAGTGTCAGAGGGGCAGCTGTGTAAATCTAACTAAAAAAAACCTTAAATAATGGTCCTGTAGCACCTTAGAGACTAACAAAAATATATAAATAGTTTCATGAGCTTTTGTGGGCACAACCCACTTCTTCAGAAGCGGACTGTGCCCACAAAAGCTCATGATACTATTTTTGTTAGTCTCTAAGGTGCTACAGGACCATGATCCTAGTGTGTTAAAGACCCTTGTAATATGGTTTTCTTACCCATGATTGGCTGGGCAGCTGCTGAGCATACTGTGCTGGCCCCCACAAATCACAGGGCTCTTGTATAGTATTTCATCGACTACTTCAATGGCAAAGCACAATAGCTCCAAAGAAACAGTTATCTAGCAAATTATAAATATGGCATACCTCTTTGCCATTGAATATTCTGATCAAAAAAGATATTGGCAAACTGATTTGATCAGAAAATCCAGTGACACTTCTCTGTGCCTAGATAATAAAATGGATGATTACACATACAAGGCAAACAATACTTAGGCAAGGACTATTTTAAATGATAATTTCATATAATTTAGGAATAGCCATGTCAGAGGCACTACTGTAGATTTAAAATTGTCCGCATGACAAGACTGAACAAGGGGACATTCAATAAAACTGAAAGAGGAGACATGTAAAGGTGATGAGAGAGGAAAAACGATGTGAGGATTTTTTAAGGACTAATGAATCTGTGGAACTCACTTCCTCAAGCTAGTAGCCTGAGGATTTTTTAAGGACTAATGAATCTGTGGAACTCACTTCCTCAACCTAGTAGCCTGGTGTTAGTATGATTCAAAGATTATTAGACTTTTTTTTACATGAACATGCAATTACATTAGACATAATCAAAACAATTTGATAAGGGACATAATTATGCTTTGGAGTATAAGCCATTCAACTAAAAGGCAAAAACTAAGAACAACCTTTCCTGAGTCAGATTATTCCACAGTTATCCATACAAGGTTTTTTTAAACCTTCCTCTGAAACAGGGAACGGAAATCAAACTAGATCCAACTTTTGTACTGGTGGGTGACTCCTTTCACATAGCAAGCCTCTGGGTGTACCCTCCCCAAACATATAAAAAATGTTTTTTTAATTTATTAAACCATCATAAATACTGGAGGCAAAGTGGGTTTTGGGGTGATGCTCACAACCCCTCATGTAGTAACCTTGCAACCCCATAAGGGGTCCCAACCTCTGAACTAGACAAATCATTGTCCTGTCCCAGGACTCAGTATGGCAATTACTATGTTCCTAACTAGATGGCCAGTCGGTTTTGTTTACTGTTGGCTAAGGATGTTAAAATGCGGTTAATTAACTAGTCGATAGGCACTTCCGCATTCCTCCTTTGAAATGTATAAGAGCCCCTGCTAGGGCTCTTGTACATTTCAAAGGAGGAAACGTGGAACTCCACGTACAGCCCAGGGCCCAGCAGGAAGTCTCGTTGACTCCAGGCTGCACGCGGGTGCCTGCTTTGAAATGCACAAGAGTCCCCAGCAGGGGCTCTTGTGCATTTCAAAGCCATGGAACCCAGGGTCAGCGGGGGACACTCAGTCCCCCGCTGACCCCAGGTTATGCTGCCGTGGGGAGCCTGGCATCAGCTGGGGACTCCCCAGCTGATCCTGGGTTCCGGGGAAGTGCTGCGCGGAGCCCGGGGTCAGCTGGGCAGCTTCCCCTTTGAAACTGCCACCTCCGCCCATTTTAAAGGAGCAGTGGAGCCCGGGGTCAGCCGCACAGGCAGCTTTTCAAAGAGGAAGCTGTGCAGAGGCGCTACTCTGAAGTACCCCCCCCTTTGCTGCCTCTAAAAGGGGGAAGAATCGACTAGTCAAAATACTATCCGATAAGCAAATGCTTATCGGATAGTTGACTAGTCTTCTACATCCTTACTGTTTGTTCTTCTTTTGTATTTTTGAATTATGCTCCAGTTAACTATTAATATTTTTAAAATACCCCTTGAGCTTTAGAAAAACAACATTAAAATAATATCCCCTACCTGTGGATTTCAGGGCTCTTCTTGTTTTTAGCTTGATCTTGCTCCATTCCTCTCTTTAGGTATTTTGTAAAGCGTTCATTCAGTGTCATTCCTGAAGACCCAAAGTGATGCTCTGTCAGGGTTTTCAGGGAAGAAACAGCACACAATTAATACAAGTCAGATTTTAGGAAAAGACATGTGAGTTCTACCACCATGTCTAAAATGGATTCAGAAAATAAACACGTGTGGCCAGAGGACACATGGATGAAAGTCAATCAGCCTAGCAAAAGTGGAGGCCACTACCCTGTAATAAAAGAAATGGTTCCAGTTTGTGTCAGCGCTGAATTCGCTCTCAAATCTGTTTAATAATGAACATATTAAAACACAAACTAAATGTTTGCAAATCCATTAGAATACCCCAAATATCTGCAGATCCCATGCCAGTCTGCTGTAAGAGTCTTGCTTTTTGCTGTTTCAAGGATAGGCAAGACCCCCTTCCTTCCTCCCTGATGCACAACTAAGTGCAAGAACTTGGTGGAAAACATCCCACATGGCTGCTATTCTACTCATTTGTCCTGTTGCTCAGCAATTGTCTGGGGTAACTAACTAGCATGAATGAAATGTGGTACGGCTTGTCAACAGTGTTCCAAGGAACAGACAGAGTGGAGTGGAGTGGAGTGGCAAGGGATAAACTTTCAACCAAGAATGCATGGACACTAGACTCACCTTTTACATGGTGGACTATAGTCACTATGTGCTGAGCAAACAATTCAGAAGGGCTTCGCTGAGACTGAGCTGACTGAATATGGTGGAAAATGGAGCGGAACTCCTGCTCTTTTTTGTTGCTGTGCACTAAGTCACGAGACAGCTTTCTCTCTTGCGCCAATAAACCGCTTGGACTAGAAAAGAACACACATTTTAAAAATATAACCATCATAAAAGCAATTTAAACAGAAGGAGCTTTCAAACGGCAAGTTAACAACCTCCAAAGGAACAAACTGGACTTATTCCAGCCACTGACTTTCTGAAGTGCATCTGCAATACAAATTTCAATGGTTCTGTTTTTGCCCCTAGGGATGTGAATGACTAGTCGACACACTAGTTGACTAGTCACATCCCCCCTTGCTGTCTCTTATCAGAAAGAGGCAGCAAGGGGAGTGGGAGGGCACTTCGTGGAGCCCGGGGCCAGACCCTGGGCTCCATGTGGCGCTACTACTGCTTTGAACCACTGCGTGCAGCCCCCCAGGGCCAGCTGGGGAGTGCGGGGCTGCACATGGCGTCTCGAAGCAGCAGCACCACAGGGAACCCAGGGTCTGCCACTTTGAAATGCCGTGTGCAGCCCAGGGGCCCCGGGCTGCACGCGGCGTTTCAAGGCAGCAGCACCACATAGAGCCCAGTCCCCAGCTGACCTCGGGCTCCATGCAGCACTGCCCCTTTGAAATGCTGCGGGGAGCACGGAGCCAGCGGGTGACTGCTTGAGTCCCCCATTGGCCCCACGCTCCCTGCAGCTCTGTCGCCTCTGAAGTGTAGCAACAGCCCTGGGACTGTTGCTACACTTCAAAGGCGGAGGCACCCTTATCGACTAATTGAATAGTCGATGCAAATTGCATCGACTATTCGATTTGA
Organism: Rafetus swinhoei; assembly: GCA_019425775.1. NCBI lineage: Eukaryota > Metazoa > Chordata > Testudines > Trionychidae > Rafetus > Rafetus swinhoei. Next base: position 12,323,784 of record JAFJHL010000300.1, read on the forward strand.
CAATTAATCTAAATTTAACATCTCTATTAGCCCCCTTATATGGCTTCTGAACTAAGGGTTCCTCTTTCACCAATGGTCATCACAAACTTGCCTATTTATAGCCAGGTCTTGTTACAATATGCTAAATGATGGGCTGTCTAGCAGCCAGATAAAGGAAGAAATATATTTTACCTTTCCCTTCCCTCCCCCCTCAACATTTAGGGCTAGATTTTAATCTCAGAAGCGAGAGAGAGAACTGGATAAGACCAGGCTCAGATGCTCATCTCAGCCAACATTTATTTGATACCCATGTGTGTTAAATATCCCCAAACCAGGAGAGGCGACCACAGAAAATGGAAGACAGATCTTCAAAGCCCTGAAAAGGTTGGGTAAGACCTTAATATTGCCCTAGTATAAATTTAAGGAAAGCTGAATCTGTTAGCAACAAACGTGCTTCACCACAATGGGCAATCATATTCCCACTGAGGATGAGAGAGTAGCATTAAAAAAGGGTTGCTCAGAAATAGGAGAGCTGACTGTCCAGTATTGCTCAACCAGTATCTCAGTTCTTGTTTGTCAGTCAAACCCTTGCCATCACATGATGGATACTTGGATACTCCCAGCCCTACATCCGTGGGAAACAACAACAGTCACCATCACCCTGCTGCAGTATAGAGAGAACTGATTTAAACTGAAGTGATTTAAAGCACTGCGCAGGAACTTTAATCTTTGATTTTAATCTTGTTTTACGTTTGTACTGTAGCATAGTCTTTCTTTAGGAAATAACTCACTAATGAGAATGGACCTTTAGAATAGGTTGATCTGTAACTAAATATAACATGGACACAAACTTTAAAACTTTTTGCTAACCAGGAAGATAGGTAGTATCTAGATTTCAGCAATTACATAGCATTACTTATATGTTCAGATTCTTACATCATCGAGTAGTCCTACACATTTCTTATATACTAGATGCTAGGATTTTTACATGTGATTTGTGTCAAGCTGCAGTTGGATGAAAGCCGAAATTTAATAAAATGCACAAGACAACATTTTAGAATTCTTTTTGATTAACTAAAATTAAATGTGCTATATCTATATCTATAAAGAAAAAAAATAATCAAAACATATTTTGCATTTAAACCTGACTAAACAAAAGGCAGAACTGCAGTGAGTGGACTGTTTAAGGTCAACATGGTCCAGATTTTCAGAAGATATCTAAAGATGTAATAAATGCCTAGTAGGATTACAAAAGCACCTGATATCCACTGAAGTTAATGGGAGTTAGGTATTTAAAGTGCTTAAATGCTACTGTAAACCCAGCAGGCACCTTCATATCTTTGAAACTCTGGCCCCATGTTCTTCAAAGTTCTTAGTAGTAGATCTCATTTTCTCCCATCAAGTTTTTATTAATAGATTAGAAGAGGAAAACAAGCTTTTCTACTCTTAATGGGTTTTTCATCTTTGAACAAACTAGACAAGATAATTATCTCGCTACATCTGCTAGCTACACTGAAACCAAAAGTAATTAAAGTAAATGCTTTCCAGCCCAACAGAAACTGAAAGCACTTGCTGAAAGTATTCTCTCCAGACTAAAAATAATGAAAATATGATACTTCACAGAGTACACAACATTGTTTCTCCCCTGACTCTGTATAAAAAAGCAGCGCCCTTTAACTCATTAAAATTAAACAGGGCTCACTGATGCAGCATTTAAATTATTTTATCAGATTATAGTAAATTCAGGCCTTAACACAGGTTGTCAATTTCAAATTTAATTTTTAACTTTTTGTTTGGTAAAGAACACGTTTTTTAAAGTCTGGTTTTATTTATCTGATGCATAGAATTGCTTTAGTAAAAGCAAATCCTGTGGCTCAGAAAAAAAGTTGTTTTTAAAGCACATCCAAACTGCATGATAACACTATAATGATAAATCTAATCACTTGGTTGAATGTTCAAAGTGCTGTTCAGATATTAATCCATAAAATTGTGTTGTATGTCACACGTGATTCGCATACCCTTAGCAGCCATCTTAGCTCCTTTCTCTTCATTCCTCCTGAATTTTAGTGCTCCCTCTAGTGTTCCACAGAGCAAACTGATATTTACTGACTAACCAGCTCTTCTCTTTAGCACAGGGGCAGGGAAACTACATCTCTCAGGCTTGATCAGACTCCCAGCTTAATTGGATCTGCCTCTTGGCGAGCCTCTGTGAAGCAGCCCCTGAGCCAGGCCAGGTGATGGGGGTTTTTTTGTTTTGTTTTTTGCTCTCCATTGGTGTGTAAACCACAAGTGATTTTTCTCACTGTGTGTGGCCCTCCACTCCTGCTTTTTTTGAAGCGCCAGAGCAGTACAGAAAATATTAAGTGGCCTTTTGAGGCTTTTAGGAGGATCTCATTACAACATTACCATACACTGAGAAGAGGAATAAAGCACTCTGCAAACAATTTTTTTACGCTGTAATGCTTACATCTCAACGTTCTGAGTAGATCTGGAGAGTGGGGAGCAGAATTTAATTACTCTGGAACACGGAATTGTGTGGTCTGAATGAAGGACTGGAATCCACAGTTCTAAACTAGTCTCTTTGCCTGTGTAGCTTAGGGAAAGTCACAAAACTTTATGCTTCACTTTCCCCATTTGCAAAATGGGGATTGACATGACACCCTCCACATAGGAGAATCATATTGCTGTTAACATTTAGAGATGCATTTGCTCTGTGACAAATGACGAGTTAGTAGCTGATTGTACAATACTCTTCATTCAATCTGCCTGTGTTTTAGCGAAATCCATACAGGGATAGGGAAGGGATGAGGAAACAGGCTAGTGAAGCCACTACCTAGATTTCACTTAAAGGCAAACCCTTACCGTGCAAGATCTTCATCAAAGGAATCCATTCGGACATTGACCTGGGCCTCCCGGGTAATGGAAAAGGAGGATTTGCCAGTGGCTAAACCATCTCCTCTGGTTCCTGGCTTTTCCCGACTCTCAGAGGCCTTTCTCAAAGGTGGTGAAGCACTTTTTTCCTGACTTGCTTTGTAAGCAGTCACTCTAAAATTCTTTTCAGGAACAAACCCCCTGTGACCAGCTTCTGCTCTCTTGGATGCTAGCTTGTCTTCTTTTTTAGATCTTTCAGAATATGGATCCTCCTCCATTTCCTCAGTTTTCCTTTGCTTCTCCTTTGCAGATGGTAAGAACACTACGCCTTCCCATTTACCTGGCCTATCCTCATCCTGATTTTTGCTTGAGGTTGCTACCACTTTAGACATGAATTTGGGCTCATCATCAAATTCTGAATCCTTTCGGCCCTTTGCCTTGTCTTTCTTATCCTGCTCATCCATCTCCTCTTTGCCATAATGACCTTCCTTGTGGAACTCTGCCATCTTCACCTTCTCAAAGTCATCACGAAGCTTATAGCGTTTAGGAGACTGGCTGCTGCGATAAGGCTTTTCAGGGTCAGTTTTGGAGGTGTACGGGTCTGATTTCGTCTTGCCATCTGCTAAACCCAACTCAGAGAAGCTTCCCTTCTCTTTCATTTTTTCCTTTTCAACATTTGTTAGTTTCTGTTCTTTGTCTTTCCCATTCTCAGTCTTCTGTTCTTCCAAATACCTATTTATAAAACACACACATACACACACACACACACATTTAAGCAATTCTCTTAAGTGTAGACAAGAGACTTTAATTCCTAAAATTCAAAGCAAGCAAACAAGTCATAGTCCCTAATAAGTAAGGTAAAATGTAAAGCAGGCTACCTACATTTTTACCTTAGACAACATGAACAAATTCCTAATATATTCAATGAATGTGTTGGAAGATGGGTATGTAAAATGGATGACATGAGGTTCAAGAGCAATGTGGAACAGCAAAAGCTCTTCTGAGAAAATAAAAAAGAGAACCAACTTACCTATATTTACTAAGGAAAATATTAAGGTCTTACCCAATCTGTTTAGTCACTTACAAATTTGATTCAGGAGAATTAACACATCAAAATTTTCAACTTGGACTGTTCTGCTTTAAACAACACATTGGAAATAAATGCCTCAAAAGCTACGTCACATTTTGGATGCAAGTTTCCTAGGAAAGCTAAACATTTCATATACTGTAAACACAAATAAAAGCAAAAAACAAAAACAAAACAAAAAAAACCGTTAATGGGAAAAATATTTCTCCTCTTGGGAGAACAGACACTTTAGTACTGGGAATGACAATCGCCCAATCAATTTAAAGTTTAAAACTATGGTGGTGAAAGATTATCAGCACTTATTTCAAGGGGATAGTAGTGGGTTAAGTCTAAAGCACCTCAATACACCATTTCAAAACCCCAGAGTGGAATAAGAACTAGTTCTGTTAATTATCAAAGATTTCTGATTAGATTAACAAAATTTGCTCCAAATCTTAAATTAACAGAGACAAATCAAAATGATCAGGAAACATTTGAAAAAACAATAGTGCCCTTTCAAGTGAGATGTTCCTTTCAAATGAAATTAGACATTTGCCAGGTGTTTTGGGCTGCTGACTGAGCAGACTAGAAAGATTTTTTTTCCTGATTCCAGTCATATATAAAATATTTCTCAATGCAAATGCATGTGCATCATGGCTCTCTCAGTGTTTGTATTGGTTTGTTTCTATTAGGGTACACAGTAAGTTGTGTATAAGTTTATTAAACAAAATTTGTCTCCTTTTGCAAACTTATAACATTTGCTGGAGTCCAAGAGCCACAAACCTACCAACTCTGGGACAGATTTCAAGAGGGAATCAATATTTTGTCTGTTAAACATGACAGTTCCCCCAAAGCAAGCTAACAAGCCTTCTTCAAGTAAAGGTTTCAGCTGCATCAGTAACTCTTACCCTAAAATCAGGAAGTCCAGCAGTGGCGGCACCAACTGAATGTTAATACTCTGAAGTCCATTTAAAATTGGGAAATACCCAAAACTACTTGACCATAAGGTAATATACAACCCCAAATATATATGTTACATGCAGTGATTTAGGAATGTGACTATTTTTAGCCTAATAAAAATCATATTTCTGGAAAAGCACCCTGAAGGCTTTAAAAATGTATAAAAAACAACCTTCAAGCTAAGAAAGCAATTCTGGGGTATCTGCGTTATCTTTACAACACTGAAAGTTATGAAGTTAAGAAAACAAAAACTAGATAACTACTTCCTATAATGTAGAATCAGGACGAGCAATCAATAAGAGCTACACATATACTTCCCCAGTATCTGGCATGTGAACTGAACACACAGGAAAAATGCTCAACTTACCTCTTTGAGAAGGCTGCCCCACCAGGAGCTGCTGTTTCCTCCTTCTGCGAGGAACCATAAATTGAACTGATTGTCGTGGGACTTTTACACACAGGGCTCTTCCTCGTTGGGCTTAATCCTGATGAACCATGGTCAAATGAACCCTGATGTGAGCCTGCCTGGAACGAGGCACTGCTTTGTAAAGAAGAGCCTAGCTGTGAGGGGTTTGACAATGGAGGACTGGGCTTTTGCAACGGGCTTGGTCGAGGAGAACGGCGTCTCACCACAACAGACTGAAGAGGGCTTTTTAGCGCAGGACTGCGCTCTCTTGGGCTAAGGTCAGGCACAGCAGATGCTCTTGACACTGAACTTGTGCTGTAAGTGCTCATGTCTTGCCATGGCTTTGATGCCTCAGACGCCTTGACATCTTGAGCAGCTCCCCCCGAAAATTGCTGATCCTTTGAATCATCCCCTTGATTATCTCCTGCAGCCTGTGATGCTCGCGTATCCTTGGAAGAGGATTTTTTTTCCTTTATGGACCTACGCTTGGAAGACTCAACTCGGCTGTGGTTCGAGGAAGACCGGGAAGATGAAGACCTCCTTGACCTATCAGAAGATGACTTATCAGAATTTCTAGAATGGCTTCTTGATCTTGGTGATGGAGACCTTCTCTTTGGTGATCGAGAGAGGGAACGCCCTCTACGAGGGCTGTAGGCTTGGCGATAATTTTGCCAATTTGATCTGTAATTTCCATAGCCTCCTCGGTTATACTGGCCCCATGGATAAAATCCTCGGTTCCGCCCACGGAAATAATATGGTCTTCTGTACCCTCTATTGTGACCTCTGAAATCCCGGCTCTGATAAACTCTTGGGTGGTTCCTTTCTCTGTTGTGAGATGGAGAATATGATCTTGAACGGGACCTAGAACTGAAAAAACAAACAAGCAGTTTTTGGAACCTTCTTTCCCTCAATGCAGCCTTCTAGTTGAATAAAAGAGGTTTATATGTTATTTTACTGGGTTTGTGTAGGGTTCACAGCTCCTTAAGTGATTTTTTTCTCTAATCATATGAAAACTATAGCTTCTCTCCCAGTGAAAACTGTTGCCCCTCCACACACAAACCTGGTGGTAATTTAATGACATCTGCACTTACAGGTGACCAACCTTCTTAGAATCATGGCTGAGACCACAACAGGGATACATTTGCTCGGTCTTGGATTCTTGTGGCTGGTACCCACCTTCAGTGGCATATCTCTTACATATCCAGTCTTCACAGTTCAAAGAGAGCCAAGGTTACACCTTTAATCCTTGGTTTCCTGCATGGCATGAATGCCTTTCTAACCCATAATGCCAGTGCTGTCCCTTGTAACAGATTGAATTCTCCCTTCTTTGCAGCCCTCAAATATCTCATATGCTTTTAATTTTTAACAGGATTTCAAGAGGAAAAACCTTTCCTTGCCAGAGAAATTAAATGAACTTCAGCACTTAAGTGAAAAAAAATAGCACTGAAGAGAAAAACCAATGACTGTCTTCTCCATTTCTAATCTCAAACCATACATGAATAGCTGTGATTCTTGATCTTGATCTTCCTCAAGTAAAACAGTATCAAGAAAAGATTACCAAAGACATTTAATGTATCCCTAATCTGATGCCACATGATGGCACTGTTTATCAACACACACCAGCTTGATTTTCAAGGGGCAGATATGAGTATGCAGGTTATTAGTGGAAGGAGGAAGAGAATGGAATACAGGACAAAATGAGTGTTCATATCTATGGCTACAGATTCAAAAAGCACAACATTTCAGCAAGTGCCAATGAGAGCTGGAGAAATACAAGGTGTTTTTCCAGTTATAATTGGATTCCCCTTAGTTTGATCAAATATTTTAAAAAATGCAGTTGTTCCGGTTTTACAAGTAACACCATGCCTCAGGATTAATCAGGTTAATTTACTTAATACTGGACAATTGCAAAGTTGTACTGAGAGGAAAGGGTATTAGCAACTATGATCTTGTAAAATATGGTAAAAACTTCCATACTCCACAAAAATCCTTGCAACAGATCTCACTCATTGCTTCTGATGATGCATATTTACTGCAAACATTACAACATTTTTTACTAGTTTCATAAAATTCCAGCCATTAAAAGAGTTGGTTAACTCTGGCAGTAACTGTGTTTAGATATCTTATCCTGACAGGCATCAGCATCCACATCTCTCTCTCCCAAATATTAGTAACTGTATACAACAACTTTGCCACTGAAGTTTCTAAAGATTAAAGTACAATCTAACTTTTAAATTGGGTTACAAAGAGATTCTCTTTTGTTCAAATATCAAATACACAAATATTTAACATGCAATGGCTTATGTTACATCACTAGTAACATCTGGTATGAATCTTGCGTGAATATAAATTGCTTAATTGTCCCTTTATAAAATTTGTGCTCCTGTATTCAAAACAAGAAAACAATGCAACTTACCTTAGATACTTTCTCATTCGAAAATAGTATTAACACAAGAAAGAAGGAAAGACACATGCAGATGCAGGCAGTGAAAATGAACTGATTAAGAGAAGTGGTCCGAAAGCACTAAGCAGAATTCACATGCTCCCATCCCCAGGCGCCTACTGCATTTGTTACCAATTACTAGCGAGGGACCTGTTGCATGCTGCTTCCAAAATCCATTCTGTCATTTTATAGAGGCATGGAACATGAAAATCTCACTCCAAAATCTGCAGAGACTGTTTACAAGAAATCATTTTAAAAGGATGCAGTATGCAAAATACAATAAACATGTGCCAGCAGTGATCATTATTCTTAAAGTCTTCTGGAATGCATGGCTAGCCAGTTAATTTAATATGTATTGTTCTCAAGTTCTGGCTATTCCACTCTTTTTACAACAGTCAAAAGTGAAAAGAAACAGCAATATACTTGGATCCTACAAACAAAAGTTAAGCATGCACAGATTAACCAGAAGCGAACAGGGAAAAGAGCACAGAACACAAGTCAAACCACCAAGAGACGTGGAAAGTGAAATGCCATTTTTTCTTAAACAGATCAAATTTCTAGTCTATCCTCTCTAAGATATCACACTAGACCTACACCTCAGTGAGTATGCAAAAGCCTTGCAAGAAGATAACTTGTCTATATTAACCGTCTCCATTCCAATTTTCTTTCATCAATGTATTTACAACATTCAAGTTGTTTAAGCAGCAACACAAGATGAGGAAGCATCTGAAGAAGCGGGATGTACCCACGAAAGCTCATACCACCATCGACATGTTTTGTTAGTATTTAAGGTGCTGCTAGACTATTCGTTGTTTTTCCAGTTTTTCCAGTTACAGACTAACTTGGCTACCCCTCTGAAGCTTTTGGACAAGATGAGAGATTTGCCCTGTTTGATTTAATGCATCTGGATTTCTGTTTGGCACAGTCACTTAGTTTGGCACAGTCACATCTGGCCAAATTTTAACACTGCTCCCTTCCTAATAGTTCTGCTTCCCTGCAAAGAATGCAGTTCCATTTCAGTCTGCATCTCCGATTTGGGTTTGTCCTGGCCTCCTCCTCTTTCCAAATACATTTTAATGGCTATGTTTTGCATCTTAAATAATTTATGGTTACATGTTTATAAGTATAGCAATGTTCAGGATCTTCAGGATGCATTTAAGATTTATGAAAAAGCAGGTGGGTATCGTAACATCCTGAAAAAATGGAATAGAGATGTTCATTACCAAATGGTGGTGGCCTTGCAAGATTTTTAAAAAAAGCCTAACTAGTCATCTAGCTTACAAGGTGATGGAAATCCATGCTTTCCTTTTATTTAGTCTTAAATTGATGCAGTCAGAAGTAATTCAGAGATGCAGCAACTATCATGCACACCAAGAATTTCTCAACGTAGATCTCAGCAGTGAGATTAACTAATTTATATATGACTTGCCCATAGATACCATTGCAGAATTGAGATATTGACTTCCCTTATGACAGAATACCCTTTCACCCCCAACAGACACACACGCGTCAGAGGCTTAGAATGACACTGTGGAAGAGACTCCCATGAACTCAACTCTAAGACATACATGACTTTTCCCAAAGACTTTTTTTAAGCTGCTATTAATAAAAAACAGGGGGAGAGGGGGAAGAGAACCTAACAAATGAAAAGGAGCATGTTTTACTGTGGAAGTCTCTCAGCTGTTTTTCCCATTTGTCAGTTCTTACAAGAAATGATGCCAAAAATGTCAACATTCTGTTTTTATCTCACCAACAAAATGAATAATTTACAAAAAAAATTGATCAAGAAAGCCTTAGGTACAGATGTTATCTATTGAACAACAAAATTAAATGCATCCTTTCCTCCACTTAGTCTGGGTCAAAAATACAGGGCAAACATTCCTTCACTGGCAGCAAAGAGTTCTGAAGAACTGCAACTACTTACATAAGAAACATATGGGAATGTTACATTAAAACAATCAGTGATTATTAAAAAGTGCAGAAGACTGCAAGAAACACACCTGTTCACAGGACACCCTAGCAACTGCATGTTGAAAGACAGAACAGAGAACAAACAAAATCAGTAACCCGAGACATAGAACACTTAAGCTACTCTAGAATTCAACAAAAAGGTTTTCACAGGAGAGCCAATGTTAGTGCAGCCACCATCTCAAACAGGGCAGAGAGAAGAAAAACTCTTTGAAAACAAAGGGTACAACAAAACCACAAGCATTACCTGAGCCTGCGTTTCCTTGATCGTGAGACAGAACGGGGAACGGGAACGGGATTTGGAAAAGGATCGAGATCGTGATCTTGATCCAGATCTTGAACGAGATGAGCGAGATCCAGATTTTGATTTGTTAGTTTTCGACATCTTTGAAAGCCCCTTTCAGTTGCACCTGTTGATACTGGGAGGGGGGAGGGGAGAGAAAAATAAAACTTGTAAGCAAATAGTTCTGACAGCTTGGTACGCTTCTCTCTCTCTCTCTCTCTGGCAGTTTTCTTAGTGCCAGACTTGTGAAGTTGGTGTTGAATCACGAAAACTTTTAATTCCTCAGTACAAATTTAAAAAAAAAAAAAGCAATTTAGCAGAGAAACGGGAAGCAGAAGGAAGCCTCTGATTTTTCAAGTATCCTTTTGTTCCAGATAAACGAGTTATTTAAAAACTCACCCATGTCATTACCAATATAGATGGTGCCTGTTTTAGCTCAGGTTTTCTTCTGCTTTACATTTTCAAAAGGAAAAGCTGAGTAAAATGGCATCAATAAAATAGTCATCTTCCAAGATACCCCAATTTCACCCCATTCAGATGGGGATCTATTAAACCAAGGGTTCTCAAACGTCATTGACAACAAAAATTACTACATGACCTCAGAAGAGGGCCAAACCTGGGTCTACGTGAGCTCTACTACCTGGGCAAGGCCAAAAACCTAGGGTTTTGTCCTAGCAAGCCGAACACCAGCCCTGGCAACCCACATTAGGGTCCCAACCCACAGTATGAGAACCGCTGTATTAAGCTATGGAGTGAGATTCTAGACATCCTACAAGCCCCACTGCTCTAAGTGCCACAATCAGTTACAAGAATACACCACTCCCAGATGAGTCCTGCTGCAGCTAAAATAATTTTAAGTCCTTCTCCATATTCACCCAGTGTTTTAAATGCCAACAATAAAAAAGTAACTATCCCATTAAGTGATTTGAGAGAACCACTGTTACATAGACACTTTTTTTATAAGGTGAATTTACCTGTGCTAGAACACCCAATAAGTTTTAAATCAAAATGTGGCTTTCCAATCACTTTTCATTATTGGCTGCTTCCTCAAGAGTTGGACAAAATACAGCTAACAGACACAACACAGATTAGCAGTGTGATTTCAGGAACAAATTAACCAAGTAAAATTCAGATGTGACTAACTTAAAACTGATCAACTATTTTTTTTTATTAAGATGCAATTAATTCACAAAGTATTGATACACATTTTTCAGGGCCCAGATCTAGATCTTAAAAGTCTAATCATGCAAGTTATAAATGACCGCCCTTGCATACTCTTTCAAAAAAGTACTAGAAACAATTCTAGCATACCACAGTCAGGGTCACAAAAGCTCCACTGCATTTATATCTAATCGCTCAAAAGCAACAGTAACTCCTGTCCATCACCTTGTTCAGCTATAAAGCCAATCTTTACAACTCAAATTCTATAGTGAAGCAAAGAATAGCAACTTTCAATTCCTACTGACTAAAACAAACTTTGCCACTCAATCTCAGAATACCTCAACTCTCAGTTACAGGAAGGAAGTTAAAATGTGTGTAACTGGCTAAGGATATGGCTACACTGCACAGTATACCTCTAGTATCCCGAAATAGCTCCCCCGTGTCTACAAAAGCTGCCAGTTATTTCAAAATATTTTTCGAAATAATGGGCGCGCTATTTTGCCATCCCAGTAAACCTTGTTGCACGAGGGTTAAGGGATGGCTCAAAATAGCATGTTATTTTGAAATTTCACGCTGTGTAGACACGCTAAATTTCAAAATAATAATATACGGAGTTATACCTATCTCACAGAACTGGAAGGGACCTTGAGAAGTCATCGAGTCCAGACCCCTGCCCTCACAGCAGGACCAAGTACCATCCCTGACAGATTTGCCCCAGATCCCTAAATGGCTCCCTCAAGGATTGAACTCACAATCCTGGGTTTAGCAGGCCAATGATCAAACCACTGAGCTATCCCTCCCCCCTATTTTTCAAAATAGATTTGAAAAAGATGTGCAAATTGCATATTTTATTTTGAGTTTAGTGTGCAGTGTAGACGCACCATAACTGGGTAACCGCTGAACGTTTTAGCGATTACATGGTTACTACATAAGAATGGCCATACTGGGTCAGACCAAAGGTCCATATAGCCCAGTATCCTGTCTGCTGACAGTGGTCAGTGCCAGGTGCCCCAAAGGGGATGGACTGAAGACAATGATCAAGCAATTTATCTCCTGCCATCCTTCTCCAGCCTTTGACAGAGGCCAGGGGCACCATTCCTTACCCCCTGGCTAATAGCCTAACCTCCATGAATTTATCTCTCGCTTTTTTAAACTCTGTTATAGTCCTACCCTTCACAGCCTCCTCTGGCAAGGAATTCCACAGGTTGACTGTGCGATGTGTGAAGAAGAACTTTCTTTTATTAGTTTTAAACCTGCTACCCATTAATTTCATTTGGTGTCCTCTAGTTCTTATATTATGGGAACAAGTAAATAACTTTTCTTTATTCACCCTCTCTCCACACCACTCATGATTTTATATACCTCTATCATATCCGCCCTCAGTCTCCTCTTTTCTAAACTGAAAAGTCCCAGTCTCTTTAGCCTCTCCTCATATGGGACCCATTCCAAACCCTTAATCATTTTAGTTGCTCTTTTCTGAACCTTTTCCAATGCCAAAATATCTTTTTTGAGGTGAGGAGACCACATCTGTATGCAGTATTCAAGATGTGGGCGTACTATAGTTTTATATAAGGGCAGTAAGATATTCTTAGTCTTCTTTTCTATTCCTTTTTTAATAATTCCTAGCACCCTATTTGCCTTTTTGACTGCCACTGCACACTGCGTGGACGTTTTCAGAGAACTATCCACGCTAACTCCAAGATCTCTTTTCTGATTAGCTGTAGCTAAATTAGCCCACATCATATTGTATGTATAGTTTGGGTTATTTTTTCCAATGTGCATTACTTTACACTTATCCACATTATCCATACAGACGGGGTGGCAGTCAGCTCCTGGCACACACTGGCTGCCACCCTGCACTGCTGCCTCTATTTTAGAAGCAGCAGTATGGCAAAGGCAGCCGGCTTGCTGGGAGTCAACTTTAAAGCTGGCTCCCGCATCCCAGGGAACTGGCTGCTGTCTCACAACTGCTGCCTCTGATACAGAGGCAGCAGCCGGCTCCCTGAGCGCTGGCATGCCCTGGCTGCTCCCCCAGGAGCCACATGCAGCAGTCTTCTTAAGCTTTTCAGTTACCCATTCAAACAGCTACATTCTTACATCCATAGAGGAAAGGAAGAAAGTACTGTTCCTCCAATCCTCAGGGCAAACCCTCCTATTCTTTTTTCTGCTCCATTCACTACAAGATAGCACTCACTGGAGCGAAAAAAGGGTTAAATGCTAAATATCTGAATTTCTAAGTATTCTACATTAGTTCTTGGCATCAAGCAGTTAAGTTTTACCTCCAACAGGTAGAGCAAAATTGAGAACAAGTAATTCCAGTTTTAGAGAAAAAGCTTGATATGTAATTCATCAAGCCATAAATGTCATTGAATCACAGAACACCAAAATTATTTAGCATGTAATATGACATTAATTCTCAACTGGTGAGTTGCAGACCCCATAAAGGAGGAGAACTTTAATGGGATTTAGATTGGAAATAGGTACCAAAATGGATATGTAATGAAACTTCTACTGAGAAGTGAGCAGAGATTTTGGATCAGCTTCAGCACAGACTCCCGCCTCTTCAATTTTCCTTAATTTTTCCCCTCACTTGCAGTTCCCCAGACCCTACTTTAGAATGTTGATATATTAAGAGGTCTTAGCACTTGGGGCCTAAGAAAAACAGACAGCCAAGAAAGAAGCAGTTAGGTCTCTGGGGAAATACTGGAAAATATTTGCATTCATAGGATAGATGACAACGTTTTCTTCAGAATATCTTGTTTGCCATTATCAGGAAATTCTCTACATCAGGAATCACAGTGTTTCCCTCAAAAACTGTGACTAAAACATTAAGATTTGATACAGATGGCAGCAAAGAAAATGTGTTGTAGATGGACTGCCCATGCAATTTCCTTATTAAAAATGTGAAATTAGCTTTTTATTTGCACCAGAGTACAATGGCAAAATATACGCATTCATTATACATTCCATATGCTAGTGCTCATTTTTCACTTGAAGTGTGTGTGTGTGTGTGTGTGTGTGTGTGTGTGTGTGTGTGTTTGTTTGGTATTTCTGAATGTTTTGGAACATCTCTCAAATCAAATTCAGAATAAGGCTATAGAAGAATTAAACATTAAAATAATATAAAAATCTCTATATACCTACATGCCTATCTAGATTACAAGCACTTTCCAGATTAAGGTGTTTTACGTACATCTTTTCCACAGATATAGTAAACTGGAAGCACCATTTTCACCAAACAGAAAAATAAGCCATCTTTCATTACCCTGCATTTTGGGTGAATCACAATACTGTCAGATAGCCAGAAGCCTAAAGCATATGTGGACCTATCTGAGATAGCAAGGCAAAACTCCTATAGGACTCCTAATTCTTACAAGAAACTGCAAAGCCCTATACAGCAAAACAGAGGCAGCTGAGGCTGTCACTAGTGTTTGAAGGAAACATGGCCTTAATTTAAATCAACATTAGAAAGGTGATTTGCTGTTAAATTTACCCCTTATTTTAGACCGTAATCTATTATATTAACTTCTTCAAAATGCCACAGGCAGGTCAATTTGCTACACCAGTTAGTGTGAATTGTGGGGGGGGCTGGCAATCAGGTTCTATTCAGTTCCCAAAATCCTCTACAATTAAGCCTGCAACACTTCCATTAAAAGTGACCTGCCTACCAAAAAAACAAAACAAAACAAAACAAAAAGGATTTGCTCTCTTTGCTTCTTTAATGTACATAATCTGAAGCTTGTTAGCTTATTATGTAATAGATAATCTGATTTTTTTTTTTTTAACATTAGTAATTCAGGTCTTGCCTGCTAGAGTACTAGAGAAATGACAACCATCACAGGAGAAGCAAGAGAAGGGATTACTACTTTAAACTTGTCCTTTTTAACTTTCACATCTAAAGAACGCTGGGAGAAAGTATGTCCGAAGATTCACCATAACTGCCTAAATTGAGAGAGCTAAAAACAGATTTGAGAATCACAGGAAATCTTCCAGCAAAATAATCAGTACCTGAGTTTAAAGTCTCTGAACTACCAACTTTTCAATATATGCCCCCTACAATTAATTATAATTCTTAGCTGGAATGAAGATTTAATGAGATGCTTTTACTTTATTCCAACTAAATTAACACCTATTCTGTATTTTAAAAATAAGCATTTCCTCGTCTTATTGAACCACAGTACTGTGAAATTCAGACTAGAAGATATGAATGCATTATCCAAGTCCTTGGTAGACACTGTAGATTACTTGACATTTGGCTCTAGAACAAGAAAGCCTGCTTCAAAAGTACTTTATAACGATAGCTCTTGATTTTTGAAGGTCATCACCAGTTTTACACCTTGCACATGCTTGGGTGATTTCAGAGACTTATTTTGAATCCAATTACTAAGCAAGCCCAGGAGCACAGCATGAATGTTTTACCATTCATTCCTTCTCATTTTACATCTCAAATAA
This sequence comes from Rafetus swinhoei, assembly GCA_019425775.1. Classification (NCBI taxonomy): domain Eukaryota; kingdom Metazoa; phylum Chordata; order Testudines; family Trionychidae; genus Rafetus; species Rafetus swinhoei. The sequence goes on from JAFJHL010000300.1 coordinate 12,339,373, forward strand.
TATTGTTAACTTGGCCTAAATGGCAACCTTTTTGTCAACTTGGCCAAAGTAAAGCCATTGTTATAGATTCACATTTGGCACAAATTAAGCAGAATAAGGCATAAATCATTTATTGAGACAGCAGTGCATCAGAGAGGGGAAGGAACTGGGGGGCAGGCAGCTCCGGGGCTCATGGGCTGGCATGTGTGGAGAGCCTGTTTAAAAGCCTGCCGACCCTACCCTGCGCTGATTCCTCTTATAGAGAGGCAGCAGTGCAAGGAGGCAAGCGGCTCCCTGGGTGCCAATACATGCAGGTAGTCAGCTTGAAACTTGGCTTCCCGCGTGGACCGGCTTGCACCTGCCCCCCTTATCCTCTGCACTGCTGCCTTTCTATCAGAGGCAGCCACGTGGAGGAGGGATGGGGGGCAGGCAGCTCTATGGTATCTGGTGCTATGGGGAGCTGGATCCCCAATGGCACTGGCTCCCACTCCCCCGTCTCTGATACAGGGGAGGAGGAGGAGCATGTAAGGCTTATTGATTAATCGTGTAGTCACACGTTGATATCCCTAGTTCAGCTCATACATGAAAAATATTTTAAGAGCATGAAAAGGGCAGAAAAACCGACAAGACAAGGAGCACTCATGTAGTCTAATGGTTAGAACAAGAGATTAAAAGTGTGATACACAGTCCATGAATTCAACAGAAAGACTCCCACTTACTCCAGTGCACCTCTATCAGAGGTGAGAAACCTGCTGTCCATTAGGGTTCTGTGTGTAGCCCACGAGACACTTTATTTACTGTTGCCCAAAGAATGGGTTGCCAGATTCTGCTGGTTTTCATCTGCATAATTTTTTTCCCTACTGGTATTAAGTGACACATACAAAGTGAAGGCAATCAAGTGAGGTGTGTGCTAATAGCAAACAATGTTAAGAGAGCAGCATACTCCCTCTGCATCCAGTGAAAGTACTGTTACGGATCAATTGGCACACCCCACAAATTCTAGGTATGCAAGCAGAGTCAGCAAAATTACCCTATTGTGGGAGATCGTCTCGATTATGACAATCTTGCAGCCCACTGAGATGGAAGGCATTCATTGACCTAAATCAACCTCATTGACCTAAATCAGATATCTTGCCTTCTAATGCTATCTTAGATTCTTTTTGTGACTACCTGATCTGTTCTAATTTCCTCTGCTGAAGGGGGTTTACATAATTGATTGGATTGTTATAAATATTAGTGCCAAATTCTGTCTTCTGATATCAGCAATTGAGACCCTCTGGTTCCAATGGGAAACGTATGTGCATATTTCAGGGTAGGAAAAAAAGGCTCAATGTTATTGCTGACTTGCAAAACATCTCCGACAGCGGCAGCTGTCTCCATAATTTCAATATAAAAAAATAATATAATCACTTGGAATTTCTTTAAAAGTGTTACCAGTTAAATTTTAAGATCCTCTTTCTAAAATGTGTGCTGGCCCATAGATACTCAAGGTGGCTCTCAGGTTGGATGGTATCATTTGCTTACTTCATTTATGGTAAAAATATATGGAAATAATGGTAGCAAAATCTGATCTTGTCAGAGGAAAAGCTCCGTACTATGCGACATTAATTACTTCGGCTATAAAACATCAGAGCACAAGATGCCAATCCTTAATTACACTAACAGATAAACACATTACTTAAAATATGTGCATGCACTCATCTACAAATCTATTTAGCTGCCACCATTAAGTTATATATGTATTTACATTGTGTGTGAAAAATTTCTTGTCCCTCCAGTCATATTAAAACAAACATTTTTAAGATTATTAAACTGCAGAACATATTCTCCAGACTGTATCTTCTATCTATGGTACATGCTGGCTTAGAGAGTAAACACTAATTGTCCATAATTTAAAATATCAATTTATAATAAAGATAACCAAGATGGAAAAGTGAATAACATTAACTAGGAAAAATAAAAATAAAAAACAAAACTGACCTATTTAAATATTCGGTTTCAAAGTACTCAATGCCCTATCAACCATACACAAAACCTAACTCTAAACTCTCTCAAAGGTGGGACATGGAAATCTGTGTTTTGGAAGAAATCAGAAAAAATTAAGTCACTACACAACTTTGGATCACATTGACTCAGTAAGATTATAGCTGCTATCTAAAACATTTCCTAAAAAATTCAATCATATACCTGCCTCTTAAAGTTCACCAAATAGACATCTGAATTGGAAGTTGTCACGGAGCGTGGGGGAGTCTCCAGGCCCTGCACCTCCAGCCACAGCCAGAGGTGAGACTCAGCCAGCAAGTAGAACAGAAGGTTTACTGGCTGACAGGGATACAGTGTAGCACAGACTTCTTATTAACACAGGAACCAGAAGCAGTCAGTACAATCCCACTTTGGGAGAGGGAAGCCCTAGGCCCCCTTCCCTGCATTCTCAGCCAACAGAGGACTCACACACTCAGCAGCCAGTCCCAGCCATGCAGGCAGCTCCGCCTCCTCCTTTGTCTAGCTTCAAAAGGTGTCACCTATTGAATCTTCCACCTAGGCTCAGGTTACAACAGCCTGAGCTATTGTTCTGTGCTTGCTAAAATGGGGAAGCCTCCCCCTCAGTGAGAGCCACACCCAACATTCCCATCCCCAGCCGGGCACCAGTGCAGTGCCCAGGGAAACTGAAGGAAAAAATATGTAGCACTTTAAAGACTAACAACATAGTTTATTAGGTGATGAGCTTTCATGAGCTAGACTGAGGCACACATAGGGGTTTACAACAGAACAGTACAAGACAGTAGGAATCACATATAACATAAAGCAAACAGAGCAAACACAATCCCCACTACATCACAGATGCTTCAGGGGATAGCCGAGTTAGTCCGTTACAGAAAAAAAACAAATGGTCTGGTAGCACTTTATAGACTAACAAAACATGTAGATGATATCATGAGCTTTCATGGGCACACAAGTACATTCATCAATGCATAAGGAGTCAAGCTTTGTGTTACACTGCTCTACTGTGATATATTGCCAGTGCTCACTCAGTTTTTAATTATGGGTTTTCAATGCTGAAAGCCATCTAAGAAGTTTTATAAATCCTTATTCCTTGGTGTGTGTTTTCTTTAAAAAAGTTAGTTTCACATCCACATTTATTTTCAGTACTTTTCTCCATAATCATTTGAACTAGCGATGTTTGAGTATGGGTGATTTATACACATATCCTTGGAATGAGACACTGTAAAAGTAGACTATTGCTGCATGGGACTTAAATAGGGTCCTTAAAACAAATGTATTTACTAAACAGTACTTGGTTTCGGTTTAAAATATAACCAACAGTGCACTGATGTACAATCCAAGGGCTCTTTCTGACATGGTGTTTATGCAGAAAAATATTAAAATGAACAGTAGAGAGGAAAAAAAAAATCAGAGGTTCTTACTCCTGAAAAGCCTCTTATGTGTCTTATAGCAGATGTTTGTTTTGTGTGAGTGTGTGAGAGACAGACAGACTACAAAAATATCCAAATAATTAAGTCTGCTTTGCATCTGTCACCAGCGGGCAGTTAAATATTCATCAGAGCTGCTGCAACAAAATTTCACAATTCGCAGAAATGACTTGTGTCATTGAGCCTACTTTTGCTTTGAAAACTCACAATACAAAAACAAAGCCCAGGTGAAAAAACCTGTTAATAGTCTTTAGACTCCTTGAAAAATCTGCTGCTCTTAGACAAATGGAAGAAAGATTAATAGCAGCTTTGGGATGTCCTTGGGTTCTTTTTTGCCCTAGGGTGGCAAAGGACAATAATAGTAGGACTTCATAGAACATGCAGATCAATGTTATTATGCCACTTTATATTCTTGGAAGGATTAACAAATTATGATCTTTTTCTTTATATTTTACACTATAATAGCTCTTAGGTTTGCAAATCAGAGAACAAGTATGGAGAATTTTTTTCAAATCGATTATTAAATTGGGTGTTTGCAAAACCAATACTTAGAGTTCAGTGTTAATTATTTTAATTGTTACACAGGGAGAAGAATGTGAACTTCAGTTGATATTACTGCAGCTGGTAATATGAGAGATACAACTATATATGTTTTTAATGTGCGATATCACAAGTTGTCTTTGTAGTACAAGAAACTCAACTACCATCTCAATCTCTAAAACAGTGAGAAAAGATGATAAAACACACAACAGTGCATTTAAAACTTTTGTGCATAGTGAATTGATTTATAATCTGGGCTCCACAATCACACACTTGAAATGTGTGGACTACAGTATTTCTTCTGGGCAGTGGGAAATAGGCAAATACAAACGTAAAGCTAAGTGTCATGTCAAATGAATATGGAAAACTGGTCAAGTTAACAAATTTCAGTAACCTTTTTGTGGATCTGATTAAAATAGTAGAACTTGCTGTATGAGAACAGCATAAATAAAAGCCTGTTCTTTCTTCACTTATTTTTTATATAAGCTAAATGCTTCTATTTTTAATCAGCAGAGTTGCTTGTGTCCATTTTAAGCGCATTCCAATGGACTGACCTGAAACGTTTTCATTTCCAGTTGCTCTCTCAGCCCTGGTCTACACAAAATAAGTGAAGTATCCACACTACCAGGCCTGTCATTTCAAAATAATGGGGCGGTTATTTTGAAATAACTCCTGGTTTCCGCTAGGAATAACACTTATTTTGAAGTAGTTACTTCGAAATAGCGGTAGTGTGGACACTGCACTGCTGCTCTTTTGAAATAACTACTCCCCAGAGTCATTCAAAATAATTACTCCCAGTGCTTCCTCGGGCTCTAAGTGGAAGTAAAACATCCACATTAAGGGGAGCCTGCCTCAGATTAAATTCAAGGCTTCCCTGTAGTGAGGACTCGCTATTTTGAAAGTTATTTCGGGAGTTATTTCAAAATAATTTTCTAGTGTAGATATACCCTTAAGAGTCTAAAGTATGTGGGGGACACTCCATCAACCACTGTCACCAACATCTCTCTCAGAGACAGCATTATAACAGACACACAATCAGCACTATGCAAGAATGGCAGATGAAGTTACCAAGAGAAGTTATTTCCATTTTTTTTTCATTTTTTGATTTAAAAAAATGACACATGCTCTGCTTCTCTCACCCCCAGAAAAAACCCTGGCGATGGCAAATCTATTGACAATAGATATAATATTCCATACAGTAAAGCATATGGAAATAACTAAGTATGTTTCTGCTCTGGATGCTGAAAAATATAGCAGTAACAGATCATAGACAAGAAGCATCATCAGCATAGTAGGAAAGCCTCAACTGATAGCCACGTTTCTAGGAGAGAACACTTCTCAAAGGACAGTTTTTAGATAAAAATTAAAACAAATATTTATAAAATAATTGCCCTTGAGACACTGGTAGCTTTTCAAATGTGGCAAACTGTGGACCAAAGATTAAAGGGCCAAACTGAAAACAGTGGAAATGAAGGATGGAAGTCAAATATAAGAGTGGAAAGAATTAAACAGTCAAGAGGGCTTAAAAAGATATAAGAGGCCACAAAAGATGGTCTAAGTTGCACCTTACAGAGCCCATTGAACAAGTAAGTCTTCAGTGGTTTAATCATAATAAAACGAACAAGAAGCTGTGGCCTGATTTCCACTAAAGAGTTAGGCTGACTCACCCAGTCACTCACACATGTGAAAAATACACACTGGAGAGGCTTACCAACCTAACTCCTGATGAAGACAGCAATAGGCTGACAAAAGAATTTTCCCCTCAACCTAGCCACAACCGTTAGAGTATCTATGCTAAGGGGAAAAGCCATCCCATTGGTGTAGGCAGTGCCTATACTGAAGAAGCTGCTGTAGCATTTTGGAGAACTCACGGCTTATCCGCGCTTGAAGAGGTTAAACTACTTATGGGTCATTTTTTCCAACCTCAGAACTGTTTTCCATGAACTTACAATGCAGTATTTCGAGAACTACAATTAAATGAATAAATATCTGTAAATTATAAAATATTTTATACTAGCAGAAACATTTAAAAGAAATTGTTAAAGAGGATTAGCACCATGAGTATGCAAGGTCTTTACAAGAGCTCTCATCACAATAGTCAATACTGTAGTAATTTCAGAAAGTCTCTAATAATATATTAGGCCACTTCTAGAGAGTAAATGAAACAGCTAAAAACTGATCAGAGCACAAATGAAAATGGCTGGTGCCCTATCAAAAGTGCAAGCATACTGTACAAAAGTGCAAGCATTAAATCAGGGCTACTCAACAAGCAGCCTGCGGTGCGGTTTGGGTGTATGCGGGGCTCAACATATAGCCTGCAGGTGGGATTCTTTGAACATGGCCTCCACTGGGAACACACTCACAACAGCGAGTCAATATAATGGTCTTCTGTTGATATGCATTTTAGTAGTTACATTCCTGGACTGTCATTGCTCAGCACTTTTAATGTCATATGGGTGGAAATAGGGTAAATATTACATTTTATTAATATCAGCAGAACTGATTTAAATGGGGCCTGTGTGTTGTGTAGTCTTGCTTTAATCTTTTTTAGCTATTTGCACATATGTGGCCCTCAACATGTGCTGTGAATATCATTGTGGCCCCCAGGGCTTCCAAAGTTGAGTAGCCCTGCATTAAAGCAAGGGTTCTCAACCTTTTTCTGAGTCCCCCCGGCCTACCGCATGCTATTAAACACTCCAAAGCCCACCTGTGCCCCAAGAACTGTTTTCGTGCATATAAAAGCCAGGACCGGCACTGGGGAGTTGCAAGCAAGGCAACTGCCCAGTGCCTCACACCACAGGGGCCCCCACAAAGTTACGTTGCCCAGGACTCGACTTCAGCCGTGAGAGCCAGACCTGGGGTCCCCAGGTTTCAGCCCCTCATGGTAGGACTTCAGCTTTCTGCCCTGGGCGCAGCAAGTCTAACACAAGTCCTGAAAAATGCTAATGGCCCTCCAAGGGGTCTCTGGTTCAGAACCACTGCATTAACAGAACTGACAACTAGACAAAGAAAGAACTTACCACAGAGACCTAGAAAATTGATATTCTATAAGAAATTTCCCAGTCTCTCTTGGATGGAATACTTGATGCATCCAATTTCTGCATTTTAAATAACAATCATATCTGTCCAGCAACACTATCATTACATTTGTAAACAAAACACACTCAGTGTTCCAACTACTAAAATTCATAGTCAACTCATCATATTTGTTACACTATTTTTAAAAACTGCTACATGAATAATGTCCTAGCCATGAAGGATGTATTGCCTTTACAAAAGTGGAAGTTATGTAACAGCTTGAACTGTGATCTGACAGGTGAAGCTGGACCCTCTGATGAAAACTCCATCCTCCAGATGTATCTTCTGAGACAAAGATTCCTGAACATTTCCAACGCAAGTGCAGTAAACTAACATGCATGAAGGTAGAAAGCAGGAAGAGATTAATTTCAATTTGATGTGTGAGAGGGCTCTACAGAAAAGTTAATTAAAAAAAGGAAGGGTCAATACTCCCTCTATTTGTGAAATTCTCTTTGGGTATGTCTACACTTGTAACCTCTTTCGAGAGAGGGATGCAAATGAAGACATTCGAAATGGCAAATGAAGTCAGGATTTAAATACCCCGTGCTTCATTTGCATATTCGCGTTATGGCGCTATTTCGAAATAACAGACGCTGTTAAGACACAGTTATTTCAAGAGAAAACCCTTCTCTCGAAATAACTGGTAAACCTCATTGTATGAGGAATAACGGTTATTTCGAGAGAAGGGTTTTCTCTCTAAATAACCGTGTCTTCACAGCGTCCGTTATTTCGAAATAGCGCTATTTCAAAATAGAGCCATAAGTGAATATGCAAATGAAGCATGGGCTATTTAAATACCGGCTTCATTTGCAATTTCGAATGTCTTCATTTGCATCCCTCTCTCGAAAGAGGGTGCAAGTGTAGACTTTCCCTTTAAGGTTTCAGATGCTGGAATGGAACGGAAGAACAGTAATTTCTGGAATCCCTTTTCCTGGATTATACTATCTACAATAGACATCCTTACAGTGGAGGGCTCACTTCAAAGCAATGGCTAAAATACACTCCAATATCAACTCTGGCAGTACATGCACATTGTTTTCAATAGGGTTAAATCATATTATAGTCCATCTTGATTCAATAAACAGAGCTTAAAGTAGTGTATAAAAAAAAAAAGTTTGACAATTACTCCAAGACTCTACTTAGAATGGTCTTTGAACAGTAAGAATAATACTCTGCACTTCCTAACACTCTACATCTTCAATGCTATTTTAATAAGGACTTGAACCTATTTTCTCCCTCCCATCCACTTAATACATTTTAAATTCTAATATCTACAAATAAAGGTGGTCAATAAGCAGACTGAGAATCAGATCTGGAGCACCAGATTTTCAACGGATCTCAACTTCTTTTTATTTCATTATCATTTTTAAAAATTATTTTCTCTGGATTCTGAACCTTGACCAAGAAATTTGGACCTTGACAAAAATAACTTACTACTCTGATCTACAGCATGCTAGATTATCACACCAGGGAGCCAGCCTTACTGAAGTCATGATAACAAAGAAACTAGTTTTTACACAACACAAAACCAGGTTTTAGAGGCTCTGAAAACACTACATCCTCACACCACTACTGACTGACTTGGAGAAAACACTACCCTTCCTGCATCCCAGAAATAGGTATAGAAACACACAATCATTTAAAATAGAAAGATGCTACACTTTCAACTGTTTGGAAATTTTAAAATGTATGCATCTCTCTCATGCATAGGATCATAAAGTGGCCTCAAATCTTAAAAGATCAGGATCTTAAGAGCTGAATATTGTTTTTGTTTGTTTCATCAAACTAGATATTTTTAGAAGATTTTTTGGTTGCAGTCACCATAATCTACTTTGGTCTACAGCATTTACTAGTTAGTCAGGCTTTTGTTTGACTTAAGTGCCAAAAATTCTTCTCCCTGTAAAGCTGTTTTGGTCGTTTCTTTGAGGGTCATTGTAACTGCAAGCCATCAAAATGGAAAGCAGAACTCATTCCTAGCAAATGAGCTGGTTCCTAGATATAGCTCTTTTAAAACAGCCTCTGTCTGACCTCAAAGGGTTAAAATAGAAAAGAAGGGTGGACTCCTCATCTCCCTACTGCATTTGTAAGACTGAAACAGCTCAATGGAGAGTTCTATCCTGAAGGAGTTAATGATTTACTGATATTGCCTCTGAACTTTATTGTTCAAAAAAGCGTAAGAATACAGGTCGCTCCCCCTCTCCATTCCTTGTAGAAACTTGAAATAAATTCTCAGATGCTTGACGGAGGCAATGATTAGAAAGAATTTATTACAGTGATACAAAACTCCTGAAGATCACTAGTTTTAATGGAAAGAGCCAACTGTAGAAGATAGGGATTAACTACGAAAGTGGCCATAATTGCACACTTACCTTATTGTTTGGACATCCAAATTGGATATGGGGGAATCCACATAAAGGAAACATACGCAAAATGCCTGACACAGTTGATAGAGAGCAGCAGCTCTGGAAACAGGCAGAAAATGAAAACGTGTCTGGCCCTGTGAGTGGAGAATGCAGAAGCCCAGTCTCACATTATACAGAGAGCTATGGAGTCGCATTTCCTTCCTTCTTTCAGTCCTGATGACACTTCAGCCTCCACCCCCTTCCACAATTAAAGGGCCAGGATTGTTTTCCTCTGTTGCAAAGCAGGTCTCACCTAGCAGCAGAAAAAAGCTCTGGTGATCCTGCCTGATCTGTTGCAGAGAACAAGGCCAGACAGAGCATGACTTGGCTTTGCACTTGGAACTGTTTTTACACAGAGGGAATCAGTTTTACAGCCAATTTTCCACCAAAGCTACTGGTCCTGTCTGGAAACCAGACTGCAACCTTTGTGGTAACACTCTTAAGTGTTGAAAGAATCTTCCCAAATAATGGTTTAGTCTGATTAGGGAGGATTTGATTTAAATCATAATTTAAATCAGGAAGTCTTGATTTAATCATGGTTTTCTACACAAACGTGCATTCTTGTTGGTTATAACCTTAATACATATTCTTCACAAGATGTAGATAGATGTAGGTTTCATTTTTAGAAGGTAAGTACTATACAGTACATTTTTAAACAGTGATTTATTTTGAAAACTTTTCAAATTAGTTTTATACCTATCTCAGGAAATGGAATGATTGTTTATTTCATTTACCAAAGGTAACTGAAGCAGATATTTATAAAGTCATTGGGAGATGAACAATCTCCAATTCAACAGGTCAATCAATATTTGGAGGATTTTCTTGCCAGGATGTATTAGGAGAATATCACTAGACAGACATTCAAATTATTTTATTTAACTAAAACAACATTATGTATTCGGATTTTTTCCTTCAACAGTAAACATATAATATTTTAACAAAATATTCAAGTGTTTTTTTTAAATCAGATTTGTTTTTGTTAAAATTGTTTTTAACTAAAATAGTTAAATGAAATATTTTAAAAAATTACACTGACTGTCAGCCAGGTCAACATGAAAAATATAGAATATTGGCTTCTGCAGCTAACTAAGTTGTCTTCACCTTCATTTTCCAAATCTGGAAAAGAAAAACAAGCTTTCCTGCTTTTTCAGGTCCCAAACGATTTCTCAATTTGGAATGAATTTGTTCAAAGAAAGAAAATATTTTTATGCTTGCAGAAGAAGCTACTGCAGTTTCTGAATCCAAGTGCTTAAGTGACTTCCACCAGTTCACTGGTGTGACTTTCTTTAATCATCAGCAAACATGTATTTCTTCAATGGTTCACCTTCAGTTCTGAAGTTTATTATAGTTGGCATTGTGGAGGGAAGAATGCTGGATGCCCATGATGTCAGATCCAATTCTTCTTCAGCAGTTAAGGTTTGACCGTGGTACTGAGTTTTGAGAATATTTGCAAGAAAATGAGCTGAAGGATAGGGCTTGTCCCATTTTTTTTTTTTAATACCTGTAATTTAACTCTGTCATTGCATATTTCTTTTTTTAAGATCTCACTTAGTACCTCTCAAATTTCAACTAAATCAGCAATAAAACAGCTATTCCCTGCATTTTGTTCACAGCTACAGGAATAGGCTTCAGGATACTCGGCATGTGTTCAATGTTTCTCTTAAGCATGATGAGAATTTTGGCTGTGACAGTGCCATCTATTTTTTCACAATTTTGTTCACAAATTCTCATCAGATTAGGCCCGTTCTTGATATAATGCTCAAAACAGTATACTACTGAGTTCCTCTGCATGACTTGCGGGAGAGTTAGCTTGGTTCTTCCCACTTTTTTTCAGAGCAGCTGCTGCAAAGTGGTTGTTACAGAAGTATTTTGCAATTTCAACTGCTGAAGTCTTTGGCTAGAAGGTATCAAATGATCACTGTAACCATTTTATTAGCTTGGAACTCTTCTAAATTTCTTCTAATCTTGGATACATTTGCAGCATTGTCTGTGACCAAGATGCTTACTAGACATTTGATTTTCCTTCCAGTTTGTTATAGCTTTTACTGCTATTTCTTGTAAGTATTTTGTGTGTGCATTTCCTGATGTATCAATTGTTTCTACAAGGAAAACATTCCCTTCTTCTGTGGTCACTCAAGCACATACCACAGGATCATTGTGGAAATTTCTCTACCCTGATTAAGACTTAGGTTAACAGTTTACCCTCTAGACTTTTTGCACATTGCTCAATTTCTCTTTCACACACTTTATCCAGCAATTTGCCTGTAACACCTGCTCTGTGGTGGGGACCGTATCCTGCTCTTAATGACTGAAAGCATGTTAATGAAGTGCGGGTTCTCAATCATATGGAAAGGAGAGTTTGATGCATAAACAAACCAGGCAATTTTTAATCAATTACCTCTTCGTAATCTTCTCGTTCTTATCACACAAACTTATCTATGGTTGTTTCTGGATGATGGAGAGGGTTTTTCCTCTCCCTTTTTTGCTACAGGTGATATACTGCGGCTATGTGAAGTACATGATGTGACTGAAACCCTATCATTGGTCCTGGTTCTCATGGGGGACTTGAATCACCCTGACATCTGTTGGGAGACTAATACAGCAGTACACAGACAATCCAGGGAGTTTTTGGAGAATGTTGGGGATAACTTCTTGGTACAAGTGCTGAAGGATCTGACCAGGGGCCGTGCGCAGCTTGACCTGCTGCTCACAAACAGGGAGGAACTAATAGGGGAAGTAGAGGTAGGTGACAACCTGGGAAGCAGTGATCATGAGATGGTACATTTCAGGATCCTGAAAAAAGGAAGAAAAGAGAGTAGTAAAATACACACCTTGGACTTCAGAAAAGCAGACTTCAACTCCCTCAGAGACCTGATGGGCAGAATCCCCTGGGATGCTAACATGAAGGGGAAAGGAGTCCAGGAGAGCTGGCAGTATTTTAAAGAAGCCTTATTGAAGGCACATAAAGAAACCATTTGAATGCGTAGCAAGAGAAGCAAATATGGTAGGAGATCGGATTGGCTTACCAGGGAAATCCTTGGTGAACTTAAGCACAAAAAGGGAGCTTACAAAAAGTGGAAACTTGGACAGAAGACTAGGGAGGGGTATAAATGTATAGCTCGAGAATGCAGGGGAGTTATCAGGAAGGCGAAAGCGCAATTGGAATTGCGACTCGCAAGGAACGTGAAGGATAACAAGGAAGGTTTCTACAGGCATGTTAGCGAGAAGAAGGTGATCAGAGAGGGTGTGGGGCTCCTACTGGATGAGGGCGGCACCCTAGTGACAGATGATGTGAGGAAAGCTGAATTACTTAACGCTTTCTTTGCCTCTGTCTTCACGGACAAGGTCAGCTCCCAGACTAATCCGCTAAGTGACGCAATATGGGATGAAGGTGGACAGCCCTTGGTGGGGAAAGAACAGGTTAGGAACTATTTAAAAAAGGTAAATGTACATAAATCCATGGGTCCGGACTTAATACATCTGAGGGTACTGAGGGACTTGGCAAATGTCATTGAGGAGCCTTTGGCCATTATCTTTGAAAAGTCGTGGAAATCAGGAGAGATCCCGGATGATTGGAAAAAGGCAAATGTAGTGCCCATCTTTAAGAAAGGGAAGAAGGACGATCCAGGGAACTATGGGCGGTCAGTCTTACCTCAGTCCCTGGAAAAATCACAGAGGGGATCCTCAAGGAATCCATTCTGAAGCACTTGGAAGAGGGGAAGGTGATCAGGAATAGTCAGCATGGATTCATGACGGGCAAGTCGTGCCTGACCAATCTGATTAGCTTCTATGACGTAACTGGCTCTGTGGATATGGGAAAGTCAGTGGATGTGATATACCTTGACTTTAGCAAGGCTTTTGATTCGGTCTCCCACAATATTCTTGCCAGCAAGTTAAGTGAATGTGGATTGGATAAATGGACGGTAAGATGGATAGAAAGCTGGCTGGAAGGTCGGGCCCAGCTGGTAGTGATCAACGGCTCGATGTCAGGATGGTGGTCGGTTTCTAGCGGAGTGCCCCAATGTTTGGTTCTGGGACCGGTTTTGTTCAACATCTTTAGTAATGACCTGGATGAGGATGGACTGCACCCTCAGCAAGTTTGCGGATGACACTAAGCTAGGGGGAGAGGTAGATACGCTGGAGGGCAGGGATAGAGTCCAGAGTGACTTAGATAAATTGGAGGATTGGGCCACAATAAATCTGATGAGGTTCAACAAGGACAAGTGTAGAGTCCTGCACTTGGGACAGAAGAATCCCAAGCATTGTTACAGGCTGGGGACCGACTGGCTAAGTAGCAGTTCTGCAGAAAAGGACCTGGAGATTACAGTGGATGAGAAGCTGGATATGAGTCAACAGTGTGCCCTTGTAGCCAAGAAGGCTAATGGCATATTAGGTTGCATTAAAAGGAGCACTGCCAGTAGATCTAGGGATGTCATTATTCCTCTTTATTCGTCTCCGGTGAGGCCACATCTGAAGTATTGTGTCCAGTTCTGGACCCCCAATTACAGGAAGGATGTGGATGCATTGGAGAGGGTCCAGCGGAGGGCGACCAAAATGATTAGGTGGCTGGAGCATATGACCTATGAGGAGAGGCTGAGGGAGTTGGGCCTATTTAGTCTGCAGAAGAGAAGAGTGAGGGGGGACTTGATAGCAGCCTTCAACTTCCTGAAGGGAGGTTCCAAACAGGCTGGAGAAAGGCTGTTCACAGTAGTGATGGATGGAAGAACAAGGAACAATGGAAACTATTTCACTAGGAGGTTGGTGAAGCACTGGAATGGGTTACCTAGGGAAGTAGTGGAGTCTCCATCCCTAGAGGTGTTTAAGTCTTGGCTTGACAAAGCTCTGGCTGGGTTGATTTAATTGGGACTGGTCCTGCCTTGGGCAGGAGGCTGGACTTGATGACCTCCTGAGGTCTCTTCCAGTTCTAGGAGTCTATGATTGGCAGACTACTCTGAAACGATAGAAAATGATGTTGATCCTGATGGTCGATAAACTTCAGAATCCTGTATGTTGAGAATGGATTCTCCTAAACAAAATAAGTCAATGCATTTATTTAATTATTATTACCATACTGCTCATTTAGTATTACTCACTGCATTCACTGACACTCAGTACTGCTTTAAAGGCAAAATTGTAAAAGGAAGCTCTGCCTATTTCAGCTATCACAACTGCATCAAAAATGATAGTGCCATAGACTAACAACTGTATTTTTTGCTCAAACTAGGGATGTTAAATTGCATTTAATCAACCAATTGACTGGGGGGGGGGGCGGGGGGGGGAAGAGGAGAGAGAACTACAGTGTCACAGCAGGGCTAGCTCCGGAATCTAACTCCACTGCGCTTCAGCCTTTAAACATATTAAGAGCTTTGTGGGTCTTAATACATTTAAAAAGCAGAAGTGCAGCCATCTGGGACCCCGGGTGTGAGCTGGGAATCAGCTGATTCCTGGCTTGTGCCCAGAGCCCCACTAACGCCTCTGCCTCCCCTGCCCCTGCGGAAACGGTGCTGGGGGGATGGACCTCTTTTAAGCCAGCTCCTGCAAGCACTCGCTGCTGCCCCCACCCCTTGCAGGGGGAGGGGCGGAGCGACTAATCGAGTCACTACAACGACTATCCAATAAGCTTATGCTTATTGGATTGTTGACTAGTTGCTTACATTCCTAGCTCAAACATGAGAATTCAAGAACAATTCAGAAAGGACACAGGCAGTACTTAAGATGTATGAAATAAAGTTTACCAATCTGAAGATCCTGCATCTTTAATGCAGCTTCTGCCTGAGAAGGAATACTTTGCATGATGTTGTTCCATTCAGGCAATAAGGCCTTGCATAACTTTGTTGCACTGTTTGCATTTTGAATGCATGCCTGTCTTACCCACAGGTAGAGGAACTTCATTAAAATATTCCTAAACTGGGTATGTTTTACAGCCTGCAGCCATAATAGGTTTTCCCTTCTAGTGAGAGAATGGTATGGTAGACCTCAAATCAATGAAGGCTACACCCAGAAAGACCTCAAGACTCCTGGAATATGCTGCTCAAACAAGTTTCACTTTTGTTTCTACTGCTGTCCCTTCCTTCTCACATTTATCTCCAGACTTCTCCTTGTCCTGATCTATTCCACCCCCACACAATCTTTTATTCATTGAAACTCTGAACTTTTAGAGAGAGGTACACAAATTTGCACAAGGACAATAGGGTCGAGGCCTGCTATTTCTTACCTCCCTTCCTCTCTCTAAACATTTTTGCTGTTAATAGGCGTATTATCTCTGAAGACACAAACCCACAATTTAGGAACAACATAACTAAACATTTCTGATGGTATTTTCTAGACTGAGCACTGCGTCCCACTGGACAGATAGAAAGATTAACCTAAATAATCTATACAGAAGCCTCTGGAACCTGGTAAAATTGGATCCCTAATCCATGAACTATTGGAAAAATTTTACAAAACTTTTCTTAAACATTACATGACTATATTGTCTCATACTATGGAATTAGAATTTATAATCCTTGTTCCATTATGAGATATCTTTGAGCTATAATGTATCTTCATTAAAACTTTTTATAAAAAAGGTTTTGGTTTTTTTTAAATAATTGATTTTTATCCACCTGAGTCTGATGTCTAGGAACAGGATATAGTCCAAAGCTATCCTTAGAGTCAACTTTAAAGCAGTTCTACTGATGGACTGTAACTATTTCAATAGGAAAGAACAAATAGGAATAGAGGCTTTACATTAACATGCTTCGCAGCCCCAACAATCCACAGCCCAGTTAGAATATTAATAAGTTAAAATTCTACTGCCACAGTGGAAGACTTAAATATAACCTTTATTAAAATAAAATTATCTAATGAACCTGGACATTTCATTTCTGAATACATAATCATTTCTGATCATCTTTGCTGATTAATGTAGGAAAATGTTTGGTACAGGGACCTTTACTTACTGGTTTGTAAGTACCACACACACTTAAGGTACTATATGAATAGCAACCATTATTAAACTGTTTTGAAATATAAACTGTTTTGTCTAGTTGGAGTTAAGTAAATCACTGAAATATGAATGAATTTAATATAGCCATTTTTTCCACAGTGAAGATACAAAACAATGACTGACACCTGAAAGAAAACAGAATAATTACCTAACCAGAACTAGACAGCTTAATGATCTAACTGGTTCAAAAGAACATGAAGTACTTAGGAGCAGCATGTTTTGTTATATCAGAGTTTAGCAACCTATGGTTTGTGAGCCAAATATGACTCACTAGGGAGCCAGATATGGCTCTTCTGGAGCCCCAGCTCAGCCGCCCCTTACACCTCCCTGCAGCAGGGCGCCAGCACTGGCACTACAGCCTTATGATCCCCATAAGCCTGGAGTGTCAGTGCCAGCTTCCCATAGGGGTGGGGGGCCAGGGAGAAAGCCCCCTCCACCACCAGATCCAGCATGCGGGGAACAAGCGGAGCGAAAAAGTCTCAGTGTACTCCTCTTTTCCTTCAATCAGCATGTGGGGAAACAAGCAGCCAAAATGGCTCAATGCGCACTGCCCTTTTTCATCCCTCTGGGAAACACTCCCCTGGAGGTTTCTGAGGAATGGGAGCAGCGGACAACGTGTTACATGATGCCTGCCACGCGGTGTGAAAACAATAAGTGCTCCCCCCCCACGCTCATGCCCAGACCCCCACACTCTCACTCACCCCATCCGCCCACCAGACACCCACTGCCGTCTGCCCCCGGCCAAAATCCCCCGTATCCCCAGCCCCCGGGGCCAGACACCCAGCCCCAGCCTGCTCCTGCTCCCTACCCCCTGGCCAGGCAGCTTGCCCCCTGGCCAGACCTCACACCCCTCACCCGCCTCCTACACTCCACCTTCTCCCATCCAGATCCTGTACTTCCATCTCTATCCTATTCACTGGCAGCCCTGTCCCGCACTCTTAACCCTCATTTTTGGCCCCACCCCAGAGGCTAGGGGAGCACAAAATCCACTAACCCTGGAAGCCCAGAAGAGTAAATCTGGCCTGAGGCCTTAAACCTCAGTCCTCCCTGCCCCTCCCCCCATTATGGGGCTGGAGCACCAGTGACGTGAAGTGTTTCACTTGGGGATCACATCAGTGAGGGTTGGGGATTTCCAGACTTTTTTTTCCCCCCCCTTCTCACTTGTGTGGTCCCTGACTAATGGGTCAGTGGCCAACAATCAAAAAAAGGTGCCCCACCCCAGCCATAAATAAAGACAATGTTGAAACCTTTTGTGTTGGACATAATATTTTACTTTATTTAAAAATGTAGCCAGGCCAACAAGCCCCCAACTGGGGCCCAGCCCCCATCTGCCCACAGCATCATATTACTCCTCCACCCCCACACACACCAACCCTGAGTCCATCATATACCTGAACCCCCTGCTCTGAGGCCCTCATATCCTCACATCCCTAGTCCCCTACCATAACACTCCTGCACCTCCATACACCCCAACCTTGTGCCCTGAGTCCATCATACACCCAGTCTCCTGCCCTGAGCCCCTCATACACCCCAACCTAGAATCTTGCACCTCCACATCACCAGTCCCCTGCCATAAGATTGACAGAAGACAGCCCGAATACGTGCATGAAGTTGGATTTGACCAGTTATGATGTAAACTTCAAAGAAATGTGTGGAAAGATACAGCAGCAGAAGTCCCATTAAGTAAAGTCTGTGAGTACAATTTATGCTATTATTAATCATTATATCAATTAATAAGATTACATTGTATATTTTCAGTCATGGAAATGGGCATTCTTATATGGCTCTTTAGTTGTTCTGAATTTTGAGATTGTTTGGCTCTTTGGTTTGAAAAGGTTGACGAGCCCTGTGTTATACTATGTAGTATTTGATCCAGATGATCACAGAATGCTGCTGTTTCATCTTAGAGATGTAGCAGGGATTAGCAGAAATATGCTCAGATGAACGTCAATATGCGGGCATCAGCTTGCAGCCAGCACCATCTACAATGCACTAAAATAGCTAGACAAAATCAGTAACTGGGTGAAGAGCAGTTGGCTAAAGCTAAACTGTGCAAAATGGAGCAGGTACTGGTGGAGAAAGGGTGCACTCCAAAGAACTAGCCACCACCTTTAACACATCCCTCTCTATTCTAGTCTCTGTTCAAGATAGTCCACAGTGGATGGATCCTCAATGCTTCAAATGAGAACATTTCTTAAGACTACATCATGTGCTTGTTGACAAATTTGACTGTCTTGTGGTTTACATGTGTCTGTAGCATTTTGTAAAAACATGTCTCTGAAAACAGTTAGGAATATTTAGTAATTTTGGCTAAATATTCTGTAGCAACATTAAGGTTGCTGAACATCTGACA
Source organism: Rafetus swinhoei (assembly GCA_019425775.1). Taxonomy (NCBI): domain Eukaryota; kingdom Metazoa; phylum Chordata; order Testudines; family Trionychidae; genus Rafetus; species Rafetus swinhoei. The sequence goes on from JAFJHL010000300.1 coordinate 12,358,144, forward strand.
CCACAGTTCTTTTATCAACAATCCAAGAAATCAAGCAGTTGAAATGGAGATTACCTTTCACATCTATCCATATGGTCTTCACCTTAACTGTAGAAAGAGGCTTACATATTATACAGGCTATTAGAAGCCTTTGACTGCTCTGTTACCTCAATTAGGAATTAAGTAATTTTTTTTCTTGTGATGGTTGTTGTGTCATGGTCTTAAAGGTGAAATGCTGGTGCAGTATTTTATTAAGTAAAAAAATTCTGATAAACATGGCAGCCAAGACTCAAATGAAAATGCAGCATGATCAAATTCTGGCAGTGCCTCCCTGCATTTTGCACTGCTGATGAAAGGAAAAATGAGTAGTTCCTAAATAAGAAATGATGCATTTCCAGTAACACTATTTAAAAATCAAGCAATCATGCTAAAAACTAGACAGCATTGCTAAATTAACAAAAGTGCTGTGATTTCCTGACTGTAAGATACACTTTACAGAAAAGGTACTCCCCTCTAAATTACCACAGATAGCAAATAAAGAAAAACCTCAGTAACAAGCCATTTTATTATCTTTTTAAAACTTCAAGTAAAGTTTTTATTCCATGTAATAATTGTACTGCTTTGGCTTTTTTGTTTTTCTGCAGTCTAAACAGCAGAAGTTCCTTGGATCTGGTCAAAATATTATTTGCTTGACTTGTTGAAAATAATTCTTATTGTCTCTCCTGTCAGGCAAACAATCTGAACTAGATACTTCCTGCATAAATGGAAAATAAAATAAGGACACTTTTATAGACTTACCAGGGGCCCGTGAGAATGGAGTTGCAATATCAGGGGCCAAATGAGAATGGAATTGCAATATCTCCAACAGTCAGTCCTTTTGGGTTCTGTGTAAATGCTTGCAAGCAGCAGCACTTAGAAGGAAATATTTCAGATATGTCTTTTCATTGCTGAGTTCAGAATAATCAATGCAGCCTCACTCAGTAACTGGCTTTCCAGGGAGTAACATGGAGCTTAGTTGAATTCAATTACTGTATCTAAGTTATCTATTTCCCTATTAAGACACTTCTGCAAATAACTGAAAGCAAAATGCATACAGCTTCCATATCAAAACATTACTGTGTATGTACACACAAAATGGGAGTAAAATGCATTTAAATTAACTTGTATTTAGGCAAGGTTATTTTACCTTTTTATTCTGTACAGTCTTTAGTATTCTGCAGAAGATATGAAAAAGCCATCAGCTAAAGCTGCTTTTCTTTGGGTGCTGTGAGTACTGCTAAACTAGAGGTAACACAGTATCATCTTTTTTTGAAAATCATGAGATGCATTCAGCAATTCTCTGTACTGTGAAATTCAGATGGTAATAATCTTTTCTTGGAACAAACTTACTTTTGAAAAGCTTTCTCCTGCTAAGAGTCCACATGGAAAATTAAGTCAGAGTTTTCCAGAACTATGGAAATTTCACTTGGTGCTCAGAACTGGACTCTTGGAATTTGGCTTCTCAAATAAGTTGTAAAGCACCATTACACTTGCTTTTGTTTCCATCCTAGCAGCAAAGTTTCACATTTCAACTTCATTTCATGCGTTTACCAAAAAAGCACACACTGGGTGCTCTTGCTTCCACAAGAAATGTATTTGGAGAGCAAGCAAACATAAGCTGGTCACAGTGCTACATGCAACTCTAATACTAGTTACACTGACGTTGCAAAGGATCCTGAAGCACTAAAAATTATATACATTTGGTACAGTACCACTAAAATGTCACCTCAGAGATGGACAAGAGACAAGCAGAGCTCTGAAGAATATACAGTGTGAAACAGAGACAAATTCTGGCTAAGAGCAATGAATGAAACAAAGCCCTGTTCTCTCAAAAATGCCACAGGGGCTTGTACACCGATGAAGAGGAGGCAGCAAAACTTGTTTTCTAAGGTCCTTATCCCAGTGTTGCCCTCCACCACATAATTAAGTGAATGGAACTCAGTTACTCTATCAGGGCCAGAGTCAATCCTACTGTGATTTAAACATAAGGTCCCAAGTAGGGTGAAAAATTGGGGCAGTGGGTATGGGGTAATAGGCACATATATTAGAAAAAGTCCTGAATACCAAGACTTTCCCTATAAAATTGGGACATCTGTTCACCTTAGTCCCCAGGTTACTGCAGAACAGAATAGGCAGCTATTTCTGTGGATTATTAAAAACTAGAAGAAAAATTATTGTTTAGCAAATGGATACCCTAACTAAATTGGTAAATGTTAAACATACTATTATAATAATTATGAGAGTAAGAAATATATAGAAATACTTTGTGTAAGTGCTTCACAATGGAGGACAAGAGTGAATATTCCCATTTTATAGATTAAGGATGGAGGCAGAAAAATGCCATAGCAATTGTCTCAGGCTGTAACAGATGGTGAGTGTCAGATCCAAAAACAGAACATCGAACTCCCAATGTGTATTTACATATATGGAAGAACTGAGGCAAGAAAGAGAGAACACTACACTCCCTTATCCAAGGATTATCATGATTACTTAAAAAACATCCTTTGATATACAATCTGCACTGTACGGAAAACCACCTGCTTTTACTGTGTGCAGCTCACAGTATTAGACTTACAGAGTAATGAAGATGTTGGGCCAATTCAAACCAGAAAATCTTATTTAAAATTGTGCTTGCGCCTGAAATACCTTGTGCCCATTAACAGGTAACACTTCCCTCAGACTGGGGAAGTCATATTTTGAAACAATCAGCTATTTTTATTTCCTTTGGTGTCTCAGCTCACAAATAAGTCCCTTCGTCACAGGACACCAAGGAATAAAAACTAAAAAAGTGGAAGTGGGAGCTTCAGTTGACCTACAAATCAGGATTTGGCATAGAAGGCAGAGAACTGGTGTTGCAATATGTACAAGCTGTAAGGGAGGTTAATATTTTACAATGTTGAACTTTGTAACAACTCAAACAGCTGCAGATTTTTTCAGTGCAAAATGAAAATCCTTCTTTATACTGAATGCTTCAAAAACTTTGTGGATCACCTCACTGTAGTGATTCTCTCTCGCCCCCAACATCGGAGTTTGAGACTGAACTATCTTGTTCCCCTTCCTTGCTTAGAGGTATCCATTTTAATGGCATGAACATGCTGTTCTTTCACAAAATTCACAGCTTATTGTAGATTAGGTTAATACAATTAAACAGCAACTAATTTTTCTCATGATTCTCAATCTAAAAGAAAAGCAAGTTGTGGGTTGGAGTAAACACTTTAAAACCAATTACGCTTTTTAAAATTCATTACACTGCAGTTTAATACCATTTTAAAGATTTTTGGCATTAACAAAAAAGACTTTCCTTGAATCTGACCTCATCTATGGACAGTTTCCAGTAACTCGGTGAATATTCCACTGTCAAGAAGTTATCATTGGTATGCACTCCCATTAGCTGCCAATGTTTTAGACTAAGTATTCAGAATATCCTTTTAATTTAATTTACAGGTTTTGTATTCTGCTTTTCAAAAAGTAACCACTTCAAGTAAATTTTAAAGATATGTGGCATTAACAGAATAACTGCCCCAGTTCTAGAATGAAAAAATATTAGATGTTACTCTGACCACAGCTGACGACACAATACCCAAATAAGGCACAGAAGGGAAAACATGGACTCTGAACCAGCAAATATTAATGATTGTTAGTACTCAAACAAGCATTACAAACATTTATGAAAAAATATTTTAGGTGTCTCTTCTTTCTGGGACATTTAGTGTCATTCTGCAGAACAGGTTCACACCTTGTAAAGCAGAAGTAAACAAGACAGGGAAGTATAAAACCAGCCGAGTACACTTCCAATCCAGTAACTAGAGGAGTTGCAGAATTTTTTCTCTGAATCAGTATACAAAAGAATACAGGTTCAAAGGTATTACATATTGCCTGGCTTGCACAGTAACAATGCTGGTGAGCAAAACTCAATTACAGAATAAGCACTTAAATTGTGAGGCAGCCATGCTAGAGCTATAAAGCCCTGCTATACAGTATAACCCAAGTCTCAAAGAGAGACGCTTCTCCTTTCTCCATGTAGAGATTTAATTTTGTAATAAACCTACCTTGTTGCTGGAACACTCACTCACACCTTCCACCCCTCAACAGTAATATGTCACTGTTTCAGCTTCTCCAGTTATGAAATCAGGAAACAATTCTGCAAAAAGAAGAAACTCGGTTGAAGCAGCTGTATATTTAAGCTATACATAACTTTATTTTATTTTCTGATGCAAGAGATTTTATACAGAAAACTGGAGTAGATCATTATTGGCTTAAACCATTGCTCACCTTCTGATAAAGGGATCTGGAAGGTCAACCCATTTACCTTCACTCAGGGTCACCATTTTTTCCTCTCTTCTAATCCCAAACTCCAAGTGGCCACTTCCACCACACTTCCTCACGAGAGTGCAAGCAAGGACAGATGACTTCTGGCACCAACTGTAGATACATCCTCCTTTTCCAGACCAATGTTCATATTTTCTCTTCAAGCAGAAGAGGAAGTCAACTGCATGGTTCTGGTCAGTACAGTGTAGTACGGGATTTTGAAAATTCTTGTTCATACAGAAGCAACCAAACTGAGTTGGTTACAACAATGTGTGAAAATGCTTGTAACTAGCATGGTTTGTGCCTGAGCAGGAACAGTCCCTGTGGCACTCACTACTCCTACCCCATGGGCCAAAGAGTAGCGTCCAAAGAGAAGCTATCCAACATCACTATTCATGGATCATTGCTTCAGGCATAAGAAACCGGAGTAATTACTTACAGGGTGCCACTTGGTACTTTCTTGCAATTTTCAACACAAAATAAGTGGCACAAACAATTCTTGTATCTGTAACTCTAGAATGCTTTGCGGATTTATTCTCTCTACATTTAAGTCTCTTTTCCAACCACAAGATACAATATGGGAGAAAAAATTCAGACAAGTAATATTTTGGGACAAAATTTTAGATTAGCTATTTATTTCATAAATAAATACAGTCTTTTGACTAGAAAGCAAAACATCTGTGCTAGTGATATCCCTGCCACAGATATATCCATTGCTTCCCACCAAATTAAGGCTCCATTCTGCTCAGCTGAATGGGTACAACTATAAGTTAGAATTGGATCCAAAATCTACATTGGAAATCTACTAAAAACTTTTTTTAAATTAAGGCATCAATGCAAACAATGAAAGAGATGAAGCTGTGAAGGCCCATGTTGAACATTTTGTCTGGGGACTAGGGATGTTAGCGTAGTCACGTAAACTATTAATCGATAAGCCTGGGCTTATAGGTTAATCCAAACAACTACATGTACTCCCCTCCCCCTTGCTGCCTCTGTATCAGAGACAACGGGAAGGAGGCGGGGAAGGGAGGGGCAGGCAAGATGGGATGCCAGTGCCACCCTTGTCTGTGGGGAGCTTGGGCCTCCCGCAGGCAGGAGGCTACTGCCACTCCACACTGCTGCATCTGTATCAAAACGGCTCCTCTCGTGGACTGGCTCCTGAGGCTCCCCAGGAGTGGGGCCACGAGTGCACTGACTGCTAGCCCCACCCCCTGGGATCTCAAATAATTGTGTAACCACTAAGTTTTGGTGTGGCTACTAGGGATGTGAACGACTAGTCGACTATCTGATAACCAAATGCTTATCAGCTAGTTGACTAGTTGCTCTCTCCCCGCTGCCTCTATGAGAAAGAGGCAGCAAAGGGCGGAGGGGGTTGGGGAGATAAGGGGGTTCTTCAAAGCGACAGCACCGCGTGGAACCTGGGGTCAGCTGGGGACTCAAGAGTCCCCAGCTGATGCCGGGTGCCATGCGGCACTGATGCTTTGAAATTCTGTGGGGAACACGGGGCCAGTGGGGGGGACTGCTTGAGTCCCCCCCCAGCCCCGTGCGCCACGCTGCACCTTAACTTTTGAAGTGTAGACACTTCAAAGGTGAAAGCACCCTTACTGACTAATCAAATAGTCGACGCAAACTGCATCAACTATTCGATTAGCCAAATCAAAATTTTACATCCCTAGTGGTTACATCATTATTGAATTAAATGATATCTAACCAAGTCTGTTAAGGAGTTACATAGCAATGAAAATTTTTCAATAACAAGATATGTATTTTAATGAATTAATTTAGATTAAACACTAATAGGCAGTAAGAAAAACTTGACAATCATCTGTCCAGGAAATATTAAGAACTAATACTGCATTTTATAGCACCTTACACAAGACTCTTACAATGTTTTACAACCTATTATTAAATTAAGCCTGAACACCCCAGTAAGGATGTTATTCCAATACTATCTATGGATAAACTGAGGCACAGAGGTAAAATGACTTGCCCAAGGTCCCACAGCAAATCAGTGGTTGAACTAAATATGAAACCCAAGTCTTCTGACATCCAGTTCTCTGCCTTGCTCACCAGACAATGCTTTCTTTCTGCTCTGGTCTACATTTAGCTATGCACATTAAAGCAATTCTGGGTGTGTATACCTTCCACTACAAGAGTAAATGCAGATCTGAACTATTAATCTGTAGCCTGATCTGAAGTGGACATTAGCTAGAACTGAAGTTACAGTTTTGCCTACTTCTTAAAAAAAAACAGCACAGAATCATAGATTTGAGAGAAAAATACAGAGGCAACTGCAGAGAGAGAATATCCCTATGTCCCCGGCAGGCTGAAGAGAGGGTTCTCAACAACAGCTGCACAAACCAATCATGTTGTGTATGACTGATGTAGAACTGAGAGTAACATGGTTAAGCAGCATCTCTTATTTAAGTTCACAAGTAGTTAGTGGGTTCCAGGTTTAGCACAGTTGCTGCCATTTAGTCATTAAATGCTGATGAATTTTCCTGTGTTAATCAGCTCAGCTTAGACTCAAAAGAAGTTAAGGCTTCTAAAGTTACAGGAAACTATTTCCTGTTTCCTGATTCTTTTCTTTATTCATCCTTAAGTTCTCTTCCTGGATGTGGCTAGGAGGCTCTTGGAAACAGATGAACACAAAGTTCACATCTTCATTCTTACTATTTCTGTGTGGGCTAGGATTCCCTATAGCTGAAGTTTGACCTTTCACTGGCAACAACAGTTGCCATTCTCATACCTCTAAATTAATCTATTCACTAAAATCTATTCACTTAGTTACTATAGCATAAACTTTCCTAAATTATAAGGTGCTCCTATGACAGCGTATAGAGAGAGTATTAATTAGGATCGGTAGACTTTTAACACCACATTACAGGGTTTCCATTTCCATTCCAGAATGACATAACTTCTTAATTTAACCCTTATTAAGTACCGTAAATTAGCTAATATAGCCCGCGGGTTATACATGTCCATGTCTTATGCAATTTGATTTTTACTCATATTACAAGATGACAAGATCAACATAATAAAATCAACATCTTCTTTTCTCCACTCATGAACAGACTTTTCATTAACGGAAAATTTTCTGCCTGCTGCTCTATTGCCATTTTCTTTTGCATACGTAACAACAGATAGTTTAAAATAGGCTGTATATGATTTGCGCTTAGGCATCTTTAAAAATATTTTCTTGGACTATATTTGTTATAAACTGAAAAAGTTTTAAAACGTTGTGGTTGGTGTAGGTCTTATATACCAGTAATAGGGTAGTGCTTATTGCTTTTTATAGCTCAGCAGCCTCAGCTGTGGTTCATTACCGGTATAACAAGACCCAGTATTATTGGGCTGCATTGATGTCGTAATCTTCAATCTTTATAGCTGGCAAGTGGCAACCACATCAAAGACCACCAGATTCTTTTATGAAGGCAGCAGAAGTCTTTGCAGGTTATGTACGTCCGCGAGTATTCTAATATATTTTTTACACAATATAGAAAAACTGTGGGTAATACTTGGACGCGTGTTTATTCACTAATTTACGGTACTTGCCACTTAACCCTGCTCAGGTAGCCAAATTTGCTATTCTGTATTGTTCTCTAGATTATTAACTGTGTGTTTTGCAGCAACTTGTACCTCCAATCATGCATACCATGGGAGTCTGACATCTCCCCTTCTGGATCATTACCAATGTTATCACCAAGGAAACCACAGGACTCACTGCCAAAGGCACTACCTGAAGCTGTATTACATTTCTATATTTCCATGACTACAGACTGACAAGTTAACTCTCCAGATCAAAAAAACCACTACTTTTTCAGGCAGCATTTATTTCATAGTATATAACAGTTCAAAACAAGTCACTGTTAATCTATGCTAGTTTTCCTTTTATTCTTGTTAGTGACCAGTGAACCAGGAGCACAGCTAAATCTTAATTAAATGTATTTCTATTAATGTTATAGGAAACTGCAAGGCAAGAAACGCAGTTCCTTACTTTATACATTCACTAGAAGATTACTCCAGCATTGCTCAGGTCCTTAACTCAATTTTTGTTTTTTGGAAAATAACCTCAACACAGCAGCTTGGGGCCAGGTGAGAAGTGCCTCTCCATGGATGCTGCAGCTCAAGAGGACACAGCTGGGGGGGAGTGTGCATGTCCCCTGGATGGGGCAGGTCCAGGTTAGGCTAGATGGGAGCCACAGAAGGACCACCTGTCCCTGGCAGCATTAGCAGCTACAGGGAAGTTCCAGGTTGGCTGCCATGGCCGGGGTGGGGGGAGAGCACACCTTCCTCTGACCCCAGCATGGAGCAGATGCAGCTAGGGGTGAGAGGGAGGCACCCCCTTCCACAGCCCAGAGCTGCCACAGCCCTTCCCCCGCCCCCCCCCCAGCCTAGAACAGAGCTGCTGTGGCAGCTCTGTGCTGGAGTCGGCAGGCAAAGGTGATATTTTCAATGCCCACCCTAAACCCTCTTTCAACATTCCCTCAGTTATATCAATTGTGAGGACTGTACTTGATTTGGTAATTCTGTGTCTCTTCTGTTTGCTTCTCATAAAATCAATCCCATTCCAGACACATCCTGTTTTCCTGGCACAACCAAACTCTTATGTTGCTTTAAGTTATGATAAGAGAGCGATATATACCAAATTTGGTGATCCTAATTCTTACCATTAAGAGACATTCTTGAACAGACAAATTGTCTCAAATACATAGCAGATGTCAGCATAACATTCCTGTAGAAGACCCATCAATTTAAATACAAATATATCAAGGCTTAACAGGTGATTCACATATTTACGTATCATTGCATGATAAAGGGCTGCAATTTTCAGAAAAATGGGACATAACAGTAAATGTAAATGGCTCTTCTAAGAGGACCATTTCATGAGGTCCAAAAGTGGTAAGTGTCTCTTGTTCTCTGGGTATGCAAATGATATCACTTCACAAACAGTTGGAAGGAATGTGTTTTTTAAGTCACCTATTTACCGCCAGTTCCATTCAATTTACTGAAATCACAAGCTCAAATATTTCCTTTGGGTCTAGGCCAGTGTTTCTGAAAGTATACCACGGAAACACTTTCAGAAACACTTTAATTGGCCGCCCCCGGTTTGTTTATGTACCGGCGCCGCGGCAACAGAGCCTCGTGGCTCCCATTGGCTCCATTTCATCCTTTGCAGCCAAGGGGTGCCGCGGGAAGCGGTGGCCTGGCCCACGCCTCTTCCTGTGGCTCCCCTTGGCTGCAAAGGACGAAACAGAGCCAACGGGAGACGCAAGGCTCCGTGGCCGCAGCACCGGTACATAAACAGACCGGGGCGGCCAATTAAAGTGTTTCTGAAAGTGTTTCCGCGCGATACACTTTCAGAAACACTGGTCTAGGCCATAATCAATGTTTTGTCAGTCCTGTGAGAAACCCATACCCACAAGATTTTTAAACACACATTTCCATTCTTTTTATTGTGATCTGTTTTGACTTGATGGAAGATGGGGAAAATGGTCTTATACTTTATGAAAAATAAACTGTCAGAATTTGATGCTTTTCATATCAATAGAAAGGAAAAATTCACCGATGTTTGATCAATTTTCTTTTTACAAAAACTATTTTGTACTTTTATAGTTATTTCCCAGCATACTGATTTCAGTATCCTTTTGTACTTACATTTTATATTTTCCATACACATTTCTCTTTCAACTAAAAAGCTTCAATAAATTTATTAATACTGCTTTTTATCTTTAAAGTAGTTTATAATAAGCATTAATCCACTACACCCAGGAAGTAAGCAAGCGTTATTATTCCCCATTTTCAGACACGGAAAGTGAGGCAGGGAGGTAATGCACAGAAGGGTGCAGTACTGAAGCAGAGATTATAGACCAGAAGTTTTATATTCCAGACCATTTTTAAGAACATTTGCGTGTGCCAAAAAGACATGGATTGAAACAAGAATATCTCCAAAGTTTACATGCAGTGTGTTTTTCTAGAACTCTGCATTTCCTCTTTTTCCCCCTCTTAGCCTCTGTTGGCTTCCTCCCCCTCCCAATTCCTTTTTTAGAATGCCTGTCAAGGAATCTTTAATTATTACTTTAACAGGTGTGAAAGGATTGAAGCAGAAAAGAATCCCTACACATCCAGGCAAGCTCTGCAGATATGATCACAGCTGAAAATTCTCAACCGACTACATGACATATTCAAGAATCCTACAAAGAATTGCCATACCACAAATCACAGTATTTTGCCAATCTTGCCAAGCAAAAGCACAACATACTGGTCTCCACCAAAAGAAACACTTCATTGGTCTTTAGATCTGTAAGGAACATTTAGTAATCAATGGACTACAAATAATTAGCTTTAAATGTACACCTTAATATTCAAATGGAAAATGACAAAACCAATTGGGCTCCACATTCTCAGAGACTAGGAAAAAGAATAATGTTTTGTAGAATTTCTATAGGAAGATATGTTTAGTGGGGAAAGAACAATTTTTATCTGCACCTAATCTGGCCAGTTCAGTTTTCTTACCAATTTAGCAAATAAAACACTTGTAGTCTGCTTATACTATTATAAGCACCCCAAATGATCTACATGCTGCCTAAATAAAGACAATTCCTCACCCAAATAGCTCACAACCTAATTATAGGTTCTATGCAAGAAAACCACTCAGTTTTAGCAACAACTATTAAACTTTACTTTCTTTACTTAAACTAGCCTTCATTTCATTTTCAGTAAAATGCATTCTGCTTTAAGACATTTGTACTCTAAGAATCTGAACTCCAATAGTATGCTAAATAGAAAACCACAGTAAAAAACTGTTTTAAAGTAATGTACTTTGAATAATTAAGCAATGGCAGCCACTTGCCTAAGCAGGGAATTAACAAAACTTCAGAGTACAGGAGGATATTTGAAACTCCATTTTCTTTTAAAACAGCAATTTTCCCATGTCCAAATTACAGACTTGAACAGCTTGCTTTGCTTCAACTCATCTAGTCTTTGTCCACAGCGACAGAGCTCCATCTTTATAATTTGAAGATCACTTACTGCTGGTTGCCACAATTTCCCAATCTATATTTTCCACAAACTAGTCAGGGTTCTATACTGCTGACAGGAGTGGAAATGCAGCTATTCAGTTCCTTTCGAAAACATTGTTTGCCAAGTTGGTAACTAACTGCAACAACAAACTATGGAGTCAACAACCGACTACTAGCAGGGGAAGGAAGTGTGATTGTGATTAAAGACTCCTGGGTTCTATTTCTGGCACTATTACTGACTTTTCATCTGATCTTAGAGAAGTCACTTGTACCTAAACTTCAAATTAGCCATCTGTAAGAAATGGTGACACGCCCTCCAGTGAGGTGGCTGGAAGGACAGAGATCAGAGACGTACTTTTGCATCTGTATAGTGCTTTGAGATCCTGGAATAGAAGGTTCTGTAGGGAGTGCAAACTATTAGCTCAAATACCATGATAACAGATTAGCCTACCAGCATATTAAGTATGTTTTATAGCTTTTCCATTTTAGTATTTTTAATCCATCTATTCTTTATAAACTGCAGTGCAACTGGAGTATATAGAATTGCATGAGAAACACAAATACTGAAAAATAAGGCATATGCATCTTCACCAGACGTGAGCTATTGGAATACTCTAATACACACAAAAACAAAATAAACCATGTCTCTAGCACATTCTCTTGTATACAAGTACTGAAAACAGCTCCAAAGCAACATCTGTAGCATTGTGAATTTCCTGCTGCCTTTACATTTTAATCTGTATATTTGGCAGAGGAATAAGAAAGGGCTCTCTTTACCATCCTACTCTAGTGCCCAAGTGGGACATCTTTTCATACTCTGCATTAATTCCCTGAAGGAAAGAAAATACAGTTCAATGCTCATTTACCACTTACACCTGTCATATCTGCTGTTTGGCCAATTGGAAGTCAAATTCTGTAAATCAAATGCCTAGAGAACAACTGAAAATCTGGACTTCCCTGCACTCTTAAACCAACAGGCACAATTCATACTGAGAAATATGACACCTGCCTGCTCTCTTCCCCCCCTCCCCAATCAAGACCTGGGAAATTTTCCATATCAATCTTTAGAAAGGCATACCTATCGTGCTTGGTTCTTCCGTGAGAGCAGGGGACTGGACTTGATGACCTCTCGAGGTCCCTTCCATTTCTAGCATTCTATGACTCTATGAAAATGATATGGCTGTACTTCAATATCCTAAACTGTTGTCAAATTTTATGACATGAAGCCAATTAAAGTTGCTGTTCTAAAGGAGCAGTACAGACTCATAAAAAAAGGATTATAGCTGCTATGCATGACAGCTGCATAAAAGCTATTTACCAGCAAGCATCACTCTGCACTCTGATAAGGTAATGGTAAAAACTGACAAATGCAAGCAGCACAGCTATCAACAACAATTTTACTTCTCTCTGTCAAGTGTACAAAAAACATTTAAAGCTTAGAGAACACTGAAAGCACCTTTTGGTTTTGTTACTTCAAATACTCAGTATTATTTTATTTTTCTAGTAGGCTTTTACTTCCTAAGCCAAGGGTTGACCTTGCAATGGAAACTATGCAGGCAAAATCCCTTGAAATCAGCAGAATTCTGTATCAGCAGGAAGATATCCCACTGTTATACTGGGGGGGGGCTTACATAATTAAATGATTTTTCATTCCCAGAGTCCACAAAATTCATTAAGGCCTCATCTACACTTACAAATTAGGTCGACAGTTATGCTGTGCAGGGGTGTGAACATTTTCCCATTCTGATTGCTACAGTTAGGTCAGCATAACCCCCTTCCCCTCCCCCCCCTCCCATTGTAGACCAGCCATATCAATGGAAGAATTCTTCCACTGACATACCTACCATCTCTTGGTGAGATGGATTAACTACATCAGTGGCACCTTCTGTTGACACAGGATGCACTTACACTACAGTGGTATAGCTGCAGTTCTGCAGCTGAGCCACAGTAGTACTTGCAGTGCAGACATAGCCAAAGACTGCATGATCAAAACCTGAACACATTTAACACACATTACTAAAAACATGACGTTCAGAAGTGTGCACACTAGGAATGTAAAATCCTGTTTGTTTAGTTATGTTTAACCAGTTAACCAATGAAATGGGACGGGGGCACTCCAGCCTGGTTGGGTTAGAGTAGTCATTTCCCCCCTCCCCCACCCCTGCAGTCAGGCCCGGTTAAGGGTGAGGTGTACCAGTTAACCATTCACATCTCATGTTTGGGGAGGAGGAGAGAACATTAGGATCCTTAGCAATAGCAGAATTAAAAAGCAAAATTAGAAAGGCAGAATTTAAAAATGATTAGAGTTTTTCCAATGAATCCAAAGTAAAAAAGAAAAAGGGTATTGAGGGTAATACCGTACTGATGTGTGAAAACTTAAGACAAAATGATTTCTATGTATTCAATGTCATTTATGACAAGAATTTTCTAAGAACATAACCATACAAGTCTGTTGAAGTTTCAGACAACCCACATTAGTCAATTTTTAAATTTTATTATTCTATAGAGAATTTTATGTTTCTAATCACAACACAACCTGTTCATTTGGCAATGTTAAAGCAGACTTTGCTTTTTTAATTTCAGAGAGCTTCCAAAGAGAACAAAACACTGCAATGCCCTTTTATAGATCAGAATAAAAACAAAATGCTAAGTACTCAACGGAGATTCATGAGAGAAATAAGAGTACAGTACACAGAATATCAGTGGCTTAAAATAAATGCACCTGCCTTACCATCGTGAAAGGGAACCTTCCTGGACAGCACTGCCACTTTAACTCATGCCAAATTTGCTCTGAAAACAAGGTTCTAATTTCTAGACTACTGCAATGAGACCCTAGGTTTCTCAAATATAGCTCCACTTACTCTGGTTTCTATTCACTTTTAAAGACTGATTTTTCCCATATGAAATGCCAAACACGTTATAAGTCAGTGTTTCTCAACCAGTGGTATGAGTACCCTTAGGAGTACTTGAGAGAAGTCTGGGGCATACGTCAACACAACTGAATTTTGGAAAAAAATGAATTTTTGTTTTAAGTTTTACAGCACTTTATTATTTTTGTACTTTTTACACCCAAAAATTTCATCGCCTGCCCGGCTACGATTAAATTGTTTAAACAAATGTGTTGCAATGGTAGAAAAAAATTGTGTGTGTCTGAAAACTGTAGGTACTGGGGGTACTTATAACTTTTTTTTTTTTTAAAGGGAGTACTTTATAAAAAAAGGTTGAGAAACACTGTTATAAGTAGCCTAACTTTTAAGAGAGGTGTAATGGCATTAAGCAGTCAAAAGTTTGGTTCACAGCACTGTTGAAAACTTATTTACAGATACTTTATAAGAAGATTCTGAAAACTTACCAGTGTGCCACAAAAACCCTGATTGTGCAAAATGCTGATTATTCCTGAGTACCTCCAGTAGAATTTGACAGTCTATACTCTCAATGGAGAGAGTCACTACCTTACAGAATCAGCCGCTTCCCCTCAAAAAAAAAGAGGGATATGATCATTATAAACTCACCCACTCTTACTAAGAGAAGACTAATACATATCTGTTGTTACTGCACAGACTCAAAAAATGGTTTACTCTACTGCAAGAAAGTGGGCAAACTTCAAGTACATTTTTCAAATCTGTTATACAGTATGATGAAGAGGTTTTTTTTTTTTTTTTTAAACAGCAGAACCAAGACTCCTCAAAAAATGCATTATGAATTTATATGGTGCTCCGAGGAGCTGCTTTGTCATTATTTGAGGGTCTCTAGTACAGCTGCTCTTCCAGATTATAAAGCATATAAAGCAAAACTGTTTTTTCACTGAATAGCATGGAATACTCCCTATGAGACAAATAGTAACATTGGGGCCCCATCCAAATATATTCTAAAACGAAATATGAAATGACAGAATACATGTATTTAATTGACATTTAATATGTTTATTCTCTTCATGTAACACTGGACTAGAAGAATCTATGTATCTGTTAACCAGCCTGAGGCACCAGTCCCTCCAAGTACAAGGACAGAAATATTTAGACAATAGAGTTTGTTGGATTTATTGGACACTAATACTTGTTATTTTACATTACACAGTGAATATAACAATTATTTCATGCAGAATGACTAACACACTTGAACAAACAGTACAATCCAAGTATTGCCGCAACAAAAAAAAAGTCTGCTGCCCTTTTCAAGTAATTCTTCAGTCTACTAAAAATTCATCTATTTCTATCATATTTGGTGATA
The DNA here is from genome assembly GCA_019425775.1 of Rafetus swinhoei. Taxonomy (NCBI): domain Eukaryota; kingdom Metazoa; phylum Chordata; order Testudines; family Trionychidae; genus Rafetus; species Rafetus swinhoei. Next base: position 12,373,722 of record JAFJHL010000300.1, read on the forward strand.
GTTTTCTAAAGACAAAGTGCTACTGCTTTTTCCAGCAATTACATTGCATTTGAAAAATGGAACTATGAAATTAGCAGAAGCCTCCTAAGGAATAAACATCATGCAGTGAAATTTCTTATTTAAGGACATCAATTGTTTGTTCTGCAACAGATGTGAGACTGCTGAGCACTCATTCTGCATAACCAGTGGAAAGTACCACTAGCAATTCTTAAAAATTACAGTCTTATTCCATTTTACACCTAGAGGCAGTGAGAAAACACATACTTGCAAGCTTGCTTGAAATGCAAGCAACATACACCCTCTAAGTTTGCTACATAGCAGTAAAAATCATGTTATAATTTGATAACTTCCTTGTACAAGATTATATGGTGTACTAGATATTGCTAAGCATTCGGAAACTGAACTTCTGTCTTTTAAGGTTCAGTATTTGCTGTCTGATACCTATACCATGAATCAATGTCATTGCATAGCAAAAATTTAGGTATACATTTTTATCCTGATGTAGAGGGATAGACCCTATTTTGATATTTGAAGAACATCCAAAAATATAAATGCATGTGTTATATTTTTTTGGGGAGGAGGGGATAAATTAAAATGTACATGCAGCCGACCAGGGAAAGCACGCCTGAGCCAGAGGCCTGGCCCCAGGTTACTGGCTCATGCCGGAGCCGCTCACTTGGGGGGGGGGGGGGGGGGTGCGAAGAGAGGAGGAAGGAAGGAAGGAAACGACATGCAGCACAGCCCCCAAGCGCTGTGTCCAGGCCTGGGCTACACAGAGCAAAGCCAAGTGGCAGGCATGTTGGCCATGCAGGCTGGGCCCAGAGACAGGTGGACGTCGTTCCAGGAGGCACATAGGGACAGAGCTGTCCCCTCACCTCCATTTCATGGAGCGGTCATTTGGTCAGCGTTCCTGGGGCAGGGCCACCGGGGAGGAGGGAGGCTGCATGGCTGAGGGCGGAGGCAGGCGGTGGGATGCAGAGTGACGTGATGACATCACTCTGTTGTCCCGCAGGATAAAATTTAGATAGATAAATTATGTCTAGTGTCTCATTCTCAAGAAGTTCATTAACTAAACATAACTCATATTCCAATGACAAAATCTTAACATACACTCCAACTGTTTATACGACACCCCCCCCCCCCTTTTTTTTTAAAAACACAAAGACTGGTATTTCGGAGAACTGCGCTTCTGGTGTTGCCATTCTGGATAAGACATGAAACTCCTGTTCTCACCATTTAATTGTCAACATTCCCTTGTTGCCTTCCCCCAAGTATAGAGACCTTCATTCTAAATTCCAGTTTAGGTACTCCGCCGCCTAACTATTGTTTCACTTGGCTACAACAGCCATCATATGCTGTCTTATTGGATGTGTAATGCTGATGGGCAATAGCAAATGCATTCTATCCCAAAAGTAGCTTGCAAGATGATGTTAAAAGCACTTACCCCCTTCTACAATTGTAGTTCTTTTTAATCTGGGTTTGAAAAAAATGAATATTAGCATCTCCCCTAGATGCCTGGCATTGTGCCATAAACTAAAAATCAATTTAAGGCTAATTTAAAAGCCTGTCCACCTGATCAGTGCTAGCCCATACTGTACACGGATTTCATCTTATCTTTCAGGAAGGAAGCAAATGGTGACTAATTCGGTTTACTAGTATAGAGATATACAAAAATCAGCTTCTGAAAGCGATATAAGTATAGGAGTATCCAGGTTCATCACTGTTTAAAGGTTCCACAATATACAAAATTTCTAGAAAAGAGGCCAAAACATCATGCAAAATCTCTAGCTGGGAAGGAAGATATTTTTAGAATATGATGAAACATGATCCAGAGAGAAGATCTGGTAAAACTCCAAGACCTTATCTGAACTGGTATGTCTGAAAACTGCCCTGAATGGGAGAAAGGAGGGGGATATATTCTGGTTAAACTCTTACAAGGGTAGACACAAGTGAGGAGTAGAGACCCCTTCTTGGGAATGGCAAATTATAATCCAGTTTAGCTAATCACTTGGTTGTAATTAAGGGTACGATTTGGTCAGACAGGTCATGGATTCCGAGACTTCAGCTCTCCATGACTTCTCTAGCTGTCAGCCTTGGGCAGCAGGCCTCTCGCTTCAGCCCTGCTGTGACCACACCCTGGTTTGTCCTTTTCTCAACCCCCATCACTTGTTCTCTGAATTTCACTTAATTTTACCGTTACCAAATTGTATCCATTGTTGTAATATACCCAGAATGCTGGTTGTAAATACCAACTGAGAAAGAACTGATACTCCAAAGTCAAATGTACATTAGAAAACAAAACCAAACCCAGACCCAAACCCTAAACAGGAGTTCAAAACAAAACAAAACACCACCCCTCAAATGGCTGTTTTTAAAAGGAACATTATCAAAATGTGTTCCATTTATCAAACCAGTTGGAATGTCCTCTAGATTTTAAATGCTTGTTTTCATGTGTTACCATACAAGAAACATGAACAGCCAACAGAACAGAAACATAATAGTGTTTCCCCTGCTGCTGCAGCAACTAAAAAATAACCCTGGTTCTAGTGCCAAGCTGATCCAAACAAAGGAAGAACATACATCACTAAAACTGTGGGGATGGGAAGGAGATGTTTGCCAAGCAGCAAAGATAACTTTTCAAACTCCCAAAAGGGTGTGCCAAACAATGGAGAGTGAAAAAACAATTAAAAACTATAAATTTCAGTGATTGCTAGAAAACAAACTTGCATCCAAAGCATGACAAATACAAAAGATGAGTTTCACATTGGAGTGCTTTATAGCAATAGAAAACAACATTTTTAAAAACACATAGCAAAATCTTTAGATTACCAAAATGTAGGATCCATAGATGGCACCAGTTATACCACTAGTTTTAAACCTATGTGATTGTTTGTATCAGAAAAATGCCAATCCCCTAAAAAGAGCTCTCTAAACTTACATCAAAAATCAATTGGAGAGCCAGGAATAATAATACTCGCCAACTTTTACTCTCAAGTCAATACTCTTCAGCCATACTACCTAGTTACATTTTCTGTTTCCCACCTTTTTGTGTCTTAACATAATTTACTTCCACATTGGAAAACAATTATTTCTGCAACTGACATGATCCCCTTACAAAGCTTACAGAGTTTGTAAATATTTTGCAATATTGTGGCACAGGGATAGAATCAGGCAACCCTGCATGTGGGCAATGGTAAACAATTGTGTCACAGGCCACATGTAGGACTCCAACAGTCTGCATCCAATCTGAGGGCTGCAAGTTGCCCACCACTGTTATAGCATCACGCCGTTAGGCGGTGATGTATTATCCCCCTTTTTATATAGAAATGGTGTCCCTGGCCTCTGTTTGTCAGAGGCTGGAGAAGGATGGCAGGAGACAAATCGCTTGATCATTGTCTTCGGTCCATCCCCTCTGGGGCACCTGGTGTTGGCCACTGTCGGCAGACAGGCTACTGGGCTAGATGGACCTTTGGTCTGACCCAGTACCGCCATTCTTATGTTCTTATGTGAAGTCTGAAGAAGTCAATCAACTTGCCCAAGTTAGCACAGCAAGTTACTGGTTAAGCTGGGCTCTTGTACATTTCAAAGCAGAAGCGCTGCATGGAGCTTGGGGCCAGCAGGGGACTCTGAGTTCCAAAGATGGAATGCCACACTAGTCCTTATCGACTAATTGGATAGAAAATGGAAATCCCATTGACTATTTGATTAATAAATAGAAATTTATAATTAATAGAAATTTAACATCCCTATTTGTGATGGCCCATGTCTGTGACCCCTCCCCCCCCCCACCCCTGGGGAGGCTTCATTGTGGGTTCTGCAGTTTAAAGATTACATATAAGCTTTATACTGAAGAGCCCACAGCATGTGTAACCACTAGGCTTTTTAGCAGTTACACAGTTAAATTTTTAAACTACTTTTTACATCTCTACATATGAGTAAGTCTTGATCACATTTGTAATGTGCAAACAGAAGACTGTCCACATCAGTAACATTATACACTCACACTTGGTACTTTAAAGAGGATAATTTCACAAAGATGAGTACAATTATAAGCTAAAATCAGATGGGAGAAAAAAATTAGTCAGAAAACATACATGATAGTTGGGAATTTTTAAAGAACTCTTTACAAGATGCCCAAAAGCCACAATCAAAGAAAGTGATTGTACCGGTTAAAAATAAATGGTTTAGTGGGCAAGTAAAGGCACTGAGAAAAAAAATATATATAGAACAAAGAAAACAAGAGAAGTTGATGATAATATAAATCAGAACCTAGGAACTGTAGAAAAATGATAAAGGAAACAAAGATGAAAGCTATGGCTCACAGTAGTAAGGACATTAAAGAGAATTAGAAAGTATACAGAGAAGGGGAAAAAATTTAGGGATGTGGAACATCTTGCATATGATGAACAATTAGAAAGATTATTCAGCTTAGAAAAGACAATTGACGGGGGATATAACAGAAGTTTATAAATCATGCATGGTGCGGAGAAAGTGAATAGAGAAGTGTTATTCCACAGAAGAACCAGAGGTTACCCACTTAAATGCATCAGGTTTAAAACAAACATAAGGAATTACTTTACATAATGTAGTTAGGACCTTCTTAGTCCAGCACCCTTGGGACCTGATCGGTCCCGGAAAAGGGATTTTGGTGGACCATGGGAGGTAATTTCTGGACCCCTGCCACCAGCCTCCTGGCTGGCTCCCCATCTTCTGCCGAACCTGCTGGGCAGTCATCACTGCTGTGGCTCCTGGGCCCAGCTGTTTGCCATGGCTTCCTACCCCACCAACCGACCACAGCTCCCAGCCTTGCTGGGCAGCCACGTGCCGGGTCTCCCAAACCCAGTAGGCAGCCCCGCTGCCCTGCCAGTGCTGCAGGGATCCTTGCTGCTGGCCCTCCACCCAGACTCTCTGGTCCTGCAACATGTGTATCAGACCATGGTTGCTGCTGGATCAGAGAATCCTGGTTAAGAGAATTTCAATCTGTATAATCAATCTGTGGAATTCATTGCCAGGGGATGTTGTAAAGGTAAAAAATGTAAATGGATTAAAAAAATTAGATAAATTCCTGGAAGATAGTCATTGATAGGCCTATTAGCCAAAATGGTCAAGAACATAATCCCATGCTGCATGTATCCCTAAACCTCAGACTGCTAGAACATGGAACTGGATGAAATGGAATAATTGCCCTGTTGGGTTCACTCCCTCCAAAACACGTGGCACGAATCAGTGTTGGAAGACAGGATACTGGGCTAACCGAACTATCCATTCTTGTGTTCTTAAGTTTAGTTCTTTAAGTATATTAGGAACACAAACAAGCCTAACAATTGTTGGTACTGCTCCATTACCAGATGGAAATGGTAAAATTATTAGTAATAATGCAGAAAGGGAGAAGTATTCAATAAGTTTCTGTCCTGTATTTGGGGACAAACAAATGATGTAGTCATATATGATAAGAATCTTTCCACCCCACAAGTGTCTCAGAAGGATGTTAATACAGCAGATATGAAGATCCTATCCAAGATAATGGAGCAACTGATACAGGACTCACTTAATAAAGAAGAGTAGTACAATTAATGCTAATCAACATGGGTTCATGGAAAACAGATCAGCTGCGTCTAGACTGGCAAGTTTTTCCGCAAAAGCACTTGCTTTTGCGGAAAAACTTGCCAGCTGTCTACACTGGCCGCTTGAATTTGCGCAAGAACACTGACGATCTAATGTAAGATTGTCAGTGTTCTTGCGCAAATACTATGCTGCTCCCGTTCAGGAAAAAGCCCTCTTGCGCAAATACATTTGCGCAAGAGGGCCAGTATAGACAGCTCAGGACTGTTTTGCGCAAAAAAGGCCCGATGGCGAAAATGGCGATCGGGGCTTTCTTAAGAAATCGGCGTCTAGATTGGCACAAGCGCTTTTCCGCAAAAAGTGCTTTGGCGCAAAGCGTCGAGCCAATCTAGGCGCTCTTTTCATAAATGCTTTTAACGGAAAAACTTTTCCGTTAAAAGCATTTGCGGAAAATCATGCCAGTCTAGACGTAGCCATACTGTAGAACTAACTTGTAATCTCATCAAAAAATGATATTGTCTGGTTGATAATGAAGGAGGTAATAGGGTGGGTGTAATATACTGAATTTCTGTAAAGCATTTGACTTAGCATCACATGACATTGATTAAAACACTGGAAACATAAAAAACTAATATAAGATGGATTAAAAACACAGGGGTGGCCAACCCATTGCAGACAAAGAGCCAAAATAGTGGTGGATACAGCGCAAAGAGCCGAGGGAAAAAAGTTGTTGAGAAAAAAAACCAAAAAACCCACCCCAGCCCACTTAAAAGGGCAATGCCTGCTCTGCTCTTAAGGCAGCCATTTTGAAGGTGCCCGTTTTGAATTCTGTATGGGACGCTGCAACTCCGGCTCTGTCTCTTTCAGACAGAAACATGCTGCCCCTTTCAGAGCCGCGAGTGTGGGAGCCACAATTTTTTCTTTGAAGAGCCGCATGCAGCTCGCGAGCCTGAGCAAACAGATATAAAAATATAATTGTAAATGAAGAATAATCATTGATCAAGTATGTTTCTTATCCCTACATGGATAAATTCTTGGCCCTGTGCTGTTTAACATTTTTATTAATGACCTAGAAGAAAACAAAATCTCCACTTAAAGTTTGCAGATGACACAATTTGGGAGTGGGGGAGGACTGGCAATGATGAAGAGAACAGGTCACTGATTCAGAGCAAATGAGATTTTCTTGGTAAATAAGATTCAGCCAAACAATATTTTGTTTAGTAAGGCTAGATATAACTCTATACATCTAGGAACAAAGAATGTAGGCTACACTTACACAGTGGGAGATTCTACCATGGGCAGCAATGACACTGACAAAAATTTGGGCGTCATGGCAGATAATCAGTTGAACATGAGCTCCCAGTGCAATGCTGTGGCCCAAAGGGCTAATGTGATCCCTGAATGCATAAACAGAAGTATCTTGAGTAGGAGTAAAGAGGTTATTTTACCTCTGTACTTCTCACTAGTGTGACTGTTGCTGTAATATTATGCCCACTTCTAGTGGCCACAATTCAAGAAGGGTGTTGATAAACTGGAGAGGATTAAGAGAAGAGCCATGAGAATGGATTAAAGCAGGGGTTGGGAACCTACAGATCAAGCTTGCCTTGATCTGGCCCATGAGACTCAGGGGTTGGCCCCCTTCCTGCAGCAGCATGAGCTGGCTTGCACTGCTGTGGAGGAGGGAGAGGGGGAGAGGAACTGAGTCTCATGGGCCCCATCAAAGTAAGACAAAGGATGAATTGGGCCCACAAACTCTGGCTTGCAGGGGGAGGAAGCAACTCTGTGTGCTGCAGAGAAATGCTTCTTGCAGGCACTGCCCCCGCTGCCCATTGCCCAGGAATTGCAGCTAATGGGAGTGACAGAGGCAGTGCCTTCAGGGAGCCCTTCACTGAAGCACACCAAGTCCCACTGAGCACCTGTGCCCCCGACTGGGAGCAGTGCCAGGTAAGTGCTCCCATCCCCCACCCCACCCCGCTGAACCCTCCTTCCCAGGCCCTCCAGCCCATTCCTGCATCCTCTCCCCATTCCAGAACCCCACCCTGCTGCTGAATCCTCCCTTCTTTTCAGACCCCGCATCCTCTCCCTGTTCCGGCACCATGCTTGCACACAGACCCCATGCCTTCACCCCCAAGTCTACTCCCTGGCAGTCATCCCCCCACATATCGAACCCATTTTTGGCCCCATCCTACAGCCAAAGGGGCCCCCCGCAAAATCCATTATCACCAAGCCTCCCAGAAGAGTCCAGCCCTGAGGGTAAGCCCTGAGCCTTGGTGCCATCCTCCCCTGTTTCCAGGCTGGAGCATGAGGCAAGTGGGTTTTTTCCCTGCCTCTCAGTTGGGGACCACATCTGTGAGGGTTTTTTCCCCCTCCTTTCTCGGGGTAAGGTCAGTGAGGGTTGTGGGTTCCCTCCCTCTCACTTGTGTGGGGCTCCCGAATGTTTTTCCTGTGGTTCAGTAGCCCCTGACCCAAAAAAAGTTCCCCACTCCTGGATTAAAGGATTAAAAAGCATTTCTTATAGAGACAGACTCAAGGAGCCCAATCAATTCAGCTTAACAAAGAAGGTTAAGGGGTGACTTGATTCCATACATAGCTATGTGTGGAACAAATATTTGATAATGGGATCTTCAATCTAGCAATACAATGTAAAATAGGATCCAATGGCTGAAAGATGAAGCTAGAGAAATTCAGACTGGAAATAAAAGTGTAATTTTTTACGAGAGAAGGGTAATTACCAATTTAAAAAATTACCAAGGGTCATGGTGTATTCTCCACCACTGGCAATTTTTAAATCAAGATTGGATACGGCGCTCAGACTATAATTACAATGGTACCTTCTGGTCATGCAATCGAGGAACTAGCAACTTTTTTTCAATTTCCCCCCATCTGACAAGAAGGAAAGACTGTCTGATACATGTGCCTCTCCTGAGGCACAAAGCTTGATTACATTCCTAATTAAGAACTTAAGATTTCCAAATAATTCCATTAGCTATAAATTAATCAATGCCTTCAACTCTGATACTAGTTACTTTACTACTAAATTGAATTTATAAATCACAGAGCAAGAAGTCTTAGGCTTTCATTGAAGACATTAAATAATTTGGACCTGAAACATATCCACACATCCAACAGAAAATCTTGACCACATATCCAAAATTTCTGGGTATTTGGAATAGAAAGCTGGATTTTCCATTACAACAGTAAAAATGAACAAAGGAAAAGTTTCCACAATATAGAGAAAAAAGGATTTTGCAGACATGATTTGTTTAAATGCACGCAAAGGAACAGAGAGGCGAATAAGCAATAAGAACACCCACTAAGAGAGCCAGGAAAAGATCCCCTTGGTTTTGCATAACAAAATTGTTCACCAATCAGTTCACAGAAAGGAAGATGCAACTTGTATGCATAATTGAAGTTTCTGCGCCACTTCCTATGCAGCCAAGGAAGAATAAACGTTTCCAACTCCCACAGGTCATTATTTCCAAAGTAGTCTGGACATCAGAAGACTCCACATACTGATCTCATTTACCTCATTAAAACTGCAGAACTTTACATGTAAAGTCAAGTTTCCAAAGAAATAGTGAGTAATACTGAAAACAACCGATTCCCAGTCCCTTTAGGGTCTTTTCTGATGCATAATACGTACAATTACTGCCAATTCCAAAGAATTAAGATCCTTTAGACATTTAGCCTACTAAAAGATGAACCTAGATAGCTTTTATTTACAAGCTGCAAAACCAATCAGACGTTTATTCCCAAAAGAAGTGTTTTGATTGCTTATCTGAACCTTGACTTTTGATTCCTACCCACCAGAGCCCGAAGCTGAATCTGGGGTGACCTCTGGTAAGCTTTTTGGCATGTGTTCTTTTATTGGTTTTAATGTTTTTCTCTGAAATGCTGCCACTAAGAAGCTTCCTCAAAAGGCTGTGTGGTAACTTGTAACTGTTGGCAATTATGCTGTTTATAGCCCCTAGATTGAAAGCAAAGCTCACACGCTGGTCAGTTTAGGCAGTCTGGCTAAATGGGGATATCATAATATAGGCCAGGAACTCTGCAGCCTGGAAAAACCTCAGTCAGGAGGGAGAATCACAAAGGTCTCCACCCAAGAGAGGCAATGTCTGATGAGCCAGGAGGCTAGAGTGGGTGCCTCTGGTGGACCACAAAGGGGGAAAAACAGATGCAGTTGCCCTGAACTGTGCACTGATTATCTTTTAATGATGATGTCCTATACTACATATTTCCGAGTATGGCCCATAACAATGGTTTTCAAACGTTTTTCTAGCTACCTAGTAAGAAAAGTGTTGATGCCCATGATCCAATGGAGCTGGGGATGAGAGGTTTGGGGCATAGGAGGGGTCTAAGGGCTGGGGCAGAGGGTTGGAGTATTGGGGCGAAGGAGGGGACTCTGGGCAGGTCCAGGCTCTGGGGCAGGACAGGGCATAATGGGTTTGGATACAGGAGGGGACTTTGAGTTTTGGAGGGGCTCAGGTCACAGGCTTACATCTGATGGCTCCTAGTCAGTGGTAGCGTAGAGGTAGGCTTCTTGCCTGTTCCAGCAATGTGGACTGCACTTTGCCCTGTAAGAGTCCAGCAGCAGTTCTGGTTCCTAGGTGGAGGTGCGCAAGCAGTCTGTGTAGCTCTTGCCAGCAGGCATCACCCTTTCCAACTCCCACTGGCTGGAAACTGACCAAAGGGAGTGCAGAACTAACGCTCAGGGAAAGGGCCACACACAGGACCCTGGAGCTGGACCTGCTGCTGGCCACTTCTGGGGCACAGCTCGATGTCAGAACAGGCAGGGACTAGCAGTGGTTTTCAAAGTGCAGGTTGCAACCCAGCTTTAGGTGGCCACCAGAGTCCCCGAGTGACCCAGTGCCTTACATTCTGTGACTCACTACTGGGTGTGTGACCCAAAGTTTGAAAACCACTCGCCTATAGCCACAGAACATAGCATCCCATCCCATATTGTGCTAGATTGCAGCACTGCTATTCTAGAAGTGATGGGTCATTTACCACATTCTTAAAAAGTTCATTTCCCACTCCCTTTGAGCTACAGGAAAACTGACTCCACTCCAGACACTGTGTCTCTGCTGTTTTAACAGCACTCTTTCAACTCGCTACTTTAATCCAACAATGCCCTTATATTCTCAAAAGAGACTGTCTAAAAATGAGCATATGCTGTTCCATGTGCTGTTCCAGAGCTACAGTGTTTCAGAGTCAAGCTGAGTTCTTTCTGGCTTGTGCATAGATACCAGTGATAAAAAATTATCTGCATCTGGAACTTATAGTTCAGTAAGTGGATGTATGAGCCAAGACAGAATCCAGATCACTTTCCAAAAGCTGTACCGACTCTGTAGGACTAGCAGAAAAAAAAGAAAAATCAGATATGTTTTTTCACAAGAACTATGCACATGTGTACATCTGTATCTATCTCTTATTTCAGATATTTTCAGGGCACCTAACTTTGACCCAGAAAATAGGAAGCAACTCTTAATTAAAATATTAAAGTATTTGTTTACTTAGTTCAGATTCAAGAAAGTAAGAGGAATAACAGGTTCATTGAATGGCAATGCAGAAGAGGTGCATTTTGAGAAGAGATCTGGCTGCCAAGAAAGGATAGCATATTTACCAGAGGTGGCGTTTACCAAATAAAGCATGGTCTTCTCCCACCCCAGGAAAATCTAGTTAGCACCAGTTTAAGACCTTTTCTATTTTAAAAAACGGTTTCATTAACGCACATCACATTATGGTTCACTTAGTTATATATTCAAATTGTGGTTACATAAGGCAGTAGATACTTAGATTAATTTAAGGTTGTACAAATAGAATAAAACCACAGTGGGAGTAACACTAAATACTAGGGGGCTGCTCCCCCTGCTCGCTACGCTTACCAACCACCTTCTCTCTGGAAGTAAGCAGCCCCAGCTCTCCTCCCTCCCCTGGTGGCCACCGGGGAGGATCAGGCCAAGGCGTGGCAGCCCTGGCCTGCACTCTCCAGCCCCAGCTTTCCCTGCTCTGGCTGCCAGGCAGGGCTGAGGCTGAGCCAGCCCCCACTCTCCCCCACCAGCCGCCAGGCAGGGCTGACACTGGACCAGCCACATCTCTTCCCCTGCCCCTCCCAGCCACCAAGCAGGACCGAGGCTGTGCCAGCCCCAGCTCTATCCCCTTTTTAACTCCCGGTTGTGCCAGCCCCAGCCGCCAGGGAGGACCAAGGTCAGGTCAGCCCGTTTTCTCCCTTCTAGCCATTGGGCAGGGTGAAGCCTCACCAGCACTGTCTTTCTCCCACTGGCCCCCAGTGGGAGGGCCAGGCTGAGGCCTTCCCAGCCCTGGCTCTCTCTCTCTCTGGCCACGGGGAAGGGGGGGGGCCCGCGATGCCATGGTGCGACAACCCCAGCTCCCCACCCTGAGCACTGGGGAGGGGGAGGGAGGAGGCAGGCAGGACGCAGAGTGACGTGATGACACCACTCTGTCATCCTGCAGGAAAAATGTTTTTATATAGAGAGATTATGTAATATATGCAAGTATAATATTGAACATGGGAATGTCTGCATACATTTTGGTTTGGTATTTTCTCAAAGAAATTATACATGTCATGATTCACATTTCTATATTTCATATACTTCACATTCAACTATATGAAAAACAACAATGCTGAGTTGTGTGCTTGCAGCATTAAGGAATCAGAAGCATACAGAGTTGCAGATACCAGTCCAGGTTCATTTGGCCATGCAGCATTCTGCAGCAGAATACCAACTCTGATGCAGCAGATAGGCCAAGCCTATTCAGTTTTGAATAGACTTAATCATATTGTAAAGAATTTGCTATATGCCTACTGAACTTGCTGGACACTGATGCAGTTATTTTTCTCAGTTTAAACCAGGTTTAATCTGGTACTTACAAGTGTCTTGTCCTAAACTAGTTTTTGCTGGGAAAGTGCCAACCCACCTGGCAAAATGGATTCTATCCTTATTGGTGTGACAGCCTCAACAAGTAGAGGGCTATAGGAATAGTGTTTGAAGTTAATTGCTATTCCCTCTAACAAAAGAACAATTGTAACTTCCATGTAGAGATTATTTTAAAAACTCAAGTTGTCCCATTCAAGCAGTGAGATATTCATGCTATCAAAACTGGCAATGCAGGACACTCCAATGTTCTACCTCTTCAAAATGATTAATTAACGATTTGCTTGGTTTTCCTTCAGGAAAATTCTGGTATTAGCTCCACATCCCTTATTCACACATTTAAGAGCATATATTCTTTGCAAACAGGTCACATTTGAAAATTGACAAGACACATTAATGTATTTACATACCTCATGTAAGTCTTCTATTAACTGCGGTTCTTAGTTCTTGAACACTTGGTCTTTGTCACAAATGGTTAAACTCTCCCTCAGTTTCTAAAGAAAAGAAATCATGTATCAGCACGTGTGTATTCCAGCCCAACAAAGACAGACTATCGAGTTTAGTCATTCTCACCTGCATTCCTCCCCAAGAAGTTTCAAATATTCAATTACATCAGCAAAGCAGTTTAGATATAAAGCCCTAAGTCAGCAAGTTATCACCACTATGACACTATACAAATAATAAATAATAAATTAAGTTAGCTGCCAATTTATTTTATATTTGTTACCCACACACAGGAAATGCTTCACCTTAACAATAGATCCAGTTTTCTTGGGACCAGAATTTAAACATCAGAAGCAAGGAACAGAAAGCATTGCTTCTGCATTCCCAGTATGAAACCAAGGAGCCTTTTCACTATGCTCAGTAGTTTGTTGCCCTTCTCACAGCAGAAACTAAAGTGAAACACAAATAAGAACAAGGTTGACACACTCTTGGATGTCTCTGGAAAGTACAGCTCCCCTCTCCTTATAGCCTGGATCTCCTTACAGCCATAGCATCACCATAAATCATAATGAATGATCATAGTGGCTGGGAACCAGAGCTGCCAGCTGACACTTGCAGGGACAGGGAGACCACGTGGGTCTTCTGTACATCAGCCCTCCCCAAAAGTAGTAAGGAATCTTTGAAATGGCCAGGAGATAATTTGTTGGGTTTTTTTAAACAACAACCAGAGAGGGCAAGAGTCACATACATACAGAGTGGGCAGAGATGAAGGAGAGCACGTGGATTGAATAAGGGCTGACAGGGAGATTGTTCAGCTACTAGTCAGAGCAGTGGTTCCCAACCACTGGACTGCAGACCGGGGCCGGGACACAAAGTATTGGCTGCCGGGCCAAGGCAGCTGAAGCTGGCTGTTCACAGTGGCTCGCCGCCGCACAGCAGCCAGCTCCATCTCCAGCAGCCATGGTAGATGATTTAACCCACCAGTGGCGCTGGGGCTGAGACAATGGCAGGAGACAGCACCACCCTCCCTCCTCCCTCTCCCACCCGAGTAAGATGGCAGCCTGGCCAGGCCTTTGCACTCCCCTCTGCCTCTACCCATGGGGGTGTGAGGAAGCATGCACACACCGCCAACAGCTGCTCCCCCTGCCTGTGTGGCAGTAACAGCCACACTCGTTAGAGAGGGAAGCCTCACTCTGAGGAGTGACGGGGTGTGGTGGGGTTAAAGCGGTGTTGGATGAGGACGTGGTGGTGTCATGGGGCAAGAGGATGTTGGCATGGGCTGTGGGGGTCAGAGGCTAAAGGGCATGGGGCATAGGGGTGAGGGTCAAAGGGTGTTAGGCACTGGGGAGCAATGGGCTGGGTTGGGGCTAGGGGTTAACAGAGGAGGGCTAGGGCTGAGGGAGGGCAGGGGTTAGAGGTCAAAGGGCAAGAGCGGGTAGACTGCAATGGGTCATTGGCTATGGAACCAGGTGCGGCGCAGCTCGTGCATCTGTCTTAGGAGGCAGCAGATCTGAGAGTGTCTGAGCTGGGAATGTTAAATTTAGATTAAGTGGCTAATGGACGATTCGATTAGTCAATAAGAACACCTCCACCTTTGAAGTGTAGCCACAGTCTAGCAGTTCCTAATGCATTTAAAAAGCAGAGGCACAGCCGGGGAAGAAGAGTAATGCGTATCTGGTAGTCAACTAGTCGCTTACATCCCTAGACCCATGTACACAGTTAACCAATGAACCTGGCCTCATCGGTTAACATGGACGGACACACACACACACACACACAGGTAATAGTGTGGAGTGGAAAGGGGGATGGAAGCCAGTATGTGCAAGGAGCCAACTTTCAAGCCAGCTCCTCTGGAGCCGCCTGCCCTGCGCTGCCTCTGATACAGAGGCAGCAGTGCAGGGAGAGGGGAGACAGAAGTTGTTCACGGAGAGCTGGCTTTTAAGACACCAGATCCCACCTCCTCCCCCCCCCCGCACGCTGCTGCTCCTGTATCAGAAGCAGCAGGGGTGGGGTGGGGGGCAGGCAGCTCCATGGGAGCCATTTTCTGCCCACCTGCGCTCGCCCCACCCCCAGCATGTGTAAACTGCAGAAATGTTCAGTGGTTACACATTTAACTAACTAAACACATTGCAACATCCCTAAAGCGGATATCTGAAAATAAAATCCCAGTATATGTGCAGACAGCTATGCTGAAAGAGCTGAAATCAAAATGCATACTACTAGCTGGTACTCAAACCTAAAGGGAAAAAAAAAAAAATCTCACACACAGCTGACTCATTACGTGGGGAGCCAGAATGGAACTTCATCATCACAAGAAAGTATTCCTGAGAACAATCCCAGCAACTGTCAGTCTTCCCTTCATGATGCTGCATCATTCTAGGATAAAGTTACATGGCTATATAGACATGGCCCAGACCAGTCAGTGCACTGTAAATTTGCTATGCAGCCTGCATATTTTCTCATATTTGAAGAGGCTTGAATTTTTCTGAACCTGTTCACCTTTACAGAAAAAAGGTCAGTGAAAGACTACTGAAAAAAAATCAAATGCTGACTCAGGGCTTGGCTGGTGTGGCAGTCCATCTTCTGGTGTTCGATTTAGACGTTCTAGTGAAGATCCACTAAATCGAATGCTGACAGTGTCCCCGTCAACCACAGTGCTCTTTGCAGTTATAAGTCAAGGAAGTTGAAAGGTGCATTTTTCCCATCGTCCTCCCGCTATGGGGATGGCACCAAAACTTCGCTTAAGGTACATCGACTCCAGCTATATTATTTATGTAGCTGGAGTTGCGTACTTTAAGCTGACCTTCCAACTTTAGTATAGACCTGCCCTCACTGAGATTAACATATTCTGCCCAACAATACCCAATATTTCAGTGTTCTCTTAATTGCCCATGTTCTATAAAACAGCAACTTCTAGTTACCAGATTGTGAAGCCATGCAGACATGCCTTTCATTCCAGTAAAAAGTAATCCCATGTTATCGCTATTCATAGCTCTAATATTAAGAAGCGAAACATAGTAGATGAAATTTTGAATTTCTAGTAGCAGTGATCACCTTCCCTACCCTGGCCCCTCTTTTTCAGATGTAATAATGCTCTTTACCAAAGGAGAGAATGCAGAAAGATGTTTCCCAGAGAGTTGGAGTGAAGTGGTCACTCAGAGAACCTTCAAAATGGCAGATATTTCTCTCCAGCCACCACTTCAGAGCACTTAGAGAACAAAAGAGCAGGCCCAAATGATTTCCTGTGTAGGCACTTAAATGTGCTTTCATCTTCCTTCAGAGATATGTCATTAATATGGACAAACCAGCTTCTAAATCCTCCCATACATGGCTGCTGAATGATGAAACCAGCCGGCCTGTGTGAAGGAAGGACTCTAGCAAGATAGGTCTCTAAATTACAGTGTGTTTGAAGGGCCACAAGGAGTGCCACCATAAGAACATAAGAATGGTCGTACTGGGTCAGACCAAAGGTCCATCTAACCTGGTAGCCTGTCTGCCGACAGTGGCCAGCACCAGGTGCCCCAGAGAGGGTGGACTGAAGACAATGATCAAGCGATTTATCTCGTGCCATCTGTCTCCAGCCTCTGACAAACAGAGGCCAGGGACACCATTCCTACCCCCTGGCTAATAGCCTTTTATGGACCTAACCTCCATGAATTTATCTAGCTTCTCTTTAAACTCTGTTATAGTTCTAGCCTTCACAGCCTCCTCTGGCAAGGAGTTCCACAGGTTGACTATGCGCTGTGTGAAGAAGAACTTTTGCTTATTACTTTTAAACCTGCTACCCATTAATTTCATTTGGTGTCCTCTAGTCCTTATATTATGGGAACTAACGAATAACTTTTCTTTATTCACCCTCTCCACACCACTCATGATTTTATATACCTCTATCATATCCCCCCTCAGTCTCCTCTTTTCCAAACTGAAAAGTCCCAGTCGCTTTAGCCTCTCCTCATATGGGACCTGTTTCAAACCCCTGATCATTTTAGTTGCCCTTTTCAGAACCCATTCCAAGACAAAATATCTTTTTTGAGGTGAGGAGACCACATCTGTACACAGTACTCAAGATGTGGGCGTACCATAGTTTTATACAGGGGCAGTAAGATATTCTGTGTCTTATTTTCTATTCCTTTCTTAATAATTCCTAACATTCTATTTGCCTTTTTGACCACCATAGCACACTGTGTGGACGTTTTCAGAGAACTATCCACGATAACTCCAAGATCTCTTTCCTGATTTGTCGTAGCCAAATTAGCCCCCATCATATTATATGTATAGTTGGGGTTATTTTTTCCAACGTGCATTACTTTACACTTATCCACATTAAACTTCATTTGCCATTTTGTTGCCCAATCACTCAGTTTTGTGAGATCTCATGGCTGTAATGCAGGGATTGGAAACCTTTTTTGGGTTGAGGGCTTCACAAAAGTTATTAAAAAACCCCCCAGAGAAGCAGAAAGACACTCCCCACATTCTCCTCACACACCACAGTCTACAGGGGGGCCCCAAGGCTAGCAGGTTTTATGGGCCCCCCCCTATACTCTGGGGTGGGTCCAAAATGAGTTGAGTGTGTGGGAGGAAGCTGCCAGGAAGTGGGCTTGAGGTGTGGAGTCTGGGCAGGGGCAGGAGCGGGGGAGGGGGCAGGAGGTAGGGTGCAGGAGCAGAGCAGGGGTGCAGTGTCTAGGTGGTAGGGGGCTTAAGGGCTGGAGTGTCAGCCCGGTTCCCCGATGTTGGGGGGGGAAGGGGAGCCCTGAGTCTCAGAGGCAAGATACAGCCCTTGGGCAGTAGGTTCCCCACTCTTACTGTAATGACTACAATGAGATACTGCAGTTATCTTCCAAATATTTTCCAGGGAGCCACAGTACCTTTTGCTAATTAAGTCTCTCAGATACACATTTGTCAATGTCAACAAACCTACACTAGTCACAGAAAGCAAAAATATACCTTCATGCATACAACAACCTTTCTTGCCACCATCATAACTAACATTGAAACAAAAGAGTCACATAATCTCACACATTCTCTGTGCCAGGCAGCTGCTATTTGAATACTCCCAGGTATTAAATACAGTTCAAAGTAAGCTTGTTTTCCCAACTATGGAAAAGTGTTACAAGGATATATGGCTGCTTAAACAAATATCAAGTTCTGACACTTCAAACAGTCATTCTGTAAAGAGACAAAACCAGAAGAGCTGAAAATCCAGTCATGGAGCACTATTATTTTAAACACTGTGAGTACACAAGGAAATGCCATGGCCAAAAACATCCTCAGTCTTCATCTGTCCACCTAGACACTTCCGTGGCCTCTGTCAGCACACATTCTTTTATGTTACACAAAATGAAATCTCGATGTGAATGCGTGTAACTGCTGATCCATTTTGTTTTCTGCTAACCTTTAAGAGTGTGACCACATTAAAGAATATCTACCACCTCTTTATCTGGCTACCAGATTTCAAAACACTTACCTGGTAATAAGCATTCAGAACACAGCTAGAATTTAACCTGAAAGGCTGATTGCTTGATTTTAAAATAGTTTTTCTAATTCTATTTGAATTAATCAAGCTCGATTATGCTGATAAGTCTCAAAGGCCTTTGTGCCAAAGTGGATGGCATTAAAGCACTATAATACAGGCTATGCACATTTCATAAGAAACAACTACATCAAGCAGAACAGCTCCACTAAAGAAATTCAAATTTAAAACATTAGCAAGGGGCTTGCTTCACTATATAGGCAACTTTAAATATATAGGCAAGTTTAAATGTGGGTCTCAAAACTCCCAAAGCTGACAATGCATAGAGCACAGGGAGATCAAGGCCTCACACTGCTCAAGCAATTCTTGTTCTATACAAGCCTTAGCACCAGAGAGAGGATTGCTACAATGTAGAGATTGTCAAAGACAATGGTAGAGATGAAAAGCAAGACAGAGCAGATAAAGTAGAAATGAGGGTGATTTCAAAGGTCAGGTGAGTAGAAATTGCAAAGAAAAGCATAGATAGGACTTTTCACAAGCAGATAACTAGTGATGTTAGACAGTGATTAATTGAATAGGTGTGTAAGCACCTCAAAAATATTATCAGTTACATAACTACTCAATAGTCCCCAGAGGCAGGGCCCACAGCCAGTGCACTGCTGGCCTCACTCCTAGGGAGTGCCCTGCTACCCTGCACTGCTGTCTCAGTATCAGAGGCAGTAGCGCAGGGTGGCAAGCGGGAGCCAGTCCATGAGGGGAGCCGGTTTAAAAACCAGCTCCTCACGCAGACCAGCCCCTGCCTACTGCCCTGCACTGCTACCTCTGATACAGAGGCAGTGGTGCGGGGCGGCAGCAGCCTCCGTCTGCGGGGAGCCCAGAGGCAGCAAAAAAAGGGGGGGGCCAAGGTGGGAGCCAGTACACGCGGGAAGCTACGTTTCAATCAGCTCCCCACAAGGATTGATACAGAGGCAGCAGCAGCAGTGTGGAGGGGAAGGGGCAGCAAGTGACTTGCGTGAGCTGGTATGGGCGGGGAGCTGGCTTGAAAGCTGGCTTCCCACGTATACAAGCTCCTGCCTCCAACCCCTTGCTCTCTCTGGGTATAGCAAAGGGGGGTGGGTGGGAATGTGTGTAGCTGATAAGATTAACCGATTATCAGAGGGGTAGCCGTGTTAGTCTGAATCTGCAAAAGCGGCGAGGAAGAGTCCTGTGGCACCTTGTAGACTAACTGAAGTGTTGGAGCATAAGCTTTCGTGGGCAAAGACCCGCCGTCAGATGCATGTAGTGGAAATTTCCAGAGGCAGGTATAAATATGCAGGCCAGAATCAGGCTGGAGATGATGAGGTGGATCCAATCAGGAGGATGAGGCCCACTTCTAGTAGCTGATCTGGAGGTGTGAATTCCAAGAGAGAAGCTGCTTTTGTAGTTAGCAAGCCATTCACAGTCTTTGTTTAATCCTGAGCTGATTGTGTCAAACTTGAAGATGAACTGTAGCTCAGCAGTTTCTCTTTGAAGTCTGGTCCTGAAGTTTTTTTTTGCTGCAGGATGGCTACCTTTAGAAGATTAACCGAGAATCCCAGGCTTATTGGTTAAAGGTAGCCATCCTGCAGCAAAAAAACTTCAGGACCAGACTTCAAAGAGAAACTGCTGAGCTACAGTTCATCTTCAAGTTTGACACAATCAACTCAGGATTAAACAAAGACTGTGAATGGCTTGCTAATTACAAAAGCAGCTTCTCCTCTCTTGGAATTCACACCTCCAGATCAGCTACTAGAAGTGGGCCTCATCCTCCCTGATTGGATCCACCTCATCATCTCCAGACTGATTCTGGCCTGCATATTTATACCTGCCTCTGGAAATTTCCACTACATGCATCTGACGAAGTGGGTCTTTGCCCAAGAAAGCTTATGCTCCAACACTTCAGTTAGTCTACAAGGTGCCACAGGACTCCTCGCCACTTTTTAAGATTAACCGAGAATCCCAGGCTTATTGATTAATCTGGTATTCAGCTACACTATGACACCCCTACAAATAACCACTTGAACAAAGCACAGAACTCCACATTTGGCCATACGCAGGTTAGAATTTGTGCCCAATGGTGGCCAATGCACAGCCAGCCAGCGACTACTGGATAGCTCAGGAGCAGCACATAAGGTATTTTAAAAGGCACAATAGGGGCAGTGATTCAGGTCAATATTTACATGATCAGATTTGGTCTCCTTACAGAGTTGGATAGTGAATAAGAACACAGGGCTATGAACAGGAAAAAAGGCAACTTGGCAAACTGTTTCTGCACTGTCATTTTGCCTTCAGAACAGCAATTACACATTCCTCAAGCCTGCTATTCCTTCCCACAAGGAAAGTGTACACCCAAAGCTACAGTGAAATCACTTTGAGTGCCCAGCACACCCGCTTGGTTTTCCCAAAAGCATGTGATAAGACCTTCTGCATCTTCACTGTTTATTGCATGCCGCACAGCACTGCAGTAGAACAAAGAAACCCAGGATGAAGACAGAGATATATAATACTACAACTATTAGACCACAGCTTTAGTACATTCTCCCTTCAATGCTGGGAGAATGATTCCTCATAAATTAATGACATGTTCTTAATCTTAAAGGAACAAAAGAGATTTGTTAAGAGATAAATACAGTGACTCAAGATGTTAAAACTATCAATGTGATTCAAAACCTGATCAAGGTCACTTGTTCCTCTACTCTGAGACAATAGTCTCATAACCAACAATATCTATAATAGCACTCTGCAAAGCTTTTTGAGACCATTCTTTTTCCTTGGCTCTGAGCATAGTGTCTTCTGTACCTGGTAAAGAGAAACCAGCATCATCTTTTGTACTTCTATAGATATGCTGGAAAATGAGAAAAAATGGATTCCAAGGAAAGCTAAACTATGAAAAGGAACCAGAAATCCCTTGAAGGATTCTTTGCCCCAAGAATATACATTTTACATGACTCTCCAGAATAACTGACTTGCTTCACATCCCTTTCCAGTTGACCTTGCATCCGGGCAGATGATGATGCCATTTATTACTCAGCCTTTTTCTCATGCTGCTTTGCTTTCTCCCAGTGGATTAGTTCTGGCCTGTTCTAATTCAGGTATTGCTAAGGTGCCTTTCACTGTGATATCTAAGCACTGAAATCATTACAGACAGAAGGGATCAGATTTCTTCAGCAAATACGGAAGGCCTAAGATTTACAAGCCAAACGCTGAGAAGCACTTTCTTTTCCTGGACAGTAAAGAGTCAGAATTCATAGCAACAGATCTGACAAACAGAAGCTGCTCTCTCTTGATACCATCATCTGAACAAGGAGATGGCTGCATACACAGCATGCTTCAATATCATCAGGTGCCTACTATCTTACTAGGTACATACATTATGCTCATCATCACCATAAGCATGCGCAATAGCGCCATGATTTTGGTGTCAGAGGGAAGGGGAAAAAAGTAACTACCTTTGCTAAACAACAATGTGAGGATTTGATTATTATGCCCTTTTTCTCACATAAGAAAGCACAGGCATTACATCGGCTGTCGTGACTCAACGTTCACTCTAACAAGCACTGGTTTGGCACGCCCACAAAGACTGAAGCAGCTGCAACTCTCTCCCCCTGCTTTTAATTATCTAAGTGAGCATACAGCAACCATCACTTTAGTGTCTTAGCACTGGCACAATTTGGTCAGTTTTAGGAAGTGGGCGAACTGTTGTAGTCTCAATCTATTATGTTGCAAAGTACTTTGCTCCTTGTTCTATTCAGTGAATTTGCCCATTTCTTTGAGCAGAAAGAGTTTTCCTGGGGGTTATCAGAAGATTCATGTTGGAACAGCTGTCTCCTATACCAGCAGTAGTCTAATGAGAAATTATGGTATTATAAAGCAGATGCTATACAAAGCATGGCTCCTGAGCCTATAAACAGTTATTATCTGGGCTGATGCTTACACGCCTTAAGCAAACAGATACCCTACAAGAAAGGTTCACTGAGGTGGCATGAATCTTCAGTGCCTGCCATATTCAGGTCAGAGTTCCTTCTGAGTTTTCCCAGCAGAGTGGCTCTCACATCACCTTCAACTCAAGGGAACGCTAAGATATTTGGCAGAAAGCAAGAGTGATAAAACCATATTAGGCACTTCTCAGTTAGGAATATGTTTAAATTATGTATTATATTTAGAGAAAGGGTGAGTATTGGCCACACCAGACTCATCTTTAGGGAGCATCAAGTTCCAGGTCTAAATTACATAAGTAAGCCCAGTTACAGAATTCCATCTTGTCTTGTATTTAACTTAACCTGTAAAAATGTATTTGCTAAAATAATCCTTAGTAATTATGAAGTAAAATTTTGCCATTTCTAAAAGCAAAACCAAATTACTTAGATGGCTAATGACAACATACTGCACTGCTGGAGACTCCAGCTCAGTGTTTTAGCTCATTTCACACCTCAAAATGTCTAGAAGGGGAGCAGATTTAGTCTTGGGGCAAAGTGAACAATGTACCAGATTGTGATGTCTCTTCTATTTTATCAGAAAGTAACCTATATGGTCTTAGATAAGTCTGGTCCATTTTAGTCCTTCGCAGAAGATAGGAGTATGAAATTTACAACAAAATAGTGTAATTTAGAGTAAAATTCAAATGTAATCACCACATTCTGTTTAATAGATGCTTAAGTTCTAAACATAGCAAGGAAAAGGTAAAGGATACATATTTGGCATAATTAGATTCTGCTTGAGTAACTAAATTTAGCATTATAGGCTATATACAGTGTTGTATCCATGTCAGTCCAAAGATATTCAAGATGGGTGAGCTAATATCTTTTATAGGAACAACTTCTGTCTGTGAGAGAAAGCTTTCAAGCGACACAGAAGACCAGAGGAATAGCCCTGTGTAGCTTGAAAGACTGTCTCATGACCAGCCATTGGTTCTATTAAAGATATTACCTCCCCAACCTTGTCTCCCTACAATATGTTACTAAATTGTTTTGAGGAACCCCACTGTTTCAAGGGACTGGAAGTGGAATACACAGCAAGTCACCACAAGTCCTTTATGTTCACACAAGTCCTTTATGTTCACACAGGACCTAGCACAAGGGGCCCCAACCTGTCCGTAGTAGGGATGTTAAATATTGGTTAATTGAATAGTCAAGTAACCTCATGAATTCTTATCGGTTACTCGACTATTCTATAGTCCCGGGGGTTGGGTCGGCAGTCAGTGTGCTCCAGCCTCACTCCTGAGGAGCCCCCTGCCACTCCTCACTGCTGCCTGCCCGCCCAGCTCTTAGTACACTTTAAATGCAGAGCTGCAGCAGGGGTAGGTCCTGAACCCGTCTCAAGCCAGGACTGAGCCTGACTGCTGGCGAGCCTGCTAAAAATTTACTGGGGGTGTGCACATGTAGTCTATACCATTAACCTATAAACTTTTACTTAACAGTTAATCGACTACACTATTATATCCCTAGTTTGTAGCTTTACACTATACCAGAGCATGAATGTTATTTAACACTTTAAAAAGATTATTATTTTGGTACTGACTAAATTATCTTCAAGCATTTGTAGGGATAGAGGCAAATGGAGCTGGATCTTCTAGAAAAGTAATTTCTTAACCTTTTTGGGCTGAGGACCAATCTACATATGGTAATGATTTAACAGAATGCAGTGAACAGGCTGGGTGATGTCGGAGTGGAAGAAATATCAGGTTGCAGATCCCTTCCCACATTGTCCCTGCAGCCACAGTTCTGGTCCTGAAAGGCTGGCTGGATATGGCTTTCAACTCCAGGAACAACATGTCTGGGGGTGCAGAATCACACAAACTGGGGTTTTCTGGCCCCACGCTGTCATGACGGAGGAGCAGTGGAATATAGCCAGCCCTGTGGGACTAACAACACAAGAGCCATCATATGACATTAGGAAACGATCTGGTGACTGCACTTCAGGTTGCAAGCCATGGGCTGAGAAACCCTGTTCAAGAAAAGTTCATGTGCAGTCAACATTGGCTGAGCAAAGCATGTATTAACACAGGAAGCATGTCACAGCGCAGTTATAAACACCTCCCAGGGTGTACACAGGGCATTACGCTCGCCTTCTCTTTCGACAAGAAGGGCTTATTCTTTCCCTCAATGCTGCAGACTCCCATTTCACAAGTCGAAACCCTGCCGGTGGCTGAAGAAAACGGTCTCCCGGGATCGCTGCCACGAACCAGGCACACCGGCGACAGCCACATCAACAGCATTTCGTAGGCTGCACCTGTGCTTAAAATTCTGCCAATTTCAGCCCCCGTGTGGATGCAGCAAGGCCCACGAAACAGCGCTCCTGCCTTCATAAACTGCCTTGCCCCCTGGGGCAAGGCTCGGCGGGGAAGCCGCCAGCGTTGCCTGGTGGTTTTTTTTTTTCCCCCCTCTCCCCCATCCAAGGGCGGAATAGATGTCGTCGCCGTGCACCGCCAGCAGGAAACACAGGCCGCCGGGGCGCTGCGCTGATCAGTTGCGCGGCATCTGCCTCGCCGCTGCGTGGCCGCCCGCGGCCCGCGCGGGTCTGGAGCCGCGAGCGCCACCGGGGGCCGCCGTGGCGCGGGCCCGAGCCCTGGGGGAGCCGTTGAGCGGCCACAGGGCTCCTCCCCGTTCCCGCGGGGAAGGCCGCGCGAGGCAGGAGAGGCCGCCCCCTCCCCAACGGGCCGCACCCGCCGCTAGGTGCGAGCGGGGCCCCCGCGCTGTGCGGCACGTGATCCCCGGGGCGCGCGCGCGCCAGACGAGCTACTCCCCACCCGCAGGCCCGCGGCGGCCGAGGGGGAAGCCCGCCCAACCCGCGCGCGGGCCTAGGCCCCAGCGCTGCGCAGCGCAGGCCGGGCGGGGCGCTGCCCCGGGCCTAGCACCGACACGAGGCGCCTGGGGCTGGGCCGCCGCCCGCGAAGGAGGGGTTCGCCTCGAGCCTCTCCCCTCAGGGCCGAGCCCGCGCGAGGCTCGGTCTTGATGCGTGAGGAGCGGGTTTGGGGAGGGGGGAAGCTAGGCCCGTTCACTCACCAGCTCCCGCTGAGCCCGCGGCCTCCGCTGCTGCTACTGCCTCCTACGCCGCTGCCTCACAAGCGCCGACTCCCGCCTGCCGCGCGGGCTGCTGGGAGGCGCAGTCCCCGAACAGCCTCCGCCCAGCGGCCGCGGCGGTGGAGGGGACTACAACTACCGGCAGGCCTCGCGCGGAAGCCGCGCTCCCAGCACCTAGGACGGAGGAGGCGGTGCTACGGGTGGGGTCAAAGGTCCCCTCCATGAGCATGGGGAGAGGGAGTGAAGTCCTAGTGAGGAGGGGCCTAGGTTAGAGGTCAGACCCCTTAGCTGGGGCTGAGGTCAGGGAGCAGGGTGGGGGTTGCTAACCCACGGGAGTAAGCTGGATACTGAATTGGGCAGTGGGAAAGGTTTAAACATACAGCTGTGTTGGAGTGCTAGTAAATCTCGGTGCTCCTGGGACCCAGGGCATATCTCTACATTTCTATCACTATTCTACATTAAAGTGCTATATAGTCCTGTTTTTCCACAAAAGTGTGATTCTTACCCTCAGAGCTAGGACATCACCATCTCTCGCTTGTGGCAAACCCTAGAGTGCCTTCTATTTTAGATAAACAACGAGAAGTCCTGTGGCACCTTATAGACTAACAGATGTATTGGAGCATAAGCGTTCGTGGGCAAAGACCCACTTCGTCAGATACATGGGGTCTGATGAAGTGGGTCTTTGCCCATGAATGCTTATGCGCCAATAAATCTGTTAGTCTATAAGGTGCCACAGGACTTCTCGTTGTTTATGCAGATTCAGACTAACACGGCTACCCCTCTGATACTTCTGTTTTAGAGTTTATGGAACTTTTACGTGTGACCCACAGGGACCAACCCCCCAGGATTTAGGAAGCTTCATTAGTAGAGATTTGTGTGGATACAAAATTGGTATTGGCATCTGCAAAAATGATCCACAGATTTGCAGGGTTTTAGATGCAAAAGCTGTATCTACATCTGTATCAGCAACAATTAGTCTGCAGATGTGGTTATCCGTGGATATAAAGTGGAAATCCATGGATTTGCAGCACTGAATTCATTAATGGAGCATGTAGGTCATCTGCCCACAATGGATTTGAAGGCTCAATGAGAGAGAGACCTTCCTGCAAGGCACGGGGAGTCATGAAATCCTGAGTGCTAGACAGAAAAGATCATGAAGCCAATATTCTCCTGACACACATTCCATGGAGGTACCCTCAGCATTTGATTTAATAAAGACCTGCTAAATCAAACCCTGGAAGATCGATTGCCAGAGTGTGGAACCTCTGGTAAGTGGAGACAAAGCCAGAGGAGGTTAAAAAGGAAAGAGCTAGTTCACATGAATCAGTCAGGAGCAGCAAACACAGGCAGCCTTTTGCCAAAGCCTGATGAGCAGGAAGTTTCAGAACAAGCCAACACTGAGTTGCTGTGGGTGCCTTTGCCCTGATGCTGCTTCCTTGTTTAGAGTTGTCTTAACTCCTTTCTGCAGCCATTTCTGCACTAGAATAGAACAAGAAGCCCATGAGTTATAGCCTAAAAATACATGTGTTGAGGGAGGCACAGGCAGTGCAGCTTTCATACCAGGCACTGGAAATGTGCAAACTGGCCTACTGAGTGGCAAATTCAAGGGTTTGGAATCTGGCTAGGAGCCACGAAGTTTACAGGCTGGGTTACAGCAGAGGATACCGAGTCTGGACTCTCAGGTCCTCTTCCTGGTTCTTCACTGCATGATTCTGGGTTGGTCACTCCACTTCTTTGCCTCAGTTAGTTTCCTCACCAGAGAGCACTAACGGAGCTCATCTCCTTAGCAGGGCTGCAAGGGTTAGTTTGTAAAGTGTTTCCCAGGCTCCTAAATCTTGCAAAGCCATGCTGAGACTCTCCTGATTTTTCTCATGGTTTTTCAGCATTCAGGTTCCTGCCTGAGACTGGAAATGAGCCCATTTCTCCAGAGCGTTTGGAAACTGAACAAGATTGCCTGTATAGTTCAGGTCTAGCCTTGGGCAGTGACCGGAGGGTCTCAACTTGTTCCAAGTCTCCTCTCCACCCCAAAGCTGAGAAATTCCCCATGCGGGTGCCCACACCTAGTGATTCCTTTGTTGTACACTGCAGGTTTAAGAATCGTCCCTATGGCTTCTCAGAGGTTTGGCTTTGTGGGGAGAAGGGCATTGCTTTCTGCAGGGACTGAAAGGTGGTAGAGCAGCACAAGGGGTTTGGAACCCCTGGCTTTCTTTCAGAAAAGCACTTGGTCTCAGAAGCAATGAAGCAAACAGCCATCTTGCTCACAAGCCCCAAGCCAGAGGAGTCTGGATTGTTTTTCACTGACCTTTGAAATTACCCAGGGCTGCTCTTACGATATGTAGGACTCCAAAGCTGCCAGGGAAAAACAACAGGGAGTTGCCTTCCTTTCTAGACCTGCTTCCAGTGAGGGGTGGTCTGTGTCAGAAAGCTGCTCTAGAATGAGGACTCCACAGAAGCAGAAGCCCAAGTGGTGGTTTCTTTCTCTATCAACCTTGTACCTGGAAAGATGCTGCCCAGAGCTGCTCCTAGTCACACACCTGATTTACAATGATTCTTTCCTTGATGGCCTGCCTGGCGTCTGTATGGTCTAGAAATCAGAGCATGGGGCTGGGTTTGAGATTCTGCCACTGACTCACCTTCTGGGCCTGGGCAAGACTCTTAGGCTATGTCTACACTGCAGGCTTCTTGCGCAAGAACAGCCGTCCTTGCGCAAAAACTTGTGGAGCGTCCACACTACAAGCCCGTTCTTGTGCAAGAAAGTTTACAGTAGATCGTCAGAAGAGAGGGCTTTTTTGTGCAAGAGTTATTCCTCTCCCCACGAGGAATAAGCCTTTTTGCGCAAGAGCTCTTACGCAAAAAGACATGTGTGGACAGGCAACAGGGGTTTCTTGTGGCTAAAAATGGCCATCAGCACTTTCTTGCGCAAGAGAGCATCCACACTGCCATGGACGCTCTTGCGCGCAAAAGCACATCTCTTGCACAAAAGCACGTGGCAGTGTGGACGTGCTCTTGTGCAAGAACTTTTGCACAAGAACTCTTGCGCAAAAAGTTATTGCGCAAGAAGCCTGCAGTGTGGACATAGCCTTAATGTCTTTGTGCCTCAGGTTTCTTATCTGTCCAATGGGGCTAAACATAACTTGCCTTCTTCAAAGGGGAAGGGTGTGAGGCTGGATTCCTCCTTATGCGTACAGGGCACCTAGCAGGAAAGGAGCTGAATGTTTTTTCCTTTAGTTTTCATGCTCAAGGGCAGCTGCAAGGATCCAATGGCAAATAACAAAACAAAGGCCCAGCACAGCTCAGCTGATGCTGATTTGTAGCTGGACTCCAGCTGGTGTCTGCAATCTTTCAGGAGCACACACCTCACTGCCTGCTCTCTGTGCAGGCCGGCTGTTGTTCCATGTAAAACTGCAGGGAGTTTTGCTTGGCACTGACACCTGTTTCGTTTATTCGCCAGCTGAACATCAGGGCTTAGAATTTGCCAGTAAAACCCCAGCTATGTACATGTAGGGCTCAATCCTCAGCCAAGGAAATGTCTGGCACCGGCTGCAGTGACACCCCCTGGCTATGCTGCCCAGCCTGCTTTGGAAAGATATTGCAGTATCCAGCTAACTGCATCACAGCCAGCCACCCAAGCACCACCTGTCCCCTTCCCTGGATGGCCAGAGCAGCTGAGCCCTTCCTAGTGACAAGTGAACACGCAGGGGGCTTGTAGCCTAGTCTTGTGCAAAAGCAGAGGACAAGTTGTGGGAGAAGATTGAAGCACCCTGGTTTGACGGTGAATCCTGCACTGACCAGATGCTGTTCTGCCCTCTGGAGCCAATGCATGGGCTGTTCCCCTCTCTTCACTCCGCAGGGTTCCTCTGGGACTGAGGCACCTGACTGATCCCTGATGTTTACAAGCGGAAGGAAAATCTGGGGCTTTCCGGCATTGCCTACGGGGTTTTCCACCAGTAGATGAGATTGTTTTCCTTCCTTCTGCAGGATCCATCAGCCTCAGGGCTGGACTGGTCGCAGGGGTGCTAAATCAAGGCCTCTAATTTCTTTATGGCCATGTCTTTACGCCAGGGAAGATCGATGCTGTGGCAGTCGATTTTCCAGTTTGATTTAGTGGGTCTAATAAAGACCCACTAAATCGAACGCTGAGGGCGCTCCCGGTCTACATTGGAACTTCTCCCATTGATTTCCCACCGTGGAGATGGCACCAAAAGTTGAAGTAAGGTACGTGGACTCCAGCTTCACAATTAACGTAGCTAGAGTTGCATATCTTAATTCGACCTTTCAGGTAAGTATAGACAAGGCTTATGTGCGAATTTGTGGCCTCACCTCCCAGCTTCCACACCTGACCTGTCCTCTCTTGGGACAGATCTAACAGGACTTCTCAGAGGCACAGAGGAGGGGCCTGAGGTTCAGTTCCCTCCTCTGCCTTTGACTCCCTGTGTGACCCAGGGCAAGTCACGAGCCGCTCTGTGCCTCACTTCCCCAGCTATCGCTCAGCCCTGGTGTGTTGTCCATTTACATTCTCTGCCTGTGCAGCACTTGGCAGAACAGAGCCTGGATTGCAGCTAGGGCCTTTGGTTGCTGCTGTAACGCACTTGTCATTTGCAGTCCCATGCAGAGGCAGCACTCCTGGGTGTGAGGCGGCCTGTGGGGCAGTGCAAAGGTCTAAACATTCACAGCTTTGCCCCCTGGCTGCAGTGGGGTTAACAGGCCACTTCACTGCAGCTGGCTTCTTAGAATGGGTGTGAAGGCCTGATGCTGAGCCATCTGGTCCAGCTTCTGTTGAGCCGGGAGGCTCCCAGGTCCTTTCCCAGGCCTGAAGCAGAGCTCTGTGAAGCTCAGAGCTTGTCTCTTACCAAGAGAAGTCGGTGCAGTAGAAGAGGTTTCCTACCCCACCCTTGCATCTAATCAAATCCTGTGGTTCCTTCCCCACAGCTGTTGCTTGCTGGGCGGTGGGGACAGGGAACTGGGAGCAGTAGCACTGAGAGACACTCCTGCTCCGTACTCGGCCTACAGGGTCCCACTGAATCCCCGACCGCACTCTCTCCCTCCATGCAATGCTGTAAGGCAGGGGTAGGGAACCTAAGGCCCAGGGGAGAATGCGGCCCACCAGCATTGGGGAGCCCATGCTGGTGCTTCAGCCCCTACCTGCCACCTCCCCCGCCCACAGGGCTGGAGCACACAAAATCTACTAGCCTGGGCTCCCCTAGACTCTGGTGTGTGAGGGGAATGTGGGGAGCGTCTGTCTCCTTCTCACGTCAGTGAGGATTTGTTTTGAGGAGGTTTTTTTGAGCCCCCGACTGATTTTTCTGTGGGTCAGCAGCCCCCGCCCCAAAAAAGTCCCCCGTCCCCACTGTAAGGAACGATGGGCCATTTGATCTGGGCAAATGCCACAGCCACCGCTGCGATGGGAGGCCTAGCGGAGAGAGCACCGCTGATCCGGGAGCCAGAACAGCCGCGACAGGCCCTGCTGGGACGGCTAAACTGAGACACCCCCAGGAAGTTTGAAACAGAGCAGGGGACTCACTGCAGGCCCCGGGGGCCCCTGTCGGTGGGCGGGAGCGGAACGGCACCAGGGAGCGTGGCCACGCAGTGTTCTTGGGGAACATCAGACGAGCTCTGGGGAGCTGGTCACCTCCTGGCCTATCTTGGCGTGGGAGGAGCATCCTGCACCCCAGGGACACGGTGGGGGCATGCTCCCATGCGGGTGGGTTGTGAGACCCACAGGCCCACTGAACCCACCAGCAGAGAACACACTGCTGGGCCCGGACAGGAACTCCCTCCCCTCAGGGTTGGGATGTAAGCGGCTCGTCGAGTAGTTGAGTCAATACTCGACTAGTCAGTCCCTCCCCCTTGCTGCCTCTGTCAGTCGAAATTCCATCAACTACTCGGTTAGCTGATTATCCGCATGTTAACATCCTTACCTCCACCATTGACGGATGTGACTCACCCTCTTCCTAGCTAGGCTAGGCTGGCACGTGAATTATGCGTCTCCAGCAAACGGCAGACATGCAGCCCACGAAAGGAGCTGCCTTCCTGGCCCTTTAAGAAACTACAATCTAGTGCTGATAGGGAGTCAACTCAGAATGCCAGATTCCAGCTGTCAGAGCCGGGAATGGATACCCACTTCCCTGAACCCCCTCCTACCACCAGGGCTTGCTTCGAACAGCTGGGCACAGAACCCAACATTGCTTTTGAGCAGGAGGCTGGGGACCAGGAGCACTGTGTTGACCTTGCTGTGCTGTGGGAGCTTGGACCCGCTCTGTGCCTCAGTTTCCCCGTCTGCCTAATGGGGACACTGTGCTTCTGAGCACCGTGAAAGGTATCACTCTTTGGTTATTTTCAGCTGCGCTGTTGCTGTCGCGTTGGGCTGCAGCTGAACCCATCCTGGCACCGCAACAGCCAGAAGCATCGGGGCCACGTTCCTGCTGCATTCCAGCCCAGTGACAACTTGGAAAGAACATGCCTGGAGGCCCCTTTCCCCCCCTGGCCAGGATCTGTGGGTGGGCAAGGGAGGAAGCCAGCGTGAGCATGCCAAGCCCAGCCATGCTGACCTTTGTATGCTGAGGGGGACTGAAAATAGACCCTCGGGATGTCATCAATACATCAGAAGGGAACAACAGCTGAGCAGGCAGGCAGAGGGGGAAGGGCATCCCGGGCCAGGGGGAGCAGGCTAGGGAGGGAGACTTAACGCTTTGAGGAAATCTGCTCCTCCGATGGAGCAGCAGGATCGTGGGTCCCCAGGGCTGGAGCCAGGCCAGCTGTCTTTGCAGGCCAGGCTGAGCAAGGGCTCCTGGCCCGGCGCGGAAACGTTCTCCAGCAGCGTGCCCCTCCAAGCCTGTGAGGGGGGACGAGCAGGGTCCCCAGCCCAGGAGTAACGCTGGGCAGTAAAGCCGGTTCCTCAGCGTCTTAGCAATTAACCCTCACCGAGCCCGTCCTCGGCTCGCATGTTACAGGCATGGAGGTTAGCAGCACGGGGCACAGGCCAAAGGGGAGACCTTCCCAGGGATGTTAGATAGTGTGTAATTGAATAGTCGTGTAACTGCATCAAATTGTAGCGGTTATACGACTATTCGATAGTCCCTGGAGGGGGCCTGGCAGCCAGTCAGCTCCTAGTCCCACTCCCGGGGAGTCCCCTGCCACCCCACACTGCTGCCTCTGTATCAGAGGCAGCAGCATGGGGTGCCAGGTGGGAGTTGGTCTGCAAGGGGAGCTGGATTAAAAACCAGCTCCTTGTGCAGATCAGCTCCCACCTGCCACCCTGTGCACCAGCAGCCCCTGTCCACGAGGGGCTCGAGCTCCCTGTGGATGGAGGCTGTGCTGGTGTCCCACAGAGCAGCCTTCCCTGCCCCACTGCCTCTGTGAGAGGCTGCAAAGGGGTAGCAGGCGGCTCTGCAAAGCCAGCATGCTGGGAGACCCATCTTAAAAGCCAGCTCCCCACGTGTACTGGCTCCTAACTGCTCCCCTCCTCTTCCTGCGCTGCTGTCTCTGATAGAGAGGCAGCAGCGTGGGGGGCAGACAACTCCGCATGAGCAAATACATGGGGGGAGCTGGTTTGAAAGTTGGCTTCCTGTGTGTACCAGCTCCCGCCTGCACGCCCCCCCTCTGTGCTGCTGCCTCACAGGCACCGGATCCCACCTTCCCCTGCCTTGCTGCCTCTGATACAGAGGCAGCAAAGGGGGGAATGTGTGTAGTCGACAGGATGAACTGATAAGCCCAGGCTTATCGATTAATTGCATCATCATCTACATGCTGATATCCCTAGACCTTGCCACAAAAGGTGAAGAAAGCATCTGCCCTACACTTGCCGTTAAGTAGCACTGGCACGATGGGAGCTCTTGGCTGCTGAGTTCTGCACAGCTGTACCACAAAGAGCCAGCCCTTGCCCTCATGCTGTCAGTAATGTAGCAAGGAGCAGAAGTATCCGGCTAGCTCCAGGCACATTGCTCTACCAGGCTGAATCCCCTCACCATACCAAGCCAGGAGCAAGATCATGCTCTCTACAGTCCAGCCCCAGCCTCCAGGCTCGCTGAACCACCAGCTTTCCTGATCATCAAAGAGACCTTCCATATAACAACCAGAACTTGCCAGTAAGAGGAAGTTTTGGAGAGCAGAGGGTTCCTAAGCCTGGAAGGGCTGTGCCCACCACCACACCATGCTGGGGTGGCTCTATAGCTACAGGCTATTTGTAATAAAGAACTCACAGACTCCAAGCTCTCCCCACTGGCCTGCAGGGTGGGTGGCAAGCAGTTGCTCAGAACACAGGGAGAAGTGCAAGCAACTTGTTCTGTATTTGAGGTTTGGAG
The DNA here is from genome assembly GCA_019425775.1 of Rafetus swinhoei. Taxonomy (NCBI): domain Eukaryota; kingdom Metazoa; phylum Chordata; order Testudines; family Trionychidae; genus Rafetus; species Rafetus swinhoei. The sequence continues at coordinate 12,407,431 of JAFJHL010000300.1, forward strand.
GTCATGAAAAATTCAATATAAAAATCCCCATTCGCTTCCTTTCCCCTGGTGGACTTCAATCCTGTGTTTATATCCTAAAGGGAAATTTAAAATATTAAATCTGAGTTGAGGGGCTTTCGGGTGGGAAAGTTTCAGGGACATTTTTCAATAAACGTTCCCATTTAAAAAAAAAAAAAAATCACAAAACCAAAACATTGGGTCAGTTGTGAATTCTGCCACCCGGAATCAGACGCACAGTTCCGACCCGGGCTGCCACATGGGCGGCTGCTGGACGCACCCCCACGGGCCTGCTCGGCTCCTCTCAGGCCCCTCCTGGCTCACTGGGACCCATTCTCCTGTAGCTCACTACACACCCCAGTGCATTTTGGCAGGGAGAGAAAACAGGGCCAGCTTGGATCTCGTGCCCCATCAACAGAATGCGGCGCACAAAGCTCGCTGCCACCTGCTGGACTGCGGCGGTAATGTGGAAGGAACGCTCAGCTCCTGCAGGGGCTGGCGGGCTGGGAGCGGCCAGGCCCAGCGTGGCAGGGAGAGGCCGTGTGCTTTTGGCTCCAGCTGTGGGTCAGAGGCATTAGCATCCCTGGCTGGAAAGAGTCAGAGATTCCTCTGCCCAGGTCGTCGCCTCCGGGCCCAGGGCAGGCGCCGGAAGCAGCCCGAGGGGCTGGAGCTGGCCAGCAGGCTCAGGACGCAGACAGAGAGGCGGAGGCGGGGCAGCTCTTCCATTTTATTGTTTGAGCAGGTTGTTCAGATGCATAACACTGTCACAATGGCACCAAGTGAGGCGGGCGCAGCCCCGGCGGCCCGGTCCTCCACACACAGCACCGACACCCGCGCCCACCGCGGCCCCCTCCCACACGCCCAGCCACGGCCCCGCGCCGGCCCTCTCCCACACGCCCAGCCTTGACTCCTGGGGCAGCTGAGGAGCGCAGCACGTCGTACAAGGGCAGCGGTCAGTGCACCAAGGGAGTGAGTGCACACGCCTGGGCTGGCCGGGCCCGGCTAGGGGAGGTTAAACGCGATCAAACCCTACCCCCATGGACGCGGCCGGCCAGCGCCAGCCTCCTGCGCCCGCCAGCCTTGCGGGATGGGCCCTGCCTCCTGCACAGAGAGAGCTGGGCCTGGCACGCGTCACTGATGTCACACGGAGCTTTATTTACATTATTCACATACACTGTCCCCAGCAAGTTAAATAACGACATTATTACACCACTCGGGGGGGGGGGGGGGGAGGATCGCTAGGAGGGGCCGGGGTGTCAGTCTGATAAGGTGCATGTTAAAAACGAACAACAAGAGAAACCAAGAGTCCCTGGGACTTGAGGGGAAGGGGGCACGTCCCAACCCGGCCCAGCCCCCTGCCCTGCCCGGTTCATCCTCTTCGTGGGCGCGCTAGCGGGGAGCGATGTGGTTTTTCGTCTGGTAACAGCTACAGTCCTGCGAGAAAGTCCGTACTTGGCACTTCTTCTCCTTGCCCCCGCGCTGAGGTAGCCACGGCATGGGCCACCAGGGGGCGCTCTGCCCAGGAAGACGCACCTGCCCCTCACAGCACTTCTGTGGGCAGAGGGCGAGAGAAGAGGGAGGCGGATTAAGCTGGCATGGCTCACAGACGCTGCCTGCAAAGCACACCTGGGGAGCCGAGCCGAGCCCGCCCTAGGGCTCCACACACAGCCTCCATTGGCCACGGTCGCAGACACTGGGGAAAATGTGGCAGGAGGGACACAAGAAGCCACGGGGCCACGAGGCGGGAACAGTGCCTGTGCTGCCCAGGTTTGCTACAGGCTGCTGCTGCTGCTCTGCCAGGATCTGCTCCAGGGCCAAGCCAACCCCACCGGCCCTGCAGGGGCTCTAACCCCACTGGGCCCTATGCCACGTCCCCTGCTGGCCCACCCAGAGAATCCCCAACAGGCAAGCGTGAGGGCACCCGCTCAGCCGGGCACCAGGAGGGCAGCCAGGGGAAGCTCCTACCTGTGACCTGAGGGGGCTTGACGACGGCCGTCTTGAGGAAGGGCTCCTTGTCGCCGAAGGGGATGATGGGGTCGGTGCTGCTGCTGTGCTGGGAGCGCTCCAGCATGCCCTGGCCCGCCTCCTTACCGGGAAAGCCGTTCTCATGCTTGCTGGGCTGCACGCCATTCACCAGGGGCGCCGTGTCCTTGCTGGGGAGGCTGGGGGAAGATGGGGGGCTACAGTGACACGTGGGGACAGGGAGGTTCACCGATTCCAGCCCCAAACCCTTTCACTCCACCCCTCACAGGCTGCAGAGCTGCTGCACCCCACCAGGCCCAGGGCTGGGCACTCCCAGCTCCCCTGCCCTCCCCCACCGCGCATACCCAACTCCCTGATGGCTCCGGGCGCTCCCAGCTCCCCTGCCCTCCCCCACCGCGCATACCCAGCTCCCTGCTGGTCCCGGGCGCTCCCAGCTCCCCTGTTCCCTCCCCCACCGTGCATACCCAACTCCCTGATGGCCCCGGGTGCTCCCAGCTCCCCTGCCCTCCCCCACCGTGCATACCCAGCTCCCTGATGGCTCCGGGCGCTCCCAGCTCCCCTGCCCTCCCCCACCGTGCATACCCAGCTCCCTGCTGGTCCCGGGCGCTCCCAGCTCCCCTGTTCCCTCCCCCACCGCGCATACCCAACTCCCTGATGGCCCCGGGCGCTCCCAGCTCCCCTGTTCCCTCCCCCACCGTGCATACCCAGCTCCCTGATGGCCCCGGGTGCTCCCAGCTCCCCTGTTCCCTCCCCCACCGTGCATACCCAGCTCCCTGATGGCCCCGGGTGCTCCCAGCTCCCCTGCCCTCCCCAACCGCGCATACCCAGCTCCCTGCTGATCCTGGGCGCTCCCAGCCCCCTTGCCCTCCCCCACCATGCATACCCAACTCCCTGCTGGCCCCGGGTGCTCCCAGCTCCCCTGCCCTCCCCCACCGCGCATACCCAGCTCCCTGCTGGCCCCGGGCACTCCCAGCTCCCCTGCCCTCCCCCACCGTGCATACCCAGCTCCCTGCTGGTCCCGGGCGCTCCCAGCTCCCCTGCCCTTCCCCACCATGCATACCCAACTCCCTGCTGGCCCCGGGCGCTCCCAGCTCACCCTGTCCTGCCTGGTGCCTCCCCCCAGGGCAGATACCTTTGCTGCAGCCCCTCAGGGCCCATCCGCACCCCCTGGCTTTCGGTGCTGGGTGTCTCTGATTCAGGGAGCTCCTCTTCCTTCGCCAGTGGCCCTGCTCGCTTCCCACAGCCTGGGGACCATAGCAGAGATGGGTCAGCCCCCTGGCCCAGCCCCCAGGCAGGGTGGGATGATCAGGCCCGGCAGGGTAGGGCTGTGGGCACAATGGAGGGTGGGCGTCACACGCAGGGAGATCTGGTGTGTGTTATGGGTAGGGCTGGGCTGCATGTCCCACCGAGCCAGTGGGGTGGGCTGGGCCATGGGAGGGCCCTGCAGTATTGGCCTCATGTGGGGCGGTCTGGAGAGTGGCAGGGGGACAGTGCATCCCACAGGGGTGAGAGTGAGCCAGGGCAGGGGCTCTCCCAGGAAAGCCTGGTGGGGAAGCAGCTTTGCAGGGCCCCAGACCCTGCGCTTACCTGGGCTGGCATCAGCCTCCTGTTTGGCTTCTTTTCCATTCATCATTTTCTTCTCTTCCTTCTTCTGCAGGGGGAAGAGGAGCATGCTGAGCTGTGTCCCAAGGCCAGCTGGATGGGGGTCGGGGGGACAGGCAGGGACCAGCCTGAGCTGGCAGCCCTGACAGGTTTGCAGGGAACACCCAGGCTGAGGGAAGGGGGGCATAGCCACGGAGAGCCCCCAACTCCTCCAACCCCATCCCAGGCCTTTAGCCAGAGGCTGCTGGGATGTGGGGCAGCCTGCTAGCCCCATGGGGGCACTGACCTCCACCGCCCTGGCACCTGCCCACTCACCGCCTCTGCACCCACCCAAGGCTGCCCCAGCCCAGCAGAGCATGGGCACAGAGCTCAGGCATGTGGCATCCCAGGGTCTCCCCAAAGCTCAGAATCTCCCCTTGGCCCGTTACCGCGTGGCACTGCCAGGGCCTCCGTGGGTCTCACGACGGATGGGCAGCCCCGCGCGCAGCAGGGTGCTCGCTGGCATGCGGCACCCACAGGCACCCACCTTGGCATCGGCTGCGTCCGACTTGCGCGTCCTCTTCATGATCTCTTCCAGCCGCTGAGGGGGGAGAAGGCGGATCAGCCCCAGAGCCCTCGCCTGGCACCTCATGTCCCGTCCAGCTGGGCCCGGGATGGGGCAGGCTCCGCAGGACAAAAGGGCCAACCCTGCTTGACTGGACCCAGCACAGGCTTCTGGTGGGGAACGTGCTGGTAGCCGCCCCCCATCCCTGTTCTCCGGGGCACAGCGCAGTGGGCACTTCCCGAGTCCCAGCTGCCCTCTCTGCACCCTGCTGCTCCCCCTACCCAGGGCTCTGCCTTGCCCTATTGTCCCTTCTTCCCCGCCCTGCCTAACGCCGCCTGGACCAAGTCACACGCCTGGGCTCTGTTACACCTCTGCCCCACCCCCACCCTGCCCCACTTCCCCATCCAGGGCCATCCCTAGGAGAGCACGAGGCCTGGGGCAACCCCCCCCCACTGCAGGCCCCGCCCTTGCTCCACCCCCTTCCTCAAGCCCCACCCCTTCCCCTTGCCCCCTTCCCGGTGAGCTGAGGGATTACAGGGGAGGGATGGGACCTGGCGTGAGGCAGCAGCAGGGGTTGCTCCCCCTCCCTCGCACTTACCGAGGCGGCAGGAGCCGGAGCAGCCCGGCAGCCTGCTCCACTCCACCCCGCTGCCCTCTCCCCGCCCCTGGGCTCCCTGCTGCCCTGGAGAAGCCAAGCACAGCGGGCCGGGAGAGGGCGGCAGGGTAGGGCGGGGCAGGCTTAGCCACCCTGGCTTCCACCACGGTGATGAGTGCGGGGGGGGAGGGAGCCCCTGATGCTGCCTCATGCCAGGCCTCCGGTAACCCCTTGGGTCCTGTCCATAGGACGGTTGAGGCGGCCACTTTGGGGCCCTCCAAAGCGCGGGGCCTGGTGCGCCCACCCCAAACCATGCGATGTCCCCGTCCCTCCTACCTTCCCCTGCTCTCCATCCCCTCCCACGCCACTCCCCCTGCAAGGCAGCAGGCCAGCTGCCTGTGGCCCACATCCCGCCACTCCTCCCCCCTCACCTTCTTCCGCTCCAGCCGCTCCTGCTCCTCCCTCTGGAAGTGCTTCTCCCGTTCCAGCCGCTGCTTCTCGGCCTCCTCCCGCGCCCGCGCCTCCGCCTCTTCCCGCTGCAGGACAGGGGAGAGCCAGCCCCGGGTTCAGCACGCAGGCCGTCCCGCCGGGGAGACGGGGCGAGTGTCTAGGGCAGGCCTGCCTGCCCAGGGCGCATGGCACGTGCACAGCAGGGTGCTGGGGCACTGCCAGGCACCGCACGGGGCACCACAACTGAAATGCAGCCAAGGCTGTGGGGCTTGTCCTGGGGGCTCAGCAAAATCCCAGCTCTGGCCTGAGCCAGCCTCCTGCGGCACTTCTCTCCACCACTAGGTGGCAGGGCAGGTCCGTGGCTCCCTCCCACGCTGGGAGTCCGTGCCCAGCACCTGGACCCCGTGTCACCCCTCCCTCTGCCTTCCCTGACCCTGCGCCCGCCCTGCCCCTGCCCTCCCGGACCCTGCGCCAGCCCTGCCCCTGCCCTCCCTCTGCCCTCCTGGACCCTGCCCCTGCCCTCCCGGAGCCCCACATCTGGCCCCACTCCCCATCAGCCCACGCCCGGCCCGCCTGCCACCCGCACCTGCTTCTGCAGCCGCTCCATCTCCTCCTGCTCGGCTCGGGCCCGCTCCTCGGCCTGGCGCTCCTCCTGGCGCCGCTGCTCTTCCTGCTGCCGCCTCTGCTCCTCCTCCAGCCGTCGGGCCTCAGCCTCCCGCCGGGCCTGCTCCCTCGGCCTCCCGCTGGGCCTGCTCCTCCCTCTGGCGCCTGCGGCACAAGGCCCCTCAGTTCCCCAGCCTGACACCCAGCCCATCCTGACCCCCACCTCCCAGGGATGGTGGAGGGCTCCCAGGGGAGCTGGGTGGGGCAGAGGGCACTGCTGCTCCAGGGTCTGCCCCTGTGGACAGTCGGTGCCCCCAAGTGCCAAGCTTCAGGGGTGCCGCTTGGGCCCACTGCCGGGTATCAGGCCACTGGAGGGGGGGTGAGCGATGCCTCCCCATCCCTGGGCAGGGTGGGGGATCCCGGCAGGCAGAGAAGACCCCCCCACCCCCACCCCACTTACTTCTCCCGCTCCTCCTGCTCCCGGCGCTCCTGCTCCTCGCGCTCACGCTGCTCGCGGGCTTGCCGGCGTTTCTCGGTCAGGAGCCGGGCGGCCTCTTCTCGGTCTGTGGTGCCCGCCATGGGTTTGCCCAAAGGCGTGGCAGGCGCTGGCGTGGCGCTGGGGGGGCCAGAGGGGACAGCAGCACCTGCGGAATGCACACGGCCTCACAAACCAATTCATCCCACCCATGCGCTTCCCAGCAGTCCCGGCTCCTGCCCTTCCCCCTGCTTTCACCCACTAGGCCCCACTCCCTTCCCGAGACAGTGAGGGAACCCAGGAGCTAAGTTCCCCCTTGTGGCCCCCATGAAACCCCATGCAAGGGAGAGAACCTAGTGGGGTGCAGGGCCTGGGGCAACCCCCTTTAGTGTCCCACGCATGGGGCCGGTGGCAGCCCCCTGCCGCCCCTACTGCCCCTCTTCCCACGTCTGCTTCCCCGCTTGCCCCTGCCCCGAGTGAGGCAAGCCAGGGTCTCCCTGTCCCACCCGCCACACTCACCCTGATGGCAGGAGCCAGTGCGGCCCGGCAGCCTGCTCTACTCCGCCATGCTGGCCTCCCAGCCCGCTGCGTCTCGCTTCTCCGCGGCGGTGGGGAGCAGAGAGCCCTGGGACCGGGGCACTCTGCTTCCTGCTGCCGTGGAAAAGCTGGGGGCGGGGGGGAAGGGGGGTGGAGCGGAGCAGGCTGCCGGCCACTCTGGCTCCCGCAGCCAGGGTGAGTAAGGGGGTGACGGCTGAGGCAGCTGCTGCAGGGCTCCCCAAAGCGCAGGGCCTGGGATGGCCACCCCCAACCATCCTATGGACAGGATGGCTCTGGCTGCAGCTGGGGGGAAAGGGGCCCTCCTTGCCATCCCCAGCAGGGAGCTGTCCAGGTAAGCCAGAGGCCCAAACCCCAACCCACTTTCCCCCAGCCCTGAGTACCCTCCTGCACCCCAAGACCTCATCCCCAGCCCCACCCCAAAGCCAGAGCCCCCCTCCTGCACCCCAGCCCCACCCCAAAGCCCACACCCTCAGCCCAGAGCCTGTATCCCCTCCTGAACCCCAGCCCTCCCCCCAGAGCCTGCACCCCAACAGGGCGAAGCTGCAGTGCATTTCCTGCCAAACCCGGCAAGGATGTGGCTGGCTAAGGGTGTTTGTCTCAGACCTGGGGGCTGCTCGGTGGGCCCAGGGGTCTTGGGAGCATCAGGCGGAGCTGGGGAGGCTGCTCCCCTCTCCTCTTCTTCCTTCCTCTCGCGCGCCTTCGGCTGGCTCTCCCGCTCCGGGCACTCCTCCCTGGCCCTGGGCCGCCCCTTGGGGGACGAGTGGGCGCTGCGAGGCAGTGGCGGCTTGTGGGGCGAGCCGAGGCCTGGGCTGGGGGATGCCGGACGGTGCTTGGGGGTGGCAGGCGACAGGGGCCGGTTCTTTGGCCCCGGGCTGCAAATGGAGAAGGCACGAGGTGTTCAGAGGAACTGGGGATGCCCCCACCCGGAGCCTGCCCATCACGCTACGGCCCTGCAGCTGCTGGGCTGCACCACCGCGGCGCGGAAGCCATGGCCCAAGGCCCGGCAGAGCCCCCCGTCTGGGCCCAGGCAGGCTGCATCCCCACCCCGCTCGTGAGGCCCCCAGGCTCCCGGAGCAGCTACCGGTGCCCCGGGCTGAGGCGGCTCCTGACCTGCTGTCGGCGGCAGGTCGTGGGAGTCGGGGCTGGCTGCCTGGCAGGAGCTGCTGCTTCTTGAGGCCCCGCTCGCGAGACAGGGCGCTGCGCTCCTTGGCGTTCTCCCGCTCCTTGTCCTTCTTCTCCTTCTTCTTCTGTGTGGGGGTGAGAGGAGTCAGCCCAGGGGCGGGGGAATGAGAACCAGGGGCTGGCGACCTGCCAGCTCATTGTGGGATGGGGGCTGAGGCTGGGGGCACACGAACCTCTCACAGCTACGGCGCACATGGGAAACCGAGGCACAGAGCCCTGCCCGGGAGCAGCTCAGGCCTGGGCTGTCTTTGGGGCGCAGCCTGAATACCAGCTTGAGACCCCCGGGGTAAGGCCTGCTCTGCAGGAGACAGGAAGGGCCGGCTGATCTCTCGAGGGCTGGTCGGGTCTGGTTGGGGGGTGGCAGGTGTCCCCTTCGCTATCTTGCCCCTCAACCCAGAAGCTGCAATATCTCTGCTGGATTTGCTCTCTGGCTAGCAACTGTCCCGAGCCGGCCACAGTGGGGCCCTGCCTGGAAAACCACCCGTCTCCTGGACATCAGGCGGCGGAGCTCGGGGCACAGGGGAGCCAGGCGCTGGGCACGGGCTGGGTCCCCCCCAGGGCTGAGCCTAGGGAGAGCCGTGGTCGGGGACGGGGCCTGAGCAGGGAGGTACTCACCGGCGAGGACTCGGTTCTCCGGCGCGGCGTCACGTCTGGGCTGCTGGTCACCCCCCTGCGGCGCTCCCAGCAGCGGTGCTGCGGGCGGTGGTTGTTGCAGGGGCTGAGGGGGCTGGTGGAGGCAGAGCGGGGGCACACTGGCACTGCTGGGGGCAGAAGGCACGCACGCTCAGGCTGGCCGCCCTGGCGGCAGCGGGGTTCATTAGGCCAGCAGGACTGCCCCCCCAGAGGAGCGGGGGTGGTGGGGGGCGGCTCTCCAGAGGAACAGAGGCCTGGACAAACTGGGCTGAGATCGCTCGCCCCCTGCCACACAGCCTCAGTGGTCAGGGCACGCTGAGGTGACGATGGGGGAGGGGGAATGCGGGACCCCAGGGGGACAATCTTTGGCTCCAAGAACAGTCACACAGAGCTGAGAGCTCGCACCCAGCAGAGCAGAGACTCTACCAGGCCCAGGGCCCAGCGAGCAGCCGGCCCAGCCTCCACAACGGATTCCAAGGGCCCAGGGCGTGAGGGGGGCAGACACCAGGCTGGGCTGCAGGAGCAGTGAAGAGGCAGGTTAACGTAAGGCCTTTCTAGCTGCACAGGACCAGACTACCCCCCTGCCCCCCCCCCACACACACCCCCAGCAGGGACCCTGGGCACAGCATCCAGCTGCCCTGCCCTCTCCATGTGCCTTTCCTGGGGGGCTGGGTACTGCTCTGCAGGGTGCAGGACCACAGCAGGAGCTGCTTGCCAACAGCAGGACGGGGCTGCCTGCTCTCCTATCCCACCCCCAGGCTGGGTAAACTGAGGCTGGCCGGCCACATCTCTGACCTCAAGTCAAGGACCGAGTCACCAGGCAGCTCTCCAGATGGGGCCTCGTGCTGATCAGCCCCCGCCCCGCCCCATGGCTTTGGCTCTCCCTTGCTCCATGCACCCCTGGCTGCCCTGCGGCCCCCAGCTTACCCTGCTCCTTGCCGGTGCCGGCCAGCGTCACGGCGCTCCTGCTGCGGGCCAGGAAGGAGAGGGTGGGCGTCATGAGTCTGTCCACGATGCTGCTCTCCCAGGGGCTCAGCTGCAAGCTCCGGTCTGGCAAAGAAACAGTGTGTGTTTTGGGGCAGATCTCAGCACCTAACTGGGCCCAGGTGCGCCCCCGCCCTCAGGCCCTGGGTCCCCGCTGGCACCAACTGGCTAAACACCCTCCCCTGCCTCCCCGGTCCAGCACCTCAGCACTGCCCCACCCCCTCCTCCCACCCCAGTCCCTGGAGAGCTCCTCAGGTTCCAGCCCCACGGTAGCTGTCCCATCTTTGGACAGGCTCAGCTGGGCTGGGCCCCTCCCAGCTGCCCCCTGCCCAGGACTGATCTGCCCCACCCCGACTGAGCCTCAGCCGGGTGCCCCACAGACTTGGCGCAGCACGGGAAGGGAGCAGATGCCCCGGAAGGCCTGAGGTTCCTGAGCCAGGGGGTGTGCGGGGGGAATCACCAGGGCAACATGCTCTCAGCTTAGGCAAGGAGCCTCCAGGCCTTGCCTGTCCATGGAGCCAGTGCCACTGCAGAGCCGCCCCCTTGCACAGCCCGGTCTCAGCACAGGGCCAAGGACCGAGCCGAGCATGGGGCCCACGGCCCTGCTGCATTGGGGCCGCTACCCAGGCTGCCCCTTGCCAGCACCTCCCCCAGCCTGGCGCGCGCCGCAGGGAAGTGGGGGACAGACGGGCAGCCAGGGACAGACGCTCTACACAGTGAGAGGAGACCAGCTAGCAATGGGGCCGCAGGGTGGCAACGGGGCAAGCAGCGTCTGGGCCAGCTCCCCAGAGGCAGGCAGGGCATTCACCCCCCTGGCGTCTGCACAGACACTGCGTGCCACCGCCGCGCTGGCTCTGGGGTAGGCAAAATGCCGCATTTTAGTGGCGGTATCAGAGCATACACCTGACGAGGGTAATAAGTCCTATAGAATTATTTGCTTATGCTTGTTTGACCCTGCCAGCTCCCGTTCCTGATTAGACAATGTTTGCTGCCAATTAAATTGTGCCTCCTGTCTGCCTTGCCAACTAAATCGTGTAAGATTCTTGGTCGCTTCTTTGGTGACGCTGTAACCCTTTCTGAGACGTAACCCTCACTGCACTCCTCAGCAGAGCTGCTTGTCAGGCAATTCCCCGTGCGCTGTATGGGGTGACCGGGGGACGTGTGCGGCGGTAAGGATGAGCGTGGAGGCCATCACGAACGCCCGCGGGGTCAAGAAGTGAGAACCTTGAAGACAAGCAGGCAGCATCCACCGTGCGCGATGCTCGAATTAAATGAGCAGACTCGACAAACCCCGGAGACAGGCAGAGAGCCCCAGGGAGAGACGACAAACAAGAGTTAACGATGGGAAGCCCGACAAAAGCCATCCAAAGCAAGTGCAAACCCCGGAGGTTAATGCCACTTAGGGATTCATGGTGGCAGCATGACACTGCAAAACCCACAGACTCAAATGGGAATTGACACGTATAAAAGCGGGGTGCTCTTGCCAGGGAGCTCTGGGTTCAGTCCTGCCTCGGAGCTTTGGATCAGGACCGACAGACCCAGCGCCTCACTCAAGTTCAATCTATTGTGTGTGTGTGTAACTATAAGATCATCTGCAGCGAGCATGTGTGTGCTGCTTTTCATGTTGCATATGCAGTAAACGCAGCATGCTGCCTTTTCCCCTCAAAAAGATCCCGTGTGCTTCTCATAAGCATCCACTAGGCCCAGCCCCACAGCTTGTACCACCTCGGCTGTGGGGCACTGGCTTTGGTCATCCCACAGCACAGCAGCTCCCGGACCATTCTTGGCAGCCTCTCCTGCCCATCCCCGTGCTGGGATCCACGTGTCCCTCTGCTACCACCCCCACCCCCGAGACAGCCTCAGCCACCGGCCAGAGCCACTCCTGGGAATCCCTCTCTGGTGGAGCAGCTGGAAGAGCAAACACCCTCCAGGCCAGCGTAAGGGAATCGTGGACACGAGTGACAATGGGGGGCACCAAACAAGGACCCCACCCCCCACGTTCTCCGATCCTTCCCCCCGCACCACCCCTGCCTAGAGCAGCTCCACAGCTCCTGGACTCAGACTGTCACCCTCCGGGAGACAGTGAGCCCTGAATTCCAGGGGCTCTGTCCCACAGAGCCCCAGACCCCCATCCCAGGAGCCCTGGGGTTTAGCAGGCTACAGCCCCTGCTGGTTGGGTCCTGTCCTACAGGCCTGGAGGGCAGCCCTGCACTTAGCACAGAGCTCTGCAGTCTGGCTGCTCCCAGCTGAAGCCCGGCTCCAGGGGCAGGCAGAACCAGCTTTCTCCGGCCCTCGTGGGGCAGCTGAGCCAAGTTCGCCCAGCCCTGCCCCTGCCAGTCACCCCCATCAGCTGTCGGGCTATTAATAGCTCGGCAGGGCTGCAAACTCCCATCACTAGGCAACCAGCAAACAGAACAGCAGCTTGGGGGCTTATAAATAGCCCTCGGGCTTGGCGAGCTGCGGCACGGGGCTGGGCACAGGGCTCCGGCTCCTTGGGCAAGCTCCCCGCAGAGCCGGGCAGCCCCAGTGAGCAGACAGCAGCCCGTATGGAGGGGCATGGCGCACACCAGTGCAGGGGCGGAGCCAGACGCTGGGCTCCCCCCTCCCTCCCGAGCGCTGCAGTGTGGACGGGCCAGGCTTAGGCCAGCAGTGCAGAGGGAGCCCTCTTTCGGCAACCCCGCCCTCGCCCCATAGCCAATGGGCTGCAAGGAACTGGCAGCCCAGCCACCCCACCCCTGCACCCCCCGGATCACGCACGCACGCCCGTGTGCCCCACACGCCAGACACACTAGCGAGGCACCCTGCCAGCTCACCGAGGGGCAGCAGAGTGTGTCTGGCACCAGCCCCTTGTCCTGAATTCACCAGCCCTGCAAACACGGCCGCAGCCCCCCAAACAGAGAGGAACTAATAGGGGAAGTAGAGGTGGATGACAACCTGGGAAGCAGTGATCATGAGATGGTAGATTTCAGGAGCCTGACCAAAGGAAGAAAAGAGAGTAGCAAAATACACAACCTGGACTTCAGAAAAGCAGACTTCGACTCCCTCAGAAAACTGATGGGCAGGATTCCCTGGGATGTTTACATGAAAGGGAAAGGAGTCCAGGAGAGCTGGCAGTATTTTAAAGAAGTCTTATTGAAGGCACAGGAAGAAGCCATCCTGATACGCAGTAAGAAAAGCAAATGTGGTAGGCGACCAGATTGACTTACCAGGGAAATCCTTGGTGATCTTAAACACAAAAAGGAAGCTTACAAGAAGTGGAAACTTGGACAGATGACTAGGGAGGAGTATAAATATATTGCTCGAGAATGCAGGGGAGTTATCAGGAAGGCGAAAGAGCAATTGGAATTGCAGCTGGCAAGGGATGTGAAGGGTTTCTACAGACATGTTAGCAATAAGAGTGTGATCAGAGAGGGTGTGGGGCCCTTACTGGATGAGGGAGGTAACCTAGTGACAGATGACATGGGAAAAGCTGAAGTACTCAATGCTTTCTTTGCCATGGGTCCATGATTTAATGCATCCGAGGGTACTGAGGGAGTTGGCAAATGGCACTGCGGAGCCTTTGGCATTATTTTTGAAAAGTCGTGGAGATCGGGAGAGATCCCTGATGACTGGAAAAAGGCAAATGTAGTGCCCATCTTTAAAAAAGGGAAGAAGGACAATCCAGGGAACTATAGACCAGTCAGCCTTACCTCAGTCCCCGGAAAAATCATGGAGGGGATCCTGAAGGAATCCATTCTGAAGCACTTGGAAGAGGGGAAAGTGATCAGGAATAGGCAACATGGATTCACCAAGGGCAAGTCGTGCCTGACCAATCTGATTAGCTTCTATGATGAGGTAACTGGCTCTGTGGATATGGGAAAGTCAGTGGATGTGAGATGCCTTGACTTTAGCAAGGTTTTTGATATGGTCTCCCACAATATTCTTGCCAGCAAGTTAAGGGAGTATGGATTGGATAAATGGATTGTAAGATGGATAGAAAGCTGGCTAGGATGTCAGGCCCAACGGGTAGTTATCAATGGCTCGATGTCAGGTTGGCGGTCGGTTTCTAGCAGAGTGCCCCAAGGATCGGCTCTGGGACCAGTTTTGTTCAACATATTTATTAATGACCTGGATGAGGGGATGGATTGCACCCTCAGCAAGTTTGCAGATGACACTAGGCTAGGGGGAGAGGTAGATACACTAGAGGGCAGGGATAGAGTCCACAGTGACCTACACAGTTTAGAGGATTGGGCCAAAAGAAATATGATGAGGTTCAACAAGGACAAGTTTGGAGTCCTGCCCTTGGGACGGAAGAATCCCAACCACTGTTACAGGCTGGGGACCGAATGGCTAAGTAGCAGTTTGGCAGAAAAGGACCTGGAGATTACAGTGGATGAGAAGCGGGATATGAGTCAACAGTGTGCCCTTGTAGCCAAGAAGGCTAATGGCATATTAGGGTGCATTCGGAGGAGCACTGCCAGCAGATCCAGAGAAGTGATTATTCCCCTTTATTCGGCTCTGGTGAGGCCACATCTGGAGTATTGTGTCCAGTTCTGGGCTCTCCACTATAGAAAGGACGTGGACGCGTTGGAGAGGGTCCAGCGGAGGGTGACCAAAATGATTAGGGGGCTGGAGCGCATGACCTATGAGGAGAAACTGAGGGATTTGGGTTTGTTTAGTCGGCAGAAGAGAAGAGCGAGGGGGGATTTGATAGCAGCCTTCAACTTCCTGAAGGGAGGTTCCAAGGAGGATGGAGAGAGGCTGTTCTCAGTAGTGAGGGATGGCAGAACAAGGAGCAATGGTCTCAAGTTGCAGTGGAGCAGGTCTAGGTTGGATATTAGGAAAAACTATTTCCCTAGGAGGGTGGTGAAGCACTGGAATGGGTTGGTGGAATCTCCATCCCTAGAGGTTTTTAAGTCTTGGCTTGACAAAGCCCTGGCTGGGTTGATTTAGTTGGGATTGGTCCTGCATAGAGCAGGGGGCTGGACTTGATGACCTTCTGAGGTCTCTTCCAGCCCTAGGATTCTATGAAAGGGAGGGTTTCCCAGAGAACCAGCTAGTTCCCCACTGGGACAGAAGCTGCGCTCAGCCGTCGGTGACACCGAGGCCTTGGGAGCTGTTGCCGGGTCACAGAGCCCTCTCACAGGCAGAGCGGCATCTGCCGAGCGCCATGCTGCCAGGCCAGGTGACCGGAGCTGCTGTCACTTCATGGTTCTACCTCTCCTCGCCCTGCCTGCAGCCACGGTCTCACCCCCAGCACACACTGAACAGCCAGGCCTGGGGGCTCTCCACTTTGCTCCGAACCCTGCAAGGAGTTTGAACCAGATGCCAGTGGGAGGGTTACAGGCTCCTGAGGCTGCTGAAGGCTGTTGGGATATGTAAAAATTAATAGGGGTCTGGGATGGCTAAACACTAGTGGTTAAGGAGTTCAGCCACGGTCGGCATTTCTCTTGAACATGTTTTTTCCCTTTGTTTCTACAGTCTGGAAAGATAGACTAAGAGTCCGGCCAAAACTGGTATTTTCCTTCCTGATGTATAAATATGCTTTTTCCCTTCATTTTTGCAGCCTAGAAAAATAGATAAGTAATGCAGCTGTTCTTCTTTGTTGTGTCTTTTACCTCCCCTCATGGGCGCTGTATAAATATTTCAGGGTTACTTTTCTTGTAATCTCTGTAACCTGTTGATCTGGAAAGTTTGCAGCATAGAAAAGTGTTGATTTAATTAGACATTCTGTAAATAGTAATTAGGGAGGGGTATAATAATATTCATCACCTGCTTATTAATATTCATTGTATGGGAGTTAACATCACTGAAGAGGGTTTTAGGAAAAGTAGGGAGAGATGTGTGAATTAACATACTAAAATAGATAAAAGGGTGTAATTGGTGCCAAATTGTTGCCACTCGGATGTTGTGTTGAATGTCCGAGGTAAACGTGCGAGGGCAATAAAGTGGTTCTGTTTACCCCATCTGCTCCTGGGTCGCCTGTTTCTTCTCTAAGGGTATGTCTACACTCCAGGGAGGTTTAACAGTAGTTTGAATTAGGAGCTTTAATTCGAACTACCTAGTCCGTGCCGCGTGTAGCCGCGGGCAGGTAGTTCGAACTACAGGGCATTTAAAAATGGCGGCACCCGTGAACATGCAAATGAAGCCCGGGATATTTAAATCCCGGGCTTCATTTGCAAGTTCGAATGCCTACATTAGCCACCCTAGTTCGAACTAGGGTGGCAGTGTAGACATACCCTAACAGAGGCGTCTCCAGGCGTTGGGCCCATGTTCCCGGCCTGCCCCCTGAAGCTAGGGAAGGTGCACCTGGAACTTCCAGGGTTCCTTGCAGAGCAAGAGGGGTGGGCAAGGCCAGGGCAGGGTGCTCTGCCCAGCGAGCAAGGAGATGCCTACGGGCTCCTTGCAAGAGAAAACAGCAAACGGCTTCTCCCTCTCCACAGATGGGACATTGCGAGGGCAGGGACTGGGGGGATGGGCTCTCCCTGGCACTTAAGGGGGCCTCTCCTTAGTGCAGCGGGGGGGGGATCTGGGGTCAGCTCCCTCAGCTGCTTCTCCCCACTGGCCCCATGCACTGGTGGGAAAGGCAAAGGTCTCTTACTTCTACTGGGAGAGTTCCAGAGAGTGGCGGAGGATTTGGAGAGCCGCTTGTTGATTATAGAGTCCACGTGTTTGGGGAGGTTAACAGCGGACACTGAGCACCGGCTCGCACCTAAAGGAGGGAAAAGACACAAGGGCATTAAGGTCACGGCGGCTGGGAGCCGGGGGTTCCTCGCATGCAGGCATGCAGCGTTGTGCGCCCCTCGAGTGCCAGGGCGGAGCTGCCTTTGGAGGGCCCTGGGGCCTCCGCACAGGACTGCAGGAGGGATGGGGCGGCGCAGAGACAAAGCCCTGGGCCCAGCATGCAGGAGGCACAGGGATCCACTGGGAGCTGGCACATCCACCAGGGGTCCTGGGACCTCTGCCCAGGAGGGAGCCCTGAACAGCAGCCGTGCCCTGTGGCTTCCCGGGCAGGAGGCTCGGTTGGGCCGTCCTGCTCAGCAGGCCGGGATGGCGTTCGCCAGGCCCGGCTGGGTGCTCTGGGGCGACGCTCCTCTGGGGCGACGCAGCTGGGCCCCGTGAGGAGCCAGGTCTGTGACTGGCCCTGCCGGGAGCAGGGTGGCATCAGGGTGGGCTCAGAGACGGCTGGCTGAGGACCCCAGTGTGGGGTCAACGGGCAGTCTGCCTGTCCCGTCCCAGCCCTGCTGGGGCAGCATGTCCAGCGCACAGAGAGAAAGTAGCAGTCTGGGTGGAGGGCCCTGGGGGAAGGGGGAGCCTGCAGGCACTGGACAGGTTCCCCCAGATCATACACACTGAACCCACCCCTCACCTCCGCCAGTGCCCCTCGATCCTGCCTTGCCCAGCCCGGCCCTTTCTGAGCACGGGTGCGGGTCTCCGCAGCCTCTGCTGCTTGCTCAGGCAGGGGGAGAGCTGGCACCGGACTGCCATGGGCTGGGGGCTAACCCCCCCGCCTCAGACACAAGCCAGGCAGGCTCAGCCCACCCGAGGGGCTGCCCCAGCATGGAACTGCCCCTCCTGTTAACTCACTGCAGCTTGCTCTGCGCGGGACGCCGCCCTCCCAGGCAGTGCACAGGGGTGGGGGAGGTTTGGGCATCTCCCTCTGCCCAGGTGCCAGGCGAGCCAAACGGAGGAGGGTCAGAATCTGCAAAGCAGCTGCTGATGGGTGGAACGGGCCTGAGATCCCAGGGGGCTGCCCCACTGCGAGCTGCACAGCCCTCAGAGAATCCACTCCAGGGCATCAGAAGGCGGCGAGTCAGAGACCCAGGTGCCTCCAGCTGGCTGGGTCGCTCCAGGCTGTTCAAGCCCCTGTCAGAATTCGGGGCAGGGCTGGAGCTGGGCCCAGCTCTCCCAGGTTGGGATCCTGCCTCTGAGCCCAGCTCCATCGACGGCTCCCAGCAGGAACCAACCCAAACTCAGCCATTCCCACCACGTTGCCCCACAAACCAGGCTTGGGCTCAGCCAACGCATCCCCCACCCGTCACGCCGCTGCCTCTCCAGCACCTCCACCGGTGTCCCTTGTAGCGAGTCGCCAGCTGCTCTGGCTGCAGAGAGAACCCTAGAAACACGGCCCACGTGTAACCGGGGCCCGAGACATTTACTTGAGTTTGCAGAGCGCCTGCACCCCCAGCTCGGCAAGAAAAACCGCCCCATTCGCTCGGCGGCCCAGACGCATCGCTTCACTATTTCACCCCGCCCATGTGGCAGAGCGGGGAAGGCCGTGGGGCGCGCCACGGATCTGCACGTGGGAGTGACGCTGCGTTTTGGTGACAAAGGCGGGAGACTTTGGGCGCTGCCTCCACTCTGCCCCGCCGACCCGGAGCACTGACCCTTGGCAGAGCGTCCCACTTGGAGCCCTGCTCCAACCTGTCTGTTGGAGGAAGCCGTAGGAACCTGGGCAGGGCCAGCTGAGTGCCCAGAACGGGGGGGGGGGGGGGGATGCCGCGGTAAAGTGGACAAACAACTCGGAGACCTGTTCCACCGGACCACCAAGGGCTCCCCAGACGGCGACGCCAACGCGAGGAACGGTGCTCTGCGCGTGCCGAGCTGGCTGCAGGGAACGCATCCCCCAGGCAGACCAGACATCTACTGGACCGCGCCGTGTCTCCGGCCGGGGGCGGGTAACAGCAGCAGATGTCACTCAAGAAGGTTGTGCCGTTTCCACACACGCTCACTCGTGCCACGTTCCCCGAGAGAGGGTGACGCCGTGCCCATATTCACAAACAACCGGCCAGCGTCAGGCTGCCTAGGAATGGTGGGGCCCTGGAGACGGGGAGTGACCGGGCGCCAACAGCCAGAGAGGCTCCCAGGACAGAGCAGCAGGCACTGAATTCCGCTGGGCAGTGCAGACACTGAGCCCACACACAGGGCAAGTGCACCGAGAGCAACACCCCTAAGCAGAGGGAGGGGCTAGGGGGACCGCGTGCCCCGAATGTATAGGGACAGTCCTGCGATCTGGGGCTTTGCCCTGGACAGGCGCTTGCTAACCCGCACCCCTGCCCTGATTTTTCACACTAGCTGGTTACCCTAGGAGGGAACCCGGCAGGCACCGAAGCAAGGAGGTTCCTGTGGATCCCACCACCCCTGCCCCTACCTAGACACTGCAACCCGCCCACGCCCCTCCCAGCAAGACCAGCCGGTGGCGGGTGAGCCTGGGCACAGCCACCTGCAACGCCTGGGTCGCTGCAGAGAGCTCGGCCGGGGAGACTTCCAAGGATCCCACTTCCATCTTCTCCCACGGGGAGCCCAGGCAGCTTGGTGCCCAGCCACGTGTGCACCAGAGCCCCCCACTCACCATCCTTGTGCCGAGGGGAGCCCTGGTGGAGCGCGCCAGCCCACGACCACCTCTGCTGCCGGATCTCGGACCAGGTCTTCTTGGCCGACCGCTGGATGGCGGCTTCGTAGCGCTCCTGCATGACAAGGGGGGTGGGTGAGGGGCAGGTTGTGGGGGAGCCTGCAGCTGCACAAGCTGCATCCAAGCATCGGGGCCCAGCCCGTGGGAGTTAATATTAGGGACCAGGGCAAGGGGGTGGTACCTGGGAAGGAGAGCGAGCCAGGACAAGCACCTGTCGCCAGCTGCACCCCGCACTGCCAGGCCATGTGGGAGGTGCAGGACATTGGTCTGTGGGCGCAGGGGGAGCTGGAGAGCACATGCATGTCGGGGGGCTGCCAGTGCACAGGGAGGCAAGAGGCTGGATTGAGGAGGGGGCATCCAGGGGAGGAGAGGCAGGGGCTGGGGCATGCAGTGGGGGGTGCAGGTGCACTAGGAGACAGGGGGCAGGGCATGGAGTAAGGGTGCAGGTGCACTAGGAGACAGGGGGCGGGGCATGCAGTGGGGGTGCAGGTGCACAGGAGAGGCAGGGGCTGGGACATGCAGTGGGGGGCGGTCCGCAGGAGCCAGGGGGCTGCTTTTCCCATCCCATTTTGTGCCTGGAGATCTCATACCCACGGGTGTGTTATGCCAACCAGAGCTGCCCCTGCCCTGACCATCCCCGCACCCACCTTGTTCTTCTCCAGCTTCTGCCTCTGCCGCTCCTCCAGGATGGCCCGGCGCTTCTCCGCCTTCAGCCTCTGCTCCTCCAGCCGCTTCCGGCGATCCTCCAGCTGCCTCTCCCGCAGCACCTTGGCCTTCTCCTCCTTCTCCAGCCACAGCGCTCGCTTGGCAGCTGCCGAGAGAGCCCGGCTGTGAGAGGATGGAGCCCCCAGCAAGCTGTCCGGCCCGTGCCACAGGGCAGGCTCGGCCTAGCTCCTGCCCGGAGCCCCGGCTTGGGTGGCCGGGCTCACCCTGGCCCTTCCCTTTAAAAGTCCGAGCAGCGCGGGAAACAGACCCCACCCTCCACTGCATTTGCACCTGCAGCAAGCCCCACAGCCCTTTCTATCCTGGGCCTCTGTGCACCTGGGGCCAGACGGTGCCAAGCAAGCTAGAGACCCCCTCTGAGCTAGCCCCCATCTCTGCCCAAGGCAGATACAGCGAGGGAGGCAGCCTGGCCCAGCTCCCACGCCCAGGACACAGCCCCGAGCACGGCCCTGCTGGCCACCATGGGCTTTTCCCTTCCGCCGGACCAGGCCAGACAACAGCAGCGGGTGGCGCAGTGACGGGGGCACGGTCTGAGGAGGACGGGTTGGGACGGCACCTTGCTGAGACCCCCCCAGGAGTGCAGGAGAGGCCCTGAGCTGGGCAGGGTGGAGCCGTGGAGCTGCTGGGGTCAGGCGGACGGAGGTGCTGGGCTCTGCCGAAGCTCCCTGCAGGCAGAAGCCCGCAGCAGGCGACTCAGCCCCAGGTGCCGGGGGAGGATTTGGGGCAGAGGCGCCCGTGGCAACAGCCGGGCCCGGAGGGGAGGAGCCTGGGGCCAGGACAAAAGGGAGTGGAGCAGCAGGCCTGAAAAGCACATTCAGGGAAACAATGGGGGAATGAGGGTGGAAATAGTTGGGAGACAAGGAGGCTGCTGTGTGGGGACGCGGAGGGGGCCCTGCCAGGAGCTGCCAGAGCACGAGGCCCTGGCTCGCTTGGGGCTCCTGGACCCCCCGCTGAGGGGCAGGCGCAGTGAGGACCCATCCTGCCGCTCCTGGCTAATCGCGTTCCCCGCCCAGCCGCAGAGCTCCTCGAACTGGGCTCGTCTGGGTCCCGCTTGCCCCTTCGAGAACCGAATCCAGCCCCAGCCCCCGGTGCCCCCGCCCCAGGCACCTGCATGCACGGCCCTCTCCCAGCACCCTGTGCAAGGGGCCAGGCCTGGGGCTCTGGCCCCCGCCAGCCACACGGGCTCCTCACCCAGGTACTTGGCTCGCTCTTCCCGCCGCTCCTTCGCCTGCCTGCGCCTAGCTTCTGCTTTCTGGGCACCTGGGGAGGGAGGGGGGGAGAGATACCTGCTCAGCACAGGGATCTACAGCCGCGGGGCTGCAAACCAGCCCTGCCCAGCCCCAGCCAGCCGGGGAAGCTGGGGACAGCTGCTGGGCAGAGAGGGAGGCTCCGAGGTGCGATCCCCGAGGCCTGTCCCAGCGCTGGACCCGCCGCCCCAGCCAAGAGTCCCCCCCAAGGAACCAGACCGTGCCATGAGAGCACAGGCTTCTGCTCTGTGCAGCGCCTGGCACCGCCCCCCCGCTTGCTCCTGTGCAGGGGGGCGCTCTAGGGCTGCACCCCTGCCCCGGTGCATGCTGAGCCTGGGTCAGCACCCAGAGCCGGCTGCAGGGATCGATGCATCAGCTCCCAGAGCCCCACCATGGGGAGCTCCCAGGAGGCCTGCGGGCCAGGCACAGGCACTCAGGTTATCCCAGCCCCACTGCTCCGGGCCTGTCCGCCTGAGTGGGCATCATGCCCGCTCACCAGGGCTATGGGGGCCGAACAGGAGACACCCAGGGCCTGTGGCGCACACACCTTGCTTGGGCCTAGGGCTGGTGGCCACTGCGGCAGGCGGCAGAGAAGAGGCGGTGGCGGGAGGCGGCCCATCGCCCTTGGCGGGTAGCGCTTCTCCGGCAGGGGCGGCTGCAGCCGGGGAAAGCCGGGCATTTCCTGGAGAGCTCTTTGCTCCCGGAGGGGTCCCTTCCACCAGGGCAGGGGAAACTGCTGGGGCTGGCTGGTCTCGTGGTGGGGGCAGGGCTTCTCCTACAGGTGGGGGGTCAGCAGTAGGGGCTGGCTGGTCTTGCTGGGGGGGCAGGGCTTCTCTTGGAAGTCGGGGGGCAAGGGATGGCTGGTCTTGCTGTGGGGGCAGGGCTTCTTCTACAGGTGGGGGGGCAGCAGCAGGGGCTGTCAGGTCTCGCTGTGGGGTCAGGGCTTGTCCTGGAGGCGGGGGGGTAGCAGTAGGGGATGACTGGTCTTGCTGGAGGGGCAGGGCCTCTTCTACAAGTGGGGGGGCAGCAGTAGGGGCTGGCTGGTCTCGTTGGAGCAGGATTTCTCTTGGAGGTGGGGGTCAAGAGCTGGCTGGTCTCGCTGGGGGGTCAGGGCTTGTCCTGGAGGTGGGGGGTCAAGAGCTAGCTGGTCTCGCTGGGGGGTCAGGGCTTGTCCTGGAGGCGGGGGGGCAGTAGCAGAGGCTGGTTGGTCTCTCTGGGGCAGGTTTTCTCTTGGAGGTGGGGGGTCAAGAGCTGGCTGGTCTCGCTGTGGGGTCAGGGCTTGTCCTGGAGGCAGGGGCGCAGCAGTAGGGGCTAGCTGGTCTTGCTGTGGGGGCCGGGCTTCTCCCAGAGGGGTCACTTCAACAAGGGTAGGCGCAGCAAGCGGGGAGAGCTGGTCGCTCTGGGGGGGGCTGCTCTCTCCCATAGGGGTTGCTGCGGGAGGGGCAGGCCAGTCACTCCTGAGGGGCAGCGTTTCTCCTGCAGACAGCGGGGGGATCGCGGCAGGCGCTGGCCGGTGGTTCCTGGGGGGACCGCTCTGCCCTGGAGGAGTTGAGGCTTTATCTGAAACACAGAAGCAGAGGAGAACAAGGTCACTCCCTGACCCAGAAGCCAGGACGGCCCCATGCACGGTCCCCGCAGCAGGCCCCCAGCCAGGCCGGGGCAGGACTCGGGGGAACCCTGCTCTGCCCCCCACCCCAGAGCTCCGGACCGGGGCCTCACGGAGCAGCGACCCCTGCAGGCCACCGAGGGGCAGCCTTCTGGGGCCAGGCCCAGCAAAGCCAGGGCAGAGCCGTCCTGGCATCATGGGGCCGCCTGCGCTGCCTGTCTGCACTGGCCCCTGGCAGCAGGGGAGAGCCGGTTAGTACTGCCCTCCCCAGCGGCCACAGACTATTTTAGCCTCAAAACAGGAACCAAGGACAGGAAGTGACACCCAACACTGCTCGCTCCAGCCCCGACCGGACTTAGCCTGGCGCCCCCCCTGCCCCGCAGCCCCTAGGGACTCCCATGCCTCTCCCACACGCCCCCCAACGTTTGCTCTCTCGGACCTGGCAGGGGGCTCGGGAACGGCCTGTCGGCTCCAGGGGCAGGGGAGGGCGGCAGGCGGCTGGGCCAGGGCTGATGTCAGAAGAAAACAGCCACGTGCCCTGCCGGGAGCTGGCCAGAGGGGACCTCTGTGGGGACCCAGCCGGCCCAAGGCAGCTTGCGCCCCTCCTGGCCTGGCCCCCAGCACTGGGATGTGCTCAGCACCATAGGCTGCCTGGAGCAGAACCACAGACCATGGGAGACAAAGCCCCAGGCAACACCCTATGGGAGCAGGGGCAGTGCAAGTAGCCAGCGTGGGGGGGGAGGGGAGGAGACAGGCCCCACAGTCCAGGATGGGGGAGGGGCTGATCTGAAAGAAGCAAAGCGACCAGGCGTTTCCTCCCACAGGGCAGTGAAGACCCGGAGCACGGTGGGGGATGGGGGGGTGCGGGGATGCAGAGACCCTGGTGTCCCAGGGAGACGGGAGGGCCAAACCAGACACTCCTGCAGCCAAGCCACAGCGATTGGCACCCCTAAGCAGGGGACTGGAGTGACCCGCAGGGACAGCGCTGACCAGACAGGACATTGCTGGGCCCAGAATTCTCCCACCAACACAGCTGCGTCCCCCCCATCCAGACGGCAGTACCCCACAATGGTTAGTGGCCCACACACCCCACAACCGCCCGCCACGGGTGCCAGGCACAGTATGTCCCTCCAGCCAGCTCACACAATGCACAGAGCGCCCACAGGCAAGGGCTTGGTACTGGCAGGCACTGGCCACCAGGGCATAAAGCCACCCTGTTTCCTGTGGCAGCAGCTGCCTGCCCTGCTCCCAGGTGGGGGCCGAGGGTCTGGGATCCTCAGCTCCGAGCCAAGCCCGTCCCAAAACAGCGAAGGGTTCCCGAGGTGGGAAGGGCAGGGCCCAGGGCTGGACAGGCAGGGCCCTCCTGCTGGGAGGGGGCAACGCCCCCATTCCTTCCCAGCGCCAGCGTGGGAGCTGCCTTTGCCAGCCCAGGCTGGTGATGTCCCAGCTCCCTCTGCGTCATCGCTCCTGCCCCAGCAGCGGAGACGGGGCCTGCGGCAAGTGCGCTGCACACAACAATTGACTAATGCTGCAAGAATGTCCATGTGAGGCCGACGCATCTCCAGCAGCCCCAGCCAGCCTCCGCCGAGCGAGCGGGGCCACCCAGCGCCTCCCGCTCCCACAGGAAGCGACAGGCTGGGCCTGGTGGGAGGAACATGCAGGCCCCTCCCAACCCAGCCGGAGAGAGATGAAACGGGGAGACACACACACAGAGAGAGAGCAAGGTTGCTGGGAGGTGGCAGGGACCAGGGCCTGCGGCTGCCCATGCTGCATGTGGGAAGGCAACCCACAACTCCCAGCATAAAGCTGTCTGGGCCGTGGGGCAGGCTCAGCGCCGGTTCGGATACAGGCTACCGGGGGCTGCAGGTCAGGAGTGAGGGGCACCGAGGTGCGTTTAGGAGCCTGGTACCCAAAGGTCGCCTGGAGTTAAGGTGCCACGAGTGGTTTGCTGCCCCCTTCCCTGAAGGAGCCCAGGTCCCTGCCTGCCCACGTCCCCGGAGACACGCAAGGAGTCAGCCCCCTCCAGCTGCAGCAGAGGCCTGCGTGTGGGTTTGGAGAACACGTCCCCTGGGATGGGTCTATTCCAGTCCTGGCACTGGGGCTGCCCCTCTCCACTGCAGGTGCCAGGCAGGGATTAACAGCACCAAAGGGGATGGGAGCGGAGCAGGTCTCGCAGCAATAGTGTTGCTATGGGGCAGCCACAAGGGGGCGCCTTTGGGCAGGGTCAATGGGGATAGGCAGCAAAGCAGATGCTTCCCTGGTGCAACAGCAGGGTCCTTTCATTACCCCCACCCCCACAGGCAGGCAAGGAGCATGGCCGAGCCTGGCTTCAGCCCCACAGAGGGGAGTGGGCGAGTGCATGTAGGATGGAGCCGCCTGCGAACCCCCCTTATTCATCCTGGGCTCCGAGGCCAGCAGCTGCAGCCCCAGGGAGCAGGGCAGTGGGGAATGGGCCGGAGACTGGAGCACACCCCAGGAGGGCAGGGCCGTGCCCCCAACCACTGCTAAAGAGCTGAGTCAGATGGATGGACAACTAAGCCAACATCCACCTCCACGG
Source organism: Rafetus swinhoei (assembly GCA_019425775.1). Taxonomy (NCBI): domain Eukaryota; kingdom Metazoa; phylum Chordata; order Testudines; family Trionychidae; genus Rafetus; species Rafetus swinhoei. Next base: position 12,432,561 of record JAFJHL010000300.1, read on the forward strand.
ACAGGCCCACCGGGCCCAGGCTGCCACCCCATACCATGGGCTCACCAGCAGATCATTAGGCAGCATGGCCAATGGGGAAAGCGCCTCCAGCCACAGGGCTCTGGGGCAGCCAGGCTGGACCATGCAGATGCTCTCCACTAGGGATGTTAAATTAATTGAATAGTCGATTGACCTCATGAATTCTTATCACTTACTCGCCTATTCTATAGTCCCTGAGGGTGGGGCCAGCAGCCAGTGCGCTCTGGCCCCACTCCCGAAGAGGCAGCAGCAGGGGGTGCCAGGTGGGAGCTGGTCCACAAGGGGAGCCGGTTTAAAAACCAGCTCTCCTTGTGGACTGTCTGCCTGTCGCCCTGCGCTGCTGCCTCTGATACAGAGGCAGCAGCACGGGGTGGAAGCAGCCCCCGTCGGGGAACTGAGCTGGGCTGCCTGCCTGCCTGGCTCCTAATACGCTTTAAATGCAGGGGTGCAAGCCAGGACCAAGCCGGGCTGCTGGCCAGCCTGCTAAAAAATGTGCTGGCGGGGTGTGTGGGGGGAATGCGTGTGGTTTATAGCATTAACTGATAAGCTTTCGCTTACTGGTTAATCAGTTAATCAACTCCACTATTACATCCCTACTCTCCATGTGCCTGTGTCATGGCGGAAAGAATGGCAGCCACATGGCCAGGGCTGCACCAAGGCCCCAACAGAGCAGGCCCAGGAGAGGCAGCAGCTGGGCAGTTTTTTGTGGGGAGGGTCTCACAGCAGATTGGGGAACAGGGGGCCTGTGGCACAGTGGGGAAAAGTCAGTCCCTGGGGGGGGGACAGCCATGGCCAAGGCAAGGGAAAGCATTGCGGCACTGCCCTCCCAGAGCTCCTGGGGTGGAAACGGCCCCAGCACGCTCCAGAGAAAGGGGCTGACCGCAGCTAGTCCCTTGGCCCCCCAGCCTCATGAACCAAGAGCTAACCCAGTCCACGCCAAGAGAAGAGGCAACGCCTCCCCTTGCCCCAGCCTGCTGGTGTCTAGAGCTCTGCTCCGTGGCGAGGTGGGCTCGTCCCTGCTCCGTGGCCCTCACATCGTGGAGGGGGTTCTCACCTCGGAGCTGCTCTGTACAAAGCTCAGCTGGGGCAGCAGCACTGGCCACCCCCTCGTGAGGAGGGGACAGACCAACGGACGGACATGCCACTGGCTCCACTAGCACAGGGAAGGAAGCGGCTCACAAAGGGCTTTCCCCATGAGCAAAAAGCCAGCGAGCGGCGGAGTGTGGATGGCTGTGGTGTGCCAGGCAGAGGGGCATTGGCAGGGCTGCGTGCCGGGGGCGCGAGCCCAGAGCTGGGACAGCAGTGGCTGGGGGCTGAGACTGAGGGGCACCAGCTGAGGTGGGAGAAGGGAGGTAGGGAGCTGACCCTAACCCCAATTGGCTCTGGTTCGCTTGTGTTCCCCCCACCACACCCTCCCCAAACAGGGAAGTCCCCGCCCCACAGCTTCTCCGAGAGGACGCCTTGCCATTTCCCCATTGGCAGGGCCCGGCTCCAGGCCCAGCTCTCCCGGCTGCGGCATTGGAAACTCCGTCACGCTGCCTCTGCGAGGTATTGCTCACACACGCGCCGCTCCTGTCCCTCCCGTCGAGTCTGCTGGGGCGTGGGCGTGCGACACGCCAGATCAAAGGGGTGTTTTGTTTACAAGGCAGGGGGTGTCAGCGCTGGCATCACGGCGCCGGGCTCCCAGCAAAGCTGCCGCACAGGCAGCGGGAGGCGGGTGGCTCAGCTCCGAGACTCACAGAGCTTAGCATCCCTCCTCGGAGCCGGACTCCCGGGGCGCTCCGCTCACCGGCAGGCACGGAAACAAGGGCCAGCGTCTAGGGCCAGTAGCTCCCAACGGGGACACCAGCCACCACAATCTGTAGGGAACCCCCTGCACCCTGCTCCCAGGGGGCTGGTAACTCCCTCCATCCCCTCCGGCCGCACTGTTCTCCAGCCATTGCTCAGAGCCGCAGGGCTGGGTCATCCCAGCTCTCTAGTGCTTAGGGTTACACGTGGCAGGTTCTAACCCCAGTGCTCTGGGCGGGGGGCTGCCCCATTGCTCCAACAGCAAGGGCCCTGCCTGGGCGCCCTGCACAGCTCTGGCGGGGTAGGGGAGCTGGGATGGCGGCGCCCGCGGTGGGACCCCAGCCAACGCTTTCCCAGCGCGAGATTTACCGCACTGCGTTTCATTTCTGGGCCCCTTCTCCGCCAAGGCGAGCACTTTGCCGCCCCTGCCTGTTTATGGAGCAGTGCGCAGGCCCTAGGAAGAGAAAAGCCAGACCATGCTGGAAGGGCAACACCTGCCAGGCACCACCTCTGGCCTGTTTGCCAGCCCCAGGAATGGGACCGAGGCTGGGAGCGATAGCCGAGAGGGTGGAAACCGTAACCCAGCGTGCTTGGAGACGTCGCGGGAAGGGCGTCTGCTCGATGGGGCAAGAGGAGGGGCGGAGGCGCGTGTCCATCCTACATTCACGGGAGTTTGCCTTCCTAACACCGTGGATAGAAAATGTCCCCCTCAGACGCAGGCCTGGTGCAGGGCCATGGGACTCGCGTTCACATACCGAGGCTGAAAGCAAAGAACCTGCCGGCCTGGCTAAGTGAGACAGCGTCCGAGCTGGCCTGCCCTTGCCGAGCAGCCAATTCCCTGGCCTAGCTGCCTGCAAAGCTCTGACTAATCGCCTGGACTAATCGCAGGGAGCAGCCGGGGAAGCGCTGGGCCAGCTAAGTAACCGCCGCAGCAGCAGCCAGGGAGGGGCAGGAGAGACGCCCAGCGAAGGTCGCTCCGGGACAGCCCAATCTCATCCTTGGTGCATTTTCTCTTTTCCTGACCTCGCTCGCCTGCGTCCAAGGCCCAGCCCGTACCGAGCCCAACCCTGGCCCCCTGTGCCGATCCCTTCGCCACCAGGCCCAGCGGGAGGGGCACGTGTGCAAGGCTGGGTGGGCATGCAGGACGTTCGGTGCCGCTGTGCCTTCGCCGCACGCTCACAGAGATGCTGCTGTCCCTGTCCCCCAGGGCTCCAGTGTGGATGAGCGAGCCACAACAGACGTTGGGAGCTCGCTGCAGGCCCCAGCGTGAGAACAGTTCAGCGTCTCGCACTAGGAAGGGCCAGTTAGAAGCAATCCAATGACAACTGATCAGCATCTGTTAACCCTTTATAAATGTGCCCTTACTAAGGAGCATGACCAAGACCTCCGCCTCCAGCCAGACCCTGCTACCAGTGTCCCTGGCGGGAAGGCCTTCCAGAGCCCTGTCTACACTAGGGCTCCTGCCTGGGGAGAGTCTTTCCTTAGCTTGTGAGTCGCCCAGTCAGCCACGGCTCTGTTTTCCAAGCACACCCATGGAGACCCAGCCCTTGAACACACCAGGTCCGGGCTGGGATCCCATGAACACCGCTGAGCGGGCCCCGGATGGGAAGAGGCCCCGGCCTGTGGAAACCAGGCACTGAGGGGTTCAAAGGCCGGCGAGCAGCTCTGCCCATAGCCCAAGACTGTCCGCACCTGGGGCCCACCCCAAGGAAAGGCAGTGAGCCCCAGGGAGCGCGCCAGGGGCTGGCACAGTCTGGCTGCGGGAGCCCGCTGGGGTGTCATTCAGCTGTCGCATGCGGAGCTCGGAGATGGAGCCCTGTTCCGTTTGGGGGAGGGAAACTGCACCGGCTGACGTCCCAGCCTCAGTCTCCTCCAACAGCCTGTGGGAGTGGTAGCACTGGGCAGGAGACCCCAGCAGGATCCTGATGCCTGTGACCCACAAGCCGCTGAATGTGCAGCACATGGCAGGGGAGGGCTGACGCTGCAGTGATGGCCAAACATCCGGGCAGGCAATGCCTGCCAGAGCTACAGGGATTCAGAAGGTTCAGAAAAGGGTAACAGAAATGATGAGGGGTTTGAAATGGGTCCCATATGAAGAGAGATTAAAAAAACTGGGACTTCTCAGCTTAGAAAAGAGGAGACTAAGGGGGGGACATGACAGAGGTCTATACAATCATGACTGGTGTGGAAAAAGCGAACAAGGAAAAGTTATTTACTTGTTCCCATAAGAACTACATGAAATTAATAGGTAGCAGGTTTAAAACAAACAAAAGGAAGTTTCTCTTCATGCAGCGTGCAGTCAACGTGTGGAACTCCTTGCCAGAGGATGTTGTGAAGACCAGGACTTTATCAGGGTTCAAAAAAGAGCTAGATAAATTCATGGAGGTTAGGTCTATCAATGGCTATTAGGCATGATGGGTAGATCCCTAGCATCTGTTTATCAGAGGCTAGAAATGGGTGACAGGAGAGGGATCACTTGATGATTCCCTGTTCTGTTCACTCCCCTCTGGGGGATCTGGCACTGGCCACTGTCGGCAGACAGGACACTGGGCTAGATGGACCTTTGGTCTGACCCAGTCTGGCCGTTCTTATGAGCAGCCCGGGCCGTGCAGACACACGTACCTCAGGGACGCACACATGGGAAGTCATTGCTTTGCCTGGGGAAGTGAGGCCCCTTCAGCTCCAAGTGCCCCAACCCTGCATAGTCTCTCGGGGGGGGAATCAGACTTCCCGGTGGGAGTTCAGACCTTGCACTCTGGACTGAACAAACCCTGGTGAAACAGGTTTGTAAAGAACGGTCTGATCCAGCACTATCTAGCGGGGCCTAGGAGTGAGGTTCTGTTCGCAGCTCCGGGAGGAGAGTGGTGTTTAATGTCTGGGGAAGGAGGCAGGACTCCCCAGTTCTCTTCCGACTCTGCACGTCTACATGTCTCAGTTTCCCCACCCACGAAACACACAGTATTAGGAGGCCCAGCCAACACTCTCAGCTCAGCCTCTGCACGGAAACCTCACAGCTGGGACGTGCCACCTGTACTGAGCAGTGGGGAGGCTGAAGTGCAGGCAGGCCTAGGGCACCTAGCGCGAGCCAAGCTGCACAGGAGGGGAGACGCGGCTGCAGGGCCAGCCCAGCCCCTCCCCAGCAGAGGGACATGAAGCGCCCTGAGAACCAGGGCTGGGTAATGTTTGCACAGCGCTCTGCAATGCACAGGGGCTGGCCAGGGCCAGAGACAGACGGCGCATGAGCTCTATAAACAGACAGGAGAGAAAAACAAACGTGCAAGGGCGGGCCCTGGCTGGCTCTAGCCGCAGGGCCCAGGGTTGGCAGGTCAGGACAGCCCCCTTGCCACCTCGATCTCGGCATGCTGGCCACAAAAGCGGAAAGCGGCTGCTGGGTGTTTCTAAGACAGGCCCAGCATGCGGCTGGCAAGGGACGGTTTGCACTAGTGCAGGGGCTGCCCGGCGGGTGTCCCCAGGGGTCCCAGAGAAGACACCCCTTGTCACTGGCAGAGGATGGCATCACTTCCCAGCAACAGCCCGGGGCACAGCTCCCACGTGCCTGTGCCAGGGGAGAATACAGAAAAGCCATCACTAACCACCACCTCCCCCAGCACACGCTGTACCCTGCCTCCAGGCAGCTGAGCCCAGCCCCAGGGCATGGCCAGGGCTGGGGACACAGATGGACGAGGGAGAGCTGCAACTCCACAATTGGAGCTGGACCTGCTCCATCCCGCGGCAGCGTAAGAATCTCCCCGGCCCTCAGTCCACCGCACCGGGTGTGTCTGCACAGGACTCTGCCCAGCGCAACCCTGCAATCAGCTGAACCAGTTGGGCTGGCTCGGCCCACAGCCCCTGTGCCCTGCGTACCCAGCGTACCCAGCCACTGCTCAGCAGCAACCCTGCCCCAGGGGGGCAGGCAGCCGGGGGGAACAGCGGGCTCCCCCCTTCCTGGGGCTCACGGTGCCCCACGCAGCAGGGTTCAGGGAGCTCTTAGGTCGTAACTCCGGTGGGTGCTGCACAAGGTGCAGACCCCAGCGCCAACGGGTTAGACACACGCGCGTTTCCATCTGCCCCGCAGCGGCTCCAGCCTGACCTGCCCTAGTGCCCCAAGCCCTCCCTAAGCACCACCCCCCAGGGACCCAGCCTCCCGAGAGCCGGCCCCATTCCCCCTGCCTCGGACCTAGCCCTGGCCCGGCCTCCCCAGTGCTGGCCTAGGGCACACAGGTTGGGGAGGGAGCCCATGGGGGCATGGGCGGACATGACATGAGCCGAGAAAGCCCCTTCCCAAAGCTGTCCTGTCCCGTCTCCACACACACGCTCTGTGTCCCTTCTCTGCTGCCCCCAGGCAGGGCTGCTGGAAAGTTTGGCTGCCCATGGAGCTGGAGAGGAGACTGGCCATCCAGGGGCCAGAGGGTGACACACCCGCCAGGGGTCACAGCCCTGGCACCCACACCCAGGCCAGGCAGACAAAGGCCCTCCGAGAGGCAGCCCACAGCCGCCAGATGAGCAAACGCTTCAAACCCAGAATGATGTCTCAGAACAGATGGCAACGCCGTGCCGGGTCCCCAGACGTGCCCAGGGCCAGGGGATGGGCGACCCTGCCCAATGACAAGACCAGTCCGGGTGCCCCGGCAGGCCCTGATTCCCAGCAGACCCCATCCCGCCCTGCACACAGCTTCTCCTTCAGGCCTCTCGGACCTGCATCTGACCCGCCATGGGCGGCCGAATTAGTGGGCTCGGCAGGGCCAGGGTACGGATGGGAACCTCCCAGGAAAGCCCAAGTGGTGCTTCAGGGAGCGGGTGGGGGCGGAGTCAGGACACTCTCCCCTCACCGTCAGCCCCACTGCGCCAGGGCGGCACGAGGCCAGGCCACGTTGCCACGTCAGCGGCGCGTGAGAGAAAACCAATCTGCCGGTGGCCATTAGCAACCCCGCCAGCCCGAGCCACCAGGGCCCATCTAGGCCAGGTCACTAGCCGGGCCAGGATCCTTCCCGCCGCCCATGACTCGGGGACCAAATTTCTGCGGCTGGGCCAGCGCCTGAGTTAGCCCCTGCGCTGACCCAGCCGAGGTGCAGCCCAGCCCTGCCCCAGCCTGGCCCCAGCTGTCGCTGTTTCGTCCCAGCAGCTGCCCCCGAAACCCGACGCTGTTTGTCTGCCAGGACAGCGGTGGGGGCAGGCGTCCCATGCTGCGGGCAGGGAGGGAATTCCAGAGGGATGAACCCCCAACCCCACCCCGCAGCTAACACGCCCGCCCGCTCCCAGCCACACCTGACATCTCCGGGGTGCCTGGAGGGCCACAGGAGGGATGCTCAGGGCAGGCAAAGCGCTGCTGTCAAAGCCACTGGGGAAAGGCAGGATGTGCCCCCCCAAGCTCACAATCCTGTGATCACCACAGCACACAAGCAGCGGGGGCCTCGCTGCTGGCGGGGCCCCGTCGAGGCAACCAGCCAACCGTAGGGACACCTTGCTCTCCCCGGTACACCCCACCGGCCCGTACGCGTTGCCCCAGGCAACTGACAAGTGCTGGCCGGGGTCTCCTGCAAGGCCCCAGCCAGAGAGATGGAGCCACAGGGCCTGTGCCCAGCTAAGCGATATTCTTTGCTGCCTTCACGCCGCACCCCGTGGGGGGCACGAACGTGTGCAGCTGAGCAGGGCCCCAGGGCTCAGCCTGGTAACATGGGGCAGCTCTCAGAGAAGCGGGGAAGCACCTTGCTCACAGTCTGGAGGCTCACTGGGATCCCCACAAGGCCGGGCTGTCCTGGGGGTCAAAGAGGGGTCTTGGATCCTCCTGAGAGTGGAGGGGTGCAGTCCCTTGGCCTGGCTGCTAAGTGCTTTGCCCCAGCAGGGCCCCCACGGGAGGGGATGAAGGTGCTCGGCCCTGCAGGAGGTGGCATTTCTCCAGGGCTCCGCTGGGAGCTGCCAGACCACAGCATCCCCCATTGGCCCAGTCCTGGGCCCGGGCCCTTCCCAGGCCCGTGGGCGGACATCACTCATTCCCTAGCAGGCTGCAGCATGCCAGGCTCGGGTCCCCGTGTCCTCCCCCGGCCCCGCTTGGCACCAGCATCAGCAGCTTGCGCAGGGGAAGAGCCAGGCTTCACACACCCCGGGGCCCAGCAGCACGCCAAGCTAACGCCCGTACCCGCCCCAGGCCGGGCGGGGCACGGCGGTGACGCCAGGCTAGCCCCAAGACAGGGGCTGCATCACACCAGCCTGCTTCCCTCCGTCCCGGGGTAAGGAAAGGGGAAGGCGGCCCAGTGGCAGCCCCTGCCCCCTGCTGCACGTGGGAGGGAGAGAGACCAGGGCACCCGCCTCGGCTCCCCTCTGAGCCACAGGGCACAGCCCAGCCCACCCCCCACTGACCATGCCCCTCCCGAGAGTCCTTTGCACGGTTAATCCAGGGCAGCTTGTAGAGCCCAGCCTGGAGATCCAGTCCAAGGAGCACGCTCCTCCTTCCCAGGACTTTGGGGAGGATCTACCAGGCTCGGTTCACCTTCCTCACCCACGCAGCCCCCACCCCGCCCGGCCTTCCTCACCGACCATTTTACAAGCCCCTTCACGCAGTCTCCAATGCTGCCCATTTGGGTGGCGCGGAAGCTCCCCACAGACACCCCCAGACCACCTTGGGGCCCTCCTTCACCGCAGCACTAACACTCCTGCCTCTCACGTGGGGCCACGCAGCCTCGGCGGTTCCTTGTGCTCCCCCAGCTCCGTGGAAGTGCCTTGGGGCAGAGACCCCTCTCTTTGTTGGCTCTGTACCTCTCCTGGGTGCTGCCGGAGTGCAAATGTGGCCTTGGCACTGCCTGGCAACCCCAGCAGCGAGTCACGAGACCATGGAAAGCCCGGCCCATGACACTGCTTGCCACAGGGGAAAAGAGGAAGAGCCAGAAGTCTCAGCTGAATGCTCCAGCAGCCCAGCGTTGGCTGAGCCAACCGAAAGCAGGGCTAATTCCCAAGCACTCGGGAGTCCCCGGTCTCCATCTCAATGGGCTGCTCTCAGCCCTGAGCCGTCCTAGCTGCCGGTGTCACACTGCCACGGCAGGGCCCTGTGGCCAGTCACTGTGCCCACCCTGAGGTCTCCCAACTACTCAAGAGAGAACTTGGAGTCACTGTGGACAGTTCTCTGAAAACATCCACTCAGTGTGCAGCGGCAGTCAAAAAAGCAAATGGAATGTTAGGAGTCATTAAGAAAGGGATAGAGAATATAACAGAAAATATCGTAATGCCTCTGTATAAAACCCTGGTACGCCCACATCATGAATACTGCATAGAGATGTAGTCGCCTCATCTCAAAAAAGATATATTGGCAGTGGAAAAGGTTCAGAAAAGGGCAACAAAAATGAAGAGGGGTTTGGAACGGGTCCCATATGAAGAGAGTTTAAAAAGACTTGGACTCTTCAGCTTAGAAAAGAGGAGACTAAGGGGGGATAAGCTAGAGGTCTATAAAATCATGACTGGTGTGGGAAAAGTGAGTAAGGAAAAGTTATTTACTTATTCCCACAATATTAGAAGTGAGGGTCACCAAATGAAATGAATAGGCAGCAGGTTTAAAACAAACAAAAGGAAGTTTTTCTTCACTCAGCGCACGGTCAACCTGTGGAACTCCTTGCCAGAGGATGCGGTGAAGGCTAAAACTTTAGCAGGGTTCAAAAAAGAGCTAGATAGATTCATGGAGGTTAGGTCCATCAATGGCTATTAGCCAGGATGGGTAGGAATGGTGTCCCTAGCCTCTGTTTCTCTGGAGGTGGATGATAGGGGAGGGATCACGTGAGGATTACTGTTGTGTTCCCTTCCTCTGGAGAATCTGGCATTGGCCACTGTCGACAGACAGTATCCTTGGCTAGATGGACATTTGGTCTGACCCAGTATGGCCGCTCTTACGTTCCCAAGCGCTAACACGGGAAGGGCGACATCCCTCAGGCTGCATGAGGGCCTGGGATGCAAGTGCAGTTTTCCTGGGAGAGTCTTTCTTCTGCACTCTGCTGCTGGCTCATCCGCAGCTCAAGGGGAGCCTCTCCAGCGGGGCCGGGTGTCAAGTCTCTGCGTGCGTGTGGCGGGGAGGGGAAGGCTCCAGCCAGGTCCCAGGGACAGGGCAGCAGGTGGGCAGCCCAGCACTGAGCCAAGCACAGAAAGTTAAAACACAGCTTTCCTGAGCCCCTCCACAGCCAGCAGGACATGGGCTCCGGCAGCCCCCTGTCCAGGGCCACAGTGCGGCACAGAAGAATCCCCATCCCAGAGCAGGCTTCTGTGATGGGGGAAGAGAGGTTTCCCCTTGCCCGTCAACACTCATTTCCAGCTGAATCCGCACCACGCTGGGGCCTGAGCCTGTGGCACGAACAGCAGCCACAGGGGAATGCGGCTGGATGCTTGAGTCAGCGCCGCAAGGAAGATGGGCGAGCCGCTGTGGCTGGCTCGTTGTTGTGGGGCGCTTGCTGCTCAGGAACAAGAGGCTGCAGGATTTGGAAGAATTTGTTTGGGGGGGATGAAACAAAAGAAGCCCAACTCCGCGGCCCCGGGGAGCAGTTTAGGGATGTGAAGGACTAGTTGACAGGACCCTATCAGAGGCAGCAAGGGGGGGAAATAGAGGAGGGTACTTCAAAGCGGTAGCAGCGCACAGAGCCCGGGGTCAGCGGGGGGAGTCCCCAGTTGGCTTCGGGCACTTTCGCCTTTGAAGTATAGCAACAGCCCTAGGGCGGAGGCGCCCTATCGACTAATCGAAGAGTCAATGCAAAAATGCATCAACTATTTGATTAGTCAGTTACCTGATACTTAACATCCTTGGAGCAGTTACCTCACTGCTAGTCTCGCTCTGACCCGTTCCTGGAACAGAGGGATTCTGCTGCACTGGGCAGAAACCAATTCACGGGGCCGCCTCGGGCATAAGGCCACCGATGTCGCCCCCTCCTGGCATAACCCAGCCCAGTGCGCAAAAGGCCAACCCCTTCCCAGCTCAGCACCCCAAGCCCGTGGCAAGTGCTTCTGAATCGGCCGCTGACCCTGTGCCCCACAGCCCAAACCCTGGTAGACATGTCCAGGCTCTCCCCTCATTGAAAGACACGCGGCACCCCACTGCCTGCCCTGGGTCCCACCCCCTGCCCTAACCCCAGCAGGGGTCCAGTATGGGGCCATCTCTTCTGCCCCCACCCAGGCTAATTGTGCCTCAGAGCGAGCCTTCTAGCAGGGAGTGGACAGCATAGTCTCCATGGCTCATTCAGCCCTGGCCTCCTGACTGCAACACCCAGCTGGGGTCTCTTGCCCGAGGGGCCCACAGACACCTGGGTCCAGTTACACAAGCCAGACCCTCCTCAGGTGGGAACACCTGCAGATCACTGCTAACCTGATCCGACAGGAACCAGCACCCTCGCGGGGGAGAACCCCCATCCCATCCTCTGCCTCTGAGTCAGCCAGTCCCTGCCCCGCCAGCACCCTAGAAGGGAAAGCCCGGGGCCCCATGCCGCAGCCATCCCATGGGATCATCGGGAGCAGCAGAGCGTGTCTCAGACACGCTGCAAAGCCACACGCCCAATTGCTCACACACACGCAGCTTCCGGGATTAGCAGGAACAACTGTATCCGTCACACCTGGATGACAGCGACTGAGCGCGTCACTCAGCCGCCCGCGCCCGGCGAGCTCCTGGCAGGGACAACAGCTCCTCTGCCTACGGCGCTGCTCACACGCCCACCCCACGGCAGCTCCGAGCTGTAGGCCCGCCCGCCCCGCAGCAGGAAGCCAGGGCCGCCCCAGAGAGCACCCCACAAGTCTGAGGGCCAAGAGCTCCCTGGAACCCCTGCTCTTCCACTCCGCAGAGCTCAGCACAGACAGACACCACACAACAGGGCGCTTGCGACACAGAGACCACGACCCTCCTGCATCCTTGGCGTGGGCTGGTTCCACACCGCCTGGGCTCGGTGCTCAAAGGAAGCCAACATCCCTCCAGGACTGTCTCCCAAAACTCAAATTAAAACTGGGCTGCTCCTGTTGGGGTCTGGCTCCCACGCTCCCAGCTGCGTGTGTGTGAAGCGGGGTACAGCAGGCTCACAGCCAGGCCCTGAATTCACTCCGGGCCTGACAGGGGAGCTGCAGCTGGGTACCTTCCCAACATTCATTCCTCCTCCCAGTGAAAACAGGGCATAGTACAGAGTGGGGTGACTAACCCTTCCCCTGAGCTGACTGCACCAGAATCCTCTGGGCTTAGAGCCCAGGGGTCAGGGCTGGAGCACCCGAAAGCAAGAGAGACTGGAAACAAAGCCTGAGCTCCCCAACGCTCCCCAGACTCCGGAGATCAGCTCACCAGCTGGGGGTTGTCCAGACATGTGCATGCCAAGGGGGTCTCTGCTGTTCCTGGAGGGCCGTTCTGCCCAGAACGCTAAGCTGTCCCACCGCTCAGAGAAGAAACAGACCTGCCCCAAACACGTTCCTAACCCCCCTGGGCTAGGGAAAGGAAGGCTGTGGGGCCGGGGGCTACCCAGGAGGTTTTGGGTTAAATGCCGTACAAACCAACAGAGAAGATCTGGTTCGAAAGGGAGGAGACTCTGGGGACTGCTGGGAGCTGGCTATTCCCCAGCTGGATAACCTGCGGCACTCCTATAGCTTGTAGGGCACCGGAGCGATCCTTCGAGGCGCAAGGGAGGCCTGCTTGCAGTGCACGAGTGATACCTCATTGCCCTGCCACCGCCTTCTACCCCAAAGCACCACGCAGGGGCACAAGAGCGTCGAGGATGTGGAGTGAGGAGCAAGGAGTGACAGGGGATCTCAGGGCAGTGCTGGGATGGGGCCTCAGGATGTTCACGGTTCATTTCCAATAGGAATCAAGGAAAACAGGCCGGAGAACCTGATCTGCTTTCAAGCCCTGCGTCCCCCACCGTGAATTTCCCACGCGGCTGGATCTGAACTGGACCGGCCCGGAGCCAGCGCTGGATCCCCGGGGCAGGCACTGCGACCCGACACCCATGGAGCCAGCGACAGAACAGGTGGGTAGGAGATGTCCGAGCACCAGACACACGCAAAGCAGCAGCTGCGTGCATGGGCAGAATTACCAGCAGCCCTCCATGAGGGGCGCAGAGCTCTGAGAAAACCTGCCCGGCTGCCACTGGGCACTTCCGAAAGTCTGGCTCTCATCCCAGTGCCGAACTAAGAGCTCAGCTCCTTTCCAAAATCAGGCCTATCAGCCTAATATGCAGAGGCGCTGAGCTCCTAACGGGAGCAAGGGAGCACAGCACCTCTGCAGACGAGACCGCTGGCCTTTTGAGCCTGGAGCACGAGCCCTAGATGGCTAGCAGGACCTGGCACACAGATCCTGCTTTCACCCAGCGATTAGGCCGGACATTTCCCTAGCGCTTGGCTCTAGCGCAGCACTGCTCCATCCCAGAGTCAGGACTCAGGACCACTAGAGCGCTCAACGCACTCCAGGGCTGTCACACTGTGATTCTGCCACCCACCCCGGTTCTTCTTCCGTCCTCTCCCTGACCTGGCTTCCTCCAGAATCGCTGCCTTGGCTGGGGACCAAGATCTCTGTATGGTGGGCCCCCAGCCCCAGTAGGAAGAAGAGCTGCAGTAACCAGAAAGGGACCATACAGATAACAGGCCTCTGCCCCGCTCCGTCCGTATCCTTGGCCCGTCTCACCCAGCTGCTTGCACGTAACCACCATCTCTCTGCTGATGGCTCTACACCACAGCCGCCCCCTCGGCCTAATCTTCAATCTGTGCACCAGCGTTCTGCCTGGCTCACTAAGGGACGTGGTGCACCCTGTCCAGCATCACTGAAAACCCCCTTCCTCCAGACCATCCGGAGAAGTGTCAACCCCTCGGGCAGGTGAAATCCCAGCCCCACTGAAGTCAGTGGGGGGATGAGTTCCGCTGGGGCCAGATTTCACCCCACATTTCCTCGTCCCCATGGGCTCAGGACCGTTCCACACAGCCGGGGCAATGGGAAGAGGCAGGGTGGTTCCATTTTTGGACGGCCCGGACTGACCAAATTCATTTTTAAAAAGGAAGAAAAAGAGGGAAATAGTTAAACAAACCCCTTTCCACCAGCAACAAAAACACGTTCACGTTCATGCCACGCGCCAGAGCGACCTGGGCTGCAAAAACGAGTCGTCCTGTGGCGCCTTAGAGACTAACAAAAATACACAGAATCATGAGCTTTCGTGGGCAAAACCCACTTCCTGAGGAAAGGGAGTGTGTGGCTTTGCCCACCAAAGCTCATGATCCTAGATATATATTTTTGTTAGTCTCTAAGGTGCCACAGGACCACTCGTTTTTAAAGTTACAGACTAACACGGCTACTACCCCTCTGAGACCCTTCTGCAAAGCTGGGCCCAACACAACTTGGTCACATCCTTTTGCAAAGATCAAGCGCTAACTTGTCTCCAGGGCTGCCGCATGCTGTAAAACAGTCACCACCTCTTCCAAAGGCTTAGCACCTGGATTCTCCCCCCCATCCCCGCCCAATTCCCATTGTTCTGTTGCTAGGAGATTAACTCCAAACTAGCTTCCCAACATATTGGTGGGACACACTCAAATCCGTGGGGGTCTATGCCCAGGGACGGGCACCTCCTGCTCCTGTCCGGGAACTTACCGCCACCCAGCCATAGTAGCATGCCCATGCGGCCAGACACCGGACATCATGACGAAGAGAGAGGGGAAGAACTGTTCTCCTCCGCGATAAACAACGGAAAGCCAGGCCTATGGAAGGAGCCGGGCACAGACAATACGTCTGCCGTTTGCTTTTTAAACACAGTATCTCTCAAATGCGGCAGGGCCCCTGGATGGCAGGTCGGCATTTAGGGCCTGTTCGCCTGCCGGCCACCAGCTGCAGCGAGCTCTGATAAACTAAGCGGGCCCCATGGCTCTTCTGTTCCCCCTGCCCGCATGTCCTCCCCTCCCCCGAAAGGCCACCGCAGCCCCATGCACACGCGGGCCTGGATGAATCACAGCAGCTGTCCCTCCCATTCTGCAACAGGGAATCAGGGACAGAGGGGGAAGGGGGCTGCCGGGCCTTCCCTTTTCCTCCATGGGTGGAGAGACAGGCCTGCCACAAAGCCATGCTTAGTCACAAAGCGGCCCTGCCTGCACCCAGAGATATCAACCGAGTCAGGGCCAGAGAGCATTTGGCTGGGTCCCTTAGCGAGACTCGGAGCCAAAACAAACCCTGGCTCCAGCAGACTTGGCCCGAGCCAGCCGCTGCCCTCCCTCCGGCTGCGCAGGAGCAAGAGAATTCAGCAGAGTTCAGCCTGGGCAAAGCTGCAGATGCAGGCCTGGCTGCTCCTGTGACCCAGTGGAGGGCCAGCAAACCTCGGGCCGGGCGCCTGGGAACATCACACAGCTCAGAAATGCAGCCAGGAGACAGCCACGTGTTGAGGATGAATCCTCAGCTCCAGTCCCCCATGTCTTCTCATGCAGGGAGCTGCCACAGCCCAGCCACCACCAAAGGCCTTTTGCCTCCCCGGTCATAAGACCAGCCCCCTGTCTTCCTCACTTGGGGGTAAGACCCGGTTAGGAGCTAACACACCATTGCAGCCAGTGGCGTAGACAAGACCTGGCAGTGTTTTAACTACGGGTGTAAGCAGCTAGTCGACTACCCAGTAAGCCTAAGCTTATCAGGTAGTCAAGTCGACTACTTGACTACTCGCATTCCCCTCACCCCCTTGCTGCCTCTATATCAGCCCTTCTCTTACCATAAGAACATAACCAGGGCTCGACAAACAATGTAATCTACTCGCCACGGGCGAGTAGATTACACCCTGGAAGAGCCACCGCAGAGCGATCTGAGCATGTGCAGAGCGCAGAACCGCGCGGCTGGCGAGCGGGGCTCGCCGCCGCTCGGCGAGCCCTGAACATAACAATGGCCATACCGGGTCAGAACAAAGGTCCATCTAGCCCAGGATCCTGTCTGCCAACAGTGGCCAATACCAGATGCCCCAGAGGGACAAATCACAACAGGTAATCCTCACGTGATCCCTCCCCGGTCACCCACTTCCAGAGAAACAGAGGCTAGGGACACCATTCCTACCCATCCTGGCTAATAGCCATTGATGGACCTAACCTCCATGAATCTATCTAGATCTTTTTTAACCCTGTTAAAGCTCTAGCTTTCACCGCATCCTCTGGCAAGGAGTTCCACAGGTTGACTGTGCGCTGAGTGAAGAAAAACTTCCTTTTGTTTGTTTTAAACCTTTGTTTACAAATTGCATCGACTACACGGTTGGCCAATTGCCCACCTCTTAACATCCTTAGTTTTAACCATGCTTCCGAACTAGTCCCAGATCTGAATAAGCCAGGCTGCCGTAGTGCAGCTCTGGGACAGGTCGCTCCCAGCTCCGGGACAGGTCGCTCCCAGCTCCACAGCTGGCTGGGGTGGTGTCATAGGACAGACGTGTCATCCCCAGGGGGCCCGAAGCTGTGGACAGTCTGGGCAAGCTGCGGAGACAGATACTGTGGCACTCAGCGGAGACCCAGCGCACAGAAGCTGAGTGGGGTTGGCTCAGGGCTGCTCACAGCCGCAGCAGGGGTACGGAGGTGCAGCAAAAGAGGCAGGGCACAGAGAGGGCAGGATGGGTACAGAATCCCCTGCAGGTGCCTGCTTCAGTTCCAGAGTTCATGAGCCAGCAGATGTGCTTCCTGCACCCTGTATGCCAGGCAGGCTGAAGCCCAGGGCATTGGGGAGGGTCACCTGTGCGGGGAAGAAAGGGGGCTGGCAGGCAGGAGTATCAAATTGTGAGAAAGATTCAGCTAGCCCAGGTGTGCCACTCCTCCTTAGGCCTGGCTCATGCTCTAATAAGGAGGTAAATTCTCCTTTAATTAGTTAACCGGTTAAATAGTATGTTTGACTGATTAAACAGGGGCATGTGGGGGCTGCTCCCGTCTGGTCAGAGTCGCCCCCTTCCGTGGTAAGCCTGGCCTGGGCACGCTGCGGATGGGAGCTGCTCCCAGCGAGCTTGGGCTGGGCCCGTCACAGATGGGGGCCTCTCGGGCCCTGCTGAGGTGCCCCTTGCAGGAAGGCAGGCCCCACGGGGCTGGAGCAGCCCTCTGCCTACCGTGGGCAGGGGGGTGCTCCAATCCCTGCTAGTTAACCGTAACCGGGAAGCATCATCCTGTAAGGGTGACGCTTACCAGTTAACCATTCGCATCCCTAGCCTCTCCCAAGCACCAGGGCTGGAGACGGATGCCAGATGCAGGGCAAAGGGAGAGGAGGCGCAAGCAGCACCAGCCTGACCCACAGCAGCAAGGTGGGGGACCAAGCACACGCAGAAACACCAAAGCCCCCAGCAGAGCTGTCCTGTCTGCGTGACAAAGGCTGCTGCTCCCTGGAAAGGTCTCGTCAAGGGCAACTTCTATTTTGCAGCCACTTGAGTGAATCTAATTAACTCCTAGGGGGCTCGGGCACGCTTGGCTCTCTGTGGCCTACTGAGACTATGTTAGCTCCTTCCCACCTGCTTCGTGTAACTCCAGGGAGGGGGCACTGCCTTCATCCAGAGGCTCCATTTCAGCTGAGTCTATAAGCCTCTGGCCCTGGGCCTTCCTCTCTCCTTTCCACATCATTCACAACTCCAGGAGAGCCTGGGGCCTGTCAAGACCCGGAGCACTACAGAGGGACCTGTACCCCTCCGGAGGCCCAGTGCTTCCGTGCCACTGCTCTGACTCCCTCTGCCTGTCCAGAGCGACCCTTGATTTGCGCTGGGACGGGCGAGCGCAGTCGCGCCCCAGCAGCCTGAGACTCTAAAACCCCTCTGCCCCCATCTGCTGCTCCAAAGCCATTCTCCTTGCCCAAAGCCCCGGGTGCAAATCCCGGAGGTCAGTGGATCTGGCCCCTTCATTCCAATGGGAGCTGCACCCATTTTCACCAGCTGGGAGGCCCAGCCAGCAGGGGTGGCTCCCGATTTGCAGAGCCCTGGGTTTCCGCGCCCCAGCCCCAGTCAATCACGTCTGGGCTGCAAACACTGCAGGGCGAGGCTGAGGTCCTGGGCCTGGCCTAAATTAGGACATCTGACAGCAGCCGTCCGCTTCTGCTGGGGGGGAGGGATTCCAACTCTCCCTGGAAACCCCATGCCTAGGGCTGCTTTCAGGGGTTTCTACCCAGCCACAGGAAGGCCCTGCCCCTCCACAAACTCCCTCCTCCCAGGAAAGGGTTTGAGCCCCCTCCAAGATCACACCTCTCCCTGCAGCCGGGTGGCCCCCCCGGTTCCCCTGCACAGCAAGACCCTGGGAAGGCAGATCTGGGGAGCGCAGGGGGGGGTGGGGGCACAGTCCCAGCATCGGCCTGGCGCACAGAAGGAGGCGTCACCCCCCAAGTTATTCACGCTCGGTTCGCTCTGCAGCCCGGCTGGGCGTTATCCCTCCATTCCTGCCCGGCGAGGCCTGCGGGCCAGCGCCTGTGTCCAAGGCCAGCGGCCGTGCCCAGGGCGGAGGCTCCCCACCCACCGCTCTCCGGCAGAGGCGCCGGGAGAGATGCTCCGGCCCAAGGCAAGTCCCCGGGCCCAGCGCCGGGGCGGGATCCGGGAGTTCCGAGCAGATGAGCTCATGGCTCTTGGCGCCGGGGGAGGCGGCCAGGCTGGGGACCCCACACACACACACAGAGCCCGATCTCCAGCCTGGCGCAAGGCCACCAGCTTCCTGCGAGCGGGACCGGACTCAGCCATGGCCCCACCCCGGCATCCTGCGGAGCGCGGTGGGGGCTGCCTGGGGCACATCCCCACAGCAAAGGGCCGGGGGCCGGGGCTGCAGCCCCTCCCCACCCCCCAGGAGCCCAGCTCCGGCGTGATGCTGCCCACCAGGCTGCAACCCCCCCCTCCCTTCCCGGGCTGGAGACCAGCCAGCGGGGGGAAGGGCACGCGGTATCCCCTCTCCAAGTCCCAGCTCCGCGCTGTACCTCGGGCTCCGTGCCGCGCCGCCGGCCGCCGCTCCATGCCGTGCGGGGGAGGCGCCGCTCGCTCTGTGGTCCTCCCCCCCGCCCCGCCGCCGCGCCGCCCCCGGTGCCTTACAACCAGCCGCGCAGCAGCGGGCGCGGACACGGCTCAGCCCCTTTTCCGCCGCAGGCGCATCCCGCCCCGGATCCGACCCAGCCCCTTCCACCGGGGGGGGGGGCGGTATCAGCTCGGGCTCATGGCCAGGCCGCCCCGCGGGGACAGGGACGCGGGGCCCCGGAGCGAGGCGGGCGGGGGCGGGCAGTGCGACCCCAGGCAAAGGAGCCCCGGCGCTAGTGTACAGCCAGCCCGGTCCCTGCCCGGCCGCGGGGGGAGGCCCCTACCATGTCTGCGCACGGAGCCGGGAGGGGGGGGGCTCGGACTCGCCCCGGGACAGGCCCGGGATAGCGGGGCGCCTGCTGCGGGGAAGGGGGTGGCCGGGAGCCCGCGGCGCTGCCCCGCAGGCCGGCGCCCCCCAGCCTGGCCGGGGGGGCGTCCCGAGGGGGCAGGGCAGAGGCCCGGGCAGCTCAGCCTCCCCCCTGCCGCTTGGTTGTGCCCAGCCGCGCGTTCAGACTATCTAGGGAAAGTTGGAGGCTTCGGCCAGCCGCGGCTGGTGACTCACTTAGGAAAGAAAGAACGAAGGAGCCATGTGCGGGGCCCCCGCGCCGGGCTGCGCAGAGGCGGGGAGCGGGCGGGCGGGGCTCCAGGCCTGGGCATGCTGGGAGCAGGGGGGGCCTCCAGGCCTAGGAGTGTTGGGAGCAGGG
This sequence comes from Rafetus swinhoei, assembly GCA_019425775.1. Lineage (NCBI taxonomy): Eukaryota > Metazoa > Chordata > Testudines > Trionychidae > Rafetus > Rafetus swinhoei. The sequence goes on from JAFJHL010000300.1 coordinate 12,452,026, forward strand.
GGGGTCCTTCTCTAGCCCTGGGGGAGCCAGACCAGGAGACGCTGGGAGCAGGGAGGCCTCTAGGCTTAGGGGTGTTAGGAGCAGGGGGTCCTTCTCTGGCCCTGGGAGCCAGACCAGGAGACGCTGGGAGCAGGGAGGCCTCTAGGCTTAGGGGTGTTAGGAGCAGGGGGTCCTTCTCTAGCCCTGGGGGAGCCAGACCAGGAGACACTGGGAGCAGGGAGGCCTCTAGGCTTAGGGGTGTTAGGAGCAGGGGGGGGTCCTTCTCTAGCCCTGGGGGAGCCAGACCAGGAGACGCTGGGAGCAGGGAGGCCTCTAGGCTTAGGGGTGTTAGGAGCGGGGGGGGGGTCCTTCTCTAGCCCTGGGGGAGCCAGACCAGGAGACACTGGGAGCAGGGAGGCCTCTAGGCTTAGGGGTGTTAGGAGCGGGGGTCCTTCTCTAGCTCTGGGGGAGCCAGACCAGGAGACGCTGGGAGCAGGGAGGCCTCTAGGCTTAGGGGTGTTAGGAGCAGGGGGGGGTCCTTCTCTAGCCCTGGGGAGCCAGACCAGGAGACGCTGGGAGCAGGAGGCCTCTAGGCTTAGGGGTGTTAGGAGCGGGGGTCCTTCTCTAGCCCTGGGAGCCAGACCAGGAGACGCTGGGAGCAGGGAGGCCTCTAGGCTTAGGGGTGTTAGGAGCAGGGGGGGTCCTTCTCTAGCCCTGGGGAGCCAGACCAGGACGCTGGGAGCAGGGAGGCCTCTAGGCTTAGGGGTGTTAGGAGCAGGGGTCCTTCTCTGGCCCTGGGGAGCCAGACCAGGAGACACTGGGAGCAGGGAGGCCTCTAGGCCTAGGGGTGTTAGGAGCAGGGGGTCCTTATCTAGCCCTGGGAGCCAGACCAGGGGATGCTGGGAGCAGGGAGGCCTCTAGGCTTAGGGGTGTTAGGAGCGGGGGTCCTTCTCTGGCCCTGTGGGGAGCCAGACCAGGAGACGCTGGGAGCAGGAGGCCTCTAGGCTTAGGGGTGTTAGGAGCGGGGGTCCTTCTCTAGCCCTGGGGGAGCCAGACCAGGAGACGCTGGGAGCAGGGAGGCCTCTAGGCTTAGGGGTGTTAGGAGCGGGGGTCCTTCTCTAGCCCTGGGGGAGCCAGACCAGGAGACGCTGGGAGCAGGGAGGCCTCTAGGCTTAGGGGTGTTAGGAGCAGGGGGGGTCCTTCTCTGGCCCTGGGAGCCAGACCAGGAGACGCTGGGAGCAGGAGGCCTCTAGGCTTAGGGGTGTTAGGAGCAGGGGGGGTCCTTCTCTAGCCCTGGGGGAGCCAGACCAGGAGACGCTGGGAGCAGGGAGGCCTCTAGGCTTAGGGGTGTTAGGAGCAGGGGGGGTCCTTCTCTAGCCCTGGGGGAGCCAGACCAGGAGACGCTGGGAGCAGGGAGGCCTCTAGGCTTAGGGGTGTTAGGAGCAGGGGGGGTCCTTCTCTAGCCCTGGGGGAGCCAGACCAGGAGACGCTGGGAGCAGGGAGGCCTCTAGGCCTAGGGGTGTTGGGAGCAGGGGCGGTCCTTATCTAGTCCTGCGGGGTCCTGACCTGGGGATGCTGGCACAGTTGGTCCTTCTCTGGTCCTAAGGGACCAGGCCAGGGGATGCTTGGCGGGGGGAAGGAGTCCTTCCTGTTTTTATTCTCTGCTTCCTGTGGGCTGTACCCCTAGACTAGGCAGCCGGTGCAGTACACCCTGGGGTTGGGGTCTTGCAGCCATCTGAGCCTGCTCCGTGTTGGGGCCCCCAAGGGCTGGTGCACAGTGAGTTGTGGTGCTGTCATAAAGGCCCAGGGAGGATGGGTCAGGGCAGGTGCAACATGCCATTGAGGAGACCGGTCTGGTCAGGGAAGGGAACAGGGAATAAATCCACCACTCAGCTGTACCAGTAATCCTCCTGCCCATCCCAGAGGGGGAAGGGAGTGCTCCAGGCAGCAGCTGGATGTGTGGCCATGCCAGGACTCTTACTTCCAACTATGACCTAGTCACAATTGTGGCTTCCAGTACTGAGTGGAGGCCACAAATCTCTAAGCAGGGGCTAATGGATACGGCTGACTTGGGGGCTCATCACGGGGCTAAAAAGCCTTTTCTGTTCCTCCCTCACCAACTTGAGAATGCACCAGGTCAGCAGAGGCCTACAGTCATTACCGTGCAACAGCTGTTTGGCAGGGAGGGAGACCCTGCGTGCAATGAGCATGATGGGTCTCAGTTCAGTTACCAGTGGGACAGGACTATAACTTCTCCCACGAAGCCCCCCTCAATTGGGGCTGGTGGTTGAGTCCTGAAGACTTGCAGGGCCCAGACAAGAGCTTCCCCCCCACCCCGTTTTGTTAACTAACAGGTTTTACCCACCAAAGCTCATGATATAAACTTTCCTTGGAGTTTGAAAGTGGAAGGTAATTGGGCTCCGGTGGCTGTGCCATGCTGAGCCATCAGTACAGGTTCCCTTAAGGGTCCTAATGAAGCAGGAGCAGGATGCCCTTCACTGAAGCCCAAGGGTCAGATGCTTCTTGGGTGTAAATCATTGGCCTCAAGTGGGTGACGTTTTCACCAGCCAGGGCTCTGGCTTAGCAAGCATGCCTCCACAGGCACCACCCTGTGCACGCCCTGTCTCACTCAGCTTGTCTCTCACCCCAGCGGGACTTTTTGCACCAGGAAGGAGCAGAGTAGGAATGTAATCGTGTAGTCAATTAACCGATAAGCAACAGCTTATAGGTTAATGCTATAGACCACACACATTTCCCTCGCCCCACCCTTACCGGTACATTTTTTGCAGGCTGGCCAGCAGCCCGGTTCAGTTCTGGCTCCCGCTGGGTCCAGAACCTACGCCTGTTGCAGCTCTGCATTTAAAGTGTAGTAGGAGCTAGGTGGGCAAGCAGCCTGGCTCAGTTCCGGCTCGTGCCAGGTCCGGGAGCTCATACCCCCCACCCTTAGACAGGGGCTGCTGCCACCCCACACTGCTACCTCTTTATCAGAGGCAGCAGCACTTGGTGACAGACAGCCGGTCCAGAAGGGGAGCTAGTTTTTAAACTGGCTCCCCTTGTGGACCACCCCCCGCCTGGCACCTCTGATACAGAGGCAGCAGCGTGGAGTGGCAGGGGGCTCCTTGGGAGTGAGGCTGGAGCGCACTGGCTGCTGGCCCCGCCCCCGGGGACTATGGAATAGTCGACTAACCGATAAGAATTCATGAGGTTACTCGACTATTCAATTAACCGATATTTAACTTCCCTAGAGCAGAGGTTTTGCTGGCCCCTCTCGCCCTGCTCTGGGGGAACGCTCTCAGCCTCGCTGTATAACAGTTGGCCAGAGAAGAAGCCACCTCTACGCCATTCTGCCAGCAGACCCGAATTACCCTCATTGGAATCCAGCCAGGAATGTGTGGAATAAAGTGAAAGATTTAAAAAAAAAACTCTCTAGCCCCTTCAATCTGTGTTTTGAAGCAGCCAGTGGCTCGGGAGATCAGCCCATCGGTGGGGCTGCAGGGGTAGAGCTGCGTTCAATAGGCCGCTTGCCTGGCCCAGGGAATCGTTAGATTCAATACATTGTTCAGCTAAACTGCCTGTGGCTCTTTGAGGTCAGATTATCAACTGGCAGCATTGTGGGGGGATTAGCAGCATCTCGCTGGGGACTGTGAATTCCGGTGCTATTTGCATGTTTAAGGAAGGGCTCTGGTGCCAGCACTTGTCCAGTCTGGGCGGGCGGGTGATGGGGGCAGGGAGGGAGGAGCTGAGAGAAGATGGGGGGAGCAGCCCAGCTGGGTGTGCAAGCCAAGGAGGCTTGGGCAAGGCGGATGGTGCCACCGAGATGGGGATGTAGGGACGTGGTCTGTGACTGCTCGGGGGCGGCAGTGCTCAGTAGTTGGTGGCACTGTTCTAAGGTCCAGGGTTTCACCCCCCCCAAGGGATCTGCAAACGCAGGGGCCACCCAACCACCATTGTCACATGCCACGTGGTCTGAAGCCACCCTGGGGAACAGCCTGCAGGGAACAGCCCCTTCCAGGAGAGGAACTTGACTGGGCTTCCTGGTCTCTAGCCTCTGGGATCAGCCCATTCCCCCAACACAGCAAATCCTCCCTTTAGCCAGCAAGGAGCATCTTAGCAAGAAGGAACCTTGCTTGTCATTGGAGCCTCTGTCCTCACCCTGCCAGCACCCAGAAGAGCCCTGGCTTTTAGCTGCAGACAGTTCTGTGCTGTCTGTATCAATGTCACATTCTCTCCGTCTGTCTCAACCCGCCCCCACACAGGTGTCCCAAACCCTCCCCTCTCAGGAACAGGAAACAAGGTGGCCCCAGTGAGTTGGCTAGCTCAGGGCCAGTTTGGCAAGAGCAGGAAGCAAAGGGCCTGCCCAGTACCCGGAATGGGACAGGTGGCAGCCGCCATTCAGTGGGAAGCCCCCGCCCCCCTGATCCCAGTGGGCAGCGCGCCCTCTCGGCAGCCTCTGTTTGGATCCGAGTAGAGCAGAGCATGTTGGGATGCAGCCCTCTTTGCCGTACTCCACGATGACAAGGGGGGGAGAAGAGGCCACGAAGCTGAGCACCAGGAGAGGGCAACATAAGAGGCACCAGCGCCAGAGCCACGGGCACAACCAGCCAGTGCTGCAGGAAATGCTGGTGCGGGACAGAGCCCATCCAGCCTGTGCTCACCGGGAGTCCTTCCAGGGCTCGGATCCTTGATACCTTGGTGCTGGCCTGTCAGGGCAATAGAGACCCTGGCACGGAGGAGTGACTCCGGAAGAGAGTGATGGGGAGCACAGGGAGGACCGCACACAGGGCCAGTTCTGCTCTGGCTGAGCCCAGCACTTGGCATCCCTGTTCCTCCTAGTCCTGGGGCTTTTTGCCCAGCTCAGCACAGGGCTGAGGTTTCCCCGAAACCCCATCCGGCCTCGCCCTCCCAGCTGACTCCGCACCGGGGAATGTTGTCCAACAGAAGGAGAGCAAAGGGAGCCGCGCAACCCGATCCTGGAGAGAGGCAGTTGGGGGCCAGGAGCACGCAGAGCTCCAGCACAGAGCCTGGGGGAGTGGGCAGCTCCCAGCTGGCCTGTGCCCAGGCCCGGATAGAGCCCCCAGGGCTGGGGGAGACGGATGCTAATAGGCTCACACAGGACTACTCTGCTGGTGTGTCGGTGTGTGTGTGTGTGTATGGGGTGCCCAAAAGGGGGCTGGTTGCTTCCTCCCCCCTTGCCATACGCTGGCATCACACCCAGCACAGACCATGGCACGGGATGGAGAAACTGGCCCAAAAGATCCAGGGGGCAATTTTCCAGCGGCTCTGTAACTGATTGGATCCCTTACCCATCAATCAAACATCCAGTGCCACACAGGCAGGGCGAGCAGGGGCACAGTGGATTCGGGGGGCAGACAGTAGCCGCTAGGGGTGGGGACTCTGCCATCCAATGCCCAGCTGTGGCTGGGGTCAGAGGTGGTGCCCAGAATGCCTGGAGCCTGCGCCCCATCCCCACTCAAACTCGCCCACCAGCTTTTTAAAAATTGCCTTGAGGGGCGGTAGGCAGGACTGGGGATGCATGGGTGGGGGTGCATGCAGGGGCTCAGGTGGGCTGGGGAATGCAGCTGGGGGGAGCACATGGGGGCGGCAGGCAGGGTCGGGGAGAGACACAGTCCCGAACTTGGGCGGAGCCTGGCCCCAGACCAGGAATATTCCTGGTGCTGGGACACCCGTTCATGGCCCATATAATTCACTGCCTATGCTAGGCCGAGCAGGGCAGGATTGTTTCCTGTGCCCAGCCTGGCTCTAGGGGAGGGACTGCCCCCCCTCCATCTACCCACAGGGCAGCTCCCAGGGAGGCTGGGTAGCTACGGCCTTTGCCCAGCCAGCCCTTGGCTGCAGCTTGGAGTGCAGCCGCTGGCTCTGCATGAGTGAGCGGCTCCGGGAGCTGCTGTACTGTCACTCCCCTTCTGGGGGTCTCCAGCAGCCCCACACCCTTTCATTTCCATGACAAATACCATCAGCCAAGGGACCCCCCAGCGGAGCCCAGACTGGCCGCTTAGCAGAAACCCTGCAGCGGGCAGCCCCACACAAGGCAGCTCTCAAAGGCATTTTTGTTTGGTGAGGCAATGGCACCTGTGGGGTCATTCGGGGGTGGGGGGACAATGGGAGCAAGGAGACCCCTCCCTGCATCTCCAGAGTAACCCCCCACCCTCCCCATCTCCCAGCCCTGCTCCTGGGATGGAGTTTTACATTCCCCAGCCTGAGAGAGACAGGGATTGGGGCTGCTCCCAGCAGCGCTCCATGGTGCTCTGGGATTCCCCGGCCACACACAGCCTGGGGGATGTGTCCCCTCCTCGGGTTTGCCAGCAATGGGGGAAGGGTCTTTCCGCCCCCCCTTCTCTGCTGCCAGGCCGACTTGGATCCACCGAGTCTCGGGGACAGCGGGGGTGCTGGGAGGCACGGGGAGGGGATTTGAACCAGCAGAGCTCAGCTCTCAGGTGGGGTCTGCTAGGAACCACAGTGGCTAGTGGGGGGGGCGGGATATAAAGCAGCTGACTCCCTGCTCCGCCTGGGCTCAGCTCGCTCCCCGGGGCAGGCTCATTGCTGGAGGCAGGCTCAGCACCCATGGGAGTGGGCCAGGAGAGCTGGCATCTCTCTGTGCTGCCCACACCCCCTTTGCCGCCCCGGGCCGCAGGGACAGGTTCACCTGCCGCGCTATTGCTGACCCATGACCTTTCTCTTCCACAGCCTCCTCCTGCGCCTCTTGGAATTCACCCCCCCCTTTCCTTCGCATCCCCATGCTGCACCACCCTCCTTCCCTGTGCCATGGGACAAGGAGTCTGGGCCACAGGGAGCGGGCTACAGCAAGGGCACAGGGACGCTTCCCTGTCATGGTCCCCCCAGAGCTCCTCACCCGCCTGCTAGGAGAGGAGCCAGAGTCTGGATCCTGGGTGTTTTAAGCCTCTGAATGGAGCCCAAGCACGGTTCCTACATTAGAACCTCCTCCGGACACACTCCTGGTGGGAGAGCTATCCAGCACTCTCTCCTGAGAACTGCGCCAGTCCACGGCCCAGCCCCCGGAGCCAGGGCTGGCCCCTCAGATTCCATCCAGAGCCCCACCTGGGCGCCTGCTGCATTGCCTCTCCGGCTGGGCATGCGGGCAGTGTCAATGACTCTCACCCATTGCACCAGACCCCGACCCACGGCTGCGCTTTGCTTAGTAGTACACCAAATACAGAGCTGCGCGCACATAACCCTACCTGCCTCACCCTGCCTCAGTTTCCTCCCTGCTCCAGAGCTGGGGCCAGGCTCCTCTGGCCTCATTTTTTGAGGAATAAGGGTTCTTGCACAAAGGGGTTTTTTTTGCACAAAATGGCCCCGTCTACACTGCATTTTCCCCTGCAAAAACCTCTTCCGCAAAAAGGATCGGAAGGGAATATGCAAATGAGCGTGCAAGAACTGCTAATGAGTGCTTCATTTGCATTTCCTCTTCTGCAAAAAAACAACCATGTAGAGGGAGCCTCAGGGTCCTCCTGCTGCAGTGTGTGAACACGGAGCCTTCTCTCCCCAGCTCACCTCCTCTGTCCTTGGGCAGCGAGGCCCCTTCCCCGCTCTTGCCCCACGCTTCCTGGGGGGCCCTCAGGCTGCCCCTCACTCCCTACGTCCCTTGTGAGGTAGCACACTCGCCCGTGGAGCGCCCCTCAACGGCAGCGCCTCCTGCAGGCTGCCTGCCTCTTGCCGCGTCTCCCCTGGCTCCGCCCTCCGGCCAAGGCACATCCCGTTCGAGCCCCTTCTGGGGTGACTGAACAACCGTCCAAACAGGATGGATCATTCCTCTGCCCACCTCAGGCTACTGCAGCCTTCGTCTGCTGCCACTTCCAACCCCTACCTCAGGGCTTCCCCAGTTCCCCCAGAAGCTCCTTGTCCCACCAGCGTCCTGCCTTCCTTCACCTCCTTTCAGGGCCTACCGCCGGGATCAGTTCTGAGCCAGCCTCCGCCTGCTGACCCCAACCTTCCCAGAGCGCTCCCTTCCTCCCAGGTCTTCTCCTCAGCTGAGCCCCCTGCTTTTGATCTGCCTCCTCTCGCTCAGCCGGCAACGAGGGTTAAGCCCCAGCACATCCTCTTACGACCTGTCAGTCCCTTGGTCCGGTGACCACAAGCTTCCTTTCCAGGTGCCGTGCCCCCGGCAGAGCAGGTCTCCGGAGGGGCGCATCCGTTGCCAACCGTGTTTGTATCAGAATGGAGGAGCATCCCGAGTTAACACCCTGCTGTTGGTTGGCAGGCCCCCACCCTTCCATTGGCGTTTCAATCCAACCGGGGGTTGGGGAGGAGAGGCAACAAGAAAGGCAGCTGGTTCCCTCCCTTTTCCCAGGGGAGTTTGCCGCATGGAGAGTTGAGTCCCACAAGCAGCTCCCCAAATTATCACCGCTCCCTCCCCCGCCCCCCGACCACGTGAGGTGAGCCAGGTGCCCTTCCCTGTGCATGAGGCAGTCTGGGGCCCTCAGCCTCAGCAGGCCACGTGTGATCTGCCACCGAACCCACCCTGCCTTCCTCTCCAGCCGGTACGTTGGGATCCACTCAGTCCTCCCCACAACAGGGGCTGGCCTGTTATCTCCCAACCTGTCTGTGCCCCTGACTGGACGGCGCGTTCCCCAAGCTGCCCCTCTCCTGCGCTGCCCTGTGGGTCTCGGGAGCCTCACACCCCAGAGAAGTGGGATTCTGGTCACTCTGGGAACTGTCACGCTGAGAAGGCCCATGTGGAAAATGACCATGTAGACGGAGCGGAGCCCTGCATGGCCCCGGGCCAGTCAATACAGAAACCTCAGCATGTATCGACCGCTCCTCTGCGAGCCGAGCCCCTGCTGCGTCGCTTGCTTTTGGCTGGTTCCTGTTGGTCCTGGGAGCAACCAGCCTCCCGATCCTTATGGAAAAATCGATGAGTTAATTATGATTGTGGCGGTACTTGCTAAGCTGGCCTGAGAGCCCCTCGTCCTCAAGGCAGAGGCCGCGTGTTCCTCCGCCCAGAGCCCAATCACAAGGCCCGCTTGACCTTGAGACCTGGGAGGCAGCTGTGCCTAAGGGGTTCAGGGGTGTCTTTCCCAGTAGGCCCAGACTGGGAAGATGGGGACATGATCCAGAGGCAGCTTTGCGCCTAAATGGCTGCTCCCACCCCAGGCTCCTGGCAGGCTGCACTTGGCTGGTGCTGTGGTTTGCACGGGCGCGCCACACCCACAGTTCACGGGGGGTTGCAGGGTGCCCTGAGCCAGCATGTGCTGATGGGGTGACCCAGGGGGTCTCTGCTGTGAGCTGGCCCAGTGCCCCCCCCAAGAGCGCTGAGTAGGCAGAGCTCTGCCCGGGGACAGGCACCCCACCAGCGTGGATTCAGGGTGCAGCTTAGGCACCAGGGGGCTCCAGTGGCTGCCCCAGGCGGCGCCTGCTCGTGGTGCTAAATTGTGGCTTTGGGCCAAGCCCAGCGGTCCTTGCTCACTCAGTCTGTGCGGTGCCCGCGGGAGCAGGGACACGCTCGGGGGAGGCCTCTGCCTTTGGTGCTTTGTTCATCTCCAGCGTTACTCTTCCCCGGCCAGGCAGTCCTGAGCCCCCCGAGCTGGGCAGGCTGGAGCCTGGGACACCAGCACAGGCTCCTAAAGGGGAGCTGGAGGGAGCCTGGGGGCAAAGAGCCTGTCCCCTAGCCCTCAGCAATCAGGGCCAGTGGCTCATGGCCTCACCACAGCTGCTGCGGAACGGCTCCACTGCCCCTACACGCAGGAGTCTGCCTCTGTGGCGGCGCTGCCTCCTCAGCAGCGTCGGAGCAAAGTCTCGAGCTGGCTGGGCTGATGAGCTGGGCCCATGCGCTGTGTCTGGCCAGAGCCCTGGCCTTGCGCTCTGAGCCAAAGACAAACAGGGAGGAGCCGAGGGCAAACATCAGGCGGTGCTGAGATCACGGAGCAAAGTACTCGCTGGGGCTCATTCCCCGCAGTCTGTCAGTGCCCAGGGGGTGACTGGCCACTCTCCTCTTGCAGCTAGTGCCCAGCTGAGCCACTGACACGCAAACTGCTCCATCTCAGAGCCATCCGGAGCCGCTGACATGCAAACAGCTCCATTCCGGAGCCATCTGGAGCCGCCGACACACAAACAGCTCCATGCCACTCCATCCAGAGCTAACATGCAAACAGCTCCATTCCGGAGCCATCCGGAGCCGCTGACATGCAAACAGCTCCATTCCGGAGCCATCCGGAGCTGCTGACACACATACACATCCACCCTGGAGACACCCGGAGTTGCTGCAACAAATACAGCTCCGTCCCACGGCCACTGACATGCAAACTCCTCCATCCCAGAACTATCCGGAGATGCTGACACACACAGCTCCACCCCAGAGACATCTGGAGCCACTGCAGCACATACAGCTCCATCCCAGAGCCACTGACATGCAAACTGCTCCATCCCAGAACCACCCAGAGCCGCTGACACACATACAGCTCCATTCTGGCTTTATGGCACAGCAAAGCCCTCTCTTATTGAACCTGGGACTCTGAAATAACATAGTTCACATTTACACAAGAAGCAGTATGTTGAGCTGGAGGACTTCTTACTCTGACTCCTGTAACCCTCATTTTATGAGGAGTAAGGGAAGCCGGAGGAAGAGTGTCTAACTCGGTCTTCCTACCGTGTAGGCAGCGCCAAAGGCCGAAATAAGCTATTTCAACTTCAGCTACTCAATTGATGTAGCTGAAGTTACGTAGCTCATTTCAGCTTTAGCTTTGCTGTGTAGATGTGCCCTTAGACTCCAATTCCCCCACAGCTCAGCATTGCCTCCCTCTAGTTCATGGTCACTGTCACTGGAGGCTGTGGTTTCAGATGAGTATTAGCCAGCTAGCTAGAGGGGGTGTGGGGGAAAGAAAGAAAGACTTAGATAGAAGGGGTATATGGGGATGGATGGACAGATAGAGGGGGTGTCTGGAGATAGATAGATAGATAGATAGAGAGAGAGAGAGAGAGAGAGATAAGGGGTGGATGGGGATAGCTAGCTAGAGGGGTGGACGGGGACAGACAGATAGATAGAGGGGGTGGATGTAGACAGACAGATGGATGGATGGGTCAGATGGGGATAGATAGATGGTGGATGGGTATAGACAGACAGATAGATTGAGGGGGTGGATGGGGATAGATAGATAGGAGTATGGGACTAAATAGATGGATAGGTAGATACAACTGGACAGATGCTCCGGTGAGGGGTCTGCTGAAGCTTAGTGCAGGATGTACCTGAGCACCAGGTGTGGGTGTGGCTGGCTGGGAGGCTGAGCCACCCTGGCCCATGAGTTTCACTGAAGGTGGGGGACAAAGGGACCAGTGAAAGGCTGGCTGCTCCTACCCCGCCCGGCCTGGCCACATCCCCAGCTCTGTGATGACGCTGGGAGTAAGCAGTGTCTGGGTGTGATCTCATCATGGCCTGCGTGGGAAGCCAGCGTGCTGGGCTTCTAGCAATGGCACTAGCTCCGCCAGGTTCTCCCCACACTGGACAGGTTCTCCCCTTCCGTCCAGTGGGCGGATGAGCTGGCCCAGTCTTGAAGGGCACCCGCTCCCTCTGGGCTGTGGCAGCCAAGTGCTCTCCAGGGCTGGGGGAAAGGATCCTGCCCGTCAGGGCCTGGAGGGATCCTAGTGCAGGGCCCGGAGATTCCTGGGTCTTGCTCCAGCCTGGTGCACTCCCTACTCCCAGACCCCGCAATCACTGCTGCCTCCTGCCCAACACCCCGTGTCCACCACCCGGGGGAGCAGCTCCCTGCACAATGGGACAGCGAGTCCTTTGGAACCTGCAGCAGGGCTGGTGCCCTCGCTCAGAGACTCACCCGCTTGGGGTCCATGGCTCAGCGTCTCTGCCCAGCGTGAATTGCCAGCACACTCAGCTCAGGCTGGGCTGTCTCTGCCACCAGCATCAGGGCAGCCAGGGCCGGTGTTACTGGCTAGAGCTGGGTGTGGGTGTGGGAGGTGGTACCCTGCAGCTGGCATGGCAGGAGCCTGGCTCAGAACTCTGCTTTGCCCTCTGGCTCTACCTGCTTCTTGGGCTGTGGTGCCCGTCAGGCTCCCAGGGCCTGGGCACCAGACCCCTCAGCCCTGGGAAGGGCCCATGGCAGGCAGGCAGCTTGTCCGACTCCCCAGAGCCAACGGCAGCAAAGGCCGGGTCTCATTTTCAGTTTGTTGGTAGAACAGGCGCTGGGGCGGGAGCAGTGGGGCGCAGATGCACAAACCCCCCTATAGTAAGATGAAGGCCTAAAACATAAGCCCATGCAGCACAGGCCTGGTCTGAGGTCTAGCTAGCTGTGGACAAAACATGGCTAACAAAGCAAAGTTGAGTTGTGAGCAAGAAGTAGGCCCCCGCTCACAGAACTTGGCATGAACAGGGCTGAGTGTGCAAAACACTAATTGGTAATAGGCCCAGGTGTAGACCAATAATTGGTGCTAGGTACCAACTGCAGAACAATAATTGGTACCAGTCATAAGCGGAAAGCACATGGTACCTCTAGCTCATTAAAAAAGACCTTGGTACCCACTCCTCAGATACTGACCCAGGATCAGGAAAGGGTCTAAAATGACAGCATGGTGGCTAGAGATGATCTAATCAACCCACGAGATACAGAGTGATGGGTGGTAACTAAGAAGCATCAGAGGGTGGTAACCTGACAACATCAGAGGGTGGCATCCTGATACATCAGCAATGACGTGTAAGTAGTTTGTACCTGTATATAAAGTGGTGTCTTGGGGAGACAGTCTTTTGATGACCTAAGCAGCAGTGGAAATTTCCCACTGATTGAGTCATTCCATTGTTACAGGGTACATATGTGTAGTGGTTCAGTAAAGTCTACTGACAGCTATGACTGTACTTCGCTTAACAATAAAACCTGGCCTGGCACCTTTGATCCTTATCTGGTTTGTGGTCTTTGCAGGCTCTCTTGGGGTCTGCTGTGCACAAGTCGACACAGCACACATCATTGAACACACACGCAAGCAGCCTTCTGGTTATCATCATCAGCGGAGCCAGAGACCTGTGAGGACACCTCGGCAGTAAATCCTGACCCCTCCTGAATAACTGCACCACCCAGAGACAGACCTTCTGGCAGACTTGCGGAGCCACTTGCATGCACTCACCAACGTGGGTGCATGCCTCCCCCAAGGCTGTGCACATGGCAGTGTAGATTAAGAACACAAGAATGGGCGTACTGCTGCGTTTTTCAAACTGTGGGTCCCGACCACTTGGGGGGTTGCGAGCAACTTAGAGGGGGGTCGCGGTATCACAAAGTTTGAGAACCCCGGCGTTTGAGAATCTGGGTCAGACCAAAGGTCCATCTAGTCCAGTAACTTGTCATCCCTGGCCATCCTGGCTAACAGCTATTGATGGTCCTATCCTCCATGAATTATCTAGTCCTTTTTGGAATCCTGTTCAAGTCCTGGTCTTCACAGCATCCTCTAGCAAGGAGTTCCACAAGTTGACTGCTTTGTGTCAAGAAATACTTCCTTTTTGTTTGTTTTAAACCTGCTGCCTATTAATTTCATTTGGTCACCCCTAGTTCTTGTGTTATAGAAACAAGTAAATAACTTTTCCTTATTCACTTTCTCCACACCTGTCAGGATTTTATAGACCTCTATCATATCCCCCCTTAGTCTCCCCTTTCTAAGATGAAAAGTCCCAGTCTTTTTAATTTCTCTTCATATGGCACCCGTTCCAAAATCCTCATCATTTTTGTTACGTTTTTCTGAACTTTTTCCAATGACAAAATATCACCTCATCTCAAAAAGATTCCAGCCCGGACACCCACAAAGAGCTGTTCACACCCCGTTTCCCAGCAGTCTGGAGGAGGGGCAGCTCTCTGGCTGGCTATGCTGTCACAGGGATCCTCCGCTCAGACGCCCCGGCAGCATGGGGCTGAACCCCGCTAGGCAGACTGGTTTCTCTGGCGAAGGCAGGTTTGGGCAGCAGGACAGGCCCAGCATGCACCTCAGGCCTTGCATGGCAGACACACACTCAGAACTGCCCCAGCCCTCCCGCACCTCCCCTGGAGCTGGCTCTTCTGCCTTTCAATAGGATTCTGGTTGCCCTTCCGGTGTCCCTCCCATTCCAGCTCTGCTCTGCCAGCCCAGCTCCCTAGAGTGCACCCACAGGATCCGGCCCCAAGCGTCAATCCCTCTCCCAGCCGGCTGGATGGCATTTGCTGGGTGCCGGTAAGCAACTTCCACGACACGCCCCAGAGGCAGCTGCACGTCCATAGGGGAGATGAAGGATCCCTCGGCAGCACCCGGAGAGGGTTGGAGAGCACCCCACGCTGCTCTGATGGAAAGTGCCATAGAAGGGCTGGCTTCATCCCAGGCAGTGAACCCTGTATGGCTTTGTACGCCACAGCAGCCCTGCAGGGAGCTGGGCTCTGGGAGGCTAGGGAGAGCTGGGCAAGGAGCCCTGTCCTCCCACTCCTCTGCCCAACAGCCCCAGCCCTGAGATACTGGGCGTATGCGGCCGCTGCAGGGGGCTCAGAGAGCAGCCGCATGCCCGTACCCACTGGGGCCCGCAGGCCACACCCTCGAGAAAGTCCCTTTGGGAGGGGGGCAGGGCCGATGTAGTGTGAGATGGGGGCAGCCCCGACCTATCCCTGCCAGGAAGGGGCAGGTCAGGGCCAAACTGCCCCTACTCTGTCATACCACAAATGCCCCCTCCCCCCGCCACCAGGGCCCAGCCCCAGAGCTGCCTGCCCCACCCCGGCCACCAGAGAGAAATCAAAGGCAGGTGGAGCTGGGGCGGGCCGGGTGTTCGTGCCCACGTGTGTATTGCAGGGACGGGCGGGGCAGTCTAGGTCAGCCCCTGCCCTGAGCCCCGGGGCAGGCCTATGCTGGTGTGGCAACTCCCCTTCCTCGTTCCTTGACGCTGGACTGGACCTGGCCACTCACTTCACGGCAGGCGCTGCTGCCAGCTCTTGGTTCCCCGGCCCCGGCTGGCCTACGGGCAACCGGAACGGCTCTTTGCCCCGTCCCTGAGCCAGCCAGCCCCTGGGCCGGTGGGGCCAGTGAGCCACGGCAGCCTCCCAGTGCCAGGGGGCCTCCCCCCTCTATCCAGCCAGACGGGTCGGGGCTACCCAGGGGACCCT
This sequence comes from Rafetus swinhoei, assembly GCA_019425775.1. Classification (NCBI taxonomy): domain Eukaryota; kingdom Metazoa; phylum Chordata; order Testudines; family Trionychidae; genus Rafetus; species Rafetus swinhoei. The sequence goes on from JAFJHL010000300.1 coordinate 12,467,091, forward strand.
GCTCCCACCCCCTCACAGAGCACGGTGCAGCCGGCCCTGCTGAACCCTGTCGGGCTGGGCCAGAGCTGTCCGGAGGCCAGGCTGCCCCGGCAGAGGTTGATTCTGCAGGCCCCGGAGCGGGACTTGGCAGAGCAGGAAAAGTCCTGTCTGCTGGGAGGGCCCGAGGGAGGCAGCTTGACCCCTGCAATCTACCGGCAGGGAGGCTCATCCCCATGGTGCCGGGCCGGGCAGGAGGGAGCTGGGCTCCAGGCCTGCCCCCGGCCGTGGGGCTGGGAGGTGTCAGGGCTGCCTGCTCGGCCAAGCTCCTGCCCCACGGCAGTGCCCACATCAGAGTCGCTCCTCGGGCCCAGCCGGGTGGCCACCTGGCGGAGTCCGGGGGTCACTCATGCGGCGAGGGATCCAGGCAGAGCCCATGGGGCTGGGCGCTGGGCACGGACCGGCTCACACGCAGCAATCCCCTGGCAGGGGCTCACCCTGCTCTGCCCCCAGCGCTGGAGGGGCCCACGGCAGGGAGTGGCTGGGACAGCACCTGGCAAAGCCCCTCGGCTTCAGCTGGCTGCCCAGAGAGCGCCCGCTCCCCAAGTTCTCGGCCCCTCCCTACACTTGGCCACAGCCCTCTGGGCTGTAAGGAAGGAGGGGGGCTCCACCTAGCGGAGAAAGGGCCGCACCACAGCTGGGAGGGAGGTGCCAGGGCAGGTTGGCGTGACCGACCCTGGTGCCACGCCTGTTGCCCGGGCACACTGGGGGAGACACAGCCCCCTTAGGGCTGATGCTGCTGGGGGGGGGGTCAGGTCTGGAAGAGGGGGCCTGTCACAGAAGCCAGCGGGGAGGCGCCTGCCATGCCTCTGTGGGCAGAGTGTGCACAGCCCCATGGCCCATGCAGTCCTACCAGGACCACCACAACCCCCCGCCTCCAGCCTGTAGCGCATGGGCGGCACATCCATGCCCTGGCAGCAGCAGGCAGAGAGACGGGGGAGCCCAGTCCCCCAGCACCCCCATTCCCAGCTGCCACTTCCACAGGGGTCAGTGCTGGGCAAAGTTTATTGTGCATCCCATGACTGAGCGCCCACGGTCCCCAGCACAGCCCACCACCTGCTCGGGCTGCCCCCCCACCGCAGCCAGTCCGGTGCCAGGCCTGTGTCCGCAGCCCTGGGGAAGGCAGCCCTGTGCCCCGCTTTCTGGTACAGCCAGCTGGGGGCCGGGCCAGACCCCAGTCCCAATCCCGCCACACGCCAGCCTCCTGCAGACCCGGAACGGGACCATCGGGCGCGGCTGCTCCCGTGCCAGCGCCCCAGGAACCGTCCCAGCTCCGACCCCCCGCTGCTTGCTCCCTGGACCCTTCCTGACCCTAGCAACGGCTGAGGGGGCGGGTGGCGCCGGTCACGGTGAACTCCGCCTGCAGGACCTCGGAGCTGGCCCGCGTCTCCTGGCCCGGCTGCTGCCCTCCGACGAAGAGCGTGAAGGCGCCTGGCTCCAGCACCCACTGCTTGGCCCAGATGGCGCGGCGCACGGGGGTCACCTGGAACAGCAGCTTGGCAGCCTGGCCTGCGGCGACGGGCACCCGGCGGAAGCCCACCAGCTGCCAGCGGGGCACGGGCACGGAGGACTGTGCCCAGCGCAGGTAGAGCTGCACCACCTGCGGGGAGGGGAGAGGTGGGCGAGGAACAGCCACAGGGAGCCAAGCACCCAGGCAAGGCCAGCGGGGGCAGGGGGTGCTCTGCTTGGGCAGTGCCACGACTCTGAGGCAGCCCAAGCCACCGGCTGGGGCAGAACCGTGGCACGGTCTCCCCCCTCCCCACCACAGGAGTCAGCAGGACGCCACCTCTCCTGCCCCTCAGCCCAAGACAGGAGCCCTCAGTGCAAAGTGCTGGCACAGGGCCCGTATGACAGTCCCACCCCCCCAAGCCCTACCCTGCCTCATAGGCCACCCCCAGGCCTCTCCCCGCACACCCGCTGATCTGGGGCAGGGAGAGCGCTCACCTCTTCGCCGTCCCTCTGCCCAGTGTTCTCCACCACCACGGAGACACTGAGGTTGGCACAAAGGGGCAGCGCCGTGGGGCTCAGGGCCAGGTCCCGGTAGTGGAACGTGGTGTAGGACAGTCCGTAGCCAAATGGGTAGAGCGGGGCCTCTGGCCCATAGTACCGGTACGTGCGCCCCTCCATGGTGTAATTCTCCATGGCCGGCACCTGCAGCCACAAGGGATGGAAGACGACAGCCACAGGCCACGGTGCCGTGCCAGCCTCAGAGAGGTGGGATGGGGCCATGGTGCCGTGCCAGCCTTAGGGGGGCGGGATGGGGCCACGGTGCCGTGCCAGCCTCAGAGGGGTGGGCTCGGGCCACGGTGCCATGCCAGACCCGGGGGGGGGGGGGCGGGCTGGGAATATGGTGCCATGCTGGTCTCAGGACTAGGTCGGAGTGCAGGCCTCCCCGGGCTATGGGCCCATGGAGGGATGGGCACAGGCTGCAGGGCCCCACCAGCCCTGGGGATGGGGGTGGGGAGGCAGGCTCACGGCCCTGCCCTGTGGGGCTGGGGCTGTGCAGACAGCTGGGCTCTGTGCTCAGAGCTGCTGGTCCCAGGGCAGGCGCTGTGGGGCTCGGGGGTCACTGTCATCGTGCCAGGGCAGCAGGCATCTCCCGCCGGGCCCACAACTGATTTCTGGGCCCCCCCCAGCAGAGGGTAAGCCTGGGCCTTACCTGGTGCATGCCAGCCGGCCACGTGGCTGGGAGCCTGCCCGCTGGGTTCGCCCCCTCCGCCCCCAGCAACACCTGGGCGATGGCCAGGCCGGTGGCCTGCGCTGGGAAGAAGCACTCCAGGATGGCGCCCACCCCGGGGTGGGCCTGGGCCCAGCTCACGTCCAGTGGCCCCGCGTTGAACAGCAGCAGGATGACGGGGCGCCCCCCGGCTGGAAGGGACAGGCCACGTCAGTCCAGAGCCCGTCCCCTTGGCAGGGCAGCAAGACACCGGGGCCTGCCACCAGCTCAGGGAGGCCCGGGGCAGAGGGGGGCCTGCAGGGCAGGGGATGCTGGGGGGTCTCATTGCTGGACAGGCCGGCTGAAGCCCAACTGTTTGTTCCTCTGGGCTCTTCCATGGGAGCCCATCACCACGGTCTCTGGGCTGGGCACAATCCCAGTGGCACTGGGCTCAGGGTGACCCACGGGCAGGGGTAATGGGGAGATGGGCCCCCCATGAGGGCGGGCTGAGCCTTAGGGGGTGCCCCCTGGCAGCTCCCCACACCGCCTCACCCCAGGTCACAGCGTCCTGCAGCAGCTCCTGCTGGTGCCCGGGTAGGAACAGGTCCCGTCGGTCGTTCGACTCCATCTCCAGGTCAATCCCTGAGCAGGAAGAGCCAGCGCCAGTCAGTGGGGATGCCCCTGCCTGCTAGGGGCTGGGCTGGGCTGTGTCCTCCATGCAGCGCCCGAGCCTCATCTCCACCCCCGCATGGCAGGGGCATGATGCAGGAGCAGCATCCTGGCCCCTAAGCCGAGGGCAGGGCACCACTAGATCGGCGGGGCTCCCGGCTGAGCCGGGAATTGTGGGAGGAGGCGCCATGCTGAGGTGTAGCCCACACCGCACCCTTTGGGCAACAGGCAGCCTGGCAAGGGCCTGGGTCCTGCCTGCCCTGGGCACTCGCGGACTGTCATGGTGGGAGGCCAGTCACACAACAGGAAGACCTGACTCCTGAGGCAGCGGGCTCCGCCACGGCCCCCCCGCCCGGGCTCTGCCACGGCCCCCCCGGCCCGGGCTCCACCACGGCCCCAGTGCCAGGCTCCCACGGCCCCCGCCCGGGCTCCACCATAGCCCCGCCCTGCCACAGCCCCAGTGCCAGGCTCTGCCACAGCCCCGCCCGGGCTCCACCACGGCCCTAGTGCCAGGCTCCGCCATGGCCCCCCCGCCCGGGCTCTGCTACAGCCCCCCCCGCCCGGGCTCTGCCATGGCCCTCCCACCCCAGGCTCCACCACGGCCCCAGTGCCAGGCTCCATCACGGCCCCCTCACCCGGGCTCTGCCACGGCCCCAGTGCCAGGCTCCACCACGGCCCCCTCACCCGGGCTCTGCCACGGCCCCAGTGGCAGGCTCCCACGACCCCCACCGGGCTCCACCATAGCCCCCGCCCTGCCACAGCCCCAGTGCCAGGCTCTGCCACAGCCCCGCCCCGGGCTCCGCCACGGCCCCCGCCCTGCCACAGCCCCAGTGCCAGGCTCCACCACGGCCCCACCCGGGCTCCACCACGGCCTCCCTGCCCCACCACAGCCCCAGTGCCAGGCTCCACCACGGCCTCCCTCCACCCCGGGCTCCACCACGGCCTCCCTGCCCTGCCACAGCCCCAGTGCCAGGCTCCGCCACGGCCCCCCCGGCCCGGGCTCCACCACAGCCCCCCCGGCCCGGGCTCCGCCACAGCCCCCCTTCCCTGCCTCAGACTGCACCACGGCCTCAGCAGATTTGGAGCGGTAGGAAGCAAGTGCCAGGGCAACAAACTGGCTTTGAGCAGCACTGGGAAGGGCCCTGCTCCACCCCCTGCCACCTGGTGACCCCGCTCCCCTGCCCACCTCTCGCCCCTCGTACCTGTGCCCAGGCACACCACCATGATGTCGGCCGCCCGGACTGCAGCCTCCACCTCGCTCGGCGAGTAGGTCTGGCACGTGGGCTCGCTGCAGCCCGCGGCGAAGCTGATATTGGCCGGCAGGGTCTCCAGGCCCCTCCTGCACCGGGACAGGACCAGCGTGCCATGAGCAGCGTCACTGAATTGGGGTTTGTGTCATAGCACCCGGATGCCCCCTCTGAATGGAGATTCCTCCCCCAGCAGAACCCAGTGGGACCACGGGGTGATACTGCACCCTGTGTCAGGCAGGGGAGGGTGCCACCAACGCCTCTTTGCCCAGGGAGCTGCCCAGCTCAGACATGAGTGCCATGTGCCAGCCTGTGGGGCAGGGACATTCCTCAGCACCCTCCCTGCCCGGTTGCTGATGGAACAAGGTAGCAGACCGAGCTCAGAGCGGGGGGAGCCCAGTAACTGATGGGGGGGCTGCTCTTGCCTTACCTGGGGGTGTAGATGTATTGGGGGTCTGGGATGGGCGCATAGTCCCCAAACAGCACCCTGGGGTTGTCAGCAAAGGGGCCGACCACCTGCAGAGGGGAAACAGCTGAGGGTGAGGCAGGAGCCGCCCACTCCACCCTGCCAGCCCCAGAGCCCAGGCGGCGCACAGGAGTCCGGGGGAGTAGGGCCGGGGGCGCTATGGGGAGGAGGCATTTGGGGGCAACGGAATGAGCTGGGTGTGCCAAGCATTGGCCTGAAGCAGCCCATGGCAGCCTTGAGCCCCAATATGCGGCAAGGCTTCCTGTGCTGCATCCCCTGAGACGCACTGTGCAACACCCGCCACCCCGGGGCCCCTCCCCGAGCAGCGCCCGCCACCCCGGGGCCCCTCCCCAAGAAGCGCCCGCCACCCCGGGGCCCTGCAGTGCAGCACCTGTCCTGGGCCCCTCCCAAGCAGGGCACACCACCCCTGGCACTTCCCGCCACACTGTGCACCACCTTCTGCCCCTGGGCTCCCTGCTAGCCCCAGGCACCCTGAAAACCACCTGCTGCCCTAGGCTCTCTGAGCAGCGCCTGCCACCCCCAAGCAGCACCTGCTGCCCCTGGGTTCCTCCTCCCTCGGGCCCCACCATGCAGTACCTGCCCCAAGCCCCCCTGGGCAGCACCCGCTCCGGCCCCCAGCTCCCACCCGGCCTCGCTCTCTCTGGCTCTCATCCGCCAGGCCCCAGTGCCTGCTGGGACCTGCAGCCTGAGGGGTGGGGAGGCGTCCGTCATGGGGCAGGGGCAGGGCACGCAGTGACCGAGAAGGTCAGGAGGATCCCAGCCTGGATTTCCCGCCCACCTCTCCCGCCCAGTGGGACACTGACCGCGATGCGCTTGCCAGCCAGGGCCTGAGCGCTGAGGGGCAGCGCCCCCTGCTGGTTCTTCAGCAGCACGAAGCTCTGGACCGCAGCCTGCAGGGCCAGGGTCCTGTGGGCGCGGCTCTGCACGACGGTGAGGTCCAGGGCGCTGTAGGGGTTCATGGCAGGGGGGTCGAACTCCCCCAGTCGCAGGCGCGTGTAGAAGAGAGGTCGGACCCGGGCTCTCACCGTCTGCAGAGAGCATCCAGGGCCTGTTACACCAGGGGGGCGGGGGGAGGAGGAGAGGCAGCCAGAGCTTGTTACACCAGGGGTGGGGTGGGGAGAGGCAGCCAGAGCCTGTTGCACCAGGGGTGGGGTGGGGGGAGAAGCAGCCAGAGCCTGTTACACCGGTGGCGGGGGGGGGGGCAGCCAGAGCTCAGATCTGGGGGGGCTTCTGCTGCCCCGCTAATCCCAGGGACACCCGGTGCCCTCCCCCACCCCAAGCAGGGGGAGCAAGCCCAAGTCCAGGCCCTGCTGCGGTAGAGTCACCCCACAAGGGCAAGAGTGCCCCCTCCCAGACAGGCTGCCCCCAGGGGTTCTCACCTCCAGCGTGATGTTGCCCTGGGCCACAGCCTTGCTGATGCTCATGAAGACGTTGTCCCTCAGGCTGCTGGAGAGCTCCAGGTTGCAGCCCGCGTTCACGGAGGCTGCAGCGTGGCAGAGAGACAGGGACCAGCGCGTCACCAGGGCTCAGCCTCTGCCCCCCCCCCGGCCCCAAGAGCTCCCAACCCAGCTGAGTAGCCCCTGCCACCTGCCAGTCTGGGGGCAACCAGCTCAGCTCTCCAACTGAGGCGCCAGCACCCTTGTTAACTAGGCCTCACAGGGCTTGGGAAGGGGAACAGCAGGGTGTGTACAGTGGGGAAACTGAGGCACACGCATGACTTGCCCAGGGTCACACAGCAAGTCAGTGGCAGAGCTGAGAAGAGAACCCAGGAGTCCTGACCCTCAAAGCAGAGCCCAGCCTTTTCTCCCTCCCTCAAGCCGCCACGGGCTGTGCCTATCCATAGAGGCCAGTGCCCTCAGATGCCCGTTCTGCTCTAGTACCAGCAGCAAGAGGGCCATGCCCTGCTCCCAGCCCTGTGGGGCTGGGTGCGCCCAGGCTCACCGATGGCCGTCTCCAGGAAGCTGTGTGTGTAGCGATGGGCCAGCATGATCAGCTCCACGGCCCCCTCGTCGCTCACCACATAGCCCTGGAAGCCCCACTCGGCCCGCAGGATGTCGGTCAGCAGCTTCTTGTTGGCGCAGGCGGGCATGCCGTTGATCCTGCCGGGTTGGGTCTAGCGGTTAGTGCAGTGCCCAAGGCAGCCACCTCTGGGGTGGGGCACGGCAGCTGGTTAACAGCGCCAGGCAGTTTGGCCCACTACACTGGATTGTGGTTGCTGGGGGATTGATGTCAGCAGAAAGTAACTGCCCCCTGGCAACCTCAGGCCACAGGGCTCCTGTCCTGACTCCCGCCGGAAGGGCCAGGAGACCACGAGCAATGAGAGATGGAGAGAACCCAGGTCTGACTTCGCTTTCCCCAGAGCAGGGTGCAGGCGACGGGCTCAGCCGAGACCAAGTGGAATAAGTCTCCCCTTTGAGCCACCTGGGGACTCCTCCCGCATCCCAAACAGAGCCACCCTGCTCTGCTCCAACACTAGACAGCTGCTGTGGGGCTTGGGCTGCTCATCTGCAGTGGGGTGGGTGGGAAAGAACAGCCCTCCTCTCCCCCAGGCTGAGCTAACGTGGAGCTTGGGAAGGGAGCAGTCTGCAGAGACCCCCCTGCCCCATGCTCAGCGCCCCACCACATGTCCCGTCTCGGTGAATGTAAGAACAACTATACTGGGTCAGACCAAAGGTCCATCTAGCCCAGGATCCCAGGGCCCCAGAGGGAGGGATCACAACAGCTAATCATCACGTGATCCCTGTCCTGTCACCCATTTCCAGACAAACAGAGGCTAGGGACACCATTCCCACCCATCCTGGCTCATAAGTATTGATGGACCTAATCTCCATGAATGTATCTAGTTCTTTATTGAACCCTATTTAAGTCCTGGTCTTCACAACATACTCTGGCAAGGAGTTCCACAGGTTGACTGTGCGCTGCATGAAGAAATACTTCCTTTTGTTTTAAATCTGCTACCTATTAATTTCATTTGGTGACCCCTAGTTCTTACATTATGGGAACAAGTAAATAACTTTTCCTTATTCACTTTTTCCACACCTGTCATAACTCTATAGCCCTCTATCATATCCCCTCTTAGTCAACTCTTTTCTTAGCTGAAAAATCCCAGTCTTTTTAATCTCTTTTCATACGGGACCCGTTCCAAACCCCTAATCGTTTTTGTTGCCCTTTTCTGAACCTTTTCCAATGCTAAGATATCTTTTTTGAGATGAGGCGACCACACCTGTACACAGCATTGAAGATGTGGGCGTACCATGGATCTATACAGAGGCAATCAAATATGCTCTTATTCTCTATCCCTTTCTAAATGATTCCTAACACTGTTTGCTTTTTCGACTGCCGCTGCCCATTGAATGGATGGTTTCAGAGAACTCCAAGAGCTCTCTTGAGTGGTAACTGCTAAGTTAGTTCCCATCTGTCCTGCCAGGGGCCCACCTTGGCCCGTACCTGTTGTAGCTGCACATGACGCTGTAGGAGCCGGCATCCACACAGGCCTGGAACTGGGGCAGGAAGGTCATTCTCCAGTCCCGCTCTTGCACCTACCAGACGCAGAGCGCTTGGTCAGTGCCAGGAGCCTGGTGCGGCACCCCCGGGGGGTTCCCAACATCAGCCCTGGTGGAGCTCACTCACACCCAGGAATCTCTCGGTGTCACTTGGCAGAGAGCCCAGAGGGGCCACAGACTCATACAGGGACACCCTAGGCCAGATATATGCCCCCAGGGTAGCATGTGAGGTGTCTCCTGCTGGTCGTAAATGAGTGCATGGGTCATATTTCCGGCATTACATGTCCACACTGAAAACCACTTTCTGAAGGCAGGACAGTGACATCTCACCTGGTTCTTTGCAGGCAGGGGGTGACAGAGTCTCATTTCTCTCTCTGGTCACATGCTTACTGTGCACCCTAGGTCTCCCAAGGGGTGCCTATTTGCAAACCACGCGTATGTTCAATACACCAGGCCTAAGATTGGGAAATTGCCACGAGGGAAAACCTACAGGAAAAACCATCAGCTGAGTGTGGGGGAGGCTGCTTATGACTGAGATCAAAGGACGAGTCTGGTGTTTCAGGTACGGCAAAGCAACACGGTAACTTTCCCCTAGCAGGCAAGCTGACAGCGTGCCTTGGCTCCCGAACGGAGAGCACAGCCAAGCCTGGAAGAGCAACGCTCACAAGCCATCTATCAGGCAGAGAAGCAGCTACAGAAACAAACGTAGGATCTGCCCAGGGTCAGAGACTCCGAGGTTAGAAAGGAGCTTTGCAAGACAGTCTGACCTCCGCTCACACGCAGGCCAGAGAACCGCTCCACAATTCCTGCGCAGATCTTTAGGAAAACCTCATATGTGGCTGTGAAACTGCCCAGCGATGGAGACCGGTCCCCCTCCTCAGGCGTGCTCCGGCATCTGGGACGAGTTTATTTGACACAGAGTCGTTCCCATCACTCGACTCACGCGATTTCACTGCCAAGTGGGGCAGTGAGCAGAGGTGGAACTGGCCTGCTCTTTTGGGAGCTGCAAACCTGTGCATCCTGCATGTGTCTGGAGCGCGGCTATTGCAAGCCTGTAGATGAGACAGCAGGACGGTGCTCGTGGCCAGTGGAGCTGGGGAGCTGATCCCTGGCAGGCACAGACCAGCCTCTTGTGCGAGGGGCAGGTGGGAGCGAGGTCCCTCAGGGCCCTGGGTTTCTCCAGGCAGCGTCACACTCACCTTGGCATCAAAAGTGAACCTGGAGACGGGCACGTTCTCGGGCCCCCCGTGCACACTGAAGTGCTTGCAGCCGGCACTGGCCTTGACGTACCGAGGGTGGTCGCCCTGCAGCCCCTGCACGAAGGCCACGGCCAGCTCTGCGCTCAGGAACGGGTCTTCACCGTACGTCTCCTGAGGACAGACGGACAGGCGTGATGCTGCTGCTGCCTCTGGCCCTGCTGTGGGGGCTTGGGGGTGCAGGGGTCACATCCCATCACCAATGTTCCCTCTAATCTTTTCCATCCATGATGGATGTTTTCCACCCATGTGCAGAATACATTTTGTAATGTGCACTGAATCATGTGTGGATGTGCACCACCTGGAGAAACACGAATCTAGCTGTGAGCGCTCTGGAACATCTCAAGTGCCCAGCTTACAGGGAACACTGCTCATCGCTCATTGCTTGGCAACAGCTGCCAATTCCCCACCTCCCTTCCAAACAGCCCTGGAACTGCCACCGCCTGAGGACTTGTGGGACATGAGATCAGGGGAAGGGGGCTCAGTCCAGTCCCCCATGGGCAGGTGCCCACATCGTGGACACGCCTGAGCAAGGGGTGTTAAGCACAGCCTCAGCACAGAGGTCAATGGGCCATAAGGGGAGAGAGGGATTTTGCCGGTCCCCCTGCAATCCCAGCCCCGGGCTCCCCTCACGCCCTGGTCTGTCTGTGTTACCTGGTTCCTGCCCCCACAGCGGGTGTCTCATGATGTTCAGCACGGGGCTAAAGCAGCTGAGGCCTGTGTGGTCGCCATAGTTGCCGGTGGACATGAAGTAGTTGTGCTTGGCCCTCACTTCCGTGGCCGTGGTATTGGCCACGCGGTAGATGAGCTCGGGACTGCGGGGAAGGGAGGGGGCAGCTGAAGCATGGGGGGAGGGGGAATGAGCCAGGGCTGTGCCCAGAAAGGGGACATGGCCACAGCAGCTGCACTGGCCCTGGGCACAGCTAGGGCTGGCGCAGGCCCAGGCAAAGAGCCTGTGTGGACCAGGCCCCAACATGGCCGCCCCACCCCCCTCTCTGGCAAGTACCTGAAGGAGGCGGCCAAGCCCAGCGCTTGGGGGAAGGCCGTGGCCCAGCCCGGGGCTTCCGCGTCGCCCCTCAGGCACTCGGTGTTCCAGTTGTAGGGCTTGATCCCCAGCCGCTCAATGGGGGGCGCTGGCCCGTTGTGCTGGGCGCCACCTCTCGCCATCTGTGGGGGCACACTGCAGTGAGGAAGGGGAGCACTCAGGGACCTCTGGGGCTGGACGCTCTGCCAAGCGGCTGGTTCCTGGCCCTGCAGAGGCAGCCGGCTTGCTCTGCTCTTCCATGTCAGATCTCACTCCCCGTCCTGGCCAGAGACACGGACAGGGCAGGGGAGGCACAACTGTGGGGGGATGGGAGATTCCATGGGCACCCAGCTTGACCCTCCCAATTCAAAAACCCCTCCCCATTGGTCTCATTCCCAGCTTCCTCCCCTTCGACTGAGGGTCTTTACAGGGTGCCCCCGCCAGGCCCAGCCTCCCGCAGGGGGACGTCAGTGCCCTGAGGATGCTGCCTCCCCCACGGGGAGGGCCAAGGCCAGCGCCGCCCTGCAGGGGGGACGCAGCCGGTGGGGCGGACGCTGTGCTGGCAGCAGAGACCCCCAGCCGTGCCCCACTCCATACCTGTAGCACCAGCTCCCCCAGGGTGAGTCGCCCCATGAGGTCGTCCAGCCGCTGCTCCCAGGGCAGGCTGGGGTCCTGGAAGGGGTAGTCCTGGGCCAGGCCCAGCCCTGCCGAGAGCAGCAGGGCCGCTGCGCCGAGCCAGCACATGGCGTCAAGGGTCCCACGCAGCAGGGCACCGGCTGAGGAGAGAACACACCCATCGATACAGCACAGGGCACCTGCCGGCAGACATCAACCCCAGGGCCCTGGCACAGCTGGAGCCAGAGCTGGATGGGCAGCGAGGCCCCAGACTGAGTTCCCTCCTCGGGCGGATCCCCATAAACCCTGCAGCCACAGGCCACCCTCTGGGGCTCCCTGCAGCCCAGAGCTCCCCGGACTCCAAACAGCCCCAGCCCTGCCCATGGCAACAAAGCCAGTTACTCGCCACAAGCCGGGTGGCACGTGCCACGCTGGCGAGCTGCGAGAGCCGCCCCGGATCCAGGGCACCGGCGGGGGCACAGCTCCCGGGCCCCACAAATCAACAACCCCTGGCACCAACAGGGGCCCCCAGCCGGGAGCCCCGGAAGGAGGCGCTTGGGGGAGCCTGGCAGCCCCCTCTGTACCCGGCCCCCCGCAGCAGCGCAGCAGAGCGCGTCCCTGCCAGGGGGTCCGGCGAACCGGCCCTCGCCCCGGGCGCGCAGCCGGGCGCTCCCGGCTCCCCGCGGGCTCAGTCACCGGCCGAGCGGGGCTCGCTGCGCTGCGGGGCTGGGTCACGAGGCTGCTGGTTCCGCTCCGAGGGCGCAGGACGGGCTGGCGAGGCCGGGGCCCTGCGCTGCGCTCCCCGAGCGGCCGCCCCACGCCTCTCCGGCCGGGCCAGCCCCTTTCCCGGAAGCCTGGAGGAGGGAGGCGGCGCCGGGGAAGCCAAGCGCTTTCCCCGCCTCGCCCGGCCGGCTTGGAAGGGGCTGGCCAGGCGCGGCGCGCCCGGCATGGGCCGGGGGGGAGCCAGGGGCACGGCCCGCTGCGCTCCCGGGCCGGACCCAGGCTGGGTGGAGAGTGCGCAAGGAGGCGGATGAGCCCTGAGCGGGTCCCAGGGCTGCCACGGGCACCGGCGCCCTGCCCTTGTCTGTCTGCTGCCTGGCACCGAGAGAAAGGGAACCACCCCCCAGACTGGGGTGAGGCTGGCGGGCGGGGAAAGGGCCCAAGCGCTGGGCCTGGCAGTGTCCTCGCCACGGTGGTGCCTTGCCTGAGCCGCCGGGGGCCAGGTCCCTGGGGAGAGGAGCCCTTCAGCCCCCCAGCAAAGGGCTAGTGGAGCAGGCCGAGTGGTCACAGAGAAGCAGCCCTGCTGGCCCCAGCCCCACCCTTCCCAGGTCCCCACAGGCCTGCAGGATCTGTGCTGAGCCAGGCTGGGTCCCTCTGCTGCTGCAGGTGCCCTGTGGCACAGCCCAGCCGAGCCTGCCTGTGTCGGTGCTTCTGGTCCCTTTACAAGCAGGCTGGGGTGTAGGGGGGCTGGGCCTGCATCTGTGACAAATTATCTGGGCCTGCATTCCTTAACAAATTATTAGGGGGGGGGGCTGCCCCAGCTCAGCTGGGCTGGAGCGGTCCCCCCACCACAAGCAAGTGCTGCTCCAACCTGGCTGGAGCAGCCCCTGCTTTTGCTTCCCCCCCCAGGCAGCAGCTGCTTGTCCAGAGCAGCCCCTGCCTGCGGGGTGCCCGGGCCACCGCGGACAGGGGTTGCTCTGGACAAGGGAGCAGCCCTTGACTGCAGCAGGTCACCTGCGGGGCTGGAGCAGCTCTCTGCCCACGGCAGGCGGAGAGCTGCTCCAGCCCCCACCAGTAAGCCTCCCCTAGGCCAGGCCTCTTCCCTCAGGTACCAGCCACGCTGGACCCTGCTCTCAAGGGACAGGCAGATGAGGGCAGGACACACGCCAACGGCATGCAGCAGTGCTGAGGAATCCTGGCACTTCTCCCACCCCGCTGGATGGGGATCCTGGCCTGGCTCTGCTCGGTTTGAGGCTGGAGTGAGTGCACGTTGTCCCTGCCTGGCACCGGGCAGATGAGAACGAGGCCTTGAGCTTTGGGCATCCGGATAGCGGGGACCTGGCCCGGCCGGCATGGCTTCCGTGTGGCCAGCAGAGGGCAGGGCTCTCTTACGCATCTGCTCCAGCAGCTCTTGTGACGGGGCCCCGTCTGGGCACTGAGCCTCCAGGTGGCACCATGGAGAAGGGGGTTCCCTTGCTCAGTCCATGCTGGACATGGGGGCTATTTGTATTGGTGCCACAGAGCGAACACCCCAGCCCCCGATGGCCCTTATCCTACAATCTGCCCGCCCCCCCTCCCCGCCCAGCATCAGCTGGTTGTGGGGCCTTTGTGGGCCGATGTGACAGGGCAGTGCTTGCAGCTGGTGGGGTGCTGGGCTTGGGAGGGGCTGAGTCGCCCAGTGAACTGTCGGACTCTCGCCAGGACGGTAACGGCACATGCTGCCTCTGGAGCAGCGTCCCCCTGGGCTCAGGCTGAGCCCTGGGAATCCTCTGCTGCCCCTCTGGGAGGTGCTGGTATCCAGGAGGCCCTGGGCTGACTCCCGAGAGCAGAGGGCTGCAGCGGGGCCGGCACGGAGGAGACACCAGGGCAGGGCTGTGTCTGGGCGATGAAGGGCAGCTGCCTGGGCCGGCGTGGTTGCCACGTGGCATGGCCCACGAGAAGCCAGCTGGCCAGCTTCCAGCTGCACCTGCCTTTCCGGTTTCACAGCCCTGTGCAGATCCCCCGAGGGGCGCGCTGCGGGGCCTCCGCCCCCTCAGAGTTCCCAGCGCAACGTGTTTTCAAGCAGATGCTTCAATGTGATTCCTCCTTGAAACCCGCCTCTCCAACAAGCCCCCGGCCCGGCGCTAGCGGCAGAGCCTCCAAACAGCCAAGTGATAACGCTGGGCCTGCCGACAACCCTACAAGAATAAACCAGCGTGCCAGCCAAGAGCTCGGGTGCAGCCACCTCTCACCAAATCCATCCGTAACCCTCCCCTCACACAGCTGTGCTTACAGGCAACCCTGCCTGACAAAGCGGTTAGGGGGAGGGGATCCTATCAGTGGCACAGGAACCATTTTTGGAGTGGGGGGGCTGCGCTGCTCCCTCTTCTTACCTCTGTCTGCGCCCCTCAGAGCTGGGACCCTGCCTGTGGGACCCAGCATCTGGGCAGGATCTTGCATGCAGGGCATGGGAGTGAAGCCAGCAGCTGAAGTGGGATCCGGCACTGGCGGTGCAGGGACAACAGCTGAGCCCCTGTACGTGGGGATGGCAGCTGAATGGAAGCAGAGACCCCAGGTGGGGAATAGTGGGGCTGGTGGCTGGGGCACAGGGCCAGCAGCTGAGTACATGGGCATGTGGTCAGGATTCCCCAAACCTGGGGGTGCTGCTGCACCCCCTTCCCTGCACCCTCCTTCCTGCACCTGTGGATCCTTGGAGCGAAGACTCCAGCTGTCGTGTGCATGCTGCTGCTAACCCCTGGACAGGAGCTCAAAGGAGTGGCCAGAGCACAGGGGTGGTGCTCTCCAGGCTGCCTTCGTGCAGGCTGCTGCATGCTCTGGGTGGTTGCACGGCTCTGCGTGTGCGCGCTCGCACGGCCGGCAGGGGAACGTGCCCCAGAGGCAGCCGCCGGGCAGTGAGGCCTGGGGCTTCCTGCACGGCCCGTCTGCCCTGCAGAAGTGACACAGAGGTGCCCGTGGAGAGGCTGGTTGTGGGGACACGGGTGTCAACCCACAGTGACTCCCAAGAGGCGGCTTCAGAGCCACGTGGGTGGAACCAGCCCATTGTCGGCACCAACTTGCCCTGTTGGCCCAGAGCAGCTACCCTGCCGGAGAGCAGGAGTGTGCGCCGTGTGGAGCCCCAGGGGCTGGGGGAGTTGGAGGGGGGCGTGCGTGGGGTAGCTACTTGGGCAGGGCCTGGCATGGGATGGCTTAGTGCCAGTTCCTGCTCCCAGACCCTGCCCCTCTGTGCTTTGGCCCCAGCAAAGACCCCGACTGATCAGCTACTGCCCTGGTCCCTTGGCCTGACTCCTTCCCCAAGCACTGAGCTGAGGCCTTGCTCCAGCCCGGATCAGCCTCCGTGCCTGCCCTAGCTCAGCGCTTGCCTCTCCTTGCTGAATAGGCCCAAGGCACATCCAGGTCCCAGTGCAGCCTTGACTCCTGTGCCAGCCTGGGATTCCCTCTGTGTCCGTGTGCCCGGGAGGTGGGCGTGTGCCGGGTGGGGGTATGTGTGCCGGGGGGTGGGCCTGTGTGCCGGGGAGGTGTGTGGGCATGTCTCCTGGCATCTCCTCTCTAGCAGGGCTTTGGAGAGGAAGGAGGGCAAGTGGGAATCATGAACATACCACAGTGCCAGGACCCAAACCACCTGCCTTCCAGAGATGCTTGGCTCAGCCCCTCGGCCCTCCGCTTGCTGGGCTTTAACGCCCTGTACTCCGTGTGTGAGGTGCCTGCCCTCCCCGCCCTGCACCCATTTTGTAACAACCCCAGGGCTCCTTCACTGAGGTGCAGAGGCCTCAAAGCGAGCCAGCCCTTTGCCTGAGCTGGGCCCAGGGTCCAGTGCCTGCCTTCGGGGTGGGGCCCAGGGCTGGAGCCCAGCAGCAGCTGGATGAGGAAACTTGCCAGCTTTGCCTTCTTCATACCGAAGCGCCTCGTGGCTCTGAGAAGTCTCCATGGGGCTGTGACTGCCCCAGAGGCTGCTCCCTGTTGGCAGAGCCTGGCCACGTAACAGAGGGGTTGAAAGGGCGAGACACGGGGTCAGGACTCCTGGGTTCTCTTCCCAGCTCCTCTGCTGACGCCCTGGGTGACCTCGGCACAGCCGGGGCCTGCTGGGTGCCTGCCTTTCCCTGGCTGTGAGGTGGGGACACCAGTGCTTACATGGGGCTGGGCATCTCCGTCTCCTCCCGGCTGTTGGGCTCCCCGGTGCTGCCTCACCTGGAGAAGGCACAGAGCCCCTGGGCCAAGCCACGCCAGCCCGGGTCTCCTGTTCCAGCCCCAGAGTGTATAGCAGGCCCCCTCTGGGGTTTCTGAGCCCAGGGGCCGTCGGGTTTGGGGGTGGCACATCCTCAGAGCAAACCTGCCCCGGGCCGCTCCTCCCATAGCAGTGGGGGCTCGGCCTTCCCCTTCCTCCTGGCCCATTTTGTCTGCACGCCAAGCCAGCCTGACCAGCGGGCAGCGTGCTGGGACCAGCCCGGCCGCGACGGCCCAGGCTGGGGGAGCAGGTGCCAAAGGGTGGAGCGAGGAATGTCCAGAGGGCGCAGCCAGCTTTGGTCTCCACCGCGTGTTCCCAGTGAGAGCCGACGGGCCTGCAGCCAGACCCAGGGCACAGTGGCTCCGGGGACAAGCCTCCTAACCGGCCCCCGCAGGGCTCACCCGCAGCCCTGCCTTGGCACCTCCCCGCCGCGGGGGACGGTCAGTCTGCCGCAGAGTTAAGCTGCACGGGGGGTACGCGAGAGAGAGCCCATCGGGAGACCCCGCGCCCTGCCCAGGGACTCATTCCAGCACAGCTGTGCTCTCCACTGCTGCTTTATCTGAACAACCTGACACCAGTTGGGCAAGCCCCCGGCCAGCCCCCGGGGAGCCAGCTGCTGAACTGGGAGGAGAGTCAGACCTGGACGCAGGCTGCGGGAGGGAGCCTGTCCTCTGTGCCCGGCGCCTGGGAGGAGCTCTGGGAGGAGCTAAGCAGGTGTCCGCAGCGCTGTGCAAACTCGCCCTTCGGGTCCGGACCCACGTGCGGGAGCCTTCGCGGCCCATCTCCCCAGCAGAGACGGCCCGTCTCGGGCCTTTCAGAAGTCCGCCGGCCGGATCATCATGGTGGTGGCCTTGAGCCTGTGGCTGGGTCCCTTCCAGTAGTGCCACTTCAGGCCGTTGTAGCGGGCCGTCGCGGAGCTGGCGGGGTAGTAAATCCCGTTCAGGTTGGAGGGGCCGCAGGCATCGAACCACCAGCCTAGGGCACAGAGGGGAGGGCCGGGGAGGTCAGAGGGGCAGCGCCCCAGACAGCGGCTGTTCTGGGAAGGAGGAAGCCAGTGCACAGACTGGTGCTCGGTGGAGGTGTCACTTTCCCAGTGCGGCCCAGAGAAACCCAGCTGTGAGCTCATGTCCCCTTGCCGGGGCATCCTGTGCCCCTAGTCCCCTGTGCCCCAAGCCATCCTGAGCCCCCCTAGCCATCCTGTGCCCCATGTCCCCTGTGCCCCTAGTCACCCTGTGCCCCTAGCCATCCTGTGCCCCTAGTCCCCTGTGCCCCTAGTCCCCTGTGCCCCTCATCACTCTGTGCCCCAAGCCATCCTGAGCCCCCCAGCCATCCTGTGCCCCCTAGCCACTCTGTGCCCCTCATCACTCTGTGCCCCAAGCCATCCTGAGCCCCCCTAGCCATCCTGTGCCCCTAGTCCCCTGTGCCCCTAGTCACTCTATGCCCCTCGTCCCCCTGTGCCCCTCGTCCCCCTGTGCCCCTCGTCCCCCTGTGCCCCTAGCCATGATATTGCTGGGGGAGCTCTGGGGGTTCTGTCTCTCTCGGCAGGTGGCCTGGCCCATGGCCCAGTGTCTTGGTACCATGATATTGCCGGGGGAGCTGCCAGGACATTGCCAGAGCTGGACTCGCTGTGGGGGGTGGGGGAGGCAGTGGGAGCTGGCCAGGCAGGGAAGGGCTTTCGTTATCTCATTGCCAAGCTAGGGAGAGCCACAAAGCACAATTCACATATGCCCAGGGCTAGGCAGCATGTTGCCAGGGGCCGACCGGGGTCAGCTTCCCACAGGGAGAGCTAGATGGACCCTGCCAGTTGGCACATGATGGAAGAGGCCCAGTGACACGCTGCCCAGCCTCAGTGCGGTCTCTTGGGGCCGAGTCCGCTATGAACCCCGGCCAGCCCAGCCCTGGCCTGCATGGCTGATGCTGGGGTCGGCCTGTGCCCTGCAGCGTCTCCGGGGGCCGTTACCTCCGGTCGCCATCTGAGCACACTTGCAGCCGCATCGGTCGTTGTCGGCATCTTTGGTGCTGAAGGCCGTCCCCGGCGGGCTGAGGCTGCTCGTCCTGCCGGCTGTCCCGCTGTAGTTCCGCACGTGGAGCCTGGGGAGACACAGACACGGGGTTGCCCAGGGTCCCGCCGCAGCTGCCCTGGCAGGGCTGGGCTCCTGGGATCAGAGAGGCAGGGGACCAGGCGGGCACAGTACGAGGCAGGCCTGGATACAGACAGCACGAAGGGAGTAGACCCACAAGCGCCTGCCAATCAGTGTCTCTGGCGTGGACCAGGCTGTCTTCCACCAGTCCTCACCGCTTCCCTCCTTCTGGCTGGAGTTTTCCACAGCTCTGCTCCCTGGGGCTGGGTTGTGGCTCTGGCCAGCGTCTCCTCAAGCCACCCCTTCCCTGCCGCTGTCGTCTCCCTGCTAACTCAGGGTCCTGCAGAAGCCTTCTTGCTGCCCAGGGCCTGCAGATGCCTGCCCTGTGCCAGGAGGAGGCAGCATTTACACTCATCCCTTGTTGGCTGGGTGAGGAGGGAGCCCTGCCCTGCCCCCGCAAGGCTCCAAGTCCCCAGCCCTTAAAGATTCAGTAACAGGATCCCGTCTTAGCTGCTATGACTCATCTGGGCCCTTTTTCTCTCTCACTGTATCTCCCTGGGTTTTGTGTCGGGCCACCCGAAACCTTAGAGGCCACGTCACTGGATGGGAGGGACTTATTTACTTATTCCCACAATATAAGAACTAGGGGTCACCAAATGAAGTTAATAGGCAGCAGGTTTAAAACAAACAAAAGGAAGTTTTTCTTCACTCAGCGCAGTCAACCTGTGGAACTCCTTGCCAGAGGATGCAGTGAAGGCTAGAACTTTAACAGGGTTCAAAAAAGAGCTATATATATATATATATATATATATTCATGGAGGTTAGGTCCACCAATGGCTATTAGCCAGGATGAGGAGGAATGGTGTCCCTAGCCTCTGTTTGTCTGGAGGTGGGTGACAGGGGAGGGATCACATGAGGATTACCTATTGTGATCCCTCCCTCTGGGGCATTTGGTATTGGCCACTGTCAGCAGACAGGATACAGGGCTAGATGGACCTTTGGTCTGACCCAGTCTGGCTGTTCTTATGACCAGTGGAGCTCCGTGCCCACCCACAGTGTGGTGTGGTGCAGCAGGCCCAGCTCGGCCAGAGCAGCCCCTGCCCACGGTCAGCCCAGCCCGGCTGAAGGAGCTTCAGTCTGCTGTGGGCCCGGAGCAGTCCCTCCACCCGCCCCATGTAAGCGGTTAACTGGTCCAACGTAACGTTTACCAATCGAACCGATCCAATGGGATTTTGTGCCCCTAGCAACTATGCCCACGCTACCTCTGCATGTGCCAAGTCGTGTGGGTGGGAACGGCTCCTCTGGAGTGCTGGCCTTGGCAAGGGCGCTGCTTCGCATGCTGTCACTGCCCAGCCTGTCTGGAGCTGGGTGGAATGCGAGGAATGGCGGGAAGGACCTGCCACGGAGCTCTGCCAGCTGCTGGATGCGGGTTGTGTTTTGCTGGGGCCGTGGCCTTGTGTTTTGCTGGGGCCGATTGCCAAGAAGGACTCGGCCCCAACTCCCAGGATAAAAATGCCTCCACCGGTCCTGGAAAAGCTGCCTCTGCGTCTCACCAGAAAAAGCGTCTCACCAGTTCTGAACAACCAGGAGTCTTGGGGCACCCTAAAGACTAACACAAAATGCGTCTGACGGAGTGGGATCCAGCCCACAAAACTTGGGCCCAAATAAACATGCTGGGCTTTAAGGCAGCAGAGGACTCCTCATTGTTTTTGCTGAGACAGACTAACACAGTGTTTCTCTGCCAGTGGTACGAGTACCCTTAGGGATACTCGTGAGAAGTCTGGGGGGTACATCAACACCACTGAAATGTGGAGAAAACTGAATTTTTGTTTTAAGTTTTACAGCGCTTTATTATTTTTGTACTTTTTACACCCAAAAATTGCATCGCCCGCCTGGCTACGATTAAGTTGTTTAAACAAATGTGTTGCAATGGTAGAAAAAAATGTCGTGTGTCTGAAAACTGTAGGTACAGGGGGTACTTATAATTTTTTTTTTTGAAAAAGGGGTACTTTAATAAAAAAGGTTGAGAAACACTGGACTAACACAGCTGCCTCTCCGACACTGGTCACCAGGCTGGGCCTCTCGGAGCCGAATTCTCAGCGGTCGGGGAAAAGCTGTGAGATTGGATAAGTGGAAAAAGAGCATCCTTTCCCGCCGGGGTCGCTGGTCCCCGTTTATCAACAGGGTGGGGTGCTGCGGTGGCCAGGCCAGGAACCCTGATTGGATCATTTAGAACCCGGTCCAAAGCCCAGTGCAGTCACTAGAGAGATTTCCCACTGATTTCCGTTGGCTGTAGATTGGGCACAGAGTGAAATTTCTGCCCGGTGTCGGAGATTTCTGCCCTGCCTCGTTTGGGAGAGCAGGGTTAGCCTGCCTTGCCAGAGCCAGGGCTCCCGGACTGAAACAACATTCAAAGTTCTGAGGCTGAGGTTCCATCAGATTTTAGCCAAGCTCGGCTGCTATAAAAGCTGTTTGATTCCCTTGGCCAACACGGAACCAGCAGGACACTCACATGGGCATTAACATGACTGCAGGAAACGGCAAGCAAAGGCTGCTGGGAGGGAGTAGGTTCCAGCAGGGAACGCTGGGTCTAAGGCCTGGGAGGCCCCAGCAGGAAAGCCTACAAGTCTGGATCTGCGTCCAGAGTTTGATTGACAGTATCCTGAGAAATGGGGAAACTGAGGCAGGGCACTTGCAGCACAGCCTCAGGCCACAAGGGGGCGTGAAGGTGGCTGCTGGCCCATGTCCAGTGCACGAGGAGCTTCTGCACTCATGTCCAGGACCAGGTGGGGCGGGATCCCCCTTAGTGCACCAACGGTGGACTCACCGATAGAGCTGCTCCTCGCTGCCCAGGTGGAAATGCTCGTACAGGGAGTAGGCCTCGTTGCTGTCCCAGTCCCGGAGCTGGACTCGGAGGGAATAGGAGCCCTGAGTGGAGAGCCGGTGGATGAAGTCATTTCCCAGCCAGTGTTCTCCAGAGGGGGACCCAAAACCCTGTGTGGAAAGACCAAAACCCTGTGAAGCCAAGGCCCAGCCGGTGAGAATGGGGCTCGCTCAGCGGCTGCCACCAGAGAAGAGAGTTCCCAGCAATGTTCCCTCTGATTTTTCATCCATGTGCAGAATAAATTTTGTTGTGTGCACCGAGTTATTGGTGGATGTGCACCACCCATGGAAAGACATGCTGCCGGCGCTCTGCTAATCAGTTGGGTGGCACCTGAATCTCTCCTGGGTGGCTGCCCAAGCGCTCAGCCAGGTTCTTGCATTGTGATTCTGTGCTGGAGGGGGCTGGCTCTGCTCTGCTCTGCTCTGAGGAACTGTCCATACGTGCAACAGTCGTTCTGTAACTAGTGTTCCCAGCCCCTCCCTGCTTCCTGCTGCTGCCAGGGATGGAACCAGACCCTGGTTTGAAGGACACAGAATCTCCCCTATACCCAGATCCACCCCCACGACCCCCTCCCAGCGCTGTGGCTACAAAAGCACTTTCCAGGGCCAGCCCCATGACTTATGGGCCAAGATCTTTTCCAGCCTCTTCACCAATAGCTGTTCCCAGGGGCGGGGCTGCAGTGGCGGAGCGCGGGCGTGTGCTTGCAGCAGACGCTGCGCCACGTGGCCGCTTGCCCACGGGGCTCACAGAGCCCAAGCCATGCGTGGCACATCTCTGCTGACAGCAGCAGGCAGGCCATGCGCGGTCAATGTGGGAGAAGCCCCAGACACCACGGATACCGATCCCGATTTTCCATGTGACACATGCAAAGGGGGGAATCCAGGAAGAACCCTCCCTGCTTTGACTAGTTAGCCATTTGGGCAACTGCGTTTAACATCCCCTTGAGCCCTGGGCCGTCCATGGTCAGCAGGGCCGGGCCTGCTTTGGTTCCGTGATGCTGGGGGTGCAGAATCGCCTGCTCACGCTCCCTCTGTGGTACTTCTGTGCCCTGTCACTGCAGTGTCTGGGCCTCCCATCTGTACCACACCACACCCCGGTGAGGCCGGGCACAGCTCTTATCCCGGCGCTGGTCTGGAAGGAGGTGAAGGGATGCGGGGGAAGGGTCTGGTTTGGAGCCCTACAGTGGCTATGACAGGCTCAGTTCTTCCACCCCATCCCCCCATGGAAATTTGCCCCAACCCTGCAGCTGGGGCCGCCTCTGCTCCCTGCTTGCAGCGCAGGGGTGGCTCCGCTCTGTCCCTTCCCCCATTGTGCGGTTCCTGTGCGGTTCCTGTTTGTACCCTCCTGGGTACCCGTGACCGAGGCCTTCGCCGGACGCCCTGAACAATGAGGCAGTAACCTCTGCTCCTCGCCTTCCTCCCCATGCACTCCGGGCGTGGAAGTGAGGGCCCTTCGCCCCTGGGAGGGGCAGGCTATTCCTAGCCCGCACGGGAAGCTCTTCCTGCCCCGCAGGGCGGAAGTGCCGGTGGTCCCACACCACGGCCTGGCTGGGGCGGGGCTGGCTGCCGACAGGCCGGGGGAGCCTTACGTCTTTGTACTCCTTCCAGGTGCGGTGGAAGTCCATGGAGCCGTCCTTCCGGTGCTGCAGGACAGTCCAGCCTCCCCCGCTGGTCTCCATGTCGCAAAAGGCCTGTGAGAGGGACGGCATGGCTGTGGCTACAGCAGCCCCATGAACCAGCACGGCACCCGAAACAGGCTGGGAGCGCGAGGGCCCTGTGTCCAAAGCAGGAGCGAGGCTGGGATCCCCTGGGCCTTGAGACAGAGCCCATGGTAACCATCCCCACTAGGAAGGGGCTGTGCCATCCCTGAGAGGCACAGCAGAGCTGGGGGATGGTTGGTTTGGTTTGCAGGTGCTGGTTTTTAGGGCCGTGGCTACTCCTCTGCATCTCAGCCCCCCTCTCACTTGAGGCCCCTGGGTCCTGTCCGGTCCTGTCCCTTCTGGAGGGGGGACTTGAGCCCACCACCCTGCCCTCCCCAGGCAAGTGCCACCATCCCCTATGCGATCCCAGAACCCACCCCACCTCCTGGGTGTTCCTCGTCCCACCTTCCAGCTGGGCAGCCTGGGTGTTGGCTGTCCCGTCCCGTCCTTCCTGGAATGGGACTTGAACCCATCATCCTGCCCACCCCAGGCGAACACCCTATCTGCTAGGCCCACCTTAACTTTAGGGCGTTCCTTATCCCACATGCTTGGAAAGGCCGGGGCACGGTGGTGATTAGGCTAACATCCAGGGTCCCTCCAATCTGAGAGCAGCCCCTAGGCTGCTCCAATGAAAGCAGGGTGGGGCAGCGTGAGACGTAGGGAGCAGCGCCCCTGCCAGCTGGCTAGCAGACCCCGTTGGGCAGCGAGGGGGTGGCGGAGCTGAGCAAAGAACCAGAATCCCACTGCTGTGCTCTAGACACTGGGCTCCCCCCACCCCCAGAAGCGGGCCCAGAATCCAGGAGTCCGGACTACCAGGCCCCTCTCTGCTTTAGCCCACTGCCCACCCTCTGCTCTGGCCCCTTGACTGGGTGTAGAGAAGCTGGCGGGGCCTCGGCCTGCAGCCACGTGCTTGCATCCCCCGGACCACGTGTGCCAGGGCTGGGCGGGGGCCCGGCTCAGCGGGCAGGCTGCCACGCGGAGACGTACCCTGGCGGTGGCTGTGGAGTTGGGGAAGCGCAGCGTGTAGACGCCGCTGGCGGTGAGGCCCGACTTGTAGGCGGCCCCACAGTCCTGGAACACCTGCTCCTCCTTGGGTGCCGGGGAGATTTCTGGGTGGGGCAGACACAGGGACACTCAGCTCTTCCCCCGGCTGCCCAGGGAGACTCACCCCACCCCGTCCCGAGAACCCCCCCTAGCCCTGCACCACCCGCGCCTTGGCTGCAGGCAGCAGGCTCCTCGTGCAGCGCAGCCAACGCTGCATTGTCCCAACCACACTGACACCAGCGGGGCGCCAATGGCCCCGGATCTCCCTACAGCTGCCAGGAACCCCCCGGAGGAGGGACTTCTCAACAGGCATGAACCCAGCCCCGGTGGCTCATAGGCCAGCCCTCCAACCCCAGCACAGGGGCATGCTGGGAAAGGATGGGGCACAGTGGTGATTAGGCTAAGTCCAGGGCCCCTCCAATCTTAGAGCAGCCCCTAGGCTGCTCCAAAGAAAGAGGGGTGGGGCAGCGTGAGAGTTGGGGAGCAGCTCCCCCGACACGCCCCCAGTCTTGCCCCAAGCAACCTGGGTCCGTGTTTGGGCCAGACCCCCGAGCAGCGATTCCCAGCCCCTCCCCCCGTGCCCCACGGTACTGACGGTTGCACTGAGACACCAGGCTCAGCAGCTGGGTCACCGTGTCCATGAGGGAGGCCTGCTGTCTCTGCAGTGCCGTGTTGTTGGCCAAGGCCGTAGCGAGGTGCTGCTCCAGTGCCCGGATGAGCTGGGTTTGCTTGGACAGCAGGCCCTGCATCTCCAGCTTCTCGGCTTTGATCCCTTGCAGCTCCTCCTCGTGTTTGCCTTCCACGTCCAAGACTTTCTTCTCCAGAAAGCTGGGGGAGGAAGCCGAGGTGGGGGGAGAGGAGCCTCACAGACAGGGAGCTGAGGAGGGGTGGGCCAGCGCTGGGCTGGGACCGAGGAGCCTTGGCTTGGCTCCTGGCTTTGCCAGACTCCTGGTATCACCTTGGGAGGGGCGCTTAGTTTCTCTCCCTCAGTTCTCATCTAAGCAAGGGGATAACGGCCTGGCCTCACCGCAGAGAGCTGCCGTGAGGAGAAACACACTAGAGCCTGGAAAGAGCCCAGATACCCAGGTAAAGGGCAGATGCACCACTGCTGGCTCCGGTCCCCGGGGGGGCACGGCTCTGCAGCTCTGGCAGCCCCCTCTAGCACAGTGCTGCCAGCCCCACACTTTCCAAACCCGGGGGGGGGAGGGGACTTTTTCAGACTCCACGCCCCGGCTTTTCTTTCTCCTGGGTGTGGAGCTCTCTGGGGATGCGTTTTCAAGCTGTGGGAAACTGTCGGCCCCAGCCCAGCGCTCAGCAGCACCAGCACGGCTTGCTTTTCAACTTGCAAAACCCATTAGTGACAAGTCCCTGCTGCAGCAGAGGCTCCTCCGGCAGGCAGGGTGGGTGGGCTGGCTCCCAGGCTCCCAGGGTGGGGGTGGAGGGACAAGGGCTTCACTGGAAGGAGGACTTACAAGGGAGAATGTTCCCAGAAGCATAAAAACCCTTCACCTAGTCAGCAGGCATCTAACTGGAGCCCTGTCCCATTCATGTCACCTACAGCGGGGCCCTTGACGCAAGCCCTTAGCAGTTCAGGGATGTGCAGCGCAGAGCGGTCTGCAAGCAGGAGCTGTAAGCCGGCCGGTCCCCTCTGCATCTAACATCACCCTAACTGAGGGGACAACCACCGAGGTATTTACCAGACAAGGTGGGGGAAGGGAATATGCTTTATTGGACCAACTCCTGTTGGTGAGAGAGCCAAGCTTTTGAGCTACACAGAGCTAGCTCTTGCGCAGGTCTGGGACAGATTCTCCAAAACCTCAGCTAAATGCCAGCAGGACTAGCGCAAGGCCCCTCTGCTGGGTACATTGGACAAACCGGACTGTCTCTATGCAAAAGAATAAATGGACGCAAATCAGACACCAAGAACTGTAAGGGCACGTCGACACAGCAACGTTATTTCGGAATAACTGATGTTATTCCGAAATAACACAGCCCGCGTCTACACTACAAGCAGTTATTTCGACATGTCGAAATGCTATCGAGCTGGAGGGCTGCTTACTCGGATTCCTATAACCCTCGTTTTACAAGGAGTAAGGGAAGTCGGAGGAAGAGTGCTCTACCTCGGACTTCCTGTTGCGCAGACAGCGCCCAAAGCCGAAATAAATGGTTTCAATTTAAGCTAGGCAATTGACGTAGCTGGAGTTGTGTAGCTTATTTCAGCTTTAGCCCTGCTGTGTAGATGTGCCCTAGCATACAAAAAAACAGTCGGGGAGCACTTTAGCCTTCCTGGTCACACAGGCTAAGTCTGTGCTGGCAAATGACTACACGGTAAATCAGCTTCCAGCCCTGTAATTCCCAAGGTGTCCACACTGGCAAGGCACTGAGCGCCCACTCACTCTGCAGTTGCTGCACTCTAGGAAACCACCTCGACGAGAAGTAGAGAGCTCGCTGCGCTCGAGATACGCTTGAATTGTTGCATTGAAACTGGCCTCTGGAAAAGGCCCATAATCCCTCAAGTCTCCTATGCTCTTTGTTTGGAACTTGTCAGGGTGCCCTGCAGGCTTGCGCATCTCCCCTTTCAGAGCTGCGATTCGGGCAGCCTCCATCGTGGGCTGATTTGCTCTGGGACACAGAGCAAACCATTCAGAGGCAGAGGGGTGTGTGCGTGTCTGTGTCTGGCTAAATCTACACTACGAGTGGCAAAAATATGCTAATGAGGGACTCATTTGCATGAGTTGCGATCTCATTTGCATATTTTCTACCGATCCGTTTTTGTGCTAGGGGTTTTTGCGCAAAAACAAGCAGAGTGGATGTTTTCTTTTTGCACAAAAACCCCTTGCCCCACAAGATTGGTACACCTCCTGGGCATAAGGAACTTGCGGAAAAAGGGGCTTTTGCGCAAAAAGAAAACATCCACACTGCTTGTTTTTGCGCAAAAAACCCCTAGTGCAAAAATGGATCGGCAGAAAATATGCAAATGAAATCGTGACTCATGCAAATTAGTCCCTCATTAGCATATTTTTTGCCGAGAAAACTCGTAGTGTAGACATAGCCTCAGTGTGTGAGAGAGAGAGATTGACATGCAAAAAACTGGGGAAGGGGGCTGAGAAGTCTGAGAAGTCAGAGTTTCCCTCCTGCCTGCCTCAGGAGGGATTGTTTCCTGCCGCTGTCTTTACTTACAAGACAGCATGCTGACTTCCCCAAAACACACTGTCTCCTCTCCTCGCCCTGCATCCACACACACTGTCACATTCTCTCCCTTCCCCAATCTCTGCTGAAAAGCAGCTGTCAGTGTAACAGGATGACCATGCAATTGGGAAACCTGCATCATGTGATGCTGCCTGCCCCATGCAGCATTGCAAACCCTTCCCAAAGCATCCTGTGGCCAGTTGCACCGCAGGATAACTCCCACAATGCACTGCTCTCCGGGGCATCGCAAGAGCTGCTCATGTGGATCTGCTCCACCATCCCAAGGAGCATAGTGTAGCCCCACAATGGCGGGTTCCTTGCAGCACAGGAACGGCCAGCACGGACATCGCCGCGGGTACAGGCTTGAAAGATGCCATTCTTCAGCCAAAACACTTCAAAACCAGACTGCAGAGCTGGAATTCATATGCAAATCTGACACCCGCAGAATGGGTCTAAATAGGGACTGGGAGCGGTTCTCTCGTGTCCATCAGTCATCTTCCCCTTTAGCTATTCTCCCCTTCTTATCACTGTTGGAAGTGGGTCACGTCCACCCTGATCGCATTAGCCTCATTAGCAGGGATGCAGCGCTCCCATCCCGGCACCTATGTATAAAATCCCTGCCAACTGAAGCAGCAACCCCTGAAAGCTTACGCCCTAATAAACGTGTTAGTCTTTGAGGTGTCGCAGGACTCCTCGCTGGTTTTGTTGACACAGACTAACGTGGCTGCTTCTCTGAAACTTCTTACATTCTAGTGCAGCAATCTAGGTGGAGTGACTCATTTATAAGACAAAACAGGGGAAGAGGGGGGTTAGCAGGTTCTATGGATGTAATAGTGTAGTCGATTAACCGATAAGCAAAAGCTTATAGGTTAATGCTATAGACTACATGCATTCCCCCCTGCCAGTAAATTTTTTAGCAGGCTGGCCAGCAGCCTGGCTCAGTCCCGGCTTGCACTGGGTCCAGGACCTACCCCCTTTGCGACTCTGCATTTAAAGTATGTTAGGAGCCAGGCGGGCAGGCAGGTTTGCACCGGGTCCAGAAGCTCAGACACCCCTCACCCCGGACAGGGGCTGCTTCCACCCCATGCTGCTGCCTCTGTATCAGAGGTTCAGAGGCAGCAGCACAAAGTGATAAGCAGGCGGTCCACAAGGGGAGCTAGTTTTTAAACTGGCTCCCCTCGCAGACCAGCTCCTGCCTGGCACCCCGCGCTGATGCCTCTGATAGAGACACAGCAGCATGAGGTGGCAGGGGGCTCCTCGGGAGTGGGGCTGGATTGCACTGGCTGCCAGCCCCACCCCCAGGGACTATAGAATAGTTGACTAACCGATAAGAATTCATGAGGTTACTCGACTATTCAATAAACCGATATTTAACATCCCTAGTGGGTTCCAGATTATTGTAAAAAGCTCATCTCCTGGTCTGACAAAAGACATTCCCTCACCCACCTCGTCTCTCCAATGTCCTGGGACTGACATGGCTACAACTACCCTGCGTGTTCATTTACAGCCAGTGAAGGCAGCAGCTGTCTGAGTTGCGGACACACAGCTGCCTGCCTTCCTACGCCACCAAAAAAGGGAGCAGGGCGTTTGCCCAGAGATGCTTAGAACCACTTCTGGAAGTGTAGGTTCTGGGCAACAGGAGAACTCCACAACTCCGGAGTTTGGCATCCACATTGCAAAACCGAAGCTCCTTTGAGCTGTGCTAGCTTGGACATTTTGTATTTTATTCCCATCCTCTGGTTGTTCTGCAAGCCAGAGCAAGAATTACAACCAACCAGGGGTCTTTATTATGATCACAGCACAGGCTGCCAGGTAACTAGTGAGACAGGGGCTGAAAATGAGCTTTTACTGAGTTTGCCATGAACAGCATTTGAAATCAAAGGGGAGAAAATATTCCCTGGAACACCAAAGCGTTCCCTGGAACCCAACACTTTCATCAAGTTCTATGAGCCAGATCCTCACCTGGAAGGTGAAGTCGTTGGAGCAACGTGGCTTTACACCAGCTGCAGAGCTGGCCCTAGAAACTCTGCAAAGACTCAGGCCATGCTGGGTTCTCCTGGGCCTACGTTGCGTGGTGGAGACAGCCAGGTCCCAGCCAGGTTACAGCCCTACCCAGAGAGGCTTTTTATTACCTGTTCTTCTCCTGGAGCTTGTGTATTTCCTGGGTCTGCAGCAGCAGCTCTTTCTCCAGCTTGTTAGTGGACAGAGAGTTCTCCAGCATCTGGATCTCCAGCCTTGAGGTCTGATTGAGAACCTAGTGGGGGGAAAAACCACCTGGGATGGTCAGGAAGGGATGGGAGCAGTGGGGATGTGCATTTGGGACACACTTTCCAAAGCCCAGGAGCCGGAGGAGCAGCTGAGATGGGGACATGGATTTGGGCCCAAGGAGGAAGACTGGGGATTAGGTTTCCTGTCCTGGTACAGTCTTCAGTGCCGTAGGGGTCAGATTTTCAAGGGCTCAGCACCCACAGTTGGGGCTGGATTTCTAAAGCACCAGGCGGATTGTGGATCCGCATCCGAGGTCCGTGGATTCCGTGTGTGGCTCTCCATGGATATTAAGCAGACAGATGCGGAGTTGGATTTCCCAGAGTGCTCTGCTCCCACGGAGGCACCAACACAACAGGCCAGATTTTCACAAGAGCCCAGGACAAAGGGCCGAGCAGTGCTCAAGTGGGCAGCTGCAGCCCTCGGAAAGCTGGGCTGTGCCGTTTAAACTTTCCTCAAGTGACAAGGGAGAAGCTGTTTGATGTGGTCCCTCGGGTGTCTTCGCTGGAAGCGGCATCAAATTCCCCCCCTCCTGCTTCTTATAAAGATGCCAGCAAAAGATGGAAATCACAATGCACCAGATGCAGCGGAACCTCCTCTGCCATGAGTGGGGAACCAAACCCAGCCCAGGGCTAAGCAAATTCAATTCCAGTCTGGGGACTTAGATGTGACGACTCCAGAGCTCCTCAGGGCCTGGCCAACTGCTTGGGGGGGAGGCAGCCCCCCACAGGCAGTGAGTTATATGGGCCCCTGGTGACCGATCACAAGGAATATTCCTGACCCTGGGTCTGAATCCACCGAAGTTTGGGGCCAGGTGTCTCTCCTGGCCCTGCCTGCTGCTCCCATGCGCTTCCCCTCCCATGCATTGCCCAGTCCGTCTGGGGCACCCCCTCCACTGGCAGCGCGGCAGGAGTAGACCCGCTTCTTGCCCACTCACTCTGTGTGGCGGCCAGCACGTGCGGCCCTGCGGCCCCTGGAGGGGGGGGGTCGCTGAGTGCTCCCCCTGCAGAGTCCTGGGAGGGAGGGAGTTTGATTGGGGGAAGGGTGCAGGCTCTGGGCATTCTGGGCACCTGCAACATTTCTGCCCACCCGCCGCCCCCAACCCCGCTTACCTGTGTCTCCACCTTGGTGAGCTGGCGGGTCTGCTCAGCCGTCTGGCTCAGGAGGCTGCTCCCCATCTCCAGAATGGCCGCGGTGTGGTTCTGCACCGCGTGCAGCTGGATCTCGGCCAGCTCCAGCCGCATTCTCCTGGATGTAGCTCTCCAGCTGGGGAACAAAACATCAGGCCAGGGAGGGGTTGTATGAGGAACGGCCACTGCCCCCAGCCCTGCCACTGGAGCTGGGGGGTGACACAGTCACCGACAATAGGCGCATGTGCCAGGGACGTGTTGCCTGCCTCTGTCATTCCCACTGGGGCTGATGCCCAAATAAATCTGCCAATCTTTCAGGTGCCACAGGACTCCTCACAGCTAACGCTGGGGCACTGGTAGAGGAAAGCCACGCCAGAGCTGTAAGAAGCTTAGCTTAACGGGCTGACTTGCCTGCATGTCTCCTGCCTACCCACCCATCTACCGTATGCCCCGCTCGCTCCGGGGTTGGGAACCTTTTTTGGGTCGGGGGCCGCTGACCCACAGAAAAACCAGTCCGGAGCCACACCCAAGTGAGAAGCAAAAGAACAACCAACCAGCCAACCACACCTCAATGACGTGGTCCCCGACTGTGAAGCAGAAAGACCCTCCCTCACTTTCCCCTCACACACCAGAGCCTAGGGGGGGGCCAGGGCTGATAGATTTTGTGGGGGGAGGAGGAGAGGCTCTTCCTTCCCCCGCCAGGCAGTCTGTGGATTGGATCCAGCTCTAGCTTCCCTGACTCAGGCTTGCGAGGCTCCTCACCCCACAGCAGGGAGCTGGTGCTGGTGCTCCAGCCCTGTGGGGGGGGAGCTGTGCAGGAGAGGGGTTGGACTAGCTGGTGCAGACTCCCCAATGCTGGGGGGCGGGCTCAGCCTCCGGGGCTGGATCTAGGCAAGCTGGGGGGCCGGATCTCCACCTCTGCTCTAGTCAGCCACGCAGCCCACCCCTGCACACCCTCTACCTAGCCCCACCCACAGTTCTGTGTCTATCTGTCCATCCATCCCACCCCAAAACACACACCCAGCCCTCCCTCCAGCCGCACCAGGATATTTAGGCACCTGCTTTCTGGGAAACATGCACCATGAATTCTAGGGAACATGCCTCATATTCAGGTTCTCGGGTCATTAATATGACCCAGCCACACATGCATTAGCTGCCCATGCCTGAGCAGCTCTGCGCGGTTTGGTTCAAGCTCACTCCCCAGGCTGGCCAGGCAATGCTACCGATCCCTGCCCCCTCCCTTTTCCAGCTGAGACAGGCACAGGGACATGCAGGGGGGTCACCCGGAGTCTGGCTCCTCCAGGGCATGGCAGAGCTGGGAATGGGTTTCAGAGGTTGGCTTGTGCTCTAACCCTTAGACAGCTCTCCCTTCCTGCACTCCTTGGGCTGGAGGGGACAAGAGGTGGCAAAGGAACGAGAATCAGAACCAAGCCCTGCTGGCTTCCTTCTGCCTCTTGTTTTGTAACCGACTCCCCGCCCCCAAAGGCAGGTGTTTGGCTTTTGGGGCGGCTGGCCTGCATCAATATTTCTCTCTCCACACTGTTTGTGCAGACGATGTGCCCTGCCTGTGTCCAAACACGACGGTCCCTGTGGGCGTTCGCCAAACTTCCTCCCATTGTAATGGGGGAACAAGTCAGGCATCCTGCTCTTTGCACCCCCCGGCCGCCAGCCCGTGGTGTCTCTTCGTGGGCCCGAGCTGGGGCTCCGGTTCCCAGCCTGTGTTGCATTGCAGTTTGCAGCCTGCCTAGCTGGATGGGGAGCTCCCCGGGCCAGGGACCCTCTGTCTGGGTGCGTCTGCGTGCTCATTTCACTGCCTCGCTTGGCTGTCTGCCGCACAGCTCTCAACAGGGACGCCGCCCACCCTGAATCTGTGCCTGCAAGTGATGCAAGGGGGCAGCTTTGCAGCGACTTGTTTCGCTGGGGGGGCAAACCACCAGCCACGTCCCGCCCACACTCTGCCCTCCAGAACGCCTGCTGTAGGCCTTCTGGGGGCGGAGTGTTGCTGCCCCCAGCGCCTGCCCTCCCTGTGCTCCTGGCTGGGGAGCCTGGAGTCGGGTGGCCTCCTCCCTCCCCAGTGCTTTGGGGAAGTGGGACCTGCGCTGCACAGCCTTCTCCCTTTCCCACTACTCGGGGGCCAGGGAGGTGGGAGCCATGTGGCGCGACCTCCTCCCTCCCTAGTGCTGCAGGGGCCGGGGAGGCTGGGGCACATACATGTGCCCCCTTGCATCTCTTCCCTTCCCTGGGGTGGGGGTGCACTCCGTCTGCTGCCCTGCCTCCTCCCTTCCCCCTGCCTCCTCCCTCCCCCAGCCCCAGCTGCACCAACCATCCATGCTCAGGTCAGAGCGGCACAATTCGTACCTTCCCTTTGCGGGGGCACTGAGGCCTGGGCCAGCGGTTTTCAAACTGGGGGTCGCGGCCCAGCACTGGGCGGTGGAATGTCGGGCACTGGGGGTCCTTGCTGCAGGGGGATCAGGTGACCAGCAAGGGTGCTAACGCAGGAACCTGCCTGTCCAGGCCCCATAGACTGTGCTGTGCCCCAGAAGCAGGCCTGGCTCCTAAGTGGGGGCAGGAGAGCATAGGGCTTCGCACACTGCCCCTGCCCCACGCACTAGCTCCGCACTCCTATTGGCTGGGAACCTGCTGCTGGCTGCCTCTGGAGGCAGCATGGTCTGCAGTGCCAGGAGAGGCAGAAAGCTGCCTTAGCTTGCCCCCGCCGCACTGCTGACCGGGAGCAGCTCGAGGTCAGCCCCTCCTGCCCCAGCCCTGACCTCCCCCAAAGCCGGAGCCCCCTCCTACACCCCAAAGCTCCCCTCCTCAGCCCGACCTCAGGGCCCACACTCCAGTCAAATTCTGTTGGGTCGTGGGCATCATCAAGTTTCTTCAGCTGGGTCCTGAGGAGAAAAAAGTTTGAAAGCCGCTGGCCTGGAGAGATCCAGCCGTCGGCCTGAGGTCCCAGAGGAAGCCTGAGGCAGAGCCAGCCACACAGTGTCCCACTCCGCCACTGTAACCGCAAGCCCACTCGCCACCGCGTTCCGGAGGCAGGCAGCCCCCCCCAGGCCTAAAATTGGGGTTTGGAGGGAGGCGTCTAGCTTGGTAAACTCCTAAGGCTGCTAGTGGGAGGTTTGGGGCTGGGGGGGAGGGGGGGGGAATGTGGGCAAGGAGGAGCTGACAGCTTCGTGTCTGAGCTTCGTGCGCGAGTGTCAGGCAGCTGTCCCGGGGAAACGTCCGTGCCAAGCGGTTTGCACGGTGGAGTGACGTTTGCCCCCTTCTGGGGCTGCTGAGATCCTGCCCAGCAGCGTCGCCCCCCACATGCCTGGCCAGACTGAGGATGCGCTTTCAGCAGTGGCCCGTCCTCTTTCGCATACACTGGGGTGTCCACTGGCTGCTGCCCCTCACCCAGCATGGCATCCACCTTTATAAGCACGGTGGCAGGGTCTGACATGAGGAGGCTGGCACCCGGCCCGCACACGCTGGATCAGCTGCACCCCCCGCCCCCCAGCAGCCATCCTGGGCTGTGAAACGAAGCAGGTTCTCCCCAGGTGGCTTGGACAGGAGTCTCCCAAGGCGCAGAGGGCAGCCACACCACACACCCCAGGGCTGCCGCTTCCCCTCCGGCGTCCAGCGGACCTGGCTGGATCCAGCTCAGCGCCCGGAACGAGCGACAGGCCCTAGCATCAGCCCCTGCATTCCCAAGGAAGGGGAGAGAGGGAGGTGTCATTAGGTGAGGGAAGCCGGCCCAGGGCATCTTGCTCCACGTAAGCCCCACGGCTATCGGATCGGATCGGAGTCCACGCAAGGGGCCTGACCCAGAGCAGCTAGATAGCCCCTTGCATTCTTCTGCTCTTCCCTCCCATCGCCCCTTGCTGAGCCCTCAGAGTTAAGCTCCACACCCGGGGTGTCCACCCAGTTCTGAAGCAGAAGCCACTAAAATGGCTTTTGCCAACTAGCCACACCCCACTGGCCAAACAGCCACATGTGGCTAGCGTGTTGGACACCACAGCTCTACAATGAACTAGGCCAGGCCTCCTTTCCCAACAACCTCTGTGCAGGGTGTCAAAGCGCCTCTTTGCCTGCCCCCAACCCGCTCCCAGCAGGCCCTGGAGGAATCCTGCCTCCTTGACCAGTTTGCTTGAGGGACTATGGCTGGTTCCCAGCAGTGCTGAAAACAAGGGAGCCCTGCTCAGCAGGGAGCCATGTCAGCACTGTTTACCTTCCAAGCCAGACAATGTGATTCATGGCTTCTGGGGCCATAAACACGCGTCTGGGTGTCCAGGGAAAGGGAACGGCGGAGGAGAATGTTTTCCACCCCACTTCCTCACGGGCGGTCCAGCTCTGGGTAACCCCTGCAGGGCCGCAGGGCCAGGGGAGCGCCCTCCCACGCCCAGACCGGTCTCTGTCCATCCTGCCCACCCCATGCACTCATCAAAGCAGCAGCTGCAACCAAGACCTGAGCCCCCAGGAGGGCAGCAGCCTTGGGAACGCGGCACGTGCTGGCAGACAGAAGGAGGCTTTTCCATGCATAGCAGGTTCAGCGGTACCAACCACTCAATGCCCCGAGTTCTGAGAGACAAAACCCTGCTGCCTCATCTCAGGCACGTGCTTTCTGCCCGCCTGGCGTCAGCAGCCTGCCAGGCTGTGCCTCCATAGGGCACAATCCCAGCAACCCCACGGGTCACGTCGCAGCAGCCCCACGTCTTTCCAAGGTACGTTCTGCACCTTGCGCCCCTCAAACTCAGCCGCCCCCGGAGGAAGCCACCATGGATAGGACAGAAGTGACCCAGCTAAGGATTCTGGGACCCCCCCCCAGCCCTTCCAGGAGTGGCCTGCGGACTCCTTAGTGCTCTCCTCCAGAGACCCCGACACAGCAAACAGCACGGCTCTCAGTGCGGCACCACACGCAGCCCTGGGGAGCGGACGGGGATCTGCATGAACCAGTCGGGGCATCGTGCTGCTCAGTATTAATCACTTTCAGACACTTTCCCCTGCACTGTTCACATGCCCTCAACCTGTGATCTGATGGGGTTTTTATTGGGGGGGGATTTATTTGTGATTAAATTCCCCCCTCGTGCAAATATTTGCTTTGGTAGAGTGTAAAGAAGTTTGTTCTGCCCTGTCTTTGGAAAGAGATGTCATGTCGTTTGAATTAGACACGCACCCCTCATAGCAGCCTGGGAACAAAGATGAAGGAAGCAACCCCTTTACTGCCTGCCTGCCATGTGCATCCTAAGCCATTGGTATTTATGCTTAAGGAAGGAGCCTGATCGATCCTGCAGGCACAGGGAGAAATCCTGGCAGCCGGGAAGTAAGCAGCACAACTCCTAAATTAACCACAAAGGGATCAGGGTTTCCCCCAGGATGCTCGATTCTGAAACAGCTTCTAAACTAGACTGACTTCAGTGTAAACTCACTGGTGTAAATGGTATCAGAGGGGTAGCCGTGTTAGTCTGAATCTGCATAAACAACGAGAAGTCCTGTAGCACCTTATAGACTAACAGATGTATTGGAGCATAAGCTTTTGTGGGCAAAGACCCACTTCGTCGGATGCATGTAAATGGAGTTATTCCCGACATACAGCAGCGTAACTGGTCTCAGGGTCACCCTCAAACTCTGGGCTCACCAAGGAGAGACCCATGAACCCAAGTGTGTTTTGATTTCCTGGGTTCGAAAATAACTGGAAAGAAAACAGGAAAAGAAGGTTTCTGCTGCGGCCCGCCGGCAAAGACCGTCAGGCCCAGCCAAGCAGCAGAACACGCGTCTGATAACAGAGACCGAAAGCACATCATACTCAGGACGGGGCTAGGAGAGATCTAACAGTTTTACAGGGGCGCTGAATAATAGGCGGGATGGTGGCTTTCCAGGATGAATACCTAAGTTGCCTATTTAAATGAGCCAAGCCCTGGTACCAACTGCAGAAGCGACTTACCCGCAATAATGCTGAGACTAGATCAAGGCTAGAAGCCTGTTTGGTCCCTTTAGCCACGTAATTATACAGCAGTTCCCACACACAGACTGGCCGGACTGTCTCGAGGCAGCCAGTGCCACATGGGTAGGGTCAGAAAAGCGACAGCTTTGAGTCACAGCCCCTCCCAGGAGACAGCACAGCTAGGAGCAAGCGGGTTCCTTGTGCCTCAGCAGCAGAAAGGGAGCCAGCTGCCAGAGGCCGCCCAGGGATGCAGGAGGCAGAGGGATCCCCATTTGACTCTCGCGTCCCAGAGGGAGGCTTCCCTCGCTGTGTCGGTGAAGGGGCTGGCACAGCTGCCATCTGTACAAGAACCATCGCAATCCCCCGCACCCTGGATTGGATCCTACCTTCTGCAGCCACTGGGTGTTGTTTTCCATGGTGGTCTCCAGCTGCTGGAGCCGCTTGGCTGGCCACTTGGGGTCGGGCCCGGAAGGAGCGTCCCTCTGCAGCGAGTTGGAGACCTGGTATTCGGCGGCCGAGGGGTAACAGCCCCCGAGCTCCGGGAGCAGGAAGGTGTAGCTGCACGGCCCATGCTGCACCTGGTGCTGAGGTCTGTCCTTCCCTTTCAGGTGGGACCCAAGTCCCAGAGCCGTCGCGGCCCAGGCAGCCACCACGAACCACAGCAGGGCTCCCCTGGCTCCCATCCTCACCTTGCAGGGAGGGGAGGGAAGGAGGCTTATTCCTACGCAGCCGAAAGAGCCGGAATGTCACACGCGGGTTTCCCTGCCTCCGGGCTCCCTGGCGCAGGACACTCAGTCCTCCCCCTGCCCGGCTGCTGCTGCTGACATGTGGCGTCTGACAGCTCCTCGGCGGGGAACGCAGCCGGCCAGGAATCCTGCCCCCTGAGCCTGCGTTTCCTCGATAAAGGCCCTCAATTGCTTCCTATATCTCTGGCCCATGTTCTCCCGACAACTGCAGGAAGTTTTATTATTATTATTATTTTAAACCCTCCCCTTTCCCCTCCCTCGCCCCCCCAAGCGCCTCTCCCGCCCCCCTGCGGGACTTTGGAACCCGGCCCAGCCCTCTTCGGAGATGCTTTGTCCCCTGGAATCCAGCTGCCTCCGAGGAGATAATTAGGCCGCAAGAATGTGTCAGCCCCCAGCCCAGGTCAGGGGCGCTAGGGGTTTCCGTTTATCTTTGGCGGCTGCTTGGCCTCGCCTCCTTCCTGCCGTTCCCTGCAGACTGGGTTGCCTGGCAGGGCTTGGAGAACAGTCGGTCTCACGCCCACAGAGGGAGCAGGGCCCCAAGAGCGCTTGCCAGCACCCTGCTTTCTAGTCCTAGCCACCACCACCACCACCACAGAACTTGTCAGTGGCCCCTCTGTCACAGGGGGTGCACCGGCAGGGAGAAAGCGGCTGCAGCATCTTTGGCTGGTTTAGCACCCGGCCGCCCTCCTCCCCTTCCCCAGTTCCTCCCACCCCGCTGAGGTCTGGAAAACCTGCCCCACAGAGAGAGACTGGAAAGCTCTCAGGCTTTTGCCTGCTGGGTCTGGAAGGGACTTGCTGACAGTCTGCATGCTGCTCTCCTGGCTAGGAGCTGAGCTGGCTGCAGGCCGATGTCATGTCCCCCACTTGTGGGAGGTCAAGGGGCCGCATCTCTCCCCCTGCTGCTCCACACGGCGGGGGGGGGGCAGAGAGAATGGGACATCCAGGACAGCCACAGCGTCACAGACACCAACTGGGAGAGCCCTGGGGTTCCGCCGGTGTAGCTAAAACAGAGGTGAATGTTCTATGTCCCGTGTAAGCTAGGGTCTGCAAGATTAAGGTTTAAAGTGGTCGCACCTTTTGGGGGATCAGCTGCACTTGAGAAATGCTGATTTCCCCTGTGAAATCGCTATCAGACTAGGTAAAAGCACGCAAAAGGCCTCACCGGACTTGATGCATTTTTCACTGCCATGAATTTGGGAGGGCCCTAGCTAGGAGGTTAAGGGGAGCTGAGAACTGACTTCATTACGGCCTGTTTCCTTCCCCTGCTCACCTGTAAGAGGCTTTGTGTGGTGCACGGAGCCCCACGTAGCGGTTGAGCCTTGCACAGAGGGCCGGCTAATCCTGCAGAGCAGAGCGAAACTGTTTACTGCCAGGCTGTAGCATGCTCAGTGCAGGGAGGGCAGAGGGGATGGGTGTAGGTATCTCCTGCCTCCTTGGGGAAGGCGGCTCTCCAGGGATTACAGACAAACCCCTGTCGCTTGAGACCAGCGGGGGCTGAAGGTCTCACAGGTTCAAAGGCCGGGCGTGGTCCAGATGAGCTTCCAAATGTGGGGTGGTTCAATCCGCTGAGCTGAGCTCAGGGATCTCCCAAGAAGGGGCTCTCAAGAGAGACGCTGTCACAGCCAGTTGCTGGCCAGCCGCTTTCCCATCACGCCAGCACTGGCTCCGCTTCAGGTCAGCTCTAGAAACGCGGAAGGGTTCGCAGAGCTGCCAAACAGGCTCATTCCTTCTTGCTCATGACCCAAGTCACACGTGAACCCAAGACCCCAGCCAACCCGCCCTCGGCAGCATTTCTAAAGAAGCGCCCCCCGCCTGCATCGCGCCGGCAGCTCAGCTGGGCTTGTTCCGTCTCAGAAGGGGCACTTGGAGCATACTTGTTCCTGTAAATATTTACTCCAATTCCTCCGAACTCCTGGCTAAGCTGCTTTCTGCAGCACCCTTGCCCTCAGCCGCATTTCCCCACAGCCCTGGTTTGCTTCTTATGCGTCTCCACTGAGGAAAACCCAAAGGGAATGGCTCCCCTTCCAATGACTATACTTCTTGCCCACTTCTGTGGCTGTAGCTACCGCAACATCCCTAATGTCAGCTGGAGACTACCCTACAGGAGTGTCTCCTGCATCCAGGTTGCAGAGGATGCCCACACCCGCCCGTCTTGGGACCCCTCATTGCACCTTGTGCCCACCGCCAAAAGGAAACTTTGTTTCTTCAGAGGAAGCCCAAGCCACTAATTTTTCCCACCCATGTACAGAATAAATTTTGTTATGTGCACCAAAGCATGTGTGGATGTGCACCACCAGTAGACACACCGGCTGCCAGCTGTGGGCGCTCTGCTAATCAGCTGGACAGCACTGGAATCTCTCCTGGGTGGCCACCCAAGCACCCAGCTTACAAGGAACGCTGGCCCCAGTGACTGCCCCACACAGCTGGCACCAGCCCAATGAGGACACGGTAGCACACTCAGTGGCACAGTGCAAAGGTGAATGAACACCTGGACAAAGGCTTCCCTCATATGAATTCAGGGCTCACAGAAATGGGCGCACAGGCCTCCCTGAAGATTTACACAGAGGGGCCTTGCCTTACTGCTTCACGCCCAGCAAGCGGATCGTATGAGTCTCAGGCCGATGATGAAGCTGGAAGCTGGAACCTTGGGCCTGTCCGCAGCCTGGGAGGGCCCAGGATGGCAGCGCTCCCAGTGTGCGCAGCGGAGAAAGTGCAGCCGATGCATTTCAGTATCTGACCCATTTTCCTATTCTTGTGGCCTTCCTAGCAGAGCAAGCCCAGGGGGCCCAGCTGGCTGGGAAAGGTGCTGTTAGAGCAGGCCCTGTGAATCAAAATCGCTCGCCTCACGTGGAAAGTTACTTGGGCGAGAGACCCGCTCGTGTACATTTGCTGGTGAGATGGGGTAGGTTTTATTCCCAACAGAGAAATAACATACATACAAAAGATTAACAACAGCCATAGTGGGTCAGACCAAAGGTCTATCTATCCCAGTATCCTGTCCTCCAACAGGGGCCAATGCCAGATGCACTAGAGGGAATGAACAGAACAGGTAGTGACGGATGGCAGAACGAGGAGCAATGGTCTCAAGTTACAGTGGGGGAGGTCTAGTTTGGATATTAGGAAAAACTATTTCCCTTGGAGGGCGGTGAAGCACTGGAATGGGTTACCTAGGGAGGGGGTGGAATCTTGAACCCTAGAGATTTTTAAGTCTTGGCTTGACAAAACCCTGGCTGGGATGATTTAGTCGGGGTTGGCTCTGCTTTGAGCAGGGGGCTGGACTTGACGACCTCCTGAGGTCTCTTCCAGCCCTAGGATTCTAGGTAACCATCAAGTGATCCCTCCCCTGTTGCTCATTGCCAGCCTCTGACAAACAGAGGCTAGGGACACCATTCCTGCCCATCCTGGCTAATAGCCATTGATGGACCTACCCTCCATGAAGTTATCTAGCTGCTTTTTGAACCCTGTTATAGTCTTGGCCTCCACAACATCCTCTGGCAAGGAGTTCCACAGGTTAACTGCGTGTTGTGTGATGAAATGCTTCCTTTGGTTTGCTTTAAACCTGCTGCCTATCACATCCATGGACCCTGGTTTTGGTGCACACAGAATGATGTATTTGCCATTTTTACTTATTACTTGGGACAATGCTATCCAAAGCAAAGAGTGTGCAGCCCCTGCCCCATTGAATTCCCATTCTAGATCAGACAGATGCTACAGTCAAAGAGGAGCTTAGGAACAACGGTCTAATTACAAGGGAATGAAATAAGGACGTTGTTGTTATTCTGTGTGCTCGCAAATTCTATGTAGCTGCCTCACTACTCCATTTGCACGCAAGAGGCTGAGGATTTGCATGTGCAAAACCACTGGTGTGAAATATCGCACCTGCAATGAGAGGTCAGTGTGAAGCTCATTCATGGTTCTCAGTCACCTTCACATTTATTTTGCTCCTCTTCTGGCAAACTCCCAGCAACACGGAGAAGCCGCAACTGCTTTCCAACGAGCAAAGTGTCCACCAGCGAGGCTGCTTCCTCTCTGATGCGCCGCCTCCCCGGGAACTTTTCCGTCCGGCTTCTCTTGGTCTTGATTATTTGGGGCAGAAGGCAGCATGCAAATTGTGGTTCGGAGTCCAGCTCTTTGGGGAGAAGGAATGCAGAGTAGCCAGCCTGGGGCTGAGGTGTCTCCTCGGCAAGCTTCCTGGAAGAACCTTGTTCAGAGCAAGTCCCCTGTGCCGCGGTTCAGAGCTTGGGGAGGTTCCCCCCGACCTCCCCCGGTGGCTTATCTAACTCCAGACATGGATGGCAGCCAGCGCCAGCTCTTCACCCAGCAAGCAGGGCCTGGAAATGTGCATTGGGGAGCTACGAGGAATCCCCTGCTTATTCAGATTAAGGATGTAAAATCCTGTTAAATCAGTTAGCCGGGGTAGGTGGAGGCGCTCCAACACAGCTGGGCTGGGGCGCTCCCCATGCCCAGATTGGAGCACCCCACCCCCTCCACTCTGGGCAGGGGCTGCTCCATCCAGGCTGGTGTGCCCCTGCCCGCAGCACACTGCTCCAGCCAAGTTGGGCCCACTGCGGGTGAGGCTTACTTTAACCAAACAGAAGAACCCCCCCACCGTGGTGGGCCCCTCCAGGCTGGAGCAGCCCCCTGTCCACGGCATTGCTTAACTGTTACTGGTAAGCATCTCCTGGTAAGTGTGATGTTAACCAGTTCGGTTAACCATTCACATCCCTAGTTCAGATGATCTCGCTGGGCACATTCCAGTGGATCCCCAGCGACTACACAACCCTTGGGACCAGTGAGGATGTCCCATCACTTTGTGCTTGGGGATAGGATTGCCAGATACCTTCACAAAAAATCCCAAACAAGCAGGGAAATATTGGTTAAGCAAAAAAAAAAAAAAAAAGTCACTGTGCCTTTAAATTACCGCGCTCCTTGCTCCCTCCCTGCCCTTGCAGCCGCGGTCAGCGT
The DNA here is from genome assembly GCA_019425775.1 of Rafetus swinhoei. Taxonomy (NCBI): domain Eukaryota; kingdom Metazoa; phylum Chordata; order Testudines; family Trionychidae; genus Rafetus; species Rafetus swinhoei. Next base: position 12,509,452 of record JAFJHL010000300.1, read on the forward strand.
TCTATCCAAGGAAAACAGAAAATACTGGCAAAAACCGGACACCAGGCAACCCTACCGGGGACCCCAGTACAGATCTCGGGGTTCCCATGGCAGAGCTGCTGCTGGCACGTCTCTGCATTCGCTCTGCGAGCCCAGAGAGGTTCCTGGCGCTGGGGACCTCAGGAGCAGTTTGAGCCACCAAGCAGAGCGAACTAGCTCAGATCCCATTAGAACGGACATCACCATGGCCCCCAAACTGCCTTGGCAGCATGTGAGAAGGAGCCTCGGCGTTTGCAGCAGGGCCTCAGAACAAGTGTGGCAAGGTGCCTGGTGTGCCAAAGGGAGGCATTTCATGATGTGTATCCTGCCCCGACAGAGTGAGGCCAGTCCCTGCCCTGAGAACTCCACGTCTAGCTAGGCCAAAGGCAGGATTACCCCTCATGCGAACAGAGACCAGGGACCCAGGGACTTTGCCAAGGTGGCACAGAGTCTGTGGCAGAGCCAGGAACGGAACCCAGATCTCCTGGGGCTCGCCCCTGCCCCTGCCCCCGGAAACCTCCATGCTGCGGGGGGAGCCAAGCCCCCTGAGCGTGGGCAGTTCGTGGCCTACTCCCCTTCCCGAGCATGGGCAGCCAGCTTTCTCCAGAGCACAGGGAGCCCATGGCTTGGCCCTTCCGGAGCATGGGCTGCTGGTGGCCCACCCCCCAGAGCACAGGTGGCTCATGGCCCTGGCCCTCTCAGAGCATGAGGAGGGCGGGCAGACAGGAAGGTGTGGGGAGGTCCCCCCAGTCCCAGTCTCCTCAGCCCAGAGCAGGCTGGCAGCACAGGGCTGAAGCCCAAGCAGCCCCAGGAGACTGGGGGAGTCGCACTGAACACGGGGGGGGAGGGGGGGAGAGGAGAAGCCTGGGGGCAGAACTCACCACTGCGGTGCCTCCTGCTGGTAGCTCCAAGGAATTAGTTCTTTTGTCAGCAGGTCGCCTCCTTCTGGCTGATGTCTCTCCCCATCTGCGGTCTCCCCTCTTTTTACGGACCCATGGAGCACAGCATCCTCTTCAGGACACTGCCCTCTGGCAGTGCCCACAATAGTTAGTCTGTTGTCTGGATCCATCCCTTGAGGCTCAGAGCTCCCACCAGCATTGGAAGGTGGGGGGGGGTATCTGTGCTGATGCTCCAGCCCCCAACCCGCATCCTCCCCTAAGGCTGGAGCACACAATCTAGTAGCCTGGGCCCCCCTAGCCTCCGGTGCGCAAGGGGAAGATGGGAATCTGGGGAGCGTCTTTCTCCTCAGTCAGGGGCCACATCCGTGAGAGTAGAGGAGAGGAAAAAACCCACTTGGCTGTGTCTACACTGGCATGATTTTCCGGAAATGCTTTTAACGGAAAAGTCTTCCGTTAAAAGCATTTTCGGAAAAGAGCGTCTAGATTAGCACGGGCGCTTTTCCGCAAAAGCACTTTTTGCGGAAAAGCGTCGATAATCTAGGCGCGTTTCATAAAAAGCCCCGATCGCCATTTTTTAGCGATTGGGGCTTTTTATGAAAACAAATCTCAGCTGTCTACACTGGCCCTTTTGCGCAAAGTTTTGCGCAAAGGACTTTGCCCGAACAGGAGCAGCATAGTATTTCCGCATAAAAGCACTGATTTCTTACAGTAGGAAGTCAGTGCTTTTGCGGAAATTCAAGCGGCCAATGTAGACAGCTGGCAAGTTTTTCCGCAAAAGCGGCTGATTTTGCGGAAAAACTTGCCAGTCTAGACACAGCCACTTGTGTGTAACTGACCTGTCTGTGGATTTGTGGCCCCCAACCCAAAAAAAGATTCCCCACCCCTGGCCTCTAGCCTGGCAGGTAACAGGTTGGAGCCTCCCTCTCTAGCCCACCCAGCACTGCTCTAGCAAAGATGCTTCTCTAGGAACTAGCACTCACACCTTCCCTAGTCAGGGTATAACTGTCAACTTGCTGCTGGGCAGCTCCTTATATAGTGGGCTGCCCCAGCAAGCTACCGTCTGGTTGGCTTCTTAAAAGCCTCTCCCTGATTGGCCAGGGTTTTCTGCACAGGCTCCTGCCTGCTTTGACCCCTTCCAGCCAGCAGGGGGTAGTTGCCCCACCCCACTTCTGTCTCTTATACCTGTTCATGATTTTAGCCGGCAGGAACGTAGTCCCCTAAGACTGTTCTCTAATGAGGTGTCTCGAACTGACTCACCCATCGCTCCAGTCAGCCAACGTGAGCCGCAGGTGACCCAGAGAGGAAGCCAACTATTGGGCAAGGAGGAAACTTGGATGGGCTGTGAAGGAATTCCTGCTTTCCTTCCCCATTCTCCCGGCCACGAGTGACATCCCCAAACACACAAGCCCGCGCCTGGGAGGCCAGCACTTCCCGTAAACCACGGACATTTCTTAATGAGCCCTGCACCAAAGCGAGACAGTAACCACGTAGCACCGCCACGGCTCAGCTCAGCGCCCAGGAAGTGACAGCCAGCCAGGGTCAGGATGAGCCCCTCGCAAGCCCTCAAACTCCTCTCACCCCTGCACTTGCTCACCAGGCTTCTTTACCATGCCCCCAGCAGCCAGGCAGGACCCTGGGCACCCCCCACGTCCCAGTGTTTTAGTCTACAAGAGCCTGACCCAAACGGAAGGTGGCAGGAGACTTTCCCCAGCGAGTGCTTTGTGGCCGTGTGTCGGGTAGAGGGGCTTTGTGGCTTCATTCCGCTGCTGGGGGAGACTCAGGGTAGTGGCTGCATAATGGGGTGGGAGCAGCAGTGCTGCCGAGCTCTTATTCCACACTGGGCAAGGCTCTCAAAGCGCATCACCCACAGGACAGGCAGGCTCACGATCCCCATGTTAGAGAGAGAAAAACTGAGGCATGAGGTGGGGAAGTGACTTACCCAAAGCTCGGTCAGTAAACAAAGGCATAACACCTGGGTGGCCCAAGTCCCCGTGCAGTGTTCTACCCACTGGGCAACATAGCTGGTGCATACGGAGAGGGAGACTAGACTCCCGGGCTCCATTCCCAGGGCTGCTGTGGGCTCCAGCTGTCTCTCTGCAGCTCCCTCGACCCCCGGTAAAATACTCCGCTCTCAGGGGAGTCTGGAGGCACCAAGGTGAGTGCTTGGAGATCGCTGGCTGAAGGAGGGCTAGAGACCGGCCAGAGCAGTGGCCAGGTAACCCCTGCTGAGCGTGAGGAAGCCTGCTCAGCCTCGGTTTCTTTGCTGGGCTTGTGGTTTGGGACTGTGGATGCTAAGCTGAGGCATCCCCAGGCCGGCTCTAAGGCCTAGCAGCTGCACTACGCCAGTGGTCGCTTAATGCTGACCCTCACTCCTGCGCCTGCCTTGCTGTCCTCCAGCCCCAGTCGGCTCTAGCCCTGTTCACCAGCTCGGCTCCTGACTCCAGCTCTGACCCTTGGCTCTGGCTCCTGGTCCCCAACTAGTCTCCTGGCCTCTGACCACTAGGCCTGACTGCCCATGCCCGCGACATGTGTGAATTTCCAGGTGTCCGGTTCCGTAGCATTCATTCATTCACAGAGATCCCCTGCCTCGGGCTGGCCAATCATCGAACTTTCTCCGGTCCGACTCCTGGAGCTTCCTCCTCCCCAGGAGGCCCAGATGGCCCCAGCCAGCCAGTGAACAAGTGATGAGTAGCCTGAACATGCCAAACATGCTTGCCGTGAGCCAACACAAACCACCGGCGATGTACAAACGGCGGTCAGCCAGCAGCCCCTGTTCCACGCTTCCCGCCACCAGCAACGCGGCTCCTTCCGGGGCCTCGCTGCCGAGAACAGATTCTGGGCTGGAAAGTCCCAGCTGCTGCCGAGAAAGCCCAGGAGAAGGCGAGGGAGGTCACGCCTGAAAGCCTAGAGCCAGCATGCGAAGGAGCGCGGGAGAGACAGCTAGAAGTCAAGCAGGGGCCTCCTCTGTGTGTCAGTGTAGCCCCATTGCAGCCCTCCCAAGCACTCGTCAGGCACACGATAACCCTCCGCACAACACAGGTGTGATGTGTGCACACACATTCCATCGGCCACCCGCAATGCAGCTTGCTTACGCCACACTCTCATTCCAGTGCCCCCACCCCGATCTCACACACACACAAGGCTTGCAGCCTCCGACCGGGGCCATCCCCACACAAGTAGAGCCCTGTGCAAATACACAATTGGCACCTGCCCTGTGCATCTGCAAAAATGAGCTGCAGATACCTGCACCCATATCCGCGGCTGCAGCTACCCACTGATATAAAGAGGGTATGTGTGGATTTGTAGGGCTTTATGCACAAGACCACCCCCCCAGGGTAGATGTTTCAAGGCACGCCTCTCCCTTACCGAGCACGCAGGGGAGAAACAAGCTGGAGAGTCTATTGCATGCGAACGAGAATCCACCCCAGAGCGCCGTGCTTCATGCCAGCTGAAGCACAATAAGGGTTTGATTGCACCAAGGTGTTGCCGTGACACTGGGGAGCTCCTTGGCGTGGTGTCAGTGGGGAAACAACATGCAATTTCCAAAGAAAGAGCCCAGAACAGCTGCGGGCCTGGATTCCCCCGCTCCCCAGGCGCAGGCAGACAAGAACTCAAGAATTCTCCCCATTTCCAAGCCAAACCAGACACACATGTGTAAGAGCCCACCTCAGTGGTGCATCCAGTCTGGCCTGCTGGCAGATGCCCCATGAGCAATCCTCAACTGCAAAATAAGAGCCCTGACCAAGCGCCAGCATTGCTACATGGGCAGGAGCAGGCAGAGGTGGGGGAAGGAGTTTGGGACTGGGAGTTTGCCTGGCTGATTCTAGATGGGCTACTGGTGCCAGTCATGGGTAAGAACTGCCCAAGGGTTTATGGGCCTTCACATCGGACTATACCAAAAATGAGAGATTTTAGGGGCCGGAAGCCTATTTTCCTGCTCTAGGAGGTGGGCAACTCCCTGCATCCCCTGGGAAAGCAGCATTTAGTATGAAATGGACAGAGCAGCCCAGCTACTCTGTACTGCTGGGGTCTTTCCTAGGCACCTTAGGCTACGTTGACACTGCGGCAGTTTTTCAGAAGAGGAAATGCAAATGGAGCGCTCATCTGCAAATCTCACACTCTCATTTGCATATTCGCTTCCGAGCCTTTTTGCGGAAGAGGTTTTTTGCGCTAAAAAGCCCAGTGTAGATGGGGCCATTTGTCGGAATAACCCCATTTTGCACAAGAACCCTTATTCCTCAGAAAATGAGGCTTACAGGATCTTTCACAAAACAGGGTTTTTCTGACAAATGGCCCCGTCTACAGTGGGTTTTTTTAGCGCAAAAAACCTCTTCCATAAAAAGGATCGGAAGAGAATATGCAAATGAGAGCACGAGATTTGCAAATGAGCGCTCCATTTGCATTTCCTCTTCCAAAAAACTGCCGCAGTGTAGACGTAGCCTTAGTGTGCTCCAGCAGCCCTGCTCATGAGGAGGCCCCCAGATTGTGCTGGGCGGTTGTTTGCTTGCAAACTCTGCATGAATGCGGCTGAGTTATGGGCCCCCAGGCTCCCCACAAGAGCCTTCCACAAACACATGTTCACGACCACACGGGAGCAGACAGGCCTTCAAAGCCAGCTGCTTTCAGAGGATAAACACTCGGTTCTCCCTGTGTTTCATCATGTGTCGTGCTGCGCTTAGAAGGGCTCAGACACATGTGCCTAAGGATGAGCCCTGAACGGCCAGCCAGGTCGCCCGGAGCCGAGGTTCCAGTCTGAATGCAACGGACCCCTTTGAAGGCATGGCCGCTAGAGAACCAAAATGTCCCCAGCGCGTGGGGTGCTCAGCTTGGGGAGGGTCTGATCTGGGTCGAACCCCGACCGAAGGGTTCACAACACCCGTTCCACTTTGCCCCGAGCGAGTTCGCTGCTTCTGAATCACCAGCATCATGTGACAGTGCCGGAGCGATGGGAGCACTTGTAATCCCGGGGCCTGCACCCCGTGGGTGGTGGTGCACGCAAACTCCTCATCTGCATGCCTGTTGCGTGTGTGCAAACGCTGTGCCCATGGAACGGCTGCATGGGCTGCTCCTGCCTTCTTTGAAAGCGTCTTCCTTGGTCTAATGCCTCCCCGCATTTCCTGAGAGGCCCTGGCCGGGACGAGGCACCTCACAATCCCCACCCGCTGCTGCTATCTGGCAACAGCTTGTTGCAAATTGCTGCTACGTCCTTCTTGCTTACACCACATGTGGCAGCGTTTTCGATTGCAGCGGCTCAGCCCCAGAATGCCGGCCAGTGGAAGCAGCGAGTCCGTCTGGAAACCGGACTCGGCTGCGGCTTTCAGCTCCAGCCCGCAGCCCCTGCTCAGCATCAGCGTGGCTCCAGCGGGGAAAGACAGAAGGATCTGATGAAAGGCCATCTCACACTCACACCTTGCTGAGGACCTCCAAGCCATGTGTGAGCATTTCCCTTCCCAGCTGGGAGGCGCTGCTCTTGGGTCCGTTTCAAGGGTCACAGACCCAGCTGGCTGGGATTGCCGCTTGGTTCTGGCAGCAGGGAGCTGCGGGATGAAGTTGTTGGAAGCTGCTGGAGCAGGCTCCATATTTGCATCTCCCCTGACCAGGGCCGTCCTTAAAATTTATGGGGCCCTACACAGTCCTATGAAACTGGTGCCCCTATGCTCGATGGCAACCAGGGGGAAAGGGGCGACAATTTTTTTAAAGATGCGATTTTATCATCTTCAGCAGCGCACCAATTAAATATTTTTAAAGCAAATTTTAAACTCAGGCCTAGGGTTGCCAGGTGTCCAGTATTGAACCGGAGAGTTCGGTATTTTTGCCTCCTGTCCAGTAAAAAAAAATTCAGAAAATACCAGACACCTAAAATACCAGACACCACATGGTTTTTAAAGGGGCCATGGTGGGGTTTTTTTTTTTTCCTAACAACTCTCAGTGTTTTGGTTTTTTTTGCTCAACAAACTTTTTCCTGGTGTGTTTTTCTTGTTGTTTGGTATTTTTTCTGAAACCATGTGGCAACCCTACTCTGGCCCTGTTGACTAACAATCAATTCAGAAACTGACAGTATGTACCTGGGGTTGGACGCCCCCGCCCAGCCTAGACAAAATCACCCAGGGCAGCGGAGGCATGTTGCTCTGAGGAGTGCTGCTGAGTTTTGGCTGCGATCTCTTGTTGCTCAGCACTGATGCGCAAAGGTATCAGCGCACAGAGGGATGCAGGAATTACACATCGCAGGCAGCCACTGGTCTCTTACAATGGAAGCAACACACTGCGGTTCTGTACAGGATCTTGTACCACTTGTCTCCAGAGCAGCTGAGCACCTTCCAGTTGTGCATTGAACAACAGGTCTCACATCTGCCACCTGTTCCTTTCTTCCTCCTCGCCCCAGGGGAGAAGGTGTGCAGGAGAGGGTCTTGGCTGGTAGAGTTTTCAGGCTGGTATTGTGGGAATCAGAGCCAGTCTCTTCCATTGATCTTTGGAAGAATCAGGGACATTCAGGCAGCCTGGTGCTGCAAGTTTGACTATATGGAAATTAAAACTCTTAAAGGTCAAATGAGTAAACCTGGATGCATCACAAGCTGGCCCTTGCACAAACAGAGCAGGTCTTTGCTCAGCAACCTATCCCTTTGCATGTGTCGTGATCCAGTCACGAGCCACTAGAGCCAAAGGAGAATCTCTACAACTTATTTGCAGTACAGGGCCTATGATACAAACGAACAGGGCTGATTGTGTCCAACAGAAGGCAGGGCTGTTTACACAAACTCTTTAGTTTGTGGCAAGCTGGGCTGTGACTCTTTCCTCCTCCTCCCTTCCACTGTGCATGAGTTGGCCATGCGGACCCTGTCGTCACACACTAGTTCCGTTGCAGGCTTTGCGCTTCAGAAATGGGAACTTTCAGTGAGCAGCAGCAGCTCCATGGCCGGTTAGGTTTACTGCCACCAGGTAGGTTTACGTGCCAGCTCACTGCGAGCGAAATGTTCATGGAGACGAGTTCAGACACATGCCGCCAAGGTCACCCAGATACTTGTGTGACGTAGTGGGGGGTACCTTGCTGGTTGCTATGCTGGGCAGTGGGTTGTGAGTGACCTCCACTGGCTGCTGTCTGCAGCACAGCCCAGCAGGGCAGGGGATGAGTCATTATGCAAGGCGGCTTCAAAACTCATCAGACAGGTATCTCCCATGGAGCGGAACAATGGGAAGAAGGGGAGTGGAGCCCTGGCTGGGGGGCAGGGCTGGAAGTGAGTGAGTTAGTTTCTGTCAGGGATCATGGAGGAGACAGCCTAGGGAAAGGGGCTGGAATTTAGGGGCCCAGTCTCCCCCATCTCAAGGGGGGCTGAGGCACCCTAGGCCCGGTTCCTGTAACCAGATGACATCTGTGCTGTGCTGTATCCTGGAGAAGCAATAAACTCCCTCTATTCTACTGGCTGGTGGAGTCTGTCCGTGCCATTACGGGGGTGCAGGAGACGGGAAAACCCCAACGCGCCGTCACACCTTGATAATAGGTTGTCCCTGTTCCGAGACAAAACTCCCTACCCCCCTAGACTTTAAAATCTGCTTTCTGAAAGGTTGTGGGTATGAAAGGGCGGGGAGCACTCAGAGGCAGATTAATGCTGCAAACTTTGACTAAACCCAAGCCAGAGGTTTCGGCCATCAGGAAAAGCCACAGCGAACACCCAGAAAGACAAATTGAGTGATCACATCCCCAAAACACCCCTCCCACGCCAGACTCCTCAGTTGTTTTAAAACGGGATGATAGCGGAAATGAAGTACACACATGGGACTAGAAAAACAAGGGGGAGAAGCCAGTACTAGAGCAGATGAAAGCAATGCCATGGGCTGATACAAGCTCCTTCACTCACGGAGCACAGCCTGGAAGGAGAATCCCTTCCTTTGCACATCTGTCCAGCCAGATATTCTGGGCTCCAGATTTGGGGTGTCCACCTAAAGCCAGCGGGGCCCCACAAATTGGCAAGCTGTGCCTAACAAACAGAGAAGACCTGGAACATTCTCTGTAGATTCTTTATACACCGCATGCACTGGAGGTGGCTAAAAATGGTGTGTGGGTGGGTGCACACGCGTGTGTGTGTGCATGTATGTGCATGCTTGTGGGTGTGTGAAACTGTGAATGCAACAGTTTTTGCACACACAAAAAAGTCCCTTTTTATTGGAAATGTTCTGAGAATTTTGTCAACAGCTGTAAGTGTGCAATTAGGGATAGCGCCGCACAGACCCCCTGCTTGCTCCAGGTACGCAGCCTCCCTGCACCACTGCTCTGGTTTGCTTTTGTGGTGGATGTAAACCCTGTTTGGCTTGCACCTCATTTGCTCATTGTCCTGACATAACTGAATGGAGGGTACCAACGTATGAAAGTCAGTATCGATAGCCCCATTTCGCAGATGAGAGGAAGTGACTTGCCCATGGTCACAGAGAGTCTGTGGCAGAGCTGGGAGTAGAGATCGAGGCTTCTGACTCTCAATATGTCAATGAGTTTTTCCCTAAAAGGCTTTGTGAGCATTCTGGCTTCCAGCAGGGGTTACTGACAGTCCAGGGCAGGAGGGCTAGGCCGGGTAATAGGAGATCTAGAGATATATCCCGTTACGGTAGGATAAAATACGAGCCCCAGATCTGGAAAAAGAAACAGGGGAAGTCTGTTTGGAGGAATTATGTCATGTGCAGTCAATGTGCATTTTATTCCTTCTGGCTCAGTCAGCCAAACTGAGCCTTTGGAAAGCTACCATAATGATGATGAATTTAATCTTGATTAAAGACATAACCTATGATTTCCTGGAGGGTCCATATATCTTAGGACCCAGTTTCTCAGATTGCACCACGCATTGAAATAACACCAAAATCACTGTGTTTCTCCATCTCGCTCTGTGCATGTGTGTGTGTAACGTGTGCGTGTGGGTGTTTTATAGCCAGCAATAAGAACATAAGAATGGCTGTACTGGGTCAGACCAAAGGTCCACCTAGCCCAGTAGCCTGTCTGCCGACAGTGGCCAGCACCAGGTGCCCCGGAGAGGGTGGACCGAAGACAATGATCAAGCGATTTGTCTCCTGCCATCCATCTCCAGCCTCTGACAAACAGAGGCCAGGGACACCATTTCTATCCCCTGGCTAATAGCCTTTTATGGACCTAACCTCCATGAAATTATCTAGTTTCTCTTTAAACTCTGTTATAGTTCTAGCCTTCACAGCCTCCTCAGGCAAGGAGTTCCTCAGGTTGATTACGCGCTGTGTGAAGAAGAACTTTCTTTTATTAGTTTTAAACCTGCTACACATTAATTTAATTTGGTGTCCTCTAGTTCTTCTGTTATGGGAACTAATAAATAACTTTTCTTTATCCGCCCTCTCCACACCACTCACGATTTTATATACCTCTATCATATCCCCCCTCAGTCTCCTCTTTTCTAAACTGAAAATTCCCAGTCGCTTTAACCTCTCTTCATATGGGACCCGTTCCAAACCCCTAATCAACATGCCGTGAGCCCTCTGGGAAGGAGGTTTAGGTTTCCCTTGCAAGAAACCCAGCAGGAAGATACTGCAAACACGGGGCTTGGAGCCTACTGAGGTCTCTTCAGTGCACCCTCCTTCACCCCCTTCCTAGGTCAAAGCCAACATGTTCCCATCACCTAGCCCCATGGATCTTCCGCAGCTGGAGAGGGACATGGCTGTGCAGCCTGTGGAAGGCAGACTGGGCCTGTCGCTTAGGTGTTCCCCAGCTACCCTTGGAGCACCCTGCTGCAGCAACACCCCTCAGCCTGTCCCAGCTCTCAACAGCTTCAGCCCAGCGCTAAGTGTACAGCTTGTGCATGCAGGCTTAGCTGAACGGGGGCCCAGGGCAGGAAGGGGCACACTTAGCACCGTGGTTATAGGCTCAAGTGGGGCCCATGAACGTGGCTCTCACGCCTCCTGTGGCGTTTTGAAGGCATTAGTCCCTTAGCACTGAGGGAGACGGAACTGGGTCGGGAAACGTTTGTTGTGGTAAAGCCATGCGCTCACGCCCACTGACGGGCGGGGGGAAGGGGGGGGGGCAAAGAAGGCAACTGACCCTGGGCCTGGCGATTGAAAAAGTCCCACGGCTCCTCATTGCCACGACCATTACTGCAGCAGTAGCGCCTGGAGCCCTGGGCCCTTTAAATTGCTGCTGGAGTGCCATGCGGCACACACTCCTGGCGACCCCCAGCTCCGCCTCTTCTACCTGAGGCTCCGCCCCTTCCAGGAGCAGGAAGCTTCCCCCCGACCTCGCCCAGGGGGCTGGCAAGACTGTCGTCTCCCCTGCGTGCGCTATGCAGAGCTCACAAGCCACATGGAGTGGTTCTGCCATGGACTCTGTGTGACTTTGGCCACATCCCTTCCCTCTGAGCCTCTGGTTTTCTTTCTGTGGGACAGGGATGATAACTTAGGCATCTCTTTACGGCTCCTTACTGGAAAGATGCAACGTGAGTATGAAGTATTATTACTGACACTATGGAAGGAAAATGGTCCGCGGTGCCTCTAAGTTTTTTCCATACATGTGCTGAATAAATTTTGCTACATGCACTGAGACATGTGCAGATGTGCACCACCAGCAGAAACACCTGCTGCCAGCTGTGGGCACTGTGCTGTCAGCTGGGCGATGTGAATCATTCCTGGGTGGCTGCCCTAGTGCTCAGCTGACAGGGAACCCTGAAGCCGGTGTTACGGGGTGTGGGGAACCCCATCGGCAGCCAGACGTGACTCTCAGTCAGCAGGGAGAGCGGAAGGTTTACTGGTTCACAGAGTAGCACAGTCTTGTTGTTAACACAGGAACCAGGAGCAGTCAGTGCAATCCATCTTGGAGATAGGGGCCAGCTAGACTCCCTGCATCCTAAACCATTGATACCAACACACACGCCAGCCCTGCAGACAGCCCTGCCTCCTCCTTTGTCTAGCTTCCCAGGCAAAAAGGTGTCACCTGACAATCTCCCACGTAGGCTCAGGTTACAAGAAAAGCCTGAACCATCGTGTACATGCTGGGCTGGGCAGCCTTCCCTCCCTCAGCGTCTCACCCAAAACTCCCATCCCCAGCTGGGCACCAGTGCAGTGCCCAGGGAAACTGAGGCACACACACAGCGTTACTACACAACAGCACAGGACAGTAGGAATCACATACAGCATAAAGCGCACAGAGTGAATGCAATCCCCAATCAGCCACAGCTGGTTAACAAATAGCCCTGCTGCTGTGGGTGGATGCAGACAGTTAGAGAGGAGCAGCTCCAAGTCCATCTGCAGAGATTTTTCAGGAGGGGACACTTACAAGGTGTGAGGAGAGAAGACATCCTCACAGGGTTTTATCCCCAGTTTGCCTCGAATGCCCTCAGACAGCAGAGGGCTGCTGGTTTTGCAATCGACGCCCCCTCTATCATCCTGCTTTGGATTTCAAGCCCCTCAGAGACACCAGGAGCTACGCTGCTTCCCTGCAATGTGTCCCTTGAAAAGTCCCATGATGATGTTTCCTGCAAGATCCCTGTAAAACTCACATCAATTGCAGAGCAGACCTGCCCTGCCAAGCTCTCTCCGAGGCCTGCTCGACATAATCCTGGCAGGCCAGTGCTCTTCGTCAGCTCTCTGATCTTCAAAGTGTGGAGAGAAATTCCTGGGCCAAAAAAAGAAAGAGGAATGATTGGTCCCTGGTAAATGTGAAGCCTTGGAATGCTCAGGGAAAGTCTGGGGATAAACATGAAGCACCCGGGGGAACATCTGGGAATTCCAGCCCCGCTCCTGCTGCCTGGTCACCATTCATAGCTGCTAAAATGTAACCGCTCGGAAAGGCAGGGAGACAGCGATCTGTCCCGCCACAGCCAGATGGGCTGTGTGTCTAGCCAGGGGTTACAAGCGGAGGCAAAGTTACTCACCTCGTTGCTTTGTCACAAACATAAATGATTCGCCAACAAGTATACCTCCCAGCCACAATGTTTTTAGGGAAGGAGCACTGGTTTGGGGGCACCCTTAAGGGAGAGACTTCCTTCAGAAAGCCCCCACCCTTTGAAATCATGTCTCTTGAGAGCATCTCAGGTGGGCACCCAAACTCACTAGTCCTGGTCCTGGTCTCTTTACCTGGCACTGAGGGGCATAAGCGACATGCAGGAGGGGGGCTGGGATAACGCACGCTCTCCGGGGCATCTCCTCTCGGAAATGGCTCTCGCGCCGAGCCTGGGGTGGAATTGGTAGCTTGGAGAAACTTCCTGAATGTTTGTTCAATGGGTTGGGTTCCCCGAGAGGCTGGGGCAATGGCTTTATCCGTTACTTGTGTGTTCAGACTGGGGCAGTGGAACGGGCTGGCTCTGCTTGTTCACTGAATCCCAGAGCCTGAAGGGACCGGGAGAGCCCAGCTCCTGTCCAGAGGCAGCACTTCCATCCTGGACCATAATTATTCTTTTCTAATAAAAGAAAGTTCTTCTTCACACAGCGCATAGTCAACCTGTGGAACTCCTTGCCAGAGGAGGCTGTGAAGGCTAGAACTATAACAGAGTTTAAAGAGAAGCTAGATAAATTCATGGAGGTTAGGTCCATAAAAGGCTATTAGCCAGGGGATAGAAATGGTGTCCCTGGCCTCTGTTTGTCAGAGGCTGGAGATGGATGGCAGGAGACAAATCGCTTGATCGTTGTCTTTGGTCCACCACCTCTAGGGCACCTGGCACTGGCCACTGTCGGCAGACAGGCTACTGGGCTAGATGGTCCTTTGGTCTGACCCAGTACGGCCATTCTTATGTTTATGTACCATCTAGGCCAAAGCACCGGAGGTTAGCACTGAGTTCTGGGAACAGCTGAAGGCCCCTCTCCCCCCCAGTGCTCTAGCACTTCCGAATGAGCAAACTGGGACAGGAGTGAGGGGTTCAAAAATCAGGGATCCAGAAGGGGATTTGGAAGGGGTGAGACAACAACAGGGATTCTACAGTGGTGGCACGGGCAGGCTTTCCCCATACAGCTCCCCCGGCCTGGCACATCACCTTTCGTGGGGAAGAGTTTGGTCTTGGTTTCCCAGGTGGTCGTTAGGTTTCTATCGGAGATCATCAGCCAGGAAGCCAAAGAGGACGGGGGACGTGCTTTCTGGTAACAGAACTGAGAAGGCCCAGAAGCCATCTCTCAGCCACCCACAGCTACCTAAGTGGGGCACAGGCAAGCCAGTGGCTAAAGCTGAAAAGCCCCGAGAACCCCCGTAGTCCACCTGAGCTGCAAATCAAAGTCTTGAGGATGGTGAAAGTTCCTGATGTCCCACAATAGGCCCTCAGCACCTTCTACCTTCAGCTCGGACAGGGGCTGCTGCCACCCTGCGCTGCTGCCTCTAGATCAGAGGCAGCAGTGTGGGGCAACAGGCAGCCGGTCCGTGAGGAGAGCTGGTTTTTAAACTGGTTCCCTTCACAGACCAGCTCCCACCTGGCATCCTGCACTGCTGCCTCTGATACAGCGGCAGCAGCATGGCGTGGCAGGAGGCTCCTTGGGAGTGGGGCCGGGAGCACACTGGCTGCCGGCCCCACCCCAGGGGACTATAGAATAGTTGAACAACCGATAAGAATTCATGAGGTTAATCGACTATTCAATTAACCGATAGTTAACATCCCTAGTCCCAGATGTGGGGGGCGTGCCCCCAGTCATCCCTGTCACCTGCTTGGTGATTCTGTCTCTTTTCTGTATGGTTTTGAGACACAATCCCATACCAGGCACATCCCATTGTCCTGGCACAACCAGACCCTGACTTTGCTTTCAGTTAGGAGGTGAGGGAAGCTGCCTCCCAGATTTGGTGGCCCTTTCATCTAGCTCGGATATGACTGTAGATGGGCCTCTAGTGTGTATGACACTCATTTCCCCTTGAGACACAGAAGCCATGGTCCTTACGAAGCAAGCTACACCACATACCAATCTCCATCAATTCAAACATCCCCCTGCCCATGGCGAGCTACTGCAGTATCTCCCCAGCTGAATTGATTTCAGAGGGGGCCGCTGCACCATGCTGCTCTGGGGCAGAGCACAGAAGACATTTCTCCTGCCTTGCTGTCTGCAAAGAGGTATCCGAGCTTCATGCTGATTTCCAGGGAGGCGAGGGAGAACAGGCACGCACGTCCGGCAAGTCCGACCTATGGCATTAACACAGCGGCGAGAGCAGCCAAGGAGTGCATTAATGCTGGAAGACAGGGCTGCTCAAACAGCAGAGATTCCCAAAGCTAGCGTCTTTCAGACTAATAATAACCAGCTCATTTCTCCCCTGGAGCCTGTTACTATTCGATAGGTACATTAAACATTTCATTTAGCAATCCCACCGGGCACGCTGAGTGCTGGTGCTGTTGCTTCAAGGCGGAATTTACCAGTCTTTCCACCCAGTCATTTAGGGGCCCCGAAAGCAAGTGGCTTTCCTGCCCCCATTCTATCCCATCTCATGAATGCACATCGGTGAAGGGCCAAACTGTCCCCCTTGTAGGGTGTTCCTTTGATGTGATCCCAACTTCCTACTAGCCTGCTATCACTCAGTCCCCCTGCTGGCCACGGCTTAATCTGGGATTGACGCTAATAGGTCTGATTGCCAGGGTGAGTCAGCGGAACAGCTCTGCACCTTAATGCTAGGTCCTGGGACCCGAACAGAAGAGATTTGATGCCCGATTAAAGGGCAGTACCAGAGATGTAACAAATTCATCTCATGGCTGAAACACCGCAAGAAACATGAGAGAGTCAATAAGACACATCCATTAGAAAAAACAACCACCTTTCTCTGAGCCCCACCCCACTGTCCCAGACCAGGCTAACATCAGAACATAAGAGTGGCCATACTGCATCAGACCAAAGGTCCATCTCCGACAGTGGCCAATGCCAGGTGCCCTAGAGGGATTGAACAGAACAGGTAACCATCAAGTGATCCCTCCCCTGTCACCCATTCCCAGCCTCTGAGAAACAGAGACTAGGGACACCATCCTTGCCCATCCTGGCTAATTGCCATTGATGGACCTAACCTCCATGAATGTATCTAGCTCTTTTTTGAACCCTGTTAAAGTCCTGGCCTTCACAACATCCTCTGGCAAGGAGTTCCACAGGTTGACTGGTTAACAAGGCACTGTCACATTCCAAACACCCCTCATCCCAAGGTGGTGCAACCCAGTGGCCACAGTCTATAACATGGCCCTAGAATTCAGGGCAGCACAGCCTAATGGCTAGAATCAATAGTTCGAGGCAACAGCCCCAGTAGGGGAGGTCCGGGCCCACCCTACTCCACTGGGCCCCATGAATGGCAGAGTGCTACACCACTCACTCAGCAGGGAATCCAACCGCAACATGCCATGCTCACTTGGGTGGGAGGTACCACTCCTGCACCCTCTCTGGCTCACTGCCTGTCAGTGTCAGCATGGGGACACTCCATGTGGCCTCCAGTTCCACAGCACCAGCCTCTCCCTGGGGCTCCTCCAGCACTGGCGGTCTCCTGGGTCCCAACATCTGGTTCTCTGGCTGGGGTATCTCTGGAGCTCCTGCAGGAGGTCCTTCTCCTCCAGTGTCCAGCTCAGACTGAGCTGAGCTGCTCCCTTTTATATTGCCCCAACCCTTGGACCATGCCCAGTGAGGCTGGGGGTGGGACTCCCTCTCTTCTGGCCCAGTGTGGGGTATGCACACCCTGTCACAGGTAGGGTTGCCAGGTGTCCGGTTTTCACCCGCACAGTCCGGTATTTGTGGCCCCTGTTTGATAAAAAGAAACAGAAAATACCGGACATGTAAGGCCGGTGGGGACATTCCTCCCCAGCTGTATCTGGTGGGGGAGTGGGGAGTGTGTAGATTTAAAGGTGCAGTGACCTTTTATTTTTTTTTGATCAACCAGTTTGGTCCCCTGTTTTTTTGTTTTGTTTTTTGCCATGTTCGGGATTTTTTGTGAAAGTATCTGACAACCCTACTCACAGGCACTAAATGCATAAGCACTGTATTCCTTAAGTTTACCATATCAGCTAAGAATGCCTACTGTAGAATTCCTGGCACAATTTCGGCCTTCACTATGAATTTCTTGGTCTCTGTAGTTTGAAACTAGTCGCTGTAGGCTAATGGGTCTTTATAAGGGGATCACATAGACTATTAGCTCTGTGTTTCCCTAGCTAGTTTCATCTGGTACAGGCTTTGCTTCGCAAGGCTTGGACTGGGAGAGTGACTGCTGAGAAGAACTGCTTGTGTGGCTTTATCTTGTTGGAAAGGCATGTGAGAGCGTTTGTGGTTGGGATGTGTGGGAAATATAGGGCTTCCTTAGGCAACCGTTAACTTTAAGCAAATTTACTGAGAGAACAACAACAACCATTTACATGAACAGATGGATTTCAAAGCATTTTTTAAACTACTAGAAGATTTACCCAGCGTTGGCCACATCCTTACCTCAATTCATCTTTGTTTTTCTTCATTTAAATCATTGCTCTGGGGTGGGGTTGGGGGTGAGGGGTTCAGGATGCAAGCTGCCCCGGGAAGAGAGGACTACCACTGAGAACAGCTTCTCTCCATCCTCTTTGGAACCCCCCCTTCAGGAAGTTGAAGGCTGCTATCAGATCCCCCCTCGCTCTTCTCTTCTGTAGACAGTTCCCTTTGTCTCTCTCATACGCCCTGGCTGTGTCTACACTGGGCCACTTGTTCCGGAAAATCAGCCGCTTTTCCGGAATAAGCTGCGAGCTGTCTACACTGGCCCCTTGAATTTCCGGAAAAGCACTGACGATCTACTGTAAGAAATCAGCTGCTTTTCCGGAAAAACTATGCTGCTCCTGCTCGGGCAAAAGTCCTTTTTCCAGAAAACTGTTCCGGAAAAGGGCCAGTGTAGACAGCACAGTAGTCTTTTCCGCAAAAAAAGCCCCGATTGCGAAAATGGCGATCGGGCTTTTTCGAGCAGCGTCTACATTGGTACGGATGCTTTTCGGAAAAGGGCTTTTCGGAAAAGCATCCTGCCAATGTAGACGCTCTTTTTCCCGAAATACTTATAACGGAAAACTGTTCCGTTTTAAGCATTTCCGGAAATTCATGCCAGTGTAGACGTAGCCCCTGTGTTCCTGCCCCCAATCATGTTTGTTGCCCTCCATTGGACTTTCTCAATTTGTCTACATCCCTTCTGTAGTGGGGGCCCCCAAACTGGATGCAAAACTCCAGATGTGACCTCACCTGTGCAGAATAGAGGAGAATAATCATTCAATCTTCCCTCAGTCTGCTGGCACTGGTCCTACTAATGCAGCCCAATATGCTGTTAACTTTCTTGGCTCCGAGAGCAAACTGCTGACTCATATCCAGCTTCTCATCTACTGTAATTCCCAGGTGCTTTCCTCACAACTGCTACTTAGCCAGTCCGTCCCCAACCTGTAGCAGTGCTTGGGATTCTTCCATCCTAAGTGCAGGACTCTGCACTCGTCCTTGTTGAACTTCATCAGATTTCTTTTGGCCCAATCCTCCAATTTGTCAAGGTCAGTGGTCTCCAACCTTTTTAACCACAAGGTCACTTTTTCAATTTAAGTGCAATGTAAGATCTACCTCAAACCAAATACTCTTGCCCCGCCTCCTTCCTGCCCCTTCTCCGAGGCCCTGACCCTGCTCACTCGGTCCTCTTTTTCTCCCTCCCCTATTCTCCCTCCCTTTCACCAGGAAGGGGCAGAGGGTTGGAGCACAGGCTCTGGTCTCGGGCTAAGGGATTTGGAGTGAGAGGGGGCTCTGAGCTGAGCCAGGGGCAGGGAGTTGGGGTGCAGGAGGGGGGATGTTCAGGGTACAGGCTCTGTAAGGGAGTTTGGGTCTAGGTGGCTCAGAGCTAGGGCAGGGGCTTGGAGTGCAGGAGGAGGTTCATGACTGGGGCATGGGTTTGGAGCAGGCTCCAGATGGACACTGCTTACCTCAGGTGGCTCCTGGGTGGTGGTACAGTGAGGCTAAGGAAGGCTCACCCCTGCCCTGGCCCTGTACCACTCTCAAAAGCATCCAGCAAACTCCCCCCATTCCAAGTCCTGTTGCGTTCCCTCCCTTTTCTGTGGAGATAGAATACAGGGTGGAAGAGTGGGCATCCTGACATCTGCGCCCCCTCCTCTCCCTTCCCTTCCCTGCCCAGCAAGCAGAAGGCTCCCTGGGGGGGTGGATGGGGGTGGGCACAGTGGCAAAGGGAAAAAGACAAGCAGCAGTGGGAGGAGGAGCAGCTGAAGTGCTGGCACTTGACAGCCTCTTGGCCAAACCAGTCAAGATCACCAGTCAGAGGCTCCAAGATCTACCAGTAGTTTCTGATCTACTGGTTGGTGACCACTGGTCTAGGTCATTATGGACCCTACCTCTACCCACCAGCATATCTACCTCTACCCCCAGCTTCATGTCATCCGCAAACTTGCTGAGGGGGCAAACCACCCCATGATCCAGATCCTCAATGAGTCTGAAATGTACCCACTTCTGGGGCTCAGGGTGGCAGATATGTGGCTGAATGTCATTGGTCTCTCTGTGTGAGGGTGTCTGTTCAGAAGGGAGCCAACTTGGTGAGATCTAGGGATTTATTCACCTGGGATTTCTTGGATCTGAGGGATTTAGTTTGATTTATTTATGATTTTTATCACATCTTTTTAATCATGACATACTTGTTGAAAAACTGAAAATGTAAGAATACATTTTACATTTGGAGAATCTTCCTTGGGGCCACTGACAGGAAGAACCTACCAGAGAAATTTCTGATAGCAGTGTGCATTGCTCTAGGCCAGTGTTTCTCAACCAGGGGTACAAGTACCCTTAGGGGTACTTGGGAGAAGTCTGGGGGGTACGTCAACACAACTGAAATTTGGAGAAAACTGAATTTTTGTTTTAGGTTTTACAGCACTTTATTATTTTTGTACTTTTTACACCCAAAAATTGCATCGCCTGCCCGGCTACGATTAAGTTGTTTAAACAAATGTGTTGCAATGGTAGAACATTTTTGTGTGTGTCTGAAAACTGTAGCTACTGGGGGTACTTATAATATTTTTTTTAAAAAGGGGTACTTTATAAAAAAAGGTTGAGAAACACTGCTCTAGGCTCAGACCAGGCAGCGACCCACTTGCCTATAAATTCACTTTTTTGCTCATACATGCTTTATGGATGCACATAAAACCCTTGACATTTCTCAATATTAATCATGCTCTGAATGTGTAACAGGAGGCGTAGAAAAAACACTGGAGGACAGAGAACACAACCTGTCTGCACAGGCATGTTTGAGGGACTTTTTCAATGTTTGATGAATAGGGACCTATATTTAGTAATTTCCTTTTCAATACTATTCATCAGGCAAAAATGTCATTTAAACTCCGTGGGCATGGAGGAGGGTTTGCAGAGTTGGTTGGGTATGTGCTGGCCGTGTTTGAAATTGGGGCTCTGAAGGATTGCCATCTTGACTTAATTTGAAAGAGATGCCTGGAATATATCACAAGGAACATTAACAATTGCAAGAAAACAGCTCAGCTCTCATGTCTGTATGTTAAAGGGGTACTATTCTTAGCAGTCACAAGAATCATGTCACAATGGTTAGTTTAACTCCCCTGCAGACTCCAGGAACAAAAAAGCCCATGGGGAAAAACAGCTACAATAGCTTTGTAATTGGGATGTCAGATGCACAAGCCACTCTGACTGCTGGCATGAAGACAAACATGTCTGAGGGGTGCCAAACTGACATTGACGGAGCTGCCTTCTAACTGTCCCAACAGCTGTTTGATCCAACACTCTCCAGAAATTGGCTGCACTTAGAGTCAATAGCCTTTGTATTTGAGATTCAATCCAGAGCACAGATGCGTTACTGTTCCAGCTCTCTGGGACACCTTGTATGGCACGCCACTCGGTACTCCAGCCGGTCTCCAAGCCCTTTGCAATAGGGATGTGTACAGGTGACTGGTTAAGCATCACCCTTAACCCTAAATGGGTGATGCTTACTGGGTAACGGTTAACCTGCACGGGCTGGGAGTTGGCAGCCTGGCAGGGGGCAGAAATGGCAGCAGGTTGTGGGGGGAGAGAGGGCTCCTGCCTCCCTCAGGCTAGGAGCCGGCAGGCCCCTCCTCCCTGCTGCAGGTTAAATGATTAAACGGGGGCCGCTCCAGCCTGCCCGCCCCTGTTTAATCAGTTAACCAGTTAAACTTAATGTTTAACTAATCACATGGGATTTTGCATCCCTCCTTTGCAGTGATCCCAGCAACTGAAACTTCCCACACCTTTCTGAAGTATCAGTATCCCCCATTTTACAGATGGGAAGACTGAAGCCCAGAGCAAGGCAGTGACTTGCCCAAGGGCACCCAGTAAGACTGCTGCAGAGTAGCAAACACGTCCCAGGTTGCCCAGCTTTCCATGCAGCAAATAACGTAGCTAGGGTGTCAGAAGCTGGAATTGAAATAAATTTATCATCTGCCCCTGGCCTTGGCTTCCGGAGCTTCCATCTGCTCTGTGCACCAGGCCGGCGCAGCCGAGGTCTGTGAGGAAAGGAGACCGTGTGTCTCTGCTTTCCAGAACAAAAGGGCTCTGTCTGTCGCTCTGCCTTCTCTTCGGCTGAGCGTACATCCTGTAGCTATGGCCAGTGCCCCAGGTTTGTCCCTGAGAATGCGGCTGCTTCAGCAAGCCTCTCCGACCAGCCTGGGAAATGGCCCTTCCACTAGACACCCTGCCTCTTCCTTGCTGGGGCTTTGAGCTCTGGTGAACTCGCCTAGCGCCACGAAGAAGAGTGACTGCTTTGGGGTCTCAGACTCGCCCTGAGCGGGAGGAGCTGTTGCAGGGAAATTAATGAGCACACCTATCCTCAGCTTGCTTGGGTACCTTTCCGACAAGGGCTCCAGAATGCCTTGCTAAATTCATCAGCAACCTCTCTCACAGTGTTCTCTGTAAACTTGGGGCCGGGGCACCCAGGAGAGATTCAAATGGCGCCCAGCTGATTAGCAGAGTGCCCGCAGACACCCACAGCCGGCACCATGTGTTTCTACTGGTGGTGCACATCTGCACAGAATAAAATTTATCCTGCACACAGATGGAAAAAATTAGAGGGAACACTGCTCTCACAGTACCTATGTGGCAGGCAAGTGTTACTAATCACATTTCAAGGGTTGGGGAGAGGGACCGAGACGTGAAGTGGCTTTCTCAAAGCCACACAGTTGAGTGTGGGACCTAGTGGCCCAGATATCTCTGTACAAAGCAGCACAGGAAAACAATGAATAGAGTTCCACCACACACACCTCTCAGGGCCCTCCTGAGAATAGCCACCACGAAAGCTTTGTCTGTGTGGCTATCGTGACCTCATGAGAAACCTTTGAGAGGTGTGTGTGTGTCTATAGACTATTGTGTGTGTCCGATAGACCATTGTATGTCTGCTGCAGTCAAGTATCCGTCTCTCTCTCTCTGTAGGCATAAAACCAGCCACTGATTTCTCTCAGGACGCCTCTGTGTCTTCCCCAGCTGCCCAGAAAGCATTTTACTCTCCCACGGCCTTAGGTATCATTGTTACAACAGAACTTCCTGTTATTCCACTGGTGTCAGGACAAACAGCTGGGCACCTGTCCCCCCCTTCCTCTGCAGGGCCCCCACAATTGTTTTTCTTTAAGTGTTAAAACAGGGCCCATGCCAAGGGCGGTGGGGCGGGGGGCCCTTTTGTCGTCGAGGTGCTTTGACAAACAAAAGTCTGAGCGACTGCAATAATAGGCTTGGCTTGCTGCAGTGAGAGGGCCGGATTCGGATCCCTTTATTCTCACTAAATGATCCCTGAGGCCTGGTCTGGACTGGAAAGTTAGGTTGATGCAGCCATGTCAACCCCCGCATCCCAGAGCGACACAGAATCATAGAATCATAGAGCTTGAAGAGACCTTAGAAGGCCATCAAGTCCAGCCCCCTGCCCAAGGCAGGACCAATCCCAATTAAATCAACCCAGCCAGGGCTTTGTCAAGCTGGGACTTACATAGTTAATTCTTCCATCAACCGAGCTGAGTCCCATGGCACATTAAAGCAGGGGTGGGGAACCTAAGGCCTAGGGGCTGGATGTGGCCACCGGCTTGCCTGGATCTGGCTCCCAAGGCTTGGGGCTCCCTCCAGCATTGGGGAGCCCACGCAGGCCCTCCAGCCCCCCTTTCCACCCCACTGTCTCCTCGTAGGGTTGGACTACATAAAATCTACTAGCCTGGGCCCCCTAGGCTTCGGTGTGTGTGAGGGGAATGTGCGGAGTGTCTTTCTCCTTCTCAGTCAGGGGCCACATCAGTGAGGTGTTTTTTTTAACTGCTTCTCACTTGTGTGCGACCCCCAAATGATTTTTCAGTGGGTGAGTGGCCCCCGACCCAAACAAGGTTCCCCACCCTGCTTTAAAGACTAATAAATGTATCAGGGCATATGCTTGGTGAGATACAAATCACTTCCTCAGATG
This sequence comes from Rafetus swinhoei, assembly GCA_019425775.1. Lineage (NCBI taxonomy): Eukaryota > Metazoa > Chordata > Testudines > Trionychidae > Rafetus > Rafetus swinhoei. The sequence goes on from JAFJHL010000300.1 coordinate 12,532,699, forward strand.
CGAGAAGAGAAGAGAAGAGAAGAGAAGAGGTGGGAATGTGACATCCTGTCAGTGTAGGTGGGGTCTATGCTGAAACGCTGCAGTGGTGGGCTGCAAGTGTAGACAAGCCCTCGCCCCACAAAGAGGCTCCTTGAAATCGGCGCTATCCCAGATAAGCAAGGGGATCAAGAACCTGGCCTGGATTCTTCTGTGCCACAAAGCTGTGGCTTGAAAAATGTGAAAACAACAAGGAGTCCTGCAGCACCTTAAAGACTAACAGATTTAGTGGGGCATGAGCATTCGTGGGTAAAACCCACTTTTTGTCAGATGTATTGGAACCACTTCGTCAGGTGCATTAAGAATCATTTAAAAATCTTAAATACCCACCTGGGGAAGTGAGGAAACAGACTGACAGAGCCAGACGAGTATCCAGAAGTCATCTATTACAGGACAGGCCCAACAAGGAAAATAAGGGTAAGTCTACACAGCAGCGTTATTTCGGAATAACATCCGTTATTCCAAAATAACAATGTGAGTGTCTACACAGATAGCCTGTTATTTCGAAATAATTTCAAAATAACGGTCGGCTTATTTGAGCATTTGTAAACCTCATTCCACGAGGAATAGCGCCTATTCCAAAATAGCTATTTCGGAATAGTTGTAGTGTGGAGGCTCCGCTGCTGCTATTTCGAAATAGCTCTTCCCCCAGGCCATTCAAAGTAATTACTCCCCAGTGCTTCCTGGGGCTCTAAATCAAGGTAGTGCATCCACATTAGGGGAGCCTGCCTCGGACTAATTTCCAAGCTTCCCTGTAGTGTAGACGCGCTATTTCAAAATAAGTTATTTCAGAGTATTTCTTCCGGAATAGCTTATTCCAAAATAATTGTGCCGAGTAGACGTAGTCTAACAGAACACCATTGGGCATCACCTACAACCCCTCAGCTTACACCCCTCCAGCACATCACTGGCAATCTACAGTCTATCCTGGAAAATGATCCCTCACTCTCACAGGCCTTGGGAGACAAGTCAGTCCTTGCCTACACCCCCCCCCCCAAACATCAGCAAATACTCACCAGCAGCTACATAACACACTACAGAAACACTAACTCAGGAATCTAGTTCTGCAACAAACCCCTTTGCCAAATCCGTCCACACATCTATACAAGTGACACCAATCACGGGACCTAACCACACAAGCCACATCAAGGGTTCATCCCCCCCTGCACATCCACTAATGTGATATATGCCATCAAGTGCCAGCAATGCCCCTCTGCTATGTATATTGGCTAAACTGGACAGTGCCAAAGGATAAATAGACACAAATCAGACCTCCACATAGGTAACATGCAAAAACCAGTAGGAGAACACTTTAATCTCACTAGACACTCAGTAATGGATTTCAAAGTAGCCATCCTTCTCCAAAAAAACCTTTAAAACCAGACTACAAAGAGAAACAAGCAGAGCTGCAATTCATTTTCAAATTTAACACCATCAAATTAGGACTGAATAAGGATTTAGAATGGTTCTCTCACTACAAAGGCAATTTGCCTTCTCTTAGTATTCACACCTTCCCATCAACTGCTGGGAGTGAGCCACATCCTCCCTGATTGAATTGGCCTCATTGATACTAGTCCTACACTTGATAAGTGACTCCTGTCTTTTGATATGCTAGTACATACAGAGATCCCTACTGCTGTAATTTCCACTCCCACTGGCGACACATAGGGGTGCATGTAGGGCCACATATACCCCCAGCAGTTAGCAGGAGGGCCAGTGCTGGCAGCAGGAGTCTGTGCCACATGACACAGCTTCCTCCCCCTCCCCCCACTCATCAGCAGTGGCAGAAGGGAAGGCGTAGGCCAACTCGTGTGTTGCTGCTCCCCAGCTGTACTGCTCCAGGGAGTGCTGGAAAGAGGCCGGGAAGGGGGAGGTAGGGCAGAGCAGGCCATAGCAAGGGGTTGGGGAGAGGCAGGGCTTGTGCCCCCCCTTCTCTTGTCACCAGTCGCCGCTGTCCACTCCAGTGCATCTGACGAAGTGTCTTTTACCCACAAAAGCTTATGCCAAATAAATCTGTTAGTTGCTAAGGCAGAGGTCAGCAACCTCCATATGTATAAAATCTTCAGCGGGGTAGCCGAGTGAGTCTGTAACTGGAAAAACTTAAAAAACAACAAATAATCTAGCAGCACCTTAAAGACTAACAAAAACATGTCGGTGATATCATGAGCTTTCGTGAATACAACCCATCTGAAGAAGTGGGTTGTGCCCACGAAAGCTCATGATGCCACCTGCATGTTTTGTTAGTCTGTAAGGTGCTGCTAGACTATTTGTTGTTTTTAAGTTTTTCCTCATGTATACACTGTTAGGTTCTGGATTTGCTGATAGAATTGTGCATTACTGTAATATTTACTCAGAACATGTTAGTCTAGAGGACCTTAATTTAAAATTTGCTTTAAAACATTTCATTAGTGTGTTGCTGAAGAATATTAAAATCACATATCTCAAAAAATCTTTGCACAGATATTTAGATGCACAATCTGAGTAGTCCTCTGTCATCTTAAATAAATACTTGGATCTTCAGATATACAGTTTTTAAATAAATCCCTCAAGAGACTATCCTTATGTAAAAGACTAGTTTTAATTACTATATTACAAAAAGCTTGCTTCCAAAGTTTCCTGACTTTTCTGTCCATCCCTGTAAACGTAATCTTTCTCCCTTCACTCCTACTCCAACTTTCCCTTTAAGCGAGCTTTTAAAGGGACACTGGCCCTTTTCTTCCAACTGTTTTCCCTTTTTTCACTTCTGCCTATTTGATTAACTAGTTTTAAGAGAACCCTCTAGCAAAATCAGTACCTTAGTAAAATATAAAGTCCTTTGTTATGGCTAAAATATCTGGAAACGCATTTTTTAAAGTTGATGACAGTTCATAAACACGTCTATTGTTATGGAGATTACAGAGTAAATTAGTGTTCCCTTTTTCTAAAAGCAATGGACATTGTTATGAACACACTAAATGTCTGTGATTGATTATGTTTAATGTCTTTGTTTCAATGAGTTAAATATGTAAGTAATCTGGAATGATTACTTCATGAAGGCTTACGAGTACATTTAAAATATAAAACCAGCTTAGCAATACTGATTAAGAAAATGTAAAACAGAGAAGAGCTGCATTGTGTATTTCTTATTATTTAATATTGTATTCAGCAGGACAGCTGACTTATCTTTACTCCAAAGTTTTTGCACATAAATCTTTGACAAACCTCAGGGCATATCAAAAACCCTGTGACTGACATTTTTTATTCCCAAATTTAGTGCTTTTCAATAGTGCTTTGCATGTCCATCTGGCAGGCAATGGAAAACATGCTCCTATTTTCTTTAGAAAGAAATGGTAGAAGAGTGGGGTTGTTTCTTCAAATATTATTGCTTCATTTGGGCTCAGGGATTTGGCTGCAAGGGGGTGTGCAGGGAGTGGGAGGGAAGAGAAAAGGGAGACAGTGGGGAGTGCATGGGGCCTGGGCAGAGTGGGGGGCGGGACAGAGGTGGAGTATGGGCAGGGCCAGAGCAGCAGAAGAGTTTGGCTGGGGAGCTCACCTCAACCAAGCAGCAGCTTCACCCACTGCTCACGTTTAATACCTGGATGTTACTTTATAACCCTTTTGCCAGGTTGAGCCAGCAGAAGCCAGGGCTGGGTTCGATATCTAGTGGTTCCTCGCCAGCCAGCCAACACAGAACTGGCTCAAGCTCCTATCCTGCAACCTGGGAAATTCACACACCACCCCTGGGTGCTTCCGAGAAGCAATGCTTCCCCACTTGCAAGCACAGAGTCGGAGTGTAGAAAAGAAACTTAATATCAGGGAGGGAAGTACCATGGCATTAATTTGGGAGAACCCCACAAACGAGGTTCATAAACAAAACCAAGAGTAAAAGTCCCACCGCAAGTTGGTTGGGCAGTGTCCTTTTCCTCTCAGGTTCGTAAGTCCAGCAATGTAAATGTCCCCTTCACATACCCAACCCTTCTCTGCACCCCATTCACAGTGGCTTCCCTGGGTCGGAACAGATCCAGAGTTCTGAGGCTCATCCGCAGAGTTCAGCTCTCATCCTGAGTGGGGGGATGTAAAGAACCATCTTACTCACTTTGCTGGTCCCTCACCATCCACTACTCACTGCTCTCTGCCACCGCCCTGCTGGCCACTCATTACACCTCTCCGCCAACGCTTTGCTGGCCGCTTGTCACACAGCTGCCCTGCTGGTTCTCAGTCACCATCCACTTCTTGGCTCTGACTTCTGCCCATCAGCCTCAAAAGATGTCAGCTCCCAGTGATTTCAACTCTTAGCAAGCTGGGTAGAAGAAATGGAACTACATTACAATTAACATAAGAAAGACTCTTGATGATGCCTATTTAGCTCTGTTCATTGAATAGTAGGTAGGCAGGTATGTATGTCTGTAAAGGGGGGCGACCAAACCAATCCAGATAAGGGAGACTATGCAACCTCCAGACCAGAATAACTTTCCCTCCTCCTGCTCCCCGCAAGCGCTTGAAAGTCAAGTCCCTGCGTAGCAAGGTTCTCTGTGCTAATGGTGAGCCCTTCCTTTTGGCACAGATTTAGCACAGTCCTGCTTTTCTGTATTCCCACAACATTACAAACATTGGTCACCATATTTCACTGTCCCTACATTTAAAACAAACCGAGCTGGGGTTGGGTCACAAATCAAGTTGATGGCAACGCGCAAAATACCATTCCATCTGCTGAGTATCTAACACATCTAAGGAGCTTCAGGGGGTAGCCGAGTTAGTCTGTTACAGAAAAAAACAACAAATGGTCTGGTAGCACTTTATAGACTAACAAAACATGTAGATGGTATCATGAGCTTTTGTGGGCACAGCCCACTGCTGTGCCCACGAAAGCTCATGATACCATCTACGGCTGTGTCTACACTGGGCCACTTATTCCGGAAAATCAGCCGCTTTTCCGGAATAAGCTGCGAGCTGTCTATACTGGCCGCTTGCTTTTCCGGAAAAGCAATGACGATCTACTGTATGAAATCAGCCGCTTTTCGGAAAAGCTATGCGCTCCGCTCGGGCAAAAGTCCTTTTTCCGGAAAAGCTTTTCGGAAAAGGGCCAGTGTAGACAGCTTTTCTGGAAAAGCAGAAGAAGCGGAAAAAGCGGTTTGGTCGCCACGAGACCCCGTAGGAGCCCTGGACTTCCTGGTAGGGAGGCTGCTGGGCGCACGTGGCAGGAGCGCGTCGCAGACCCTGCAGCCTGAGCTCTGCCACGTGCCGCTGTGCTGCCCAGCCAACCCATCTCACCTTACCATGGCAGCTCCAGGTGGTGAGCCCCCTGCACCCCCAGCACAGGAGGCCCCCAGGGGCCGCAAACGGCGGGCCCCATCCTGGACCCCCAGGGAGCTGGAGACCCTCCTGGACTTATGGCAGGAGGAGGAGGGTCTCCACGACCTGCACTCCAGGCGCCGGAATGTCGACGTCTATACGAGGATGGCCGACAACCTGGCGCAGCAGGGACACCCGCCCGGAATTGTGAGCAGGTCCGCTCCAAAGTTAAGGAGCTGCGGCTGGGGTACGTCCGGGCCAGCGAGGCAGGGGGCAGGCCCAGACAGCTGCCCGTGTACGACCGGCTGAACGCCTTTCTGGGCCAGCCAGCCCGCAAGCCCGGACGTCCTGGTGGACACCTGCCAGCGCCCCCCCATCAGTCGACCCACCGAGCAGGGGGAAGGAGAGGACAGCAGCAGCGCGTCCGGTGCAGAGGAGGCCACCACCCAGCAGGCCCCCTCCAGCAGCTCCTCTGAGGCAGAGGCCGAGGCCGAGGCCGGGGAGGAACCCACTGGTGAGTCTTTGCAGTTTGCACTCCCAAAGGGCGGGGGGGCGGAGGGCGGGGGAGCCAGGTGCCCAGAGGGAGGAGGGGGGAGAGCATGTCACTCAGGCCACGTGAGCTGCACGCTGCGTCGCATGAGGCAGCAAGCAGCACGTGCAACCTCGTGCAGTCTGGTGACCGAGTGGCATGTGGCCGCGGCAGGCAGCTGCAGGGCACGCCTGGGACCGTGCTGTTCACACACATTCGGCGGGACCAGGGGGAAGGGTGGATGCCGGCTGGAACCGGCCAGGGCCCCAGGGACTCAGCCCAGAGCCCTCACCTCCGCCAAGGGTGCAGCACGGAGAACAGCACACTGTCCCATGCCTGGCTGTGAGGCACAGCCAGCTGCTCCTGGGAAAACCGCAGCGCCACAGTCCTCGCCTGCTCCCGGTGCCTTGGCTGGTTCCCGAGGAAGTCCCCACTGTGGCCGCACATGTCCCTGGGCTACCGGCCTTGCGGGAGGGATAGTGGGAGGGACAAGAGCCCCTGAGTTTTGCTGCAAGGATGGGATACCCCCCCACCCAGTCACGCTTCTGGTTACGTCCAGGAGATATCCCACGTGAGGGGATCTGAGAGCCCAGACCGCCTCTGCCAGATATGCTCCCAGGCACTGTGTGGGGATGCATCTCGCTCCCTGTCAAACACCAGCGATTAGCCCAAAGCTTTCACAGTCTCCACCAGCAGGGAGTTCCACAGGTGAAACGCAGCACAAGCACCCTCCCGCCCTCCACGGGGCCAGGATACAGACCGGTGCTTACAATACTGGAGGGGGGACCCTACTCCAGGGGCGGTCCTCCTTGCCAACATACAACACGGGGGCAGGAGGGAAACCGAGTGGGCCCAAGCCACACAACTGTGGGGTCACCTGGGCTCAGGGGCGGAGGGCATGAGATGTGGGGACAGTGGATGGCCTGCCCGACCATCCTTTCTTCTCTTCCCTGCAGCGGGACCCAGCACCAGACCCGACACTGCGGCAGCAGCGGCACCCCCAGCTGGCCAACCCCGGAGGCACAGGCGGCGTCAGAGAGACCAGCTTCTGCGCCGCCATGTGCGCACCGTGGAGGCAATCCAGGCGTCCATCGCTGAGCGGGTGCAGGGGGACCTGCAGTGGCGGCAGGAGGGCTGGGCTGCCTTCCTCAGTGAGTGCAGAGCGATGCGCACGACCATGGACATGCTCACGGCACATTTAGTCCATGCCATTCATTATGGCATGGCCGGACCCCATGCCCCCGCCATCCCTCCCGGAGCACAGCCTATGCCCCCTCCTATCCCAGCTCCTGCCCCTGTTCCTGCTCCTGCTCCTGCTCCTGCTCCTGCCCCTGCTCGTGCCCCTGCTCGTGCCCACCTCCCCGTGCAGCCTGCCCCGACGCGGTCTGCCCAGCGTGTGCAGGCCCCCCCCTGGAGGAGCAGTCGCAGGGGCCATCCATCCCAGTAACTGCCCCCCGTCCCAGTTGAAGGTCCCCCCCGTCCCAGTTGAAGGTCCCTCCCCCTTGTAAATAAACAGTTTTCTATTTTTCTGTTCATTCCTGTGTTGGTTATCGTGTTACTCTAGTAACTGTAGGAAATGATGTGAGATGCCAATTAGCCACTTAAATTTAACAGGGTTACAAACTGCAGACAACAAAATCTGTACTCTATCACTGGGGGGGCCCTTTTTAAGTGCTCATTGGTTTGTGGCGCATAAATAAATACTGAGACTTTTCAGTAAAATGTAAACCACAAACTATATTTACATAGCTCACAAACAAGCAAGAATGGTTAAAAGATGCACACTACAGATAATTAAACATAGTCTAGGCGCAGGGAGGACAATTGGGTAGTGTTGCTGGCCACCTCAATCCTTTGGTCCTTCCGGGCCTCAGGAGAGGAACAGCCAGGAGATCCTCGACGGAAGATGATGGCGGCTGGCCACCTCAATCCTTTGGTCCTTCCGGGCCTCAGGAGAGGAACAGCCAGGAGATCCCTCGACGGAAGACGACTGGAATCAGGTACGCTGACTTGAGCCTTCTGCACGAACCCCGAATCCTCGTGGCTGTTCTTCGGGACAGGCGATGGTGGCCTAAACCCTAGCCTAAACTAAAAAGAAAAACCCTAACTAAGCCCGGCGCACCCGACGAACAGTCACGATGACGGCCGATGTGCTTTGACCCGACGCTTTACAATTGGGGGGGGAGGTAAGGGGAGGGTGGGGAAGGGTAGGGGACGGGCGGGAGTAGTCTGGGAGACCCAGGCGACCCTACTACGGGCTTGGGCAAACATGTCCACCAGGGCCTCTCTGATGCGCACCGCATCCTGGCGCGCCTGGCGGACGGCAGCTGTGTCGGGCTGTTCCAAGGTCTGTGCCTCGGCTGCCATCCATGCAGGGAGGAAGGCCTCCCCACTGCGCTCCACAATGTTGTGGAGCACGCAGCACGCGGCCAGTACCTCCGTTGCATTCTGCTCACCCATCTCGAGACGGGTGAGCAAACAACGGAATCGGGCTTTTAAATGTCCAAAGGCCAGCTCCACTGGGTTTCGGGCCCGGTTGAGGCGGTCGTTGAACCGGGCCCGGTTCTGGTCCGGCTGCCCCGTGTAGGGCCGCATTAGTCAGGGCATCAGGGGGTAGGCCGCGTCCGCGACGACGCAGATGGGCATAGGCACATCCCCGACAGTCAAGTCTCGCCGGGGGAAGTAGGTGCCCGCCTTCAACCTGCGAAACAGTCCAGAGTTGCGGAGGATGCGGGCGTCGTGTGCCCGGCCGGACCAGCCCCTGTAAATGTCCAGGAAGCGGCCCCGGTGGTCTACGAGGGCCTGCAGAACAATGGAGCAGTACCCCTTGCGGTTCATGAAATGGGCTGCTCGATGCTCCGGGGCCCGGATGGGGATGTGGGTGGCGTCCAGGGCTCCCCGCAGTTGGGGGAACCCAAGGGCAGCGGCCGGCCATGGTGTCATCCACGTCGCGCAAGCGGATGATTCGCGGGAGCAGGATGTTGTTGATGGCGTGGGACGACCTGCAGAAGGGTGCAGAGAAACACAAGGGAACACATCACATACGGCAGGGGTGAGTGTGCGCTCCCTTGGGGCCCCCCCCTTGATTCCCTCTGTCCTCACACACGCACACACACACACACACACCAGGACCCCTCGCCCCACGGGCCCCCCACCAGCGGGCCTGTGCAAGGGAGGGACGGCCCAAACCCCTGGGCGACCCAGCCTGGGGTCTTGGCTGTCCCTGGGCCTGGAGTGCAGCACCCTCCCCACCCCACTCCCCCTGGGACTTACCTCCATGACGATCACTCCGACGGTTGATCTTCCCACCCCGAACTGCTGTGCCACCGAGCGGTAGCTGTCCGGTGTGGCCAGCTTCCAGAGCGCGATGGCGACCCTCTTCTTCACGGGGATGGGTGCCCGCAGCCGGGTGGTGGCTCTCTGCAGCGCTGGGGTGAGCCAGGTGCACAGCTGCAGGAAGATCCGCTTTCTCATGCGGAAATTCCTGATCCATTGGTGGTCGTCCCAGACCCCGAGGACCAGCTGCTCCCACCAGTCGGTGCTGCTCTCGAAACTCCAGACGGGCCTCTCTACGGTGGGGTGCTGATGCCACAGGGTTGCCAGGGCCTCCCTGGTGAGGAGTCCAATGCGATCTCTGCCTCCTGGTCCATGAACAGCAGGGCACCGGCCTGCAGCACGAGCTGCAGGCACTCGTACAGCTCCAACAGGGGCCCGAGCAGGCACACGGCCACCCACGGCTCCATGGCAGACAGAGCAGGGCAGAAAACCAAAACTCAGGGAAAAGCAGTTGGGGGCCAAAGGGTGGTGTCCCCAAAACTCAGAGGGCAACCAGCGAACCTGCTAAGGGTGCCAGTCCTGGCAGAGGTCCCAAGGCACGGAGCAGGAGACCAACGGCTGTCCGGAGAGACCCCTTTAAGCACGTGTCTGAATGGCGCTCTGGCCCGCCCGGAAAGGTCTGGTGGCCTTTGCCTCTTCAAAATGGCTCCGGGCTTCTGCTTTTCCGGAAAAGCGCGCGCCAATGTAGACGCGCTTTTCGGAAAAGCGCATCGTTATAACGGTAACTCTGGGCCAATGTAGACGCTCCTTTTCGGAAATACTTAAAACGGAAAACTGTTCCGTTTTAAGCATTTTCGGAAAATCATGCCAGTGTAGACGTAGCCTACATGTTTTGTTAGTCTATAAAGTGCTACCAGACCATTTGTTGTTTTTAACACATCTAAGCAAAGCAAGAACAAACTGTATTTACATAGACACACCCAGGGTTTCTCTCCCATTCTAGCTATCTGTAATGGAAGCAGCATTCCTTCAGATCTGGCGTAAATAATAATGACACCCCCCCACTTCTGCATGGGTCATCGACACAGTATGAGCCTAGCACTTTCTGCAATGCAGCCCAGGTATCTACAGCTTGAGCGAAAACAGTAACTATCTGCAGGTAGCAGTAGCAGCTTTATCTCCTCTACTGGACCAACATTTGGAAGGAGACCGACATACGTATGTATGGGCATTGCCAGTATGTTACACTAAGAGTGTGTCAGACTTTGGTAAGCAGGTGGAAGTGATCCAGACAACATGGCTCTAGTAGGCAGAGAGGTAGACTTCAACTCAGCTAAGAGAAAACTAATGCTGAACAGATTATTGTTCTAACCGACTGCTCAAAGAAAATGGGACTGCCGTTGTATCATTATACAAACTGACAGCAACATGTCTGGTCAGATTAATTTTGGTGAAACTTTCATTTTGCAGAATCAGATTTCTAGGCGTGAAATACTCAACTAAGTGACACAATCTCTGCAAAGAATTCGGAGAGGTGCCCAGCAGCCCTGGCATAAGCTGAAGCACCATTTCTCCACGAGATAACACATACCATGTTATCGCATAACAAACAGAAGGCCCTTAGATGCTGTCACCATGTGCAGTATTAACACAAATAACACAAATGAGCCAGTTACAGTCTGTTAGCGTGTGGTATGGAGAATGTGGGCACCCAATGCTGGCCAAATAACACACATGGCATGTATCACCCAACAAATATTTTGTGATAGGGTACTGAATGCAGTTGGCTGCTTTGTTTCAGGGCATCCTGCAGACAATGACCTCTGCAGGGATATTATTTGGCCGTGGCATGTGATAGAGTTAATTCTATTTTCTGAACTCCAGGGGCTATGAAGCAATTTCAGGAAATAGATGAATAAACCAGCTTTTCGTTTCTGAGAAGTCACACTCCAATTGCTAGCTCAGGTCACAAGTTCAGATGTCTTTGGGTTCCTAGCCTATTGTCAAACTTCATACTGCAACTCCAACAAAGAACTTGGCCTGATCTATCTAGTCTCTGCTCAAGGAAAGCCAGGGCTGGAACAATGATTGGAGTTTCAATCCAGGAATAAGGTGCATTGGTAGAGCTGGGAAGGTCCTAGGATTGGTATTGTAGGGGGGATGCAGATGAGGAATGAAGCACATGGGAAAAGAGGCACGGTGAGTCTGTATGTTTAGAAGCAGGTCTGGGTTGAAGTGAATCAATGATGTCACTTTCACTTCTGTCCCCTGTAGCTTTTCTGAGCTGAATGTTATACCATACAAGGGCATATTCAGCAACAAAAAGGAAAGTTTATATTTCCTGTCAGTTTCCAAACCCATTTCCAGATGGGCCTCCTAGTTTTCAAAGCTCTCCTGGACTTGTTCCTTCACTTCTCCCAGTTCTCTGATCTTATGCTTTACAGCTGTGCTTTTCCAGCTCATGCCCTGCTGTCTTCCAATTCCATTCCCCTTCCATCCCCCCAACCTTGGACCCACTCAGTCCCTCTGCTTCCCCACTCTATTCTCTCACGGAGCGCTTGCATTTAAGTTTGCTCTCTCATTTGGATGGCCCTATGTACCAAGGCGATGCTGACATGTTTTACATGTTGTTCTTTAAGTAACACAAACCAGCTTTTGCACTTCGAGGACTCCAATCCATGTTTCAGATTCAACTGCAAACAAACCCCACGCTCTTTTTGTGAGTTGCCTCTAACCAGTTGCAAGAATGACATTGGCAGCAGCAGGAATGTAAACACGCTGGCCAACGCCTGCTAGCGTAGCTTGCGTGAGAGGGCAAGCTACTGTGTGAGACTAGAGCACTGGAGAGGTCGCACAGCTGGTTTTCTCTGTGATCATTTTGTGTCCGTATGTTAAGTTAGCAGCAGATGGCCCAGGGTTCAGGGTGGCAGGGTTTCCCATGGAAAAAATGAGACACCCTCCCTCAGCAAGACAGGAACCATCTGCACACTCCTCGCTGAGGCTCACCCAGCTAGCTTGCCAGAGTGTAATCCCAGCCAGGAGCCCGATAACTCTGAGCCCTCACTCCATGGGTGTTGCAGCCAGGAATGCCAGCAGGCCATGCCCCACTCCCGTGCCAAGGAGATGGTTCTGCCCCAGTACCCAGGCCAGGCAGCGTGCAGACCCTGGGTGCCACCTCAGGTCAGGATGGCCACATGGGATGCAATTGCTCCTCCACTAGCCTGCACCTGAAGCGCCATCTAGAGGCCAGGTGCTCTGTCCCTGGGCATGCTGGGAGTTGTAGTTCTTCCACCCTGAGGCCTTCTTGGGCATGCTGGGAGTTGTAGTTCTTCCACCCTGAGCCCTCTCAGGGCATGCTGGGAATTGTAGTCCTTCCACCCTGAGGCCTTCTTGGGCATGCTGGGAGTTGTAGTTCTTCCACCCTGAGCCCTCTCAGGGCATGCTGGGAATTGTAGTCCTTCCACCCTGAGGCCTTCTTGGGCATGCTGGGAGTTGTAGTTCTTCCACCCTGAGCCCTCTCAGGGCATGCTGGGAATTGTAGTCCTTCCACCCTGAGGCCTTCTTGGGCATGCTGGGAGTTGTAGTTCTTCCACCCTGAGCCCTCTCAGGGCATGCTGGGAATTGTAGTCCTTCCACCCTGAGGCCTTCTTGGGCATGCTGGGAGTTGTAGTTCTTCCACCCTGAGCTCTCTCAGGCATGCTGGGAATTGTAGTCTGCGCCGGCCCTGTTCTCCCAGGGCGTGCTGGGAACTGTAACTGAGTCAAGCCCTGATCTCGCAGGGCATGCTGGGAGTGGTACGTCTCTCTCTCTCTCTCTCTCTCACACACTCACACACCTCTCGTTCCCAGCATGCCCCGGGGGGTGCGCAATGCATTGTGGAGGCGGTAGTTCGCCAGGCGCAGCGGCCTGGCTGGGCGGAGGCGGCGCGGCGCCGAGAGGACTCCAGTTCCCGTCACACCCCGCGCCAGGCCCAGCCCAGGTTCTGCGGGAGGCTGGTGGCTGAGCGGGCGGAGGCGCTGGGCCGCGCCGGGCAGGATGTCGCGCCAGGCCAGCCGGGGCACCGAGAGCAAGAAAATGGTAACGGGGGCGGGAGGAGCCGGGCCGAGGGGGCGAGTGTCCCGGGCCGTTGGGAGCTGGAGGTGTCCTGGGCCGGTCTGTGTGTGTGGAAGGGGGCGGTTGTCCCAGGCCTTTGGGGGTGCGGGTGTGGGAGGGGGTGTCCCAGGCCGTGGTGTGTGTGTTGAGGGGATTCCCGGGTCGTTGTGTGTGTGTGTGTGTGTGTGTGTGTGTCCCGGGCCGTGGGGTGTGTGTGTGTGGGGAGGGTTTGTCCCTTGCCTTTGGGAGTATGTGGGGTGTCCCAGGCCGTGGAGGGTGTGTGTGTGTGTGTGGGGTGTCCCAGGCCGTGGAGGGTATGTGTGTGTGTGTGGGGTGTCCCAGGCCGTGGAGGGTATGTGTGTGTGTGTGGGGTGTCCCAGGCCGTGGAGGGTATGTGTGTGTGTGGGGGTGTCCCAGGCCGTGGAGGGTGTGTGTGTGTGTGTGTGGGGTGTCCCAGGCCGTGGAGGGTGTGTGTGTGTGTGTGTGGGGGTGTCCCAGGCCGTGGAGGGTGTGTGTGTGTGTGTGGGGTGTCCCAGGCCGTGGAGGGTGTGTGTGTGTGTGTGTGTGTGGGGTGTCCCAGGCCGTGGAGGGTGTGTGTGTGTGTGTGTGGGGTGTCCCAGGCCGTGGAGGGTATGTGTGTGTGTGTGTGGGGTGTCCCAGGCCGTGGAGGGTATGTGTGTGTGGGGGGTGTCCCAGGCCGTGGAGGGTATGTGTGTGTGTGTGGGGTGTCCCAGGCCGTGGAGGGTGTGTGTGTGTGTGGGGGTGTCCCAGGCCGTGGAGGGTATGTGTGTGTGGGGGTGTCCCAGGCCGTGGAGGGTATGTGTGTGTGTGGGGTGTCCCAGGCCGTGGAGGGTATGTGTGTGTGTGCATTTGTGTGTGTGGGAGGGTGTCCCAGGCTGTTGGGTATGTCTGTGTGTGGGTGTGGGTGTCTCGGGCTGTTGGGTGCATGTGCGTGTGTGTGTGGGAGGCTGTCCTGGGCCGTTGGGTGGGTGTGGGTGGGAGGGTGTCCCGGGCCATTGGGGTTTGCAGGAGTGAGCCCATGTTGTTGTTTTTTCTGACTGGTGTCCAGATGCACTAGATGCCCCTGTGCCTATGGGAAAGACCCTGCATCACAGAACAGTGACCCTGTAGCTCACATAACATTGTCATGCCTTGAATATCTGCCTCCGATCCCTGTATTGTCTCCCCAGTGCATTAGGAATTTAGCATTGTCTGACAATGGTGGCTGTTCTATCAGCCTAATATTAGGGTCTTGTGTTGGTGTTTAGGTGTGGAATTATCAGTCTGAAGTTACAGCTAATTCACAGAGCAGCACCCAGAGTAAAGGGAACTGAAGTAATGTGGAGTGTAACAATGCTGCAAAACCCTGGCTTCCTTAGATGAAGAGCAGGAAGACTATCTTTGTTTTATGTTTATAGACGTGCCTTTTAACTGCACAGTACATACCACACACTGCCTTTCAGGCATGCTTGTGCCACATCTCTGTCTTGTCTGTCTATAATCTTATTCCATGTTGCCACTCCAGATGAACCTAGGCGTGTGGAAGATATGATGAGCAAAGTTATAGAGCTTAAAGTTCAACACTAAGATGAATAGAGTCAAATTCATCCATTCTTGATGTATTAACTCCATTAAATCATAAGTGACTGTGGCCTGTTGACTAAGAGAACTTCATTAATTAATTTTTTCTCCCTACTTGGTCTTTTCTAAACTGGGATGAGTATCTGTTGCAGCTCAGCTTGAAGTGCTCAGCAGTGGGCACAGATGTGGAATTTACTTCATCTGTACTCAACAGTAATTAAACTCCCTCCATTGCAGATCCTCATTGTCAGCCACAGACTCCATTTTCCTTGTTTGGACACGGCTTTTGTGTTTAAGGCATTGGATTTATTTAATGAACATTCAAACACTCTTGTTACCACAATAATATTATGGTATTGAAGGTTGTACAAAAGGCCAAATAAACTTAGATTAATGATTAGTTTGCTGTGCTTTCCTATATAAATGAGAATGAAATACAAAAAAAAGGTACCTGCTGTAAAGCTTCTAGACCAGGCCTGGGCAAAATACGGCCTGCTCACCAAACCACCAGATCCGGCCCGTGGATGCTATGGGGAGCCCCAGGCAGGCTCCCCTGCTTGTGTGCAGGGCTGCAAGACTGCTCAGAAAAG
Organism: Rafetus swinhoei; assembly: GCA_019425775.1. Classification (NCBI taxonomy): domain Eukaryota; kingdom Metazoa; phylum Chordata; order Testudines; family Trionychidae; genus Rafetus; species Rafetus swinhoei. The sequence goes on from JAFJHL010000300.1 coordinate 12,548,074, forward strand.
TGCCTGTGGGGCTGTTTCTCTTTAATAACTGTGGGGGGGGGGGGGGGGAGGGGAGGAAGGCTTCAGGCGTTAACTCCTGCCCCCAGCACAATCCCATTGGCCAGCTTCTGGCCAGAAACTGGCCAATGGGAGCTGCCTGTTTGAATAACAGGCAGCCACGAAACACTAGCTCCCTCCCTTCTGGGCCAGGCAGCCTGTGCAGGTATGGGGCAGGCAGGGTGACTGAGAAACTTCAAGCATTTAGCTCTGCAGGCAGGCAAGCAGGCTGGTTGGGCTGCTGGCTGATAAGTCTCCTGGCCAGAGCCTGCCTCTGGCACTCCAGCCCCTTTCTTCCCCAGCCCTCTGCCCCCTCTCCCCCCACTCAACATACACAAACTCTCTGCCCCCCTCCTGCACCCATACCCCCTCCCAGATCTGGCACCCAAATCCCATGCCCAGATCACAATCCCTTTTTACCCTAGATTACAAACCAAATTCCTGCACCTCAGTCCCCTGCCCTAGGTCACATTCCAAAACCCTGTTCCCCAGTCTCTTTCCTTAGGTCACAAGTGCCTCCTTCACCCAAACTCCCCCTCCCAGACTCCATTCTTCCTCCCGCACCCCAATCCCTTACCTCAAGCCCCTTTCTGCACCCAACCTCCGTCCCACACACCGCACCTTCTCCATTAATATCATGGAAGAGTGCCACCCTTGACCACTTTCCAAAATCTTGTAGTGGCCCCCCCCGTCAAAAATTATTGCCCACCCCCTGTTCTAGACAGTGTAATTCTATCAAATTACTTAACCAAGAATTGATCTTACAAGTCAGAACTCTGTGACCTTAGGTATTTTAAATTGTATGTATTCATTGATTGTAACATTGGAACATTACTAAATGGCATCCTCTAGCCTCAGCCTCTTCCTTTCAGTTGTGGGCTCCTATACGTTTCTTTCAGATTGATAGCAGTAGATGAAAGCTTGATGACATGATGCAGTTCATTTAAACACCTTGAAAACTGGTAACCACTGGATTTTCTCTTTTATTCACCCACTGCTCTGTGCAGCTGCCAGGCATGTGACTTCACTAAGTAAACTTGATTCCTTAATAATTTAACCTTTTTGCATGTTTGTTAAATTCTTTCCCAGGTTCCTGACTAGACAAGTTGAGTTAAAGGAAACTTCTTTCTTGTCATTTTTGAATAACATAAACTGAGAGCATCTTCATCTTTAACTTTCAAGGAAGAATTTAGTGTTGTGAATACTAAACAGAATCACTGCAAGCTCTCTGGAGCTGTAATTCTAGTGGCTTTCCTGCTGGTTTTTCTGATTCTCTTCTAACCACACAGGAGATCCTAAGTGTGTATTCTCTCCACTCCTTCTTAATTAACACTAGATCTTAACGACAGGATAGGATACCCCTGAACTTCTAACAAATCCAAATTTTGCTCATTGATTGTTGCAGCATGGGAGTGATTCCTTCTTGTATTTCAGACTTGGCTGTGTGTGAACTTGTTCAGAATGCAGTGTGATCAGTGTGTCTCACTTAACTCTGATGTTGTCTCTTTTCCCTTCTTTTCTGCCTGCCTGCTGCTTTCATTCTGTAGTATTGGTATTTGCCATTCATTTCACCTTCTGCATCTATGCATCTCATGGTAGGTGATAGGCTTCTTAATCTGAGACTAGAATTTCCATGATATTTCTAACAGCTGCAAAAATGAAAGTAAAAGTCTTAAAGTAATATGTCTCCTTGAGTAATGACTTTGATTTCAGATAATGTGAAAAATGAACTTTGTAGATTGTTTGCTTTTATTTTTCAGCATTTAGGAGAGGATTAATTTGTAATTGGTATTCTGTTTAATGGCTACTGAGAACACCAACCATGTCTTAATCACTTCAGATACAGGAAATATCATGGTAGCAGCTATGAGAGAGCATCTGTTCTTTTATTCATCTTTTGTATGAATCTGGCATTTATGAAAGAAAACAAAATCTTGATTAGTGTTGGGCATAATGGGTGCAGAGGCATTGCATAGGTCTAACAATGTACTTCAGTCCTGACCTGAAATAATTCCTGCTGTTCCAGTCCTGGTCTTTGTGAACAGATATGGTCTTTTGCGCTAAATTATGTGCTGTGGACAAATCACCTTTGGTGGCTGGGATGTAACCAGGATATAGGGGGGGAAAAAACAGTTGATGCATGTGGGGTATTCTAAGCCCTAGTGAAGGGAACAGCATGTGGAATTTGAGAAATATAGTGGAAACATGACACGGGTTACATATGGATTACAGAGATTGAGGGCTTTTAGGCCACCAGTCCAAATTTAGCTCAGATTGCTAGTAGTTGTAAATTATTGCAATTTGGGATATAAATATAGATCAAAATAGTTAACTGGTTAAACTATTAAAATTATATCCTTTAACAGGTTAACTGTTGGTATGCTGGTGCAGGGCAGCGAGGGTGGGGGGGTCTATGCAGGGCTGCAGTCCTGCTGGGTCTTTGGGGCAAGCATGGCGGGTGCTGCTCCAAGCCAGCCTGCCCATGGCAAGAGTCCCACCCACCTGCCATGTAGCTCTGCCCGTGTCAGGATGGCAGATGGAGTCTGGCCAGCCGTCTCTATACAGCCAGGGCTGCTATGGCCTGGCATGGCTAGCAGTTTTGGTTAACCTGTTACCCAGTAAACATTCCAGTAAGCCTAATGTTTACCGGTTACCAACTAACCTTTTACAGCCCTAATTGCAATGTTAGGTGTTGTTTGGTGACCTGTATGAAAAGATTTGGAAGCCTAATTCTAGTTCTTAATGGGATGTGCTACTCATAATGTAGACACGCTAATTGGCAGTCCACCAAAGAGGCTAAGGACAGTGGAGACTGAGCAGCCCTAAGTATGGCTCCTTCAGGTCAGGGCTGGGACACATTAGCGGGGAGTGCAGTGTGTACTGGGTGGAGGGTCCGGGAATGTACTTTGTCTCTCCCTGTGTTCTTCCTATGCTGGAGATGGAGGATTTTATCTCTGGGGCTGTCAACTTGTCACCTTTGAGCAGCATCTTAAACATTTTAAAATATACTGAAGTTTTCTGTGTTTCCAGTAAGATTAAAATGTCTTTAAAATATGGACTTTGGGACTTATGCAGAGTTGGCTCAGTAATTGATTCCTGTGAGACGGAAGCTTTCTGGCCCCCTCTCCAGGCCAACCCAAGTAATGGTGGGAACAAAATCCAAAAGTGCCCAGGGATTTTCTGCCCAGCTCATGGTAAATTCCTTTTCAATCTGTTTAGAGCTCTGAGCTTTTCACTCTGACCTATGGAGCTTTGGTCACTCAGCTGTGTAAAGATTATGAGAATGATGAAGATGTCAACAAACAGCTTGACAAAATGTAAGTGAACATGTTGGGCTTTGACTCTCTTGGGAACTGAAGTTTGTAGTAAGACAGAACTGTGCAAATTTCTGATATTTTCTGCACCCAACCCAAATGGCAGACTAAATGCTGTCCATTGGTGGTTATTCGTAATTTAAAACAAAATATTTTCCCTTTTCTGGTATCTCCTGACATACGTAATTTCAGAGAACAGCTTTATTGCATGGATTTAGAACCTCTTCCTGAAGCTGAGATGTGCTGTTATGATTCTCTAGTTTGTTGCTGTTTGGTGCATTGACAGGGGCTACAACATAGGAGTTCGGTTAATAGAAGATTTTCTGGCCCGGTCCAATGTAGGAAGATGCCATGACTTCCGGGAAACTGCAGATGTTATTGCGAAGGTAATTATCCACATACAGCCTTGCAAGCCTTTATTAATGCTGGTTGTGTTGCTGTGTCCCAGTATCATATCCAGGCTGTTCGTGGATTGTTAAAATGACTCATGCAGAGTAGGGATGTAAGCGACTAGTCGACTATTCAGTAAGCATATGCTTGTCGGATAGTCGACTGGTGACTCTACTAGTTGCTTCCCCCCCTGCTACCTCTATCAGAGAGAGACAGCAAGGGGGGGAGCAGGTTTAAAAGCTGGTTCTCCCCCAGCACCATCTCTGTGGAGGGCAGGGGAGGCAGAGGTGTAGCAGGCTGTGCTTCAGCCTTTTAAATGTAAAAGGTGGCTCTTAATACATTTAAAAGGCGGAGCCACAGCAGGATTAGCTCCCGGGACCTAACCCTGCTGCAGCTCTGCAGTGTCTTCTCTCTCTCCCCCCCAATCCCTTATCTACTAATTTACTAGTCAGTGTCATTTCCATTGACTATTCAGTTAGCTGATTTAATGCATGTATCTTGTGTCTCCTTGGTAGTTGAACTCAACTAGAGAGACTGAAATTGTTAGAGTTTCCTAAATATGGGGAGAACTAACCTAAAAAATTGAAACTTCTCTGAACCAGGCAAAATCTGATTCAGATAGTATTCTAGGATTTCTCCCCTTAGGTGGGAATATTGCTTCCCCTAATTTCCCCACCCGTGAGGAGGGGATAAAATTAACCTACTCACAAGGCTGGTGTGAGGCTTTGGATTGGATTTTCCAAAGCATCAAGGTAAGTTAAGTGCCCGGCTCCTATTAACATTCAGTGGGAGCCAAGGACCAGATTTCCTTAGTAAATGTTTCCAAAGCTCTTTCAGATTCTTTGAACAAGTCCATGCGGAAATATTGCTATTTGGGTCACTTGCTTGTCTCTGCTCCATGTAATTCAATAGGTAGCATTTAAAATGTACCTGGGCATCACCCCGAGCATCACCAACTGGAGCCCGGCAGGCGATGAGTTCTCCCTCATCTTGGAAAATAACCCCCTGGTGGACTTTGTGGAGCTGCCTGATAACCACTCATCTCTTATTTACTCCAACCTCTTGTGCGGGGTGCTGCGAGGAGCCCTGGAAATGGTGAGGCTTCACTTTTCTCCCAGGATGGGTAGTGGAGCTGTGGAGGTCTTGGCTGGAAATGAAAACATGGAGCTTTCTGCAGACATTTCAACCCCTCTTCATTTTCCTCTGGCTGTGAATCTATTTCAAAAGCAAAGTAGAGCTGGAGGAGACGGTTGGTATTGTCCAAAGGAAAGCCTCTGTGTTGAGTTCGTAACTCTGTCTCCACCTTCAAGTAGGGATGTAAGTAACCAGTAAATGGATAAAATTATACCGGCTGACCGTTTGCCCCACCTTCATGCGCCATGTTGGAGTGGCCAGAGTCCTGCCTGACGACCCAGCATGGACAAGGCGGGGATCCCACTGAACAGTCCCAGTGCGGCTGGGGTTCTGCCTGGGCTGCTCCGCTGCAGCTGGGGCCATGGGCCCGCCTGCTACTGCAGAGTTCTCAAGGGAGTCCCAGCCATTGCTCTTGTTGAGAGGTTTGGGAATGATATGGCCCCATCACTGTAGTATTGGGGACAAGCCAGTGACCTTTGATACAGTAATCAGTGCCCTTTCTGGGACCCATATGCTATGACCTGTCTCGTGTCCTGGATGCACTATCTTAAGCTAACAGGGAAGCTCTTAGTCTAACTTCACAACTGGTTCCTCTTGGTTTTCCTCTCCTCCGTCCTCTAGGTTCAGATGGCCGTGGATGTGAAATTTGTCCAGGATACATTGAAAGGAGATGGCGTCACAGAAATACGGATGAAATTTGTCAAGCGGATTGAAGACAATCTCCCAGCTGGAGAGGAGTGAGTCACAGTGCAATCTTCCCAAGGGACTGGAGGCACCAGCCCTTAGCTCTTATCACGGATTCATAGGGATTTAGTGCCCCCCTTTAAATTCCAACTCCTAGAGACTCACCGACTGTTTAAGTTGTTATATTTCCATTTTCCATATCAGAAAACTCTTGTGTTGTTCCACTGATCCCACAGGTTCATTCTAAAGATTTTCAGAGTGTGGATAACTTTTTCATACAACCCACAGAGACTCTTTCTACATTCAGTTTTTAGTTGGATACTGGGCTGTGTGCAAAGTTTGCTCCTTAAACTCTAAAAGATCTCCAGGAGGTTCAAATATGGGACTGAGTTTTATAATCAAAATTGGAGACCGAGCGGAAAGAGAACCCACCACAGGAGCTGTTTTCTTCTTGGGACCCATGCATTGTTCCCACTGATGCCTGTGCGGGTTATGCTACTCTTGCGGGTAGAGGGGGTGAAGCATGTGTCTGACTGTCTCTAGCAGCAAAGGATGAAGCATATCAAGTAATAGGAATGGGAGTGTCCAATGGAGTATACAGTAGGTCTCATTTTTCCAGCTGGTCAGCACCTTACTGAAGACACCTGACTTGTTAAAACTCTGCAGTAGGCCCAGTGAGTGGAAAAGTGAGGGCAGGCCACTTCAAACAAGTCCTTTTTGTCTCAAATAATGCCTGGGGGCTCCTCAGTGTAAATGACCTGCTTCCATTTGGGGTAATGGTGCCCTTGGATGAGGGATTTGGTGGTAAAGCAGACTTCTAGTTTGTCAGAGACTATATTTAAGGGCCAGCAGCATCAGGCTCTTAGTTCATTTAGCAGAACAGAATTTCAGTTGCCATATTAGAACTCTGAGGCTTTGACTTTTGCATTAGTTCTAAGAGCATGTCCAGTTTTTGCTGAAAAAATAGCCCTGGTTAACTTGCTATGAATATTTGGCTCTGAAGCAGCAGGGTCAACAGCCACTATGGGGCAAGGCGTGGGGGGAACCCGGCTCTGTGCCCCCGGAAGGGGCAGGGAATTGGGTGGAAGGGGCGGGGCTGGGCGCATTCAGCCCTTGGTGCCGCCCAGACTGCAGCCCAACTGTCAGGGCCTAATGGGCCCAGTGCTTCGGCCACCGCTGTTGCAGCAGTAGCCAGGATCTCCGAGCCCCTTTGAATTGCTGGGTTCCGGGGTAACTGCCACCTTTGCCCCACCCTGCCAGCAGACCTGTTCTGAAGTCTCTGTTACTAAATACTGGTCTCCAAAATAGACACCGAAGTACTGCACAGATCTCATCTTCTTACTCAAAAGCAAATGACTCGTAACTAATTCTTAGTTTAATAGTTAAATACACATAATTCAAACCTCATTGTCTTTAAGGGCTAGCCAGGGAAGGCTGCTTTAGGACGGTATCCTAAGAGGAGGGTAGGCACCTTCCTTCAGAGGAGAATGGCATAAAGATGAAGAGCATAGTCAGCATCTCAGGAGCTTCAAATTACCTGTATCCTCCTTTTTGGAGGCAAAATTTTCAGGGTTTTTTCCCCTACAACAGTGCTGCTAAGGGCAGATGCTATAGAACGCTGTGATCTGGGTATATTGTGTTACATCCGTATTCTAACTGGTATGTGATAAAGTTTATAAGGGGTTCCGAAAAATTGTGTTGTAATGCCCTGAATATTTTCCTTGGGAAAAAAAATTACAGTGGTAGAAATGTATTCAGTATTTCATAGTGTGTACAGCCTAGGTTTTATTTCCACGGTTTGACAATATTTGGATTGATATCCAGATATTATATCTGAACATTACAAGTATTAAATGCATTTCAGCCAATGTAATTCCATTTCCCCCACTATGATGTATAAATACTGCACAAGTGTGAAATGGGGCTTTGGTATTTTCCGGTAGCTAAATCCAAGAGGCTGGAAAATTCACCTCTTTTTTTTGTCACCGTTCAATTAGAAAATTCAGTTGGACATTGCAAAGTGTTTGGAGGATGAAAAGCAATTCAGTGCAAAGTTGTAAGAGACTAATTGTAGCAGGTATTTTCAAAATTAACCCCTCTGGGACATGAGTTGTGACTACCTGAATGCCAGCATTAGGAAGAAGTCATGGACTTGGCTGTGCAGACTGAAATCCCTTTTTATCTGTAGTTAGGGGTTGTCTCCAAGTTGAAGATGCTGCGTGCATGCTGAAAGATGTGTGTGAAGTTTAAGCTGCTGTCTCCTCTGCTTTATCTGGTCTGGGAATAGATGCTTCAGTCTGTCACCCTTCACTAATCTGAAATGCCCTTTAGTGCACTTCTGCAAAATCCTCTGCTGGGTACTTCTCTGACCCTGAACAGCTCCCCTATCTGGGTCACAATTTACCTTGGAGTTGGTGCAATTCCAGTTCTGAGACAGTCCTGTCTCTTTCACTTTCTGGAGGGGGATGGTGGGTAGGTTGTCAACAGAACTACAGTCACCAAGTTCATTTCGCCCAGTCAGTGGGTTGCCGAAGATTTTGAAACAGAATTGTCTAAATTGTAAATACTCTTGTTATGTATTGGCCCATCTGCTATCTTATTTATATCCCTATATGGGACGCCAGTTGCTGTTTTGAACATCGATCTGTCTGGAATGTCATCCGTTCTGGAATTCCTGCCTCACCCAAATGAATTCTGGCAGCTACACGAGTTGAATGCACAAAACAGTGGCTTGCAGTTCTCCCTTAAGGAGGCAGTAAAAGACTATATTTAGAAATTTGTATTGACAGACCTGATGGTTGATGTGTGTTGGGTGTACACTTACAATGTGGTGGTGTTTCAAGGATGTGTAAGGATCACTCTTTTTTTTTTTTTTTTTTCCTTCTTCTTCTTCTTTATTGGTCCTTGTAAACCATTTTAAAGGCTGCATTTTAAAAGCCATTACATTAAAAAAATCCCAATGATGATTTTTCAGTGGTCGCCTGGTCCTTTCAGTAAAGTTTGGGCAGGGGCTGAGATGGCCATGGATGTGACATGCTTTCTTGGGATGACAAGGCGATAGATGTGCCGTAGGAAGCATGTGTTTGGCCATATTGGGGAGGGGGAGGAGGAATTTCGACAGTGGCAACTGAGAAACAGTAATGAATGGTTATTTTAAAGGAAGCCTGCATAATTTTTGCCCAGCAGGATGGTAGCATGGAGAAGCTTTTGTGTGTGGATCCCAGACTCTTGTTGGATCGTATTTGGAGAATGGCACAACCTCTCTTTTTGCTCATTCAAGACCTGGCATTCTGCCAGCGTCATCCTCTCCCATATGCGTTCTGTGGGTCGGTGCCAGGTGAAGCCTTGGCCACCCTGCAAGGAAAGAATCTAGCCCTCAGCTTCCCCTTCCCCTCGCCACTACTTTCTGTTCACTCTCTTCAAAGTGACAGGCTCCCTACCTACAGATGCACTGTGATTATTGGCTGTATTAAACAGCTTAATCTTAGTCCCTGGTCCATCCTTTTTTGATGCTTATCTAAGCACAGTGCTTTGCTCTATCTGTTGTCTTCAACTTGCTCCTACACACATGGCCAGCATAGAATTTGCTGAGCTATAAACGAAGGTGATTTTACCTGGAAATGATGCAGAAAACTTTTTCCAAAGCTAAATAACACAATGTGAGCAATGGGAAACTAAAGCTGAGGTGGGTGAATGGGCGTGTGTAGCCACAGGTCCTGAAAGGCAGAAGGCAGGTTGTGATGAACTTTCTCATTCTAATGCTACAGGAATGATGGCGTATCTGGCTGAATAATTTATAATGCACAATGTTACTGATAGAGGAACTAGACTTAACATTCTTAAGACTCTTCCATTTTTGAAGGCGTGGCCTATATTTCTTTCCCAATGAGATCCTATAAATGTGTGACATTTGAAAGGGATTGCAGAATTTCTGGCTGGTAGGAGAAAAATGCTATCCGTTTAATCAGGAGTAGATACCCAGTGACTGAAAGATACAAATTCTGCTTTTGAGCAGTTTGTCAAATTCACTAAGCATATAGTCCATTTAAAACAACCTCAAACTTGTCTCAGTTTAGATACCTTTTACTCTCTGCTGAGTAGGACATTTTGTCTGCAATACTTTAGCGGGTAGGATTTGCGCGAAGGGTTTATTGCTGGAAAAATTTAGTGCCAAAAGTGGTCCTAGAAACACTTGCCAGTAGGTGTGTCCAACCATCAAATGTAACAATGCAGACTCTTGTTGGGTTGCATTTGGTACAGAGTAGGGATGTGAAAGGTTAACCAGTAAGCATCATCCTTAACAGGTGATATTACCAGTTCTAGTTAATCAGTGGGACTGGAGCAGCTCCCCACCTGCCATGGGCAGGGGGTGCTCCAGCTCTGCATGGCCTGACGTGTACGGGGCTGCTCCAGGCGTCCGGAGCTGCCCCTGTCCACAGTGGGCCCAGGGGGCCACAGGCAGAGGCTATTTCAGCTGGGCTGGAGCAGCCCCTGCCTGCAGCTGGTGACCCGCTCCAGCCAGGCCTGGGGGGAAGGGGCTCGGGCTCTAGCCCAGCTGAGCTGGCGCAGCCCCCCCCCCTTAATTAGTTGATCGGTTAAATCTGAAATAATGGTTAACCAATTACACAGGATTTTACATCCCTGGTACAGAGGCAGTCTCAGTGTGTTCTATTGACTGTGTCTAAAAAGGTGCTGCATTAGTGCTACACTAGTGCTACAAGCTGTTTAGTGGCATGAACCATTCGGGGGAAGAATGGACTCCGGCAATGCTGTTAGGGAGAAATGGTGCAGAAACCCTTAATTTACTGCAGCAGCTGCAAAGAAAAGCACTTTAGAGACTAAAATCTCAATGTAAACTTCCCTTGTATTTCTTTCTGTCATAGTCACCTGTGAACTTGTGTGTCACAAGGGACTCTGTGCACTGCAGACCCTAATGAGGTACAGGCTTTCTGCATACAGCTCTGCCAAAGAACCTCAGTCCTCCTCTTTCCCAACATGCTGTTAGTCGTGACCTAAGCTCCTGTACAACTCTGCCTGTGCACTTCAGTCCTGACTTGCACCAATGCAAGGCAGGAGAGATTTTAAAGCAGTTTGTGTTTTGCAGAAAGGTAGCAATTAGATGCAGTATCACTGTCTATGCAGTGACTGTACTGAAGAGCTAATGGGAAGTATATCTCTAACCTTAAAACCTCTCTGAAATCATTAAAATTGTATTTCACTGAATGTGATAATAAAAGTCTGAATGCTAGTTCTTCAGTGTAGCTGGCATAATTTAAATAGAACACTTGCTAATTTCATAATAAAAATAATTAAAATGTGAATAGATTTGTAAAATATTTTAGAATAGCATCTTGTGCCCCACGCAGTTCAGTATGGATGCCACTCCAGTACAGCACCGCCAGCTGTTAAGCACTTCTGCCTTTGCTTTTTTGCTCCCTAGCTATTTCGCTTCTGAGCCAAATTTTGACTCCCTGATGGAATTTGGGGTTATATAAAATATCCAAACTTATTCCCCCGCTTCCAAACAGGGACGCAAACTTGCTCCCTCTAGGCAAAGAGTTGGACTTCTGTTGCCAGCTCCCCCCCCCTTGCAAAAAAACAACCAACCCACCCTCTTGTTTTAGAAGAATAGTATCCAGATACGATCTCCATTGCAGCACATTGTTTTAAGATTACGAAGCTCTGGGTGCAAGCTTGGATGGCCAGCTTGTGTTATAGTCCTAACACTTGTTACAACACTGGTGCTCTTCTTTGCTTTTACAAGTTGATGGGATCAAGTCCAAGTCAAACATGACCAAATGCCAGTTTTCAAGTATGTTTCCCCTGTAGATTAGAAAAACGGAGAGTGAGCCCCTTTAGCCTTTCAAAGGGCGGCTGTGTCAGACTCCTGCTGAATGCACTTGGGAGGCGGGGAAGTAGCAGAAAGCTGCTAGAACCGGGAAAAGGAAAATGCGCCCCTGGTTAGTTTGCTGAGGTGCTGAAAGGGGAACAAAGCAATTTCTCACCTCCTGCCAGAGCTGGGCACAAGGAAGGGTTTTCAGAGCTGGATCCTGTTTTATCCAGACCCTTCTGGGGGGAAGTGGCGAAGGTGTTGGATAAATGTCCTCAGCTTTGCTTATTTTGCCACGAAGCTCCCACAGCGAGACAAATTGGATACAGGAAAAAAACTTGCCGGGGCCCCAGTTTTGAAGTGGACATGACCTGTTTTCTGAGAGTAGATTGTGCAGCAGGCTCAAACTCGCCCTTTACCATGGGAGCTCAGCTATGGCCCAATCGGACAAGGATGTTGAGAGCTCTGATGAGCTGAATGAGGGGAAGTGTGAGGTTAAACTGGCCCTTGTGAGAAGATTTATGGGTGTTAAGCTTGGGTTTCCTTATACAGTTTGAGAGAGTAGAAATTGCCAATGATTTATCCTCGAGGGATAAAGCTTGAACTACTGGGGCTTGTGTACGTGGGGATCAGATGAGCTCTGTAGGTGCTCTCTTCTGGAATAAAACTCACTGTCTTCTGGAATAATTAGTGTTCTCACAAAGGCCACTAATTATTTTGGAAGAGTGTGTGCACGTGGGCAGCTATTCTGGTTTAGCAATTGTGGTGTATTTCCCCAAGTAGCTAGGCCTTGACACTCCTTGCATAGCTTAGTAGAACACCAGTGCTGAATTGTTTCTGTTCCTAGGAATAAGCAAACTGCATTCCTTGAGGCCACTGCTTACTTTTTTCTGGTGAAAAATTTCTTCCCTTGATGTGAATTCCACTGTCTTGTCATCTTCCTTGTGGTTATTGTTTATATTTAAGTATGAAACTCAGTGTGTCCCTAACCATGAAGCTGGACCCAGTGCCTCCATACTGACAGTATTGCCTAGGGGCCGAGCCCTGTTGTGCCAGGCACTGCTCAGACAAATACCAAACAGTCCATGTTCCAAAGAGCTCACGCACGGCAGAACTGATCCATGTGAGGGTGCATTGGGAGATTGAGCGAGCAAAGTGGATAAAGTTGTGCAAGAATCACTTCTCTGAGCAAATCCAGCAGGAAGCAGTAGGTAGGCATTACAGCAGAGGTGGGATGTGGTACTGAAGCTGTGCGTTCCCTGGCCATTTCACCCAATCTGGGTGACATGCACCTGCCGAGAGCTCTCTCCGCAATACCCATTTGTAGATCTGTGTGCTTTTGCTGCTCAGAGCTTCTGTTGACTCTCTGGACCAGCAGAGGGCATTGGCAGCACATCTATGCTCCAGCATCTCTTGCATGGTTGCAGTTTTTGGTAGTTATGTCGTTTGTTTAAAACGGGCTCTGCACTTGGCTCTTTAAAAGAGACCATCTGGGACTGTAACACCAGGCAAATCTGCAATCCCAACGGATCAAAATCTGCTTGCTCACAATTATATCCTGGGCTGCTCAGCTGAGTGTGAGGTTGTAATGGGATGGAGTTGGGCAGATAGTAAACGGGGCCTAGGTCACACGGGGTATTTTATACTGAACATAAAAGCCTGAAGGGTGCACTAGCAGGCGTGTTGGTAGCTGCTGCACTTCTTGAACTGTGGGGTTTGACTTTCTAGCGGAATGCAAATGGCTTTCTAGGGAGCTTGAAGTGAGAGTAGAGGTTGAAGAGTGTTACTAATAGCCCCACGCCCAGTGCAAGGAATGGAGATCAGACCTCCCTCTGGAGGGCTAAACTGCAAAGGCTGTCAGTCAAACCTGGCCGGGGAGTAGGGTCAATGTTAGAGCAGCGGACGGAGGTACAGACCTGCGGTAAGAGGCAATCTCTGCCCTCATGAGCTTAGTCTAATTACAGAAGACAGAGTGCAGAGGGATAATCCCAGAGACTTGCCAACTGTCACACAGCAGAACTGGCACCAGCATCTCCCAGCCCAGGGCCCTGTTCTCTGGGCCATACTGCTTGTCAGTGCTTGGGGTAATGGTAATTGATTTGTTACCTGACAGCTGCAGGGCACTGAACAAAATCCCATTGATGCACGCAGACACTAGGCCCTCTTGGAGTCTGTTATTAAAGACAAGCCCAAACTCTTGCTGTTTCATCTGCCCGCTGAGGTGGCTGGGTGTGATGCCAGGGATATGCCTCAGAGCTCTAAACTACGAAAAAGGAGAAGTCTGAGTGTTAGTTGATATTTAACATCCTTACCCAAAACACCAGCACTTTTCATACTATCTGACTAATCGAATAGTCGATGCATTTTGCATCGACTATTCAATTAGCTGATAGGGTGCCTCCGCCTTTGAAGTGTAGCAACAGCCCCTAGAGGCTGTTGCTACACTTCATAGGCAAAAGCGCCGCGTGGAGCCCCGGATCAGCTGGGGGGGGGAGGGGGGGGCGCGCCACTAGGACCCAGAGAATAGAGAATGGAGACCTTTCAAAGTTTTGGCCCAAGCGAGGGGGTATGGGGGCGTCATTTGAGCTCCCCGCCTCAGGTGCCAAAATATTGTGGGCAGGCCCTGCCTTCAGCGCTGCTTCTTTGAAACGCTGCGGGGAGCCCGGTGTCAGATTCCTCATGGCATTTCAAAGCAGCAATGCCCCATGGATCCCCGGGTCAGTGGAGGAATCCCCAGCTGATCCTGAGCTCCACGTGGCACTGCCGCTTTGAAACGCCGGGTGCAGCTGGGGGACACACACCCCAGCTGGCTCCGGGCTGCACGTGGCGTTTCAAAGTGGAATTGCTGAGTGGAGCCCAGGTTCTGGCCCCAGGCGTCAAGCGGCGCTGCTGATCTGAAGTATCCCCTCCTCTCCCCCCCCAACCCCGCTGCCTCTCTCTGAGGGGGGGAGAGCGACTAGTCGACTATCCAATAAACATTTGCTTATTGGCTAGTTGACTAGTCCTTCACATCCCTAGTTTTGGGCTGTGGTAATAACTGTATGTGTGGTGCCATGGCCAAAGGGACTCTGCACATATGCAGTAGAGGGGCGGGTGCCGTGCCAATCCTGGGAGCAGGTGAGCCACCCATTCTTAATTGCTGTTCCCCCAGGAATTCCCAGCAGCACTTGGCCTTTTCTGACCAGACCGCCCCTTGTCTGGCAGAGAGGAAGAGATGCCAACTACAGGGAGGGAAAGATGGACTTGTTTCCCCTGTTTAGGGCAAACGAACATCCCACTCACGTGCTCACAGCTCCTCACGTTGGGCCTACAGCTGTGTGTTTGCAGCTTTCTCTGAAAGAGGAATAGCAGCAGCTGTGGGTCTCTGGGGCATCATCAAGAGACAGCTGTGTGCCTGGTTAGTTCATGGCATGGGGTTTCTGCAGTTATCAGAGGTGTGGCACCTGCTCTTTAGGGCTGCCTGGCTGCTCTAGGTGAGCAGGGGAAAAGCTGGACATAGGGTACTCTCTCCTGCATCTCCAAGGGGGGGGGGGGGGGGGGGAACGGGACGACTCGTAACTGTACCCGGTTAGCTCCTGAGCTGCTAGAATTGTTACCCTAGTGAGAATGAATGGAAAGGAAGAGAGCCCCACAGCACCCAAGGGATCCGCTTCTGATCTCATTTACACCACTCTAATCCCCCCTGGCTTCAGATCAGTCTTGGTTGACACCTGTGGCAGTGAGGTTGGATTCTGGGCACAACACTGTGCACTTAGCATTCAAACCTTGCTGTTGAGCATTGAGCTTGGCAACTCTGCCTTGCCATGGCTTGATTTCCAGCTATGTGGCTTGGCACCTACCGCTCTTGCTGCCTTCGCAGGGGTGAGCTGAGAACCCGTCCAATGTTGCCATGTCCCTGGGGGCCCAGCATCACCCTGTGTCTCCGACCTGTTGCGCGCAGCAATAGTTAGGGCTCTGCTGGAGCAGCATGCGAATTCCCAGGGCATCAAGCCTGGCAGTGGGAGCCAATCAGTCCCCCCCCTGTGGAGTTCACAGCTGTGGGATTGAGTTGTAAACTGTATTGAATGCTTGGCTCCGTTCTGGCTCCGGGAAAGGCACCACCTACGTCACCAACGCCGCCTCCTGGGTTTGCCGGGAAGTCTTCCATGGCATTTCGCTTTGCCTGCTGGATCTGATAGACGCAGCTGGTGGTGGGAGGGCTTCTGGTCTTAACTGGCGAGGGTAGGTTTTAATGTGGGAAGAGCAGATGCCAAAATCTATCTGGCCACCTGCATGTCCCATCCAAACCCATGACAGCAGCCCCAGAACATGTTGGTATTTAGAGCCATGGTGCTTGATCTTCTGAACCTTTGAGTGTTAGCTGCTCCTAATCGTCCCTGCTATGAACACGTTCTTAAAGCCTGAGCTGGATGTGTCATTGGGGGTTGGGAGTCAGGACTCTGGGGTCCAGCTCTGGGAGAAGAATGGGCTCTAAAGGCTGAGTGTCAGGATTCTTGGGTTTTATTTCCAGACCTAGTACGCACGTGTGATGCTGAACTAGTTATGACCCTGGTCAGTGGGCTCAGGCAGCTGGTGGGGTGCAGGGGGTGGCAGAGGGTGGCCACTGGGACCTGGGGCGGGATCGAGCTCGGGCAGGCCGAGGTGGCCGGTGGGGAGGGTGGGTTGGGGTTTGGGCGGCCAAGAGCAGCTGCTGGGGTCTGGGGCGTGTTGGGGCTAGGGCAGCCACGGGGGGGTGGGGGGGGGCAGGACGGGATAGGGCTTGAGCAGCCAAGCACGGGTGCTGGGGCTGAGGGTGAGGCGGGAGCAGGCTCGGGCGGCCGCTGGGGTCCCGGGGAGTTGGATCCTCTTCTGGCAGGATTGTCACATTTTCCCTGCAGCCAGTACAGTGTGTCACAGCCAGCCCAGTTCCTGTCCCACCAGCTCCAGAGAGAGAACAGCCTTTTGCAATAGTGACTTTTTTTTTTTTTAAAACTGGAGCAGCTGGGAGTCACGTGATCTCCTACCCAGCCGGTAGCAATAGAACCAGGGCCTGCCAGCCAGAACCTCCTTCAACAGCCACAGTGTTGAAAGCAGCCCCGCTTCTCCTAAGATAACCTCTTGTGTTGTCAAGGAATATGTGATGAAGTGGGCACGGTGTTCGCTCTGTTTGCTTTGCTATGTTGCATGTGATTTGTACTGTCCTGTGGCAACCCGGTATGTGTGCCTCAGTTTCCCTGGGCCCTGCTCTGCTATCTAGATGGGGATTGCAGGTGTGTCTCGCCGAGGTAGCATGGCAGCCTATCACATAGGCAGTGGTCTGTAAGCTGGCCTTTTGCCTGGGAAGCCTGCAGGTGGGGACAGGTTGCTGAGGGTGTAGGCTTCCCCCTTCCCCCCAAGGGGCTTGGAGCAGGATGGGGGAACAGGGCCCAGGGTCCCTTCTCCCCAAGATGCTCCTGGCTCCTAACAAGAAGTCTGTTCTGCGCTGTACCCCTGTGAACCAATAAACCTTCTGTTCTACCTGCTGGCTGAGTATCACTTCTGACTCAGGATGGGGGTGCAGGGCCCAGTAGCTCCCCAACCCTCGGTGACCGAATCCAACCACTCTGAGCTACGCCGGGGGCTCAGAGGAAGCAGGTCTGTACTAACCTTCCCTATAACTGCAGGCCTGGCTGGAGTGCTGAGTGACCCAGCATCCCCTTCTTGGCACAAGCTGCATCCCCAAGGCTGTGGCAGAGCAGAGCCTGAATTCGCGCTTGCAGGCCCCACAGGCATTACAAAGCAGTGGAGTAATGTGCTGGGGCAACTGGGTCAAAAGCAGCCCGGCCCTACTGGGAGAGCAAAAAGCTGAAATTGCATTTCAGTAAATGAAAAGTGTCTACTAACAAGTAGCTGATTGTGGACAAGGGAGAATATGCAAAAAGCTCCGTTTGAAACCGACTAAATATTACCATGTGCTGTTTATAGGAAACAAATGGGGAATGGCATGCTGCATCCATAAAACCCTAGCCATGGTTGGAATTTGGACAAAAGTTTTCCACGGCTTTAGGTTATTGAATACCCTTCCCTTTCATGCCGTGCCAGGCCTGACCCCTGGACACATACCATGCAGGAGGAAGTTGACTTGTGGGAATAATAAACATTCCTGGTGAACAATTTAACCTGGCAGGAAAAGAGGCAACTTGCAGCTTTTCATATCTCAGCCTGATATTAAAGATGACAGTAACAATATGTAGACAAGAGAAGGGGGGAAGGGGGGCAGGCAGGAGGGAGGGACTGAGGTTGGGTGTAATGTAAAGCCGTGTCATGCATGAAAATCTGCCTGTGGATGGCAATGCTTGGGTGAACACAGTGTCGTTCCCCCCCCCCCCTTCCCTGGAGATACGGTGCACACAGACAACCACACGCATCCTCCAGATCAGGGGTGGACAATAATTTTTGATGGGGGGGGGGGAGCACTCCAAGATTTTGGTATGGAAGCAGGACAGAATTCTGGCCTGGGGGAGGGTTGTAGGATGGGGTGCAGGGTCTGGGAGGGAGTTGTGACCTGGGGTGGGGGAGTGCAGAGGGTTTGGGTGGTGACCTGGGGCAGGAAGTTGGGGTGTGGGGTGCCAGAGACAGGCTCTGTCCTGGAGGCACTTACTTCCGGTGGCTTCCGGTCAGCAGTCCAATGGGACCCTCTGCCAGGCTCCCTGCAGCCTCAGAGCAGCTGCCTGCACCACGTGCCTCTCTGCACGGCATGGATCAGGAGGAATCTTCGCACGCTGCCTCTGCCCCCAGCACAATCTCTCAGCTCCCAGTGGCTGGTTCCGGCCAATGGGAGCGGAGAGATTGTGCTGGGGCAGGGATAGCCAATGGGAACCAGCCAACGGGAGCTGAACGATTGTGCCAGGGGCAGGGCAATGCACAAAGCTTCCCTCTCCCCCCGGCACAGGAAGGCAGATGGAGCAGCTGCTGTGAGCCCTGCTGGTGGTCGCAGGCAGTGTTCCCTCTAAGCTGTGTGGCAGCACAGCCCCGCAGCTGCTTAATGACCCTTGCCCAACCAGGGGTTCAGGACTTGTGCATGGAACTGCCTGGCTGGGGGAAGGGCACTTCTCTCTCAGCAGCAGCAAGTCTCTCCCAGCCGGTAAGGAGGGGACGTGTCCCTACTTGCTGGGAGAGACTCACTGCTCTGTCGCATGATTTTGCGGGGGCTTTATTCCTGATTTCTGAACAACTGAGATTGGTGAAAGTGCAATATGTATATAGCTCATATGGGACTGGTCTATAAAGGCTCCTATGGCTTGGTACAATAGACTGTCTCCCACGTATCATCATAATGAGGACACTTAGGGTACAGCTACACAGCAGCGTTATTTTGGAGTAACATCCGTTATTCCGAAATAACTATGCGAGCGTCTACACAGCTAGCCCGTTATTTTGAAATAATTTTGAAATAACGGGCGGCTTATTTCGGCATTTGTAAACCTCATTCCACGAGGAATAACGCCTCTTTCGAAATAGCTATTTCGGAATAGCAGTAGAGTGGACGCTTCACTGCTGCTATTTCGAAATAGCTCCTCCCCCAAGGCCATTCAAAGTAATTACTCCCCAGTGATTCCTGGGGCTGTAAGTCGAGGTAGCGCATCCACATTAGGGGAGCCCACCTCGGACTAATTTCCAGGCTTCCCTGTAGTGCAGACGTGCTATTTCGAAATAAGCTATTTTGGAGTATTTCTTCCGGAATAACTTATTCCAAAATAATTGTGCAGTGCAGACACGACTAGTGTTTTTCTACCCTTATTCTCAAAATATTTTTATGCAGGTGAGTCAGTAACACCATGTCATTTACAGTGGGGAAACTGAGTGCGGACATTCCACAAGGCCATGGGGAAACTGTTTCTGGCTTTGCCCCTAGCAGTCCTTCCTTCTCTGTGCCTCAGTTTCTCCACCTCTGAGCTGAATGATCCAGATCCTCCTGTTTAATGAGCTTTGAGATCATATCTCAGCCCTGATATTAAAGATGACAGTAACAACAGTATGCCAGACAAGAGAAGGGAAGGGGGCAGGCAGGAGGGAGGGCCATTCAAAAGTAATTACTCCCCAGTGATTCCTGGTTGTAAGTCGAGGTAGCGTGATCCACATTAGGAGCCCACCTCGACTAATTTCCAGGCTTCCTGGAGATCTGGTGCACACAGACGTGTTATTTCAAATAAGGGGTGGACAATAATTTTTGATGGGGAGCACTCCAAGATTTCTTCCGGAATAAAACTTATTCACAGCTACCTGGGGAGAGTTGTAGGATTGTGCAGTGCAGACACGATCTGGGAGGGGTTTTCTTCCTGGTTCCAGGAGTGACCTGGGGCAGGAAGTTGGGTGTGAGAGACAGGCTCTGTCCTGGAGGCACTTACTCGGTGGCTTCCGGTCAGCAGTCCAATGGGACCCTCTGCCAGGCTCCCTGCAGCCTCAGAGCAGCTTCTCTCAGCTCCCAGTGGCTGGTTCCATAGCCAATGGGAACCAGCCAGTGCCAGGGCAGGGCAATGCACAAAGCTTCCCCTCCCCGGCACAGGAAGGCAGATGGAGCAGCTGCTGTGAGCCCTGCTGGTGGTCGCAGGCAGTGTTCCTCTAAGCTGTGTGGCAGCACAGCAGCTGCTTAATGACCCTTGCCCAACCAGGGGTTCAGGACTTGTGCATGGAACTGCCTGGCTGGGGGAAGGGCACTTCTCTCTCAGCAGCAGCAAGTCTCTCCCAGCCGGTAAGGAGGGGACGTGTCCCTACTTGCTGGGAGAGACTCACTGCTCTGTCGCATGATTTTGCGGGGGCTTTATTCCTGATTTCTGAACAACTGAGATTGGTGAAAGTGCAATATGTATATAGCTCATATGGGACTGGTCTATAAAGGCTCCTATGGCTTGGTACAATAGACTGTCTCCGTATCATCATAATGAGGACACTTAGGGTACAGCTACACAGCAGCGTTATTTTGGAGTAACATCCGTTATTCAAATAACTATGCGGCCTACACAGCTAGCCCGTTATTTTGAAATAATTTTGAAATAACGCTTATTTCGCATTTGTAAACCTCATTCCACGAGGAATAACGCCTCTTTCGAAATAGCTATTTCGGAATAGCAGTAGAGTGGACGCTTCACTGCTGCTATTTCGAAATAGCTCCTCCCCCAGGGCCATTCAAAGTAATTACTCCCCAGTGATTCCTGGGGCTGTAAGTCGAGGTAGCGCATCCACATTAGGGGAGCCCACCTCGGACTAATTTCCAGGCTTCCCTGTAGTGCAGACGTGCTATTTCGAAATAAGCTATTTTGGAGTATTTCTTCCGGAATAACTTATTCCAAAATAATTGTGCAGTGCAGACACGACTAGTGTTTTTCTACCCTTATTCTCAAAATATTTTATGCAGGTGAGTCAGTAACACTGTCTCCATTTTACAGGTAGGGAAACTGAGTCACGGACATTCCTAAGGCCATGGGGAAACTGTTTTCTGGCTTTGCCCCTAACTTGCAGTCCCTTCCCTTCTCTGTGCCTCAGTTTCTCCACCTACGAGGCTGAATGATCCAGATCCTCCTGTTTAATGAGCTTTGAGATCAGTGGCTGATGGGTGCGATTCGAGAGCCGATGGTGATCACTGTTCGGGTACAGGAGTTCCTGGCTCCCAGGCCAGTGCTCAGCCCATCAGGCCTCACTTCTGTGTATGGGCCCTGTTCCCTCTGACAGCTGGAAGGTTTCCTCCCCGCAGGGTCTGGGCGAGGGATCATTTTGTGCATATGTGGGGATGTGTCCCATTCTGAGCCCCTCCTTGTTTATGGATTTGCTTAGAAGAACCTCAGACTGTTGCAGGACTTGTGACTTCGTGGTTACAGCAGGAGGCCCCTGGAGTCAGGCCGATCCTAGGTTCTTCTGTTCCTGGTTCCAGGAGGGGAGTGGGGTCTCATAGCTAGAGAAGGAGACACAAATGCTGGACTCTTCCTATCTGAGGGCGAAAATGGGCCACCGGTATTTCTGCCCTTGGTTTCTCTGCCTTTCTTATCCTCCTTTCTCTGTCTCTCTCCTCCCTTCCCTGTAGCAATTCCCATCCCCTGGGTTTCTCTCCCATGTCTCTCCTGATCCTGCCACTAACGCGATCAGCTCAGGACCCAAGAAGGCCTTCGCATCATAATCAGCTCTCTCCTATAGTTCAGTCACTAGTTACTGGGTTCGATGCCAAAATGCTCAAGCCGGCGATGGGCTAGATCAGGGGTGGCCAACCCATTTAACAAAGAGAGCCAAAGAGTGGTGGAAAAAATGTGAAGAGCTGCATCAGAATTGTCAAGCAAAAAAAAAAAAAAAAGGAGGCTGCCCCTTTAAGAAACAAGCTTAGACTTTTTGGCCATATCAGGCTCCTGCCGATGGCCGCCATCTTGGGTGCCATTTTGAATCGCTGCCCCGGTGAGCACATGGGAGCTGGGGTGGGGGGCGCAGGAGCAGCTTCGTGAGCCGCACTTTTGGGGGAGAAGAGCTGTATGCGGCTCACGAGCCGCGGATTGGTCACCCCTGGGCTAGATGGTTGGAATTGTCCCTTTGGGCCTCAAATGCTGTGGCTCTCTGGATGGCCCAGCCTGGTGTTTCTGGGGCTGCTGCAGCGTTGACAGGCCTTCCATTGACTTTGCTGGGCTTTGGACCAGGCCCTGGGAGAGGCCTGGAGAACAGAGGCCTCAAACCTGGGGCTGGATATTCTGTTCCCCTGCAGCTCCCCATGGCTCAGAGCAGCGTGTTCCTGGCTGACTCGGCTGGGATGGGAGGGGAGCCAGGGGCTGCTCTTCACACATGGGCCAGGAGAGTCATTCCAATCTGCTGGAAATGTTTTGGAAGGGGCTTTGCAATAACACACAGGGCTGCACATCCCAGGACCGTGAGGCGGCTGCAGCCCCAGCAGGTGAGGCTGGTGCCGTCCCTCAACGCCTGACAGTGGCAGGAAGCCTCCACGTCTGCTTCCCAGACCTGGTGAAGGCGGCGGGCATGGAAACGCTCCCCCTCCCTGAAGCATCCGGCAGGTCCTGGCTTGTGGAGAAATGTGCTTCTCCTGCAGTCTCTGCTGCTCTGCCCCGCCTCCTCCTCTCCCGGGCTCCTGCACCCAGGGAAGGAGCACGATGTGACGCAGCAATTGCTTCCCCAGCGGGCGACTTGGCTACTTCAGCCCTTCCAGGCCAAAGTCTCCTCTCCTCTTGCACTTAGCCAGGCTGCCCTGATGACGTCCAGGAGCTCCAGGGGGAAAACGGGGAGCACCCTAACCCCCAATGCACAGGGATTAAAAGAATCCCTCCAGCAGCTGCTTCTCCTCTGGGACAAATCAGGAATGCCTTGTCCTCTAGGTCAGGGCGAGGGTTCCTGGCCGGTGAGGATGCTGGTTTTTCTCTCCCTGCTTCCACCGAATCTGGAGAAGCCTGGAATGTGGGTCCTGTTGGAGAGAGGACGCTGAATGCCGCGGCACAGCGGAGCCACTGCGACTCTTCCTTGCGGCGTTAAATCAGCCCCAATGGAAGTAGGGATGGGAAAGGCTGCGAGCCATGTGTGTGGGGCCCAGGCATGGCTGTGTTGGACTCAGATCTGCTCCGCGGGCTTCTTCCATTTGCAGGCACTGCTGGGTATAGGGTGAAAAGCTCTGCACTCCTTCGGGAAATGTTGCTGGGGTCGTGCATGGAGATCCGTGGGGAAGAGCCGCTCCTGTAGCAGGCCTATTTCGGGTTTCACTTGCCTTTTGCTGCCCTGGAATTCCAGCCACAGATGCGTCCCTCTATCGCAGGGCGAGCAGGAGCCAGAGAATCAGACGAGATTGACTCTCTTAGGGGGGAAAAGGGGGTCTATCCTCCAGACAGGGTGAGGTAGCTGCCCCCTCTTGCTCTGCATGACCTGAGGCAGCAGGGATGCCATCCAGCAGGAAGTTCGTGTGCCAGCCCAGGAGCTCTGGTCTACATACGAGGGCTCCTGTGGCACGTTAAAGACTAGGAGGTTTATTTGGGCATAAGCTTTCATGGGCAAAACCCCACTTGGTCGGGTGCATGGAGTGGAAATTAGAGGCAGCATAAGTATGCTAGCACATGAAAAGGAGGGAGTTACCTTCTCAAGGGCAGGACCAGTGCTAACGAAGCCAATTCAGTCAGCAGTCATAAGTGGTGCCTAGGCCTTGCATTTGCGCCAAAGGTTCCTTTCCCCTTGGGTGAGTTTTACCCAGCATGCACTGCTCATGCCATGGGGCTGCAGTCAGGCTGAAATGGTGCCCGGCCCTAGCGTTTCACCCCGGACCAACAGAGCTCTGGCAGAGGTTCCTTGGTGGGGAGCAAGCCCTCGTGAAACGAACTCCTGGGGTTTGGAGGAGAATTCTGTGCTCTTTGGCCACCTTCATTCCCTTCGCAACAAAATTAGCAAGTGGACATGGCCCTGGAGACCGTTTCTGATCCTCTGGGCAAACCAGGAGTGCCCATCCCTGGACGCCTAGGCCAGGGCGAGGGTTCCTGCCTGGCACAGAAAGCCATGGTGGCCAGTGGGGCTGTGGGCTTTTTTCCCGGCTCCCATAGAATCCATCACTAAAGGAGGAAGCGAGGTTTGCAATCCTTTCCTTCCTCAATCAGCCAGGCTGGAACAGTGCTTTCCTTCCTCGGGCACGCTCCTGTCAGGGAATGTGCCTTCCCAGGCTGTGTCAGCGATTCTGAAGTCATGTCCTGTGTTTGAGGCCGGGGGCAGCCCGTCCGTCCTGGTTTCTGCCTGGGTCTCTTGGAGAGGAAGGGCGGGCTGCTGGGGGGTGTCTTATTTTTCTGGTCCTTTGGGGGGCCCAATCCGGAGCTCCCTGGAGTCAGCAGGCGTTTCTCCATCGGCCTGAATCGGCTTCCCTGGCTATTCCAAGCCAGAAGGGACCACTGTGATCATCCAGTCGGAATTCCCATACCACCATGGGTGGTGGGTAATGTAGGCCAGGGAAGGCATTGCCTTCCCAAAAAAGACAGGGGTGGTCCTCCCCATTCTCTGGCTGGTGAGGAACGCTGGGGCCATGGTGGGGCTGTCTGACCAGCTGGGACTCTAGGGGTGGGGCTGCCCAGCTGCTCTGGGATCAGAGAGGTGGAGCTGGGGCTGTATGTCTGGCCAGTGTTGAGATTGGGGCGGGGGAGAAATGCTAACCTTGGGCAGAAGGGGCGGGGCTGGGGCTTGCCTCCCCGAGCCAGCTGTTCACCCACCACCCATGTGTACAACACAGGGTAGAGACCTGCCCAGGTAATTGCTAGAGCAGAGCTGTCGGAAAAGCCAGCCCCTCTTGATTTAAAACCTGCTAGTGATGGCGAAGCCACCACAACCCTGGGTCAGAGCTCGCCCTGCTCGCTAAAGCAATGCCCAAAGCTAACATGCGAACGCTGCTGCTGGTGGGAATGAGCTGGCTGGGCGGGGAGCATGGAGACTGCTGCTCGTTACTCCTGTCACAGGCCAGGTCCAGGGAGCGAGCCGGGGTGCTGTGCACCTCTGGAGCGAGAGCCACTCCTATGCTGAGGGCCGGGGCTGGCCCAGTGAAGGGCAGGTGAGGTGGGGCAGAGGGGAAAGCCTGCTCCAGTGCAGGGTTTTTCAGTACGGGGCCCTGAGCTCTCCCTGGCGCAGTCTAGGAAGGCAGCAGGTCGGTCCCTGGTATATCAAAAAGGTTGAGAGTTCCTGCTTCTAGTGGGTAGAGCACAGGGCTGGGATGTCTGGGGACCTGACCTCCGTTTCTGGCTCTGGAACAGGCTTCCTGCCATGTGTTAATTTGTCAGTCTCCTTGTCTGGATAGTGGGGATAGCTCTCCCTTCCTCCTGGGACGCTGAGGCTAAATCCATCAGTGGTTGAGAGGTGCTGAGGTGTTTGGCATTGGGAGGCAGGCGAGGGGAATTGGAGGTATGGCCCCTCTGTCTGAACTACTGTCCTCGTCCTGGGTGCAGCTCTCCAGCTCTGGGCTAGCTGGGTGTCGGGTCGGGTCCCTGCACACTCACAGGAGCTGGGTGAACGTCTGCTTGGGCTGGGATGCGAAACAAGTGAAGGGCTGTTGCTGGAGTCGGCTGTTTTGCAGCTGACCCCAGCTTAGCTGTCTGGGTCGGGGCCCAGTCCGCGGCCGGTGCGAACCCTCTGAGCCCGTTGGAGCTTACACCAGGGCGAGCCAGGCAATTTGATAAGTGATGTGCTCCAGTCCCACCAGCTCCCTGCCAAACAACACAAATGTGGAATGACAACAACCCATGTTGATTTCTCTCCCCTGCTCCTGGGTCCCGCGTGTCAGAACACCCACACTCAGCTCAGTCGGTGGCACACACGCCCGCATCGCTATGGCGACGCTGGAGGCTGCTCCCACAGTAGCGGAGCGCCGGCCTGGGTTCTCGCCCCAAGGGGATGTTTGTGCGGTTATTGTGTTTCTGCACCTTCCTCAAACACAGCAAACAAATCACATTTGGACAAGCGGAAAACTGAGATCGACGGCATGTTCCCCAGCTCCTGCAGGCCGGGATGCTGGGAGGAAGCCAAGCCTGCACGCCACCTGCCTGCCTAGCGGGTAACCCCATGCATCCATGATTGGACCTCTGCCATGCTTCTCACACTACGCCTACCCAATTTCCCTCCACTTTTAAATACCTGTCTTGTTTTTGACAAAAGTTTTCATGTTATTTATATGCCAGTTTCTCCACTGCACAGTGGGAGAACCCAGGCACAGAGAGATCAAGTGACTTGTCAAGGATGCACAGGGGTGACAGATCGAGAAACTGAACTCAGATCATCTCTAGTCCCACTCCAGTCCAGTAGTTTAATGGTGGGGCTAGTGAATATTTATACTCTGATGTCATCTGGATTTTTATATACTTCTCAATTTGACTTATCACACTTTGTAAGTGTAATGCCGACAGGCTGAGTCGAACCGGGGACCTCTGGAGCTTAGTGCTGGAGTTAGAAGCCAGCTGGCACTCAGCTAAGGCTGGAGAGCAGACTCATCAGTCTCTCTGTAAGTGGTCTCGGTGCCACTGTATGGGACGGTGCACCACACCCAGCAAGTGTGTGGGTTACATACTTCCCCAGCTGAGGAAGCACACCCGAAGCTTCAGAGACATCCCGGTTGAAATCCTGGATGAGCCCCCACTTGTTAACGCCAACAGGCAGAATTGAACCTGGGACCTCTGGAGCTCAGTCTCTACTGCATGAGATAAAAGCCAGCTGGCTCTCAGTTACGCTGTAGAGCAGACTCATTATTCTCTCGGTCAGTGGTCTCGGTGTCATTAGATGGAACAGAGCACCACACCTAATAGGTGTGTGTGTTACATAAGCTCTACTCCAGCCTCCTGGGATGATGGTATTTCAAGTAACAAAAGAACTAGAAAGAGCCTCCAACACCCTGAAGAACTCCACTCTCCACATAACCAAACAGAGGGGATTTTTGCCACTTCCCATAAATAGCTGCCCTCCAGCTGCCTTTTACCTTTTCAAAACAGGTAAAAAGATGGGCCTTTAAGCTATGGGGACCTGACAGCAGCACTGCTGGACTCCTGCAGCTGTGCCACTTTAAGGCCAGCTCTACACTGGCAGAGAAAATCGATGTAAGATGCGCAATTCCAGCTACGATAATTGTCAATTTTCTGGGGTGACCCCACAGCAGGAAGTTGACAACAGAAACTCTCCCATCGTCTTCCCTTACTCCTTGCAACTGCTAAATCGCGCCTGCAAAGAGTACCACAGTTGACGGTGGGTGCCCTCAGTGTTCGATGTAGTGGAACTTTCCTAGACCCACTAAATCGAACCCTGGGAGATCGATTGCCAGAGCATTGATGGTAAGTATAGACAAGCCCTTTGATCTCCCAGGTAGCCATTACCTTAATTATACCACTTCCAATGATTGATGTTAGCTGCCCATACTAGCACTTTTGTCAGTGAAATTTGATCATTTTTGACAAAAGTTTTGCTGACAAAAGTGCTACTGTAGACAGCCTTAGTATGATCATTCCTGGCTTCCCCGTGAATAATCAGAGCTGGTTGAATTACTCGCTGTTAATAAAATGTTCATTGAGAAAGAGAGCCCCTTTCTCTGTTAACAGATAAATCCAGCATTCTGCATCTATAGCTAGCAGAGCAGGTTGTAAAGCCAATCTCTTGTATGCAAACGATGTTCTCCTTGTCTGATCTTTTTTCAGCTGAAAAATGTTACTTGTCTGCAAGAAATTTCATAGCGAATCACAGTGAAAATATTTGTGTGTTTTGGGGTTTGTAAACTTGAAATAATTTGGTTGGTCAATTTCAGATTTGGACTTTTTTTTTGTTTTGGAAAAGTCACTTTTTTCTCCCCATGGAAAAAGGCTAAAGTATAAGAAAGTATTTGAGTGTTGGAAGGGAGAGCCCATTTCTCACACTTCTCTTTTTTTAAACCATTTTTTCAACTGGAAAAGGTGCAAGAAAGTACGCTTCCGTATTTCCTGATGGGCTAATCAGCTCTGGATTCCAGGGCTGCCTGCTCCAACTGCAGTACCAGTGTTGTGCCCACGTTGGGTCTTGTTCCTCCATCAGGGAAAAGAAAACCAAAGACGGTGTTGAATGTCAGTGGATTGGAAAATGGTGGAGGAAGACTGACTCCCTTGTGAACAGGGCTGTGGGGTCAGTGCCACGGTTTTAGCAGGCTGCTTTACAAAGAAATGTGTGTGTGGTTTTTTAGTGTGTCCCTGTGGGCTCCGATTTATTTTCTGGCACTTGCCAAAGGGTAACAACTACAAATGCGCTCCTCCCAGTGCCCGGCACAAAGACCGGAGAGGAGGAGAGAGTGAGCGCTCTAGACAAAACATTCAGCCGGGCCTTGCATCAGCACCTTTCAGGGTATTAAACAATAAGGAGCTTGCAATGGGCACAGACACTCCCATCCTGCAAAGGGAAACCCTGCAAAACTTTCACTCCAAGGCGTAACCTTGGGGACGGATGGAGTCATGGGACCTGTGGGGAGAGTCGTGATTTACACTCCTTATTGCTAGACGTGGTAGGAGGTGGTCCAAATGGCTGCCAAAATATCCTACATTAATCTTGGGAAAATATCCTGTTTTGAATGGAGGTGGCGGTACAGCGGTAGACCAAACATGGGGCTGTGGAAAGACTTCAAGGTACTTGGTTACTGGAGTATCACTTAGGGCCTTTGATCCTATCTGGTCAGACAAATTAACCTCAGGGGAGTCAGTGAAAGTGAGTCTGTTTACCTTGGTTATGTACAGAGCAGGGCAAACAATGTGTAGGAATAATTTAGTTGCAGAATTGAGCTCTTGTAGTCTGCAAATATTTTCCAATCATGCATGCAAAGAAGGAAGTAACATTGCTGCAAAGGGGTGACAGGCCAGTTATTCACCCACTTCCACATGCTACAGCGGGCCCAGGGCATCTAGCACGTGGCAGAATGGCATGCTACCCACAAAGACTCAGAGAGGGGCTGTGTGCAAAGACGCGAATGGGATAGAATCAGGGTTTTGCTGGAACGAGAAAGTTTCCAAGTAGAAGTTGGGTTCCCCCAGAGTTTTGGACCCACATCTTGAGTGCTGTGTCCAGTTTTGCCCCTCCTCATTACAGAAAGGATGTGGACAAATTGGAGAGAGTCCAGCAGAGGGCAACAAAAATGATGAGGGGGCTGGGGCACATGACTTATGAGGAGAGGCTGAGGGAACTGGGCTTATTTGGTCTTCAGAAGAGAAGAGGGGGGATTTGATAGCAGCCTTCAACTACCTGAAGGGAGGTTCCAAAGAGGATGGAGAGAGGCTGCTCTCAGTGGTGCCAGATGACAGAACAAGGAGCAATGGTCTCAAGTTACAGTGGGACAGGTCTAGGTTGGATATCAGGAAAAACTGTTTCCCTAGGAGAGTGGTGAAGCACTGGAATGGGTTGCCTAGAGAGGTGGTGGAATTGTCACCCTTAGAGGTTTTTAAGGTGAGGTGTGACAAAGCCCTGGCCGGGATGATTTAGTTGGGGTTGATCCTGCTTTGAGCTAGGGATATACGTGACTAGTCGAGTGACTACTTAACTAGTCACTCCCCTCCATCCTGCTGCCTCTGTATCGGAGGCAGCAAGGGGGGGGAGCCAGCTTAAAAGCTAGTTCCGCCCAGTGCTGTCTCTGCGGTGTAGAGGGAGCAGGGGAGGCAGAGCTGCAACAGGAGCATCCTCCCCCATCGACTAATTTCCATCGACTACTCAATTAGTTAATCGATACTTAACATCCCTACTTTGAGCAGGGGATTGGACTGGATGACCTCCTGAGGTCTTTTCCAACCCTAATGTTCTATGATTCTATGAACCAGATTTTAAGTGCTCACATGAGTATGTTTGTCCAGTCATCCTGCCCACCCCATGTCTGTTCGTCCATACCCATCCATCCAGTAACAGACTGGCTAAGTGCGCCTTTGTTCCTCCCTAGTGGCTAGATCAGAGGTGTATGGCTTTGCTACATCCTCCAAGATAGTGGAGCCGGTCTTTTAGATTGAGCCATTAAGGTGCTTGGTCTTAGCTCCAGAGCTTCTGGGTGCAGTCCGCACAGATGACCCTGCCCAGCTGGGAACACAGCTGGTTAAGCTTTCCTGCCTTACCCATTGCTGTACTATCTGGGCATGGTGGTGTCTGTGCAAGAGAGCCTGACCTTGGGAAGTCCAAGAGGGGGGACAGTTCCATTGTGAGACAGTAGAGTATCTACATGCTGGGGCTCGGGATGGGCCGTGATGGAAGAGAGGTGGGCTGCTGAGGAGAGCACAGGCCGAATGCGCAAGGATAATGCCAGGGGAATCCTACCTGAAGTGGGATTAATAACTCCAAAAATGTGGACTATGGGGAGGACGGCGAGGCTGACAGTGCAGCTGGGCTAGCAGGGAGCCTGGCTTCCAATGCAGAAGGAGCACGGCCCCGGGAACAGTAACTGGGGTAGGGCTCCAACAGCCTAAAGCGAAGGAGGAGGAGTCAGGAGAAGGGGGATGTTAAATGGTTAACCACTAGGCATATTGGAAAGCAGGAGATTTACCGGTATGCTTACTGGTTAACCGATCCTTGTCAGCAAACTCTTGGGGGGGGCCAGCCACCCCCAACCACGGGCAGCGGGCCAGGTGGCAGCACCCGAGTCAAACCAGCTAACTGGTTAAGTGCTCTTGTTTAGCTGGTTAACCATTTTAACATCCCACGGAGCTCAGCCCTGCTCTCAGTTACACATAGGCAACAGGGAGCAATCGCAAGCAAGGCCTGGAGGAGCAATGCTGAAATGATTCCAGTCCAGGATCATAGAATCACAGAACACTAGGACTGGAAGGGACCTCGAGAGATCAAGTCCAGTCCCCTGCCCTCATGGCAGGACCAAGCACTATCTAGATCATCCCTGACAGGTGTCTATCTAACCTGCTCTTAAATATCTCCAGTGATGGAGATTCCACAACCTCCCTAGGCAATTTATTCCAGTGTTTAACCACCCTGGCAGTTAGGAAGTTTTTCCTAATGTCCAACCTAAACCTCCCTTGCTGCAATTTAAGCCCATTGCTTCTTGTCCTGTCATCAGAGGCCAAGAACAGTTTGTCTCCCTCCTCCTTGTGACACCTTTTAGGTACTTGGGACTGGGACTGGATGGGAGAAGATGGAAAGTCCATTGTGGGCCCTGGAAGGTTACCAAGTGGATGAATGAAAAGGACACTAGGGTCTTCCCCAGAGCTATCCCACTGTGCAGACTTGGGGGGCGCTAGTGCAGGGCTGGGGCAGCAGGGAGCTGTGGGCATTTTAAGTACCATGCTGGCTAAGCCTGCCCTGAGCAGGTGTAGGAGAGGACCCAGAGCAGATGGGATCAGAACAAAGAGTGGACCGAGAAGCAGAGGGGGAAGGTGGGCTAGTGGAAACCCAACCCTGTTGACAGTAACAGGCCTGGGGAAAGAAGGCAGGATTTAGGGCTAAGATGTTTTCACATTCCCTGCCTGCAGCCCAAGTGTCCCAGGGCAGGAGCCGGACTCAGCTGCCCACCCTCTCTCAGGCTGATGGAAAGTTGAGGGTGTAACAAAGCGTAACAGCTCATTGCTTAAATAAGGACCGAAAACTATTAAAATTCCTGCATGCAAAAGTCCAGCGTTTCCTCCCTTGCTGTGCTTGGCCCTGGACTGAGTGGAAGCTGGGAGAGATCCCTCAGCCTCCTCTCCTTGTTTACTCAGACATGACATTTGACAGGGCATTTTTTCACACTTGCAGTGTGTGCACGTCAGGCTCTCTTTGGAGTCGGCAAGGAATGTTTTGAGAACGGGCCCTGTGCTTGTATCCGCTGGGAGCAGCAGGATTAATTTATAGCTCCCTAGCGACTAATCCAAGATCAATAAACCTCGAGTCCACCCTTTGCATTACCCTCCCCGTTTGGCCAGGCGTCTCCACTGTCCATGTTACAAACATTAATTATCCATCAGCCCACGTTCTCCCACACAGGCAACTTTTTCAGTATTTTCACTGGAATATTTTTCTGTTATTGTTATCCTCTTAAAAATCTTTAATATCTGCTTAATCCAAAAAGCGTTTTGTCCAGTGTTGGGCTGATGTGTCTGAAGCAGCCGGGGGTAAGCACCAAGTTTTTGTAGGGTTCCTTAGAGCTAGGTGAATAAGGCAACCCGAGGTGTCATGTTGCCAGCCCTTCACATTTTAAAAATGGATCTTGCTTTGGTCATGCCACGTTTTGCTTTTTGCAAATATTTGAGTGATCAACTTTTGATGCCAAAAATGATTCCCAGGGGGAATTTCAAAGTCTGATGCACAAGCTTTTGTGGGACTCTTCATGTGTAAATTCATGCCAAATGTTGTCAGCCAATCAAAGAAATTGAAGCAATACCACGTGACTTATCTAACCAATCACAACGAAGCAAATCAGTTCACATTTCAGGTAGTCCAGATCAACCCATCGAGTAAAATATTTTGGGGGAAGTTTAGTAGCCAGTTAAAGTCAGACAGTGAAGAAGTTTGGGGAAATTGTTCGTGGCTATTCTGCAGACCTATCTTTGCCTAATTATTTATAGGGCCCCGTACGCAAGCATATTGTAACTGAGTGCCTTCCATAAGCTAAAGTTGCCAAATAAATGACATGCAAATTATTCCCTTGATATTACCTGTGTTATCTTGTTGCATTGCATAACAGGTGCTCAGAAACTGAAGTGCTGAGCATGGTGTTAAATTACATAGATTAGGCCGGGTAGAAGGGGTACCAACTTTCTACTTGCACAAAACTGAACACCCTTGCCCCGTCCTGCTCCACCCCTCTGAGGCCCTACCCCCTCTCACTCTATCCCCCCACCCTCTGTTGCTCGCTCTACCCACCTTCACTCACTCATTTTCGCTCCTGTCTGGGGTGGTTCTGGGCTCTGGGTGGGGACAGGGATGAGGGATGTGGGTGCAGGAGGGGTCTCTGGGTTGGGGGGGTGGAGACGAGGGTTGCAGAGAATGGGAGGGGGTACTAGGCTGAGGCAGGGAATGGAGTGTGGGAGGGGGTACAGGCTCTGGGCTGGGAGTGAGGGTTCCAGGGTGGGGCCAGAAATGAGGAATTCAGGGTATGGGAGGGGGTTCCAGGCTGAGATGTGGGCTCCAATTGTAGAGTGTGGGCTCTGGGTGGGACTAGGGATGAGAGGTTTTGGCTGCAGGCTGCCCAGAGGCTACGGTGGGGAGAGAGGACTCCCCCCAGCTCTCTCTTCCCCACAGCAGCACCTGGGCTGGGGGGGAGAGGCGCTTCTCCCCTGGCTGCGACAGGTCTGAGCCATGCTGGGTTGGGGTTCCCCCTGCTGCAGCAGGTCTGTGCTGGGGCCAGCAGGGAGAGTCACCTCTCCTTACCATGGCAGGTCCATGTTGTGGGAGAGGCCTCTCTCCCTGCCACAGCCCAGAGCCCCTGAGTGAGGCTTACTACGCAGCAGTGCAGCTGCACGGCCACACAGCTTAAAGCAGGGCTACTCAACATGTAGCCCACGAGCCACCTACGACCCACGGCCCATTTGTTTGTGGCCCACGGTGCAGTTTGGGTTTATGTGGGGCTCAACACGCGGCCGGGAGCTGAAACAAAAAAAGAGTCAATATAATGGTCTTCTGTTGAGATGCGTTTTAATAGTTACATTCCTGGACTGTCATTGCTCATTAAAAGTGCTGTCAGATGGGTGGAAATCGGGTAAATGTTGCATTTTATTAATATCAGCAGAACTGACTTAAATGGGGCCTGCATGTTGTGTAGTCTTGCCTTAATTTTTGTATTCATGCCCATCACTGTAAAAGAAGCTATTTGCATCTATATTTGCATGTGTATGCAACCACACTTAAGTTGTGGCCCTCGGCATGTGCTGCGAGTATCATTGTGGCCCCCGGAGCTTCCTAAGTTGAGTAGCCCTGGCTTAAAGGAAACTTAGGGAGCGAGAACGATCGAAGACTAGACAGTCACGAATAGTGTAGAAAAAGTGAGTAGGGACGCGCTATTTATCCCATCACAGAATCCCAAAACAAGGGCTGACTTGATGGAATGAATAAGCAGCAGGTGGAATATAAAACCAACCGGACGTACTTTTTCACGGAACTAAGCCATGGAACTCACTGCCACGGGATGTTGTGATGGTCAAAAGTACAGCTGGGTACCAAAAAGAACTGCACACGTTCCTGGAGGATAGCTTCATCAATGGCTATCAGCCAGGATAGGCAGGGACACGTCACTACACTCAACCTCTGGCTGCCAGAAACTGGGAGAGATGACGGGATGGTTGATTCCATCATTGCCCTGTTTTGCAGACTCTCCCTGGAGCCGTGGTGCAGGCCACTATCGGAGACAAGATACTGGGTGAGATGGTCTCAGCAAGGCAGCTCTTATGTCCTCTCTTCCTCTCTTGCATTCGGGTCCTCCAAGAACCTCTCCCACTCCCCAAGATCCAAGTGGTACTGAGAGGAACGGTGCCTCTCCACACGCATTCCACACTCATGGACTCGGGCCCCACCCTGCCCCAAAGGCTCCCAGCCAAATACTTTCAGGTTCTCCTTTGCGATAAAGTCCTGAGACTGGTTTTCATAATTCAGCTGGGATGCCAGCCCCAGCCTCTGACATGAACCACGCGGACATGGGAATGGCCCACGCCATCGCTATGCGCGCCCAGCGTCGCCCTTTGCCTTAATCATCGCCAGCGCAGGGTTAAACGAGCGGCCCCCCTCCCCCCCCCCAGAGGGCATGTTGCTCCTGAGAGCCAGCGCGGGGGGGGACCCTGTCACCATTCTTTCCCAAGATGAAATAAATATGAAAACACTAGCACGGAACAGGATCTGATGGAATCGCAGTTTAAATAAATACGTGCATTCTTCTCCATGGGAACCGAGCCGGGCCGTCCGCCCGCGGGTGGGCTGCCCTCGCCATTCCCACACTGTGTCAGTAAGACGGCACCGGGGCAGGGTTACATGCAGGGACGCAGGATGGGAGCAATGTGGGAGAGGAGGGCCTGTGCAGGTGGCGCGGCTGGACCGCCGTTTGCTTTGCTCATTGGTGGCATCAGCATGCACCACACACACTTAAATGTGGGAGAGAAGCTGAATTCTGGGTGTTGACATGTTTTACCCCATGCTCGCAGGTAGGGTTGCCAGATGGTTTAACCAAAAATACCGAACACCCTCCCCCCCACAAAAAAAACCCCACCAGGGAAAAAATTCTGTTGGGGGGGGAGTTGTTGAGCAAAAAAAAAAAAAAGGACCTCGAGAGTTAAAAAAAAAAAAAAAAAAAAATTAAAACAGCATGGCCCCTTTAAGAAAAGCCTTTAGGCTTTTTGCCAGCAGCCATCTTGATCGGAGCCAGAAGGCAGCTTCCCTGCGGAACCAGGTAAGCCGGGAGGGGTTGGGGTTTCCAGGGGCTGGGCCCGGTTGCTGAGTGTGTGTAGGGTTGCCAGGTGTCCGGTATTTTCACCTCCTGGCAGGGAAAAAAATCAGAAAATACCCGACATTTTAGATGTCTGGTATTTTCTGAATTTTTTTACCAGACAGGAGGCGAAAACACCGGACTGTCTGGGTCAATACCGGACACCTGGCAACCCTACTCGCAGGCAGCAAGTTTTTCCTGGTCAGGTTTAACTGTGATGGGGCATTCCCTCGAATCAAGGCCTGTTCCCCCAAATCAAGGCCACACGGGCCGGTGGATTCATTTGGACATTCTATGAAGAAAGGGAAAGTTTAGGCTTATGATTATGTACCAATATTGGGATTTATTAAACCAGGGACTGTTCTTCCCTAGAAAAGTGGTAGATGTCTAAGGCTTGGGTCTCTTAGCAGTGAGGCAGACAGGGCGCTAGATGATATATGGTCATAGTTCCCGCTAAGAGGTGCACCTGCGCACACAAAAAATTCTTCCCCCACCCACCTCCTCTGGAGAGCCGCACAGCAGCACTTGCATGGCAGGCAGCTGCTCCGGTGGGCTGGGACAGCTGAGATGACATGGTGAGGGAGCTGCTGGGGTGGGGGGCTGGGACCTGCCATGGCTGTGTGGCTGCAGGGAGGGGAGGCCTGCTCCAGTGGCTGGGGCTGCCATGTGGCAGAGGGGGCCGGGGCCTGTTCTGGCAGCTGGGGCCAGGAACAGGACCTGCCTCATGGCGGGGATGGGATGTTTGCTCTGGCGGCCAGGAACGGAACATGCCACATGGCCAAGGAGGGGGGCGGGGTCTGCTCTGGGGGCCGGGAATGTAACATGCCGCATGGTCAAGGAAGGGGGCGGAGTCTGCTCTGGCGGCCAGGAATGGAACATGCCGCATGACCAAGGAGGGGGGCCGGGTCTGCTCTGGGGGCCGGGAACAGAACATGCCGCATGGCCAAGGAAGGGGGAGGAGTCTGCTCTGGCAGCTGGGAATGGGACATGATGCATGGCAGGGGAGGAGGGGTGTTCTGCTCCAGCAGCCAGGAACGTGTGTGTGTTAATAAATTGGGTGTCACGGTGGCACACATCCAGACCAGCACGCAACCTCAATATAGGTGCATAAGCCAAAACTCACTCCGCTCATGGTTGGAAAATCTTAGAGGGAGTACTGTATATGGTAGAGGTTAATTCTCTGCTGTCTTGGGGGAATGGAGTGGATGGCACAATAGGCTTTTCCTATTTCTACCTTCTCTGGGCCTGGTTCAGATCTCAAGCAAATTGGAATAACCCATTCAATGGAATTGCACTACTGAGAGATCAGAAGCTGTGAACCATTGGCTTGTTTTATCCTGAGGGGAATTTCAGATCACGTGAAGGGAGGGTGGGGAAGGCTGTGTCATGACTCCAACCAGTGTTAAAATTGAATGAGCTGAGCCAGTTTTAAAATAGCTTGGAAATTTTCAGGAAATTTCCCTTGTCTATACCAGTGCTATGAAAGGTTATCTGAAATGAAAGCTGAGACTGACCTCTTTGTAGGTATAATGATACGTCCCTGCAGTCATGAGATGTGTCTGTGTGCTGTGTTTATCTCCAGGCTGGTAAACAAGAGAGACTTATCTGGAACCCAAACTGGGTGGAAGCCTGTTTCTCTGTGTCTGTAGCTGTTTACTTAAATAACTGTCTCCTAATTTAGAAGGACTGAATCTCTATATCATGGTAGTGCCCCAGGCCAGCAAAGCAGATAGTGCCAGAAGTGGGGAGTACATTTTAAAAAACGCTTTATGGGTCCCTGCATCTTGAATGTAGAGTACGTGGGTCAGTCTGCTGTGATCATATATGTCAACAGCCACACTGTTTGCAGTGTGCCAGCTATAAAGGAGACTAAAGCAGGGAACAGCAGGACTGTGTATTGCTCTGTGCCCAGACAGTGCTTCAGAGCTCGGAAGTATCAGTGAAACCGAAAAAGAATGACTAGAAGTGCTTTGATACACTCTGATAAACAGTGTCTCTCAGGAAGCTTGTCAAGAAAGATTAGAGTCTAGATCCTGCTTCCATGGCAGAGTTCCCAAAGATTCCTTTGGTATGGGAACAGCTCCTAAAAAATAACCTAAAGCACAGTTAGTTCAGCAAAATGACAAGTAGGGAGGAAATGATAACCGCCTGCAAATAACTGAAGGGTGCGAACACTGTGGAGGGAGAGGAATTGCTAACAGCCATCATGCACAGGGATGAAACTGCATGAATGAACATTTAGGCTTCAGAGGGGTAGCCGAGTTAGTCTGTAACAGGAAAAACTTAAAAAACAACAAATAGTCTGGTAGCACTTCAAAGACTAACAAAACATTTAGGCTGTGTCTACATTGTCAAGATTTTGCGCAAAAGCAGTTGCTTTTGCGCAAAAACTTGCTGCCTGTCTACACTGGCGGGGAGTTCTTGCGCAAGAACACTGACGTTCTAATGTGTGAAATCAGTGCTTCTTGCGCAAGAAGAACCATGATGCTCCGCTCAGGAATAAGCCCTCTTGCGCAATTGTTCTTGCGCAAGAGGCCAGTGTAGACAGGCAACATGAATTTCTTGCACAAGAAAGCCCGATGGCTAAAATGGCCATCGGAGCTTTCTTGCGCAAGACAGCATCTACACTGGCACGGATGCTTTTGTGTAAAAGCACATGCCAGTGTAGACGCTCTCTTGCGCAAATACTTTAACGCAAAAACTCTTGCGTTAAAAGTATTTGTGCAAAATCTTGCCAATGTAGATGTAGCCGTAGATGATATCATGAGCTTTCGTGGGCACAGCCCACTTCTTCAGATGACCGGAGTGTTGGATGTCCAGAACCAAAATAAATGAGGAAAGAAGGGGGGGGGGGGGGAGAGAAGAAAAAAAATGGGTGGGGGACAGAAAGAGGCAGAGGGTAGATAAGTATCAAAGAGAAAGCTGAGTATGTATGTATGTATGTAACTGGAAAAACTGGAAAACAACAGATAGTCTATTAGCACCTAAAAACTAAATAGTTAAAAGAGGCAGATAAGAACCATTAGTTAGCAATTAGAGAGGAAGAGAACTAAAACCGATTCTATACAGACATAAAGAACCATTGGCACCTTCATTGTTTGGTTGCTAATGCCCCAGCCATCCAGTATCTCGTTTTAAACCATTAGCATGAGAATTAACTCTGTGAATGAACTGTAGTTCCAATCCTTCTCTGTATATTTGGCTTGTGGAATTGGTCTGTAACAAAACAGCAACTTGGAGATCCCTTAATGTGTGTCCAGGTAGGTTAAAGTGTTCACTAACAGGTTTCTGTATGTTCCCTTTAGGGATATCTGATTTGTCTCCATTAATTCTTTGCTGTAGGGACTGTCCAGTTTGTCCAATGTATATTGCAGTGGGGCATTGCTGGCATTTGATGGCATAGATCACATTACTGGCTGTGCAGTTAAATGAGCCTCTGATTTGGTGGCTGACGTGGTTGGCGCCAGTGATGAATTCATTTGTATAGATATGTGGGCAGAGTTGGCACTGGGGCTGATTGCAGGGCTGGGTTCCTGGATGCTTATGATGTAGCTGTGTAGCATGGTTACCGGAAATAATTTGTTTCAGGTTGGGGGGTTGTCTGTAAGCGAGAATAGGCCTTTCCCCCAAGGCCTCTGAGAGTGAGGCATCATTTTCCAACATTTAGGATGACTCTTAGAAGCAATTTCCTGCTAGTGAGATCCGTCAGCCTGGAGAAGCATCTCTGGAGCGAGACGGGGGAGTGCCATGGCTCAGGGATTCTGAAATGAGGCTGGACAAAGCACATGGAGAGTTTACAGGAAGGAACAATCCTGCGGTAGGAGCTTGGAGTTTAGAGGAAGGTTTTCTTGTCTCCCGTCCTGTTGATGAGCCTGGATGGAATCCCCCCCACCCTCCTGTGGAGGGCCCATGTGCCATGAGACTCCCCAAGTAGCGCAGAGGCCTATTGCAAGCAATGCCCACGAGGGCAAGTCTCTCCCTCTGTGGATCCAGTGTGTGTGAGAGACAACAAAACACAACTTGTCAGTGGAGGGGATGGAACGTGCACATGGCTGGGGACAAGGCCCAAGCAGGTGAACACCAGTTACCATTGATCAAAGCGCCTGCTTGCAAACTCCACAAGCACTTGGAGTCTTGAAATAGCCGAGGGGCAGGAGGGAGCATGGGTTAAGTCAATGTTCCCTCTAACTTTTTCCATCCACGTGTGGAATACGTTTTGTTATATGCACCAAGGCAAGTACAAATGTGCACCACCAATAGAAACACATACTACCAGCTGTGGGTGCTCTGCTAATCAGGTGGGTGGCTCCGGAATCGCTCCTGAGCGGCTGCCCAGTGGCTCAGCTTACAGGCAGGGGCGGCCCTAGACTAGCTGCCAGCAACTGGTGCCCTAGGCGAACCATGCAATCGGCTCTTCCACCTCCAAACCCCTCAATGATATCGTGCCACCATTTGGTGCCTCATTTAACTTGGCGCCCTAGGCGACCGCCTAGTTCGCCGATATGGACGGGCTGCCCCTGCTTACAGGGAACGCTGGTTAACTTATTGGCACTGATAGGATTGGTGCATCCTTTGCCCACTGCCTGGACATTGCGCAGGGGAAAAAGGAAACTCCCAGCACAAAACCCAAATAGGATAATTACACCGAGTTTTATTGCTTCACTTTCAGAAAACTAGGCATCCTTCCACGGGCTGTGCTCGGTGCCAAAAGAGTTTAAATGGCAGCCTATCATTCTAATTAATGTTGTTATTACTATTTCAAGACCCAGTCCCACTGATATGGAACAATTGTGGAACCGACAATCCCCGCAGAGTTCAAAGTCCATGAGGAACTTTCCAAGAACACACAAACTAGCCCTGCCCCCTTCCCCCTGGTCTGCATGGTTATTTCAGAGAAACGTAGTGAAGATCATCACGAACGGGAGATGGAAAAATAAATTCCATTTAAAGGGAGACCTCCCTGCTGTACAGGAGAAGAATGTAGAAGTTGGCCAATGTAGTTAATGTCATTGGAATATGTAACGATTACTCACTGGCTTTGTTTCTGGTGCGCTCTGGAGGCTGGACTAACAAGCAGTAGCTCTAACCCAAAAATCAGCACTAGGAAGACCCATTACCCCAATGGCAGTGAGCTGGCTGTGCCACCTGGAAGCCACGCAGCTTTCTGCATGCATCCAGGGCTGGCTTTAGGCCGATTCGCCCGATTCCCCTGAATCGGGCCCCGCGCCTAAGAGGGCCCCGCGCCCTAAAGCCGGAAGTGTGCTGGCGTGCCGGGCGCACTGTGGGAGGGGGCGTCGGCCCTGGAGGAGCGCGGCGGCTTCCCTGCGCCGCAGGAGGAGTGAGTCGAGCGCAGGGGTTTCCCTGCACTGCAGGAGGGGGAGTCAGCCCCGGGGTTTGGTGGGAAGACAGGACTCTGCCCTGTAGCTGGGAATTTAAAGGGGCTGCGACTCTTTTTTTGTGTGCTGTTTTGGTTTTTTGTTGTTGTTGTTTTTCTGTTTTTTTTCTCAACAAAAAATCCTGGCTGCCGGGTCCCCGTCGAAACAGTTCGAATTGGGCCCCGCACTTCCTAAAGCCGGCCCTGCCTGCGTCCGACTGTCTGTTACAGCTATGGAGACCGTGGGCAAAAATGCCAACTCGGGCTGCCCGAGTGAGTCTCTTCAATCTGTATTTAAGCCCCTTATGTAAAAGTGGCTCGGTGTGAGGAACAGTTGAGCAGCAACCGACCCTCAGCCCCTTTGAAAATCAGGCCACATGTATCGGGACAGCCAGGTTTGAAACGTTGGCGTTAGGGTTTTGCGGTTTGGCTGAATCCCAACCCAAGTCCTGTGGAAGCCTTCGCTAGTGATGTCAAGGCCTCCTGCTGAACTCCTGCCCAGGAGTGATTGGCATCCTAGGGCCAAAGTTGCCAGACGGGGGTTGTGATTTTTGATGCCCAGTTTGAGACTCCATGTGACGGGGCAGCCAGGCCCCGCACTAAAGCTAAAAGGGCTCACCTGGCCCCAGGGGCGGGGCAGACCCTGTCCCTACAGCCTTGCTGGGCTTGTACCCAAGTGAGGCTGGGGATAAAAACCAGGGGAAGCAGACCGGCAGGGGAGGTAGCTGAGGGGGCAGAAGTGCAGGGAAGAGATCCTGAGCTGGCACAGCCGTCCCAGGAGCCCAACCGGCCATCACCGCCAATGCTGGAGCAAGGCCTGTTGGTACAGACGCTTGAGAGCCGCAAGCTTAACCACAGACCCCAGGACATCGCCACAGACGGGAAAGAGGTAGGAAGTAGCCCAGGGCAGAGGGAGGACCTCCGGGCGGTCGGTGTGTTCCAGCAGACTTCCCCGCCATCCGGGCAGTGTTTACTGACATTGCCAATAGGGCCCTGGGCTGGGACCCGGTGGAGCGGGAGGGCCCGGGTCCCCCTACCTCCCCAAAAACCCCCGTAAGCCAGCCTGCAGGACTGTGAACAAAGCTTGGCTTTGTAGACTAGGCCGGTCGGCTGGACTTACCCTGATAAAGGGGCACTGAACTATATAGACTTGGCCAGCGGGCCGTATTTCCCCTGGTAGAGGGGCCCTAGACTGGGAGGGCCAGGCTAAAGTGCTTATGTATTCCCCGAGCCAAGGTAGATTCGCGCCGGGACCGGGGCCTGCCCCTTCGCACTCCACAAATAATTTTTTCTCTCTCCTCCTTGTAACAACTTTTCAGGGACGTGAAAGCTGCTATCATGTCCCCTCTCGGTCTTCTGTTCTCCGTACAAACCCAGCCTTCCTGCACAGCTGGCCTGAAGCAAGGCACAGCTGTGATGGGGCAGGGTGAGAAAGTGCCATTGAGACGACATCAGGCTAACTGTGTCATCAGAAGGGAAGGATGGGGCTGTGGTGAAGCCCTGGATGGGGATTTAGCACATTTGGATTCAATTCCTAGCTCAGTGGCGTGACCTTTGGTGAGTCACTGAATCTCTTCGGGCCTCAGCTCCGTATCTGTTAGTTAAATGAAGATGGTTTTACTTTCTGCCTCCTATCTTTTGGCCGTTTTCTTTATTTAGACTGTAAGCGCACTGGGGCAGCGATTGTCTGCCCTGTACCTCGGCACAGTGCTTGGTACGATGGGACCACGGTCTTGTCTGAATCCTCTAAGAGCCGTGATAGCATAGGCTGGGCCCCTACAGAAGCACCACTCAGATATAAGAGCAGTCAGTCTGACCCTAGAGACAAAGCCAAACCAGCTCTGTTAAAGGCTGGACAAGGCTCTGTCCTTGTGTCATGCTGCTCCCCCGTGTCCTCTGTGGTTGTACTCGGCTGCGGCTGCAAAGCCAAGTGTCTGTTAGGTCTGGGGCATCTCTGGGAAGGAACAGGCCACTTTTGGATGCTGCGGACTGCACGTGCCTGGCTGTTGCTGAACCTCCCTTGACAGCAGCGTGGGCACCGGACAGCCCAGACCCGTGACTCAGGATGAGGACTGGGTTAGGGGGCTTCTTGCAGTCCCTTCAAGTTCTACTGTGACCAGCTGAGGGTTTGAATCCCCTTGTTAATAGTGCATCTGAGTTCTACTGTCCTCGAGTCACCCCGTGTGTGCGCCCGTTTCCCGGGGCACCCCACCAATACCAGGATGGCGATGGGAATTCCAGATGTGAATTTCACTGCGGAAGGCAACCCCAGAATGGACGATGCCCTTTGTAACCTGATCAGGGACGGGGGAGCCTCCCTCAGGTGACCCCTTTTGCCTGGGAAGCAGGAGGAAGGCTGGAGGAGGAGCCTGGCTGAGGAGCTGGGACCAGGCTGCTGGGTGTGTGAGTTAGTCCCGGCTGGCTTGGGGTGCAGAGAGAAAGAAGGACCCCTATCTGTGGGACCTTCTCTCCCCAAGAGGGACTGACAAGTCCATTCTAAGCTGCTGACTAATAAATCTTCTGTTCTACCTGCTTATGGCGCCTCTTATATAGGCCAGACTAAACAGTCATAAGGATCCCACCTGGACTCAGCATGTGTGGATGAGATCGTCTGGCCAGCCATGCACAGAATTCAGTGGGCAGGGAGGAGGTACGACCAGAGGAAGGTCCTGTGATACATGAATAAAAGTAGCAGAATCTTAGCTTTACTTCCATGCAAGTTTTCCAGAGTCTAATCTGAATAACATGCTTTTTTCTCTGCTACGTCTACACTGCTTCCCTCTTGCGGAAGAGGAAATGTAAATGGAGCGCTCATTAGCATATGTCGTGCTCTCATTTGCATATCCTCTTCCTAGCCTTTTTGCGGAAGAGGTTTTTGCGCCAAAAAACACAGTGTAGATGGGGCCATTTTTTGCGCAAGAACCCTTATCCCTCAAAAAATGAGGTTTACAGGGTTCTTGCGCAAAAGGGATTTTTTTGCACAAAATGGCCTGTCTATACTGCATTTTTTTGCGCAAAAACCTCTTCCGCAAAAAAGATCGGAAGAGGATATGCAAATGAGAGCATGACATATGCTAATGAGCACTCCATTTGCATTTCCTCTTCCGCAAGAGGGAAGCAGTGTCACCCATGACTTTCAGAGAAT
Source organism: Rafetus swinhoei (assembly GCA_019425775.1). Lineage (NCBI taxonomy): Eukaryota > Metazoa > Chordata > Testudines > Trionychidae > Rafetus > Rafetus swinhoei. The sequence goes on from JAFJHL010000300.1 coordinate 12,591,808, forward strand.
GGATCACTTGATGATGACCTGTTCTGTTCACTCCCTCTGGGGCACCTGGCATTGGCCACTGTTGGAAGACAGGACACTGGGCTAGAGTGGCCTTTGGTCTGACCCACTCTGGCCGTTCTTATGTCCTCCCTTTGAGAGAGTCTTAAAGAGGGAGCTGGAACATCACACACATGCTTTTATCACCTTCTGAAGGGAAAAGAACATTAGGATTACTATCCAGAGGCTTCTTCAAAACAGCCACTGGAGATTCAAGAGATGTCCATCAAAACAGCTGGTCAGAATTTTCCTCATTTTGATGGAACTTTGATATAAAATAAAATGAAATACATTTTCACAAGTTTTTTTAAGGGGAGGAGAGGGAGAACGGAGGATGAAAATTCATCTCATTTCCTGACCAGCAGTAGAGCAGATCAGAGGATTTTGAAATTTAAAGTTTCAATGAAAATTGTTCTTTAGAAAAACAGAGATGAATTTTTTCACAAAACCTGTTATAAAAACATTTCTATTACTCAACCAACTCTCTTCATCTGTTTGAAATGCAAGACAAGCAGTGAATCTTGGCATCTAAGCTTCTGGTACCAGCTAATAAGCATGTGCAGTGAGTTACTACAGAAAGCATATGAGGCAAAGGATATTTGCTCAAGAGAAAATTACATTTTTCTCCGAGGGCACGTCTACACAGCAGGGCTAAAGCTGAAATAAGCTATGCAACTTGAGCTACATCAGTTGCGTAGCTTAAGTAGAAATAGCTTAATTTGGCTTTTGGCGCTGTCTACACAGCAGCCTTGCTCCTCGTACAATGAGGGTTACAGCAGTCGGAGTAAGAAGTCCTCCAGCTCGACATTATTTCAACATTATGTTGAAATAACTCCTCAGTAGTGTAGATGTGGACTAAGTTATTTCAGAATAACGTCAGTTATTCCAAAATAACACTGCTGTGTAGACGTACCCTGCTCTGAAAGTTTACCTGGCCGCACCCCATTGCTCTGCACTCTGATGGGATTCCCTTTCTGTCCATAGAGCCAGCAGATCTCGAGTTTGTCATGTGAGTGACAGTAGCTAAATCTGGGCCCTGTTAGGAAAATATAGCTGCGGGCAAGGCGGCGACAGTGGGAGGAGGAGGAAACATTGACATCAGTTTGGCTTCACAGTGGGTATGATCGATAGGTCTGGTTTACCCTGCCTTGCAGAAAGGACACCAGAGTGTTCCCATTAAGTGAGGACTGGCACGGCCTCTTCCCTGAACGTGAGAAGACTCCAAGTGGGCGAGAGGTGAAACGAAGACGCTGTGTCATCATCCTTGTGGTTTCGTTGCTTGAGGTTTCTCATTCTACTTGCCACAGCTAAATGCTAATAATTAAAACCACAGCCTCGCGACACGAGATTGAGCATCCATAGATTCATAACGTTTCAGGCCAGAACGGACACTAGAGCAAGGCTGGGCTCCTGTAAATCCCTCCGCGCGATCCCTATGCTGAGCCCAGTGACTCATCACGTCAAATCAGGTCAGCCGTCGGAAGGCAGCACTGTTGCGGGCCAGAGGCTGAGAAGATGCCACCTGAGGCCCTTGCAATGGGAGGGAGCTGATTAGGTGAGACCCGGGCATATCATCCAAGCAGGTGATCCACATGCCTCACTGCAGAGAAAGATCAAAACCCAACATCCCTGCTGATCTGACCTGGGGAAGGATTCCATCCCAGCCCCACAGCTGCAGATTAATAAGACGACGAACATGTGAGTGAGACCCACCAGCGAGGTGCTATCACCTCAAAGCATTGGCTGACCCAATGTTCTCTCCCATTTTTCCCCCCATATATGCGTGGAATAAATTTTGTCATGCGCACCAAGGCATATATGGATGTGCACCACCAATAGAAACACAGACCTCATTGTGGCATTCTGCCAATCAGCGGGGCAGCATTCGACTCTCTCCTGAGTGACTGCACAAATGCCCAGCTTACAGGGAAGACTGGTCTACACCCTGTCCTGCATCCTGTCTCCAGCTGGGGACAAGGGAGCCTAGGGAAGTGGTGACTCCTGCTGATGGTAGTGAGTTGGCACCACGCTAATAACAACGTGACGTGGGGGTTCTATATTTGGATGAGACACAAAAGTGGCAGCTCCCTATGCTGGTTGCTGTGACAACCAACTACTCTGTCCTTGGGCAGGGTTACTCCTTTAGCTTGAGTCGTAGTGGGATGTGCTTGGGTGCTGAAGGACACAGGGTCAAACCCTGCGGAGGGATGGGAGGATACAACCTTAGCTCTGCTATTGTGACTCCAGTCCACGTTAGGAGGCTGCATTCTGCTGAAATTAAATCTCTCCTGCTGCTTAGCTGGATACGATATTCTTTCCCCCTTCCTGTCCAAAAACCATTGTGCAGCATGGCTTTGGTTGCCCTTCCATGGAGGATGAAGAGATTCCTAAACACTTACACACCTGCTGTGCAGCACTGTTGCGGGCTAGCCCAATTGGGTGACAGAATGAATCATGGCAGGGGAGCAGGGCATGTGTAGAAGTGTTTGCAAGATCAAAGCTGTCACTTGTAATGAGCTTTGGGAGGAGAGGAATGATACAAACATCAGTCGATGGTAATTATTCATTAGAATTGGAAGATCCTGAAAGGATCAAGCCCTTCTTGACAGGCCCATTATTTCTTGCATAGTCTTATGCAGAGGGAGGGCAACTTCAAAGGCCATCTTTGCAAAAGCATTGGGGACCCACAGAGCCAAAAGCAAAGGAATTGGAAAAAAGTCTGGTAGATGAGGAGCAATTTGGGAAGAGCTGGGAAAATAGCAATTTTGGGACAAGCTGAATGGCACGTGATAGGGCTGTTGGCCAATAGCTCCCTGCTGGTGAGACAGAAAAGAGACATTTCTATTAAAACTCTCGTTTGGTTTGTTTATTTTTTCGTGATGGCTTTCAAGGAAGGGAAATTTTGGAACGGTCTGAGTTTGACAATGAATGTCAGCTTTAACTGGGAGGGGAAGGATGGTTTTGTGGATAATGTGTTAGAATTCAGGCAGTGGAAGCTCAATTCCTTAATTTAACCTTAATCTTAACCTTAACCTTAACCCAACCCTAACCCTAACTGACTTTGGGCGAGTTCCGAGACCGCTCTGTGCCTCAGTTCCCCACCCATGAAATGGAGATAACATTTCCTTTGCTTGTCTTGCCTATTTATATGACAAGTACTTTGGGTCAAGGACTATCCCTTGCTATGTGTATGTACAGTGCCTGGCACAACAGTAGGCATGACTGGCATATTAATAATGTCTCAGATGTACTTCTTGCTGGTATGGTTGGACCTGCAAATCCACCTGCCACCCCAGTAGGTTGCCCTGTGGTGGATGGGAATTAGCATTGACTATACAATGCTCCAACCCCAATGGATTTAATTGTCCCAATCTATGCATTTGTCAGAGCTTGTCTCTCTGCTGCCCCCTCTTGTATTGGTGGGCTGCCCTCTTCCTTGCTTTAGAAATATCTCTTCCCCTATGACTATAACCACCACCGTGTCTGGAAGAGGAACACAAAAGAGGTGGAAAAAGAAAACGACCAACGGGTCCAAAGGTGGCTAAAAATAGCTGGGCGCTTCCGGAAGCCCTGCCCTGATCATCAACATCATGGGCAGAAGCGACCAAGTCCCGGCCTGCAGCCTGCCTTCATGGCAAATGTGTTTTCAGGCTTTGACCTAGGCTTAGTTAGACCTTGGGACGAGGGCCGAAGCTTGCGAGACAATTTGATTTCCTGGCTCTGTGGCTGTCCCCTCTGCTCCCTGCGCCATTCCATTTGTTTCCATAGTAATTTCCCCAAATCCACATCACATGGCCTTCTCGGCTTCTTTTGTTGATTTCATCTTTTTCTATTGTCATTAGTCTGTCCGTTAATGTAACCGCCATCTGTCCCTGGCAAACAAGAGCCGAGCCCAGGCCCTCGCCAGCATGGAGCTTGAACACCGGCCAGCCTCAAAAGTATTTCTCTCTGTTTGCTCTTTACATCTGGACAGCAGCTGAAATAGTACTGCTGGGCTGGAGGGCGGCGGCGAGAGAGACAGAGCGAGGCCATCGCTTGGCTCTGGGAAAAGAGCTTCGATTTGTCCGGTTGGTCATTCTCTAGGCCAGGGGGTTTCGATCTTTTTTTTCTCAAGACCCAGTTGAAGAAAATGGTTGATGTCCGTGACCCAACGTAATTTGACGAGAGCGTGGGCTCCAGGGTGGGGCTGAGGATGAGAGCTTTGGGGTGTAGCGGGAAGCTCCGGCTTTGGGGGGGTCAGGACAGGAGCAGGAGGGGCTTTCCTCGAGCAGCTCCTGGTCAGTGGTGCAGCAGGCAGGGCTCTCCTGGCACCACAGACCAGGCTGCCCCCAGAAGCAGCCAGCAGCAGATTCCCAGCCAGTGGGAATGCAGAGCTAGTATCCAGGGCAGGGCAGGGAGTGCGTGGAGACCTGTGCGCTCTCCCCCACCTCCCCAAGTAGGAACTGGACCTGCTGCCGGTCGCTTCTGGGGTGCAGGGCAGTCTGCAGTGCCAGGATAGGCAGGGAGCTGCCTTAGCCCCCCCCAACCCCTACTGGTCCCCTGATACGCCTGCAGCAACGAGCCCCATTCCACCACCCAGCCCTGTGTCCCGACTCGTTGTTTGAAAAGCACTAGCCCAGGCTGGGGGTTCAAAGAGCCAACATGGACGGGCCTTTGCATCTGTTGGCCCCTGAGCCGGGAGCGGGTGGGTGTGGTATTGAAAGTGCCCAAGGGGTTAGGTGGCGCAGGATTCCGGGGACAGAGTGTGTGGCTCGAGGAGTAGTTTGCAGAGAGGGAACCAAGGAAGCAGCGATGCGCCCATCTGAAGGGCTCAGCACCAGCCCCTTGTTGATACAGGAAAGCGGGGAGGACGTTCAGTTCACTGGGCTCCAGAGGATGAAGGGAACTGGCGCATCACCCACCCGAACTCTCCTCCTCCAGGGACACTTTGTACGTCTCAGAGCCTCCAGCTAATTTTGCTAAACTCAGCTGGCAAATCCAGGTGCTCCACCAGGAAGCAACCTGATACATTGGCCTGGGATCTGTCTATACCACCTTTGGGGATGTGATTGCACATTTTGCAGATACACCCGCGTTAGCTTTAATTTGCACATTTTGCGGATACACCCGCGCTAGCTTTAATTTGCAGATTTTGCGGATACACCCGCGCTAGCTTTAATCTAACTAGCTTGTCTATCAAGAGCTAGGGATGTAATAGTGTAGTTGATTAATCAATAAGCAAAAGCTTATAGGTTAATGCTATTGACTACATGCATTCTCCTGCCCCCCCCCCCCCCCCCCCGGCAATACATTTTTTAGCAGGCTGGCCAGCAGCCTGGCTCGGTTCTGGCTCGTGCCATGTCCAGGAGCTCAGCCCTGCTCCCCTGCCCCGGACAGGGGCTGCTGCCACCCCGCACTGTTGCCTCTTTATCAGTCTGCAAGGGGAGCTGGTTTTTAAACTGGCTTCCCTCGCGGACCAGGTCCTGCCTGGCACCCTGTGCTGCTGTCTCTGATTCGGAGGCAGCAGCATGGAGTGGCAGGGGGCTCCTCAGGAGTGGGGCCGGAGCGCACTGGTTGCCAGCTCCTCCCCCAGGGACTATAGAATAGTCGAGTAACCAATAAGAATTCTTGAGATCAATTGACTATTCAATTAACCGATATTTAACATCCCTATCAGGAGCAGCAAAGCTGCAGCAGCATGGACTTCAATGCAGGGTAGCCATACGAGTAATTCACCAGCACCCCAAGAGGATTCGTGAAATAACCTCACTGCGATTGGTACCTGAGCCAGCTGGATTAAAGCTAGCTCAGGCATGCTGACACACACTGAGTCGCAGTGTGGACGTGCGCTCAGACAGAAATCTGCAAATGAAGCACACCTGGATCGGGAAGCTGTGCTCTCTAGTAGTTAGAGCAGAGAACTCCGAGGTCAGACTTGGAGGTTTATTCCCAGCAGTGTGTGTGGGCAGGGAAATGGAAGCCAGGACCAATGGTCCCTCTAATCTTTTCCATCTATGCGTGGAATCAATTTTTATGTGCACCGAGGCTTATGCAAATGTGCACCACCAATAGAAGCAACCAGCCTAGCTATGGGCACTCTGGTAATCAGCACTGGATTTCCTGAGCGGCCGCACAGGCCCCCGGCTTACCGGGAACGCTGGCCAGAACACCTGGGTTCTCCTGGTCTGTCACTGTTGGGTGACTTGTCTCAACTTCCCCATTTGTTAAATGCAGGATAATGCCACATTCCCCCCTTCCCCACCTCTGGGGTGGTTGTGGGGCTTCGTTACTGTTGGCAAAGCATGCTGAGAACTGGACTGAGGTGGTTTGGTATGAGCGGGTGGAAAAAAGGGGAAGAAATCCCTGATTTGTGCTCATATGTGCACGGCGCATAGGAATGCTGTGCAGTGCCAATGCATCTGGTCATGGCGAGCTGCTGTCACCCATGATGCCCCTGCCCTGCCAACAGCCCTAAGAGAATACGGGTTTGCTAGTGTAACCCACACACCTAGTGTGGTTCACCTAGACCACAGCAACAGCTAAGATCAAGAGACCTCCACAGCATGGCCTGGGAGCCCGCTGGCTTTTAGCTCAGAGGGCAGAGGCTCCTATACTCAGTTTCAGAGGTCCCAGGTTCAAATCCAGCTGGTGGCAGTTACACTAGCGCACCAGCCAGAGCGAGTGGGCTCCTTGGCTCAAGCTGGATCAGCTTATGCTTGGATCTCTGGAAATCCTCACTTCAGTGCCCTGCTGTATCAGTCGGCAGAGCTGTGGTCCCCGCAGACACCTGGGGCGTTTCACAGCACAGGACAGGGCGGGCGTCCGTCTCTCCCGTTTCATCAGGGAGAAGTGGAGCAGGAAAAGACCCATTCAGAGCATGCACAGGGGCCCCGGCTACATGCTGAGGCCTGTGTTGGTCACTAGCAGCCTGGCTTGAGCCCTTGGTGTCACCTCGGGCTAGGTCCCCCCTTAAACTGACCCCTCCTCCAGTCGCACTCCCTATAGTCCATCCCCCTGCAAATAGCGGCCTCCACTAGCGTTCCCAGGGCAGCGGTCCCAGGGCAGCGGCACGGCACGTGCAAAGTGGAGGACAGGGAGAGGTGACACATGCAGGACGCTGTCCCTGGCCAGCGGCTGTAGCAGACCCTGGACCTGGAAGTGCTTCCCCGCGGCCTCCACATGGCTGGGTTTAACTTTGGCAAGAGCCTCCCGCCTGCTTGCAAAAAACAAACCAGCTCTTCTGCGTTATTTAATGGCTCCAATGTGCTTGCCACGGTCTGGCGTGGAGAACAGACAGCGGGGCGGCACGGGGCTCTCGAGAGCTTCATCTTTGCGTCAGGATGAAGCTAGTTCTCGGCACCGGGAACACACTGTGCCAATGAGCACTGAAGCTGGCAGCACGAGGCTTGCATGGGAATGTGCGGCAGTCCTGAGGGCCGAGGCCACATGGGGAGAGCAGCCTGTTGCACCGAGGTTGCAGGTACGTCCCTCATAATCCCCCCGCCCATGGCTAACATCAGCAAGGGAAGGCATTGCCTTCCCAAAACTGCCTACGCTCCCCAGCTGCTGGGAAAGGCTGGGGCTGCAATGTGGCAGCCCGGTTTCCCAGCCACCAGGGAGGACTGGGGCCAGGATGCAGCAGCCTGGTTTCCCGGCCACTGCGGAGGGTAGGTTGTAAGAAAATCAGTAAAAGCCATGCCAACTTCCCTTCCTAGCCCTGGTCTACACTAGGGCTTTATTTTGAAATACCCCCGGCCCTTATTTCAAAATAATAAGTGGAGCATCCACACTACCAAGCCCGTTATTTTGAAATAATGGGCTGGTTATTTCGATATCTGTATTCCTGCTTTCCTCAAAATAGTTATTTCAAAATAGTGGTAGCATGGACGCTGAGCGGCTGCTATTTCGAAAAGAACTACTCCTCAGATTCATTCAGAGTAATTACTTCCCAGTGCTTCTTGGGGCTCTACGTCAAGGTACAGCCACTCCCCGACTTACGAACACACTGACTTACGACCATCCGTACTTATGACCAACCTCCCCTTAACCCCATTATAATATTTTCGAGTTGAGAACAATGTACGACGTCAAGTTTTTCGAACAGCGCGGACAGCGCGTTTAAGGGTATTTCCGACTTACGACGAAATTGAGTTACAACCAGGTGTTCAGAACGTAACCCGTTTGTAAGTTGGGGACTGCCTGTATTGTGTCCACAGTAACAGAGCCTGCCTTGGACTAATTTTGAGGCTCCCCCATAGTGGGGACACGCTATTTTGGGAGTTATTATTTTGAATGTAGTTATTTTGAAATAATTTCCTAGTGTAGACATGCCCCCTGTTCTCCTAGACTCTCTGGGACTTGTCACCCCTTTGACCGGCCTTAGTGGAGCGCCAGCTGGCTTCTAGCTCATGCCCTGAAGTTCCAGGTTTGATTCTGCCCATAGATAACCGGGGTCTGATAGTGTTAGACTGGTTCAGCAAAGCGCTTAAGCGTGTGCTTTGCTTTTAAGTATGTACTTAAGTCCTATTCATTTCAGATGAGTTTTTTACCTGACCCTCTCCCCCCAACCAAACTTGTGCAGCTTATCTGGGGCTGGGAAAGAGCTCCCCAGTCTGCCCTCCTGCCATCTGTCCCAGCTCTATCCTGGAGGGTTCCCTGTCTAAGTGTGAAAGGGGCATTGGGGTCTCCTAGGCTTCATCCAGACAGTGCTTAGCCTCTCTGCGGAGGCTACCAGCAAAGAAGTCCTCTGGGCTAACTGGATTCCTGGATTCCTGTCACTGAGCTAGTGTGTGCAGGGAGGAGGGAATTTGTGGTGTTTTTTAAGCTTTGTCCTTTTGTTGTTATTACTGAATGTCAGTAACCCTGCATTCCCGTGCAACCCTGTCATAACAATCGAGTCATACAGAAACCTGTTGGAAAACACGTCAATCTACCTAATCATGCTTTAAAAGATCTCCAGGCGGCTGTCTTGTCGCAAACCAATTCTACAAGCCAAACACACAGAGAGGTGTTGGAATTACAATTCATCCACAAATTCAATTCTCACACCGATGGCCTCAGTCGAGATAACAGATGGCCGAGACATTATCAACCTAACATTCAACGAAGGTGCCAACAGCTCTTTGTCTCTGTAGATTCTTGTGTTCGTATCCTTCCTATCTAATTGCTATTCTATGATCCTTATCTGCTTCTTTTAACTATCCAAGCTTTAGGTGCTTATAGATTACCAGCTCTGCCTACTTGTTTTTCCCTTTGATATTTTCATACCCTCTGCTCCTTGTTTCCCGCCCCCTTCTTTTTTTCCCTTCCCCCTTTCCTTTCTCCCCTATTTATTTTGGGTCTGCACATCCTAAACTCAAAACTCCGGTCATCTGAAGAAGTAGGCTGTGCCCACGAAAGCTCATGATACCATCTACATGTTTTGTTAGTCTATAAAGTGCTACCAGACCATATGTTGTTGTTTAAATTTATCCTGTACAGACTAACTCGGCTACCCCCTGAAGCGTCTGTGCTACTGTGAGCCAGTCTGCAAAGCTCAGCACTCAGACTGCTGTGAAGCACTGATTTGTGAGCGTCACTTGGTTATTGTCGGGTGGCTCCTGCCACTCACCCACCAAGACAACCAGTCAGTAATAAACAAAGGTACGGCTCAGGACCCATTAGCACCCAGCCCTGAGTACAGTAAACCAATGTGTATAGCTCAGTGCTCTACAGCAACAGTGTGAAAGCCATGAAGGAAAATTAATCTCTGTACAGATTCTGGCTTACATTTCCAAGTGGTTACATTTCTTGTATTACAGAGAGGAAAACGATTATTTAAAAAAGGCCTTTTACCTAAAATCCACCTCCTCACCCCAGCTTTTGTGTGCATGCACGGCATCTCAAGGTGATCAAAATATGGGGAACATTTGCATGTTTAGGGAAACTGTTCACAAAAAAAGTCTCTTTTGAATGGCAGTTGTTGATGTTTGAAACTTTTTGACTCGCTCCAGTGTTGAGTTTTGCTTCGGGCCCTGACCCAGGAAGACTTCTCTGTCCAGGACACCCCTTCAGAGCCCAGGCTAGTCCCACCACAATCGATGCTGTTTAAGCACACAAATCAAGTTCGGCATGTGTTTAAGTGCTGCCCTGAATCAGGGCCCAAGGTAGCGGTCCAGGCTGTTCTCCTTTGGTAATAAATGGGTAGAATTGGTTTGAGCGACGGGTCCCCTCGGTCTGTAAGCTGAGGTTGCATCTTTATTACTCCCACCCATGTAACTCTCAGCAGAGTGGTTGTGAGCTTTCCTTCTGCTGGGAAGGAGAGATCACAGACACGGTCAAGCCCTGCTGCTGAGAGAGACAGTGTTGTGCAGTGTCACTCAATCTGCACAGCGGTGTGGTCTGGAGACCCTGCTGTGACCGTTGGCAGAGGATAGATCGTACCACCGTCCAGACCACCAGGTGCGTCAGGAGCGTTTCCTGAGCCACAGTGGCTATCGGGCCGCACACCAGGCCTGCCCTCTGCTCTGCATTGGCCTCTCTCGTAGATTAGAGAGTCCAGTTCAAGGCCTGGGCTCTGTCTGCTGACAGGATGTGGACTGTGCTCGGCAACTCTGCTCCTTGGACTCTGTGGATCAGTGGTCCCCAACGTTTCCTGGCTGCCGGGCGCCCGGGGGCAGGACCGCTCACGCGCTGGGCATCTGGGGGCGTGGCCACTCACGCGCCACGCTTCCGGGGGTGGGGTCACGCATGCGCCGCGCGCCCGGGGGCGGGGCCACCCACGAGCCACGCGCCCAGGGCTGGCACTGCGCATGTGCTGCGTGCCCAGGGCAGGGGCCGCCCACGAGTTGCGTGCCCAGGGCCGGCACTGCGCATGTGCCGCGCACCTGGGGCAGGGGCCGCCCACGCGCCCGGGGCCGGCCCTGCGCATGTGCCACGCGCCCAGGGCAGGGGCCGCCCATGCGCCATGAGCCTGGGGCCGGCACCACGCATGTGCCACGCGCCGGGGGCCGGGCCAGCCCAGATGTTTTGGTGGGCGCACATAAATGCCCCGGCGGGTGCCATGGCACCCGTGGGCACCGCGTTGGGGACCACTGCTGTGGATCTTTTGAGAATCAGGATGAAGCTAGTGAGTGTGGGTGAAAGAATGGGCAACCAGCTCCCCCAACAACTAAGGACCCTCCCCACCTTCCTCCTCATGTGCCAGATGCACTTCTCTGGCTGGCCTTCCCTAGCAAGCAGAGAGCTCTGTGCACTGCCAGACAACTCACCAACACCAGATTCTATAGGCTTCTCTCCTCTGATCCCACTAAAGAATACAAACAAACAAACAAACAAAAAGCCCTAAACCATCGGCTCAGGAAACTCCCTGCTATAACTCAGGACCAAATCTACACAAACACTCCCCCAAATCCCCGACCAGGAGTTTTCTATCTGCCACCCAAACAGGGCTGGACCGAGCCATTCCGGCGCCCCGGGCAGACAGTTTAATTGCGCCCCCGGTTGGGGGAGGGCGCATGCACGGCCCCGCCCCCGCCCGGCGCGTGGGGGAGGGTGCGCGGAGCTGGCAGCGGCAGGATGCATGTGCCCGGCCCGGCCCAGCCCGGCTACCGTCACTGGCGCATAGCCTGGGTCTGGCCGTGCAGGGCCCCGTGGCCGCGGGGGGAAGGGCGCTGCTGGCCGGCGCTGCGGGGGTTAACGCGGCCCCGCCCCTGGCGGCCGGTGCAGGGTGGCCACTGGGAGCTGCTGCAGCCCGGTAGCCGGGCACGTGGCGCCTGATGGCAGCTATAAGGGGCTCTGTGCACCCCTTACAGCTGCCATCAGGCGCCCCCCATAGGTTGGCGCCCCCGGGCAGCTGCCCGGCTAGCCCATGCCTTAATCCGGCCCTGCACCCAAGATCCACAAACCTGGAAATCCCGGACAACCCCTCATCTCAGGCATTAAAACACTGACAGCAGGATTATCTGGCTATATTGACTGTCTCCTCAGACCCTGTGCTACCAGCCCAGCTAGCTATCTTCCAGCACCGACTTCCTGAGGAAACTACAGCACATCAGTGTTCTCCCTGAAAACACCATCCTGGCCACTGAGGACGTAGAAACTCTTTACACCAACATTCCACATGACGATGGGTTACTGGCAGTCAGGAACACTGTCCCTGATGATGCCACGGCACACCTGGGTACAGAGCTCCGCGGCTTTGTCCTGTTTCCAATTTGGGGACAATTTGGCATGGCCCCACAATATGCCAACATCTTTATGGCTGACCTCGAACAAAGTTTCCTCAGCTCTTGCCCCCTTGCACTCTTACTCTACTTACACTACATTGACGACATTTTCATCATACGGGAAAGAGACCCTGGAAGAATTCCACAGGGATTTCAACAACTTCCACCCCTCTCTTAACCTTAGCCTGGAACGAGAGATCCACTTCCTTAACACTACATTACAATTACATGACAGCCATATCACCACCTTATACCAGAAACTTATCAACTGTGGTGGCTAGGCCTTGTAAGTGTGAAGTAGGCCTCAGGGGGTCCCTGTGATGGTTCTCTGCACAGGGGTGAATGTCACTCAGAGGGCAAATAATTCCTCACCCCATCCTCTTTCTGCCCCCCTCATTTCACATCAAGGATCATCGTCCCCCTGAGCTGCAGGAATGAGGGGCAAGATTGCGGGAGAGAGCGAAGAGGTCTCCCCAGTGCTGAGGAAACCAGACAGCGCAGAGTTAAGTCAGGATGCTGGGAATAATACTAATAATAATAATCATCAGAGCCTATGGAATGAGGAAGTTAAGGGCTGGGTACCTTACAGTTTGTGAAGCTCTTGGCAAGCGCTATGGAAAATGGAGGCCTAGAGAAATGTCACAGCAGGCTCAACTTGTTCGGAGAACCACACAAGTGTATTTAAGCCATCAAGCCTACCATTGTTCTCCCCTAATTATTCCCACTCCTTGAGTCTTACACCCCATAATTCAGGGAAGCTGAGTAATGGAAGAAACAACAACAATTTTAATCTCTCAATACCGGTGGTCTCCACCAACAAAAATGCTTTCAAGAGCTCTGCGGTTGCGGCTTCCTCAATTTGGTGGGCAGTAAAAGGAGGGGAAGGGAAAAAAAAAGCCATTCACCTATTTGGGAAGGTTGTTTTTTAAAGGGAGGAGAAGGAGGAGGAGGGATCTTCTTCCAGATGGAAGGAACACAGAATCAGGAAGAAGAGGTTCTAGGAGCCACTGGCTTCCTGTTGAAAGTGGTAACGAGGTGTTATATCACAGACACTTGGTTAGGATGTGGATGGGTGGTTCGCATTGTAGGACAGGCCGTGATGCCGACGGGTCATAGAAGAGACCTGAGACTTCTCAGTTCTCTTTGCCAACTTGCTGGGTGATGTCTGGCAGCTCCGGAACATTCTCTGTGTGTCAGCTCATCCGCATGCAAAACAGGACTGATAATCCCTGTCTCGCAGGCCTCCTGCCGGGTTTCACTGCTGTTTGCGAAGTGCTCAGCAAGCCAGAGGCATCCTGCACCATGCACAGCATGATTGCTGTGAGGACTGCTCACAGTTGAGGAGAGCACATCCCTGGAGAGAGGGCTGCAAGAACAACGGCTCTTGGATGGCAAAGGAGACATCACCCAGGTGACCATCACTAGCGCGTTGTCTCCCTCCCGTGGTCAGACCCCACAGACAGCAGAACTGGGTGGAACGTTTTTTTTTGGTCGAAACTTTTATGGGGGGGGCTTTTCCGCCGATATGAAAATGTCCATTTCCGTAGAAGTAAAATGGAAGGGCAGGATGGTTTTATTTTTACCAGAAAGTTCAGTTTTTCATCTACCCGCCCCCTGCTTGACCCCTTCAAAGTGGACATTTTCCAAGCCAGCTCTGAGAGAGAGGTTTGGGGGTCCACTGCTGTGTTTGCCCTACTAATCCCAGTCCCTTTGGCACAAGCGGGAGATGCTTCTGCTTTTCCATCCCCAGGTTCGGTCCTTGCTGGCGACTCAGCCGAGGACATTGTTATAAATCTCACTGTGAGTTAGGGTTGCCTGGTGTCCGGTATTGACCCCGGACAGTCTGGTATTTTCACCTCCTGTCCGGTAAAAAAATTCAGAAAATACCGGACACCTAAAATGTCCATAATTTTCTGATTTTTTTCTCCTGCTAGGAGGCAAAAATACCGGACACCTGGCAACCCTACGACACACTCAGCAACTGGGCCGAGCCCCCAGGCCCCCCCCCCCCCTCCCCCGGACTCCCTGCTTTCCTGGTTCCGCAGGGAAGCTCCCTTCTGGCGCGACCAAGAAAACAAGATGACCGCCGGCAAAAGACCTGAGCAAGGGGAAGCAATGCCTTCCCTGGGTCTTAGTGCTCAACCTCTTCTCTTCCTATCCCCATTCTGACTCTGCACGCAATTAAAGGGGCCATGCTGTTTTAATGCTGTTTTATTTTATTTATGTATTTATTTGTGCCTAATAAATCTTCGGGACCTTTTTTTTTTTTTTCTTCAACAACTTTGGTTTCTCCCTGCCCCTCTTTTTTCCCCCCTCAACAGAACTTTTTCCCCGGTGTGTTTTTTTTGGGGGGGAGGGGGGGTTCGGTATTTTTGTTGAAACCATCTGGCAACCCTACTGTGGGTGTATCTACACTGTCGTACAATACCCGTGGCTGACCTGAGGCAGCTGTCTCAGGCTCCCAGGGGCTCAGGCTGCAGCTATAAAAAAGGCAGCGGAGATGGCTGGGCTCAGACTGCACCATGGGCTCTGTAATCCTCCCCTCCCTTGAGTTCTCAGAACCTGGGCTCCAGCCTGGGGCGCGGAGCCTGGGGCAGCCTCCTCGACACAGGCTCCTGCCCCTCCCCCACCACACCCTACCCCCTTCCTCGAGCCCCGCCCCTGCTCCACCCCCATGCTACCGCTTTACCCCTCCCCTGAGCAACGTGGCCCAGAGGATTGGGGGCAGGGTCTGGCATGGTGGCAAAAGGGTTTGCCTCCCCCCACTTGCCACGCGGGTGATGGAAGCCAGAGTGGCCCTGCTCTACCACGCCACCCTGCTCTCCCGGCCTGCTGCACCTCGCTTCTCTGGGGTGGCGGGAAATGGAGCACCCTGGGGTGGGGCCCTCTGCTTCCCACTGCTGCTGAGAAGCGACATGCAGAGGGTGGGGTGGAGCAGAGCAGGCAGCTAGGCTGCTCCGGCTCCTACCATCTGTGTGGCGAGCGAGGTGGTAACCCCTGCTGCCACTGTGCCGGGCCCCTGAAATCCCCTGGGTCCTTCTCATTCATGGGACGGTTAGGGCAGCTGCCGCTGAGCCCCCAAAAGTGCGGGGCCTGGAGCGGCCGTCCCGACGCGCCCTATGGCGGGAGCAGCTCTGCTTCCGCCTGAGCCCAAATGTCTATACTGCAGTTTTACAGCCCTGAGCCTTAGGCCCGTGAGTCTCCGGACCCAGACCAGACACAGGTGTTTTACTGCAGGGCAGACAGAAGTGCCAGCCCAGTCGGAGTGCTTGAAGCAAGGGAAAGCCCTTCTGTTTTCACACCTCAAGATACCAGCCTGGGGCCAGGCTCTGCTCTCGATAAGGGCCTGGTGTCGATCTGGAGTGACTCCACTGCATTCAGTGCAGTGGCTCTGGATTGAGGCCAGGCTAAGTGGCTTTGGAATGTGCCTATTATCGGGGGTTGGGGTGTGGGGGGGGGGTGTGTGGAATTCACAGGACAGGTCAGCGGGAAGCCTGGGGCTTCAGTGGAGACTCGGCCTTGTGGGCCTCTGCCCTGGGGTGAACTTCCCCATACAGCCTTAGTCAGCCCCCGTTCCCACTGTTCAGCACTTTACACTTCGCAGCCGAGCTGCGCGTGCCCCCTCCACCGTCCAGATTCGTGGAGGGCCACCCCTCCATCCCGTGAGGTCCAAGTACAGGATGGAGCCATTTCTCACCAACAGTGAGTGGCTTGGCCTTTCAATGAAACGCCAGGCCCCTCCCTCCCCTCCTGCTTTTGGAATCTAAACCTCGCTGCAGCCTTTTTGCTCCGTTTTCTGCAGCAATGTTGTGAAAGGCGCCTTAAATCCTTCAGGTTTGGTTCAGCTCGGGAGCCCCACGCTAATGGGAACACGCGGCGCAGCTCTGGGGACGGCTCCAACGGTTGTTTGTTTCTGGAGCCCTGGGCTGCCGGCTGGCGCAGCGCACAAGTACAATGAGTTTTGTGGTTTCCAATGAGGCTCGGGTCTAATTTAGCAAAATGTGCTGTCTGTGGTGAGGAGAGGCCCGGGAGTGGAATAGCAGGGGGCAGGGCAGAGGTGTATTGGCAGAGCGGAGGGCCCAGGAGTAGGAGAGCTGCAGGGTGGGACTGTGGGGGCAGTCACAGGGCTGTGTGCTTAGACTCCAGGGCAGCAGGCTGGCACAGAAGACGTTGGCAGTGCTGGTGTCTGAGTCTGGACAGTATTTGTCCAGCTGTCGCCTGGCACTATCCATTGATGTCAGTCCCTGACCAGGGTTCCCTCAATTTTTTTTTTCATTCCGTGTGTGGAATAATTTTTGTTCTGTGCACTAAGGTATGTGAGGATGTGCACCACCAGTAGACACACACGCTGTTGGCTGTGGGCACTCTGCTATCAGCTGAGCGGCATTTGAATCTCTCCTGGGTGGCTGCCCAAGCGCTCAGCTTATAGGGAACACGGGCCCTATCTCACTCATTAAAAAGTCATCCCCCTTCCCCAGGAGAAAGTTAAAGGAAACTATTTACCCCTCCCACTCACTTCTCTCCAACCTCTTTTCCTATGGGCATAAACCCCAGGCCTGCCACTGCCATGCCTCTGCTGTCTCACCCACAAAACGGCCCAAACCTCAAGCTGTGCAGCTTGGGGCTTTGCCAGCCAACCAGCAAACAGCACGAGCAAAAACAGGGAGGGTCGCTGTGGGGCGCGGCCTCTTGGGGCTGCTGAGGCCCTTGGAGAGTCCTGGAGCTGCCCTGCTGGGAGGTGTCCAGTGCAGAGGACCTGTAGCTTTCAGGAGAGGAGTAGATTGGAAGGGGGGTATGGAGGGCAGACAGTGTGGTCTAGACAGGCCCACTGACAGTGCGGGCAATGGGGGCCCAGCCATTCAAAGGGGCCCAGATCCCCCAGCCACCATCGCTGCTCATGCACAGCAGCAGCGTTCGGAACCCCAGGTCCCTTTGTGTTGCCAGCAAAGCGCCACTCGGTAGGCTGGGGGAAGGCGTGCCATGGTCTGGGCGGTGCTACGGGCTGACAGCCCCCGGCCCCGCCCCTTCTGCCTGAGGCCCCACCTCTTTCCAGGGTGCGGAGCTGCCCCTCTCCCCGCACGTTGCCCCGGGGCCTGGTGGCTGGCCACCCCACTGGGTTGAGGGTTCAACTGAGAGCCAGGCTGGTCCTTGCCCACTAGCATCCTGTGCAGTTGTGGCTTGGCCTTTGTGTGCTGCAGTTTCCTCTCTGTAACATGGGGCCCATAACACTGTGATGAGGATGAAGTGGGTTCCCGCCCGTGAAAGCTGATGCCCAAATACCTTTGCTGGTTTTTAGGTGCCGCAGGGCTCCTCATTGCTTTTGCTGAAACAGACTCGCACAGCGGCGGCGACCCCTCTGAAAGATTTCTATTGCTGTCCTTCTGCCTGGGCTCTAATCTGGGCAGGGAAAGAGGAACCCTGGGGCCAAATCCAGGCCAAAACATCTACCCCCTCCCCCCCCCCGCCCCGTTTCAAATGCTGATACAGCTCCTCCCATGTAAGCAATGTCAGGCAGATAGGGAGACTGGCTGCCTCTGCCAGTTAGAGCTGGCCTGGCCAGGACCAGGGGAGAAGGGAATAAAAATACCAGAGCCCTGTTCCCACTAGAGTGGTGCTGGGAGAAAAATGGCCCCTAATTGGGCCCAATCCACCCCTGGAGCGCCTCGGCCCTGTGCTGGCCTGCTGCATATTGGTGAATACCACCCAGTGTCCTGTGGGCATGTCATATCGTGTATCTCCGCCTCCTCTGACCACTTCTCCCCCTTCCCCTCCTGCTATGGCCTCTCCCTGCTTTGTGCCGCTAACCCTTCTGGCGGAGCTGCCGTGGTGTGTTTTATTTGTTCCTTCATTCCGCAGGGCTCTGCACGTCTGTCCCCTTGTCACTCCTTGCAGAGCCCTTCGTTTGGCTGCGCCGCAGAGCCTCACAGCCGGGTTTCTTTGCGCAGACCCAGCCTGGGAAAGCTCTAAAGCTTTGCTGGTGGCTTTTCCAGTTTTGACACATTTCAAGAACGATGTGGAATCATTGGAGAGGGTCCGGAGAAGAGCAACAAAAGTCATGAAAGGTCTAGAGAACATGAGCTATGAGGGAAGACTGAAAAAATTGGGTTTGTTTAGTCTGGAAAAGAGAAGACGGGGCGGGGTGGTGGAGGCATTATAGCAGTTTTCAAGTACCTAAAAGGGTGTTACAAGAAGGAGGGAGAAAAATGGTTGTCCTCGGCCTCTGAGGACAGGACAAGAGGCAATGGGCTTAAACTGCAGCAAGGGAGGTTTAGGTTGGACATTAGGAAAAACTTCCTAACTGCCAGGGTGGTGAAGCACTGGAATAAATTGCCGAGGGAGGTTGTGGAATCTCCATCGCTGGAGATATTTAAGAGCAGGTTAGCTAGATATTTATCAGGGATGATCTAGATCAGTGGTGCGCAACCCGTGGATGTGTTCCCGGGAGGTCGTGGCACTTAGATCCGGCCAGCCGGGGGGCCGGCGCGGCCAAGTGGCACTTAGATCCGGCCAGCTGGGAGGCTGGGCGCGGCCGTGTGGTGCTTAGATCTGGCCAGCCGGGAGGCTGGGTGTGGCCGTGCAGTGCTTAGATCTGGCCAGCCGGGAGGCTGGGCGTGGCCGTGCGGTGCTTAGATCTGGCCAGCCAGGAGGCTGGGCGCGGCCGTGCAGTGCTTAGATCCGGCCGGCTGGGGGCTGGGCCTGGAAGTTGGAGGCCCCTGAGGTGTAGGGGTCGCAGATCAAAAAAGGTTGCGCACCACTGATCTAGATGGTGCTTGGTCCGGGCAGGAGACTGGACTTGATGACCTCTTGAGGTCCCTTCCAGTTCTAATGTTCTGTGATTCAGCTAGGCTCCCCCACTCCTCAGCTCTGTAAAGTCACTTTTTGCCACCAGAGTATAACGATGTTATTTACAAGTCTCACAGCCTTGTTCTCTCTCTCTCTCTCTTTTCCACTTGGCTCTGCCTTTGTGTTACATAAAACAAAATTAGTCCTACCGTTTTCCTACGGGGCTTTCCGCAGATGTGGCCCCTAACCTGTAATAAATTTAAAATTACCGTTTCCCCTCCTGTTTGATGCTGCTGCTTTCCCAAACTCCTTGTAAAACAAAAGTAATGTAGCGACTTGTCATACGCAAAACCACATCACAAAGGACGGCAGGAATCTAGTCTGACACCCAGTCGCGCTGGAGGGAGGGAGCCAGACGAGAACAGTTATTTTAACATGCAGTATTTAGTGTCAGTCCTGAGCAGCTGAGTTACAGTTTAGTATACAAGACTCAAGGAGGTTTCCCAATGGCTGGTAAAGCCTCTAGTGCAGGCTCTTTGTTCCAGGGAGATCTAGTTACCTGAGCACAGATGCAGTCACGTGAAGAAGGGGACTGATAGTGCCGGATAACACAGGGGTTTCTATCCACCAGCCAGAGAGAGTAGGGCAGACTCCTTCTGCGCTGTGCCCTGTCTACATTCATCTGCAACGCCACCTCTATGGGCAAGAGGAATGGAAAACCTGTCTTATGAAAGGAGACTCAAGGAGCTTGGCTTGTTTACCTTAACCAAAAGAAGGCTGAGGGGGGACATGATTGCTCTTTTTAAATATATTAGAGGATAAATACCAGGAGGAGAGGAATTATTTAAGCTTAATACCAATGTGGACACAAGAACAAATGGATATAAGCTGGCTAGTAGGAAGTTTAGACTTGAGATTAGATGAAGGTTTCTAACCATTAGAGGAGTGAGGTTCTGGAACGGCCTTCCAAGGGAAGTAGTGGGGGCAAAAGATCTATCTGGCTTCAAGATTAAACTAGATGGGTTTATGAAGGGGATGGTTTGATGAGATAACATGATCTTGTTGACTAATTGACCATTCATTATCAGTGGTAAATAGGTCAATGGAGGATGATAGGAGTTACTATAGAGAACTTTCTGGGTGTCTGGCTGGTGAGTCTTGCCCACATGCTCAGGGTTTAGCTGATCGCCATATTTGGGGTCGGGAAGGAATTTTCCTCCAGGGTAGATTGGCAGAGGCCCTGGAGGTTTTTGCCTTCCTCTGTAGCATGGGGTACAGATCACAGCTGGAGGATTCTCTGCATCTTGGGGTCTTCAAACTATTTGAAGGCTTCAATATCTGAGATATAGGTGAGAGGATTATTCTAGCAGGGGGTGGGTGAGATTCTGTGGCCTGCATTGTGCAGGGGGTCAGACTAGATGATCATAATGGTCCCTTCTGACCTTAAAGTCTATGAGTCTATGAGTCTAAGAGCCACCGCCAGCTTTCCACTCTTGGCTGCTCTGTTAAGTATGTGCAGTGTCTGAGGGCTTGGATCTCTGATCCCCCCCCCATCTTGCAGGGTACGTCTACACAGCAGCGTTATTTCGGAGTGACGTCCATTATTCTGAAATAACTATGCGAGCGTCTACACAGCTAGCCTGTTATTTTGAAATAATTTCGAAATAACGAGCGGCTTATTTCGGTGTTTGTAAACCTCATTCCATGAGGAATAACGCCTCTTCCAAAATAGCTGTTTCGGGATAGCAGTAGTGTGGACGCTCCACTGCTGCTCTTTCAAAATAGCTCCTCCCCCAGGACCATTCAAAGTAATTACTCCCCAGTGCCTCCTGGGGCTCTATAATGAGATAGCACATCCACATTACAGGAGCCTGCCTCCGACTAATTTCCAGGATTTCCTGTAATGTAGACGCGCTATTTCGAAATAAGCTATTTTGGAGTATTTCTTCCAGAATAGCTTATTCCGAAATAATCATGCAGTATAGACCTAGCCTCAGGGTGCAGCGGCTGGGATGGATCCCCTGTGTTTCAGGTGATAAGTCAACCACGCAGCAATGGGAAGTCAGAAGCAACTTCTCTTGTGGGAAGGTTGTTCACAGCCGCTCCTGTGGGTTAGCGCTGCCACTTGAAGTGATTCGCACCTACTGCGTGCAGCAGTAGCCAGCCTATCACCCGTCTGGAGTGCTGGTTCAGTATTGACTCAGACGGGAGAGCACCCCTCTCCGAATCACTAGTCTTCTCACTGTGCCAGTGTGTTCATCAAAGGGCCCCTCCCCGCCAGCGTTCTCTCTAATTTTTCCACCCATGTGTGGAATAAGTTTTGTTATGTGCACCAAGCAGGGCCGGATTAAGACCTTTAGAGGCCCTAAGCACTGAAAAGATTATGGTGCCCCCCGTATGTAATTCAAAGTAAAAACAATACTATACCGTAAAATCTCATTTTTTTTGGTGCCCCTGCTTTGCTGATGCCCTAAGCTCGTGCTTAGTCTGCCTATTGGGTAATCCAGCCCTGGCACCAAGCAAGTGAGCCGACAGCCTCCCTAGGTGTGTGTGTGTCTGGGGGGGCCCAGCTCCATGCTCACAGAAGGGGTGGGGATGGTGCAATTATGGTGGTGATTTAAAAGGCCCAAGGCTCTGGCCACAGTAGCGGTAATGGCGGCTGAGAGCCCCGGACCTCTTTACATTGCTGGGCTCTGCAGGAACTGCCCCCTTTGCCTGCCCATCCCTTCCCCTACCAGCAGGCCTGGCACCAAGGCACGTGCAGAGGTGCACCGCCAGTAGAAACACGCTGCCAGCTGTAGGCGGCTGTGGGCGCTCTGCTGATCAGTGGGCAGCATTGGACTCTCTCCTGGGGGGCCGCCCTCGCGCACGGCTTACAGGGAACGCTGCTCCCCACCCTGAAGGCTCATCCGGGTACCTGCCTACCTCTGAGCTGGTGCGGGTTGATGGGCTCACCGCCAAGGCTGGCGTGACTGCAGGCAGAGCATCCACCCGGGGGTGCAGGACTGTCTCTGGGTGGTTTGCAGACACATGGCCATGTTTAGAGCCCGGTTACATCAAGATCCAAAATATGTAGGGCGACCTGAATTCTGCTTGCATGTTCGGCATTTTTTGAGGACTCAAGTCTGCAAATCTGAGGGGCAGGGAGGGGCTCTCTAGGCTTTGGATCAGCTTTGCCAAAGCTCTGTGGGCCTTTGGCAAGCTAGGGAAGGGGGGGCGAAAGCCTTTGGAGTGTTAGGTCTGCAAGGACGGTTGGTGTGGTGGCAGCACTGCCGAAGGGAGGGAGCCATCTGGAGAACAGCTCCAGGAGAGGGTTGCCAGGTGTCTGGTATTGACTCGGACAGTCTGGTATTTCGCCTCCCGTCTGGTAAAAAAATTCAGAAAATACCGGACACCTAAAATGTTCGGTATTTTCTGATTTTTTTTCCCAGCCAGAAGGTGAAAATACCGGACACCTGGCAATCCTACGACACACTCGGCAACCGGGCCCAGCCCCCCGCCCCTGGACTCCCTGTTTACCTGGTTCTGCAGGGAAGCTGCGTTCTGGCTTGATCAAGAAAACAAAATGGCCACTGGCAAAAAGCCTAAAGACCAAGGGGAAGCAATGCCTTTCCTGGGTCTTAGTGCTCAACCGCTCCCCCTGTTCCTATCCTTATTCTGACTCTGCACGCACTCTGAAAGGGGCCATGCTGTTTTAATGCTGTGCCCTGTGGTTTGCTCGTACCTGATGCACCGTCGCAAGCAATGGGCCAGGCTCCTGGTCCAGAGATTTCATTGCAATAGGCACTGAGCTGCAGGAACTGCTCCTGGCAGGAAAAAGCTGCAGCCACCTTCAGTCTGTTCTTGAAACCGTCAGTGAAATATGCATGAGGCGCAGGGAAGAATCGAAGGGTGAAACATCCCACCAGTGGGCCAGGAGGCAGGAGGATCGGGGGTCTCTACAGGGGAGCTGTGGCGCTGATTCAGTGTGTGACATCTGGCCCCGCCACCCCCCTTCTCTGCTTCTCTGTCAACATGCAGACACTTCTGGCTAAAAATCCGCTGCCAATATGAGACCAGTGGTTCCTGGGGGAAGCATGCGGCAAGAAAACAAACCGAGGAAGTCTCTTTGCTGCCTGAAATGGCAGCCAGGCGCGATCCTTTGGAACCCAGAGAGGAAATCTGCATCACTCCCAAACCAAAATAAAAACACTCCCAGGGGATGTGTGTGTAAACGCAATTCAGTGCTTCCTTCTGTGGGCCACTGCTTAGTCCACAGGCAGGGGTGGGAAACCTTTTTTGGGTCAGGGGCTGCTGGCCCACAAAAAAATCAGTCGGGGGCCACACAAAAGTTAGAAGCAAAAAACCAACAAACAACCCCCCCCCACACACACATTCCCCTCACACACCAGAATCTAGAGGGGCCCAGGCTAGTAAATTTTGTGGGCCCCCTTATGCTCTGGGGCAGGGCCAAAAATGAGGAGTTCAGTGTGTGAGAGGGGGCTGCTGGGAAGTGGTCTTGGGGAGTGGGGTCTGGGCAGGCAGGAGGTTGCAGGAGTGGGCTGGTGGTTGGTGGGGCTGGGAGGGGGAAGGAGCAGGCTGGGGGTGGGAGGAGTGGACGGGAGGGAGGTGCAGGAGCAGGGTGGGGGTGGGAGGAGTGGACGGGAGGGAGGTGCAGGAGCAGGGTGGGGGTGGGAGGAGTGGATGGGAGGAGGTGCAGGAGCAGGGTGGGGGTGGGAGGAGTGGACGGGAGGGAGGTGCAGGAGCAGGGTGGGGGTGGGAGGAGTGGACGGGAGGGAGGTGCAGGAGCAGGGTGGGGGTGCCAGATTTGGGCAGGAGAGGAGCTGCAGGGCTGGAGATCCAGCACCATATCAGAGGCGGGAGGGGTCTTGTCTATACTTCACTGGCTTCACTATTTCATGCTGGAGCCTGTCCTGGGCTCTGTCCTATTTTTGGAGGCTGCCCCTCCCCTGAGGCGAGTGGCACAAGCTGTCCCTTTGCCCCTTTTCAGGACAACGTGGGTCTAACCTTAACTTCCTCCATCTGGGAAAGGAAGTTTCCAAAAAGAGGAAGTTTCCAAAAAGAGGAAATGGGATAAACTCCCCCCCCCCATCCCAACCCCAGCTGATTTTTTTTGGGGGGAGGGGGAATCCCAAATGTCTTTACTGCCTTATAAAGCCCCACCTGCTTCCTGTGTGAGGCAGCTGAACTTTCCTGAACGCCGCTGCGTCTTTTTAGTCCTCCTAGTGCTGCTTTCCCGTCCTAAGCACCATGCCGGGTTTCTTATTGGCTGGATGAGAGGAACTCCACTGTGTCCAGCCTCACCTAGCAACATCTCTGGGTCTTTATTAGCTCCCTTCTTATGGACATGCACTTTCCTAGCTGCTCCACTCTCCATGCCAGGCCCAGCCTGCTGCCATAGGAAATAGCGGCTCTAATGAAGATTTTTGCAGAGGGAAGTGTCTGTTTGAATAAAATGTGGTGAGGATCTAAGATAGCCCCCGTCTAATCAACAGCACATGTCTCCCCCCTTCCTCAATCCATATTGCCTCTTGGCTGTGCTAGCGTATAGTGGACGGTCTGGATTACAGATGGCAGATGTGTTTTGTGCCCCCACACCTGTAAGGTTTTGGGGGGTTTTGAATTCCCTTTGAAGCACAGCTGTAGGAAATATGTCAGCGAGGCTCATGCATCTCCAAGGGCTGGACTGGGCTGGAACTAGGTTCTCAGTGCTTTGAAATGGAGAGCACTTCTGCACTGATTTACTACAGGTATCTATATTTTTTTGAACTTGTGACTAAAGGTGGGCCTCTATCCAGAGTGGTGCACCTGGGTTTCAAACACTCAAAGCCCCCGGACCCATTTGGATCAGATCACTGTAAAAGTTATAGCAGCTACCTGGGGTTAGGAACGGCCTTCTCTAGAACTGGACCTGTGCAGCATTGCCTATGGTGGGAGCTTTTTCCCCATCTTCCTTTGAGGCAGCTGGCGCTGGCTATTTTTGGGAACAAATGGGAGAGTGGAGTTTATTGGCCATCAGGCTGTTTCTGATGTAGCAGCTCCTGTTCTCTAAGGGTACGTCTAGACTACAGGCTTTTGTCGACAGATACTGTCGACAAATCTTCTGTCGACAAAGAGCGTCTAAACTACATCCAGTTCTGTCGACAAAGCAAGCCACTTTGTCGACATGACAGTGTAGATGCAAAGGACAGTGTAGATGCAATAACGCCTTCTGTCGACAGAACTCTGTCGACAAAAGGCGTTATTCCTCGTAGAATGTGGTTTACCACTGTCGACAAAACTGCTGAGTTCTGTCGACGTTATGTCGACAGAACTCAGGGGCAGTGTAGACGCAGGTATAGTTTTGTTGACAAAAGTGGACTTTTGTCGACAAAACCCTGTAGTCTAGACACACCCATATTGTTGACAAAGCTTCTGTCGACAAAGAGCGTCTAGACTACATCCAGTTCTGTTGACAAAGCAAGCCGCTTTGTCGACATGAGAGTGTAGACGCAAAGGACAATGTAGATGCAATAACGCCTTCTGTCGACAGAACTCTGTTGACAAAAAGCGTTATTCCTCGTAGAATGAGGTTTACCGCCGTCGACAAAACTGCCGAGTTCTGTCGACGTTATGTCGACAGAACTCAGCGTTAGTGTAGACGCAGGTATAGTTTTGTCGACAAAAGTTCACTTTTGTCGACAAAACCCTGTAGTCTAGACACACCCTGAATGCTGAAGGGCATTTGACATTTGGAGGCACATCCAAGTTCGCCCCAGTGGACTAATGGGCATTCGGAACCAGGACCTTGGCTTTGGCCCATCTCTTTTTCTAAGTCCTCAGCTCATCACACACTGCTGTGGTTCTAACACAATGGTCTTGGCAAAGGAGAACCGAGACAAAGCAATACAGGTTGAACCTCTCGAGTCCAGCACTCTCTGGTCCAGCAACATCCGTGCTCCGGCATGATTTTAGTGAGCCAGATGTCCACTTATCATGGGTGTGGCCAAGTTTCCTGTGGTCCCATAAAGTTTATTTATAGCTTTCAGTCCTGGCTCTCAGGATATGTCCACACTACAGAATTTTGTCGGGAAAACGGACATTTTTCCAACAAAACCCGAGTAACGTCCACATTGCAATCGCATTCTTTCAAAAGTAAATAGAAAAAACAGAGGTTTTTTTGGCATTGGTAAACCTCTTTCTACAAAGAAGAAGCCTTTTTCCAAAAGAGCTCTTTGGGAAAAAGGCATGTGTGGATGGGAAAGAGGGAGTTCTTTCGAAAGAAGAGGAAAGAGAAAAAGCACAGGTGCCCTGGTGGCCACTCCATCCATAGTAATCACAGCTTACATGTGAGATAGCGTCCATTCAGTGTGGACACTATCTGTTGAAAAAGCAGATCGCTTTTTCGATGCACTTTGGCAGTGTGGACGCTCTCTTTCGGAAGAAGTTTTTTCTGAAGATCTCTTCCGAAAAAGCTTCTTCCGAAAGAAGCCTACAGTCTAGATATAGCCCCAGTGTTTTGTGCTGTGATTTAGCTCTGATTTACCCCTACCTAAATGTCTTCTAACAGCCCAGGAAGCAGTGGAAGTGTTGGTAATGCTGCTAGACAATACTGATCTCCCATGGTTTGGCAAATTCTTTCATTCGGCACCGGTCAGGTCCTGAAGGTGGCAGACTAGAGATGTTCAACCTGTACTAATACTCACAGGGGCTCCGTCCCTTAATGGGCATGTTCCCCCCATGTTTGTAATGTCATGTGGATACAGTGCATGGCCCCGATGCTGAAAGCTGGGAACCCATTGTTCCTGTTTGGTGCCTGCATATGTTTGCACAGGGAGAAGGAAATGGCACTGGTCTCGGCGTGCCCATTTCAAGCGGCCTTCCACATCTGTATAAACACGAGCTTGTTACGAAAGCCCCGTTAATTGCCAAAGCCACATGCTGAGCATTGAACTAGGACTCAGCTGAATGGTGAGGTGCATCAGGCGAAGGCAAGCAGGGCAGGCCCATAAATCAAACCCCGGTTCACATGTGCATGGTGCTTTTTACAGTTCACAGCCAAACAAGCCAGCAGGATCGCAACTTTATTATTGTAACAGCCGATCAAGGGAAGAGCCCTTTCACAGCATTCCCCCACCCAGCCCAATGGGTCTGCCGCAAAGCCGCCGTGTTGATTTTGGGATGGGATAAAAGGTGAGCTGTTCTGGCGTCGCCACTGTTCCACTGGCCTCAAATAACTCAAGAAGATTTGTAGGTTTTCCCCGTGTGGGCTGGGTCTGCTAAGGCTCTGGAGGGCTGGCAAGGACAGCAGTTTGTTTCAGTGGCTCCAAGGGTTGGGGGATCCAGCCAGCTGTTCTAGCTAGGCCAAGAGTCAGTGGGAGTCAAACGTGTCTCAATGCACTTTGCTGAACCAAGTTGGACTCAAGCACGTGTTTAAAGTTAAGGCTTTGCTGAGGAAGGCCTTTGTATCTGTATGGTGTTCAGATGTGGGCAGGAAGCTTTACAAATCACTAGGGCTTTGCCTACACTGCAGGGTTTTTGCGCAAGAAGCCTTTTGCGGAAGAGATCTTCCACAAAGACTTCTTGCGCAAAAGCGCGTCCAGACTTCAAAGTGCATCGCAAAAGCAATGTGTTCTTGTGCAAGAGAGCATCCACACTGCATGGGCACTCTTGCGCAAGAAAGCTCTGACAGCCATTCACAGAATGGCCATCAGAGCACCCGTGCTTTTGCCGATAGGGGTTTCTTGCACAAAAACCCTACCGGAGCGGTCACACCTGCCTTTTTGTGCAAGAGCTGTAGCACAAAAAGGAGTTATTCCTCGTGGGGGGAGGAATAACTCTACCAGCAAAAGCCCTCTGTTCTGCTGATTTACTTGTGCAAAAGTGCTCTCAAGGTGTGGACGCTCCGTCATTTCTTGCACAAAGACAGCTGGTTTTGTGCAAAAACCTTGCAGCGTAGACATAGCCTAATAGTGACTGTGCTATCTTTCAGGTGCACAATGCAGGAAGCAGCTTGTGAAAGGGGCCCTGTGCAGTGGTAACACTGACATGTGGAACTGAACCCCAGACCTCTGGAGTTCAGTGCATGAGCCTCTACAGGTTGAGTTAAAGGCCAGCTGGCTCGCAGCTAAGGCTCTAGAGGAAACTCATTCTTATTGCTCGGTAAGTGGGCTCAGGGCCACTCCATGGGACAGCACACCACCCCCGGAAGGTGTGTGGGTTACATATGGAGTGTGTGGGTGGTGCAGCGGTTAGCATGCGTGCCTTCCAAGCAATGGGTCTGGACTCAATTCCCAGCCAACACAAGCTTCTGACTCATCTCTTCCCTTTCCTTGTAAAACTGATGTGTGGAACCAAACCTTGGAGCTCACTGCCATATCTTGCCCATCTGAGGGGCTGGAGATGCATGCCAGGGCTCTTTTGCATTCTGAAAAGCTTTCCACATGAAGCAGAAAAGACCCCCCTGAGCTGCACCCTTCTCTCTTTCTGCCAGGGATTGGGTGGCATTTTACAAAACAAATGCCCTTTGCTAGTGCAATTTAGAACCTGAGGTTTCCTACTGGGAGTGAGAGCGTGTATGCAGAAAGCCCACGATTTCAGAGCAGAGGCTAGCTCTTGTGCCAGGAGAGCAAGCGGGGAAAGCGCCTTCACCATCAGCATATCATGTGCAAGCTTTGCCTGTCAGAATCCAAGCTGAGAACTGGACTTTTGGCCCCTGCTCCCTGGACTTAGTCAGCCACGGTGGCTGGGTAAACCGCGGGGGCGCTGCTTTTCAGAGCGGCAGTCGGATGAACTTGAGTTTCCACTGGCTGGGTACGGCGAACCATGGCCAACAGGAGCTAACCCTGGTAAACTGTCTGGCCCGCGGGCCCCTTATTGCCCATCCCTGACCTGGTGACTAGTCCGACTCCCTATATAACAGGCCAGAGAATCTCACAAGGGATTCTCACAAGGGGGAACTCGTCTCTCTGCCGTGTGAGTGACAGCGTTGAGCTCAGTCACTCAAGTCTAAACTCCCCTGTAAGTGCTTCACATGCCAGCAAGCTGTTCACTCGTTCATGTGCCTTGCGTCTTATTTCCCATTTGAATTTCTCTAACCTCAGCCTCCAGCCCCCTTTGGCTGCTGGAGATCTCCTCCCCAGGAAGATGTTTATAGACTCTGATCAAGACGCCTCTTAATCATGTATTAAATATTAACTAGATCCAGGTCTATAATACAGGGCCAGACCCAGAGCTAGCATGAATTGATATAACTTCTATTGGGCTATGGCTACACTTGTGGCTTCTTGCGTGAGAAATATGCAAATGAGGCTAAGAGTGGAATATCATCAAGCCTCATTTGCATACCTAATGAGCCACCATTTTTGCAGAAGAGGTTCTTGTGCTAGAAGGAGCTGTCTACACTGCCCCTACTTGCGCAAGAAAAACCCTCTTGCGCATTGCCGTTATTCCTGAAAATAATCAGCGTAGCAGCACGAGGGTTTTTCTTGCACAAGAAGGGGCAGTGTAGACAGCTCCTTCTGGCGCAAGAGCCTCTTCTGCAAAAATGGTGGCTCATTAGGTATGCAAATGAGGCTTGGCGATATTCCACACTTAGCCTCATTTGCATATTTCTCATGCAAGAAGCCACGAGTGTAGACATAGCCTTGGAGTCAATGGAGCTATGCTAAGGATCTGGCTTATAATGGCTTTCCGTGGACTGAAGCTAATGGCTGTGTCCTTGGCTAATGGCTGAACTGGGCTGCTGCTAAAAGATCCTTCTTTTGATGTTAAAATGAATGGTCTTGCCAAAGAGAGACTATTTCTCAGTTCTATAGGGACAGAAACATTTTGAACCCTGCTTCCCTCAAGGGGAAAGTCCTAGAACCCCACTCCTACTTTGGCCGACACTGGTGAATGTTGGGTCTTTCTCCAGTGCTCACATAAATGGGCATTAATTATGCTTTGAGAGTGAAATGTTATCCCCTTATTTCTCTGCAAACTTTTTCAGCTGGTTCCTATCTGGCTTCAAGCAGCGGGAAATAGGAAACCAAGGGAGATATTTTTAAAGAAAAGAAAAGAAAACGCACGGCAAATGGTACCCTCTGTACTTTCCAGTGCAGTCCTGGGACTTGTGGAGAAAGGAATGATTCACTAGGAAAATGTGTTGGTGTTGCAAGCCCAAATGGGATTCCCTCAAGGGCAGATTGTATCTGTGTTTAAAAGATCCAAACTCATGAGCCCACATCCAGCTGTGAAACCCCACTGCCTGGCACTGTCACAAATACCCCCACGCTCACAAAACCAAGCCTATTTAAAAGCCTGATTGTTTCAAGCACTTGGTCGGTGTGCTAACTGCTGTGTAGACCTGGTGCTCAATAGAACTGCTGTGTAGAACCTAGCCTGTGAGCACCTGGGGAAACACAAAGAGAAATGGAACCTTAAAGCAGCAGTTTTCAAACTTTTATTGTCATCCCCACTTGAAGAAAATTTTTGATGCCCACAACTCAACATATTTGGACTAGAGTGTGGGTTCTGGGGTGGGGCTGAGGTTAAGAGCTTTGGGGTATAGGGGGCCTGTGGCTTGGGGGGGGGTCAGGGCTAGGGCAGGAGGGGCTTACCATGAGCAGCTCAGAGTAAGCAGTGCAGCAGGGGCGCTAAGGCAGCTTCCTGCCTCTCCTGGCACCACAGACCATGCTGCTCCCCAGAAACAGCCAGCAGCAGGTTCTCAGCCAAGGGGAGGGCAGAATGCTCTTCCTCCCCCAACCCTCCAGAATCCAGCCTTGCTGCTCAATCTGCAGTGCCAGGACAGGCAGGTAGCTGCCTTAGCACCCCCACTGGTCATCTGATCCCCTAAAACAATAAGACCCAGCACCCGACATTCCACCACTCAGTACTGGATCATAGAATCTTAGGGCTGGAAGAGACCTCAGGAGGTCATCAAGTCCCACCCCCTGCCCAAAACAGGATCAATCCTATCATGACCCCTAGTTTGAAACCAATGCCTTAAAGGATTTCTACCAACTAGAGCACTATGGATATGAAGAAACCTAGGACACAGTATACTTAGCAAGTGTTACCGCTCCTGCCCTTAAGCTGGGAGGTGCTCTTGGTGCACCATTTATATAGGGAGGTGCCTGAGGCGGAGTTAGAGGCTGGATTCCACCCACATCACAGCTGAACCCACCCACCGCAGAAGAGGGTATAAAATGTGAGCTCCAGGGATAGGCTCTTTCCCTTGTGGTTTGGGGCTTGTAGTAGGGAAGACCTGTGAGGGCAGCAGTTATGTTAGCTACAGAGATAAGTGTTAGGGAGGGAATCACAGTTTTCCAGCTAGGACTGAAAGGAGGGTATGGCTGGGACAATGGCAGGGTAGGCCATATGATCTGTAAATCAGTGCTTCTTCCGCCAGGTCACTCTGTTTAGGGCTGAGAGGTGCAATACATTCTTGCTCCATTCATTGGATTTGGCTTTTCATTGCCTTGGGCAGCTATTTCCCCTGGTGCCACAGGGGTGTGAAATGTGGGTGTTTTGGTTTGGTAGCATTGTACTTTGCCCTCGATGAGTGACTGCCCGAGCTGTCACTTTAAAAGCAATGAGTAGTCTTGTGGCACCTGAGAGACTAACAAATACATACGGAGAGAGTATTGTGGGCAAAACCCACTTCTGCAGGTGAGATCATCTTGACAAGCTGTGGGAAATTGGGCCTTATGCTCTAGGCCTTTCTCACTGGTCTAGCTTCCCTTTGCCTGTAACTGACAGGCAGACCTTCCAAAACAGGTGGCATGTTCTGTAACAGGCTGGGTGAACTGTCTCATTCATTGGTTTTCAAACTGTGGTTTGTGGAGCCCCAGGGGTCCACAGACTGAGATTTCCAGATGGGCACCTCCATTCAAAATATGTTAGGGGTTCACAAATGGAGGGGGAAAAAAAAGTTGAAAACCCCATTGGGCTAGTTAATGGCCACATGGGACTGCTCCTCCACTTTGCATCCATCATGGGTAGTGATCCAGGATAAACTGGCAGTCAGACAGCTGGTACCTTCTTGTCACATGGCAGCAGCATTGCTTTATCTGGAGCCTTCTTTTGATGAGATTTCCACCAGCTTTATCCCCTGTTCTGCTGTCACTAGGAGGCAACCGTGTGGTGTTATGATTTGCACTGCAATAGGGCCTGGAAGTTCCCAACCGAGGATCGGGTCCTCTTTATGCTAGGTGCTATACTAAGTCCAGTTGGTTTCTTCTATATCCCAGGCCTTACTGGGGGGCACTCTCCCACCTCCACGAATGGGTGGCATTTCCTAAGACTGCCTCTCCCCTTAGAAGCTCCAGAGGGTTAGCCGAGTTAGTCTGTAACTGGACAAACTTAAAAAACAACAAATAATCTAGCAGCACTTTAAAGACTCACAAAATATGTCGACGTGCATCATGAGCTTTCGTGGGCACAACCCAAACCTCCAACCCTAACAACTGTCATGGTTTGCCATCCCCCTCCTGGTTAAGTTAAGCTAAGAAGGTGAAATTCTTCCTGCTTCAGCCATCTGGGTGCCCAGGCCTTGTGGAGTTTGTGGGGACCAGGCCTCAGCCTAGCCCCTCAGCCTAGAAAAACTTAAAAAACAATGAATAGTCTAGCAGCACCTTAAAGACTAACATGTAGATGGTATCGTGAGCTTTCGTGGGTACCACCCACTTCAGATGACTGGGTTGTACCCATGAAAGCTCATGATACCATCTACATATTTTGTTAGTCTTTAAGGTGCTGCTAGACTATTCATCTTGGCCTCTGAGGATAGAACAAGAAGCAATGGGCTTAAACTGCAGCAAGGGAGGTTTAGGTTGGACATTAGGAAAAAGTTCCTAACTGTCAGGGTGGTCAAACACTGGAATAAATTGCCCAGGGAGGTTGTGGAATCTCCATCACTGGAGATATTTAAGAGTAGGTTAGATAAATGTCTATCAGGGATGATCTAGACAGTACTGGGTCCTGCCATGAGGGCAGGGGACTGGACTCGATGACCTCTCGAGGTCCCTTCCAGTCCTAGTATTCTATGATTCACTGTTTAAGTGTTTCCATTTACAGACTAACTCCGCTCCCCCCTCTGAAACCCTCTGCCTAGAGGTAGTTTCAATCTCCCTTGCTCCTGGGGAGAAATTTGGCAAGTGTTGCCTAGCAACTATTGCTGCACTCATGACCGTCTCCTCAGAGAAGCAATCCAGTGTAACCCCCATTCAATCTGTTGGCTCTTTAATAGCTGGGGTGGGGGGGGCGGGGCTTTTGGTCTCCCGGCACAGACAGGGTTAAAAATCCACAATGATACCCCAGTGACTCCCGGTACAGTCATATGGGGGAAGGCAAACTCCAGAGAGGCCTGGAATGTGGGAGACGGGTGGGAGAATCAATAGAGCCTTTGTTAGGGACCAAGTTGACCTGGCAAAATGGCTCAGTCCGGCATGGGATTTTCCTTCTCGGCACATTCTTTGTGCCAGGCCTCCTAGCAACTGGCATTCTCCACAGCACAAGGGTGGGGAGTGGATTCTGAGGGGAACCTTTTTTTCGGTCGGGGGTCACTGCCCCACAGGCAAGTCAGTCGGGAGCCATACGCAAGTGAGAAGCAAAACAAAACCCTCACTGACCTGATCCCAACAAGCAAAAGAACCAAACCAAAAAAACCAAGTAAGCCAGGGGTTGTATGGAATGGAGGAGAAAGGTGCTGGAGAAATGGAATGTGCTCCGTGACACCTCACCGAAAATCTCATGGCTCAGTAGCCTGAGAAAATCCCATTGGAATCCAAACACAGAGCTGTAGGTTGACACCATGTTCTATCTATGCCAGGGGCATCTCTAGACACTTTACCCAAGATCCATGTTCCCCATGATGCTGGGCATCGTGCAGATGCAGAGTAACAGACAGTCCTTGCCCCAAAGTGCTTAGAATCTAACTAGACTAGTGAGGCTAGTCATGGCAGACAAGTGGTGGCAGGGGAAACGGAGGCACAGAGAATGAAGTGACTTGCCAAAGGTCATGCAGAGGGCCAGTGGCAGATCTGGGAATAGACTGCAGGTCTCCTTCCTCCCTTATTCCTTATCTTGTGCCCTGGGGTTACCTGCCGCTGGCTGTTTGTCTCCCTTATCCCTTCAGACAGGAGGAGGGAGGGACGAGGGAGTGGGAGATTGAGTGATGCCGTCCTAGTCCAGGTTCACTGAGATGAAACCATTTGCTATATGGGACCATCTGAGGAAGTACTGCAGTGTATGTGGCCTGAGCTGCTCTGCCTACATCGGGGCCACCCCTGGTCTGGATGCTAGGTGAAAGCAGCCCAGTGTTTGAGACACAGAATTTGATACAGATCAGGAGCTCAACTGGTCCCAGCTCTTGGGCACTGAATATGGAAATAAACAGGCCCTTTGAAACTGGCCCTTTGCATTCGCTCAAGCTGAGTTTTAGCGACAGAGCTGTGTGGACACAGCCTTGACCCTGAAAGCTGCACAGTGTAGACATACCCTCAGTATGTGCCCCTGCCCCCCGCCTGGGCGTGAGCTGTCCCTTTGCAGATTGAGCATAGATGACACCTCTCAAAGGCATGAATGAGGATCCACCTTGGGCACTTCAGCAGCCTGGCTTGCTGGAGGAATGCAGAGGGTCTCTTTGCCCTGATTTCCTGGAGAGATTTGGGTCTAGACAAGTAAATCTTGGCTGATCTCTCACCTCCACTAGATGGAGTGATCTGTCCTTATCTGCAAAGCACATTCCAAGCAACAGCAAACCAGCAGGCCTTATCTCCCTGCAGACATGTGCTTTGGAACTGCCCAGGTCTGCCTCCTTCCCCAGCTTCACGCCTGCAGGCAGTGTCACTGCTTTCTGAGGACCACTGAAGTTCATGCACCTTTCCAGCAAGTGTCACAGGAATTGCAGTAGTACCTAAAGGTGCCTGCAGAAGTGGGACTCCCCCATTTGCTATGGGAGTGCCAGCGAGTTTGCAATCTCAGTAGAGAATAGAATCATCCACTCATAGAACACTAGAACTGGAAGGGACCTCGCGAAGTCATCAAGTCCAGTCCCCTGCCCTCATGGCAGGACCAAGCACCGTCTAGATTATCCCTGACAGGTGTCTGTCTAACCTGCTCTTAAATATCTCCAGTGCTGGAGATTCCACAACCTCCCTAGGCAATTTATTCCAGTGCTTCACCACCCCGACTGTTAGGAAGTTTTTCCTAATGTCCAACCTAAACCTCCCTTGCTGCAATTTCAGCCTGTTGCTTCTTGTCCTAGGAAGGAAGAATTATCAGCATCCCTGTTTTACAGAGGGTGAGCAGAGGAACAGCGAGATGAAGTGACTTGCCTGTGTTCCTGTCGGGGATCCATGGCAGAGCTGAGAGTTAAACCTAGCTCTTGTGCGTCCCAAACTGGGGCCTTCCCTACAAGACCACTTTTCCTCTCAGACCAAGGTTTAGTCGGGGTTACACAGATCTGCAATAGACTGCAGGAGCATTGCTGTAACGAGAGCAGGGTTAGCTCTCTGCAGAAATCGGAGCTTTTCCCGAAGATCCCACTTCTTTGCAAAGACCATTGCTATGCACCACTTCATAATGCATCCCCTAAGGCCCCAAGGCTCTGCATTCATTGTAGCTGGACGGGATGGGACAGGAGGGCAGGAATGCAGGGGAGCAGGATTCGGAGTACTGACGGAACTACAGAACCGTTCCAGTGCGCAGGGTGCACACTAAGTCATTATGGCTTCCGATAACTCAAACGTTGTCTCTGATGCAGATAGGAACACTTCTGCCTTCTTAGGCTATGTCTACACGACGAGTTTTCTCGGCAAAAAATATGCTAATGAGGGGCTCATTTGCATGAGTTGCAATCTCATTTGCATATTTTCTGCCGATCCATTTTTGCGCTAGGGGTTTTGGTGCAAAAACAAGCAGTGTGGACATTTTCTTTTTGCGCAAAAACCCCTTTTTCTGCAACATTGGTAATACCTCCTTTTTTGGGGCATAAGGATCTTGCGGAAAAAGGGGGTTTTGCGCAAAAAGAAACCATCCACACTGCTTGTTTTTGCACAAAAGCCCCTAGCGCAAAAACGGATTGGTAGAAAATATGCAAATGAGATTGCGACTCATGCAAATGAGTCCCTCATTAGCATATTTTTTGCTGAGAATACTCGTAGTGTAGACATAGCCTTAGAGAGTAGGAGGAAGAAAATCCCCCGTGAAGGATCATGTACATTTCCTTTTTGTGGACTGCTCCATTTGTCTAGCAACGCAGAGGAGAGACTGCCTGTAGCTGCTGGTGTTGGGAAGCGGTTTTCTGTGGTTGTGTCACAGGAGAGATGCCAACGTTGGTGTGACAGTCTCAGAGAGACACTTCTGAGTCCCCTTGACATTTAGCTCCCAAACACTTTGGTCAGTTCCGATGGCTGTAGCCTCTAGTGCAGTGGTGGGCACCCTGCGGTCCACGAGAGATTTTGTTTACCGTTGCCCACTCAAAGGGTTGTCCACGCAGAGGGCTGCCAGATTCCGCTGGTTTTTGTCCGTGCAGGTTTTTTCCTAGCGATATTACTGAAGTGACACTCACGTAAAGCCAGGGCCCATGATGGGAGGGGCGTGCTGATTGTGCACAACACTGAGTGGGAGAGCCATAGGCTCCCTCTGCATCCAATCAAAGCGCTGCCACAGTTCAATCGGAGCACCCTGCAAATTCTAGGTACTCCTGCGCAATTAGCAAAGCTGCCCAACTCATCTGATGAAGTGGGTTTTACCCGGCAGTGAAAGTAACTTCAAATTTTTTACAGGTACTGTTCTACTGGAATCCACGTCCCTGCCAGATCTTTAAATAGCTCCCTGCTGGCTTTTGCCGCAGCTCACCCGGCTTTTGCTGGAGCTGCGCACCAGGGCGCACCCGCTCACGTGCACTTCTGGTTTTACCCACAAAAGCTCATGACCTAATACATTTGTTAGTCTCTAAGGTGCCATAGGACTGCCTGTTATTTTTAAAGTTACAGACTAACATGGCTACCCCACTGAGACTTTTTTACCATTTTCCGGGAGACTGTCCGGGTTACGACAATCTTGAGGCCCAGTGAGATGAAGGAGGGCCCTTCGTGCAGCCCATTCACTCACCTAGGTTGCCCATCTCTGCTCTAGTGTCACAGAAGGCTCTTGGACAGCTGGACTGTCTGGGCGCAGTCAGCTACTTGCCCCACTGAGACTTCGGGCTACTGTCCATTTGGATCCGAGGGTTTCCAGTTTCAGAGCCCAGCTCAGCCCTGTGCCTCCTGCGGTTGCTCTCCAGGGTGGGGGGAGTTAGAGTCTTAACAAAGAAACAGAGACAGTTCTGAGTGTCGGCTGATTTTGCCAATTTTGCTGTCACATGAGTGACGAGTGAATAGCCCAGGATAGGCAGAGTCAGTGCTACGCTGCCAATGCCTCTCAGTCCGGCCTTGCAGTACCCAAATGCTGTGCTGGTGCTGAACCCCACTACTTGGATCCACCAATACCTCTCAGTCCAGCACCTTCTGCTATTCCAGCCCCACCCCGGACATTATCCCTGCCAGAGATGAAGGACTGTGCTTGGAGTACTCACCTACGAGACCTGAATTGAAGTTCCTGCTCTGCCACAGACTACCTATGGGGTCTTGGGTAAGCCACTTAGCCTCTTGATTCCCAATCTGTACAACTTAGCCCTACATTGCCTCCAAGGTGCGTGGCCGGATATGGGTTTACGAGGTGCTCAGATACTAGACTGGGGCCTATATCCAGAAATAGCTAGAACCCGACCTTCTCTTGCACAGAAACTGCTGCTTCAAGTGAACCAAGGCGTGATAGGGCTTGGAGTGAGCACCCATGTGAAGTAGGATGGCAAGACCTTCTCCATTGTGCCCTGAACCATTTCTGCACGTCAGCCCCCTAGATGGAGCACATACGCCCCTTGCATTTGGCCCATTGAAGAGTTTATGTGGCCAGGGATGAAGTCCTTGTGCCAGTAAGCAGCAGTGAAAGTCGAGAGTCAATAGAACTCATGATGAGAACCCTTGGACATGGTCTGCAGTTTGCCCGGGGGCCTGGCTGAGTGAGCTCGGAAGGTAAATTGCCTTATTCTGGTTTCAGATGCTTCCTTGCAGCCAGTGGATGTGCACAGTACATGGGTTGAGAATACCTCGGGAAAGGGTGGCTGCAGTGGGTTGTCAGCTGATTCAGAGGGCTGTTAACTAACATGCACAACCTGAGCTCTAGGCTGCTCAAATGGCAGTCAGCTACAGCCGGGTAAACAATTCATTATGGATCATTCTTTCAGCCTCCCTTGCAATTTCCTCTCTTGGTGGATGATTTGCCAACAGGCGGCAGCTTCTACCAATCAGCATGCCTCCCCAGATTTTCCTAGGGGGGACATGACAATCCTGAGTCCACAGCAGTGTTCCCTGTAAGATTTCCCATCTATGAGCAGAGTGAGTTTTGGCTTCTGCACCAATATTGAGGTCATGTGCGCTGGTTTGGATGTGTGCCACCGTGGCACCAATTTATTAATGCACACATATTCCTGGCCACCAGAGCAGACCCTGCTCTTCCCCTGGCCATTCCTGGCTGCCAGAACAGACACCCCTCCTCCCCCTGCCATGCGACAGGTCCCGTTCCCAGTCACAACTGCCACGTGGCAGCCCCGGCCACCGCAGCAGGCCTCCCCTCACCACCCGGCCACAGCAGGTCCAATCCCCCTGC
This sequence comes from Rafetus swinhoei, assembly GCA_019425775.1. Classification (NCBI taxonomy): domain Eukaryota; kingdom Metazoa; phylum Chordata; order Testudines; family Trionychidae; genus Rafetus; species Rafetus swinhoei. The sequence continues at coordinate 12,630,486 of JAFJHL010000300.1, forward strand.
CCCAGTGGCTCCCTCATCACACTGTCTCAGCCAGCTCCGCATGTCGGTGCAGCCACCTGCTGTGCGGCTCTCCAGAGGAGGTGGGCGGGGGAAGAATCTTTTGAGCGCAGCCGCGCAGGCGTGCATCTTAGCAGGAACTACGGTCCACAGAATGTATATCTGATGCTCCGCATTCGTTCCTGCATGCATTTCCTGTGCCAGGTACCACTGTAATTAGACATCCACGAGAAAATGCTCTAGATCCGGGGTGGGAAACCTGCAGCCCAAGGTCTATGTGTAGCCCACAAGACATTTTCTTTACCATGTGCAGGGTGGCTAGATTCTGCTGGTTTCCGCCTGCATAGTTTTTTCCCTACCAGTATTACTAAAGTGACACACACATAATGCAAGGGCACATGAAGTGAGATGCATGCTGATTGCACACAGCATTGACTGGGAGAGCTGTGCGCTCTCTCTGCATCCAACTGAGGCGCTGCCACACACCTTGCGAATTCTAGGTACGCAAGTGCAGTTAGCAAAACTCCCCTATTCTGGGAGACTGTCTTGGTTACAGCAATCTTGGCACCCACTGGGATGAAGGAGGACCACTCACACGGCCCACTCGCTAGCCTAGGTTGCCCATCGCTGCTCTAGACACTAGGGCAGAAACTGAACCCTGTGCAAAGGTCAGCAAAAAGCTCAGGCAACACTTGCGTCCCGTTGCAGCCCCACAAGGACTACACACAAACGCATCCTGCTTCCGCCTGTGCCGCTGAGTGGGACTTCCCCATTGGGCCGGCCCGTCCGTTCAGGTTAACTTCACTCTTTAGTGCAGATATTGAATTGTCACCGCCAGCTCGCCGAGGGTCAATAGCTGAGTGCTGTGGCCAAATAAAAACCTCTTACAAGTCAGTATTGGAATTGTCATGATATTTATTCTAACTTTACTGGAAACAAGGATTTTTTTTTTGCTTGTTTGGTTAGATTAAAATGTCCCCCCCCTCACTCCCCCCCCCGGCCCGCTACCCTTAGCAGCACCGACTTTGCTTCTGGTCCTCGCATGCGTGCGCGAGAGAAAGGAAATGACCTGAAGCAGTGGCGAAGTTCTGTTTTCTGTTCTCTGTGTAGCCAGCGTGAAATGAAACCAGGAAAAAGAAGGGGCTAAACATTTTGAAGTTGCTGATCTGCTGCGGTTCTCCTTGTCACCATCGAGCACAGCAGGAGCCAGTGCACCTCACAGGTTAACAGGGGTGGGGAACCTAAGGCTCTGGGGGCTGGCTGTGGCCCCCTGGCTTGCCTGAATCTGGCCCCCTGAGGCTCAGGGCTCCCCAGCATTGGGGAGCCTGCGCTGGCATTCCAGTCCCCCCTCCTGTTACCCCCCCATGGAGCTGGAGCACACAAAATCTACTAGCCTGGGCCCCCCTAAGCTCTGGTATATGAGTGGAATGTGGAGGGTGTCTTTCTCCTCAGTCAGGGGCCCACTTGTGTGTGGCCCTTGGCTGCTTTTCCATGGGTCCGCAGCCCCCTAACCTACCCCTGAGTTAGATGTTTAAAATCCTGTCCTTTAGAGAAAAGGTAGGACCAGATCCTCACCTGGTGTAAATCAATAACTTCTCTAGAGTCAATGGAGAAGCACCGGTGTACACCAGCTGCGAAACTAGTAACACAGGTAAGGATCCGTGTGTGTTTGCGCACACACACACACACGCCTGCCTATACATATCTACTCCCTATTGTCTCCCAATGTACTTTGACATTTACTTTGCAAAAAGCAAATAATCTCCCCCCCCAAATATGCATACACAGAGAGAAACACACACAGCAAATATCCACACACAATGCACAGAGACAAGCGCACACTCGTAGGTGTACCCGGATGGCCACTCAGCTGTGCACACAGACCGGCACGCACACACATGGTCATAATATCGTGCTCAACCTTGCAAGATTTTTCAGGTTTCTGTTGATTCCCTGCATCTGAGCCACTCAGAAAGCAAAGCATGGGGATGGTCCTGGCAATTAATAATGACTGGGTTCCTTGTTAAAATGTCAGCTTGGATACCTCACCTCGGTGGATGCCGGGAAGGGGGAGAGGAAGGGAGGAATACTTTCCTTTGCCAGGTCTTGCCAGCCCTGACTGAATGGTTCAGTCATTAATGGGGCTCCTTGTGCTTTCCCCCTGCACGGAGAGCCTGTCTGGAAAGGGGCCACTTACTGTTTTACAACTAAAATAACAAATTATTTCATAGCGGAGGGAAGCTGCCGAGAGAGCACTTTTCTGGCCCCCACGGAGCACTGAAGTCTGAGCAGGGAGCATGGCTTTGGCTGAGCGGCTTGGTAGTTCTGTTTTCACGGGATGCCCTGCCCTATCCCAGATGGAGTTGCCGTGGGCTGCCGCGGACGCCGTATAGGCAGCAAAGCAGCCTGGCAGAGAAATGGCGGGTGTTGCTCTCTCCTCTCCCGGCTGCAGGAATGGTTTGCCTGGCTGGGACTCTCAGTGCCTGTTTCACTGGGTGCCTGGCTCAGGCAGGTTGGCTGAGTCAGGGACTCTGGGGGAAGGAAGGGTGTATTTTGAAAGCCCTTTCCTTGGTGCTGCAGAAGGACCATCACGGGGTAGTAGGAGCTGTGTAGGGAAGGGGTGCTGAGGAAGCAGCTGGGGCAGGCTTTTTTGAGGGAGAAGTGAGGAAAGGCCAGGCAGTGAGAGGCGATAGGCCGGCGTGCGGCCTACATGCTCTCAGCCAGCTTGGCTTGGCGGTGGCTCCCCTAGGCGTCTGGCCTGAAGGAAGAGGAGAAAACCCTGGGGAGGATGCCCGTTTCCAAGGACAGGCGGTGATGCCACTTGGCTGGGGACTGCCTCGTAGCCTGCCAAGAGAGAACACAGGCTCTGGAGAGGTCTAGGCTACCGGCATGGGCACCTCAGACTCTCCCCACAGGGGCTCATATAGGGAATTTGATTCTTAAGTTCAAACAGCCCCACCCACAGTGCACAGCTCACCGAACCCGCCACTCCCCCCAACCCCATGGCCAGCCCCAAGGTAACAGCCTTTTCCCAACAGGATCGTCCATCTCAGTCCATTCCCAGCTGTAGCTTCTCCCATCCCCGAACAGGGTGCATTTCCTTGTGGACGGCTTGCCGGGCTCTCACCAGCCACCCCTCCAGCAGGTGGGGGCAAACTGCCCCCGCGTCTGCCTTTCTGCTGCCTTCCCTCGGAGTGGAAATGCGGCGTGGTTAGCGGCTGACAATAAGGAGCACTCGGGATGTGGGCGGGTCAGGAATTCCTTTGTCCAGGAAATGAGTCCTTGCATTGTCTGCTGACATTCACTCCCCTCCGTCAGGGTGACGCTTGTGGCCCATATAAGGGCATCTCTAAATAGCAGCCATTTGCACTCTGGCTTCGGATGTACCGCCGCATCCAAAGATGGGGCTGGTTTTCTTTGCTCCCCAGGAAGCTTCTTTGCAGCGGGACCAGCCAACCGCAGGCCGGAGCCTCAGCCGGAGTGAATCCAGGTCATCGGTTTCAGTGGAACTAACTCAGGTCTGGTTCTACATTGAAGAGCGGTGCTTAGCCCTGGGCTAGAGGCCATGAGCTCTAAGAACCAGAGGCTGAATGGGCACAAAGCAGCCAGACTTTGGACGTGAGGCTACACAACCAGATTCGGACCCCAAATCTGGTGATTTCATCCACTTTCTGAGGCGAAAAGTTGTCCCAGGACATGCCAAGGATTAACTGGCAATTTTGTGTTTTGCTGTATGACTTCTCCCACAGCTGTCTGGTAATTAAACTTCCACTGTCTTACCCTGGCATCACCCCTATTTTTTTCCCCGTTCATATTTACCCAGAGACTGTCAACTGGCCTGCCTTCTGGACCTCAGAGCAAGTGCATATATTTTGATGTCCAGTAGCACCTCGGAGCTATGAACACGTCCGGGCTGGAGGTTGTTCATAACTTTGAAATGTTTGTAACTCTGGACCAAACATTATGGGTGTTGCCCGAACAGTGACTTAACACAGCTTTGAAACTTTACTATGCAGAAGAAAAAATGCTGCTGTCTTTTTATGTTGTTAACAGCTGATGTTGACACAGTACTATAGTGTAATTGCTTTTTTTTGGCAGGGGGAAGGGGACTTTGTTGCTGCCTGATTGTGTACTTCTGATTCCAAACCAGGTGTGTGGGTGACTGGTCAGCTCGTAACTCTGGTGTCCGTAACTCTGAGGCTGTGTCTACATTGGCACCCTTTTTCGGAAAAGGGATGCTAATGAGACCAGTCGCACTTGCAAATCCGCGGGGGATTTAAATATCCCCCGCGGTATTTGCATTTACATGGCTGCCGCTTTTTTCCGGCTCGGGGCTTTGCCGGCAAAAAGCGCCAGTCTAGACGGGGATCTTGCGGAAAATAAACCCTTTTCCGCAAGATCTCTTATGCCTACTTATATTGGTGTAGAGACATCTAAGGGTACGTCTACACTGCAATGCTATTTCGGGATACCAGAGGTATTCCGAAATAGCTACCCCGCATCTTTTGAACATGTCCGCTGTTGCGAAATATAGCGAACGCGCTATTTCAGCATCCCTGTAAACCTCATTGCACGAGGGATAAGGGATGCCTTGAAATAGTGTTTTATTTCAAAATTTGGCACTATGTAGACGCGCCAAATTTCGAAATGGCCTATTTTGAAAAAGAATCAAAATAAGATGCGCAAATTGCGTATCTTATTTTGAGCTAAGGGTGCAGTATAGATGCACTCTAAGATGCTGAGCGGATTCCCTGATTTGCCTCTTGTTGCTCCTATGACCCGGTTCTAATTTTCTATGTCCCCACCAACATCTACTCCTCTGTTAAGGGCACCCTTTTCTTGATGTCCTGTGGATTTTTGTCATTAGTCCCCTTTGAACAGGGGTGGGCAAAAGGGCCTCCGCGGGCCGGATCTGGCCTGCCAAGTCGGTTCATCCAGCCCGCGGAGGCCCTGCTGCTCCCCCGGCCGCAGGCCAATTAGGGCATGGGGGTGGGGGATCACATGAAGTTTCCTCCGCCCTCTCCCCGCCCTGTGAGCCGTATGCTCATGCAGGGTGGGGGCAGGGCGAAGGAAGCTTTGTGCAGCTCCCCTGCCCCCAGGCCCTGATTGGCCTTGGGGCGGGGGGAGCACGCAAAGCCTCCTCCCGCCCTGCAAGGAGCGCGTGGCACTTTGAAGTGCCGCATGCTCCTGGCAGGGCGGAGGTAGGGCAGGAGGAGGCTTCGCGCACTCCCCTGCCCCCAAGTCCTGATTGGCCTGGGGGTGGGCGAGCGTGCTAAGCCTCTTCCTGCCCTGCCAGGGACATGGGTGCCTAGTGGAAGGGGGGAGGGCAAAGGGGCTCCCCCACCCGCAGACCAATCATGGTCTGGGGATGGGGAAGCCCAGAAGCATCCTGGCTCCGCCCCTTCCGGTTTAGTCCCTGCCCCTTCTGGGGCGGCCTGGGGCCACTTCAAAAATTTTTGAAGTGCCCCTCGGCCAAAAATGATTGCCCACCCCTGCCTTTGAAGCTAATTTAAAGCCTTCCTCCTCAAGTAGGTATGTGAAGATGCGCTTTCTCCTGCTTCATATTCAGGGACCCCTTTCCTTCCTGACAGTCCTCATCCCCAGAGTTGCATCCACAGTGGTCAACCCCCCCCAGATCCTCTTCTTGTCACCATATGCACCACCAGATGCTGCTGCCTGGACCCTGACTCTCAACTGCGAGGATGGGTGAGATGCAGTTTTTGTGTAACACCTGAAAGTGTCTCATTTCTGAGTGGACAAGACTGCAGGAATAATGTTATACAACAATAATGGACAGTTAGAAAACAGACCTGTTTCAGCCTCCAAAATATGCTTGCTTTCATGAACAAGCCCATGTTTCATTTTGAAGTCCCCACCCCAAACACCACTTCTAAGGAGTTTACAGTTTGTTCTAGGTGTGTTACATCCACCTGCCCCTCCTGCAGGCACAGCCAGAATGATTCCACTCAATGCTCGGTCTCTTACCAGTTTGTGCTTGTTCCTGGTCGGGCATCTGTGGAGAATGACCCTCTACAATAAAACAGCAGCTGTTCGGAGTCTAATAAAACATTATTTTTTTTAAGCAACTCATTTATTGCAGGAACTTTCCAGCACAGCAGAGTTGCTGAAGCTCAGGTAGCAAAACCTGCTTGTGTGTTGACAGACTCGCCTACACACCTACATACCTCTGCTCCCTGGAACACCCGTCTCACAGGTATGGCATTCCCAGAGCACAGGCTGGGCTTACAGGGCTGGTGCAGGCTTCTCTGAGAGAGTTTTGTCCCACAGTCATGGCACCGTATTAATAGAATCATAAAACACTAGAACTGGAAGGGACCTTGAGAGGTCATCGAGTCCAGTCCCCTGCCCTCACAACAGGACCAAGCACCGTCTAGATCATCCCTGATAGATGCCTATCTAACCTGCTCTTAAATATCTCCAGTGATGAAGATTCCACAACCTCCCTGGGCAATTTATTCCAGTGTTTAACCACCCTGACAGTTAGGAACTTTTTCCTAATGTCCAACCTAAACCTCCCTTGCTGCAGTTTAAGCCCATTGCTTCTCGTCCTATCCTCAGAGGCCAAGGAGAACAATTTTTCTCCCTCCTCCTTGTAACACTCTTTTGACCATTGGCCATACTCCCTCGTACATGTAGCCTGAACAGTCACCACACCGGAAAACGAACCCGACAGGAAATATCTATCAGCAGGCAGCAAAGGGGAAAGAGTTGAGGGTCCCTCTGGCACCATGGCCACCGCCAGAATATCCCTTCAGAGACGGATTTCTGCTTCTAGCCACAGCACAGTGGAGAATTAATTTCCCCATAGGTTCTGTCTGCTATTTGTGGCACCGACGCTGCCCTGGGAAGCTGGGCCACGGCCAGCCTTGGGCAAGAGGGTGGAGAAAAGTTGACTTTCCAAACGTCATCAGTGGCCCAGGCGATAATCGGAACATCACTCAGACTGCAGGAGGTGGCTGCTGGTAACGGACAGAACCCAAACTCATGTGGCCTGGCTGGGATACACCCATAAAAGGGCATGTGTTTGTAATCTGGGCATTGCCACAGACCCGGGGCAGCTCCCGAGCTACTGCCCCTTCCAGAGCTGTCACTGGCTGAATAAGACTGTGTGGTCTAGAGGGCTGAGCACAGCGCTTGGGGTCACCAGGGCCTGGGATCTGCCAGAGATGGTAATTTCCCCTATTTAAAACTAGGAGGTTTCCCCAGTGTTGCTTGGGTTCTTAACTCAAATACGTTTACAAAAAAAAATTGAAATCATTGCTCTGGGGTAGGGCTGAGAGGTTCAGTAGGCAGCTTGCCCCAGGGGACAAGGACAACCCCATCCCTCTCTCATGACAGCAGCTTGGGGCCAAATGAGATGCACTTCTCCATGGCTGCTGCAGCTGCAGTGGGCACAGCCAGGGGAGAGGTGCAAGTCCCCTGGCTGGGGGACAAACAAGCTGCCCCTTGTTATATAAACTCTCTGAAATATATAGTAGATAGCTGTCCCTTTCTCCACTCCTGCCCCTACTGCCTCAATGGGGTTATAGCTAGGCTGGTCCCCATCTCTGGCCCCTTGCTGCTCCCTGTGGTCACCCTACAGTATAACTGTCCCTCCTACCAGACTCTCCCCTTTCCATTTTATGAGAAACAATCAAATTCCAGGCATATCCCTTTTCCCTGGCACAACCAAACCCTGACCTTGCTTTAAGTTATGATAAGAGGAAGCTGCATACCAAATTTGGTGGTCCTAGCTTTTACTGTCTAGCAGGAGTTCTTGAACAAATGGACAGACACACAGACAGGTGTGCTAACACTCTAAAATATATAGTAGAGGGGAAATTAATATGTGGCCACCTGTGTTTGTAATCTGGGAATTACAACAGAGCCAGGGGCAGCTCCCGAGCTACTGCCCCTTTCAGAGCCGTCACTGGCTGAATAAGGCTGTGTGGTCTGGAGGGCTGAGCACAGCGCTTGCTGTGAGTATTAACATCTGTATTGAGCTTCAACATCACAAAACAATAGGGTCTTTTATTCCTCTAGCACTCCCCTCTCTGTGTGCTAATAGTATAATAGCCATCACTGAAATGCAGCCACCTCTGGGGCGCAGCATGGCAGCCATTTAGCTGCATGCAGTGACTGCTTGAAGACAAGCAGTGATGAAGAACACTGTTTCTGGTTGAAGCTGGTGGAGGAGGAATATAATTACCTGAGCTGGAAATGGGTCAGGACAGCAATATGAGGTGCCGGATAATGCTTGTGAAAAGTGCTCTATGGTCTTTAATGGTCACAAGAAGAAAGGAGCTGAATTTTGCTTCTCACTGATGGCTGTGCAGACAGGTCACCTGTTTTACTCACTGGCTACATCTACACTGGCATGAATTTCCGGAAATGCTTAAAACGGAACAGTTTTCCGTTATAAGTATTTCTGGAAAAAGAGCGTCTACATTGGCAGGATGCTTTTCCGGAAAAGCCCTTTTTCCGGAAAAGCATCCATGGCCAATGTAGACGCGCTTTTCCGGAAAAAAGGCCCGATCGCCATTTTCGCAATCGGGGCTTTTTTTGTGGAAAAGACTACTGTGCTGTCTACACTGGCCCTTTTCCAGAACAGTTTTCCGGAAAAAGGACTTTTGCCCGAGCGGAAGCAGCATAGTTTTTCCGGAAAAGCAGCTGATTTCTTACAGTAAATCGTAAGTGCTTTTCCAGAAATTCAAGGGGCCAGTGTAGACAGCTCGCAGCTTATTCCGGAAAAGCGGCTGATTTTCCGGAATAAGTGGCCCAGTGTAGACACAGCCACAGTGTATTCTCCATACAGATTGCCTGTCTCTCTATGATATACTGGAGTCAGCAAAGGCTCTCAATGTAAGCACCAGTGATCTGCTGTCTCTAGGTGGGCGCTTCAATTCTGGATCTCATGTCCCTCTTGGTCTGACAGACCCTGGAGCTCTTTGCTTACCAAGGATGTTGCAGATCCCATAGAATCACAACTAGAAGGAACCTCGAGAGGTCACCAAGACCAGTCTCCTGCACTCACGGCAGGACCAACCACCATCTAGATCATCCCTGATAGATGTCTGTCCAACTTGCTCTTAAATATCTCCAGTAATGGAGATTCCACAACCTCCCTAGGCAATTTATTCCAGTGCCTAGCCACCCTGACCGGAAGTTTTTCCTAATGTCCCACCTAAACCTCCCTTGCTGCAGTTTAAGCCCATTGCTTCTTGTCCTATCATCAAAGGTTAGGGAGAATAATTTTTCTCCCTCCTCCTTGTAACAACCTTTTAGGTACTTGAATGCTGCTATCATGTTCCCTCTCAGTCTTCTCTTTTCCAGACTAAACAAACCCAGTTCTTTCAGTCTTCTCTCATAGCTCATGTTTTCTAGACCTTTAATCATATTTGTTGCTCTTCTCTGGAGCTTCTCTAATTTGTCCACACCTTTCCTGAAATGTGGCACCCAGAACTGGTTCAGATATCTCCTCTGTCAGCTCCTTGAGTATTCTAGGATGCATTTCATCAGGCCCTGGTGACTTGAAGACATCTAACTTGGTTAAGTGATTTTTGACTTGTGCTTTTCCTATTTTAGTTTTGGAACCTACGCCATTTTCATTGACATTCATTATATTAAGCGTTGAATTGCCACCAACCTTCTTGGTAAAAACCAAAACAAAGAAGTCATTAAGCACTTCTTCCATTTCCACATTTTCTGTGATTGTTTTCCCCTCTTCCTTGAATAAAGGATCTACCCCATCCTTGGTCTTCCTTTGGCTTCTAATGTATTTGTAGAATGCTTTCTTATTTTAATTTATGTCTCTAGATAGTTTCAGCTCATTTTGTGGCTTGGTCTTTCTAATTTTTCCTAAGATACCTGAGTTATTTGTTTATATTCATCCTTTGTCATTTGACCTTGTTTACACTATTTGTAGGACTCTTTTTTCCATTTTTTTAATTGATTCAAGATCTCCTAGTTAAGCGAGGGTGGTCTCTTGCCATATTTCCTATCTTTCCTACACATCTTCCTACCCTCGTTGGCTTTTTCCTCATGAAGAACAAAGGAGAGTCCGTTTAATGTGTGCCAACTCTTGTGTGGACAAGGGAACTTGTACTAGGATTAGCAGGTAGGGAGAGTTTAGGGATTATCTCCCCCGGCAAATGTGTTCAGAACACCCCCCTCTGCCTCATGCTGACCTGGCTCATATTGAGGTGGCAGTGGGCTGGGATGATTGTATTTATGGGCAGTGTGTTGTGTTCGATGGATGGGACACTCCCTTGGAGCACTGGCTGGTACTCATAAAAATGAAACAAAAGGAGAAATACATAGAGCTGCAGCCAAGACCCTTCCTCTGCTAGGAATAGGCCCAATTCTTTTATTTAATAAGGAGCATATTTAAAACAAACAAAAGGAAGTATTTCTTCACACAATTCCACAGTCAACCTGTGGAACTCCTTGCCAGAGGATGTTGTGAAAACCGAGACTTAAATAGCATTCAGAAAAAAACCCCAAGATAAATTCATGGAGAATAGGTCCAGCAGTGGCTATTAGCCAGGATGAGTAGGAATGGTGTCCCTAGTCTCTGTTTGTCAAAGGCTGGGAAAGGGGGACCAGGGAGGGATCACTTGATGAGTCCCTGTTCTGTTCCCTTTCCAGGTTCCCAGCACCTGTCGGTCACCCACGATCCAAGCATACCCCCTGAAGAAGTGTTTCCAGTGCCATGGATTCATTTGTTGCCCACGAAGTAGGACCATGCTTGTGTGGACACAGGGCCTCCATTCATGTGCCAATGACTAGAGTCCGATTTGCTAGCTCCTGGCCAGGGGTGTTTATGGTTGGGAGGAATGTGCATGCCAAGCATGTGATGAATTTACAGTGTGCCAGCAAGCGGCTTCCTTTCCAACCCCTCTGTCAATGAATTCATCAGGACATGCAACGAGACGTCCTCAGCCCTTGGATGTGGGTGTTTGAGGCGCATGTATGGAGGGTGGGGGAGCTGTCAGAGCCAGCTGGAGGCATGTTAGCTTAAAAAGGACGTTGCAAAAGCCCTGCTTAAAGACGGTCTCCGCTATTCCCAGGAGGCCCAAGCAGTGTGGTTTTAAGTAATGCCAGGATTTCAGTCCAGCCCTTTCCTCTCGAATGAGCTTTGGGAGCTGGCATTTCTGGGAGCTGGTTTGAATTAGATGAAGTTAGCGAAGTAGGGTGAAGATCATGTTTTTCCAGCTTACTTCATAGTCACTAATGTTCTCCCCATGTAGCCCCCTTCCCACCCAATGGAGACCTTCGGCCTAATTAGAAATCACACAAATTATGTTTTTCTTTTTGCCTTTTTTGGGGTTAATTCCTCATTGCAGAGACCTGCTTGCTTGTGGGGAGGAGAGTGGGCACAAAACACACAACACAATACAACACAACACAAAACTGGTTCTTTCGCTACAAAACCCATCTGTCTATGGGACAGAACAAATATCAAGCAATGAAAATTGCATTTCCACCTCAAAAGCTATGTGTGGGACACAGCCAGCCCACTTAATTAGCCTCATTAACACGGGTTCTACATTTGACTGGTACTTCTGCTGTTATATATATCTTGGTTTTTGTTATTTCCTCTCCAGTTCATCTGAGGAAGTGGGGTTTGCCCACAAAAGCTCACGATTCTCTATATTTTGGTTAGTCTCTAAGATGCCACAGGACTACTCGGTTTTTTTTAAAGTTACAGACTAATGCGGCTCCTCCTCTGAGATTTTATACATCTGAATGTAAGGCCTGAGCCATCTCCCATGGAAATCAATACAGAGACTCGAATCAGGTGCTTAAAGGGCAGCTGTCACCAAACATCATTGTCTTTAGGTGAAACTGAGGCAGGCCTGCCGACAAGTGTGGGGGCTAATGGGGCAGTTGCCCTGGAGTCTGGAGACTCAAAGGCACAGGCTGTCGCCATGGCTACCTTTCCGGCTGTGGAGCCGCCCCCCACTTTGTCCAGGGACCCACGCAGGCTGTCGGCGCCCTGAGCCAAGGCATGAGCCAGACCACGTCCGGATGGCCCTGTGTGTGATACATCTTGTGGGGAGCTGGAGAAGCTGCAGCAGGCCAGTGTGGGAGTGCAGGGGGTAATGTTTGCTCTGCAACGCTGGCACACTGGGGAGGGCTGCTCCTGCGATTATCCCCTCAGTGCGGCTGGCAGAGTTGGATTTATGCTCCCTCCTGCAGGGCAGCCCGGCACCTCTGCTCTGAGGCTCCATGGAATGGAGGGATCCCTGCCCTGAGTCTCCCGGGGACGAGGGGGAGCCGAGGGCAGGCAGCCAGCCTCTCTCACTGCCCTCCCATGCTGGGCAGCGATCACATGCTGCGTCATGAGCATGGCCAGCACGGACACCCAGAGCTGAACGTGCTTCTGGCTTCCTGAGGCTGAGGCAAACGTGCGCTCCTCAGCACTCCTCTCTGCTGGGCCCAGCCTCACCCAGTGGTTCTCCTGCGTCTCTCGGGGGGTATCTGACTCGTTCAGATCTTTGCCTCATTTCACAGCAGACCACATAAGAAACCCTCGCAAAGTCAGCACTGAATCCCAGGGCATGCAGACAGTGACTTGTTAATACTGCTCTGTGCAATACTCTTGTTAATACTCCCCTGGGACTCCCGCACAATGCTTATCTTCCACGTGACTTACCGTGCAACTGCATGACACGGGGGACGAGAGCAGTCGCCCAGCGATTGCGTGCTGGGGCACGTTTGTGTTTGTGTGCCTGGTTTCGTAAGCAAGGCCACTCTTTGGGGTACGCAGGACAAATCAGACTCCTGGAAGGGGTTCAGTTGTCTGGAAAGGCTGAGCGCCGTGGGCCTAGACCAGCGGGCCCCAAACTGTGTGGCCAAAAGTTCAGTGGAATGCGGTGGGGCCCAGGCCAGCCCTGGCAGAGGGATGGGGGAAGGAACTCCACCCTGTCCCGCTCTGCCCCCAGCTCCCGGCTCTTGGGTGGGGATGCAGACAGATTCCATTCCAGGCACGGGGGATGGGACACAAAAAGTTTTGGAGGGGGGGGACCTATTGGCCTAGACTCCCCCCCTCCACCCATTTAATCTCCCTCCTGGCTGCTCCCGGGCTCAACATGCATGAGGCGGGCAGGGGGATGCGCTCAAGACAATGAGGAGACGGGGCTGGAAGTGAAAGCCCCGGGATGGCCAGCTCAGGAACATCCCTTTGCCTGGCTGTGGTGCTTTAACCCCTATGGCCCGCACCCCAGAGGCTCCACCCGGTCTCTGTGTGTATTGAGATCATGCCCCTTCCTCTCCTCCTGGCATTCCCGGCCCCAGCAATGGTCCCTGCTCTGACCAGGGGATCCCCGAATGGGTAGGACCTTGGCTTTCTGTCTCAGCTGAATGGCAATGCCTCCAGCAGTGCAGCGCTCCCCCAAGACTGTGCTGGGGCACGAGGTCAGGATTGCCCCCCGGGGGACAGTGCCCACTAGGGAGCCCTACCACCATTTTCCCTGGCGCCCAGCACCGCCCAGCATTGTGCTGTGGCACTGCGGTCAGTGCCCCCCATCCAGCTCCCTGCAGCACAGCACCCCCTAGCCCAGGGGTGGGCAAGGTATGGCCCGCAGGCTGGATTCGGCCCGCCAAGCCTTTTAATCTGGCCCGTGGCCTGCCCCTGCAGCACAGAGCGGTTCCACGCTGCTCAAAGCAGCTGGCTGCTCCCTGTGGCTCTCTGCGCCGTGTGCTGTAGGGGGAGGCTTTGCACACTGTCCCCACTCCCAGCACATTGTTTCAACTCCTATTGGCTGGAAAGCAGCCAATGGGAGCTGAGAGATTGTGCTGGGGGCCGGGGCGGTGCAGACCCTGCACCACCTCCTACACGCCTCCCCCAGGCCAGAATCCTTTCCTGAGCCCTACCCCATGCGGACCCTGCACCTCAATTCCCAGCCTCAAGTCACAGCCCCCTCCTTCAGCCAAACTCCCTGTCGGACCCCACACCCTCTCCTGCACCCCAGTCCCCTACTATGAGCCCCACTCTGCACCCAACCTCCATCTCAGACCCCGCAGCCCCTCCATAGAAAAGTGTGGCCCTTGACCACTTTCCAGTATCTTGGAGTGGCCCTCCCATCAAAAATTCTTGCCCACACTGCTGTCAGGGACGCTATGGACCGAAGGCACCGTACCAAGTCCCCACCCTGCTCTCTGCAGTGCCCCCTAGTGCCGCAGCGGGTCATTTACTTTCCTCTGGGCCTTCGTTTTCTTGTACTTACTGTTCTATTTCCCTCTCTCTGCACCTCTTTTGTCTCGCCCACCTTCATCCCTCTCCAGTGTCAGCGCCTCTCCTTTTGCACGGGCCTCTCCTTTTGCATGGGCCTCCTCTCGGGTGGGTTGGTGCGTGGAACCCAGCCACTGAGGGCCATACTGCTCTGAGGGCCCGGCCTGCGGGCAAGGAGTACTGCTTGGCTCTGCAGTAGGAGCACTTCGATCCACCCCCTCCAGGAAGAAGCTGAAAATGAATATCCTGTCTGGGAAAAAGAGGCTTAGGGGTTTTAGCCACCGTGAAATCCCACTGCGGCCTGGAGCTGGGTCGCAGGGGCAGGTGAACGCCCCTGCTGCATCTCTGAATGGGGAGGTCTCCTCGGATGAGCCTGGCCCGTCCCAGGAGTTCGCTGACCAGGAAAACAAGCAGGTGCCTCCTCCGCACCTGATGTGAAGGGGCCCCGTGTCCTCAATGAACAGGTTCACGGTGACCAGTCAGTGGCAGGATCAGCGCTTGCCACTGGACTTGCCTTGAAGGAGCAGGGCTGCCCCACCAGGCCTTCTGAAAGACCATGGAACCAGTGCTTCCCTCAAGGGGTTCCTGGGGTGGGGCTGAGCATGGTGGGTTGGCCAATGCTTAGGATATTAGCTGGTACTTAGGTGACGTGGGTTCAACTCCCCGCTCTGCCCAAGATTTCCCCTGGGACCTTGGGCAAGTCCTTTGGGGTCAGGAGCGGGGATGTAAATGGTTAACCTGTAGGCTGCACCCTTAATGGGTGAGGCTTACTGGGTTTGGTTAACTGGTAGGGGCTGGAGCAGGCTGCTCTGGCTGGCAGGAGAGCCCCTGTCCATGGTGGGCCCTGCCACAGGCTACACACTGGCTCCCCAGGAGCAGGGCCAGCAGGGGCCTCCCTTAAAGCAGGGCCTGCAGTCCCTGCTGCCCCCCTCCCGGAGAGCTGGTGTCACCGCGAGCTTTGCAGCATAAAGATTTACACTGCAGAGCCCACAGCGCCTGTAACTGCTGGGAGTTTTGGCCGCTACATGGTTACATTTTTAAATGACTTTTTACATCCCTAATCCGGAGCCTCGGTTCCCTGCCCGCAGACTGGGGCTAAGGGTGCCCTGCCTCGGAGGGTGGCTGCAAAGGTCAATACGGCCAAGACCACACAGTGCACAGAGGGGGCCGTAGGAGTAGCTAGGGGCCCAGCTGCACAGATGGCCCTAAGGGAATGGCCCGAGCCCAGAGGAATCCCAGGCTGAGGCACGCTGGCTGGGCAGAGTGCTGCTTTGCCATCCCAGTGTGTTGGCGTGAAATTGCTCGCACGTTCAGAGATCACATCACCCGCCGGTGACAGGCGGCCCCCTCTTGGGTGGGGCTAGGAAGCTGTTTGTCAGCAACCTGGGGGCGAAAATGAAGCTCAGTCAGAGGAGGGGCCGAGAAAGGTGCATCAAAGCTGCTAGAATAATACACGCGCTGGGCCCTGCAATGGACCATGAAATAGAAGCACACCTGCGCACCAACTTTCACGGGCAGGGACCTTTACCGGACTTCCCGCTCCTGCTGCATTTGGCAGGCAAACGGGGCACGTCTGTGCCTGCACCCCAATCTGAGCTTCCAAATATGCCCCCCCGGCGTTGGAAACTTGGGTCCTGGATGTGAGGAATGGGGCAGTCTGTAGGCACCCCGTCAAAGCAGGCCTCCAAAAATGGCAACACTTGTTGGGATCAGCCAGCGTTGTAAGGGTCAGGCCATTAGTGGGCTAGCATGGGGTGCAACGAGGTGATCTGTCTGCTTCATGGCTCGGAGCATTGGTATAAGCTGGGGTGGGGGGCTGGTTCGGACGGGGGTGCCATAGCAGCTGGCTTGAGCTGGTTCTTCCTTCATCCCTATTGTTCCTATCACGCGTCCTGCTCCAAGGGCAGCGAGGGGGAGAGATTCGGTGCTGGGATTGTGTGCTATGAATCGAGAGTGATAGTTAGGAACAGCTGCCTCTGTGCAGGCTACTCCCACCTGCCTCCGTGCTGGGAAGGAGGCCTTGGAACTGTTAGGTGATTGCCGGTTTTCCATTCATATGTCTATAGAAGGCGAGACAGCGGCCAAAATAAACACAACCCTGCCCTTTCCAAAAATGTCCTCTGGGAATTGCAAGGGATGCAGAGGAAAGAACTTCAGCCAGGATCTTGTAGGCTCTCCTTTTGGGGGGAGTGCTAGAGGGACGCGTACAAACCGGGGCTCCTAGCAAAGCCCACCTGAAAGTGGTTTGGGGACAAGGGCCCCAGGTGCTGGGAGCCGGCGTTCTCCTCGTGTGGACCTGCCACAGAGAAATTATCAGAGGGAAGCGGTTTCTAGCCACTGAGGAATGGGAACGGCCCCTCCAGCCGTCGGCCGTTCTGCTCCCTGCCTGGGACCGGCAAAAATGGGACGTTGGCTTCTAAATCATTGAGATTTAAAAACGTTTCCCTCAGAACATTCCGCGGCGCTTGCGGTGTGAAGCGATTCTCTCTGCCCCCGCGCCTGGCTGCTGGCCCTCCGTCCCACGCCACCTGGCCTCCCGCGAGCTGGGTTTCCATTCCAGTTGTTGGGTGCAGTGGGTGGGTTCTGGCCTGCGTCCCGTCTGGCCCTCAGCTCCATGACGGAAGTTAGTCAGGCATGGGACGGTTCCAAGGGCTGGATGATCCACACTGGGCAGTGCTTTGCTCTAGACTGGGCGGGGCTGGTCTGTGGCTCAGCATTCTCCTTGCGGGGAAGGGGGCATTTGGTGGGACCATGCTGGTGCCACGGGCAGGGCTGGGCGGGGCCAGGGTGAGGCAGGGCTGCAGAAAGCAGCTACACAAAGGCAGTGTGTGAAGGAGGGCTGGTCTCCTGGGTGAAGCAACGGCCTGGCTTGGGACCGGGGTGGTCTGGGCTTAAGCCCTGGTTCTGCCACTGCTCCGTGGTCAGCCCCTTCCTTGTCTGTGAGGCAGGGCTAATCTTGGGCATGCTGTGGAGCTGGTCAGAGCCACAGAGAGAGCGGCTGCCCGGGAGTGGTCTGAGCACTGAGCTGGGAGCCAGGAACTCCTGTGTCTTAACCCTGATGTTGTTTTGCAGTGTGGCCTTGGGCAGGTCATGGGAGAAGTGATCTGCCTCAGTTTCCCCCTTGAGAACAGGATTGTGGTGATGCTTACCAGCCAGCCAGCCAGCCAGTGAGGCTGGGCGGGGGGCGGGGGAGAATTACAGACACTAAAGTAATGTGCTTTGTAGATGAAAACATTTAAATCTCATTATATCTGGCTGCTCTGGGCTGGGTGGGCTCAGCCCTGCCCATGGGTGCCACCTTGGATGCCACGTGTCTTCTGGGTCTCCCTGTGCACCAGGCTCTGACCCTATAAGGGATGCAGCAGGTGACCCCCGAGCCCCCTCTATACAGGAGCTCCATCTAGTGCCAGGGCTGCAATCCCAGCTGGCCTTTAAGTTGCAGGGGGAGGGGGAGTCCTATGGCTCTGGTCTCCCAGAAGCCAGCCCTTGATTCTTGCAGGGAGCATCCCAAGAAAGGAATGGGTGTGAGCTGAGGCAGGAGCAGGTTAGGGGTGTCTGTCCCAGCCATCAAAGGCTCCTGCCCCGGCAGCAGGCCCAGCTCTGGCTACGGATTCTGGTTTTATTCCAGAGCTTGGTGTTCAAACCGTAGGATCTCTCGCGTTAAGCGAGCCAACATGCTGGCGCTCTGCTTTGGATGTGTCTGGTCAGGCAGACCCCTCCCACATTCCTGGGGACCCAGCCCGCTCACCTGCTGCTTGGGCAGGGCTCCCCACTCCAGCTGGGCATGGGCGGCAGGGGGGACGCTGAATGGAGCACTTTGTGCCTGCTGACAAGGCCAAGAATTCAGAATGAGCAGAACCCTTTTTGGCTCTTGGCTGCCCGGCCAAAACACACAGCCCCCTCCTAATGCGGCCTGAAGTTTTCCAGCCGAGCACTAACCGGCCTGTTTTCAGAGCCCAATTGTCTCCCTTAGAGAAACATGGAGCCGATGTTCCGAGCGCTTGGGGCTGGTTTGATTATGTCCGGGACCCACGGAAATTGAACTTTTTTTTTTCACTGCAAGGGTCTTAGGCAGAGGTAGGCATTAATTTTCGCAGGGGGGCCACTTCATGAATTTTGGAACTTGGTCACGGGCCAGCTGTGGGCCCCCTGGGAGGGGGCGGGGCCTCGGGTGGCAGGGGGGTGGGGGTCTACAGAGAGAGAGAGAGAGTGTGTGACTGAGAAAGAAACACTCCGTGTGAGAGTCAGCTTAGAAAAGAGGAGACTAAGGGGGGATATGATAGAAGTCTATAAAATCATGACTGGTGTGGAAAAAGTGAATAAGGAAATGTTATTTACTTATTCCCACAATATAAGAACTAGGGGTCGCCAAATGAAATTAATAGGCAGCAGGTTTAAAACAAACAAAGGGAAGTTTTTCTTCACTCAGCGCACAGTCAACCTGTGGAACTCACTGCCAGAGGATGTGGTGAAGGCTAGGACTTTAACAGGGTTCAAAAAAGAGCTAGCTAGATTCATGGAGGTTAGGTCCATCAATGGCTATTAGCCAGGATGGGTCGGAATGGTGTCCCTAGCCTCTGTTTATCTGGAGGTGGGTGACAGGGGAAGGATCACATGAGGATTCCCTGTTGTGATCCCTCCCTCTGGGGCATCTGGCATTGGCCACTGTTGGCAGACAGGATACTGGGCTAGATGGACCTTTGGCCTGACCCATTATGGTCATTCTTATGTTCTTATTTTGAGAGACAGACTTTGTGCCATGGATTGCATGTGTGTGGCACAGAGACAGGAGAGTGTGTGTGACAGTGACTGTGGCACAGGGACTGTGGCACAGGGACAGCGTGGCACAGACTGGGTGTGTGTGACAGTGACACAGAGTGTGTGTGCTGGCTACTGCTGGGTCAGTTTCTGAGCGAAGCCAGGCGCTGTCTCTTTAAGACAGGGAAAGCTGTCGTGCTTTGTTGTCTTCCCCTCCCGCTACTCTGCAGAGATGGGTTATGGGGGGAGGGGGGGAGTGTGTGTGGGGGTGGGGAGGGAGAGAGTGCATAAGCACTGAAATCTTACAAACAGGGCGCTGCCTCTTCAGACAGGCCCTCCTCTGAGTCACTCATCAGCCGCGCCTCAAGAGTGGAGCAGCTCCACTGTGTGTCTCCCTGTCTTCGGCGCTCCCTTCCCTCCTCCCCTCCGCTCTGCACAGCTAGCAGGAGGGCCCTGGGGGCAGCTCGGCTGCAGAATGGAGGGGCAGCCGAACACAGGCTGCTGGCTGGAAGTGTGCAGGTCTGCTAATCAGCTGGTAGGGTTGCCAGATGATTTCACCCAAAATACTGAACCCCCCCCCCCAAAAAAAAAAAAAAACCCAACAACCACCGGGGGGAGAAAAAAAGGGGGAAGACCAAAGTTGTAGAGAAAAAAAAAGGACCCCGAAAGTTATTAAGCAAATAAATAAATACATTAAATAAAATAAATCAGCATTAAAACAGCATGGCCCCTTTAAGTGCGAGAGGGGAGATCTTGAGCACTAAGACCCAGGGAAGGCATTGCTTCCCCTTGCCTCAGGTCTTTTTGCCGGTGACCATCTTGTTTTCTTGATCAAGCCCCACCCAGATAAGCAGAGGGTGGGGGGGCCGGGGCTGGGCCCAGTTGCAGAGTGTGTTGTAGGGTTGCCAGGTGTTCGGTATTTTCGTCTCCTGGCAGGGAAAAAACCCAGAAAATACCGGACACGCCAGAGCACGCAGGACAATGCGGGGCAGAGCGGAGGGCCTGGAGTCCTGGGGGGGCAGCTTTCTAATAACATGATGGCTGGTGTGTGAGAGACTAGAACAAAACGTGACCTCTGAGCTAGGCACAACTGAGCTAGGTAGTTAGGGGGTGTGGGAGCCCTCTAGGGAACACTGCTTATTTGGGGAACGCTGCACTAGAATAGCAGGTCAGGGGGACCCCAGGACTTGGCTAACAGGGGCTGTGGGACTGAGGGGCACTGGCAGAGCTGTGGATGGGAAGAGCCCAGGGCTGGGTTCCCGGGGGCTGGGACTAAGGGGCACTGGCCGAGCTGTGGGGGGGGAGGGTACCGTGCTGCTGTGTTTGTGGGTCTAACAGCCCACACTCTGTCTCTCAACAAACTCACTTACCAAACGTTCACTCTGGTTGCTAGACGAATCCAGCCCATCCCCGCTGAGCGGCAGGTTTCTCTGGGGAAGGCTCAGACCAGCTCCAGGTACCATCAAAGTGGCCTGGTCCAAGACCCGGTTCTCTGCTTCCCCATGCAGCCGGGTCCTTTCCCAGTGGGCTGGGAGACACAGCAACCCAAAGGGGCTGTTCAAAGCAAGTCCCTGGAGTGGGTGGAGGCTGCACTAGTGGGCGCAGGGCCGTGTCCCCGGCCAGCCAGCTGTGCTGAAGCACAGGGCTCGGGTTCCCCAGCATCGCACGGGGCAGAGGGCTCCTTGTGCTCCGTGCCCTTTGGCGCTGTGAGATCCGTGGCAGTGAGCCGACTAGTTAACGTTTGGTCCGTTACAAGCGATATTGGACTCTGGCCTCTTCCCCTGGAAAGACTGTCAGCTGGAGGGAGGCCAGAGGCTCTAAGCTTGGCACAGCCGCAGCGCAGCGCTGTTTAAACTGCTAACGGGCAGAGGCAAGGGGCCCTCTCAGTGAAGCTCGGTTTCCATTTCCCCACAGGCTACGGGAGCATTTCGCACAGCCCTCTGCCACCCACCACGCTGCTGGCACATCCCACACGCGGCCACCCTGGGAGAAATGTGCAGCCCTGACCGGCAGATCTCACGCTTCAGAGCCGAGATGCTCCGTGAGCCTAGGCAAAACTGCGTGCTGCAGGCCAGGTTCTCTGTGGGAACTGTTGTGGGAGGGGCAGACGAGGATGTCCTTATGCAAGGGGCCACTGTGCACTCAGGCACACCTGTGTGACAACCAGTTGGATGCACACTACCTGCTCACACGCCCTGCACACTTGCTTGCATGCGCCTAGCGTGCACTCACATTGCTAGGTGCACACAGAGCGCCACCGCATTTTGCACACACATGACATATTGATACTGCAGGCCTCTGGGCATGCCCCGCCTGCTGGCAAACGCCTCGTACGCTTATGCCCACTGACTCACATCGTACAACCAGGCTTGCACTACTACTACAAAAGTGAAAGTGAGCCTGTGGGCACCAGCAAGAGATTGACCAGCCGGGGGCCGGGCTCTGGATGCTGCTGGCACCCTAAGTGGTGCGGCCACAGTGAATCCAGGCTCCAGTCCTGCTGATACAGCAGCCAGACAGCACAGTCCCTGCCCCCCTGGCCAGCCTGGAACTCATTTACATTTCTTACAGGTACTGTCCCAATTGCCTGCCCTGAAATTACAATAGGATAGTACCTGTAAGAAATTGAAGTTACTTTCACCCCTGCACTACCAGCTCCTGTGCACTCTCACCACAGGTGAGTGTGAGTGCACACTCCCTTACCACCTCCTCTACCCCCGCCCGTCTGTGCACTGAGGGGGTGTGACATGGCTGCACGGTGGATTTCCTGATGCTTTGTGCACTGTGCCTAGCTCCTGCTTCCAGAGGCGGTGGTGCACAAATGCTATTGGGAGCAGGAAGCGGCTGCATGGACCTCGCCTACCTGGGAAGCAACGGGAGTGCTCAATGCTGCTGCCCTCAGCAGGGCACGGTTTGCTGGGGGACAGTTGATGGCAACGCTGGGGAGTGCCGACAGCCCAGGACGGAGGGTGCTGCTGAGCCATGGAGTCAGGCCACATATGCCCTGGCTGCAGGGGCAGATCCGGCTCCTGCTGCCCGTTAACCAGCTCTCATTCCTTTGGAAAGAAGCCTGCCTTTCAAGAGTGGGGTTTACAAAATCCACACCTGCCCAGAAAGTGCCTGGAGAGGCTATTTCTCTCTGGGAGAGCCCAGCAAGCCACTGCAGATGGAGTATTAGTTTGCCTCTCCTGGGCCCCTCACTACAAAAAGAATGTGGACGCATTGGAGAGGGTCCAGTGGAGGGCAACAAAAATGATTCGGGGGCTGGATCATATGACCTATGAGGAGCGGCTGAGGGAGTTGGATCTGCTTAGTCTGCAGAAGCGAAGAGTGAGGGGGGATTTGATAGCAGCCTTCAACTTCCTGAACGGGGGTTCCAAAGAGGATGGAGAGAGGGTGTTCTCAGTAGTGACAGATGGCAGAACAAGGAGCAATGGTCTCAAGTTGCAGTGGGAGAGGTCCTGGTTGGATATTAGGAAAAACTATTTCACTAGGAAGGTGGTGAAGCACTGGAATGGGTTACCTAGGGAAGTAGTGGAGTCTCCATCCCTAGAGGTGTTTAAGTCTCGGCTTGACAAAGCCCTGGCTGGATTGATTTAGTTGGGATTGGTCCTGCCTAGAGCAGGGGGCTGGACTTG
This sequence comes from Rafetus swinhoei, assembly GCA_019425775.1. Lineage (NCBI taxonomy): Eukaryota > Metazoa > Chordata > Testudines > Trionychidae > Rafetus > Rafetus swinhoei. Next base: position 12,653,115 of record JAFJHL010000300.1, read on the forward strand.
ATGACCTCCTGAGGTCTCTATGATTCTATGATTCTATAAGTGCAGCACCCACGAGAGCGTATCTCACTGGGCTAAGCTACGCTGTCAGTGGGGACTCCGAGGCATGGAGCGCGGCTGCTTTTCAAACCCAGAAGGTCCAGGGTAGAGGATCCCAGGCGCTAGCTGCTCTGGGATCATACATCCCAACCAACGTTCCTTGAAAGCTCAGCATGTGGGCAGCCACCCAGGAGAGATTCAAATGCCGCCCAGCTGATTAGCAGAGCGCCTACCATGCTCAGGACCAGCAGCATATGTTTTTACTGGTGGCACACATCCACAGATTCCTTAGTGCACAGAACAAAATTTATTCTGCACTTGGATGGAAAAAAATTGGAGGGAATGTTGAGCCCAATGCTTTGCACTTGCCTGACCTTTCCCGTCAGAAGCTATCTGTCTTGCTGACCCCAGGTGTGAGAAATTATCACTCAGCTCCCAATCATGAGATCACATCATTTGAAAGAAATCTCATGACTTTGAAGCCAGGCTGGGGCCCTTTTGTGGGCCTCTGGGTTGCTGAGTCCTGGGGCATCACTTTGACCATCTTCTCTGCATAACCCCCCCGGCCCACTGCTTACATGCGTCAGTCTACATAAAAAAAATATTCCGCACATGGATGGAAAAAATCCACATGTGGATGTAAAGGGTTAGAGGGAATGTTGGTCCACACCTCCATACTCCACAGGCAACAGCTCTCTCCAGTGGTCCACATGCCACGTGTTGCGTGTGGCTCCGAAGTGCGAGCTTGTCTCAGGTCTCAGAACAGCCAATGGCAACTGTGATGGGGTGTGGTCACAGAAGAGAGACTCCAAGGAAAAAAGATCTTCCCTGGCTTGGAGGTTTGGAGGTGCAGCTGAAATGAGAGCAGTTTTAGGGCAAGTTTCTAATATGTTTTAGGGTAAACTTAAAAAACAACAAATAGTCTTGCAGCGCCTTGGAGACTAACCAAAAAATGTAGATGGTAACATGAGCTTTAATGGGCACAACCCACTTCTTCAGAGGAAATAGCGGGTTGTGCCCACGAAAGCTCATGATATCATCTCCACTTTTTTGTTAGTCTCTAAGGGGCTGCAAGACTATTTGTTGTTTTTTAAGTTTTTCCTGTTACAGACTAACACAGCCCCCCCACCCTGAAAGTTTTAGAGTGTTAGAACGTGTGGTGCGTTTTCTGTTATTTTAAATTTGTAATTCATTTTGCACTGCCTGTTTTCACTTGCAGCCACTTAAACCCTGCTGTTTGTACTTAATAAAATCACGTTTATTTACTCTCGAGCCCAGTGTAAATAATAGTTACCTGGGGGAGAAATCAGTGCGTACGGCCTCCTTTCATGGTTAAAGGGGGCTCGCCTGAATAAGTTATTTGGGGTTCTGATCCCAGTTGGGGGTTGGGTTCCTGGAAGCTGGGCCCAAAACTGCATTCTCCTCAGACCTAAAGAGGTTCAGTGTCTGGATTGCTCCGGGGGTGGGGGGAGAGGTGATCTCAGCTCTGTACCTTGTCTGGGTGAGACCAGGAGATCTGGCCCAGCAGGACAGGGTGGTGAGAAGCCCCAGAGAGCAAGGAGGCAAGTGTCAGTGGCCTTGTCAACACTTCAGGAAGCAGCCCCAAGGGGTCTTCTGTGACCATGCCCGGTCAGAGCAGTGCAAACCAGCACCAGCAGAGGAAGGGAAAGGAATTGTTTGTTTAGGACTTTTCTGATTGTGTGCCTGACTTTCCTTTAAATCTGCCAGGCCTTCAGGAGCCGAGCCGGGAGAACTGTGCTCCAGATTAAAGTCGTGCTGCTCTCAGCAGCTGTTTGCCGGCCTGGAAAGCCAAGCCGGCTTTCCACACACCAGCTCCTGCGCCGGGGGTGGAAGTCAAAGACTCCGTTTAATCAGCTGCGCTTGAGCAAAGTGGAAAAGTGTGTTGCTGAGTGAATGGAAAGTGTCTCTTTGGATTCTGGAGTAACACAAAGGGGATGCAGGGTGACCCCACCCCCCACTGATACCCAGCAGAGCTGAACCCCAATTCCATTCCCCCCAGTGCTGATCTACCCCTCCACCCCCATCACACAGCTTCAGCCTTTTTACTATTACTTATTACAGGGGTGGGGAACCTTTTATGGGTCAGGGGCCTTTGACCCATGGAAAAATCAGTTGGGGGCCGCACACCACACAAGCGAGAAGCAAAAAACCAAAAAACCCACTCACTGACATGGCCCCCGACTGAAAAGGAGACAGATACTCCCCACATTTCCCTTGCAAACCAGAGCCTGGGAGGCCCAGACTAGTAGATTTTGTTTGCTCCAGCCCTGCGGGAGGGAAGGAGGCTGGAGTGCCAGCACAGGCTCTCCAATGCTGGGGTGGGGGGGTCCCAAGCCTCGGAGGCTGGATCCAGACAAGCCGGGGGCTGCATCCAGCCCTCAGGCTCCCCACTCCTGACACTTATCATTTGCATTGTCCTAGTATAACGCCAGCAGACCCGTTTTCTGCAGGCAGAATCAAACCGGGGAATCTCCAGAGTCCCATGCATGAGCCTCTACTGAAGGCGCTAGAAGCCAGCTGGCTCGTAGCAAAGGCAGCCGAGCAGACTCATTATTTTCTCCGTGAGTGGTCTCGGTGCCACTAGATGGGACACCCCCCAGAGATATGTGGGCTATAGAGAGCGAAGGAGCCCAGCCCTGGGTCAGGACCCCGGGTGCTGGGCGCGGCACAAACACAGAACAGAAAGGCAGTTCCTCCCCCAAGAGCTTCCAGACAAAGTGTTTGCACAAGGTCCCAGCCTGGGACATGTGTAGGAGGCACTGAGCTGTCTGGGCCCAAGCTGGGATTAAATGGAACAGCCACGCTGGGTTGCAGTGAGTGCTGCCCACCTGCCCACTGGAAAGCTGGCCCTGTTCCGGTGGCGGCAGACTCGTGCCAGCTCTCGCTAGCTACTTCTTCCAGCCGTGGGGCTGGTCTCAGCCAAAGGGGCGCATGGAGCCAGGCCATGGGCTAAAAGCCAATGGCAGGAGGCAGCCACGTGCGATTGGAAAAGGAAGGGCAGAGCTGAGATGCTGGTGGAGGAGAGGGGAGCTTGGAAAGGTCTCAAGGATTTGCCAAAAGCTCCAGCCCAGCCAGGCCATGGAATGACATGGAGACATTGGAGCAGGACAGCTTGAGCCACTGCCTGGGTGGGGGTGGGTGCTAAAAGTAGAAACCACGTATTTGGTGTTACTACTACTTCAAGCCAGGGGGGAGCTGCTGCACCCCGACATTGGAAAGAGACAGAGGATGACAGGAGAGCGGAGCTGGAGCCAAGCGACACCCCCAGCAGGCTGCAGCCAGTGGTAAGATCTGCGGGACAGAGGAATGTCTGTGCTCACTAATGGGTCTGTTTGGAGAGGAAATGCTTTGCTAGTGAGAGTTTAGTTTAAATAAGGGCTGTTCCGCTTCAGAAAGAGCAGCCGGGTTCTCTGAAGCCCTCTGATGGATCTGACTCGTGGACAGGATTGGCAGAACCGCTTAGGACGCGGTCACCAGGGAGACTTCTCCTTGGCGCGAGTTGCTGCTGGCCAAGGGAGCCTCCCAAGAAAACAGAGACTCACCATGCTACTGTGTCCTCTGGCCATGCCCCGATCTGCTCCTATGTTAGGGAACAAGTCTGGCTGTCAAGCGCTCACCCTGGCCCTGCACTGATCGGCAAGTCCCTGGGGGGCTGTTTCTGCCCCCTTTGTACTACCAGGGCAGCACATGAATGAGAATCAAGTCAAGGCCCCAATGATAAATGGGTCCCACTCGAGATCTTGGAGTCACTGTGGATAGTTCTCTGAAAACATCCACTCAATGGGCAGCAGCCGCCAAAAAAGCAAACAGAATGTTAGGAATCATTCAAAAAGGGACAGAGAATAAGACAGAGAATATCTTATTGCCTCTGTATAAATCTATGGTACGCCCACGTCTTGAATACTGCGTGCAGATGTGGTTGCCTCATCTCAAAAAAGATATTTTGGCACTAGAAAAGGTCCAGAAAAGGGCAACAAAAATGATAAGGGTTTTGAAACGGCTGCCATATGAGGAGAGATTAAAAAGACTGGGACTTTTCATCTTAGAAAAGAGGGGACCAAGGGGGGATATGATAGAGGTCTATAAAATCACGACAGGGGTGGAGAAAGTGAACAAGGAAATGTTATTTATTTGTTCCCATAATGTAAGAACTAGGGGTCACCAAATGAAATTAATAGGCAGCAGGTTTAAAACAAACAAAAGGAAGTTTTTCTTCATGCAGCGCACAGTTCAACTTGTGGAACTCCTTGCCAGAGGATGATATGAAGACTGGAACTTTAACAAGGTTCCAGAAAGAACTAGATAAATTCCTGGAGGTTAGGTCCATCAATACTTATTAGTCAGGATGGGTAGGAATGGTGTCCCTCGCCTCTGCTTGTCAGAAGGTGGGAATGGGCGACAGGGGAGGGATCACTTGATGATTCCCTGTTCTGTTCTTTCCCCTCCGGGTTATCTGGCATTGGCCACTGTTGGAAGACAAGATCCTGGGCTAGATGGACCTTTGGTCTGACCCAGTGTGGCCGTTCTTACATTCTTATGATGGGAAATGCTACAGTGCTGAGGTGGATCTGGCAGAGCCACTGTCGCTTTGGGCAGCTTCCATTACTGCCTTTCTGCAGGCCCGTTTTGTTGGCTACTCCCCTCCGTGTCTGGGGGGAGGCAGGCTGGGCGGCTCAGCTCTTCCTGCCTTGCACGGATTCCCTCGTTCCGTTGCTCCACTGCACCCAAGTTGATGCTTCTGGATCCGCTTCCGTTGTCCATTGGTGGGAGGAGCAGAAGGTCTCAGAGCATGTTGGTGCCTGGGCATTTATCTTAATGCATGTAACACGCCAGCATCATCTGCAACTTCTAAATAGAACTGTCCTTTCCTCCTCCACTTCCTGCTTTGGGATCAGCGTGGGCGGACTCTGCGCTGGCTTCCCCTGCACGGCTCTGCTGACACCCCTCAGTCCTGATCCACAGCCCCCTGCTATCCAGCTCCAAGTCTCCCAAACCCCCATAATTCTGCCAATGAACAAGAATCCTGTCCTACAGCACCCCCTACTGTTTCTGTCCCTGAACCGACATGGGCTGCTAGTTATGCCAGAAACAGCCAAATGTTTGACCCCTTCCAACAGTCCTTGTTCAGGCTGGATTTGAACAGATGACCTAGAGTTTACAACGCCCCACAGCCCATTTTCTATCCCCAGAATTTCCCTAACTCGATACTTGTCATGGGTTTATTGTGTTGCCTCTTGGGAGCTGGGAGGAAAGCCAGCACATCCAAAGGACACTTGATCTCTCTATTACCGTGTGTCATTTTCAGTTGCTCTGACAAAACACAGTGCTCGGCTTGGTTTCTCTGTGTTCATTCAGAGCCAAGAAACTTTGCAGATAGAGAATCCAGAGGTTCAGAGACACTCATGGGAAGCTTGGTGAAAAAGCTTATGGTAAGTAGGTAGATGTCTGGGGTTGGGTAGACTGAATTCTTCTGCTCATGGAACTGGTACTAGACTGGTCATGGCTGTAAAAATTTCTCTGGCAGAGGCTCAGACTTGAGGGAATCTGAATTGCCAATTCACTTTTCTTCCATGACCCATTCATTCAGACTGTTTGTGCTGTGTTGAGATTGCCAAGACCCGAGGATCAGGCAGAGGTCAGCTGGTCTGAGGTAAATAGGATGAAGTTCAATAAGGACAAATGCAAAGTGCTCCACTTTGAGAGGACCGATCCGTTTCACACATACGTAATGGGAAGTGGCTGTCTGGGAAGGATACTGCAGAAAGGGATCTAGGGTCATAGTGGACCACAAGCTACGTATGAGTCAACAGTGTGATGCTGTTGCAAAAAAAGCAAACGTGATTCTGGGAGGCATTAATAGGAGTGTGGTGAGCAAGACACGAAAAGTCATTCTTCCGCTCTACTCTGCACTGATTAGGCCTCAATTGGAGTATTGTGTCCAGTTCTGGACACCACAGGTCAAGAAAGAGGTGGAGAAATTGAAGAGGGTCCCAAGAAGAGCAACAAAAATGATTAAAGGTCTAGAAGACAAGACCTACAAGGGAAGACCGAAAGAACTGGGTTTGTTTAGTTTGTAAAAGAGAAGACTGAGAGGGGACATAATAGCAGTTTTCAAGTACCTAAAGGGGTGTTGCAAGGAGACAGGGGAAGAAAGTTCTTCTTGACCTCTGAGGATAAGACAAGAAGCAATGGGCTTAAATTGCAGCAAGGGAAATTTAAGTTGGACATTAGGAAAATCTTCCTAACTGTCAGGGTGGTAAAACACGGGAATAAATTGCCTAGGGAGGTTGTGGAATCTCCATCTCTGGAGATATTTAAAAGCAGGTTGGATAGGCATCTATCAGGGATGATCTGGACAGTGCTTGGTCCTGCCATGAGGGCAGGGGACTGGACTTGATGACCTCTCGAAGTCCCTTCCAGTTCTCGTGTTCTGTGATTCAATGCACACGGTTTTTGTTTCATGGGCACCTGACTCAGAGGAGCTGGGCTGAGACTCCTCAAACTCATTTCACAAAACAAAATGCTGCCGTCAGCTGCAATCTGCCTAGTTGTGAAATGGCCTAGGTAGGACATCTGCGATCCTGAGTCCTCGGTGGACTCCCTGTGATTCAGATGTGAGGCTCCTGCCTCCCAACAGTCACACCTCCATCCAAAAGTCTCAAGTGCATAAATGAAAACCCCAAACCCACAGGCAGTCACGTGTGGCCACAGCAGGTCCTCCGCCCACTCTGAAGAGGTCTAGTCATGCAGCTGCCGATGTGCCGTGCTGAGCCATGTGACCGACAGCAGGGCTTGGCAATGCACCTTAACACTGTCCAGAGAATGTGGAACCGGAAGCAATGTCCAGGAAAATGAGCTTTGGGATATGCCAGGCATGAAGGTACCACATGTGTGCGCAATGACTCGATTGTCAGGCAAACAGCCCTTCCGTGTTCATTGCTGGTTTCCAGGCTCAGGCTTGGCAGAGCTGACTGACTCTGCCCTGGCAATTTTGTCAGACTACATCTGTGATGGCGAGCGAGAGGGTCGCGTCAGAGGGGCCCTCCTTCATCTCAGTGGGCCGCAACATTGTCATAGCCCAAGATGGTCTCCCAGGATGGGGGAGTGTTGCTCACTGCGCTCGTGCCGACTGAACTGTAGCAGCCCTGCGATTGGCTGCAGAGGGAGCGCGCGGCTCTCCTGGTGTTGTGCACAATCCGCACCCCCCCTCACTTCACGCGCCGTCGCTTTACGTGCGTGTCACTTTAGTAACACTGGGAGGAAAAAAACAACGCAAATGGAAACCAGCGGAGTCTGGCAACCCTGTGCATGGGCAACAGTCAACAAAACGCCTCACGGGCCACACAGAGACTTCGCCCACCACTGGCCTAAATGGGCAAAGGCGGGAGAAATGGATTGGGCTCGCCTGTGAAGCTGGGGTGAGGTACTGAGTGATTAAGGCCCGGATCACATGGGATTTAGGTGCCTAAATATTTGTGAGGATTGGGCCTTAGAGGGATGTGCTTAGGGTCACACCATCCAGTGACTTCACTGTAAAATCCTCCTTCACGCCAGTGCTTTGCTCCTCTCTCTGGGGGCTGGATCCTTCTGGGCCTTGCTCCCTCTGGATTCTCCCCTCACTCATTTGGGCACTGAACCCTGGGGGAATTTAGTCTGAGGGAAAGATTTTTAAAGCCTGAGGATGGGCCCCCAAGGATTTGCTGGTGTTGCTAGAATTTCACCCCGCTTTTTGTTGTTGTTGTTGTTGTTGCAATTTCTTGGGAAACAAGTAGCAATAAAATGCCTTAGAAAACCCAAAAGCTGTGCCCCTTTCAGCCCACCAAGGCGCCTCTGCCCAGAGGCGGCCCTAGATGAGCTGCCAGCAACTGGTGCCCTAGGCGAAACGCGCGATCGGCGCCCCCGCCTCCAAAGCCCTCAACGGCCGTTTATCTTGGCACCACCTAGTTCGCCTGTATTGACAGGCCGCCACTGCCTCTGCCCAATGCCTTGGGAAAACCAAACACTCGGGCATCTTCTCTGGCCAGGGACAGATGCTGTTTGAAGATGGAGGGAACGTGAGGGCATCCCAATGGGCCGGACATCCCCATTTGTTTGCTCCTTCCCCAGAGCGAAGGGAAAGTGGAAGATGTTTCAGCTCTGAGGTGGAAACCGGCAGCCTTGGCTTGGATCCCATGGGCCACGTTCTTGTTTGGTGTCAACTGGCATCGCACCATTGATGTCAATGGGAGTGACACAGATTTACACCAGCTGAGAGCCCAGCTCCGCAAGGCCTGTTGCCAAGGGATACAAAGGCAACTGTTGAAGAGGAGGGTCTGCTGAGGGAAGAGGGGCCAAGATACGCAGGCAGAGGGGTATGCAAAGAGACTAGGATTAGGAAGAGGTCTGTGCTGGGAGAGAACAGAGCGGGTTAGCGTGAAGATGGCTGGGCGGAGGGTGGCGTCCGAGGGAGGAGGGACAGACGCAGGCTGAAGGGCATGTGCGTGAATAGCTGGAGGAGCGTGTGGTGTTTCTGGCAGGAGGAGGGCCCTGTGGCCACCCACCAGTGGGATATCTGGCACCGCCTGCCGTTCAAATATGTTCAGCATGTGGCTTCCTGGAGCTCCTTCGTGGCGCTGCTGTGCTCGTCCTTCGGAGAAGGCGTGCCGCAATTCCGTCCAACAGCAACAGGCCTGGGACAGAGGGGGGCTGAGCCCCGCCGCCCAGCCAGCAACACCTGTCAATAAGAAGTTGTAACTAATTTGCCTCAAAAAAAGGGATCGAACAAGGGCCAAGGAAAACAAAGGGCCAGGGCCCCTCAGGACGCTGAGCTGCCGAAGAGGAATGAGCCGCGCCCCACGAAGGCGGTAAATAACGGAGGTGGTGACGGGCTATGCCTGAGCAGCGCAGACGCCTTGGAGGAGGTTGTTTTCGTTCTGGCCTCTGATCCACACAACACACTCAGCCTGAGGAAAGCCAGTGCGCGGCTGTGCACCCCGCAGGTACCGACCTGCCGTCATGGCTCCAGCTCGTTCGGAGCCCTCCCGAGAGAAGCCACCCGGGGAGTCAGCGTCGTCATACCTGCGGCCTCTGTGGAGCCAGTGCTGTGGAGCTGGGAAGAGCTGGGGGCCTGTGGGAGAGCAGGGGCTTGCCACAGCTCGGGTGCGTCTACACTGCACCATAGGTCAAAATAAAATACGCAATTAGAGCTGCGCAAATGGTGTGTCTTATTTCGATCTTACCTCTAAATAGCTTATTTTGTCATTTGGCGATGTCTACACCATGCCAAATTTCAAAATAACCCACTATTCCGAAATGTCCCTTACTCCTCCCGGAATGAGGTTTACAGGGACGTCAGAATAGCAAGACTGTTATATTTCAAAATAATGGGCTTGCTGTTAAGACGCAGGATAGCTATTTCAGGATACCGGATAGCGCTGCAGTGTAGACGTAGCCCTAGAGAAAAAGGAAAAGTTGTTTCCTTTCTCCAGGGCTGGATTAAGGTCTTCGTAGGCCCTAGGGGCTCTCTCATAATCATAGGCCTTTAAATTAGATTATATAAGGGAGGAATGCCCTATCGCCCGTATGCCTAATATTGAATTGTAAGTTATACCTGTATATTGTTTGCTGACTACAGATAGCAAATTATTAAGTTTGATTTAGCAGTTTTCTTTTCTTATTTTCAAGGCAATTATGAATTATTTTAGGCCCTACACGTTTTTGTAGGCCCTACACGTTTTTGTAGGCCCTACATGTTTTTGTAGGCCCTAAACTTTTTCGTAGGCCCTTGGCACCGTGCCTGTTATGCCTCATGGATAATCTGGCCCCCTTCTCCTGGGTTCAGCCCCTGCAGGGAGAATAGCACAGGGTGATTTTGAAGCTTTCCCCCCAGACAGTCCAGGCAAGCTCTGGCATGACCCAGTCCAGCAGGTCTGGTTTGAGTGGACAGTGCAAGCATGGGAAGGGGAAAAGGAAGAATAATGTTAGGTTTCACCAAAAAAAATCTGTCACTCCAGCTGCCAGGAGCTTTCTCAGCACTATTTATATCCGGGGCCATCTCCAGTGCCCTCCTGCCTTTCCAGGCCAGGTAGCACATTGTTCCCGATGGCTTCCTAGAATGAGGAATCCCCAATCCCTGGTCTGCAGATTTAGGGTCAGAGTCCGGGGATTAAATCATTGGGGTTCTTCGGTATGTCTACACTGCATTCCTTTTTCGAGAGAGGAATGCAAATGCAGCCGAGAGAAATTGCAAATGAAGCGCGGATTTGAATTTCCAGCGCTTCATTTGTATAATTGCACCCGTCCGCTATTTTGAAATAAAAAATGCTGTGTAGACGCGGTTATTTTGAAAGAAACCCCTTCTTTCGAAATAACCCTTACTCCTAAGAGGTTTAATGCCTTCCACATAGCTTGAATTCCAGCTTTCTCTTTTGTTTACGAGGAACTATACTGTAAAGTACACAAGGCTATCTAGAGGATGAACAATAAACTGCAGTTCTTTTCTATTCTATCAGGTTCTTATAGCACACCCATCACAGTAGTGTCTATATGCATCTTTCATTAGTGTATTAAATGATGTAATTTACCTCTAATCACATCCCATGACAGGCGGGAGGGGAAACTTTGATGCTGACAAGGGGCATAGTTTGCTCAGCTGTATATGGGGTTAATTGGCACTGAAATTATTTGAGGAGAGACTCTTCCCTGCGTATCTCAGGTCCATGTGTGGGTGGGAGTGTGTGTGTGGGTGTGTGGGGTACGGGTGTGGATGTGGGTGTGGTTTTTTGTTTTATAAAGACACTTTCTTCTGTGTCTGTGAAATGGAGAAACAATCCAGAGCTGGAACCCACTCAAACAAACAAACAAACAAACAAAAAAACCCTCTTTCCCCCCAAAATTCTGCGATATCTTAAAACTCCATGCAGGGCAATGAAGTTTTTAAGGTCTAAACAACCCTCACGCAGTCAAGTGTGCAGAGCTCCCTTTATCCACCTTGGAAGGACGAAGGGTCAACATGACTCTTGTGTGAGTCACTGCAGAGTTAAATGCTGAAGTCTCTACTCCAGCCAAAGTCCTGTTGAGGTTCATGGCAGCACTTCTTGGCTATAGAAGTACTGCTCCGAACTTGGCTGTACTTTAAGGGACAGTGACAGAACCTCTTGGGAGGAGCTGAGATATGTTCAAACAGGAAGCTGCCATCTGTCATGAGTCTTGGGGAGGTTTAGTGAAACGGCAGGTCCTAGAGAGACAGATGCTTTAATGCAGGGCTACTCAACACGCGGACCGTGGGCCGCATGCAGCCCACGGCCCGTTTGTTTGTAGCCCGTGGTGCGGTTTGGGTTTACACGGGACTCAACATGCAGCTCGTGGGTGGGATCCTTTGAACATGGCCTCCACTGGGACCACGCTCCACAATGGTGAGTCAATATAATGGTCTTCTGTTGATATGCATTTTAGTAGTTAAACTCCTGGACCGTCATTGCTCATTAAAAGTGCTGTCAGATGGGTGGAAATCAGGCAAATACTGCTCTTTATTAATATCAGCAGAACTGACTTAAATGGGGCCTGTGTGTTGTATAGTCTTGCCTTAATCTTTGTATTCATGCCCGTCAGTGTGAAAGAAGCTATTTGCATATATTTGCATATATTTGCATGTAGACACAACCACACTTAAGATGCAGCCCTCGGCATATGCTGTGAGTATCATTGTAGCCCCCAGGGCTCAAAGTTGAATAGCCCTGCTCTAATGAGTTAGATGCACCCTCCTACAGCGACCACAAATGTATCTCTCACTGAAACTTCTCTGTAAGGTAGGAGCCAGGCCGGGTAGCTACAGTAGATGTCAGCCTAACCTATATATGTGTCTGAAATTCCCCACTGTTTGGGGATGTCTGGAAATGCTGCTCCAGTCTGGCCCATTATACAGCTAGGCAGCAAGGAGAGAGCAAATCTGGGGAGATCCAGAGCTCAGAGTTTGGGGATGGTCAGTGGCTTGGGTGTGATGCTGGCTTTTTGAAAGTTCTTCTTCACACAGCGTGTAGTCAACCTGTGGAACTCCTTGCCAGGGGAGGCTGTGAAGGCTAGGACTATAACAGAGTTTAAAGAGAAGCTTGATAATTTCATGGAGGTTAGGTCCATAAAAGGCTATTAGCCCGGGGATAGAAATGGTGTCCCTGGCCTCTGTTTGTCAGAGGCTGGAGAAGGATGGCAGGAGACAAATCACTTGATCATTGTCTTCGGTCCACCCTCTCTGGGGCACCTGGTGCTGGCCACTGTTGGCAGACAGGATACTGGGCTAGATGGACCTTTGGTCTGACCCAGTACAGCCGTTCTTATGTTCTTATGTTTGCGGTGCCTGAGGGAGAGGTTCCCAGGTACCTTGCCTTTCAGTATGCTTGGAATTGGGGAGTTCATTCCTTGACACTTCCCAGTGACGACCCCCATTCCTCGGACCCAGAGCCATCACCTCCTTGCCGTGCCAGGCTTTCATATGTGCCTGGACTGAGCCCGAAGGCAAAATGATTCCTGGAGTCCCAGGAACAACCAGCAAGCTCCCGCCAATAGCCACAGCCTCGAGTCTAGTCCCAAGACCCTGGAATCCCACTTGAATTCCTTCACCCCTCCCTGGTCAGTTTGGCCCCTTGGTTACATTTTTGCCACTTTGGTGCTGACAAGGGGCACAGTTTGCTCAGCTGAATATGGGGTTAATTAGCCCTGCAATTATTTGAGAAGAGACTCTTCCCTGCCTATCTCAGGTCAATGTGTGGGTGGGAGTGTGCGTGTGGGTGTGTGGGTACGGGTGTGGATGTGGGTGTGGTTTTTTTGTTTTATAACGACACTTTCTTCTGTGTCTGTGAAACGGAGAAACAATCCAGAGCTGGAACCCACTCAAAAAAAAAAAAAAAAAAAAAAAAAAAAAGTAACCAGCCAACCCAGTCCTGAGCTGCGTTAGTCCATCAAAGAGTCTGTGAAAAACCTTTCCTCCCTCCCTCATGCACTCATTTGCAGCGCTGCCTAGCACAGCTCTGTCCTCTCTCTCGCTCCTCTCCACAAAGGTACCACGAGCAACTGCGGCACTTCCTATGGAGTAGACTATTCGAACAGCAATAAAAGTTAGTTTATCTAGGGACCCCCCTCACTGCCCCCCAAAAAACCCAAACCAAACTTCCCTTCTGCAAGCCCGAGGAGAAAGTGTCAGCTAAGAAGGTAAGGACTTTATTTCTCTTTCTTGACAGTCTCCCATTCTTCCTTTTTCTTATCTTTCACCTAGATGCCTATCACATGTTACATTAAGCTCAGACTAGAGAAAATCTCTTTAATTTCTCAGACTCTCTAGTTCTGATTAGTTTTTCCCCAAGCAGAGAGGAAAATTGCACAAGAATATTCCCTCTTTGTAGTCTGTGTGCTTTTCCTGATTTCTTCTGTCCCTTTTATAATCCCTTTATTTCCCCCCTGACCCATTTTTAATTCTGTTCCTTGTTAAATAATTGTATCAAAAGAGTATGTAATGTTCAAACAGTGCTAATGAGAACCAAAGCCAGGTTGCGGTAGAGATGGTTCTAATGTCTGAACCCTACTTTCCTGTCTCAAATGTTTGTAAGAAAAATGTCTGGGAAAATTTCTGTGCCTCCAGGGACCCCAAACTCTAGTAAATAGACTTTTAATTCAATTCCAAAATCTGCCTTGGAGGCTGGCTTCTTCCATTATTAGATATCTGTACTTGTACTTTGCTTCAGTGCCTATCAGAATCAAGGTAGGTCAGCTCAGCTAACTTTCCAGCCTAGGGTATGCGAAGTACAAGGTTTTTATTTCATTGTTTTTAGGTCATTTCTGTTCATTGGGCTTTCATCCACCAGCTCCTAAACTTCGAACATTCTTAATAAACCAAGAGAGTCGCCCCCTATAAGTTCACCCCAGGCTGACTAACAGGGGAGATATTTTCTCATCTATGGGCAGCTTTGCTATAAGGAACACGTTTAATAAATCATAAGGCCAGCAAATTCCTGGGATTTTTATTGCTTCTATAAAAAATGCAGTTTTGATCCATCAGCAAGGGACACTGGGAAACTATCCTTTTCTGCCGTCGTGTCCCAAGACTGGATGCTAAAACAACAGCAATGTCTGCATTAATAAGTTTCACCTTCTCAGGCAGGAGTGGCAACTTTCTGTGTAGTACAAGCATTTTTTTTCTCTCTCTCTGATGCTGCATCTATCAAACTGCATCATATAATCTTGTTGTGGGAGGGGGGGAAGCAATTGTAGGCCAACTTTTTTTTTAATGGACTCTGTCTAACTAGTGTGGCTTTAGGTCCTCAGACCGACAAGAGGCTGAACACTAAGGATTATTTGGGGATCTATAACTATGTGCTACATTGTCCACATCAAAGAGCCTGTGGAAACCCCTTTCCTCCCTCCCTTGTGCATTCATTTGCACTGCTGCCCAAAACAACTCTGTGCCCCCTCTCTGTTCCCGTCTACAAAGGTACCATCAGCTACCCGATCAAAACCGCATTTTTATGGCAGCCAACAACGTATCCCCTCCCCCATTTTTGGCCCACCCAAAGCTAAAAGAGTAAAAACCTCCATGGAACTAAGTCAGCGAGGACATGGGAAATATTAATGCTAGAAATGTGGTTCAATTGTAGGCAAGGTTTTTCATCCCATTTCTCTCACTCTATAGCTGTAAGGCATAAGAAGAAAAAAACCCCCAAACGCTGCTTGACAATTGGTTCAATTTTATAACAAAGAACCATCCGTTTTCATTTATTCAGCACAACTTCCAAGAGTCATTTCACTGAAACGTTTATTTTTTCCCCCTTGTGCACGTGGGTGAGAAAAACCCAAATCCTTATCTGTGGAACAGAACTCTACTCCCAAGTAGATTTGTTTTGTTCACCTGTTCCAATCTGCAGCAGTGTTCGTCTGAGACTCGGGGGTGGTGGGGTTGGCTGTAACTTGAGACGCTCATTCCCATTTGGATTGGAGAGCTGTCCGGATCTCATCCCGTTTGTGGACAATGGGTGATGCTCGCACCCTGGAATTCACTTACAATCATAAGTAGTTGCAGGGAGAAACCCGCATGTGGGGCAGACTCGCCCTGACTGGAAATGAACAGCTGAGCCCCTCCTCCATGGAAGTGTAACAAGCTGAGTTACCCCTTTAAAAAAAGGGAAAGTTGGACGTCTAGCTGTATTTTGTTTCCTGTTGCCTTTGTTTTAGGCTACGGAATGCCAGATTGCAGCAAGCAGAGGGGGGAGAATTCAGCTTGTGTTTGCACTGGGTCGCCCTGAAGTTCTTTGCAGTGATTCATATATTCCCTTCATACGAAATACACGCTGGCTCGCTGTGAACGGGGACTGCGTGTGTTGTTCTGTTGAAAGCAACGAGCCCCAGACGCGTCAAAAGTTACTCACACCTTGATGAAGCCGAGGAGTTTTCTGTCTGTGGCTTTTGGCAGTGGCTCGGCATAGCCTTCCATGTCAGGTTTTTCCATTTCCCCTTTTGATAGCCTTTCATACTGTTGCAGGGAGAAGGTCATGGCAGCTCTTTCTCTCTGATTTCCAAGTGTTTCTTGGTCTATTGTCACCATCTCGACCTACCACTCTGAGGAACCACATGCCTGGCATCATGTTAGGAGACCCCAGAACCAGAGGTTTTGAGCCCTGATGCAAATACTTAGAGCTAGTTTCCATTCTCTCTCCCTGTTGTGAATTTTATCTATGGTTTTCCCCAAGTCAGGACTGGTTGCTTTCTGTCTGCAACGTGCTCCCGTAAGACACTAGAGAGATGAGATGGAGGAGATAGTATCTTTTATTGGACCAGCTTCTGCTGCTGGGAGACAAGAGTCTCTTGGTAAGATGAAGCGTTTGAAAAGCAGCCAGTAGCAGCAGCCGTGTTCCAGTAGTTTTGTGGCTTCGTTAAAGGCTGCTTCCAATGTTTAACTATTTATGAAAGAGTAACTGAGGCCACCAGAACTTCAAGCAAGAATACAACCAGACTTTTCCCATTTCGAATAGAGCATTGTCCTATTTGCCTGTCACCATCGGGGGCGTGTGTCTGTGAGCATACCCAGTGAAGAATGGACAGTGGCTAGACTGGAAAGAAAGTCATTGACTTTCAAGAGGCTGAGGAACAATTTGGAGGTCCATCAAAGTGAGATGGGTCTTCAAGGCATCCTCTGGTTTAGATGCAGTCAAGGGAGTTAAACAGGATTCTTCAGTGTGGAGTAATCTCATCCCTTTCGCTCTGCGTGGAAAGGTTCAGGCTTGGGACCCATGAATGAACCTCCCTCCCCACCTCCTTGCTACCTGATCAAGGAATATATGTGAGAGTACATTTCTTCCCTGCAGAAATACATTCACACACAAGAACATAAACTCCAGTGACATCAGAGGAGTGACTCTGGCGATGACTTGGATCCAATGAGTTTTTTGGAGAGGCCAATAGGGTTACTTAAAAAGATTTGGGGCTAAATTCTGCCCTTGGTTATACCCATGCTCTGGTCTATTCTAGGGAGTTATTTCAAAATAACCCCCCTTATTTTGAAATAATAAGTGGCGCGTCCACACTACCAAGCCTGTTATTTTGAAATAATGGGCTGGTTATTTCGAACGCTGTGCTCCTGCTTTCCTCAGGGAATAACGCTTATTTCAAAATAGTTATTTCAAAATAGCGGTAGTGTGAACGCACCGCTGCTGCTATTTCGAAATTACTACTCCCCAGAGTCATTAGAAGTAATTACTCCCCAATGCTTCCTGGGGCTCAAAGTCAAAGTAGTGTGTCCACAATAATTGAGACTGCCTTGGACTAATTTTGAAGTTCCCCCAGAGTGGGGACATGCTATTTCGATATTATTATTTCGGAAGTTATTTCAAATTTAGTTATTTCGTAATAATTTCCTAGTGTAGACATGCCTCATAAGTCCTACTGAAGTTAGACGATCCCATGGGCATAGACATACAGGCTATGTCTAGACTACACTCTTTTATTGGAAAAAGCTACGCAAATTGCGTTCCACATTTTGCGTAGCTTTTTCCGATTGGTTTTTTGGAAGAGGCTTTTCCACCATTTGGCCCCGTAAGCTGGGCCAAATGGCGGAAAAGCCTCCTTTTTCAGAGGAGCCCTTATTCCTCATGAAACGAGGACTCCACAAAAGTGCATGTCTGCTCTTCTGAAAAAAAAAAAAAAAAAAAAGCGAAAGAGCAGACGCATTCCCTGGACATGGCGGAGTTTTTCTGGGATCCCTCTGGAAAACCCCCGCAGTGTAGACGTACTCAAACAGATGGTGGCCCTTGTAGGATTGAATTAGGCTTTGGTGTGACTAGGGCACAGTAACTGGGTAGAAGAACATCTGCCTAATGGGGAGATGAAAATTGCCCAGTGGTTCCTACTGGGGTTCCATTGAACAGTTAAATTTTAGAACAGAATGAAAGGTCTGAGGGTTCCCGGGGCTACTGGTTCTGCAGCTCATATCAGAGACACTAAGAGACCAAAGGACAGAATCGACTGCAATGTCCCCCAAGTCTTTCAGGGCTGGGGACAGAAGGGCAGATTACAACTTTCAGAGCTCTCCTAAAACGGTAGGATGAACCATGCTGGAGTCGCTCCTACCCTGCCGCCAGCGGTGGTCAATGTCGGATGCCACAGAGGAGGCTGAAAATGTATTTACCCTAGGACGTCACCATTTAGACCCTCTGCCTCCCTCTGAGCAGGGGGACAGCCATTTTATGGCAGGCAGAAGCCTTCACTGCCCCGCACTGGCCCTACAAGGGTTAAATCCAGCCCGGGGAAGGGGCTAGGTCTGTGGAGCAAGCAGCTGTGGCAGATATGAGACATTTAGGGCCCAGGGGAGGGCTGTAAAAATAAGGGCTCCTGAGAGAAGACACTCACCCTTGCTCCAGCTGTGGAGCAGGGGGGCCTGGCTGCCAGGGAAGCTAGAGGCTTCTTGATACAGAGCAGGGCTGGGGGAAGGCAGCTCTGGTAAACTCCCAGGCTGGGACCTTGCTCTCAAGGCCTGAGGTCACTAGGGCTGCAAGGAGGCAGCCAGGGCAGCAGAAGGCAGCAGGTCCCCTCACCAATGAGGCGTGGCCATTTCAGACTGCAGTTCGCCCTGGGCTGTAGGGTCACTGAGGCAAGGTGGGCATAGAGGGTTGGGAGGACCTCAGAGTGTGGGGGCACCGCAGCGGGCAGTACCCAGAGGGCAAGACACTGTGGTCTGGGGGGGACGTGGGACCTAATACACAGAGGGGTGGAGCCAATAACAAGTAACAGCCGGCGAGACACTGGTTGAAAGGGGGCGCTCCAGGGCTGACGTGCTAATTCCCAGGGTGACCAGTAGGAGGCGCTGCGGCCATGAGTTGTGCCTGTGTTACAGGCACCCTGTTGGGTCACAGGATTACCAGAGGTGCAGCCAGGACTTCTGGGTTCCATTAGTGACTCTGGGCAAGTCGCGTCCCCTCTTTGCCTCCATTTCCCGGTCTGTAAAATGGGCCCAATAATACCAATCCACTGTAACATGATTTGAGAAGCAGAGTTATGCTCAAGACTGTGAGGAGCTTGGATATCACAACAATGGGGAGGCATTTAAGTGTCTTGGATGGCATGTTTGTAGCATGAATCTGTCTAGTGTGGAGCCGCAGTCCAGGGGCTCCGACCTCCAAGATGAGACGTCTCTCCCCACCTGGTTCTCCTGGACAGCAGATTTCTGCTCTCGGGGCCCTTCTTTTGCTCTGAGTTTGCCAAGCCTGTAGCTGAGAGGGGGACAGAGCGTGTAGGAATGCACCAATATTCCACTACCTTGCTCTGTAGGGGTTTATGGGATTTTGGCTTTGTTATAAATCCATTCCAAAGGAATTTGGGAGCTAGTTTGTATAGCTCAATCAGAAGAGCTATTAGTGGGCTGGGTGGGGGTTAAGCTGATCTATAAGGGGATCATTATATGATATAATGGACTATTAGTAAGTGCTTTCTTAGCTTTTTTCCCCAGTTGATTTGTTTTCCTAGAGAACATTTTCTTTGACTGGGAGAAAAATGGTGGGTGGGAAAAACGCCCATTTCAAATGCTCTCATTATAAAAGCCTGTTACTAATGGCCATGTTGCCATGAAGGTTCCAATATACTTCCTCCTGTCTTCCCTTGCAATTACATGAAAAGCGACCCTCTCCATGGCGCTGTAGTGAGGGAAACGTTGCATCAACAGTATCTCAGGGACCGTCACCTGCAAAATCCATTAGCCCCGGTCGCAAGGGCGCGAAGGGCTGTTCTCTCTCTCCCTCGCTCACACACACAGTCTGCCTTTCTCGCTCATATTTCAGCTTGTCCGCAGCTCGGAGAGCAGCAGAGTTTCCATTCTCCTGTGCGGCAGACAGTGTCTGTAACAACACAACCTCATAGTTCTGCAGGGCGGGGCGATAAATGATACTGAATTTCACTTGTCCTGCACGCTGGCTCTCCCCCCACACCACCTCCTTTCCTTTCTTTCCGCGGCTCCAAAACCATCAGCCCTTGCAGAAAAGCATAGCAAGCCGAGTCTCCTCTTCCTCAGCCTCTGCCAAACTTCGCTTTCGAGCCTGTTCTTTACAGGCGAGCAGGGAACCATGAGACATCACTCGCCAGCTCAAGGGATGGCAAATTGACTGATTGAAGAGACAGAGGGCGTTCGGCTGGTGTACAGCATCCTGCTCTCGGTGGTCCCATTTAGACACACAGACCTGCACACACCCACACACTGGCTCACGAGTCTGGGGGACTTTGTGCCTTTTTTTCCTTCTCTGTCTGTGTTGTGCTTGGCTGCCTTCTACATGGGGGATGTTAGTGCAGGAAAGAAAAGGGGAGAGTGCAGAAGAAGCCAACTGCTCCTTGTGGAACGTCAGAGACTTCAAAGTATCCAGTCAAAAGGTGGGGGGACACACACGTGTGTGTCTGTGTCTGTGTGTTCCATGGAATTTATACTTTTAACAAACTAAGTAAAAGGAAAGAATTTTTCCAGCACATGTGAATTTCCTCCATTCACTTGGGAGCCAGGGCTGGCTTGGCCTCGTCTCACTCTTCCTCAGGAAAAGTGCCCCCCTGAAATGATACAGCCAGTAAGAAAGCTGGCATGCGGTGGGAAACGATCTTCCACTGATTGCCCCCCATCCCCGAGAGCAGCAAGTGCAAGGCACGGAAATGCTCCTTCCTGCCACTCACGTGGCGCAGCACGGAGTGTGGGTAACCCTGTATAGACGCTCCTCTTTTAGAAGTGCCGTGGTGTTGATCACTCGGGCTACATCTATACTACGAGTTTTCTCGGCAAAAAATATGCTAATGAGGGACTCATCTGCATGAGTCGTGATCTCATTTGCATATTTTCTGCAGATCCGTTTTTGCGCTAGGGGTTTTTGCGCAGAAACAAGCAGGGTGGACGTTTTCTTTTTGCACAAAACCCCCTTTCCCTGCAAGATCGGTATACCTCCTTTTTGGGGGCATAAAGATCTTGCAGAAAAAGAGGTTGTTGTGCAAAAAGAAACCGTCCACCCTACGGCTGTGTCTACACTGGAACGTTCTTGCATGAAAACGGCCGCTCTTGCGCAAAAACATGCCGCCTGTCTACACTGGCCGCGCGTTCCTGCTCAAGTAAACTGACGTACTGTAGAAAATCAGGGCTTCTTGCGTGAGAACTCTGACGCTCCCTCTCAGGAAGAAGCCCTCTTGAGCAAGAGCTCTTCCAGAAGAGGCCAGTGTAGACAGGCAACATGAATTTCTTGCGCAATAAGCCCCTATGGTTAAAATGGCCATCAGAGCTTTCTTGCGCAAGAGAACGTCTACACTGCCATGGATGCTCTTGCGCAAAAGCACATCTCTTGCGCAAAAGCACATGCCAGTGTAGACGCGCTCTTCTGGAAGACTTTTTGCACAAGAACTCTTCCGCAAAAGAGTTCTTGCGCAAGAAGCTGCCAGTGTAGACGTAGACGCATGCTTGTTTTTGCGCAAAAATGGATCAGCAGAAAATATGCAAATGAGATCGCAACTCATGCAAATTAGTGCCTCATTAGCATATTTTTTTGCCAAGAAAACTCGTAGTGTAGATGTAGCTTCGGGGGAATCTGTCTGTGACTCTGGTGCCTAAGTGTCAGCTGGCCTCTTGTGAGAACTCAACCCTGGTTGTGAATGTTATGCCCTAGAAAGCCTGGATCTGAGCCCCTGGGAGAATTAACCGGTTCAGGGCAGTGGTGATGTGCGGGCAAGCGTCTCCCCACTGAATCGTCCTTTCACGTCCAATCACACAGAACGTGAAGGGGGCTGCATGGATTTAAAGCCAAGAAGACTCTTCCCCCTGAACACGACCAACCTTCCTTCCTTTCTTTTTCCATCTTAGGGTTAAATCTCAATTGCTTTCCCAGTGGACACGATAATCTAGCAGCACATGCTTACTATCTGACTCTCCTTCCTCTTTTCTCCAGTTGGTCTTTCATCCCTTTCCCAGATGCACAGCTTCTACCCAGGGATGTCAGGCCTCTGCTGGAGATCCAAAGCACACCATGTGAACTTGGAAGTGAAAAGACCCAATCAGACTGAGACAATCCCTTGGCTGGATTTCCGTGTTCCGGTCAAACATCTGTTCCAGGCCAGAAGCAGAAACTAGATGCTAGTTCCGATGGACTACTGGTGTATTCCAGTTTGGTAACTCTCCATATTTCTACCCAACCCTTCTGGATGGAAGGTCAAAAAAGTCACCTGTGCATCAATAATCTTCTCATAAAGCACATTACCAAGAACAAAACCCTGGAAATCTGCTTGCACACTTCCTATAAGTCTTTATTCAGCTTCCAAGTCACGGCCCAAAGTTGCCAGCTAGTGGCCACCAGCTCCATAGCAGATCTTCAGTGAGGTTTTGAATCTTTTCCAGACTGAGACAGCTTCCCTGGGGACTTGTCCCAGAATCTAGCTCCCTCCTATCCCTGTTTAGCAATACAGGGAAGACAGGGTGGCCTTGAACCTCAAGTTGAGAACTGAGGACCTAGAAGTAGGCTTCAAATTTGGGTCTTGAAGGATTTCCTGGCATGAGTTGCCTTGTCACAATTGGAGGCACAGGGATGACAGGTCCAGTGGAAGAATCGAGAGAGAGAGAGTGGGTAAACTTTTCAGAAGTGCTTATGTGACTTAGGAATCTAATTTCCCTGACTGTCAATGGGATGCAGTCTCCTAAGTGACTTAGGGGCATTTGAAAATGTTGCCCAATGTCTTTGCAGCTTCCTTTTCAAATCCTCCCAGCAAACATCAAAGAATAAGCTCTCCTTGCTTCTGCACAGCTCCCTCTGCTGCGCATCCTGGTCTCTTGGTAACCGTTACCATCGAGGAAGCGCCGGGCCTCCTTTCAGGTTCCTCCTGTTCAAAACACAAGACAACAGGAGTCAGCTCCTTGCTACCACTTTACTCAGTGAAGGCTGACTGTCACTACAGGCCGCCTGTGGCTTCTGCCTACACAATTCCCTGTGTTTTTGTCTGTAGCCCCACAAATTAACACCCAGGCTCACGAGCAGCAATGCAGGCAGACCTGCTCCCTGCCCCCTGCCCCAGCGAGCGCACAGGACCACTGAGCACGAGATCCGGAGCAATGCTTCGGCTCCCTCCTCGGCTGGAGCTATTGCTGAAAGAGGATGCTGGGCGGCGCTGGGGGTGGAATGAGGCGGGACGGCCCTTGGAGCGGAAACAGGGAGCGTCCCAGGTAGAGGGAGAGCAGCTTGATAAAAGCACCAAGACAAGAGGGCGAGTAAAGGGGAGAAAGGGAGCAGTGAGGAGAGATGACTGGGAGGATTTTCAAGAGGAAGAGGCAAAAGCAAGAGCAAAGAGCTAAGTGAGAGTCAGATTCATTTTTAATCCATGCACTTAACAGCCCTTGCCAGCCTGGTACCTCAGCCCCTTAGAATCACAGACTCTGAGGGCTGGAAGAGACCTCAGGAGTCATCCAGTCCAGAGCAAGACCAACCCTGTAGCACTGCTGTGGCAGTCAGAGAAGTGCAGTAAAGAGAGGAAGACAATGGGTTGGATTGGGATGCCTTGTATTGCCAACCCCTTTATCTCAAGGAAATCCCTAGTGGCATCTAGCCCCGGAGGTCAGCAAAGCAGTAGATCTCAGGGAAGAAAACAAAGCCCAAAGCTCAACGTTTTCTCTCCAGCAAGGGTCTTCTGCCTACACTGAAACCTTAGCACTAAGTGCTACCTTTTCGTTTTCCTGAACACCTCTCGCTCTTCAGCCAACCTGGGAATCATCTCCTTTAGCTTGAAAGAACCTTGTCTGTGGTCGCTTTGGCGTCCTTGCATTCCAGAGCTGTTGACTCGAGTCCCACGACTTGAACTCGAGTCCGACTTAAGTCGCCTAGGTGACTCGACTTGAGACTCGACTCGGGTTCATTGTTTGTGACTTGAGACTCGACTTGAGACTTGCTAATTTTGTTAAATCGACTTGGTGAAAAAATTGTCCAAAAATGCCAATATTGATGGCTTGTACAAAAGTGACTTGACATTTTTAAAATTAAGACTTGAGACTCGACTTGGGACTTGACTCGAAAGTAACTTTAGGGACTCGAGACTCGACTTGAGACTTGAACTGTAGTGACTTGAGACTCGACTTGGACTTGACAATGATGACTTGAAGACAACACTGATGCATTCTCCAGCCTGAGTGTGTAGCCAGGGCAGGATGAGCCTTTGCTAAGTAATCTTCGCGGCATCTGCAGGAGGGAGGAAGGTTGGAGGTGATCCCCGTTTTCCACCTCTCCAGCCCCATGCTCTGCACAGCCCCGAAGCAAAGACCAACACTTTCAAACCTGGGTGTGAAGCATGTAAAACCTATTCCTAAGCGCAGAGCACTGACAGCTCCTGTTGGCATCACTAGTGTTACCCCAATGTACAGGGCCAGTCCTAACCAACTGGCGACCCCGGGCAACTGCCCAGCTCACCCGTAGTGTTGCCAGATGGTTTAAAAAAATACCAGACAAAAATTTGTCAAGCAAAAAAAACCAGAAACAAACCGCCCAGCTTGCCTGCCCCTAAGACTGGCTCTGCCAGTGTAAACCCTACATACGTGACAGCAGAATTTGGCCTGAGGAATCTGTTAAAACCTGCAGAGTTCTGCCAGTCTACTCGAAGGCTCTAGAAATCCCAGCTCTCCTTAATCTAGCCGTGCTCTGTCCTTTTTCCTTGCAGATCACACTGGAAATAGCTGTGCCCGTTTCCTATTTTTCTTCCAGAGAGGTTTATTGTGTTGCTGCTTTCCAAGTTGAAAGGGATCTGGAGCAGGGGTGGGCAGCCTTCGGCCCACGGGCCGAATGAGGCCCATCGGGGTTCTGTGTGTGGCCCACGAGACATTTTGGGCCATGAGCAGGGCTGCCAGATTCTGCTGGTTTTCCTACCGGCATTACTGAAGTGGCACACACGTCAAGCCAGGGCCCGTGAAGCGAGGGGCGGACTGATTGTGCACAACATTGACTGAAAGAGCCATGCACTAGCCTCAGTGGCCCATCGCTGATCTAGAGTCTAGAGAAGGGGATCTTATACAGAGCTTCATCCAGATGATGAGATGATATTGCTGGCTCTCGAGCAGAGCTCTAACCCCTGACTTTATCCTCAGACACTGTGCCCGTGGAAGCAAACAGAAACACAGACTTTCATCTGCAAGTCAAATAAGAACTTTTTTCTTTGTCTTGGACAGAAAACCAAGACGCTGCAGCCAGACCACCTTGTGGCGCTGTAAACTTTTTGTAACTCCCCCGCCACTGCTGTGGGAAGAGGCGTTGGTGGTCCAGTGCGCGAGGCACCTCTCTCAGATCCAGCCACGCTCTGGTCCTGAAATGTGGACCGCTGGCTCGACAGAGTTGTGCCAGGAGGGCACTGTGTTATTGAGAGGTGCCATCTTTTGCATGAGACCTACACTTAAGGTCTTGACCCTTGAGGGCAGGCAACAAATCAAAGCACTCTGCAAAATGTTCAGGGTCCGAGCTAAATTCGGGGCTTGGGGAATGCATGCTTCTCTGCTTCCTGTTTCAAACTGCGGTGTGGTACTGCTCAATGTTCCTTCTTTTTCCATTCACATGCAGAATAAATTTTGTTGTGCACCAAGGCATGTGCAGATGTGCACCACCAACACAAATGGTGTTATGTGGAAAAACACATGCTGCTGGCTGTGGTCAGCTGTGGGTGCTCTGCTACTTAGCCAAGCGGCACCTGAATCTCTCCTGGGTGGCTGCAGTGGTGACCCCCATGTACAGCTGAACTCTGGGAGGTGCAGGGGTCATTGTAGGAGAGACGCCGGGGTGTTGTCATTGCAGATGTCTGAGGATGTTTTGCTTTTGGCCATGTGCCATTCTAACAAAGCGTTGGCATGGTGGGGATGCACCGTGGTTCAGGATCAGGGCCGGCTTGGAGCACCTGTGACTCATTTCTCTGTGAAATAGTCGCAATGATATTTAAAGCCAAGGGCAAACGCACCTGCTTTCAGGTTTTGGTGCAAGTGCGAAAGCTCAGCCTAGTTCTGTTTTTAAACAGTTACCTGAGGTTGAGCAAGCCTGGGACTGATTTTTATGGCTTCCTATCAAAATCCTGTGGTTTTGCCGTGAAACTTGGCAGCTCGGACTGCTTTTGATTTGAGAGGCTGGCTTTGCTCCATCCCCGAACTGGGATTAAAAATCGAGGACGGGGCAGAGTGTGTGAATCCAATGGGCAGCAAGAGCTTGCAAACCTCCACCCTGCCTCCCCCGCCACCCTGCTTGCAAAGGGGAACCAAGGGGGTTTGCATGGTGGTGATGGGAATGTTTTAGGTCTGGGCTCAAGCAATAATCTCTTGGGGGACAAGATGCCGCTAGTGTAATGGCTAACAGCTGAGCAAACAATTGGGTGGGTGCGGGGAGAGAAATTCTGCAAAAATTCCTTGGAATTTAAAAGCAGATTTAAATTCCAATGTGTTTGCAACCCTTTTGTGTTCACGTCCTGCAAACATTCGAGCCATTGGGCTTTAATAGCACAGATATGCTCAGAGCAAAGCTCCCTGCACATGTGGGGTAGAGAGCCAGCACCGGCCCCCACTCACACCCCACTCACACCCTATTTTGAGAACTTAGGTGGGATATAGTGCTCTGGCACCATGCCAGCCAGGGACGCAGGAGTTAATTTTTTCCAGAAAAGCTCATTTTTAGCCAAAAATGTATAACAGAATTTTGAAAGTACATTCAGTTGTGAAATCTGTGCTCCGAGAGTGATGTAAATCATCCATTTGGAGGAAAGAGACTGTGATGGGTTAGATCATAGAAATCCCCTTGGGGTTGTCTGTGTGCAGATCATGCCACTGATGCCTGCCTTCCTACTCTCTGGGCTCCCCCCTCTGCCCACCCTGTCTTGCTGATCTAGAAGATCTGGTCTCCCCCAGCAAAGACACAGAGTTGAGTCAACCGGCACCCTGGAGAGCAACACACACACTGAACCAGTTCAGCTCAGGGAGGGTGCAGCTATAATGGAGGCCTCAGCGCCCAGGGAGGGCTCAGCTCAGGAAACCAATCCCTAAAAGGGATCGAAACCCCAGACAAATCTGTCTTACCCCGTGTTAAAATTTTACACAGAGAAAGCTCATAAGGACGTCTGTCCCCTTTATCAATGAAAGAGAGATATGCACAGTGGTTGCCCCTCTCCCCCGGTAACAATGATTTACACTGGGCCTGATAATAAACAAAAGTGTTTTTAGTAAGTATAAAAAGTAGCATTTAAGTGGTTGCCAGTGAAAAGAAATCAAAGTAAATTACTACATTAAAATAATAAAAATTCCCAGCTACTTCTAAATCACTAGGGGTGCATCTACACAGTATCCAAAACTCGAAATAAGACACACAATTTGCGCTAGCTTATTTCAAATCTATTTCGAGCCATCCCTTACTCCTTGGAGAATGAGGTTTACAGGGTTGGCGAAATAGCGCCTCTGATATATTTCAAAATAGCGGATGCGTTCAAAAGACGCGGAGTAGCCATTCTGGGATCCCTCTGGGATCCTGAAATAGCATTGCAGTGTAGACATAACTTAAAAAACTTGTTTCATGCAAATTCTCACCCTAAACAGCTGTTCTAAACATCTCTTTCACAAGCTAAGCAGCCGCCTAGCTTGGGGCCTGATCCTTCCTCCTGTTCAATCTTAGATGTTTCCAGCAGACTTCTTAGGTGGCAAGAGGGGGAGGGCTCTTGGCATCTGGCAACTGCGCCTATTGTTTATTTCCTCCTCCCCTTATATCCCTTTTGCCCCAGGCGGGAATTCTTTGTGCTCAGTTCAAATTTTTCTCACTTCAAGAGAAAAATCCAGAATGGGTTCCAGCAGCAGGTGGTATGGTCACGTCTTTCTGGGACCAACCAGAAAGACAAAACATGTAGATGGTATCAGTCGTTGGTTTGAATACCGAGTCATTAAGATCTGGCACATCAGTAATGGCCCTCTTTAGCACATTTAGAATTATAAACAGATCCACGCTTCATGTTTCTGACTTCACATTCAAGAATGATACATGCTCAGAATTAGGCTAGACACATTCAGCAGCTTGCAGTGTTAAAATTGATATGTTACATGATGCATTTTGCATAAAGTGTCTTCAAGTTATGCATATTCAGAAGCCAATATTCATAAAGCATGGGCGGGGCATGACAGGGACAACACTACATTTGTGATTATTTATTTGTATTATCAACCCTCCCCTCCCAGCAGTTAAAGCTCTTCCGGGCTCCAAAGATCATGGCATTTTTCTTTACATATTTTAAGTTTTGGGTTCTTTGCTGTCTAGTTCCTAAGCCTTCAGGTGCGGTCAGATCCCGTCTTCAATTTCCGCAACCACAAGTGCCTAGAAACATCTTTGTTGTTTGTAATGAAAGCTGAGCTACCCGGGCAGTGTCGCGATGCAAGCAGCTGGGAGATTAAGAACAGCACAGAATATCGCAAGAGTTGTTAGCCCTGCGGTGGTAGCATTTCGGGGCCCCACCGGTGATCGGCACCCCATTGTTCTAGGGGCGCATCACAGGCACAGAGTTCTGCTCCTAGGAGCTCAATCTCAAAGAACCAGACCTATGTAACCAACCCAACGACTTGTGACTTTCTAGAACAGGGCTGAAGAACCTTTTTTGGGTCGGGGGCTGCTGACCCAACGAAAAATCAGTCAGGGGCTAAACACAAGAGAGAAGCAAAAAAAGAAAAACCAAACCCTCACTAGTATGGCCCCCAACTGAGAAGGAGAAAGACCCTCCCCTTATTTCCCTCATACACCAGAGCTGGGGGGAGAGGCAGGCTAGTAGATTTTGTGTGCTCCAGCCCTATGGTGGGACGGCGGGGGGCAGGCTGGAGCACCAGCGTGGGCTCCCCAATGCTGGAGAGGAGCCCCAAGCCTCCGAGGCCAGATCCAGGCAAGCTGGGGGCTGCTGAGGTCCCCCTTCCCCGTTCTAGAAGCAAACCCACAAAGCAGGAAGGTTCTGAGGACCAACAGGTCCCCACAGGAGAAGTTCCTGAACCAAACATTTGCAAATCTTGGCCATTTGCTTATTGACGATTCCTGAGCACAAAACCCAGGGACGCAATCCATAACATGCACAGCGCCGTGAGTGATTTCCTCCATGCTGGCCATGAAGCGTGAGCCATTTTGTCCTAACATATGAGAGCTCTCTGCTCTGCACGGGCGAAAGTTGCTGGAGTGCTTGTGGTTTGGTTTTCTTGTAATAAATGTGGTTGCTTTTTAAAGTGAAGAGGCAAAGAGAGAACAAAGCAGTTTTCAGCAGCTCCTCTCGGAGAAAGGCAGGTCTCTTTCTTTAATGTCTCTTGCACTGGAGCTGGGAGTGGCGTGGCACAAGGGTGGAGCTACGGGGGGTCCTGAGTGGGCCGTGGCCCACCCACTTAGCATCCAGGCCCACCCAAACGGGAGCAGGAGTCCCTCAATCCACAGGCTGGGATGTCAGACCCCAGCTGGGTGTCCATCAATTTGGTTGCATCGCTCTCCTGCTGGCACCGTGCGCTGCTGCCCCCTTCTCCAGCCCCAGTGCCAGCCCCACGGGGGATGTGCCTCAGGGAGAAGGCCTGGGCGGGGCTAACGCTAGGGCAGCAAACCAGGGCCGCAGTGCACGGTGCCAGCAGGAGGTGGATGCATCCGAGTTGGCAGACACCGAGCTGGAGATTGGGAGGGGTGGGTGGAATTCAGGCTCCGGCGGGGCCCTCTTCTTCCCCATGGGTGTGCCCTGCCTCCTGGGTGCCTGCTGAGCAGTAAGAGGAGATGGGGGGCAGGTCTCCCATCCCTCCTGCCCCCTCTTGCCAGAATCCTGGATCCCTCCCGCGCCTGCTCCTGTGACCCCCTTCGTGTCCCTCTCTGCAGGGCACAGGATCCCACCTGCCCTCTCCCCTTCCTGCCCCTCCCCAGAGCACTGGATCTCTCCTGCTCCACTCCCACCTCCACAGGGCACCGGATCCTTCCTGCCCCTCACCCGCATCCTTCCTGCCCAGGCTCTCCAGACCTCCCCACATCCCATCA
This sequence comes from Rafetus swinhoei, assembly GCA_019425775.1. NCBI lineage: Eukaryota > Metazoa > Chordata > Testudines > Trionychidae > Rafetus > Rafetus swinhoei. Next base: position 12,682,664 of record JAFJHL010000300.1, read on the forward strand.
CTGCCTGCCCACCTGAAAGCGGGGGCCCACCCACGTTCCCTGTCCTCGCTATGCCATGGGAGTGGTGGGAAGGGAACGTGGCAGAATTAGCACCATGCTCCCGCTGCTTGGTTCTGGCTTCTCCTCTCCATTCCTCCCCAACCCGCCCATGCCTGCGCCAACCGAACTCCCGAGCCCAGCGGCTGGAAATCCGCAAGCTCGCCTGGCACGGCCGTCCTGGAGGAATTAGAGCCCCAGGGTCCAGGTGGCCAGTGCAGCCCCTAGTGTTCTTACCGCGCATTCTTGCTCGGCCCTCCCCGAGGACTTTCTCCATGGGGACTTCCCGTCTTCGCTCTCTCAAGGGAACCTGTTGCGTTATTGCGGGGCGTAAATCAAGTGCTAAAGTGAGACCCTGCAAACAATTACACAATATGTAGCTGCCCCGCTCACCTGCTGCCACGGCCTTTATTTTCCCCTTCCCCTTGTGCAAGTCTAAGACAGAGCATCAGAGCGGCCCCATGCCAAGCCCTACCGAGGCAGGGCTTTGTATGAAATGTCAGGTTCATACGAATTAATTTCATTTAAAACATTCTTTTCATTTTTCATAAAGCTCAGCAAATCTGTGGTACTTATTGCAGGAATGCACCAAGAATGTGGTTGGCCAGACGGCGTATTAGCGACAATATCTCAAATAGGAGGGGTGGGGGGTTGCGGTTGGTAATCTAGGACTACCCTGATACCAGATCTAGCTACTTTGGATTCTTCCAAAGAAAGTATAAGCGTCGTAGGGCAAGTTCCTGGAGCAACTTCTTCAGTTCCTTCATGCTGACGATCACAAGGGGGGTTCCAAAGGAGCAAATGGCTTTAACAAACAGGTGGCTCCTTGTGGAATTGGTGATGATGCTTAAAAGGCAAGAAACATCTCACCCAAGATTCAGGGATTGGCGTCTCTGGAGAACCTGTAATGGTTTCACAGGCGCTTACAGTCATACAATCATAAAATCCTAGGGCTGGAAGAGACCTCAGGAGGTCATCGAGTCCAGCCCTCTGCCTGAAGCGAGACCAACCCCAACTCAATCATTCCAGCCAGGGCTTTGTCAAGCCGGGACTTAAAAACCTCTAAGGATGGAGATTCTACCCCCTCCCTAGGGAACCACCCCAGTGCTTAATCCCGCTCCTCGGGAAATAGGTTTTCCTAATATCCAACCTAGACCTCCCCCACTGTAACTTACAACCATTGCTCCTTGTTCTGCCATCCGTCACTACTGTGAACAGCCTCGCTCCATCTTCTCTGGAACCTCCCTTCAGGTAGTTGAAGGCTGCTATCACATCCCCCCTCACTCTTCTCTTCTGCAGATTAAATAAGCCCAAATCCCTCAGCCTCTCCTCGTAGGTCATGTGCTTCAGCCCCCTAATCATTTTGGTTGCCCTCCGCTGGACCCTCTCCAATGCGTCCACATCCTTTCTGTAGTGGGGGGCCCAGAACTGGACACAATAGTCCAGATGTGGCCGCACCAGTGCCGAATAAAGGGGAATAATCACATCTCTAGATCTGCTGGAAATGCTCCTCCTAATGCACCCTAATATGCCATTATCCTTCTTGGCTACAAGGGCACCCTGTTGACTCTTACCCAGCTTCTCATCCACTGTAATCCCCAGGCCCTTTACTGCTGAACTGCTACTTAGCCAGTCAGTCCCCAGCCTGTAGCAATGCCTGTATTGGCAAGCACAGCTCCTATTGGCCGCCAATCATCATTTCTGGCCAATGGGAGCTGTGGGAAGCAGTGTCCTAGTCCGCACCATTTCCCGCAGCTCCCATTGCCCGGGAACGGCGATCCGCAGCCAACGGGAGCTGCAATCGCCCCGTACCTGCGGAGGCGCAGGTAAACAAAGCATCTTGTGGCCCGCTGGCCACTCCCCTTAGCCGTTGACTCAATGGCATGGTGTTTCCAGCCAGGCTGGAGCCAGCACCTGCTGGGATCAGTAGTTCGACTTCTCCCTTCAACAAGTGCAGGACACGGCCCTGCATTTGCAGTGTCTGCAGGGCTCTGAAGGCAGCAGTGACGTCACCTCTCTCGTTCCTCTGGGCTGCTCATAGAACGGTCTTCTCAGCTGTTGGACAATGCTCCCCAGAGCCCCACTAAAGTCCCGATGACCCCGGTGAGCATTGGATCAGGCCCCAACGTGGCCCAGATTGGGCAGCAGCCTTCACCAATAGGCTTGTCAGATGCTTTCAACAAAAATCCTGAACATGGCAAACTTGGTTGAGGAAAAAAAAAAAAAGGTTGCTGCGCCTTTAAATGGCCCCATGCTCCTCACTCCCCTGCCAGATGCAGCAGGGGAAAACTGTCCCCACCGGGCTTCCACCCAAGGGAAACAGGAAATACCGGACATTTCACATGTCTGGTATTTTGTGTTTTATTTAACCGGACGGGGGACCCAATTCCCGAACTATCTGAGCTAAAACCGAACACCTGGCAACCCTATTCACCAAGGAGAGTCCGAATCTCTTTAGTATGGAGAAGGGAGGCCCAGCTGAGGTGTTCCTTTTGCAATGGTGTTGTTAGCCTTCTGGCTGCTCTGCAGGGAACCCATCAGCTCCCATGAATGAAGCAGGGTTGGGCCTGGTCAGGACTTGGATAGGAGATGCCCAGAGAATCCTGGGTGCTGTATTTCATTTTGATTTAGTATTGAAGCAATGAACCAGTATGATCCCAGAGAGCACTGTGCTCCTGCCAGCTCTAACGGAGGAAGAGTAAATCCCAAGTCCTGAGCACCAGCCCAGGGCTCTGATTCCCAAGAGACTTTGCCGAGGCTCATTTCCCCAGCCAAAATCCCCACTGCGCGTGTGACGGGACTCAGGATTCCTTGTGCTTCTAACCCGCTGCGTGCTCTGAAATAGCTGCCCTGGAGGGGGGCCGCATGTCCGGGATGGGAAGGATGATTTCTCTGTGTGTGGATTTGAGGACCCGCACCCTTCGAGGTGTTGCTGAGTGCAAAATTTGGCCTGTCCTTTGCAGAAGGATCACCGGATGAAGGACATTGTAGAACAGGGGTGGGCAATAATTTTTGCCGGGGGGCCACGTCATGAACTTTGGTTTGTGGTCACGGGCTGGCTCTGGCCCCTGGAAGGGGCGGGGCCTCAGGCAGAAGGGGCGGTTCCCTCTAGGCACTGCACACCCTGGCGGGGAGCGAGAGACTTGGTATGCTCCCCTGCCCCAGGCCAATCAGGACCTGGGGGCGGGGGAGTGTGCAAAGTCTCTCCTCCCCCCCACCCGCGCCCTGCCAGGGGTGCGCAGCACCTAGAGGGAACTGCCAGATGTTTTGAACAGCTGGAGTTCCTTAGAGGTGCCGTGTGCCCTTGGAGGGGGGAGGAAGCCGCCAGCTGCTTTGAGCAGCAAATGACTTTGTGCACTCCTTCGTCCCCAGGTTTTGATTGGCCTGGGGGCAGGGTAGTGGCTGGGCAGGCTGCAGGCGGGATCAAACAGCTTAGCGGGCTGGACTCAGCCCACAGGCCGTATCTTGTCCACCCCTGTTGTAGAAATTGCATTACCATGGAAACAAGAGCAAAACTAGACTCTATAAGACCATATATGACAGCTGTGTAATGGCCTTCCTTCTCCATTGTCCTGCCCCATGTGCTATGACCTGTGTGAAGTCTATTCAGATTCACACAAGGGAAAAAGTGGCCGAGTGGGTGAAATGAGCCGCAGTGCAAAGAGCCGGCACGCAGCCCGACACTAATTACATCCCACAAACCCCACCATTCCTCCAGGCAATTCTGCTTCGCCAGCCGTAAAGCTGGCCCTGGAATCCTCTTTACTGTAACTCGAAATCCAGCTCGCATGATGCTGACCTGCTTGGAAACCCCAAACCAAATAGAAAATCTTCCTTTTGGAAGCCCAGCAGCAGCTCTGGTGCTAATAGGGAAGCTGGGAGCAATCAAGGAAAAAAGTTGGTCCTGTGAAATCCTTCTGGGAGGTGGAAAAGTAGGTGTCCCTCCAGGGCAGCTTATCTCTCAGGTCTCCTGCAGCCAAGAGGGTACTTGCTCAGGTCCCCCTAGTGGATGAATACCCACCAAACATCTGCATTTCTTTTCTTTGGCTACATCTAGACTGCAGGCTTCTTTCGGAAGAAGCTTTTCCGGAAGAGATCTTCCGGAAAATCTTCTTTTGAAAAAGAGCATCTACACAGCAAAAGCGCAACGAAAATGCAATGTGCTTTTTCGAAAGAGAGCGTCCACATTGATTGGACACTATCTCGCATTTCCGTTGTGATTACTGTGGATGGAGTGGCCACCAGGGCACCTGTGCTTTTTCCTCTTTCGGAAAAACACTCTCTCCCATGGCCACACACACCTTTTTCCGAAAAAGCTTTTTTGGAAAACGTCTTCTTCCTCGTTGAACGAGGTTTACCGCCATCGGGAAAACCCCTCCATTCTTTCGACTTTCTGTCGAAAGAACGCAAGAGCAATGTGGACGTAAGTGTTGCTGTTCTGGAAAAACTCTGCAGTGTAGACATACCCTTTCTGTCAGACTGGTTTGTACTCCACCAGCACAGATTTTGGGGTAAGCAGCATCTTGTCCCCCGTTGCATTACATGGCAAGTGGCTGGAATGTTGCTGGTTTCTCCTCACACAGAGAAACGAACGTGGTGAATACCAGTGGTCACTTCTGCCTCCACGCCATCCCCCTTTGCAGCATGGGTCTGGAAAATGTCGGCTCATCCCAGGAGCTGCTAGAAGCCTGAATGCTCAGTTCTGCTGACCTCAGAGATTTGGGGTGAATCCAGTGCCAGTTGTTGCACATTTTATAGCGATTGAATCTCTATGTTTACAGCTGCTCTGAGACGGCCCCAAAATGATCAGTCCAGACACAGCACTTCCACGCTTGCTTTTGTGATCCCGGGGGAAGCCAACTTTTCCTGCCATCTCGGAACAGGGTGTGTGGCCTTGTTTGTTAGCAGCTGACAGCAGCAAGATTGTTCTGAGCTCCACAGTTGCAAACTTTGCAAGCTGCAGAAGGGCAGGGGAAATGTCTGTGAAACGCTGGCATGGCTATTTCAAAGAAACAGATTGCAGCTGGCTGTTTATTGCCGGCGGCTCCGCAGGTCACAGTGTCCTGCAAAGCTGAGAAGAGATGTCATAAATACCAAGTGTGTTTGCTTTTGGCTGGCAATTGCCAAACTCACTGGAAAGTGAAAACTAGCTTGAAATAGGAGCTGGCTGATGCAGGTGATCTGTGACATTTCCAAGGGCTCCGCTGAAAGGAATGATTATTAAAAGAAAACAATTAAAATTGATTCACGCCCCAGAGCAGCACGACTGGTGGGAGTGACTCTTCTGTGTCCTGAATAGAGTGGCCGGTATTGTGGGTGCTCTATTCTGTTTTTATCTGCTTTCCACTGCTGCAAGATTCAGGGAAGAAGGGAAAACTTGCACATACACAACTCCTGATCACCTGTCACCAACCTCTGGGGCCAAAGTCAGCCCTGATGATAATGGGGGTTCAAATTGAATTCTAGAATCCTAGAATTGGAAAGGACCTCGAGAGGTCATCAAGTCCAGCCCCCTGCCCTCATGGCAGGACCCAGTACCATCTAGACCAGTGTTTCTCAACCAGTGGTATGAGTACCCTTGGGGGTACTTGAGAGAAGTCAGGGGGGTAGGTACATCAACACAACTGAAATGTGGAGAAAACTGAATTTTTGTTTTAAGTTTTACAGCGTTTTATTATTTTTGTACATTTTACACCAGAAAAATTTCATTGCCTGCCCGGCTATGATTAAATTGTTTAAACAAATGTGTTGCAATGGTAGAAGATAATTTTGTGTGACTGAAAACTGTAGGTACTGGGGGTACTTAGAATTTTTTTTTGAAAAAGGGGGTACTTTATAAAAAAAGGTTGAGAAACACTGATCTAGACCATCCCTGCTAGATGTCTATCCAACCTGCTCTTAAACATCTCCAGTGGTGGAGATTCCACAACCCACCTAGGCAATTTATTCCAGTTAGGAAGTTTTTCCTAATGTCCAACCTAAACCTCCCTTACTGCAATTTAAGCCCATTGCTTCTTGTCCTATCCTCAGAGGCCAAGGAGAACAATTTTTGCTCCCTCCTCCTTGTAACACCCTTTTAGATTCTTGAAAGCTGCTCTCATGTCCCCTCTCAGTCTTCTCTTTTCCAAACTAAACAAGCCCAATTCTCATAGGTCATATTTTCTAGATATTTCATCGTGTTTCTTGCATGTATCTGAGCGAAAGCCAATGGCCAAGCCACCTCATTAGGTGAACATCGTCTGTGGGGCCAGCTGTCCTGTAATGGCCGTTTTACCCCTTCCTCTGAAGTATCTGGTGCTGGCAGAGATCGGATACCGGACTGCAGCTTGGATCCTGCGTGCCTAGGAATGGATCCGAAAACTCAAGTGGAAGAGCAAAGCAGCAGTGACGGGAAAGCGAAATTGGGGAAGGGGCCTGCTTCATGCTGCAATCTTCTCTCCCTGCCTTAGTCAAGGAGGAGATTCACCCGCTGAATGCCAATGGGGGCAGATTACAATACACTGGCCTTAAACCTGGTCTCCAGTCCACGTGCAGCTAATGTGCTGCTTCCCTCACTGTCCTTATTCATGCTGCATTTTTTGGCCCCGTGGCCCGAGGGCTGTGTTCAGATCTATGCTCTGGGGCGGAGAGGCTCTGTCTAGCAGGCTCACTAATGGCAGGGTGTGCGGATGGGTGACATGGAAATTAATACCCACCATCCCTTTGACTCTCCCGAAAGGTTTCATCCTGTGAGAGGCTGAACGACCTACAATGCTCCAGGATGTTCAGCATCTGGCAGAACTGGTCCCAGAAAGACCCTCCTCCTATCAAGAGACATGTAGGGCCCCATGCTCACTGGGATCCATCCCCTACCACAGGGGTGGGGAACCTACGGCCTGGGGGCCGGATGTGGTTCCTGAGGCTCAGGGTTCCCCCCAACATTGGGGAGCCTGTGTTGGCACTCCAGCCCCCTCCCCCATCGCCGCCCTGAGGGGCTGGAGCACACAAAATCTACTAGCCTGGGCCACCCTAGGCTCTGGTGTGGGAGGGGAATGTGGGGAGTGTCTGTCTCCTCAGTCAGGGGCCACATCAGTGAGCGTTTGTTTTCTTTTGTTTTATTTTGCTTCTCATTTGTGTGTGGCCCCCGACTGATTTTTCTGTGGGTCCGCGGCCCCTGACCCAAAAAAGGTTCCCCACCCTGCCACTGCACCCCACTTACAGCTACTAGTGGGGGCTGCAAACTTTGGAGAAGGGAGACCTGCCTCCCTCCTCCTTGATCCTGGTTCGAAGTAACAATTTGCCTGGCTCTGTTACTCAGACACATGCTAACTCTTAGCAGGGCTTCCTCTTTGACTTCTTGGGTCTGCACCCTAGACCTCAAGCTCCACATCCTCTAACCCCAACAGCTGTGCCAGGGATTTGGTCTGGCTGAAACCTGCTGAGCCGCTGTGCAAGCCAGACCCCAAACATTCAGGCTTCACCACAGCGTTTTAGTTCCTTTTGTGATGTGATAGCAAGACGGGCGCATCGTGAAATCGCAGAACCCCGTGGGCTTTTCGTGGCGGGTGGGCAGGCAGGCGGGGGCTCTCGGCCTCTGGGCAGCGGGTTTGAAGCGAGAAAGCCTGCAGACCGCGGCGGTTTGCTCTTCTGGCTTTGCCCGAGCGGGGGCCGCTCTCCCGCTGGGGAACGCAGCAGCGGGCTCGCCCTGAGTGACAGAGGCAACGCTTTATTGATCGCGTGGGAGGGGCGTGTGCCGCCGCCCCTCGTGAAAGGGCCTGTGTTCGGGTTCCAACAGAGATTGTGCATCGTTAGGGCGCACAAGGAACTTGATTGAACGTGTTGATTTTTAAAGAGCAACTGGTGCTGTTCTTGGCTGCGGCCCAGTTGCTCTTAGGAGGTTCCTAAAGCCTCTCCCCTCCTCCCCCCACACACACACTTTTTTTTTTTTTTTTTTTTTGCTGCCGCTCTCTTAATTCAAACCAGAAAACTGACCGCTTTGCCTGGCAGCGGCAGGAGCAGCGGTGCATTCCTCCCACTGCCTGGCAGCGCCGCGACGAGCCCAGCGACCTCTGCAGGATCCATGCTCCTGTTCTGAGTCGTCCCTCGGGGAAATGGCAGCTGGGCTGGGAACGGGTGAAAGCCCTGGAAATAAAGCTGGGCATGAGAGAGCTCTGCTAACCTGCTGTGCAAGTCTGGGATGTTTGCTATACAGCTGCCCCCCTCCTTGTCTGTGGTTTGCCCCTCCCATCTCTTCATAGGTCTAAATCGAAGCTGGGCAAGATGTGGCCCCGGGGGCCGGATCTGGCCCAGGGGCTGGATCTGGCCCACCTAACACTTTGATCCAGCCCGCGGATGGTATTTGGCCGTTTTCTATGTATAGCTTGCTGCCCATGCCACCGAATTTCCAGGCGGTGGCTCAGGCAGCAGGATCCTATTTAAACGGCTCACGGCTCCTGGTCACAGCGCTACCCCAGTAGGGGCTGGAGCCATGAGCCCTTTAAATTGCTGCAGCAACCCCAGGTGGCTGTCAGGCAAGATGGTAGCAGCGGGGCTAGGAGCCATGAGCCCTTTAAATAGCAGCAATTTAAAGGGCTTGTGGCTCCAGGCCCTGCCGAGTTAGCGCTGCGACAGAGAGCCCTTTAAATAGCTACAGCAAGCCCGGGCGGCTGCCAGGCAACATGGCAGTGGTTAGGCCAGGAGCTGCAAGCCTTTTGCTATGTTTTTAATTCAAAGCCTCTGGCTCCAGACAACTCTGGTGGGAGGCTAATCCCCAGCCCCACCTCTTCTGCCCTAGGCCACGCCCCTTCTGCCCTAGGCCACGCCCCTTCTGGGGGGTGGAGCCAGCCCATGATCATGTACCAAAATTCATTCAGTGGCCCCCCTGTGAAAACTTCTGCTCACCCCTGATCTAAATGCTCCCCTGTTCTCCCTTTGCAACTTTGCAGGCTATGGTGTAATCACAGATCATGTTCTATGCGCTGATGCAACTTTGCTTCCCTGCTCCTTGAATGTTTCCGAAATGACACCCCTGGTTCAAGCCCGTGTCCGGAGAGCCAGCCTTGCTCCCAGCCCTGCCTGGCGGAGAAGGATGGCACTGTGACCCTGATGTCCTGCAAACAAATGTGACGACATCTCTAGGCGGCCGGTGGGTGAATGCTGATGGCTGCAACTGCAGTGGTGAGCTGCAGCCCTTCATGCCCTCTTGTCGGTCCTGTGCTGCACTGCACCCTTTCTGCAACTGATATGTTGCACCGACCCACTTTTTTGCACGGTTCTGTGCAGGCGATCACTGGTTTTGTGGCCATGTGTTATTGCAACGAAGCACTGAGAGATGTCTGCGGTGCTGGGTTTCCTTTGTGCACTATTTTGCCAAATAACCCCATTGCGTTGCCTTGAGGTGTTGCACCATGATGCTGTGTGGGCAGCAATGTTCCCTCTAATCTTTGCCATCCATGTGTGGAATAAATATTTTATGTGTACCAAGGCATGTACAAATGTGCACCACCAGTACAAACAACAAACTAGCGGTGGGTGTTCTTCTGTTCTTCTGGGTGGCATTTGAATCTCCCCTGAGCGGACACACAAAGCGCCCAGCTAACTGGGCCCACTGGTGGGTAGCACTGTTAGTATGTTGCTGACTCGCAGCAATGCGTGTGCGGCAGGTCATTGTTCTGGCCTGCGTTTTTAGTGCAGCCTGGTATATGATGAGTTTGCTGCCACATATGGTTGCATTGCTGCTTTGTGTCCGATGAAGTAAATATTGGGGAGGAGGTGGTCATTATGGAGTTTCAAGCACTGTTTTCGGTATTGTCACATTGTGTTGCTGCATAGCGTCACACGTTGTGAAGTTGTGTGGTTACAGCACAAGATTGTATGAGGGGTCTCCCACAATATTCTTGCCAGCAAGATCAGGGAATGTGGACTGGATAAATGGACGGTAAGATGGCTAGAAGGCCGGGCCCAGCGGGTAGTGATCAACGGCTTGATGTCAGGATGGCGTTCGGTTTCTAGAGGAGTGCCCCAAGGTTCGGTTCTAGGACCGGTTTTGTTCAATATCTTCATTAATGACCTGGATGAGGGGTTGGATTGCACCCTCAGCAAGTTTGCAGATGACACTAAGTTAGGGAGAGAAGTAGATACACTCGAGGGCAGAGATAGGGTCCAGAGTGACTTAGACAAATTGGAGGATTGGGCCACAAGAAATCTGATGAGGTTCAACAAGGACAAGTGCAGAGTCCTGCACTTGGAACGGAAGAATCCCAAGCATTGTTACAGGCTGGGGACCAACCAGCTAAGTAGTAGTTCTGCGGAAAAGGACCTGGGGGTTACAGTGGCTGAGAAGCTGGATATGAGTCAACAGTGTGCCCTTGTAGCCAAGAAGGCTAATGGCATATTAGGTCGCATTAAGAGGAGCATTGCCAGCAGATCCAGAGATGTCATTATTCCCCTTTATTCGGCTCTAGTGAGGCCACATCTGGAGTATTGCATCCAGTTCTGGGCCCCCCACTACAAAAAGGATATGGACGCATTGGAGAGGGTCCAGCGGAGGGCAACCAAAATGATTAGGGGGCTGGAGCATATGACCTATGAGGAGAGCTGAGGGAGTTGGGTCTGTTTAGTCTGCAGAAGCAAAGAGTGAGGGGGGATTTGATAGCAGCCTTCAACTTCCTGAAGGGAGGTTCCAAAGAGGATGGAGAGAGGCTGTTCTCAGTAGTGACAGATGGCAGAACAAGGAGCAATGGTCTCAAGTTGTGGTAGGAGAGGTCCAGGTTGGATATGAGGAAAAACTATTTCACTAGGAGGGTGGTGAAGCACTGGAATGGGTTACCTAGGAAAGTAGTGGAGTCTCCATCCCTAGAGGTGTTTAAGTCTCGGCTTGACAAAGCCCTGGCTGGGTTGATTTAATTGGGATTGGTCCTGCCTAGAGCAGGGGGGCTGGACTTGATGACCTTCTGAGGTCTCTTCCAGCTCTATGGTTCTATGAGTCTATGATTCTAGGGGAGGGCAATGTTGTGTTAAAGCCAGCTGGAGCTATTATTTCGAAACAGAGCTTTTTCGAAAAAACCCCCGGCAGTCTAGACACGGATCTGTTGAAAAATTAACCCTTTTTCGAAAGATCCTGTATTCGTCAAAAAATAAGGTTTACAGGATCTTTCGAAAAAGGGTTTATTTTTCGACAGATCCGCGTCTAGACTGCCGTTTTTTTGGGTTTTTTTCGAAAAAGCTCAGTTTCGGAAAAAAAGTGGTGGCCATGTTTATGCAAATGAAGCACAGGATATTTAAATCCCGGCTTCATTTGCACTTTCAAAGTGCCTAATCTATATCTCTCTGTCGACAGAGAGGTGTAGTCTAGAGACATCCACAGTGTCTAAATGCCTGTGAAGATCTGGGGCTGACCTTCCAAATCCGACATCCTACCCGCCTTTCCAGCCCCTTCAGGTCCCATTTCACAACCCTCCGATTTCTAACTGAGCTGCAGAACTAGAAACTGGAGACAGACGTGAATTTGGTAATCAGGCCTGATCCTGGAGGCGCTGAGCACCCTCTGTACCTGCTGGCCTGGCCCTGGGCAGAGGCTGGTCCCCGGGAGATCAGGGCTTGTTCCTGTTGGATGATCAGTGTGTCAATTATATTATTACTTAGTAATTCCCAGTTAACACGCTGTGATTTGGTAGGTGCTTGTCCCACGATCAGGTCTCTGGATCACTGTTCAATGGGAAGCCCAGATGAGCCAAGCAGGAACCACAATGCCCGTGCTCCGGGAAGACCTTTTACAATTGCAAAGGGTTTAGTATTGCTACGGCTAGAAGTAAAACAATCCAAACCAATAAGGGGAAGTAAGACTGTCCTGTAGTAAAGTCCTGCACTGTTCCATTTGTATACTCCTTCTAACCCTGGGGCACATTTTAAGAACGGATCCTACATAGGGTTGCCAGGTGTCCCGGTATTGGACTGGACAGTCCGGTATTTGTGGCTACTGTCAGGTAAAAAAAACCCCAGAAAATACCGGACATGTAAAATGTCCGGTATTTTCTGTGTTTCTCAGACAGAAGGCCGCTTGGGACATTCTTCCCCTTCTGCATCTGGCGGGGGTGGGGAGTGTCAGATTTTTTTTGCTCAACCAATTTTTTTCCCGCCATGTTCGGTATTTTTTGTGAAACTGTCTGGCAACCCTAATCCTACTCTGACCCCAGCATGCTAGAGGAGAACTCCATGGCTTGACTCCCAGGCTGAATACTTAGTAGGCCTTGAATTCCATCATGTACATGCATTAACAGCTCCTCTCTCCTTTACTGTATCTCAGCGACCTCATCCTAGTAATATTGGGGCTTCTTTATCCTATAGGTTAGTATATTAGTTGAATCTTATTGGCATATATGTCAATTATAGGGTTGCCAGATGGTTTCAGAAAAAATTCCGAAAAAATAAAGGACCCCGAGAGTTGTTAAGCAAACAAAACAAAACAAAACAAAACAAAACAAAAAACCAGCGTGGCCCCTTTAAAAAACACATGGTGAGGCTTTTTGGCACTAACAGGCTGCCGGTGGCTGCCTTCTTGCTTCCTTGCACGGTGCACGGGGCCGGACAGCTCTCCTGTGGAACCGGGTAAGCACTAGGGTTGCCAGGCTGCCTCTGTATTGAGCCAGATGGCCCAGATTTTCGCCTCCTGGCTGGGAAAAAATCAGAAAGTACTGGACATTTTAGGTGTCCGGTATTTTCTGAATTTTTTTACTGGACAGGAAGCGAAAATACCGAACTGTCCAGTTCAATACCAGACATGTGGCAACCCTAGTCAATTAGTCTCCATAGCTACGTGTGGTGAGGCATCTGCTGCTGTTTTCCTCCAATATTTCCCCAACCGGGTAAAAACTGTCTTCTTGAGCAGCTATTCTTAATTTCAGCACTGGTGATTAATACAAAACCAAGTTTTGGGCCAGCCTGTGACATCAGGACAGTGTTACTTTACTTATGTGAACTATGTGAAATAACTTAAGCCAGTGGTTCCCAACCTTTTTGAGCATAAGGACCCCTTTTCCATCTATTAACATTTCACGGATTCCCCCAAATGATCCATTTTTGTGAGCCCAACTAAACCCTTCCTGCCACTCTACTAGCTTTTGAATGGTGAGAGCGGGGTGACTATTCAAAAAAGAGAAAAAAATGGTAAAAAGTGACTGACCGGTTTATAAGCCGACTCCAGAGGACAGTCGCAGCTTGTCAGCTTCAGCGTGGGCGGAGGGATGTGCAGACTTCAGGGCATGGAGCTTCTCAGGTCCCATCGGCTGCTGTTCGCCCGCGCTGCTTCCTCTAGGGTTGCCAGATACTTTCACAAAAAATCCCAAACATGGCGGGAAAAAAATTGGTTGAGAAAAAAAAAGGGTGGGGTGGGGTGGGGGGGAACCAAAGTCTTTAAATCTCCTTGCTCCTCCCACCCCTGCCACAAATACCGGATTGTCCGGGCAAAAACCGGACACCTGGCAACCTTAGCTTCCTCAGGTGGGGGGAGATCATGAAGGGAGCAAGACACTGAGTTACAAGACTGGGGATGGTGAGCCACTCCAGTGACCTGAATGGTTGGCTATCATTTAGCTCCGCTCTGACCCTAGCTCAGATCCTCAGGTGATGTTTGCCTGGGTTCTGCTGCTTTCAGCCCCTCTCGATCCGCCACCATTTGCAGGTTTCCGAGAATTGCAGCAGCTGAGCTGGGATGGTCTCTGGATGCGTTAACCATTTTTCTATCGCATCAGTGGCGAGTCAAGGGGCCTGTCCACACTAGTCCAAATCGCTTTATCCTGTCTCTGGTCTACCTCCAACCACACCGATTTGTTCTCTGTGGGCAGAAAGAAATTCCCCTCCTTAACTCTGCCGTTAGAGATGCCACTTGCGGCTTACGAGTTCCTACAGGAGTCATGAGGATGGGCCTTTCCTTCTGAAACCATCTTGCATGCCCATAAATCATTTTACTAGGCCCGTGAGGTCCAAGCAGTTCTGAACGAGCCACATTATTCTGAAAATGTAAATAATATAGTGGCTACTGCTATAGCCAACTAGCCACACCCCACCGGCCAAATAGCCACATGTGGCTAGTGGCTAGCATGTGGGACACCATGGTACTAGGTGCACACATGCATGGAAAACTGACTGCAGAGGCCTCGCGCCCCGCTGTGCGCAGTGTACCGAGGAGCTAACAGAGAGCCCAGCCTGGTAAGCCCATCTTGCCAACAGGCAGGCGGAAACCAGCGGCTTTGCATGGAGGTGATGACGAATCTGTTCCCATAGAAACAGGCTCTGTCCGTTTTCACCAGCTGCAGCAAACCCGTTCCACGTTTGCACGCTGAGGTTCGGCACGAGGCTTGTGGGGGCCACACCACCTTTCCGTTCCGTTCCACGTTTCTCCTCGCAGCCGCTTCCCTCCGCCACCAGTTCCCCCGGCTTGCTCAGATCTGACGGGTCGCTTGAGGTAAGCCTCTCTCCAAGTGCCAATCAGAGCCCTGTAAATCGGGGAGCAGTCCAGCCGGGAAGCTTTTAATTCCTCTCCCTTAAGCCTTTCCTCCCTGTCTCAGCCTATGAGCAGACAGAAGCGACGTATCTAAATTGGCAGCTTTGTGCTGTGCCAGACACTTTTGCCTCTTATAATTCAATTCCACTTGGTTAGGCCCGGCCCCCACACAGGTGGCCACAAGCCAAGGGCTGGCTCTTGAGCTGGAAGTCAACAGGAGTCTAAATGGAATGAAGACCATGGGGACGAGCCTGTGAAAGTGAAAAGCTGAAAAGGCGCTGTAGGTCCCAGTCAGTTAATTCCCCTGCCAGGCAGGATTACTTCCTATCTTACATTTACCAGAGGCTCCCAAACAGACACCCTCTCTCTCATAAATCTTTCCCTTACACCTGGCTTATCTCCTCCGGGCCTGTTTTAACGGGATGATGAATCAGAGGAGGATTAGAGGGCTTAAGATGTGTCAAGAGAACATCTTTCATTCTGGGGCGGGGGTGGTGTGTCTTGCTCTGTGCGGCACTTACACAGATCCACTCAGAAGTCAGGCCAGCAGCTGCTTTTCCAGCATCCAAAAAAGATTTGTTTTTTCCCTATAAAAAAAGGTCTATAAAATCATGACTGATGTGGAGAAAGTGAATATGGAAAAGTTTTGTACTTGTTCCCATAACGTAAGAACTAGGGGTCACCAAATGAAATTAGCAGGTTTAAAACAAATAAAAGGAAGGTTTTCTTCCCGCAGTGCACAGTCAACCTGTGGAACTCCTTACCAGAGGATGTTGTGAAGACCAGGACTTTGACAGGGTTCAAAAAAGAACTAGATAAATTCATGGAGGTTAGGTCCATCAATACTTATTAGCCAGGATGGTATCCCTAGCCTCTGTTTGTCAGAGGCTGGAAATGGATGACTGGGGAGGGATCACTTGAGGATTACCTGTTCTGTTCACTCCCTTCCTTGTGCAAGGCACAAAGACACAAGCAGAGAAAGAGGGAGGGATACGTGAACATTCTTAGGGGGTGTGCATGTATCCACATGTGTTGGCTTGCTGGGGAGTTGTGCTACTCCATTAAGGTATGTCTACACTGACTTGGACCCATGTCTCACAGCCATGCTAGCCCGTCCATACTGCACTCTGCTACATCCACACGGATGGGGCTTGGATCTGAATCATAGTGGGACTTAGGCTCTGGAGTGGAACCCACTCCCTTAGGACCATCCTAGAACCCAGGTCTTAAGAGTTTGCTGAGCCAAGCCAGACTGATTTGTGTGTGGATGAAAGGAGGACTGGGGTTCAAACTGGAGTCAGAGACCAGGTTCCATATGCAATGTAGACGTATCCCAAGTGTCTGCCTCGAGCCCGGAGCCCCCTTCGCTTTCTTAGTGCCCATTCAGTCCCTGCTTATCCCTGCAGGGCAGTCCAGGGGCCCTTTCAGCAGCACGAACCACTCATGCAGAGCGGCAGGGTGAACCTGCTCCATGCATCCAAGGGCATTCATCCACCTCCGTGACCTGATGCTCATCAGAGCACTGGCAGAGCCAAAGGGGGTGAGGGCTGCAGGCACTTCCTGCACTGGGAGAATGGGAGGGAAGTGCCAAGGCAAGCAGGAGCCAGTGGGCAGTACCGTAAAGGGGAGGGACGGGATAGTGGGATGTGCCGGGGCGGGGGAGGGGAGAGTGAGGACATGACGTTATCGTAGGGCAGGGCTACTCAACCCACAGACTGCGGGCCACATGCGGCCCACAGCCCGTTTGTTTGCGGCCCGCAGTGCGGTTTGGGTGTACACGGGGCTCAACACATGTCCCATGGGTGGGAGCCAAAACAAAAAAGGAATCAATACAATGGTCTTCTGTTGAGATGCGCTTTAGTAGTTACATTCCTGGACTGTCATTGCTCATTAAAAGTGCTGTTATATGGGTGGAAATCGGGTAAATGTTGCATTTTATTACTATCAGCAGAACTGACTTAAATGGGGCCTGAGTCTTGCCTTAATCTTTGTATTCATGCCTGTCAGTGTGAAAGAAGCTATTTGCATATATTTTTGCATGTATATGCAACCACGCTTAAGTTGTGGCCTGTGGGGGCTTCCAAAGTTGAGTAGCCCAGATCTAGATGGTCCTGCCATGAAAGCAGGGGACTGGACTTGATGACCTCTCGAGGTCCCTTCCAGTTCTAGTGTTCTATGATTCTATGACACCCCCAGGGCCGAAACGGATTTAAAAAAGATGGAAGAAAATGACTCTTCTCGACAGCCGTTGAAATGGAAATAGCCAAAAAACTTTCTGCTGCCGTGCGAAGTTCCAAGCATGTAGTGCTCACTTTGCCTCTCTACCTTCCAACTTTCTGGAAGCTTTTGAGTCATAAATTTCACTGGGTAGATCAAGCATGTGAAAATGAAAGATCAGCAACTTTTGCAAAGCCCCAGCTGAAATGTGCATGACTGGTGTTGGCTGAGGGTTGCAAAGGCTTTGCTTAGGAAGGAGACAGTGAGGGTATCCTCCCCTCATTGCACCCCAGATGGAAAAGGAGCCCGCTGAAATACATTGATCACTCAAAAGCGGCGAGGAGTCCTGTGGCACCTTATAGACTAACCGAAGTTTTGGAGCATAAGCTTTTGGGGGCAAAGACCCACTTCGTCAGATGCATGTCGCTCCTCGCTGCTTTTGCAGATTCAGACTAACACGGCTACCCCTCTGATATCGATCACTCGGTGACTCATTCCTCATTCAAAACCAGCTTGTCTCCGGAGAGACACATGCAAAAGCACCACTTCCGAGCCCCGCTGTGAGCTACCGGCCTCCTGCTGCCATGTCTGCAGCGCGTACAGCGGGATTTTCTCCTAGAGGTCAGTCCAGGGCTGAAGGCATGTAGCCATACGCAAGGTTTGGGTTTGGTGCATCTCTTGGCTGTTCGTTTGCAGGAGGCTCGAGAGTGTCTCTGCTGCAATGGGACGTGTGGCTGCAGCACAGGGAGATGTATTTGGACTAAGGAGAGCTCCTGGGACAATAACAGAGGCAGGCAGCTGGGCAGGCTAACCCCACCTGCCTTGGGATGTGCCCCCATTTATTCTGCTAGGAACCCATTTCCAAACATCTGACTTGGGCCTAGAACAGGGCTGGGCCAGATGCGGCCCGGGGGCCGGATCCGGCCCACCTAACACTTTGATGGGACTGCATCTGGGTTCTTTGTATTTATATCCTGCTACCAGAGCCGGCCCAAGCTACAGGCTGACCGGGCTACCGCCCGGGGCGCCCCATTGTAGAGGGCACCATGTGGGGCTGCTGGACCGGGCGGGGATGGGGCTGCGCATGCGCCGGTGCCCCGGGGGTGGGGCCACACATGCGCTGGGTGCCCAGGGCGGGGCCACGCATGCACCGGGCCCCCGGGGCCCGGGGGCGCCGCGGCCGTGCATGCGCTGCACTCCCAGGGGTGGTGCCGTGCTCCCGGGGCCCGGGGCGCATGAATGGCTCGGGCCGGCCCTGCCTGCTACCCATGACACTGAATTGCCAGGCGGTGGCTCAGGCAGCAGGATCCTATTTAAATGGCTCATGGCTCCCGCTTCTGGCGCTACCCCAGCAGGGGCCGGAGCCGCGAGCCCTTTGCTGTGTTTTTCATTCAAAGCTCCTGGCCCCAGACAACTCTGGGGGGCAGGCTACTCCCCAGCCCCGCCCCTTCTGCCCCAGGCCTCGCCTGGTGGTGGAGCCGGCCCGTGACCACGAACCAAAATTCATTAAGTGCCCCCTTCCCACCTCTGGCCTAGAAGGAGGCTAATGTGAAGTCAATGGCATCTTCCCACTGACAGCAGGGGGCAGCTGGGGCTGGGCCCTGTGAAACAAAACTTCCAAACATGGTGGGGCCTACAGCACCCTAAAGAACGGGCTGGATCCCAGGCGTGCCCAGTGCCCCACTGATGCCTACCAGGAGCTGCCGGGGATGCAGCGCCGTGCTTTGCATACCTCCACAGGGCTGGGAGGTGGCCAGAGGGGGCCAGCTCTCACGTAGGTCCCTTGGCGCCTGATGTGCTGCCCGGTAGCTACCCCATCTGAGCGTGTTGTTCTCAGCACCCACCTGGGGCCCTCCGTATATGCCCTGCATATTAAGTTGTTACCCAGGAGCATCTAGGCCTCCTCCCTCCGTGGATCTTTGTGTGAGCTCCCCACTTCCCCCTTTCCCCCCCGATCCCAGCCCCTTCCTGCCCCCACAAGCCACTGTTTGTGAGCTGGGGCTGGCTCCTGTTCTCAGCCGCCAGGAAGGTGCTTCTCAGCTCCGGGGTACTTAGATTTCAAAAGACAAGCTTTTTGTTAGAGGCCATTGTGTGCCCTGGAAATAGAGAATGTGTGTTTGTCAGCGTCCTGCCACCTAGTGCTGTTACCAGAGCTCTGAGGAGTTCCTGGCTGGGCTGGATCCTGCGCCCAGTGATCTGTGGCAGCAGGATCCGTCCCATAACGGATTTGGGGTGTGAACACTCATCGGGGGCCTTCGTCCCAGGTGTGCCGGAGGGGCAGGGGGGGTTCAGCTGTGTGAATGTGAATGCTGTGTCCAGACATCATAGAACCATCGAACACTAGAACTGGAAGGGACCTGGAGAGGGCATCGAATCCAGTCCTCTGCCCTCATGGCAGGCCCAAGCACCATCTAGACCAGGGCTATTCAACATGCGGCCTGTTTGTTTGCGGTCCACGGTGCGGTTTGGGTTTACCGTGCAGTTTGGGTTGATATGCGTTTTAGTAGTTAAATTCCTGGACTGTCATTGCTCATTAAAAGTGCTGTCATATGGGTGGAAATTGGGTAAATATTGCATTTTATTAATATCAGCTGAATTGACTTAAATGGGGCCTGCGTGTTGTATAGTCTTGCCTTAATCTTTGTATTCATGCCCGTCAGTGTGAAATAAGCTATTTGCATATATTTGCATATATATTTGCATGTATATGCAACCACACTTAAGTTGAGGCCCTTGGCATGTGCTGTGAGTATCACTGTGGCCCCCGGGGCTTCCAAAGTTGAGTAGCCCTGATCTAGACCATCCCTGATAGATGTCTATCCAACCTGCTCTTAAATATCTCCAGGGATGGAGATTCCATAACCTCCCTAGGCAATTTATTCCAGTGTTTAACCACCCCGATAGTTTGGAAGTTTTTCCCAATGTCCAACCTCAACCCTCCCTTGCTGCAATTTAAGCAACTTAAGCTGCAATTTAGTCATTTGCCCTGGCGCTGATTGTGCAGTAGAGCAAATAGGACCCACACAAGAGGTTTGCACGGAGGGTGCAGTCTCAGTACGGCTGAGAGGCGTTCATTGCCCCTTACAGGGGTTACGAGGGCAACTGACCTAAGCTTTCTTGGCTTCCCATCTCTGGGCCCATGTCCTGCACATGTGGTTGCTTCAGCGAGCACGAGGCGAAGGCCAATAACCCCCTTCCTGCGTGAGTGACTCAAGACAGCCGCTGCTGGGCTGGGCACAGACACGCTCCATGCGGTGCCTCTGCCTGGCTGCCTAGCGGGCACCTAGCAAAGGACCCTGGTGCTCTGCAGGGCACAGGTATGTTGTGGGCTGCCCACTGCCGGCTCTGCACATGCAGCCTGTGCCGCCAGACTGGTGCCTAAAGATCTGCGAGGTTCAGCAGGGAGATAGCTGGCAGCCGCGCTTGTTTGGTTTGGCTGTGGGCAGGCAGGGGCAGGGCGCGCACCGGCGGCTGTCTGCACCGTGCTGACTGCGAGCCAGGTGGCTGCGCTGGCATCCTCCTCGCTTTGCTGCTTGTCGCGCTCCACGGGGCGGCAAGGGGGGGACTTTCTCCAGGGCTTGCTGGTTCCCTTTGCCTTTCTCAGTCTGGTCTGTGCACCAGGACATCAGCAGCAGCCCTGGTCCCCCTCCCAGGGAAGGTAGTTGCTGTCTGGTCTACAGGGAGCAGATCCTAACCACAAGCGCCTGTGTGCCTAGACCAATGCCCTCCCCCCCGTCATTCCTGGTGGGGCTTTCTAGGCCAGCGGTTTTCAAACTTTTTTTCTCATGACCCAGTGGAAGAAAATTGTTGATGCCGCAACCCAACATAATTGGACTAGAGCGTGGGCCCCGGGGCGGGGCTGAGGAAGAGAGCTGTGGAGTGTAGAAGGGGGCTCTGGCTTGGGGAGGGAGGGTCAGAGCTGGGGCAGGAGGGGCTTCCCTCGAGCGGCTCCCGGTCAGCAGTGCAGCGACGGTGCTAAGGCAGCTTTCTGCCTCTTCTGGCCCCACAGGCCAGACTGCGCCCCAGAAGCAGCCGGCAGCAGGTTCCCAGCCAGTGGGGGTGCGGAGCTAGTGCTCGGGGCAGGGGCACAGTGCCCTGTGTGCTCCCCTGCCCCCACTTAGGAGCCAGGCCTGCTGCCGGCTGCTTTTGGGGCACAACGCAGTCTATGGTGCCTGGACAGGCAGATCGCTGCCTTAGCGCCCCCGCTGGTCACCTGAGCCCCCTGCAGCAACGAGCCCCAGTGCCGGACTTTCCACCACCCTGTGCTGGGCCGCAACCCGTCGTCTGAAAGCCAGTGCCCTAGTGGTTACCACGATGTGAATTAAATAAAAATGCCGGGACCCTGTGTCTAGTGAAACAGGGGACGTCAGACCCTCCCCCGCCCCCACCATAAGGCCCTGAAACAAAGGCAGCAAGGCCGTGCTTTGCACTGGTGCGGGGCCTTGAGGAGACTGCTTAGAAAGGTAGCTCTGCAAGCAGTAGCTGGTACCCGAACAGTGAACGAGCCGGCCTCCTGAGGCCCGTTTTGCACAGCCAATGGGAAAGAGGGGCAGCCTCAGTGGGTGGAGCTGGGGAGAGGGGCCTGCCTGCAGCCCCCGCCATGACCTTGGTTTGCTCTCAGTGAGCGTGAGGATGAGGATGCTGTAGCCACAGCCATGGAGGTAGACGGGGACGGCAGACTGTATATCCCCATATGCCTAACCTCTGCCGGGTGTGTGGGGGGCGGGTTTCTTGTGCTGGGGGCTGGAGAAAGCATTCTCCTGGGGGCGGGGTGTGTGGAAGGAGCAGTGATACCAAACTTGATGATTTTGGAGCTACTTTTCAAATGCACCTGCTAAAAACTGGACGTTTGAGGTGGACAGCCCCAGGGAGTAGCCTGCGTGGTCTCTCTCTGGTTTTGGTCACCAGGCTGTGATTGTTCTGGCATCTGAGGCCGGGTCTATATACTAGACCCAGAAGGTCGGCTTAAGGAACGCAACTCCAGCTACGTAAATAATGTAGCTGGTGTCGACATACCTTAAGCAGAGCTTGGTGCCGTCTTCACAGCAGGAGATTGACTGGAACTAGTGCACCTGTCAGCTTCCGTTACTCCTCGCGAATCAAGGAGTACCGGCAACAGCCGGGGGCACCTTCGGCGTTTGATTAAGCAGGTCCTTACTAGATCCGCTCAATCGAACGTCAGAAGATGGATTTCCGGCACAGGAAGTCTAGACATGGCCTAAGACTAGAAGTATTATTATATGCTGCATTCTTCCAGCAAGCGTATTTGCTGGTTTTGATCTGACTTTTCTGGGTGGGAACATAACAAGGACCAGCAATGGCAGGTAGCTCAAGGAATCTGACCCGGAACGCACAGACCCAGTGGGCCAGCTGGTATAGATCCATGCAGCCCCATTGACTCTGGCCCAGGAAATGTGTTTTAAACCAACACTCTGTGAAGGACCACATAGATCCTCCTCTTCAGACAGCCATCTGCCACCGGACACGGACAGCCCGCTCCTGGACTAAACACCACCCTCCAGCATGTTCCAGACGTGGTGCTGACCCCACAGTGGTGGGTCTGGCAGCCATGTGCTTTGTCTAACAGGGATGCCCTGGCTCAGGAGGCTGTTTACCAGCCTGAGGTATCATGTGAAGCCCTGGCCACACTTTGGTCTGTGGCGGGGTGAGAGAGCAGGGCCGAGTGTGCTGTTTGGTTTTGTTAAATTTAATTTCCTGGGGAGATCAGGTGGGGGCGGGGGCCGGGGGCTTCCAGACAAGCCGCCTTTGTGAGCCGACTTCGTGCCAGTTCCCTTTTGTGGCTATGGGGGTTGGGGATGATACAATTTGTTATTCCAAGAGCTGCCGAGGAAATGGACCTGGTTAGAGGAATCCCTGATGGCGACGGGGGCTGGAGCTCACTGCGCCTTTGTCTGAGCTCTGACCGGAGCCATCGCCCTTACCCCCTGACTAGCCCTGTGATTGAGCTTGGAAGGGTGAGGGGGCTGGTTCCCCTCAGCCACCCACCCGCCCGCTGCAGGGGCACCTGGCGGGTGACTGCATTGACGGGGCATCGCGTGGTTTGGTCTGAGTTGGGAAAGGCAGTGGAGGGGGGAGGAAGTGCAGGATTTGGTTCACTCCCAGGCACACTCTGTGCCAGGCAAAATGCTGACAATAGCCCAATGGTAGCAGCATTAAGAAGAACACGGAGAGTCGTCCCAGCATGGCCCTGGAACGACCCCTGCATCCTAGCGCCGCCCTGAGCTTTGCAGGCTGTGTCTGGCTCTCTGGTTGGGTTGGGTTTTGAAATGGCCTCTGTGGTCACCGTGAGCTGGACCAAAGCCCTGCTAGGAGCTGCAGGGCTTAGGAGTCCTGGATGGAGAGCTCTGTCTAGGTGCCGAAAAAAAGAAGTGGCAGGTGATACTATCCCCTAGCTCTGCTCCCATAGCCCAAGCCCCATGGTCTTCAATGTGTTTGTGCCAGTGATGCAAGGAAGTGCCGTTAATCATGACACGGAGGCTGATTTCCTTTGTAAAGCAGGCTGAGATCTCCCCATAACACGGGCAAGGGCTTGCTGTCCCCCCCCCACTTTACGGAGGAGGAGGCGCCAAGTGGTCAAAAAGGCGGCGGTATCGCTCTGCTTCCCCCTTTACAAAGCAGGTCAGTGTCATAATCTCCGATATACAGATGGGGAAACTGAGTCAAGAGAGGCGAATTGACTTGCCCAAGTGATTGTCTAGGAAGGAGCACTGCAGAAAGGGATCTGAGGGTCATAGTGGACCACAAGCTAAATATGAGTCAACAGTGTGACAATGTTGCGAAAAAAGCCAACATGATTCTGGGAGGCATTAACAAGAGTGCTGTAAGCAAGACACAAGACATTCTTCCGCTCTACTCTGCGCTGATTAGGCCTCAGTTGGAGTATTGTGTCCAGTTCTGGGCACCGCATGTCAAGAAAGATGTGGAGAAATTAGAGAAAGTCCAGAGACGAGCAACAAAAATGGTTAAAGGTCTAGAAAGCATGAGCTACGAGGGAAGAGGGAAAGAACTGGGGTTGTTTAGTTTGGAAAGGAGAAGACTGAGAGGGAACATGATAGTGGTTTTCAAGTACCAAAAAGAGTGTCACAAGGAAGAGAGAGAAAAAATTGTTCTTCTTGACCTCTGATAACAGGACATTAAGCAATGGGCTTAAATTGCAGCAAGGGAGATTTAGGAAAAACTTCCTAACTGTCAGGGTGGTTAAACACTGGAATAAATTGCCTAGGGAGGTTGTGGAAGGGGAGAAGGGACTTAGAGCAAGAAGGGGGGAGAAGGGCCCGGGACTCCTTCTCCCCAAGAGGAATGATACTGGCTGCTCTGGGTCCCGGTGTTAACATCAATCCTGTGCTGCACTGTGTCCCTGGGAACCAATAAACCTTCTGTTCTACCTGCTGGCTGAGAGTCACGTCTGGCTGTGGATGGGGGTCCAGGGCCCGGGGACTACCCCACACCCTGTGACAGCGGGTAATGAAGGCAAGGGAAGGCATTGCCTTCCCAAAACTGCCCACGCTCTCTACCGGCCACTTGGGAAGGGTGGGGCCATGCCACTCGCTGGGACTGGGGGCAGTAACCTGGGGTGAAGGCGGGGCTTGACTCCACAGGGGAAAGAGGTTGCAGAAAGGGGCGGGGCCACAGGTGGAAGGGGTGGGGCCTCAGGCTCGCCTTCCCCAGCTGGGCCTTCAACCACCGCCCATGGGAGTATGAGCAAAAGCAGTGGTGTGTGCATGTGACCAGCTGGGGGGAGGGGGCTCTGCAGAAGGAGCTGTTTGCATAGTGCTGCCACCAGGTGTAGGGGTGGAGAGTAGGGTTGCCAGGTGTCTGGTATTCACCCAGACAGTCGCGTCCCCGTCCAGTAAAAAAACCAGAAAATGTCCAGTATTTCCTGTTTCCCTTGGATGGAAGCCCAGCAGGGGACAATTTTCCCCCGCCACGTTTGGTGAGGGCGAGGGAGTGAGGAGCGCGGGGCCGTTTAAAAACCGTTTAAAAGCGCAGTGCTTTTTTTTTATTCCTTAACAACTTTGGTTCCCCCCCCCCTTTTTTTTTGCTCAACAACTTTGGTCTCCCCCTTTTTTTTCTCAACAGAATTTTTTCCCCTGTGGTATTTTTTTTGGGGGGGGGGTGTTCGGTATTTTTGGTTAAACCATCTGGCAACCCTAGAGGAGAGAAGGGGGGGCCTTGAAACTCTTCTCTTCCAAGAGCTGGAGAGGAGATTTGGTCATGGCTGCTTGAAGCCCTGGAGGAGTTAGCAGGCATTTAAGGGCATCTGCTTCCCAGGAACAAGCACCTTGACTTCAGGAGCAGTTCCATTGCTGGGGAAGCCACGGAACCACAGGAGACCCACGGACCAAGAACCTATCCCCGGAGCCAGCTGGCCAGAAGCCAGCATAGGCCAAGATCCTACTATATGCAGCAAGAACACGTCCCTCTGGGATGATGGCCCATGCTGGGAAACCATCCCCTGTGTGAGCTTCAAGCAAGCTGCCTCGAGGACACATTCTCAGCCGGCGATGGGGAATGATTCCTGCAGGAGAAAGGGGATGCAGACATCAGGCCTGGGGCCAAGATTTTTCCAAGGCACTAATGGAAGTAAGTGCCCAAGTCCCTCCTGGCATGTGTACAGTAGGAAATTATCTTGGAATAACTAAAATCGATTTAATAACACAAGAATAATAAATGTGAAATAGCCCGTCCTCACTACAGAGAAGCCTCAAAATTAGTCGGAGGCAGGCTCCGTTAATGTGGATGTGCTATCTCGACTTAGAGCCCCAGGAAGCACTGGGAAGTAATTAGTTTGAATGACTTTGGGGAGTCGTTATTTCGAAATCACGGCACTGGAGTGTCCACACCACTGCTATTTCGAGCTAACTATTTCTAAATGAGCCTTGCTCCCCGAGGAAAGCAGGACGACAGATTTCAAAATAAGCGGCCTGTTATGTCGAAATGACGGGCTTGGTAGTGTGGATGCTTATTAAGGTGGCCTAAGGGGGGTTATTTTGAAATAAAGCCCTTGTGTAGACCAGAGCTCTGAGTTTCAGTGAGAGCTCCGTGTCCTCCCTTGGAAATCCTCCAGCCTTCCACGTCTAGCCAGCTCCCAGAGCATCGCACCACTCTTGGCTGCAATGTACACAGAGGGGCCCAAAACAAAGCCAGCTCGGGCACCCCGGAAACAAAACAAACGTCGGATTCCTGCCTAGAAGGGACAGAGACCTTCCTCCCATCTGTGTGTGTCCCAGTTAGTGCCTCTGCCGCTGTGCTGGGAGTTGAGCTGCAGCAGAGGAAAGTGCAAAGCAAAGGCCCTCTCCAGAGAGCAGAGCACGAGGGAAAGAATATCAGAAACCACCTCCCAGACCTCCCTGGCAGGACATCTTATTTTTACCGCAGCTCTGGCCCTGCTCATCAAAGTGGGGAGGGATAGTACCATTGCTCAATATTCAGCTTTTTTGCAGCCAAGCAGCTGCCAGGAAGCCACGGGGCTCAGTCCCCGGTGGAGGCCTTAGCTTTCCTCCCAGGCTCTGAACGGAGGCCAAAACACAACAGTGAGGCGAAGTCAATTTTTCACCCCGCGTTGCTTGGAGGAGAGTGGGTACAAAAGGGGCAAGAGGAATGGAGGGCAGAGTCGAGGGGTGATCAGAAGTGAGCTCAGAGAAGCATTAAAGTGCGAGGATTTCAAAAATACCTCCTCCCCCTTCCCCTTCAGAAAAAAAAAAAAAAAGTGGTTCCAAAGTAGTTTGTTCCTGGGAGGAGCATGCAGAATCGAGGTGCTTTACATGTGGATTGTGAAAGTCAATGTTGTGTTAGGCCAAGGTCTCTGGAGAAAGCATCACAAAGGTGCAATTGGGCTGTGGAACTCCTAGCTACCAAAGGCAGGATGATCTCAGAACCACGGTTAGGACATTGGGGTGATCGACAAGGTTCCCATTCGTTATAACAAAAATGGTTAGGAAATAATAATTTTTAGAAGGGAGCTAAATCCTCAAGTTTCAGGGCACATGCCAACGGGCTATTCGACTGGGGTCAGGAAATAACTTCCCTATGGGGCTGGTTCTCCCAAAACTGCAGGGTTCTTGCACCTTGCTCTGAAGCGCTGAAGCTGCTGGTGCCAGCCTCTGTCGGTGACAGGGAGATTGGGCTAGATGGATCCTGCTCTGATCCAGTCAGGAATTCCTCCACAATCCCTTTCAGAACCTTCTTACTCTGTTGACAACAG
Organism: Rafetus swinhoei; assembly: GCA_019425775.1. Classification (NCBI taxonomy): domain Eukaryota; kingdom Metazoa; phylum Chordata; order Testudines; family Trionychidae; genus Rafetus; species Rafetus swinhoei. The sequence goes on from JAFJHL010000300.1 coordinate 12,709,621, forward strand.
CCCAAGCCGTGGACTGAGCTCATGTTAAGTGGCAACCATTCTCCTACCAGACTCAGGTTCTGGGTTCAAATCCCGCCTAGAGGTGACAGAATCCCTAGCTAACCCCCCACATCTCTCCAGCGAGCAGTGGCCAAGCTCCTGCCTGCTCTGGCACGCTCCTGAGGAAAGAGCCGGGTGTTTAGGGTTGGGGAGAGACTGGGGCCAAAAGCCCAGGGATCCTGCAGTGCGGTGGCCCTGCTGGGAAGGGGACAGAGGCCTGCAGTGAGCTGCTGGCACAGGCGACCAAACGATCGTCTCCCCTATCCAGGAGGTTGAGAATGGAGCCAGCAGCTCACATACAGAACCTGTCCCAGGTGCCCTTGAGCTGGGCCTTTCCTCAGCTGGCGGCAGAGGAGTGACTGCCTGAGAGGCAGGAACGCGCCAGGAGCCCCCCTCCTCCATGAAGCCAGCTCACTGGAGTCACCAGAGCACGAGGACGGCATCCCAGCTCAGTCTCAAGTGGGACGACACCGGAGCCCTCGACCCAGCGCGAAGCCTTCTCCACAGAGCAGGGGAGAAATACAAAGGGGCCTGTCCCTGTCTCCTGCCATCATCTGCAGGGCAAAGATCCTGGCGGTGGTTAGACTGTCAGGGAGCCGAGCCGGGTTGGGGGCGTCCCCTGAGGAGAAGGGCCTGGAAAAACGCCTTGGGAGTGGAAAGGCTCCGGCTGGGGAGGGGTCAGTTGCATGTCGTTCCAACAAAGAAGCTCCCTCTAAGAAAGACAGGGCCGGAGCCAACAGCGGCAAGCGCAGGGGATAATAAGTCATTCCAGAATCTCCCTGTATCCAGACCCTTCGGCTTAAGGGCTTGACATGAACTGCTTGACAAATTTGCTACAGTAACCAGGCTAATAAATTGTGGGAATGAGTGACACGCTGCCCTGGGAGCTGTCTGGCGGGCCAGAGCATTGTGAGGAGAAACAGGAGCCTCTTGCAGCTCCTTAGCAGGAGGGGAGGCAAAGGCAGAGTGGAGGGAAAGAGATTGGTATTCAGCGTGGACAGAACCAAGAGCTCTGTGCGAACAGGCCTGGGTGCAGAGGGGCATCAGCTTAGCCGCCAGCTTGCAGGTCTGGTGTCACCCACACCGGCCTGACCCTGTCCTCCAGTCCCACTCGCTCCGCAGTGCTTGGACAGTTCATTATGGACTTGGGACTCCCAAGAGGGTCTCGTCCAAACTGCCCAGCGAATGCCATCCATGATGCGCCAAGGTGGTTTCCCACATTCCAGCAGGAGCCCTGGCTTTTAGGCATTTAGACCCCAGGCATGAAATTCTCCTCAGGGATGAAACCCGACCCGCTGAGTCTCCACCTCGGAGCGCTTGGTGTGTGTGGGAGAGGTTTGGAGGAGCCTTCTTGCCATTCGTTGTGTTTTGTTCTTTGGAACCGATCCAGAAGCTGTCATCTACAGAGTGGGGCAGGTCAGAATGGAAGCCGATTGTTGGATTTAAGTAACGGCCAGAGACTGGTTGGGCTTGAGGGGCGTCACCAGGGCTGGGTGTGGGAGGAGTCCAGCACTGGATTAGCAGGTGGGCAGTGGGCCAGGAGGGAGGGGAATCGACAGGGAGTTTAACATGTGCACTGCATGAACTTTCCCATCAGTGAACTTGGCTGTCTGGGAATATTGTCGTGAACACTGAGGCTGCCGAAGCAGCCGAAGGGAATTCACTTGAAATATGTTCATGGGACACTATTTATTTATGGTTCAGTAGCTGCACGGTCTCATCTGACTTTTTCCCTTCACCAGGCCCAAAATAAACCCAGCCAAATTCCGTTGAGGGTTGGCACTTTCATGAGCCTGGTCTTCCAGACCGTGGCATTTCATGCACTTGCCCTCAGTGAAGTGGGAAAAGCTTGTGGTCTGCAAAGAGAGGTCGCTGCGCCCTGGGCTCAATGCTGAAAGGGTTAATGTGTTTGCCACAAAGGCGCTTTTAAGCCTCACGGCTGCCTGCAAACCAGTCTTCCGCCCTTGTTCATTAATTGCTCCTCCTTTCTGAGCCACCAGAGGGGATGGGTCAGTGGATTGGTCTTCTTGCTTTGAAAGACCAAGACATGCCCTGTGCAGCCCTCTTGGTGAGTTCCCAGCAGTTTGCTGTTATTTTCAGACAGGACTCTATTATTCATTTGTGTTACAGCACTGGGATTGGGGCTCTGGTGAGCAAAATTCTGTACACACATCCATGAGGGACAGCCCCTTCCCTAGAGAGCTCGGTCTAAGCAGGAAGTGTTGTTCTCCCCATTTTACAGATGTGTGAATCTTCATCTCCCCACGCTGGCTGTGGGTGAGCTGGGAATATAGAGAGAGCCTTGATAATCTCCTGCTTTCTAGTTCAGTGCCTTAAACAGGATCTCCTGCTTTAAAGCAGGGTCCTGCCTGCCGTGTATGGACACCCCGGGTGGCTTTGAAAATCTGGCCTTTACTTTTATGCCGAGGCGTGGAATCAAGAGTGGTTGGAATGCCTGGCTCTCTGATCTGCAAATGTAAAAAACATTTGCAACTGCAAAGCTGGTTGACATCCCTGTGTCATGGAAAGAGAACACATGGGGAGAGGAGAGGAGATTTTCCCCAATATCCTTGGTCATAATTTCCCCTTTTCTTCTGACGTGGTGTGCACCAAATGTCTGTGTTATAACCCAGAGGTGGCTGCATGTCAATGGTACCATTTATATAGGATTAAAAGCACTATGTTAATAAAACACCCTTCCATGTTACATTGATTACTAAAAGTGTGCTCAGCAAGACTTTTTTTGTAGTATCTTTCTAGGGACGTCCTCAGGATGCATGGGGCCCTACGCAGTACTATTAAACTGGTGCCCTTATCCAGGGCCGGCCTAAGCCATTCGTGTGCCCCGGGCCCCGGGAGCGCAGCACCACCCCCGGGCGCCCGGCGCATGCGCGGCAGCCCCGCGTGGCTCCCTCTATAATGGGGGGCCCCAGGCGGTAGCCCAGTCAGCCCGTAGCTGGGGCCGGCTCTGCCTTATGCCCAATGGCAGCTGGAGATAAGGATGTGTGTGATGATTTTTTTGAGATGTGATTTTATAATCTTCAGCAATGCAGCGATTTTAAACTCAGCAAATTTTAAACTCAGGCCCTGTTGATTAACACAGTAAATTCAGAAACTGACAGTATGTACCTGGGACTGGCAAATGCCTGTTACATGGCTTCATTGCCACTTGACTGGCTCTTTCACAGGTTCAGTGTTCTGCTAATCACTCTGACTGGCTTTGTCACTGTTAAGTTAACTAGCTCCTCTCCGGAGGAAGCAGAGCCACAGAATAGGAATAGGAAGAGGTGGAAGGGTGGACCTTAAGACCCACAGTTTTGGGTGCCCTACACAGCTGCACAGTCTGCATATGGGTAAGGACAGTTCTGTGTATTCCTCTAGAAAAATAGGATGAATTGATCTGAATTTTTTCCCTCGTCCCTCCCTGCCACATCCTAATCCTCATCCATTTCAGTCAACGATAGCAAAGCAGCATCTGCAGCCACAGCAATGTGGTTTCAACCAAGTGAAGCAGGTTTGAGCCAGTGGCTCAAAATATTTGCTTTTTCCAAGAACACAGAAAAGTGTGTGGCTGTCTCGGCCAGGCTGATTCTGCTCTGTAATCACACTGGTGTAAATCGGGTGTAACTGGGGGGTCCCCCGCGTGTTACTGGGGGGTCCCCCGCGTGTTAAAAAAAAAAAGTAGCACGAGTAGGATCAGGATATTTGGGTGTCTCTGCTGTTCCTTGCGCAAGTCCTGCCGTGTCTGTGGACCAATAAGCCATTTTCATACTTCCCACGGAACTCTGGCTCCCCAACACCTGGCGTGATTTTTCTTGAATTGCAAAGATGGTTTGGTTGTGTAACCGTGCCAGTTCCCATCAGCTCTTGAAATATGTTTGTGGAGTTTTCTGGGCTGCTCACTCGAGGTTATATCATTCTGCCGTTCTGCTCCCTGGCCAGCATTCCTGTAGGTTGCATAATTGCTCCTCAGTGATAGATGCAGGAGTCCGTTGCTCCCTGGGCAGAGATTCCAGCGAGCTCGGAGACTGTCGTAAGCAGGCGCCTTGCCCTGGATGACTTCTGAGCTTTGAGAAGAGACTGTTTTCCAGCCAGTCGGGGAAAGTGCTGAACCCATTCTGGTCCTGACCCTGGGCTAAAATCTGAGCGGGATGGGTGCTGAATACCTCCAGTGAGGCATCTTCAGATCCCTCCAAAGTAGTGGGGGCCGAGGGAGCAGAGCCCCTGAGCCCATTAGACCCTACAGCCCATTGCAGGCAATGCAAATTCTCCCCCCACCTCCCCATTCCCTGGCCTCGATGTTGGCTCAGGCCCCCAGGGTGTTGAGTGCTGGCTGATGTGGAAACAAGCTCGCTCACGGAGGGGCAAAGGGGAGAATTTCCCTGGAGCCTGGTGATTCAAAAGGGCCCAGGGCTTCCAGATGCTGTAGCAGTGGGGGTGATTGGAGACCTGGGCCCTTTAAATCACCGCCGGAGCCCTGGTGGCACGGTCTAGGCAGCTTTGCGGGCTGCCCGGGGGCAGGGGGCATGGCATGCTCCAGGAAGCGGTGAGGATTGACTGCCCCTGGCCCCGCCCTTTCTGTCCGAGGCCCCACCCCTTCCAGGAGCACAGAGGGGGCCCAGGGGTCCAGCAAGTCTGTCGGCCCCCTGTGTAGAAAACGTCCGTGCAGACTCCGCTGAGGTGGGCAGGGTGCAGTGTGGCTCAGCTGCCCTTTGGTCCTGGCCTAGCAGCCTCTTGCCCTGCTTATCCAGCCCTGTGTCCTTTTCTGCCAAGTGCTTGTCCAGCCCAGTTTCCGGTGACCCAGTTTTAGAAACGATCTCACCCTTCTGTCTCATTAACCCTGACTCCCAGGGCTTAAGCAAGGGGCTCCGTTGTTTACTAATCGAACCAATGAAATCGTTACGTGCCCCTCTCCCAACCACGCACCCTTCAAATGGAGAGAGCCATTTCTACCCTCCCCCAGCCCACTGTGACGGAGGACCAGGCTTCCTCTCTGGCGTCGGGTTAGGGCATCGGGCTGGGAGTCAGGAGATTTCAGTTCAAGACTTGTGTGACCTTGGACCAGCCGCCTCCCCTCACCGTGCCTCCTCTCCACAACTGCCATGCCAAGAGAGATTTGTGAGCCTCGTGGGGAGGGGGTGTGTGAGAGTGCTAACATAGCATGAACCAGGGGTGGGGAACCTAAGGCCCAGGGACTGGATGCGTCCCCCTAAGGCCCAGGGTTTGGGGCTCCCCCCCAGCATTGGGGAGCACTGTGCAGGCACTCCTCCCCGTCATCCCCCCTCCCGCAGGGCTGGAGCACACAAAATCTACTAGCCTGGGCCCCCATAGGCTCTGATATGTGAGGGGAATGCAGGGAGTGTCTTGTCTTTCTCCTCAGGCAGAGGCCATGTCAGTCAGTGGATTGAAGGGGGTCATGCAGTCTGCCAGGGCTGAGTGTAGGGGAGAGAATCCGGGACCCAGCCACCAGCCCACACTGCCAGAGGGGGGAAGGATGACAGATTTCTGGACAGCGTGGGAGCGCTCACAGGAGGGAGTTCTCCCTTCTTGCACCTGAGGAAGAGGCTGTCTGTGGAAAACAGGAGCAGGCTGCTTTTCCAGTTGGAAGCCAAAACCAAAGTGTTTGTGATAAAGTCCGTCTTCAGCTTGGCGGTGCCCAGACAAGAGCAGCTCAGCCAGTCGAGATGGCAGATGTTCCTGGGCCTTGCTAACAGGAGATGCTTGACAACTTCCCTCTGGGCACATTAAAGCAACGTCTACACTGCACGATTATCATATATATAGTAGCCCAGTGTCTGTGAGTCTGTAACGCTGAAATGCTGGCTGTTCCCTCTGGGCGGCCCGTGCTGCATGGGGAGTGCAGGGCCCAAACGGCCGCGTGCACCGCTTGCTCCCCCGCGGCGGCCCGGCTGAGCGGCGCAGAAGTCAGACGAGTGCCACGGTGAGAGGCGAAGGGGGGCGGGGCGGTGACGTGCGGCGTGACAGCGGCTCCAGGCCCCGCCCCCTGGCCGTGAACATCATCGCCCCGCCCCCTTCGCCCCCTGCCGTGGCGCTCGGCTGACTTCTGCGCTGCTCAGCCAGGCCGCCGCGTGGGAGCAAGCGGCACAAGCGACCGTTTGGGCTCCGCGCCCCCCATGCAGCACGGGGAGTGCGGAGCCCAAATGGCCATTTGGGCTCCACAGTCCCCCAAGTGAGAGGCAGGAGGGGGTGGAGAAGTGAAAGAGAGAGACAGAGAGAGAGGCAGGAGGCGGAGGAGAGCTGAGAGAGAGAGAGAGGGGGAGGAAGTAGGAGGAGGAGAGAGAGAGAGAGAGAGAGAGACAGACAGACCAGAGGCTCAGGAGAGAAGACCGACGTGGAGGAGAGACCCGAAAATCCCGTTTTATGACGGGCTAATTTGCTAGTTTCAGAATAAGCTCTTCTGGAAGAAATACTCCCAAATAGCTTATTTTGAAGTAGCGCGTCTACACTACAGGGACGCCTGAAATTAGTCCGAGGCAGGTTCTCCTAATGTGGACATACTAGCTTGATTTAGAGCAGGGCTACTATTCACCACGTGACCCGTGGGCCGCACGTGGCCAGTGGCCCATTTGTTTGTGGCCCACGGTGAGGTTTGGGTTTACACGGGGCTCCACACGCAGCCTGCGGGTGGGATGCTTTGAACGTAGCCTCCACTGGGAACACGCTTCACAACAGTGAGTCAATAGAATGGTCTTTTGTTGAAATGCGTTTTAGTAGTTACATTCCTGGACTGTCATTGCTCATTAAAAGTGCTGTCAGATGGGTGGAAATTGGGTAAATATTGCATTGTATTAATATCAGCAGAACTGACTTAAATGGGGCCTGCGTGTTGTATAGCCTTGCCTTAAACTTTATATTCATACCCGTCAGTGTGAAAGAAGCGATTTGCATATATTTGCATATATTTGCATGTATATGCAACCACACTTAAGTTGCAGCCCTTGGCATGTGCTGTGAGTATCATTGTGGCACCCGGGGCTTCCAAAGTTGAATAGCCCTGATTTAGAGCCCCAGGAGGCACTGGGGAGTAATTAGTTTGAATGGCCTGAGGGAGGCGCTATTTTGAAATAGCAGCAGTGGAGCATCCCCAATACAGCTACTCCGAAATAGCTATTTTGGAAGAAGCGTTATTCCTCGTGGAATGAGGTTTACAAATGCCGAAATAAAGTGCCCGTTATTTCGAAATTATTTTGAAATAACGGGCTAGCTGTGTAGACTCTCGCATAGTTATTTTGGAATAACAGACATTACTCCGAAATAAAACTGCTGGGTAGATGTACCCTTACTCTATGGCTCCTCATCTGTACCCTTCTTGTGGCAATCAGCAGACGGGTTGTCACCATAGCAAACTGTTGCAGTTTCACTGCCCGGAGGACAGCTCAGCTCGTTCCCCAAGCCCCCTACCAGAGAACCGCTCCATGTTCTTCACACTATTTTCATTTGGAGAAATCAAAATTTTCATGAAAAAAAATTGGGGGTATTTTAGTTTGGTTTTTTGGCAGATTTTCTGGGCCAGGGAATGGGCGGGTGTGTGTCGGGTGTGTGCGCAGCTGTGCTTTCTACACTGGAAAATGAAAAGGGGGAGTGAAAATAGAGGAAAAGGGAAAACCAAAAAGGCCCAAAGGGAAAATTTGATAAAAGTTGTTCTAAAATTACAAATAAATCGAAAAAAAAGTCACTTTTTGAAATGGGAGGGGAAAAACGACTGTGAAAGATTCTACAAAACAAGTCCTTTGCTTTGACCAGCTCCGGGCGCTCAGCTCACCCCCAAAAAGAGCAGTAGATTTCCCCAGGTCCAGTGTATGTCCAAGCAGCCCTTTGCTTCCTGAATTAACTTCCCTGTTACTTTATTATCAAGGAATTATAGTGGAAATGCCTCACTGGCCCCTCTCCAGTCCATGCCGTCTCTGGAGTAAGTTGTTCAGAGTTTTGGTCTATCCCATTTTTAAGATTCAACTTTTGTAGTGATCTAAGCATCTGTCATAAGAACATAAGAACATAAGAACGGCCGTACCGGGTCAGACCAAAGGTCCATCTAGCCCAGTATCCTGTCTGCCGACAGTGGCCAGCACCAGGTGCCCCAGAGGGGGTGGACCGAAGACAATGATCAAGCCGCTTTGTCTCCTGCCATCCTCTCCAGCCTCTGTCAAACAGAGGCCAAGGACACCATTTTATCCCCTGGCTAATAGCCTTTATGGACCTAACCTCCATGAAATTATCTAGCTTCTCTTTAAACTCTGTTATAGTCCTAGCCTTCACAGCCTCCTCTGGCAAGGAGTTCCACATGCTGACTACACGCTGTGTGAAGAAGAACTTTCTTTTATTAGTTTTAAACCTGCTACCCATTAATTTCATTTGGTGTCCTCTAGTTCTTCTATTTAGGGAACTAATAAATAACTTTTCTTTATCCGCCCTCTCCACACCACTCATGATTTTATGTCCCTTGCAGTTCCTTCCTTCTGGTAGAGTTTTGGGTTGGGGAGCCCCATATGGAGACTTAATAGGAAAGGGGGACCAAGGGCCCCACAGTAGGAAATGCAGGCTCCCCGTGTTCAGGCTGGTGGGCAAAGACTGTGCTAAGGACAAAATACATCTCTCCTCCTTGGAGGCTGACATGGGGCAGGCTAGGTAGATAGGTGCCTAGCCCAGGCCATCTGGCTTTGACCAGGGTGCCCAGCAGTCTGGTTCCTGCTGGAATGTAGAAGGCGATTCCTCAGGCTTTGACATCCCAGTAGCTGCAGGGGTGGGGACATTAGAGAAGACAGCGCGTTAGTATTGGGACGGAGCTCCTCTGCCCTGCACTGGCCTAGCAAGGGTTAAACTCAGCCCTGGGAGGGAAGCAGGGCTGGCGGGGCAGCGGGGCTGGCCGGGGGAGATCGGGGGGGGCGGCCGGTGGGAAGCAGGGCTGGTCGGGTGGGGAGTCGGGGGGAGCGAGGCTTGCCTGCTGGAGGGGTGGGCGGGGGGGAGAGAATCGGCCGGCCGGGAGTGGGACTGACCTGGGGACATGTAGATCCCAGGGCGCTTCCTGTCCCATGCACGGTCCCGGCGAAGCATGAGTGAGTCTGGCTATGGCTCCACAACGCGCTTGAACAGCGCTCAGGAGCACGGACAGGGCTTCTCCTTCTCCCTGAGGCATCAATCCTACATCAGACGCAACCAGAAGCTCCCAGCGCCGATCGCGCCCCGCCTCCCAGCCGCTCCCCCCCACCCCACCAGGCTTCCGTCAGGCGCCCAGCCGGAAAACCAGAAAATACTGGACATTGCACATGTCTGGTATTTTCTGAATGTTTTTACCGGACAGGGGGCCCAAAAACCGGACTGTCCGGTTGAATACCAGACACCTGGCAACCCTAGCTGTGGCATCTATCAGCCATCTAGGGCCCAGCTGAGGGCTGTATAAATGAGGGCTCCTGGCGGGGAGGAGAGACTTTTACTCACTCTTGCTCCAGCTGAGGAGTAGGAGGGACCTGGCTACTAGGGAAGCTAGAGGCTTCCTGAGACAGAGCAGAGCAGGGCTGGAGGGAGGCAGGCAGAGCTGGGGAGCTTTGGCCAGGCAAACTCCCAGACTGAGGCCTTGCGCTCAAGGCCTGAGGGTAGGTTCTAGGGAGGCAGCCAGGGCAGCAGAAGGCGGCAGGTCCACCCCCTTGCCTGTGAGGAGTGGCCATTTCAGGCTGCAGTTTGCCCTGGGGGCAGGGGCTAGAGGATGACTGGCAGTTGGGTCACTGAGGTCAGGTGGGCATGAGGGATTGGGGGTTCCCTGAGGGGGGGAACCCCAGAGTGCGAGGGCACTGGGGCAGAGCAGTACCCTGAGGGAAGGGCTGTGTGGTCTGGGAGGGACATGGGTCCTGATACAAGGGGGAGAACAGAAGAAACAGGTAAAGCAGGTGAGATGCTGGCCAGAAAGAGGCGTCTGGGGCTGAAAAGAGCTAATTCCCCAAGGCTATGTCTACGCTAGCGGGTTCTTGTGCAAGAACATCTTGTGCAAGAACTCGTCCACACGGCCATGTGCTTTTGCGCAAGAGCATCCATGGCAGTGTGGATGCTCTCTTGTGCAAGAAAGCTCTGAGGGCCATTTTAGCCATAGGGGTTTCTTGCGCAAGAAACCCCTGCCGCGCGTCCACACTGCCCTCTTGCGCAAGAGAGCTTACACTTGTTAGAAAAGAGCGTAGCTCTTGCGCAAGAAGCCCTCTCTTCCCACGCTTTACTGTAAATCTTCTTGCGCAAAAGCGGGCGGGCAGTGTGGACGCTCTGAGGAAGAACGGCCGTTCTTGCGCAAGAACCGGCCAGTGTAGACATAGCCCAAGTGTCCAGGAAGAGGTGCTGCGGTGGTGAGCCTCGCCCTGTTACAAATATCATGTCCAAAAAAAATCCTAGCATTTAGATGCCTGGCTCTGTGGCTAGCTTTGGTGCAACTCCCCTGGCTTCTCTGGAGTGCACCAAGACTCAGAGCCTGGGTCAATTGGCTGGAAATTGTGGGGTACAGGCGGTGGGGCTAAAACTAGCTGTGGAGACGCTTGCACAGGAGCCCAGCTGTGGAGACCGCCCCCTTGCGGAGGTCTCAGAATCGAGGCTCCAGCCCAAATGGCTACACCAGAATTGTGGAGCCCTGCACGCCCAGGTGACGCTTTCCAGTGCAATGTAGACATACAACACAGTGGCTCCTGTTTGGGAACCAAGCTGGTTTTTAGTCTGGTTCTTTGCAACGGTGCGCGGTGTCGCAGAGAGAACCCCATGCCTGGACCTGTGGCCGGGGTGCGGTTACACTGCTTTCAAATTTGACCATTGCTGGGTGACTTGATTTCTGGGCTCAGTGCAGCAGGCGAGGAGCTGGGAGGCGTTGGGATCTGCTCTTTGAACTGAAGTCCAGTGGGTTGGAAACTCTGATCTGAGCCAGGTGTTATTAAACCAGTGTGACAGGCTGCTTCTTCCTGTGGCATCATTCCCTGCAAAATCATCTGTCTCCGGCTAATTCAGTGGGAGAGCTGGGAGCAGAGGCTGCAAAGCAGACGCTCAGAGCAGGAAGGGATGACAGAGCTGCTGGCCTTGGCACAGAGACCTCATTTCCATTTACCAAATCAGAATATATATCTATCCCCGGCAGGTTTCTCTTGCTAGGTAGGTGGCTACTCCCAAAGTCTGAGGGCACATCCATGCTGCTTGTGTTAGGCTTAGGCCGAGCAGGGAGACGATCTAATGGAGGGAGGATGGAGTGAGCAGGGGCGGGGCCTCGGAGAAGGGGCATAAAGCAGGCGGGGCAAAGATGTTTGGGTTTGAGGTAGATCCTGGATTGCACTTCAATTCAAAAAGTGGTTGTGTGCTTACAAAGGTTGAAGATCATGTCTGTAGAGTGTCGTGCATTACGCTCCAGAGGTCCCAGGTTCGATGCTGCCCGCAGACACCCGGCGTCTGCCAGCATTACCCTGTGATCCACCTAGTCGTGAGAAAAGTGAGGGGCCTGGAGCCTTTCAGAAAGATTAAACGAGATATTCGATTGCAGGGGACATTTGGAGCGCGATGGTAAGATTGCGGCTGTGAACAGCTAGAGATTAGCCTCACTGGGAGGCGGTGGAGCTGTTTGCTGATGCCAAATGCACAAGATACATGTGTTGGGCTGGGGAGTGGTTGGGTGGTACGTGATATCAGCCAAGCACAAAGCAACTTGGCAGAGCTGGGAACCACAGCTCCCTGAGCAGGTTCAGAGCCCAGGGTGGCGGCCCTTAACCACACCCGGAAGTAGGCAACTCAGGGCCGAATCCATCTCTAATGGGGAGCACTGGCCAGGAGGAGGAAAAGCCTAGGGCTAAAGAGGAAGGGGAGCCATGTGCTTAAGACACTGGAGACTGGCTTTGCCAAAGATTCCTTGTGTGACCCTGAGCAATTCATTTAACCTCCTTCTGCCTCCCTTCCCCACCTGTATGGGCTCTTGTCCTGTCCGTAACACACTCATTTGTATCCAGGCACCCACGCAGCCTGCAGGTCCCAGCAAGGACCCCAGCGGCAGAGACCAGCCTCAGGCCACGCTGTGTAATTCCACATGCTGCTCGGTAGGATGCTTCTTTGGCCAGCTCCACTGCTGCTGTTTCTTTCACCTTTCATTGGGCTCAGTTCTGCTCCAGTGACATTTCCCATTGTGCTTGATGGCAGCGGGATCCAGCCAATGTTCCCTCTAATTTTTTTCCAACCATGTGTGGAATAAATTTTCTTATGTGTCCCGATGAACGTGCAGATGTGCACCACCCATAGAAACATATGCTGCGGGTGCTTTGCTAATCAGCTGGGCGGCATTTGAATCTCCCCTGGGTGGCCACCCAAGCGCTCAGCTTGCAAAGGGAACACTGGATCCGACATACTATAAGAGCACTTTCCATGAGAAAGTTGGAGGATGCCTTCTCCCATTTCAGCTCTTGATTCACAGCTCTTGAGGAATCCTGCAGGCTGGGGGAGAGGTTGTAGGCTGTGTTGCTGTTCAGGGCGCAGGCTCCTTGCTGGAGCCTGGGAAAGAGCCGGGCATGCATCAATGCTGAGTCACCGGCACAGGAAATGAATGCAGATGACATCCTGGCCATAACAGGTGTCCATCCTTTGGGTTTGGATAGAAAGTTTTGTTTAGGGGATAGCTTATAACAGGGTTTTTCAGTGAGCAGATTTGCTAGCAGCTTTGCTCCTGCCAAGTGGAACTGGGCAGGGATGATCGTGCGTGATGTTAACCTGCATTCCCAACTTGCATGGCTTGGCAAGGCTTTTGGTTTCCTCTAGAAACAAGAGAGAGCATGAGTTTGATTCTCCGCTCCCTCCCCCCAGCGCAAGTCAGGAGTCACTCCACTAAAATCCATGGAGCTAGGCTGGTGGAAACAGAAGAAACAAGCCCAATTCTTTGGAAATGTAGCAACTAATTGTGTGCACAGTGCTGACGTGCAAAGGCTGGGGCTGGGGCTGGGGCTGGCCCTGGCTGTGTTTTGGCTAAGGTTACAGGGGAACAGCCATCTGCAGCATTAGGGGAATTTACTCTGCAAAGAGCCCTTTGGGGCACTTCTGGCTCCAGATGGGATATGTGGGAGCAAAATGCTTTGCAGGTTTACTACCTCCCTGGGCCTGTCAGTCAAACCGTGGTAACGGCCTGCATTGTAAATCGTTTCGAGCTCTATGGATGGAAGTTAGAGCACGGTGGTATTAATTACTATCTTCTACAGAAAAATATTGAGATTTCACTAATTGTACCCTGGTACATCTTCCTGCTCAGCCGCTCTTAACACAGTGATTTCAGTCCATTTGAATTCAGTGTTTTGCGGGGGGAAGGGGGTTAAATATGATTGCCTTGGTCCCTTGCCTTTATTGTGGGGAAATCTGTCAGACATCCTCCAAAGTTCCTGCTCCCTGCATCCTGGTTTCGAGGCAAAGGTCTCCTGGGTAAAGCTAACAGGTCAAGTGCCGTGTTAATGGGGGGGGAGGAGTTTTTATGGAACCCAGTTGTTTGGCTTTCTATGGAAAGCGTTTTCTTTGCCACCGGTACTGGAACAGCAGCAAGCCAGTGAGCTTTGATAGGGAATGCTAGCTTTCTTAATGGGTTAGTTTCATGGGCGCCTCTCTGCAACCCCCCCCCACCACCACCACAGGCCCTGCCCCTTCCCCATTCCTGCTCCACCCTGTCCCCATTCCCTTACCCCCTCCCCCAAGCAACGTGGCTCGGAGGATTATGGGGGCCTGGCGCCTCCACTGAGAAGCCACGAGGCCCACAGCCCTTGTGGAAACACAAATGCGTTTTCTTATCATGGGATTTGTTTTCCAAGCTGCAACGTGGATGTCTTGCAATGGCTGTGTGGCTGAGAAGCAGATCTAGGGTGAATCACAGCTTTTGGCATGTCATTGTAGTAGCCTCACTGATGTTCACCTTGACACACACACACACACACACACACACACTTAAAATGCAGGATTTCTTCCTTTAGTGCAGCTGTGGGGAACCTATGGCCTGCGGGACAAATCTGACCCCCAGCTTACTTGGATCTGGCCCCCAAGGCTTGGGGCTCCCCCTAGCATTGGGGAGCTGGCACTCTAGCCCTGTGGCCTCCCTCCTGCCCAGATCCTGAACCATCCCTCTGCTTCTGCACCCTCGCACCCCCAGCCTGCTCCCGCACCCTCCCAGTCCCACCAGCCTACTCCTGCACCCTCCTGCCTGGCCAGATCCCACACCCCAAGACCACTTCCTGGCAGCCCCCTCTCACACACTGAACTCATTTTTGGCCCCACCCACAAAATCTACTAGCCTGGACCCCCGTAGGCTCTGGTGTGCGAGGGGAATGTGCGTGTGGGGTGGTGGGGGGGAGGAGTTTGGTTTTTTGCTTCTCACTTTTGTGCAGCTTCTGACTGATTTTTCTGTGGGTCAGCGGCCCCTGACCGGAAAAGCCCCTGCTTTAATGTAAATAACTCTCTCTAACCGCAGCATCACGATCCTTTCTTACTGAGCTAAAGAGCTTTCAGCAGTGAATGTGGAGGGACTCCAGATCTGCATGCCCCACAGCTAGCCTGGCACCTACAGTGAATGATGTGGGGACATTGGAGAGGGTCTGGCATTTTGGACACTAGTGCTGTAGGACCTGGTGGTCCAGTGGCTAGGGCTGGGAAGAAAGCGAGATGGGTTCTAGTATCAGCTCTGCCGTTGGTTCTCTGGGCAAATCACATCACCCCTCATTCCACTTTTGTGGGGTATTGGGGGTCCAGATTGCTGAATAGGCTAATGGACCTTCATTTGTACCACCCTGTAAATAATATCTGGTCTGGATGACCGACAGCCTGTGCTGAAATCCTCATTACTCATCTCTGAGAGAGAGAGGGGACAACTTTGTTAAACAGTTTTTGGACTGTAATAGAACTGAAGCAAGAATTATACCCAACAACCGAGAGCCACTGGATTTGCTTTACGACAGCAAAAAGGCTGTCCGTCAGAGGTTCCGTGGTAAACCCAGTGTTTTCAGGGGGCTAAATTCCTCTGTAAAATACATAAACTTATGTCGGGAATTTGGCTAATGAGTGCAAAGAGGCTTTAATTTAAAATCTGCACAAATCCTTCTGCGCTGCCGAGAGAGAGTGAGAGAGAGCTGAAAAGTTTTTCATTTCAAGAAATGCCCTATTTTTGGTCATCTTTAAAATTCAAAGCCAACCTCACTCTAGCTCCTTTGAAAGGTTGTTGTGTAAGAGCAGGAGTTTTCCAGGCTGTGCATCCCAGCCAACTGGTGGGTTATAATGGTTTCCAGTGAGTCACGCTAACCTGGCAGAGTTCTTACACACTGTGAAATGCATCGCATGCCCACTGTAAAACTGACACCTAGCTGCTAGGGTGAATCTCACTGGTGCTAAGCCACGTTATAGGCGCGAAACACAAATTCTTTCTCTGGGCCTCTTGTCTGTGGCTAAGACATGTCTGTATTTAAGGGCACATCTAAACAGCAGGGCTAAAGCCGAAATAAGCCACGCAACTTGAGCTATGTCAATTGCGAAGCTTAAGTCAAAATAGCTTATTTCAGCTTTTGGAGCTGTCTACACAGCAGAAAGTCTGAGGAAGTGCACTCTTCCTCCGACTTCCCTTAGTCCTCGTAAAATGAGGGTTACAAGAGTCAGAGTAAGAAGTCCTCCAGCTCGACATTATTTTGACATTATGTCGAAGTAACTACTTGTAGTGTGGATGCGGACTATGTTATTTCAGAGAAACGGTTATTCTAAAACAACACTGCGGTGTAGATGTACCCTGAGTGTGCAAGTGAAACCGTGTTCAATACATGCTTTGAATTCATTTGGAGAGAAGTAATAAAAACACTTAATTAAAAGTAGCTGCATTAGTCTGTATCTGCAAAAACAACAGAGAAGTCCTGTGGCACCTGAGAGTGTGTCTACACTACACCCTTCGCTCAAAATAGGCTATTTCAAAATTTGGCGCATCTACATAGCACCACATTTTGAAATAAAGCACTATTTCGAGACATCCCTTATTGGAACGAGGTTTACAGGAATGCTGAAATAGCGCGTCCGCTATATTTCGATATGGCGGATGCGTTCAAAAGACGCAGAGTAGCTATTTTGGGATATCTCTGGTATCCCAAAATAGCATTGCAGTGTAGACATACCCTTGGAGGCCAACAAATTTATTTGGGCATCAGCTTTCATGGGTAAAAGCCACTTTGTCAGATGCACGGCGACTCTATACACCTGAAGAAGTGCTTTTTTCCCCCCATTAAAACTTATGCCCAAATAAATCTGTTAGTCCTTAAGGAGCCACAGGACTTCTTGTTATAATTAAAAGTTGTTAGAAAAACATAATCGGAAAGCGGGCAATGGTCCAGCTTTCTAGTGGCAGCTACTACTCTGTACGTGCTGGCTCTAGCCTCTTCCTTCTAGAGACAGGTGCTATGCAGAACTGCCAGACTGAGCCCATGGAGCGGAAGATCAAGAGGGAAAGCTGTCAGGTTCATGGATGGCCGGGTGAAGGCCCAGAGAGGGAAGGCAACCCCTAACCCTGCCCCTTCTGGATGAGGCCCAAGACCCTGCCCCTTTTGCAACTTCCCCCCATCAAGCCAAGCCCTGCCCAACACCTCCCTGAAGCCTGATCCTTCCTGGCCAGCCGGAGGGCCGGGGCTGCCGCACTGTAACCCCAGCACTCTCAGGCAGCCGGGGAGTCGGTCTGCTGCACCACGGTCCCAGCCCTTACAGGCGGCCGGGGAGTATAGGCATTTTTGGGAAGGCAATGCCTTCCCATACCTACATTACCACCGCCCTGGTCAGGCTGCAATGTTCTAGGTAATCCACAAGATCTCTTAGGACTGGGTCTTTACGGACTTGACAGCCAGATGTCAGTCAAAACTTCCTGTTGCCTAGACACCGTTCTAGAGGCCGAGCACAGAGCTATCAACTGGCCGTGCTGTGACCATGATAGCTGAATGAGCGATGTGGCTTCGCAAGCAGGGGGCTTGTAGCTACCGGGCAAAGGGAGGCCAGCCTGTCTGGCAGCTGGTGGGTGAACAGTGTCTGGAGGCCTGAGGCGGGGCTGGGATCCTGGACTTTGCTGGAAGGCAAAATGAGTCAAGAACAAGGCAACAGAGGGACCTTGAGATGCATTTTTTTAAAAAAGGTTCATTGACAAACCCCACCAAAGTCACATGCTTTAAAGCCATGAAATCCCTAAGGAAAGGCAGGGCTGTCAGTCATTCTTACAGGGCAAAGGGAGGGCAGGAGAAGGCTCCAGCTATGTGAAGGGGCCAAGCGCCTGTTTCTGTGTTCGGAGCACGTCGGGAGGCTCCGCTGCTGTCACTGACTCCCTGCGCTTCCTTCCCCCAGTGCCATCCCGTTGCCCGGAGGACAGACTGCCGTCCGATCTTGCACCAGTACAGGGGTATGTGTCCCTTTGTCACTTCCTTCCGATCAGGGTGGTTTAAGTGGAGCTGTGCTTTTTTCAGGGGGCCAGGGAACGGGTACAGCCCTTGATCTCTGCACCGCGCGGTCTGTGGGCTGAACACTGGGGTCCCGACTGCTCACAGTGACGTCAGTTGCGTGGGCTCCAAGAAAACTGCTGGCACTAGTTTGCTCTGTTAGCCTGGACCTTGTCTGAAATAGCTGGAAGTAGCTGAGATCGCAGGGTGAAAAGAGATGCGGGGAGGGTGTTTTCCGGGGCACATCCACTGGAAGCAACAGAGCATATGGGTTTCAGAAACACACTCTTATGGGGTTTGTCCTGGATCCTTCCTCGGCACCCAGTCCAGCCAATGCGAGCTGGACAGAGTAAAGCCTGCACGGTTAGGGCCCAACGGCCAGCGAGTCGCAGCCCTTTCTTCTGCCTGGCTCCAGGGGTTGCAAGGCAGGGTCGGGTTCTGGCTCCATGGAGCCCTCTCCACTCGCTGGGCTCAGAGTTTGGAAACCCTCAACAATTGCAAATTAGTCCTTGTGCATTTGCAGTTAAAAACGGTGCCAGTCTCTGCTTTCCTCTGTCTGGGCTCTGCAGCTTTATCTACTGAGTCCACCGCCAAAGGGTCTCCAGGCATGAGACATCCGGAGCCTCCGCACAGTGCCAGAGCCGCTGGGTGGTGCGATGTGCATAGCTCCGGGCAATTACCTCTCTTCACCTCCAGGATTTTCCTGTGCTGTTCACATACCCCTCTCAAGATGGCAGCAGACCTCTGGCCTCTCAGCCCACCTGCCCCTCCAGCTCTTTGCACGTGGCTCTTCAAAGCTACCTCCCTGGTGCATCGCAGAGCACATAAAGGTCCCACCTCACCCTGATGCAAGCAGATTCTGTACTAACTTTGAAGGCACCTTCCCAATCGACCCCACTTTCTCTTCCCTACATCACGTGCAGCCCGAATGGGGGACAGGGAACCAGGGAAAGATGCCATTGAAGCCCTCAGCACTGCAAAGTTTGGGTGTCCTTTTCCAAAGCAACTCACCTTGGTCTAACATTGCCAAAAGTGGCCGAGGGTTACATGGGGCCCCCTTCGCGGACCCTGATTTTCAGAGAGCAGGAAGAACCCCCAGCTCCTCTGGCTTCCCTGAGGATGGCTGGTGCTCACCCCAATGGGTCTGTCATTGAGTAGCCAGATTTTACGGCATCTGAGGTCAGTGGCCACAGGTAAAAACATTGGCCTGACTGTGCTGCCCTTTGGACACAAGAGCAGAACTTGGAGATCTGCAGTGTAGCCTCGGGGCCAGTGTTGGTATTTGGGAGTTAATATTTAGCTTGGGAAAGCCGGTTATCTGGGGGGGGGCTGAAGCATGTGCCGGTTATCGGGGGGGAAGCACATGCCAGTTATTTGGGGGATGAAGCACTTGCCGGTGATCTGGGGATGAAGCACGTGCGGTTATCTGGGGAGGGTGTGAAGCACGTGCCGGTTATCTGAGGGGATGAGGCACGTGCTGGTTATCTGGGGAGGTGTGAAGCACGTGCGGGTTATCTGGGGGGTAAGGGGGTGAAGCACATGCCAGTTATCTGGGGGAAGCACGTGCTGGTTATCTGGGGGTAAGGGTGAAGCACATGCCAGTTATCTGGGGAGGATGAAGCACGTGCTGGTTATCTGGGGAGGGATGAAGCACATGCCGGTTATCTGGGGGGGGGGGGATGAAGCACGTGCCGGTTATCTGGGGGGGATGAAGCACGTGCCAGTTATCTGGAGGGAATGAAGCACGTCTTCTGCACAAACCGCGGACTAGAAGCTCTCTGCATGTGTAAATCCACTGCTGCTTGTCCATGAAACGAGAGCCTGTAACATACACAGTAGGAAGACAAGAGATTCTGTCTGCTTGATGCACAGAGCGGATTATTGCACGTGATTAGTAAATGTCGGGGAAGAAGGATTACTGAACGTAGAACATGGGGAGACAAGAATTATTGAACATGTGACCACCCCAAAAGGGACACATTGCGATTTTAGAAAGGGAGCTTTTTACTGACTACACAATTGGCTTTCCCTGCATTGCTTGGCTTTGACTGGGCATCTGAAGGGTGCGTTGGTGTTTCAAAAAGTTGGCGTTGCAACACTGGAAATATTTATTCCATGTCTCCTGTTCAGGGAGATGTGACTCTGCTGCCCCTCAGGGAGCTGGGAACTGTTGGTTTGTAGAGAACTGGGGGTGGCACTCACACTGAACTGGTGCTATCAATGGTGATGTAGCAGCTAGAGGGCTGATTCTGACCTTTCTGACAAAGGTGCAATTCAGAAGGGGCTCCATCGAAGTCACTGTGGTATAAACCAGGTGTGATGAGCTGGGTCCCAGAGATCCCCTTGAGACTGTCACCTGATGTGCTGATCATGCTTCTTAAATCCTACTTTTCATACTTAATAACATCACTTTTGTTTAGTATCAAGCCCAGTGTAAATAATTGTTACTGCTGGGGTGGGAGTGGGGGAAGGGGAGGGACACAACAGCTGTGCACATCTCTCTCTTGCTGATTAAGGGAGCGAACTCTATGATCTTCCTCTGTGTAAAACTTTCATACCGGTGGAGGCTGTGTTTACATGGGGATGGTTTGGCGAGGAAAGTGCTGTCACCACACAAAAGTTGCCCAAAGTGAAAAACGGTCAAACCGGTTTTTCTGCTTCCCATTGTAGATGTTTCGTGGCCACATGGCTAGCACCCTGTCGACAGATAGAGCAAAGCATTGTGGGTAAGCATCCCACAGTGCACTATGGTGGGAAGGCGGAGCTGATCCCTGCGCTTCTTGGGATTCCCTCGGAGCTCTGTGAGCTCTCCGTGATAAGGACTGTCAAAGCAGCACAGCCGTCTCTCCAGCCCTCCCACTGTAGCAGCTGTCTGCTTGCTGCTGTGTTCCTAGTAGGGCAGAACAGAAGCATTCCACTGATTTGCTCTTTGTTTGTTCCCCAAATGGAGCAGATCACTCAGCTGTCAGATACTTCCCGGAGCTTTGAAAGGGGAGGGGCGCCTGCCTGCAGGGCAGCAGAGATCACAAAACACTGAGCACAGCCATCAGGGCAGGCATTGTGGGATACCGGTGGAAGCTAGTTCTCTCAACAAAACAAACAGCAGAGTCCACACTAGCTCATTGTTGACAATAAAGGGAGAGGAAAAGACAAAAATCACTCGCAGGGCTGGACGTTTTTTGCCACCAAAACTGGGCGTTTTTCCTGACAAAAGTCGCATTGCAGTGTAAACACTCTGTTTTGTTGTCAAAAGGCAGTTTTGACCAAAAAAAAGTTCCAGTGTAGACACGGCCTAAGACAGGTTCATTTGGGGCTTTGGTCCCTTTGAGGGACTATGCTCTTGGGTGCTGTCAGGTCCCTGTAACTGAGTCCTCCCAGACCTGAGCTTCTTCTCAGTGTCTGTGTTACTCTGCTGTGGGGCTATTACCCCAACTCTGCGGTTTTGCTAGAGACCAGAGTTTCTAGCCCAGGAGGTGGGGCTCCCCAGAGGGCAGGCAGGAGGGTTCAGTGGTATAATCAGCACATCAGATGACAATCTCAAGGGGGATCTCTGGGACCCAACTCATTACACCTGGTGAAGGTGCCCTAAATCCATAGCAACTACACTGAAGTTATTGTGCACTTATACGGGTGGCTGGCAGGGCAGAATCTGGACCAAACTCCATGTAACTGTGATAAATATGTATTGACCTTAGTGGGTGAACTTGCCCATGTTATTTTAGTACATGGGGGCAGTAGAACAGAACCTGCTGTGCACCTTTTGTCACACATACTTTCGCAGCCGGCCTTGCTTTTATACTGGGGCTAGGGGGTACATTTAATTATACCTGGTAGCATGGCTGTTACCAGACACCATGTATCCTAGCTGAGTATCTCATTGATCTGTAGCCCTAGAAATCTTTGGGAGTGCTCTCTCAGCTAGGCCCAGTATGTTCAGGGCAACAAGATTTCTGACCACCCCTCAGCCCCCACACGAACACTGAGCTGGCAAGGTATCTACTGCCTCCCGTGGTGTGTCACTAGCCACATGGCCCTGGGAATCAGGAGTCACTCCATGCAGCTGAGGGGATTCACACTGGGGTAAGGGAGAGAGACAGCTGAAATGGACCTGTTCGGTGGACCACGCTGAGTCCTTTGCTAGACTAGTCACTCCAGGGGTTCCCTGGACGGCCGTGGGACTGTTCCCATGAGGATGGGTTGGGGAACTGGGCCCTTCAGCACCCACTGCCCTGGCCTCATGGGTGTACGTGACCTGGTCCAGGTATCAAGCCAAAGGCCACATGCTGCCGTAGCTTAATCCATGCTCTTGAACTTCCACTGAACTGAGTGGGAAAGGAGGGGGTTCAGCCCCCCAGTTCCTTGTGGTTCTGGGCCCTGACTGCGCTGGTATTCAGAGCCCTTCCCGCTGCTCTGCTGGTGGTCACTTACATAGCTGGCTAAACAAGTGGTCCTGGAGGCCATCCGTGCTGGGCCGTATTGAGCTGTGGCAGCTACTGAGTTCCACCCGTGTTGCATCTGCAGCCCTGAATGACAGTGAGGCTGGAGAGGACCGTTCTGGGCCGTGACTGTCCCGGGAACCCCAGAGGCGCTGTGGAGGCTGGGTTAGTGATTAAGCTGTTTGACAACTTTCAACAAATCATGGAATCCCGCTGTGCATCAGTTCCCCTTTGTAAAAGAGCGGCTGGAACGTTTTGCCCCTGCCCCGTGGCGGTGTAAAGACCCATTTGCTAATGGTTGCCAAGGGCCATTGCTAGCCTGAGGAGAGATACAGAAGAAACTAGAGGGATGTGCACCAGACAGCACCATGTCCAAAGTTGCATGCTCACCAAAAAATCTGACTAATTTTTGTGCAAAGCCCTTTCCTCCAGGCCCTGTCTCATCATACCTTGCCTGCCCAGGAACGCGGCACTGAATTGGCAGGTAACTTTATCCTTTCCTGCCTTTCCCTTCCTTCCCCCCACCCTTCCTTTCTTCTTTCAGAGAGAGAAATTCAGTCAAGTCCTCTGTGCAGAAATTTATTTTAATGTAAACCTAGCTCTAAGGCAGCTTTTTCTCATTTTTAAACTATTTCATATCAACTCTTGGCCTGAGATTTGTTTTCTTTGAATTTGGTTGGGAAAAAAAATGGTCTACATTTCTAAGGCTATCTTCTCTGGAATCTTGGCAGGCGTTGCGCCCGTATCTTTGAAGAAACTGCAAATGCAAAACAGAAGGCAAATATTAGAGAAACATAAACAAGATTTTCTCCTTGCTCACCCCAGAAATGGGAGCAGCCGACTTTTGTCCTGGGAAGGGCAGGAAATCAAGGCACTGATTGGTGAGAGTCATTCAGGTTCA
Organism: Rafetus swinhoei; assembly: GCA_019425775.1. Classification (NCBI taxonomy): domain Eukaryota; kingdom Metazoa; phylum Chordata; order Testudines; family Trionychidae; genus Rafetus; species Rafetus swinhoei. The sequence continues at coordinate 12,732,432 of JAFJHL010000300.1, forward strand.
AAGGTCAGGAATGGAGTAACAGGAAGCATTAGGAAGAGACATTCTAACAACCCATTCCCCGAAGGCCAGCGTCTGCTCCTGAAACCTGATTACGTTGTACAGATTTAATGTTTCCTCTGGGGGAACCGGCTGCAAGTTACTTCTCCCGTTTCATGTATTCTGCTGACTTTCATCAGGTGCCTACTGATGAAAAGCTCTCAGCTGGCTAGTGTTTGAGAGGTAGCCAGCTTCTCCTGCCAACAGCTGGAACAAGGCATCTGCTGGAGGGGGGAAAATGTATGGGTTTCAGATGCCAAGCCCACTGTACCACAACAAATTTCATATGGTATTTATTTTCTATCTATTGTACCTTTCCAAAGCATGAGACGGAGCTCATGAATATATTTATGTGCTTAGCACTGGCACTCTTTGAAAGAGAGAGCGACTTAGACTGAAAGAATAAGAATAATAAAAAAAAAAACCTCCAGCTTTGAAACATTTTCTTTGTCTGAACAAAGAAATTAGGCACATTGTTATAGGGCTGGGCAACAACCGTCATATAAGATTATATAGGCAAGTACAGCTTGTTTCCCTTGTCACTTTCAGTCTGTGTGTCTGGGAGCAATTAGAATGTCTGAGATGTAAAAAATTCTAAGAGGGGGAAAATCCACTTGGGAGGCAGGGGTAGGTTTCTGTGTGCATGTAAGGAAGTGCAGAGAGTTGCCATCCTAAAGGATGCATGTTGTGTTGATTCGGCAATTGAATTCCGATCAGGCCATAACTTTTTTTTACGTTGTGTGATTCCTTGTGATGTGTGTGTGTGTGTGTGTGTGTGTGGAAATAGAAAGAGACTCACATATTGTAGAAAAGGTGAGATTATATGTGTGTGTAGAAATAGAAAGAGACTCACATATTGTAGAAAAGGTGAGACTGTAGCATGGATAGTTAGATTTCCAGAGCTCCTGTTTTCATTGTAAAGGTTCTTTCTTCATGAGGGTCAAGGCAGATGCCAGCAGCAGAATAGACTGTTGGAGGACAGAGACATCCTTAGACATATGCAGAATACACAGCTGCACAGGGGCACCCGAAAATTTGGGGCACCGCTGGGTCTTAATGTCCACCCCACCACCTCTCCCTGGTCTGTGACTCTTCTTCCTCTGGAGAGGATCTAGTTAACTGAAAAGTGGAAAAACACCTGCCAGAGCGATGAGCAGAACACTTGAACCTGTGAAAGAGGCATTCAGGTGGCAGCAAAGCCATTTAACAGTCCGGCCAGTTTCTGAATGTACTGTGTCACTCGACGGGACCTGAGTTGAACTTTTGCTTTCAAATATTTCATTTGGGTGTTGCTGAAGATGATCAAATCACATCTCTAAAAAAGCATCATGCCCCCCACCCTGAGCCCCGTAAATCCTAAAGACGGCCCTGGTAGAGGACACAGAGTATCCTGCATGCCAACAGCAGGGTTTGGGATGACTTCATGGCCCTTGTTGCTGTCCCTAAGGAACTGAGAGGGCGGACACTGAAGCTTGATCCCCTTACACTGGCTGTTTTCAGAGATGAGTTAAGCAAGCCCGTTATCCTGTCTCTCTGCCTCCAGGCTCTGAGTAATGTGCTAAAGATAAAAACTAGCTCCTCAGCTGCTGTGAATTAGCTTCATTAACTCTGATGGAGCCACACTGATGTACACCACCCGAGGATCTTCTCTAGCATACGATTATGTTGGAGGGCGGGGAGGGAATTGCTTTGGTAAAATGTTGCCCTTTAACGCCACAGGTCTGTTCACAGTACCTGAGACACCCTTGCTGCCACGCTGGTCCCCACATGTGTCCTCGTTTATATTCTGGCCATTGTTATGCCATGGTGGGAGAGTGAGCTCTAGCCCTGTGCTCCTGTAGAATTCTCGGTGAACTTCCCGTTGTAGGAGTGTTTATTGCCGGTGCTCATGTGAATGGCAGAAAGAGCTAGACAGTGCTCAGGCCAAGAGCCAAGCAGGATTCAGAAAGGATTTGTCATGGCTGTAGATATTGGGAACATCAACAGTCACATCAGATAGAACCCTAGGCCCGGAAGGAACCTTAAGAGGTCATCAAGTCCAGTCCCCTGCACTGCACCAAGCACCATGTAGAACATCCCTGGCCGGTGTCTGTCTAACCTGCTCTTAAAAAAATCTCCAGTGATGGAGATTCCACAACCTCCCTAGCAATTTATCCCAGTGCATAACCACCTTGACAGTTAGGAAGTCCAACCTAAACCTCCTTCACTGCAATGTAAGCCCATTACTTCTTGTCCTATTGTCAAAGGTTATGGAGAATAATTTGTCTCTCTCCTCCTTATAAATATCATTTGGATCCTTGAGAGCCTTTTTCATTACCTTCTCAGTCTTCTCTTTTCCAGAATAAACAAACCCAATTTGTTAAATCTTTTAATCTTTAATGCTTTTTATAGGTCATGTTTTCTAGACCTTTAATCATTTTTGTTGCTCTTCTCTGGACCGTCTCCAGTTTGTTCACATTTTTCCTGAAATGTGGCACTCAGAACTGGACACAATACGCTGCGCTGATTAGACCTCTGTTGGTGTAGAGTGGAAGAAGTACTTCTGTGTTGCTTACAACACCCCTGCTAATACAGCCCAGAATGGTGTTTGCTTTTTTTGCAACAGTGTCACACTCTTGATTCATATTTAGCTTGGGATTTACAATGACCCCTAGATCCCTTTCTGCAGTACTCCTTCCAAGATAGGATTAAATAAATAGTATAAGGAATATGAAACCTCCTGCTTCAGGGTATAAGCTGTCTTTTAGCTAACAGAGGTCAGGAAGAAATTCACCTTTGGGGCTGGTTATTCCATTGTGGAGAGTTCTTGCACTTTTCTCTAGCCATTGTCAGAGGGTATGTCTACACTACAGCATTATTTCGAAATATCTAATTTCGAAATAGTTATTTCGAAATAGCTTATTTGGAAATAACACGTCTACACACAAAATGCATTTTGAAATACCTTTTTGCTACTTCGAAATAGTGCGTCCACACTGATTGGATGCTGAATCGCATTTAAGGCCAGCCGGAACTGGTTCTGGCAGGGCATCAGGTCAGAAGTTACCTTGTGGCCAGGACAGCCAGCAGGGCACCCTGGGAAGAGCTGGAGGCCCCCTATTTCAATAATAAGCGTCTCCACAGCGCTTATTTTGAAATAGCAATTTCAAAATTGGCGCTATTCCTCATGGAATGAGGTTTACCAATTTCGAAATAAGCCCTCCGCTATTTCGAATTACTTTTGAAATAACGGAATGGCTGTGTAAATGCTAGGATAGTTATTTCGAAATAACGGCTGTTATTTCGAAATAACTTTGCTGTGTAGACATACCCAGAGAGAGGATGTTGGGCTTGAATGGGGATGGTGCTGACCGTATCTGGGAAGAGCCATTAATGAATGAGTATTTTTAAAGACAGGGCCATCCCATTAAGTGTGTCTCATGCCAAGTGCTAAAACATACCTTGTGGGGCTTGATCTTCAGATGACGGGTACTCACCACTGAAAACCAGGCCCTTTTATGATGTCTCAGGCGGAGTGTCCAAAATCACTAGAAACTGGCTCCCAGAAGGACTTAAATCATGTTTCAGAACAGACTCTTTGGGTCCCCAAAGAAACCTTGGAAAGACACCTCATCTCCTCTAGTCCCACAGCCTGTTGAACTGTGCAGGTGTAACCATCTTTGTGAAAGAACCAGAGAAAATGCTGCATGGATTCCACAAGGCATTGCCTGAGCCCGGGGAGATTCCCTGGCGTGTGCACTGCAGCAAATGAGTCGAGATGATCACAATGGTCCCTTCTGGTTTTGACTTCGGTGAAACTTTTTCCCAAGGCTGGGGGCTCGAGGGGAAGGTCACCACCTCTGAGGTACTAAGACACCCAGAACACCTCGGATGATACCGAGCCATACAACTAGCCAGCTGTTCGGGACAGCTCCCTCAAGAAAGGACAATCCTGGGAAAACCTAGCACTGGTGAGGCCACCTTTGGAGTATTGCATCCAATTCTGTCCCTTTCCCCATTACAGAAAGGATGTGGATGTATTGGAGAGAGTCCAGCGGAGGGCAACAAAAATGATGAGGGGGTGGAGCACATATCTTATGAGGAGCGGCTGAGGGATTTGGGCTTATTTAGTCTACACAAGAGAAGTGTGAAGGGGGATTTGATAGCAGCCTTCAACTACGTGAAGGGGGGGGTTCCAAAGAGGATGGAGAGAGGCTGTTTTCAGAGGTGGTAGCTGACAGAACGAGAAGCAATGGTCTCAAGTTACAGTGGGGGAGGTCTAGGTTGGATATTAGGAAAACCTATTTCACTAGGAGGGTGGCGAAGCACCAGAATGGGTTGCCTAAAGAGGTGGTAGAATCTCCATCTTTAATGGACAGGAGCACCCAGTGACTAAGGGATTAAACTCAGGCAGCTAGCAATTGTGTTGGCCAATGGGCCGGGGGCACCAATTGAGACAGAGTGTTGAAATTTGAATTGGATATAGATTCCTTGCCTGCTTTCTTAGTGTGGGAGAGAAAAGCCAGGAGCTGAGAGACACGGAATGATTTAAACCCAGGCAGGACTGCCATGTCTCCAAGAAATTTGGGGCATGGGAGTGGACTGAACAAAGAGAAAACTGGAAGTAAGTAAAGAGAAAATTTAATCTAGTCGCGTTCAGGGCAATTTTTCTTTATTTTGTGGTTTGGTTTGAACTGCTCTGTATGAATCTTTGCCTCCCCTCCCCATTTACCATCTAGCATTTTGCCCAGAGACTTTTCTCTGTGTTTTCTTTAGTTGCTCTATAATATCTAGCAACCAAGTATGCTTTATCAAGTTTATCTTTTGTTTTGTAATAAAAAAAAAATCACTTTTTTTTATTCGTGTGTCCTGGAAGATCTGTCTGTCTGTGTGTATCTGTATGCCTCAGACTGAGAGGTCAGCTACTTAGAGACTGCAGCTTGTTTTCCTCTTTTCTTTTTTCAAGCTCTTTCAGGGCAAAAGTGCTTGGGGTACCCCTGGGGGTGGGTTCAAGAGTTCACCCCTGATTTTTTAGGAATAAAAATCACTTGATGGTGGCAGCGATTCCCCAAAGTCTGTGTATTGTGATTCTGGGGGGAAGTTTTTGTAACCAGTGTCTGTAGAGGCAAAGGGTTTTTTTTTATTTTTTTGAGCTTTGCGAGCTCTCACCTTCTGCACTCGTAGTGCCAGAGGAGGAGAACAGCCCTGACACCATCCCTAGAGGTTTTTAAGTCTTGGCTTGAGTCCTGGCTGGGATGATTTTGTTGGGGTTGGTCCTGCTTTGAGCAGGGGGTTAGACTCGATGACCTCCTGAGGTCTTTTCCAACCCTATGATTCTAAGTGGCAACCCTGCCTTGGGGCAACCTGTCATCAAAAGGTGGCTAATACATGGTGGTGGAAAGACATGGACTTTTATGGTATGAGCACTGGTGATAGATGAAATATTTTACTTCCAAAGCAATCATTCCAGCTTGTGTCTTGCTCCTGGATTCAGTACAATCTTTCCTAGCCGAGTGTGATAGTTGGACATGATCGTTGAATGGCTCTTAACCTTTTCTATACTGGAAACTCACCCCTATGAGGTTGTTAGGTCTATGGGAAGGGCAAGGATGGTCACTATGATCCTCCAGCACCTGCAGGTGACCCTGTGGGGCCAGAACACCGGGTTGTGAACTCTTGAGAGAGAGAGATTTTCCCATAGGCTATATGTGTGTGAATTAGGTCACTCCAAGCAAGTAGAAACAACTGCATAATTTACTGTAGACCCTGGGAGTTCTTAACAAACTGGAACGAGATTGATGGAGGATATTGATGCAGTGAATTTACAAGGTAGGTAAGTTAATAACACTTTATTGGACAGGGTGTGCGTCTGTATGTGGGGGTGAGTACTGTATGCACACGCATGCCATGTATAATATATAAAACTATACAAACTGCCTCAAACCTGGCACTCAGTTATGCAAGTGCCACTCCGCAGGGACTCTTTGAAGCCAGTGATCTTACTCCAGGTCAGCACAGATGCAAAGTAGAGCAGGATTTGGTTCTGTGACTACAAAATGATTATTAACTGCAGTAAAAATATTATCACAGTAATGACTCAAGATCATCTCATCTGAAGAAGTGGGTTTTGCCCACGAATGCTCATGATACTATCTACTATATATTTTGAAGAGTTTTTTGTTTGTTTGTGGATTTGTTTGTGCAAAGTAAAGTCATACTTCGCAATTACCTACAGATACCAAATTTTGCATTAATAATCCTGCCACTTAAATTAGTAGAATGCACTACTTTTTACACCAGAATATGCTGGGTGAAAGGTTTAAATAATTATTTTTGTTTTTCATCAGGAAAAAAGTCATGACTATTATGATTAGTAAAACTTAAAAACCAATGAATAGTCTAGTAGCACCTTAAAGACTAACACATTTTTTAAAGTTTTTCTAGTTACAGACTAACTCGGCTCTACCCCTCTGAAGCTATTATGATTAGAGTTCATCAAAAAATATTGGCTAACCAAATTAAAATTGAGTCACCTATTCAACTGTCATTTTAGTTCAAAGAAAAATTTTACTATTACAAATCACAAAATAATTCAAATTAGTTATGGAAAGAGTAATGGAAGCTTTACAAGTTTCTGATTCAAGTGTACTGTGGATGGTAATTATTCAATAAAATGAATTATGTCTGAAGTTGAAATCCTGCAAATTTTAAACTGTTCTTTTGCTTCCCTTTTGCAAGCACATCAATAAAACATCCTATTACATAGATTTAATTTCTCGAATTTTCCTATAAGTGTAATCTACGCAAAAATGACTTTGCCTGGTCAACAACGGGCCTCACTTCCTTGTGTATATATACATATTTGTTAGTCACTATGGTGCCACAGGACTACTTGTTTTTAAAAGTTGTTTTTAAAGTTGCAGCCTAACACAGCTATCCCTCTGAGACTTTATCGCAGTAATGACACATCAAAGGAATAAGCACGTGCAGTTCTAGGCCACTCCTGTTAGGGGGCAGCAGACAATCCCAAACAGTTCTCTGTTAATCATCAGTGGTTCCCAACCTTTTCAATACATTAACATTTGATGGACCCCCGCCCCCCCAAACGATCCACTTTTGCTAGTGGCCCAACTAAACCCTTTCCACCACTCTACTAGCTTTTCAACAGTTCGAGTGGGGTGACGTGTTCAAAAAAGAGAAAAAAATGGTAAAAAGTGACTAACCCGTTTATAAGCTGACTCCAGATACAGTCACAGCTTGTCAGCTTCAGCGTGGGTGGAGGGAAGTACAGACTGCAGGGCATGGAGCTTCTCAGGTCCCATCGGCTGCTGTTCTCCCGCACTGCTTCCTCAGCTCCTGGCCCCTCCATCCCCTGCCCGCCACAAAGCGAGGGGGCTCTTGTGGCCAAAGAGAGCTCTGGAGCTGCCAGCTTCTCAAGGGCAGAACTTCAGGAGAGTAGGGGGCAAGGGCGGAATTTTGGGAGAGTAGGGGGCAAGGGCGGAACTTCAGGAGCGCAGGGGGCGGGGCAGCAGCTATGCACTCTGGATTGTGGCTTGCTTTTGATCCCGTTCCCCAGGCGCTAAGGGAATGAGGGGAAAGTGCTTACAGCCGGTGCATGCCTCTCACACACCAGCCAGGCGTGAGAGGCATGCATGGCATGCAAGCACTTTCCCCATGCTCCCTTAGCTTCCGGAGAACAGGATCAAAAGCAAGCTGCATCCTGGCACACACGGCTGCTGCTTCCCCGCCCCCAGTCACCCCACCGCACTCTGGGAAGGGGGAGAAGAAAAGGAAAAGAAAAGTCAGGATCAGGCCCACCACAGTGGGCCCAATCCTTACTTTTAAAAACTTTCTGATGCGGACCACATGCAGTGCTCTTACGGACCCCCAGGGGTCTGTGGGCCCCAGATTGGGAGCCACTGACCTACATGACCAATGTCACAGCTCATTTCCCCCTTCCAGGGCACTGTTTTTTGTATATATCAGACCCGTGCTAGCTGCCAGGCAGCCTTGGATGGAGTCTCGCCAGCCTATAACAAAATGCTGAGTCCCACTGTAAATACCTCATCTGTGAGTTCACCTGTAAATACATTTCCCCCGAGCCAGTAGTAATTCCTAGTTTCTGTATTGCATGCTGAATTGAGTGGGCCAAATTCTTATATCCTCTTTTATCCCATTAATTACAGCCAGTGCCGAATTTGGTCCAGTATGTGTCAATCAGTGGGGCGAAGAAAGCATGAAATTACCTTGGCCTGCTAATTTTGTATTTTGCAACATGAATATCTTTGGACCAGATCGTTAAGCTACTTAGGCATTGCTGTGCTCAGCATGGCAACGCCTAACTGATGCAGGAGTCTAAAGAACTTGAAAAATCTGGGCCTTACCTGCTTACAAACATGTGATTGAAGCTGGCATTCAGCCAAGAGTTCTGAAAGGGCGCAGATGTGAAATTGCGGAAACGCTAAGGGTGTGTCTAGACTACATGGCTCCGTCGACGGAGCCATGTAAAGTAGTTTACTCAACATAGTCAATGAAGCGATTTAAATAATCCCTGCCGTTAAAATACCGCTGTGCCGACAATCAGCTGATCCAGCACAGCGCGGCAGTTCAGATGCGCACGGTCGACATGGAAGTTTTGTCACCACCCATGAAACGAGGTTTACAGGAGCGGTCGACAAAGGCTTCCTTGTTGACTGCGCGCGTAGACTGCCGCACAGCCGGATCAGCTGATTGTCGGCACAGCGTGGCTATTTTTATTTTAATGAAGCGGGATTATTTAAATCCCCGCCTTCATTGACTATGTCAAGTAAACTACTTTACATGGCTCCGCCAATGGAGCCATGTAGTCTAGACACACCCCCAGTGTGGTTTGTAACCTATCCTTTACCTCACCTTCAGTACCAAATGGCTGGAGGATAGCTAATGTGACGCCAATCTTTAAAAAAGGGCTCTAGAGGTGGTCCTGGCAATTGCAGACTGGCAAGTCCAACATCAGTACCGGGCAAATTAGTTGAAACTATAGTAAAGTATAGAACAGAATTGTCAAACACATAGGGTGCGTCTAGACTACAGGGTTTTGTTGACAAAAGTGGACTTTTGTTGACAAAACTATAACTGTGTCTACACTACCGCCGAGTTCTGTCGACATAATGTCGACAGAACTCGGGCAGTTTTGTCGACGACGGTAAACCTCATTCTACGAGGAATAACGCCTTTTGCCGACAGAGTTCTGTTGACAGAAGGAGTTATTGCATCTACGCTGTCCTTTGCGTCTACACTCTCATGTCGACAAAGCGGCTTGCTTTGTCAACAGAACTGGATGTAGTCTAGACGCTCTTTGTCAACAGAAGCTTTGTTGACAGTATCTGTCGACAAAGCCTCTGTCGACAAAAGCCTGTAGTCTAGACGTACCCATAGATGAACATAATTTGTTGGGAAAAAAGACAACATAATTTCGGTAAAGGGAAATCACGCCTCACTAATCTACTAGAATTCTTTGAGGGAGCCAACAAGCATGTGGACAAGTGGAAAACCTTTGACAGGGTCCCTCACCAAAGGGTCTTTTAAGTAAAGTAAGCTGTCATGGGATAGAAGGGAATGGCTTCTCATGGACTGATAACTAGTTAAAAGTTAGGAAACAAAGGGTAGGAATAAATGGTCAGATTTCAGAATGGAGAGAGGTAACTAGCGGAGTCCTGTCCTATTCAACATATTCATAAATGATCTGGAGAAAGGGGCAAACAGTGAGGTGGCAAAATTTGCAGATGATACTAAACTGCTCAAGATAGTGAAGTCCAAAGCAGACTGTGATGAGCTTCAAAAAGATCTCACAAAATTAGGTAACTGGGCAAAAAAATGGCAAAGGAATTTTAATGTTGATAAATGCAAAGTAATGCATATTGAAAAACATAATTCTAACTATACGTACGATATGATTGGGACTAGAGAGATCTTGGAGTCATTGTGGATAGTTCTCTGAAAATATCCACTCAGTGTGAAGCAGCAGTCAAAAAAGCAAATAGAAAGTTAGGAATAATTTAAAAAGGGATAGAGAATAAGACAGAGAATATCTTATTGCCTCTATATGAATCCATGGTACACCCACATCTTGAATACTGCGTGCAACTGTGGTTGGTTCATCTCAAAAAAGACATCTTCACACTGAAAAAAGTTCAGAAAAAGGCAACAAAATGATTAAGGGTTTAGAACAACTGCCGTATGAGGAAAGGTTAAAAATATTGGGACTTTTCAGCTTAGAAAAGAGGAGACTAAGGAGGCATATGATAGTGGTCTATAAAATCATGACTGGTGTGAAAAAAGTGAATAAGGAAAAGTTGTTTACTTGTTCCCATAACACGAGAAATAGAAATTAATGAAATGAATAGGCTGAAAACAAACAAAAAGGCAGTATTTCTTCACACAACACACAGTCAACCTGTGGAACTCCTTGCCAGAGGATGTTGTGAAGACCAAGACTTTAACAGCGTTCAAAAAAAGAACTAGAAAAATTCATGGAGGTTAGCTCCATCAATGGCTATTAGCCAGGGTGAGTAGGAATGGTGCCCGTAGCCTCTGTTTGTCAGGGCTGGGAATGAGTGACAGAGTGGGGGATCACTCGATGGTTATCTGTTCTGGGGCATCTGGCATTGGCCACTGTTGGAAGACAGGGCACTGGGCTAGATGGACCTTTGGTCTGACCCAGTCTGGCCATTCCTCTGTTCTTATGATTGCAGTTCAGATCTCCAGTTAGTCTCATGTAAGGGAACAAGAGACCATAGGCCATGATTCAGCTCTCTGTTATGTGGGTGGGAAGCTGGAATAGCTCCACTGAGACCAGTGAGCTTACAGGTCTGCTCGGGAGGCGAGTGGTTGCCAATGAATCATAAGGCTTTCCCCAGTTTGGAAAAGCAGATTGTTACAAGTGGGGGCCCCATCAGAGAGGTGGGAGGTGGGGACCAGCCCCAAATGCTGGTTCAAAGCATGGATCCTAAACCGCATTGCTAGGCAGAGGTGAAACTTTCTTTTGTGAAGAGAGTTCACATGAGGTCTAGACACCACTTTTGAGTCCCACAAAAGAGAAGACTGAGAGGGGACATGATAAACGCTTTCAGGTACCTAAAAGGTGTTTCGAGGAGGAGGGAGAAAAATAATTCTTAACTCCTGAGGACAGGACAAGAAGCAATGGGCTGAAATTTCAGCAAGGGAGATTTAGGTGGGACATTAAGAAAAAATTCCTACTTGTCAGGGTGGATAAACACTGGAATAAGTTGCCTACGGAGGTTGTGGAATCTCCATCCCTGGAGATATTTAAGAGCGGTTTGGATAGACCTCTATCAGGGATGATCTAGATGGTGCTTGGTCCTGCTGTGAGGGCAGAGGACTGGACTTGATGACTTCTTGAGGTGCCTTCCAGTTCTAGTGTTCTATTATTCTATGTTTCTATATCACTGAAGTCTTGCTTCCCCCTTGTAGAGACCCTCCTGCACTGGGGCGAATTTATATCATTGGAGGCGGTGGCAAGAAACCTCCCATTGACTTGAGCATGGTCTGGATTTCTCCCATAATCTCTCCTCCCAGGAATTAACAGTCTAAAGGCCTGATTCTGCCCCCCTTACTTGCACTGAGTAGTACTTGTGCATGAGGGTAGTCCCAGCGAGGTGGACTATCCCGGACAGACCTAGCATTAGCTCAGCTGGAAGGCCAAGCTCAAAAATTATAACTTAACCCCCCCCAGTAAAGATCCATTTCTCTAGTGGATTATTGTTGAAAGTCTTCATGGATTAAATGCATTTTAAAGGAAGGATTTGAATCAGAAGAGGGTGGCTGTTTGCACATGAGACAATTCCAGACACATGCTGCTCAGCTTAAATTGCTTGGGAGTTCAGTCTGAAACTCGTAACTTTATCCAAATAGCTGAAAAATGATTTATGGACTCCTGGGGAATTTACATATCTACAAGCAGATTAACAGCCAATGTGTCTGGAAAGTCATGAGTGGAGTTAGAAAATGACTCGCACAGTGGAGAGACCAGTCTGGAAGCCTCAGCCAAGCTCGTTACAGACGTTTGACTTCAAGGCAGCGGCTAAAGAAACCCCAAAAGAACAGGAAACTGTCAGTTAAAAGGAAGAACATGCCAGCAAGGCTCTCTTGACAGCTGTAAAATTAACTGTCCCAATTACTTTAAATCACCTGGCAGTGATATTATTTAAATATTGGAACTAAAGGGGGCCGGGGAGGAGGGAAGGAGGAATGAAATCAGGGGATTTTCAATCTATGACATTAAAATGAAATGAGCGGCAGAATAAACATTGAACAAAAGTTTCCCTTTCCAGTCCACCATCTTCACCATCAAACGGTTGGGAAGCTAAGATTATGTACCTTGGCTTTTTCTACGTGAGAATCAGTTCTTGGAGCAGTTCTCAAATTTGTTGCCTCTTGTGGCCAGAAGAGCAACAGAAAAACCCAAATGACAAGAAAGCCCGTGCCTGGAAAAATAGCTAAACATAGGACACAGCACATTTAAAACATGGAACTCCGAAAATAATGCTACATCGGGAAGAAAACACTGCCGGATCAACATTGCTCTAAATTTACTGGAGATGGAAGAGGCAGCTTCTGGTAACACTTTGTGCTGGAAGCATCTGAAGGAGGCGTTTCCAACGCTAATGACAACTGTAAAGAGCTGGAAGATCCTGGTTTTGAAACTGTGCGCTAATAACTCCAAAACTAATAAAGCAGTTGAAGGCTTCGTGGCACATGTATTGACAGTTCTCCACAGTCACCTGAGGCTGTTAGTGTACAGAGAGTTTTCCATCCTCTGGATTAATATGAAGGGCCTTTTGAGAAGACAGATGGTTTACAGATGCCATTACTGACGGCTTTGTATTATTAATCAGAATCACCATAAAAATTCTTGCAAACAGTGAAGGGAGAGCTCTGAGGTTTGTGCCCAGATAATAAAATTACTTGATAGTGACGGATGTGTTTTAAATCTTGTGACAGACACGAGACTGGAATCATTCCTACAGAGAGCTCTTGCCCAACAATCACTGGCTATTTAAAATATATGATCCATCAAGAAATGAAAGTTACCTTTTGGATTTCATGGCCTTTCCCAATTCATTCGGTTTTGGCTCCATAGGATGCAAGAGCTCATGAGCCATACCCAACCAGTTGATTGGTCAGTCTGGATCAATTGACAAAGGGAAAGTGTTCACATCTGTTTTGCGCTTACATTGTTCAGTGGATCTATTTCACCATTTCCCCCCACCCCAGAGGTATGATTAGCAAGCAAATTATTACATGCAATTGAGTTGCTATATCCATTTAAATCACTGGAATTGCTTTACTATGAATGAGAGAGATGCCAAAGCTACAACACACAGAGAATATTCTCCTTTCTACAAGTCCCATCAAAGGGCCAAGATTTATCCTTAACATAGGTCAGCCTCTTTTTCCAAGTATGCTGCTCAGATGATACCGTAATGAACATGGTAGAAATGTGCAGTGTAGAAATGTGATTTGTTTCTCATAACATGAGGCCATGCTTGAAGACAACTGAAAAAGAATAACGGGCGAAGAACGTTACTCAGACCGTGAACAGCCAGAGTACGTTGCATATGAAAATGGCCAATTATGGCTTTCCTGATCTTATCAACAGTAGTTTTCACTGTGGCATCTAGCCTCCCTCCAACAATGTGCCTCTAGAACTGTGGTCACCAACCAGTCGATTGCGATCGACTGGTCAATTCCAGGGGCACGGCCTGTCGATCGCAAGGTATTCCCAGCTCCCCTTTGCTTCCCCCCATCCCCAACGAGGAGCCCGTGCTGGCGCTACAACCTCCTGTGAAAATGGAGCTAGTGCCGGCTTCCTGTGGCGTGGGGGGAAAATTCTGCAGCTGTGCGCCAGATCCAGCGTCTCAGGAAGCACGCGCTGCTCCTCCCCTCCCCACAACAGCGGGTGCTTCCTGAGACACCGACTCAGCCCTGCCCCCTGGCCAGACACCGTCCAGCACTCTGTCCTCTGGCCAGACCCCCACCAGCACCCTGCCCCTGCCTCCTGGCCAGATCCCCACCAGCACCCTGACCCTTGGCCAGACCCCCATCCAACACTCTGCTCTTACCCCCTGGCCAGACCCCCACCAGCACCCTGCTTCTGCCCCTTCCTTCCTGGCCAGACACCTACACCCAGCTTGCTCCTGTACCCTATTTTCCACCCCAATTCTGCACCCCCTTCCTATCCCACTCACTGGATCCCTCATTTTTGGCCCTACCTCAGAGTGTAGAGGGGCCCACAAATTACACTAACCCTGGAACCCCAGAAGAGTTAATCTGGCCTAAGGCCTTGAACCTCAGTCCCACCTACCCCCCTAATCCCACCATGGGGCTGGAGCACCAGGGGAGTGAGGTGTCTCAGTTGGGGCCACATCAGTGAGGCTTGTGGGGTTATGGAGGGGTTATTTTTTTGCATCTTGCTTGTGTGGTCCCCGACTGATTTTTCTGTGGGTCAGTGGCTCCTGACCCAAAACAGGTTCCCTGCCCCTCCCATAATTAAAGACACTGCTGAAACATTTTGTGTTGGACATAATATTTTTTTTTAAATGACGCCTGACCAACAAGTCCCCATCTGGCCACAGCATCATAACATTCCTGCACCCCCAACAGACCCCAACCCTAAGCCCATCATACACATGAACCCCCTGCCTTGAGCTCCTCACATCCCCAAACTCCTGCACCCCCACATCCCCAGTCTTCTGCCACAACACTCCTGCACCATCTACACACTGCAAATCTGTGCCCTGAGCCCATCATACTCCCAACCCCCCTGCCCTGAGCCCCTCATACACCCCAACCCAAACTCCTGCACCCCCACATCCACAAGACTGTGGCTTGCTCAGCACCCCAACCCTCCACCTGACCCCAACACTCTCCAGCCTGGAGCCCCCTTCCTGAGCCACAATCCCCTTTTCCACCACCTCCTGCACCCAAATTCCCTCCCAGAGCTTGCACCTCTCACCCCTTCCCACACCCAAATCCTTCATTCCCACCCCAGAGCCTGCACCTCCTGTCTCAACCCAGTGGGAGTGAGTAAGGGCTGGCGACAGCAAATGATGGAGAGGAGGGGAATGGAGGGGGCGGGGCCTCAAGGAAGGAGTGGAGTCTTGGGAGAGGGATGGGGTAGAACTTGGCTTGCGCTGACATTTAAAAAGTGATCTTGGGTGTAAAAAGGTTGGAGACCACTGATCTAGAGTGTAGCAAAATTTTAACAGAGGATTTTCTTGGACAAAAAAAAAGGGGGGGGGATATGTCTGAAGAGTCTGTCATGATTGTCTTGGTTCATTTTAGTTGTGATGAGGATGGGGGAGAGGGGCCAGGGAGGGCGCTCCCTTTCACCAAAGACAAAAACTCCAATTGGACCATGAGTGACAAGGCACTAAATGAGTAATTAGTAAACTGACCTGTTGTGTGACCTGGGCCTAGTCCCCTTTCCTTTCTCTGCCTCTCTTTCTTCTCCTGCCCTGTGGTTCTTCAGTGCAGGCTCAGTTGCACCCTGTGGAGCTACGTCTACACTGTGGAGCTATTTCTGGGTACCGGAAGTATCCCCAAAATAGCTATTCTGCGTCTTTAAAGCAGCCTGTAATTTCTAAATAGATTTTGAAATAACGGGCACGCTATTTCGGCGTCCATGTAACCAACCAGTCCACAAGGATTAAGGAGCGTTTTGGAATAGCACTTCATTTCAAAATTACCTTGCAATCAGCTACACGATTTGCATAGTGCAAATTTCATAGCTTATTTCAAGGTGAGGCTGCAGTGTAGACACACCCTGGGTGCACTTGGCCAGAGCTAGTGAGGTGCTATTGCAATACAGCTAACAGCAATAGGGATCCTCAGGGTTCCAAATGCGTCCCTGATAGAACTTGGGTGAACTTATGGGAGTTTACCCCAGCAGAGTGTTGTACTCTTGGACCTTGATGTTTTTATTACGAAGCTTGTCGGTGGTGCCATCCTCTCCATTCCCACGGGACGCTTTCTTTTCTGGGCCCTGTTCTTATAGAATCTCTACACAGTGGGTGCGGCAGCCTTAGGGAAAAGCCACAGATGTCACCATTAACCGTCTGTGTTATACTTAGGAAGCACAGAAAGTTCAGTCAGGGCTTCCGAAGTATTGTGCTTAGCGGCCCAGGGAGATTTGGAATCTATTGCAGTAGAGGAGCGGGGGTTGCGTTCAGTTCTGTAATGCTTGTATCTCTTGGATAAGCCCTCTGGAGAAGAGCATAAGAACGGCCATACGGGGTCAGACCAAAGGTATATCTAGTCCTGGATCCTGTCATCCAACAGTGGCCAATGCCAGGTGCCCCAGAAGGAGTGAACAGAACAGGGAATCAAGTGATCCCTCCCCTGTCACCCATTCCCAGCCTCTGACAAACAGAGGCTAGGGACACCATTCCTACCCATCCTGGCAAATAAGTATCGATGGACCTAACCTTCATGAATTTATCTAGTTCTTTTTTGAACTCTGATAAAGTCCTGGTCTTTGCAACATCCTCTGGCAAGGAGTTCCACAGGTTGACTGTGTGTTGCATGAAGAAATACTTCCTTTTATTTGTTTTAAACCTGCTATCTATTTAATTTCATTTGGTGACCCCTAGTTCTTATGTTATGGGAAAAAGTAAACAACTTTTCCTTATTCACTTTCTCCACACCTACCATGATTTTATAGACCTCTGTCATATCCTCCCTTAGTCTCCTCTTTTCTAAGATGAAAAGTCCCAGTCTTTTTAATCTCTCTTCATATGGTTCCCGTTCCAAACCCCTAAGCCATGGGGTTGTGGGGTCCTTAGTTTGGGATGTGGAAAGTCCTTGCTAGTGGCTAGGTGTTCTGCAGAGTCTGGCACCAGCTGTTGCTCCAGATCAACCTTCGGTAGGTATTTCTCTTTGGCAGCCTGTTGTAGTTGGCTTGGCAGAGTATGCAGCATGCCCTGTGTGATGGGAGAGAGTGCGCAAAGCCAGTTCCAACTGGTTTCTACTTCATGGCAGGTCTGCTCCGGCTGGCAAGAGGTGGGACATCAGCTATGCCTCTGTTTGAAGCCAACTTCTTGACTTGTGGTTGGGTTTTGCTTTTTAAGGCGAGGGATGGCAGTGTGTAGGGAATGGATAAACCCCGTTTCACTTAGTGCTGGGGGTCACGGGCTGCTGACTGGGCTGGCCCGCTGGTGAGGGGGTGAGCCAGGCAGGGTCTGCAGAAAGGACTCCTGCACAAGGGGATTCTTCCCATGTAGGGGCACGGAGTGTGAGTTACAGATCATTCCAGTTCACTGACACACACTTGCTCTGCCTGAGGCGTGCTGCAACCAAGCTGCCCTATGAGCTATTTCTAGCTCCAATTTAAGCTGCTTCCTTGTGGGCTGAGGTCCTGCAAAGACCCGGCTTAGGTCTGTTCCCTTTCTTGGAAGCTGCGAGTGTCCTCGCTGCACGGCCCAAGAATATACCTGCTCTAACAGCACTGCCCCGTCCAAGCAACACGGTCACTGCATTCCAGGAAGGCCAAACCAATGTGATTCTGTTTGTTTATAAAGTAGACTGTGTCAAAGAGCAAAGAAACCCCTGGAAGGAAAGGGAAGCATGCCGAGCCGCCCTGCCCGGTGGTCTGTTTCCTCACACTAGGCACTGTCCCTGGGAGCTGTGGCTTTGGAATAGGCTCAGGAAAACAGGCTGCAGCTTCCCTGTACTTAGCCCTGGCATCTACCACCCTGAATCAAGCCATCCGCTTCAAATCTTACCACCCCTGCTTACAGTCGAGCTCTGCCTCTCAGCTGTGCCTCTATGCGTACGTGCTCTGAGATGAACGGGGGCCCTAGCGCAGTTTCTGAACCGCGAGCACACTGCCACCCGGGTGGCTCTCGGAGCATTGTCATGTCAACGGAAGTTAGTGTGGACGCACGGGGGCTAACACACATTGACCCCCCCTCCCCCCGAGCATTCTCTCGGTAGTCCCGTTCCTTGTTTCCCCCTAGTGCTGCAGCCGGGTGGAGGGAATTCGGGAAGGCATGCTGTGGGAAAGTGATTGCTGGAGCAGCTTTAATATCGTGGGGCTTTCTGGAGCATAAAAGAATTAAATCCGGCTCAGATTTATGTGCAGGCGCAATCTGATCCGATAACGCCACGTTAGGGGTAAAACCGTTAGGGGTAGATCCTATAAGACATTTAGGGGTAAACTGGAGCTAAATCACAGCACAGAGCTGAGAGCCAGGACTGGTGGCTGTAAACAAACTTTACAGGACCACAGGAAACTTGGGGATGTGATGAAGTAACAGCCCACACTAACGCTAACGCTCCATTGGAGAGAGGGCTTTTGTCTATGTTCTTTGGACTTTTCGGCACTCCTGGAGTGGGCCAGAGACTGGCACTGAGAGTCTGTTGTCACTTACAAATGCTTGTGGCAGTATCGCCATAGTACCATTTTTCTCCACTCTTAGGGCATGTCGATACATACTGGAAGATTGATGGTCCGGAGCTCAATCTGGTGTTCGATTTAGCTGGTCTAGTATAGCCCCATAAATCAAATGCTGAGGGCAGGCCACACCGACGTCCTTTTGTGAGGAGTAAGGGAAGACAATGGGAGCTGTGAGCCAGGAATCGCTGGCTCTGCCACTGATTTGCTATGTGCCCTTAGGCCAGTCACTTTGTCCTCCACCCGATCTGGCTTTATACCCATGGATCCCCATGCATAGACATCGTTGGAGTCACAGCAATGCAAGGCTGCAGGCACTGGTGCTAATGAGCAGAGGCAGGCGCATCACCATTTCCCCATCCATATAGCGGGACTCGGCATTTGCCGGCCTGTTATAATTTCTGGGAAGCCATTAGTGTGCATGGCACATTAGGCAAGTGAAAGAACCAAGTGCCGGTCCCAAGGAGTTTGACAGTCGAAGGCCCCCATCCCTTGGCTTGGTGTGACAGTGTTTGAGGGATTAGGTCCCAATTCACAGACAAACCATGGAGGACAGTGATCCAGCTAGTCTGTGTGGAGGATGCAGCGATAAGGATACTAGTTAGCTCTTACGCAAACCAGGAGGACACGGTGAAAGAGCTTGTGAAATTCACCTGTGGGCAGCAGGGCAGCACAAAATCCAGGCATTATGGGAGTCTCCAAAAGAAGACATCGGGGGGGAGGGTTGAAATGATGCCTTGACCTCAGGCTGTCCTGTTTGCACCTGGGCAACTCACACTCTCCATGCATCCTCTTCTGGTTAGTTCCTTTTCTATGTCAGTTTCCTCATCGCTCAGGCTACGTCTACAATGGCCAGTCTTGCGCAAGAACATATGCAAATGAGGCGCCATTTTTGCGCGCAAGGGGCTTTTGCACAAGAACTGCTCCTTCTTGCGCAAAACCCCCCTCTTGCACAAGAGCTGTTCTGCCGCTTATTTTCAGGCAGAACGGCTCTTGCGCAAAAGCCCCTTGTACAAAAATGGCGGATCATTAAGTATGCAAATGAAGCGTGGCGATATTCATCGCTGCTCCTCATCTGCATTTGTTCTTGTGCAAGACTGGCCAGTGTCAATGTAGCCTCAGTGTTTCAGATCGGCACTGGAAGCCTGGCCCAAAGGAGGGTCTAGACAAAGGATCTGAAGGAGGAGAGGGAGGCTGCACGGCAGCCTGGGTCAGCGAGGCACTGGTGCAGGGCTGAGTTGGAGACAAGGCCACCGCACGTGGGTTTTGTGAGAATGAATGAAATGTTTTTTGTTAAAGAGGTTGAAAATGTAAGGTCACTTTGTGTGTGTGTGTGTGTGTGTGTGTGTGTGTGTGTGCATGCATGTGACACTGTGTGTGTGTGACTATGTGTGTGTGCACACACGTGCCACTGTGTGTGTGTGATTGTGTGTGTGCATGCGTGCGCGCATGTGTGCACACATCTACATGGACACATGACATATGGAGGAATGTTAGATGTACACACCAAATATTATCAGAGTTCCAGTCTGAAATCAAGTCATTTCAGAAATAGGAAAGTGGTGATGACAATCAGTAGCCCTGCGGCACTTTAGAGACTAACAGAAATATATATTTAGTATCATGAGCTGTGGTCAAAACCCACTTCTTCAGATGGGCTTGAGTGGAGAAAAAAGGGGGACCCAGAATTTATAACAGAAAAAGAAGGGAGAGGGGGAAAAAAAGTACCTATCACTTGTGGCACCTGTGTTAATGAGGCTAATTGAGTGGGCTGGTACGCTTAGCTTTTGATGTCAATGCAGGATTACATGTAAAGAAGGCAGGTACACATACATCTACTAGACAAAGCATAACCCATCCTGTCCTCATGGCAGGACCAAGTACCATCCCTGACAGAGTTGCCCCAGATTCCTAAATGGCCCCCTCAGGGATTGAACTTGCAACCCTGCATTGGGGAGGTTTAGGCTCAAACCACTGAGCTGTCATTGGACTCACATCAGGAAATGCAGACCTGATGTCAGGCAAGGCGCTGTTCAGAGAACAGACTCCGTCGAACAGCCCGGTTGCGTGCGTGGGAGGTGGCTGGCGTGCGTGTGGCTACCGAATGGCTGTGGCTTCCCTCTGCGTCTCCCGCGGAGCAGGTGAGGTGACTCCTCTCTGCGGCGCCTGTTGTCTCCACCGGCAGGCAGGAAGCGGCGCGTTTGAAATCTCGTTTAAAACAACTCCTCCAAAGTGACAGGATCCAAATGGCAAAGCAGCTTCCCGGCTCCAGCGTGGCCGTGACTGCCAGGCCCAGTCGCTGGCAGCCTCTGTCTCAGTCAAATGGTGAGACGCGGAGCCGGCCAAGGCAGATGCATTGAATTATTGTGGTTAGCAAATAGATTGGCTCTCAGCATGGCCTCCTTTCGACCACGATCCTTCGCTGCTTCCGCAGTGCCATCTCCAGTGCATGGGGCTGGGGAGGAGCAGGGGGCAGGAGGCCGAGGGGCATTTTTAAGCTGTCAGGTGTCTGCAATGCAGAGAGGGAAGAGCAAACAGCGTGGCTGGGGTTTTGAACCAATGCAGACAGCTCTTGGCATGCTGTGCGTCACCGCTTAGCTGTGTGTCACAAGGCCGGCCAGCGTGACTGCACAGCCCTGTGTCACTCTCACTAATGGGATATCGCCCATCCGTGTGTCGTGATGGACCCACCACTCTGTGCACCGTCACAGCTCGTGCTCCGCCATGAATCTCCCTATGTCAGTGGTTTTCAATTTTTTTTTTCTGGTGACCCAATTGATGAAAATTGTTGATGCCTGAGACCCAGCGGAGCTGGGGATAAGGGCTTTGAGGATGCAGGGGTGGGCTTAGGGCTGGAGCAGAGGGCTGGGGTACAGGGGTGAGGGCTGTGAGGTGGGGCTGGGGATGAGGGGTTCATGGTGCAGGAGGGCCTCTGGGCTAGGGTAGAGGGTTGGGGTCCAGGATAGGACCAGGGCTGGTGATGCAGGCTATGAGATGGAACCATGGATGAGGGATTTAGGGTGCAGGACACTCTGGGTTTGGGGGATACAGAGCTGAGGCAGGGGATTGGGGCACAGAGTTGGGGCAGGGGCTTACCTCCCATGGCTTCTCATCAGCAGGGGTGTGAAGGCAGGCTTCCTGCCTGCCTTGGCGCCACTGACCACGCTGTGCGCCAGAAACAGCCAGCAACATCTCCGTCTCCTAGGCGGGAGACATGCAAGCAGCTACGCCCGGCTCTCACCTGCAGGCACTGACCCTTCTCAGCTCCCATTGGCTGGTTTCTGGCCAATGGGAGTGCGGAGCCAGTGCTCGGGGCAGGGACTGTTTGGAGAGCCCTGTGAGCAGCTTAGGAGCCGGACTTGCTGCTGGCCACTTCTGGGGCGCAACACGGTGTCAGAACAGGCAGGGATTGGCCGAGGGTTTTCAAAGTGTGGGTTGTGACCCAGCCTTAGCTGGCCACCAGGTCCGTGGGTGCTGAGCCCAAAGCCGGCCCAAGCTACAGGCTGACCGGGCTACCGCCCAGGGTGCCCCATTGTAGGGGCGCCGCGCGGGGCTGCTGGACCGAGTGGGGTGGAGCCGCGCATGCGCCGCGCTCCCAGCACCCGGGGCACACGAATGTCTCGGGCCGGCTCTGGCTGAGCCAGGTGACTCAGGGCCTTGCATTCTGCGACCCAGCACTGGGTTATGACCCACACTTTGAAAACTCCTGCCCTACGTGATTCGCTGGGGATTGCGACACACCCATACGTCAATGTGTGTCACATGCTTCCTGCACTTGCTGGGCATTGCCGCATGCCCACGAATGACTCTGCATTAGGGCGGGCTGAACATTTTCCATCAAACCTGTTTTTTGGATGGAAACTCGGGTTTTCATTCTTTGTAAAATGAATACTAGTGAAAAATGTTGATATTTAGTAAAATACAAATCCAAAATCTTTACTTTTTTTAGTCAATGGTATTGAGGTGCCTCATGGGAGTTGCAGGCAGAGTGATTTGTGCTCCCATTTGCCTCTATAGGCCAGGCTTCCTAGCTGGACTACATCCCCAAGAGGCAACAGGCCAGGGACTCGTAATGTGCCTTCTCAGTTTCCCCTTTGCTCACTGAGAGGAACGTCATGGAAGAAGTGGGCGGGCCTGGCAGCCCAGTCCATACAGGAAAACAGGAGCAAACGGCACCATTTTGGATTTTAGTTTTGTCCAAAGATCATTTTTTTCCATGAAAACATCAATGAAAATGAAGCCAAATAATTGCTGAGATTTCCTGCAGTGGCAGCGAGGGGAGGAAGTAGGGTTGCCAGGTGTCCGATATTCACCCGGACAGTCCGGTATTTTTGCCTCCTGTCCAGTAAAAAAATCAGAGAATACCGGACACCTGAGAATACTGGCCTCCCTCGCCCGAGCCTCCTCCCTGGTCCCAAACACCCCCAGACCCCATGCTTACCTGGTTCCCCAAGGCTGCCGGCCAAAAGACCTAGGGGACGCAATGCTTCCCCTGGGTCTTAGTGCTCAACCGCTCCCCTGTTCCTATCCCTGGGACATGCTGCATTTTTTTTTTTTTTTGGCTTAAGTCCTTGGAGTCCTTTGGCTTAAGTTCTTTGGTCTCCCCCTCCCCTTTTTTCCCCCTTCAACAGAATTTTTTCCCTGTGGTTGGGGCGGGGGGGAGGGAGTGTTCAGTATTTTTGTTTCAACCATCTGGCAACCCTAGATAAGCCACATGGCTCAGAACTGTTCCTGGCTCTCGGGGAACATCTCGCTACACAACGTTGTGGTGAAGGCTCACGTCACTCCGACTCTGTTGTCCCTATGGGCTACGCCATGGCCCTTTGACTGCTCCATTAAGAAACACGCCCAAAGGAATGGAAAGAAAAACTGGGAGAGCCACCACTAGGTCTTTTGGCTGGCAGCCATTTTGTGCCAGCAGCCTCGGGGAACCAGGTAAGCATGGGGGCTGGGAGTGTTGGGGGCCGGGGAGGGTTTGGGGGGAGAGGAGGCCGGGCGCTGAGTGTTTGTAGGGTTGCCAGGTGCCCAGCATTTTTGCCTCCTGGCCGGGGAAAAATTCAGAGAATACCGGACAGCTCAGGTGTCCGGTATTCTCTGAATTTTTTTACTGGACAGGAGGTGAAAATACCGGACTGTCCGGTGAATACCGGACACCTGGCAACCCTAGGCTTATCCAAGGGTCACCTAGCAATGCCAGATGGTCCTGGCCAAATGATGCAGATATTTCTATTACAGTAACGTCTTAAAGCAGGAGTGGGGAGCCTAAGGCCTGGAGGCCGGATGCGGCCCCCGGCTTGCCTAGGTCTGGTCCCCAAGCCTCAGGGCTCCCCCCAGCATTGGGGAGCCCGTGCTGGTACTCCAATCCCCCCACCATTCCTTCTGCAAGGCTGGAGCACCCAAAATCTACTAGCCTGGATCCCCCTCCACCCTCCCCAGGCTCTGGTGTGTGAAGGGGGGGTCACACCAGAGAGGGTTTGGTTGTTTTTTTTGTTTGGTTTTTTTTTTTTTTTTTTTTTTTTTTTTTTTTGGCTTCTCATTTGTGTCCATCCCCTGACTGACCCCCTGGCCCAAAAGAGGTCCCCCATCCCTGCCTTAAAGCCTCAACTACTGGATGCCATACAGATACATTGTGAGAGTCAGCCCTTGCCCCCAAAGAGCTTACCATCAACAAGCGTGACAGGAGGGGAAACCGAGGCACCAGCTTGGGAAGTGATATGCCCAAAGTTACACTGCAGAGGAGAATACAGCTGGAATTAAACCCAGATCACCTGGGTCTTAGGCTAGTGCATTGCCCACTAAGCTGGCTCCCATATAGAAACAGCCTGGATATTCAGTCTTGGTGGTATTCCTGCATAATAAGTTGGAAGTTGCCTGTAATATTCACATTGAAGGGCAAATTTGAAAGGCATCTTTAGGAACAGTCAAGTTTATTTATTTTCCAGTGAAGAATCTTTGTGTTTGGGGAGGATTATGGGAAAAGCAGCCCGGGCCACAGACAAAGCACACTGTGGAATAAATAACACAAAGCTCCGTCCCAGTCTTCTGCAGGCAATCTTGACTCTGTCTTGGTGAGAGCACCAGGCCCTCTGTGCTGAGCTTTTTGCTGTCTGCTCCGGCCATGAGCCAAAAGAGATTCCAGCCTGGAAACTGGTGCGTGCAGAAACCAATGCCTTGCAAGCCATGTCGCTTGGGGCATTGCTGGGGGGCGGAGAGGATGCAGACTCTCCCGTGCCAGAGACCAGTCAAGTGCAGTGTCAGAAGCAACCTGCGGCAACTTGCTGTCTAGCCTGGCTCAGTGTCCCAACCCCTGGTTTGAACAGATGTGTGCAAAGGTAGGGGTGAGGCTGTGTCCTGAAGAGACAGTTTGTGTGTGTGGAGAGGGAAGGGGAAATACTGAAGGTGGACTTGGAAATATCGAAGGTGGACTCCATCCTGGCTTCCTGCCCACCCCCATGGAGGACGGCACCTCCGACCCGGTTCATGTTATAATGAACTAGTGATTCCAAACCCAGACAGTGTCCAAGGTTCATGTCCAGATTCTCTGACACGTGAGCAACTCTTTGTAAGTTTTGGGAGAGTTCTCGGCAAAATTTCCATTGCATTAAAAATATAAATTCTTTCCAGGCTCTGTGATGCAAAACCAGCTGTTTCAACCACAGAACCTATATAAACACCACGAGCTTCAGCGCTAATGCTCATATGTTCCTTGGACCGAACAATTTTGGCTTGCTAAGCATCTCTGGGTGAGAAGGGCCTGCTGGGGACGATTTGGCTGGAGGAATTTGCACGCTCCACCTGAGTGTTTAGAGAGATTCTAAGCATCATGAATCAGAATGACAATATCCTAGAGAGCACATGGAGTCTGACAATAGCTTCAGCAGAAGTCTGCTGGCTATTAGACTGAGGTGCAGTCCCTGGCTCTGACACAGGCTTCCTGTGATACCTTGGGCAAATCCCTTAATCACTGTCTTTCACCTGTAAAATGTGCATAATGTTTCCTTTGTCTTTTTCTCTTTCGATTGTGAATTCCTCATGTGAGGAGACTGTCTCTCGCTGTGTGTTTATACAAGATACCTAGCACAACTGAGCCTTCTGATCTGGGTCTCTGAACTCTGCTGTATCACAGATTAATAATAAGCAGGGTCTTATCCATTCTGCAACGTGTTTGCAAACTCCACTGGGACCGGAGCTCTCAACAGTCCAAACGGCACCCAAACTAACCGTCTGGCTTCCTCTAGAAAAAAAAAAAGAAAAGAAAGAAAGAAATTTAAAAACAAAGCCAAAAAAAGTCCTCATTATGGATGGGTCAGTGAGAGCCACTGGAGAGTCCAGACCAGGCAACTTTAGAGATGTGATGTTTCAAGATAAATGACTCTTTGGAAAAAGTGGGGGGAAATTGTTCATGTCCCTTTTGTCTCGACTGACCTTTGGGATTGACTGTGCCTTGGAAAGCAAACCCTCCTCCTAAAACCCCTTTTTTGGGTCAGGGGCTTCTGACCCACAGAAAAATCAGCCGGGGGCCTCACACAAGTGGGAAGCAGGCCCTGATTGAGAAGGAGAAACATACACCCCACATTCCCCTTGCACACCAGAGCCTGGAAGGAGGGGGTGGGAGCAGCCTAGTAGATTTTGTGTGCTCCGGCCCCCAGGAGGGCAGCAGGGGGGACTGGAGTACCAGCACGGGTCCCCCAATGCTGGGGGGGACCCTGACCCTAGTGGGCCAGATCCAGGCAAGCCAAGGGCTGCATCCAGCTCCCAGACCTGAGGCTCCCCACCCCTATTCTAAAAGGGTATGTGTGTCCGTGTCCGTGTGTGTGTTTGCATAGAGCCCAAAGCCAGAGGGAACCACTGTGATCATGTGGTTTGATACACACACACACACCCCCGCATAGAGACCTGCCCTGCAATAATTCCTAGTGCAGAGGTTTTAGAAAAACAGCCCGTCTCCATGTAAAAATGGGCAGTGATGGAAAATCCACCGTGACCCTGGTGAGTTGTTCCAATGGCTAATGACATGACTCCCTTGCTGTTTAAAAAAATGGAGCCTTATTTCCAGCCAATGTTTGTCTAGCAGGAAGGAATTTTAAAAGGAGTTAAGGAGGAGGGAGGGTCTTGCCAGCAGGGCTGTCCCTACGGGGCACTGGGCCCCAGGCAACCCCCGCCATCGCAGGCCCTGCCTCTGGCCACCACTGCTCTGCCCAGTCTTGCCCCCACGCCACCTCTTTCCCCAAGCCCCACCCCTGCCCTGCCCCTTCCTGCCGCCCCACGTCCTTTCCCCCTCTCCCAAGTGACATGAGCCAGAAGATTACCGGGGGGAAAGGGGAGCTGACACGGGGTGGCAGAAAGGATCAGCCTCCCTCCCCTGTGCTCATCACGGCAGCGAGAGCCAGTGATCCCAAAGTCTGCTCTGCTCCCAGCCTGCTGTGTAGGGATGTGATAGTGTAGTCGATTAACCGGTAAGCAAAAGTTTGTAGGTTAATGCTATAGACTACATGCATTCCCCCGCCCCCGACCCACTTGCCAGTACTTTTTTTAGTAGGCTGGCCAGCAGCCCGGCTCAGTCCCAGCTTGGCTGAGTCTGGGACCTACCCCGCTGCGGCTCTGCATTTAAAGTGTATTAGGAGCCAGGTGGGCAGGCAGCCTGGCTCAGTTCCAGCTCATGCCGGGTCTGGGAGCTCAGACTCCCCCCTGGACAGGGGCTGCTGCCTCGGTATAAGAGGCAGCAGCGCGGGGCAACAGGCAGCTGGCCCACGAGGGGAGCTGGTTTTTAAACTGGCTCTTCCTGTGGACCAGCTCCCGCCTGGCACGCTGCGCTGCTGCCTCTGATACAGAGTGGCAGGGGGCTCCCCAGGAGTGGGGCCGGAGCGCACTGGCTGCTGTCCCCGTCCCCAGGGACTATGGAATAGTCAAGTAACCAATAAGAATTCATGAGGTTACTCGACTATTCAGTTAACCGATATTTAACATCCTTTCTGCCCTGCCGCCCATCTCCCAGCCCAGTGAAGCAGAGCACAGAGGGCTGGGAGAGGGTGGTGGAGCAGAGCAGGCCGCTGGGTCGCTCCAGCTCCCACCACCATAGTGTGTGTGTGTGGGGCCCAACCCCATGCTGTCACCCCATACCAGCCTCCCCCCCCGGTAATGCCCTCCCGGGCCACCCTGGGTCTCCTAGATCCCATCCATAGGACGGCTGAGGTGGCTGCCATGGAGCTCCCCAAAGCGCAGGGCCTGGTGCAGCTGCCCCAAACGGTCCTATGGGCAGAATGGCTCTGCTTGCCGGGGTCAAATGGAACTGCAGCCGGAAGTGTTCTGTGCCTGCTCAGCTTCCAGCAGCTCCGACATCGGTCTCCAGGAGCAGTTCAGCTTTCCCCACTCACTCGCAGCTCACCCATGTTGGTTTAGGACTCAGCACACCCGCATGGGCCAAGAAGCCCAGAGGCCAGGGTGACGGGCACGGCTTCAGCACCTGTCTAGACCGGGAGGGTGCCCACTGACCAAGTGTAATGCGGGAGGCACCCCCCTGGTGATGTCCACTGCCCCTCGCCTAGCGTTGGCCTTTGAATCGCACAAACCTGCTCCGGGCGGCTGCCTGGCAAGACTCCTGGGGGGGAGAGCGAGGGCTGTGCGGTCTGTGTGTGAGGGGCTGACAGGAACAGGGGGAAGGGCAGGCTTGTGGTGACAGCATGGGGGGGGGGAGATGGGTTCTAGTCTGGATCCTGCCACACAGACTTTCTGTTCGAGCTGGGGCAGGTGAATGCCCCACCTTGTGCCTCAGTTTCTCCATAACTAGGGCCTATGTGGCGATGGTGCATTAGTGTGTGGAGACCTTTGCTGGAGGGCACCAGGGTCACTGTGAGACCTCCTGTGCTCAGCCCCTTTTCACCCTCAAGCCCTTTACAAACAATGGCGGGGGTGCCGACACGCATTGTCCTCCAGCGCTCAGGCAGGGAGCCTGCAGAGAGCCAGGAGCAGGACACAGCAGGAGGGGAAGGGAAGGACTAGCATCCATGTGGGGCAGCCTGCATCTTGGGGCAGCTCCCCAGCTGCTATATTTTGGCACAGCTCCATCCACGGGGAGCCATCCCTTGGCCTTCAGGGGTCTGCCTTGCACGGGGCTTGGTTTGTCTGCCGTGGAACTGAAAGGACCCTGGGGCTGAGGTGATCGTGGTGAGGAGCCGGTGAGTCTCAAGTATGAATGTAGGCCACTCAGCCATCCCTGCTGGCAGCATCCTCCTCCCCGCCCGCGGAGGGGGGTCTTCTCAGTTGGGACCACATGGCTGTGGCTTTTTCTGTCCTTCGCGTTTTCCATTAAAGGCATCTCTCTGCTCTTCGAAAAGCAAAAGAGGAGAGGGGCCCTGCTAATCCAAACACTGCATGGAGCAAACGCAGTCCTTCCTTTTCATGCCAGAGCTCGGCACAAGCTAGAGATACATCATCGCTGACAAAGAAGTGTCCGCCATGGCAGGGGGTGAGGGGGAGCAGAGAGAGAGAAAGCAAGGGAGGGGGGCAAAAGAGGACATGGGGGGGAGGAAGAGTCCCCACAAAAATGTCTTCATAACAGGAAACGCCTCATCAAATACCTGTGGTTTTGGCATCTATAATTCGCTTGGTCAAAATATGCACCTGGCAGGCTACCCTACTATTAATGCTGCACTCGGTCTGGTATTTCATTGGAGCGTGAGGTGGGGAAGGGGGAGGAGGAAGCGTCGCGACTCTCTGAAAGCAGAAACGCTGGCAGCTCAACACGGGGGGGAGAGGGGAGGGGAGGAACGGAAGTTTGACAAACCGTGTCTCCGAACCTTCGAGCTGCTTTCGTCTCGTCCGTCAGTAAAAGGCGATTTGTCGCCCTGCTGAGGGAGGGGAGCGGGCGCTTCACTTTGGAGCAGAGGCAGACTTGGGTTATTCCTCTTTGAACATCTGAATGTTGGGGGGGCGGGAAGGAGGGAGAGGAGCTGCGGCTACCCCAGAGCTCATTAATACTCCCTTATTGGCCCTGTTCTCCCCGCGTGCCCTTGCTCGGACCCGTTTGCTGTGAATGGTCGTGGCAGGGCAGCAGCAAAGGCCTCTCCCTTCTAGTCGTAAAGTTTGCTGTTCTCTGGTAGGGCCTGGCGGAAGTGTTCCCAGGAGAGGCAGGGCTGAACGGGCCCAAGGAAAACCCTCCTGGCCACACTCCACTAGGACCCCAGAATCGCCTCTTCTGCCTCCAGCCAGGGCGGATGTCGGATGTGCCAAAGGAAAGGAAAAGCCCCGTGCGTACAGCAAACCTGCGGAGAGTGCCCTAGCTTGGCATTTTCAGCCGCATTGACGCACTCTCGTTCACTGGCCGTCACTATCTCCAGTCACAGGCTCGGTGGGTCAGGACATGTGTGATAACAGGACCAGCCTGTCTCCATGGCTCCTGGGTCCCTGGCAGCTCCAGAGGGTTGGGGTGCAAAAGCTGTGGCATTTGCAAAGTGGGCATCCTGTGCCAAGGAACCCCAAGCTCAGTCCAGCCAGACAAAGAGATGGGAAGGGCTTAGACATCCTTAGATTGACTCTGGCTTTTGTTCAAAGGAGGAGATGTCATTTGAACCTCCATTCTTGTCCCCTACCTACTGGGCCTTCAGTTGCCTTCAGCTTGGGCAGAACCAGAGCCCATGATCTGGAGGCCAGGGGCTCCATCTCCTGCTCCCAACGCTCCCTGGGCTCCCCTTCCCAACCGGCAAGGCAGCTCTTCCTTTGGCCTTCCACAGATGCCTTCTGTTCACACCCCAGGGAAATGCAGACCCACTGCCCTGCAGGGGAAAGCAGGAAGCCGGTCCCCTGGGCACATGCCTAGTGCTTAGCTGTATCTTAGCCAGCCCTAGCAAGGTGCCCCTGAAAACGACCGCTGGCGGTTAGAGAATTATCTGCACAACAGTAGCCTGGTTGTGTAGGCCTGTAGCTCTAACTGCATGGTTGCCGGGAGCATTGTAGGGGCTGTTCTCTCTCCAGGTCAGTCCCTATCCTCTCTCGGCTGCTCAAATGGGGCTGGCTTGTCTGAGCCACTGAGAATCGTTGTCATCTGTCGGCCACCTAACGCAGGCCGCCCACGGTCAGGCTCGGCCCCTGTCCCGCTCGGGTGGGGATTTCACAAGGGGCGCTAGCGGAGCAGGGAGAAAGCTGCAGTCCCTTGGATGCATGCAGGGACTGCAGGCTGAGGGAAGAGGTGTGCCAACAGAGCAGAGGTTGGCGGGAGGGAAGAGGGTAGCAAGGGGCCCTGCAGGCCAGCACATTGATGGAGCAGGAGGGGATGTGATTGCCACAGATAAGGTCTGAAGGGCATTGAAAGGTGGGAACCCAGGACCAGAGAGCGGGGGTGGGGGGTGCTGCAGGTCAGAAGCAAAAGGCCTCTTCAAACGAGAGCAGACGATTTCACTGCACGTCACCCCTCTGTCTGACTCCCACCAGCCCTGAATCCATTTGAGTGAAATGGGCCAAGGTGTCTCAACAGCTGCGGGGGCAGCTGATTGCAATCCCACAGGGAGACGCAGCATTTTGGCACGGCTGGCTCGGTTCCCTCCTTACCGGGGCTAGTTTACCCTGGGGCCTGTTCTCTCACGGACCACAAAATGGAATTTTCCACCATCCGCTGCGTGGACTTGGCTGGGGTCTCCCCAACGCCCATGTGAAGGAAGTTGCTGGCCGCCGGGAGCTGTCCAGGTTTGAGGAGCTCAAGTGACTGGGATTTTTTTTTAAGTCCAATGTGCGGAGGAGCTTACAAATACATCTCCCTTGTGCACAGGGATGCCTGGTCCTGGGAGAGGGGAGCCGTTACTACACCACTGCTCTCGGAGGCCCATTGGGCAGGAGCAGCAGCAGAATTCAGCCAGGCGTGGCTCTGCGGCTTTTCCTTACACAGAGGAAAAGTTTTCCTGAACTCAGTTTCCCGCTGTGGGTTGAGCAGAGCGGAAGCCAATCCTCATGTGCGCCCTGAGAGGTGAGTATTCTGACCGGGCTGGACGGGGCAAAGGGGCCGAGGCTGCTGCAGGAGCCCAGCAGGGCCGGTTGGACTGGACAAGGCAGTTCAGCAAGTCTTAAAACTCGAGCTTTAAGAAAAACCAAAGTGTGCGCCTGGGCGAGGGGGATTCTCCCCAAGTGACATCCCACACGGGGGAAGCCTTCAGCCAAGCCCTGCCTTGTAAGGTCCTCGCTCAGGCTCCGGTCCGAGGCCTGGCTAGCTGTGTACCTGCACCCAGTGTGTGCCGGCAAGAAAGCCAGGTTGCGGAGACTGGCTGCAAGGGCTCGTGCCATTGGGTCGGGGCAACGTCTATGTGGAGGTGGAAATCTCCCAAGAGGAGTTCCGTGGACTTTCTCGCCGTGTCGAAATAGGCCCTTACCAGGGCCATTCTAAGTTATTTCTCCTGGGGCTCTAAATCGAGATAGCACGTCTACATTAGGGAAGCCTGCCTCGGACTCATTTTGAGGCTTCCCTGCAGTGTAGACGTGCTATTTCGGAATAAGCTATTTCAGAATAACTATTCCGGAATAGCTTATTCCAAAATAACTGCAGTGTAAACATACCCAGGTTGTCCTCTTCCCAGGGCTGGCTTTCCTCTATTGCTTCCTGTATAGCTTGCAAGGCAGGAGGCTACATGTAGGTGGTCAGCTTGAATGGTGGGGAGCTGCCTATAAACACTCAGTGTTGCCATTCTGTGCTGTGCCCTGCCCTGTCTTTCCCCCAGCCGGCTCTCCTCTAGGAGGTCTGAGAATTTAACTCCCATCTTGCTGTAAACCGAAGTCTGCCCCTTGTGCCCTGCCATACTGAGCACAAGTATAGGCCTGCAACTGGTCAGCCACATCCTTAATCTGTTTGCACAGTTCAGTGAGGAACCTAAGGCCCAAGGGCCGGATGCAGCCCCCCGGCTTGCCTGGATCCAGCCCCCAAGGCTCAGGGGTCCGTCCCCCCCCCCCCACAGCACTGGGGAGCTCGCTCTGGGCTGGAGCACACAAAATCTACTAGCCTGGGCCCCCTAGGCTGTGGTATGTGAGGGGAATGTGGGGAGTGTCTTTCTCCTTCTCAGTCGGGGGCCCGTCAGTAAGGGTTTGGTTTTCTTCCTTTCTTTCTTTTTTTTTTTTTTTTTTTTTTGCTTCTCACTTGTGTGCGGCCCCTGACTGATTTTTCTGAGGGTCAGCGGCCCCCAGCCCAAAAAGGATTCCCCGCCTCTGCGTTAGCCAGAGAGAAAGGCCAGTGAACCGCCATATCCTGAGCCTGCGACAGGTCATTGCGAGCGGATGCCGCTGCTCAGCCAAACAAAGTAACATTGAAAAACACCCCGCGATGGACGCTTATGCTGCATTCACACAACTCATTCTAGTTCCCTGACTGTGCACATGGGGACCGCAAATCTCACAGCAGTGCATGTGGGTTGGGGGGCTGCAGAGTGCGTTCGCTGGACATTTGCCAAGTCTGGCTTCAAGATTATAAATCGAATTTGTTTACAGTATGGTGGCCGGAGTGTTAAAATCCCACTGGGATGGAAGAAGGATTCATGGATGGAGGGGGAGAACATTCCCTCAGCCAAGTGTTCCTAGTGCAACATATGGCTTCAGCCAAATCTTATCATGCTGGTTTAAGAGGTTCTCAATTAAAACGTTTCGTCGGGCTGGGATTTGCTGGCGCTCATAAAAGAGCCGTACAACAAGTTACTGCCATAAAACAGCCCCCGTCCGCCGCACACAGGCGGATTGTCATTAAGGGAGCTTGTTCCAAGAATTAACAGCACAGCTGTGGTGCTACAAACCGGCCTTGGAAGCCAGCCCATCACGGGTAATTGCAGAGATAAGCAAAGCAAGCAAGCCACTGAATGCAGAAGCTATAACGGGCGAGAAACAGGGTGGTCCGGATTGGGAGCCCCGTGCTCTGTGGATGCTGGCTGCCCTACGGAATATGCGATCATGTCGCTGCTGTTCTCAGAAGGAGTGTGGCCAGAAATGACGGGATGCTGAGAGCGGTGCAATATTCAGCCATTTCATGATCGTATTATTCGGGTAGGCCACAGGGGGCAGATCCCCACTGTTGTAAACCATCATCGCTCCTTGGGATCCAACCTGGTATGTCCAGCCCTCAAAGCATTCTCCGTGGTGCTGGAACTGCATCTCATTGGTGCACCAGGAGGCCGAAGCGGGGCGGTTTGTTTCCGTCCCGATTTCCCCACGTCACTGCTTAGTGATAAAGCCCTAGATCAACATGAGCCTTCCTGGCCTCTGTATTTTTCTTGTGAATCACTGTCAGGACATTGTGGTTAACCCTCTTGCTGGGAAAAGCAAACACACGCCATCCCTGGAGAGTCCCGTACCAAAGAACCGGAGCTCATGGGATGTAATTCATATACTGCATACCTCCGTTTCCGTGCAAATGCTGGAGCACTAGTACAGTAGCACCTAGAGCACGAGGCCCCATTGTGCGAGGGGGTGGAGAGGCGCTTCCTGCCCTGAAAGGGTTACAGTCTAAAGAGACAGGACAGACAAAGGGAGCGGGGTGATTCCCATTTTTCAGCTGGAGAACCAAGGCGCAGAGAGACTAAGTGACTTGGCCGAGGGCATATAGAGTCCCAGTGGCAGAATCAGGGAGGGAAACCCATTTCCTGAGTCCCAGAACTGGACGTTAACCGAAAGGCCATTCCTTCTCTGCAACTGCTTCTATACCTGGCTTAACATCCCTCCCCGCCAAGCACAGAGGCTCTCACACCAAGGTGGGTATGTATAATTAGCCCAATTCAGCGGGGGAAACTGAGGTACAGAGATGGGAAGTGACTCTACCTCAGTGACTCCTAGCAAGTCAGTCTGAAAGCTCAGACTAGAACAAAGCCCCTCCTGGCTCCATGTGCCCAGCCCCCTGACACCGCCCTCCAGCTTTCTGCACAGCAGAATCTCAGTGCACTGAACCCCAGCTAACTGAGTAATTATACTCAGGTTCTCAGCTACGCAGTCCGTCTTTATGCTTCATTTGCTGGAGCGAGCTTAGCTGAGGCCCGGCGCTGCAGTTAGCGCCCTTTTCCCTTGGGCCCGTTTCATCAGTCGCCGTCGGTGTCAGGAGCGTTCACGGTCCAGGCTGCAGTTGGCACGCACAGAGCAATGGACGAATCCCTTTGAAGCGCTCAGCAGGGGTGTTTCCTGAAGAGAAACTGGGCTGCAGCAGCCAAAGCGGACCCAGAGGGGAGGCCAGCTGCAGGGTCTCTGGAGGGAGTAGGGGGACCCCGCCAGACCACTCTGGGTTGCCAGCATGATGCCCTGGTGACAAGCACAGTGATGCCTCACTCGGGGTTCTGGCGTAGCAAAGAGCTCTGCTTACTAGGCAGCAGCCCGCTGGGGTAGAGCAACTAATTCTAGCAGTGGGGAGATGTTCAAACCTCTGTCACAGCCTTTTTTCTCGGACACGCAATTCAGGGGCCTGTTCTCAATATTCCTCCTCGTGCTGGTTGACTTGGGGAATCCAAGGCTCTAATCCATGGAGAACTAGGGCCGGAAGGTCCAATAAAATATATTAGTTCCTCAGGTGAGTGAGCAATAAACCCTCACTCCGGTGTCAGCCGGTGTCACATGCTCGAGGTGCAGGGGCGTGTCGAGGATCCCCTGGGGTGTGGCTGGCCTATGTCACCGCCATTCCAGTGAGCCTTCCAGCTGAAAGGAAAAGGCGCCGAGGCTCCGGAATGGGGCAAACGAGGAGCGGACCCAGCCCCCGGTCCATTTGGAGATGGTCTCTCTGTGCACAAAAGCTGGATCTCTTGCTGGGTGCACAAGGAGCCATGTGCACAGGTTGGCCCGGACAGGTTAGAAGTAAACGCAAGCCGTTCTGAAAGGAAGCAGTCCTGGGACACGTGGGCCTGACAGATATAGCCAAGTGCCTGGGGAGGTTTGAGCCATCCACTCAAGAAGGAAGAAAAGAAGAATCCAGACCTCTTGAGATAGGCACACCCTTTAAGCCAGACCACAGATTCTCTCGCTGCTTGGGCAAAGAGGAGGCGCTCCAGAGCAAAACGAGTCACACAGATATTTTGAAGTGGTCAAACCCCTGAATCTGCCCCTCTCCGACTGCAAAACCCCAAACAGCGTGTGTGTGGACTGCCTAACAGAGGCAGATACAGTTAGGGTTGCCAGGTGTCCGGTTTTGAACCAGACAGTCAGAGTTGTTGACTTGAATCCCACGACTTGAACTAGAGTCCGACTTAAGTCGCCTAGGTGACTCGACTTGAGACTCGACTCGGGTTCATTGTTTGTGACATGAAACTCGACTTGAGACTTGCTAATTTTGTTAAATCAACTTGGTGAAAAAATTGTCCAGAAATGCCAATATTGATGGCTTGTACAAAAATGACTTGACATTTTTAAAATTAAGACTTGAGATTTGACTTGGGATTTGACTCGAAAACTCGAGTTTAGAGACTCGAGACTCGACTTGAGACTTGAACTGTAGTGACTTGAGACTCGACTTGGACTTGACAATGACGACTTGAAGACAACACTGCAGACAGTCCAGTATTTGAGCTTTCTGTTTGGGAAACAAATTGAAAAAATATAAATGAGAAAATAGAAATGTCCGGTATTTTCTAAATAAGATGTAATGTAGATTGTGATGTAATGTCAAGTGTGTCCGGTATTTTTGCTGAAACCGTCTGGCAACCCTAGATACAGTCATTGCTCTGTGCAAACCAAAATACAGGGTTTTAAAACATTTCTTAGAGCGCTTTAAGGGAAACATTCCGTTTTGCGACAGAAAAACCCAGCTCCAGATTTCTGCCCTGCTCTTAGTCTCACCACTCGAATAGGAGGGGAGGGAAGCGGGAAGGGCCCAGCCAGACAGGCCAGTTTTCAAAAATGAAAGAAAATGGTTTGTGGCTTCCGATGTAAAACAGACACTTTCTTGCAAACCCTTTCAGTGCAGTGTTTCAAACACAGTTTCTTCTCCCTGTTCCTGGGGCAGTCACTGCTGCGCTCTGCTGGCCGGAATGTAGAGCCTGCGGCACTACCAGTCCTCTGCTTTGGCATTCCCCTCTTGGGATAGGAGCCTGCAGAGGTTATGAGGTCTAATACTGCCGCCTGCATGGAGATCTTCCTCCGGCTCAGGGCTTTGGAGGCCTGCGTGTTCAGAGCCGAACGTGTGGCGTGCTACCACACCCTGCGTTTCGCTGTTGTGCAGTTTATTGGCATAGAAGAGTTAATGGCTGAGACCATGCCTCATATTTGCAGCCATCGCATTTTGGGGAGAGAGTCCCCACCCCAAGCCCTGTGTGTCTCTGGTACCCAGGTTTGCTGTAATAACTAAAGCAGCGGGCTGGTTTGCTGATGCTTTAACCGAGAACTCACAATGAGCCTGCAAAGGGAGTTAATTAGGCTGTTCAGGATCCCAAATTGCTCATGCGGCTACTCCTCTGAGATTTCCCACATAAATGATGTCCAGGTGAAAATGTACAAACAGAGATGACTGAAAAGCAAGCCTGCCCGGGCCTTAGATTCTGTATTTCACCGGCTACAGGGGAGGCTAGTCGCTAGCTATGAAAACCAGGGAAGGAATTCAGCTGCCTTTTGATACTCTTCCCGCCCCCCCCCCCCCCACTCTTCTTTTTCTGGTATAAATTGTGAGGGTCCACCCTTTTCTCTCCACTCTGCTCATCTGAGGAAGTGGGTTGTGCCCACGTAAACTCAGGATACCACTATATGTATTTTTGGTTAGTCTCTAAGGTGCTTCATGACTATTTGTTGTGTTTGGTTTTTGTGTCATTGATGGAAGCTGGGGAATTTAAATTCCAGTCTTGACTAGGAAGAGCCTCCGGTGATGTATTTTCTGGAATAGATTCTTCATTGTACAGTAGTCACCAGTGACCTAATTCACAGGTCATGAACCCTCACGTGATGGTGCAAACTGAGACTAAAGGGTACGTCTACACTGGAACACTATTTCAAAATAACTAGCGCTACTCCGAAATAACTTAGTCCTCACCTACACAGCAGGCAGTTATTTCGAAATAGTGTCAAAATAGTGTCAAGCTGGAGGACTTCTTACTCTGACTCCTGTAACCCTCATTGTATGAGGAGTAAGGGAAGTCGGGGGAAAAGTGCTCTATTTCGAAATAAGGGCTGCGTAAACACACCCTATTTCGAAATAAGCTATTTTGAAATAAGATATGCAATTGATGTAGCTCAATTTGCGTAGCTTATTTCGAATTAAGTATAGACACACCCTTAGTCACTGAACTTGCTAGAATTACATGATTGCAGATTTGGGATCAGTGTGTGTGTGTCTCCGGTACCCAGGTTCGCTGTAATAACTAAAGCCACACGCCGGGGGGGGGGGATAAACATCTCCGGGCCAGGTTTTCTGAAGAGCTCAGCATGTCAGGTGTTAAACTCGTTAAAATGTGGCCAGAAATGCTGGGAGCGGAGTGGATTTGCAAACCCAGCTATTATTTCCCTCCCCCAATGACAGCTGAGTTCCATTGAACCATCTGGCCCTGACTGTGTGTTCTTGAAAATCAGGCCCGAGTCCTTTGGAAATTTGGCCCCACATGTCTAACTTCTGGACTGGATCCAAAAATTCGGTAGGTGCAGGTGGCAGAACATTGATCTTTGCTCTCTGAATCTGTATGCTGAAGCCCATTTAGATACAGTTCCTTCTTTTGTTCATCTGGTTCACACAGGAATTACACAGGAACAAAATGGTAAATTCCATGTTCTGATCCAGAACCAAGCTTCCTCAAACCTTTATAACTAGCAGGCCCCACTGTCATTCGGGTCCCACTGTCGCCAGTCCCCGTGGAACTGCAGTGTCTTGGGTCGGCGTGACCATCCCTAGATGATCCAGTAGGCGTAAGGTTCTTCGAAGGAATATCAGAGGAAATCATATTGGTAAGCCACATGTTGTAGCGTGTAGCCAATAATTGCCATGTAACCCGTGCTCTGGTTTAGATGGCAGGCATAACTACATGTTTGCTTCCTAATTATGTGGTGCTTACCACGAAATTAGACAGTCAGCAGTTACCACTCGAGCAGAAGGTTTTGATGACGGTTCCGAGGGGTGGCATGTGTTTTTCTTTCATGACAAGTGACTAGTGTTAGCAGACACAACCAGCTGTGAGCAGCTTGTTCCTAGAGCCCAGAGAAACCCCTAGGTTTGCAATAGAGTTTCTTCTCCAGCCGATCCCGCCTGCGTGGGTAGGTAGACTGAGAGGTTGCTGGGGGGAGGGGAAGTGAGGGCAAGGCGCTGCCCTTTCAAGATGCCCAAAGCTGCAGGACAGGATCTTATTTTTCAACTGGTGTGACGGTACATTGATTGCCATGGAGCCAGTCCTGATACCCAGGTATGACACGCAATCGGCCTGTCTCTTGAATGGGGAAAAGCCCCAACATGTGTTTGTCCTTCTCTGCTTCCCCCTCCCCCCTCCCATCCCATCCCCTCACTCTTTCTTTTTCTGGAATCTCTCATGGTATTTGCATGGTTTCAACCCCATCACTGTAGTGTCCGAGAGCAAGATGATCTGGGCCCCTGTGTCCCAGCTCAGTACTTTTCCCCGTAGATTTAACTTTCCCAGAGAGAGAATATTTTATTTTGGTCATCCCAGGGAATCAAACCAGGATCTCTGGAGTTAAGTGCACGAGCCTTGCTAGCTTGAGTAAGGAATTAAGCCCATTAGTAATGCACTGTAAAAGTCTCTTGTCATCAGTGGACTTGCAACACACCCAGGACAGAAGGTCGCTAATCCATCTGCGCTGCTCTCCAGCCTGTCTCTAGAATCTCCCGAGCTGCATAAAGGAACTTCATTTTCCTTCATAACAAGTACTGGCCGGGCAAGCAAATTCCCTGCTACCATTGCTGAAAGAAGAGGGCAGAGTGAAGGTTTCCCCGGCAGCTAATCTCTTGTTAATGACCAGCGTGTAAGCTACAAAAACGTGCAAAATTCCATGTGCAAAATTTCCTCCTGCATGTGAGGCAGCCCTGGGAAGTTAAACCAGTGCCTGTATTTGGGGTTATATAAGGATTGTTATTTAACCACAATGCTTTGGCGGGCGGACGCGTCATAGAGCAGGCAGGAGGAGTCATTGCCTTGGAATCGGAAACAGCAGGATCTTTACCAGTTGCTCAGAATACGTCTTGTACGTGTGAGTCCGGCACTTAGTTTCAGAGGCCTTGCACCTCTCCTGCCATTACGTTAACTTTTAGTCTATTGTCTGTGAGTGAATGCCGTGTACATGGCCCAGATGCTGCTGCAGCAGGCAAGTTCAGAGGGAAGGAAACCCAGATATTAATTGGAATGGAAATCTTAGCAATCATCTGTATTTTTTCCAATGTGTCTTTAGCTCTTTTAGGTCTCCTGGATTTGCATATGTTGTACCAAGGGCTGTAATCGGCAAATGATCCCATGCCCAGTACCAGAGCCAACAGCTAAAGGGACTCAGGTTCATGGGACTAACCTATAACTCAAAAGCTGCAGGGGTGGCAGCTGGGGTGCATAGTGGGTGGGGTGATTTTCTTTCAAAGGAAATGTTTTCTTGTCCTTCCTGATGAAGCGCTGGGAAGAGTCTGGATGCCGGGCAGCGCAGACAGCCGCTTTGGTTGGTCTCAGGTGTTGTGCATTTAAAATTCCACCAATGCCAAAAAATTCCCCAGACTATCACTTTGCTGTGAGAGAGGAGTCAGCAATCAAGATCTCTTCTGACTTGTAGAAACGTACCCGTCTTCCTTGTTTCTTTTCTTTCTCATGTGTAACCCACACCAAAGCCCTCGTCTTTGATCTGCTCCTGAAGCGCAGCCAGCTGCGCATGAGGCTTGGAATATCTCCCCGTTTTATCTTTTTAAAAGAGGAGGAGGAGGATGGACAGGCTTGGTTGGCCAAGGCGGTCGCCAGAATCCATGCTGGTTTCTAGCCCACCCACATGGGTCAGGATTTCTTTTTTTGGCCTGGCTACCAAATCAAGTATCAAGCCCCTGCCTTGAACTGATATGCTCAAACAACCTTTGCAATGTGTGTGGAAACTTCCTTGGCATTTACCAGCTGTCCATTCCCGCCAGCCAGTGATGGCTCCCTGGACAAAGAAATCAATGCCAGGATCTGCAAAGCCAATCAGGCATTAGGACGTCTGAGAGCACGAGTGTTGAATCAGCACAATATTCGACAGTCCACTAAACTGAAAGCGTACAAGGCTGTAGTCTTGACCAGCCTCCTGTATGGATGTGGAGCCTGGACATGTGAAACTACTGGAGTGCTTCCACACACGCAGCATGAGGTCATTACTGCACATTCAATGGCAGGACAAAGTCACAAACTTGGAAGTCCTTGACAGAGCAGGAACCACAAGCATTAAAGCCATGATTCTGAAAGCCCAGCTTCGCTGGACAGGGCACATCATTCGAATGGAGGAGTCAAGAATTCCTAAGCAACTCCTCTATGGTGAACTCTCCCAGGGCCAAAGGAATCAAGGCAGGCCTCGCAAGAGGTATAAAGACTGCATAAAGACCAACATTGCTCATGCTGGATTAAAGCCGAAGCAGCTAAAGCAACATGCAGAAGACCAAACAGGCTGGCATGCTCTCGTACGACACGCGTATGACAACTTTGAAGAGCAGCGACATACGCCTGATCGATGCTCGTGAGAGGAGAAAAGCAACAGTAGCAGCCACACTGACAGAGCCAGGACAATTCCTTTGCCCCCACTGTGATCGCCCATGCCGTTCAAGGCTTGGACTCCTCAGCCACATGCGAGTCCACAACCGATGAGCCTGTGCAAGCGCAAGACGTCATCGTCGGACACGACAGACTACCATTATTATTATTATTATATTATTCCTGCCTGCTACCTCTATCATTCCTCCGTTGGGTCCAGCCAACTGGGATGCACCTGCAGCCAAGTTGCAGAGATCGGGCACAGGGTCCTCCTCAAAGTCCGAGGGCATTCGGGCTCTGGTGAGAATAGAGGGAGTTGGATTGGGATCCACTGCTATGAGAGTCATTCCGGTCCCATGTTTGTGTGTTCATCCCACTGGCGAGGAATGGGATGTCACACACTCTAGCCAGTGACTTCGCAAAACAGATCAGGCAGGAGACAATTTACTGACACACAGATTTTGCTTTGAGTTTCTGGTCCCAATGGCCTCTCAAAAAATTCAACATATTTGGTCTGAAATAGGGATGTTAAATATCCGTTAATTGAACAATCAAGTAACCTCATGAATTCTTATCTGTTACTCAACTATTCTGTAGTCCCTGGGGGCGGGGCTGGCAGCCAGTGCAATCTGGCCCCACTCCCGAGCAGCCCCCTGCCACTCTGCACTGCTGCCTCTGTATCAGAGGCAGCAGCTTTGGGTGCCAGGTGGGAGCTGGCCAGTGAAGGGAGCCAGTTTAAAAACCAGCTCCCCTCATGGACCGGCTGCCTGTTGCCCCGTGCTGCTGCCTCTGACATAGGGGTGGCAGCAGCTCATCGTGGGGAGCGGGGAGTGTCTGAGCTCCTGGACCCAGTGTGACCCAGAACTGAGCCAGGCAGCCTACCCACCTGCCTTCTAATAACATTTTAAATGCAGAGCCGCAGCAGGAATAGGTCCCGTACTCGCCGCAAGCCAGGATTGAGACGTGCTGCTGGCCAGGCTGCTAAAAAATTTGCTTGCAGGGGTGGGGGCAGGATGCGTGTAGTCTACAACATTAATCTATAAGCTTTTGCTTATCGGTTAATCAGTTAATCGACTACAGTATTACACCCCTAGTCTGAAATGGCTTGTTGCAGATTTACTCTCCCACACAGCTCTGAAGGGCCGCTCAATGGGAGAGATGGGCCACGTCAGAGCCCTGCACAGTTCGATAGTGGTCCTTAGTGCTGCTCGGCCATTGAGATGGGGAAAGCGAAGAAATCCAGATCTGCAGCTGCACTGCATCACAGTTCAGGGCGGGAGTTGTGAAGGCTAGGAATATAACAGAGTTTAAAGAGAAGCTAGATAATTTCATGGAGGTTAGGTCCATAAAAGGTTATTAGCCAGGGATAAAATGGTGTCCTTGGCCTCTGTTCAGAGGCTGGAGAGGGATGGCAGGAGACAAATCGCTTGATCATTGTCTTCGGTCCACCCCCTCTGGGGCACCTGGTGCTGGCCACTGTCGGCAGACAGGATACTGGGCTAGATGGACCTTTGGTCTGACCCGGTACGGCCGTTCTTATGTTCTTATGAGTTTTGGTCCCAGAACTTCCAGGGTCTGGATGAAGCTGGGCGAAGGGTCGGCAGTGGAACAAGGTGTGTTTGCCAGGCTCCAGATGCGAGCCACATGGCATTTTTGGGAATTTTCCTGGAGAGCAAGCGCCGGCTGTGAAACGCCAGAGAGAAGCAAGGGGAGACCATGGTACGTGCACATCTTGAATACTGTGTGGTCGCCTCATCTCAAAAAAGATATATTGGCATTGGAAAAGTTCAGAAAAGGGCAACAAAAATGATTAGGGGTTTGAAACGGGTCCCATATGAGGAGAGATTAAAAAGACTTGGACTTTTCAGCTTAGAAAAGAGGAGACTAAGGGGGGATATGATAGAGGTTTATAAAATCATGACTGGTATGGAAAAAGTGACTAAGGAAAAGTTATTTACATATTCCCACAATATAAGAACTAGGGGTCACCTTATGAAATTAATAGGCAGCAGGTTTAAAACAAACAAAAGGAAGTTTTGCTTCATTCAGCGCACAGTCAACCTGTGGAACTCCTTGCCAGAGGATGCGGTGAAGGCTAGAACTTTAACAGGGTTCAAAAAAAGCTACATAGATTCATGGAGGTTAGGTCCATCAATGGCTATTAGCCAGGTTGGGTAGGAATGGTGTCCCTAGCCTCTGTTTCTCTGGAGGTGGGTGACAGGGGAGGGATCACGTGAGAATTACCTGTTGCGTCCCCTCCCTGTAGGGGCACCTGGCATTGGCCACTGTCGGCAGATAGTCTGACCCAGTATGGCCGTTCTTCTGTTCTTCTGAGACTTTAAACAAGGAAGCCCAAAGAGCCCCCCATCCCCAGCCTGGCAGTGTTCTGCTCTGAGCACATTTAGGTGCTGAATGCTCCAAGGAGCCTGTCTCCACTCTCTGCATCCTGACTGCACTACGTGGCATGAGTGACAGCTTACCTCACTTGCCTTCTCCACTTTGTTTCTTCTTCCACCAGGAAGTACAACCCCACCCTGCTCCCCAGCTCATTAGTGTCCTCTTCATGGGCCCGATCCTGCAACGTGCTGAATGCTGTGGCCTGGATTCGGCAAAGCACATGCTTACATGGTAAATGGTGATGCACTGACATCAAAGTCTGGCTGAGCACGTGCCTGAGCGCTTTGTTGCATCGGGGCGAGAGAGCTTGGCATGGTGCAGGGTTGAGGCTGATCATAGAATTATAGAATCATAGAACTGGAAGGGACCTCGAGAGATCATCATGACAGGACCAAGCACCATCTAGCTCATCCCTGATAGATGTCTGTCTAACCTGCTCTTAAATATCTCCAGAGATGGAGATTCCACAACCTCCCTCGGCAACTTATTCCAGTGCATAACCACCTTGACAGTTAGGAACTTTTCCTAATGTCCAACCTAAACCTCCCTTGCTGCACTTTAAGCCTATTGCTTCTTGCCCTGTCCTCCGAGGCCAAGGAAAACAATTTTTCTCCCTCCTCCCTGTAATATCCTTTTAGATACCTGAAAACCGCTAGCATGTCCCCTCTCAGTCTTCTCTTTTCTAAACTAAACAAGCCCAGTTCTTTCAGTCTTCCCTCATAGCTCATGTTTTCTAGACCTTTCATCATTTTTGTTGCTCTTCTCTGGACCTTCTCCAATTTCTCCACATCTTTCCAGAAATGTGGCTCCCAGAACTGGACACAATACTCCAATTGAGGCCTAATCAGCACAGAGTAAAGCAGAAGAACGGCTTCTCGTGTCTTGCTCACAACACTCCTGTTAATACATCCCAGAATCATGTTGGCTTTTTTTGCAACAGTGTCACATTGTTAACTCATGTTTAACTTGTCATCCACTGTGACCCCTGTGACGGCGCGTTAGGGTTTTCCCATCTCCTGCACCCCCGTAATGGTACGGACAGACTCCACCAGCCAGT
Source organism: Rafetus swinhoei (assembly GCA_019425775.1). Classification (NCBI taxonomy): domain Eukaryota; kingdom Metazoa; phylum Chordata; order Testudines; family Trionychidae; genus Rafetus; species Rafetus swinhoei. The sequence continues at coordinate 12,776,968 of JAFJHL010000300.1, forward strand.
AGAATAGAGGGAGTTTATTGCTTCTCCAGGATACAGCACAGCACAGATGTAATCTGGTTACAGGGCAGGCCTAGGATGCCTCAACCCCCTTGAGATGGGGGAGACTGGTCCCCTAAATCCCCGCCTGTAGCTTAAGCTGCCTCTTCCATGATACCACCCCGAAACCTAACTAACTCACTTCCAGCCCTGCCCCCAGCCAGGGCTCCACTCCGCCTTCTTCCCATTGTTCCGCTCCCTGGGAGATAACTGGTCAGACAGGTTCGAAGCCCCCTTGCATAATGACTCATCCCCTGCCCTGCTGGGCCATGCTGCAGACAGCAGCCAGTGGAGGTCACTCACAGCCCACTGCCCAGCATAGCAACCAGCAAGATACCCACACTACGTCACAACCCCTAAATCCCTTTCGGCAGAACTCCTTCCTAGATAATCACTTCTCATTCTGTATGTTTGAAACGGATTGTTCCTTCCTAAGTGGAGCACTTTGCATTTGTCCTTATTAAACTTCATCCTGTTTACCTCAGACCATTTCTCTAGTTTGTCTAGATCATTTTTAATTATGACCCTATCCTCCAAAGCACTTGCAACCCCTCCCAGCTTGGTATCATCTGCAAATTGAATAATCGTACTCTCTATGCCATCATCTAAATCATTGATGAAGATATTGAACAGAACGGGTCCCAAAAGAGACCCATGCAGGACCCCACTTGTTATGCCCTTCCAGCATGACTGTGAACCGTTAATAATTATTCTCTGAGAATGGTTATCCAGCCAGTTATGCACCCACCTTATAGTAGCTCCATCGAGGTTGCATTTCCTTAGTTTATTAATAAGAAGGTCATGCGAGATTGTATCAAATGCCTTACTAAAGTCTAGGTATACCACATCCACCGCATTTCCCTTATCCACAAGGCTTGTTATCCTTTCAAAGAAAGCTATCAGATTGGTTTGACATGATTTGTTCTTTACAAATCCATGCTGGCTGTTACCTATCACCTTATTATCTTCCAGATGTTTGCAGATGGATTCCTTAATTACTTGCTCCATTATCTTCCCTGGCACAGAAGTTAAACTGACTGGTCTGTAGTTTCCTGGGTTGTTCTTGTTTCCCTTTTTATAGATGGACACTAGATTTGCCCTTTTCCAGTCTTCTGGAATCTCTCCTGACTTCCGTGATTTTTCAAAGATGATGTCCCCCTTCATCTGGCTGCAAGCGCCCCTTATTCTCCCAGCCTCACCTCAGCACATGATGTAGGTGGCTGCAGCATCGCCCCATCTCTGGGGGGCTGCCTGGCTTCCGTCAGTGTCGACGATCATTTCTGGCAGCTGCCAGTATCGGAAGACCATGGTGTGGGTCAGTTACCGCTGACCATGCTGCAGCATCATGAGCAGCTAAAACATTCAATTCTCAAGCCCCAGATAATGTAGGAGTGAGGCCGGTGGCCAGAGGATGCCGCTGGGGCAGGATCAGGCCTGATGCTTGCTGCATGTTTTTCTTCACTCTGAGAATGCTATTTTTTTTTTTTAATTACTGGTGTTGATCCCTGATATTTTAACGCTCCTGGTGGCAGCTTCAAAAGCACCCAGGGGCAGAATCCTAGGACCTGACCACAAGTCTTGTCATCTGAAAACAAACTGCCCCTCGCAGGATCAGGCTGGGCTGGGTCGGGTCTATGCCTCATCTCCTGTCCCTGGGGTCCAAGCAGCAGCGACTCGTTTTCTCAGGCGTCATAGGGCTGTTCTGTGCCGCACATGCCTGATGCGTGGGGGTGGGCGGGACAGCAGCAGGCAGGAGTGCAGGCCCAGGCAGGATGCAGCCATGGGGGCACTGATGAAGTGTCGTGGGTCGGGTTGGGAAAAGACTCAACCCTTTTGTGCTTGGGCTTCAAAATTAGGCCAGAGCAGGCCTCTGCCGAGGTGACTTAGGCACACAAGCCCCTCTGAAAATCAGTGGGGGCTCGTGGGCCTAAATTGCTGAGGTGATTTTGCAGACCCTACCGTTAGTACGGCCCAAGGGCGATCAGGGGAATTGATGCGGGAGTTACACGCTGGAGTAATTCTGCTGGGACGTCCACTCTGCTCTGTTCTGTAGAGATCCTCGTACGGTTCTCAGTGCCGACGTACTGGGCAGCCTGTCTTTTGAAAGGGCCAGATGCCGCCTCGTGGCTTTGCACTGGGACGGTGAGGTGGGGGGATAGGAATTCTCTGCCTTTGTTAGCAGCTAGAGAGTTGCAAAGAAAATTGGGGGGAGGGGGGAGTTTAGTGCAGCCAATACCGATGATAATAGTTAACAATACGTGGTTGGGGGCAGGTGCTTCGGCCCCTGTCGTGGAATAAAGTTTCTTTCATGCCTCTAAATAGTCTGAAAAGGATACGGCTTATTGTCATCCAACAAAAGGCCTGTCTGCTCCCTGTCCAGACCTGTTGAGGGGGTGCAAGCTGCACTCGCCCGCTCCACTCTTGTCTTGGGCTCCTCCCCTGCTCTTTGTTGATCTGTTTCAAGGATTGGAAGAGCCTGGCTTCTTCTTAGAACAGCTGAGCACTGTTAATCCCCACACCGGGTCACTGGATGTGATTCCGGAGCTGCTCCCCTACGAGACGCCGCAGCCAGCGCGAACGCCCATTGTGGGCGAGGGCTCAGTGTGGTTTCCATTTCATTTCCAGCCCAGCGGTTGGAGTGCAGGAGGCCTTATGGCTAGGGGAGGCCCCCAAATGTTGCACCTCTCTTGGCCAGGTACTTCTTCCCAGCCCCAATCCCCAACCTCTGGATAGAATCTTACCTCCCTCTCGATTGAGAAGTCTATCAGCAATCTGCTGCTGTGTCTTGATCCGAGGGGCCTGGCTCCGGCCATTGGTAACGGCTGTTGGGATCCTTTGGAGAAGGAAAAGCCCTTAACTCGCCGTCTCCATTGCTTTTTGGCTGGCGACGCTGCCACCGGCTTGCTGAGTCCTACCTAAGCACCGGCAGATCTCCCCACACGCCTCCTGGAATGAATTTGTACTGATCTGTTGAAACAAGTTTTCCATGTGCGTGACCTCCCAGCCCCCGTGGATCAAATGTATTGACTTAAAAAATAATTAGGAATGAAGTGAGGGAGAGCCGGGCCTGCCTGCCAGACCTGCGATTAATATTTAAATAACAGGGCTCCTAAATCAACAGCAGCTTTTCGAGCAAGCCCAAGGTTGTGCAGAGGGAGGGAGGGTACGAGGCTGTGCAGCGGTCACGCCTTTTCTGAATGAGGGCCATGCCTGGGTCGCCGATGTGTCCCCGAAGCAGAAGGGGAGAAGGAGCAGCGACTGAAACATTTCAGACTGAAACAGCCCAAGCGCTGCCCACGTGCCAGGAGCTTGGGGACTGAATGAGCAGAGATCTAGTCTGTTACAAGAGAAACGATCACAGAGTTGACTGTAAAGCCTCCAAAGCTTGGTCCTCCTTGGAGAACAAGGTGACATTTCTTGCCTCTTTCTCTCTCCCTCTCCCCCCCTCCCGAGTGTGAGATTGATTGACTTTCACTCTGTAATTTGATGCCAGGAGTTTTTAAAGCGCCTGTTTATGGCCTGGCAGGGGAATAGACACTTGCCTATTTAATAACATGGTCTGGTCAGGGGCCACGGGTCTCCGAATGGTCTCCAAACGGTACTGCAGCCATGGAACCAATCAATAGGAGGTCAGATTCAGCGCTCCGTAATGGAGCAAAACGTTCACTGTTTTGCTGTACGGAGATCAGAAGGACGAGAGTCCTAGGTGTAGAGTCTCAGCTGGTGTAAACTGGCATAGCTCCAGCGAAGCCCCACAAAATTACCCCCCTTATCCCGGGTGAGGATTGGGCTCATAGCTCTGTGGCAGGGACTGTTAGAGGAGGCACTTGTTATGGGCACTGTATAGAGCAGCAGTGCGGGCAGTGGAGTATCTATTCTTTGCCCAACTAGTCCGCTTTTCTGATGTGAAGAACATAAGAACGGCCAGACTAGGTCAGACCAAAGCTCCATCCACCCCAGTATCTGTCTTCTGACAGTGGCCAGTGCCAGGTGCCCCAGACGGAATGAACAGAACAGGGAATCATCAAGTGATCCCACCCCATCCCACATTCCCAGCCCTGACAAACAGAAGCTAGGGACACCGTTCCTACCCATCCTGGCTAATATTGATAGATCTATCCTCTATGAATTTATCTATCTCTTTTTTGAACCCTGTGATAGTCTTGGCCTTCACAACATCCTCTGGCAAGGAGTTCCACAGGTCAACGGTGTGTTGTGTGAAGGAATACTTCCTTTGGTTTGTTTTTAACCTGCTACCTGTTGATTTTATTTAGTGACTCCTAGTTCTTGTATTATGGAAATGAGTAAATCACTCTTCTTTATTCACTTTTTCCATACCAGTCATGATTTTATAGACTTCTATCATATCTCCTCCTTAGTCGTCTCTTTTCCAAATTGAAAAGTCCCAATCTTATTAACCTCACCTTATATGGCAATCGTTTCATACCCCTAATAATTTTTTTTGCCCTTTTCTGAACTTTTTCCAATGCCAAGGCAGATGAGGCGACCACATCTACACTCAATATCCAAGATGTGGGCGTACCATGGATTTATATAGAGGCAATAAGATATTCTCTGTCTTATTCTCTATCCCTGTTTGAATGAGTCCTAACATTCTGGTTTTTGGCTGCTGCTGCACATTGAGTGGATGTTTTTGGAGACCCATCCGCAATGACTCCAAGACCTCTCTCTTGAGTGGTGATAGCTAATTTAGTCCCCATCATTTCACATGTAGAGCTGGGATTATGTTTTCCAATCTGCATTCCTTTGCATTTATCAGCATTGAATTTCATCCGCCATGTTGTTGCCCAGTCACCTAGTTTTGCCAGATCCCGAGCCCACTGACGAGGTGCGGGGGGAAGGGGCACTGGCGGGGGGGCCAGCGATTCAAAAGGGAGTGGAGCTCATGGCCGCCACCACCATTACCATGGCAGCAGTGGCAGCCAGAACCCTGGGCCCTTTAAATTGCCACTGGAGCACCCCATGGTGCAGCACGCTCCGGGCAGCTCTCAAGGCAGGCTGAGGGGGAGCCAGCGTGGCATATTCCAGGCAGCACTGACAGCTGGCTGCCTCCTGCCTCGCCCTCTTTGTCCAAGGCCCCATCCCTTCCAGGAGTACAGAGCTGACCCCCAACCCTCCCTTGCCCAGGACCCCGGCAAGTCTGTCTCCCCCCCTCCCCCCCTCATGAGACCCTTTTGAAGCTCTTCACAGTCTGCTGTGTACCTAACTATCTTGAGCAGTTGGGTATCCGCAGCCTCCATGGGGATGTGCGTCCATCTCTGCTCCCTCAAGCCTAGCTGGAATTTGGCACCTCATTCCTCTCTTCACTCCCAGGCTTGTTCACAGCCTTGGCTGGAGCCGACACAGATACGTCCATTCAGCAGTGGTGGAGCGAAGGGGAAAGGACAGAGCTACAGAGTGAATGATGTGAGGGCACCTCGTGCAATGGGGGCAGAACCGGGCAAGCACCTTTGCTCACCAGATTTCAACATGGATTTCTCCAGGGATTTGTCATGGCCATGCCCCTGCAGTAATATTGCAAGGCTAGGTGAAATCAAGCAATAACTTTTATTAGACCCAATACCCTAGAGAGCGCTGTTCCCTAGTTAATGCTTGCAAAGGGTGTTCAGAAATGAAAATGGGACGTGACTGCTAATTATGATTAATTATCATTATCATAGCAGTGCGTGGCACCTTAGAGACGCACCAACATACACAGAATCATGAGCTTTTGTGGGCAAACCCCACTTCCTCAGATGAATTGGATGAAGTAACTTTTGCCCACAATAAGGCCATGATTCTAGATAGTTTGGTTCGTCTCCAAGGCGTGACAGGACCACTCGTTGTTTTTAAAGTTACAAACTAACACGGCGACCTCTCGGAGATTTTCTGTAAACAGAGCCGGGGGGAGCAGGAAGACTCCCTCTTTCAAAGTGTCTGTGCCGTGCTGCGGGGGGATAGATGCTGGGAGCCGTGAAAAAGCTTGGGAATGCTGGCACCTTCCACTCGGTCCCGTTGGCCAGGTGCGGAGTTTACCCTCGTTTCCATTGAAATCGAGAGGAAACCGGACCTTCCCAGAGCTCCTCCGGCTGCTTTCCCTGTGTCAAAGCCGTGCTGCTTTGTGAAACGGTGATTTAACACCAGCCCACTCCAGGGTCTAGTGTTTTGTTTCTGGGTCTGGTTTGGGGCTGGTGGAAGAAGAGAGGGCCGCTTTGCAATGCCTCCCGAGGCATTATCTAGGCCATTATCTAAATCAGTGATGAAGATATTGAACAGAAACAGGCCCAAAACTTATCCCTGCAGAATCCCTTTATGCCCTTCCAGCATGACTGTGATTGATAACTTCTCTGGGAATGGTTATCCAGTTATGCACCTCCTTCATAGGAGCTCCATCTAGGCTGTATCTCCCTAGTTTGTTAATACAAAAGACAGGACTATGCAGCACTTTAAAGACTAACAAGATGGTTTATTGTTAGTCTTTAAAGTGCTGCATAGTCCTGTCTTTTGTTTCAGCAAGACCAGACTAACATGGCTACATCTCTATTACTAGTTTGTTAATGAGACGGTTACGTGAAACTGTATCAAAAGCCTTACTAAAGTCTTTACCACACCTACCACTCCCCGGCCCCTTCCGCAAGACTCATTACCCTGTCAAAAGCTTCAGAGGGGTAGCCAAGTTAGTCTGGAAAAAATTAAGAAAACAATGAATAGCAGCATCTTAAAGACTAACAAAAGATGTTGATGGTATCATGAGCTGTCGTAGAAAGCTGTCGGGTTGGTTTGGTATGATTTGTTCTTGACAAATCCCTGCTGACTATTTCTTATCGCGTTATTGTCTTCTAGATGTTTGCAAGTGGATTTCTTAGTTATTTGCTGCATTAACTTTCCTGGTACAAGAATTAAGCTGACTGGTCTGTAATTCCCCGGGGTGTCCTTATTGCTTTCTTTATGGATGGGCGCTATGTTTGCCCTTTTCCAGTCTTCTGGAATCTCTCCCCTCTTTCATGACTTTTCAAAGATAATAGCTAATGGCTCAGCTATAATGAGGATTTGGGACAAAAGACAGGACTATGCAGCACTTTAAAGACTAACAAGATGGTTTATTAGGTGATGAGCTTTCATGGGCCAGACCGACTTCCTCAGATCAAATTGTGGAAGAAAATTGGCATGACCATATATACCAAAAGGATACAAACAAAAAAAAGTGAACACATATAAAATAGACAAATCAGATTTTAGAACAGAGGGAGGATGGGGTGGGGGAGGTTAATGTCTATGAGGTAATGATATTAGAGGTGATAATTGGGGAAGCTATCTTTGTAATGGGTGAGACAATTAGCATCTTTGTTAAGCCCCATTCGTAAAGTGTCAAATTTAAGCATGAATAATTGGGAGTCTTCCTTCAAAAGCAGCCCAGGACTGGGATAGCAGGAGACCTGCGGTCAGAACTGAGGCGCACCAGCAGAGCAGTAGTGGGAAGGAGCCCATGACTGGAAGAGCAGGGGTCTGTGTGCTGGGATAGAGAGACATGGACTGTGGGGAAGGGGAACACAAACTTGGAATAGCTGGGGGGCTATGGGCCAGAACTGAGGTGGCTTAGCAGAGCTGTTGGTTAGCAGCCCCCACTGGAGAAACTGTGAGAACTGCAGGTGAGGACAGAGAGGCACTGGCAGAGCTGTGTGCAGGAAGCACAGATAGCCCCCACCCCCGGTAATCCAGCCTAGAGTAGGTTTCGTCATCTTTAAACAACCGTTTAGATTCTCTTGGTTACGAAACAATCAGATCAACGGGAAAATGTCTAGGGTGGAATCTGGAAACCCAGCTTGCCTCCCAGTACACACTCAGATGAGTCACAGCGAGGCTATGTTTGCGCTTGCAAAGTTTTCTCACTGCCACTTTCATTGGTGATAGGAAGTTGGTGAAAGAAAGGTGCTTGTTTGTGTTCTCACTTACAGCCACAGGCATCAGGGAGCCTTCACACTGACAGCACTTTGATCACTGACAAAAGCAGCTATCCCACATGGCAGCTCTCTCCATTGGGGGGCCGGGGAGGGCTGATCATGGGCATCCTGAGTCTTTGCCCTGCCCCCTCTGATCAGCTCCAGTTGCTCAGCGTTGCTACAAGCAGGGGATCAGCTGCTCCATGGAGCAGGCATTGTCACCTGGTCACATGATAAGTGAGCACTTGCCAAGAAAATAGGAAGGGGAGTTTCAAAGGGGCTTTACATGGGGAGAGGGTGGATATATGTTTACCTGGCATCAGAGAAGCAGAGGTACTGGCTAGACTGCTCACCTAGGCTTGTAGGATGTCCTCTGGAGGCTACAAGCTCTAAAACAGCAAGAGTGTGTCTTCATAAGATCATAAGAATGGTCATACTGGGTCAGACCAAAGGTTCATCTAGCTCAGTATCTTGTCTTCCAACAGTGGGCAATGCCAGATACCCCAGAGGGAGTGAACAGAACAGAGAATCATCAAGTGATCCCTCTCCTGTCATCCATTTCCAGACTGACAAACAAGCTAGGGAAGCCATTCCTACCAATCCTGGCTAATAAGTATTGTTAGACCTAACCTCCATGAATTTATCTAGTTCTTTTTTTAGCCCTGTTAAACTCCTGGCCTTCACAACATCCTCTGGCAAGGAGTTCCACAGGTTGACTGTGCGCTGCATGAGGAAAAACTTCCTTTTGTTTGTTTTAAACCTGCTACCTATTAATTCACTTGCAGATCACTACAAAAGCATCACTGCTAAGAGCTGCATGCTTCTCGTGGGGGTAGTTTTCGTTTTGTGGTGAAACTCGGAAGTTTCACTGAAAAAAGTCATTGGCAAGTGTAGACGCGGCAGCGGTTTTTGCACCAAAAAAAGGGACTTTTTTTTGCTTTCATTGGCAAGTGTAGATATGTCGTTAGAGACGGAAACTTTTGTGCCTGTGTCTGCTTTAAACTGGATCCCCCTGCAGGGGGATCTGTTTCAGTAGCGTGCCCTGTGCCAGCAGTTAGAACAGTCAGTGCCAGACAGCACGAGGCTGTTTTTCACAGGCGGAGATTGATATTTCTCAGTGTGGAGGAACTGGGAGTGCACCGATGTCCCTGAAAGCTACGAAGCCAGTTTGCACAGCCTGGAATATTACCTGTGGCAGGAGACTGGACAAATGCAGCCATTCATGTCACCTTCCCCGGGGGAAAGGCACTTGCTGTGGGGGGTGAACTGGTGCAGGTGGGAGTGTGGTGATAGCTCCTGCAATATAGATCCGGAGTTCCGGGAACGTGTGAAGTCTCTGAAGTCCTGCTGCTGGGAGAAAACCTGCCAGAGAGACTCAGGAAGGACTTCATTTGTGCTAGGGCTGAGCCCCAGCACTTCTGGGCTTCGCCATTCACAGCCCCGTGCCTCTTTCTTTACAAATGAAGTACTGGATTCAAAGCCTGTCTGTATACCGCAACTCCAGCTGTCAGGGCCAGCAAATGGTGTGAGCCCCAAATGCAGACAAGGAAATTGCAGTTCACATTGGTTTCCAGCAGGCACAAGGTGACGCATGCAAACTGCAGCTTTCCTTGGGCTCTACACCTACATATCGTCTGTTTGTTGGGACTACAGAGAGGCCAAGACTGGGATCAGGGACCTGTTGTGCTAGTGGCTGGACCGACACATCATGAGACACCGTCCCTGCCCTGAAAAACTTTCAAACTAAAGCAAGGCCGACAAAGAGTGGAAGGGGAAACCAAGGCAGGGGGAGGTTAAAGTGACTTGCCCAAGCTCTCCCAGTAAATTAGTGGCAGCATCAGAACCCACGTCTGAGCTCTCCCAGTCTGAGGCCATGCTGTCATTAGTAATGCTCTAAAGCGCCTGTGTTGTGTTTCGCTGGCCAGCCAGGTGCCCTGCTGCCAAACTGATGTCACTGACAGCTTGGGGCAGCAGAGGATACACAAGTGAACCTCCAGCCACGCCCTGAAACCGCTCTGGCAAACTAGCCCAGCAGTGGGGCCTGCTGGACGTGACTTTTAATGCTGTGCGATGGTGTCGGCCCCGTCTTTCTCCATCATAAACGAGCAAAAAAACCCAGACGCTCTTCCCTCTCCCCCCTTTGCAGTCAGCCTTTCTCTCATCCTTTTCCATGGCCTCGCTGCTGCTCTCATCATACACATATCCCACAGTATCACATGTTGGGTAGTCCCCCAACTAGTGTTCCTGCTAACCGTTTCCACCCAAGTGCAGAATAAATTTTATGTGCACCAAGGCATGTGTTAATGTGCACCACCACTAGACGCACAAAAAAATCTAACTGTGGGTGCTTTGCTAATCAGCGGGGCAGCATTTGAATTTCCTCTGAGCGGCTGCATGAGCGCCCACCTTATAGGGAACACTGCCCCCAACACTCTCCCTTTCCATGAAGGTAGGTGGGTGCTACAGAGGCGTTAATTAGGCTAACATGCTTAGGAGACGTGCTCATGTCGAACTACTTTGATTTACGAATCGTCTATCCCAGGCTTGGTGTGGGACGCATGACACGGGTTGACTTGATTTTGCATTCGGAATACAGGGAAACCACAGCTGAGCCAAACCAGATGGATTATTTTTGACTCCTCTTCCCCGCTCCCCCACCCCGGCTCTGGCTCTGGGTTTAATAAATGGTCGCGTGCAGTTTTGCAAACCAGAGTCGGTGAAGATGGTGCCAACGGCTAATCGACGGGCTTAACCGCATTTCTGCAAGCAGAGCCGAGGGAGCAGGAAGGCTCCCTCTTGGAAAGCGTCTGTGCCGTGCTGCCGGGGGATAGATGCCGGGAGCGGTGGAAAAGCTTGGGAACGCTGGCACCTTCCGCAGGGTCCCATTAGCCGGGTGCAGAGTTTACCCTCATTTCCAGTGGTATCGAGGGGAAGCCGGACCCTCCCAGAGCTCCGCCAGCAGCTTTCCCTGTGTCAAAGCCGCGCTGCTCTGTGAAATGGTGATTTAACACCAGCCCGTTCCAGGGTCTAGTGTTTTGTTTCTGGGCCCGGCTCGGGGCTGGTGGAAGAAGAGAGGGCCGCTCTGCAATGCGTCCCGAGGCGGGAGGATAGACATGGGTGGTGTTCTGCCCTGGCACACTGGGTGCTGGGGTTACACAGCAGGTTGCCCTGGCGACGGGCTCCCCAGTTCTGTCGCTGGGAGCTCTGGGGCCCCAAACGATGTGGCACTAGGACCCTCTGGACCGGGAGTTTGATAGCTGAGCTGCAGGGTGGCCTAAGTGAGAGGCTAGGATCCTGGTGTGGGACTTGTAAGACCTGGACCCTCTCCTGAGCCCTGAGCCTCCTCAGACTGGTCTAGTTTGATCAGTGGTTCCCAAACTTTTTGGCATCACGCCCCCTTTTTGATTTTTGAAAACCCCCCATACCTCCCCCCCAAAAAATAGCAAAACTTGTTGAGCAAAAAAAAAAAAAAGGAACTGACTGGGGCAGCAAAACTTGATGGGGTGGCTGGGTTGCCTTGCGCCCCCCTTGGAATTCCCCCCCCCCAGAGGGGTACGCCCATTTTGGGAACCCATGAGTTAGATCGGCTGGGGCTGGGGCTGGGGCTAGGGCTGTCTCTCACTGTGTGTGCACAGCGTCAGGCACAAGGGGCTTCCGTCAGCATCAGAGCCCGTCTCCAGGCACGCTGACGAACACCACGGCCTGCAGCCGCCCGCCTGACTGGCTGGAGGCGTCAGTCGACTGGCTCATGAGCCCAGCAGTGGCTGAGTCCTATGCTTGTTTCGTCCCTGCTCCTGCTTTGCACTCAGCCCTGCCCCTGCCGCACCTCATTCCACGTAGTCCAGCGGCGGGTGAACCACGGGCGTGGGCAGGCTGGCCCCTTCCCAGCCCACCCCTTCTGCTCGAGGCCCCGCCCGTCCCAACCCCCTTCCTCTGCTGGAGCCCAGAGGGCCTCCTTATCCCCCGTGTCTGCCAGCCCTGGACTGCCCGATCACCCCAGCCCTGGAGTGCTGGGTGTAATACAGGAGATTTCTGGGGACATAAGATTGGCCATAGTGGGTCAGACCAAAAGTCCATCTAGCCCAGTGTCCCGTCTTCCAACAGTGGCCAATGCCAGGTGCCCTCAGAGAGAGTGAACAGAACAGGGAATCATCACATGATCCCTCCCATCGCCCATTCCCAGCCTCTGAGAAACAGAGGCTAGGGACACCATTCCTACCCTTCTTCGCTAATAGCCATTGATGGATCGATCCTCCGTGAATTTATTTAGCTCTTTTCTGGACACTGTTAAAATCCTGGCCTTCACAACATCCTCTGGCAATGAGTTCCACAGGTTGAATGTGCATTGCGGGAAGAAGTACTTCCTTTTGTTTGTTTTTAACCTGTTACTATTAATTTTATTTGGTGACCCCTAGTTCTTATGTTATGGGAACAAGTAAATAACTTTTCTCCACACCAGTCATGATTTTATAGACCTCTATCATATCCCCCCTTAGTCTCCTCTTTTCTAAGCTGAAAAGTCCCAGTCTTTTGATAACTTTGCCCATGGGACTCCCATTGATCTCACTGTGTAAAAGTATGTCCCAAGATGGAATTTGTCTCATGCGCAAGTCACCCGTTCATGCGTGACTCAGTCCTTTTTTGGCAGACACCCTGGCCCACACTGCAGATTGAAGGTTTTCAGGAAAGTCCATTTGGTGTAGGTGAGTGCCTCCCATGATTGATGGTCATTGAATGTTTCTTGATAGGCCAATTGACATGAGTAGCCTTTTCCAGGCATGCTGACGTGGCTACTCTGTAGGTGTTACTCCAGGAGCTAACCTTTGAAATACAGATTCAGCTAATGGTTAGAACTGGAGTCCCAGCCAGCAGGTTGGCCACAGCCCAAGGCCCCTGGCAGAGCGTGGGCAGGGCCACACCAGCTCCCCTAGCTTCAACACCCACCGTCCATGGAGCCAGTGCTGACTGTCACAAAAGTGGATCCAAAATTGACGCTTTCCCATAGATGTAAAACCCTCCCCAGAGTCTGACTCTCCTTTTGCCTACACGGGTGCAAATCTGGTAAATGGGTGTGAAAGAAGCTGGAGCCCCGCTCCAAGATCAGGAAAACCGCACCCCGGTGAGTCGGGAAGGTGTAGGTTTGGGGTCACTCTCAGCAGGGTTAGTGCTGGTTTATCCGGGCACTGGTTGAGAGAGGAACAAAGGGAAAATAGAAGCAGCTTCACTTGCCCATGGTCACCTCTTGCCCCACCTGAGACCGGATCAATGAATCAGTGCAGTCACTGGGCCAGTGAATGGATCAGTGCAGTCAATGGACCAGTGAATGGATCAGTGAATGGATCCTTGCAGTCAATGGACCAGTGAATGGATCAGTGAATGGATCCTTGCAGTCAATGGACCAGTGAATGGATCAGTGAATGGATCCTTGCAGTCAATGGACCAGTGAATGGATCAGTGAATGGATCCTTGCAGTCAATAAACCAGTGAATGGATCGGTGCATGCCATGGCTCAGTGGTCACAGGACAAACTAAGAGCCTCCAGGACGACCCCATGAAAAGCCTGCTGTAGCATCCATCAACCTTGGAGATAAAAGGACATGGGCAGTGAGTAATGCAGGCAAGAGAAGGCATTGCCTTCCCAAAACTGCCCACATTCCCACCACTCAGGAGGACTGGGGCTGCGGAGTGGCTGCCCAGCTCCCTGGCCAGTCAGGAAGGGTGGGGCCACGCCACCTACTGGATAGAGGCATAGAGGCTATGTCTACACTACAGGGTTTTTGCACAAAAAACGGAGTGTCCGCACCTTATGCTTGTTTTTGTGCAAGAAAATTTACAGTAGAACGGCAGAACAGAGGGCTTTTTGCAGTGTAGGTAAACTCTTTCTACAAGGAATAACTCCTTTTTGTGCAAGAGGTGCAAAAAGGTGTGTGTGGATGCTCAACAGGGGTTTCTTGCGCAAAGAGAGCCTATCACAAAAAGCACAGGTGAATAGCAATCAGAACTTTCTTGTGCAAGAGCATCCATGCAGTGTGGACGCTCTCTTGTGCAAAAGCACGTTGCTTTTGCGATGCGCTTTTGAGGTGTGGATGCACTTTTGCGCAAGAAGTTTTTGCAGAAGATCTCTTCCACAAAAAACTTCGTGTGCAAAAACGCTGCAGTGTAGACAAAGCTTAAGGGGTCTCAGGATGTTCAGGGGCCTGGGAACAGTAACCTGGGTTGGAGCGGGCTTGGCTTCACGGGGGGAGGTTGTGGAAGAGGCAGGACCTGAAGCAGAAGGGGTATGGCTGGGGTTTGCCTTCCCCAGCTGGGCATTCACCCAGCGCCCATGTAAAGAGCCCTAGGGAGAACAGCAAGTTACTTAAAATACTTCACTAGGATGAATAATAGAAATGCACAAGGGGCAGCCTTTAGGCCTTTTTGGACAGGGCGTTGGGTCTTTTGAAGTAGCTGCCAGAATCTGTTGGTCGCAAAGTTCTGACCTTCACGCCTCAGCACGGAGGGTGGTACGCCGAAGGGCAGCCACCTCTGGGGAGAAACACAGCAGCTGACCATGTCGCAGCACCCAGTAACACTGCCATCATCCGTCCCCTTTTTCATGACCGTGAATTGCTGGATTGTGCACAGGCTGATGTTGCAAACAGGATAGAGACTTATCGAATGGCTCCCATGTTGTTTACTGGCTCCTCCACCATCTGCTGAGCTGCCCGTCAATTTCCCATCTTTGTTACTTTCAGTCTGAGTGGGTTGAGACCTAACAACGGTGGCTTTCATCCTGATGCCAGAGGCAGCCTAAATATCTGGGGGGAGGAGCCCCACATGTCTCCCAGCTACCTCTGGCTACAAAGGGACAGCTTGTCCACTCCCAGACCAGCTCTTAATCTGTAGCATTGCATTTAGCAGGTCCCAAAACCACTTCCTTTGAGAGTGTAGGAAAGCTCTTCCAACCGTCCATTTCCCCCCTTGACTGATCAGAGCTTCCCTGGTGAAAGAGGAAACCAGCCCCGTTAAAACCTGTTTTATCATAACAGTAGCAAGGGCCAGGTGGCCCTGGCGGTGGGAGGGGAGGATTCTGTCCGTGTCAGGCAAAGCCCCCTTTTCCCCCGCTTGGCTGACTCTGAATTGGCCCCTCCGAAAAGGCAGGCACACAGCCGCTTAAGCGGGTGTCGCTTTAAAATGCAGCCCACGCTGTTGGGGATAATGGTGCAGAACACGCCGATTGTTTATTCATGGAGTTGTTACCATGAAAGGCTGTTGACCTGCAGTCACCATTATGCGGGCACTGCGCGGGCCGCTCATTCATCCGCATGGAAACCATGTCAGGCACAGATGCCGCGCTGTTCAGGCAGAGCGAAGCCAGCACCCCGGGCTGGAGGAGGGAAGCTGGAAGTCTCATGGGGTGGGGTAGCGTGGTGGTGGGTGAGGGGGGGCCACCACACTGCCCCACCCCATGCGACTTCCAGCTTCCCTCCTCCAGTCCCGAGTGCTGGCTTCACTTTTGGAATGTTTCGCTGCCCTGGACACTTAGCACTGACCCAGCGTTTCAAAGCAGCGGCTTCGGTCACTCTCCTGAGAGGGTGCACGGCTTGAACCTCTGTGGTCCGGGATTCTCTGGTCTGGCCACAGCCCTGGTCCGGTCGGACCATGGCTGTTGCTAGACCTCAGAGCCCCAGCCACAGAGGTTGCCAGCGGCTGGGAGCTCAGCTAGCCACAGAGTTTGCCAGCGGGGAGCTGAGCTGCACCGGCCGCAGGAAGCCGGCTGCTGGGGGAAGGGAGCCCTTGGCCGGAGCAGGACTGTGGACCCAGATTAGAGCCCTGCCAGCCAGCCAGAGGCACGGTCGAAAGGTGATTCCTAGGAAAGCCCCAGGCCTGACCTCCCCTGGTCCGGCAAACTCCCTAATTCAGGACAGCTCAGGTCCCAAGGGTGCCGGACCAGGGAGGCCCAATCTGTATTTGACTTGTTACAAGCCTTCAGGGTTCCAGGGAGCTCACCTGCTTTCTCCTCTCCTTCCTACTCACACACACGCTCCCATGCCGGCTGCCTCTACCTGCCCATGGAAAAGCCAAACCCTCCAGTTTGTGATGCTTTGAATCGCCGGGCCGGGGGCAACGGCCTTCTTAGCCCCGCCTGTCAGTGGGCTTGGCCGTTTGCAAAACTGCCCTGTCCCAGGAGAGAGTCTTGCTCACCACAATCTTGTGGCCCACTGAGATGAAGAAGGGCCACTCCCGGGCCCACTCACTCGCCTAGGTTGCCCAGTGCTCTGCTCTAGAAATTCGGGGCCGGGATGGGCAGAGGACTATAGAAATCCCCAGACAAACTGAGGTTTTATGTAGCACCTGTACGGGTGTTACAGCATCCGGTGGGCATCTCTGTGAAAGTCTGTAGGATGGTCCCCAATATGTAAAAGCCCTATAGAAAATCTCCTATTAAATTCAGTGGGGCTCTTGCTGCAAGGGACAAGGAGGGTTCCCTCTTTAAAGCCTGGCACAGAGCTCAGGTGCCCAGTGCCACCCCGCTCTCCCCTGGGCATCCTCGGACTAAAGTGCTAACTCGCTTCCCCAGGCAAGACTCAGGCTCTCTCGCTTGGAGAGCCCAGGAAATGTAATGCAACGAATCATTTATCTAATGCATAGAAGAGGAGGAGTCAGAGAAGGCATCACCCAGGTTATATGTGCGGAGGACACCAGCACATTGGAAAGACGCCTCTCTGGACTAGCAGATGCCAATTTTTCGCTGGCAGAGGGGGCTTGAGAGAGGCTGGGAAGCCCTCCAGTGGTGGAGGAGCCTTTGTGCACAGAGGAGTGCCGGCTTTGATCCTTTCTGGTGTCTCCTATGCAGCCAGGCGGAGAGAGAGCCCGTTTCTGTGCCCCCTTGGCTAGCTCAGATCATGCAATCCTGCCTGGCTCCTACAGAAGAAGCCCCCTTTGTGCCCCACACACAGTCATTTCCATAGCATGCCTCCCCCCTTCCCAGGCAAGGTCACCGGAGCTCACCCTCCGCCGCCTCCCGTGCTGTTGAACTCAGCTCGAAAAGCCATTCACGACTCCAGCAGCTGTTTCTGCTTGGGAGCCTCATGGGAACCCTATGGACTGGGACTGCTCGTTATTTATTTGTTGGTTCTCCCACCAATGGTAAAGAGCAGCGCGAATGAGACCCAGCCCTTGCCACTCATGCAGCACCACCCGAGCGCTGGGCTGGTGGCGGCGGGGCCAAGACCTGGAGTCGAAGCGGATAGATTTTGAGGTTGGCCGAATCACTGCGCCCTGCTGGAGCCGTTGCGTGGTCCTTAGTAGCCTGGAGCAGGAAGGATTCCTCTTGGTTTCGTCCATCTCCTAGGTATGGTCCCCTTGAGAGGTCGTTAGAATCAAGAGCAATGGTACCCCACACACCTGCTGGGTATGGGGCACGGTTCTACCTACTGGCACCGAGACCACTTACAGAGAGAACAATGAGTCTGTGCTACAGCCGTAGCTGAGAGCTGGCTAGCTTCTAGCTCATGCGCTAGAGCAGTGTTTCTCAATCTTTTTTTATAAAGTACCCCTTTTTCAAAAAAAAAATTATAAGTACCCACAGCACCTACAGTTTTCAGACACACACAAAACTTTTCTACCATTGCAACACATTTGTTTAAACAACTCGTAATAGCCGGGTGGGCAATGAAATTTTTGGGTGTAAAAAATACAAAAATAATAAAACGCTGTAAAACTTAAAACAAAAAATCAGTTTTCTCCAAATTTGAGAGTATGTCTAGACTACATGCCTCTGCCAACCGAGGCATGTAAATTAGACATACCGACATAGTCAATAAAAATGGCCGCCGCGTTGTGCCGGCTCAGCTGTTTGTCGGCACGAAGCAGCAGTCAAGATGAGGATCGGTCGGTAAGGAAAGCCTTTGCCGACCGATCCCTTATGCCTCGTGCAACGAGATTTACAGGATCGGTCGGCAAAGGCTTTCTTGCCGACCAATCCCTGTCTTGACTGCCGCCGTGCCGATTAAACAGCTGAGCCGCACAATGCGGCGCTATTTTTATTCTAATGAAGCGGGGGATATTTAAATCCCCGCTTCATTGACTATGTCGGTATGTCTAATTTACATGCCTCGGTCGGCAGAGGCATGTAGTCTAGACATACCCTCAGTGGTGTTGACGTACCCCCCCCCCCAGACTTCTCTCGAGTACCCCTAAGGGTGCTCGTACCACTGGTTGAGAAACACTGCCCTAGAGGCTCATGTTCTAAGCTCCCGAGGTTCCCAGGTTCGGATTCGCCTGTCGGTGTTAGATGATCATGGCAAGAAAGAGCAATGAGCTAGAAGAACCTGTACTTTGTTTCAAGGATTATGAATCCCTTTTCCACCCCGATGAGCAGTTCTTTACACGGCTTCCGCTGGGTTACTGGTGTAAGGCCCTTCTTATGAGGGTCTGCTGTCCGGCCCTTTTATGTTTTATTTCTATTTATAATCAAAAGGGGATTCTGGCCAGAACATGCCTTTGGAGTCCTTTTTACAACTGACATGTCTAAAACCATGAGCCAAACCCAGAGTGTCCACCGGAGAAGCGGACAATCCACCAGACAGAACAACTGACTCAGCAAAGGTGCCATATATACAGCAGTAGAAGCGAGGAAATAACCCTACCTCACTGTCACCCGGCACGTTTTGTCAGTAGTGATCAACGTGCTTCCCAGCGAAAGTCAGCATTGTTATCCCCAGATGGGGAAACTGAGGCACAGAGTGGGGGCAGTGACTTGTCCAAAGTCACCCAGTAGTGGCGCCAGGAACAGAGCCCAGGCACGTTTTGTCAGTAGCACTCAATGTCCTTCCCAGAAGAGGTCAGCATTGTTTGCCCCAGATGGGGAAACTGAGGCACGGGGGAGGGGCGCAATGACTTGTCCAAAGTCACCCAGCAGTGGTGCCAGGAAGAGAACCCAGGCACTTTTTGTCAGTAGTACTCATCGTACTTTCCAGAGGAGGTCAGCATTGCTACCCCAGATGGGGAAACTGAGGCACCGAGTAGGGAGCAGTGACTTGTCCAAATAGCCAGGAACAGAGCCCAGGTTTCTTGCATCCTTGTGCAGTGTTCTAGCCACTAGGACACACTGCCACACAAGACTTTCCATGGAGGAGAAACTTCCTTTGCACGAGCCCTACCTGCCACGTTCCCCCCTCTGGACAGGTGTGAAGTTCAAATTGGCATCAGCCGCACAACCCTGCATGGGGCACTGCTTGGTAGTTCACAGCTTTCCTAAGAAGAAATCAAAGTTCACCCCCCGCCCCCCGCCCTGCCCTTTCCCAGCCCCATCCAGAACCCTTCCCACCAGCTAAAACCAAGCACTTTGTCCCGGAGCAGAGCATGCCAGTGTTTAGAGAAAACATGCAAGGGAGTCGACGTCACTGCTTGGCAAAGGACAATCAAAGTATTCAGTGTGCGGTGAAGTCCTGCTCTGGCGAGTAGGGGGGAAAGGCTGGGCTCAGGAAACGGCAGCTCCGGGATCCCGTCGGTGAGTGAAAGACAAACCCTGCTTCTCGGTACTTCTCATTCCTCCGGGGGGCCCAGTGGGAAAAGGCTTGCATCTTCTTTCCCAAGGAAAGCTCCATTCCGGGCAGGTTCCCCTCATCCCCCATCTAGAATTCAGAAAAATTGACTCAGCCGCAAGCTTAGCCACTCTTAAAGCCCAGTGAGCCCGCCTGTCTTTAACCCTTGTGACGAGTCGCAAGCTAAGGGCAGGACGGTGCAAAAACTCTGAATGGCTCATCCTGCGGGCTGATGCATCGTCCCTCTGGCTGCTTCAGGGGCTGAGCCGGAGGAGAGACACTTTTGCTTTTCCTGGTAGGAACCCAGTTGCAAAAAAATACTGCCAGGAAATGGCATGTCGATGGAGCGGTTAAGGTGGTTCGGAGCAAGTTATGGGAGAGGCTTCCTGGAATAAATCACAGGACGGGCTGCTGTCTAATCTTTCACTGTGTCTCCCAAAAGTGCAGCCGGCTCAGAATTTGGGGAGGGGGGTTACCTGAAGGTAGCCGGAGCATGATTTCTTAATTCACAGTCCGTGGTGGTTTTAATTTTGCAAGGAGGATAAAAATCAGCACATAAGAGGCCCCCAGTAGCAGAGAGGGAAAAGAGCTAGCTGCCTTTTTCTAAAGAAACCTTTCCTTGCCTGCACAGACGGGGCTTTCATTGTCTGTCACTCCCTGCCTTGACGGGTAGCTCTTCTGGGTTTCTTCTCCCCTATAAACATGGGCTGGGTGTCCGGCTATTAACGAGAAATGTGGTTTGACCTGATAGGATATTTTCCCCGTTCTGCCAAGGCCAGGTAGGATCAACAGTAAAACCCTGCTTCTCTTTATTGTCTGGCTCTTTACTGTGTGTGGATGAAACGCATTATCTCCATTTTAAACAAATCCATCAGCACAGTCAGATTCTCCCAGCCTGAATGGGCCGTGGCAGGGACTCCGGACCTGACAAATTCAAGAGCTCCATTCGGCTGCCATGTTATTTATCCCTGCCTGGGGACCTGTATTGTTTTCCTTCAAGGTCTGGGCTGTGATCCTTTACAGCTCTTGGACAAGGAAGCCTGTGTAAATTCATATTGGCTTGAAGCTCCTGCTCTCTTAAATCTCCACTTACAGCATCATTGTTCCTGGGACTGGAGGCTACCTAGGAAGCCAGGAACTTTGACCTTAGTTATTTTTCTAAGTCTTAGTTCTCAGAAACCTTCCTCGCTCGTTGCTGGCATTTTAGCCCATTGCTTTGTTAGCCAGCTGAGAATCTGTGAAAGTCAGACCAGCTACCAAGGTTCTGGTTTTGTACTCTTCACAGGCTATTTATTGGGGCAGAAAGTCAATTTGGGATGGGGAGGAGGGGAGGAAAGAGACAGGAGCGTATTTATTTTAACCAGCAAACAGTTAGCAAGTGAGAACTTGCTTTGCCTCGTTCAGAACCAAAATAAAAACAGCAGCTTCTGGACAGAGCTCAAGACGGTTGGATTTCAGCTCTTTTGGGTTTCTAGTCCCCTGGCAGTCCCAGAAAGTGAGGCCAGCATGACCTGCAAACAGGGAACTTTGTTTCCACTGCCATTTAGCTAAACGTACGCAAGTTGTCATGGCGCGTGAATTTCCTTTGACATATGGGGGGGGGGGGAGGGTGTTTAAAGAAATCAAACTTCCTTTGCAAAACCTGACACTTAAAAAATAATTCTAGAGGTTTTCCCCCAAACCACAGGAGGCACCGATAGACCCAGGTCAAATCTCTCTCTGTAGGGGGCAGAGGTTCAAAGGAGGTTGAGAATTATGCATCCAGTTAACTCCCACTGATTGTAGGTCTATAACTCCTTCAGAAATCCCAGACTCAGCTAGCAATGCTACAGGGGATTAGCCTGTAACACAAACACAGATTTGGGTCTGTAGAGAGTGGGTCCCTCAGAATAATCTGCTGCCGAGGCCCCTGGCCCCGGTTCTGTCGTGCTTATTCATGTGAATAAGGGTTGCAAGATAAGATCCATTATTTTCCCTCCATCTGGACCTAATAAAAAGTCACTATTCCCTGTGCCTTTCCTCAGACAAAAAGAATGGAGATAATGGGTCTAGACTTGGACTTCTGCAGGCATCCCCCAGGCCTGGATTTGGCCCACTGGAGTAGAAGGGGCTGGAAAGTACAGCATGGGCATTTGTCATGTGTGAGCGATGGCTTGTTTTTCACACCCCATTTAAGCAGATTTATTTTAGACCTGGGACGTGATCCGCAGCTGCCAAGGTTCATGGTCTGAGAAGCGGTTTGTGGAGCTTTCTCCCTCCCTGAGGTTTTATAAACTTAAATGGGTCTGAGTGTGGGTGTCTCCAGGGCTGAGCACTTAGCCAGCCTGACATCAGATCGCGAGCCAGCTACGTTTGTAGAAGTAGCTTTGATGCACATACGCTGCTGGCACCATTTCCCCGGATGACCTCCTGAGATGGGAAGACATGGCCCAGAAAGCAGGCCCTTGCCTAGCCCAGCCTGGTGGCATGCAGGAATGGAAACTGGCCTCTAACGGTATTGCTCAGAGCCAACATATAGTATGTCTGCTGCTGCTGACTGCACCATATCTGAAGGCTACGAGAGAAATGAAATCCACCCTTCCTCCTACCCTCAGGTGCTGCTGATTCTAAGAGTATGTGGGAATGTGTCCTAGAGGTAGGAGACCAGAAGGCCCGTGTAGTAGTTTAGGTACTAGCTGCAGACCTGGCTTCAAATCCGAGCTCTGCCACAGATTTTCTGAGTGACCTTGGACTAGTTACTTAAACTCTTGCATCTCATTTTCCCCGTCTGCAATATGGGGCTGAGAGCACTGCCCTACCCCCGGGAGTACATTGTGAGTGTGATCTCTGACATGGCCTCAAAGGAACATTGCTGCTTCTGTGTCTTGGGTCCATCTGCTGCAGTGCATTATGGTGCTTTCATCTGTGAACCATTCCCAGGGGTCGTTGCCCGCTCCGCGGGGCAGAGTAAAGGTTATGCTGCAGAGGTGTCACATTCCAGAATTTGTTTTCAAGGGGTTGTGTGTAGCTGAACTCAACATGCGTGGTACCCATTGCTGACCTGAGTGTTGCATTTGCAACATTTGGGGGCCGTTAATAAATAGCTAAAACAGAAAGGTTGCACCATTGCTGATTTTCATGTTACCAGAAATCCAAAGTGGCCGTGTAATGTTCTATGGTTTTATTCCAAAGGGGCCTCTAGCTAAACTTAAGCTATGGGCTTGCGTTATATCTTCTGGCCTGCTTGGTGTGTGCTTTCCATCCTTTGCACCCACTGCTGTGAATGAATGTAAACACAGTCTAAACCAAACATGACTTGCTTGTACTAGGCTAGTGTCAGCTATTGACATGGCTTGCACCCGGGTTGGTATGATGGACTCACCCCTGCCCTGGGGCGGGTGATTCGGTTGTTATGTCTCAGTCACAGCCCATCTTGTCATGCAGGTTCACATTATGTCACGTCTTAGGCCTGGTGTACACTTAGGGAGAAAGTTGACTTAAGATCCGCAACTCCAGCTATGTGTTGCTGGAGTCGACGTACCTTAAGCTGAATTTCTGAGGTGTCCCCAGAGCGGGAGGTCGATGGGAGAGTCTCTCCCACTGATTTCCTTTACTATGTGGAGTACCGGGGTCAACGAGGGCACCGTTGGGCCCCTTACCAGACCCACTAAATCAAACCCCAGACATCGATTGCCGGAGCATCAATCTCCACATAAGTATATATAACCCAGAAGCACTGAGCCCGCTGAGAAGGGAGAGTGATGTCTGCGCTACAGCCTTAGCTGAGAGCCAGAAGCCTTTTTAGCTCATCCCGTAGAGGAACATGGCTTTAGCCCCTAAGGTCGCAGGGTCAGTCCCTCCTGATAACAGCCAGCATCCTCTGTGGGCTTTACATATAGATAAGCTCTTACAGTGTGGTACTCTTCTTTCTGTTCATTTAAAGAAGCTTCTGTCATTGAGTGATAGAGGGCCTTGTAGATTTTATTACTTCTCTGTCTTTGGGGTTTAGAAGAGGAACGCTTGTTTTTATGAAACATTATTTGATGGGAATTTGTTTAAAAGGGGGAAAATCCCATTTTAAGGGACTGCAGCTGTAAAAATATAGTTCCTCCCTATAAAAGAAAAAGAGAACAAAATCCTGAATCAGCTAGTTATTTGTTTTTCTTACCTGGTACGACCCGTGCGCCTCTGCCTCTAGTCTCGTCCATTCCTCTCCTCTCTCTTCCGCCTCCCTCTCCATTTGGGTTTTATTTTCCCTCCACTTTTTCCACATGTGTATCTTTGCAGTTTTGTTTGTTGGGATGTTTCTGAGTTTGTGAGCAGACCCTCTAAGATCTGGGGTCCGGGGTTATTTTTCAGGGCTTGTACATTTCAGGGAGACACGGGGGCCACATTTTCACAAAAGTCCAAGGCTGCATTTAAGAACTCAGCTCCCATTTCGGCACCCAAGACAGGGTATGTCTACACTACAGAGTTTTGTTGGAAAAACGGCTGTTTTCCCGACAAAATCTGAGTAACGTCCACACTGCAATCGCGTTCTTTCAAAAGTAAATCGAAAGAACAGAGGGGTTTTTCCGGCATTGGTAATCCTCTTTCTACGAGGAAGAAGCTTTTTTCCAAAAGAGCTCTTTCCGAAAAAGGCATGTGTGCATGGGGAAGAGGAAGTTCTTTCACAAGAAGAGGAAAGAGGAAAAAGCACATGTGCCCTGGTGGCCATTCCGCCCCTAGTAGTCACAGCTTGCATGTGAGCTAGCGTCCATTCAGTGTGGATGCTAACTGTCGAAAAAGCAGATCGCTTTTTCGATGTGCTTTGGCAGTGTGGACGCTCTTTCAGAAGAGGTTTTTTTGGAAGATCTCTTCCGGAAACGCTTCTTCTGAAAGAAGCCTGCGGTCTTGACATAGCCTAAGAACCAGATTTTCCAAGCTGCTCTTCTGACCATCTAACCACTTATTTCGATGCCTAAATGGAAGCTGAGCCCATCTGGAAATTCCAGACATAGCTTAATATTCTTATTCCCTTGAGCAGGGTTTCCTTTTCCCCTCTCGGTCCCCAAAGCTCTGTCCTCATTATATCTTACAGTTGTGATTTTGTAGCCAGTTCAGGCATAACCATTGGGTTCCTTCTAAGTAACACTGTCCCATTTGCCTCCACACTGCTGCCGCCTTTATGCAGTTACAGCCGCATTTGCGCATCTGCACCTCCTGTCCCGCACTAGCACGGTGCATGCTGAGTAGCTATCCCACAATGCCTCTGTAAGACATCTGGAGGATGCATGCTCAGCATGATTAGTACAAGCAGCAGTGCATTCTGGGATGTCCTGCCGAGACCTGGGAGCAAGGGGGCGTGGCTAACACAGACAAAGTTGGGGGAATGTCCTTTGCAGAACTGGTTGCATAGAGATAGCCCTTTGCCAAGGTTTCCCAAATGTTTTCATGGTCTGAGAAGCGGTTTGTGGAGTTTTCTCCCTTCCTGAGGTTTTATAAACATCAATGGGTCTTGTAGGTTGCCAGGTGTCCGGTTTTCGCCCGGACTGGCCATTATTCGGGTTCCCCGTCCAGTAAAAAAAACAGAAAATACCGGACATGTAAAATGTCTGCTATTTCCTGTTTTCCTGTTTCCCTCGGATGGAAGCCTGGCAGGGACAATTTTCGCCTGCTGCGTCTGGTGGGGTCGGGGGAGTGAGGAGTGCGGCGGGGCCGTTTAAAGGCGCAGCACCCTTTTTTTTTTCTCAACAGAATTTTTTCCTGGTGTTTTTTTGGGAGGTTGGGGGGTGTTCGGTATTTTTTGTTAAACCATCTGGCAACCCTAGGTCTGAGTGTGGGTGTCTCCGGGGCTAAGCACTTACCCAGCCTGACATCAGATCGCGAGCCAGCTACATTTGTAAAAGTAGCTTTGATGCCCATAGTCTGCTGGTACAGTTTCCATGGATCACCTCCAGAGATGACCCTATGGGGTCCTGAAAATTTGGTGGAGGGCTTAAAATATTGATTTTTTAAAAATTCAATAGGTACCCACATAAATATACAATATTTTGGAATTCTATTTTTATTTCTTATCAATTCTATTTTTTTTCAAGAAAACTATCAAAATTTAGTAACAAAATAACAGGATCATACAACTGTCATTAACATTTTCTTGTGGAGCCCCTGGACCAATCGCATGGAGCACGGAGCACACTGCCCTGTGCTCTCCTAAGGCTTGTCCTGGGCAGCACCTGATGATTAATGAGTGTTTGTCATGGAGTGGGCACATACAGACCGTGTCTCCATGCCCTTTAGGTTGCACTACAGCTTTTAGCCACTGAATCAGCGGGTGGGTCGAGATACTTTCATCCAGTGGCTGTTTCTTGGGTGTGGAGCTGAGGTCCGGTGTGTCCTGGTGGTTTTTCATGGTTGTGATGATTAGTTGTGTTGCTGTAGCGCCTACAAGCTCTGTGCTAGGCACTGTACAAACACAGAGTCAAAAGGCAGTTCCTGGCCCAAAGAGCTCTCTCTCCAGTGACAGCCACGCTGGTGCAAACTCCACTTGCACGCTGGTGCAAACACAGCTGCCATTTGTCCTGGTGCGGGAGCTCTCGGACGAGTGAAAAACTGGGTGCAGCGGCCCTGCAGCCAGTCGGGGTGTCTAGCAGTTCTTTTGGCCTGCACCAGGGGCAGTATCAGGGGAGCTCCACCATGGCTGGGATCCCAGCTGTGCAGAAAGCCCTCTGAGCATGGTGGTTTTGTTTCTGAGTGGTTTGGGAATCGTGGATTTAACACCTGGATAGCCCCATCTAGAACTGGGCATGTGGTAGACAGGGGCTGTGCAAACTTCCTCCCCGCACAACTCTGCCCGTGAACCTCAGTGTCTGATCCGCTGTCCTGGCCCTGCCCAGCTCTGCCGTGGATCCCAGCCTGCCATCTCCCCGGTATTCCAGTTGAGGGATCCCCACCCCTGGCTCTACCAAGGCCCCTTGATCCTGATTTGCAGCCTGGCTCTCTCCTCCGGATCTAGCACTCGCTAGGCTGGAGCTGTCTGTCCCTCATGCCCGTTGGCGCCGTGCTGAGCTCTGAGCACAGTTGCATTTACACTCGCCCACGTGCCCAAGCCACAGAACGCAGACCTGGATTCTGAAGCTGCATATTCAGGCAATTTCTGAGCCGAAGGTTTAATTTGTCCCCATTCGAATTGATGAGTTGGCTGCAAAATTGGGACCTTGGTTCAAATTCCAACCCTCCCTGAATAGTCCAGTGGCGTTCCTCTGTGGGACCTCTTATTGAAGTCAGCCTGGATCTCCGGTTACCCACAGAGACCCCCAATGCTCTTTGATGCACAGGCAGTGCAGAGAATAGCTGTGCAGCAGCCATCGGACAACGGCCTGGCCCCCGAAGCTGCTCTGTGGGCGTTTAGCACATGGCTGTGTCCTTACAGCAGAGTCGCTCAGCAAGAGGAGAATTAGACCAAAGCCACCTGATTTGTGACTGCACGTGGGACTTCAAGGGTTAATTGTTACACTCTTTCTCTCTTCCGATTGGTTGCACATTGAGCCTAGTGTCCTGGGTTTAGGAGCAGCCCACGTGCGCCTAATGAGGGGTGGCCTTGGACTGGTGGGAATGACAGCAGCTGGTTAGCCCAACGATGGGGTTACCTGGCTGCGTCTCCTGGTGCACGGGCGCCCAGGAGGGATCCATGTGTATGCAAGCAGAGCCCGCTGCACTGGGCCGTAGCCCAGCCAGGGCCGACTTATCCAGTAGGCACAGTAGGCACAGTGCCTAGGGCCCACGATACTTTTAGGGGCCCACGAAAATGTTTTAATTTCTTTTAAAATCAGAAGAAAAAAAATGAACTTTTAGGGTCGAAGAAAATGTTTTAATTTTTTTCTCACATCAGAAAAAAATGAAACTTTTAGGGCCCACGAAAATCTATTAAATTTTGCCTAAAACAGAAAAAAAATAAAGTGTTGAAGTATTTAAAGTTATATCAAAAATAATTTTTAATATTGATATTATTATGGTGGGAGGGGCCCACGAAGGCAAAAGTGCCTAGGGCCCACGAAAGTCATAATGCGGCCCTGAGCCCAGCGAAAGGGCCACTGGAGTATGCTAATGTGCTTGTGAGGCCACCCTAAGGGGAGGCCTTATCTCCACCGACAGTGGTGGACTTGGACCCCTGCAAGCTTCTTGTGCAGGCCCCTTGCAGCGCGATTAGGGCAAGTGGCTGTAATCCCAGCGAGGACGAGGCCTGGGTTTCAGTGACGCAGCGAGACATTTTTCCCAAAGGGATACTCCGAACTCTGGCTGAGAAAGGAGCCCTGGAGCCCACGTGGGGGCAGAGCCCACTTGCAAATGTCCACGGGTGATGCCCACGTGACATGGGAGTTAATACTGATGGGCAATCAGAGCAGCCTGGCGTTCTGATCCTGGCGTGCCAGCAGCTTCAGTCCGTTACGTGACCTGCAGTGTTCCCACCCTGGGTACAATTACAGAGTCGCCCTGCCCTGTCTGCAGCCTGTCCCTGGCATGCTAGGGGCAGCCAACCAGCCCCTTCTCGCTGTTCTGTGTCTACTGAGCTCTGGGGTGCCTGAGCGCTGCAGAGGCTGGTCAGGTTTCGCCCAGAAGCATGAGATTTGACTCTTCTTATTCGTTCATTGGCAGAGCTACCAATGACGGTAGAATTATCCCGCCGTGATTTGATTCAGCCCAGCAGCCTCTCATGGTGACAGGCAGACTAAGTTGCAGTAAAAAAGTTGTGGTAGATACACAAACCCATTGCATTTGTGTGGGCCGGGAGGACTTCACACAAAAATCCCACCACTGAAAAGCAGGAGAGTTTGGATCCCAGCCCCTTCATGTGGCTCTGGTTCAAGTTGCACTTGAGAGATGCAGTTTCTGCTCTTGGCTCCACTAGTGATTTGTTCGGTGGCCTTGGGCACGTCCCATCATCACCCTCCCATGTTGTGCTTGTGCTTCAGGGTAGGGCTTAGGGTCTCTCATTCAGGGTCTGGACAGAACTCAGCTGAACAAGACCCTGATCTCTGTGCACAGCTGTAACACACACAGACATGGTGCTGCCCTGTAATAACCCAGATCCACTTAATACCTGCAGGTAGAAGCCATCAGCCATAAGAATAGCCAGGCTGGGTCAGACCAATGGTCCATTCTAGCCCATCTTCTGACAGTGGCTAGTGCCAGGTGCTTGGACCTCGCCTCCATGAATGCATCTGTGCCTTTTGTGAACCCAGTTAGACTTCTGGCCTTCACAACAGCCTCTGGCCACAAGCATGTTGGGTGAAGAAGCACTTGTTTATATCTGTTTAAAGCCTGCCTTTTGATTTAATAGGGTGACCCCTGGTTCTTGGGTTATGAAGTAAATAACTCTTCAGTCTCTCCACTTTGTTCATGCATTGGAGCAAAAGCTAAATATGAGTCAACAGTGTGACACTACTGCAAAAAAAGCCAACGTGATTCTGGGAGGCATTAACAGGAGTGTTGTGAGCAAGACATGAGAAGTCGTTCTTCCGCTCTACTCTGCGCTGATTAAGCCTCAGTTGGCGTATTGTGTCCAGTTCTGGGCATCACATTTCAAAAAAGATGTGGAGAAGTTGGAGAGGGTCCAGAGAAGAGCAACAAGAATGATTAAAGGTCTAGAGAACATGACCTATGAAGGAAGACTGAAAGAATTGGGCTTGTTTAGTTTGGAAAAGAGAAGATTGAGAGGGGACATGATAGCGGTTTTCGGATATCTAAAAGGGTGTCACGAGGAGGGAGAAAACTTGTTCTTCCTGGCCTCTGAGGATAGAACAAGAAGCAATGGACTTAAACTGCAGCAAGGGAGGTTTAGGTTGGACATTAGGAAAACATTCCTAACTGTCAAGGGCTACGTCTACACTGGCATGATTTTCCGGAAATGCTTTTAACGGAAAAGTTTTCCGTTAAAAGCATTTTCGGAAAAGAGCATCTAGATTGGCATGGACGCTTTTCCGCAAAAGCACTTTTTGCAGAAAAGCGCCCGCTAATCTAGACGTTAAAGTCAAAAAGCCCCGATCGCCATTTTCGCGATCGAGGCTTTTTGCGGAAAACAAATCTCAGCTGTTCACTGGCCCTTTGCGCAAAAACTTTGCGCAAAAGGGACTTTTGCCTGAACGGGAGCAGCATAGTATTTCGCAAAAGCACTGATTTCTTACAGTAGGAAGTCAGTGCTTATGAAATTCAAGCGGCCAGTGTAGACAGCTGGCAAGTTTTTCCGCAAAAGCGGCGGATTTTGTGGAAAAACTTGCCAGTCTAGACACAGCCAAGGTGTTTAAACACTGGAATAAATTGCCTAGGGAGGTTGTGGAATCTCCATCTCTGGAGATATCTAAGAGTAGGTTAGATAAATGTCTATCAGGGATGGTCTAGATAGTACTGGGTCCTGCCATGAGGGCAGGGGACTGGATTCGATGACCTCTTGAGGTCCCTTCCAGTCCTAGTATTCTATGATTCTATGATTTATAGATCTTTTTTCACTGCCTGGTACTAGACAGGTAGTTACTGCACCGTTGATTTATTCCAGGTTAATGTGGCATTAGGTATACCACCCTTCTCATTAGGACATAGCAATTAAAGGCCATCTCTGGTACTAGCTACAGACAATAAGGGCCTGTGAGTATTTCTGCATGTTCTTGTGCATCTCAAGATCTGGAGCAATTCAGGCCGTGCATTTATAATGTGATGCCCCACAACGGTGGGCAGAGGTTGTTTCAGGGACCTCAGCATCTAAAACCAGCTGTTGCCTGAGCTAAAAAGACCTAAAGCCAGTAGCAGCCTCATGAATCTCAATAGAGTCCTGCCACTTGAGGGAGACAGGTGAGCACCGCACCGGGTAAGTGTGAATTACACGCACATTTACACCTGGAGCAGCAGGCGTGCGATGGCAGGGTCACGGGTATAAAAATGAATGCGTGCACCACCCCATCTAGCTTGGAAAGCATCTCGGATGTACATCACCGCGGGGGGCCAGAGGCATTCATCAGCCAAGGCATTTAATGGCGAGCCCATCTCATTCAAAGAAACCAGCATGAATGCAGAACATGACAGGTTGCAGCATCTCATCCGTACAACAGATAACACAGCGCCCTGGTCAGCTCCCTTCCTGCAGCGGGAGCGAGGGGAAATGCCTCCGAACAGCGTTGCTGCTGCCTTGTCCTATGGAGCCGGTTTGAGAACAGCTCTCCCCTCGTCATAGAATCCTAAGGCTGGAAAAGACCTTAGGAGCCATTGAGTCCAGCCCCCTGCCCAAAGCAGGACCAACCCCAATTCAATCATCCCA
The DNA here is from genome assembly GCA_019425775.1 of Rafetus swinhoei. Classification (NCBI taxonomy): domain Eukaryota; kingdom Metazoa; phylum Chordata; order Testudines; family Trionychidae; genus Rafetus; species Rafetus swinhoei. The sequence continues at coordinate 12,807,738 of JAFJHL010000300.1, forward strand.
GCCAGGCCGGGACTTAAAAACCTCTAGGGATGGAGATTCCACCACCTCCCTAGTGAACCCCATTGCAGTGCTTCACCGCCCTCCTAGGGAAATAGTTTTTTCTAATAGCCAGCCTAGACCTGCCCCACTGCAACTTGAGACCATTGCTCCTCGTTCTGTCACCTGCCACCACTGAGAACAGCCTCTCTCCATCCTTACCAGGATTTTTTTGTTGAGCAAAAAAAAAAAAAAACTGACCAGGGCCACAAAAACAAAAATAGCAGCAAAACCTGGGGGCCTCGGTCGCCTCGCGCCCCCCCTTGAATTTCGGCACGCCCCCCCAGAGGGGCACACACCCCAGTTTGGGAACCCATGTTCCTAGGGAAATAGTTTTTCCTAATATCTAACCTAGATCTGCCCCACTGCAACTTGAGACCATTGCTCCTTGTTCTGTCATCTGCCACTCCCCTTTCTGGGATCATCCCTGAAATGCTACCTGTGTTATCCGGACGATATCGCCTTTGATTGAGCGAGGCAGCTGCCAGCAGTGATGTTATGGCACGTGCAATTGGTGACGGAACGCCACAAATAAAATAACCCGGCTGCCTGCTGCTACCTCTGTCTACTTCCCCCTCCTCCAAAACAGACGGAGGTTATGGATCAGCTTCATGGCAGCAGGGGCTGATGTCAGGCAGGAGGGCTCTGGGAAAGGAATCGCATGGCTGCACGGCAAGGTGGGTTTGGATCACGTCTGACTCAGCTTATGTCTACACTGCACGGCTATTTCAGGATACCGGAATATCCCGAAATATTTTTCGAAATAACGGACTCGCGATTTTGCCGTCCCGGTAAACCTCGTTGCACTGACGGTTAAGGAATGGCTCGAAACAGCGCATCATTTCGAAATCTGGCGCTGTGTGAAAGCGCCAAATTTCAAAATAAGCTATTTCGAAATAGATTCGAAAGAAGATAGGCAATTTGTGTAGTGCAAATTGCATATCTTATTTCGAGTGTAGGGTGCTGTGTAGACGCACCCTTAGCCACGTGTTCTGGTAGCAGGAACCAAGTCCACCGTGCGTTCTGAAAGGGGGGGTGATAGCACTAACAAATCAGGGGTGGGAAATAATAGCTGTCTGTATAAATCTCCGCCCGTTCCCTAAACGTCCCTACACTGACCCTGTCAAAAAGCTTAGGCGTGAGGTCTGAATGGCTTTAAAATGCCTTTGTCTGACAACAGATGTCCTGGAAGCACTAAATACTGTGGGCAGAGCTCTCCGCTGACATCACTCCATTGAGTTCAGCAGAGATACACCCATGTATCTGGCTGAGGAGTTGGCCCTTTATTACCCTCCTCATCACCAGCAGGCGTTCACTTGTCTATTGCAGTAGCCCGGAGAAGCCAGCCAGGACGGACACCCCGCTCAGCTGGAAGCGCTACAAACACGTTCCAATGAAACGCCTGCCCCCTAGAATCCCTCTCGCCTTCTGATTTGTCCGCCAGGGACTGTCAGCTCTTGGTCTAGTGCAGAGCTACTCACCACGCGGCCCACGGGCCTCATGCGGCCCGCAGCCCGTTTGTTTGCAGCCCACGGTGCGGTTTGGGTTTACACGGGGCTCAACATGCAGCCTGCGGGTGGGATCCTTTGAACATGGCCTCCACTGGGAACGCGCTCCGCAACGGCGAGTCAATATAATGGTCTTCTGTTGAGATGCGTTTTAGTAGTTACATTCCTGGACTCTCATTGCTCATTAAAAATGCTGTCATGTGGGTGGAAATCGGGTAAATATTGCATTTTATTACTATCAGCAGAACTGACTTAAATGGGGGCCTGCGTGTTGTGTAGTCTTGCCTTAATCTTTATATTCATGCCTGTCAGTGTGAAAGAAGCTATTTGCATATATTTGCATATATTTGCATGTATATGCAAACACACTTAAGTTGCAGCCCTCGGCATGTGCTATGAGTATCATTGTGGCTTCCAAAGTTGAGTAGCCCTGGTCTAGTGCAAGTAGTTGGCTAGATCTGGGCCATGCCTGAATTCAGCACAGATGATTCCGCCCTGCAGCCAGCAGAGCCTATGCAGTTGACCAGCCAACTGTATTGTGAGGCACAAAGAACTGCAAGGCCAGAGGGCAGCCATGTTGGATCACTGTGTTGCGTTTAATACGTACACCGGCTTGACGGAGAGGAAGGGTGTGTCTGAACAGAGCTGTCAGGTCCAACTGTCTCTGAAGGCTGTTTATTCACAATGGAGAACATAAGAATGGCCAGACTGGGACAGATCAAAGGTCCAGCTAGCCCAGTGTCCTGTCTTCTTACAGGGGGCCAATGCCCCAGAGGGAATGAACAGAACAGGGAATCATCAAGTGATCTCTCCCCTGTCACCAATTCCTAGCTTCTGACAAACAGAGGCTAGAGACACCATCTCTGTCCATCATGGCTAATAGCCATTGATGGATCAATTCTCTATGAATGTATCTAGCTCTTTTTTGAACCCTGTTACAGTCCTGGTCTTCACAACATCCTCTGGCAAGGAGTTCCACAGGTTGGCTGTTCATTATGTGAAGAAATACTGCCTTTGGTTTGTTTTAAACATGGAGCGGTAGGCCTGCAGTGAAGGCTTGTTTGTTTTAAACCCGCTACCTATTAATTTCAGTTGGTGACGGCTACAGCTTGGAGCTACAAAGACAGTAAACTGCTTTGCGGTCATTGTTATGTAATGTTTCCATTGTAGTCGGAGCTAAGGTCCCCCTTCCAGATCGGACCCCAATGTGCTAGGCGCTACTCACACATATAGAAAGGGTCTGTCTAGGGGCAGTGTTACATCAGTTTGGCTAAAGGTGCAATTTGAATCCAACTGAGCGCAAAAGGCTGTGTGAACACTCTTACTTCAGTTTAAACCAGGCTCATTTGGTTCCGTGTAAATCAACTGGGAATTGCTTTAACCTTGCCTGAAATAATCCACTCTTAAACTGAACGAAGTGTGTCTATACCGGGGCTAGGGATATAAAATCCCGCTTAATTGGCTAACCGGTTAAACATAATGTTTAACTGGTTAAACCATTAAAGGGGAAGGTGGGCGGGGGGATCGCTCCAGCCTGGCTGGAGTGGCACCCCTCCCACCCACCATGTGGCTGGAGCAGCTGCCTCCCCTTCCCCATTGCAGGCAGGGAGAAGCTCCAGCCCCCACCAATTAACCCAGGGGTGGGCAAAAAGGCTTCCGCGGGCCGTATCTGGCCCACCAAGCAGGTGGATCCGGCCCACAGAGGCTCTGCTGCTCCTCTGCCCTCAGACCAGTTAGGGCCTGGGGGAGGGGGAGCACGCGAAGCCTTCTCCACTCTGCCCCCATCCTGCGAGCAGTGCATGGTGCTTCAAAGCACCGCGTGCTCCTGGCAAGGCGGGAGGAGGCTTTGTGCGCTCCCTCACCCCCAGTCCCTAATTGGGCAGGGGAGCACAGGAAGTCTCCTCCCACACCAGGGGCATGGGCACCTTGGGGGAACGTGGGGTGGGGGCAAAGGCACGCCCTCACCCCCAGACCAATCATTTGTCTGGGGTGGGAAACCCGGAAATATCTTGGCCACACCCCTTCCACTCAATGCTCCGCCCCTTCCACTCGATGCCCCGCCCCTTCCTGTGCGGCCTGGGGCCACTTCAAAAATTTCCGAAGTGGCCCCTGGCAAAAAATTATTGCCCACCTCTGAGTTAACTGGTTAAACATTCACATCCCTAATGGGGGCTTGTGCCTGTTTAGCTAACTTGGTTTAAAACTAATTTAAGAGTATATTGACGCAAATTTCTCATGCAGACAAAGACCAAATTCGCAAGGCTTGTTGGAGAGGTGGGAATAGAGCCCAGGAGTCCTGGCGTTCAGCATCTTTCTCTAAATACTAGACTCACTGCCTAATAACTAGAGTCACAGCCATGAAAAACGCATCACGGACCAAGAAATCTGGTCTCCCGCCATGAAATCTGGTTGCTTATGTGCTTTTGCCCTCTACTGTGCAGATTTCAAGGGGGAGACCTGCCTTTCTCAAACTGAGGGATCTTGACCCAAAAAGGAGTTGCAGGGGGGTCCCAAGGTTATTTTGGGGTTGGGGTTGCGGTATTGACGCCCTTTTTTCTTGCACTGCCTTCAGAGCTGGGCAGCTGGAGAGGAACAGGTTGTTTGCCAGGCGCTCAGCTCTGAAGGCAGCGCCCTGCTAGCAGCAGTGCAGAAGTAAGGGTGGCCATACCATACCATGCCACCCTTACAGCTATGCTGCTGCCTTCAGAAGTGGGCGACCGTAGAGTAGCGGCTGCTGACTGAGGGCCCAGCTCTGCAGGGAGCAGCACAGAAGAGTGGCGACTCCATACCATGCCGTCCTTTCTTCTGTGCTGCTGCTGGTTGACGAATCTGCCTTCAAAGTCGGGCTCCTGGCCAGCAGCTGCCGCTCTCCAGCTGCCCAGCTCTAAAGGCAGCGCCCCCAGCAGCAGCAACATCACAGACGAAAAGTAGCAGTACCGCAACCCCCGACAATAACCTGGTAACCCCCCACTCCTGTTTGAGTGAAGCCCCCCCCTACAATTACACCACCATCATGACCTTTCCTGTTTTAAAAGCCGGTGACCATGAAATTGATCAACATGGACCGTGAATTTGGAAGGGCCCATCAGGATGAGCTCTGCAACATCACACACCAATCAGGGGTGAGAGTCTGCACAACAAACTGCAGGAGCGTCCCCAGGTTGGCTATCGGCTTTCAGCTCTCAGGATTAGCCATTGCTCCGCTGGGGATGTCTGACCCGTCAATCATGCCTGTAATGGACTCATAATTGTAGCTTCAGATCCGCGCCCTCCAGCCAGGGTATGTTTCAGGCAGGCCGAGCTCTTCGTGGTGGAAATTTTGCCAGCAAGGAAGATGGGACAAGTCTGGAAGGCTCGTGTCTTTCCCTTTCAAGCCCACTTGCCCCTCCTTGATCAAGGAACAAAACATGCATGGCAGGAGGGTTTACGGCGGGAGGGGTTTACAGAGCCTATTTAAAAGGCATCTGTTTCCAATCCTGCCAATCCTCGGTGCAAAACCTCAAACCAAACAAAACATCCTGAAGAAAGGAATCTTTGAGTGGCGAGCTTGTTTTCCGACGCGGCTGTCATCCGCAACATGCAACGTCCTTTGAGCCTCTAAGCTGACAGCGCTTCACCCCCATCCAGCCCGAGATCTCTGTTTTCAAGCAGCCGCTTTGTTTTGCTTTTGTTGCACGTTTTGGCAAAACCCACCGTCTGCTTTTCTGCAAGGGGGTCTCCTGGGAGATAGGAGCTAAACTCCCCACCCCCCCCGCCCACCTCCCAACTAGCGCTAATAATGCTGTCTGCCTTTTGTTAGAGAGCTCTCATCCTGCAGGCCCCGGCACGTGAAACGCAGGGTCCTGGCAAACCCACACGGACCCGTTTCTCTTTGGCACCATTCCCCTCCACCCCCCACCTCTCCAGTGCAGCAGCAAGGGAAAGGCCAGGCGGCCGTAAAGGCAAAAGGAGCCTTTTGTAGAGAACACTTTGATTTGGAGCTTTCCCAGGGCGGTTTCGTGCACAGAGGGGAACTGGGGTAGAGCAGCCGCAAAGGAAATAGAGACGTAAACGGTCCAGACGCTGGCATTCCGGCACCAGGTTGCCCCTTGGCCTCTCCCAAGGGGTTCGATTCTGACCATGCGAGGCCACGAGGTGTTAGTGAGCAGATCATACAGGGTCGTAAAGCTGAACATGGGGCACGGCGAGTGACAAGCTGCCATGGTGCCTGGGGCAAGTGGGTTCTGCTTGCACAGGGCACCTTGTTAACACTGGAGGAGCTTTGCAGGGATCACATGCCTCTGGGCACATCGAAAATGGGCCTCTGTCCCTTGCTCAGCAAAGGGCTGAGCGCCAGTCAGCAGGAAAGGCGCCGGTGTAGCCGTGGCGCTGCCCAAAATGGCTAAGGGAGGGAACAATCCTCATCAGAAAACACCCCAAATGACACAACTATCAAGCCACTGCTATTAAGCGTATTATGGTAACATCTGCAACCCCCTCCCCTCTGCTCCATTGTGTGAGGCGCTGTACAGGCATATCGTGAGAGACGGTCCCTGCCCCACAGATCCTACAATCTGAAACCAACAAAGCAAAGGTCGCCCCCATTTTACAGCTGAGGAACTGAGGCACAGAGTGCTGGAGCAACCTTTTTTTTTGCTTGACAAATTTTTGTCTGGTATTTTTTTTGAAACCATCTGGCTTGCCAATTGGTTAAGACCGGTCCTGAGCTCAAGGATCTCAGCTCCCTCTGTGCACCATCCTGCCCTGGACTGGATTTCACCTGTTCTGCTGAGCAATACGGTACCGGTGCTCTCTGCTGCCAAGAGAGGGTCTCTGATTGTGGGGAAATAAACCTCTTCCAAGACTTTCTCCAAAGCTGGGGGCTGTTCCCCCACCCAATAGAGAAGCCCTCCTGGGGATTGTTCCAAGCCCCTCGTGGTTGAGAAGAACAGGCACATTCCCCTCCATGCCCCAGCAAAGTGGGAGAGGATCATGACTAGGCTGAGCAGGGGGGAAAATGGGTCAGGGAATTCATCCAAGCACCTCAGCTCATCTGGGAGAAAAGTGCTACCATGCAGCTGGAGACCAGCCTTTAACTAGGGATGTAAAATCCTGTTCAAAATGTTAACCAGGTAACCTATATGTTTAACCAGTTAACTAGCCCACTGTGTCACGCTGGGGGAGGCACAGCAGGAGCTGTGCACCACGCTGGGCCCGGCCAAGCTGGAGCACCGGGTAACCGGGTAACCGATTACTCCTTTACAGCCCAACCTTTGACCTCTGTCCGCTAATTCCTGCTCCCCTGAAATCAGCCTAGGTTTTGCCATTGACTTCCTTGGGAGCAGAGGGCCATGCAGCCAGAGCCAGCCTTAGCATTTATGGGGGTGCAGTACTGTTAAACTGGGGCCCCCATGCCCAACAGCAGCCTGGGGAAGGGGCGGGGATGTTTTTTTTAGAGAGGTGATTTTTAGAGAGGTTTTTTTTTTGAGAGGCGAGCAACACACCAATGAAATATTTTTAAAGCAGATTTTAAACTCCGGTCCTGTTGACCGACATAGTCAATTCAGGAACTGACAGGATAGTCCTGGGGTTGAAATGCTTGTTAAACGGCTTTTCGTACTGCTAATCACTCTGGCAGGCTTTGTCGTTGTTAAGTTAACTAGATCCTCTCTGGAGGAAGCAGAGCCACAGACCAGAGAGAGGAAGAGGTGGTGGGTGGACTTTAAGACCCAGTGGTGCCCCAAATTTTCAGGTGCCTCACGCAGCTGTGTATTCTGGTATGGGTAAGGACGGCCCTGCCCTTAGCCAGGCAGTGCCTACAGGATACAAATGAGGGCTGCTCCTCCCCAGACCCAGGCTGGGCACATCTACACACCCGCTGGAGAATGTGCATGACGGAGGTCAACTCAGCCACCAGCTGCTTTGCTTGAAAGAGGAGTGGGAGAGGTAAAGGTCGAATCAGAAGTCGGCAGGATCTGTCCTGAGTCCGACTGCAAATTTCCCATTTAATCTCTCTGCGCCACACCTTGAAATAGTCTACAAAAGCTTCTGGCAAGCCCAAGAGGTGCGGCGGGTCTCTCTCCAAAGCAGGGTGGGCTTAGGGGATATTTTATGTAACCTCGTTACATTTTCGTACCGTTATCCGCCGTGCAAAGTAACGTATCAGGACCATTGGCTGCGGTCTCTGAGCCTGCCAGGCACCTTGCCACTAGTTATCTCACACCCTGAGCCTCTTGTTACTACCAAGGGGACGTTCCCTGGCTTGGCAGGTTACCCCAGACTGAAGGCTGCTCGTGGGCTGACATCCAGAGAGTGGGTGTTTGCCGGGAGCTAGAATTTAGACTCTGGGCTGATCAGAAGAGCATCAGCAGTTCAGGGTATTGATGTTAAAGCCGCAGCCACAGACTCGGCAGAGAATAGCCTAGCCCCAGCACCTGTGCAGGGCTCTCTGGCTGCAGAGCTCCGTGTCCTGGCAAGGGAGGGTCAGGATCATTGTGACTTCCCCAGGAGCCCAAGGTGGGTGGCTGAGTCCGGTTTTCTGAGCCACGGGGCCTCTCCCAGCCCCCTCCCAAATGTCTAGGGGGCTTTTTCTGCTTCAGGGTAGGGGCATGAAGTGGGGACTCAGCAGTGGGTGGGAACAGGGATTTGGTTGGTGGGCAGAGGGCAGCAGTGGATGGACTCAGCTTGCAGCCTCCTGTAGTCAGCTCACCTGCCCCCCTCTTCCCGCCACTGGAAGGCCAGGTGGCCCAGGCCCAAATGGAGGGTTCTGTGAACTCTGAGAGCATGCAACTCCTCTTCAGCCATCCGGGAAGCCAACCCCACCTCGGCTCTGTCCGGTTGGGATGCTCGGTAGCTGGGAAAGCCAGGCCCAGCCCCGGGAGGGAACAGAGCCTGGGGGAGTGTGTGAGCCTGCCCCAGAAAGCTCCTCCTTCTGGCCTGTTTTGTAAGTGCCATAATGGGAGCTGTCAGCTCCAGAGAGTTTCTCAACTTCTCGGTCTCCTCGCTTCCAGGCCGGGGGTGACACAGCCCCATCCCGCCAGTGGCTCTGCATAGTGCGCCAGGCTAGGAAGCTGGTTGCAAGCATTGGTCTTACGCTAAAGCAGCCATTCTGAGCCATCTGCATTTTTAATCCCCTGCTTTGTTTGGGGCTGCCCCGAAATGCAGTCGCTGTCGTAACAACCTCAGGCAGGGCCTTGCGCTCGTCTCTGGCCAGGGCACTTTGACTTTGGGTTCGTGCCCGTCGTTCAGCTCAAGGATTTTGAGGAGGGAGGAATGCACATGACACGCGCCAAACCCCAGACCTCGCTGCAGCTGTGAGCGCCTCATTGTGTCGGTGTTGGGAAGATTTGGGCACAAGATTTGGAGCTTTGGGAAGAATGTGGAGCCGAAAGCCAGGCCAAGCAGCGGTGCGCGGCGGGAGGAGAAGCAGCCTCCGCTCCCCAAGCGGCCCCACAGACAGGCAGTGACACTCACTCATGCCCTGTGGGAGCAGGCAAAAGGCTGGAGAGAGCGGGCTCAGAGGCTCTAAGACTTGACTCACCCCAGCTTCGTGCTGATATCACCCTATTGAGCTCAGCGGAATGACTCGGCCTTATAGTGCGTGACACGTGCTGCAGTAAATGAGCTTGGGACTACGCTAGGCGCTGGGTTATACTTACAGATACAGCAGTAGCAGCATCTGACTTGGGGGGATAAGGCAATATGGCGCATTTCTTGTGAAGGCAGAATTCATTTACTGTCCCTCGTTACCGGGGGCTAGGCTTGCCAGATGTGTTCAACAAAAATCCAGAACATGGCAAACTTGGCTGAGCAAAAAAAACCCCCAAAAAACCGGAGACCAACGTTGTTGAGCAACCAAAGTTGGTTTTTTTTACTGGACAGGGGACCCGAATACCGAACTGTCCGGATGAAAACCGGACACCTGGCAACCCTACCGGGGACAGTGGGGGAAGGCACACCAGGGGAAGGCAAGTCCCAGCCCCGCCCCTTCCACCTGAGGCCACCCCTTCTGCACATACACATGTGGAGCCACGCCTGCCCTGCAACGTAGGGGCCAGAGCTAATACACCCAGCCCTGGAGTATCCCCGGCCCACCTAGCCTCTCCCCTCCAAGCAGGCAGTGCAGCCTCAGCTTTCCCGGCCAGCATGTGGGCAGTTTTGGGAAGGCAGTGCCTTCCCTTGCCTACATTACCCACCACTTATGCTAGTTGCTGAAATTATCCAACACACACACACACACACACACACATATGCTCTCACAGCCATCTTTGTTGCTCTGCTCTGAGCTCTCTGCAGTTTGTTGACCTCTTCCAGTCACAAAGGTGCCCCCAAACTGAATGACATGGCTCCGCTTCCCCAGCATAGCTTCACTGATGTCAATGGGCTGATGCTAATTTACACCACACAAGGAGCGAGCCCAATAGTCTAGGTGTGATCACTATAAAACTGTAGACCCCATGATGTGACAGACACACACGCCACTTAAAATCTCTTCTGTTGCTAAGTTGTTTGGCATGCTCAAGGCCAATTTACTGTCCATAATTACCTCTGGATTTTGGTGCCTTTTCATTTGTTGCACAGCGTCCGGCGTTCATCCAAGCAAGAGGGACGAGGTCAGGGTGTTCACATTGGATTTGCAGGCTGCGTTTTCTTTTGCAGCTATATCAGCTAGTCCTGGCGATAGTTGCGACATCACAAATGGACAATTATGAGATCACATGAGAAAAAAAAGCAGAGACTGCACTATTGTTTCATCGTGTTTCATCTCTAGCTCACTAGGAAGGAAAGTGTCTTTATTAGAGTTGGTCCAAATGTCAACCAAAAATCATTGTGAAAATTTCTTGCAAAAAAATGTTGCTAGTTTTTTTTTTTACCAGCTTCTAGAGTATCTGAAAATTTTGTGAAATCCAAAATTTTGACACACATGTTTGGCTGGCGTCAGTAGTTTTCCTCGTTGGGGAAACTGAGGCATGGAATAGGGAAATATTTCACCTACAGTCTCACAAAGGGATTTGCAGACCTTTTACTCTGACCAATGCACCTCGCTTTTCTTCCTTTGCTGAACAACTTAGTGAGAAAGATCCTATTTTCACATCAATAGGGGGTGAAAAATGTTGAAAATCTGTGATCTGCAAGCAGAGGTTTTCCTAAAAGAAAGGTTCCCATGGGACACAAGCAGCAGTCTGAGGATCGGCCAACTTTTCAACCCTCCTTTGAAACATCTAACCTCGGGGTTAGAGGCCACAAAATAATTTTCTCCTTCTGAGCCCAGGCGTGGTGGTTTGCCAGGAAATCTCTCTCTGGTGTTGTTTAATAGCTCATGATACCATCTACATTTTTTGTTAGTCTCTAAGGTGCTACAGGACTATTTGTTGTTTTGTAAGTTTTTTTCAGTTTCCTAGATTACAGTCTTATAACACAAGTGACCTTGTTCATGCTGCCTCTTGTTTGCACTTAGACACTTCCATAGAAGCTTAAGAGTTTGGCAATAACCCTATAGAGTTATTGGGTTGGGTCGGGACGGGACGGGATGCGATGGCCAAAAGCCGGGCGGCCCCGGGGCAGGAGGGATAAGGGGCGCCCTGACGGTAAGGTGGGGGGACAGGTTCCCGCATGGCCTGGGGGATAGAGGCGCTCGCCGGGAGAGGAAGGGACATGGGGGAGAGGTAGATATGCTGGAGGGTAGGGATAGAGTCCAGAGTGACCTGGACAAATTGGAAGATTAGGCCAAAAGAAATCTGATGAGGTTCAACAAGGACAAGTGCAGAGTCCTGCACTTGGGGTGGAAGAATCCCAAGCACTGTTACAGGCTGGGGACCGACTGTCTAAGCAGCAGCTTGGTAGAAAAAGACCTGGGGATTATAATGGGTGAGAAGCTGGATATGAGTCAACAGGGTGTCCTTGTAGCCAAAAAGGCTAACAGCATATTGGGGAGCATTAGGAGGAGCATTGCCAGCAAATCGAGGGAAGTGATTATTCCCCTTTATTCGGCTCTGGTGAGGCCACATCTGGAGTATTGCATCCAATTCTGGGGTCCCCATTACAAAAAGGATGTAGACGCATTGGAGAGAGTCCAGTGGAGGGCACCCAAAATGAACAGGGGGGGCTGGAGCACATGACCTATGAGGAGAGGCTAAAGGATTTGGGAAGAGAAGAGTGAGGGGGGATTTGACAGCAGCCTTTGACTACCTGAAGGGGGGTTCCAAAGAGGATGGAGAGAGGCTGTTCTCAGTGGTGGCAGGTGACAGAACGAGGAGCAACGGTCTCAAGTTGCAGTGAGGCAGGTCTAGGCTGGCTATTAGAAAAAACTATTTCCCTAGGAGGGGTGGTGAAGCACTGCAATGGGTTCCCTAGGGAGGTGGTGGAATCTCCATCCCTAGAGGTTTTTAAGTCCTGGCTTGACAAAGGCCTGGCTGGGATGATTTAGTTGACGTTGGTCCTGCTTTGGGCAGGGGGTTGGACTCGATGACCTCCTGAGGTCTCTTCCAGCCCTACGATTCTATGATGCTGTGACATTTTGATCACTGTGGGGGTTCCCTCTCATGGCTCTGTCCTTGGATGCTTCAGGATGGAGATGCCTATCGCCTATTCATTGGAACCTTTTGTTAAGAGTGTGGGGTGTATTAGGCCTCGTCCGCACTACAGAGTTAAGTCGCATTCCCATCTCTGTATCCTTTTTCCCCTCTCTCTTTCTGTCTTTCTTTCTCTGCCTCTTCAGCATCTGAGGAAGCGAGCTGTAGCTCATGAAAGCTTATGCTCTAATACGCTAATAAATGTGTTAGTCTTTAAAGTGCCACCGGACTCCTTGTGCTGAAACAGACCCACACGGCTACAGGTCACTGAAAAGCAGCTTACATCCACCTAACTCTATGGAAGTTCCAATGCTAAACTAACTCCTCCTCCACAAGCGGAGTAGAATCAAGGTCAATGTAGTTTGGTCAACACAGCCCCAGCGTAGACACTGCACTGCTGACATTGCCGATTACTAGCTTTTAGCAACTAGCCCACAATACTCCACCCTGGCCATACAATGGGTACCAGTGCCCTTGGCGAGGACATGCGCCGCTGACACAAGGCACAAAGGGTAGATACGCAGAAGCAATGGCATTACTGTGGCAGCTCTATGCAGACATAAGTTAGGTCGACTTCATTTTTTAGAGCAGACATGGGCATGGGAGGAAATCTTGCTCTGCGATCGCCTCTCCCTGAATTGGATTATGGGCGTGGGCAGCCAGTTCTGGGGCTCAGCTGATGTGTGTGTTCTATCTGCCTCCCCATTTCTCTTTTAGGCAAGGACCAGGTGCGGAGTGTGCTCCACTCCCACTGGTTCACGGGAAGCTTTTGGGATTCTCACAGGGTCGGATCCCTAATGATTCAGGCAGCTCCCTGAGCAGAGATACCCGAGATGGGGGAGAAAATGCTAGGGAGCCCCTTCCTACCCAGCATCTTGCTTAGCAGAATGACCTCTGAGCTCAGCTCTTTCTGCCCTCTGGGAACAATCCTGTCTCCATCTCCGGGATCTTTCATAGGACAATCCCCAGGTATGTTCGTTAAATAAACCTCATATCCCTCCTCCACCCCAGCGAAGTAGGTCAGCCAGTATCCCTGGCCCAGTTCTGCAGGTGGGGAAACCGAGGCAGGGAGAAGGGAAGTGACTTACTCCAAATCACACAGTGAGTTAGTAGCAGAATCAGAAATAAAACCCACGGGTCCTGCCTGCAAGGTTTGTCCTCTGACCGCTAGACCATGCTAGCTGCCCAACTGACTGAGGCATTAATCCCATGCCAAAGGAGCCAGGACTTGCAATTTCACCTTGCTCATTGTCTGTGGTGCAAGGAAGAGCAAATCCTCTCTCCTCATGGTCCCTGCGAGCTGAAACACCTGCTTCCCTTGTGAGCTCCACAGCCCCCAAAGTCTCACTCAGGCCTTATCCTCATTTTGGGAGGTGCCATTTCCTCCCCTCAGGACAGGAGAAGGCCGCATGGAAACATGGCAGCGAAAGATGGCGGCCAGAGCAAACTCTTTACCTCAGCATGTCGGCACCCTGGCCACAGCTCACTCCCCCAGACACCAAGCGTGTGGAATCGCAGGAGGGCTGTTCTTGAGCTAGAGCTAAAAAAACAAGACTTCACAAACATTCGCTGGGGCTGCGAGGCCCGAGGTCTTCATTAAAGACGTTTGATGGCTTGGCCTAGACAGTTTGAGGCATCAGAAACTGTCCCATGCTGGGTTGTGTCCTTTTCTTTCTTTCTTTCTTTCTTTTCGGTTTTATTTGCTTTTGTTTTTTCATGCCACAGCTTTCTGCCGCCGTTTCAGTGGAAATGATTCAGGAAATGCCGATCAAATCCAGCTGAGGGGCTGGTCTGCTCATTTTTTCTGAGGAACAGAAAGGCCAAGCACTTCGTGCTTATTAATAGCAACCACCGTTCAGTTATTATGAGACTCAAAAACACCCAGCTCTTTGGTGTTGTGTGTTATTTAAGCTTCTGAAAATAAATGTTCATTGGTGCAAATCAATCTGCTTGCAAAGCTCTCTGCTTGGGGCTGGCACGGAAAGTGTTGCTAGAGGAAAGATCTATTCATAGAGCGTATTTATTTTGTATAAACAGGCACTCAAGTCTGGTGTTCCATGGCATCATAACCCTCTGTGCTTTTACAATCTTAGGTTCTCATAAGTACTTGACCAAACAAACTCCTGTTGTTGAAAAAGCACCACCGTGGAAAGCTACTAGTGCTGGCAGACCTGGGAGTGGGAACTGGTTTCTGACATTTCATTTTTCAGGCCGCCGGCCGCCAAAAGCTACAGGCATTTGGGAACCCACTGCCCGAGCTGAGCGCAAACAGAGCTGTGTGCCTCTAAGGTTTCAGTCAGAGAGAGAGGCCCAGACTTTGAACCTGAAATCTTTTCGAGAGCCAAATCCAAAGCACACACGTTTTTTGTTAGAGGGAATCCTGTTCGTTTGAGAGATGTGACAACAACTCTCAGCTCAGAGGGATTTTATTTTTTTTTACATTTGTTTTAAAGCTCCTTCGTGGAAGTTCATAACATGGATATAATTTACCTGAGATAAACAGTCACTTGGGTACTTTGAAACTATATATGAGGTACCATATTAGTACTTATTAGTTACATTACCATAGCAGCCAGATGTCCCAGCCAAGCTCAAGGCTCCATTGTCCAAGGCGCTGAGCGTTTTAAGGTATACCTCCAAAGCGGAGTTATTCTGCCACTACAGTAACTATTCCTGATTAATTCCATGTGTGGGTGACGCTAATTCAAAAGTCACTTTTATTCTGGAAAAAAAAAAACATCCTCCCATGGAGGTAGAAATAGTTAGTTCGTTTGGATTCCACATTTTACCTTAATCCAGATTGATTTGCATGTACACATATGTGCTAAGAAAAAAACTCACAAAGGGCTTAGAACTAGTAGACCCATTTGACAGGCTATAGAACTGAGGCCCAGAATAAATGAAATATTTATTTAAGGTCACACAGGGGTTCTGTAGCAGACTCGGGAATTTAATCTAGATAATCTGAGACCCAGGCCGATGTGCTCCCCACAAAACCACCCTTGCTGTCTGTACTCATTAGCTTTCCCAGTTCACTCAGTATTACTGCCTTTTTAACAGGCATTTTTCAGAGCATCCCAATCTATTGCTGTATGTTTTGTGACTTACCCCCAGACGGTAATGGCTCCATCTTCATCTTCAGGATTTGATAGCCTGCCTCGTGATTCTGGTCCCCTGGCTTCAAGCCAGTCCAGGTCCTTTCAGTTGGGCTCTAAGAGCAGTTTAAAGATTTGTGTGTGGAATGACTTTGGCTCTCATTGCGGTTCTGCTTCTTGTGCCTGTAAAACCCCAGTGCCAAGTGGGTGTAAATTGCTAGCAGAGCAGATCCCATTCTGCACTGGGGTAAGTCACTGCACACAGTGTAGGTCAGGGATGGGCAATAATTTTCGCAGAGGGGACACTTGATACATTTTGGTACATGGTTACGGGCCGGCTCCACCCCTGGAAGGGGCGGGGCTGGCAACTAGCCTCCCCCCAGAGTTGTGTAGGCCAGAGGCTTTGAATTAAAAACACAGCAAAGGGCTTGTGACTCCCAGCTGTGCCGTTACCATGTTGCCTGCAGGTTTACTTAGGGAGGTGGTGGAATCTCCATCCCTAGAGGTTTTTAAATCCCAGTTTGACAAAGCTGTGGCTGGGATAGTTTAGTTGGGATTGGTCCTGCTTTGGGAAGGGGGCTGGACTCAGTGACTCCTGAGGTCTTTTCCAGCCCTAGGCTTTTATGAGTCTATGACTGTTGCAGCTATTTAAAGGGCTCACAGCGGTAGCGCTGTGACTAGGAGCCGTGAGCCATTAAAATAGACTTCTGCTGCCTGAGCCACCGCCTGGAAATTCGGTGGCATTGGGCAGCAGGATATAAACAGAAAGTGGCCAGATGCAGGCCATGGCAGGATCAAAGAGTTAGGTGGGCCGGATTCAGCCCTCGGGCTACATCTAGCTCAGCCCTGGTGTAGGTCAAGGGAGAGGCCAGCCTGAGTTTGCTCAGGTAAACAGTGTCTTCTCCTCAGGCTCCCAAAGCATGGCCATCCCTAAGGGCTATGGCATTTGAGTGCTGGAAGGGTTTAGAGCATGGTAAACTGTGAGGCTGCGTCTAGACTGGCATGATTTTGCGCAAAAGCGGCTGCTTTTGCGCAAAATCTTGCCACCTGTCTACACTGGCCGCTAGTATTTGCGCAAGAACACTGACTTTGTAATGTACAAAATCAGTGGTTCTTGCAAAATACTTTGACGCTCCCGCTCAGGGATAAGCCCTCTTGCGCAAGTATTCTTGCGCAAGAGGGCCAGTGTAGACAGCCACCTTAATTTCTTGCGCAAGAAAGCCCGATGGCTAAAATGGCCATCGGAGCTTTCTTGAGCAAGAGAGCGTCTATACTGGGCACGGATGCTTTTGCGCAAAGGCACATGCCAGTATAGACGCTTATAAGAAATACTTTTAACGGAAAAACTTTTCCGTTAAAAGTATTTGCAAAATCTTGCCAATCTAGATGCAGCCTGAACCGTCAGACCTTGGGCGGCGGGTATCCTAGGCCAGGGAAGGCACTGCCTTCCCAAACTGCCTCACCGGGCCCTACCCATGGCCAGACCTGTGCCTTGCTTGCGGGCCAGCTTTCCGGAGGCCCAGGCTGGGGGAGGCCGGGGCCGCACCGCCCGCTGGCTCTTGGGAGCTCTGGGGGAGGCTGGGACTGCGCTACCCGCTGGCTCTCCAGAGGCCCAGGGCTGCGGGAGGCTAGGGCGTGCTACCCTGGGGCAGGGAGGGGCCAGCAGCCACACTGTGCGGGGGGAGGGGCTGGGGTAGGAGCCAGCAGGCCACGGGGGGAGGAGGGGAAGAGCATGGGCTCTGGTGGGTGGAGCTGGGCAGGGGACTTGCCTCCCCAAGCCATGGGGTCACCCCCCACCCATGCTTCAGACCGACCTGCCCCAAACTGAATACTTGACACAACGGCCCAAGTCCCTTTATTCGTGGCCTCTAAGCCACGCGGTGGCAAAATCCGCAGCGTCCGTGTCTCCCTAACCTGGCTCGCTTTTTTCTCCACAGGCAGACTAGCCGCGCCGCCAGGATGCTCTCCGAAGCTGTCTCACTGCTGCTGCTTGTGGCTGGCATCCGCTCGGTGTCAGGAGGAGGCGCTGGCGGTGGAGGATACGGGCAAGTGAAATACATGCAGCCCATGGTGAAAGGGCCCCTGGGGCCCCCATTCCGGGAAGGCAAAGGGCAGTATCTCGGTAAGGGGGCATTTTTACGCAAAGGGAGCCGGGGGCGGATGGGGACCAATGGCAGAAATGGGGGGCACCGGCCTGGTGGCCTGACGTGTCTGGAGACCTGCAGCTGCTCCAAGGCAGGGAAAATTCATTCCTCGTTATCGGGCGCAGCCCAAGTCCAAAGGGTGCGGTTGGTTCCCTAAGACCTGCATTTGGAAACACAGCGTGTTGACCATAGCAGGGCATTTTATAGCCTCTGCTACACCCATGGATGTGCCAGCGGGTTCCTCACCGAGCCATTCTCGGCATAAACACAGGCGGGCCCAATTCAGCCAAGCCCTTATGCCTGCACGGAAGTCAATGAGACTTAGGCATGTGCTTAGAGGCTTTGCTGACTTGAGGCCCTCAGTGGTCCTGACGCCTGGACCAAGGCAGACGCTGTCCCGCTCGGAGCCACGAGAGAGCGTGTCAAGTGATTCACGCCGACCAGGTGCTGACAGAACATCGCTGGAAACGGGTCTGTCAGGAACATCCCTGGAAACGGGTCTGTCAGGAACATCCCTGGAGATGGGTCATACCCGGGCTGGTTGTCTCCCGACAAAGAGGCAGTTTGGTTGGCAGGCTTGCAGCTCGTTTGAGCCCCCCAGCTGCTGCCTTCTGACCCATGTGGCCACCACCCTACCGCCTGGACGTGCTGCCCAGGAGCGCAGCCAGGAGGTGACCTGACAGCATCAGCCAGTGCCGATGATGTTGCTGCTGCTGTGATATCACTCCTAGGAGGGACAGCCGGATAGGAAGTGCCCCCAAACCAGGGCCTGGCAATGGGGGCCAGGGAGGACTCCCAAGCTTTGTGCATTTGAGTCCAGTCCATCTTGGGAGCAGGGCTGAAGTCAGAGAGGAGCAGAAGCCAGACAAGGCTCCTCTGGAGCTGTGGTTTGTTCCTTTGTTGTGTTACTGAAATCAGGCAGCTTCCATCGCAAATGCCCCCCTCGGACCATCCGCCTTATCCCCTCTTGAATGTCATTTGTCCGTGGGCTCAGGAGCCTTGCTCCCTGCTAACCTCTGGCCTGGTCTTGAAATCTAACCAGGCCACTGTACTGTTAGGCTGAGTCTACACAGGGAAATTATTTTGAAATAATAACTCCCGAAATAACTATTTCGAAATAGTAATAGAGATGTAGTCGTGTTAGTCTGGTCTTGCTGAAACAAAAGACAGGACTATGCAGCACTTTAAAGACTAACAAGATGGTTTATTAGGTGATGAGCTTTCGTGGGCCAGACCCATTTTGATTTGTTCTGAGGAAGTGGGTCTGGCCCACAAAAGCTCATCACCTAATAAACCATCTTGTTAGTCTTTAAAGTGCTGCATAGTCCTGTCTTTTATTTCGAAATAGCGTGACCACACTGCAGGGAAGCCTCGAAATTAGTCCGAGGCAGGCTCCCTTCATGTGGACACGCTCCCTCAACTAAAAGCCCCAGGGAGCACTGGAGAGTAATTACTTTGAGTGACTCTGGGGCGTAGTTATTTCAAAATAACAGCAGCGGAGCGGCCACACTCCCGCGATTTCGAAATAACAGGTTTGAAATAAGCGTTGTTCCTCCTCACAAGCAGGAGTTATCCTTTCGAACTAACAAGCCCTTAATTCAAAATGATTTCGAAATACCAGGCTTGCTGTGCCTTGTTATTTCGAAATAACTCCCTCGGGTAGACGTGCCCTCCAAGTGGTTGCAAGTGGTGCTCGCCGCTTCCGCAGGCTGAATTGTACTGACATGGTAGAATGCGGCATGGGGGGAGTGGTGGCAAGAGCAGGCTTAGCGGCCTTTGGGCCTGGAAGGGGCATGCGGTAACTGGGGAGACTCCGTCGTAAGGGGGGTGGCGTGGGCAGACTCACCAGCCTGAGAAGAACAAGGTGCCTGGCAAATCACATGGATCTTGTCTACCTGCAGGTCACCCCTAAAGGGAGCAGGGGGAGGAGACCAGAGCCGTTGATGGGGTCTCCATCAACGTGGAGAACCCTTGCCTAGGTGTCGGTCTCCTCGCTCAATAGAAACCAGGCCCCTGCCCAGACCTACCAGTCCAGTCCACCCTGGACAAACTAGTTCTTGCGATACAATCGGACCCGCCCCCCACCCTGCCTATCCACAGTGCTAGGATCCTCTGTTAATCGTCTCCTCAGTGGATGTGCTCTGCTCCCTGAGTTTGCCCAGACCACGCCCATCGTTCCCCCATAATAGAATTATGTATTTGGATGACTGGAGTGCTTGGGGCGGGCCCCACCATGCAAGGTGCTGCACAAACACACTGCTAACTGCACCCCCCAGTGTGGAGCAGGCCCCCCAGACGTGTCACCCCTCCGCTCCATGTCCTACTCCATTTTTCCATCCTCCCCCTCTTTTCGCATCTGGTCGTTTATGTGGAGATGTTCCTGTTCTTTGAGCCTCTCGACCACTGCCCCTAAAACAAGCCCAACTCTCTTCATGGGTTCCCAAACTGGGGTGTGTGCCCCCCTGTGGGGGCATGAAGAAATTCCAGGGAGGGGCGCGAGGTGACCTAGGCCCCCAATCAAGTTTTGCTGCCCCGGTCTGTTTCTTTTTTTTTTTGCTCAACAAGTTTTGCTGCTATTTTTTGGGGGGGGGGGAGGCGTGGGGGTTTCTCAAAAATCAAAAAGGGGGCGTGATGCCAAAAGGTTTGGGAACCACTGCTCTAGCTGATGCTGCAGCCGGCTCCCTGGAGAGGGCTGTGTGATGCTACAGACCATCTTCACACCAGCTCACCCTCGCTTTTCTCACCTGCTCGGCCCATGGGCTGGGCACCTGCGGCTGAGGCTGGGGAGGGTGCAGATAGCTGAATTGGGGAAGGTTTCTCCATGGAGGGAAGTGACCCTCTCCCACCTTTACCCGAGTCGTTCTGAATTCCCTCTCCTGGGTGCCTGTGTCTGCCTGCAGCCCCTCTCCAATGTGCGTGGGTTCTCCCCAGTGTGGTTTTCGAGAGGTAGAAGCCAGGAGACATGCCAAGATGAACACAGATGACCTTTGGCGGGGCAGAGGCAGCTGGTCTCCCAGCATGGGTTATGCAGTGCCACAGCCCAGTGCATTAACCCCCTCCTGACCATATTCCTGGGGGAGTTGCATCACATACGGGGAGGCTAGTAACAGGGCCGGATTAAGGGGGCTAGCCGGGCAGCTGCCGGGGCGCCAACCTATGGGGAGCGCCTGATTGAAGTGGTAAGGGGCGCCGCACACCCGGGGGCGTTGCCGTGCATGTGCCACTCGCTCAGGGGCGCAGCGCCCCTTACCATGTCAATCAGGCACTGTGCACCCGCTGCCCAGGGCACAAGTATGGCTCGGTCTGGCACTGCTAGTAAATACATTTACTGGGTGGGGGCAAGTCACAGCTGCTTTGTCAGCAGCCAGGGCTGCTGGAATTGTGGGAATGTTCTTGAGAAAATTGCAGTGGATAAGGCTGGGACTCAAGAGACCAACATTCACATCCCAGCTCTGCTACTGTCCTGCTGTGTAACCTTGGGCATGTTACTTTACCGCTGTTTCCTCCTTTCTGGTGTATTCAGGCTGTAATCTCTTCAGGGCAGGGATTCTCTCCTTCTGAGTGTATGTCCAGCATCTAGCACAACAGGGCATCAATGGGATACAAATAATATTCATAGGCACTGTCTGTTGTTCTCCCACTTGTTGCTTTGCCACTCCCAGTGGAGGGCCCCATCAAGCTGATTGCCTGTCACTAGGGTTGCTTAAAGGAACTTGTGTTTTAAACACCTGGAGTGTCATGTGACCACATCTCTGCTCTCTATTGGCCTGTCCGTGTTCGTTAGGACAAAAATGTGACCCTCCCTAGCATGTGCTGGTTTGTATTTTTACTAGCGTCCTTAAAGGAGGATCGACTCACCGGATGGAGCTTGACAGCTCCCAGTGGCTGGTCTTTCCATCTCCTTTGGATCCCTTCCTACCCTGCACTCATCAGCAGCTTTGGAGATTGAATTTGACACTCCCCCGGGTCAGTGTGGCCGTGAGGCAGCCCAGCCACACACTGGCCAGGCTCTGATCTCGGGAGCAGGTTTAGAGCCAGAGTAACCCTGAGACCATCTGGATTTACACCGGAGAAACTGCGATCACAATCAAACCAGGGTCTGTCTCACTGCTGGCACCACCCCGTGGCCCTTTGCACCTTGGGCCTCCTGGCTGGGCAGCAAGGATGCCGCCAGAGCAGGTAGGGGAGCACAGGGAAGAAATGAGTCTTCACTGGTCACTGTGCTCCTGGCCATGCCCAGTGACTGGAATTATGGGAATGTTCTTGAGAAAACTGCTTGTGGCGGAAGGAAAGAGGAGGGAACCATGCTGCAGCATCTGAGCGGCAAGGCGCGCCAATGGATAAGACTGGGACTCAAGAGACCTGAGTGCAAATCCCAACTCTGCCACTGCCCTGCTGTGTGGCCTTGGGCATGTTACTTTGCCTCTCTTTCCCCCTCTCCAGTGGATGCATGGAGCAGGCACCGGGACTAAGAAGGGGCCATTTATACACAGTCATTTCTCTAACAAGATCTGGATTTGGAGCTGCTACTCTTTGTGGCAAGGGGTTGGGTTTATCACGACAGTTGCATTGAGCTGAGGAGGGAATAACTTCACAAGATACCCCTCCCCCCCAAGCAGTGCGCACACACACACACACACACACTCTCTCTCTCTCTCTCTCTCTCTGGGAGACAGGCTCTGTTCTCGTTTGCAGCCGTATAAATCTGGAGCGATGTCAGCGAAGTGCCTTCAGACTGACCCCCGCCGTGACCCTAGGAGAGACATCCTGACCCAGGCGCTGTAAATTACCACGCCTGGGAAACGGAGGCGCGCCGCAGGCTTTGGCAGGGGAGGAATGCTGGACCACGCAGACGCGGCTCCCGTAGGATGGGCAGCCCCTGAGTCCAAAGGACGAGCCAATCCATTCTTGGGGCAGGGCCCAGTCCGGGAGCTCTTTATCTGCGCGGCGTCGGCAGAGGATCACAGAAGCACCTGAGCTTGTAAATACGGCCGCCGACCACCCAGTGCAGCGGCCTAGTGCTGAAACATTAGCTACCTGCTGAAAGCCGGATGGCAGGCTCCTTCCAGCTGGGGAAAACCTCAGGAGCCTTCTCCGCGCGCTTCGCTGCAGGCTGGACCCTCCAGACTGGCGGGAGCCTTGGCTCCAGGAGGAATAACTTCTTGAGGGGTTTGCAGGCGGCTGCCGAAGGCCAGCTCTCGAGTGCCTGATTTACGAGGAAACTGAATGGCTGATGGAGTGTGCAGATCAGCACATGCGGCAGGGGGAAAAAGCACAGAGAGAAGCTGGAGCTGACGTGAGTTAAGCGCTCCGCCCCTCCAGCAGCTGGGAGTGTGTTCTCTGACTCCCGGCCAGAGACAGAAACTCCGCATGCAGCCTCACCAAAAAGGAGCGTTTCAGCTGCGGATGGAGTCAAATATCCTCTTGCTGGTCTTTTTTTTCCTACACACTCTGGCTGCATGGGCCACCACAGATGAGACAGAGTTGTTGGGAGTAGCGTCTACAGGGCTACGACTTGCACGAACGTAGGTAGCCCATGGGTGGGATGGGAAACTGAGACACAGAGCGGCAAGAATGGCTTGCCCAAGATCACACAGCCCTGCCGCTCTCAGGTAGCAGGTGACAGACCTCTGTGCTCACCTACCGGGGCAGCTTAGCCTGAGCTCCATCAGAGAGAGAACAGATTAGGGCAAGCAGGACCTGCAGCAGAGGCCGATCTGAGCCTCGCAATGGAGGCCAGCAGCTGCGTCTGTCCTAGTGGCTGTTGAGAGAAGGGGTGACTCTGTCTAGGAGAGGGGTGAATGGCTGCAGGGTCACTGTAATGAAGACATAGACAAGCCCAGACATCTACCCAACATCCCCACACACACACATCTGTCTGCCTTATCCAACAGCGTAAGTCACACACACAGACCCTGGTGGTGACTTGCAGCTGCTTCATATCAGGGGGTCACCAACCAGGGTCTCCAGGAAGCCAACCCCACCAACCCTCAACTCAATCCAGCCCTGCCTCAATCATGACCAACCCCAAGCTGCCGACTTAAAACCCCAGAGGATGGAGATTCCCTCCCTAGCCCATCCCGGGACTCCCCATCTAGGGACCAGTGCTAGTTTTTCCTCATCCAGCCTAGACCTCCCCATTGCAGCTTGAGGTTTTTCCTCCTATCAGACCTCCCCACCACTGGGAACAGCAGCTTGAGACCATTGCTCCTTGTTCTGTCACCTGCCACCACTGGGAACAGCCTCTCACTTCTGCAGACTTAATAAATCCAGTCCTACTCCTGCCCCCTTCCCCAAGCAACGTGGAGAGGAGTCGGGAGAACAGAGAGGGCTGGGGACATGTTGCTCAGCTTCGCTCCGCTGCTGCAGATGAGTGGGGATTCAGGGGGGACAGACCCCTGTACAAACACCAGGCCCTTCCTAGTCCCCTGGGCCACCCAGAGGTTCTGACCCCTTGCCCCTCCTGCTCACAGCATTTGGGGGACATATGCCCCCCATACACCACCCCTGTTTAGAACCAAACCAAAGGAAGTACTCCATCACACAACACACAGTCAATCTGTGGAACTCCCTGCCAGAGGATGTTGTGAAGGCCAAAAGAAACAGAGTTAAAAAAGAATTAGATAAATTCAGGAAGGACAGGTCCATCCATGGCTCTTAGCCAAGTCAGTCAGGGACACAAGCACATGCTCTCGGTGTCGCTAGCCTCTGACAGCCGCAAGTTGGGTCTGCACAACAGGGGGTGAATCAGTCACTAATTTCACCTTTCTGTTCATTCCCTCTGGGGCACCCGGCACTGGCCACAGTCAGAGACAGGAGACTGGGCTGGACCATGGGTCTGACCCATTCTGGCTGTTCTTATGAACGGGGAGGAGTTTGCACAGCTGGGCATAGCTAGGGGAGGAGTTTGCCCAACCCTGGACCAATGAAAGCCCTCTTTTTTTATGACATCAGCGGACAAACAGGAGGCGCACCCATCCTTTTCTGCCCCAGGGGAAACTGCCCAGCGGGGACCTTTCCCACGGGGATGCGATGGTGATGCTAACTGCTTGTGGCGGGGACTGGCAGAGGGGGCTGGACGAGGACAACTGGTCCCCCTTGTCCCCCTCTCACCCCACCTTTTATCCCCGGCAACTGCTTATAGGATTGAGCCTTGCACCTGGCAGCTGCTTTCCTGCTGGACACCGGCTGTCAGATCTGCAGCATAAATCCCAAGCCGGTGCAGCCTCCTCGTTAAAAGGCTGCCGAGTCAGCCATGCGTGCGGCAAACCCGCAGCTTGGCCTGACACCTTCCTGCCGGGTCTGCGGCGCCTGCCCGCTCATGGCTTGAGGCTTTGGGCCATGGCGAAATGCAGCCTGTGGGGTCACCTGGGTCGCGCTGCCCCCCTCTTGACTTTGCATTCGTCCTTGCATGACGGTAGCCCTGGAGGACGTGGTTCAGCAGGGGGCAGCCTGTTCGCGTCCCTGCGTTCCAGAGCTTATAGTCACCCTAGCAAAGGGACACAGAGGGCAAGAGACGGGCCACCTGCGTGCCTAGGACCAGCTGGCCTGTTCCCTGTCCAGTGCCCACTGCGCTAGCCCACAAGTGCGCAGACAGAGGGCGCTCGCCTCTGCCGGCAGGTACAGACAGCGGGACCCGAGCCCTGGCTCAAAAGGGAGGCTGCCCCCGCCTGCTCCACCCCTGCCGTGCATTATTCCCGGAGCCAGACGCGCTGACTGGCCATGGAGGCCCATACGGGCGCTAAGGGGATTTGGTGCAATGGGCCCCTCCAGCCCCCACCCAGTGGCTCCAATAGGGCGTGAAATGACCCCACCTGCAGGTGCCACCGGCCCCCTGGTGACGTCTGCCAGAGAACCAGCATTTCACTCTCCAAAGCAGGCACCGGCTCTGACCGTGTCTCCGTACAGCACCTAGGCCCGAGCTGGGGCGCAGCGTGGAGCAGGGGTGGGCAACCTGCCCCGCACGCGGCCCATCGGGGTTCTGTGGGTGACCCGCGAGACATTTTGTTACCGTTGCCCACATGTGGGGTTGCCAGTTTCTGCTGGTTTCTGTCTGTGTCAGTTTTTCCTCTACCAGTGTCACTGAAGTGACGCAAACATAAAGCCAGGGCCCGCGAAGTGAGGGGCGTGCTGATTGCACACGGCAGGGGCTGGGAGAGCCCCGCGCTCCCTCTGCGTCCCATCAAAGCACTGCCATGGGTCAGTCCCAGCCCCCGAATTCTAGGAACGCCAGCGCAGGGAGCAAAACTGCCCAGTCCCGGGAGATTGGCTTGGTGAAGACAAACTTGCGGCCCACCGAGATGAAGGAGGGCCAAGCAGACACGGGTCCTGTATCAGCTCTTGTGTGCGCACACCCACACACACCCCACTTTCTAACCTGAACACGTTAGTCCTGCCAATAGAGCCTGCACACACACACACCGCATTCTAACCTGAACACAATGTTAGTTCTGCACACACACACACACACCCTACATTCTAACCTGAACACAATGTTAGTCCTGCCAATAGAGCCTGCACACACACACCCACACACACCACATTCTAACCTGAACACAATGTTAGTCCTGCACACACACACACACACACACCGCATTCTAACCTGAACACAAGGTTAGTCCTGCCAATAGAGCCTGCCCTAGGGCTGAGGTTTTGCCTCGCTCGCCGTTCCAGAACTAGATCGAGAGATACGGGGTCTGGTCAAACAAAATGTTCTGTTTCATTGCTGGCCTTTTGCAAATTATTTTAAAACAAAAGCAGATGATTCCCATGTCACTTTGTCCTGCTGGGCACCCAAAGGGTGTGGCAGGGGGCCATGCCCCACTGAGCTCTAGCTATGGCACGAGTCGTTGGCTGGTTCAGACCCTGCGCTGCTGACCCCTTCCGACAGCCTTGTCTGCCTGGTTCGGGTGGTGGCGCTGCCCCTGATGGGGGTGTCGCATTGGCACCCCATCCCGTGGCTCTTCTACACCTCTCCCTGCAGTTGCACCGCTGCCTGGGAGCTGTGTTGCAGAGGAGGCATGGCTCGGGATAAAGAAGGAATCGGGACTCCTAATTCCTGTCTCTTGCGGTGCCATGTGGTCACTTTCCCTACTCAGTGCCTCAGTTTCCCCCATCTGTAGAAAGACTCCGAACCCCCTGTCTGCGATTCAAACAATAGCCATTGGCAGCTACATAGCCCCCAACCAGCGAAGATCTCCAAGTGTCTGGCAGACATTGGGCACAAGTGGGCACAAGGCGGCTCGGGCTGACCCAGCACGGCCCGGGCTGCTGGGAGAAGATTGCAGGGAGAGGGACCCTGGAGAAAGCCAGATTCAGCATGGTTGGGTGAGAAAGGTTTGGTGTGATGCTGGAGCCAGGGCTGGAATGGCTCCCCCCCCCCCATTTTGCACAGCTGGGGGAGGACCCTGCAGCAACGACACACCCTCCTTGTGTGCAACCAGCCCTGAAGGGCTTTCAGGAGAGAGGGGAAACTGCAATTAAAAAGTGAAGCTCCCCGAGCGGGTTTGAGGGCTGAGCGGCCTGGAAGGCTGTGCTGCTACAGGCCAGGTTCCCAGCTTGCGGGCGCCACCTAGTGCAAATGTCAGGAGTTTCCTTCCTAATAAACCAACCAAAATCCCCTACCTGAGTGTTAGTTAATACCCCAAGGGCAAATGCGGCCTCTTTTCTGGGGAGACAATGTAAGCGAAATTGTGGACCTCAAAGGCCGCCACTGGACTGTACCCTGCCCCTCGCACCGCCAAATCTAGCTGTACAAATACAGGCTGAGCATCTCTACTTTGGCACCCTCAGGACCTGACTGGTGCCGAACCAGAGAATTTTCCAAACCACGGGAGGTCAATATTGTCTAGCACCATTACCAACACCTCTACTGCTGACTGGGCTCTTAGAAGACGCGTAGGGGAAAATTAGAGCTAAATAACAGCACAGAACACAGAGCCAGGACTGGTGGCTGTAAACAAACTTCACGGGACCGTGGGAAACTTGGCCACACCCATGAGACGTGGTCATCCAGCTCACTATCATCATGGATGTTGCCAGACCAGAGAGTGCCGGACTGGAGAGGTTCAACCTGTAATTATACTTTATGGCTTTGTCTACACTACGTTTTTTTTGTGGAAGAGGCCATGCAAATGAAGCGCTCATTAGCATTTTCTCACACGTCATTTGCATAATCTCTGCCGATCTGTTTTCCGCAAAAAACAAGCAGTGTGGATGTGTCCGTTTTGTGCAAAAACCCCTTTTTGCTCAAGATCTTTATGCCACTATTTTTCAGGCATAAGAATCTTGCAAAAAGGGTTTTTTGTGCAAAATGGGCACGTTCTCACTGCTTGTTTTTGCGCAAAAAAATCCTCTTGCGTCAAACGGATCAGAAGAGATTATGCAAATGAAGTGCGAGAAAATGCTAATGAGCGCTTCATTTGCATTGCCTCTTCTGCAAAAAGTTCGTAGTGTAGACATAGCCAATGAGTCTTCATGGAGATTCCAGCTCCTGCCCACACCTCTCCACCAGGGCACAGGAAATGAGTCTGTTTGGGTCCTTCTTCAGCCTCCATCGTCGCCCTTGCACCATGAACACCTGATGTCGCTTTGGGCTCTGGGGCTCTGGGTGAATGACAATGTGCACTAATCAACCCCCACTGCGGTGCCTTAGAGTTTGGGATCAGAGGTTTCCTTTCAAGTAAGACACCGAACACCCCCCCTCCCCGGCCTCCATTTCCCCTGTCGTCAAATGGGGAATACTCAGCCCCAGCAGGAGGAAGGCCTGATTAAGGAGGGCTTGCAAAGCAATTTGAGATCCCGAGGAGAACACCCACCTTGTGAGACGCCCTTGCAGCTTCCTCCTCGTTAGAGCCAGGATGAAGAGCACACAATGCAAGCACCGTTAGGCATAGTACAGGGGACGTAGCTCTCACAACTATGGCCAGCTCCTCCGTGGTATTTAGGCCCCTAAATCCCTATCTGTCTGTCCCCATATGTATCTCCATCTAGGTTTTTATAGCCTGCTTAGCACTGTGCCATCCTGCGCTGGTATCAGATTCCCTAACACCCCTCCCTGTTCTGAGCAGCACGGGTGGGGCTAAAAACCCTTCCAACGTTAACTGCTTCTGCAATTTTTAAAACGTATGTTGAAAAAACAGGAAAGGGAAACTGAGCAACGACAGCTCTGCAGCAGTCGTTGCTTCTTTGCAATGCCAGGTCTCTTTGGGGGGGCTCCAGTCGAGATTTTGCCTCCTGCTTATTTGGTTCTGCTCCAAACCTTTCCCGCAGACACAAGAGTGAGCAACAGCCACGGGTATTAAAAACGCACAAGGGCTCTGTGTTACGGGCTTCCCGGCCTCCCACAGCCTAGCAGCGCTCAGAGCGGTGTATTTGAAGGTCACCCAGAGCTCAGGAGAAAAGACATTTTCTCCGAAAGACCTTATAGTGGAGAGGAATAAGACAGTGCCTAGGTAAATAGTTTGTGAGACTTCTGGTGGTGCTCACTATAGGCTGTGTCTGTCTACACTGGGAAGGTTTGGTGCTATCGACATGCAAAAGTCGGCAAAAGTGAAAACCAGTCAAACCGGTTTTTCTGCCTCCCATTGTCGACATTTCATGGCCACATGACTAGCACCCTGTCGACAGATAGAGCAAAGCATTGTGGGTAAGCATCCCGCAGTGCAGTGTTGTGGGAAGACAGAACTGATCCCTGCATTTCTTGGGACTCCCTCTGAGTTCTCCCACAGCCTTCTCAGCTGCTGGCTGAGGGATGTCAAAGCAGCACAGCAGCTTCTCCAGCCCACCCCCTGCAGCAGCAGAACAGGAGCGTTCCAGTGATTTGTTCTTTGTTCCCCAAACGGAGCAGCTCACTCAGCTGTCAGAAATTCTTGGAGCTTTGAAAGGGGAGGGGCACATGCCTGCAGGGCACCAGAGATCAGCGAACGCTGAGCTGAGCCAGCAGGGCATGCATTGTGGGATACTGGTAGAAGACAGTTCTACCAACAAAACAAACATCAGAGTCCACACTGGCTCTTTGTCAACAATAAAGCCGGGAAGTCTCTCATGGGGTGGAAGCTTTTTGTCGCCAAAACTGGGTGTTTTTCCCAACAAAAATATCATTGCAGTGTAAACACGATCACTGTTTTGTCGCTGGCAACAAAAACGTGCCAGTGTAGACAAGGCCTTAGCCATCAGCCAGAGCAGCAGGTTGTATCCAGCTAGAGCTGGCATATGTTTGTGTAGTTTGCACGCAGGGGTTTGTGGACCCCAGCTATTTCTTCATATCATTTGTGTTGTGTGAGTGGCAAACTACCCATCAGCACCAAGGTCCTCATTTCGGTCTGGTTCTTCCCTACATAGTTACGTGCCCCTGCGGCGGTGGGGGGGTTCCTCAGTGTCCAGACATTCCTTGGTGCTCTTGCCCCAGTTGGATTTAATGGGCAATGGGCAGTTTTCAAACAACATCACTTAATCCCACCACTCCAAAAAAAAGCCCACTCAGTATCCTTTCAAGTCAGTAAAATGCTGCCCCAGACTTGGCAAGGAGCGTATTGGCTTCCCTTGTATTGTCTTTGGGGATCATGTTTGCCCTGGAAAGCGATGCCTTGTTATGCCAGATGCCTTCTACGTGCGCTGTTGAGCTCGGTGTATACGCCAGCATCCTGCACTTGGGAAAGAGAGATCATCCCTGGAGTGACAGGAGACAAGATTTACAAGTGAGCTGGTGCCGATTTCTCCACCTCTTCTGTGCCTCGGCCTCACGTTACACCAGGCAAGTGTTGCTCCCTGCCCTCCAAGAGCCATAAATATAGGGAGGATGGCCACAGACCCTACCCCCGCCCCCATCTCCCTCCAGCAACCTGTTGACAATGGTTGAGAAACCACACGCGAGTCTAGTGGCAAGAGCAGGGGAACGGGCTGGCTTGTTTTACTTCCAGGCTCTGACTCCAACTCCCTTTGTGATCTGAGGCCCGTGCACATCTTTGGGCACTAAACTCCATTTCTGCCTCAGTTTCCCCACCGGTCCTATGGCGTCGTGATACTTCCCTGCCCTACCCAGAAGGCGAAGAGACTTTGCTAAAGTTGAGCACCCCGTGACCCTTGGAAGGTGGAGGTCAGAGTTCAGCCATTATTAGCAGGGGCTGAAGGGGTTGCTTTCTGAGGCAAGGCCTTGAACAGAGCTAAGAGCCCGGTTTTTAAAGGGAGCTGTAGATATTGGGATTTTCAAAAGCAACTCGGCAGCCACCTCCAGGTGGAATCACTCTGCATTAGGCCTCTCAATGCCTGTGAAAAGCTGGCCCTGCCTAGGTAGCATTTGGTTAAGGGGTGCCTTGGCACACGAGCATATACGCAAACCAAGGATGTGGAGCTGCTGTGTAGGGGTAGTTCTAGGGGCTTTTTATGCACAGACCTAGCCAAGTGCATTTGTAACTCACACACCTTCTGGATGTGGTTCACTGTCCCTTTGTAGTGTCACTTAGACCACTTAAAGAGAGAATAATGAGCCTGCTCTACAGCCGTCCCTGAGGGTACGTCTACACAGCACGCTGATTTCGAAATAGCACGTCTACACTCCAGGGAAGCCTCAAAATTAGTCCAAGGCAGGCTCCCCAATGTGGACGCGCTACCTTGATTTAGAGCCCCAGGAGGCACCGGGGAGTAATTACTTTGAATGGCCCTGGGGAGGAGCTATTTCTAAATAGTAGCAGTGGAGTGTCCACACTACTGCTATTCTGAAATACCTATTTCGGAAGAGGCGTTATTCCTCGTGGAATGAGGTTCACAGATTTCAAAATAAGCCACCCGTTATTTTGAAATTATTTCGAAATAACGGAATTGCTGTGTAGACACATTGTTTTTTCGAAATAACTGCCATGTACTAGGCTCATGCACTAAGCTCCAGAAGTCCCAAGTTCAGTTCTGCCTGTCAGCACGACAGGTTGTCTGTGCTTACAAATGCATCATAAACACAGCTGGTGAACATGAGCGGTGAATGAATGCACTGATGAACCAGTGTGGCTATGTAAGAACTAATTCTACTTGATTCTGAGCCATGGTGACAAAACCCACAGAGGGGGTATTCCCTTCTCTGCTGCCCCTTGATCGGAGCATGCTGTGGCCTCTATTCCCCCCTGGCTAAATATGGCGGAGCAGGGTCTAGTGGTTACAGCACTGCTCTGCCAGGTTCTGCTCCTGCATCTGCCTCTGGGTGACCTCGGCCAAGACTGCCGCAGGAAGGCAGGTAGTTATCCCTGGCTCTTGGGGGCTGGGCAGGCTGGCAAGGCAGGGCAGTTCGGCGGGCAGCTGCTGCCCAGCCCTTGCCTGGACACTTGCCAAGGAGCGGAGAAAGTTGGTGCCTCTCTGCCACCGAGGGTAACGGGCATAGATCTGGGCTCCGTGTCACCCTTTGTCGCTCACAAAGGAACCTAGAGTGCTGGAGGGGCCTGTGGTTTTGGGGATGCCCTGACCTGTAAAAGATTTAAGGTAAAATCCACCCCCAGTAGAGGAGGGCTTAGGCATCATGTACTCCCCCTTCAGCCTGATGTAACACAGAGCCGCCTCATCGGATCCTGTTCATGTCCCCGGATTTAAATGAACCTTCATGTGGAGGAGCCAAAAAACTCATCTCTGGGCAGAGGTGGAACGCGGGCGTGTAAGGGCTTAGGGGCAGGGCACCACTGTTTCACTAGCAGTGTGCGTGGCGGAGCAGAGATGCCTGCTGTACACAGAATAAGGCGTTAGGTAAATCAGAGCCCAGAAGGGTCGGGCCTTTGGCTGGCACACCATGGCGGATTACGCACCGCAGCCTCCTGGCTTGGTTTCATGTGTCTTTATCAGCCTAAGCCAGGAGTGCTGGTTTCCCAGGCTGGGTTGGGAACCTCTTGCCCCGGAGCTGGTGTTAGGGTCAGTCCGGGGCCCTGGCTAGCACCTCCCCCCACGCTGTTCAGAAAGGCCAGAGTTCTGCTGTGGGGCCTGTTCTTTGGTTCTTGTCTCTTCGGGGTGCGCAGCAAATGGCTGGGATTGAAAGAGAAAATCGCTGCCAGCTCCCTGCGCCTCCACCAGCCGAGGGATGTCAGCTTTGGGCCAGCGCCCAAAGGAGTCACTGAGGCAGCCCTCAGTCACTGAGGCAGCCCTTGTGGGGGGCAGAGGGAAGGAGGGTTCAGCTGAGGAGGGAGACAGTTACCCCTCATAGCGGCCAGGGCCAGCCCACAACATTTTGGCACCTGAGGCGGGGAGCTCAAATGATGCCTCCATACCCCCTCACTTTGAAAGGTCTCAATTCTGCCTTCTTCCTGCTCTACTCCTCTCATGGTACTGCTCTGCTACCTACCCCAATAAAGGAGAACTAACAGCAGCAGACACAATTTTCTACACTCTGGGTCTTAGTGGTGCCCACTCCCCCACAGTCTGGCACCTGAGGCAGCCACCTCAGTTCACCTCATGGTAAGGCCAGCCCTGATAGTGGCAACCAAACAATTGCCATCATCTGATAGTTGTCTGGTAGCCTTTCTATGAAATGAGTTTGTAGGTTCTCTGCCCAGTTCTGAGGACAAGTGTCTAAACGACAGAAACAATCCCTATGACTTTGTTTTCCACCTGGGAATAGGCCACAGAGACAGACACCCGCCTTCTAGTGCCCTTAAAGGCAGCTGCTCTAGAGACATGCTAACATCATCACCAGCTTCCCCAGGGCTGAAGAGGGCATCAGCTGAATATAAGCAGGATAAGGCATCTCCCAAAAGCAAAGTAGTAGAGTGGGCCATGGCCTAATGGTTAGGGCATCAACTTTAGGGCTGTGGGTTCAAGTCCCCGCCCCCCAATAAACATACATGATCTCCTGTTGCATGGAGCAGGACCTACCCTGAGGTCTTTAGAAGCTGCTGATCTTGCAACTTTCTCCCATATTAAAACATTTACAGAAAAAAGGGATTGACTAAGCCTTGCACACTTTGTAGAGCAGTGTTTCTTAAACTATGTTCCACAGAACACCAGTGTGTGCTGTATCGGAGGGGTAGCCATGTTAGTCTGAATCTGCAAAAGCGGCGAGGAGTCCTGTGGCACCTTATAGACTAACGACGTGTTGGAGCATAGTTGTGGCAAGACCCACTTTGTCAGATGCATGTCATGCATCAGACGAAGTGGGTCTTTGCCCACGAAAGCTTATGCTCCAACACTTCAGTTAGTATATAAGGTGCCACAGGACTCCTCGCCGCTTTTGCAGTGTGTGCTGCGATCTCTTCTTTGCTGTTGTCTGACAATTTTTTTGAAGAAAATTTTCATAGGTGTTCCGCATAAAAAAATATTATTGTTTGGTGTTCCGTGGTCTCAAAAAGTTTAAGAAACACTGTTGTAGAGTGTGCCTGCTCTTATGAAGCCAAGAGGCATCCAGTTAGCATCGCAGCAGTTCCCTGGTAGCCTGCTAAACATGAAGAAACTTCCCTCGCCAAGGCAACGGTTGTGTTTACAATATGGTCCCTTCCAACTTTAATCCCATCTAGCTCTGTCTGTTCTTTCTTCCGCTCCTAAGCCAGCAAGGACCCTTGTGTGGGCCTTGTGATCTGCTGAGCTCTGGTCTCTGGAAGAAAATGAAAAGCCTGAGGAGAATGTCATGGCCAGCAGAAATGAAAAAAACCAGGCAGGCGTTTATCCAGCCATAGGCAAAAAAACCCCAAACCCTAGAAATCTCAATCAATTGCCACATGAGCAAGAGAAAGTGTAAGAGCCACCAAATGCTCAGGACCGAAGTCTGACTGCACGGGAGAGCTCATGAAGGTCACAGGGTTTTTAAGGTGAGCTAAATGTCAGCAGCCTGCTTGATCTGTCTTGGAATCGTCTCTGGATTGATCTGGATTTTCCAGGTGACGTCACAGAGAGAACTTTTGGATCGGTATTAGGATTTAAAATGCTATGCTGCCAACCCATCCAGGAGCCGTTCAGATTGGTTGCCCGCCGTCTCCCATGCCCCGTTCGTATTCCCTGGAAACCCCAGCAGATGATGACAGAGTCTTTGTTGTGAACTACACTACAGGGTGCGGGGAAGACAAGGGCAAGGAGTTGCTTTGTAGGGTCAATTCTTTGGGCTGCCCCCACAAACTAAGGAAGGGGTTGGCTAGTTCCATGGCATGAAGACAGAGAGGAGTGACTTCAGAGAAGATGGTGATGCGAAGGTCAAGGGGGGAGGATAGTTGTTGACTTGTAAAAGGTCTCCAGCAATGACAGCCATCGTTTGGCCGCAAGTGTTAACTGGAGTCCCAATGAAAAGGGAAAGCGAGGGGGTGTTTTTCCCCACCCCTTCGTGCTGACCACCACTGGGGACGGGATGGTGGACTAGATAACCATTGGCCCAATCTACCATGCACATAATTAGCCTGTGGAACTCAGGCTACGTCTATACTGCAGGTATCCCGAAATAGCTATTCCGTGTCTTTGGAGCGTGCCCGTTATTTCGAAATAGAACGGGCTCGCTATTCCAACGTCCCTGTGAACCTTATTCCACGAGGAGTAAGGGACGTTTCGGAATAGCGCTTTATTCGACATAAGTGCTGTGTGGACAGCGCCAAATGACGAAATAAGCTATTTCAAAATTACCTCAAAACAAGCAATGCCATTTGCGCAGCTCAAATTGCGGATTTTATTTTGACCTGCGGTGCAGTGTAGATGCACCCTCACTGGCAGAAGGCATTGCTGAGGCCAACAGCTCAGTAACGTTCAAAAAAAGGACTGGCCATTGTTATGAATAACCAAAAAGACTCCAGGTATAGTAACTGGGATGACAGAACATAAAGGATGCATCAAACCGACTGGCTGCTTGAGGTCAGGAAAAAAATGTCTTTTCACTGGCTGATTATTCCATTGTAGGCTATTATGAGCTTTCTTGTACCTTCCTCGTCAGAGACCAGGTGAGATGGACCATTGGTCTGCGAATTCCTTTGTTCTGGGATTAGGTTGAAACCTTCTTTCTGGACCTAAGGCCAGACCTTCTGTAGAGGCTCTGTCAATTGTTTTCCCTCCCAGACACCCAGGTGGCTGTTTCCATTAGCATTTTTGATAATTTTGCTCATGCACAGAGGAGAGCACAAAACCTCTTGCTATAGCTGTGAAACGCAGCCTCTCTGAGACATGCGTCTGTGGTAAGACAGGGTCTCCTGAAATTGGATACAGGTGGGGGCTGTAATGTCCCAGTTTCTCTGTGCTAACGTCCCCGGTTTGGTTTTCCTGTCTGCTTTTTTGGCTGCCCACAAGCTGGCAACTCATGTCTGGCTTTTTCTTTTGGTGAGGTTTTTTTTTTTCCCCCTGCCCCCTCCTTCATGGGCTCAGCTGTGTCTCCATGTTCTGATTCCAGGCGAAATGACCTAGAAAACTAATTCTTTACAAACCATAGCATCCAGAGCAAGCAGAAAAGAAAAAAAAACACATATTGAAATCATTTTCCTGGGAAGATATTTTCCAGAAATCTGCTTAAGCACACAGTTTAAATCTTTCTTCTTTTTTTTTCTCGGCTGCAGAAATCCAGTGGCCGTGTCTCCATAGACAAGCATTTCCTTAATCAAGATAACCATGTGACCTCTGTTAGAGCAGAGGATGTGGGCAAGTCTTTGATATGCAGATAAGTTCAGGAAGGCCTAAGCTCCGAAAATGTTTCCATTAACAAAAGGAAAACAACCACATTTCCAGACTTGCTTGAAATGACCAGTGCTAATTTTTGTGCTTAAAGGAAAAGCCCCCTTTGATACTTAGCTGGGCCCTAGTTGGCTGCCTTTATTATTTTTACCGCCTGTGCCTTAAATCTCATGTAATCTTTCCCCACTGACGGAGCAAAATCTCTAGTGTTTGGCAGATCATCCAGCCCCACGATTTCCTTGCTTTCAGCTCAGAGCACTGACTCCCCAGCCTCTGGGCGATGGACCTAGCTCTGTTCCCAAAACCGAGTCTGTTTCTTTCCTTCACCCACTTTGCTTTTACCCTCCTCTACCGGCATGGGTGGTGGGTGACGGTAGGGCTGAGGGAGGCAAGCCCCCAACTCCGCCCCAGGCCCACCCCCACCCCAGGCCCTGCCCCTCAGCATCACAGGGAAGTGGAGCGGCACGCAGCTCCCAGCCTCCCTGGCCCTGGAGCATGGGGATGGAGGAGGCCCCAACCTTTCTGTCCCAGTAGGCGTTCTGGGGGCGGAGTGTGGGCGGGGCCAAGCTGGGGGTTTGGGAAGGCAATGCCTACCGTACCCACCACCCATGCCTACTGGGACTTTTGAGTCTCCTTTGCCCAGAGCATTGAACCAAGCAGCCTAAGACCCTCCTTTTTCTTTCACCATTCACAACTCCTTCTAAAGCCGGGACCAACAGCTAGGCCTGTGCTGCCAATGTCTGTCATTCAGAGCATCTATCTGTCCCTGGGTTACTGGGCTCTAACAAGGTGGTGGGTGTCGCTTGAAGCTTCGCCCAACAGTTCCCACAGAGTGGCAGGTGGGTGAAATGCAGATAGACAGCTTCCGCCTCTCCCGACGTTTGCTTGCGGGGCCGCCGGCTTTAGCGAATCAGCTAGAATTTTTTTTAAACTCTCCTCTGGCGGAGTCTGAAAAAGCAATCTGAGGACGGCATCCGTCTTTCGTTTTCTGTTTGCTCCGGGTCTGTCGTCAGGGCCATGTGACTCAGCGGTGTGCTGCTGCGGCCGCCTTCCCAGCCAGCAACTTGCAACCACTAAACCCAGTCCGCATGCTCCTCCTTCCTCCCCAGAGTGCTATACCGGGGCTGTGCCGTACGCATGGTGCCATAACTTAGAACAGGGCGGGGAACCTCTTTTGGGCAAGGGAGGGGCCGCCGACCTCCAAAAAAATCAGTCGGGAGCAGCACATAAGTAAGAAGAAAAAAAAAAAAGAAAACCAAACCATCACTGATGTGGCCCCCACCTTCCCATCACACACCAGAGCCTAGGGGGGAGCCCAGGGCAGTAGATTTTGTGTGCTCCACAATGCCGAGTCCCGTCTCAATTTGTCTCTGTCTCTTTAAGAGGGGGCGGGGAACACTTATTGGGAAACACTGATCTAACCCATTATATCCCACCACCTTCACTGGTTTACACCCAGCACAATTCATTATACAGATGACAGAGACAAGCCAGAACCATGCAGCTAAGCAATAGAGTGCTGGGGAGTGGGCCCCGGCCGGATAGAAAGCTACCAACCTAAGTTTCTAGGCTCTACCCTTTTCTGTGGGTAGGGTTGCCAGGTGTCTGATTCTGACCCGGACAGTCCAGTATTTGAGCTTTCTGTTCGGGAAACAAATAGAGAAAATAGAAATAAGAAAATAGAAATGTCCGGTATTTTCTAAATAAGATGTAATGTAGATTGTGCTGTAATGTCAAGTGTGTCCGGTATTTTTGTTGAAACCATCTGGCAACCCTACACTCCACAGCGGCAAGTCAACATAATGGTCTTCTGTTGATATGCATTTTAGTAGTTACATTCCTGGACTGTCATAGCTCATTAAAAGTGCTGTCAGATGGATGAGAATTGGGTAAATATTGCCTTTTATTAATATCAGCAGAACTGACTTAAATGGGGCCTGCGTGTTGTGTAGTCTTGCCTTAATCTTTGTATTCATTGAAAAAGCTATTTGCATATCTTTGCATATGTATATGCAACCACACTTAAGTTCCGGTCCTCGGCATGTGCTGCGAGTATCATTGTGGCCCCCTGGGGTTTCCAAAGTTGAATAGCCCTGCCTTAGGCAGATAGATGTTGTTCTTATATAGGCCTTTACAGGCAGGCCTGAATATCTGTCCTAACAACCTCCTTCTCGTGTCAGATGGGAAGCGAGGCCAGGCCTGGGCTACCCTGGTCAGGGGACGCATGCTGCACCTGCACCAATTGGACCGAGCTGTAGTGAGCAGCATGTTTGACACATTTTGTTTTGCCGACACGTCCATCTCTGGGGCCTTTTCTGATGCATTCGTCGTTCTTTCTTATAGCCCTTTGCAAAACCGCTTTAATTTGCTAAACCGCGGGTGCTTACACAGGTGGGGAACCTTTTTTGGGTCAGGGGCTACTGACCCACAGGAAAATTGGTTAGGGGGCCACGTAAAAGTGAGAAGACACTTCCCCATTCCCGAGACTAGTAGATTTTGTGACCCCCCCTTCCCCACCCCCAGGCTCTGGGATGGGGCCAGAAATGGGGGGTTCAATGTGTGGGTTGGGGCTGCCAGGGAGTGGGCGTGGGTGTGGGATCTGGGCAGGAGGAAGGGTGCAGAAGTGGATTGGGGGAGGCCTAGGAGGGTGGTAGGTTACAGGCGTGGGCTGGAGGTGCGGGGGTGCAGGAGCAGGGTAGGGGTTGAGAGGTCTAGGAGGGTGGATGCAGGAGCAGACTGGTGTCTGGGTGGGCTGGTGCTGGTGCTCCCCGATGCTTGGGGGGACTCCAAGCCTGGGCGGCCAGATCCAGGCAAGCCAGGGGCCTGCCCCTGACACAGACCCCTACTCCCAGCTGTGCTGAATCAGTCAAGGAGGGCACTGCTGTTGCTTTTCCTTTGCAGAGACTGGCTTTACCCATAGCTTCAGCGTGTTTAACGATTCCTCCCTGATGCTACACTCCGTAGGCAAGCGGGTCTGTGCCAGTGCACGCAGCTCACGTTTTCAGTGACTGCACCAATGACAAACCAATTAAGATTTGAATGGCAGCTCAGTCACCCAGCGGATTGGTGACAAGGTGTCGTTAATCTTGGCCATGCCTTTCAGTGCCCACACGCTCTTTCAAGCCCAATCTGAAAGCCATTACCCGCCGCGGGCACTTCTGAAACCAGTATGACTGATTTGGGAGTGGGAGGTCTTTGGGTCCTTGAGACCATGTAAAAACAGCCCCGTAAAAATCACCATTGCAGCTGATGCTAATTGGTGTGCTTGGTAACACCAGCAGTAGAGAACCGAAAGGTTGGAAGGGACAATGGAGACCAGCCAATGCTCTGTTTCTAGCCATAGTCCTGCAACAACCAAACTCGGTGCAGGGGAGCAGTGTGTGATGCTTCCTCTGTCACTGCTTGGCTTGATACATTTCTAAAAGGGCAGGCTTATGAATAAGCCACTGAGACTCAAGAGAGGGGTGTTCCATCTCCCTTCCCCACACACCCTTTGCCAATGATTTCTTGTGGGCCAAACGCCCGTTGATTTCAACAGAATTTAAGAGCTTGAATACGTTTAAGCGCTGGGCCTTAAACTCTTTGTGCCTCATTTTAACCTGCCAGGTATTTTAACCTGCCTGGTCAAGTCACTCATGGATTTAAAAGAAGTAGCCATTCTTCTACAAAGGAATTTCACTAACCAATTACAGAGAGAGACTGCAGAACCGGAATTCATCTATAGATTTGACACTGTTACCCTGGGCTTGAATAAAGACATTGGTGCATTACAAAGCCAATTTCTCCTGCCTTTAACATCCGCATTGCCACATCAAAAGCTATGTGTGGAACACATCCAGCCCACATTTAATTAGCCTCATTAACAGGTACTTCTTCTTATATATATATATATATCTTGTTTCTGTTATTTCCCCTCCAATTCATCTGATGAGGTGGGTTTTACCCAAGAAAGCTCATGATTCTATATATTTTGATTAGTCTCTACGGTGCCACAGGACTATTCATTATCTTTGTGCCTCAGTTGTTCATTTGTTGATGGGCCTAAATTATGCTCCATCCTTTGTGACAATTGTATATGTTTTGAGTGTATGCTGTTTTTGTGCATGGACTTGCTTGCTAGCTGTTTGGATGGTGTCGAGCACAGTTTTGGCTGGGGCTCTAGGGGCTACCATACTATCAATAGTAATAATAATAAAAAAGTATGACATAGCATTAACCAAACACTGATCTTTGCAGCATCTGTGAATTTGGTAACAATGCAAAGCTGCTCATCAGGGTTCTCTGTAATCTGAGCCCTTGGGCAGCCACCCAAGCGAGAGTCAAATGCCACCTGAGTAGCAGAGTGCCCACAGCCAGCAGCATGTGTTTCTACTGGTGGTGCACATCCCCACATGCCGCAGAGCATAGAAAAAAAATTTATTCTGCACATGCAAGGAAAAAATGACAGGGAGCATTGATAGTCACTCTTTGTAAATGACTATATTGCTCATGGAAGATGCCAGAATGATAACTCCCAATGCTGCTAGAAGCATCGGTGGAAGCACGGGGCCCCTGAGACTAGTAAAAATGCCCAAGCATTAGCTCACACACCAAACAATATGGCTGCCACCACTGATGTCTGCCTTTTAAACAGAGAGCAGAGTGATGCATCAGTGATGCCACCATTTTTAGGTTCAGTAAAAGCTACAGAGTCACGCTTTCCCTTTTGATTTACCAAGCGCACAGGGAGTCTGAATTGTTCATCTCAATTCCGTTATCCCTTCCCCTCCTCCCTCGTTGTTGGCTGCGCAGATTGGACTTACTCCCCATTTAGGCTACATCTAGACTGCATTCCTCTCTCGAAAGAGGAATGCAAATGAAGGAAATTGAAAATGTAAATGAAGCATTTACAAAATTTACAAATCCCGCGCTTCATTTGCATAATCACGTCCAAGCACTTTTTCAGAAAAGGGGTTTTTAGGAAAAAAAATGCAATCTAGATGGGATTCTTTTGGGGAAAAAAAAAACCTTTTTCGAAAGAACCTTTAAACCTCATTTTTTCAGGAGTAAGGGATCTTTCGAAAAAGGGTTTTTTTTTTCGAAAGAACCCAGTCTAGACTGTGGGTTGTTGGCTTTTTGTGAAAAACCCTTTTTTGAAAAAGCACTCGGCCGTGATTATGCAAATGAAGCATGAGATTTGTAAATCCGCGCTTCATTTGCATTTTCGATTGCCTTCATTTGCATTCCTCTTTCGAGAGAGGAATGCAGTCTAGACGTAGCCTTAATGTTCAAGTACCAGGCGGAATCATTTTGGCTACTTCTAAAGCAGCCATTAAAGATCATGTGTCTGAACAGGCTTTTTTTACATTCCTACAATCCCCCCTTCCCCACCCCCTTCCCCGCCCAGTTGTTAAAGGGCGAGTGCGTTTCGGGAGCCCAGGTTATTATTCTATGTCTTGTCTTTTGTGGCCACTGAGCCATCGCTGTCCGGCGATCTGCGCATGCGCAGATCGCCCGAACCCGGCTCTTCCGGGTTGCAATCTACTCGCCACGGGTGAGTAGATTGTATTATTTGTCGAGCCCTGCTAATGAGGACTTTGAGGGTATGGCTACACTACAGAGGGTTTTTTTTGGAAAAATGGCCATTTTTCTGAAAAAAACTTACGTTCACACTGCAATTGCATTCTTCTGAAAGAAAATCGAAAGAACAGAGGGGTTTTTCCGACATTAATAATCCTCATTCTACGAGGAAGAAGCCTTTTTCCGAAAGAGCTCGTTTGGAAAAAGGTGTGTGTGAACAGGGAAGACGGAGTTCTTTCAAAAGAAGAGGAATGAGGAAAAAGCACAGGTGCCCTGGTGGCCACTCCGTCCATAGTAATCACAGCAGAAATGCGAGATAGCGTCCATTCAGTGTGGACGCTATCTTTTGAAAAAGCAGATCGCTTTTTCGATGCGCTTTGGCAGTGTGGACGCTTTCTCTCGAAATAAGTTTTTCCAGAAGATCTTCCAGAAAAGCTTCTCCGAAAGAAGCCTGCAGTCTAGACGTAGCCTCAGAGATCTTTTGACCTACTGGTGTTTTCTTTGTATTGTTGCAAATGGCCCCTAGGAGGAGGTAGAAGGGTTGGGAACATGACTTGCCAAATCCTGACTGATAAGAAAATAATGGGCCACTGAAGTTCTTCTGTTTGCATTAAAGCAAAAGGGCCTCCAGCCCCACCATGCGTGTGTAACTTATTTATAATGAATGAAACCCCATCCCCAGGTGTTCAGAGCATCGTCTGTCTGAGCCTCTCAAAGTGCTTCACAAATGCTGATTTCCACAGCACTAGCACCATTAAACAGGGCAATATGGCTCTGTGCCTCCAAGGCCCTGAGGAGCCTGTTGAAACCCGGTGGAGTTAGCCTCCTAAATCCTTTGGTGGCTCAGGGGATGTGACACTCAGCACTAGCCACAGTGATTTCTCTATTCCTCATGCCGAGTTTCTGCTCCTGGTAGTGGGTGGGCACGAGGCCTCTCCTCTCTTCCCCAGTAAGGGTTTGGTGTCTCTTGCTCTTAACAGACATGTCACCGCTCCTGCCGATGGATCTCAAAGGAGAGCCAGGACCCCCAGGAAAGCCAGGCCCAAGAGGACCTCCAGGCCCCCCTGGCTATCCAGGAAAACCAGGCACTGGGAAACCCGGACTTCATGGCCAGCCAGGCCCTGCTGGACCCCCAGGATTTTCTGGTGTTGGCAAACCAGGGATCCCAGGGCTTCCAGGAAAGGCAGGTATGAAAGGGATGCCCGGCCCCAAAGGTGAGCCCGGCCTGAGAGGCGAGCAAGGCCAGCGAGGGTTACCTGGCCCGCCAGGCTTGCCTGGGCCAGCAGGCATCTCAGTCAACGGGAAACCAGGCACACAGGGTGCTCCAGGCCTACCAGGATTTAGGGGTGAGCCTGGGCCAAAAGGGGAGCCAGGGCCTCGTGGGGAGCGCGGCTTAAAGGGTGAAAATGGGGTTGGGAAGCCAGGGTTTCCGGGCCCCAGAGGAAATGGAGGCCCCCCCGGCCCTGCTGGGCCGCCAGGGCCAAACGGCATTGGGAAACCAGGCCTTGATGGCTTGACAGGTGCTCCGGGAGGGAAAGGTGACTTGGGTCCACCTGGCACCCCTGGGATCAATGGGGAACCTGGGCCAATGGGGCCGCGGGGCCCGCCGGGCATTGATGGGATAGGCATCCCGGGAGTGGGAGGGCTGCCCGGTATGCAAGGCCCTGTGGGGCCAAAAGGAGAACCTGGTATCCGGGGCCTTCCCGGGTTACCTGGGCCCGCAGGCTACGGGAAACCAGGGTTGCCAGGCTTAAAAGGCGATCGTGGGCAACCTGGGATGCCAGGAGCCATTGGCGACAAAGGGGAACCAGGCATAGATGGGGAAGCAGGTGAGCAGGGCCCGCAGGGGGTCATTGGGTCCCCTGGGGTGCCAGGCTCCATGGGCTTGCCAGGCAAACACGGGCTGCCGGGCCTCAAAGGCGAGGTTGGGCTGCCTGGGCCCCCTGGAATACCAGGGATGCGCGGAGACCAAGGGCCCAATGGGTTTGCTGGGAAACCAGGGGTGCCTGGCGAGAGAGGTTTGCCTGGGTCACAGGGACCCCCTGGACCCCTGGGCCCAAAAGGAGAACCAGGGTTCACAGGGCTCCCCGGGGTGCCCGGCTTATCAGGTAGTGTGGGACCAAAGGGGGATGGGGGGTTTCCAGGCCAGCCAGGCCTACGGGGCCCCTCTGGGATTCCAGGCCTACAAGGCCCGTCTGGGCCCATGGGGCCGCAAGGCTTACCAGGGCTGAAGGGGGAACCTGGCCTCCCCGGCCTGCCCGGTGAGGGGAAGGCAGGGGAGCCTGGCCTGACGGGACCCATTGGCCCACCTGGAATACCAGGAACACCTGGATTAAACGGGCCCCCAGGACTACCAGGGCCACCTGGTCCCCCTGGGGCACCGGGGGCGTTCGACGAGACGGGCATTGCTGGGCTGCACCTGCCGGACGGAGGCGTGGAAGGAGCGGTGCTGGGGAATGGCAAGCCTGGGAAGCCACAGTATGGCAGAGGGGAGCTCTCTGCCCGGCTAGCACCTGCTTTCACGGCCATCCTGACCTCCCCCTTCCCAGCCTCTGGCATGCCCGTCAAATTCGACAGGACTTTGTACAATGGGCACAACAGCTACAATCCAGCCACTGGGATATTCACCTGCCCCATCTCCGGCATCTATTACTTTGCCTACCACGTGCATGTCAAAGGGACTAACGTGTGGGTGGCACTTTATAAGAACAACGTGCCTGCCACCTACACCTACGATGAGTACAAAAAAGGCTACCTGGACCAAGCCTCAGGCAGCGCAGTGCTTGAACTCAAAGAGAATGACCAAGTCTGGGTCCAAATGCCCTCGGACCAAGCCAATGGGCTGTACTCCACAGAATACATCCACTCTTCCTTCTCCGGCTTCCTGCTTTGCCCCACATAACAGCTGTTGGGGAGGTTTCCTTTTTACCCACTTTAGCCATAAACTGTCTTGTGTTTTTTTTAATAATTTTTTTTAAAAAATAAAATAAATACAAAAAAGAAAAATCACTGGGAAGAACGCGCAAGTCATTGGCGCAGGACCTCGCTTCACACTGTTTGCTCAAAGAGTCGAGACGATGCGTGGAGAGGAGCTCTTATTGTTTCTTTGGGGGGAACCAAGTGCATTTGGAGCAACTTTTACCTTTGTGACGGCACATCAAATGCAGAAACTAGCTCGGGGTGGCAAGGATCTAGCTATGCAACTAAACTGTTCTTTCACTCAGAGAAGGAAAGCTGAAGAATATAGACCCTTTTTGGTTGGTAATCAAGTGTACTTGTTCCCGCTGTGAGTGCTTTCAAATAAAAAAAAAACCATGTTGCGTGGTCACTAG
Source organism: Rafetus swinhoei (assembly GCA_019425775.1). NCBI lineage: Eukaryota > Metazoa > Chordata > Testudines > Trionychidae > Rafetus > Rafetus swinhoei. Next base: position 12,852,565 of record JAFJHL010000300.1, read on the forward strand.
CCAGTCCAGGGATCCTACGCATTCACCCCAAATCTCTAGGAGTGGAGCTTCCTGGTAAATAGACAAATCCCCTTTCCAATCATATCCCCACATTCCAAGCTTGGTTTAGATTGTGCTTTTCGTCAGTTTCTTGCATTCGATCAGGGTGGGTGGATTCAGTTATCCAAAGGGGAACACTTTGCAGAAGCACCTTTTTAAGTAAATATTTAAGAAAAAAATCTTTAGGACTAATGTGCATCATTATTAGCACCTGGAAGTAGGAGAGGTGCCAGATATACTCCAAATCCAGTCAGGGAATTAGAGACCAGCGTGATGAACAATACTTCTTGACCTTTCATTAATTCATGCTTTGGCAAGTCACAGGGCGAGTGCTATCATGAGTGTTTCTGTAGCCCAGAGACTTGAGGCTTATGAATGTTTTATTTCCTGACAATCCACAGATGGCGTTAAAAGCAGGGCTTAGGTTGCTACTAGCTGATTTAATGGAAGGTTTAGCAGTGCTTTCTGTAAGGTGCCATTTATGGACATCTTACTTTTAATGTCCGCCTTCCACTTTAGGAACCTTTTAATTAAAAAACCAATGTGCATTCATTCTAACTTTCCATGCATTCATTCTCCAACGGTGCTATTATCGACTTAGTGTTATTTACAAATGTAGTGCCATTACTATTTCTTTAAAGGGCACCGTTCTACACACAAGTTTCTGTGACGTAGGGAAAAAACCATTTTGCACACGTCCTGTTGTTACCACTTTGCCTCAATGCTTAAAATGGCATTGATTTGACTATGGGTTTAGTTACAACGTGTATTTACAGTTTTTGGTATTACAGCTCTTGGCCACATGGCGCCACTCACCTTGTTGAACGCTGTTGCTTTGCATCTTGCCATAAGGTAAAATGGTTAGAGACCATTGCATTTAAAAGTTAAAGAGATTCTTCTCATCCTGGGTAGATAGAATGCTGTTGAAGTTAAGTCACATAATATACAGAATTCCTTTCTGCAAAGACGTGTGCCTAAGAAAATAGCTGAAATTCATAGTCATTAGCTCAGTGTTCGTTACTCTCAAATGTCCATGATGCTTGTAATATGGCCAAAGGAGAGAAAGAATGTGACTTAATATTATTTTCAAGATTTATTGTAGACACATATTTAAACATAGATTTTGTTTCTTGAACTACACTCTGTGGGTCTTGGCATCCAGGGCTTCCATTTATAAAAGCACACCTCTCCCTGAATTACAAAATAAGAAACACAAAAAGAAGGAAATTAGAGAAAAAAAAAATTCCATAGTTTAACATTTCAGGCAGAATCTTTCTGGAATTGGGTCTCCCCACCCCTTTGTTTTTGTTTTTATTTGGATTTACAAGAGTAAGTTGTGAAGCGATGGAACTTTTAACAAAGCCAGATATGGCTTGGGATTTTGAACTCTGTCAGAAATGTTTAATTCCTGAAGGAAGAAGAACCTCAGAGCCATTCAAGGCCCAGATTCTATTGGCAATCAGTTATTTGCTTCCCACTTGAAATAGGAGCTATAAAGACCTAAAATTAGAAGAGGAGGAACTCAATTGCGCTCTTCAAATCCACACTTGAAAGGACAGTGGGTGCATGGGACTTGTCTCTCCTTGGTTTAAATGTATTTTCCTGCGGAGAACTACAATGAACTCGAGTTGATAATACAGCATACCCCTTCATTTCAGAGCAAAGATGTCTCTCTACTTTTACCACATAACACAGCCAGAGGCAGAGATAGTAACTTGCATACGCTGCCTGCAGTAGACCGGGTAAGGAATTTCCCCTCCAAGGTGGAAGTTTAAGCCTTGTTACTCATCAAAGCAACTTATTTATACTGTGTTCTAACCTATGTTCTGTCCTGGATTTGTTTTTAATTCAAGCCTCTGGTTCCGGCTGGCAAAAACAGGGGCAGAAATGCACATTATAACCAAACTCAAATCTTAACTCAGTTTTGTAGAAAATATCACTTGCCAATTTTCACTTTCCCTTCATGTGCAGAGGAGAAATCATAATCAACCTTCTGACGCGCTATAACCTGTTACATTGACACGGTATGAATGACAACAATATTACACACGCAGTGAGGCTAGGAAAACAATGCACAGGGTGAAGGAGGGAAGGTGTTCCGAAAACCAGATATTGTGAGGAAGATTTTTGGTGACGTATTTAGTATGTAATGTTGCCAGCAGAGAGGTTTATTTTCCGTCATGTGTGAGAGCACTTGGGATTTTGGTATCAGTCTCACACAGCAAAAAATGGTTGGGACGGATGAACTTTGTCAATTTTTAACTATGAAAACTACATTACAGTGTGCATTTTTATATACAAATTCTTATCTTTTTTAAAGTTTACCTCTAGTATCTTCTTTTCTAACCTAGTATATAGAGGATTTTAGTTTTGTAAATACCTATTACATGCACTGTCTGTCATAGTAAAATTGGTTTAAAATGCACTCTGATTGTGATCAGAAACTGGCCTCTTCAGAAGTAAAACTACAGTACTTGATTGTATTGACACAACATCAATAAAACTTATTGTATAAAAGTTCATCCCAGCTGTGCCTTTGTCCTACTACAATTTATTTGTATTTCAGAAGCATCTATACACAGTAAGAAATAACCCCTGCTCCAAGAGCTTACAGACAAAGAAAAGATTAAGATCCCCACTGTACTTAAGAAGAAAGGAGGCATAGAAATAGTTGGAGACTCATCCAGAGAGTCTATGTCGAGCTCATATTTGAACCCACATCTGTAGCACCCTGCACCTAAAGACTGGCTAGCTTGGTCAGTAGCGCATCAGGTTTTTCATCTGAGGCTGCAAGGTTCAAGTCCCTGGTCAGACAAGGCAGCCTCCCTATCAAGGATGGTCAGTACAGGGGAGCGGATTGATGACCTCTTGAGGTTCCTTCCAGTTCTATTATGGCCAGATGTCTTAGAAGTTCCTAGTAGCTTGCCTGGCCTACGAACTCACCTTTGTAATATACATAGCCTTAGACACTGTGGAACTAGCATACGCCAAGCCCCGAGGAAGATCGGCTTTCATTTAAAGCTTGTCACCCTCCCACCCTCCCCCCAGGTGCTCATTCAATTCAGAATGAGCTTGAGAGAGTGGTAAGAGGAGATGGCATCTCTTCCGCTCCCTGATCTACATTTCGCACAGGAAACTTATTCCACGCTACCACTACAGCGCTGCACAGTCCAGAAGTCCCTTAAAGGAAGCGGATGAAATTTGGGGCTTTCCAAATATTGTATTATTTTTTCCCTCTTCTATCTGCCAATTATTCGTTTGAGGAATCTGAGGCACAGGAGTGAGTGTTGGAGTTTCCTTTCCTGAAAAAAATGGGGTTGTGCTAGAAATTAAAAGTGAACCCATCATTCCCATGCTACTTTTCATGGAAAGAGCAGCTCCCAAACCTTCTACGATGAGGAAGGAGGCAGGCTTTTTAAGTGACAATGCAGAGTTTCTATTCAAGCTTCCAAAATCTAGGAAGAGTACCAGACTGTGCTAGTGGGTATGTCCTCTCTTGCCCCACAACAAATTCCAATCCATACACTGACTATGCTACTCATTTCCCTTCTCCCACCTGAAAATAAGCCAGAGAAAATACAGTTCAGTTCTTAAGGCTTTAAGCACCATTGATTCCAGTATGTTTGGGGAGGGTGGTGTTTTAAGTGATAATTTAAAAAAACTAGTCAATTTTTAAAAAACCACTAAAAGTAGTTCTAGATGCCACCCTGCCTCTCTGTCGTCTCCCCCCCCCCCCCCCAACAACCATCACCACACAGTGCTATTTTCTTGTGCTTTCATAACATTCCCCTATTTTAAAAAATATTCTTCCCTCCACAGACAAGTGACTGGTTGACTATGCCAGAGACATGCTGAAGCTCACTATCAGGCCCCACACTCCCTAGGGATGGCCCCCTTACCCTCTTTACCATGCAGCTCACGCCATTCACTGTTTGTAAACAAAAGTAGCCTTTGTAAGAACCGTTTTACAGCACGTTTCCAGAATTAAACTTACTGCACATGAAGCAGGAGACCCGGCCCCTCACAAGATGCCACTAATTGGCCTGGAAATGTTTTCATCCTGCTTTCCTGAGAAACATTTTTAGGAAACCACAACAAAGCAGTTTCAGGCTGAGTCTTGAAGGAGAAGGGCAATGGGAGGGGAGAGGAATAGCCTCAAGCTTTTCCTATGATTCCCTTTGTAATTTAGCCTGGCAAATGCCTGGCTGCCGCCAAAGATGTAAGTGGAGGGTAAAACAATCAACCAAATGACATTACAATAAAGTCCAAAGATGGCATACGAGTGCAGTTATGGGCTAGTAAAAAGCATCACCACATTACTGCACTAAGGACTATTTTTGCACCAGCTGCAGCCTCCCCAGCCAGTACTGTGTGGGTTATTGGCCAAAATCAGCTATGTGAAGGGAGACGGAAGCAGGGGTAATTTCAGGAGCTGGCAAAACACAATCAGGATCATTCCCAAATCCCGTACGGTGATGGCTTCAGCACACAACCCTTTACCCACACCGGGGAAAAGTTAAACGACCTCTGGAGTAACGAGCAGTGCTAAAATTCAAAGCTGTCAGCAATACGTGAGGCCTAGTGTGCACCAGCCACCACCGCCACCGCCGTCTGCCTTCAGAGACACAAATAACTCACAGGCAGCTGTCCCGTCTACGACGCTACTCTTCTCGTCCTAGTGGAGTACCAGCATCGACAGGAGAATCGATTCAGGCACAATCAATCGACAGCCGCTGGATTGATCGCTGTAGGGTCAATCCAGAGCGCATCGGAGACAAGCCCATAGCAAAGAAAGCCAAGGAGAGGGGACAGATCCTTTTGCTTCTGCCCAAAGAGCCAATGGTTTCATGCAGTTTCCTAGTGTCACAGGTGGAGCAGGGATGGCAAATTACATACAGGTGACACACACAAGGTACTCTCCAGGCCACTTATACTGCAGCTTGGGAATGCAGAGGACATTTGATATGGAGGAAGCCTCAAAAGCTCCAATAAAATGTGGGGAGCCTAGAGGGTTAGGTGACGGGGAAGTAATGTTTTCCTGTTGTGTTAAGACGCTGTGTATAAATCTGGCTCCAAGTCTCTTACTTGGCCCATCAACCATAGCTCCAATGATGCCAATAACTAATCACAGGCATTACACAAGGCCGAGGGCAGTTTCTTTGCGGAGAGCCTGGTCACTGGTGTTTGGGACACATGGGAAATGGTACCATGGGACAAATCTGTTCTGGCTGAAGTGCACCGAGCATTTACCAGTAGATGAATTGTGCTCTGCATGAACATCACACCCCTAAGGACATAGGAAAAGATCAGGGCCTGGCGTGCAGCGTTTTGAAAGAGGACACAGAAGATGACCAAAGCCTTCAGCACCCAAGCTGTCATTTTCACGGCAAGAGCCTGCCACCAGCTTTCCACACAGGAAACTCCCATCCTGACTGAGGGATACACAACACCACTGGAGAACAGGCTCCAGGCCCATTAGTCTGAGCAAACATGCATGCAGATTTTCCCTACTGGTTTCCAGTTGAATGGCCAGGAATTTCTGCCCCAGCTAGGAAAAGCTCCATAGGAGAAGCACATATAAAGAACATCTCTTTGTTCGAGAAGGCCAAACTTTAGTTTGCCACCTAAAAAGGCTGAGGTGAGAAGTCTCCAGGCGAATGACACTGACATCAACAACAACACACAACTCCTTTCTTTTGATAATTAGCCAGTGTGTAAGTCAGCGGTCACCAACAGGTTGAGCAGGATCCACTGGTCAATCCTGGAGCCTCTGCCAGTCGATTGAGATCTGGGGCTGCTAAAAGTCCGGCGACACAGCAGGGTGCTTAGGTCCTCCCCCCACATGCCACCGCTAAAGTGGCTGGCACATCTCTGCGGCCCCTAAGGAGACAGGTGGCAATGCAGCTCCATGTGCTGTACTTGCCCCATGCCACCACAGGCAGTGCATGGAGACCCACTGCCCTCTTCCTTCCCAGGGGCCGCAGAGACATGCGAGCAGCCAGGCACTTTCAAGAGCAGCATGTGGGGCCAGAGAAGCCTGAGCACCCTGCTGTGCCCCCTGTGGAAATGACCTCCCAGAACTTGCATGCCTCACTCCTGGACCCTAAGAGCCTGCCCTAAGCTCAGTCGATGCACACCCCATAGTGGAGAATCTTACACTGACTTGTGACGATCCCTTTGGAACTGGGATCTCTATAGCACAAATGACAGTAAGTAAAACTCATGCAATGTCCAGTGGCATTTATGAGATTAGGTGCACTGTGACTAGGGATGTTAAATTTGAGTCACTGACTAATCGACTAGTCGATGCAATTTGAATTGACTACTTGATTAGTCGATAGGGCGCCTCCACCTCTGAAGTGTTTCACTCCAAAGGCAAAAACGCTACGGGGAGCACAGGGTCAGCGGAGCAGTCTCCCGCTGGCCCCGTGCTGCCCACAGCGTTTCAAAGCAGCAGCCCCCCATGAAGCCTGGGATCAGCTGGGGACTCCCCCGCTGATCTCGAGCTCCATGTGGTGCTGCTGCTTTGAAACACCGTGGGGAGCCCAGCATCAGGCTCCATGTGGCGTTTCAAAGCAGCAGCGATGCAGAGAGCCCGGGCTCAGCGCGGGAGTCCCCAGCTGATCCTGGGCTCCACGCAGCGCTGATGCTTTGAAATGCTGCGTACAGCCTGGAGACACCCCAGCTGGTCTCAGGCTGCACGTGATGTTTCAAAGCGGCAGCGCCGTGTGGATCCCAGGGTCTGGCCCCAGGCTCCACGTAGCGCTGCCGCTTTTGAAGTACCCCCTCCTCTAGTCCCCTGCCTTGTTGCCTCTTTCTGATAGAGGCAGCAAGGGGGGGAAGTGACTAATTGACTCGATTACCCAATAAAAGCATTTGCTTATCCAATAGTTGACTAGTCAGTCACATCCCTAACTGTGACCATATGACCCCTGCAGCTAAACCCCCTCTCAGAGCTTGTACCTCAAGCTCCTGCCCCAGGCTCAGCCCAGAGCCCCCAAATAGCCTGCACTCCCAGCCTGGTGAAAGTGAGAGGAGGTGGGAAAAAGAGAGTGACGGAGAAATGGCATGAGCAAGGCAGAGTAGGTCCTGGGTTGATCTTCACTTCAGAAAGTGATCTTGTGCATAAAAAGGTTGGAGACCGCTGCTCAAAGTGACCCTCGGTGATTTGATTACTTAAGAAAAACAGCCCCTGCATGTTTTACAGAGCACGTGTCAATCCCGACTTAAGAAAAACTAGACTTTCTAAACAGAGAATACGGGCAAGCTCCTCAACGTCTTTCCATTCAAAAGAAAAACAAGATCAGTTTAATAGAAAATGCGTTTTTAAGTATCGGCTCTTGCAGAACGTCTTGGAATTACAGAAGACACGATGTTGTACTTCTCAGATCTGCAGCACGGCCTATAAATATAGTGGGCCTAGAACTTCACATATTTATAGGACAAGCAGCCCATACGTACAGATGGAAAATCCATTAAAGCTTCATGCAATAAACCGGAACTCTAGGGAAGTAAAGTACAGGAAAGGTGAGGAATCACCCTATTACAACCAGATTGTTCACGTGTACACTTGATCTTAAACACACAACACTGGTTTGCTGACATCAGCAGGAAATAATATTCGGAATGTGTTCAGTTCCTAGTTTTGAAAAAACATTACTTTGGAACATACGGATTTCTACCCATTTCCACTCGATAGCTGCCTGCAAGCCGGATAGCATTTATTTGTTTTCTGTATTTACTGCAGACATTTCAAAACAAGCATTATTTACACAAATCAGCTTGCATACAGATTCATCTCATTTCCTCTCCGTCCTACTTGACTGGGCACGTTTTTAAACAGCCCACAGCAGAACACTGTTTTCTAACAGAGGTTCTATCATTTGTCCAGTCTCCTAATGGAGGAGCCCTTCCTTAACAGAAGTGAATTCTCGACTGAAACCATTCTTCTGTCCACTTTTACACCATCCCAACCAGGTGCACAGGTTGAAAGCAATCAGCGTTGTATCCAGTTCCCACCAGTCAATCAGATTTTTGTCACTGATGTTAAGGGGACCAAGATTTGGGCCTTAGGTACCACTAGGCTTTATTACGGTCTCTTCTCTCTGGTTTACTAGTGACCTTGCCACATGCACCAGATGAGCAGAAGGTGCAAGCACACCACTGATTTGGCACTAGGAGGAGAGAGTCATCAGAGCATTCTGGAAGGTCACAGTCTGGTGCATGAGGCAATGGAAAGTTTAGGGAGTCAGGCACAGGTGTAAATGCAGACAATACAGATGACAAAAGAATTGCAAGATGGATATGGAGCAACCCAAGTTCTTCCTGAAGGTTAGATGGAGAACATCTGAATGGAAGGCTGTGCAATCTGGAAGCAGATGACAAGAAGCTGGTTCCTGAATTTAGACTCCACTTGAAGCTTGGACAAGTTGAGAGAGAGAATGAGCCACTGACAGGAGGAGAGGCCTCAGTGAGCAGAAATCTCATTTAAAAAAAAAAAAAAAAAAAAAAAACAGATCTTGCCTCTGGGCTTTGGTGGCACAATAAAGTCCACCACCCAAAGCTCCCTGTGCAAGCAGCCTCCAGCTAAATGTTAACAGAAAAACAAGGTCCAACTCTCACTTCTACCATGTGACACCTGACAGCCAGTGCCACCGTGGGGTGGCCAGGTTACAGATGATCCATTCGCTGTGGATCTGATCCGTGAAGCAGAGGTAGCCACTTGCTTTAACTTGGCACAAGACGCCACTTCTGTGGCTCAAAGTCGCTGGCAGTAGAATTCATGCAAGCTATCTGCCAGCACCTGTGTCTCTTGGAAAGCTTCGCAGCTCTGCTCCCAGCATGGGGGCACCTGCTCCTCCCCATAATAAGCTCCTGCAATGGCTCCTGCCATGGTAGCTATGGTATCTGTGTCTCCTCCCAGCGAAATACAGTAGATGATGACCCTCTGTAGATTGTTGTAGTGATCAGGAATATCTGGGTCCGATTTCATGGAGCGCAAGAAGGAGTAAATCGCAGTGGGGACAGACTGCAGAGCAGCAATGCCATTGCCTGTTAATGAAACCAACCACATTGAGTAACAAAGCTATTTCTAACCTTCCACAACAGAATCCCTTTCCTTTAGTTCATGAGCTTGTCTTATTGCCAATTTCAAACTTTAATATGGCTGGTTCAAGCCAGGTGAAGTGTGGGTAGATGTTTCTTTCCATCCCATGCTCTCTGCTGATCTCTTGATCAGCACACCACTACTGTCCCAGGTAGGGGAACATGTCTATGACAGTCCCAGCCTGTAACATCCCTGGGTTCCCAGGTCATTAAGATGAGATCTTAGAAAATTAGGAATTATTATTCAAAGTGTTTCTCTCAGCGAGACAGCCGGTCATCCACCATGGCTGCCCTAAACGAGGGAGTCACTGAGGAGGGGTTCTCACACATACTCTTCCCACAGGGATTGCAACACATCCAACCCACGGTGGCCCGGGAAGCAAGAGGCAGAATCCAGGAGAGAAAGCAGTAACCACCAGCTCCCTTAGCTAGCCCTGCCCCAGGGTTCTCCCTGAATACCTGTAGGAAAAAAGGTGCTTACCTAACTCAAACAATACATCGGACTTTGGAACAGTGCTAAGCTCCAAAAATTCCTTTATCTTCTTAAGACGCCTTGAAAACGGCAATTCCTGTAACCCCATCCTGGAGATAAGACACAGGAATGTAACAAATGCTCCGCTCCAGTGACTTCTCCCTTCCTGCCACCAAGAAGCAATGTGCACGAGTGGAGCTAATACAACCCAGCCTATGAAGAGGTGTCCTAACAGAGCAGGAAAAGGACTGTTTAATGGCTATGAATATGGGGCTGAATCTTCCCACATTTCCAGGTGTTTGAACCATGGCCTTGTCTATTGAGACTGCCTGTGCATATGGGGAGAACGAGCAAAAACCTCAAAGCAAAGCTATTCGGAGAGCACATCCAACTGGAATGAATAAATGAGGCTTCCCCAGAGGAGGAGGAGGAAAGGACCCATCTTACCTGTCTGCAGCAAGTCACCCCTCTCAGAAAGGTCAGATATGGAGAGGAAGAACCAAAGTTTTTCAAACAAATTACAGAACAGGGAGAAGCTAGACCTAGCAGCACGCAGCCAGCAGAGCAATCTCCCAACTGGACGGACAGCTCTTATGAACCACACACACACACACACACACACACACTTCCACTCCATAAAGGGACTGACGTGGCTTGAGAGGAGAGGCAGAGGGAACGGGACCTGGAAGAATTCCTGGCCCAAGGACATTCACACCAGGACAGACTGGGAGATATGCTCATGGCAGCCGAGTGTGCAACAAGAAAGGCTTTCAGCTGCTTCTGGAACAATGCAACCCCACATCACAGGGACGGCCCTGAGCCAGAAAAGCCATGCAGCTAAAAATCAACAGTCTAACAACTTGAAGGAAAATCTCATTTCCCGTGTCTGGAGTAGCATCGAGAGAGCACAGAACGAAATCTATGAGGAGTTAGGTAGACAGCTGTACGGAGTCCAGAGAAAGACACTGCTGTGAACTAGGAATGTTAAATATTGGTTAATTGAATAGTCGTGTAATCTCATGAATTCTTATCGGTTAGTCGACTATTCTATAGTCCCTGGGGGCACTGCTCCAGTCCTGAGGAGCCCCCTGCCACCCCACGCTGCTGCTTCTGTATCAGAGGCAGCAGTGCGGGGTGGCAGGCGGGAGCTGGTCTGCAAAGGGAGCCAGTTTTAAAAACAGCTCCTCTTGCAGACCAGCTGCCTGTTGCCCTGTGCTGCTCCCTCTGATAAATAGGCAGCAGTGCAGGGTGGCAGCAGCCCTTGTCTGGAGGGTGGGTCTCAGCTCCCAACCCAGTGTGAGCTGGAACTGAGCAGGGCTGCCTGCTCGCCCAGCTCCTAATACTTTAAATGCAAAGCCGCAGGGGGGGTAGTCCTGGACCCAGCATGAGCCAGGACTGAGACATGCTGCTGGCCAGTCTGCTAAAATATTTAGAGGTGAGGGGGGAAGGGAGGGAAGAATGCGTGTAGTCTTTTGCTTATTAATCGGTTAATCGACTACACTATTACATTCCTACTGTGAACTAAACCCGACTCCATACGGAAGACACAATGCAATGAGGAGAGGAGCTGACTTTCTGAGCGCTACTTACGCTCGGGCATCAGCCAAAGATTTATCATCTGCCTCCACATCCTCCATGTGGCCGATCAGCTTCTCCAGAAAGGTCTCCCCATTGAGCTCTCCCTGCAGGGCGAGGTGCACTGCCAGAGCCTGCAGGATGGCTCCGTTGTAGCCCAGCGAGTTGGCATGGGTCAGCTCAGCACTGAGCTTCGCAAACTGCAGATGGAACAAAAATACCATTAGGAAACCCAAGTGAAAGAGTCACCAAACCCCACCCTGTCAGCAGAGATCGGAAAGTCCCGGTGCCTGAGCAAACCCCATGCAATGCACCTTCTTCACATCCTGAACATCAGGGTAAATCAGTGAAATGCCTGCTACCCTCATGGCGCCACCGTTCCCGTAGGAGCCTTTCCCATTGAACTGCTCTCGGGCGGGCTCAAAGACATCACTGCATTTGGGGCTCAGAAGTTTCTTGAACACTTTGACGACTGCCATCCCGTAGCCCCGATCTGGGTCCTTCTTATGTTCCTCTGCAAATCTGCCACAGGCAAAACAGCAGCAGTTACACAGGAATTAGTAAAACCACAATGCAAAGGGGCAGTTTCAACTAACATGTGGTCTGATCCTAAACACTTTTTTGAAAGCATCTATAAAAAATTATTATTATTTGTATCAGAGTAACATCCAGAGACCTCAGTCAGGATCAGGGCCCCACTGTGCTAGGAGGTGAACAAATATGAGCTGTAGCAAGAGAAGTTCCCTGCCCCAAAGGACGGGGTGGATGAGGATAAGAGATTGGACCAGATGGTTGTACTGACTTTATCAGTTTGTGGTTTAAGTTCTCAATTTTTTGATTGTTTTAAGATATACTTAAAGATCATTGGAAACATTTTTATTGTTTATTGGCCACTGCTCAGCAGAAATATTGTTTGTTCAAATCCATAGGAGACAGTTTTCAAACAATTAAACCTTTGCACCTCAGTGCTTTGAAACCCAAACGATTCAGCACTAAGGACCTGAAAGGGAAACTGACTATAAAACAAACTGACTTTGTGGATTTTTATTGCCCAAAGCTAAGGGAAGCATAAAAAAGGAAAACGCTTACCAAGCAATCAGTAAACTAACGGAATAATTGTGAAGTGTTTTTAATACCAAAAGTAGACAAACTTGTTTGCTAAATACACAAGTGTTGCCTTAACAGTGTCTCCTTCTTTAGTTTCAACCTCAGATTTGAGAGGCCACTCGAATGACACTGAAGTCAATGAGAATCTCAGAGAGGACAAACCAAACTGCAGCATTGGGACCACTCTCCAATTACACGGCTACTTCAGACTGGATTTAGGAGAGTCCCCTACACTTTCCTGGACTCAACAGGCACAGCGCCAAGTGGCTAGTTAGCTTTCACTCCTTGCCACTTGTGGCAAGCAAGAAATCTCCCTGCTCTGCTGACTGCAGCTCCTTACCTCCTGGCCATATCAACTTCATCAAACTCTCCCTTGGCTAACAGGGACCGCACCATACACCTCGCCATGGCTGTGTCATCTGTGTAACAGAGCGTTTCTGAAAGACAAGGCAAAAGCATGGGATGATCATCCAAACACCAAAAGATCCCCTGCCTTCTTGGTCCAATCATTTCTATACAGCCAGGGGAATTCTCTGAGAATCTGGAGTTTAAAAGAGTTTGCTTCATTTCCAATCGTTCCAATCTCTTAGCACCATGTATGAGATTCAAAATGGTCACTGACTAGAGCTTCATACAATGCAGAGACCTGCCTTCAGCAATACTACGAGATGGTGTTGTCAGTAAGCGCAACAAGACCAGTGATCTGGGATTAATATTAAAGCAGTACAGACAATGTGAAATCTAATGATTCCAAATGAATGAATTCAAATTCATTTCATATCCCACACCTGTGCCAAAGGCCCCCTGCCAGCACTGATCAGGATGGTTCTAAAGTGTTTTTTTCCCCCTTCCCTCATCCTACTCCTACATGAAAGCTGCTAACTTTGGGCAGACTAGGCTTGGTGGTTCACACCCCGGGGGGCAGGTCAGAGTGTGCGGGAGAGAGGCGGCTAGGAGTTTGTGCGCCCAGGGGGGAGGGCAGGGTGACTAGAGGAGGCTGGGGGTTCATGACCCCAGGGCAGGTAAAGGGTGGTTCACAATCCCTGGGGCCAAATGGAGTGTGGGGCCCATCCCCCCTTCTAGCAGGACAATGGGGTGAGGGGGGAAGGAGAAGAGGAGAAAATGTCTGGAGATTCCCACCCCCAGAATAGAACAGAGTGTGTGGGAGGGTAGCTGTGGGAGTAGGCTCCCCCAGGCAAGATGAGGTGCAGGGGGGAGAAAAGCTGGGGCTTCAAGCCACTGGGGCCAGGCAGGATGCTAGGGTGGTGGTGGTGAAGCGTACAAGGGGAGGAAGCTGGGGGTTCAGACCCCAAGGCAGGATGAGGTGCATGGGAGGGGTTCAGGCCTCTGGAGCTGGGCGGGGTGTGGTGGGGAGGCAGCTGGGGATTCAGGACCAACACAGGATGGAGTGCACAGGAGGGGTGTGTGGTTCAGGCCCCAGGGCAGGATGGGGGCAGTTCGGGCCCCAGGGCAGGATGGGGGCAGCAGGGGGGATTAGGCCCCAGTACAAGATGGGAGGAACAGGAGAGGAGCAGTTCAGGCCCCAGGGCAGGAAGGGGCAGCAGGAGGGGTTCAGGCCCCAGGGCAGGATGGGGGAGCGGGGGATTAAGCCCCAGGGCAGGGTGGGGAGCGGGGGGCAGTTCGGGCCCCAGGCAGGAAGGGTGGGGCGCGGGGGCGGTTAGGCCCCAGGGAAGGGTGGGGGCAGCGGGGCGGTTCGGGCCCCAGGGCAGGATGAGGGAGCGGGGGATTAAGCCCCAAGGCAGGGTGGGGGAGCGCGGGGCGGTTCGGGCCCCAGGGAAGGGTGGGGAGCAGGGGGCGGTTCAGGCCCCAGGGAAGGGTGGGGAGCGGGGCGGTTCGGGCCCCAGGGAAGGGTGGGGACAGGAGGATTAGGCCCCAGGGCAGGGTGGGGAGCGGGGGCGGTTCGGGCCCCAGGGCAGGGTGGGGGCAGGAGGGGATTAGGCCCCAGGGCACGGTGGGGGCAGGGAGGGATTAGGCCCCAGGGCAGGGTGGGGAGAGCGGGGCGGTTCGGGCCCCAGGGCAGGGTGGGGGGCAGGAGGGGATTAGGCCCCAGGGCAGGGGGGGCGCGGGGGGGTCAGGGCCCCGCGGTTCGGGCCCCACCTCTGCCCGCCGGCTCCAGGCCGCGCACGTAGCGCAACACGTCGGGCAGCCGCACCGTGTCCCGGCCCTCGAAGGCGGCGCCCAGGCAGTCCCCGAGCAGCGCCCCGGCCAGGCAGCCCCGGAAGCGGCCGCGGGCCGGCGGGAGGCGCGTGGGGACCCGGCCCACAGAGCAGCCCGCCAGCGCCGCCGCCATCTTCTCCCGGCAGGGCAGGGGGCGGGGCCTCGAGGAAGGGCGGAGCTTTCCCAGGAGGGCGGGGCCAAAGCCGGGGGGGCGGGGCCCCAGCTTTAATACTTAGCACACACTGGGGGGGAGGGGCAGAAATTGGGGCGCAGCCGCAGAGAAGGGGAAGGGCCAGGGCCACCTCTAAAGGAGGAGGCTGGAGCCGGGGGAGGAGAAGGGGGTGTCACATCAGCAGGCGCATCACTGCTGAGCGCAGCCACCTGCTTGCTAGAGACGTCAGCCCCTTCTCCCCCCCCCCATGACACTGACCTTAGAGCCGGGGGTTGCTCCTCGGCCCATGTGTGAGTCGTGGCCGCCCTTTTTTCTCTCCATACCGCGGTAGATCCGCAGCGCAGGGATTCACATTCGTGCAATTTCAATTCGCATTAGGCTTGAGAGGGGAGCGCGGGAGCGGTTCGGCCAGCGCAGAGCGGGTGTTTCAGGCTGGCGGCTGGCTCCCGCCCCCCAGCCGTACATTGGTTTATAGCTGGGTCCGTGAGTTAAGAGGCTGCAATGCTACCCCCACGGACTCAAGTCTGAAGCCTGCTCTACTCTAGGTTTCTAGGCACCAGAGCAGCTATAGCAGTGCAAAGGCTTAGTATAAGCACAGTAGAAGTGACTGTC
The DNA here is from genome assembly GCA_019425775.1 of Rafetus swinhoei. Classification (NCBI taxonomy): domain Eukaryota; kingdom Metazoa; phylum Chordata; order Testudines; family Trionychidae; genus Rafetus; species Rafetus swinhoei. Next base: position 12,867,825 of record JAFJHL010000300.1, read on the forward strand.
TACCGTACACAGCTATACTGTTACCCTAGGGATTGGCACAGCCCCGGCACGGTGGCTAGACAACCCAGCATAGGCAGGACTTTTTAAAATAAATGGTTAGGTTCCAGAGCACAAGACAACCCCTATTTAAAAAAAAATCACAGGCTGGTGGAGATGCTATGAACCTGCCCAAGTGGATCCCTAGTTGGCAGACATGAAGATGGTGGCTTGCCCCTGAATTCCACTCCTACAAACTCACCTTGAGATCAGGAAATCTAGCAGCTTTCTTTCCTACAGGGACCACTGCTGTAGCATCAGAGCACCACAAACATAACACTAGTGGATGAAGAGTGAGCCAAACACAGACAGACAAGCTAGACCCTAAGCCCAATTTCACCCGACCCGCATAACAAGTTTTCAATCGCAAACGCTCTGGAGTAGCGACTTTTGTCTTCAGGAGTGTAGATAGAATCTAGCACATAGCAAGCACTATTAGGACACAGCGACTACACAATTAACTCTTAGTTCACAAATTTATTGCCACAAGAGCCAGAATGGACTCCAGCTCCCTCTTTCGTAGGTGGGGTAGCTCCGCAAGGCGAGAAGGAGAAAAACACAAACAAACACACAACTTTATTTTAAACGTGAAAGCAGGCAGATCTGACTATCTGCACGGGGGAAAAGACCTGGAGAGGCGCCACTGTGGCACAGCTCCTTTGAGAGCGCAACCCGGCCCTTTAAAGGACTTAAAACACACTGGAGACTGAGCCCACATGGATTCAATCATCGTAAAACGCTTCCAATGCGGTCAGATGACAAGTGCTGGTGGGGACAGACTTTATTGTTTATAATGCTCCTTGAAGTGCAAGAAGCTATAAAAATCCTGCAAGGGGACAGACAGTTATAAAACAACTTCGGGGGCAGGAGAATAACATTGATCTAACACAACACAGATGTCGGCTTCCCTTGCTACGGAACTGACTCACTAGGAGTTTTATCTTCGGCGCGGCTCTGCTGCCCAGAGGCTTACGCTAGCTCCAGCTGCCTGCTCTTCAGAGGCGAGAGAGTCCGGTTAGTGGTGCGGTTGAAGGTGTCAATCTCCGGCACAAATTTCTCCGCGGGGACTGTGAGTTTTCTCCTGCTGTCCATGCACTTGTTGTCCAGCAGCAGGGAATTGGCTTTGTAGCTCATATCAGTTTGGATGCGGTACAGGTGTTTATAGAGCGCGTCTAGGGCATCCCTGGGCAAAGCAAAGGGTCAGGGGGTGCGTCTGTGCCACGGTACTTGTCCGCTGGCATTTCACCTGACAAATAACCAGCTTCCGGCTCTGCCCCCACGACACTAAAGCAGCTCCGCTTTTGCCTTTGCATTCAAGCTAACGCACACTGGAGTGACAGGGGGAGCTCCTGACACGGTGTTTTATGGCTCAGGTCTCTTAATAGCAAGCCCACATGTTGCTACTGGAATGCAGCACGCAAGCGCCGCGGCAATGGGACTCCAACCCAAATCCCAGCCCGTGGTTCTATTTCCCCAGTTGTTTGTCCAGTTTCCGCCCCCCGCCAATTTCATAAATGTAGTTCAACCACAGCCCGGTTTTGCCAATCCTGGCCTGCAGCGCCCCCTGCTGTCTAATCCACAGCTCCCCACCCATCTCCCACCATGCACCTGCAGCGCCCCAGTCTAATCCACAGCTCCCCACCCATCTCCCACCATGCACCTGCAGCGCCCCCGCTGTCTAATCCACAGCTCCCCATGCACCTGCAGCGCCCCCGCTGTCTAATCCACAGCTCCCCACCCATCTCCCACCATGCACCTGCAGCGCCCCCGCAGTCTAATCCAAAGCTCCCCACCCATCTCCCACCATGCACCTGCAGCGCCCCCGCTGTCTAATCCACAGCTCCCCATGCACCTGCAGCGCCCCCTGCTGTCTAATCCACAGCTCCCCATGCACCTGCAGCGCCCCCGCTGTCTAATCCACAGCTCCCCACCCATCTCTCACCATACACCGTTCCTGATCTGCAGCGCCCCCTGCTGTCTAATCCACAGCCACCTTCCACCATGGAGCTGCAGCGCCCCCTGCTGTCTAACCCACAGCTCCCTACTGATGTCCCACCATGCACCTTTCCTGACCTGCAGCGCCCCCTGCTGTCTAATCCACAGCTCCCTACTGATGTCCCACCATGCACCTTTCCTGACCTGCAGCACCCCCTGCTGTCTAATGCACAGCTTCCCCCCCATCTCCCACCATGTACCATTCCTGATCTGCAGCGCCCCCTGCTGTCTAATCCACAGCCACCTCCCACCATGCACCTGCAGCGGCCCCTGCTGTCTAACCCACAGCTCCCTACAGATGTCCCACCATGCACCTTTCCTGACCTGCAGCGCCCCCTGCTGTCTAATCCACAGCTTCCCCACCATGCAGGGTTTCTGACCTTCAGTGCCCCCAGCACCGAAGGTTACAAAGCACCTTCTGGTGCTTGTTAACATTATTAAATGTTATTAAATGCCTTGGAACCTAACTCCCAAACCACTAGGAACGTACTGTGACTGTGCAAGTTTCTGCTTCAGGGCAGCGATGGTGCCTTCCAGCTGGTGGACCTCGTCAGTTAACCCGTACTGCACCTGAGTCAGGGACAGGCCATAAGAGCTGACACCGGGGTTTGCTAGTTACTATGATTCCTCCAAATCCCCCTTTAACCCAGCTCCTGCACCCGTCTGTTTATATGCTTTAACTCACACAGCATGGTGGATCCCCCTTTTTTATTCCTCTTTCAGTCTCCATTCAGTTCACACCTAAATGCATTTTGGAGCCCAGAGAAGTGCTTTGGTTTTGGGATGTAATAGTGTAGTCGATTAACCAATTAACCGATAAGCGAAAGCTTATAGGTTAATGCTATAGACTACATGCCTTTCCCCCCAACCCTTGCCAGTAAATTTTTTTGCAGGCTGGCCTGCAGCCCGGCTCAGTCCTGGCTTGTGCCAGGTCCAGGACCTACCCTCACTGCGGCTCTGCATTTAAAATGTATTAGGAGTCAGGTGGGCAGACTGCCTGGCTCAGTTCCGTCTTGCACCTGCTCCAGGAGCTCAGCACCCCCTTTCCCCACCTGGGACAGGAGCTGCTGCCACCCTATGCTGCTGCCTCTGTATCAGAGACAGCAGTGTGGGGCAACAGGCAGCTGGTCTGCAAGGGGAACTGTTTTTTCAACTGGCTCCCCTTGTGTACCAGTTCCTGCCTGGCACCCTGCACTGCTGCCTCGGATACAGAGGCAGCAGTACGGAGTGGCAGGGGGCTCCTTTGGACTATAGAATAGTCCAGTAACTGATAAAAAAACATGAGGTTAATCGACAATTTGATTAACCGATATTTAACATTCCTACTTTGATTCCACTTCAGCACTATCTAGGGTTCCACCCTCACAACTTCAAATCCCCCATGGACAATGGGCATACCAGGCTCATATCCACCCCACCACACATACAAACATCCAGCCTACAGGCTCATCTGTACCTGATCCCGGCACAGCTCCATGTTGGGGCGGTACGTCCGGGTCTCCAGGCGAGTGTGCGCGAGTTTCAGATCCCACATCTTCTTCTTGAGATCTTCCTCCAGGCGTCGGATGTCCTCTTCCATCTCAGCAATTTCCTCCAAGGTCTGAGGATTAACACACACACAGAGCCCAAGGGATGGATACCATCCTGCCCTTGCAGGTGTCCAGGTTAGTAAGGGGGCACTCAAAGACTGGCTTGTGGGTGCTCCAGAAATTCCCATCAGCTCTAGATAGGGAACCAGCTATATTCAAGGCAGCTTCAGCTCCTCTGAGGTTTTACCAGGCCTGGAGTGGTTTTTAAACAAGGACTAAGGGGCTTCCACTCAAATGGGTGAAACTCAGTTTGCTAAGTTTATGTGGACTAGGCATCATTGCTTAAAAATCCAGTTTCCACCCCAGTCTGGCAAGGCATGCTGCAGCTGTTTCAGGACCACTGTGGCTGGGTTATAAGGATGAGACATAAGGGCCCAAACTGACTCTCTAGAAAAGAGCAGCAAAAATGATTAAAGGTCTAGAAAACATGACCTATCAGAGAAGACTGAAAGAACTGGATTTGTTTAGTTTAAAAAAGAGAAGACAGAGGGTACATGGTCGCAGCTTTCACATACCTAAAACAGTGTTACAAGGAGGAAGAAGGAAAATTATTCTCCTTAACATCTGATGATAGGACAAGAAGCAATGGGGTTAAACTGCAGCAAGGAGGTTTAGTTTGGACATTAGGAAAAACTTCCTAATTGTCAGGGTGGTTAAACATTGGAATAAATTGCCTAGGGAGGTTGTGGAATCTCCATCACTGGAGATATTTAAGAGCAGGCTGAATAGACATCTAACAGAGATGGTTTAGATGGTGCTTGGTCCTGCCATGAGGGCAGGGGACTGGACTTGATTTCTCGAGGTCCCTTCCAGTTCTAGTGTTCTATGATTTTTCAATCAGTGTTGAGCAGGGCCGGATTCAAAGCAGTTCTCTGATCATCCCTCTGTGATACCTCTAATTTCATTTCTCTTCCTTCACAGAATCAACTGGAAAAAGCAGAATTTCCCTTTGTATTTGAATAGCAGGGATAAAACCCAAGGAGTGGGGTCAGCCAATTCGATTTGTTTGTGGGGTCAGACTAGCCACTTCACATCAACTGATCAGCTGACCTGAGCATTGCAGAGAGGCCATGGCTGGGATACCTTGAGCTCATACAACTGATGCCTCGTGTCCACACCAAACAGCTGCCTGATGCATTTTACAAGGGCCGGTCATACCAGGCAATCGCCACACCTGAGACGAAGGCATTAGCTTGGGTTCAGCTGACCCCGTGTGGGCGAGAATGGTTTCTCCCTGGGAGGAACAGCATGTGTGGCAGCTGTATCTGATCAGCCAGGCATACTGACCCCCTCCGAATGGTACACAAGCTGCTCCTGGTACCAGTGCTGGGAGCTGCGGGATAGAGGCCTAGCAGTCCCACGCGGCACTGGGAGAGCCAAGGTAGGTCGAGATACACCAGGGGGTGGATGTACCAAGAGGTTTCAGACAGAAACGCCTCTTGCGCGGGGATGTGCTGACCCGCAGCGAGGAATCGTTTCATGTCCCCCTTGCCAGAGATACGCTCTGACGCTAGAATCGCACTGCAGGGCGCTGGAAGGTGAAGGAAACAAGCCCGAAATTTACGTTCTTCTCCTGCCACTTCAGCTCGTCATAAGCTTTTTCAAACTCCCGGATCCTCTTCCGTAAGGCGAACTCGGTGGCCACTCGCTGAGCTTCCAGCTCATTGTTTGTCTAGAGGGACAACAGGTTACGGTCGTGGAGATGTGTCTCCAGCACTGTTAAAGCAATTACCCTGCTCCCTCTGGAACATACACCTCTCACTTTCAGGGCCCTGCATGATCTCGCCTGTCGCCTGCCCATTCCTGTGCTCCTCTCCAGTCTCCTCGTGCCCTTCATCACCCCCCTAGCACACATTGCTATTTATTATTTGTATGGTCACAACTCCCAGGAGTCCGGTCAAGGCCAGGACCCCACTGCGCTAGGTTCTGCACAAACAGAGAACCAAGAGAGTCCCTGCCCCCAAAGAACTTACAGCATCATGTCACTATAAAGACACAGGGCAGATACATAGACAGGCAGATGGGGAGTAGAAGGAAACAACTCTCAGCAGTTGGATCCTGGTCAATAACCCTCTCTATGCCTGAAACACCTGGCACATCCCTCAGTGTTTCAACAAACATCCCTCTTCTCTTCCAAAACTCCTTCTGCCCATACCCTTCCTACACGGCTCTCCGGGCCCCGTCTGGTTTGTGTCCGAGTCTAAGCTCTCTGGGACAAGGCCCATGCCTGGTGAGATCTGTGGGGAGCTGTGATAGTCTAGGGAGGCACACTTGCCTTTTTTTTTTTTTTTTTTTAAATCGCTATCCAGGAAACCAGCAGTCCTCCGACCACCAAAGAAAACGTCCCTTCCACTGAACCAGAAGCAGCACCACATCACAGGACCAACCCAGCTTTGGCTGAGCTCTTCAGATGGGTGCTGTCGGGCTAATTTTGATTTGGCTTCTTCAAACCTTCCCTCCCCCAAAAGCACCATCTAACCTGCTGCCTATTTCAAAGCTGGGAAGCAGGCTGCACTGGTCCAGCCTTCCCCACCGGGGAACGCATCACCCGGCTTAACATCCATTAACTGCGCCGGCGGCTTCTGCATTTACCTGGGCAATGGTGAGCGCGATGGCTTCCCGCAGCTCCGTGGAGGCTTTCATTTCTGCCTCTGCTCGGTCCTTGTTGTACTGGCTGTACTGGTCCCACTGCTGCGGCGTGGTCGATCTAGAATGCCAAGTGCGCACAATGGGACAGATGGTTCAGACCCACCCCTTGGGGAATAAGCAAAGTGTCTGCAAAAGAGGAACCTCCCCATGCGAAGGTGGGAAAAACTTCCTACAGCTGCAAAGAGACTCAGATTTCGAGACCAGATGGGACCACTCTGATCATTGTATCCAACCTGCTGCATAACAGACCAGGGAATCCTTTTGAGATATCCAAACTTTGAATGTACCCACCCTCTTGGGTAATCTGTTCCTATGGATTGTTACCCTCACTGTGACTAGCATGGTCCAGTGGTTACAACAGGGGACAGGGAGGCAGGTTCTCACCCCAAGTTAGTCACTCACTTGCTGGGACATTTTGGGCAACTCACTTCCCCCTCTGTGCCTCAGTTTCCCATTCTATGAAATGGGGGTGCTGTTAAGTTACATCACAAGGATTGTTCTGAGGTTCACGTGTGCTTTGAAACACTCAGACGGAGGGAGGGTGCTCAGGCAGGACCAGTGGTTACTGGTAACAACAATCACTGGAAGTACGGAGAAAGGCTTTCTTCCCCGAGGACTGCATCTGATCTCACTCCCTGACAGCAGCAGAGCTGGTCAGACAGCCCTGAATCCAGCTCTTGGTGTTTTAAACTATAGGCCAGACGATAAAGTCATTTCCGCAAAGCACCAGAAACTCAGCTAATGGTGGCAAGAGTCCCACGTCTTTCCGGTGTCAGCATGAAGGTTAAAGCAGCCAAGGTTTGTCCAGGAGGGGCCTGGTTTTTCCCTTACCCGACTGGGACCCGGGTTGGATTGACCTTGAACGAGATGTTGGGCGAGTTGACGTTGAGGGAGGAGCAGACCCGGTCTATCTCCAGGGCTTCCATTTTACCCCGGTGATCGAAGTTGAGCTGCTGACGGGCTTCCTGCAATAGGCTGCCAAAGGAAGGGGCAGGATGAGCTGCATTGGTCACTGTTTGGCTGGAAAAGGTGGTGCTGGAACCATGGGCAGTGGGTGAGAGGGGCAGGGGGAGGCATTGCCTTCCCAAACTGCCAGGCGTGGCCCTGCCCACTCTTCACCCCTTGCTTCATTGTGCCTCCTGGGCTGCCACCAGGCTTCAGCCACGCTGAGGCTGGGGACCACGTGCCTCCCTCCCTCCCCATGCTCCAGGGCTGGGGAGGCTCATGCAGGGGGTGCTGGAGACCTGCCCCTACAGTGGAAGGTGGCTTGCGGTGGGAGAGGGAGAGCTGGAGCTCTGCCCCAGGAGGGGTAATGGGGGGTTGGCTCCTGCAGGGGGTGGAGCCTCAGGTGGAAGAGGCGGGGCTTGATCATTGTCTTCGGTCCACCCCCTCTGGGGCACCTGGTGCTGGCCACTGTCGGCAGACAGGATACTGGGCTAGATGGACCTTTGGTCTGACCCGGTACGGCCGTTCTTATGTTATGTTCTTATGGCTGAAGGGTTGCCTCCCCCCAGCCCTAGGTTCACCCACCGCCCATGACTGGAAGAGTCAGTGACAACGTATCTCCTTGGCAGACCGATCATGCAGCACATGGTGAACAAACCTGAGTCAGACCTGGGCTGCCAGACTGGTTCACTCAGAGGACACAGCTACTTGTCCATCCGAGGTTACAGAGAGAGTCAGACCAGCCAGCCAACTGACCTAAACTCAGTTCACATTTCCAGAGCTTTCTGGGTACCTCTGTGGGCTAGAGACCTGATTGGGCTTTAAAACAAAACAAACAAACAAACAAACAATGAGATTCTACAGCACCAGGCTGGCCCCATTTGAGCCTCCACGGTGATTATTTGGCGGCTCAGCTGTAGCTGCCCCTTGAACCCTCCGCCCGAGCAGGCCTGAAGTGCAGTGACCCAGAAGGGCGGAGCGCCCAGAAGGCTGGGCACAGCAGGGTCATGTTTGGAAAGCAGCATGTGCTTCGGGGCATGAGGTGCCTTGGAGGGGCCGGGATGTTCAGGAAATGCCGCGCCCCTTCCTTTCAGGGTCCCACGCTGGGATCCAAAGCTACTGGGGCAAAAGTTCAGGCCTACCTATTCGCTGCCACACTTGCTCCCACCCCTTCCCAAAAGTAGTAAATGCCATTATTCCAGCAGTATGTCCACCGTTTGTTCTTAACGGGCCCACTCCGGCCAGGGCTGCTACTGGGTGTTCCCTTGAGATGCTGACACCACGTTTAACAGCCTACGCTCTCCTCAGACGCTGGCCAGTCTGGAGGCATGTCCAGCCCAGAGCCCCGCGGAGAGAGACGTGTACGATTTGGAATCCACCGGCATGGTGGGACCCAGCCTGAGCTCTGCTGCTTGACTCACCAGAGCTGCTCGAAGGCCTCGCTCACTTTCTGCTGCAGGTCTCTCTTGGCTCCGTCGATCACCTCCACCTCCTTGTGCAGCTCATCCTCCACTGGGTCCTTCACCACGTCAATGGCTCGGCGGCTCTCCCGAAGCGTCAAGCACTCGATGGCCACATCCAAGGGCAAGTTCTTGGCCTGCAGCGCACGTTCTGCGGCCTCCTTCATCTGCGGGGGGAGAAGGCAGCGTGGGTGAGGGGTGCCGCCCTTCCTCTGGGGGGAAGGTGCGTGGCTGTTCCCATGGCAATTGCCCAGCGCCGTGCATGGAGATAAAAATACGGATCCACCCACATCTGCTGGAAACAACGTGCATCCCATCCGCAATCCGCTCCCCACCTTTTTATGGGTACCCACATCCACACCTGCACCTCGCCAGCAGCAAGCAGTCTCGCAGTGCTCCTTCAGGAGGAGCAGGTGCGGGTGGGTCCTCGGGGTGCTTGTCCGACTGTCCTATCCTGCGCTTACTGGGGAGCATGGCCAGGGCATGGGTGCTTGTCCCATCCCCGCTAGGAGTGCCGGGTGAGGGGCGGGGAGTGGGACCAACACCCCAACCACACTCCTCCGCAGGATCGCCCCGACCTCGCTTCCTGGTGATCGCCAGGCAGGGCGGAGTGGGACAAGCACCTGTGTAGAGCCCTTTTTGCAGTGTCCGCATGCACTCCCATAGCCGCAAAAATGAATCCTGGACATTCCCATCCACACCCACCGATACGGAGCTGGTAGCTGCCGGCTTGCAGGGCTCTACCCATTCCCTCCTACCGCTGGAAGCAGCTTTTAAGCCTTGTCACGAGTGGTGCACTGCTGCCATCTACTGGGCGCAAGGTGCCCCAGCTGACGGCCTCTGTCTATAGGCCGGGGCGGGCAATCTGTGGCCTGAGGGCCGGATGTAGCCCACTGGGGTTCTAAAGTGAGGCCCGTGAGACATTTTGTTCAGGGTTGCTCTTGCGCGGGGTTGCCAAATTCTGCCGGTTTCCAGCTGCGTCATTGTTTCCTATCAGTATTATGAAAGCAAGGGAGGGGCGGGCCGATGGCGCACACCACGCTGACTGGGAGAGCCAGGCGCTCCCTCTGCATCCAGTCAAAGCGCTGCCCCGGTTCAGTCGGCCCAGCCCGCACATTCCAGGCAGGCAAGCGCAGGGAGCAAGGCTACCCTCTCCCGGGAGAGCGTCTTGGTTACGACAACTGTGCCATCGCTGAGATGAAGGAGGGCCGCTAGTCTACGTGGCCCATCACTGATTTATAGGGCCCGCAGTTCAGAGGTGATGTGCTAATGCTGTTAGCCCCTCAGCTCATACTCAGCTCTCACATGATTTTTGGAGCAAAAGGATCTTATGGGCTTCTCCCCCCTGGTGACCCTAAACTCCGACGGGACCAAAAATACTTTCCCATTTCCAGTTGATCCCAGCCCTTGCATTATCCCTTTCATTGAGGACCTCATCTTTGCAAATATTCTGCCCCGCCCTCAGCTGCAGCAGCTCCATCCCTATTGTACGTATCAGAAAACCCAGGCTCAAGAGAATGTGTGACTTGCTGGTGGCCCCGCAGCAAGTCGCTGGCAAGACCCCGGGGAAACGCACAAAACAGATTTAGTCTTCAGTGAAGTTAAGTGAGGAGACGCAAACTCCTCATTCTAACTAAGAAAAGATGTGACTTGAATTTTTCCTGCCTAATTTTTCCTGTTGAGCTCTCAATAAATGTTTTTTTTTAATCTTATTATTATTTATTAAGTTTTTTTTTTATTTTAGCATTTAATGAATTGCTGTGTTTTCCCCGCAGATATTTTTCTAAGAGGGGAGACTAGATAAAACACACAGCGCAATGCAACACTTCCTTTCAGCCGGGGACGGAAGCAACGGGGTTTGTTTGACTGAGCACAATTTAAAGCCCTGACTCTCAGCATCCCTGGTCCTAAGCCCTACACAGGAGTCTGCCCAGGCCTAGCTCATGGCAGAGTCAGAGCCGTAGCTATCTCAAGTCACACGGATGAAAAGCATAGTTGAGTTGAAGCCACCCGCTTCCCCAGCGTACTTTGACTAAGGCATCGATTTCGGTGTCTGTGTCTGTGAGGCATTTGTCCAAGGTCTCCTTCCATCGGTTCACGCTGTCGATGCGCTCAGCAAGTCGCGTTCGGTTGTCATGCTCGTCCCAGCGCGCCTAGAATGAGAAGAGACCCCAGCTCAATCCATTCCTGGTAGCTGAAATTGTGAAGACTTAGGATGCATTTCACCGGCCTAGCCAGCGCCTCGCATGCAAAGGACTAGCATTGCTTTTGGTAGCCCGGTGTGTTACCCCTGCTTTGTACTAATGGAAATAACCACACAAGGTACAGGCCACTAAAGCATCAAACCCAGAGTCTACATGAACACTTGTACACCCACAAATCCACACGGCTATGTGATTTTCTCTCTTGTAAACAGCTTTCTAAATTGCACAGAACCAAACACCCCGGCCCGCCCCTTTTCCAAGGCCCCCCCCTTCACTCCAGCCCGCTGCCCCACCCCTTCTCCATCACTCTCCCTCACTTCCACTAGGTGGGGGCAGAGGGTTGGGGTACGGGAGTGGGCTCAGGGCTGGGGCAAGGGGTTGGAGTGGACATGGGTTTAAGGGCCCGGTGCTTACCTCAGATGGCTCCTGGTAGGGATGTTAAAATGCGTTTATGTAAACGTGTAACCGCTGACATTTTTCACATGGTGGGGGGCAGGAGATGGCTCTCGCATGAGCTGGTATATGTGTGGAGCTGGTTACCCACAGCGCCCCCCCCCCCAGCCCCCGCTGCTGCCTCTGTATCAGAGGCAGCACCAGGGCGGGGGGGGTTCCTTGAGAAGCTTGAAATCTGGCTCCCACCACTCCTCCCAGTACAGAGGCAGCAGCGGGGGTGGGAGGGAGGGAGGGAGCTGTGTGTAACCCATTAAACGAAGAGAGACGAAACAGTGGTGGAAAAAATGCAAAGAGCCGCACCAGTCAGAATTGATTGGGGAAGAGGGACAGGAAAGGAAGAGCTCACCATCAGCCAGAGTTGAGCAAAAAAAAAAAAAAAAAAAGGACGCTGCCCTTTTAAAAAACATCAGGCTCCCGTCAGCCAACACCATCTTGCCGATGCGATTTTGCGGTGAGGGACAGCTCCCCTGCACCCGGTTAACACCGGGGGCCGTTTGTAGGGGCACATGGGGCGACTTCGCGAGCTGCAGGGGAGCCGAACTTTCAGGGGTGAAGAGCCACATGCAGCTCACAAGCCGCAGGTTGGCCACCCCTGATGTATATTAACCAATGCACCACACAGATACACATTCACATCCCTAGTCAGAACAGCACGAGTAGTGCAGACTTCCACCTGCCCTGGGTCCGCACAGCTCCTGGAAGCAGCCAGCATGTGCCTGTGGCCTTTAGGCGGAGGGGCCAGGGGGCTCTGCATGTTCGCAGCCAGAGAGAGCTGTGTAGTTAGCGCTGGAGGTGAGGGCAACACACAGAGCTTAGGGGGCACAGGGACCCAGCAGCCAATTCTGGGAGACACACAGATCCAGAGCAATGAGAGAATCTGCTTTAGCCCTGCTGCACTAACTGGATTTTTAACAGCCCTGTCAGCAGTGCCCACCACTGATCTAGATCATCCCTGACAGGTGTCTGTCTCACCTGCTCTTAAACATCTCCAGAGATGGAGATTCCACAACCTCCCCCTAGTCAATTGATTCTAGTGTTTCTCCACCCTGACAGCTAGGAAGTTTTTTCTAATGTCCAACCTAAGTGCAGAGATCTGTTGTGAAGGCTGCATCCCAGCAGCTGTACCACTTGGGATAACAGGCTGCAAATTCCCAGTCTGGTTGGACACTGAGCAGACAGCTGACTATAGGCACGGGAACTATAATTGCCGCTGTGTCCAGAGAGCTGTCTCCAGCTTCTCTATAAAAAGGCACGTGTTCCGTCAAACCTCACACTGAAACAGAGGTCACGGCAGCAAAATGGAGAAATCGGCACAAACGACACCTGCAGGTTTACTGGTGAATAGCTTTTGTATAAAAGTTATTGCTAAATTATTCCACATGCCCCATTTACAATGAGAGGTTGAATGTGTAGTAAAGGGTTGTTTTGTTTACTATGAAACGGTCTCTCCCTGCAGCTGACTAGGAACTGATAACACCTTGTAATGGGGCTAGGCCCTAAGGCCAAAAGGGCCATAGAGAAGTCCTCCAAGTGGCTAGAGCCGCTAGGAGGAACCCAGCCAATCGGGGCCAAGAGGGACTATATAGGCGGCTGCAGGACTAGAGGAAGGTAGTTGCAGTCCAGACCTGGAAGAGTGAAGGTCAAGGCTGGCTGTCTTGCAGAGCCAAGGACAGCTCAGAATGTGGAGCTGTTTAGAACATTGTCTCCAGGAGGAGAAGCCCAGGAGGCACCACTCTCACAGGGGAAAAGACTGAACTCAGAGAGACACTCTACACAGGGTACCGGGATGGGCCCCTGTTAGAGGTGTACCCTGGAAGGGGGTTCTGATTGCACAGAGTGTGACTCGGCTAGAGGGCTGAGTAGCCGCAAGGCTTTTAAGACTGACAGGATGCAGGAACCAGCACTCGGCCAAAGGGGGGGCGCTTGTGTGAGGTGAGTGCCGACCCAGCTATACACCTGCATACAGGGATCCATGTATTGTAGCTCTGAGGTTTAAGGCAGCATTAATACCTTTATGCACAGGACAGGGAGGAACTGACTTGTATATCAGCAAAAGGGGGGGGGGGGAGACGTTCAGTGCAGGAAAAGGAAAGTGTAACAACTATCATATGATCTCCGCACCCCTCTGGCCTATTACACACGTACCGCTCTCTATAAATAACCCCCCAATGTCAGTTACCTGGCTGCATCCAATGGGGCCTATATTCAGGCGGTGAGCTTCTGCCTTGTACCAGGTGGGAGTGAATTGGATGGTTTTCGTTATGGAGGTTCCCAGCAGAGAAGGGGGATCAAGCCATAAACCGGCTCCCTGGCCTAGCAAAAGGGTTTTGTGAGTGGTGCCAGTAGGTCTCCACTCCCAATACCATGGAAGGCCCCGCAGTGATGGGAAGACTTACAGAGGAAGGCCCGACGGTCCCTTTGTGATCCCTGAGTCCTGCCCCTCCACAGATCCAAGAGCTTCCCCCCAACAATTTCTGCATCAAGCCTGCAACTTCTGCTTGACCCAGAGCAGAGCTTTCAGAAAGTCACCCAGATGTGCAGAATCAGATTCCAAGACCAGAAGGGACCACTGTGATCCTTCAGTATGGCCTCCTCTATGACACAGGCCAGAGAAAGCCCCCAACATGTTTCCTTTTAAACGAGATCGTGTGGGTTTTTTTTTTTAATCCAGTCTGATTTTAAAATGACCAGTGATGGAGAATCAACCCCAGCCCTTCGTTAAGTCTTCCAGTGGTGCATTAGCCTCACTGTTAAAAACATGCCCCTTATTTCCATTCTGGATTTCTCCAGCTTCAATGTCCAGCTGTTGGATCCTTCCAGTCTGAAGAATCCATTAGCAAATTTTGCTCCCCAGGAACAAAATGTAAAGGCTGAAAGTGATGGAGAATCCACTAACTCCCGAGGAAAATTGTTCCAGTCGTTAGTGAGAGAGGACAGATTGGATGGTCCTTTTTGGCTTTAAAAATGGAACACACTAGCTACTAAGATCTGAATAGATAAATCACAGCAAATAACTTAGGGTACATCTACACTAGCAAGCTTACAGCAGTACCAATGCAGCTGTACTTGCATCCACAGGAGCAAGGGGGAGAAACTCTCCTTCCAGCATAGCACTGTCTACACTATAGGTTGAACCTTTCTAGTCCAGCATCCTCGGGACATTACCCATTCTAAACCAGAGAATTTTCCATACTGTCTGGAAGCATTACCAACATGTCCGCTGCTTCCTGGGCTCTTAGAAGACATTTAGGGGTGAACTAGAGCTAAATCACAGCACAGAACACAGAGCCAGAATCGGTGGCTGCAAACAAATTTTATGGACTTTGGGAAACTTGGCCTCACCCATGAAAAATGGACATTTGGCTAACTAAAATCATACCGGACCAGAAAGTGGATGTTTCCGGACCAGAGAGTGCTGGACTAGAGCAATTCAACCTGTACCACTTATGCTAGTGAAACTTCTGTCGCTCAGAGGTGTGGGGTTTGTTCACATCCCTAAGTGACACATTTTGCCCACATAAACACTGGTGTAGGAGTGGCCTAGCCCACAAAGTCAGACTGGCATTCTCACAGATGTATTCAAACTCTGACAATTTCACACAAGTTTTGTTCACCCTGCACCTTGCTATTCAGATTCCAAAAGCACAGCTGAGCAACAGAGCTTGGCTTAGTCACATCTGTCTCTGTCCCACGACTGGATGAAAGTTGCTGTTCTAATCAGATTTCAGGTGTGAACGTGCACAGATGTGAAATTTTAAAAACACTTTTCCAGGGCATTCAGTCCAATTTTGTGGGTAAAACTTGAGCTGATGATGCATTTGTAGAAGGTGAACACAGAATTGGGGAGAGCATGGGCCACATCAACTTAGTTTATATGTTAGAACCAATTTTATTGAAAGATTATTCTCACCCCCAGCATTCACCTGGCCTTGCTAATTTCACAGAGCGAGCACTTCCTAACAATCCATCATTACGGCTAAAGGGCTGCTTCAGTCATCTGAAAGTTGACACAAGACAAACTTCTTCCTCATTCCAATTCATTCAGCCAGCCAGGACTTTAAACACTCCCCTCTCCTGCCCCCAGCCAGCAAACCCGCTTTAACAAACAAAAAGGAGCAGCATTGGAAAAAGTTGAGAAAAGGGCAATAAAAATGATTAGGAGTTTGGAACAGATGCCATATGAGGGAATAATAAAATGGGGACTTTTCAGCTTAGAAAAGAGGAATCTAAAAGGGGATACGATTACAACAAAGGTCCATAAAAATCATGATTCGTGTGGAGAAAGTAAATAAGAATATGTACTCCTTCCCATAATACAAGAACTAGAGAGGGCACCAAATGTAATTAATAGGTAACAGGTTTAAAACAAACAAAAGGAAGTACTTCACACGATGCAGTGTCAACCTGTGGAACTCCTTGCCAGAGGATGCTGGGAAGGCCAAGACTACTACGGAGTTAAAATAAAAACTAGATAAATTCATGGAGGTTAGGTCTATCAAAGGCTATTAGCCAGGATGGGTAGGAATGGTGTCCCTGACCTCTGTTTGTCAGAAGCTGGGAATGGGCAACAAGGAACGGACCACTTGACAATCCCCCTGTTCTGTTCATTCCCCCTGGGGCACCTGGCTTTGGCCACTGTAAAAAGACAGAACACTGGGCTAGATGGACCTTTGGTCTGACCCAGTCTGGCCGTTATGTTCTTAAGGAGAGCGAAGCACCTAGGAATCCCACCTGGTTGTTGGTTTCATTACGGAGAACTCTGGCTTCCTGCCTGATCTGATGGGAAGCAGAACGCTGACGCTCAGCATTGGTAGAGATGAGGTTGGCATTGGTGTGCCAGTCTGGTACTGTAAATCTCTGTCCGGGCTTCACACTTAGCGTGGCCATGTCAGCAGCTCACTACAGTGGAGAGAGAGAGAAAAAAAAAAACCAAGCAATCGACTGACTTCCCTGTCAGCCATGGGAATGCCCCTTGAGGTTGGAAAGCACAGAAAAGAACAGTAAAAGTTTCTCAGCCACCAGCATCCCCTTTTGACAATGTGCCTTCTTGGGAATAGCTGATGACCAGGGCCCTACCAAATTCACAGCCATGAAAAAATGCATCATGAAATCGGGCCTTGTGTGCTTTTATCCTATGTAGCACAGACATCACAGGCCTGGAGGGCTGTAACCAGTGTCTCTCAAATTGGGGGGGCTCTGACCCAAAAGGGAGTTGCGTAGGTGTCATGAGCATATCGATGGGGTGGCCACCCTTCGATCTGCACTGCCAGGAGAGTCGTGGGTGCTGACCGTGGCTCCAGCTCTGAAGACAGAGGAGCCACTGTAAGGGTGGCAATATCATACCATGCTCCCACTCGGTAGCTGCCTCTCTCTCTAGCTGCCCAGCTCTGAAAGCAGCACCACTGCCAGGAGCAGCACAGAAGTAAGGGTAGCAATATACTGCAACACACAGACCCCTCACACACACACACAACCCCTTTTGGGTCAGGACTCCCAAAATTACAACCCTGTGAAATTCCAGATTCAAATAAGCTGAAATCGTGAAATTTATGATTTTTAAAATCCTGTGACAGTGAAATTACCCAAAATGGATCACAGATTTGGTAGGGTCCGACTGAGGATGATGCATCTGTCCATCCTTCGCCTGCTTGGCTCATTGGGCAACCTCCCGCAACTGCTGATCTTGGGATAGTCAGCCCCAGCAGTGACCTTCCCTGCCATATTTCACATGCCCAGGCAGGTGTTAGGATGCGTCTCTGCGAATCAAAGTCTGTTCCATTCACGCTTCACCACGCAGAGGGCTGGGCTGGTAGGAGACCTGAGGCTGTGCCTATTTTGCAGAAGCAGAACAGGATTGTCGCCATGCTCTTCTACACAGAGGTGCAGCCCCTCCCGCACGATGCTCAGCCTGGATGGGCGCGGAGCCGCTAGGTCACAAAGACACGAGGGCACCCCGTCCATCTGTCAACGGAGCACTGCATGCTGCAGACTGCCCTCTGGAGATAGTAACTCAAAGATTACGGGGAACATGGGCCGCTGAGGACCCACTGTGGTTCTGCACTCTGCCACTGGCAGCGGGGGCGGGGGGGGGGTAAGAGAATCTCAGGTCCGGGGGCTGGATGCAGCCCCTGCTTGCCTGGATCTGGCCCCTGAGGCTCAGGGCAGTTCCCCTCCACCCCCATGCATTGGGGAGCCCAGCTGGTCCTCCAGCCCCCCGCTGCCCTACCGCGGGGCTGGAGCACACAAAATCTGCTAAGCTAGGACCCCCGAGGCGAGGGGAATGTAGGGAGTGTCTGTCTCCTCAGGTAGGGATAATGTCAGTGAGGGTTTTTTATTTTTACTCGTGTGCGGCCCCAGACTGACTTTTGTGCGGATCAGTGGCCCCCGACCCAAAAAAGGTTTCTCCAGCCCTGGTTTAGAGACTGCAACCAACTCCTGCTGGTTTCAACCAAGCAACTTGTTCATTTAACACCAATGGGGCCTTTTGTGCACGTACAAAAAGCAAAGATTTGTAATAAAACCAGTTTGGGTGGGGTGGGTAGGATATACTGTTCCTTGAGTGGGGGATGGAAGAAGTCACACGAGGGCCTTGGGACTGCTGGAGAGGTGGGAGGGGTCAAATTATATGGAGAAAATTATAATAAAAACCACAGAGAAAGGCAGGAGGAAGAGGAAGTTTCTTACTTTTTCTGGGTTGAGATTAGTGCTACAGACAACAAACAAGTCCCCCTCCCTCCCGTCTCTCTCACATCCACAGTAACCATGGCAAAAGTACCAGACCTGACACGTCTCAGACGCTCTGCACAAAGCCCAATTCCTGAATCTCCACCCCATTCTGGGCTCTCACACCCCATCAACTCAGATCAACTTACCACCTTCCTTCCTTGACCCTGGAGTTTCTGCTGGCCAGGGCTGAGGTGTTTTTTTTTTTTTGTATTAGTGGTTGCTAAGCATGCTTGGGGGGGTTGCCAGGCAACCATCCTCACCAGGAGCCAATCAAGGGCCTTTTCCTCTTTGTTTACAGGGAATGGGAGCCATAGCAACCAGGGGATGTAAGAAGAGAAGGGCTTGCCTGCTTTCAGGCCCAACTGTTTGGGACCGAGATTGCAGGAGAAAGGGAGAAGTGGGATCTGGTGCAACTCAGAGGTTCTGGGTGGGATTGGAGAGGACAGCAAGGAGCCCAGGGAAGGGGGCAGCATCTGAGAGAATAGAGAACATGGACACCCATATGCACCAGGGGAAAACTCACCTCCACTTATACAGGACAAAAAAAAAAAAAAAAAAAAACCAACCTTAGTGACTTATCAAAGTGACTACACATAGTCCCCGACTTTCGAACGAGTTACATACCAAACACTTGGTCGTAACTCGATCTGTTCGTAAGTCGGACTCCATTCATTTAAATGTGACCGCGCTGTTCGTAAGCGCGGATCGCACGTTCGTAACTCGGGGACCAGCTGTAATGTGCTTAATGGGAAGTTGGTCGTAAGTACGAACGGTCGTAAGTCGATGCATTCGTAACTCGGGGACCACCTGGTATTTGTGGTGGAGAGGAAGGGGAGATTACTCCGTTTGGAGAGCTGATCTTAGGTTCTGATTTTAAGTAATATTTTCAATCTGTGCCAAATGTGTGAAATTTGAATACAAGACACTTCTGTCCAGCCCTTTAACCATGTTTGAGGAGCTGATCCAGGAGTAAACAGGGACAAAAAGGTTTAATTTCTAAAACAGATGCAATTCTCATAGAAAAAAGATGTTAACATCCCAGACCAAAAGACTGGAGAGGGATTTGGATTAAGAAATTGATCTGGATGAGCGGCTCTCTGTATTGGAAAAAGGAATATATTATCTTCAGTTGTGCAGCACAAAGAACAAAGTTATACATTACTGGATAGAAGGCATTTGACTACAGTTAATATTCATCATATTTTTGCTAAGGAGGTGCTATGCTGGACAGGTTGTGGGGAAAAGGGAACATACATACACATGTGGCGGTCATGTCCATGAATGATTTGGAGAGGAAGCTATCAGACTATTCATCTTATAACAAAAGGCTAGCTTCCTAGCAATCCCCTGGTCTGTTTACTTAATGTATCAGTGAAGGATCTACATTTTAAACAGAATGACAAGTTAATGTCTTTGTCAGCAGCAAGTCCCTGTATTGCACATCGTTAGAAAAATGTGACTTAGAATCATAGAGCTGGAAGAGACCTCCAGAGGTCATCAAGTCCAGCCCCCTGCCCAAGGCAGGACCAATCCCAACTAAATCAACCCAGCCAGGGCTTTGTCAAGCCGAGACTTAAAAACCTCTAGGGATAGAGATTCCACCACCTCCCTAGGTAACCCATCCCAGTACTTCTCCTGGACCTGCAGTGTAGTAAAATAAGGAGAGTCCTTCTAATGGAAAAGCTTTCACACCAAGCATGTACAGTAATTCCTCATTTAACATTATAGATGTGTTTCTGAAAATGTTCGTGCTAAGTGAAAACGTACTATGTGGGGTCAATTTTCCCATTAAAAATAATGGAAAAAGTGGGGGTTGTGTTTCAGGTGGTGGTGGCAAAGTCAATTTTTTGTTGGTGCTGGGTTGTCAACATCAACATTAGATATCTAGCAACACAAGATAACTAGCAACACAAGTCGCCGCGGTTTCTTAAAACACAAAGATAAACACGTGAATGAGCGGAGGAGTGCTGTGACCGCATGTATTCATCCACTCATGCGTATTACCCTGTTTTCACCAACTTATACCACCGCTCGAAGTAGTCCGCCACTTGATTATTTTCATGTTATTTCGGGGACGGTCGCGTTATTCAAAAAACATTCCCTAAAAAGAAATCGTGCTATTGAGAAAACGTGTTAAGCGGGCACATGTTAAACGAGTAATTACTGTACACAAGAGAAGCGCCAAATGAGGCTAGGTGTTTAGAAATTTGGTCACCCTTTTTAGTGTCCTCAAAAGGATGATGGCTCCCCAGCAAGCAAACCAAACTCCTTGGCCTGATTCTTTAAATGGTCACTTGATCCTGAATAAATATGTATGATCTGCAGTATGTTAACATTTTAACGTAACTCTGCCTTAAAAACGTGTTAATCCCATGGTCTTACTTTAGAAAGTTGCCCCTTCACCAAACTTGACTGTGGATGCAGCCAACACTGTGGTTGACTCTACTGAAGTCTGAGATGTAGGCACATCTCTTCTGTGTAGACATAAGACAACTGGGTTCTAAGCATCAGTGAATGGTGGAGCAACCAAGTTCTTTGGGGGAGGGACAATCATTTGTTTGGTATCTGTACAGTAGCTAGCACAATGGAGGTTCTGCTCTGTGACTATGGTGTCTAAGTGACAGAGCAATACAAATGAATAACTCCTCTCTGTAGGCCCTCCTGCAGCAGGAATGTTTTCACTGTGTCACTACAGAACAAGGAGGAAGGTCATTGCTGCACGATCTGCCCAAGTCAATGCACACCAGAGAGTGGTGTAGCGAGGGTAAGATGAAAAGGAAAAGCAGCGCCTCATTCATCTTTCTGCATGCAGCCTATCCAGAGTGTAGACAGCATCTTTCCCTCCCCTTGTTCTGACCACCTTTCTTCCCTGAATCTCTGCTCCCAGGGTTCCCGCTTCTTCCATCCAAAGTTCAAATTTCCCTTCCCTCCGAAAGCTCTTCTCCTGCCCACCATTTCCCCACACACACCTTTAAGCCTGCCTCCCACTCTAGATGCTCCTCCTATTTCTCTTCTCATTCCACTCCCTTGGCCTGCACACACTTCAGACACTATGACCCCTTCCATACCACCTTATTCCCTCCCTGAACATTTCAAGAAAGACCTTGTCCTATAAGGTACCAGTGATAACACAAACAGCCATTTCATGCCTTTAGGTCAGGGCCGGGCAAAATGTGGCCCATCAAGTCACTGAATCTGGCCCATGGTCACAGTGGGGACCCTCAGGCAGACTCCCTACCTGTCCTGCCCCTGATCAGAGAAGCAGCTGTGAAGCCCTGTTTGTCTATGAATGGCTGCAAGCTGGGGGAGAGGCTTTCCCTGCCCCCAGCACAATCCCATTGGCTGGTTTCCGGCCAATGGGAGCTGCCTGTTTGAAGAACAGGCAGCCTCCGAAGCACTGCCCACCCCTCAGGCTCAGTTATTCACAGACCCATGAGGCCCCTGCAGCTGGTTCAGGGGCAGAGCAGGCAGGCAGCTTATCTGAGAAACCTGCTGAGCTGTTGACTGGGAGTCACTCAGGTAAGTCTCCTGGCCAGAGCCTGCCTCTGGCATCCCAGTAACTCCCTCCCCCCAACTCACATAATCCAAACCCTCTGTCCCCCTGCACCCAGACCCCCTCCCAGATCCTGCACCAGGTCACAACCAAAACCCCTGCACCCCCTACTGCACCTTAGACCCCTACCCCAGGTCACAACCTCCTCCTGCCCAAGGTCACAGCCCAAACCTCTGCCCCAGGTCACAACTGCCTCCTTCACCCAAACTCCCTCTCAGAACCCACGTCCTCTCCTGCACCCCAATCCCTTACCACAAGCTCCCTTCTGCACCCAACTTCCATATTAATGGAGGTGGTACGGGGTCTGGGATGGAACAGTGTGGCCCTTGACCACTTTCCAAATTTATGGAGTGTCTCGCCATCAAAAATTATTGCCGACCCCTGCTTTAGGTTCTACACAGAAGGGATTTTGCATACCATGCATGGACAGGCAAGAAATCAGGATCAGGGATGCATTGCACTAGGTTCTGTACAAAGACAAAATCCTTGTTGCAAGGGGCTTCTTGCAAGAAAAGAAGTGCTACTCTGAATTGAAAAAGATGATAGGACTGAAAACTAAACATTTATTCTAATTCTTTACCTATTACAATCGTGAGTACTTTTAAAACTAATAACAGGTCGTTTATTCAATGCTAGGATTCCTCCCAACCTATTCTAATACACCACACACACCCCCTACTCACACAGTATGCAACTGGTTATGTAATATCTGCTTATTACATTCTGTAATTAATTGTCTACGTATTTCCTAACATGGTGGAAGAGTTGATAGTTACGGACACAACAGTGATGTTTGGAGCAAAGCTTTTTTATTGCAGTTATTAGTGAAAGTTACACTTCAAACTGAAGCAAAGCGACACTAAAACCAATAATTTTTTTTAAAAAGGTAAAAACAAACACAACATAGACTCCTTCCAGTATAGAGAATGGCAGAAAGAGAGGAGTGGAATCTGTCACAGAAAACATTGGTGACAGTTTTGGCTCAGAAAGAATTCCATGACTGAATTTCACAATGCAAGTATTGTGACAGAATGTTAAACAAAAACAAAAATTTGTCCTTTTAATCTCAACCACAGACATCATACATTTTTGCAAAAGACAATGATTTAACCGAAGGTACAACATTCACCACTGAAAATCTGCACACAAGCATTTTACTTTCAGAATCTTGTTTGCTTTCTGTTCACTTCTTCTTCTGAGCCTTCAGCTGACACGACAATACAGAACTGGATATTCAGCATATGCATAAAACAGAGCCCCAAACTCTGAACACAATATCCCCATACCATTTTATTAGTTTGTAGAGAGATTAGTTAAATTGCCAATTTATGTGCATTTCAATGTTATATAAAATTGAGGTGGTCTTTTAAATTCCAGCTATTTTTAATTGCATACACTAAAGAAAAAGTTAGAGAAGTCTGAAAGTAAAATCACATTCTCTCTGATCAAAGTTTGGCAGTCATGTTTGGTATTTCCCTCAAAATATCACCTGGTCCTATGTCCTTGCAGATTCAAACCTGCACTGCAATCCTCATTCATTTTCGCAGATGTTTTGGAACAAAAACTAAAATAATCTAAGTATTTAATAAAAAGGTTAAAAATACATTACATGGATTTCAAAAGAGAATTTAGTCTTCAAATGATTAAAGTAGATTTGCAATATACCCAACTTGATTTTTTTTTAAGTCAGCGGAAAGTCCCAATGACTTTATGTATATTATATACCATTCTTGAGATATTAGAGGTGGCTAAGCAGAAAGTAGTAATGGCGGGACAGAAGTTGTGTCACGGTATTTTACTGTGCTGGGAAAAAAAGCAGAAATTGTGACAGGTACAAAATTTTGGCAAGAACAGTTTGTTTTTGGAAAAGGAGAGGGGGAAGGGACACTGCTTCTGGTTAGCAGTACATTTCGAAACATATTGAATACATATCAACTCTTCCCTCCCTCCCCCAACAGTTGCAGCCCACATCTGCAATACAAATAGGCACACACGGTCAAGATGGTTGAAAAGTAAAAAATAAAAAAGCTTTTACTAATGCATTTGTCATCTGCCTACAATCTATTTGTGCAATGTTTCAAATAACAGCTCTGTTTTATTCTTGAGATAACCCCCCTTTTCCTTTTAAAAATAGGCATTGTTGTAGTTAGAACACATTCTATTTCTTGCATAAAGCCATGGTAGCACCAAAACAGAAAAGAGCGGTTAACATACCAGAAAGAGGAAGAGTGTGTGTGAAACATAAATGTATAAGAATTCCAAACCACTGGAACAGTCTGTTAAAAAAACAGACCCTTTATTCCAAAAGGACCCTTTATTCTAAAAAAAGGAATTCCAAGTAGCACAAATAGTCTCTTTATTTAAGTACACAGTATTATACACATGGAACATTTATATATACACACCACTGCTTCCAGTAGCCTTATACCTAAAAGTGTTCATTACTAATAATCTTCAAGGTGCACACTATGCCACGTGAATTTGCCATTATCCGAAGACATGTTCATAGCCATATTGGCTCATAATTGAAGAGACGCACATTAAGACCATCTCTATACATGGAGATTGGGGGCAAAGAGGGGGAGAAGAGATTCCCAGATGGAAGAGGCATACTCATGCTTGCTGTCATTGAGCTAGCATGGGAAAAAGAGGTGGGTTTGTGGTCTGGGCAACTAGGCTGTGCTGCTACTTGTGCGATCACTACTGTTTTTAGTGCACTAGCTCAATGAGAGCAAGCATCAATGTCATCTCAAACCGAGAATCACACTCCCAGCGCCAAGTATAGACACAGCCAATGACTACGTTTCAGTGAAACCTTTAACATAATGCCTGACAGACAATACTCCTAGCTATGCCAAATCCTCCCTCCTCCCCCCAACCTTAGTACTGAGCAGTCAATACTTTCCCATTCAAAATGCCAATTATGTTTATCCAGGAACTGGCCATGCTGGAAAGTCTAACCATTCACACCAAGGGAAATAAGAATATCACTGTCAAATGAATGTATACCCTGTGAGTCCAATACTCATTTTATCACCTGACATGTGAAACAAGAGAGCCAAATTACTGTATGCCAGTGCTGCTAATCATATGGGAGAACCCTGCTAAGTGAATGCCAACCACAGAAGATTGGGTTTTTTTAATCTGTATAGTTCCTGTACCCTGTTATCCTGCAATTGTTACCATCTACAGAACTGAGCTGATGTGCAACATTTTAAGGAACAGCACTTTTCTATAGGTAAACATTTAACACAGCCAGAGTCAAACGGTGCAAAGCTTCACTTGGAGAAACGAATACACTGTCCTCGTGAACACAACTGTGTCCAAAACACAATAAAACCTACCATTGAAGTAGAATGGATTATACTAGGATCCACAAAACAGAACAGCTCAGTGAAGCCAACATTCAGTGAAATTACCTGACATCAACGGGCTAAATGGTCTTCCTTCTAATAGCCTTCCTAGCACTTAATGAAATCTTTCAATATGCCACTTTACTTGCCTGGCATAGCAGCATTATCTGCTCCATGTTGTTAATTTATCACATGACAAAAGAATATAAAAAACCCTCTTCAAATCTGCCACTATCCGCCTCTCCAATGGAAACTGACTGGTGGTTATGCCTAAATGAATAAAGCCTTGCCCACCGTGTCTTTTCTATTGTAAAAAACTGTGTTTGAACTTAAAAAAAAAACAAAAAAACAAAAAAAAAACTTCCACAGTTGGTCATATTTAGACAAAAAGCAAGAATTACTGGCCAGTAATTCTATATTTTAATTGCTATTCTTGCAAATCTGTGTTGACATCAACTTTCCCTTTTACTAACCATTCTTCAACCTAAAACAATCCTGTTGTCAGAAAAGGACAGGTACAAAGTCAGGATTATACACCCAGTCCTGCTGGCCTTCCCAACAGTAACCCCCATAGAGATAACACATGTGCACAAAGACCACAGGTCTGGATCCAGGGCACCACCCCTAGAGCAGAAGAAGGGGAAAGCATTAACTAAAATACAGAATTGATAAATGGAGATGAAAATTTACAAAAGATACCTCGACTTGGGCATATTGATAATTTAGTACTTTCATATCATTACTCATCTTCAAAACATGTAAATATTTAGTCTGCACAAAATAGCATGAGGTATTATCCACATTTTACAGACGGTGAAACTGAGGCAGCATGACTAACCCAGAGACATGGAGGGAGTCCAGATCACACTATGAACTCCAGAGTGCCTGGCTACAGACCATGCCACAGTCTCAAAACCGTTTCCGTATGGTCCATCTGAAACTTTTCCCATGCATTCTAAAAATCCCCCTTCACAGAAGCTTCAGTTGTAAAAATGAGCATCCACAACTCAGTAGTGAAAGATTCAGGGAAGTGCTTTTGCACAGCATGTAGTATACATAGATCTGTCTATATTAGTAAGTTGGTATAGACAAGATGGTATTTTTCTTCTCACATCACTTTGCTAAAACCTTCTACACCCAAGACATTGCAAAATTCTTACATATACCAACCCCACTTCAGCTACTGGCAAAATAATTTTTGCAGAGATAATTGGGGTATCAACATTTTCCACCACAAGGCTTCCTCTTAAATCAGGTCAGCTCGTTGCTCTCCTACGTTCATTATACCACATTCTTAAATGTCCTCATAATTGCCAGGGGGGAAAATCCCAGCCAGACTCCAAACAAACAAACAAAACAAACAAACAAAACAAATCAAGCCAAGTGTGTGAATGTGGAGATGCACTGTAAATAGCAAAAACTTTAAAAACAAATAGTCTTGCAGCACCTTAGAGACTAACAAAAAATGTAGACAGTATCATGATGTAACTTTTCAAGTTACAGACTAACACGGCTACCTCTCTGAAACTTGTAAATAGCAAAGATACCATTGAATGGTTAAATGTAAAACAAAGGCAGGTGAGACTATTCTGAACAGGCAGGCAAAGGGAAACTAATTACTAGGTTAAATTTTGCAGAATAAATTGCTCTTGTACCACTGAATTACACATATTAGACTCCTTAAAACCCATTAAAAAAGGTACCTGGAAAGGGTAACAACCTCTATAAATTCATGGGTTATCCCATTCAGAGTGCACATTCCTTAATAAAGAAGTGACATGGATTTTGAAAAATATTAGCACTGTAGTAGGGGCTAATGAAAAATGAAAGAAGGATCTCAGTTTTAAATTTAGCGCATGAAAATCTTAACCACAGAATATCAATTATTTGGGAATGCTGCAAGTATCTTCTACCTTATGTTCTTGATCAGAAAGAGGCAAAATGCCTGCTGGGTTCTCAGTAACAGCTCAAATAATTCCCACAAGACAAACATTTCACGAGCCCTCAAATCACTTTTTGAGATTCCTATCAATTGCCTGAAGGACTAGCGCAGAATGCAGCTTATACTACCAGTTTAAACCTTTCCTGGGTTTATTATTAGCAGGTGCTTCACCACAAACTGTCACTCTTAAAATTCACTAGTCCAATAACTAACTTCTTGTTTTCCAAATGGTAACAAGATTGTTGCAGATAGAAATGGATATTCCATTTGAGCATAGTATGGTGAGTGAGTTTGTTCAGTGGAAAAGGGAAGGTAGGTTACAAGCAGAACATGAGTAGCACCAATTGCAATGCCATGGCAGGTGAACACTGCAACTGACTGCCCTGTCTCTGGAAGGCTCTACACACTGCAGTGTTAGCTGCTGAAGACCGTGGCCAACAACATACAACAGTAACTGGACTTTATAGAGGGTCTCACCCATGAAATCCCTGGTCTGTGTGGTTTCAAATAGCACCAACTTACTGGATTTTAACTAAGTATTTAAAGTAGTGGGGTTTAGGTAAAAGCAAAAAAAAAAAAAAAAAGTTCTTCATCACTTTACATTCAAAATGTACAGCACTTAAGGATATTACAGGCTGCTTCTCTGTGTGCTTACGTTAAAGAGGGAACACAGGCATGCATTAGAAAAAAAAATTTCCCCTCCTATGGTTGTTTTTAAAGTGGCCAAATGCAAGAGGCTTTTCCCTTTGGTGAATTAAACATACAAATACAGGTTCACAAGGTTCTGAGCTGCAAGTGGTTCTTGCAGAAACCTTAGATTTCTATTGCTTATGCTGTTTTAAATATAAACACTAATTTCCCCCTTGTATTGCTTTTGACAGCTCTCTGTTATTGGTTTGAAGTGACTGTCGTCCCTGTCATCTGTTCTCTACTTCAGTAATATAGGAAAGAAAAGCGATAGACACCTGACACAATTCTGGAGGTTTAGTTTAATCTTTCAGCCCCAGCACATGTTCCAAAAAATGTTCACTCACAAAGTCTGTACCATCCAGGAGGAGGAATTAAAACTAGATATATGCACTAGATTATTTATTTTTCCTACTGAAAATGTTTGAGGAGCATGTCTGTATCATGAGCAGTTTGCCTGTTTAGGCTTAAACTGGAAGTTTTAAAACATCACACACTTGCCGCTG
Source organism: Rafetus swinhoei (assembly GCA_019425775.1). Classification (NCBI taxonomy): domain Eukaryota; kingdom Metazoa; phylum Chordata; order Testudines; family Trionychidae; genus Rafetus; species Rafetus swinhoei. The sequence continues at coordinate 12,895,923 of JAFJHL010000300.1, forward strand.
AGTAATGCAGATCTAGTGTCATTACATAATATGCCCCCGTACACTTTAAACCAGGTAAGACTGAAAGTAAAGCCTTTGCCCAATAAAACAGTATCTCCACATTTAAATTAAGTCTGTTTAGACTTTTGTAGCCATATTTATAAAGTATGGAAAGCAAAGAGAACAAACAACCAAAATCTTATTGGATCTCAATAACTTCTGGATTAGTTAAAAAGTCAAAGAAATTGGTTATGACTCAGCAATAGAAAAAAGATGCAGGGCCTTTCTGTGTGGGGAAAAAAAGGTTGGAACAGGAATTTTTGGTCCCTTTCAAGTCAGTAAAATAAAGATGTGGCTGCTACTAACAGGACAAAAGTAAGGTAGTTTTGGCCCTGAATTTAGGTTGGGGAAAAAAAAAAAAAACCTGAACAAGAATGTTTTCAGGATTTTAAGATTTAAAAGAAAAGAACAGTTTAGGTTAAATCGCGGCAGAGGAAAGTTTAAATGCCAATATTTCTCTGATTATAAAATTACTATAAACTAATTAATTTCTTTGGCTACATCAAAAGTAGAAGATAGCAAAACCAAAAATAAATTAGATCTTTAAATTTCATTTTTATAACCTACATTAGTAATAAGCAAGCATTATTTTTAATTATGGATTAACATGATAGTGGTCTTTTTTCCCCCCTAAAGACCTAAAAGTTCAAGCAAGAATCACTACCTCCACCTTACAATTTACATAGCTAATTTCTTGAACTTAAGTGAGCAATTCCAAATATATAAAAATAAAAGGTTCCAACACTGCTTAATCATATTAGAAAAATTGGCAGACTTACTGAATAAACCAATTCCAGCAAATGCACCATTTATCAATAGAAGTGGGAATCTCATGTTAATGTTTGACCCTTGAAAACATTTTGCTAAACATCAGAAACCAGTACATATTGGACCTCCCTTGTCCAGCACCTTCGGGACCGGACCCATCCTGAACAAGGGAATTTGCTGGATCAGAAGAGGTCCCCTGCCAGCAGCCTCCAAGACGCACCCCTTTCCAGTGGCTGGATCCGCTCCCACCCCACTGCTATTGGGCTCCAGCCTGCAGGGCTTGGACTTGGGCTCCAGCCTGCTGGGGCTCCCTGGGGACAGAGCTCCCCAGCAGCTGTAGCCGCGCTTCTCCCCTGCCTGCCTGGGAATCCCCGGGCACGGGGCTTGCTGGCTGCCCCACCCAGCCAGGGCTCCCCGGGAACAGGGCTCACTGGCCCTGCTGCTGCCCCACCCAACTGGGGCTCACCAGTCCCGCTGGCCGGGGCTCCCATCTGGTTCACACTTCTGGGCACCTGGGCTTTCTGATCCAGTGACATCCATGGTCCTGCCGGACCACGGATGTTGCCGGATCAGAGAGTCCTGAATTTTGGAGATTCAACCTGTATTCTCAGTTGATCTAGAAATAGGTTAAAGCTCATAACTGTTTACAGTAATAAGCTGAACACAGAAAAGGGCATGTCAGAATTCTAAATCAAATCCAGCTACCAATGTAGTCTGTTGTATGTTCTGGTCACTGCATTTCATTCAATTTCTTCTCAGTCATGATTACTAAAGTTATGATTTCACAAAGAAAATAAAAACCCACACAATTAGAAACAACTCCCTCCTAACCTGTTAAAAAGCAACATTCAGGCCAAACATGTGAAACTACAAGATGCACACAAATTACCAATAAATATAAGGACCCATCACAATAAAGGACAAACCTCATCTTTAAAAAAATTCTTTTAACTGCTATTAAGGCATTACAAAAATGAAAGTTGTGTTTGCATTTTTGCAGGCATGTGCAAGCACATTACAGTGAAATCAAGGCAAAACTTTTGCTATTATTATTACTTTATGCAGCATAACAAGGTTACTGAGGTGCAGCGTTTATTAGTCTAGTCTACAACTCTTCTGGACTGGAGGAATGCTCACCAACGTCATCAGGGGCTCCACAACATCTTTTACCACAGTGCAAACAGGGCATCAACAGTCATCCAAACATGTTTACGATTTATATAATCAAAAGTCCCTATTAGATCATTAGAAGTGCCATTAGCATGTAAGCATTATGCTCTTAAAATACAGGCTGTGTGAAGTCTGCTCAAAGTACGACTCCAGAACATTTTACTACATCTCCGGGAACCTGCTTCATCTCCAAAAACGAGGACATGTCCTTTGATCATCTAGGATCCCTTCTAAATATTAACTATACTATACCACTGCCTGAAGTGTCCTGGGCTATTTCCCCACATCTCCCGCATCCTCCTAGAACAGGAAGTGATTAGTTACATTAAATGAAATCCAAACTACTTCTAGCCCCCAAGTTGAATTTGGTGATCCTTCCTCAATACTTCTCCCTCCTTCTAAATACACCTTTCCTTGGTTATTCTTGGTCCTGATTCAGAAACTGCTGCTTGAAGGTACATAAAATGATACCAACAAACACTTGGCATTTTCAAAAATTGCTCTCAAATTTTCAGCCATGTACAATTTGAACATAAAAATCTACAGCACCATCTTCTGAAAAGGCACTTTCTGAGGACTGTCTTGCTTTTAAAAAAATTAAAATTGCTCCAAGTTTTAACAGTGGAACTTCTTTGCTGTCACACGACAGTACAACAACTACCCATGTTAGGATGAGGGAATCTTAGACAGCATTCTAACATAGTTAGGGGCACATGGCTTGAAAGGTGATTGGTATGCAGTGTCTCCATCAACTCCCTAGTTTCCATAAGAGTGATGTTTTGCTGATTTGCATTTTTACAAACCTTTAGCTACCTTCTATCCCCTCACAGCTTCCCATATGCATCTTTGGCTACTCAGGCCACAAACTAATTTTAAACCTCAGTGTTTTAGTGATTGTATTCTTGAGATTGTTAGATGTGTAAAGGACCCTGTGTTTTACTTATTAGATTCACACCTCACAACTACTGTAAAGTTACAAAGATCTTCTACCAGAAGAAAACACTGAGATTAGCACACACCTTAACTTAAATCTTTTTCAATTTTATAAAAATAATAGATATCTGAGTGAATTGGCTAAGTGAAGTTTTTATAATTAGAAGAAGTGCCAAAACACAAATGGTATCCCATATACAATGTCAAATTCAAGTACCATCTTTGGGTAGGACAGTAAGCCAGGAATATTTTCCCTTTGACATCTAGATAGATTTTCTATTTGCTAAAATTAACTGGCCAATGGCAGCCACATTTACTCCGTAACACTACAGCTGATGGAGCATTTTTCTGGCATGGAAAGAAAACTTCAAGATGACTATTTGGAAATGAAAATGTATGGTTTCAATATATATATATAATCAGAGCTTCTCTGACGCCTCTTATGAAAAGTGCTTTGAGAAAAAGGTTATATCGCATCAGTTCACAAAACTGAGAACATATCAAAGGTGGACAGGTCTCAAGGTACGAGTAAAAATGTAAATTCAGAAAGGCCTCATCCTTTTGAAATAGAAGAAATCGGCGCCTGGAAATTTTATACTATTGTGCACATGATCACTAGTAGACACCCAACATAAGCAGCTAGGATGTGTACAGAGGGTGATTATTCATTTAATGTTGTTTGCCTAAACAACAATAGGACAAATATCTGCACAAAAAGAAGAAATGGAAATAATTTAGGACCAATGGCACCTTGAAAGAATTTGATGGATTCCTGAAAGCTGTCAATTTTAACTTGAAATCTGTTACAAGAGCTAAACTACCTTCCAAAAGCATCCCAGAATTAATCTGAGGGAAATAACCTTTGCATAATTTCAACTGAATGGTTTAACATTTGATAGCCATCTAACAATCCTGAGTAAAATGGCCACACAGTGGAAGTGCCCCACAAATCAAAGCTGCTTGCTTTGAGTAGAGTTGTCAGTCCTGCTGTTAGCAGATGCTGCAAGAGTTTAACAATTCAAACTACCAAAAATTCTTAACTCTTCTTTCCAAAGTTGGATCTGCTAATCAGTATATCACATAGTTAAAGTAATTGCCATTACCAAAAACCATTCTGTTAAGCTTAGGAGAAGCACTGCCTTTGTTTCTAGGGCAGTGGTTCCTAAACATTGGCACACGTACCAGTATTGTTGTTTCAGGTATGTGGCTAGTATCCTTAGTTGCCTCTCCCCACATTTTGTGCTGGGTGCCCAAGTGTATGTCCCCACGGTTTGGAAGGTTAGTGGCACTTGTTAATACAAGGTAAGGTTTTAGTCCGGTACACTGGTACAGTGTCTGAGAAGATTGGGAACCACTGTTTTAGACAGATATATGCACAAATGAGGCCAAAGTTTCCACAAAATGGAACTCTCGCCTTTGCCCACATCCCTGTTTGGGCTATATACAGTGTGCTCCTGGAAAGATAAAGGGATTGTGCATGTTGCACTCAAGATTTCTCCAAAAAGCACATAAAACTTGAGAAAACTTTCTTTAAAGGAGAGCAGGTATAAAAATAAAAAATCCATATAATCCTGTGAAAATATAGAGGAAACTGCCACCATAGATGAGGTACCATTTATCCCCCCAACCCCTAAACTGCTAACATCAAAATATATATAAGTCTTTAGACAAAGGAAGAATATCTGGCTATTTAATCTCAATTAAAATGACAGCACCCTTTGTTACACTTGATATTACACACTGTTAATTTTCTTTTGAAAAACGAGATACCACGTCTAACTCTAAGCCTTGGTTCCTGCTCATCTCCTCATTCCCTAGTGCAGTAATTGTCCGTCTCCGTTTAAATAAATATAGCAGCTAACAGTATCATAAACATGTGGCCCTCACAACGCCAGTAACTCGATATTGTAATACAAATATACGTAACGGCACTTTATGTAGACATTTGCAAAACTAAGAATATAGAGATTAAAACTCCCAACTTCTCTTCACATGAAAACCAGTTACACTGGCCTGCAAAACCAACATTTTAAAGTCACTTTTTCCAATGGATTTTTATTATTTTTTTATTTTTATTTAAGTTTTTGGTGAAAGCAGCAAGCAAAACAACAAACCTTTCAAATCAGTCATTGAGCGTAGGCAGACTGGAAACCGTATAGTGTCTTTAAAAGAAGAGTTAAAGGCCATTTTTTTTTTTAAAAGGGCTTTTCATCAAAATGCCAGTTCACAAAAAGTCCTTGTAAAGCAGTTTTTTCTAAAAAAGGCCCTTCAAATTTAAAAAGATTAATCTTATGTAAAAAGCTTAACCTGCAACTTTTATGTATGGGTCTACTAGCTAGAGCACTTCTAAGAAGAAATTGTCATGTTCCAGAATAAAAGATAGAGAGATTTGTCTGGAAACCATCTTGCTCCAATTATTTCATTATATTGACCTCCCTGCAGCATTTTTATTCAAAGGAGCTGAAAGATAAGTGCATGAAGCAGCCAGAGAACACTGGGACACTTCAATTAGGAGTCTGCAGTCCCACTGACGAATGAATTCTAATCCCACCAACAATGCGAGAGATTCCTAAATGCTCCTTGACTGCACAGAGATCTGTTATCATAGTCCCCTTTTCTCCTGAGCTGCTTAGTACACTGCCCACCAGCATGACTATTTCCAGTGCAATTTTAACTCTGCAAAAAATTAGTTTCTTTGCATTATATTTCTTGATATTGGGAGAAAAATATATATGTATATACATCAACTACTTAGTAAAGCGCTTTGAGACAGTGTTGTGAACAGCACTACATACATTTCAATACAATGTACAAAAGCACAAAATACAGTACTTAGGTTTTCTGGCAGAAATGGGGGAAATGCATGCCTACTGAAGCAAAATGGGCTCAGATTTTAGGCTCAAAATACAGTAAATTGGCAAATATAGTGGATTACATGAGAATGACACAAGATAAATGAGATACTTAAACCAACCCATTGGTTTTCGTGTGAAGAGCAGGTGGAGTTCAGAAGGGCTGGGATAACAGCAATGCCCATATAAACAATCTGCAGTATATATATATGCATATATACTATGAACCAGTGCAAATAAAACAGTCAAAAATGCAGTTCACGAGGTTACAAAGTGCAAAACTCCCCGATGCCCCGTTACTGAATATATGCTCATCTCTATCATCTTTAAAATACTTGTTTTAACTTTAAAGTGGAATGAACAAAAGTCCCATTAATGTTTTGTTTCACATTTCAGTGATTTAACTTGTTAAAAATTATCCCAGCCCTCTCAATTTATTTGTAAAAGTGAAATGAAGTCACCAATACCTTAATTTTAAAAGGAAAGCCACTGAATATGAAATAAGCAAAAATTGCTTAAGAACTTCATTAATGCCTTAAGACATTTTTATGATTAATGTCAGCTACATTAAAAGATAACATCTGAAAATCCAGATCTTCAATGAAAAATTCCTCATTTTAATTTAAACAACTTCAGGTTCATAAGCCCCAAAATGTACACAGTTCTCTTGTTAAATCAAAATACTGCATTGATTGCCAATATTAAAGCTTGCAGAATCCTAGACACATAGGTTTTGCTATTCTTTGCAGTTTTGATTTAAAAAAGAAACATGCATAATTCCGGATGACTATAACACTTTCCTTTTGAAATTAAGGCTTTTACTTTGTCCTTTCAAAATTGTGGAGGTGTCCATTCTCCCACAGTTAGTGGTACAAACGCCGCTTTAATACAGCTAAACGGACACACTTTTCCTTTCGAACGGCTTATTGCACTAAAAGATAGCAAAAACAAGTTGTCAGTTTTTTTAAAAAATAAACATGGTTACATTTCTAAAAATAAAAATGGATGTTGCCCATATGTTCTGTAATAATTAAATTAAAGCATTATTATTCTAATAAATATAAAAGAAAAAGAGGCTAAACTTCAAAAACATACATATATATGAAATCACATTAAGGTGTGTGAGAGGCAGCAAGTAAACTAGCAAATAATGACCTCAACTCTAAAGTTTCGTTTATGGTGTTTACTATGTGTAATCCCATAAAACAAAGAACATCTGATCTTGCATGAAGCTCAAAATATAGGTACGACTTGCCAGATAGATAATTAGTTAAAACTTCTGGACAAGGTAAAACAGCAGCTTTAGTAAACTCACCAGGGAGCAAAAAGAGTTTGGATCACTATTGCTGCACAGACACCACTAGCTTTTTTAAAGGGACCTAATGGAGTTGAGGACTCCAAGCTGTGAAGTAAGACACAAAGGCAGCAGTTGGCTAAATTATGTTCAGATTAATGGACTAATGTGTGCAAAACCCTTCCCCCCTAATTTCTTCTAGTTAGTGCTGTACATTGAAATGTACTTCGATATGTTCCCATTCAAATGCTGATGGCAATATTGAGAGAAAGCTTCCTCAATGCACTGGGGTTAAAAAAAAAAAAAAAAAAAGGCTATTTTTTGCACTCTCCCACAATCATTGTGATTGTTACATAGGTCATTGTGGTTTTTTTAAACTACATCATTATTATTATTATTATTTTTTTGCAAAGATAGTTGTGCTGCCGAGCAACTTGAGGTAAAGGCATAAAAGGGTTAGACTACAAGAAAAAAAACTGATGATGACGGCACTTCCTACAGGAGACCGCCCCAAAAAAGCAGTTGGCTGGTTTCATATTGCATAATAGTGCTGTGTTCCTCGATGAAGTAAACAATCTTCCTCAGGTCAATTTAAGGATTAGCCCCTTGCCCCTGCACAGTGTCGGCTTCAGCGTGATCGGAGGCGTACCCCATAAACTGACCCCACCGGAAACATACATTGTATGTGGCTTAATTTTTCAGTTCTTCCTTTCAGTGAGTATGCTCCGATTTTATTGATTTATTTAAGCGAAGTACATGGTGCGTAAGGTGTCTTGGTGAATCTGTACAGCCTTAGCAAGGGCCTGTGGGTCTCTTCCATTGCTTTGTCCTGAAACATGGCTTCCTTCAGCACTGCAAAACAAAGTGAAATGTATTAAAACTTGCACTAATCCTTTAAAATTTAAATTGCCATTGTTATTTACCAGCACTGCATTATTGCAACTCGGGAAGGGAACATGACAGTTTTTCAGAGCAAGGCACGAAGAGAACTCCTGGGTTCTCCTTAGCTTTGTCAGCAACTCCTCGGCTTTTGGCAAGTCCCTTCACCTCTGTAGTTCAGCTAGCTCATCCATAAAAGATAAAATACTTCTTACCCTGCCTGGTGCTTTGAGGCTTAATGTTTATAAAGCACTCTGAAACCTTAAAATGAAAGGAATTAAACTTTGTCTCCACTTGCCAGAGGATCAATGCTCTGGTGGATTGATCCTCTGGGGTTTCATTTAGCAGGTCTAGTGAAGACATGCTAAATTGAATGCTGAGGGGACCTCTGTTGACACCGGTACTCCTCGCTGTCACGAAGAGTAAGGGAAGTTGACAGGAGCATTTCTCCTGTCCACCTGCTGCTGTGGGACCACCCCAGAAAATTGGGGCAAGGTACGTCTATTTCAGCTACACAATTCACATAGCTGGAGTTGCATATCTTGCATTGATTTTCTCTTCCACTGTAGACCTGACCTTAGATAAGTGCAAAGCATTATTACTACTTGCCTCATTCATGGCAGTCCCATAGATGATAAAAGTAAGCTACTAAGCGTAAAAACAGTTAGGAGCCCTGTGGTGCCTTAAAGACTAACAAATGTGTTTGGGCATAAGCTTTCCTGGGTCAAAACCTCTTGAAAAAGTGCATATGATGAAAACAAATCCGGCAAAATGGTTTTGACCCAGGAAAGCTTATGCCCAAATAAATCTGTTAGCCTGAATCTGTAAAAACAACGAGGAGTCCTGTGGCAACTTAAAGACTAACACAAGCCAGACAGCCTCTGCAACAAAGGATACATGAAGGCAAATCAGACATCAGAAACAGTAACACACACACACCTATAGGGGAACATTTTAACCTGCCTGGTTAGTCAATCATGGATTTAAAAGTAGCCATTCTTCTACAAAGGAATTTCAGTAATCAATTACAGGGAGACACTGCAGAACTGGAATTCATCTACAAATTTAACACTGTTACCTTGGGCTTGAATAAAGACATTAACTGGTTGGCATATTTCAAAGCCAATTTCTCCTGCCTTTTAATAACCACATTTTCACATCAAAAGCTATGAATGGGACACATCCAGCCCATTTAATTAGCCTCATTAACACAGGTCCAATAATTGACAGGTACTTCTCCTGTGGTTATATATATCTTGATTTCTTTTATTTCCATTCCAATTCATCTGATGAAGTGGGTTTTAACCACAAAAGCTCATGATTATATATATTTCTGTTAGTCTTGAAGGTGCCAAAGGACTACTCATTTTTAAAAGTTACAGTTTAACATGGCTACCCCTCTGGCAAAATGGTATCTTTCGAACAACATGATATCATATGCATAGTACATGTGATGTCATGCTGCCTGGAGGACGCTTTGCTGTTCTGCAGACTAGCACCTCCTCTATGCAATGTGATCTCACACCATATGTGAGCAAGGTCACACTGTGCATAGAATGCCACTTTGTAATACAAAATAGAGAGAGTGTGTGTGTGGTCATGCTGCATGGAAGATGCCATTTTTAAACAGCATCTGCCAGGATGTCTAGGGTCGCAGGAAGGAGTACAAGTGAAAATGAGTTCATGCAGGGAAAATATTTGGGGACTGCTAAACTACAATTAGATAGTTTAAAGCCTGACAATAGGGAAAAGGTTTTGGACTGAGGGTTGAAAGAGAACGTAAATCTAAACACTTGTATTTTCATTTACCTGTCATGTTCTTTATCCACAAGATGATATCTTGCTCTGAATGCTACCAGGTGAGCATAATACGCTGGTGCAGGTATAGAAACAGATCGTGTGCAACGCACATATGTGTGACAGAGCTGGTAAGTCAGCAGCTGAAGTTCATCTGCAGTAAAACAGTTATCATCCCACAAAACATGATAGTGTGAGGGACGGCTGGTACCCTATGGAGAAGGGAACATCAGTTCATTTGTCTGGCTTTTTCACATGTATCAAGTATGACTAAAGCCAGAAGGAATTATTATGATCATACAGTCTGAGCTCCTGCATAATACAAGCCAGAAAATTTCACCCAGCAATTCCTATAGCTAGCCCATAACTTCTGGCTGAAGAACTCTCTCTCTTAAATCCTTCAAGTGACAGAGAATGCATACAATATTAGGTACATTGTTCCAATTGTTACTGTCACTTAAAAATTTGCACCTTATTTTTAGAATGAATTTGTCTAGCTTCAGCTCCTAGCCATTAGCTCTTATGTCCCTGCTAAATTTAAAAGCTTCCCACAGCATTACCAGAAATCTCCCCATGTAGGTACTAACAAATGATGTGATTAGCTCACCCTTTCTTTAGATATAGATTTAGTTTAAGACAAGGCCTGATGAAATTAATCCTAGTGTACTTAAACTTGCAGAAGTAATCTCAGAACCATTGCCAATTATTTTTGAGATCTCATGAATGATGGGTGAAGTCCTGAAGGATGGGAAAAGGGCATTTCTTTGTTTAGAAAAATCAGTCAACTAATTTTCAAGACTGCTTTCAATCCTCAAAATGTAACCAAGTTCTCAAGCGTATACAACGTTTAACATAGCATTCCATTTTCCCAATTTATATGAGGAGGGTTCATTACTTCTCTTTAAATAAACCAACCTCACATCAAAACAGATTATGAAAATAAAAGTTTACCTAACAGCTCAGTTAAGTAAGTCACTGGCAGTGCTGGTCCCAGAGACAAGTTTCACAGCTTTTAAGGAAATAGAACAAGATGTTTGTCTAACACACAGTTGTGTGTGTGTAGGCATATTTTCAAAAAAGGCAAAGAACACTTGCTTAACCCATGTGTATTCATTTAAAGGAAGGAATCTTACCTGTATTCCAGCATGGCTACAGAGGTAAAAATCAAACTCATATGGGTGTGTAATATCTGTATCTACAGTTGTTCCAGCTGGAATGTTGCCACTTCTTCCAACCTATAAAGAGGTTTTGATGAAAGTAATATTAGGCTAGCCAATTTTTCAGAAAATAGATCAATAAAAATTATGATGTACTTATGCCATCCCACTGCAACTTTAAAATACATTCTATTTAGAGCATACAGCATTCAATGAATGAAGCCCTCACCTTAACTGTCCCTTTGTAATGATCTGGGATGCTTGCTGTGGACAAACATTCCCCTTTTTTTCCTAAAATTAAGCAGGCTGCAGCCACAACACTTTCAGCTCCACCTGCTCTCAGAAGGGGGAAGTAGCTAAAGACTTAACTATGTACATTTTGGTTTGTGTGCCCATCCAGGCTGCAATAGATAACTCAGAAAACAAGTGAACTTAAACGAAATAAAGTCCTTTGTGTTTTCACATTCTCTTGTATTTAACATTTTTGTAAAGCCTGTATCAAATAGTATTTCAAGATATTTAGCCTTCTTCAAAATGAACATTAAACTATAGCTCATTAATTAGCAATTTACTGTCAGAGCCTAGTATGACACATGAACACCTGTAATTCTACAAGCTGAAGTTTTACAACTGAATTTAGAATAAAGTAAAATGAGATTTTTATTATAAATAAGTTGGGCATCAATTTTTTGCACCTGTTAATCTGGAGCTTGGATAGGCAATAAAACGGCAGTGTCTCACCAGGGTTAGTCCCTGATGGGCCGCCATGGCTATATTTACCTGAGTACCAGCAATTCCACAGCCAACAGAAGCTGCATTGCCATTCCCAGCCAATGGGAGCTGCGCAAAGTGGTACAGATTGGGACACCGCTTCCCATAGGTCCCATTGGCCAGGAACAGTGATCCATGGCCAACAGGAGCTGCAATCACCTGTACCTCCAGAGGCACAGGTAAATAGAGTGGTGGTGGCCTGCCAGGGGCTAACCCTGGCAGACCAGATCTGGCCCACAGGCCGGTATTTGCCCACCCCTGATCTGAAGAATCACCTTTGAATGTGAGCAATACATCAAGTGGATTTTTGAATATTTGTATAGTTAGCAAAAATACTAGCCCATTGTTCTCTTTATTAACTTTTTCACATACATAACTACACTGGAATGGGCTATGGATTACCCGTTCAGTTCTGTCCGCACAGAACAAACGTGTGTGATGTCGTTTCTGCACAACGATGTATGTTATTCCTGGCTGGTAATCTTTCTCCAGACTGATGCAGGCCTCTCTAATTGCTAGCAGCTCATAATACAACACCTACAGTACAGAAACAATAAATCAGGGTCAGCAACGTACAGCATGCGTGCCGTAAGTGGTGTGCAAGATGATTTTTTGTGGCATGTGCAGTATGGCGTAGGGGCTGGCAGCCTGGCAAGCAGAGTGGGTGGCATGACCCTGTGCTGGGCTCCGCATCCTTGGGGGGTGCCGCTCCTGGGAAGTAAGGGATTAACAACCCTGCCCTGCTACAGACTCTGCCTCCTACTCCAGGAGGGGGTGGGGCTGGAGCTGCTCCGCAGATCGGGGTAGCGCAGCCAGTCACATGCTGCTGCCACTTCCGTGGAGTACCGGGGCCCAGGCTAATCCATGGCTGCTCCCCTCAGGCAGGGAGACCCTTCCCCAGTGCCCCACTGCACCTGGCTGGGGCTCTGCCTGCCCCAGCCCGCAGATGGGGTGTGAGCCCTGGGCAAAGGGGTGGGCCGGGCAAGGAAGTGACTCTGTCCCCCGTCCTTCCCTCCCAAGCTGCTCCTTGACCCAGCACTGCGAGTCCCAGCACTGCTGTCCTGTCGGTGTGCGCGCTGTGGGGCACAGGGATGTGGAGGCAGGAGGGGGGTGAAGGAGAATGCGGGGGAAGGATGGGAGGGAATTGGGCTTGCACTGAGGGGGATGAGGAAAACTAAATCTTGGCACGCCACTTCTGACCTGCAATTGATTAATTTACTCTTTCAATGCACAAAGTACAATGTGCCCAGTAAACAGCACTCTGTAGTTAACACTTGCTCAGGTCTGTCATGCATTATTAGTAATATGTGGAAAGTCAAAGAAGTCTATACCTAACCATGGCTCTAAATGATCAGCTTCCTGACAAGGAAACATGTTTTTCATCCATTTGATATAATATATCATTACTTTCCTCAGCCACATCTGAAGAACTCCAAGCAGTTTCCATCTAATGGGATTCCCCAGCAGGAATTTCACACTTCCATAAGAAGTGTAACAAATATATTATGTGCTACATCTTACTCAGATGCAACTATAATATTTCTCAATTCAAATCTTGCCACAGAAAAAAATTAAAGCATAACGAACCTGTCGAAACTGTCCTTCAGAAACCCCATCCCTGTAGAAAATGATGCGCGTGGGTTTGAATCGCGTTGACTTGTAGAACTGGATGAGAAGTTCTCTTACCATGGAGGCCAAATCTTGGATAATCTCCTGCCGCGGTCTTTGAACTCTCACTGTGGCACAATACCTGCTTGGATGAGCATCCATACTACCTACAACCTATAGGGGAAAATGAGAATGTAAAAAAAATCTATAATGAATTGATCCAAAATATTTTGCCACGGAAAAGAGAAGAGGTTTTAAATTTGAAGGTTTGTTTTAAAGAGAGCATAGAGAATAATCAGATCATTTAAGCAAATGGCACAGAACTTGTTGTAAAATGGGGTTTAGACACTTAAAGCCACACACAGGAAAGTGTTTGAAACGTGCCTTTTACCAGACCATCACAAAAAAGTCTATTTTATATCTGCTTTGGAATTATTCATCCACTTTTGATGGAAGTGCAATATTTCCTTTTCTACCCCACTTAAGTAATTTAAGCAAAGACTCCTCTTCTTGGATCATTGCCTATTCATTAGGAACTCTAAATATTCCCCTTCCATTCTGGGAAATATAAATATTTGCTTTTCACACACCAGTCCTGATAAAAAGCAGGTAGCTTCCTCAAAGTCAGATTTTAATGCCCATCCATTGATTAAATCAATATCAGATAATGCGAAGAGCAGCATGAGTAACCAAACTGTCTGAAGATCTCACCTCACAGCCCATTGGTCCTCCCCAGATTGAAAAGGAGAAAGTTATGAAGATCTTTCTGCTAACATCAGTCTTTGTTTAAACATAACCTAACACAACGCCGCAATGTTAAACTATTAGAGATGCACTGTTTCTTTTGGAATGTAATGAACTTACAACTGAGTTATGTTCTCTCAAAGAACTATAGTTAAATAGCTCCACTGACATATCATCTTTACTAAATATATTAGAATGCCAAAAAGCATCAGACATTTTAAGCAGCACTTTTGTTTTTAAGAAGATATCTGATTTCGATATGTGGACAGTTGGAATATGCAGGGGGAAATAAAAGCCACATCAGATTTATCAAGTTTCAGTCTTCTCATAAATGTAGCTAAATTTTCCCCTCTCATTTATTCATAATAGATTAAAACAACTAAGCCAAATTCATAGCACTTACAGCAGCAATAGAAGGCTTCTTTCCATCCCCAGCGGGTGGATGAGTAACATCTGCTCCCAAGAAGATCACTGGTTGTTGGAACACAGAAGGTCTTAAAAAAAAAAAAAAACAAAGCAACAAGTCAATCTAGCACCAACCATTCACCTATAATTCAGCTGCTCAATCCTGAATTCTGTTTGAGTGTAGGTACAAAGAGAGAAGACAATTCTACCAGATACTCAGAAAACTATGTTTAGACAACATTATCAGCATGAGACACGTTGTTGCAACTCTTCCTAAACACTGATAGTCATTCCAAAATACATCACTGTTTACTTCTAATACAATTTTATTACAGAAATTAGTTTAAAAACCATGACCCAGTATTAAAGATAATTCCCTAGAAAGACATATTGTGATTGATATCAATCATGTTGATTAGGATAGCACCTAGAAGCCAATCAAGAATGGGTCTCTACTGTATGATCTAAAAATAAAAAAGGAGTCCTATAAAAAATAGAAACTAGGACAAATTACAAAGGAATGAATATAGGCAAACAACACAGGAATGCAGGGGCAAGATTAGGAAGGCAAAGGCAAAAAATGAGCTCAAACTAGCTACGGGAATAAAGGGAAACAAGAAGACTTTTTATAAATACATTAGAAGCAAGAGGAAGACCAAGGACAGGGTAGGCCCACTAGTCAGTGAGGAGGGAGAAACAGTAACAGGAAACTTGGAAATGGCAGAGATGCTTAATGACTTCTTTGTTTCGGTCTTCACCGAGAAGTCTGAAGGAATGACTAACAGTGAATGCTAGCGGGAAGGGGGTAGGTTTAGAAGATAAAATAAAAAAAGAACAAGTTAAAAATCACCTAGAAAAGTTAGATGCCTGCAAGTCACCAGGGCCTGATGAAATGCATCCTAGAATACTCAAGGAGCTGATAGAGGAGGTATCTGAGCCTCTAGCTATCATCTTTGGAAAATCATGGGAGACAGGAGAGAAGACTGGAAAAGGGCAAATATAGTGCCCATCTATAAAGGAAATAAGAACAACCCAGGAAACTACAGACCAGTTAGTTTAACTTCTGTGCCAGGAAGATAATGGAGCAAGTAATTAAGGAAATCATCTGTAAACACTTGGAAGGTGGCAAGGTGATAGGAACAGCCAGCATGGATTTGTAAAGAATAAATCATGTCAAACCAATCTGATAGCTTTCTTTGATAGGATAAGTCTTGTGGATAAGGGAGAAGCGGTGGATGTGGTATACCTAGACTTTAGTAAGGCATTTGATACGGTCTCGCATGATATTCTTATCAATAAACTAGGTAAATACAACTTAGATGGGGCTACTATAAGGTGGGTGCATAACTGGCTGGATAACCGTACTCAAAGAGTAGTTATTAATGGTTCACAATCCTGCTGGAAATGTATAACTAGTGGGGTTCCGCCGGGGTCTGTTTTGGGACCGGCTCTGTCCAATATCTTCATCAACGATTTAGATATTGGCATAGAAAGTACGCTTATTAAGTTTGCAGATGATACCAAGCTGGGAGGGGTTGCAACTGCTCTGGAGGATAGGGTCATAATTCAAAATGATCTGGACAAATTGGAGAAATGGTCTGAGGTAAACAGGATGAAGTTTAATAAGGACAAATGCAAAGTGCTCCACTTAGGAAGGAACAATCAGTTTCACACATACAGAATGGGAAGCGACTGTCTAGGAAGGAGTACGGCAGAAAGGGATCTAGGGGTTATAGTGGACCACAAGCTGAATATGAGTCAGTAGTGTGATGCTGTTGCAAAAAAACCAAACATGATTCTGGGATGCATTAACAGGTGTGTTGTGAGCAAGAGAAGTCATTCTTCCGCTCTACTCTGCGCTGGTTAGGCCTCAGTTGGAGTATTGTGTCCAGTTCTGGGCACCGCATTTCAAGAAAGATGTGGA
The DNA here is from genome assembly GCA_019425775.1 of Rafetus swinhoei. Lineage (NCBI taxonomy): Eukaryota > Metazoa > Chordata > Testudines > Trionychidae > Rafetus > Rafetus swinhoei. The sequence goes on from JAFJHL010000300.1 coordinate 12,912,264, forward strand.
GAAATTGGAGAGGGTCCAGAGAAGAGCAACAAGAATGATTAAAGGTCTAGAGAACATGACCTATGAAGGAAGGCTGAAAGAATTGGGTGTGTTTAGTTTAGAAAAGAGAAGACTGAGGGGGGACATGATAGCCGTTTTCAGATATCTAAAAGGGTGTCATAAGGAGGAGGAAGAAAACTTGTTCATCTTGGCCTCTGAGGATAGAACAAGAAGCAATGGGCTTAAACTGCAGCAAGGGAGGTTTAGGTTGGACATTAGGAAAAAGTTCCTAACTGTCAGGGTGGTCAAACACAGGAATATATTGCCCAGGGAGGTTGTGGAATCTCCATCTCTGGAGATATTTAAGCGTAGGTTAGATAAATGTCTATCAGAGATGGTCTAGACAGTATTTGGTCCTGCCATGGGGGCAGGGGACTGGACTCGATGACCTCTTGAGGTCCCTTCCAGTCCTAGTATTCTATGATTCTATGATTGTACTAGAAACTGTACAATGTACATTGTGCAATAGCAAAAAGTGTACCTAGAGTATACACACTGTTCAGTGATGTGACATGAATAGCACGGTGGTACTAAAACCGACTCTCGTGGGACTAGAGAAGGGATTATGTGCTTCATGTGTCATTCTGTCTATCTATACCTGGCACAGAGCTTTCAGAAACAGTCTACAAAGAAAACATGCATGAAGTTATTCTGAACCACCACATTTTCCTCTGTATATTCCACTTTTTGCAAGAATAAATCTGTTCTAGTGACACTTACCGCTAAGAACACCAAATGCCTACTCTCCTGAGTAGATACTAAGGCCTTTGCCTTAGTGGAAATCAGTACAGATTAGACTAGCAGTACAGTGACCTTGGCCATTGAGTCATCATCAGGAAAAGCTTCTAATCAGTGGGGGCCATCAGAACGCTTGAATCTTCATACAGTAGCAGAAGGATGAACTAGATGAATTATTATGCAACAGATGTCAAAGATGTATAGTACATGCTCTACGGTTGCCAACAGCGCACAGAACAGCAGAACTTGTCTGATAGTCGAGCATTGTGATCTTCTTTGAAGAGTGCTGCGATATCCTATACCTCTACCCAGACAGCATCATAACTTAATACTTCCATCCATTACCTCTACAACTCCAGGATCTCTTCTCATTCACTTCTATTCAAGTACTGGGTAGTGGCCCAACAGCTCATATGGGGGATGTGATTTACAACCTTCTGATTCAGAGATTAAACCGCCATTTTGACACCTACTGAAGAAAGCTTCAGTATGAAGCAAGTTTCCATTTACCCCATCAGGTAGGAAGAATCCTAGAGTCACTGCTGAATCAGGACATGCTGAGAGATGCAATTTTGCAATGCCAAGAGCAGTATCTTTGGTTCCATAGAGAACGCACCATTTTGCACTTAACCCCCTTTCCAAAAGTTAATTTTGGATGTTAAATATCAAACTGAAAACAGACATAAAAATAAATCCCAAAGTGGCCCTCTTTAGAGATTCTTACCGTTGATGAGGTACAAGAATGTTGTTGATTCCTCCTAATTTAACATTAATCTTTAGGCACAGGTTTGAGAGAGTCTGAGGAGATGTTTTTATGACATTCTTGACTTGAACGCACTGCGTGGCCATCCCCAACAGCGTATCTCCCACACGTTTCACCTCCGCTGAGAAGTAAGCATTAATGTAATTTTTAAACAATGTATTAAGATTTTTAAACTTGTTTGAAATTCAGGCAGAGAATCGAACACAGCTACTATCAGTCAGAGTTACATTCCGCCCTATCAACTTCTAATACAAAAGCATGCCTTGACCAGTTTCCCATTTATTATAGCTTACAAAAAAACACCTGGTTTCAGATGACTAGAATTCAGCATCTTACAAACTGAGGGGCAAGTACATTAGCTAGAATACTTGAGCCAAAACCTATACTTTCCCATATGTTAGTCCCTTACCGTACACAGGTGTTTTTCCTGGCAGGATGACGATGATGAGTTGGAGCCCTGAATAGGTGTTTTTCAGGTGTCGGAACATCGGCTCCACACTGTCCGCACCCTGTGCATATTTGCAAAAACATGGCTGGCCTTGGATTGGCATCCCTGCATCCTTCGAAATCTTGCGTAGCTGATCAGTAAATCCCCTAGTGAAAGAGACCAGAGTTTACAAAACAGCATCCATATCTAGCAGCCAAAGTGAAAGGGGAGAGGAAACAATGCGTGCTGTTCAAAGGAAGCCCTTTTAGATCAATTAAACATACAGTGCTGACTGGCTCTTATACAAGGACTGTGTTCTGATAATAAGGGCAGTGACAGCCTTAAAATACTATTATGAAAGGTTAGAAAGGACAGACTTTAAAGGGTGTTAAGAATCCATAAGGTGTGGTTTAAACAAACAATGGAAGTAGTGCACCCCACTGCAGCCACATCACAGAAGGAGAAACCATTAACACCACAGTACACAGGTACAGTTTCAGCAGCAAGGATGGGTAAATTTCCCAAGCTCTGACACAGAAGAGAAAAAGTAGTTTTGCATTCCAAGTCAAACACCTACCCCAGCCTTAACACTAGGCTAGAATGGGCATTGAATATGTAGCAAGGGCCTTATCAGAATTTTGAAAATGATGGGTTCACTAAAGGAACAGCACAATGCCTCAACTATGACATGCCTTACTTCAGTATTTCTTCTCTGCATTGTCTCTGTGTTGCAAAGCAAGCTATGGCCCACATTTTGATCTCAACACCAGTGTGAAACTGTTTCCCTCGCATATCCCAGACACCATGGCTTGGGGTTGCCACTGTTCGATTCTATGGAGATAAAAGAAATACGCTGTTATTAAAATGATTGAAACACTGAGAAAACACACCCCACTATTTTCTATTTTAAGTAAACACCCCTCGAAACACAAGGCATGTGGCTCAAGTTCTGAGGTGCTGCAACACAAGGGAACTGAGCTGTCCCAAAGTTTTCAGTTTTACATGGAGAATCACATAAAATGTATCGTACAGCAAGATACAGACACAAACCCCCAAGATTCTCACCCGTCCTCCATACTGCAACATTGGAGCTGGAAGTACACGCCCTGTCACATGAGCCATCTCATCCCGTACTTTAAACTGAAACTCTTGAACAAATGGATCTGCATCATAATTTGCACTTCTTACCTGGGGAAAGAAGTTTCCATGTTACCAAAACTGTTGAATTTTTAATCTGCATCTATAAATAAGTTGCACAAGTGTTCTGATAAGTGTCCTCCTTTTCACTAACAGCAAAAACTAAGGATCTCATGCCAAAACTCTCATTTAAACCACTTGCCCCAGGACATGAAATTTTACTCATTCCTTTAAGCTACCCCAATACCAATTTACTTAATTTTTGCTGCTGCAAATATTTTGGATAAAAAGTGTATTGTACTGAAAAGCATCTAGTATGCATGACAATTCTGCTTCAAACCAAATTTTAAGTAAATCTAATTATCTTCCTAAAGTAGAAAAGTACCAGTTCATCATATATTGTCATCTCCATTCTGTACATTGCTTGCAAGTACAACATGGAATTTTACTGTTATTTGAAAAAACTATTAGATCACTAAGTCTGTGTGAATATGGCCACTTGGTGTTTATTCAGTCCATAATATGCATAGTCATGGTATTCATCAAAACATTTTTTCCTACCCTCAGCGTGAAGGACAAACTAGGTTATGAAAACCCAACTGCCTTCAGTTCTGTTTGATTATTAGCACTCAAGAGAATATCGTGTATTAAAGCACCTTTTCCAAATAGATGTTATCCTTTAATTTTTTGTGCAGTTATTCAGACGAAACCAGATACTTCCAACATTTTATACCTGAACGGGGGACGACACCCCACAGGACTGTCAAGTGGTGCTAATTAGCAGAGGCGACTAAGAAGAGGGGTTCCCACCATCCACACCATCCCCCTTCCTAGTCTGGAGAAGGGCTAGGACAACTATCCTCTGCCCCAGACCCCGCCTCTTCTCCCAACCTGCTGCCCCCTAAATGATGCGGCCTGGGGGACTAGCAGGACTGGGGGGGGGGACGGCAACGCTGGAACTGGGGCGGCAACGCTGGAACTGAGGGGGGCCACCATGCCCTCCTCCACTCACCAACAGTGATGGGGGAAGCGGAACAACATGGCCCCAGGCTGCTTTGCTCCCTGCTGACTGCGTTGCTCCACTTCCTGCGGGTGTGTGCAGGGCAGTCCCACCACTCCTCCAAGCAATGCAGTCAGAGGAGCACAGCAAGCTGGGGCTGTTGCACTGCTTTCCCTACCCCCAACCCCACAGCTGATGAGTGTGTGTGTGTGGAGAGGGGAGAGAGTGGCCAGGCCCTTGCCCCTTCCACCCATGGCATTTGGGCGCACAGGATCCCTTGTGTGCCCCCCCGACACAGACACAGACACAGAGTTATTTAGCATTCATTGAGGATGAATGCTGCTCATTGGCTAGGATGCTTGCCTGGATATGGGAAAGTTTCAGCTTCCTATGGAACCTTAACCAAGTTATTTAGTCTACGTACATTAGCTCCCTCCATCTGCAAAATAGGGATAATAGTACTTCTCTACTTCATAACAATGTTGAAAGTTAAAGATTGTGAGGTGCTCGAATATATGGGAATGGCAGGAGGTAGATAAGGGAAACCTCAGCGGCTAAATGTTAAGAGTATGTTTCAGTGCTTTACTAAATCAGGTATAAAGTAGCCAGGGCAAAGTCCATGACTAAAACACAGGCATTCCAACATTTCAGTCCTGGGCTCAGACCTCATCTCTAATCCTTTAATTAGAGATCTCTTTAATTAAATTGTTAATAAAATCAAGCAGGGAGGTACCAAAACAGGTTTTAGTGCCCATGTGGGATGTAACAATTATGCAACAGGGGTTTGGCCTGAACACTTGATCTAAATATTCTATTCAATGGGAGGGATTATAGGAGTCATCAGAGCAGAAGCCTTTAGGACATTTGTCTGAATACAGTAAGAGGCTTTAGCAAAGGATAGAGACAGGGTCAGTGTACAGAGAAATGTCATTGTCTTCACAAATGCAATGCAGTTTAGTGAAAATGAAAATGCTCATCCTCCGATACAAAAACTACGAACTAACCAATCTGCTAATTTCCTCTTGTCTATCTGGTGCAGATCTTGCTGTTGCTTTTATCATAGTTGATGTCTGATTGTCCGTTAGCTTCTTGATACATCGCTGACCGGCCACAATGTTACATACCTTTGAGGGGGAAAAAAAGTTGTCAGATACAATTGCAGCCTTTACAAATGCAGCATTCCTATTACACAGGGAATTATGGAATGACTACAGGCAAAATTACTCTATAAACGTAGCTGATTGTGAAATCTATTTTTCATAATGACATGATCGATATCCATATTTTAAAAAGGAAGAGACTGTCTGGTTTAAAGTTTACCTTGATCTGTAGTAAGACCAAAGCAGTAACAACAAAAGAATTATAATACATATACCAGGAGTGGCCAACCCATTCAACGAAGAGAGCTGAAACAACAGCAGAAAAAATGCAAAGAGCTGCATCAGAAAATTTTTTTTTTTGAGCAATTTTTGTTGAGGAAAAAAAAGGAATAGCTCCCCACCAGCCCTCCAGCGTTTCTAAGTTAAAAAAAGGGGGAGGACGCTGTCCCTTTAAAGAAAAGACAAGGCTTTTTGACCACATCCCGTCGGCCGCCGCCATCCCGGCACCACACCTGACGGTTCCCTTGCCCCGGTGATCACAGGGAACCAGGGGCCGTTTCTAGGGGTGCAGGAGCAGATTCACAAGCTGCGGGGGAGGCTTCGTGAGCTGCACTTTGGGGCGGGGGAGGGGGGCGTGGAAGAGCCGCATGCAGCTTGAGAGCCACAGGCTGGCCACCCCTGACATATACAAATATGCTAAACTGCTTATATTGCACAACAGAAATTTAGCAAAAAGAAGCAACTGGACTAAAAGACCAAATTATCAGAATCATTACTTCTAGAGGCAGGTAGGTATGTTTCTGCTCCTGTCCCACTTGTAGACAAGGTAGATGAGGATATTTCAGCTGGAGGTTATACTTCTCTCTGAAGTACTGTGCTACCGTTCTCTCAACTGTTTGGCCATTTTCTAACTGTAAAGGGAAGCTGAAAAAAAAGATGCCACAAGAATTTTAGTCAAAATAGCAATGAAAGTTTAACTACCAGAATCTCCCAAAATGATTTTAATAAACGCTCTGTCCCTCCAGTATTTGATGTTAGGGCAAACAAGATGCTACATGTTCTCTACTCCGACAAATCCCTGCTTACGTTTGATGACTGGCAGGTCTCCTTGTTACATTACAAACACGGTATTTCCGTCTCATTGTTCCACAGTGAGTCACTTCAACCTTGAGACCTGTATGAAAGCAATAAGAAAAACGAATGTCTTGTAACAGATATAAGAAAAGTATGCAGACACTTAAGTGTAAGAGTACACACACAATAGAGTTAAGCACCTCTAGAGCATCAACTAGATAGAACAATTTTTAAAATCATGTTAGAAACTCTCACGTTCTGCATTTAATGCTTTATGTGATTTCTGACTTTCATTTAAGAGGTTTCATTTTTAAATATTTCTAATAGTGGAGAATCATGAGTTTCTTTTAAAAATAAATCCCAACTACAATACATGCAATTCAAAGTAATTTATTATTCCAATTAAAGCTGTTACACTAATTTTAAAATAAGTGAGACTGGCCTCATGGAGACTGAAGTATGGATTCAAAATACACTCTTCTGTTCAGGTTCCTAAAGGACAGCAATGCACTTTTTGCCCACGGTGACCAATACCAATGCACCCTACGACTGTGGAACCATATCTGCACCACAGAATAAGTAATATAGTTTAAAAGTTACTTTTCTAAGTGATTTTTCTCACTTGTACCAATTAGCTTTAATCAGTATTTTGACTAACTTGCTTCATTTTCATTGCAACATCAATATTTATAAATCTTGGAGATTTTTCTAGTTTTTTGTGCAGTCTTGAGAAACTGAAGTTAAGAGCTAGACCATGCTCTTTAAGTATGTGCAGAATCTTGACTCTATATGCTTTCTATCTTCTTTTGCATCATGGTTTCAGAAATGGATTGCACAATTAGCATGAATTTATCCATGTTATTCCATGGTATCCAGCTAGGAAATTCACAGAACTCTTATGTGGTAATCCAAGTTAACTCTACTCTTAATTTCTGATAACAGTACAAAGTTGATATTTACATAAAAATAATATTGTGATGGCAGTGTCATAGGATAGGTACTCTCTTTCCCTTCAGGGACATGAAAAATGGGTGAGGCGGTAATAGAGTCCAATAAATAAGATACTGGACTGGGACTCACGAGACCTGGGTTCTATTCCCAGTGAGCTACTCTGACACTATGAAACTCACTTCACCTCTCAGACTGTTTCCCCTCTGACCATCTTGTTGTCATTTAGATTGAAATCTCTTCAGGGCAGGTACTGTCTCTTACTAAATATATATATATATATATATTCACAGTGCCTAGCACAATGGTGCTCTGATCTTAGTTGGGCCCCCTAAGTACTACTATAATACAAATAAATATTAACAACCAAGGTTAATTTACCTTGCAGTGTTTTCTTACAGTGGCTATTTCTATTACAATGACTGAGATGTGTTGGTGAAGTAGAGTGACAGCTGCTCACTGTACAGTTAGACATGCTGCATTCTGACTGATTTAAAACAAAAAGATTTGTTTGAGCCAGTTACAAAATAATTTATCCATTAAAGGTACGGTTTTAAAATAATTTCTTGATTTTACAAACACAGGGGTCTGACTGGCTGTACCTTAATTTTTTTAACTGATTGGTTCTTAAATAGAATAAACTCTTGCAGCAAGTGACAGAAAAAAAAATTCAGGGAAGATTCTGCTCAAACTCTCCTGACAAGGTCTTAATCCTGCTGCAAATTATTCTATACACTAGAATGCAAAGAAACATAAAAGCAGACACCAAAGTTGTGTACATAGTGAAACAACCCAAACTGCCACCAACTAATTTAGTTCTTCAAGATGGAATTAAGCCACCGCTTAAATTGAGCAAATACCATTGAGCTATCCCTGATTAGTTGCAATGGATATAAAATCATAGTAATAAAATATTGTCATCCAATGACTTCAGTTTTCAAAACCAATATATTTTCTTTGCCTCAGCATTTAAATAGCAGCAGGAGTGTGGGTACCACTGACATTAATAAAGTGACTCCTAAATAATATTTCTCCCAAATAAGAGTCAGCCATCCACTAATGTGATTGCTTTGGTATATTTATTATCATAAGCAGTCACTAGTTTACCTTTTAAATGTCAGAGTTTATCTAGTATTTCATCTTTGTTGGGCTCTGCATACAGTTTAAAGAGCAATGCCTCATTTATTAATTTTGGATCTAAAGGTAGTAAATATTGAAATTATTTTGGACATTTGCTTTTGATCCATGTTACATTAATTCTGAACATTTCAATCAATGTGTCTGTCATAATTAACCTTCTGAGCACATTAGATACAATCTGTTCCATGTTGATTAGTGATAACTTTCTACTCACCCTTTATCTCTTTGGTGAATTTTACCCGATGAGAATCAGTCAGAGGTCTTGGTTGTTCATCAATGTTATGAATGTCGAGAACTTCACACATGAATTGAATTACAGGTTGTGCTTTGTAGAAGGCAGTGGCAGAAACTAGGGAGAGGGGAAAGAAAACCATGAAGGAAGCAAATAACCATCCATGAAGGAAGCAAATAACCATCTTGGAAAGCCAAAGACTCAAACAAATGAACTGATTTTTAGTTCAAAGTGAGATCCAAGTGTATGCTTTGTAGCACGTAAAGTTTTCTTCAAAACATACTTGAAGGTTTTGTGACAGCTCAGTATTGTGCAATCAAGATATTAAGGTCTGCAGCCATACATCATCATGCCGTTTTCTAGCTTAGTTCTTGGGAAGACTATCTTGAGTACATCAGAATTTAAAGGATGTCACTCAAACACCCTGTGTTTATGGAAGTGTTGGTGTTCCAAATTATGAAACCCTTCCTTCTGAAGCCAAAAATAAAAAAGATGGTGGGTAAGGATACTCCTCTGTTGAAGATGCTGTCTTCTGGATAAAATGTAAAAGCAAGCTCATGACCAACCAACAGCTCATTGATGATCCAAAAGCGCGTTGAAAGAGTGTTGTGACCTAGTCAAATTGTAATTAGAATAAATGGATTCTATACTCTCTAAATAATGTTTAGACTATAAAAGTTTTTCCTACATTTCTTGTCCTAATGTGTGGTTCAGCTTGTGTACATAACAAGAGGTGCTTTTCAAGTACATGAAGCAATAGGAAAACAAGGATGAAATTTAATAAGGACAAATACAAAATACTCCACTTAGGAAGAAACCTACATACAGAATGTGAAGCAACTGTCTAAGAAGGAGTACTGCTGAAAGGGATTTAGGGGTCATAGTGGGCCACAAGCTAAATACGAGTCAACAGCATAACACTGTTAGGAAAAAAAAGCAAACATGATTCTGGGAGGCATTAACAGGAGTGTTGTGAGCAAGACATGAGAAGGCATTCTTTCGCTCTACTCTGTGCTGATTAGGCCTCAATTGGAGTAGTGTGTCCAGTTCTGGGCACAACACTGCAAGAAAGATATGGAAAAATTGGAGAAGGTCCAGAGAAGAGCAACACAAATGACTGAAGATCTAGAAAACATGAGCTATGAAGGAAGACTGAAAGAATTGGGCTTGTTTAGTTTGGAAGAGACAGGATTGAGAAGGGATATGATAGTGGTTTTCAAGTATCTAAATGGGTGTTACAAGAAGGGAGGAGAAAAATTGTTCTCCTTGGCCTCTGAGGATAGGACAAGAAGCAATGGGCTTAAACTGCAGCAAGGGAGGTTTTGGTTGGACATTAGGGAAAACATCCTAACTGTCAGGGTGGTTAAACACTGGAATAAATTGCCTAGGGGGGAGTCTGTGGAATCTCCATCACTGGAGATATTTAAGAGCAGGGTAGACAATTGCCTGTCAGGAATGATCTAGACGGTGCTTGGTCCTGCCGTGAGGGCAGGGAACTGGACTCGATGACCTCTTGAGGTCCCTTCCAGTGCTATGATTCTATGATCTGACCAAAGACCTAAAAGATCAGACTTCATATCAGTCTAGGAAATTACATCAATACTGAATTCTCTCCGCACCAGCAAGAAGACTCCTAAATTCTAAATGTTTCTCTCTCTAGGTTCTTATCCAATAGTGTGTCCAACACACTAGCCACATGTGACAATTTGTCCAATTGAGTGTGGCTTGTTTGCTATACTGCTTCAGAACTGGTTGGACACCACAGCAATATAATATATCCAACAGCCAGAAGTAACAGCTGCAGTTATCTTGGGATGGTGGAATTTCAGAAATGGAGGTTTTCCCTTGCCCTTATTCTCCATCTCTCTACCATCACGTAAACAGCTCATTTTTTAGTTAATGGACTCTGATGCCACAGGCACTGGACTTTGTCCTTAGTTAGGGTGTAAAAGATTTCAGCATGTTGCTGACACAAAGTCCATTGGAATTAACAAAAAAGTTCGGAACTGGTGCTTCTAAAAGGCACTCTCAATAAGGGCAGGTCTACATTATGGGGAAATGTCAATCTAAGGTACACAACTCCAGCTGCGTGAATACCATAACTGGAGTTGCTGTACCTTAGTTCAAGTTGTTGGGGATTCAGTGGGAGAAACTCTCCTGTCGACTTGCCTTACATTTCAAAGTCTGAGTCCCACTGCCTCCGGGAAGGTGGGGAACCCACTGGCTGCTTGCTCCTCCCACAGTTGTGCCCCTGGTGTCTCCAGGTCCCACCCCCTGATGGCAGCCTCAGCAACCACCACCAAGACAGTGTTTCTAGGAGCACCAGGGAGGGGCCACTGCTTTCCCCCACCAACCAATGACAGCCCAGGAGGCAGTAGCTTCAATAAAAGCCTGTATTTGAGGAATAATGCACTAGGGTGCAGTATTTTTTCCACAATAGCTTTGCCTCATTCAGTGCATGGAAAAATTAACTTTAGGTGGTGCTATTAGCTTAGTCCATACCTTCATTCAATTGAGGACGAATATAAAGAGACAAAGCAATACACTTCAACCTTTAAATAGCAAAACAAAAAGCAAAAATGAAACAAAAAACACCTACCACATACACATTTGACTATGAAACAGTTAACTAGTAGTTTATAAAGTTCCCAGGTCTCAGAACAAAAACCAAACATCTCCCATACAAATACAACAAAATTCTTCAGATATGCGTCACACCAGTAGGCCGCCAACTTTGTATGACACACTCTAGCCGACACCTACTGATGTCAATTACTAAATGAACACAAATAGCTTACTCCTCCAACAACTGGGGATCTGTGGTTCATCTCCATGGTAACCACATTTGTGAAACTGACATTTTGCAGAACACCTTGCATGATGTAAATGATCAAAACAAACTCCAATAATCTGATTGTCGATTTAATCTTTAGTCTCAAACCAAATTAGGAAAATCATCTTCCCATAATTTGGGGGTTAAAAAAGAGTCAAATGATTTCTATTTAGAAATTTCACTTTAATGTGATAGTCTCTTGCACATCCATTGCAAATCTTCACTAGAATTGAATAGCTTCTACCAAGAAGATAAAAAAAGCCAAATCTAGCTACAGAGACCTTATTCCATACTGATGGGGAAACCTTACTTTACAAAAAGCAACAAAATACAAGAGTCATTGTCTGTGTGGATTAAAACGATTTTCTTTACATCAGCAAACAATCTAGTCTCTCCTCAATAAGCAGCATGCACTGTTGAGAAAACTAAAATAACTAATTTCACTTTGCTTTTCAACCAATAGCCACATCAGAACTAACTGCTTTAAAAAGGTACAGTTTTAGTTGGGTACAATGGATTTACAGAGAACTACTCCCTCTTGCTACAGCACTAAATACCACCATACAAGAGAAGAGAAGAGAAGAAAAAAAGAGAGGGATCAATTTTTCATTGCTCATTTTTCGAGAAGTTCTGTACAGAATTTTAAGATTGGAAGGGACCTCGAGAGATGATTTAGTCCAGTCCTCTGCACTCATGGCACGAGCTAGTATTATCTAGATCACTTCTGACAGGTGTGTGTCTAACCTGCTTTTAAAAATCTCCAATGATAGAGATTCCACAACCTCCCTAGAGAATTTATTCTAGTGCTTAACCACCCTGACAGTTAGGAAGTTTCTCCAAATGTCCAACACAAACATTTAAGATCGTTGCTTCTTGTTCTGTCCTCAGAGACTAGGAATAGCTGTTCCTCACTCCTGCTTATAACAACATTTTAGATACTTTAAAACAGTTATATCCCCTTTCTGTTTTCTCTGCTCCAGGCTAAATAAACCAGTTTTTACCATGTTTCCTCACAGGTCAACTTTGTTAATTGTTTAATAATTTTTGTTGCTCTTTTTGGATCTTCTCCAATTTGTCCACGTCTTTTCTGAAATGTGGCACCCAAGAACTGGACACAATACTCCAGTCAAGGCCTATTCAGCACAGGACAGCGTGGAAGAATTACTTCTTGTGTCTTGCCTATGACACTCCTACTAATACAGTCTTGAATTCTATTTGTTCATTTGTTTTGCAAGAGTTACAGTGTTAACTCATATTTAACTTGTGGCCCACTATTACACCTCCACCCTCCCCCGATCCATTCCTAGGCAGTTATTTTCCATTTTGTATGAGTGCAACTTGATTGTTCTTACCTAAGTGGAGCATTTTACATTTGCCCTTATTGCATTTTCTCCTATTCAGACCATTTCTCCAATTTGTTCACGTGATTTGAATTTTAATCCTATCCTCCAAAGCACTTGCAACCCCTCTCAGCTTGGTATCATCTGCAAACTTTGTAAGTGTATGCTCTATGCTGTTATCTAAATCTTCAATTAAGATATTGAACAGACTCAGACCCAAAACTGACCCTTACAGGACATGTCATTATGCCCTTCCAGCATGACCATGAACAAGGGATGTTAGATACTGAGTAACTGAATAGTCGTGTAACCACATGAAATCTTTGCGGTTACACAACTATTCAATAGTCCCCAGGGATAGGGATGGCAGCCAGTGCACTCCCAGGGAGCCCCCTGTCAACTCACACTGTATCAGAGGCAGCAGCGTGGGGTGGCAAAAGGAGCCGGTCTGCGAAGGGAATCAATTTAAAAACCAGCTCCCTGCCACCTGTGCTGCCTCCTCTCATAGAGACAGCAGCGTGGGGTGGCAGCAGCACCTGTTTGTGGGGGCGTCCGAGCTCCCCACTGACAGAGGCTGCTCTGCGGGATGCGAAACAGCCTCTGTTCATGGAGTGCTGGGACCCCAACATGGACAGAGGCTGCTGCCACAAAGCAGCCTCTGCCCGCAGCGAGCCCAAGCTTGGGATGCGGAGCAGCCTCCCCTATTCCCCACCTGCTACTGCCACTGATAGCACAAGCTCCTGCTCCCCCCCCCCCCAGCCTCTATATGGGGGGGGAGGAGGAGGAGGAGACATGTAGTCGAGAAGATTAACTGATAAGCCTAGGCTTATCAGTTAATTGTATAGTTGACAACACAGACACCCCTACTGTGAAGCAATGATGATTACTCTCGGTGAACCATTTTCCAACCAGTTTTGCATCCAATCTGATAGTAGCTCCATCTAGGCTGCATTTCTCTAGTTTATTTATGAGAAGGTCATACAAGACAGCATCAATAGCTTTAGTAAAAGTCAAGATATACCACATTACTGTTTTTCCTCTATCCACAAGGCTTGCTATCCTGTCAAAGAAAGCTATCAGGTTGGTTTGATATATGTTCTTGAAAAATCCATGCTGTTACTTACCACCTTATTCTTTTCTAGATATTTGCAAATTAATTCCTTAATTATTTACTCCATTATTGTTCCTGGTACATAAGTTAAACTGACTGGTCTGTGGTTTCCTAGGTTGTCCTTATTTCCCTTTTTATAAATGCACCCTACATATTCTCTTTTCCAGTCTTCTGAAATCTCTCCCATATTTCAGGACTACAAATACTAGGGGGCTGTGTCCCCTGCTCACTATGCTCGCCAACCCCGCTCTCTCTGGCCACTTTTGTGGCCAGAGAGCTTGTTGACATCATTCTGTTGCGCCAGCAGGAAAAACATTTTTACATATAGAGAGATATAATAGCTAATGGCTCAGATAACTCTTCAATCAGGCTGAGTATTCTAGGATGCATTTCATCAGGTCCTGATGACTATAAGACATCTAATTTGTCTAAGTAATTTTTAGCTTGTTCTTTTCCTATTTTAGCATCTGATTCTACCTCATTTTTACTGGCATTCATTATGTTAGACATCCAATCACCACCAACCTTCTTGATGAAAACTGAAACTAAGAAATCATTAAGCAGCTCTGCCATTTTCACATTTTCCGTTATTTTTCCTCTTCATTAAGTAACAGTCCTATCCTGTTCTTGGTCTTCCTCTTGCTTCTAATGTATTTGTAGAATGTTTTCTTGTTACCCTTTATGTCTCTAGCTAGTTTGATCTCATTTTGTGCCTTAGCCTTTCTAATATCCCAACACACTTGTGTGATTTGTTCATATTTATCTTTTTTAATTTGACCCAGTTTTTACTTTTTGTAGGACTTTTCCCTCCCTTATTTTTAGATCACTGAAAATATCCTAATTAAGCCAGGGTGGTCTCTTGCCATACTTTCCTATGCAGTGGGATAGTTTGCTCTTGTGCCCGTAATACGGTCTCTCTGAAAAACTGCCAAATCTCTTGAACGGCAGAGACTTTCTGTGTTTCTATAACAAAACCTCAGAATTCTCTGTCCTACTGTAACCACCACTAGAATTATACTGAGGCAGGTACTGCATATAGCTAAAACAACCTATAGCTTACACAGCATATAGCTTAACTTAAACAGAGCTTGTGTGGTATTAGACTATTGGCATCTCCTATATATGTCAACAAGTGCAGGAGAGGAATATGATGTACTTTAGACTCAACACATTGAGTCACCGCACATCTTTTTTGAAATACTGGCATTTTTTGTAATATGTCTTAGCTCCTAAATAGCTATAAATTCAGAAAGATTTCAGCTAATGTGAACAATGCAATAACTTAGCTTGGACCACCGCTTTTCAACCTGTGGTCCATGGACCCCGGGGGTTTTCAAACTATTTCTAAGATTTCCAAAGAGGTTTGCTATTCCAGTTGAAATGTTTTAGGGGTCCACAAATGAAAAAAATTTAAAAACCATTACATAAACTTTACTGTCAGAAATATCCGTGTGTTACAAGTGGGTCATTTAACTGAAAAGCTTGCTCATTGGTACAGGTTGAACCTCTCTAGTCCGGCACCCTCAGGACTGGACTTAGTGCCAAATCAGAGAATTTGCTGAACCACAGGAGGTCAATATTGTCTAGCAGCATTACCAAACACTTCCACTGCTTACTACTGTACTTGCCTACCACAGAGGCAGGAGTGTGGAGAAGGAGGGGGCAGACGGGAGATGGTACACAAAGGAGCTGGCTTTCAAACCGCCTCCCCACATTTACTGGCTGCCGTGGAGCTGACTGGTGTCATCTCCTCGCAAGTACCAGCCTCCACGCCCCTGCACCCTTGCCCCCTGGTGTGTAAACCTGTAACTGCTAAAATGTATTTATTTGTGTAAGCAAGTAATTTCAGCGGTTACATGTTTACACAAATAAATACATTTTAACACCCCTACAAAAAACACCATCTATCAATCAAAGTAACTGAGCTTCCAACCTAATGGAACACTTGTGGCATTCCTGACTGCTCAAAAAATGGTACTAGTTTCAATCTCAGCTCAGAGCTGCAACAATCCAGATCTGGCTGTAACTGAGTATTGCTTCTCTTTCCCTCTTATTTTTAATTTGTGTTTGCCTAATTGGGAAAAATAATTCCTCTTAGTTGCAATATTTTGCTAAAACCTATTTAACACTATCATTACCATATTAATATTGCCATGATGAAATCAGTATCATAATAAGTAAAGTGCAAAAAATAAAGTTTTCTATTGAATTACTGCATCATCTAGCTAACACAATTAAAGGTTTACATTATGTACTGCTATTAAGTGAAAAGCTTAAAACTATTAGAACATTCTAACAGCACTAGTCTTGAAGTGCAAAGCACCACCTAAAACTAGCAGTTACTCTGGAAAAATTGGACTGAGACTGTGGGTCTTCTGCACTCATGAAGCTTTTCCTATTGGTCAACAGTTTTACGGTTCCAATGAAATGTAGCTGTCATGAGAAGTAAGAATCCCAGAAAGCTTTAAATATCAGGAGACAGAACCGAGTGGGGATCCAGTACGGAGGACTGGGCAATGCGTATAGAGACACATCTGTTGCTTAGTAGATGGGATGTTGCATTTTATACTACTTAGAGCATTTTCAGGCCTGTCACTTTATCCCTATATGAAGTCAGTCGAACCTGCAGTTCAGTGTGTGTGTATGGGGATATTATCAAGGCAAATTTTCAGCATGGAAGAAGACATTAAAATGTTTGCATGATGTGTTGATCAATGGCCACAAGAAACTGGCAAATTAGTTCAAGTAGATTAAGTAGCACAAGCCATTTTCAGCCAGAGCCCTTAAAAAAGAAAGAACATGTTCCTTTAAAATGCTTTAAATTCAAGTACTTGAGATGAATGCTTACATCCTTGTAGTCTGTAGAATATTCTGTCTGGCAAGTACACCAACTGTTCTCAGAAGCCGTCTGTGCTGCAGAACTGCTCTGATTAGCCACAGAATGCCAATCTCAACTAGATCAATATAAACAAATAACCGATCTCTTCATCTAACTAGATAGATTAGATCAAACCTAACAGCTACTACTGAATAATTTATTTATACTGAAGTCTGTAAGGTGACATACTCAAGTGGTTTGTCTAGGCACTAACAACTCTTTTCCACAAATTCCTTGCCCATGTACTGGTGATATATTTCCTCTACATAAAAGAGACTCTCATTTATATTAACACACTTCTTCTTTCTTGATTAGACCAATCAGCTTTTAGTCAAGTGATTAAACTTTGACGGCAAATCCAGATATACAAATACAAGGACTTCATAATAATCTTTGCAAGAAAAGTCAAAAAACTGAATTCCATTGCAAATGAACTAAGTCTGGTAGTAATTTTGTAATATTTATAATTATAAACACACAACTATAAAGGAAGTCTTATGGCCAAGTTACAATAGTCTTCAATCAAGTAAAAAAGTTATGCTCTAATGATTGTAGAATAAGAGGCTGGGAATCTTCAAACTCAGCCATTTACGTGTTTTAGAAATAGCTTTTCAGGTGACAGCCAAATCTGCTTATGTATCTTATAGCAACTCTACATGTAAATAAAACAACTAAATATACAAAAATTAATTTCTTGTCTTTTTTAAGAATATGTGCAAGAATATTTTAGTTATAAACTTTAAGCTTAATTTTTTAATTTATAGCAGACAGAAAAGTTAAATTTGGGAACTGATAGGTTCCCACAATTAAATCCTTTTGTTCCACAAATTTTGACATCTATTCCCACAAACAAAACGTGCTATTCTATAATTAAACTAAGATATACGCAAGTCAATTGAACAGCACAGACATTTTTATTCCTATAAGGTAGCCTTTTTCATTCCTTACCTCTATTATACACAAATCATTTACTTACCGTCAATATTAAGCATCATTTTCCACATGGCAGGCCGAACAGACTGATGGAACCCAAACCATACTTCTCTGCCCCCTCCCAAAGGGTGATCATAGCCCTCTGGAGCAGAGAAAAAGGATCGGCCCACTGGGGTATACCTATTTTAAAAAAAAAAAAAAAAAAAAAAAGAGTAGCCATCTGCATATGATACTACCTTCCACATGAATATTTAACAAGGACTACTATTCCATCTCACAGTAAGTTATTGAATAGATATTGACATATATCAATACAAAAAGTCACATTTCACAAAATACAGCAAGATATAGCTATGATTTTGAGATTAACATTCTGTACGTCCCTGTTTCTATCATGGTGTTTTTAATTTTAGTCAAAGTAAGCATTTCATTTTTTTAAATGACAGCTATTTGTGATTTCTGGAGCAAATTAAAATCTAAACATTACAAGATCTGAAAGGATGATTTAATTTCAGGTGAAGCATGATCTTGACTGCAGCACAAATAATGATTGGCAGGATGCCCCTACAAAATAGTGTTTGGTGTATACTGGATCCAGTCTTTCAGATATCCTTTTGGACTAGCATGAAAGTGGGTATGTTTTACCAAACCGATACATTTTTAGTCAGGTCGACCAATTAATTTTCTATTGACCAAAGCTTGGTATAAGCAAAAATTGAAAAAGTTATGCTGGCATTTAGGATGAATAATAGTTGTGCAATAACCTCTCAGAGTATAACCATTCAGCTTGGATGACAGTAGTGTAAAGGTCATTAGCATTCATGTTTCTCTAGAATTTGGGACAGCTGAAGGACTTTAGTTCCATAAATCCACAAGATAATTTTGGCAAGTTACAGATATGTTTCATCAATGTATTTCATTTCAATCTGCATACGAGAAAACTGCCCTTGTGTCTGAAACCAATACTCAAACTTTAAAAGATAAAGAAACCTCCAGCACATGCTTAAAGCAAAATTTATATCCAAATTAGACTGGCCTCCCTAAAAATGTTAGAATTCTAAAACGAGGAAAACAGATACTGTTACAGAAAAATAATCCCTACTGTTTAATCAAAACATGAAGTTGCAGTTCTGTAAAATGTCAATTAATTAAAAACTCACATGCTTTCAGATAAGGCACATCACAAGTTACATGGAATCACCACTAAACTGGAGTACACAAAAGATGCAGTGATATAATATATTGCAATCCTTTCTTTGTTTCAGAATTCTTAAACTTGACTTGAAGATCCAGAACAAGCATCTCATGGCCTTAACAGATTTTTTGGGGAAGATACTGTCCTGAATAATCCACCATGGAAAGTCTTTGATATTACCAATTCTGAGTCTGATCTGCCTGCACAAATATTTACACTTACATAATATTAGCTTCAATTGACTCAGCACAGGAATCCTTCCAGGCCTATTAGTAAAACAGATTCCATGTAGGGAATGGCTGAATCAATTTCCCTCCTACCATGTTTGTGCAAAAAATATGAATGGACGTCACCCCAAAGTTGAAAAGAGGCTAATGGGAGAGAGGGAACGAAGATTAGAGAACCTACTTCATGGAGGGCAGGTGTCGTAGCACCACATCAACAGCATGAACAGGGTTAGTGCTGATTGGTTTGTCTAATTCCAGAGGCTCAGGCAAGGTTCTTCCTGTCAAAACTTCATGCAGCAAGTGCCAGCTCACCCGAGAAACAAACTTTATTGACACCTTGAAGGGACGATCTTTTCCACCTTCTCCTGGTAATGTTACATCCAAATCTACCTGTTGAAGGGAATGGGGGAGCAGAACACAAGAGCTCTTTAAAAGGAAAATGAGATACAAACATCTTTACTAAACTGACATTTTCTCTGTCAGACTGTTAACCTATATTTGTCCTACCTATCTACAATATCAAGTCAAAACTGGGGAGAAGGAATATTTTTGGTTTTATTTGGTAGGGATGGGAAAGTAGAAGGAGAGATCTGAAATGAGGAAGATGAACCATAGAAAGTGGGTGGATAGAAGTTTAAAGTGATGATGACACTTTTCAGCAGCTCTTGGATTTAATCTAAAAAAAAAAAAAAAAACCTAACAGAGATCAAGATCCTGTCAACAGTTAATGTTTTGAGCTATGTGAGCAACGGCTTAAAAAGAATTGTTCTCTCACTCTGCCAGCATAGGTATCACATTCTGCATTACTATTTCCTTGCCCTGCAGAAGGGAGGGAAAGAGAAGGAACTTTTTTATTTGAAATTTCTATGCTACTGCAGCTATAAACATGCCGTAGAGTAGACTAACCTTGTTCCTCTTTGCCCCTGGCAGCCTATACCACTATTTCTGAACATGATTTATGATGTCTAGTGAAACACACACTGATTAAAACAGATTCAGAACAGATTACAAGCCAAGGTTTTGGATTTGGCTGAGAGAGGATAAACCCAGGAAAATATATGTGAATTCCTAAAAATATTAATTATTCTAGAAAACAGTTTTTAAAAAACCTTGGGATTTGGTTTTAAAAAGCCCTACTACTTCTGGCTGCATGTGTCACCTTAACTAAGTAATCCATATGTTCATGTGTTGACAGTAACTATAAACTCATTATCTTAAAAGAATTTTAACTTGAAAACCTATTTGTGACTGTTTAATAATACTGTCACCAACACAAATATTAAAAAGTGTTCCAAATACAAATATCAATGTAAAAACATCACACATACTTAGATAAGGCACAAGGGGTCTTGATAGCAAGTATCACAAAAGCTTAAAAGTAAATGTTGTAAAATTGAGTATTTAATAGGAAATCTCAATATAGAAATATAATGAATATGAACATTATTTACTGAAAAACTTAAAAAACAATGAATAGTCTAGTAACACCTTAAAGACTAACAAAATATGTAGATGGTATCATGAGCTTTCGTGGGCACAACCCACTTCTTCAGACACCATCTCCATGTTTTGTTAGTCTTTAAGGTGCCACCAGACTATTCGTTGAATAGTAATAGAGAGGTAGCCGTGTTAGTCTGATCTTACTAAAACAAAAGCAAAGAAGTGGGTCTGGCCCACGAAAGCTCATCACCTATTAAACCATCTTGTTAGTCTTTAAAGTGCTACATAGTTTTTCCTTTTGTTTTAGACTACTCGTTTAAGTTTTTCTAGTTACAGACTAACTCAGCAACTCCTCTGAAGCTTTTGATTTATTTACTGAGAAGACTGTAAAGACTATTTTCAGTATATTATTTGTGGCTCATCGAGGTGTATATTAGGGAGGTTCTTATTGCATTTCAGATACCCTCATATATTTTCAATATTTCTTAAGTTAACATCTTTAGAAAGATACTCTTGTTTTTCTGGCAGACTGCATGCAACAGAAAAGTAACAATATGTCCTACCCCAGTGGTTGCTACAGGGAGTGGATTGGCAGTATAAAGGCTTCTTTTCCCATCATAAACTGGTCTACGGTCCCCAAATATTGTCACTTTAAAATGTTGCACCATGGAGTCCACCACCTCCCTTAAAAAGAAAAGCACAATTGTAAAACAGCAGATATATCTACAATTAAGTAGTCATGAAAGTTCATATTACTGTAAACTGCTTTCATACCTTTCACACACCTTCCTCAAGCAGTTTTCAGTAAACTTATTTAAAGCAGCATCTTATTGCCGCTATATAAACCCACGGTATGCCCACATCTTTTATACTGCATGCAGATATGGTCATCTCATTTTCAAAAAGATATCTTGACATTCAAAAAAAGTTCAGAAAAGGGCAACAAAAATGATTAGGAGTATGGAACAGCTGCCACAGGAGGAAAGGTTAATAAGACTAAGACTTTTCATCTTAGAAAAGAGAAGACTAAAGGGGGGATATGATAAAAGTCTATAAAAACATGACTGGTGTAGAAAAAGTGAATAAGGAAAAGTTGTTTACTTGTTCCCATAACACAAAAATTAGGGTCACCAAATGAAATTAATAGGACAAACAAAAGGAAGTATTTCTTCACGCAACGCAGTCAACCTGTGGAACTCCTTGCCAGAGGATGTTGTTAAGGCCAAGAATATACCTGATATTCCATAAAGTAGTTCAAGAAATTCAGCCAAAATACTCAATGAAATGGTAATGGATATGCAATACACCAGCAATACAGTTGCTTAAGAATAATTTATTTATATTGCCACAGTACTCCCAACTCCCAAACATGACTGATGCCCCACTATGTTATAAACACACAGTAAGCAGCTTATATTCAAGTACACAAACTGGAACTACGGAATATTACATGTTTAACCTTATAACTGCTGGTTATGCTCAGTCCTGGAACCATACAGTTTTGAATACTTTAGTTAATCCAACAATTTGTTAATCTATATTTCAATCTACAAAAAGGAGTCTGTTAACCGTTTACTCCAGGCTGCTTAATATAACACATACCCAAGAATGTTGGCCTTTTTAAAATTGCTCCATGTTTCTGAATTCCTATATTTGAATCCCACAGAAAGCTAAGATTACGAGTAACAAAACTTGAGTATGATTACGGTTTATTCTGACTTTAATGACAGTTAAGTTTATTAAGTAAAAAAAACCAATATCTTAATATATCTACTGAATACTATAAGAAAGCTATCACAATGGAATTTCCACATTTTTCATCCCTCACACATGTTGTAGTAGATTCAGTTGTTTTGCAATCCACCTAACTAGAGCTGGCATCTAATGTTCCCCACTTCCAAAAACAAAAACACAAAAACCAAAACCCACACACCCAATACTGAAAAAAAACAAAAACAAACTGATCTTCTCAATAGCCTTGCAGCTGCTTCTTACTCTGCCTAGTATAAAGATTTTCGTTAGCTATAGCATGAAGTGTTCCCATTCTTAAATTACAAAAGGGGACAAAATACTTAAATTGCATTTTTGTTCCCAAACAGAAGTTTACTTGTATGGACCTTCCTGAATACATAATGTTAATTCAAAGCATTTCCACAAAGTGACTGAAACACTTCGCTTAAAATGGGAAGCAAAATTAATAACAGCCGTTAAATTTCCCAAATCAATACTGTACTTTCTCAATGTTCCCCATTCTGCAATCTTCCCCATTTTGAGGATTTTTTAACAGACTCAAATCTTTAATAAAAATATTAGAAATGTGCACACTATTGCAATGTAACATTACTAATTATTCTTCTTGTATACCACAATCAAATCTCTCCTGTTTGAAAACTCCTCCCTACACTTCGGTGCATTACCACTTCACTCTACTATTTCCAGCATACAGCACAAATTATAAAATACTCAATGTCAATATTCCAATAAATTCCAATTTGTAATCTGTGACAAAAGCTAAACGAGAAAGATAAAAGGATAGGGGGAAGTGGGGAAAGAGGAAGCCAGCTTCTATGTCCTTTTACCAACAGCGCTATGCCTCATCTAAGGCCTAGTCTACACTAGAAGTTTAGATTGAATTTAGCCGCATAATATCGATTTTCTAAACCGTGAGTCCACATTTCCAAGGCCATTCCTTCGACTTTAAGGGCCCCTGAAATCGATTTCTATACTCCTGCTTTTCACAAATAGTAACTCAAAATTCAACCTTGTATGTTTGAATTTACGATAGTGTAGATCCAGCACTGAGAAAAATCAAGGTCCTTCTGTGACTGCTCTGGCCAGAACTTGCACCTCTACTGCTCGCCAGGTGAACAGGAAAAGCACCATTTCCTGAGTGGCCGTGTTGGGAGCACACCTCACAGCAGGTAGCACACTTGAGCAACACATGGCCA
This sequence comes from Rafetus swinhoei, assembly GCA_019425775.1. NCBI lineage: Eukaryota > Metazoa > Chordata > Testudines > Trionychidae > Rafetus > Rafetus swinhoei. Next base: position 12,935,767 of record JAFJHL010000300.1, read on the forward strand.
TGACTTCCATGAGCTTCAGTTCCCAGGGGTGCAAAAGAGCACCAGCAGGGAGCATGCAGGAGACTCCGGACCACGTTGAGGCACTGGGAAAGGAATCCATTCTCTCAGAGCTCCGAACCAGCAAAACCCCCCACCAATACCTACGTGAAGACAGCAAAGTGCTTGGTGGAGAAAGGATACTCCGGGGGCCCCCCAGCAGTGTCATGTCAAAAAGGAGCTGAGGCAGTCCTATTACAAAACAAAGCAGGCAAACTGACGAGCTGGTGGATTTGCACAAACATGCTGCTTCTATGACCAGCTGCATGAGATCATGGGAGGCGGGGTGGGGGCTGACCAGCTTCCCCAGCCAGACTGTGGAGTCCACCCAAGACAGTCAGGGCAGCAGCATGGAAGACTGTGTGGTGGTGGAGGGGGACAAAGAAAATGGCCAGCCAGCAAGCAGCAAGAACCAAGAACTTCTCATCTCTTTGGAGCCAATCCCCTCCTCTCAGGACCGCTCACAGTCGAGCACTAATCCCAAGGAGGGCACTTCACAATTTTTTTTTCTTGCTATAAGCAGGTTAAGGCAATTGGGTGTGATGTGTGGCGCACTCTTTGCCTACAGAACACAGGGGGCCCGGAATAGCTTGTTAATGTCTAGAGATAGAGCGGGAATCCTCCCTGCATATCTCCATGAAGCACTCAGATACAAACTCTCTGTTCCTTCTCACAAGGTTTCTGGGGAGGATAGCTTTATTCCATCCTCCATGGTAGGACACCTTCCCATGCCAAGTAAGCGGTCTGTCATTGCAGCTCAAAGCATTGCAGCATAAGGCCCACATTTCTGGCCACATTCAGTCAGCATCAGCGCCCTATCACTGTGTGATTCAGAGAAGGCTGATCTCTCGCATGACAACCTGGATAAAGGAAGGAAAGCAATTAGCTGCTGCCTCTGCAGCTACTACAGCTTCAGATTCTGGTACTTATTCCCCCCACCCGTTGCTGCCCTCCCATCCACAGGCTTCTGTGGGATGGGGGGGGAAAGCACTCTCTTGGCAAATGGGAGGTGGCAGACACAAAGGAAGGAAGCTGCGTATGACGAACACAGAGGAAGAAAGCCGCATGAGCCACCGCTCTGCCCCGCCAGCATGACTGGACCCCAGCTCCCTCTCCCACCCGTATGATCGTGCCCTGGCAGGCCTCTTACCATGCCTTCCTCCATGCCTTCCTCCAAACCGTGAGAGTCCAAATGTTCCCTTGAAACTCAGCTGTGTATGGTTCACAATCATGCTGGAAGGGCATAACAAGTAGGGTTCTGCAGGGGTCTGTTTTGGGGCCGGTTCTGTTCAATACCTTCATCAATGATTTAGATATTAGCATAGAGAGTATGATTATTAAGTCTGCAGATGATATCAAGCTGGGAGGGGTTGCAACTGCTTTGGAGGATAGGGTCAAAATTCAAACTGGTCTGGACAAACTAGAGAAATGGTCTGAGGTAAACAGGATGAAGTTTAATAAGGACAAACGCAAAGTACTCCCCTTAGGAATGAACAATCAGTTTCAAACATAGTGAATGAGAAGTGATTGTTTAGGAAGGAGTTCGGCTAAAAGGGATTTAGGGGTCATAGTGGACCACAAGTTAAACAGTGATACTGTTGCAAAAAAGCAAATATGATTCTGGGATGCATTAACAGGAGTGCTGTGAGCAAGACACGAGAAGGCATTCTTTCGCTCTACTCTGTGGTGATTAGGCCTCAATTGAAGTATTGTGTGCAGTTCTGGGAACAACAGTTCAAAAAAGATATGGAAAAACTGGAGAAGGTCCAGAGAAGAGCAACACAAATGATTAAAGGTCTAGAAAACATGAGCTATGAGGGAAGCCTGAAAGAAATGGGCTTGTGCAGTTTAGAAAAGAGAAGACTAAGAGGGGATATGATAGCGGTACGGGTGTTACTAGGAGGGAGGAGAAAAATTGTTCTCCTTGGCTTGTGAGGATAGGACAAGCAGCAATGGGCTTAAACTGCAGCAAGGGAGGTTTTGGTGGACATTACGAAAAAGTTCCTAACTGTCAGGGTGGTTAAACACTGGAATAAGTTGTCTAGGGAGGTTGTGGAATCTCCATCTCTGGAGATATTTAAGAGCAGGTTAGACAGACATCTATCAGGGATGGTCTAGATGGTACTGGGTCCTGCCATGAGGGCAGGGGACTGGACTTGATGACCTCTCGAGGTCCCTTCCAGTTCTAGTGTTCTATGATTCTATGCCTTGCCGTTGTGGAGTTTGTTCCCAGTGGAGGCCATGTTCAAAGGATCCCACTTACGGGCCGCGTGTTGAGCCCCGTGTAAACTGAAATGTGCCGCGGGCCGCAAACATAAGGGGTGCGGGCTACATGCGGGCTACATGCGGCCCGCATGTTGAGTAGCCCTGATCTAGACAGTGCTTGATCCTGCTGTGAAGACAGGGGACCAGACTATGACCTCTTGAGGTCCCTTCCAGTTCTATGATTCTATGCCGTACAGAGGCTGCTTTAAAACATAACTTTGACCTTGCACAGAACAAATCTCCATTGTCTTTAAAGAGACCTTCCCTGTATGTTAACAGATTAGGTTTTAGGCTACACAATGCATCTCCTGGAATGTGTGCCCCTGTAACTTTCTGTTGCAGCGGGAACAGCAAGGAACTTGCTGTGCAGTCCCTTGGCTCCAGTAGCTGTCCGGCTGACACAATTCAAAGGTGAAAACGGACAAGGGAAAACATGTTTAAGGAGCAAATGGAGTGGAGGAATATGGTCCTGGAGATGTGCTCATAGCAGCAGGAGGGGATAGCAGAGCAGCAGGAGAGGACAGCATGCAGGGAACTACAAGAGAGGCAACAAAAGAATGTCTTTCCTTGATGGAGTGCATGACAGCGTGCCTGGAGAGGAATATTTCCCACAACTCACCCACCCTGTGCAGAACAACTTTCCCTCCTCACCCAGTTCCACAGCCTCCACCCCCAAGGGCTCCAGGACACGGGGGGTGGGGTGGGGGGGGAGGACACGACACACTCAATGGCAGCCTCACACTCAACCTCCAAGGACTCAGGAGGCAAAAAGCTGTCCTCACCTTTCTGACCCTCCCACCTTCGGGTCCGAACGCTGACTCCTTTTTCTGTCCCTGATGTCTTAGCCTACATGATCTCTGAACAACAGTCTCTTTATTTCTTGTATTACAGGGATGGGGTGGGTATTACAGGCGAACACACGGAATGCAGGAGCGCCTTGTTGAGAGCAACGTGCATGACTCAAAACTGGCCATTCATAAAACCTTTTTCAAAGCCTCTGATTTGCACTGCCCCATGCTGTGCTCTCCTTATCACTCTAGTTAGTGTCTGGCTGCTCAAAATCTCTGCACTTGCTCAACCTGTAGTTGAACTGGTCCTTACTGTGGTACAGGCTGCCTGTTTACAAATTCATGAGCCATGGGAACAATAGGTAAGTTGGGTCACCAAGACTATTGGCATTTCCACCTTTCCAATTTTTGTTTTCCAGTCTGGGAAAAAAGTTCCAGCTTTCTGAAGAGGCAAGAGCTCTAAAGATGCACAACAAGTGCATCTTTCCTGACCAAGACACACTGATGTTGGTGAAATGGCTCTTGCGATCCACCAGCACCATCAAGAAATACCCCAATGGACCGGTAACTGTCAGGCATTGCAAGCTTCCACAGGACAACTGCCATGCGCTTCTCCATTATCAAAGCGTGTTTCACTCAGGCATCTCCTGGGCAGGAGAAAGCCATTTATAAAGTTCCATGAAATTGGCCTTGCGTATTACAAAGTTTTGCAGCCACTGCTGATCGTCCCATACCTGCAGCACTATGCATTCCCACCACTCTGTGCTTGTCTCACTGCACCAATACCGGCATTCTTCCATTTCTGGAGAATTGATTGTTAGCTGTGTTTCCATCAGCACAAGGGCTTGCCTGTACAGTGTGTCTATGGGATCTTGAGATTTATCCTCGTCTTCCTCCTGGTGGAGTGACGTGCATACTCTCTCAAAATACTGCACCATTAGGGATGACATTTGGGGTGTTGGAGTATAGTCGTGTAAACAATTAACCGATAAGCCTGGGCATATTGGTTAATCCTATCAACTACATGCACCCCCCCACCACCTTGCTGTCTTTATACCATAGGCAGCAGGGGGAGGGTGTGGGGGGGGGGAGATTGGGTGCCCATGGGGAACTGGCTTAAAAGCCGGCTCCCCACAAGCACCCAATCCTGTGGAGCTGCCTGGCCCCCTCCACTCCCGTGCTGCTGCCTCTGATAGGGAGGCAGCAGTTTGGAGGGTGAGGGGAGCAGTAGAGTGCCGGTGGTACATGCGTTGAGGCGGTGGGGGAGGCGAAAGCCAATGCTCGGGGGGAGTTGGCTTAAAAGCCAGCTCCTCACAAGCACAGGCTTTGTGGAGCCACCTTCACCCCGCCCCTGTATCAGAGGCAGCACCTTGAGAGAGGGGGAGAGCCGGGATGCTGGAGCAGCCCCTGTCCGCAGGAAGCTTGGAACCCCTTGCAGACAAGGACTGCTGCCTACCTGTGCTGCTGCCTCTGCTACAGATGCAGCAGTGCAGAGTGACGGGGGATCCCAGGAGTGGGGCTGGGAGTGCACTGGATGCTGGCCCCTCCCCCGGGGACTACTGAAGTCACGTAACCACTAAGAATTTGTACTGTTACACGATTACCGAATTAAACAATATCTAACATTCCTACTAGTCATTAATATCACAATTGTTTGCCCTAAAACGGGATACATGCTCACGCTGCTATGGCATCAGCGCAGGTAAGCAGGTCCAAAAAAGATCAACTGTTTCCCACTGATCTCAACCAGGAGGGGAGGAAGTAGATGAGTGCATTATGGGACACTGACGACATGAACCCAGAACTCCCTGCTGTGTGCACTGGGAGCATAAAACCAGAATGCAAAGTGGCTCAGGCAGTGGGGGACAGCTACCCATAATGCATCGCTCTCAAAGTTGACGGCAGTTTCCTTACGGGGGATGCCCTACTTAGAACTACGTTGAATTCTTGCACTCACTGGGGACATGGACATTCAACTTTGCAAAATCATGTGGCAAGAAATCGGCCTTAATACATTCAACCTCATCTTGTGGCGTGACATGGTCTAACAGTTTTTAACTGCAGCTTTACTCCACTGATCTTATCTGTACTGTGGTCTTCAAAGACCAGCATTGGTTCAGCACTGGTTAACTGAACAGGGAAGATTTAATGAAGAATACAGAAAAGAAAAGCAAGAGAGGAAACAGTAGAGGAAAACTCCGCTACAGTTTATATACTCCCATTCAAAATACTTGAGGCAGTCTGCATGAGATCAGGAAGTATATTTTCAAAGACAGTTCTTAAAAGAAAAAGCCACTTTGGTACTGTATTAACTAGGGATGTTAAATTGCAGTTAACTGACTAGTCGAGTAGTCGGAATTTCTATCGACTGCTCGACCAGTCGATAGGCACGCCCGCATTCCTTTTCTCCTTCCGCACTCCCCAGCTGACCCCGGGCTCCGCTGAAATGCTGCGGGGAGCCCAGGATCAGCTGTAGAGTCCCCAGTTGATCCCAGGCTCCATGGCACTGCCCCTTTGAAACACCAACACGGTGTTTCAAAGGGGAAGCTGCTGCACTGTGTTTCAAAGGGCAGCCGTGGAGCCCGGGGTCAGCTGGGGACTCCCCAGCTAACCCTAGGTTCTGCATGGCATTTCCCCAGCTAACCCCGATTCTGGGGAAATGCCGCGTGGAATCCGGGGTTAGCTGGGGCGTCCCCAGCTGACCCTGGGCTCCATGACGCTTCGGGGTTTTAAAGGAGCAGCGCCACACAGCTGATCCCTGGCTCAGCTGTGCAGCACTTCTGCTTGGAAGTACCCCCCGCCCTTTGCTGCCTCGCTCTCAGAGACAGCAAGGGGGGGAATCATCTAGTCGACTAGTCCTTAACATTCCTTGTATTAACTCACATGTAGTGCAAATTCTATAGGTTGAATCTCTCTAGTCCAGCATCCTCAGGACCTGACCTGTGCCAAACCAGAGAATTTTCCCAACCAAGTGAGATCAAGATTGTCTAGCAGCATTACCAACACTTCCATGGCTTACTGGGCTCTTAGAAGTCATTTAGGGGTAAATCAGAGCTAAACAACAGTACAAAAACACCAAGAGCTAGGACTGGTGGCTGTAAACAAACTTTATGGGACGGGAGGAAACTTGGCTACACCCATGGTAAATGAACATCTGGTCAACTAAAATTATCCTGGACCACAGCCCCCCCACAGATGTTGCTGAATCAGAGTGCCAGACTAAAGATGTTCAATCTGTAGCAGCCAATCTTCCTACCGAGTCAACAGAACATTCTCTGCCATGCACTCATTTGTTCTGCAGACACACTGCCCCTTTATTACTCAGCCTGTAGCCTTTAATTTCAACAACTGTGTTCTTTAATTAGTACTTGCCACATTAACCTTTAAAAAAAAGGAACCACACACACAGCTGGCAACATTTTTAACCTGACAGAAAGTGAAGTGTAACTTACTATAAACAAAGCTACTAAACACCTGTAGGATTTCAACTGAGATACCTGATTTCATACTGTCATTTGCAGTAGGAGTAACAGTAACTGTTGGTATTTAAGTTGATTATGAAATTAAAAATATAAATCTTAAGTCTCTCAAATACGACTGTAGTTGAATTTGACTGTAAATGGTATCTTCATAGTTAGAACTGCTGCATGTATGTACTCAAATCACCTATACTTATTTTAGTAACAAAAAGGAGTACATTATTCATATAGAAAGTAATAAAGAGCCAAAGCAGCTGAAGGAAATTGAGCAGGTTTTTCTACTAGCTCACACACCAGCAGAATTGTTAACTAAATTCCAAATGGAGAGCTTTCATGAGAGTGTACAGAGAGAAATCCTTAACTGCACCTTAGTTACACCTTTAATACATTACTTAAACCAGTTTATGGCTAACAGATTAAACTGAGTTTCAGATAACAAGAAGGGTTTGTAGGACCAGCAAATAACTTCTATTTATTCGCATTCAATGCCACTTAATCATATTTCATAATAAGAGCATTTCAAGGAATGTTTAAATAATGTGACCAAAAAAAATATTTTAGGAATATGAGCTTTACAGTGCTCCTCTAAATTAAGATTATCATAAAAATTAAACTGGTATTATATTATTTAAGCCACAAGAAAACACAGGCTGGATTCAAGTAGATGGCAAGCAAATACAGGTTTATGGAGCTGAACAAAACATCCCTCTCTACTTGTGATCTCAGCTTTTACTATAGTGACTTTCACTTGGAAAAATACGCCCTTCCAGTTAGCCAATCTCCTTACCTTCAAATTGCTCCATATAACGTTTTGCAAGTGCTCTAAAATTCACTTCTGCACAATCAATATATGGTGACTGAGACCTTCATAAAAACTTTAGATGTAATAGATTGTACCCAGAAAGTAAATTGCCTGGAACAGGGAACCATATTTTAATATGTAACTCAGTAAAAACTTACATTGGAACTTAAAAGTTTACAGAACGCTGACAGACAAATTGTAACTTAGTTTAAGTGATAATTCAGAAATCAGGGATGGCAAACAACTGAACTATTGCATCTTCACTAAGAATATAGCCTATAAATATCAGATACCATAAATATACACACACAAATTATTCACAATCCTCCCCCAACTCTCATTTACTTTTATACACAAAAAACAGCATTAAAATAATATTAAGGTTGCAAACTCAAGCACTCAATTTGGAAATGCCAATATTAAGATTGCCTCTATTTTCCACAGGGCCTCTTGCCCAACCCACTAGTAGGTTCTGCTGGTGTGAGCCCCATTCTTAGTTTCTTCCTCTGCCCTCAAATTCTAGTCTCATCAGAAACTGTTCCAGTCTACTTCTCTCTCTCTCACTCCTATGCAGCTTTTGTTCCCTCTGCATTCTAATCTGATAGCTTCCTCCTTCATGCTGCTTGGGTGCCAGCAGCGGGGGAGCCAGTGGTAGCATAAAACTGTAACTCTCTCCCCCTCTGGTCTCCCTGCACCCTGGGCTCAAAGCTGCTGGGAGTAGCCATTACAGGTAAAGTCCTTCTGAGCCCCCATAGTTTTGTGCTGCTATAGCCGTGTAGGGGTAACACTGGTGTCTTGTCAATACAAAAAGCTGAGAGTCTTGAGTATGTTCAGTGAGGAAAACCTTTGAAGATTTTAGCTATTAGGTTCTAGGATGTCTCTATTGAGAATGTGCAAACTGCAATTTTCAAAGGTCAAATTTCAGTGGACTTTTACAAAGACAGCAAAAGGCACATTCCTGATACAAAAGCTATCCCCTTGGCAAGTTTCAAATCCCTGCTCCAAAGCCAGAGCATTTCAAAGAAAAGACCTCAACATTGTTTATGTAAGCAACCGAGTAAAACATTTTGACCAAAATTTTTCAAAAATTTACTCAAGAGCAGCACCCAGTATGAAAGACTTCAGCCCTAATGGTTAACATTTGGCTAAGTTACAAGCAACTGAAAACAAGGTCTTATTAACACTATCAGCTCGACCTATGGTCACAAAGATCTATGTTCAATAGCCATACCAAATATTCTGACAAACTCTCCCTACCATAGTCTGAAACTATTTTAAAAATTCATAGCACCTAACTATTGTGTGAAACCAGTAACAGATTAACTGAAGATCTCACAAACCCTTACCTACTGCATTGCAAACAGTTTCATAAATGACACCACACTAAAAGAGCAAACAAGAATATGGGTTTTTGCAAGTGCTCTACATGGATATTACTCCTTAATCATTTATTTCAAGTCATGTGTGACACTCAGACTTTTGTAAAATTTCCCACCTTCTAAGTGAGATAATCAACTTAAAAAGGATTTTACATTCCTAAATTTGTTAACTGGTTAAATGTAAACCCTCTTATTGCCATCACCCCATCTTGCCTCAAGCTTTCTCCCCCAAGGGACGTGGCCTCTGATATTATCAGGGGGCCTGACATGAGGTGCAGCCTCTGCTCTACTCCACTGCCATGTCACAGGCCAGCCTAGTTCCTCTGCTTCACTGCAGCAGCAGGAAGTAGAGCACCCCAGATCCAAAACAGGGTGGCTTGGGAGATGGCAGCAGAGCAGAGCAGGCTGATGTGTAGCTCTGCTTTCCTGCAGTTCCCGCCGCTGTGATAAGGGGAGAAAGAGAGAGCCTGTTGTTGGCACCAGCCCATCCAGGGATCCACAGGCTAACTTGAGTGCAGGGGACCATCCCATCCATAGGATGGTGGGGGCAGCTGCTGTGGGACCCCGAAGTGCAAAGCACAAGACAGCCACGTTGAACAGTCCAACGGATGAGATGGCTCTGCACACACCCCTCCCAAGTCACAAGGACATGTCAGCAGAGGCACAGAGCTAGCAGCTGTAAGCCACTATAGCCCAGCTGCACTGATGGTGGTGGCACCGGGGTTCCCCAGGAGGAGAGGGGGTTAAATTGCCTGGGGACGGCAGGTGGATTTGGGAAACTCACCGGGGTGTAGTGAATGTGGGCTAGCAAGCGGGGCATGCATGGAGGATCTCCCCCTAACCCTTGAGCCCTGCCAGAGAGGGGTACCTACTGGCCACTAGGAAGATTTGAAGACCAGCACTATCCCTCAGGTGAACTGAGTTTGAGAGCCCGGAACTAGACACAAAGTTAGCTGTTGCACTCTCTTTGATGTGGTTTTCTCAAGAGACTTCAGCACTTCCATGACTGCAAATGAAAGTAAAGCTTCCCAAGAGTCAGTGTTTTGTTGGGTACTTTCCTCCAGATCAGATCAGTAAGATATATAATAAAGGCACTCTGTTAGTTTGCACTGCAGAAGCTCTCATTTACAGGTTTTAGCAAAGTGGCAGTTACTGGTGTCCATAATTACAGGCTGAACCTGTAAAATGTGGGACACTCTGGCTCAGCAACATCAGACCATGAATATCGCTGGACCAGAGAGCCCCAGCTAGGCAGGTTCAGGGGCTGGGCTGGCACTGGGGAGCAGGGCCAGCACATCCCAGACTGGTGCCTGGAAGCACAGCCTGGACTAGCGCCTGGGAGTGCAGCCCAGGCTAATGGCTGAGAGCGCAGCCCTGGCCGGAGTCAGCACAGTGGGGAGTGCAGCCCAGGGTCAGTGTGGCGGGGAGCGCAGTTCGAGCAATGCTGGAGGCAGTGGGGCCAGTGGTGGAGAGCCGAGCCAGGATCGGCACCCAGGAGCAGGGCTGACAGCCAGGAGGGGAGCCTTGATCTCCTCTGGTCTGGAAAAGTCTGTGGTTCAGAACCACTCAGGCTCAGAGTGCCAGACCAAGGAGGTGCTCTATCACCTCACAAAGCACAAACAGAATCCTATAAAGCCACCTGAAATGAACCTACAAGAAAGTCAGCCCAGACTAAACATTTTTCCTGCAGCTTGAGGATCATCATTCGATCACACTGTTCATTTGATGAGGCAACATGCCACTAAGCAGCAAATCACAAGAGTAAACTTACACAGATGGATTGCCAAGTGTTGGTGCTTCCATTATAAACCCCAGTTCTGGTGATTTACTATCCACCATTTTTATTTATACGTGCCATAACTGCAGCACTTAACTGTCAGCTAAAAAATACTGGAGAGAAGGTGGGGTAGGTAATAAAGTCTAAGCATTCCTAAAAACTCTGTGGAGCGGAAAAATCTTGTCTCTTTCACCAACAGAAGTTGGTCCAATAAAATGTATCATCTCATCCACCTTATCACACTCTTATCCTGGGACCAATACAGCTACAACAACACTGCAAAGCTATAAAATATTAATCTGAAACATACTAACAATCAATATTATCAGAACCTCAGATGCAAGCAGGAAACGGGACAGACTTGCAGAGTCAAAAAGTGATCTATCGTAAATTAGGGATGTTAAATATTGGTTAATTGAATAGTCAAGTAACCTCATGAATTCTTATCAGTTAGCCGACTATTCTATAGTCCCTGGGGGCAGGGCCAGCAGCCAGTGTGCTCCAGCCTCACTCCCAAGGAGCCCCATGCCTTTCCGCACTGCTGCCTGCTGTATCAGAGGCAGCAGCACAGGGGTGCTAGGCAGGAGCTGGACAACAAGGGGAGCCAGTTTAAAAAACAGCTCCCCTCATAGACCAGCTGCCTGTTGTCCTGTGCTACTGCCTCTGATAAAGAGGCAGCAGCACAGAGTGGCAGTAGCCTGTCTAGGGAGGGTCTGAGATCCCAGACCTGGCACGAGCTGGAACTGAGCCAGGCTGCCTGCCTGCCCGCCCGCCCTCTAATACACTTTAAACGTAGAGCCACAGTGGGAGTAGGTCCCAGACCCGTCGCAAGCCAGGACTGAGTTGGGCTGCTGGCCAGCCTACTAAAAAATTTGCTGGTAAGAGTGGTGGGGGGAGGTGGGAGGAGAGAAGAATGTGTGTAGTCTATAGCATTAATCTATAAGCTTTTGCTTATTGGTTAATCAACTACACTATTAAATCCCTATAATAGATACATGAAAAACAGCATTGAATCTGAAGGAAATCATAAGGAAAGAGGCTTTTAAAAAAAAATATATGTCAGGGCAGTAGAAATTGGTCTTTTACTACATTATTGTGGAAACCACCGTACTTGCCAACTGGCAAATATGCACTGCATGAGACATGAAGAAAAGAGTGTGTCACTCTCTTTCCATCAAAATCATTCAATTCAGACAAAGCAGACAGGAAACATGAAGTTATTCATCTTCCTTACAAGCAATTATAAAATGATTCATCTTTTCTATTGGCACATTCTGGACCAATATAATTCCTTCTGAACTGCAGAAACATATTTTGCTCTTAAATTCATGATGTTAAGGACTAAATACAAATTACATATTGCTTACAACAAATTACATTAAAAATACTTCAAGGCTACAAGCATCAAGCACTCAACTGGGATGTATCAGGCTGCACAGGCAACCTTGGTTTTGGCACTGAACTACTGACTTCTTTCCTCTGCGGCGTTGACATGATTTTTTTTTAACTTGTTTCCTACTTTACAACTAAACAAGTGAAAAAATTCCATCATGTGGACTCATATTGACCACAATAGGGGTCATCAGCAGGGTTGAAACCTTTAGTTAAACATCAAAGACCTCTACCACGTAAGATAAGAAATAACTAATAGCTGTAGTAGGCTTTAATTCCATGTGTGAACCAGTTACTAGAGGGAAGAGGAGACATTTTGTGTGTGAATTTCACAGCTATTTTCTTAACAGAATATGAACAAATGCTCAGAAATTCTGATTTAATTCCAGGCTCTAAAGGAGAGTGGTTAGACTCTTCTACGACTATGCATTAGCACTGGGCTACTCAACACGCGGCCAGTGGAGCAGTTTGGATTTACGCAGGGCTCAATACGTGGCCCACGGGAGGGATCCTTTGAACATGGCCTCCACTGAGAACAAGCTCCACAACAGCGAGACATCTCCCAGCTGGGGTGAGCACTGAAAGACGCAAGCAGATGGGCTGGCTGGTTCAGGGTGTCGGATGCTTAGCCTTGTGGGCAGTGCCTGAGAGGTGCTGACTGGCTCACATTGGCCACGTTTGGGTTCGGCGCCGTGGCTTAAGGCTTAATCTTTGTATTCGTGCATGTCAGTGTGAAAGAAGCTATTTGCATATATATACAACCACTCTTAAGTTGCAGCCCTCGGCATGTGCTGTGAGTATCACTGTGGCCCCCGGGGCTTCCAAAGTTGAGTAGCCCTGCCTTAGCATGTTCTCCTGGAGTTTGTCCCTGACTCTCACTGTTTCTTCTCTTCTCCCTGCCCCGCCCCCCATGAATTGCAGCCAGGCCACTTCCCTCCTTGTTTCATGCTGCCTGAGTTCTAGCCAGGGGAACTCTGAGCACAGGAGACAATCTCCTGCTTTCAGTTACAATACCTGGCCCCCAGCTAGGAAAACAATTGCAGAGAAAGTCCTACTCAGAGAAAGTCTCTGTAATCCTGGCCTACTCTATGTTCAATGCATATGGCCTCTTCAGATAATTTAGCAGCTAGATTAATAAACCTCAGAGCACGTTCAAGTGTCAATTTCTGGGAAACCTGTAACAACCTAACTTGAGTAGATTTTTATATGCACAGCAAAAAGGCAATTCCTCTGAGCCTAGAGCACCCTCCCTGCCAAATTTCAAATACTTTTTTCAAAGAGTACATAGGTATCTATCTAAAAAGGTAAGAATTTAATATAGGGATTTTGGGGTGGGGTGATCTCAATTTAGAAAGACCTGAAGATTTAAAAATTATTCCTCTTGGAGCAGGCACTTGGCATGGAAAATTTCAGCCATGGAGTTTGGCAAAGTTAGAAGCAATTCAAGACGCAACTTGTAAATGGAAAAAGTTAGACTAACTATAGGCTTTGCTGCCATCCTTACCTATAAACACACACAACTTACATAAAGCACAAAAATAAGTTTTCAGGGGGATACACAGTAATATTAAACTGTATGCTTCACATGCAGATTAAATTATTCCATGTAACACCACGTTCCTTGTTTTAAATTTGCCTCTAATAACAACAAGTCCTCACCTTTATCCATAATCTACAACTGCAGAACGGAATAGATTTTTATATTTATAATTCAATATTTTAGGATAGTTTTATATCAGATGAACAAACTCAACTTATGATGTACGAACTTATGAGGCAGAAGTCAGTACAGTTTGATCTTTCTGAACCAAGTCAAAATCCATATTATACATCTTTTAGTTTTTACATAAAGAAAAAAAGTGAGCTATGGCTGATTGAAGATAACGTTGAACAGCAGTTACAGTTTGACTATAGTTCATCCTTAGTTTTTCCGAGGGCCATTCAGAACTGAACTAAAAAATAAACACAACTGATATTATATGAATCCTTGCTCTAGAATTGTAGCAGATGTGAAAGTTTTCCTATTTAACTATAAAACCTAGAAAATTAAGCAGACCATCAAAGGATTTTATTGACCGAGTTAAGCAGTATTATGGACAAAAAGGACTTTCTGGTGTTTTGATGAGGGGGAGAGAAAGAGGAAGAACCTGAGACACACAGGGTATGTCTACACTGCAGTTTTTTTGCGGAAGAGGATATGCAAATGGCACGCTCATCTGCATATCTTCTTCCAATTCTTTTTGCAGAAGTGATTTTGCCACTAAAAAGGCCCGTGTAGATGTGTCCATTTGTCAGAAAAAAACCCTTTTTCGCAAGATCCTGTAAAGCTCAATTTTTGAGGAATAAGGGATCTTGTGAAAAAGGTTTTTTCCGACAAATGGCCACGTCTACATGAGGCTTTTTAGCGGCATAACCTCTTCCGCAAAAAGAATCTGAAGATATGCAAAAGAGTGCGCCATTTGCATATCCTCTTCTGCATAAAAAAATGAAGTGTAGACATAGCCACAAAGGAAGAATCATAATATTGTAGGACTGAAAGAATGTAATGTAAGAACATGAAAACGGCCATACTGGGTCAAACCAAAGGTCATTTGGCTCAGTATTCAGTCTTCTGATGGTGGCCAAAGCTAGGTGCTTCAGGAAGACCAAATAGAACAGGCAATCATTAAGTGATCCATCCCCTGTCACCATTCTCAGCTTCTGGCAAACAGAGGCAAGGGACACCACCTAAGCTGAGCAGTAGTGTGGTCACGCAGCTGCTTAATGAGCCCCGCCCACAGGCTCAGGGCTGCCACACACGGAGTTGCCAGGCTGGGGGAGGGGAACTTCTCCCTCAGCTACAACAGCAGATCCCTGCTGAGGATGGAGCAACAAGTCTCTCCCAGCTGGTAGGGAGAGGACACAAGAGAGAGGGAATAAGTGCCTGGGGGTGTCAGTGGGGAGGGGGAGTTTGGGGTACACTGTCTCCCAGCTGGGCTGCAGCACCCAAGAGAGGAGAGAGACTACTTGGATTACAGCAGTTTGTGAGAAACCTAACACTCGCTCCTAGACTCAGTCTGCATGGGGTAGGCGGGGGAAATGGATGGGTGCTGGTGTGGGGAGTGAGTTTGTTGTGTGTCCTCTGATTCCTAGCTGGGCTGCAGCTGCCTGCAACTCCCAAAGGCAGGAATCTCTCCCAGATGGGCTGGGGGAGATGACTGCACAGACATAGATGCGGGGGTGGGATGGGGGGGGGAAGAGGTGGCGTGGGTGCCAGCATCTGTGTCTTGAGATGGGAAGTTTGTTTGGGGCATCCTGAATGCCCATTTGGGATGCAGCAAGAGTCAGACACTATCTCAGCACAGCAACTTTCAGTGCAGGGGAAGAGACATAGGACTCTCTGCTGGGTGGGAGGAGTTGGTATCAATTAGCAACTGATTGGTTACATAATTAAAAAAATCTGAAATATGCCAGGAAAAATATGGTGGGGGTTTTTTTTGAAAATAATGTAGCACCCTGCTGTTTTCCATTGTTAGACTAATAGTCTAAACACAAAACTGAATCCTCTGCAGTTCTAGACCAAAATATTTTTCACCTAGTATCAGGAGGGAAAAATAAAGAGCTTGATTTTGGCCATGATGAGTTTGTTAACAGATGGCCATCTGCCACCAGATGTTAGAAAGTCTGGGTTAAAACGTAGTTTGGAGGGCTAAGAGAGTAAGAGAGTCTGCATTAGCAGATCTTAATGCAGGATCTGAACTAGGAATGTAAAGGAATAGTTGAGTCAACTACTCGCATTTCCCCACACACTTGCTACCTCTATATCAGAGGCAGCCGGGGGGGAAGGGGGAAGGGAAGAAGAACAGCTCTGCAGTTTAAATACAATAAGAGCTGCTGGGCTCTAGGCACACAAAGCAGGACTAAGTATTATCTAAACCAACCCTGACAGATATTTAACTTGCTCTTTAAAATTTCCAACTTCCCTACACAATGTATTCTAGGGATGTTAGCATATAGTCAAGTAAACGATTAACTGATAAACTTGGGCTTACCAATTAATCCTATCGACTGCATGCACTCCCCGGCATGCTGCCTCTGTATCAGAGGAAGCAAGGGGAGAGGAGCAGGAGCTGGTGCCCATGAGCAGCAGGCTTTAAGCAGGTTCCGCAAGAGCACCAGATCCACCTGCCCCCACTCTCCGCGCTGCTGTTTCCAATAGAAAGGCAGCACCACGGAGTGTGAGCTGATACGCACGGGAAGCTGGCTTTCAAGTCAGCTCCCCATGCGTATGGTCTCCTGCGAACCCACCTCCCTCCCCTGCTACC